>CM072997.1:196313735-198863735 GCA_037038555.1 Rhynchonycteris naso | reverse complement strand
ACTTTAGAAAGGGCATGTCTTTTTACTTAGGATACACTCTTGTTCCTTCATTAAAGCAGGACTTCTGTGTCAAAAGCAGCACTTGTGTTAAAATACAGGTTCCCAGCTCTGAGACCTGCTGAGTCACGCTCCCTAAGCCAAAGCCCAGGAATCTGTATTTTAAGGACCTCGGTACATTCTTAACACAGGACAAGGGTAGGAAACCCTTTTCTAACACAAAATGCTCTTGAGTTTCGTGAATATATTTAAATGTTATAAAACTCTGAATCCTTATAAATAGTAGTACTATTATTTCTAGTTCTTCCAAATGGCTTCAGTTAATGAGAATGATTTTCATTGACTGATTACTTAGGCCGGGTCTCTCCTTAGCATTCCCTGAGATTACAACAGCTAGGTTCTCAGCCCAGACCATCATACCCACTCGTCCTTAGGGGAAGAGCTGAAAGGGCAGACTTGGCACAGACTTGGAATCTGACCCAGCTCCAAAGCTGACAGCTCTGGGACCTTGGCCAAGACATTACTTAACCTTTATTCAACCTGTTTGCTCATTTGTGTGGGTATCAGAACAATGGCTTTGCCCTCACACAACAGTAACAGGTCTAGGTACACAACAGTTGCTCATTACCTCTCAGTCTAAGTGTGGGAAACGTCCTGATTCCCCATCACGATGGGTTCTTAGGTCCTCTCTTGTCACACACACTTCTGATTGCATCCTGCCTTATCAGCTATGGATAACTAACATGCGCGAGTCTCTTCGAGACTCACAGAGCCCTTTCTCCAGGTGTCACCTCAGTTACTGTCCACAATGACCCCGAGAAATGGACCATGATTTCCACTCTAGAGCAAACGAGCCCCAGAGAGGTCAAGTAACTTTCCCAGAAGTGATTTAAGTCAAGATTTGAACTCTGATCCCACATCTTTCACAATCTTGTTCTGTCCCTAATATATGCATTGTATATGACACAAAGCTTTTTCACATGTCACAGCATCTTTTAAATACAGATTTCCAGGCTACTTCCCCTACTCATCTAAAAGCCCCAGCCTGACCTGTGGTGGTGCAGTGGATAAAGCATCGACCTGGGAACACTGAGGTCGCCAGTTCAAAACCCTGCACTGGTCTAGTCAAGGCACATATGGGAGTTGATGCTTCCAGCTCCTCCCCCCTTTCTTTCTCTCTCTCTCTCTCTCTCTCTCTCTCACTCACTCACTCTATATCTCCTCTCTAAAATGAATAAAATAAATATTAAAAAAAATCATCTAAAAGCCCTATACCGCTGTGTTGTGCTGCGTTAGTTTTTCACCACTTAGGGAGCAGTGGAGTTCCAGCATGACGCATACTCTCTTCCAGGTGTTCATGCATTCCATGCTGCTCATACCAGAGCTGCCCCACGCCATTGAGATGAAATCATCTTAATGAGAATTTATTGAACTACTGGCACTGACCTTACTGACCTCATGAAATGAGCTCATCCATGTTAAACACTTAGAAAAGTCCTGGCACATGTTAAGTATTCGTGGTTGCTGCCATTATCATTATATTATTTAATTATCCATACAGCCTATGGCAAACCTATGACACGCGTGTCAGCACTGACACACGTACCCATTTTCGATGACACGCAGCCGCATACCAGAGAAGTATGGGGCCACATTCCAAGAAAGACGTTTTATCCTCGGCTCCTGCATGGCCAGGTGCAGTAGCCAAGGATAAAACATTTACTGTAGTATAGACACTCTGTGCCGGAGGTCTGTAGGCCAAAACATTTTTGTTATTTAAACTATAAGTATCATGAAATTATGGTTTTTTTTCTCTAAGTGACACACCACCCAAGTTATGCTTGGTTTTCTGGCAAATTTTGACACACCAAGCTCAAAAGATTGCCCATCACTGGACTATGGTATAGGCATTATTTTCTTCTTTATACTAATAAGGACCCTCAGAAGTTGAGGGATTGGTCCAAGATCACAGGGCTAGTTTGGGGAGAGCTGGGAAAAATATCATAAAAGGAAACTTACATCTATACCTCCTATTAGTAAGTATATAGAATTTCCTATTATAAAGGATTATTTTATTTACCAGAATAGAGTTCCTCAAAGAGGCAGCCACCTCCCCTTCTTACCCCAGTGACCCTGAGCTTCTGCTTATAGACCATCAATGGTTTAATGGTCTAGTGGATAACTCATTAGAGAACGAGAGGCCAAAGTTTTCCAACCAATGCCTAAAAGTCCGTAACCAGAAATTATTATAATAATGATCGCCAATATTTATTCACACACACACACACACACACACACATCCCCATGGCAACTCCGCAAGGTAGATAATATACCCTTCTTACGGAACAGAGTGGGGTTAAGTTAAGCCCAGAGCAATAGGGGAGTGAGGCTTGGAACCAGTGCTCAGCCCCAAAACCCTTGCCATGTCAACACACCGTGCTGACTCCACAGGCAGTACAAGAAGTGCAAACCAACAGGAAGATGAAATGTGGTTGGCCAGACTGCACACCAGGTACCTTCCAGATTCAGTTGCTGAATGAGACAAAAATTATGTAACTTGAAAAATCATCTGAGACACAAGATAAGAGATACAAACTGACAGCAGGTGACCTGCCCTGACTTCCTGACCGTCACCCTAGACCACATCTAACATCACTGTGCACCGCCCCAACAGCCCATTACAAAGATTGGCTCGAATTCTTAGGGAAGCTGAAACTCTGGTCACCCTGAGTGAGAAAGGTGTCTGGTCCTAGGTCTGTCCTGTGAAGTAAGAGAAAGTAATCTGCTTCTGAGACAGCCCTTCAGCCCTGCAGTCCACAAGCACATTCCTTAGCATCTTCATCCTGAATGTTCCGCCCCTTAAAGGACACTGGTCACCTCCACTGTATCCCTCATAACCTGAAATAAATGAGGATCATGATTGTCTATATCAAAGAATTAATGGAGTTTTATTATAGAACAAAATAGAGAAACAGAGATAGAAGTCCTTGAATGGTAAAAATATCAATTCAAGTTCTGGGTCAAGTGATAGGCAAGTGAGAGACACTTTACCCTCCAATGGAAAGACAATCTTGTCCCCTTCCCCAGGATGACACTGGCGCCAGGTTTCTGCCCGAGTCTCAGCAAATCCATCCGTCTTCTTTGAAGTGGGAAGTCCAATTTCGGAACAAGCCGCTGACCCCAGAACCCTCCTGGCTCCCTGCCCGAATACCACCACGCACGGTGGGGTCTGAGCCGGATGGCACTGTCGCCCGCGAATCACACGCCGCGCGAGGAAAACGAGAAGGCTTTATGAAAAATCCAAAGTTTATTGCAAGTTGTACTTTGCTTCCCTTCGTTCTTCGTTTTTACAGGATTTATTGATATCCATGATTTTTTCACAGATGTACTTGTTGACTTTGGAGAGTCTCTGTGCAATTTCAGTTTCGTCCACAGTTTCTTGTGCTATTCTGTCATATAAACACTCTGGATGGGAAAGGAAACAAGAAGGCCAAGGATTAATAGCAAATTTGCATACAGATCTTTTGGGGTTGGAGGAATGTGCCTCCTGACATACTTCCCAAATACCAACTCACTGATCTGGCAAATTTTCAAATTTTCATCACAAAACGTACATAGAAAAGAGTACATATATAGTGTGTATTTACCCTTTAAAAATAATGATGAAACACCCATTTGCCTACTGCCCAGCTTAACAGGACATCCCTGTTCCCTCTGAAGCCCAGAATGCCCCTCCTCCAGCCCTTCCTCTCCTCACCCTCAGAAGGAGTAACTTTTTCATATATCCTTCAATAACACGTTGTTTCTTTTTCCCTGTTTTTTTTTAATCTTTTTTTTATGTCCATACTCTATAAAGCTCTGATTTTCTTCTTTTCACTCACCATTACAGTTCTGAAATGCACGCATGTTCAAGTGTGTGGCTGCAGGTCATTCATTTTCACTGAGGAGTAGTGCTCTCCCGTGTGACTACCCCACAGTCTGCTGACCCACTTTACTGTCAATGGACACACGGGCTGGCTCCAGTGTCCTGCAGTTACAGACACCCCAGCGCGTGTCTCCTGGGGTGCCTGGGCAGGAGATCCTCCAGTATGGCCTGGGAGTGGAACTGCTGACGCATTCAACTTTACAGGGGACGCCCGGTAAACGGTTTCCCGAAGTGGTTCTGCTGACTGGCACTCCTAGCAGCAGTGTGGACGAGGACGGGCTGCCCCATACCTTCAACGGCACTTGACATCCTTAGATTACTAAGGTTTTGACAACCTGGTGGGTGTGAAGTGGTGTCTCATTGTGGTGATGACTAATGAGGCTGAGGACAGCCACCGTGACTGCCGTGGCCTTTGCCGAGGTAAAGGAGAGAGCCCCAGCTGCACCCGGGAGCCTGGCAGCCCTCTTCCTAGCCTGGGGGCCTGGTGCAGGCATTACACTAGATTCCCCTCCATTCCCCTCCTCACAAACAGGGGTAACAAACCCAATGTGTATCTTTTTAAAGGCTGCCTTGAGGCATCTGAGATAAACTTTTTGCAAACCTTCCTCAAGCTGTAAGGAACACTACACTTATTTGGGGCTGTTCCAGTTATTTTATTTTATTTATTTATTTTTAATTTATTTTTGTGACAGAGACAGGGAGAGAAAGAGAGAGGGACAGACAGGAACAGACAGACAGGAAGGGAGAGAGATGAGAAGCATCAACTTTTCTCTGCAGCTCTTTTTTCTCCTTAGTTGTTCTTTGATTGCACTCTCACATGTGCCCTGAACTGGGGTCTACAACAGAGCGAGTGGCCCCTTGCTCAAGCCAGCGACCCTGGGCTCATCAAGCTGGTGAGCCTTGCTCAAACCAGATGGGCCCGCGCTCATGCTGGCGACCTCGGGGTTTCAAACCTGGGTCCTCTGTGTCCCAGTCCAATGCTCTATCCACTGCGCCACCACCTGGACAGGCAAGTTATTTTTAATGTATATACAACTGTTCACACCCAGCAGTTAGCATAGTGTTTGGCAGAGGCCAAGATTAAGTAAATATCTGCTAAATGAATGAATAACTTAATGTTTTTCAGCAAAACCTGAGGGGGCATTCAAATTCTAGACATAAGAAGGCTAGGGAATGCACCACTCGGGTATGTCATCATGGGCAAGACCTTTAACTTCCTTAGACCTACACTTTCTCACCTAATAATTCAGGAATGACAACCCAATCTCCAGGAATTGCAATGGGAGATAAACAGAACCTTATGTACGAGGCCAGCCCACAGCAGGTAGCCTTGTTAGAGAAGCAGCATGCCAGTGCTAGAAGGGTCAGAGACTGACTGGGCCAAGCCCTGCCCTCCCATGTGAGGGGCCTGAGGTCTGGGGAAAGGAAGGAAGGATGGGCAGGATCCACTGCTCCCCCTGGCCCCCACTCTGAGCCTTTCTTCTCTAGGTGAGCGGCCAGCCTGCCCCCTGGGGCCAGTCCTGCTACAGGTGCACGTGCTATAGGTATTCCTTCTCTGGGGCACCCCTTCCTCCCCACCGAGCGGGGATCTGCACAGAGAACCCTTGAAGAGCTTTTAATTGACCGCAACTACTTCTTCACCACTCCCAAACCCAAATAATCTTCCCTTCATCTTGTCTTGGCCTTTCCACAGGAACTGAGACAAGAAGGGAGGTGCCCTGTCTCTCCCCAGCCCTACCTCTGCTGTTATCCGTCTGCAAGCTCCCCCTCACCCCCACTCTAGGCTGCCCAACAGTCAGCTCACTCTTCACTTCCCAGTACAGTGCCCCCCCCCCCCCGCCCTGACTAAACCCTAGTCGTTCTTCCCGGCTCAGCCTTTTTGGAACCCACCAGAGGGAGTTAGAGGACTCCACTCTGTGTTCCCACACTCACCTGGGCCTTTCTCTGTCAAAGCATGGCTTACAACCCATTTAAACTGCAACCACACCGTCCTCCCTACAGAACGGAACACTTGCGCATGCCCTCTCCAGCCCCGGGCAAGAAGAAAGCGGACACTCACAGTGACTTTGCTCGAACCCAGAGCAAATGAGGGAGACACCCTGTGCTGAGAACTGCTCTGAGATTCAGGTATTTGGCCTCAAACCGAGTTGCTGTACAACCACTAGTGCAGTGGTTCTTAACCTGGGTTCTATCGAACCCTAGGGGTTCGATGAGTCGGTCTCAGGGGTTCAGAGAAGCCTCTGCCGCGGAGGCCAGAATAAAGTAATACCGTAATTTGTTGTGAGTTCATGCACTTTGTTGGTTTTGTTCTTTGAGCAAGGTGATGTTCATGCACGGCTCATTTTGTGCACCAGTAAAAAAACATATACCTATGTCTTGAATTTGGAAAAAAATCATATTTTATTTATCACTAAAGAAGGGTTCGGTGAATGCGCATATGAAACTGGTGGGTTCGGTACCTCAAAAAAAGTTAAGAACCACTGTGCTAGTGGGACCGTCTCCAGGTCTCTGTTTCACCATCTAGGAAAGCAGGATGTCAGAGCAGATAATCCAGGGACATCCTCCCAGCTTTAAGTCTCCAGAAGGTAGTAAGGGTGGTGAAGGCACAAAGGAGAGAGAAGGGGATAGAGAAGAGTGGCCCTCCGAGCCCTGGTGTGAGCTGGAGAAGACACAGAGGAGAAAGGTGGAAACGGAGTGAGGTTCTCAGAGGCCCCCACAGCCGTCCACTCACTCATTTCCTGGGGGCGGGGGCACTGAACGGCCCCTCGGGGTGATGAAAAGGCTTTTGTGGGACTCTAGATATTAATTATCTGCAGTTGCCGGGAATGTCTCCCTCTGCGAGGGAGCATTTGAGATTATTGCTTAATTAACAAGGTTTATAACGGTGCTAATGTGTCCTATTAAAAAAGTTATAAAATTTAACCAGAAGTCAATGCTGGGGCTCATTTGGAAAACCCAGACACTCTGCCAAAGGTCACCTGACCTTAATAAGGTTTCACTGTCATTCTAGAGCTTGTCGTTAAAGCGAGCCTGTCCCCCCAGCCCACCTGCTTTCTTCTTTCTAAAGCAGCGTCTGTGTTCGCCCCATCCCCCTGCTATCTAGGAAGAAATGACTTTAAAATCAGAGCAGAGAAAAATTCTCACCAACCCTGGGAGTGTCAGGGCTCTTGCCGTTTCCACCCAGCAAATGCAGCTGGATGTGACGGAGCCCAACAGAATAAACATAAACGCTCTCCATCCAGCAGACAGCCTGCATGGGAAGCCAGTCAAATGCAACCCGGAAGTGTGCAGGTAGGTGAGTGAGTGTGCGGTGGGAGGGAAGGCACACTTCAAACCTGCCTGGTTGTAGTAAATAAATAAATGAACACTGTTTTAGTAAGATGGGAGGCCTGTGGAGACAAGGGGAGCCTGCAGGCGCAGTTCTGCTAGGCTCTGATCTAACCAGTTATAAGAAAAGCTTTGGGCAAGTCAGCCTCCTCATTCCCTTGCGTGGCAGGCTAGCACTTATGGGCTCAACGGTGTTGCTAGACGAGGCTTCCAGGGGACACAGACACAGTAAGAAGGGGACAGAGGTCGGCATAAGGCGCTCTGGAGGAAGCGGGCAGGGCAGGCTTTCAGAAGGAAGGTTCCCCTAGTAGGCAGATCTGGGCGGAGAGTAGCAGGAGCCCAGCAGAGCAGCAGAAGGAAGGGTGGAGAGTGTGACCAGCATTCCGGGCATTGGAGAGGCACTTGACAATTCCCTAATGTGTGAGGGAACCAAGTCTGTTCAGACAACACAGTAGTTCACATGGCAAGAACTTGAGTTCAAGGGAACACTGCTGAAGATCCAGTGAGAGCTACAGCCAGGGGCCAGACCATGATGGCGCTTCTGCGACAGAGGAAGCAGCTTACCCTTTAACAATGGGTGCCACAGACTGGCTATGGCAGGATGATGGTAATGAGATCACATTTTTGTTTCGGAAAGACCGCGCGGTTACATAAAGGAGAGAAGAGTCTAGGAGCAGCTGGAGTGGTGCAGGAGCAATGGTGCAGCTGGGCTATGAGCGAGGAAGTGGGGATGGAGAGGACGGTCGAAGAGGTATTTGGGGACAGAGCAGACGGGGAGTGAGGCAGGTGGAGGAATCACGGATGAGACATCTCTGGGTCCCTGGCTGGTGGTGACATTTGCCAAGACAGGGGGCACAGAAGGGGCAGAGGTGTTGGGGAAAGAACTAGAAGAAAGCAGTGGGTGGGGCCCTTTTCCAACATCATGAGGACATCCAGAAGGACATGACCCATGGGAACCTGTACGGACAGTCAGCAAGGAGCTCAGAAGTGTGAACGGAAGTCAAATATACATTCAAGAAACATCCTTCATTAAGTCAACAAATATTTACTGAGCACTTATCACATGTTAGCCCTCAATAAGGTGCTCATAAAGCTTATATTCTAGTGGGTATGGAGAGAAGGACGATTATCAAGCAAAGAAACAAACAGGAAATACCATGCAGAAATTTTAGTTAGGGATATGTGACAGAGCAGTGGAAAGGCTCCCTTAGATGGGGTGATAGGGAGGGACTCCCTGAGTGACAAGAAGGCAGGACGAGCGGATCAGAGGGAGGGCACTGCTGGCGTGGGATCAGGAAGGAAATGGGAAGTGTGATGAGAGACAAGGTCAGAGGGGTCACCAGAGGCCAGATCCCTGGGCATCAGCCAGATCAGGAGTCTGGATTTCAGCCCAGGACCAGTGAGGGCACTGAGGGCAGCAGCCTGAGCTCAGCTGAGAAAAGCTCCACAGACTGAGAGAGAAGAGGGTTGGGGACTGAGGAGGGGGCGGCAGAAGGGGAGTCAGATGGGCAGGAGGAAGTCCTGAGTGAGCAGGACGGGTTTCTCAGTACAGGAGGAGCAGTCGTGTCCCACAGTGCCAGGCGGGGGTGGAAAGCAATGTCCTGGATTATGTAAGGGGAGTCCTTGGGAAACCTGGTGGGAACAGATTACTTGCGGGGCTGAGCACGGAAGCACAAGGGCAGGGGAGCTACAAGAGACCCAGGTAGTGAGATGGATAACTCTTGCGAGAAACGCAGATGCGGAAAGGAAGAGAGACATGGCAGCAGCAGTCTCTCGGGAGTGTTTTGTTTGTTTCGTAAGAAATGAGTCATAGTACATTTAAATGGTGCTGGGAAGGAACCAGCAGAATGGGAACATGACTGGAGGAATAGGTACTCAGGAGGGCAGGTGGGCTGGGATCCAGACAGAGAGAATGGCTGGTCCCAAATAAGAGAAGCAAAGTCTTCCTGTGGGACGTGAAGAAGAAGAATGTGGAATACAGTTTAGCCTGTAGGTGGGGCCATTCAGAGCTGTGGGAGTTCTTTTCTTGTCCCTTTGAAGGGAGAGACAGGGTCATCTTCTACGAAAGAATGAGGCACAGCCTACTGTGTTTGGGAAAAGTGGAGAAGCTTGGAAAGAGGGGGAGTGGATCGAAGAGAGGAACTGGGGGGGCCTGGCGGGTAGGCTGGAAAACAGTGAAGCTGGAATGGCCCCAAGACATATAGCTGAGGTGCTTTCTTCTAGATTTTTCTGTACATTGGGGACCAGGTTAGCTGCACAGAACATCATCTGCATAGGGTTTAAAGAAAGTAAAAATGTCTGTTCGGTCTACTGGTTAGCCAGGACAAGAACTGCAATTCTGGCTTTGCAGAGGGAGACCCCAGGCTTCTGCTAGGCACTGATGCTGCACTAGGTTAGGAAAGAAATAAATTTGATATGAACCAGGGAAATTTTAAAGTAAACCAAGCAGAGCCAGGGCTCCACCCAGGCTCTGGTACCGGGTTCCAAGTTCTGTTTCCCATCACACTGCACTGGGAGCCGACAGGGAAGGGCTGGAAACCGGGAAAGCACTGAGCAACTGTGAACTTCAAGATGTGACCATCAGGAGGTCACGCTGACTCCATAGAGGCAGCTCACTTGTCCGCAAAGGTTGATAACTTTTCACACCTCAAACATTACTATTTCCAAACTATAATACCAGATAGTCCTCTTCGCTATCTCCAGACGTGAGGAAACTGAGACGTGCAGGGAGAGTGACTTACAAGAAATCCCACCAAGAGTCAGTCAGGGGACTGGCTCACAGGGCTGCATTCCATTAGTCCGGCCCTCATTTACTGCACTCCTACTGTGTGCAGGGCCCATGCTAGGCAACGGGGATAACTCCTAGATAGCCAGACAAGCGCTTGAGGCAGACACACAGCAGGTGACTTTACACTGCGTGGCAGTGGTGGGTCAGTCAGTCATTCAAGGGCACCTGGGACCTTCTGAGTCACATCCCAACATGTGTAACAGAATTAGAAGTCAACCCTATCAGGCGGGCCAGGGCTGCCTCCCCAGAAAGGCCTTTTTCTCAGGGTGATCTTCCAAATTAACCTCCATCATTTCAGACAGTGGGCTGACTAAAGGTTACCTCTGATTGTTTAAAAATAAGTGGCTGTCTAAATCGATTAATTGTGAGCCTGCCAGGCAAGGGAGGTAGCTGGCTATGGCAGCACAAGCCCCAGACCAGAGCCTAGGGCTGTGAGTTAGAATCTAGACTCTGAAAGCTTGTAGCTGTGACCTCAGGCTGCTCACCTAATTTGGCTGTGTCCTGCCACCTTGACCTTCAAAATGGACCCGAATCTGGCCTTTCTCCTCCCTCTCGCTGCTATCACCTCAGTCCACTGTACCAGCATCTCTCCCTGAGATCAAGGCCCCAGCCTCCTAACCGACACCCCATTTGGTTACTGCCTGATTGAAAGACTTCTGTTGCCTTCCTTCTGTAAGCACAGTAAGTCCAAGCTGCTACCTGTGGCCTCCGCAGCCCCACGAGACTGGCTCTAGCCCCTCACTCATGACTCCACAGCCGCCGGGCTCTGCAAGCGTCAGCACACTGGCCTTCGCACCGTTGGGCATGCTCAGACATGCTCAGAGCTGCCACTCCACGGCCAGTTCCAGCTCCCATCATTCCAAACAGGCCCGCTTCAACCACCCCTGGTGACACGGCCCTCCTCACCCTACCCTGTCACAGGATAATGCTTCACAGCCTTCACTAGTACCTGATGTTACCTGCCTCATTCAGGGACGTGTTTGTCATCTGCCCCAAACGTGGCACAAGGCCTGTTCAAACTGTGTGTGGTGACTGATTAAGCCCCGCTTTCTTTCTCAAAACAAGGCAGCAGGACCCTTAAGGACCAGTGGTTAGAAACAGCTTCCAAAACCGGCTCTCTGGGCTGGGCCCCGGGCTCTGCCCCGAGAGCTGAGGACCTGGGCGAGTTAATGAACAGCCCCGGGCCTCAGCTGGGACAGGGTAGTGACGGTGGCCGACAGCAGGGGTGTTATGAGGACTAAATGAGTTAATACATGGAAGAGTATTTTTAAAACAGAATCATCACACCAAAACAAAACAAAACAAATAACAAATAAAACCCAGAATCTGAACCATAGTAAATGCTCAGAAAAATTAGTGACTACGGGGGTGTTCTCTCTGCTCGCATGGACTTCCCTGCCTGACCCTGTACGTTGTATTATCTGTACAGTAACGAGCTGTTCTTATCTCCATCCTCCCCAGGAGGCTCTGCCTGATCCCTCTGTGCCTGCAGTACCCAGCCGAGGGCTGGCGGAAAGTAAGCTCAGTGGCTGGACGGAGAGAGGGTGGGAGAGACAGAGGAAACAGGAGTGATAGGGGAGGAGGAAGGAGGGAGGAAGGGGGAGGGAGGGACAGAGGAAACAGGGGAGAGGAGAAAGCAGGGAGCGAGGGAGGGGAGAGGAAGAAGGAGGGAGGAAGGGCAAGGGAGGGAGGGAGGGAGGGAGAAAAACTCAAAGTGATCAGGATATAGCTCTATCTTTAGGGCCATAAATGGTACCCTGTCTCTTTGCCTTCCCCCAAACCCTCCCAAACACCAGAAAAGAAGTTCAAACCACTGACCATCAGCTGATCTTCATCTCATTAACTGCTTCGGACACGAAGCTGGGACTCCTGTGTCCCCTAGCCTTGACCTTTACTCTCTCTGTCCCCAGCAGCCCTCCTTTCCCATCTCCAGGCCTTAGTTCCAGATGCTTCCGCGTCCAGAAGTTCCTCTCTTTACACGGGGGCATCTCCATGTCTGATGGATCCTTTAAGGCCCAGTTTGGTGACCCCGTTCCCCAGGAACTGACTCCCCTAGCATGCCATCTGTCCCTCTCCAATGCCCGCCCTGTGCACGGTACTCATGCCCACAGCTCGTCTGCTCCTGTTAAATGCGTTCTCTGCTGAAGGGACAAGGTCCGTGGCTGCTCCTGGGTCCCATGCCCAGCCTGGAGCCTGGCACAGAGAGGAAGTGTGTGTTGACCGGCACTGTGCCCAATGCATCCTGAGCAGAGTACAGGACGGTAGGTCGGCCATTGTGCTTCCGCGGCAGCGACCTACCTCTGACGATGCTGAGTTTGTGCGGCGAGAGGGGTGGCTTGGGGACTGCGTCTTTCTTTTTTTTTGTGGCGACTCCTGTGACGCTTCTGTTTTTCAGAACATCTGTTCCCCAGATCATGACTGCCAAGTTCTTCGTGTACTTGGAATCTCCTTGGGTTACTTGTAGCTGGTGCCATTTCTCCTCATCAACCCAAATCCCGCTTCCCAGATGGACCTGGAAGGGATAAGGACACAGGCACCTGTTTAGTCGGACAGGGTGGCAGTCGGAAACTTCTCTTGTCCTTTAAAAGACATTCCTGCATAACTATAAGGGATTCATTCCATAAATGCTAAATCAACTTTCTTTAAGGAAAATAATACTCATTTACCAAATACCAGGCCTTGTTCTAGTGCTTTCTACCCACTACCTATATCTTCTTGGCAACCCTGGGAGAAAGGTGTTGCAACTCCGTTACCATTTCAGATGGAAAAACCAAGTTGAGGAAAGGGAAGCGACCCCCCGAAAGTCATGCAATGATGATGCTGCAGACCTGGAATTCTAAACAATGCTCACGTTATCACAGGGCTGCTCAGAACCTGACCGGATTTCAGGAACACATCTGTTTAAGTCCTTTCTCTGCTACACTTTAGAAAGACCTCTCCCCTTTTAATGCAAACATCCTGGGACACACGTGCTCCAGTACAATGGCTCTCTACGCAGCTACACATGGGTTCACCTGGCGTGCTATTAAAATGGCTGGTGCCGGGGCCCCACTCCCAGAGGTTTTGATTTATTTCATCTGGGTGGGGCCTGGGTACCAGGATGGTTGGAAGCTCCTGAGATAATCTCAGGGTACAGCCAAATCCGAAGGCCACGGCCCGACGGTCGAGAGGGCCGCTCCCCGGCTCCGGTGGCTGTGCCGGTCCTCTCACATCTCCGTGGACTGGCACTTGGGCAAGTCACTTTACCTCGCTGAGCCTGCCTTTGCTCAGCTGGGTTTCACCTTTTAGTTCCTTCTGGTTCAGAACACTGAGGATTTTGAATTAAACACTACCATGGTGTCCAGTCTGATTGGATGGTACACGGAACAGAACTCAACCCATGCTTCCTGCAAAGGAATCCCTCAGAAAGTCCCAGCACAGAGTCAATAGGTGTTGCAGACCCAGAATGCTCTAGCAATGAGCTACAAGCTTTGAAGCTTTTCCCACCTTCCCGGCTTTTCTGACAACTCAAAAAACATTTGCCAGCATTAATCATCAAGAAATAAGAGTTGGACTCTGCCATTGCCATTTATGTGGTGCTTGTGCTGAGTCTATGGAAGGTGAAGAGGCCTCCCTGTGAGCGCGGAGGGAAGACAGCCACTAACAAGCTAAACTTTCGAAGGGGGATGAAAAGGCTCTGCCAAAGGTCCCTGTCCTTAGAAGGACCTGCAAGTCATCAAGGGGACACAGCCAGCAGATGTCTCGGGAGAAGCCCTGGTCTGACAGGCTGCATGCACACCCATTGTTTAAAGATGATTCAAGATCTTTTACTGAAGCTCAGCTTGGGAAGAAAGGTGGGTGCTATACAGTGGGCAGACAGGTCAGCCAACAACACATCTTCCTTCCCCAATTACTCAGGTTTTTCAACCATTAAAAAAAAAAAAAAGCAGCATAGTTTATTTAAGGATGTTGGTAAGTAAACCATCCATCTGCCACATCTGATTTCTTCCTTTTGTTCAAAGGATCATTCAGACCTCTGCAGGCATGACATGAGATAACCAGAGCCACCTGGCCTCCCTGGGCTGCGAGCTTCTGGACTGCAAATCCATGCCCACAGCTCGGAAGACCAGCAGCCCCGGAAGGGGAGGTGCTGCTTGGGGCAGGCTGGGCAGCACTAGCCCAAGGTCCAGTCTGGCCTTTCCTCTGCAGTCTGACCTGTAGGTAGGTGGGCAGTCTGTGTGCCAGGTCAGGCATGCTGGGGCCAAGTGCCCTGCTGCTCACTGCTGGGCCCCACGTCACCTCCCCTGAGGATACTCTGGAGCCCCACACAAGCTTCCAGAAACAGGGAGGAAAAAATCAAGGAATTTGAATAAGATTAACTTCAGAATCAAGACCGTTGAGATGGAAGATAACCAGTTTTACAAAGGCCTCTGCTTCTTTTCTACCATGGGCCTCACTTTCCTATAATCTTTTAATTATATTGGTAAAAGAGGCACCTGAAACCTCTATAATTCTGTTAACTACTGTCACCCTAATAAATTCGATGAAAAAAAGAGAAAGATGGCAGTCATTTTAGCCAGAGTTCCATAAGAGAAGAGGGCACTAATATTTTTTGAGCACCTCTAATGAACCAAGTATTGTATCTTCAATTTGCTTATCCTTATAATGAATTTAAGAGATGAAAACAGAAATGATTCCCATTTCACAGACATGAACAGAGATTCAGGGACTAAATTATTTTTCCTAAGACATACTACCATTAAACTAGACTCAAGATTCAAACCCAAACCTGTCTGCCCCTGACGCCCACGGTCTCTTGGCTTCCTGTTGCAGCCAGTGTCACAACAGAAACAGCAGATCCATCAATATTCAATTAGTTCTCCTCTGTGCCTGCTGGGTCACTTCCTTGGCCAGCATAGTGCCGTCCACCACTGCAGACAGGGAACCCAGGGATACACTCACAGGCTGGCCTTCCTGCCTCCACCCCACCCTGAAAACTGCCAGACTAGTTTCCTTCAAACATGGCTTTCCTTCTTTGACTGCATAAATTCCGCAGTCTTTCACAAAGTCTGCAAAAGACAGAGTTTTATGTCAACCCTCTGGAATCCAGAATAGCTCCTTATTCCCTGTCACATAAACTCCGGCCTCCTCCGTGGGCTTTAAGGGCCCTGCAGATTCCCACCAGCCTCCTCACTTTACTTCCCTGCTGGATCCCTCACTCCAGGAAGCTCCCGGGCACTGTCACTTTCTTCTAATTCCAGTGTACGCTGACGGTGACAAAGACGAGGGCAGGCTCTGGGGCCTTGGCCCTGGGTGCGAATCCTGACTCTCCTACCTACTTGGCTAGGTCTCTTGCGCAAGTCACTTTACCTCACTGAGCCTGCCTTTGCTCAGCTGTGCAAGAGGCAGAACACCCCCTAAACCACAGAGGTATTCTGAGAATTAAATGATACGTGAGTAAAACGTCAGGACAACACACATCTCGTAATTACTACTTCCTTTGCCCTCTTTCCCGCACCCAAAGCTCTGCTCATGCCTTTCCCCTGCTCAGGAATGAATGAAGGGATTGTGTCTTCTTAAGCCTGCTAATCTTTCAAACCCCAGTACAAAATCCAGAAAACACTTCTAACTACTCCAGGGCTAAATTCTATCCCTTCCGAACTTCTAGCTGAATAAGAAGAGTCTTTACCACCTGCATCGGCCCTTTACGGTACATCTCCGTGGGGCAGGGTCGAGGCTCTGCCTCTTCCACCCCCTCCAAAGTGATCAGAATTAGTCTGAACACAAAGTAAGGAAATGTTTCATATGTTTTAAGAGCATTGGCTTTCAGTTCTGATGAACTGCTTGCTGTGTCTTAGAGAAGAAAATACTTTCTGACATTCACGTATAAGGCCAACTTTACAGCACAGAATGAAACGTCTCTGGATTAAGGCCCATCACAGGTATATTCTGGGCATCGGCGACAAGGGCTGCTGAGGTCAGCGAAGCTCAGGGTCACTCAGAGCTAGACCTACCTTTCCTGGGCGCAGCAGAACAGACTGGAAAGGGCACTGGCCCGGGAACCAGGGGATCTGGCCTCCAGGTCCTGCCTGCTTGCTCTAGCCTGTTGTACAGCTGTAGACACGCCTCTCGTCTGCATGTGTGTCCCCATGCACATCACGTGTAAATCACACTGTTCATTCTTTAATGGTCTTTGCAGCTTTCTGATTCAATGAGTTGTTGAAATAAAATATCTCAGACAAAGAAATGCAGTGCACTTTATCAAAATCAGGAAGTAACTTTTGTGGCAAGCCCTCGTCACAGAAACCACAGTTCGCTATTTGGACCAAAATAGTGTCCAGGGAGGTTATTAAAAATATGATATCTGGTAAGATGAGACGTGATAAAAAAAAATGTCTTTGTGAAATGTTTTGTAGGACAAAAGTAGTCTCCTACGAGGAAACAGATCCCGTTTCAACTGTAGGCTTTGCAGAGATTAAGGCTTTTGTTCATGCAGGCGAGAGGGGGGTGGGTCAGATATGAAGCATAGGTGAGAACAATGAGGGCTACTTCCGGGACGTGGGGAGGCTGCTCTGGAAGCGCCATCCATTTCCAGGGTGTCTGCTCCCTTTCCTTTCCCTTCGTGTTGTTTCCCTGCCTGACTACAAATTAGTTGCAAACAAAAGCCAGGTTAGTAACACGCTGGCAACAACCAAAGAAAAACTAAAATTGGCATTTTCAAGATTGGTTGTGCAAGCTGCACATGAAAAACTGAAACGAGATTGAAAAAACCCATCTTTTTGTGGAGGGAAAGTGATACCTTAGCAAGAGGAGCCCCTGGGATTCTCAGAAACTGCCCATCAGTTTTCAAAGCAGGACACAAATAGAGTTCTGTTAGAAGCTACTTACAGAAAAGTCTAGTCACTCCACAATGTGATCACAACTAAAAAAAAAATCCAGGAAGAAAAAATTGGGGAGCATTCACCAAATGTAGATATACTGGTTGAGTCACCAAAGTCCTGTGGGAGCACTGACCACACCCACCTGCACAGTTAGGGAAGGCAAGGGCCTGCCCGAGGTAGACCAGGGATGGAGCTATGCTTAGAAGTCAGGCTATGGGCTTCCACTCTATCTGCCAGGCCACGTCTCCTCTGCAGAGCAGAGTTTTACAGTCTGTTGGCTGAAACAAGGTGATGCTGAATGGGCCTACAGCCTGGCCCATTAATCCTGCCTCTGCAGGGATGGAAGCAGGAGATGAGGGAAAGCAGCATATCCATGAGAGCCCTGAAGACCAACAGGTGTCATTTCCTCAGCCTGACAACCTTTGCTTTGGCCCAGTCTGGTCAGTTGCAGGGATATCTCTGGACAACCCAAATTCAACAAGCTCGTCTTTCTCATCCACCCACTGGGGAGCAAACATGGAAGCACAGAGACCTTCTGGAGCATAAGGCAAGAAAACTGCACCTGCACCACAGACGTTCCTCTGGGGAGAGCGAGAGGTGAGGTCTGTAACGCACCTGCGGTGGCAGAGAACATAGCTCTAAACTGAATTTGACCGGTGCCTGGATGAACGGCTCCAACAGACTTCTCCCAGGACAAATGCGTTGGAATGTTAGAAGGATGTCAGAACAGTTTTCTTCCTGCCCTGCTGCTATGTCATCATGTGACGGTAAGACTGCCAAAGGCTATGCCATTGCTTTTAATTACTCATCATGTTAGGTTTTCTTTCATGGTGGTTTTCCCCCAAGGGTCTAAGAGAAAAGCAGGACAGGTGCATGCAGTCCTGGCACTGCGGGCTAAGACTGCCAAGTAGTCAGCTCGCAAGGGGCTTAGAAACGAGGAGAAAGTCTCATTTACCTCTGTTCCCCTGGTATCTAGCACAGGCTTGGGACACATGGATTCTTCATAAATGGTGAATGGATATATATCAACTTGTTATCTGTGAACCAGTTCATTTCTTGTTCACCTTAGAAATTTAATGCATCTGATTTTCATAGAAGAGTAGGACAGTTTTCACCAGACTATCAATTTTCCAATCTTTCTCACTAATGAGCTATATTCCAATGTCAGTTTAGTTTTAGTTGTTGTTGGACCAAAGTTTAAAAAAAAAAAATGAAGAGAAAACGTCCCAGTGAAGGTCCACTAGCTTATACCACGTGACCTCCGGAAACTGTCACTTAGGGCTGGGCCAGGAGGCTGACCGGTCGGGCTGGGTCTCAGAAAGCCCCACGTGCTCTCCACTTCGCTCTGGCTAACAGACACTTGCAGGGAATCGAGATTGAGCTTGAAACACTACCTTGCCATTGTCTAGGATATACTTGTCCATGACCGGTGCAGGAGCGGGGTAATAGGACGACGTATTTGCTTCCTCACTGAAAGTGCTCCGTAACTCCGGCTCAGGCTCGAGACATTCTGACTTTACTTTTTCCAAGTCAATGGCGGGACCTAGGCAGTTAAGAAAAGAGATCTGTCTAGAACTCCAAGGAAAATAAAATGCAAATATTTTTAACTATGCATCTAATAGTACACAGTGGCACAAAAAATTATATATATATATATATACACTAGCTTATTTTTGTCTGTTGGACTACACTTAAACCCAGGCTTGAAAATCACATGAGGTATGAATGTCACAAGTAGAAAGTTGGAAAACAGAAAGACAAGAATGGACTAGACTCCAAGCACAAATGAGAAACAGTCTTCTAGGGTGCTGCTGTCTGAATGGAAATGCAGAGGATTGGACATCTTGCACAGGAAAGAGGCCCTACTAAGACCGGGTGGAGAAATGGTGCAATTACTACAATATGCAAATAGTATGTTTGCCCAGACCCCATCTCTTCAGCCTGGAGTGGAACAGGCCCCAGCAGAGGAACAGAGAGGTAAGTAAAAAGCAGAAGTGCAAAGGCCTCCCCCTCCTCAAGACCCAGTATTTAGACAGGAGCATTTCAACCAAGAAATTAAAACACAATACAGATTAGGCCCCTGATTGCCTGATCCAGCAGCTACCCTGATTTTCATTTTAATGCAATCAACACAAATTACGTGCAGATTAAACAATGAAAAAAGGCTAGATAAATGATAGTGGTTTCTATGGGGGATATTTTTTTCTTCATTAGCCTGTAAAAATGATGGACAATTTTTAAAATCACCCATCATGTCTTGATTACCAAAGGGCAGAGAAACAGGATGAAAATGAGTAAATAAGGCTGAATGATTTGATTAACTCTTGCAGGGAGCAACACCAAAGGCCAGTGGAGAGTTAAGCATCCTATAAATTCACCCTGGACCAATCTGTCAGGAGTTGACTGGCATCCGAGGGTTTAGCTACTGCCATAGCAGGTCCCATGGCTGTAGCATATAACTTAAGTGACAGATGAATTTCACAGTCCAATCTTCTCTTACCTTAACCATACGGACAACTTGGTACAGACCTCTTTATATACTAAAGATCTGATCAACCATCTGGTAGTGATTTTATGTTTAGTCGCTGCATCCTAGACTCGGCTAGTGGTAGGAAAGGTATTGGTAATTTTATGTTGAAATTCCTCATGACAGGGCTTCCCACAAGAATATCATTCCTGCCTGCAGGCAGCTGCCATTTGCAAGAGAGAATCTCTGTAATCCCCATGATTTAAGCACGAGCCATGTGCAAAGCTGAATGCAAGATGGTTGGGGAACAGAAAAGCATGGCTCACCTTGGTCCAGAGTTTAGATCCCATTCCTGGCTCTGCTATGTCTTCACTGGGCATCCCCAGTGAGTGAATTGTAGATGCAGAGTGAGCACAGTGAGGGGCTGACAGCAACTTGACTGTTCTGAAAGCATCTCCCCAGAGTGCGTCACCTAGTCAAGGGCTGGGCCTACGTCGTGTTTTATCATTGTCCCCAGCACCTGGCATTGAGTGGGTGCTCTCTGAATGTTTGCTGAATGATTACAAGAAGGACAGCAATGAACAAATAATTCCAAAGTCTCCAAAGTAGACGTCAAAGTTCTTCCTCTCTCTGTGTAAAATCTCTAAGTTGAATTTCTGAGATACAAACACACTCAAGTGGAGTGTCTGATCTTTTTTCAGAGCAGGGAAGAAGTAATTACTTCTGCTTCTCCGAAATGGCACGGCTGAGTTGGCACCTGCGGTCTCTTCCTGCTTTGACTTTGAGTGACAGGAAGATGACCTGGGCTGAAAGGGGGAGGTCCATGCAGCCAGGAGCTCCCAGTCCTCTTTGGCAAGATTGTGTCCTTTCTCTAATCCCCTTTCCTTCTAAGAGGGGAAGTTGTGGGACAAGAGAATGAATCCAGTTCAGTTCTGACTTCGGTCTGCTTTCCTCCCATCCATCTCCGCAATGGCTGCCAAAGAGATTTCCACAAGACCCAGTCCTTCCTTCTTCGGCTCCCCATCACCCTGACAACAAAGTCGCACACCACCCCCTCCTTATGGTCCAGAACCACCACCTCCTCTCTACCTCCAGGCTCACTTCTTACTCTCCGCATACTTCTGCTCAGGCTCCTGGCATGCTGTGCTTCCCCAGGCCTCTGCACCTTTGGGTGTACTACTGTCTCGGCCTTGAATGCCCTCATCTGCCCACCAAGCCCCTGTTCAGACTTCAGAGTGAAGCTTAGGTGTCTCCAGGGTGTGGCCTTGCTCCTGTCACTACCAGGTAGGAGGTCTCTCCGTGATAAAAGACTTCCGGCAAAGTGTCTGCAGTCCCCTGCCCACCCGTTGTCCACATCAGACTGTGACGCTCCTCAAGGGCCAAGGAGTCTCTTTGCAATTTTGGCGCCGAGGACAATGTCCAGCACATCGCAGGTTTTCAGTACACTTTCCACAACAGGAGAGAGAGGGGAGAGCATTGTGGGGGAGGGAGGGACCTCCACAGCTGCAGCAAAGATTCCAAAATAAAGTCTGCTATTGAGGTGCAGGACCTGGTGGTGGAGGGAGGGGTGGGTGCGAGGTTGTTTTCCAATGCCTGCAACCTTTTCTGCAGCCCGTGAAGTGAAAATTTGGGTTGTTAAATGGAAATTGGATACATCTAGTCAGAATGGCCAATTCAGGTGGCTATGCAGGGGCACCTAAGGGCCATCAGAAAGAGCAGGGTTCCACCCCCGCCGGCCCCTCTGCCGAGTTGGGCTCCATTCCCAGTGGCCTGCCCAGCCTTCTCCACACACACACACCTTTCTCCTGCTTCCCTGTCTTTCCCCGTACCTTCCTCTCTGCTTGGATCACTCTACCCCAATGATGCCCACCTCTCCAAACTCCACCAGGGATTCAAAGCCTGACTCAGATGCCACCTCCTCCATGAAGCTAACCCATCGCTTCAAATAGAGGTAAAGAAATCTCTTCACCCCTTGGCTCGGAATTTGGAGTCAGAGAGACTGGAGTTTAAAATCTGGATTTGCCACGGACTGTTCTGACTGTTCAGGTGGGCTGTGAGCATCCTTGGGTAGCTAAGCCCCACACTTGCCCTTTCTATAACGTCAGATGCACTCCCTCGTATCTGGGCCTGCCTCCTTCCCTACACTGGGAGGCAAGCTCTGTGTCTTTTTCTGTCAGAGTCCAGGGCTCAGCACTGCGCCTGGATCAGACTCTGTCCTCACAGGTAGTTTATGCATCAGTAACGACTTAACTTCTCTGACCCTGCTGCCACACCTCAAAGGGGTAATGACCACGGCAACTTGGCAAGACTGAAGAGTAAATGAGTTAAACAAAAATATGAAATGATTAATCCAGAGTTGGGCACAGAGAGGTTGCACGGTAAAAAGTGCCTCCCCTCTTACCACACACACGCGTTACACTTGCAGGCCCAAGCGAGTCCAGTCCTAACCCGTGGCTCCTGTGAGCCAGGGGCCCTGCTGGTACCCCTTTGTCCTGCTACCCCCGTGCCCTGCACTCCTCAGCACGCCCAGCTCCCCTGCGCTCATGCTGGCCTCCCAGGGGGCTGACGGCACTTTGTCCAATGATAAAGCCATTGTACTGGGCTTTTCTGGCTCTCATGGGAGACAATCTCCTAACACTCTCGGTCGGCACTGTTGAATTCCCAGGGGCTGCCAGGTTTTAGTGCCGCTCTGGGTAGTGGCCTCCTTCTGTGGAACTGTACACAGAAGGGACCCGGTGCCTCAGCCCAGAGAGGCGCAGTCCAGCTGCAGGCACATCTCGGAAAGGGTCTGTCAGGAGACCTGGGTGTGAATCCCAGCTGCATGACCTTAGACAAGTCACCTCGCCTCTCTGGGCCTCAGCTTTCCTACCTGCGGAATGGGGATCACCAGTAGCCACCATGTGGGCTGGCAATGCCCGAGGAAGAACCTCACACTGAGGTAGGCACGGAAACAGGGTCGCAGGCAGAGGCTCAAAACTGGCAGGTAAGGAAGGAATCGGGCAGGATTCCTGTGTTCAGTGTTACAGAATCAGAGAGAGAAGGAGCGAAAAAGCACGTGGTTTCTTTGGGGCGAGAAGGGCGGGCCTCTGGTGCTTTTCATTTAAAGGGAGGACACTTCATTGCAAATTTTAGTCGTCTCTCCTCCCGATGTTGGCAATTTACATCTCATTACAACAAACGCTGCAGATTGCTGTTTTGCTTTTAAAAATTTCTGAGGCATTGTTCTCCTTCAAACACATGTGACCAAATTAGCCACAATAATAAGCACTTGCGCTAAGACACGGCATTGTACACTCCGGCGTAGATATTTTCAGTAACAAAGGAACTTTTTCCACTGGTGGGAAGAGTAGGAATTAAAAAAAAAAAAAAAGAAAAGTCTTTTGATCTGCTTCAGGTTTATTTTGGGGGAAATACAGCTCCCATGGAAAGACACCTCTCAGCTGGGTGAAGGAAGTTTTTTAAAAAGTAGAAAAGGTAGTACTTGTCTTTTCATTCAGTCATTCCTGAGCCCAGTGATCATGCAGCCCCTCGCTGTATACCCAGGGCTGGACCGTGTGAGAGGCACCGGGAACCAGACAGACAAGCCCCGTTCTGGAGAAGATGAGACTCCCACATGTGAAACACTATTCCATCGCATATAGGTAGCTGGGATATGGTGGACAAGCACTTAGAAAACACGGTGAGAATCCTGCTTCTGTTACTTCACCTTTTTATGGCTTTTTCCATAAAATGGAAATCATGGCCCAGAGTAAGGAGCTTGGTAAGTGCTTCTTGGCCTGCCAGATAAATGAAGTTATACCTTTCTTGGTTCTTGTTTATCGTAAATCAGACTAATGCTATTCTCTCTGAAAACATTTCTTAAAAACGAATGCTTGTGTTACTTCCAAGAGGTCCAGAAATCACCTGTATCTTCAGAATATATATATTTGGACACTGAATACTACCTCTGATTTAAGCTGAAATAGAAAAGCTAATAATACTAGAATTTTCTGAAGTACTCAATCCTGCCATTTACTTCTGGAAGTGAATAGGATGTTCCCCTACTGTCAGTGTAATTCTAGTTTCTCCATAAATGCAAAGTGAATCAAGTCAAATTCTTACACGCACACAGAACCCCTAATGCGCAGCAGAGGCCCGACGGGTGTGGTAGGCACGAGGGGACCCCACTTCGCTGAGGAGGAGCCGTGTGTGGGAGCAGCAATGTAACAGTGGAGGAGGTATAATACACACGGGGCTTGGAAAGAGACAGGGGAGCTGGCCCAGACCCCCCTCAGTAGAAGCCACCATCCCTTTTCAAAAGGTATCGATCGGCCATTCTCATCTGCTGCTGTAGCTACATATCTGCTTCTTAGTCCCATTATGCTTTCAGTGAGGTAGGGACAAGTCTGGTCCCATTCTTTCAGTGAGAATCTGCTAAGCGCCAGTCCTCGGCTAGGCCTGGACTCACAGTCCAGCAGCGGGGAGACGGGCAACATCACCACCACCCTGCGTTGCTAAGATAAAGGTACAGGCTTGGGAACAGAAGCAAAGGAGGAGATAAGAAAGTCGTCAGAAGGATGGCCACAGTCTTGTATGTTGGGGCCTGGAGGATGGGTAGCAGGAGCTCGCTGGGTGTGAAGGGTCAGGGTGGCATAGATATCTCCATATGGTTAGAGCAAGTGGCACACAGTTGAGGATCAGTGACTGACCAGGAAGCGAGCAGCATGATGATATGCACAGACTTGGGGAGGGAGAGATCGCCAGTCGATCAGTGATCCTGGAAGGCTTACAGCAAAGAGGTGAGCTCCCCCTGGGGCTTTGATGGGTGAGTATGGTCTAAGGGAGGTGGAGCGGTGGTCAGGCTGGCAATGGGCTCATAGTTAGCAGTGATTCCTCAGGCCCGTATCTGTTCCCTCTCCATTTTCTGAGTGTCTTCTGTGAGGGAGGGCTAGAGAAGGATTTGGCAGGAGAAGCAGTCCTAGCCCGAGGTCCTGGGCTTGGGGGATCTCTGCAGCTCATGTGGATGCCCCACAGTGGGGCCAGACCTTCAGGGAGTCAGGACCACAGAGCAGCAGAAAGGGGTTACAGAGCAGACCCAGGTCCCCAGTCATGGGGGTCAAGGTATTTTCCCCGCTTTGAAGAATTACACATGTCCATTTCAAATGACGTATAGCTTTTCCCCAAGAAGGACAGGGGACTGACATTTATTGAACATCTTCTTTGTTTGGTACTTTATATCAAAATATATTTTATCTTTGTAGGACTTTTCAGCCCACTATCCAGGGATTATTTGTTTAATATCCCGACTAGACTTGAAACTCCAAGGACAGCCAAGGCTTTGCTCGTGGCTCTATCCCCAGCACCCAGCACAATGTCCCTGGCACACATCAACACTCATTAAGTATGAGTTGAATCAAAGAAGTTAATCCTCAGGGCCATCCTGCAAAACAAATCTTATTATCTCCATAGAGACCCAGAAAGGTAAAGTAATTTGTCTCAAGTCACACAAGTGGTGAGTGCTCAAATCGAAGATTGTAGATTCCAAAGACAACAGTTTTCAAATCTTGCAGGATTCTCACATAATGCCCAATCTGTGGGACCCTAAGTTCATCTCTGGTCTTCCCTGACCTTTCCAGAGGGTCCATGAAGAACTCTATAATCATGCAGGTGGGCAGTGAGGAGAGGGTTCCATCTCACCCCTAGGAGCTCTGAGCCTGTCCTTTGCCGGCTCCTGGCCACAGAAAACTGGGCTGGTTTTTCAACTGTGGTTCTTCTACCTCACTCCCCACCAACGGACCTGGGCCCAGGCAGCTTCTAAACAGCAGGGGTGTGCAGATCAGCATGAGTCTGTCCTGCCAAGAAGCCTGAAAGCCCTGTACTTGTACTGAGCATATGGGAATGCGCCTTTCTTTGGTCCTGGACCAGAATTGTGTGGGTTGGGTGGCTGAGGGGTTGTGGTAGGAATAAGTGGGAATGAGAAGGATTTCTGAGGGGCTGCTTGAGCACAGCACACCTGAGGGCCAGGGTTGTGGAGAGGCCGAGTTCTATCACTTGGCTGATGGCTCCCAACCAAATCAATCCGTGACCTTGGCCTTGTTTAATCTATCCTTCAGGCTATGAACCAGTCCAAAGTGGGGACCGTCTGGGACTCATCTTTGCTGTTGATTGATTTGCCTGGTTCAGAGGCAAGGTTCACTCAGAGGTAGGGAGCCCCTCCACCAGGTCACTCCAGTGGGGAGGAGCCTCATGTACGACCTGCAGGAGGGGCTAGTCCAGTTTAGCTGCTCTCGCCGACCGATACAGCCTTGTCTTGCCCTCCTCCCTACCTCTTCATGGCGCAGTCCAGCCAGAAACACCTGCAGTTTCTGAATAAACCAGCCTCTCTCACAATTCCAAATCTCTGTTCACATTCTCCTGTTGTCTGAGATACCATTCTCTGCTCTTCATTTAAGTAAATCTAACTAGTAGCCCCATCTGGGAGCCTTCTCCAGCCACCTTCAGCACCCCTGCCCCAGTTATGTGAGGAGCCTTCCTCTAGACCCCGCCCTACATCCTGACAGCCCAGGAGCACACAGCTCACATACATTCCCACTGCCTGCTAATGGACTGCGACCTCTCCGAGGCAGGAACCGGGTCTTAGCATTTTGATTTCCCTGTGCCCAGCACAGTGCCTGGAACATTGGAAAGTCCAGTAAATGTTCCTGTACAAATCAGTGGCATCAGTAATAGAACGGGCAGCCCTGGAAGTGAGCTTCCTGTCTTCAGGGGAATATTATTGGAAGGTGCGCCATCACTTGGCAGGAGGCTAAGAAGGATTCCTGTCCTGTATAAGAGGCCGGGCTATGTGCACTCTGGGACTTCTTACAGGACTAACGTGCTGAGACTCCAAGATTTACCTCCAACCAAACTCAGAGAGCCACCTGAAACAGCAAGGGAGGGTGTGGCCAGCCTCTGGGACTTGCTTAACCCTGGCGGCTGGACTGATTCCATCCATCCATCTTGGCTGAACATTAACCTTCACTGCTTCATGATGATTGATTTGTTCAGAATCTACAAGGCATGGGCATGTCCTATTTCCTCTCTCACCCTCAGTTTCCCCATCTATAAGATGAAGATGAGAGGTGGGATAAGGTTCTCTATAAAGAGATAATTTCCATAAAAAAACTCTGGAAATTTTCTGGTTGTCATCTTGAGGCCATATAACTTGTCAAGGTTAAAACTATGAAGAAATGGTGGGCTCTTACATCAGGCAGGAAACAGCCCACCCAGTAGTTCAAGAGTCCAGTAGCCCGAGAACCTACCACTGAATATAAAGGTGGTCTAACCACGTGGTGGGCAGGAGACAGAGCTGTTGCGGAAGTGCAGGGCCAAGAGCCCATGTGACTAGCTGGCCTGATCCATGGAAAAGTAAGACAAGCCTTGGTCTAAAACCTGGCTCTGCCATTTCCTGGTTGTGTGGCCTCAGGTAAGATAATCTCTGAGCTTTATCTGCTGATCCTATCCACAGCAAGGTTGTTTTATATATGAAAAGCACCTACCCTCAGGCCCAAAGCAGGTGTTCAAAGAAGCCACCCCTCCCCTGTAAGAAATGCTTGTCCGTCTTTCCTGTTCCTCTGCCTGGCAAACCCTGCAGCGAATGTGCCTGTCACATGGCCATGCTGAGGCGGAAGACCAGCAGGCCGCTCCTATTCTGGCAATGGAGAAATGCCCAGCAATTCCTGCATGCTCCAGCTGCTTGAGCTGGTAGTAAAGGGACAGTCCAGGGCTGTCCCTTGGCCCCATGGTTCCAGAAAAATGAACCAGGGGAAAGAGGAAGGAGGGTCCTATATGGTCCTGCATGCTGAAACCAGCTTGTAAAATCACCTAGGATGAACTGTGGCTAACTCTGGTTATGTTGATAGGGCAATAAGTCCTTCAAAGTGGAAGAGGCACCATATGTTTAAGAGAAACAATAGCAGTTCTCCCTGCTAGATCTTCCCCTGACTTGGATCCAGGTTAGGAGGTGCAAGGCATCGTAGTTTCTGGCCCTGCTCCACCACCAACTGAGGCCGCTGGCAGGCTGTGGGTCTCTGGGCCTGCACTCAATAATGGGACTGTCTTACCCATCCCTTTCAGCTTCTTCCAAAGCCCAACTTTTGTGAGCACTCCTGCTTATTGGTGAGAATGAACTGGAGGAGATGGGAAGGAGCTCTGAGCGGCCCCGGGCAGAGAGCCCTGGCAGAGAGGAAACTGAACCACACAATTAGTGATGTCTGAAGAACCGGGGCTCTGAAAGAATGGTCCAGGACTTGAGCCAGGAAGATGGAATTCTGCCCAGGAAATGTGGGTGAGGAGAAATCTATAAACTACAGACCAGAGAGCTTGAAAGCAAGTCCAGGCATAGCTGTAAAATGGACTATCCAAATATGATTTCTGCCCTGGCTGGTTGGCTCAGTGGTAGAGTGCCAGCCCGGCATGTTGAAATTCCAGGTTCGATTCCTGGTCAGGGCACAGAGGAAAAGCAACCATCTCCTTCTCCACTCTCTCTCCCTCCCTCCCTCCCTCCCTCTCTCCCTTCTCTCTTTTTTTCTCTCTCTCTTTTTCTCTTCCCCTCCTGCAGCTATGGCTCAAATGAGCAAGTTGGCCCTGGGTGCTGAGGAAGGTTCCATGGCCTTGTCTCAGGCGCTAAAAAAGGGCTGTTGCCAAGCAAGAGAGTAACAGCCTCAGATGAGCAGAACATCAGCCCCAGACGGGGGTTGCCAGGTGGATCCCGGTCGGGGTGTATGCAGGAGTCTGTCTCTATGCCTCCCTGCCTCTCACTTAATTAAAAAATAAAAAATGATTTCTGAGGACTTACAAGGGAAAGTAGTAATCTCCAGGAGACACAGGGTTTGACCAAAGATGAGGATAAGCCAGACAACCACATCTCTGCTCTTCTACAGGTCAATGACGTGTATCCTCAGGTGACCTTACATCATTAATGTGGACCCCCTGAGCACTTCCTATGTGACAGCCCTTGGGCAGAAATCTTCACATGCATTTGCTCATTTAGTCCTCTTAAGAATCCTAACAGTTGGTACAACCACTGACACCACTTTACAGGTAAGGAAACTAAGGCTCAATCGAGTTCAGGAACTTCCCCAAGGTAACCAGATTAGTTTATGGAAAAGCCAGGGTTCAAAACCCCAGTAATTCTGACCTCAGGACCCTAACAGGCTCTTAATCACTGAGCTGGCTCTCCTGTCTATACCGGGTAGGCATGAAGGTACCCATTGTGTGGAGGAGAAAGTGGAGGCTCAGAATAGTTAAACCATTTGCTTGAAGTTGCATAGGTAATGAATTAAAGAGCAGAGATTCCAACCCCAGTAATATCTGTTGCCAAAGCCCTGGCTGTTTCCAGGACAGGGAAAGCCAGCAGGAGGCATCTGGCTGATATTAGCTGCCTTTTCAAAGACACCATCAGAGACCTGTGCTTCAAGAATCCAGCTTAGACCGCAAAGGATTTTAAAGATCAAAGCTGGTATTTTCACGAACCTTGGGAAGAACACAAGGCGTGAGCCCAGAGGGGAACAGAGGTGATAGAAACCCAGCTCTAAAGAGCCAAGACAGATTTGCAGGCTACAACGGGCTTTCTCCTTCTTCAAAAATTTCCACCAGCTTGTGAGCTGGCCAACAGGGATGTTATCTCTTCTTTTGGCATCCTGCTCTCTCAAATGGAGATAATAATTTATACCTGGCCTCACAATAAGGTTATCGAAAGAGTCCAATGAGATAAAAATGTCAAGGTGTTTTGAAACCTGCGAAGCGCTCTGTGCGTGTGAATTACTGTTATTCTTCTCGTTATGTATGTCTCTGCTGGTCAGAATTCATCATTCCCGCCTGCATTCCCTGGCAAAGGACACACAAAATCTAAAACCATCACGTGCCCTCTCCACAGTTACTTGTGTTCTGTTCTGTTGGGGTCCTGCTGTGCACACATCTGTGCTCCCCGCTGGACTGTGAGCGCATCTTGAAGGCAGGGCTTCTGTCTCCTCCTCCCTGTACTCCTCACACAGCCTTTTGAGCCTGAGTCGAACTAATGTTAACTGCATCACACCAAAATGAACTTAACTATCTAAGAGGTACTCACAGGACTAAACACGGAGAAGTATACTGAAGGCTTGTTTCTGACTTCTAAGAACAAGGACTCTAGCTGAGGAGAACCCGAGGGAGGCCCAGGAGCTGACACCTTTGCACATACCAGAGCTCACCCTTGCAACAGGCTCTCCGCTATACCATGTCCCTTCATTCCCTCAGAATTCTGGGTAGTGTGCCAAGCCCCAGGTTCATAAACTCTATTCTTAACCCCCAGGTGGGGAATATTTAAAAAAGGACAATATTCCTGCACCTAACACAGTCTTGGCACAAAGTATACCCCCAATAAATGTTTGTTGAATGAATGAATGAAGAAACAGATATATATATATGCGCACAAATAAAGCTGGACTCTACAAAGCAGAGTCTTTTCATGCTTTTTGCACCCCCAGCATTTACTTCTTTGGAAGAAAGTGAGCAGAAAAGAAAAGGGACAAAAAAAAAGGTCTGACACTTAGCAAGCACTTACAATGTGCTGATCACAGGGCTGGCGATACAGTAGTCTGCCCTTATGCACTTACCCACAGGCATGTGTTCCAAGAGCTCCAGTGGATGCCTGAAACTACAGAGGGTACCCAACCCTATGTATACTATGTTTTTTCCTATACATACATGCCTTTTCTCTTGAAGGAAGCACTTTATGGGTCCTCTGTGGCATATCCGAATTGCCAGCATGGCTCAATCCTGCACTTCGGGGCCAGTATTAAGTAGAATAAAGGGTTACTAACACAGGTCACTAATTCAGCACTGCTATACAGCAGCAGCCCATGTGATATGAGGTGGCTGCTGGGTAACACCCAGTGGGGAGTGCACACAGCGTGATACTCTAGACAAAGGGGTGATTCGTGTCGGGTAGGACGAGGTGGGATGGGAGAGATTTCATCACGCTACTCAGAATGGAATGCTAAATTGCTTATTCTGGATTTTTTCATTTAAGATGTCTGGATCTCAGTGGACCATTGAAATCGAAACTCAGTAACTGAAATCGAAAAAGCGAAACTGTGACTCAGGGGAGACGGTGGTGCTCTTTACGCGTGCTTCCTCATTTAATTCTGACACCGTTATGGCGGTCCTGAGAGAAGGCAGGAGGTGAGGCTCCTTCCCAGCAGAGAGGGCTGCTAGCCAGGCTACGGTCAGAGAAAAGGAAAGCTCTGTCTTACAGAGAGATGTCCTTTGGGGAGGGGGGAGAGTGCAGAGGGGTCACCTCTATGTCAGTGACAATGACATCCCAAGAACTAAAGAAGGCTATGTGGGACAAGGGCCCAGAGAAAGAGGACACAAGATCAGGTATCAGGAGACCCTTGGAAACAGGCCCAGGACACTTTCTGGGCTTCTTTCTGCATCAGCAACATAGGGCAGCAGCCTACATTCTCTCTGAGTCCCTCCACAACTCTGTAACGTCACATTCTAGAGAACCATTTCCTGTTAGGTCTACCTTGTGCTTATTTGTGGAATGAATCAAAGAATGAATAAATGTACACATGATGAGCTGAGCCATCCAGTGACACCTCTAAAACATCTTATACCATTTTGCTGCTGTCCCCACCCTTCTTACCCCAAACTCTACTAGGTACAGCATTACGGGCATACCAGCCAGGTACTCTTGGTTGCGAGGGGACCTGCTTGCCGCTCCGAAGTCCTCATTAGGCTCAAGAGGCCAGGCTCCTGCTCTCTGCCCCCTCCCACCTCCAGAAGGGCCCCAATTCCTGGGAGAGTCAGCAATGATTCTTCATAGTGGGGAGACTTCCTTTTAAACCGAGCACCTCCTGACCTGCTGGCTTCCCTGGTCTCTACATTTGCCTGTTATGGTCTGAGTGATCCAGTTGCCAAGGTGGAGTGGACAGAGGGCCTTGAGCTGGGTCCATGGGCGAAGTGGACACACAAAAATACACAAGAACAGGCCTCCAAGAACAATGTTCAAGGCCGGCCGAAGGGACAGAGTGTGGTACAGCCCAGGCCACATGCCAACCCCAGGACAGGATGTGCTCCTTGTAGGGCATGTCAGGTCCAGAATCAGAGAGAGTCTTGGCTACATTCTGGCTGTTCTTTGCCTTGTTATGGGCTTGTTTTAATGTATGGATCAGAATCTGTTACAACAGGGGCGTTTCTTCTCAGACTCACCAAAAGATACACCTACTTTCAATGCTAGCCCCTTCCTTAGAATTATAATTATATCCTTTATCACTACCCTCTATCCAACTTCCAATGTCTTTGTCTTAGTTTTATATCCCCAAGTTCATAGGCACAGATAGAATGAGCTGAGTGACTGAATGAACCAATGAGCATACATATACACCACTCCTTTTGTCTTTTATAGTAGAAGACTCTGAGAGGCAGAGAAGTTAGTTACCTGTCCAAGGGCCTACAGGCAGTCACTGGTTGGGGAAGCCAGGGTTAGAAAACCAAACTAAACTCTGTCGCGGCCCCACTCCCCACTAAATGGTGTGGAAAAGGAGCTAACAATAACTGAGCATCGACACAATGCCAGGCACTAAGCAGTGTCCCAGGGCTGTGAGGGGGTAATTATTTCCATGTTAGGTGACAACATCAAGGCTCAGAGAGGTGACCCCTACCTGGATTCTCCTCACATTTCCCACCCACTAATTCCTGCCTGGATAACATTATCCTTCCAGAAGCCTTTCTTCCCTGATCCCCCAGATTCAGTGGGTACCCTCCTCCACTGTCCCACTGTCCTGCATGTGCCCATCCCCGTGGTGGCGTTTATGCACTGTGCTGCTGCTGGCTGAGTCAGCAACTCTCTGAGTTCCTCAAGGGCAGAGCGCAAGGGCTGTATCTTAAATAAATCAAAATTCTAACACTGAGCAAAAAGCCTGGCACCCAGCTGGAGACCAGTAAATATTTGTGGAAGAAAAGATAAAAGCAGGGAAGGAAGCAAAGAAGGGAAGAAGAAAGAAAAAGAAGGTTTCCAAAGCCTCAGAACTGAGAAGTGAGGACGCTGGGCTATGAACTAGCCTGGTTCCAGAGACCAGACCAGGTCCATGAAAACAACAGCCGTCCCAAGGGTGGAGATCTTCATCGTATTCTTGTCAGATTTGTCTTAGAACCCAGCACAGTGTCCATCTCTGACGACCAGGTGCTCATCAATGAACTGTAAGCTTTCATAGGTCAGGGGAGGGGGGATGATTTTCTGGGGTGCCCGTGGAGCTCACAGCATGGATCCTGCAAAGGGGGAGTGCTCCGTGCATACCTATGGTCCACTCTCTGTTCAGTCTGCTCCGCTGTGATGGCAACAGTGACTGATCTGGGTGGGGAGAGCCAGCCACTGGCTCAGGGTAGCGTTCAAGGCCTGTGAGATGGGAGAGCCTGGCACGATCACAATTGCACAAAACTATGTCTGAGGTCAAGTTTGTCTAAGTGTTTTAACACAGAAGAGGCACAGACTGATGTAAAATGCAGAATATCTCAATGCCCTGGAGGTTTAGGATCCGTTACTGGGGTTCAAGCTCCGTTTATGGACATGCAATAGAGGCAATTTCCCTAGGAGTCGGAAAAACACTGAGGAGAGTTTGTGTTACTGTGCCCTGCCCCCGAGCAGTGCACAGAAGGCACAGCATACAGAGTGCGATGAGAATAAGTCACTCATCTGAGAACCAGGCCACACTTCTTCCCTGAAAATTCCAGTTATGTCCGCATCCCTCTCACCCCTAGCCAAGACCAACACAGCTTTCATAATTTTCGAGTTATGGTTTCTCTTTGCAATTTTATTTTAATAAAGAATTTTAATAACCTTTGAAGTTGCATACCACATGTGAATTTAAGTGTCACTCTCCACCACTAAAGGCTATGGCTTGGGAGAACGGCTAAGGCCACGGCAGAGGCGGGGAGTGAGAAAATTACCAGTGTAGGAATCAGGAGACTAGGTCTGAGATGAGCTCAGCCTGGCTTCTGTGTAAGTGACTCTGGTAAGTCTGCTCCACTGTGATGGCAAGAATGACTGATCTGGGAAGAGCCAGCCGCTGGTAAGGACCTCAGGTTCCTACCCTGTGACAAGGACATGAAAAAGCCTCTCGGCTGACTCCCTAGGGCATCCTGAAGATCTACTGAGATTCTACAACCTTGGGGACACAGTTTAAGAAGTCAAGAGCACCTATAACAGTGGTTCTTAACCTGGGTTCTATACAACCCTAGGGGTTCGATGAGTTGGTCTCAGGGGTTCGGAGAAGTCTCTGCTGTGGAGGCCAGAATAAAGTAATACCGTAATTTGTTGTGAGTTCATGCACTTTGTTGGTTTTGTTCTTTGAGCAAGGTGATGTTCATGCACGGCTCATTTTGTGCACCAGTAAAAAAACATATACCTATGTCTTGAATTTGGAAAAAAAATCATATTTTATTTATCACTAAAGAAGGGTTCGGTGAATGCGCATATGAAACTGGTGGGTTCGGTACTTCAAAAAAGGTTAAGAACCACTGACCTATAAATATAAATAAGGTAGGGTAAGAGCACATTTATCTAAATTTCAAAGAGGAATGAGGCTTTCTATATAGATCTGTGATCTAGACAATGGAAACCTTCCTTCTTGAATACAAGATTGTATTTGATTTAAACCTGGGCGACAGAACTTATGTTTCTACGCTAGATGACTCTTTCTGAAGCAAGGGGCCCTGACACAGGGTTGCTCGTGACTGACTGTCTTCAGGCCTATGGAGGGTATGAACTTACATTATACTGACTTCCTCAAGACTGACTGGCCTCTCTCTTCTATAATCTGGGTTCTTGTGTCCTGAAAGTGGCTCTGTCTTTCCTTTACAGTACACAGTCCCTTCTCCTGGCTGTCAAGCCTGACATCTTTCAGAATTCCCTTTATTCCAGCTTCTAAACCCTGTGAGATGAGAAAACCAAAGACCCTGGTTTGTTCTTCTATAAGCAACCAAAGGAGTTTTACACATCTTTGTATTAACCGTCCTAAGTTTCATATGCCTCTCTGCTCAAAAGATTTTCAATGCTTCTCATTCCTACCAAAGCAAGTCCAGACACCCTGGCTGGTGCTGTTTCTAGAGCCTTTCCTAATGTGCCCTTGGACCACATCTGCAGCGTGTCTCCTCAGTTCTCTCCAGCTGTACCCACACTCCGGACCCCCCCCCTCCCCCTTTGTGCCTTAACAGTGTCTTCCAACTGCCGTTCTGCCAGAAATTTTGTCCCGGTCCGCGACAGAGTTAACCACCCTGATGTTGTATGAGGATTATAGACACAATGATTTTAGATTCTATACTTTTCATACAACATTAGGGTGGTTAACTCTTTTGCAGACCGGAGGTTGAAAACCACTGCCTAAAAAACGTCCCCAGCCCTCAGGGCCCAGTTCAAGGCCCATCTCCTTCCCACAGGCTCCCTCAGTTACAGACAACCCCTGCCATTCTCTGAGCTCTCCTATCACGTTTTCTACATCACCCTGTGGCATTTAGTGCTTTCTGACTTAAGGGTTGACTTTTTTAGGGGTCCGTCTAGTGTCTAGTTCTTTTTACCATCCTCAAACCTCCTTAGAGAAGTGTCCTCCCTGCCCCGGGCTGCCTCCTGCCACGTGAATGCACAGTGAGTGGGCAAACCCAGTGGGTTTTGCTCTCTGAGCCCTGAGCCCCGCTTCTCCTCGCCCCGGCTGTGCTCAGACTGCTCAGAATGCAGTGTTCCCAGCTCACTGCCGAGGGAAAGGGGAGCGGCTCTTCCTAGGTGACTGCAGACCCATCTCTGCCCTTCCCTGGCCTCAGGGGCACTGCCCTTGCGCCCCCTGGAGGAGGAGCCGCACACAGCCTCCCACGCGTGCTCACAGAGCGGCAGCAAGCGGCCTGTGGGGCACTCACCACTGCCCAGCCTGAGGAGCAGCACGTCCTGGAGCCTGCGGTTGAGGTCGCGGAGCTCCTTCATCTCGGACACGAGTGCCCCGCACTCCTTCAGCTTCTTGGCCTGCTGCACCAGCTGCCTGCGCGTCCGCTCCAGCTCCTGCTGGAGGTGGCGCATCTCTTCCTGCTGCTGCTGGTAGTTGCGCAGCAGCTCCTCGTACAGAGCCCGGGGCACGGCAGCGTCCTCCAGACCGTCCATGTCCTCCATGCCCGGCGAGGCCTCCACGAAGACCTCCTCCGGACACGCGCCGTGGCCCAGGCTCAGGCCGTTCTGCTTCTCCAGCCGGGCCACCACGGCCTCGATGCTCTTGTGCGCCACGTCGCTTGGCTTCCGCCCCTCAGGTCTCTGTGTAGGACAACGAGAGTCAGTTCAGGCAAGGGCAGCTGGGACTGTTCTTGGACTGCAGCTCAACATTTCCCCAGACAAGCCTAGAATCACAGAACCACAGAACATCAGTGTTTGGAGAAACCGGTGTAAACACTTAGTCAAAGCCCTTCATTCTACAAATGGGGAAACAGAGGCATAGAGTAGGGAAGGGGCTTGCCCAAAGTCACATGGTCAGGCAGTGGCAGAACCAGGACTCTGGTTTCCTATGCTCACACTCTGCCTCTTGGATGCGTGCTACATGGTGACCACCTTCCCAACTCCCCAGCCCGTCCCCACCCACAGGGCCTAGGCAGTGACTTGCTCATGCGGGCGGAGGGGGTGGGGTGGTGGTGGGGTGAGCATACACTTGTGGAGAAACCAAGAGAAATCAGGGGAAGCCACATTGTCCCAGAGGAATCACCACTCAGATCTCTCCAAAAGCAAAGAACATAAAAGAGAAAAAAAGGGCATTCTATCCAATAACCTGTTCCTCAGGAATGCTTCAGCTGGGAAGGAGGTGAGAATGCTCACCTTCTCTCACCTAGGGCAGGACTGGGTCTCACTCTCTGGTGCTCCACTCCCACCCAGACTGGAACTTGGCAGGGGCTTAATAAATGTTAACTTGACTGAAAAGTTCCAGAATGCCAGTGTTGTAAAGTTCTTTAGTTTAACTCCCTCATTTTACAGGTAATAAAACTGTGGCTCAGGGAGGGGAAGGACTACACTCAGGGTCACGTGGTGAGCTATAAGAGTCAAAGCCAGAGCCAGAGCCAGAGCCAGAACCTGGAGCTCAACTTTCAGACCTAAGTTCCGTCCCCCATGTCTGCCAGACTCTCCATGGACAATGGCCAACCTGAAGTTTGGCAGGACAGTGGCTACATAGAGACAGGTCAGTTCACTGAGTCCAGGACTACCCAGGGGTTTCAGCTGCTGGGGGATGTTCCCAGCTCAAGTGGACAAAGCATCCATTGAGGGGCAGTGGGAGAGACAAGACCAATGGGATTCTTCACCCGGGTAGGAGGGCTAGGAACACTCCTGATCAGGGGTACTTGTGGGACATGTGGACATCTAAGGACACAAGATTCCAGACAGCTTCACTGTGTCAGTTCAAGCCTATCTTAATTTCTCACTAAATTTCTATAAATTTAAAGAAAAAAAAATGGCCTGAGATTGAGTTTCCTCACACAATCATATCCTTTCATTTCACTCATTGGGGTAGGGTGCTGCTAGTCTAGATAAATTTATCAGCTAAAACTGTAATGATCACTTCAGATATCTGTCTGCATCATGACACTGTGAGACCATCAAAGGCAGTGACCATATCTGGCTAACCTCCACGACCCCTGAGACGGGTACAGGGCCAGGCTCATAGCAATTGGACAATGAACGTGTGAGCTGAAACTCAACTCCATCTTTTGGATTATACCTTGGGAATGTCCTTGACCCTGTGTCCAAAGTCAGACTACGGTCAGTGCAGAAGGCATCCTTTCTCCTCCCTTCCTCTGGGGTAGCCAGGGCACAGAACCAAGCTCCTGGCTTGTTGAAGGAGATTTTCATCATGTTTACAAATAAAGGCTGGAAGAGATCAACTGGGGTGCACACCAAAGAAATGCAACCTCATGCAGAAGTTCTCTTTCAACCCATCAACCTCCTCTGTGCACCTGGCTCACCCTGTTTTCAGGGAGTCCTCCCTTAGCTGTTGGGACAACTGGGTAGTGACTGGCTCAGAACTGCTACCCAAGAACAGCTTGCTTAATATTCCTGGAGCTCAGCAGAGACCACCCCAGAGGTGTGGGCTGGAGAGAAAGGTGCATTCTACACGCTCCTCAGCGATGACACCACGTGACCTGTGCAAACAGGACTGTGCTCGGTGGCAAAGCATGAGTCAGGGTGCTGGGCTGGCCGGCCAACAAGCACTTCAGCTATTTCAACCCTCTCCTAACCTGTGGCACCAGGGGACATTGATATGGTGCTGCATGGTGAGAGAAAACCAGGCTAGAATTCTTTAACCATCAAAAATCTGAAAATGCTCCCACATACTCCCCACCCAAAGAAAAATACCAGAAATACCAGGAAAGACTTGTTACCTTGATGTGTCTCAGCTGTAAATCTTCTTCCCCATAGTCTCTAGCCTCCCCATCTTCTTCTGTGTGATTGAGGGAAAGTTTGGGGATTTTTATTTTCTTCTGCATCACACTGTTTTCAAGGTCAGATTTGTCTTCTAAAATACATGGCAAGAGAACAAGGTTCATTATGAGTCCAAATGCTAAACCAAATGCCCATATCCTTAAAAGCTAGAGAATGAGAGAGGCCAGACCAGTTAAAAAAAAAATTGCAGATACACCTGAGGGCTGTCCCCTCCTGCGTGCAGGGACCCTGAAGCAGCAGGGCCCGTCGGCTCCGGCCTCAGGGTCTCTGCTAAAGCGCTGCCGCACACAGCGCTGACATGGTGTGCAGCAAATTTGCGCAGGGGTTGCTCTCAGTCCATGTGAACAGGACGGCCTTTTATGGAATTCTGGAATCTAGAAGGTGGAATGGCCCTGAGATTGCTATCTGGTCTCAACTAGCACATGGATCCCTCCACAGCTGAGATCTTGCTAAGCCAGTGACTGCCCAGAAAAAGCTGGTGGGTTTCTGGCGGCTCAGGCACCAACAGGCAGCAAAGGGATGACAGCGGTTATGGTGGTCAAGACTGAGCTGGAAGGACAGGGGCATCCCAGACAGGGGACAGACAGAGGTATGACAGGGAAAGAGTAACAGATAACATTTACTACCTTTTTGCTGGTATGACAGAGCTGGAGGGGCCTCAGCGATCAACTGGTCCAACTCTCTCATTCGACAAGAGGCGGGAACTCAAACCCAGAAGATGGAAGGGGCTGGGGGAGCCGGGGTGGGGACAGGTCTCTGGTGGCGTGCCCTGCACCTGTGTGCCGTAACAACAAGCGCTCAAGGGTGCTACAAACTGTAAAGGGCCACCCAACTCTAGGAGGTACTTTTCTGGCCCACTTTCTCATATGAACTTCAGATGATCTAAAATAATTTTTTTCCTGTCCCGATTTCAATCTTTGTTTTCCAAATCTGTCTTCACAGTGGATATCAGAAGTAAAAGGTCCAACAGGAGAATTCCCGAGGTAGAAACTTGAATGTGCTCTGGGACTGGGCCCTTGTGGTGGAAACATTGGGGCCTGTTCACTGGGATTCCCCTGAGACTGTGGGAATGACTGTTTCTTATACTCCTCACAGGTTCCCACTGCTGTGTCCTAAATGCGGTTTCTAGCATGTTGCCCAATGCTGGGGGCGGGGTGGCACATGCTGAGGTGGCTGGTTAAATCCAGTCTGTAAGGGTCTTGATGTGTGAGTGTGAATGTGTGTGCACGCATGTGATTGTGCCTAACACTCTTACACTTCCCCCAGGCCAGGCTGCGCGCCTCATAACATGTTAAGAAAGCCGAGAAGAAAGCTTATAAGCTCCTAAGTATTTCAGATGGATCAAATGCCAAATCTTCCCGAATGGTCTGAAGACTGGAAGCCCCGCTGGTCGGCGGTGGGACTCGAGCGTGGGAGGGACTTTCGTGTGAGCCTCAGCTCCTCTGGGACAGGGTGGTGAGGAAGGCCATGGTCTAGCTGAGCCCAGGGGTCTCCTCTGTGTGGGCGGGTGACAGCACCAGCTCCCTGCACAGCGCCTGGTGCCCAGTAGGTGCGCAGTGAGTGGGATGTTAAAACTGGTTATCAACGTGCTAGGAACCGTTCTCTTTCCTGAAGCACAGGGTGAATAAAGAACACAGTTAAAAAAACAAAGGACTGACTTAAGAGAGGAATAGCATGTAAGGGAGCTGCCCAAGGAAAAGGGAGGGGCGTCTGTTAGCCACCTCCTCCCGATCACAGATGAAAACAGCCTTTCCCACTCCCTGGGGGAGCAAGGGTTGTTGTCACAAGCAAAGCCTGTTCTTGTTCTCTTTGTGTCCATAGAATATAGCCAAGGGGTTGGGCATGAACAACCCATTAGGGATGTGGTCTTTTTAAAAGAGTAACAGCTTCCTTCCAATAAATCATTGTAACTCTTTCTAAGCCAAGAAGCTGCTAAGATGTAAAACCTAAAGAAAGTACTCTAAACCAGTGCTTTTTAACAGCTGGTCCATGGGCCCGTCTGCCAGAGATTACGTGCTGGTCCGTAAAAGAGTTAACCACCCTGATGTTATTATGAAGATTACAGACCCAGTGATCTTAGTCGAATTTGCTAATGCTTGGGGTGATTTCTGCCTTGGCTGTCCCCAAAATAATTCTCCTATTTTTGCCAGTCCCAAAATGTAAAAAGAAAACGACTGCTCCAAATGAAGTTATCCTGAAATGGAATGGGTAGGTGTTTTCACATGTGAAAAATAACACAGGGAGAGAAAGGAATAGAGAGGGAGAAAGGGAGGGAGGGAGGGAGAGAGGGGCAGAGAGGGAGGGAGAAGCAGAAGGAGGTAGGAAGGGAGAAAAGTAGGGAGGGAGAGAGGGAGGGAGAAGAGAAGAGATGAGAGGGTGGTGTTAGCATTTCTGAATGTGTTGGGGCAAAGCTCCTGGGGTAGTTTTCAGTTTGACAAGTTCAAGGGCAAATTTTGAGATGCAGCCACCAAACTGGAAATGACAAGCTGTGCTGTGCCCCTGAGCAGACAGTCTGCAGCTCAGAATCATGCTGATTTGGATAGAAGCAATCACTAGACTCCCCAAACTCATATTTAAACTGAGACTGATCCTCAGATCCTCTCATTTGGTCCTTTCAAAATGCAGATGAGCAAATGGAAGTACCAAACAGTATGGCCCATGGGTCCATCCATGCAGCAATCAGGCCCAGGGACACAGGAGGTGCAGGACAGGCAGCATTCCCATTCTGAAGAGCTTAGTGTTGTGCAAGGTCCCAAAGGTTAATGTCATCACCTGAACAGTATGAGATCTGAGACTGTGTAGCCAGGGTCCAGAGCTTTACCTCCTGTGCCAGAGTTTAACATTTACCGAGATTCTACACTTGCAGGCTCTACCTTGGTCCCTAGGACACAGGGTATAAGCACCCAGCTGGGGGACACAAGGTAAAAACTCATGAAAAAGATAACCTAAGATCTCAAATATTGAGTGTGAATAAGGGGAGAGGACTGCTCTAGGCCTCGGGGACCAGGGTGATCACTCCCGTCAATGACACCATGGTCGTCTCTTGAGAAGAGGGAGCATCTGAGCCAATACTTGCTGGGTGATCCTGGGTAAGTTACATTACTTCTCTGATACTGTTTTCTCATCTGAGACTTGAAGTAAATAATCTCTACTCACGGTGCCTGGATGCTGTGAAGATGATCAAGTCTCTGTGTTAAGAATCTGACTGGAGTAAACGGCACTGGGCAGTCAGTCAATGCTCATAAAATAATAGCCATGTAAGGATGGTGAGAATCTGGACCACACAATAGGGGTAAAGAATTGAAGCCAAAAAAGTAAGGTTGGGAAGACAGACTGCAGTGTTTATAAAAGATGGTTCAATTGTAGGCAGGAGAGAGGGGTGAGGAAGAAAGTTAGCATGTATAGAATAAAAGGCCTTGAATGCCAAGGTAAGATGAGCAGAGAGGTTCAGCCTGCAGGTGTGGAAAAAACTAGGAGTCAGACAGCCTGGGTTTCAAGTCCAGTTCTGCCACTTGGTAGGAATCAGGCCAGCTGCTACATTGAACGCCATTTTCACTTTTCTGTAGAAATGGGGATATAACACCTACTTCAAGTGGGGGGTCAGATCAGCTGAGTCAGTGTTCCTTAAAAACAAGAGCTCTGGCCCTATGCAAACACACCGGTGGCGGATGAAAAAGCCTAGGAAGCCTGCTGTTGGCCCAGGGCCTGCTGCATGCAGGGGGGACCTGCCCTGCTACCTGGTGTGGGCAAGGCAACCCTCAGGAGGGCTCCACTCCCCACTGGGTGACAGGAAGCCCTGTTTCTCCCAGCTGAGCCCAAGGCCCCCTGCTCTTCCATCTAACAGACATGTCTCCCTCCTTCCTCATCTTCCTGACAAACTCCACTCAGCCCCCACTCAGCTCCTCCTTCCTCCTCAAAGGCCCCATCCCCATTACACGCTATACAGCAGGTCCCTGAACAATGTCGTTACACTCCATACGTTTCCTTATAATGCTGACGAGCTGCCATAGGGACTCAACTCTTGTTCATATCAATTAGCCTATGGGAGAACAGTTTTCATTAATTGCTGTTTTGCTGCAGTTGCAAGAACCTATCAAGGACACTAAGTGAGGACTTACCCTACATATCTTCTCTGGAGCCGATTTTCTTACTGTGTTGCAATTATCTGCTTGAAGATCTACCTTGCCCACTGGACTGTGAGTAACCACAGGGCACGGCCCATATCCTAGGCTTGGCCATACCACAGGGACTCATCAAACAATAATGTTTAATGGAAGAATAATAAAAAAGAGTGTGCCAACAATCAGATGAAAAGGTGTTCAAAATCATCAGTCATTAGGGAAATGCAAATCAAAAGTGAAATGAGATACCACTTTCACACCCACTAGGATGGCTACAGTAAAGAAAAAAAGAAGGAAGAGAAAATAACAAGTGTTGGACTGCCACTCTCGTCTGTTCCTGGTGGGACTATAAAATGGGGCGGCCACCACGGAAAACCGTTCGGCAGGGAAGGATTAAATAGTGGGGATGGCAACACAACATTGGGAATGCGCTGAGAACCGCTGAACTGCACATTCTTTAAAATGGTGAATTTTATGTTGCATAAATTATACTTTGATTAAAAAGGAGGCTACCACTGGTGAACTGTCTACTTCCTATCAGATACCACCACAGGGCTCTGCACATATGTCACCACACCGCACATCAACCGTGCCCCGAAGTATTATTAGTCATTAGTTTTTGTTTTATGTTTTTCCATACAAGAAGAGATTCAAAGAAGGCCTTTAGGCCACCCAGATGGAAAGGGGCAAGGCCAGGATTCCATCAGGTCTCTACGCTCTCTAAACACATGCCTGGGGCATGGCAGAACCAGAATAAATGTTCAATGAATGAATAAAGGCTATAGATACGGGCATCCAAATCCCCAGCCTCAAGTTCAAAGCAGAAGAACGCTTAACTCCTGCTCTCTTACCTGACCCCTCTGTCCTCAGGAAGTCCCCAGAAAGTGGTAACTATCCCTGGACACGACACAGACAGGCTGTAGCCGAGCCTCGGGGTTGAATGGGTTCTCTGACAAGGCAGGCTGAGCATTACAGGAAGGTCTGGAGAGATAGGAGTAAATTCCAGAAAGAAGCAGAAACAGGTCGTACCTCCAATTGCACGCCTCTTGACCTGGATCCTGGCAGCCCGATATGTGGAGGGGTGGGGTGGGGAGGGGGAGTCCTGAGGCTCCTTTGAGCACCATCTCCTGGCTCCACCTTGAGGCTCCTCAGGCTCCTCTTAGATGAGGGCTCAGGAAGCCCGGGCCTGCACTCACCCTTTCCTGCAGTCGGTGCGCTCATACTGAGCCCCGGCCCTGGGCTGAGCACTAGGATAAGAGGTCCCTGTCTTTTGGTCCCGGACAACAGTATGTCCCAAAAACCTCAGCCAGAATGCCAGGTTTGACTTACTGAGGGTCACTGGCTTACACAGGGCAAACCTCCAGTCCCCAGGCCTTCCTGACTCTCACCCTGAGCTGAAGGTGATGTGTCACCTCCATGTCTGCCCATAGATTACTGCTTATTCCATACCATCATAAAAAGTGGGAGAAATGATTGGGAGAGGGAAGCTCAGGATTTAATAAAAACAGCCCAGTCTTTTGAATCAGGAGGTTCTGGTTTGGAAGTCCGGCCCTGCTACATACTAACTGTGGGAACACGGGCAAGGTACTTAACCTGTCCGAGTCTCAGTTTCACTATCTGTAAAGTGGGTATAATGAGAAGTTTTCCTAAGGAGGGTGTATGTAAAGCACCAAGCACAGTGCCTTTCTCATCACATGTGTTCGATGAATAGTGGCTGTTAGGGGCGCCCTTGTGGGTTACGTGCTTGGCTCTCACCCCATGGCAGAGAGAACCATGGAGGGTATCCGACACATCAAGACATGATGAAAGGGATGTTTTAGGAAGATTAATGTGGCAGTGGCAAGCAAGATGAATGAGGTGTTAGGACTAGACTGAACATAGGGTGACAAGAAGCTATAACTCTTAACTGGTCACATTAATGAAGGTGAGCGATGGTATGGATCACCTAAGATAGCAAGTCACCTCATGTTGCGTTTTAATGTGGCTTTGGAGAATCCTTCTGGCTTTAAACTCCAGGAAACCACAGAAGAAACTAGCAGTTGACTCAGAAGGATGAAGAAAACTCTCTATAGTCAACCTGCCTTTGTAAACTGCTCCAAGCTTAAGACCAAATAATGTCTTACTGGAAACAGAAATCAATGTGTATGTAGCCTCTTCACTGGTTCTGACCTCCTGATCCTTCTGTTTTCAGGGCAAAGAAAAGCCTAAGGATTTGGGCAGCAACTATCTCTTCCTTCTTTCCAGATACTAGGAAGCCAGCTAACTGCATTCATCCATTCTATAAATATTGAGTAAGCACCTACTATGTGCCCAGGCCTTGTGCCAAATTCTTTATTAGCATCGCTGCATTTGATCCCCATAATAATTCTATTGAAGAACTTGAGGTTCAAAAAGTGAGGTGACTTTCTAAGACATAAAACTATTAACTAACAGAATCAGAATTTCATATCATATTTGTATGACACTTAGGCCCTGTTCTTATCATCTTACTGCCCTATAGGAACAAGAGAAAAATTACCAAGTTTTAACTTCCTCAACTGAACTAAAAGGCACACAGATAACGGTGAGTGTATCCATATAACTTATATAACTTCCAAAGTGCCCGCCTTTCTCCTAAGACCTTGCCTATATTCTAGGATCACTGCTGTGATACCAAATGGAACCACGGCACTATACAAATGTGTGACTTGATACCAAACTCCTGAACTGCAAGCTGATCAAGGCTACCAAGCTCTAAATAATCCTCAAATAGAGTCCCTACTCAAAGCCATAAAATATGATAAAGATGCTCTTCAAAAACACAGAAGAACTTGATATGTTATGAAGCTGAGAGGGAGAAACATCCCGTTAAATTGGGGGTGAGGGGTAGGACAGAGACATGGTAATAAGCAAACAGTGTTCTAGAAAACAGGCAGGTGAAAGGGAAACCCAGTGCAAGTTTGTCTTCAAAAGAGAAGACAGCGCTGAAGAATGTGCAGTATAGTTAAAATGGAAGGGGCGCTGTCCTGACTCCCATTTTACACACAGTCATGTTGGGTAATTAAAAGAATCCAACGTCAGGGAGTTTAATCTGGTGTGGCTTTGCTAGTTAGGATGAAATTCTGAAAGGCTAAACGTAAAATATTTTACAAAGGTTTAGTCTTGTTTTAAAAATATCTATATGAGAGTTTAAAGTTTTTCATCTGTCCAAATACCTTGTAAAGTCTTCTGTTCGCATTAAAAATGGACAAGCCACAGCCACAGTGAAGACATGCACACTGCACTCTCTGGTCTGTGATGTGTTTTTATAAAATCCAAGGCAGACAAAGTTCTTGAGTTGTAAGGACTGTATCTACCAAGGCAACAAGGAGAAGAGGTCCCTGCTGTGTTGCGGCAGAAAGAACTCAGGAGGCGCTGGCCGAGGCCAGGCTCTGTCACTCTGGGTGCAGATAGCTTCTCCTCGGTGTTCTTTTCTGTAAGCTATAAGGACTAGACTAGAACTTCAACAGGTCCTTCTGGCTGTGTGACCACGGGCCAGCCTCCGTGACTTCCAGGTCTTTCTCTTCTGTGCAGTTCAGGGTAAGAACAAAGAATCTAATCCCTCCAGGTGGCACACCTGAAGAAATGTCCCACTGAAGCCATCCAGGAAGGGAAAGAAGGAGACGATAACTGGGTCTCTGTGGGTCCCCTTGCTCTCACTTCCCCGCCTCAATGGCCGTGGAAGGCTTGGGCACAGACAACACTAGGAATCTCATTCTGCGGACTCATTTTTTTTAGCTACCAGCGTGTGCTCCACCAGGCTGTTGCCATGGCAGTAAGCAGCACCAGGATTGAGGTACAGAGGGGCAAAACATGGGGAGAGAGGGTAAGCCTTTCATGAAAACACTCAAGAGTTCAATTATGAACTTGTCTGCTCCTGACATGTGCTTGTTCCTCCAGATGTGGGTACCAGGGTGGTACCCACAACAGAGCAAGCTGCTCTCTCAGCAACTCTCAGCCACTGTAGTCCTTAACAGCTGCCTATGTTTACATAGTACCTACTATGTGCCAGTTTTTTCCATATCACCTTGCCAAATAACATAGCAGGCATCTGAAACTCAGAGATGTGAAGTAATTTCCCTAAAGTCACACAGCTTATAAGTAGCAATGTCATGGTTTGAACCCAGACTGTCTGACTTCAAAGCTTATTCTATTTCAGCTCTTTAACACTTCCTCCTTGATACTTGAGGAAGTGACCTAGAGGTCATATAATCGAATTCTCTCCTAGGGCAGGATTTTATTCCAGAATATTACTGACCTGCTTGCCACCCCTGGTGACAAGGAACTCATCACCATGCTGGACTATCTTTCCACTGTTCAACTGCTCTTTCTCTGCAGTTATTACATTGCTTCCACCAATCCCTATGAATTCCACTTCCTGGACCAAACTCCAAAGAGTAGTTCTGATCCTTCCTCCACTGGGCAAAACTGACATTGAAAACTCCCAAAATATCATCCCATGCAAATCTTTCATTCTCTCACTTAGACATGAGGCTATTCTAACCCACGTCTCACCAGAGAACTCAAAGGGAAAAGCAGCTGTGGTGTAGTTAAAAGAAACAAGTCTAGATCTGGGACCAAAAGACCTCCATCCTCATTTGATTCCCACAACACCCATCTTTCCTGTTGATCTCCTGACTCTTTGTGACTGCTCCTGCCCGGTCACCTTTTCTTGGCTCTGCCTCGCTGAGCTTAAAAGCTGGCGTTCTAAAGAGCTCTCTTGCGTACCTCTCTCTGCACCCTCGCCCACTGTGAGCTCATCCCTTCATAACCCACTGCCTCCACATTGGGATCGCCAGCCCAGTGTCACAGTGCCGTCCTGAACCTCAGGCCACATACCCGAGTGTTCCCCTGCAGTATCTGCCCAGACGTCCTGTGAGTGCCCTCATCACCTCCCCTTCTAATGGACAACCCACCACCTCATCAGCACACATGTCACTGCAACCAGTCAGTCCTCAAATGCCACAGACTTGCCTTCCTAGTGCCCCTCAGATCCATCACGGCCATCGCCACATAAGTTTAGGTACCATTCTTTTTGACTAAGCTGGCTCACACTTCTCCACGAGCCTTGTGCATGTGGAGAGATTCAGCCCACTGCCTTGCATCTACAGCACCCACTCAACAATTGTTTGAGTAGCTCTCTACTCTGGGGAAAAATAGAAACCCCATCCCATAAGGATGCAGAAAATGTATGTGCAAAGTCCTAGCACTGAACCTGAAAGTGGGTATTTCATATTTACTGAATTATTAAATTAGTCCTTAAAGGTGAAAACAAATGCCTATTCTTCCTCCTGCATTCCCTCTAGTATAAGGGTGACCATTTAGTACAGTGATGGGTAATCTTTTGAGCTTGGTGTGTCAAATTTTGCCAAAAAAACTGAGCATAACTTGGGTGGTATGTCACTTCGAGAAAAAACCCATAATTTCACGATATTTATAGTTTAAATAACAAAAGTGTTTTGGCCTACAGACCTCCGGCACAGAGTGTCTACACTACAGCAAATGTTTTATCCTCGGCTACTGCACCTGGCCGTGCAGGAGCTGAGAATGAAACGTCCTTCTCAGCATGCGGCCCCATACTTCATAGAAAATGGCTACGCATGTCAGTGCTGACACGCGTGTCATAGGTTCGCCATCATGGATCTAGTATAACTCGGTATCTGCAGCACTTAAATGAACCAGAGAAAACCTCTTCAGGGTATGTATGCTTTTCTGGTAAGTATTTTAAAATGAAAAGTACACACCTCTTCTCTCTCTCAGAAGCTTACAAGACAAAGCAGGTAGGCATAGTGGAAAGGAAATTAATCTTGGAGTCGAAAAGCTAAATTTGAATTCCACTTTTCTGCTGTGTCTTTAAAAATAAAAAACGACTGTGGTCTTGAATAATAAAACACCACAAAGAAAGAGCAAGACCTCAGCTTGCCTGGGGCGTGTTTCTCTTTCTTCCTCTGAACCACAGCTCTGAAATACTCTGCACACATACTATTTAATTGTAACAAATATGTGGTTTTGAACAAGACAAATCACATCAGACTGAACCTTTAATGGTTAACATTTCAGTAGAATCTGCAACAGATGACAGCAGGCAAGTTCCAATCTTTGCTCCAACATACATCAGCAGAACATGTCAAAACCTAAATTAAAAGTTTTCACTCGCTTTAAAAAAAATAAATCCTTTTGTTGGCAGTCTCCCACTGATGACATATAACAATCTTTGCATATGAAATCGGCTCATCCCCTGCTTTGCTGCTAACTTTGTAGATGTTCCAAAGCATTTCTGGAGCAAGTGATCTATTTGGACCAACGATGCCAAGCTGGGACCTGAGCCCTGAATGAGCTAAAACCACCAAAGCAAGAAGAACGTGGCTTTGGAAGCTATTTCCCCAAATGTGGGGTTTCTTTTAGTCAAGGGGATGATAAAGAATGTTGACTTTTTCCAGATGAACAAAGTTGAATGAAACCTCTAAATCTCACTGCAGGTTTCTGTTCCAAAAAACAAGTTTCTGCTACACAGGTTCCTATCCCCTCAACTTCCTCTCCCCAAGCACAAAAGATTCACCTGTCTTCCCAAAGTACCTGATTTCGACATGGCTGACTGGTGTGGACTTCGCGCTGGGCACTGTGGATACAGTGACAAGGCAGGAGACCCCGGTCCTGCAGGAGCTCCCTATCTGGCCTGAAGACTGGCACATTCACAAAACAAGTCACAAAATGCTAAGATCCATAAGCAAGGAACAAGCAAAGTAAAAGGTGGGCTCTGAGGGTAGGGGGGCTCCTTGGGGCAGAGGGAAGAACAGGGAACACTGCTGAGCAATGTATGTTGCACACTCCTCTATCACAGCCCTCCGCTCACGGGACCAGAAATACGCACATGTCTGCCTTCCCCACTGGAAGGTGAGCTCCCTGGGCAGAGGCCCCACCGCAGACAATGATTTATCCATCGTGGTTGGTTCAAAGGAGTGCCTGAGGGTGTGTTCTCAAGGTGGCACAAAATACTGCCCCTCAAGGGGCAGGGGAAGGGTGGGCAGGGCTGGAGGCATGAGGTGGGGTGGGCGTTATCAAGGCCGGGCCAGGAAGCTATCATTCCCCTCAGGAGTCAACAGGGCTCTAAGGAGAATGGTGTTTTAAAATTGACTAAGATTGTGTTTTAGACCCGTGGTTTTCAACCTTTTTACACTTGGAGATCACTGAAAATAGGAGAATGATTTTGGGGACAGCTAAGGCAGAAATCACCCCGAGCATAAAGGAACTCAACTAAGATCATTGGGCCTGTAATCTTCATACATCAGGTGGTTTAACTCTTTCGCAGGTCGGCATGAAATTTCTGGTGGACCAGTCCATGGACCTGTGGTTGAAAAACACCGTTTTAGATCATTCTGGCAGCAAGTTAGAAAACAGACCGGAGACAGGGTGACCACTGGAGGCACAGGTCAGTGGGGGAGGTAGGGGAAGCGGGGCAGGGGCAGCCTGAGCACAGCAATGGGAGGGGACTTGGAAGGAAAGCCTGCAAAGGTGACTGCAAACCCAGGAGAACTGGCCCCAGCTCCACGATCCCCAGGTGCCTGGCTCCGCCCCTGCTCAGCATCTGTATTAGCCCTGGGCCCGGACAGAAACCCTACAGAGCAGCGCCCGGCAAAGTCAGTGCTTGTCTGCCCTCAGTCACGCTGTCATCTCCACCCCGGTGCCTCAGACGTGTTGGTGCTCCGTGCATCCGGGTATGACAGCCCAGGATAGAGTAAGGGAACACTTGACAACAAAAGAAATTTAGCATACCCAAATAATGCCATAGCACAGGTGCCTGCATAGAAAGCACAGAATTTTTAAGATTCTGAGTCTGGAGAAGCCACTTCTGGCCCTGTAGAAAAACTCAAAATCTCTATACCGTGAGCCCCACTCGCAGGCTGGAGAGCAGTGAGATAGTGGTGAGCTCTCCAAATGGGTAGCTCTCACTTTCACAATGTGTTTGGCAAATAAGTCAGAGTGTTTGAGGAGAGATCGCAGCTCAAAGGTAAGCCGAGCCTTGAGTTACACGACTCTCCACGGAGAATGGGAGCTCCTTTGAGGTTTCCTCAGGAAAATGACACGTGAAGGGGGCGGGCCAGGCGTGGGCTCTGCAGGAGGGAGGCTGGTCAGAGAAGGGAAAGAGCAGAGTGGGCCTGAAGACTCAGAAACTAAAACTGTCCCGGGTCTTGACCCTTGTGTTGAACTGTAAGCCTCACGGACAGTCCTTCCATGTCCGCTCCTTCTTTCCAAGCCCCCTGTGTGGCTGGTGGGAACATCACTGCTTTACGAAGGAGACCACCCACCGGGGGCCTGTCCCAGGGAAACCTGGGTTCCTAGGCCAGCTCCATCATTTATTTGCTGCATGCTGCAGCCCCTGGCGAGTCTCTGGGCCTCAGTGTCCTCATCTATGGAATGGAAATAATAGCCACAGCGATCTCCACCATCAGGGTCCCAGGGAGATGTAACAGAGACACTGCACAGGCACACAGCAAGACTGTCAGTAGTGGTGGGTCTCCTTTTTCCCTTTAACTGAAATTGCAATTTGGCAAGCAAAGGGCGATCCCCTTTGCAACTAGGATTTGACACACACTAAAGCAGAGTGTGAACTACCACGAGCTGAAGAACGGTCAGTTCCACAGCAGTGGAGCTGAAACCCCCTGAGTGCGAGAAGAGGTACACTGGCAGGCAGCTCTGGGGCAGCCTGGGCTCCATCCTCAGTCAAGTAACACACTTCTCACCAAAAGCCATAAATGACTCTGGAACCACCTGTGAAACCATGCTGTTGGGGCCAACTAGGGCTTACACACTCATGGCTAATTAACAAACATAAAGCCATTTCTGCTTCCCCTGAGGGCCCACCTCCTTACACGTGGTACCACAACACAGTGGCCCTTACAACTAGGAGAGGGCAGATGATGAGCTCTTTAAAATGATGTCCCTGCAAGCAATTCTCAGAGCTACCACCTTCAAATCACGATGGGGTTTCAGGACACACAGGGAGAGTTTTTCCTGGATAAATGATTCCCACACAAACCCTGGCCCTTCCAACCAGGTCTGTAGCCAGGGCAGCAGCTCCAATTTAAAAATTAACCAGCTGACTGGAATTCAAAATGTGGTCTACCAACCTCAAGTTGTTTGTTTCTTTTTTCCTTTCTCCTCCCAAGTGGGGGGCGGGGGGTAGGGAGGACTGAAGAGAGACAGGGGAAAGTGCTTTGCAACTCACTCTGCTCAAACTGGAGCCACCTTCTTCTCTGGACCTACTCCGCCAGTTTCTAGGTGTTGCCTAGATCAATGGTTTTCAATCCTTTTACACTTGAGGACCAGTGAAAACGGTGTATTAGTTCAGGGACCGCTAAGGCAGAAATCACCCCAAGCATAAGTGACTCTGACTAAGATCACTGGGTCTGTAATCTTCATACAACATCAGTGTGGCTAACTTTCTCGTGAACTGGCATGGAGTTTCTGGTGGACTGGTGGTTGAAAGACACTGGCCTGGATGTTTTTCTTCTTTTTTTAATAACCCCAGAGATATATCAGCATTCCACCTTGGAGGATGAATTGATATCGATTCAAGATTCAAGGACTTCAGACCAATAACTACATGTGTCTTAGGTGGACTTGCACTGATTTTTAAAATCATGGTTTGTGGGGCTGCCGTTGGCCTAAGCAGCCTCTGAGTTGTGCCTGAAGAGCCAAGTGCAGTGCTTACGTTCACTGAGTGAATAAATGCATGAACGAACACTGTCTAAAAGAGGAAAACAGCTGTTACACAACAAAGGTGCATACATACCAGTGACAGCTGACCCACACCGCTTCCCCTCTCCTCCTGGCCCTTCCAGATCTAGGAGTCTAATGCAAACACCAAGAAGCAAACTTGCTTGTAGCCAAAGGGAAGCTAAGGTTACAACCTAGTTACTACTTCCCCTGGTCCATATTTCTGTGGAATTAACTCCTGATCTCCTCCCTAAGGTAATTAAAAGCAAGCAAACAAACTAAATAAAACCTCATCAGCCGCAAAAGTTTCCCTTTTCTACATACTTCCCCTCATTCTGTTTTTCTGTGCCCAGGTGCTATGAGTGGGCCTACAGCTCCGTGCCCCAGGGCGTGTCGGGAAGGTGGTGAGGATACACAGTCTGTCAAAAGAGACCCCAGATGCTTATCGGTCTTCAGCTTTCAGCTCTGCTCCTAGTCCTCAACTCCTACAAACCTACTTTCCAGAGGCCACAGGAGGAGGTGGGAGGGGTGCCGTTCATGAGCCAGAGCTCTACTCTACCGCTAATTTGCCATGGGACCCAGGGCAAGCCGCTTCTCTGTTTTGAGCCACAGTTTACTTATCTGCCAAATTTAAATATGATACATGCTTGAATTCGTCTGTTAGGCTAAATGTGAGAAAGCAAAGGAAGTAAGGAAAAATTAGAAAAGGTCTCAAAATTACAAAATACTAGCAATAGCTTCATTCAGTTCCTAAGCTCTGGTTTTCCCTTCCAAGTGAAGGGCAGGGCTGCTCTAAGGTATCCCCTCCTTACCAGCTAGAAGGTTATACCCCAACATACAACTGATACTTCCCTTTTCCTCTCATGTTTCTATCCAAGCCTCCAAACACTAGCTGGGAAAGAGGGGCCACTGCCTTCACTTTGCAAAGGAAAATGTGCCTCAGCCTGGCAGAAAGAACTTGGTGTAGGAGGAAGGGGCAGTTTCTTGTCCTATCACTACTGAATCTCAGTAGCCTCACTGTCAAATGGGAAGGAGGCCACCTGCCTTGTCTATTTCTCAAGGCCCTTGGAAACCAGGAACGGGGTTGGGTCTTATCCTGACCTAGAAATGCTTTCCTGGGCCTGGGCTCTCATCTGGGAGCTTTCTGGGAGATTCGAAGTGGGTGTGGATGCCGAGGGATGCTAAGGGTTTGCATAATAATAAATACCTCCACCACCTGGCCAGGGAGAGACCACGGGAGAGAGTGGTGCCCAGTGAGCAAGGCCTCCTCATCCTGCCCAAGGATGGCTCCGATGGGGCAAGGATGTCACAGCTTCCCTCTCTGAAGAGGGACTCCCACCTAGAGGAGTCTGATAATATCTGCCTTGCTTCCTCACTCCCAGGAGCTATCAATGGCCTTAAAGGGAGAGAGACAGATAGCCAGAGAAACTTAAGGAGACTGAAGAGCAGAGAAAGAAGGTACTGGGTGAGAGGTAAGAGAAGGTGAGAGCCAGAGAGATGAAAGTACAACAGGCAGGGAGAGAAAGGGAAAGTGAAGAGCCAGGAGTGCAGAAACAGAGAGGACAGACACAGAAAAAGAGAAGAGACAGACTGACAGCGCAGGAGTGTCGGAAGGCGGGGAAGACAAAGGGGACCCTCCGGTATTTTTAACTGGTCTGGCCTTTTAGAGACACCCCGTGCCCCAAGGAAAAGCCTAGGGGGCGGGAGGAGGAGGCCTGAGCAGGTAGTGGCTCACCCCGGCCCCCTCCGCCCTGCGGCCCCCGCCCGGGTCCCCCCATCCCTCCTGGCCCTTCGCTCACCTGCCAGCGCCAGGATCTGGGCCTTGTGGAGCAGCAGTGCACCCCAGTCGCGGGGCGCGCGCGGGGGGCTCTCGGGCCCAGCGCCCAGCTCCTCGGGGCCCCGATACACAGCGTACACCTTCTGGTTGTCAAAATCCAGCCGCGAGCGGGGGCTGAAGTCGCGCACACACGACACGGGCAGCGCGTAGCAGACGTTGTCCTCCAGGAACCGCACAAAGGCGTACATGGTGGGCGCCGGGGGCGGGCCCCAGGCTGGCGCGGTGCTAGGGACCCGGCGGGGGGCGCGAGTCGCGCTGCCGGGCCGGGGGGCGGGGGCGGCTCCCCGGGCCCCGGGGTCCCCCCACTGTTATTGTTCCTGAAAGCACCACTCTGCCAATCGGCTGCTCTGGCCTGGGTGCGGAAAAGAGAGGGAGGGGAGAGGGGGGCGGGGGGCAGACGAGGGGGGTTTGGAAGCGCACTGCCACTCGCAAAGTCAGACCCGAGCAATCACAGCCGGAGCGCCTTTCGGGTAGGAAGGGAGAGGGCCGAAAGATTTAAGTGCAATAATAATAATTACAATAGCATTGCAGAAAAGAATGCATTGACTAAAAGTCGCGCTGCGGGCAGGATTATATTGCTTCAAAATCGCACTGCAAAACAAATTGCAACAACACAAAAACGCATTGCAAAGGATAGGAGAGAGTGTGATAGAATGAATATGGGAGAGAGCAATCTTGTTTGGATCTTAACTGTAAACTTGCACTTGCAAGCGAGCAGAATTTTGGAGTGTTTCAAATCATTTTAGCCACTCTTCTCAGCCCCTATGGCCCACCCCCACCCCACCCCTGTTTTTTTTTTTTTTAATTTTTGCAAAACTGCCGGCTCCCTCTGTGGGGAGGGTCAGTCCAACAGAGACATTCCTCCAGGTTGCCAAACTAGTTCTGACCAGTACTGGGTTTATCTGGGACTTCCAGTTGGGCCAGCTGGCTGGGGTGGTGGAAGGTTTGTGGAGGGCCAGAGCAGCAGCCACCCCTCTCCCTGTAGTCTTCCTCCACTAGAACACCCCTCCACAACGTTCCTGTCTCTGAATTGGGACCAGTTGGGGTGAAGTGGGCAGTTGAGGGGTGTTCTGAGGAAGGCAAGACCAGGACTGGCTGCATATATCTGGAGCATCTTGAAGAGTTCAGGAATGGGACACCGTGAAATAGCAGTTTCACTCTGTCCCCAACATCAGAGGCAGAAGAGATCCTGGAAGTTTTGGGTCTTCCCAGTCAGGCTATGAATACCAGCTGAAAGAGGGCCCCACATTCATAGGAACCCCAACTCACATCAAAGGGGTCAGCACCCTCACAGTGATGCCTCTGAGAGTGTAGGTTTTGTCTCAAATATGGCTGCTCATATCCGCTGATATAAGTAGTTCCAAACTCAGACCCGGCACTTGGTAGGGACTCAATGAATTCTGGGTGAAAAATAATAAAAATCCATTCGCCCAGCCATCCATTCATTCATTCATTTATTCAAGCAACCAGTATTCACTGGATATGTCCTACATGCCAGATTCTGGGACAGGTGCCAGTCCCAGAGAGAGACAGACAGGACAAACACCTGGATTCCTTCATATTAGTGTATCAGAACTGGAGTTTCAGTGTTGGATTCCTGTGACAAAATTAGGTCACTATATGAATAACATACCTTCCCTGACCTCAACACCCTTATAATCTGGTCTGAGAGTGTGAAAAAAGCATTTATATTATAGTGAGAAAAATGTTCTCATAGAGGCATGCTTACTTAATGGAAGCCCTAGCTACAATTAAGTTCTACCTTTTCAAAAAAAAATCATCTTAATGAACCAACCTGTAAGAAAAAATAAAAATAAATGCACTAAAATGTTTTTCTTAATAGTGAGAGGTGATTTTGTTTACTCTGTGTTTTACATTTATAGCTCTGTATTTAGCTTTTCCACAATAAGGAGATATGACTTTATAATCAGAACACGTAAAACATTACTCTTTTGAAACCACTGTGCTCACATTTCAGATCAGTTACACTAATGATGAAGTACAGTGTGTCCATAAAGTCATGGTGCACTTTTGACTTCTGACCAGCCAGAAGTGCACCATGACTTTACAGACACACTGTAGATAAAGCAAAACACCCAAATGATTTTTACCGTGATGTAAGAAAGATGTGATGCAGATAAACCCCATCAACACACACCTCCCAGGTCCCAATGTACAGGTCAGGTCCAGTTCCCTTAACCTGTGCCTCTGGTATATATGCAGGGACAGTCAGACATGACCATGAGTCGTCCTGATACAGATATCGGTCCTACGTTGCCCCACATTCTAGTGGCAAAAAGAGGAGCCACTCCGTTGTTCCACCAGATTCATCTTCACAGTTATGATCATAAGTGAGTTTTTATTTCAAGTATATATTCCTATGGTCATCAAGAGGAAGTAATGTGTAGCAAGACTTCTGATAATTCACAGGATGGATCATGCAGAGTTGGCCAGGTTCAGTGAAAGTCCATGAAACACTAAACTATGTTTGCAAAATAAGTTCAAGTAACACCATGGCCAACTGCCTATCCCATCTAAATGAAGGTGACCCCAAAATATGTTACCGGTCTCATCTCTCACCACCTTCCTAGACATAGTACACTCCAGACACATTAAACTATTTGACATTTCCAAAGAGAACAGGTTTTATGATTTCCCAAGCCTTTGTGCGTGCTCAGTCCTCACCCTGGGAAGTACTTCCTCCTGGAGGGCACGGCAACCCCTGCTTCCCCTGCAGGGCAGCTCAACACCACCTCCTTTCCAAAGCCTTATTTAACCACTGACTCTCCTCAAACACAGGGGGTCTACTTCTACCATATTGTTTTGTCCCAGAAACTTCTACCTTCCTTCATTAGAATGAGGTCTTTGTGGGGTAACAAAAAGGCTCAGCAACTTCAACATCCCAGATTCCTAGCACAGGGCTGGGGAGTAAATGATTATAAAACAAATGCATTAAGAAAGACACAGAGAGCATGAATAGCAAACCTTTTGCCATTTTTTTCTGAAACTCTGCCCCTTCTTTTCACAGTTGGAGTATTTCCCACGCCCAGTGGGTGACCAAAGGGCTGAACACTGATTCCACTCCTTATAAAACAGACACATTTATGAACATAATAAATACCACTTCACCCCCAAGTTCAAACAAATTCTCCACCCAAGTCAGTGTAAATTATTCTCATAAGTGGGCATTCCATTTCCAAGAACCCAGAAAGAAGAAAAGAACAAACAATGAAATGAATACCAACAGAGTAAACAGACCCAAATACATTTTGCATCTAGGTGTGCAGAATGGACTGTAGAGAAGTAATGACAGGTACAGGAAACTCAAAGAAACACCCCTTGTGCAGCCTCAGAGCAACCAAAATAACACTCAGAGTTTCTGCTTTCTGTGTGACTCTAACAGTCTTTTAACACAGCTTCATGGGGAACCTGCTAAGTGCTTCCTATGCCCCAGTGAAAACCATCCAGGAGTGCCTCTGATCCAGAGACCATACCCCCAGGGTTTATACATACCAGAAACTCTAGATGTTGATGATTCATTGATTGGCAAGTAAAGACAGTTCAAAGGTACAAACTTCAGCGGTGCATAAAAACATCAAGTTAAACTAAATCATGATTGAATCCTCTCTTCAATGTCCCTGCCAAATGGACATCCAGGCACCTCTTATACAGTTCTAATATCAGGAAGTTTACCACCAACCCTTAGTTTTGGGAAGCTACTAACTGACTGTAGGAAAGGCCTTTCTTACTCACACGGAGGAAGGATCTTACACTTTGAAGCTACCGTACTAGGTTCACCAACAAGAGTTTAACGTCAGCCCTTCAAATGTGAGAAACCTTGGGATCCTCTCTCCTTAGGGTCTTGTCTGTCTTCTGCCTAGACATCTTCATGTCCTTCACCTCATCATATGACCTGGGTTCAGTGATGATAATTGTGGTATCTCTTTTTCCACCAAAGCATACCATCAACCTTGCATGCCAGGCACCAAAAGTACATACGATCTCAATTTCATACTAAACCCTTGAAGTAGATCTTAACTCCATGACAGAGTTAAGAACACTGAGACTTAGGGCAAAGCAGTTTGCCACTGGGGAGTCCTGGATGGCTTAGGGTCATATCTGCATTTTAGACATTTAGAAGAGAAGCTATGTGGGTGAATGAAGGTTTAGAAAGGAGGCAAGACTGGGGAGTGGGAGGACTGTGATGAGGCTGACTGTCCTCTCCCTGGCCCTCCCCTAACTCCCTTTCTGTGAGCCAAATGTGCTTTGCCTCTCATCCAAGTTATTTTAATAGAGCAGAAAATGTACACATCTGGGGCAGCTTTGCAACTGCATCTCCATTGTGCTTTCCTGTTGAGTTTTGCAGAACCTTGGGTTAACGTCAAGCATCTCCAGTTTAGCCAGCTGAAGCATGTTCAGTGGCAGCAGCGGGACTTGTGTTTCATATTACTGCGTGGAATTCTCAATGTACTTTGCAGAACTATTTTAAGGAGACCTGGGTTCTGTGCATTTTTAAAGCAATTGGAGCACGTCTTTTCAACCTCTCTGCTAATGATTGACCACATTTTTTCAAAATTTTGCTTCCCCCACCCCCGTGATAGTTAATTTAACTTTTCAAGTATTTGTTTTTTAAATTCTTTTTATTTATTTTCAAAAATTTTGCCAAGAAAAGTAACTTGCTGTGCAATAATCTCAGGATCACTGTCTTCTTGGGTTAAGTTAAGAAAGGAATGTTGGGAGGCCCATGGTGGGCATTACCTTGAGCTGGGTGCTGTCACCCCAAAGCTGAGGCGTCAACCCAGTGCATCCTTGTGAATCCCTGAACATGAAGTCTAGTTGAGATTGGCTGTGGGGTTTGGGCAGGGGAAGAAAGGAGCAACAGAGAGGAGGAAGGAAGGAAAGAGAGAAGTTGCGTGTTGAGTAGAGGACAGTGACCACCTAGAGTTAGAGGGACTGCAGATTTGTCATGTAGGTGACAGCTTGGAGGGCTAAAGGAAGGTGGGCTTGGGACTCAGACCAGGGGTCACATCCTCCCTTTGCCTCATCTTTGCTGTGACTTCAGGCAAGATAGTACACCTCTGTGAGCCTCAGTTTTCTTACCTATAAAATGGGGCCATTGAAACCTATCTTCTGAAGGCATTGTAGAAATCAAGGCAGAAGTTTTTGACCCTCTCTATATATAGAATCACCTGAGCTTAAGAAACATTCCACTCCATTGAGCACCTCTGAGTTGGAACATTTTAAGGTAACATGCTAGTCATGAGGGAAAATCTCGACCAGGTGTAGATATTATTATTATTTTCAGGAAAAATACAAAAGGCTCTGAAATGTCTCTAGGGTAAAATTTCTTTTCTTTTCTTTTTTTTATAGGGACAGAGAGAGTCAGAGAGAGGGATAGATAGGGACAGACAGACAGGAACAGAGAGAGATGAGAAGCATCAATCATTAGTTTTTCGTTGCCATTGCGACACCATAGTTGTTCATTGATTGCTTTCTCACATATGCTTTGACTGCGGGCCTTCAGCAGACTATGCAACCCCTTACTGGAGCCAGCAACCTTGGGTCCAAGCTGGCGAGCTTTTGCTCAAGCCAGATGGGCCCGCGCTCAAGCTGGCAACCTCGGGGTCTTGAATCTGGGTCTTCCTCCTCCCAGTCCGATGCTCTATCCACTGCGCCACCGCCTGATCAGGGTATAATTTCATCTGAAATATGACATACTAATACAAAAAGATGACATTATATTGTCATCTTAGGCTCTGGATTCAAGGCCTGGACCAGTAAGGCAGTCCTGTCCTTACCACGTTTGTGGCCATAAATCAGTTTCTTAAGCTCTCCAAACCTCACTTTCCAATGGAAATCTTAATACATGTGATGCCATAGGGTTGTTATAAGGATTAAATGAAATAAACCATGTAAAATGCTTGGCACAGTACTTAACACATGGTGAGTCCTCAATAAATGATAATTGCTATTATTACTGTTATCTTTATTATTAGTATTATTATTAGAACTCTAATACCTATGCTGCAAGTAGGTTGTGCAATAAATGTTTATTACATCAAATTGAATTTAATGAGCTGAACAACACTGAAAATTATCTAACAAACATCCCAGAATGCTTCCAAACAAGTGTTATTCCCTTCAAATGACAGCCTGTGGTCAGAGGTCATGGTCACCAAAAAAACTTTCTGCTCTTTCACACTCAGGAGCCTCTGAGACTACCAGCTTTGTCTAAACCAGTGGTTCTTAACCTTTTTTGAGGTACCAATCCCACCAGTTTCATATGCGCATTCACCGAACCTTTCTTTAGTGATAAATAAAATATGATTTTTTTTTCCAAATTCAAGACATAGGTATATGTTTTTTTACTGGTGCACAAAATGAGCCATGCATGAACATCACCTTGCTCAAAGAACAAAACCAACAAAGTGCATGAACTCACAACAAAGTACGGTATTACTTTATTCTGGCCTCCAAGGCAGAGGCTTCTCCGAACCCCTGAGACCAACTCATCGAACCCCTAGGGTTCGATAGAACCCAGGTTAAGAACCACTGGTCTAAACTTACAGCAAACTTCCAAGATATTGTGTTTGGAGCCATAAACTCAAGTCGTTCTTTCAAACTGAGTTTGTTTAGTAGTTCAGAAGAAATAAAAACATTTGTGCATTATATAAAATATAAAACACAGAAGCATTTAGAGTCACTGGCATTTGTGAACGTGAATCTTGGCTTGATGTTCAGATCATGCAGACCATGGTCAAGTTCAACCAATCATATCTCAGCTACATTATAATCTCATGTGAGTCACACACCAGAGGTGGTCACATGAATGATATGAATCCAGGCCTTTTACTCTAAGACCAGTATAGTTGTCCCTCAGTATCCCTAGGGGATTGGTCCCAGGACCATCCACAGATTAAGTCCCTTACATAAAAGGGCACAGTACAATGAACACAGTCAGGCCTCTGCATGCAAGGATTCCCAACTGTGGACTGAAAATTTTACCATCCAGTGTTGGTTGAATCCATGGAAACCCTTGGATACGAGGGCTGACTGTATATACTCCACATATGCAACACAAAAACGACCTCCCAGTGGTTGAAGACCAAAAGGAGAATAGAAGAGACTGTCACAAGGAAACAACACATGAATTTGTTTTGGAAAATGAAAGAAAGAAACAAACAAAACATGGCTTACCCTGGAAGAATGCAACTGGCCTCAGTTGTGAGTATCAATTAGTGGTTGATTAGTTTTACAAGCTACCTCTGATTTCCTCTATTAAATTAAATCATTGTGTCATTTTTTTCAGCTGAAATGTCACTTTCTCAGCAAAGTCCTCCCTGTTTTCCTCCTCCCGTTCCCCTGCATAGGCTAAGCTCAGGTTCCCAGTACACATTTCCACAGCTCCTTATATTACTCTTCACGCAGTTTATCATAGTATGTCATATACATTTATTCTAGTCTTGTCCATCTTAACTCCATTAGAAAAGAGACCCTATCTGTTTTTTTTTTTTCTCACCATTGTCTCCTAGCACTTTGCCTGGCATACAGGGGACTTCAAACAAACACTTGATGAATGAGTGCATGTCTGAAACATAGGCCCTCAGGGAGAGAAAGCCCCAAAGTTGAGGAGGGAGAAGTATCCCAACGGCTTTATTTTGTCCCTCTGAGTCTCACCTTCTGCTTGTAAGTGTATCTCTGTTTCCTTATCGCCACCATGTCTATGTTCCACAACCTGGCCCCCAAATCAAAGTCCCTTTTGTAGTTTTAACTTAGTACCACTAGACAGGTTGACATTTTCAAAATGATTTTCTGAATATAAAGTGAGAATAAAATAGAAATAATTACAGAAAAAAATGCACAAAGCTGGAAACCAGGAATAATCATAGAAATATGCACACAGCAGAAAAACAGTCAAGTTGGCAATCACATATAGTTGGCATACACTAATACCAATAACAATAAAATAGTATCTGCAACCTCACTGACATGATCTGTGGTCCTCCCAGGAACAAGATGGTGATTCCGCCTCATCCTATAAGGCTAGACTTCCTTTTTCCCTTGCTGTTGGCTGAAAATCATTGACTTTCCAACCCCCTACTCAGTTATGGTGTTCACTACCTCATCCTAATCTTTTGATGATTTCAACATTATTTGGGAGGTCACCCACCCTCCTTCAAACACCCCTTGCTAGTAGTTCTCTGGTTACCATCTCTGCTCATCTCAAGCAATCCGTGGCTCAGAATGCCTGCCCTTTACAGGTCTTCACAGGGCCAGAGTGCACCCCACATTGCCATTACTCGTAGATTTTTGCTAGATAACTCTGAGCGGCCATTCTAAGTAAGAGGCGCAAAAGAGAAGGTTCATTCAGAGAGTTAAGTCATCATAGAAACACACCACAAATCATAAACAACTCTAATTTTCTTAAGACTGTCTCCTAACCATACCATGAACTCAGTACAAAATCAGAGAAAATGAATGAAAATGGAACTAACAGTTATTGATTTCCGTGATAACTGTACCGTGTTGCTTTACATATCAGCTCCTTTAATCTTTTCAAAATGTCTCATGAGGTTGAGACTATTATCTCCGCTTTTCTGATGAGGAAATCAAGGCTTACAGAGGTGGGAGAAGTTTTTAGTAGTCACGTGGAGAAGACTGGAACCTTGGCTTCTTGACTCAAAGCTGGGATTCAGAGGGCTGTGTGAATACAGGCCATTTCTCAGAGCTTCTGAGGAACAGCGGCTGAATTGACTGTGGGACCCTGCTCTGCTGCCATTTTGCCCAGAGATTGACCCCCATCTAGAAATATGAGAACTAGGCCTTATGGGAAAGTTCAATATCTATCATTCTAAGCATCCCTCACTTGAGTAACTAATGTTTCTTTGATTACTGATGATTTGACTCTATTATCTGGGGTGTTTCAAATCATGTTTTCCTTACTCCAGAGACTTAGAATTTTCAAGCATTTCGAGGTTTCTAACTGCTCGGGCCGATTTGTATAGTCTTATATCCACCATTGGTGGCCAGAGAGTTGGCACCTGGTGGGAATCCCCCGTCACTGCATGGCCTGGCTGGAGGCTCTGAGCCAGAACAAAAGTGGGTCAGAGAGCTCCTAGTCAGAAGTATCTCTTTGAAAAGTGTCCCCCTCCCCTGTTTTACCCTGCTATTCCTTGAAGGAATAAGAATAGAAATAAAAGCAGTGAACCTTTGTGGAATGCTCACCTCATGCCAGGCTTTATAGACATTCTCATTTAATCCTCCAAACCATCTAGGTGGTAGGTGCTTCTAGTGTTAGCCTCATTTTAAAGGTGAGAGACCTCAGGCATAATGTAGGGATTTTAGATAACTTGCCCGAGGTCACACAGGAGCAAAGGTGGAGCCAGGTTGCGAACTCAGGCTACTTGACCCCAGATCCCTGGACTTCTCTACCCCAATTCTGGTTCCCTCGAGTCGGATTCTTGCCTCAGCAAGCACAAGGTCTACCCTTCTAGAGGAAGGAGAGGCAATAGAGTGTTTATCCTTAAAGGGTCATATGTTGGTTCTCTAGGGAAGTCCAGCACACCATGACTGGTCCAGGTGAGGCCCTGGCAGGAACTAGCTCAGAAAGCACCCTGGAATTCACTGATATTTGCATCCTATGTTGTGGTAGATGGAGTATATAAGTATAAAGTATTAAGAAGATTTTCTGTTATTTATTCAAAACCAGTTTATTTAGTAACACAATAGAACCATTTATTATTATGCAAACCAAAGAAAAAATCTTTGAGCTCCAACTTTTTATATCATGGTGGAAAAATGACTTATATGTATGACATATAACATGTTTTCAGTCGGTGTTCGTTTTTCGTATACAGTACTGTATTCCTTTAGTGCTGGTAGTAGACAAATTGGAGTGCAGAATTTCAAAACCCTATCTCCCCTTCCTTACTACCAGGCACACCTTTATTGTCATGGAAAAGAAATAGTAAGAATAGAGGGAAAAGAGATAATCAGTTAAGGGTGAGGCATTTCCACCCCTAAAACATAGGAAGGACAGGAGCAAGGCACATGGGTAGGTGAGATTCTGGCTGAAATGTCCGGGGGGATGTCTAACTCAATTGGGTGGCAGAGCAGGTTGCTGGCCAGCACCCTCTCTCCAGCCTGCTAATGCATCCTGCCACATTGCTGGGCCGTTAGACAGTCTCTGAACACTGAGATCTGCTGATGGCTCTGCAACCCACTCCTGAGAGGGAGCAGGGCAGTAAGGACAATGGAACGGGATGGGGCTTTGAACTCAGATTTGGTTTCAATTACTGCTTCATCACCAAGGTACTGTGGGTCCTTGGGCCAATCTGTGCCCGCTAGGTGTTTCGATAGTCAGAGTTTCATAGGTTCTCACGGGGTCTAACAGGCTGTGCGTGTGAAGGGCCTGGCAAGTGCGATGCTTCACAGACAGGAGGTTCCAGAAACCATCAGTTGTCTTTTCCATTCCCATCTTCTGAGAAATCCTGTATTACCTTTTCCTTTCAGAAGGTCAAGGGTATTGACAAAGACAGATGCCCAAAGCCAGTTATTTCTGAGTGGAGTGTCTTTCCCCATCCCTGAGCGCCTGGCAGTATCTCTGCAGAGAGATGCCTGCCGCCATCCCTTCCTGGCCAGCGCTAGGCAGCATGCCTTGCTTAACAGAGCAGGGACTTAGTGAGACCTGTACTTCTATCTTATCAAGTTTGGGGACTTGAGTTTGGGGTTTTATTGCCTACTTTGAAAATCATGTTCAGATTTTGTATATTTAAAACATGCCTTTCAGATTGTGAAACATAGTGTTCTCAATCATAAAAAAAAAAAAGGATGAATTATGTTACGCCTTCCTGTTCCCATTTCTGGGTTCTTTTTTGTCTCCTGAGTGAATTTCTCTGTGGTGGCCTGCCCTAAGTATTAGCTCATCTGGGTTGCTGTCTGTGAAAAATTTGGGCATGATTCTTAACCCCTGTATGACTGCCTCATTCATTCATTTATTCATTCATTCACTGATGAACTATTTGTGGAGGGCTTATTTGTGCCAGAAGCTCTGCTTAATATTTGGAATACAGTGGAGAGCCAGACAGACTGAGTTTTCTTATACATAATGTGAGAAATGAAAATCTTCCAGAACTGTTGAGAGGAGTGAATGAGATAAGATATGTAAAAGAGAGAATGAGACAAAATAATTAAAACTTATTGAGCTCCCTACTCTATTCCTGGCAATGCTAGGTCCTTCACATGCAATCCTCATCATAACCTTAGGAAATAATTGTTGTTACCCTTATTTTAAAGATGCATCGACTGATGTTCGGAGAGGGAAAGTGAGGGCCTATCTCATGCCCTAGATTCCAACCTAGTGTGAAGTCCATGCAACTTCCACATTGCTATGTCACCTCCAGTGGTCCCTGGCATGTTGCTTGTCATTCAAAGGGTATGTAAGGTCCCACTGCCAACTCCATGTAAAATCTGGTAGGTGGTGCTCTCCTTCCTGCTAGCTGACACCTCTGATAACACCACTGTGGTTCATTTAGAGTAAGAGGTACTTGCATGGAAAATCCAAATCCAGTGCTCTAGTTCCTCAGGGAACAAATGCAATAAACTTATAGATTTAAATTTGCTGTTGAAATATGAAAACAGTTATCACTAACTTCGAGTCACTAGGGGAAGGACTTTGGTGCTCGGGCAGCCAGACTCATCAGCTTAGAAGACAGCTGGGACATGGGCTCTTAGCAAGAGGGGCGAGCGTTCTTTTTCCCAGGCCAGCCCTTCTCTGTTGCGGCGACCTTGAAAGATGAAATGTTCAAAACTCTGTCCCTCTGACTCTCCCCCACTCCCTGGGGGAGACCCGCGTCCACTGCATAAATCACAATGCACATTTTCCCACTCGAGATGCTCAATGTCCAAGGAAGGAAGAGGAAATGCTCCCATGTGCCCACACTTTCCAGCAGCGGAAAGCAGAGTGGAGAGTGAAATCCCTGTGCTCACCTTTGGCGAGGGGGCTGCAGCACACCCTGAGCTAACATGCCGACCTGGCACCCTCTCCTCCTCCACCTCCCTGCTTGGAAGGCTCACAGCAAGAGCACAACAGATTCACTAGGACAGAAGTCAGACAAGCACTGCCCACAGGGTTTTAACTCTTTGAGCAAATCCTATGTTTGATATTAAGAAAGGAACAGTGGTGGCTGAGAGTGCTTGTTGTCACAGAAAACCTGTGAGGGTGACCAGATGAAAGACACAGAAGGAGCAAAGCAGAGCTATGCATGCAGAAAAATAAATTTAAAAGAAGGTAACATAAAAAAAAAAAGAAAAGAAATCTGTTCCTTGGCATAGAGAAACTTCATCCTTAAGATTTTTTTCTCTTTTCTTGGCAATGTAATAAACACCTTAAAATAGAGTTATAAAACGGAAACAGATTCTGTAGAAGCAGGAAAGCAAGAATAGTGACTTCAGAGAGAACTTACAGCCCAAACTTCTCATTCTAGAGATGATGAAACAGCACAGACAGACAATGATTCAATGATTCCCCCGAAGTCGGCGCTAGCCTCTGACAGTCAGGGCTGGAGCCTGGCTAGCGCCGGGCCCCTCTCTGCCCTGCTTCGCCATGCTTTCTCTTGGTCATAGGGAAAGCCTTCAGTAAAAGGTGCTCTCCCCCTGCCCACGGCATTGGCTTACCTACCCCCAGAGAAACTGATAATTCATCTGCAAGTTTCAGCATTGGAAAAGCCTCTCCTAGCTGGGAGTAGGTAGTGAGAGGACCTCCCAGATTTGTCCCCTTGGGTTGGACCTTCCCCTTGAGTCTCTCTCCAATCCTGCTGCCATCTCCATGCTGCCCCCACCACCACCCTGTATTCACCCTCTGTTCCCCCACCCCCAGATCATGGGTGCTATTGATTCTCTAACACTCTGGTGAAAGCACGGACCCAGCCTGTTTTGCAGGGTTGCTCTAAGTATATCTGAGGCAGTCTGGGTTCCCAAAGAGGCTTGACTGAAACAAAGACGAAAGAAAAGACAGTAGGGTGCAGTGGAGTGATCTGGGTTCTGAAACAGACCTGATGGCAAATCCCAGCTCCACAGCTATTTGCGGGGCAGAGCTGAGCAAGCCGCTTGGCTTCTCTGCAGTTTGGCTTCCGTATCTGAGGGGTGGGGAGACCTACCTCCCAGGGTATTTGGTGCAGTTAAGCAAGAAAGCATACAGACAGCATCTAGCATAGATCTCTGCACACAGTGGGCACAGGTATACACAAAGCATTAAAAAATCTGATTAGAAAGCACAGGTTTATAGTCAATCATTCAAAGGGTATTTCCTGGGCCACCTTTTCTGTGCCAGACCCTGCGCTGACTGCTGGGACAGAGATACACAAGAAAGGGTCCTTATTCTATAGGAAATACTTTTCTCATAGGTGCTGTGGGTTGAACTGTGCTTCCTCCCTGCCCACCCCAACCCCTCCCCCCAAAGCTATGTTGAAGTCATACCCCCTGGTATCTAAAAATGTGACCTTATTCAGAAATAGGGTGTTTGTTGATGTAATCAAGTTAAGATGAGACTTGATGTTTTTATGAGAAGAGAATGACTTCACATGAAGACAGAGACACAGGCATGTGCTGCAATGTGACTACAGAGGCAGAGACCGGAGTGATGCCGCTCAAGGACACCAAAGAACTGACAGCCACCAGAGGACACTAGGGAGAGGCCAAGACGGATTCTCCCTGGAGTCCCCGAAGAAGCAAGGCTCTGCTGACACCTTTGTACTCCCAGCCTCCAACAGCGAGGGAAGAAATACACGTCTGTTGTGTAAGCTGCCCGGTTTGTGGACTTTGCTACAGCAGCCTTTGGAAACTAATACAACTGAGGAGGCATGCAAACAAGCAAGATCGGTCATTATAACAGGAGTGGAATAACATTCATGGGATTCCCTGAGCTGGACCTGTTACATTTATTCAATGATAATTATGTGATCTTGGTTAAACCAGGAAGGCTTCTTGTCAGCCTTGGTGCTAATGGACGTATGTGTAAGTGGACGTAGTCTGTCCAGAAAACGGGCGGCCGTGTCTGCTGAGAGCAGGGCTGACATCTCAAAGAGAGCCCGAAGCTCAGCTCGGCGGGTAAGGGAGGGGTGGGGAGGGAGAAGAGGCGGCACTTGGGCTGGAAGGCCTGGCGTGTGTGTGGAAGCAGGGAAGTGTGGACTGGTTCTGGAAATTTTAGGAAACTAGGAATGTTTAAGCAGTGCTGAAGCACAAGTGCAGGTGCTCATCAGCCTTCTAGACTGTCTTCCCTACCTTGACATCCCACAGGCACCTGCTACTCAAAATGTCCCACCTGAACTAGACCTTTACTTCTCGCCTCAGCCACGCATCCTCTACCCCGCCCACCCCCTGCCTCTCCTGGCTTGGTGAACGGGCCGCCACTCCCCCATGCAGCCTAGAGGTCTCGGAGCGCCTGCCCAGAGACAAGACTGACTTCCTTTTTGTCTCAATTTTCACAATCATTTCCGAGCTTAACTATCTCTGGTTCTGATGGATTCTCACTTGGCACCGGCGCCCAACGCTCCAGCTGTGTCTCTCGGCCATAATCCTTCCAGCCAGGCCTCCCTGCCAGATAATTAATGATCTGTAAACAAATGCTTAATTGCACCAGGGGAGCACATACTTAGAGACTCTGTGATAAAGCAAAGGATCCTTTTTATAACATGAGGAATATTTTTCTCACAAGCTCTCCCCCACCTTCAGTTGATCATTCAGTCTACATTTTCATCTCACAAATGAAATCTGAGGCTCTCCTACAGCAGGATCCCCCAGATGAGAGGAACAAAGGCCGGCCCAAAGGACAGATGGTATTGTTCTGCGCTGTAGCCCCATCAGGTGCTTCCTGAGACCCTCTTCTCTCTGTAAGTCCAGTCCCTTGGCCCTCAGACTCCAGACCTGGGCATTTGCTGAGAGAAAGGAAGTTTTGGCTTCTGGCATGGGGCGGGGGAGGAAATGTGGATTTATTAAGAATGCAATCTATTGGCTAGAGCGTCATCCTGATATGCCAAGGTTGCGGGTTCAATCCCCACTCAGGGCACATACAGGCATCAACCAATGAATGCATAAATAAGTGGAACAACAAATCAGTGTCTCCTTCCTCCCCCCCCCCCAAAGTCAATAAATTAAAAACAAGTTTAAAAACAATCTAATATATGCCTGGCTCTTCTATTTATGTTCTCTCATTTTCCTCTTCACAATAACCCATGAACTGCTTCCCTCTGTATGAACCAGAAAGTTAAACCCCTTTTCAAGCTAGCGGCAGCATGCAAGGGGAGACAACTGACACTGAAGAGTGCCGAATTCAATACAATGAGATCCTTTTCTCTAAGCACACCGTTCAACGCTGGTAGGTTATCTAGTCAGCCACGTTGCCTTTTTGAAGTGGAGACGAAATCAGAAAGCATGCCTTCTTCCCAGTCATGCTGAGTCCCCAGATGGGTTGGCCACCGTAGGCTTGATGGGCAAGAAGCCACAGTGGCAACTTTTTTGTTTCTTGCTGCCTCTGGCCTAGTGCTGGGAGCCAGTTAGGTGCCACCGTGGAAGGGGCCACCCAGCTACAGTGGCCCTTGGAGAGGAAGCACCTTGGCTTCTGAGAGCTGAAATGGAGCCTCATCTAGGGAGCCTGAGCAGGTGGTTTTCTTGCAGTTCTTCATGGCCCAGCTGTTCCCAAAAGAGGAAGCTCAGAGACATTTTTAGGACAGTCAGTGGGGTGCAACAGAACTCAGAGACTGCACCCATAGAAACTGTCCCCCGCTTGTTTGTTTCAGTGAGCACTTGGGTTCACAGAGCAGCTGCCTGGCGCCAGGCCCCGGATGTTCAGCCTCTCCCTCCAGGAGGGCCCTGCACACCTGCAAGTACACACCCTCAAGTCCTTCTCAGCCTCAGGACACGGCGGCCACCTCCAATTCTCTCGGCACGGCCTCCCTTTCTTCCTTCCTTCTCTCGTCCTCTGCACAAGCAACACTGTTTGACAGAAAGTGCAGCCCACACTTATTGTCAGCATTCACTCACCTCCCATTTATTCTGTAGTGCCCCCCCCACACACACACAGTGGGCCTCTGCCTCTCCTAAACCTGCTCGCCAAGGTGCCCAGTGACCTCCCGAACTCAGGACCCTTCCCTTCATTTGTCCTCAGCAGCATCCATGCTGTGACCTTGCCTTCTTGCAGAAATGTTTCTCCCCTTGACTTCTGAAGTCTTGATTTCCTTCCTAACTGCTCATTAATCCTCAGTCGGCATAGTAGGGTTCCTCCTCTTGGACCCTCATTTTAGATGTCAGTATTCATCAGAATTTTGCCCTAGAATTCTGGCCTTTTTCTTCTATGAACTCGTGCACTTAGTGCAGACTTCTCTCCCGAGCTCCCAACACATACGCATGCATCTGTTTACGACACATCTGGACTTTGAGGTCTAAATGGCATCTCAAATATTCCAAACCCATCTCTGCAAACCTTTCTCTTCAAGCCTGCTTCTTCTGAAATGCTCTGTTTTAGTAAGGAGCACCACCAGTAATCTGGTTAGAAATCTGTGAGTTCTTGACTTCTCCTGTCGTCTCACTTCTCAACCACCAAATCCTGTCGATTCTGGCTCCATAAATATCTCTCTAATCTACCTGTGTCCCTTCTTATCCATGATACTCCATTTCAATTTTTGTTTCTCTGCTTACTCCTCTGCATTCTCTGGGCGATCTTCTTTAAGTGCACATCCAATCCTGTTACTCCTTAAATAGGACTTTATCTTAATAAAGCCCCACCTTATTTAAAGCCTGTTAGTCCATACTCTACCAACTCTCTAGGCTCAACTCATGCTGTATATTTCTTCATTCTCTGCTTTAGTCAAACCAGCCAACATCTGGCCCTCCTCCTCCTCCTTTTCCTCCTCTTCCTTTTAACTTTTTATTAGAATATAATTCAGAGAGATCTTACCTGCTCTTTCCCCAGCTTCCCTCAATGGCAATACTTTGCATATTGTTCAATGTTCACACCCAGAACACTGATACACTTCACTGACCTCATTTATATTTCACCAGTTTTACATACTCATTGGTGTGCACGCATTTAATTCTATGCAATTTTATTACACGCGTAGATGCACGTGATCACCGCCACAGTTAAGATGTAGAACACCTTCAGAAGGATCAAACTGGCCTTCTTGTGACTCCTTCAATGGGCCAATTTATTTCCAGGTCTTCTCACAAGTTGTTCCCCCTGTTTGTAATATGTTCCCCCAATACTTTTCACTTGGCCAATTACCATTCAGGCCTCAGGTTAAGCATTAAATTCTCGAAAGTCTTTCCCTGACCCCACACTGGTTGGGACCCTTGCCCTCCGTTCCATTGGAACCCTGCACTCCTCCTCTCCCATCACAGCTGCTATTTTCTCATCCCTTGAGAGAGGAGAGCCTGCAAGAAGGCGGAGTGCTGTGCGGCTTGTTTGTTCCTGTATCTCCAACACCTGCTGCAGTCCCCGCATCAAGGAGATGCCGTAACTGAAATGAGCAGGGACCATGAGTTTATAAGAACAGACAAGGCAGGCGGAGTGCCTTCCCTTAGGAGCTCCCAGTCATGAACAGGCAACTCTAAACGTGAGCCAGTGCCGCCTTGGAGTGAAGCACTGCAGGGTGTGGGTTTCCTGAGTACCCATTTTCCTTCCAGCTCCCAAATGTACGAGGTTGGGCCATTAGCAGGGTGGCAGATCAGCTAAATGCAGCAGCGGTAAGGGGCCCAAAGGCCTGGTTTTAAAAATCTCAGTTGGGCAAGTTTTCTCAGCTCCATAACAACAGACTGAACAGAAATCTTGGTAACAGACTGGGTCCTGATATGAGCACATGATGAGCCCTGACCTTGACACAGAGGCTGACACTATCCAACGTTGTTATAAATACAGAATCTTCCATAAGACAAGGTAAAGTAATGGCAAGCCTTCAGGGCGACCCACTCTGATACAAAGAAGGCAAAACCCAAAGCACAGGTTCTCTTAGGGTATCAATAATGTAAACACCTAAAAATAGAAATAGAATCATTGAGTCTTAACAGTTAAACCTGGAAGGGCCCTTACAGGCATTAGCCCTACTATAGCACTTTATATAGCTCAGAGAATGGGAATTCGGCTTATTGTACAGAGGGGTACAATGGTAACATTTCATATCTAGATGCAAAAGCCCTTGTTCCCATTTTGGAATCTTCCCTAATTATTTTTTCCAAAGCATAACTGAACTTTGACTCAAAACATTAAACTAAATATTTCTCCTGGCCTCCAGCTGGCCCTCTCGAATCTACTCTTGCCCACCAACCAGAGTGATGGATTTAAAGCACAAAGCTGGCCAGGTTACTCTCCCCCTTAAACCCTTCAGTGGCTTCCCATCACCTTCAGGATGGAGTCCAGGCTCCATAGTTTGCAGATCCAGCTGGGCCCTGCCTCCTCTCTCGCCTTATCCCTTGCCTGTGCATACCTCCCACCAGTGCACAGAATACACCATGCTGTCTTCTGCTTATGTTGAGGCTATGCCCTTTCCCACAATGGGTTTCTCACCAATCTTTGCCTGATTAACTTCTTCCTGACCTTCAAGATTCACCTTAGCCATTACCTCTTCCAGGGAGCTTTCCCAGAACTCTCAGGTTGGGTCACTGCCCCCTCACCCTGTCCTATCCGTGTGCCTCCCCACATCAGGTCACGTAGAAACTTTGACTGGGATGTCCTATTGATGAATCTGCATCTGCAGAATGCAGGGCTTCTGCAGGACAGGAACTGTGTCCTCTCAGTGCCCAACACCAGGCCTCGCACACTAAATGGAAACAAAAAAGCAACTCCACGATTAACATTGAGAAGCTCTTGAGTTGTAGGCAGTTAGGCACTTCACGTGTACTATGGCACTTAATTATCCCAACAGCACTGGGACCACACTTAACAAAGCCCTCTGCACCCAGAGCAGTGGCTGCGAGTGTCCCCTAGAAGCTCCAGTAACCACCTGTCTCAGGCCCTAGCTTCCATTCCAACCCAGGGGCTCTGGCCTCTGTCTACCTTCTCACCTCACACCTGGGCCCACCTCTCTCCCTGGCCCCTTCAGGTGGGATCCAGGGGCAGACTCTGCCTCTGCTTCAGTTTCACTCAGACACTGGCTCACACCCTCAGGATCAAACTCTGCAGTCCGCATACTTAACCTGTTCCCACCCACAGGACAGCCAAGGCTCCAGGACCTCGCTCCAAACCCAGCATGACAGGTCATTGATTACTTGAGAGGAAAGAGTAGATCAAAGCTGCCTTGATGACTCCACCATTCCAAGGACAACAAGGAAGCTCAGTCAAGTAAAGTGCCAAGGTCACGTGGCCTGGCATCTGTCCTATAACAAGACCAGGCACAGCCTCTCCTCTTGTGTGGAGGACACATTGTCTTCTCTCAAACAGCTTCTTCCTGCAGCTCTTTGAAGGCCCACCTGCTTGTCCATTTCACACGTTGATTATGAGATGTCCAGGCAGGGGTTGTTACCTAGCACGGTTCCCCAGGGTCAGCCCGACACAGAGAATAGCCTTGGGAAAGAGGTGACTGAGCACCCAATCTCCCCCTGGCCGCTGTGACTTTCTGCCCTTCCTCTTCCTCTGCTCCCAAAGGTACTTGAAATCTTCCTTTACATTTGGTTTGGCACCAGGGAAGCAAAGCTATCAAATGCATTTTCTTGTCAATTTTTTTCTTTGTAATTGATATGAAATCCCTCTGTAAAGAAACTCACACCCTCAACCTCCTAAGGAAAGCTAGTCATGGTATAATGGCTTAAATAAAAGGATTGTGAAATTGTGGGGAAGTACCAATCTCTCTCTACCTTATCCCTTATGACCTGAGAGCACCAGGCTCTCATGTGAACTCTTTCACGCCGTGGAAAGGGAAAGCACTTTGGAGTTAAAGTTGGGTTAAAATTCTGGCTTTGCCTCCCAGGAGCTATGGATCTTGGGGAGAAAACAACAAGAGTCATCCTACGCTCTACCCCCTTTCTTACGCACTGCAGCCAGTCTTTCGACAAGTCCTGCCAGTGTGACCTTCTAGACCAGGGGTCCCCAAACTACGGCCTGCGGGCCGCATGTGGCCCCCTGAGGCCATTTATCCCACCCCCACCGCACTTCCGGAAGGGGCACCTCTTTCATTGGTGGTCAGTGAAAGGAGCACAGGATGCATCCGCACCCATAATTCCCATTGAAATACTGGTCAGTGTGTTGATTTAGATTTACTTGTTCTTTATTTTAAATATTGTATCTGTTCCCGTTTTGTTTTTTAACTTTAAAATAAGATATGTGCAGTGTGCATAGGGATTGTTCATAGTTTTTTTTATAGTCTGGCCCTCCAATGGTCTGAGGGACAGTGAACTGGCACCCTGGGTAAAAAGTTTGGGAACCCCTGTTCTAGACGGTTCATCTCCCGTCTCTGCAGCAGTTGAGAGCTAGTCTGGTGATGAAGCACTTAGGCTCAGGAGTGAGACTGTCTGAGCCTGAGTCCCAGTTTTCTTACTTACTGTGCCCCTGTGGGTAATCTACTTAACCTCTCCATGTTTCAGTTTCCTGACCTGTAAAATCAGGATCGAAAATCTTAGGTTGGTAGCCAGGTTCAATAAAACAATCGCTATAAAGTACTAGGATAATTCCTGGCCCAGAGTAGGAGCTCACAAACATTAGCTCTTCTTGCTATTTCTTATTATCTCCTTGTTCAGGCTATTAACATGCAAATCCACGCTCAAGACCTCAAGATGGGACCCAGTGCTGCTCTCTCCAGAGCACTTGGGGGGGGGGGGGGCTGCCCCTCCTCCCCAAGCACATTTTCCTTGCTCTCTCTTTCTCCTGAACTCCAAGGGCCCTTCTTTTGCCTCTGTAACTTATTTCCTGGGCCTCTTTCTTCTAGGGCTCACTTCTTCTACCTTTGTGGTTTCTAAGTAAACTTTCTCTTATAGTTTGAGTCTTGACACTAATATCTTTCTTAGCCAGAATTCAGGTACTGAGGTTGCTGAAGCGAGCTCTGGTCTGACTCCATTGGTCTAACACCTGGTGCCGTTTTCTGCCACCGACAGTACAAAATCATCACAGTGGGCTCCCTGCCTAGGGAAGGCTTCCTGGGCGGGGGCTCTAGGCGCCTAGGGGGAAAGGGTCCTGAGGATAATATGGGGGCGGGGAATACTGAAGCTGAGATTTCAGAATTATCTTATGGATGAAGTGAGGTTGAAGCCTGAGCAGAAACACGTGCTGTTCTCTTCTTCCCCTGCACTGGCGGAGCGCTGAGCTTTTGTTCTCGGTTTGAGTTGCTGTCTGTGGAGTGGAAGTATCATGTTAGGTTCAGGGCTTGCCAGGTCCTCTTGGTTAAACAGAGATTAATGGACTCAGATGGTTGAGGAGGAGTGAAGAGAGCCTCCCTTTCGAGTTCCTTCCTTACAATGATGCCACCCAACTATCAGCCAAATATCCATCCATTCGCTCAGCAAACCTTCCCAGGTACCCGCGGGGTGGGGTACCAAGCCCCACTGCAGGAGCTGCAGGAAACAATCGGAAGTGCTTCTGGGCGTCTGGGTGCTTACTATTTAGTGGGAGAATACCCCACACAGAATGACAACGCTGTGTGACAGGTACCCCAGGGCCTGGCGCAGGGAGGGCTGGGCAAGTCTTCTCCAAGATGACACTCAAACAAGCTTCTCGGGGAGCATTTTCCTTCAAGAGAGTTACTTGGGTTTTATTCCAGAGGCAAATTACTGCTTTTTGTGATTATAATTTCAGAATAATACGCTCTTGCGTATGTTGTGGAGCTTTTAGGGTGTGCAGGATGGAAGAGCGGTTTGGCAGAATCCCCGGTTTGGGGGACCTAAGACCTAAAATGTAGTTCCAGATCCTCGTTGGAATTTCTCCAACTAGGGACCAGAGATAAAATCATCACCTGCCAAGGTTTCATAGCGGAAGTGCCGGGCAGAGAGTCTACAGGTCGCATGAAAGGAGGAACACACTATCTCTAAGGCTGGGTAAAGGGCCCAGTAAGTTAATCCAGAAGGACAGTGGCCTGGGATGCAGCCAACTCTGCCACTAACCAGCTGAGTGACTCTGCACGAGTCACTTAGCCACACTGAGCCTCAGTTGCCTCTTTTGTCCAGTGGGGACAATGTTACCTTGTCTGGCCACTAAAATGGCAGCTCCTGGTCCCAGCTCTACCATTTCCAGGATGCATGCCACTCTTTTTCAGCCTATTTCCCCATCTGTGAACAAGACAGGATGGGGAAGCTCTGAGCAGAGAAAGAATGAGCAAATATTCTCTAAGGGCTGTTTAGCTTTGACATCCCATGCATAAAACAACAGCCAACTCGGACTGTTGCTTAATTCTATCCAAACTGCCAGATAGGCATTTGAATAAGTAATCTAATATATACATTTTCATTCTCTTCAATATTCAGGTCATCTCTTGGCTGGAATGAGTATTCAGAGTGATGATTGCTTAGAAACATACCATTCCAAATACGAATGAGAATATTTTTGCAATATTCAGTTCAACAAGGATGGGAAGGTATGAGATTAGGTTCTGCAAATAATCACATATTTCACATCTTGGATGCCTATACACATACTTAACTATACGCCTTTCTTCATAACCTTGGAAATGCAAATCCCTGGGCTCTCAGAGGCCTGAGCATACCTCCTATTCAAAGTCAATTCCCATGTAAAAATGGTGGAGCAGGGCAAAAACAATGTGGCCTCTGCTCTGGTGTTTGAGGCCCCACTACGACATCCTCCCCATCCAATTAACTGTGGTTGGGTCTCCTTGCACTCCCACACGGACAGAGAGCTCACTACTTTTCAAAGTATCTGCACCCATCTGTAGGCAGCATAACTTGGGGAAACAGCCTCTCACTGAGCAATCTCCCTCTTTCTGGGTCACCCTGTCCTTCAATGTGCTTCTTCTCCCCTAAAAGTCCTGTAGGGATTGAAGGCAATGACCCTGTTCCTTTCACCAAGTTAGGCTTTTCCCCAAGCTGGAGCCCTGCTCCCTCCAGCCAGAAACCTGCTCTTGGTCCCATCACGGGGCTGTGTGGGGATCAGCTTAGGGGACACCAAGAGCAAAGCTAAGCTCGGGATGCCCTGGTGCATTCCTCTTTTCTCTGGCTTCCTATGCCACTCAGACACAGAAAACAAAGCTTTTAAAGCAACAGGGACAACGCAGCTATTCTAAGGAAGCTGACAAGGCTTTTCAGGCAACAGAAGACACAACAGGGAAAGGAAGGCCTTTGGATTACAGCAGGAGGAACAGAGAGGGTTACCCTCTGAACTGCTCCTGGCCAGCACTGTCCCCACCTCAAAAGGTGTGTGTGTGCATGTGTGCATATATGTGTGAGTGCTTATGAGTGAGCATCTATACCCTCAACAGAGCCTTAGTGGTGTTAGTACAGGATATATTCCTCACTTGGCCCATCTTCACGTACCTTTAAGATTCACTCACAGGCCACCTCTCCTCAGCATTCCCGTTTCCTTTAATCCATTCTGCATCCGGAGGAGAAATTCTATGCTACCCTCTATATTGTCTAGTTTCTTGCCTGTCTATGCACTTACATGGTGGGCACCTTCCTGAGGGACCTGACTGTGTCTGACTCATGTTTGTCTCCCAGTGCCTGGCCCAGTGTGGATGCTTTATACATGTTGGCTGCACGAATGGGTCTGTGGGAAGGTGCCTGGGTCCCTTTCCAGGGCTCTTACCCCTGCCCCTGCTTCTCGTCCCTTACTTATAAGATTCTAGGGTGATGCAATTAAGTAGAGCATGACCCCCACAGACGGGACTTCTGTAGGGCAATCACTCAGAGAAGCCAATGGTATCCGTGCTTCTGAACTGCCTCCCTGCGAGAGGTGGAAGTTGGGGGGAATAGTGCTGTTTCTCCAGCCTCCATCTGCTTTGAGCTGCCTGTTCCCAGCCGTGCTCTGCTGTCCTCCCCTGCCAGGCCCCTCTGGAGCAGCCATTCCTCCAGCGCTGACACTCACATTTTCCTTCTTTACGGCCAAGTCAGTCACAGCTTTGGATGCTCCCTAGGCAGATGTGCAGGATTCTTGCACACATCTGCATATCAAAGGGGCAGGGAGAGTGGCTTGGCGAGAGGCCCTGGCTCAGCAGTGTACTCAGTTGGCAAACCTCCTCGGCTGTGAAAGGATCTCTCTCCCTGTACTTTACTAGGCCAAGAAATGTAGCCAGGGACTAGGCTCTCAGTGATGGGCTTTGTCCTGCCCGGGGAAGGCAGCAATCTGGTGCATTAATTGGGGGGGGCGGTAAAGAAACTACAGCATCTTTTTACCTCCTGAATAAATCAGCCGGCAAGTCTTGGTGCAGAGCTGGTGTCTTAGGCAATGCCACAAAGAGAAGAGAGGAAAAATATATTAATTTACCTATTTATTAAATAAGAGCAGGAACCAACCCCACTGATGGAGGGTCTGCTTTGTGCTGGACAGTATAAGACACCAAGTCATTGAATATGAGAACCTGTTTTCACAGCTGAGATCTGCCACTTTCAAGGTCTGGGACCTTGGGTAAGTCCTTTAACCTATTTTGGTGCCAGTTTTTACATCTATACAATGACATGGCCATTTTACCTGCTGTGTAAGAAGAATTTGATGAGGTAAGCCCACTAAAGCACTTGGCAGAGCACACGACAGGCGTTCAGTAAACGTCAGTTCTTTTTGAGCACGATGTTTACCCTACATTGACTATGCAGCAGGAATCATTCTGTATGCCTTAAATATTATGTCCCATTTATTTCCCAAAATAAACCTCCAAGACAGGTATTACTACCCCTGATATTTTATCAAGTAAACTGAGGCCCAGAGATACTAAAATATTTCTGGAATCTACATAGTATATATAGGGACTGTCAAATTTAACTTTTGGGGCCATGGGAAGCCAGACAGAAATGTCACTCTTGAGGCAGGGGAACAGGGGTGGAGAGTTCCAAGGGAAGGGAGGCCTCAGCCTTATGTGGACCAGGGGGGAGGAGAGAGCCAGATTCTTGTCCAGAGTGGCTGAGATCACAGCTGGAAGGATGTGCCAGGTGTCAGAGCCCATGGTTCCTAGCATGAAGGGAAAAGGGAAAGGAAGTGACACGGCCAGCAATTGGCAAGAGCAAGAATCAGGACAGCACAGGCTGCCATGAGTCGGGACGAAGGCCAAGACTAGAGAGTATTTGCCCGGAGCTGCTGGCCTGGTTAGGCACTTCCACTTCCTGGACCTGTCTACCACAGGGCTTTGGTGAGGACTAAGTGAAGGGCTGCACATAAAGCTCCTTTCAGAGTGTCTGGAGCACAGCAAGTGCTCATTGAGTGCAGCTAGAGGAAAATGTCCAGATTAGTGTTTGGACTATTCAATTTTAGAAATAGTAACAGAGGTTTCTACACTTTTTCTTTCTTTAGAGATGTGTGTGTGTGTGTGTGTGTGTGGGGTATCCCAGCTTTGGCTAAGACTCCAAAGGACTGTTGGGGCAGACTCTTTGTAGGGTTTCCATTACAGAAAGATCCTTGGATGCCTAACCTGGTGCAGAGGAGACATGCACTGTTCCTACTTTAGGGAAGAAGGAGGGAGATAGTGGGGTGTCTGAGATTAGTTTCCTGGCTCAATCCTAGGGACCAATGTCTGAGTCCCAGGGAGAGGGGCTGGCAGGTGGACGCTATTTCCTAAGGGGTCACAGGGAAGGTTATGCATGTAGAGTATGAAAAATGGACTCTTTCCCATTTTTAGGTTGGATAGACAATGGCTTTGTCTGCTATGGTATTGCTTCTCCCAGCATCCTGACAACATAATGAGGACACAGCCCGGTAGAATCATCAGGTTTCTCCTGGTGGGCACTGGGAGTCCAGACTAGGGTGCCCTCTCAGGTGTAGGAAGCAGGAAGCAGGGAGCCTCATGGGAGGGGCTGAACAGGAAAGAAGCAACATGGTAGATGGCACATGGAAGCAGACAGCATCCTTTCTGAGCTCACATGAGATGCCACTTGATTTCCAGAAATAACCGGGCGAGGTTGTGAAGGAGGCTGGAGTCCTGCACTAGCAGGTAGGGGCATGAGCCAGAGGATCACAGGAGATTACTGTAAGTAGAACCCCATTTGTGCCCACAGGCTGCTGTGGTCTGGGGAAAATCAGTTACACACCCTCTGCTTATACTCCAGATTGACCCCAGGGGTCTGAGGCAATTTCTGAAGATGGATATGATCACACCTCTTGTGTGGATTTCCTCCCTTGCCTCTGACATTCTGCTGGTTAGTAAGTCCTCTTATTCATCCTTGCAACTATTCTCCAAGTACACTTCCTCCTTCTCCAGACTTATTTGGGGTGCATGAAGAATAGAGTAACCTTTCAGAGACTGAGGATAAGTAGCAATTCTCTAACCATTATCATGTTTAACGCAGGAAAGAGAGGAAGAGACAGAGCACAGGCCTTTCCCTAAAGGAGACACAATCTGATTTTAATGATTCATCTGGAGACTCCTCAAAATCGTCAAAGAATGAATGAATTCCCTCACTCATTCATTCATCCGGTGAGCAAACATTCTCTGAGCATTCTGCTGGGCTTGAGGTTGGCCACGGGGGACACATGGCCCTTGAACTTCAGGTGCATGTAGTCTAGTGAGACAAATGGACAACAGCAGGCCGTGCACTGTGTTGCATTGTTGACAATGGCCAAGCTAAAATAGCAATGCAGCTCACTTCTGGGAAAGGACACCCCCAGGCCAGTGGCAGTCAATTTCCTTTCCTCATCTGCTTCCCTGGAAGATGTGCCTGAATGATGGAGGTGAGGGCAACGGTCCAGTCTTCATGGCCCCAATGGGGAGGCAGTGTGGGTGGGGTTCATGGCCCCCTTGGGGAGGAAGTATGGGGTTCATGGCCCCCTTGCGGAGGCAGCGTGGGTGGGGTTCATAGCCCCCTTGAGAAGGCAGTGTGGAACCCATGGCCCCCTTGGGGAGGAAGTATGGGGTTCATGGCCCCCTTGCGAAGGTAGTATGGGACCCATGCCCCCTTGCAGAGGCAGCGTGGGGTTCATGGCCCCCTTGGGAAGGCATTGTGGAATCCATGGCCCCCTTGGGGAGAAAGTGTGGGGTTCATGGCCCCTGTGGGGCAGCAGTGTTGGGTAAAGGAAAGAGCACAGGCCTTGCAGTTGGATGGCCTTGGCTTTCAGTGTAAGTTCTCCCATTTCTTAGTTGTCTGATAGCTCTTTGAATTCCAATTCCTTTAAGTGTAAAAAATAAGTAATTTATTTAAAGTGTATAGAATAGTCCAGAGCATATAGATACTCGGTAAATGGAAGCCATTTTTATCTTATCCCAAATTTCAAGTTTGCAAAATTTGTTAGTGTTCAACAAATAAATGACCTTTCCTGTATAAACTACTGAGATTCTGAAGTCCACCTGTTTCAGCAGCCTAGTCTAGCTTATACTAACACAAAAATACAAGATATGGCCTTCTTGTGGTCACCTATCTGAGGCATCTGATTTAGATCTGCTTACTCAGTTCCTTCTATTTGTTTATCTTTTAAATCCCAAGTCTCTAACTTGGCCTTTGGAACGTTGGTAGCGGCCCAGGTTTTCCTACACGCTGATTGTCTGCTGCGCTCGGGCCCAGGCCCTCCATATGGAAACAACAGGGACCACAACACCTGCAAGGAGGCATCTCTCCCTCACTTCCCCTTGTCTATACCCCCCCGCCACTCCCCTCAGACTAGCTCTCTGGAAAGCATCAAGAATAAACAAGGGCACATGTGGCAAGAGCATTCCTATTTCTAGCTGTGTCTCAACAGATGAGACACAATAGGTGACCTTCTGGAACCCTGACCAGCAGCAGATTGAGGGGTGGGCAATAGGGGGTCGGTGTTAGATAAAAGGAAGCTCAAGTTCTCCAGGTTAAACCCATCTGTGCCATGGAGTTCAGGAGCAGAGAGGTAGTTCTAAAACCACTCAACACAGACATGTAATTTTATGGGCCTGTTCGGGGAAGAGAGTTGTTCATAGTCACATAACCCTCTGGTGATAAAGCCAAGACCCAGGCTCAGGACTTCTGACCCTCATTCGGTGCCATCTGTTCCTGGGAAGCTTTGTTCAAGCTTCTATAGTGGCTTTCTGTTTCCAACTGTATCAAAGTCAGATGCTGTGGTCTGGTATTCAGTGTCTAAGAGACCTGGTCCTCACTCCGTTTATCCTTCCTTATTTCAAAATCAATGCACAACCTGAACTGGTACTTCCTGCTATTAAAATTTTGATTAGAGACGCCTCTAGTTTTTAAAACCTCTCTTTTCCCTGATTTCTGTGCTAGGATCTCTAGGTCCTAGGTTGGTGTGTCTTCTTGATTTTGTCCTGTCCTGACTGCTCTGGTCTCTGGCTGAGGTTCAGCCTTCTCCAAGAGAGAGCCATTGGGGCTTATCTAGGAAGGTCACCTTGTGCTATGTCAGATGAGCTAGCCGAGAAGAAAGTAGACTCAGATGTTAGAGCTCCTACTAGAGGGGTTGACCCAGCAGTGTCTAGGGCATGGCTGTCTAATCACAGCCTGAGAGGCAGGTACCAGGAGGGTCTGAGAAAAAGGATAAGGAGCCCATCAGCAAGGTCTCCCAAGGTAATTGGGAGATAACTTGGAAGCTCAGGCAGAAAAGTAAACACCAGAGGGTCTGTCTGGAAGCCAGGGCAACATGGTGAGGAAAGTGGTTGGAGGCCATCACCTGAAGCTGACTCAGATAATAAGCGTGAGTTCTCTAGTGTGGCGGGATCTTATAGGTGAGAAATTGCCTTTGGGGACATCAAATAGATAGACATTCTCAGAGGATGAATTAGGAGAGAAGGGACATTTTCCAAAGCTGAGAGTTGCCCAGTGGAAGCCACGAAGCTCAAGTCAAGAATGGGAATATACCTGATACCACGGGGAAGAGGTTGGGTGTGATTTTAGACTGAACAGCAGTTTTGGTGGCTATGGGTCATGAAGAACAGAAACAAGACAGCTTACAAAGCCTTGGCCAGTTTGCTCAGTGGTAGAGCGTCAGACTGGTGTGTGGAAGTCCCAGGTTCAATTCCTGGTCAGGGCGCGCAGGAAGAACCCCCCTCTGCTTCTCCACACTTCCCCTTCCTTTCTCTCTCTTCCCCTCCCACAGCCAAGGCTCCATTGGAGCAAAGTTGGCCCGGGCACTGAGGATGGCTCCATGGCCTCTGCCTCAGGCACTAGAATGACTCTGGCTGCAACGGAGCAATGCCCCAGATGGGCTGAGCATCGCCCCCTAGTGGGCATGCTGGGTGGATCTCGGTAGGGCACATGCTGGAGTCTGTCTTTTCACTTCCCTGCTTCTCACTTCAGAAAAATACAAAAAAAAAAAAAAAAAAAAGACTTAGGTTACAAGGTTCACTTTAATTCACATGGGTGAATGGACTCGGGATCAGACATTTCTTTTTTATCCTCTCCCTCTTGGATAATAGACTGAACAAATTTAATTCGTTAATTTTTCATTTATCAAACACCACTTCGAGCCTACTCTGTGCCAGATCTTGAACTAGTCACTGAAGAAACAAAGACAAATTATATCCATTCCCTGCCTTTAAGGGTTTCATTTCTTGGGTAGAGACATTTATGTAAATTCAAAAGAAATAGGGAGTGGTAACTGCTGCCAAGGGATGGAAGCCAAGGGGGCGGTGGAGGCAGAGAGGGGCACCTGACCGTGCCTGGAGGCGTGAGGGTGGGGAGGAAGTTCAGCAGGAACAGTTCCTAAAGGAAGGGAACATCTGCTGAGGCAGAAAAGAGATTAAATATATATAAAGAAGGGACAGGGTCAGATTGTTGTAGAGAGACACAGGCAGGCTTGGGAGATGAACTCACTGAAAACTAAAGTGAAACAAAAGAGCCCTCACTCAGCTCATAGCAGAGCTCAGTGATAGGGAAATCAAGCAGATCTTAGCTGTCCAAATTAGTGAGCACATGACCTCAGGGAGTTACGGACTCTTGGCTGGGGTTCAAGAAAGGAGAGAAGAGATTCTAGGCCCCATCTAAACAGTAAATGGGATAATATATAAAGCTTCTACCATCTAAAAGGAGCCTAGGTTTGATGGTCGACATTTATATATCATCTCATTTACTCTACCAGATTCACAACCTGGTGTCCGGAGCTCTTTGACTAGGGTTTAGGCTCAAAACTCCAGCTGAGAATAAAGTTTCATCTTACTTTGCATGGGCCAGATTTTAGGCATTTCCCTCCTGTGGAGCCTCAGTGGAAAGAAATAGCTGGTCACATAGCAAAATTGGGTGACGGGTCACAGCACTCGCGTTTCTGCCCTCCCTGTGGGGACTTCTTTGCTCCTTTCCCTCTGGCTCTGATGGGGACACAGTGGGTGGCTTTATATTGAAGCCAGGGCTCAGGCTAGGGCACTGGGGAAAACAGAGGAAGACTTAGGAGTTGTTTAGTTTCTGGACCATTTGAGCCTCACACACTTGGGATCAAAGAACACGCATTTTAGTCAGCTCAGCTCAGTAAAGTTCTGCATTGGAATTTGTAGCCAAAGTCCCAGGTTAAGAATAATAACTAACTTTTCCAATCTTGTGAATGTTTTTGCCCCAGTGGGCTGCCAGGGAGAGTTGACTGAAAGGAAATTGGATATGGGTATTCTTGAGTCCCCTGGCTAAATGCTATCATGATACTATCCCAATAACACCCTCAACAATATTGCTGTCTACCAGTTTTAGCCAGAAACGGACTGTTCTCCAGTCCCCTGTCAATCTCCTCCTGGGAACTTAGAATATCTTTATTCTTCTTTTGAACCCTGGCCAAGAGTCTAGACCGGTGATTGGAAATCTTTTGAGCTTGGTGTGTCAAAATTTGCCAAAAACCTAAGCATAACTTGGGTGGTGTGTCACCTCGAGAAAAACGGCCTAACCGGAAGTCCCAGAATTAGACGCTCTGTGCCGGAGTTCTGTTGTTTTGGCCTACAGACCTCCGGCACAGAGTGTCTACACTACAGCAAATGTTTTATCCTTGGCTACTGCACCTGGCCGTGCAGGAGCCGAGGATGAAACGTCCTTCTGGCATGCGACCCCATACTTCTCTGGTATGTGGCCGTATGTGGCCGCGTGTCATCAAAAATGGCTATGTGTGTCAGTGCTGACACGCGTGTCATAGGTTTGCCATCATGGGTCTAGACTGTCCTGGTGCTATATGCTTGCCTCCCTATACATCTAAGAACTCTCCGCTTGATTTTTCCACTGCTGAGCTCTGCGTGTTTGCTGCTTCCACTGGGCCTCCAGATGCTGAGCACTCTAATGATAATGGTGATTTCTCAAATAGCCAGGAGTACTAGATATCTTGTTCAATCACATCCTCCACTGTCAAACTGAACTGTGAGTGTGAGTCCTAGAGAGTCAAGTAGGGAATGGTGATGGTGTTCATCTATGGAGCACTGTGGAATACTGGCAAGTACGTCGACTGACAGGAGTCAAATGGGATTCATTTTGAGTCTTGCATAGCTACTTACAAGCTGAATGGCTTTCAACAAATCATGTCACCCTCCTCTGCCTCCATCATTTTCTCATCTATATGACAGGAGTGATGATCCCACCAGATAAAATCTTTGAGAGAAATAAATTGCATTTAATTCCTCAAGGGTGAGGCCATGCTGCAGTGCTTCGCATAACCTCGTTGCCCACAGAGCCCCTGGTACACAATAGATGGAGAGTAAATGATAGCAGTTAGTAATGTTTGCAAGAGAAAGAATATATTCCAGACACCCAGCCAAATCAAGAGAGAAAAAAGAAATAAAAGGAAGAAAAAAAATGTCCTGTTCTTGACCATATGAACCAGAAATCAAAGAGGCAAAGGGGTTAGGAGTTCAAGGCGGCTCTAATTACAATGCTAATGTTATTACTTGTTAATCATCTGCCGATTGCTATCATCTCTGCTCAGTAGCAGACGTATTCTCTCTTTCTGAAAGCGAATCCTGCTTCTCTAAAACTTGTTCACATAATTAATATATTTTCATTATCTTTGTTACCCAGCATTAGCTGCCCAAACTAAATAAAACATGGGTAGATATCGGCCATTCACTGAGGAGGAGCTGTAGCGAGTGCGTGTTCGGGGTGGGGAGGTATGGTGGGATGGCGGGAGTGCATACCAGTTCTGTTGACTCACGGAATCTTCTATGTGGAGCTACGGACAGGGCAGAGCTTCTGTCAGGGTAGCAATGGTTGGGGGGAGGCAGAGAGCTTGCATTAAATTGAGCAATGGAGGCAACTGTTGAAATACTAACTGTAGTTGCTTTTTAGATGGGCAGGTAAACTTTGAAGTGCCTTGATAAAGGCCTGAGACTATCCCTTTGTGGCTGAACAGTCAGATTTCACTCTGCCAAGTTAATCAAAAAGGAGCTCAAACAGAACTGCGGAGGAGCCTGGGCTTTGCACGCAGGCATTTGTGGGAATGAGATAAGGACTAAGTGTCTCTGTCGCATGAGGTGTAATTAATGTTTTAAGTATCTTTCAAGCAGATGGCCACTTACGCAGGAAACTGATCATATTTCTGAAGAGAAGAAGAAAATGTGCTCCTCCCCGCTAGGCTGTAACCCCAAAACTCAGCAGCACTCATTTCTCTAGTGGGTTATTGGGGCTGGTCCCTATCATTCAGAAGCAGGAATCCTTGGGCAATTCTGGACTTTTGTACCATTGAAGGTGTTTCTTCATGCATGCATTCATTCAACAAATATTAGAACATCACCTATGTGCCCAACAGAGAGATCAATAAGATATGGCAGTGTCGGCAAAGAGCCCACAGTCTAATGAAGGAAAAAGACATTATAACATAGTGTGATATATGCCGAGATGAAGGTTTGGGCAAAGTGCCGTGGGAACACTGGTGTGCCTATGTCTGCCTGGGCGGCAGGGCTAGGGACGCCCTCAGAGGTGGTCAGGATGAAGAATGTGAGGGAAACTATTCAAGGCCCAGGACCAACATGCACAAAAGCCTAAAAATTGGAGGACTGGGCCTATTCTAGGAGTTGTATAGACTTGTGAATAGTCTGAGCACAGAGAGGAAAAGTAGCAGCAGTAGCAAAAATGAGGCTGGGGGATATTTACCCAAGTGTTTCATGGGAGCCAGGGACCATTGCCCCCCCACCCCATCAGCATACATATGACATTTGGAATACTGTTATTTCCTGCCCCAGGAATTCTTAATCACCTGGGATCGTGTTCTGTTAAGTTCAAGAGGTCTCAACCCGTCCTCCTGAAAGGGTATATGGTTGACTTGACCGACTTCGGAACCAAATGAGATGCTGGATATAAAGAACTTAACATAGTCCAGTGACTTCATGAAGTCAGAAGACCTGGGTTATTACCCAGTGTTGCTATTTAGGGATGTATGAACTTGGGATTATTAAACTTCCCTGAACTTCAATTTCTTCATTTAATAAATGGGTGTAATTATGAAGAGAACTAAATAATTTACTGTTATTCTATTTATAAACTGAGGCATGTTGCCTAAGGTAAAGAGATAATTAGTATTAATTAGGATCCATCTGTAACCTATAGGTGCCTGGACCCCTATTCTATTTATGCAGGTGTCCAGATCAAGTTTTCCCCTTTCCCACACTGGGGAGCTTTGGCTCCAACCTCGATCAGCTAGAATCCCAAATGACCAGACACATTGGCTCTCTGCTGCCCCCATCTGTCTGGAGCCAGCTCCCACAGTAGCTTCAGGATGGGAAGCCCAGCCTGGTGCTACTTGGGGCCTCCCTCCTATACTCCTTGATAGGGCAGGAGCAGAGAGTCGACTTCATAATCCTTCTGGGTTTGTGCTTCCATGTGCTCGCAGAGGCACCTGGGAGATCTAGGGCCATTTTGGGAAGGTGATAGAAGCTGTACGGTCCGCAGGCAAAAGGCCAAGACATTCTTTTTGTGCCCAGAGCCTTGGCAATGTAGGCAACTGGCTGTCTATAGCCACACCAAGAGTGTTCCTGGGATCAGACCAAATTCCTCTCTGAGAGGCGGATTTGGGAAGGCCATCATTCAGAAGCAAATGATTTCATCAGCTCCATCTTCCAGCTGTGCAAATTGGTTAATTACAAGGCCTGTAATTTGCAATCAATATTATCTCCTTGGCATCTACTTCACTGGAGGCAAATATTTATGGCCACATTTGAGAAAGGGCACATTGTCTTAATCAGGAGCCATACATAGAATGCTGGGAGAAGGGACTCTTGGGGCACTGATAACAGTTTCTCCTTTTTTGGTTTGGAAGGTCTGGCGGGAGAAAGCACAGGCAGATGCTAGATCAAGGCCCTGATCTGCACAAGATAACAACCACCACGGGCATGGATCCCGAGGAACAAACCCCAAACACAGAGAAATGTTCTGTGTACAAACATGTCTGTCATAAAGTTTTTTTTAATGGTAAAAAAAATATTAACTTAAATGTTCAATAGAAAAAAGGTAAATAAGTTACTGCATTTATTCAATGGAATATTATCCAGTCATTAAAAATAATGGTTATGAAAAACTATATAGTAAAACAGAAAAATTTTAAATGTGCTGTTAAGAGAAAAATAAGAAACAAAATAACATAGGTATTTGACACCTTTTTAAAAATATGCATAGAAAAAGGTCTGAAAAGAAATACATCGATATGGCAATAATCATCATTCTTGAGCACTTCATCTTTTATTTATTCTATATTTTTCTCAAGTAAACGTGAATTAATTTTACAATTAATTTTTTTTTTTTAGAGAGAGAAAGGGAGAGACAGGAAGGGAGAGAGATGAGAAGCATGAACTCATAGTTGTGGTGCCTTACTTGTTCATTGATTGCTTCTTATATGTGTCTTGACCAGGGGGCTACAGCAGAGGTAATGACCCCTTGCTCAAGTCAGCGACCTTGGGCTTCATGCCAGCAACCCTGGGCTTCAAGCCAGCAATCTTGGGCTCAAGCCAGTAACCATGGGGTCATGTCTATGATCCAACATTCAAGCCGGCAACTCTGTGCTCAAGCTAGCTACCATGAAGTTTTGAACCTGGTACCTCAGCATGCCAGGTTGACGCTCTATCCACTGCGACACCACCTGGTCAGACAACAATTTAAAAATATTTTAAAAGGCAAGCCAAATAAATGATTGGTCCTCCTGGCAGCTTCACAAAGTCACTGTATTTCACGTCCTGGAATGAGGAAGCCAGCTTGCATCATAGAAATATATTTTCGTTCATTCAGTGTGAGTGATTGCATGAGCCAATTCCTCATAAAAATAATCTCTCTATAGATAGACAGACAGACAGACAGACAAGATAGACAAGCATATATCTCTATTGGTACTGGTTCTATTCCTTTAATTAGACTTCTATTAACACAGCCTGTGATCACATTGGCCCTGTTGGCATCCAAAGTGCCTCCCTGGCACCAAATTCGACCTAACCAGTGGCAGAGCTAGGATGCAAGCTTAGGTCTCGTGGTCTCTGAGCAGGCCCCTTCCCTGTACCACACTGCACCAACAAATACCAAGACCATCTTAGAGAAAAAATATATTCCTGTTGCCTACAGCAGTCCTTCTGGCCTTGCTCCTTCCAAAAGTCTAGAGGGTCAAAGGCTTGGTTTGAATACATTTAACTATCCATTAACAGAGCAAAGGTTTCCTTCTTTCTGATAGTGTGTTGTACAGTGGACCCAGGAAACAAATCCTAAGCAACAGTTTTTCTTCCCTATCTCTGTCTATCATCTCTGGTTCCCTCTGTTATATCCAACCCTGCCCAGCGGGTTGGAACACAATGACAAATAATTAACCAACCTCACCTGCTAAGTAAGCCAGCCTTACCTGGAGAACAAAGCATGGGCTAGACTCTGGCCCAGGACATCTGGAGCCGACTGAAGACCCTGGTGATCAAAGGCCTGCTAGTCACCTTTTGTAATCTTCTCCTCCATTTCCCAAAGCCTTTGCTTAGAATGTGCATCCCCTCTCCTGTCTGTCTGACAAGTTCCCACTCTTGACCCGATGCCCAGCTCTGATGCCTCCTGCTCCAGGTAAACCCTCCTACTCCCTCCTTGGTGTCCATGCGGCCCCCTGCACACACTTCTACTTTAAGCATGACTACTGTATTGTAGTTCTTTGCTTCTCCTTTTTTTGGGGGGGGGTTTCTCTAGGTCAGTGGTTCTTAACCTTTTTTGAGGTACCAAACCCACCAGTTTCATATGCACACTCACCGAACCCTTCTTTAGTGATAAATAAAATATGATTTGTTTTCCAAATTCAAGACATAGGTATATGTTTTTTTACTGGTGCACAAAATGAGCTGTGCATGAACATCACCTTGCTCAAAGAACAAAACCAACAAAGTGCATGAACTCACAACAAATTACAGTATTACTTTATTCTGGCCTCCACGGCAGAGGCTTCTCCGAACCCCTGAGACTGACTCATCAAACCCCTAGAGTTTGATAGAACCCAGGTTAAGAACCACTGCTCTAGGTGAAGAATCAAATCTAATTCCTCTTTTTCTTAGTGCTGGCATAAGATGTGAAACAGAAGATGCACCAAAGCATTTATAATGAATGAATGAATTATTGAATGAGTGATAATTTGAATTTCAGGTCAATTTATTTCATCTCTGAATCAAGGCACCACTGCTAGGTATTCATTTTGGTATCTTTAGAATTGGAATATCTGCTTAGAATCATTGTGAGGATTATTTGAGATGAAGGGTGTGGTGGAGCTCTGTAATCCCACAGAAAGGCTGTGTGTGTGCATGGGAGCATGCCTTGGGAGCCATCAAGGTGGTTTATCTTTTCCCAAGATGTGTCAACAAGATCTGAGGCCTCTGGGTTTCTCCCTTCCTCCTTTCCTCTCTCCCTCTCTCCATTCCTCCCTTTTTTCTTTCTTCCTGCACTCCTGTTTTCACTGAACACTTAATATGTGACAGGTACTTGAGATAAAATGAAAGAAAAGTCAAATCTATTTTCTGCTTGCAAGGAGATTATCATGAGGGAATTATATAGGAAACGACAATCACAATTCAGCATGCTAAGAGCTAGGACCAGAAAACATACGGGCTGTGTGAGCACGGGGGAAGGGGATTCACCAGGGCCCACATGGTCAGAGCATACTTCCTTTAGGAAGACATCCTCTCATCAAATAGGAGCCAATTCATCGAAGGCTGTTCCAACACAGGGATAGACACATTAGGAAGAGAGGAGATGAGAGAGAATGGAGGACCACTGGAAGGTCAGAGTGTAAAGTGTGGGTGAAGGCTTGTGGAGGGGATGGGTTGGATAAACATTAAAATATAAGACTCACGGTCAGACAAGGGACAGTCATATGGGGCTTTATTAGCCATGGGGAAGCATTGGCCTTTACTCGCGGGTCAATGGAGCTGAGGGATGAATCTACCACGGGGAGTAACATGTCCAGGCTGCTCCCCAAAAGAGTGAAACAGAAACCCCATGGGAGGAAGACATTTGGGGGAGTTTCTGGATAGGCCATCTTTAAGATAACAGGTACAAGCTGGGGAGCTTGGCCTGGAAAAGAACTGTCCGGGAGGTGGGCCAGGGTGCTGTCTTCACATCTGAGGGTGCGTGGGAGAGGAAGCAGACATACTCTAAACAGCGGATGTGACTGGCTGGCCTGGAATCTTAGCTCTGTCATTGCGCGCTACACCTCTGTAAACCTGGCACGTCAGGCAGCCTCACTGAACCTCAGTCTCCCCACTGGTACAATTAGAACTGTAATGCTGACTTCAGCGCATTGTTGTAAGGATTTAATGTGAAGACGCACCCCAAATGCCCTGCACATGTTTGGCACGTGAGAGATGCACATGTTAGGTCCACATGATTCTAAACACAACTACTGAGATGGGGCGTGAGGCGCGTTGGCAAGGAGGAGCATGGGAGGAGGAGAGAAACAAAAATAAGTTCAACTTTGAACACAAACACAATTCTGTTTGCTTCCTATTTTGGGAATTGCTGCAGAGGCCGGGAGGGAAGGAGGTTCCCGTTTTAGTGCAACCACCTTCTCACTGGGGCTGCGACTTTCAGTATTCTACTGGAATCCTGAATCACTTTATAAGAGATTCATCTGCTCGAATTGATTCCTTCCAAGAGCATTACATTACCCCCCCACACACATACACACACATACACACACTCTCTCTTGGAACAGGAATGTGCAGTATTTCATAATCACTCTTTTGGAAAAATACAAGTTCTGCTCCACCAGGTAAGGAAGGGGACCAAAAAGTCACAGTCTTGTACAAGTCCTCCTCACCTTTGAACATAACTAGTCAGAGAAGCGTCTGAGGAACAGAAAATAGGGTGCTTGGAAGGATTTGTCTTTCCAGGAGTTAAATCAGTTTAGAATGGAAAGTAAAAGAAAAAAATAAACACCCACAAAAATGATTTTCTGTATTTTTTTAAACTTAAAATTATGGAAATTGTTTCTGACAGCAAATTGCTCCTAATTAATTTCTTGGCTCTGCTGGGAAAATGTATCGTTCTGTTGATTTCTAAATTCCATCAGCTTAATTATCAAAAAGACATTTTTTTCCCCTAAAACTATTAACATGTGGGTTTGCATTTGGGGTTTATCAGCACAGTGTGAAGGGCAAGGGGAGATGGGGCAGGTGGCGGTTTGTGGGCACTGAGAGGCATAGGAGCTCAACGCAAGGCCGGGCCCCGACATTTCAATGTCCAGGAGAAGGTCATGTCCACAGGAAACAGAATCTGAATAGCACAGACAGAATCATAACACGAGGGCCGCTGGGCAATGGAATTGAAGGAGTTGAACTGCAATTCTATCTCCTCTGCTACTTTAGACAAACTGTTGAGCCTTTTTGAGCCTGAGTCATTTCTATACAATGGGAGACTAGTAATAATGTGAACTAATATTTACAAAACTTTTGCTACATGCCAAGTGATACCCTAGGTGCTCTTAGGTGTTTTAACCTGTTCTCCACAGCTCTATGAAATAGGTATCTCAAAGTTTTCCGTTTTACAAATGGGAAAACAAGTTCCCAGGGGTCATGCAAAATGGCTAACTTTTCACAGGTGATGAGTGGCAGAGGTCAGAGAACAACCGAGGCAGCTGGGCTCACCGAGAGGGAAAGAGGCCTAGTCCTCACCCACTGGTCAACCTGTCTGCCTTCCTCATTAGACTAAGAGTATCTTAAAGCCAGGGGACCACTTCCTAACTGATTTTGTATCATCATGTAATTAATGTATGATAAGTAAGTATATAGTTTAGACGCTCAATTAAGTATTGGCAGAATTTAAATCTGGAATCAGTTAATTTGGTGCAGTTCAAGAAAATACAGTGTGTCCGTAAAGTCATGGTGCACTTTTGACCAGCTGAACAGTTAAAAGTGCACCATGACTTTACAGACACACTGTATATTCAATTTCAATCATTCAGCAGATGTTAATAAAATATCCATTGAATGAATACCAGTCACTGTACTAATCAATGAATAACCTTGGACACTCGGCAATTTTGTTTCTGGGGACTGATCCTAAGAAAATTGTGTAAAGACAGATGAACAAGAATATTCATTCATTCATTCCATTCAAAAATTTGTTGAGAGCAATATATATATTCCCATTAAACGAGACAAAATCCCTGCCATCAAGCAATCTACAATCCTGTGGATATACCAAATGGATGTACTATGTCAGGTAGCAAGAAGAGCTGTGAAGTAAAATGAAGTAAGGTAGGGTAAGGAAATGGGCTGTGAAAGGAACTGATTTTTTTTGGCTTAGGGCTCAGCAAAGGTGTCTACGAGGAAGGGCAAGGTGAGCAGAGCTCTTAGTGACACGAGGGAATTGAGCCATATGAACAAATGGTGCAGAGTAGAAGTACACTTTCTGAGCTAGTTTTCTTTGTGACCTTGGGCCAATCACCTGAGCTCTCTAGCCTCCTGGACTGGCATACTGCAAGGTCTCTCTCTCCATCTCCCACCTGTGTTTCAGGGGCACCCACTCCCGCTGGACCCCAGAATCAGGCTGAGCTGTATCTAAGAGAGCCTTGTGGTACCAATATGTCTTGCAAATTTCAAGGGCTATCCAGATGTAAGTTAATCCTACTCATCTGCCAAAGCCAAACTCAGTATTACTTCCTCTCTGAAGCCTTTTCTCACTTTCTCAAGGAGGATGTTTCTGGACTCCCTCTATACTTTTTATACACCTCTGCAGTAACATTTAGTTTTCTTTTTCAGGGCCTGATGTTTTAATTTTTTGAGTCAAGGACAATGTCTTTTCTGTTTCTGAATCATAGCCCCTAACTCAGTGACTGCTACACCCTGGTGCTTAATATGGGATAGCTGAATTGATTTACAAAGGCATGTGGAGATTGCAGAAGATGTTGACATGAGTTAGGTAAGGCTTTTAGTTAATTTCAATCTGTTCTTTCATACATAGTAGGCATAGAAACAAAGCCCATTGAATGAATAAGCCTGTTTTAGAAAAGCAGTTTATTTTTGCTGAGGGAGGATTACCCCATCTCTGCAAGTCAAATCTTGTTTTGACAATCGCCAGACATGGTGACACAAAGATGCCGAGTGAGGACAAGTGCAGCAATGTAAGAAATATTCCCTTCTGCTAAAGATCCACTATATAGCAAGCAGTATGTGGGGCAGGCCATTGAATCATTTTCCCAGTTGCTCTTTAGAATAATCCTGAGAGCAGTGTATATTGTTGTCCTCGTTTTATAAACAAAGGCAAATGTATCAGAGAGATCAAGGCATCAGTGTCATGCACAGAGTGGAAGAGGCACAGTAGGACCAAGATGCCAGGAGGGTTTAGTACAATGTCTGTGTTCCCCCAAGCCCATGGCCCAGGAGAGGCTGTAAAAGGCTTTGAGAGAGCTCTAGGGGATGCTGGGATTTCCTCTCCGGGAGGTGCATCAGCTCATTGGTTTTTACGTGAGGAGATGGCTGCTGTTTTTAGAAGGCACACATAGACCCACCGTCACACAAGTAGACATCCTGGTATGTTGGCAAGTCGAAGGATCTACAGCGTAGATGCTGCACAGTCCAGACTCCATCCCAGGTGATAATATGCCTTTCTCAGGTTACCATGTTTGTTCTTTTCTTATGTCACCAATTACTTCTCCCTCACGTTGTTGTCAACAAGTTTCTGTCACGAGATTGTGAGCACTTTGAGGTCCGGCACTTGCTATTCCTGCCTTTCTTGTGCCTACCCAAGAGCCTGGTACAGAGAAGACCTTAAATCATTGCACATTAAAGAGACTCTAATGGCTCATTTTATGTGACAACTTAACTGGGCCACAGAGTGTCCAGATATTTGGTTAAATGTTATTTCTGGGTGTATCTCTGAGGGTGTTTCTGGGTGAAATTAGCATTTAAATGGGTGGATTCAGCCAAGCAGACTGCCCTCCCCCATGTGAATGGGCACCATCCAGTCCATGGAGGGTCTGAGTAGTCCAAAAGGGTGAAGGGGGGAGACTTTGCTTTCTCTCTGCCTGACTGCTCGTGCTGGGATCCTGGTCTTCTTTTGCCCTTGGGACTTACTCTATCAGCTCTCCTGTTCTCAGGCCTCCTGACCCAGACTGGAAACGACACCACTGACTCTTCTGAGTCTCCAACTTGCCAGCTTCAGACTGTGGGATTGCTCAGACTTAATACTTATGTGAGCCAATTACTTATAATAAATCTCTTTATACACACACACACACACACACACACACACACACACACACACACACACATATATATATATATATATATATATATATATATATAGAGAGAGAGAGAGAGAGAGAGAAAGCAGATATTTTAGCCCCAAGAAGTGGGTGCTGCTGTAACAAAACCTAAAAATGTGGGGGGCAATTATAGGGCCGAGTATTAAGCAGAGGCCGGAAGAATTTTGAGGTGCCTCCTAGAAATACGTGATCCTGGGGAGATCTCAGATGGAAATAAGGAATGCATTATTAGAAACTGGAGGGGAGGTGATTTTGTCTATGAAGTGGCAAAGGGCTTCGCTGCCCTGTGCTCTAGGGTTTTCTGGAAGGTAGAATATCCGAGTGAGAAAACTGGATGTTTAGTTGAAGAGATTTTAAACAAAGTGTTGACGGAGAGCCTTTGTTTCCCTTGACTGCTTATAGTAAGAAGAAAGAGATAAATTGAAGAAAGGATTATTAAGAAAAAATCAGAATTTAAAGATTTGGACAATTCTCAGCCTGTCATATTGCAAAAAGTGAGAAAGTGTGTTTGGAAGAGAGCAGTAAGGATATGGTTGGACTGTCACTTGATAAAGAGATCATGAATGCAACTCAAGAACTTAATCAGCCACTTCAGCAGAAGCCAAGAATAAAGATGAAGTTGTACCAGTCAGAACACTATCAGCTGAGACTACAGGAGACAGAGAAAGTAGGATGAAACCAGGGAAGGCTTTCAGTCTTTGTGGATTCTACAAGATGGCACCATAGAGCTATTCGGTTGCGAATGTGCATTATTACTCAAGAACAGGGAAGACAGATCAGAGGGAACATATAGGTTCCAGGGATTGGAAGAAGTCAGTGTGGAAAGAATGCTGGGGCAGGGTAGGGTATGAGACAAGGCTGGAGAGATTATTCCAAAAGTCTTGGAATGCTGATGAAAAGTTTTAAGCCAGTGGAGATGGAAAAAGTGGGGTGCTGAAATGATCACAAGCACTGTTTGACCCGTGAGTTTAGAGAGACCAGTTAGGGGGCTATTGTAGGTCATATGAAAAACAATGGCATTCTGGACTGAAGTGGTGGCAATAGAGATGGAGAAATGTAAAAAGATTCTGATTTTTAGGAGAAGCAACATGATCAGGACTAGAGGACAGGCGACCCAGATGCCTATCCTGGTTCTGTTACAGATTTCTGTATAATCTTGCTCAAATCCCCTCCTGGTGCCTCAGCATCTCCCTCTCCTACCAGGAAAGCCCTCAAGATTTCTCCAAGAAATGGTAGAAATATGGAAGTCAAAGGATTAGGGCATCTTTCAGAGCTCTTCCAGGGTTGACATCATGGTTCAATAATCTTGTAATCCTAATCCTTTTCTCTTCCCTTCCCCAAATGCCTAAGACTTTCCTTTCTAAAACTTTACTTGCTGGAATGATACACAAGCCTGTAGCTTGATGATAAATAGTTGTGACACCTTGAATCAGGCTATGAAGCAGACATTGCCAGGTGTCTACTACAAAAAAGAAAAGAAATAAAATCTCTCATTGGAAATTTCTCCTAGATAGAGATTAAAAAAATCAATAAGAAAGAATCAGTGTCCGATGGGGAAATGCCTTGGATGCGGATAATGATGACGCTACACAACAATTCCTTAACTTCCTTTAGTGCCTCAATGCCTTGTCTCATCTGATACAACAACCTTATGAGGCGTGCTAGTGCATAAGAGGAACAGAATGAGCTCAAAAGAAAAAAAACAAAACACTGTCACTGTTTAAAGAGACTTTAAATGTTCATTTATTTCACAAATATTTACTAAACCCTTACTATGTGCCATTCTGTAGGAGACAGTACAAATGTAATAGACAAGGTCTCCATTCTCATGAGGATTTAAAAGTACAAAAATTCATATTAATACAAAATATATAATATATAGCATACAATATATTATGTAATGATATAGAATACACAATAAAATATAAAAATAATAATAATGATAAGTTCTTTGAAGGAAAGTTAGGGTGGTGATTTAGTAAGTAAATGGAGAAGGTAGTTTTCAATAGCAAGGTGAGAGAAACATCTTGGCAGGGTGGCATTACAGACAAAAAGAACTGCAAAAGTCAATCATGGGAAAGAGCTTGACTTGTCTGAGGAACAAAATGGAGATCTATTTACAGCATAAGGAGACAGAGAGAGTGATATGACAGGAAGTAGGAGAGATGTAAGAACCCAAACCAAAAATGCTCTGTGAATCATGGTGAGGGGTTTGGGTTTTATGTGAAGTGATAAGAAGCCATTGAAGAGTTCTGATAAGGAAGGTGATAACATTTGATTTCAGTTATGAAACGGTCACTCTGGCTGATGTGTGGATAATGGACCATCGAGTGGCAAGAGTTAATTAAAACTGGCAGACCAAATAAGAAGCTATCAGAGTAATCCAGGCTAATAGGGGTTGGTGGCTAAAACGGAAACATGGTGGAGCTGAAAATAAATGGGTAAGTTCAAGATATATTTTGGGGGTAACACAGACAGGAGGAGTGAATTTTGGTTGAAAGAAACCTTTTTAACCTCTTTGTCTGCTCACGTGGGCAAGCTGAGGCTCAGGAAAGAACAGAGATAGGAAATGACTGAGACAAAAGTTGAATTCAAGACTTCTCACTTCACACACAGTGCTTTTCTCGGTCACCCAACAGCCTCTGTGCGGAGTGACAGCCCAGCCCACTGTGGGCTGAGGGTGCTCAGTGGAATTGGGGTGTACAACTACTAATAATGTTAACTGGTGCTAAGTTGGTCATGGCATGGAGGCATCTGGGTATTCTGTATTAGAACAGGAGTCCTGCACTTGGTCATCCTGCACCTGCTCAGTGCTGGCCCTCCAGCGCAGGTGTGTCAGGAAAGCAAGATGGCCTCCATGCCTGCTGAGGGTACACAGCTGCTCTCTGCTGGTCCAGAGGAGAACACTGGATGGATGGTGAGTACGTTTTGTGGAGTTTCTTCACAGATGAGAAATGAATATGCTGGCAGTTTGCATCCAGATTCTTCACAGGCTCATGTTAACTTTGGACTCTTAGTTTTCATATTTTTCCTGGAACACTTAGGAATCACAGCCAATTGAAGCTCACCTCCCCAGATCACCTCTCACTCTCTGCTTACATGCTATTCACATAGAACACTTCTTTTCTCAAATGTGTGCATATTTCTTACATCAATATAAGCTTGCCAAAGGCAGAGATGCCTCTGTGGGCACAGTGCCTCACAGAGCAACTGGCATAGACTGTATACTCTGTAATTGTTTGCTGAGAGAATACAGTAGTTAACTTCTCCCAGTCTTGGTTTCCTCAACTTTTAAAAGGGAATTATTAATAGCTATCTCACAAGCTTGTGAAGTTGAAATGAGTTAACACGCGAGTAAGGCACCCAACACAGCATAGGAGCTTAAGAAACATTCACACATTATCTATACATCAAAAGCGTTCCCTTGTTCAACATCATTAGATAGTAGTGAATGCAAATAAAAACCACTATAAGATGTCACTACAGACTTATTAGGCTGGCTAAACATTTAAAAATACTGACAATTTCAAGTGCTGGTGAGAATGCAGAGCTACCGGAATCTCGTACATTGCTGGGCGCTGGTTGGAATGTTACTTGGTACAGTCCCTGAAATGTTCAACATAATCAGGTGACCAGCAATCCCATTGCTAGGGATTTAGCAAAGATGTAAAAACTGTGTTCATACAAAAACCTGTAAATGAATGTTTATAGTCTATCTGGAATTGCCAAAACTAGAAACAACCCAATGTCCTTCAGTGAATGTATAAACTGGGGTATATCCCTACAATCAAATAGTTTTCAACAATGAAAAGGAGTGAATTATTGCAACATACAACTTGAATGAATTGCAAAAGCATTAAGCTAAGTGAAAGGAGCCAGTCTTACTAGGTTACCTATTGTATGATTTTATTTTCATGATATTCTTGAAAAGGCAAAACTACAGTGATGGAGAGCAGATCAGTGTCTGCTGGGGTTTGGGGGAGGGGGTGACTGCAAAAGGGGAACAGCAGGCAAGTCCTCTGGGATGACAGAACTGTTCTGTATCCTGATGGGGTGGCAGATACACAAATATAGGCCTGTGTTAAAATTCATAAGAACTGTACACACAAAACATAGTCAAGTTAACTGTGTGCTAATCTAAAATATTAAGCAAATTAAAAGCTTTCCCTTACTGGCATTAACACCTAGTATCCGAGGCCTCTTAATTCCAAGGTGTCTTTAATCTAAGGGCAGCATCTTAGTTATTCAAGCTACCTCTCATCTTTTACCTCTGTAAAAGATCAGAGAGAAGAAACAAGTTACAGACAGAGTGAAAGTATACAGGAGACTGCTTGTCTAGAAGTTTCTAAGCTAGAGCAGCTATTTCATTTCAATTCAATCCTGAACTTTCAAAGAGGAACCAACCCCCCCTCCTCTTTTTAAAGCTTTGTTAGTAAAACTGTCCTTGCCCTGAGCCAGCGATAAATCTACAGAACGCGATGGTAATACCCGCAGAGGAGGCAAAGGGGGCCTCCATAAACCACGCGATTGGAGCTGCTACAGATGTTGCAGTGGGAATTTATGGATTTCAGCGATCCTTATCTCTCCTTGCCAGTTTCTGCACATTGAATCACGCACTACCTAGTCTATTTTAAGAGCCATCATTTTTCCCCCTTTAAATATTAAAAAAAAAATCTGTGGCAATTAATTTCTTCCATACTGTTTTATCATGACAAATAAATGTGAAATGCATATTTACAGAGCACATGTAATTGCATTTGAGCACATGCAAATGACATGCAAATTTTACATTCTAAATGAGTTTATCATTCCTGAATTCTAATCCAAGGACCTTACTTTTAAAATTCAGTTTACATTCTGACATGTATACAAATGAGTTTGACTCTGGAAAATAACTTAATAAACCCAGGGTTAGCTGTGCAATTAGAGGAGGCATCTGGGAGCTATAAAATCTGGGAAACAACATTTACATCTTTTTCTGCATTCATGGTTTCAATTTCCCAGCTCAGCCCCTCTCCCCACCAGTCAGCACGCCTCTCACTATGCCACCTCATTTTCCATCATTCCTGCAATGCTATCATTTGAAATGACTTCAGTTTTTTTTTTTGGGGGGGGGAAGGCATATGAGTGCATTTCACTAAGGATGACTTCATCAAGTCATTGTCCTCTTTGCAGCATTTTCAGAAACTCAGATAAGAGTGAGAAATGAATTGAAAACTAACAGAATTAGCATGGATCAGGACTTCATTCAGGTTTCCTATTATGATGCTGGCCCAGATCTGCTGTGGGTATGAAAGTCCTCCCATGGATTACTGACCCTCTAAGGAAAGCTGTGAGCAGTCATAAATCCGATTTGTCAAAGGTCATAAGACAGAGATGAGAAGGCGGGATGGGATTCTGCCAGAGCTTTTAGAGGGAAGGAAACAGAACCATAAAACAAAATGGAATGGTGGTTCCTCAAAAATTAAAAATAGAACTACCATATGATCCTGCAATCCCACTTCTGGGCATGTATCCAAAAGAACTGAAAGCGGGGTCTTGAGGAGGTATTTGCATGTCCATGTTCACTGCAGCATTATTCACAATAGCCAGGAAACTCAAATGTCCATTGACAGACAAATGGATAAACAAAATATGGTGCACACGTACAATGAAATATGATTCAGCCTTACAAGGAAGGAAATCCTGACGTGTGCCACAACATGGATGAACCTTGAGGGCGTTATGCTAAGTGAAATAAGCCAGTTTCCAAAAGACAAACATGATATGATTCTACTTATTGAGGTATCTGAAGTAGTCATAGAAACAGTCGGTAGAATGGTGATGACCTGGGGCCGCGGGAAGTGGAAAAGGGGAGTATCTGTTAACTGGTGACAGAATTTCCGGCTTGCAAGATGAAAAAGTTCTGGAGATCTGTTCCACAACAGAGTGAGTATGCTTAACACTTAGACATGGTTAAGAGGGTAACAAACACACAAAATTGGAACATTGCCCAGCGAAGTGATACCTTGGAAACAAAACATTTTATTTGTAATAAAATTACCTTACATTAGCATAATGGTGATTGAGTTTAGGTTGTAAAACTATGGGTGAGTTTTAAAATTTTTATGATTCCCAAAATTTTCTTGAGGCGGTATTTTGCTTATGAGATATACAAAATTCTAAGAATGGTGTTTTGATATAAAATGTCTTGTTTAAATAGAAGTTTTGAAATTAAATTCAAATGACCTTTGAATACATCCTTTGATTCTAATAAGAAAACAGCTTTAAGTGATGATAAGACAGCCTGTTGTGACCCATAATATTAGGTAAACTATAGCCCACAAGCCAAAGCTGTCTGGCTGCTGCCTGTTTTTATATGGCCCATGGGCTAAAAGAGTTTTCATATTTTTATACGGTTGAAACTATCAAAAAAAGAATAATATTCTGTGACATGTAAAATTAAATAAGATTCCATTTTAAGTGTCCATAATAAAATTTTACTTCACGTGCACACTCACACACACACACACAGACAAGCAGAAAATTCCAATTCTGAATTTCATAGAGGCATAGCATCATAAGACATTCTAATCAGAAATAGCTTCTGAACTGATCTACTATGAACTTCTCATTTTTTTTAATTCATTTTAGAGAGGAGACACAGAGTGAGAGAGGGAGAGAGAGAGAGAGAGAGAGAGAGAAAGGGGGGAGGAGCTGGAAGCATCAACTCCCATATGTACCTTGACCAGACCAGTGCAGGGTTTTGAACTGGCGACCTCAGTGTTCCCAGGTCGACGCTTTATCCACTGCGCCACCACAGGTCAGGCTGAACTTCTCATTTTACAGATAAGAAACTGAGAATGAGTGATAAAATGACTTTCCTTGAGTCCTAACGAGTTAACAGCAGATCAAAAACTCAATGCTGAACACTTTTCTCTCTTATTAGACTGAGCAGACCAATGGGTTAACTTGTGACTCAGCCTTCTCTTCTGCTTCTCCCTGATCCCTGTTTTTGGATGGCGTATATGGAATGTTGTAGTTATAAGCCATGTACCCCCTGCAGTCCTGGTGCATTTAGTCCTCACGTGGTCCTGGGAGGAAGGTCGTATTACACCAAACCTAGAGAGCTCATTCTTCTCCTCCTGCCCCATACACCGGCCACGCTGACCTTTGTCAGGCCGTCCAGCCATCCTTGGTGTCCCCTGTCCTCTGGCTCCCACCTACTTCAGTCTCTGAAGGCCTTCTCTCTGCTCTCTCGCCCTCTCACTGCAGGACCTTCAACCTCTCCTCCTCCACTGCCTCCAAGTCCTACCCCCTGTTCGTCAACATGTCCAAATCCCTCTCCAGTTGAAAGAGGCGCTCCCTCAGTCCTGAATTTCCTCTTTCCTTCCTTCTCCAGCCAAACTTTCCTGGAATATCATCTACAGTTGCAATCTCCTTCAATATCCACTGACTCCTGACCCCACAGCAGTCTGCTACCCACTTCCACCCCAACTCACTCCACAAGGACTTCTTTGTGGTTTGAATCAATGGACACTTTTTAAAATCTTCTGATTTCTTACCAGTGATCACTCCCTTCTGCTTTAAATCCGTGCACTAACTGATGATCCCTCGTGTCTGGAGTCATATGTCCAATATCAGGAAGGACAGAGAGACAGGCACCTATTGTTCCAGCTGTTTTCAGTGTGCCTCTGCACATGCTGTCCCCTTGGCTTAAGGTACCCTCCCATCACCACCTGTGCCCCTACTTTCACCTGTGCTGTGAATTCCTGTGTATCCTTTAAGATCCAACTGATACCAAATTATGGTATTTACTTATAAAGGTTTTTGTAAAGATGAAGTGAGTTAGTACATGAAGAGTACATGGAACAGTACCTGGCAGGTAGTAGGTACTCAGTAAATGTTGCTTGTGACTGTTTTCACTGTTTCTGTCCCATCATCTACCATTCTTGGTCCAGCGGAAGCCTATGTAGCAGGAGGTCCAGGATGCCACAGGCCTGATCTGCCCCATTTCCTTCAGAGTACTGGCTTCAAGGATATAAACTCCTATGATTATCAGCAGTGTGAAACCCACAACCTGAGATAACAGAGAGGACCTCAGGGTCCGAACACATTATTTAGACTAAACTTTTGATTGCCTCCCACCCTTCCACACCCCATCCCCCTCCACAGTGAGTAAAAGAACACAATAATTGGTACTTTAAAACAGAGGGGCCTTCAACACCTGAGTTATTTTGAGTCTCCCCAATGCTGGCTTATATTAAGTATTCAATAAATGTGTAGATCTTGTGAATGGTGAGTGGCAGGACACAAGGAGCAGGTATAGACCAGAGGAAGAAAGTGCTTCCTGCCTCCCTCCACACTGGCTCTTACACTGTCTTATAGGCTTTAGGCCTTACACACCCTTCTTATAAGTGCCGAGGTATCTAATTCCTTTACCTGTCTCTCATTCACTTCATGACCTTAGGTTAGTCCTTTCTCCTGTTTGGGCCCAGTTATGTATATGTAAAGTGAAACAGCCTAGTTCACATGCGGAAAGTAGGTTTCTTCTCACATTAGACATCAGTGTTTGAAGAGTGGCTGCCTAAAGTATTGTGTAGAGGGATTTTGAAACTGAATCTAGGCTGAACAGAAAAGAGTGTCATGATTTAGCGATATCATAGGCACATGAGGTAAGGGACTGGTGGTCCATGTATCATGTACTTTTTACTCCTGAACTAAATAATATACAGGGAGTCCTTGGGTTATGACAGTCCTGACATATGATGTTTCAAGTTTATGACACTCACTCCCATAAAAACCTTAAAAAATTGAGATGTGAGTGTTTCGGCTGTTATGGATGCCTGGCAATGCTATAGGCAGATTTTGGAAGAGAACTCATCAACCTTACAGACTAGCCTAGAACAATTCTTTAAGAAGGTAAAGAGGCCTGCAACAGATCCTGAACCCTCTACATCAGCTGCTTCCCGAGATAAAACACCTGTAGTACAGGTAGAATCATCTCCAGTGCCTTCTGCATGTTCCTTAAACAATCCTGACTCACCTGACCCAGTATCTCCAGCACCTTCTGCAGGTTCTCCTGCCTCTCCAGCTTCCTCCTCCCAATAAGTCACTCTCTCCCACCTTGCAATGCCCCTTCCAGTGTGCAAGCCAACCACAGGAATAAAGGTAAGGAATGTTTTTTACACTCATTTCTTGTCATTTCTTCTGTTATTACAGTACAGTGTACATCACAGTATATTTATGTCCTTTTCTTTTTTCTGTGGCTTAGTTGTGCTTTTATGTTCTAGATTACAATTTGACAACTGTGTTGGGATAGGTAAGTGACTTTCGACTTACATCAAAATTCAGGTTACGTCACTGCCAAAGGAATGGAACCGTGTTGTAACCTGAAGACCCCCTGTACTCTATAACCATTTTATTCTAGTAGTCCTAAAGGTTTACCCAGTTTTAATCAGCACATCAATTATGGAATTATGGTCCTTCTCTCCTTACAAGATGTAATTATGCTTTTGCACATGCAAGTTACCCAGTAAAAAGACTTACCCAACCAAAAACTCCTCCAGTACTCATTACTTGAAGTGGATGAAATCAAGCTCAAAGAGGCTGTTCCACAAAGAAGGGAAGCAAAAAAGCCCAGACTTTTGAGTCAGTATGCTCAGCCACTTTCAACCTGGATGATTCTGAATAAATTGCACAACCTGTCTAAACTTTAGCTGCTTCTTTCCAAAATGGGATAATATTTCCAATCACAGAATGATAGTGAGGATTCTAAAATAGTAATTATAAAATATATAGTACCTAGCACTGTAAGGTATGTGTAAGGGAGACCTTCCATAGAAATTCCATCTCTCATCTTCAAAGTAAGTGTAGGGAGCCCTGACTACAAATACCTTAGGGATAGAGATTGTGACCTACTTGCCTCTTTATACCTAGTTCTTGATGCAAAATAAATGTCAGTGGATAGAGCTCAGTGGATAGAGCATTGGCCTGCCACATGGACGTCTGGGTTCAATCCACAGTCAGGGCACACAGGAGACATGACCATCTGCTTCTCTTCTGTTCCTCTCCTGCTTCCCTCCCTCTTCCCTTCCCGTAGCCAGCGGCTCGAATTGGTTCGAGCTCCAGCCCCAGGTGCTAAGGATAGCTGGGTTGGTGCGAACACACCTGCCTCAGGCACTGAAAATAGCTTGGTTGATTTGAGTACCTGGATGGTGGTTGCCAGGTGGATCCCTGTTAGGGCACATGCAGGAGTCTGTCTCACTATCTTCCTTGCTCTCACTTAAAAAAAAAAAAAAGAAAAAAAGAAAAAGAAATATTTGCTAACCTGAATCAAATTAAATTCAATAGGAATGAAGTTAGATTATCTTTTAGATTTTTTTCAGTACCAAGCACAGAACCTGGCACATATCTATGCTCATAAACGCTTGTCGAATATCGTCCTATGGTGGCCTGATTCCAGGATTCCATTAACGGCAAAGCATATAATTCCCAGAGGGACATTGGAGGCTGGGCCACACACTCACTGCGGGCACTGTCTGGTCAGCAGAGCAGCCACTTGTAGCTGCCACTGTTCCACACCCTCTTGCTCAGAGGAGAGAAAGCGGCATTGATAGACCCATTGTGCCCCGTGGGCATTTATATGAAGAAAAAGATTCTAATTTTCCACTGTGGCCCCAGGGGACACTCAGAAAAACAAGTCCTCTCCCCTCTCCTATCTAAGCCTGGCCTCTGGTGTCCCTGCTGGGCCTCGTGAAACGTTGCTCTTCTTTCCCATCTCATTAGCTTCCCTTTGAAGTCTCCTTCCTTGTCCCTGTGGCACCACATGGACCACGATTTCACATATCTGAGCCATTCTCTCATTGTTCTAAATGACTTTTTTTTTTTTTTTTTGCCACTGGCCCTGTAACTATTCTCCTTTAGGTGAGTCCTGAAGAATTTTATGGCCTTAATGAGTACATCAATTATTGTTCACGGAAGATCCGATGTCTCCTTAAAGGTTATTTGAAGGTTGATTGCTATCTCAGTGCTTATATCCAGCAAATCTATCTCAGCCTTATGAATGCAGTTGACCTTTTTATAGGTACAGTGGAAAAATAACAGAACAAAAGTTAATTTAGACCTCTATAATACAACTTTTTTTTCCCCCTGAAAGAAATGAAAGGGCATTGAAATCGATACCTGCACAATAACACGCTGATGAATGTTGGGACCCAATTTTCTCATTTTGCTAACTCGAGATTGGGGATTCTGAATAGTTTTCAGCCCTGCATTCTTCGGGCACTGTGAAGTCTGCCGCATTGTGTCCACACAATGCTGCCGCACACTCATTATGGGAGTACCAGTGGTCCTGAAAAGGTCAGTTAGTTAGAAATGTCAGCACTCAATGGAGCCGCGCAGACCTGTGTGTGCACAGATCCAATTAGAGTGGCCAGGCATGCCGCTGTAAGCCAGAATCCTAATGAGCAAGTACGAGGATGAGGGGGGCACCGTTTTTTTTCTTTCTTCTTCTTATCCAGAAGAAATGGAGATTGCTATTCAACTACCCTATATGGGGTTGTTTAAATTACTAAACACCACTTAGGCTCCAGGTAGGCTGGGAGGGGAACCCCAACTTCTGCAAAGGCCGGAGCAGCCAGATGTTGATGGGAGGGTAATGATGCAGGCGGGAGGAGCACTGTGCCCATGAGGCTGGTGGGATGGCTTGCCCTTCGCAAGACTTACTCAGGTTGACAGCTAAGAGCAAAATGGCCTTCTTCTTAAGTTCATTTTTAAATAATCTCTAGGCCTCTAGTATGCGCCGGGTCTTGTGATTAAAAACTGGTCTTTCTCATTTTTGACGAACCTAAACCACTGTACAAACAGGTGTGATGTGTGCATGAGAATCTGAAGGTACATACGGACCGAGGTTTCCTGAACTCACCTACACCAGCACTCCTCTATTTCTAATCTGCCACAAGCTGATACTTCGGAAAGTCCGCTGATCATAAACTTGGATGCAGCAGCAATGGCATGTTGACATCCAAGTTTCCAGATGCTGTGGACAAACAATAAACACACTGGCACCATTCCGTGGACGGCACTTTGAGGAACACTGCACTGGCTCCCTCTCCTTGGCTTCTCCTTGCCTGCCACTCCTCACCTTCACTGGTCCCCAGCAATTTGTACTGACGGTCATACTGGGCTCTTTTCTGACTCAGTCACTGCATGATTCTTTAAACACCTTTTGATATTTGTCCTTTGGCACCACGGCCCTTCTCACAGTTAGAGCCCCCTGCTAGCAGGCTGCTGTCTGAAGTGTCGTGCACTAACCAGCTCCACACAACAAACGAAATCCGGTGTGATTTTGTTACAAGCAGTCCAGGGACCACACTTTCAGAACAGATAGAGGATCCCCTGGGAAACCATACTGTTGGATGTCTAAGCACAGGAAGCAGTGAAGACCTGCTTGATTCTAGGCCACAGGCCTTCCAGTAGCTGTGCCTTCAACTGAGGTCACTTAGCCCCCTTGCAGCCCGCCAGAGCCCTGCAACATTCAGGTTTCATGGTCACAGAAGGGCAGGAACAGTAGATTGAAAAAAGTGTTAAGTTAGTAAATTAACGGGTGGGGATTAGTGTCTGCTTTTGTTTTGAACTGTCTAATTTTCTGCATCCTGCCTTTGTCTCAAGCCCATCCTAACATCTGTCTCTGTGGTAAATGCGCTCTTTGCTCATTCAGTTTTTCTTTTAATGTCTCTGCAAACTCTGGATGAATTTGTACCTGTGACTGGGAAGGCAGCTGAAAAGTCAAAAGTCCATTGGATATTAGTTAGATAACTTGGGTTCAAGCTCTGACTTTTCCAACTATAAACATTTATGAACCTAGGAAAATCTTTTCACTTCTCTTAGCTAAAGATGCCACTTCATGGGATTGCTGTGTTGTTGAAACAAAGCATTTATTGCAAAATCATCTTGAACATTGTAATGCACCGGAGCACAGCCAGCTGTGGTGGTGGTCATTATTGTTCCTGTTGTCATCCCTCCTGCCACAAGAAGGTGGTTAGGTTGCCCCTCCTCTGAGCCTTCAGGGAGATAGAAAAGAAGGATCATGGAATTTGGAGTAGAAAAGCTGAGAGAGAATCAGGGCAGAGGACTCAATGGAAACAACTCGAGCATGTTCCTGAGGCAGCCTCTGTTGATAACCCTAGGGAACAAAACCTGGGCAGAGGTCAGAGCACAGGAGGAAGTTGGTCCTCAGGTCCTGGTCTCCGAGATAGTGTAGCGAAGTGATGTAAGATGCTCCCCAGTGCACTGTCTGCAGCTGGGACTGAGCCCACCTCATATATTCATTTAATGACATGTGGTATGGCATAGGCAAGTTTTGCTTCCCTTACAGCAGCTGAAAACCATCAATTCTCTTTATTGTTGCAATTAAAAACTCTTTGCTAACAAGCTAGTCTTCTGTATAATCCTTAGCAGAAAGGAAACCTCCTGAAGGACATCCATGCATCCATCCATCCATGCATCCATCATCCATCCATCTATCCATCTATCCATCTGTCCGTCCATCCATCCCAGGATGGAACTCAAGTGAGCTGGGCTGACTCCACTTATTTCTGCAGTTTCTGTGAAGAAGTGTATCAGACTTATAAGAAAATGATTCGGCCATCATGTGGAGAAAAGGCAAATGCATACCCTATTGGCGTGTCATAGCTGGGGCTAGGTTAGTGAGAAAAAATAACAGATTCATGTGGTGACCATCCTCAAAGAAAGACTTCTCATAACAACCTGAGCATTTTCAAGTTTCTGATGTGTGCCAGATACATTTTCTCATCTAATCTAACAAAACTGTGAGGTCAATAACATTAACCCTGTTTTAGGGATAAAGGAACTAATGCTGGGAGAAGTTTTATTTTGCCCCAAATGATATAAAGAGTAAATGGTAGAGCTGAGATTAGACCTCTGGTCTAGCTGATCTCAAAATTTCTGAGGCATGCTGCCTAAACATTCTTTCTTTTTCTTTTTTTTTCTCCTTCTTTCCTTCTTATTCTTCATCTTCTTCTCCTTTTCCTCCTCCTCCTCCTCCTCCTTCTTCTCCATCTCTTCTTTCTCTTCTACTTCCTCCTTCTTCTTTTCTTTCATTCTTTTTCTCTTTCTCTTCCTCCTCATCCTTCTCCGTCTTCTTGCCCTTTCCTTTTTTGTTATAGAAATACTTTATTTTTCTGTCCCAGTAGTGCTGAGTAAGCACTGATAATGGCAGATGAGTAAATCCTGTTAAGATAAAATTTCCACACTTCTCACACCACCCACCCTCATCTCTCTCATTGATGGCATTTTAGACCAGTACATGAAAGATGTGTACTGCCCGCTCTTACATGCTGACGTGTCCTTAGTATCTAGAAAATTCAAGTACAGACCTTGCCTCCACTCAGTGGCTGCCAAACACCCATTTACCAAGAATGCAAAAGGCTATGATATAAATTGCAAACTGGATATTAGGGCATACGACCTTCTTTTGCTAAATGAGAGTTCTTATATTTCTTAGTCCAGTGAGCCAAAAATACTTCTCACATTCATAACCAAGGCACAAGGCTTCATAGTTTAGATATGTGTTAGGATAGAAAGACATAGATGGACAAATGCAGCTATTTATTTATGGAAAAAACAGAAGCTAGATGATTCTCAGTACTTATCTCAGAAAACCCTGCCAATCTCGAAAAGCAAGGCCGTTACTTGTATATCTTGGGAGTAGGGGTAGAATCCTTGCCTTGAATAAATTAGAAAAGGTAAGTGTGTCTAAAAGGAACCAAAGACATAGTACAGATATTTCTCAACTTAGAATAAAATTAAATCCCGACAACCTTATCATAAGTTGAAAATGTCCTAAGTTGAAATACAGTTAATACATCTAACCTACCAAATACCATAGCTTAGCTAAGCCTGCCTTATATATGTTCAGAACACAATATCCAAAAAGTGCTGGCAACATGGTACACTATAGAGTATCAATTGTTCACCCTTGTGGTTGCATGCCTGATGGGAGCTGAGGCTCACTGCCTTTGCCCCAGCAAGAGTATGAAAGAATAAACTACCATGTATTGCTAACCCAGGAAAAGATTAAAATCTCAAGTACAGTTTCTACTAAGTGCATATCACTTTTGCACCACTGTTAAGTCAAAAACTCCTGAATTGAACCATCATAAATCAGGGACTGTCTGTATTGATAATCATAATAATCACAATTAGCATTTTGATAGTCAGCCTCCAAGATGACCCCTAAATGGTTCTCACTTTCTGGTCTTCACGTCCATGTGTATTCTCCTCCCACACTAAACAGACTGATCTGTGCAGCTAACAGGATATTATAGGAGGATAGGGTATGACTTCCTAGGCTGTATCACAGAAGACATTGCTCTCACTTGGATTAGTCGCTGTGAAGGAAGTCAGCTGCCATGTTGTGAGGACACTCAAACAGCCCTGTAGAAAAATCTATGTGGTGAGGAACTGAGGCTTCCTGTCAAAAACCAGCACCCAACTTGCCATCCATGCTAGTAAGTCATCTTGAAACGTGATCTTACAATCCCACTGAAGCCTTCAGATAACCATAGACTTGGCTGACATTTTAACTGCTACTCACAAGATAGTTTGAGCTAAAACCATGCAGCTAAGCTGCTACTAGATTTCTGACCCACACAAACTGTGAGATAGCAAACATTATTTTTGCTTGAAACTGTGAAGATTTGGGATAATCTGTCATGAAGCAATGCAATCACAATAATAACTATTTAATGTCTTCTACGGGTCGTGCACTTTACTATGCTAACAACTTTATATATACCATATTTAATCTTCACAAAATTCTAAAAAGTCTTATTATCATTCTGATATTACAGATAGTAAAAGGCAAGTAAGGCACAAAAAAGCTTATAGACTTTTCCAAGGTCAAACTCTAAGTAAAAGAGGTGAGATTTGAACATAAAATGTATGTATGTACTACAAATTCCTTGCCCTTCCACTTATACCTTGCTGCTGCACACATACACAATACGTAAATAAATAGTTTATAAATAAATCAAAAGTGGACAGAGCATATGCTTGCTTTTCTGTATTCATTTGGAGCAGATTAAGATACTTCTTACTATGAACAAATTAGATATAACAAATTACACAGTCTAGAAGAAATAGATAAACTTCTGGAAATATATAACCTACTAAGAATGAATCAGGAAGAAATAGAAAATCTGAACAGAACTGCCCTCAATACCCTCGGCCACTGATGTGGCTCTAGCCTTAACCTGGAAGGCCCTCCTTGGGTCCAAGCTCTCACCTGCCAGTGAGTCCTGTCACTACCCAGAGTCTCACTGTGGAGCCCCTGCTGCATCCAGCCTTTGGTAGAGAAGGGCTGCTGCATAACAAGCCATGTTTGCTCTGTTCTCAGACCTTATAATTCACATAGCTGGTTTTGCTTTACCACAGAGATAGTCATTGCAAAAAATTCATTTGATTTTCAGCTATTTTCAGGTATTGCCAGGCCCAATTTATCCTCTAATTTCCTGCATGATGTTTATAACTTACCTCTCAGCCAACCAGCACAGATTTCCCTGTTCAAAGACAAGGTCATAATGACCCAATTACAGAATAAGAAGTAATAGATTCTGCTGGGACTTTTGTATGAGAGTCTCGCTTTTTTTCTGCTGTCTAGAATTTGGGAGGATGTAAATTCTGCCATGTTAAGGCCACATGTGGTCCGGGAATTGAGTTAACACTGAGCAAGTTGAGTTAAGAGGAGAAAAAGAGAGAGGATTCCCAACTCCTACATCAAGATGCACAGAAAGGCAGATTTATTTCTGGATTTCCTATTTACATGAATCAATGAATTACCTATGTTTGCTTAAGCTAATTTAGGTTGTGATTGAAGACTCCTTTAATCACATATTTTTACCTTTATCTTTTGAATTCCAGTTTCTCTAGGCTTGGGGCCTGCATTCTGTCTGAGGGCCAGAGTCCTGCCAACTCCTTTCCTACCTGATCTCTCTCATGCTGATCAGCTATGATGCTTTTGGGTGGTACACCTCTAACTTCCCCTTCCCAGAGATTAGCCCACCTGTACAGATGTTTCAAAATGGGACTCTTGAGCCTTTCCCATTGACCTCTTCACTTGAGTCCTGGGATAAGGTATCCAATACATATGTCCCCGGAAAAACATCCTAGAAACATACTACTTGGACTGTCTCTTGGGTACCTTGAGAGCAAACATGTTTCTCCCTCCCTTTATTTGCTTCTCAGATGCTAGGGTTGGTTTATGTAGATTTAATGAAGTTCCTGAAAAACACCTCAAGCTATATATTTTTTACTTTTTTAACTTGAATTTATTGGGGTGATATTGGTTAATAAAATTATATAGGTCTCAGGGACAAAATTTTACATCATCTATACATTGTATTGTGTGTTCACCACCCCAAGTCAAGTCTCCTTCCATTAACATTTATCCCCCATACCCTCCTCTACCTCCCCTCACCCCCTTTCCCTCTGATCATCACCATACTGTTGTCTGTCTATGAGTTTGTTTGTTTAATCCCTTCGCCTTTTTCACCCAGTCCCTTTTACCCCCTCTGACAGCTATCAGTCTGTTCTATTTCTATGAGTGTTTCTATTTTGTTTGTTAGTGTATTTTGTTCTTTAGATTCCACATATAAGTGAAATCATATGGTACTTGTTTCTCTCTGACTGGCTTATTTCACTTAGCGTAATGCTCTCCAGGTCCATCCATGCTGTTGCAAAGGGTAAAATTTTCTTTTCTTTTCTTTTCTTTTTTTTTTGAGGTTGAGTAGTATTCCATTGTGTAAATATACCACAGCTTTTTAATCTACTCATCTACTGATGGACACTTGGGCATGCTGTTGTGTTTCATTGTTGACATGAGATAAGGGTTGGGGATAGAGATGAGAATGTAAATGGATACATTCTTTCTGGAAAAGGAGTTGGTAATAAGACTCAATGATTCCTTAACAATATTAATGCTCTTTGGCCCAATAATTCTACTCTAAAAATATTGAGTATAAAAACAGATAAAAGAGCCTGACCGGGCGGTGGTGCAGTGGATGGAGCATCGGACTGGGATGCAGAAGACCCAGGTTCAAGACCCTGAGCTCGCCAGCTTGAGTGTGGGCTCATCTGGCTTGAGCAAAGAAAAAAAAGCTAGTCAGCTTGGATCCAAGGTCGCTGGCTCCAGCAAGGGGTTTCTCAGTCTGCTGAAGGCCCGCGGTCAAGGCACATATGAGAAAGCAATCAATGAACAACTAGGGTGTCGCAAAGGCAACGAAAAACTAATGATTGATGCTTCTCACCTCTCTTCGTTCCTGTCTGTCTGTCCCTATCTATCCCTCTCTCTGACTCTCTCTCAGAGAGTTTTTGGGTTTTTAAAAAAACCCAAAAAACAAAAAAACCAGATAAAAGTGAAGTGGTTACCAGGGGGAGGTGGGAAGGTTGTAAAAGGGACAAATATAAGGTTACAGAAAGGATTTGACATTGGGCAATGGGTATACAACATAATCAACAGTTCAAATGCTATAGAAATGTTTATCTGAAACCTGTGTACTCTTATTGATCAATGTCACCTGGTTAAAGTTAATTTTTAAATAAAATTAAAGAAATAAATAAAACAATTTATGCAAAAGAAGTAAAAAACTATTTCTTTTATAGATAATTATATGGTAGACTTATTTATAAGAGCAAAACATCTGGAATAACACATATGCACAACAGTAGGACGTATATTTTTATAAACCAGGCTACCCATAAAAGGTGGAAGATACTAAAGCTTTTAAAAATAAATATGCCTTTAAAATGCTCATAAAATGCTCATGGACATAGTCAGTACACCCCTAGTAATCTATTTTAAGACAATAACCTAAAATGAAGACAAAAACTATACATAAAGGTTGATAAATTATTCATACGGTTGAGAAACTAGAATCAAATTAAATATCCAATATTATTGGCATGGGAAAATATTTTCGTTGTAATATTAAGTGAAAAATCAGAATAAAATTTTATATCTGTATGATGTAAACTATGTAAAATAAAATTATACATGCATAAAAAGGCAAAGAAGTAAATGTGTTAAAATATTAAACAGTGGTTGCCTCTGGGAGATTACTGATATTTTCATCTTTATAACTTCTTTGTGTTTTTCAAAACTTGCACCATGGGTATGTGCAATGTTTTAAATAAAGTTATTATAAAAAAGATGGTACATATGTAAACTACATAGCAACATGAATATTGTTTATGAAATAATGTTAAGTGAAAAAAATGTATAGAAAAACTTACTGTGATTGCAATTATGTAAATATGTTTCTGCATATAGACAAGAGCTGAAAAGGAAAATGTATAAATAGAATTAGGTTTTGTATTGTGCTAAGGCTGTGGGATTAGGAGTAATTTATTTTGCTTCTCTAAAAATCTCCTTAAAGTTATTTTCATGACATGTGTGCATTTTCTGAACATTATTCTCTGTGCACATCCACTGCACTGCTGACTTTCCAACTGTGAGGCCAGGAGTCCTTTGATGTGGCTCCACTCCTGGTCCTGGCCCTTCTGCACTGTCTCCACAGGCCGGTTGGCTCTAAAAATGACCACAAAATAGGTAATAATAGCTAGTTTGGCCTCTCTTGGTCTTTTTGTCTCCAAAAAGGCTAAATTTGCATCTTGAGGGACTTTAATTGGAGACAAAGCCTAAACTGGTCATGCAATGGCCAGCAGTCTCAGTCTACCACCATTTAACATAATTATTGTTTCAGCAGTGCTAAGAAAACTTGTGGATGTTTTCAATAAGAAAAAACCTAGCTGTGATTTATTTTGGAGGTTTCTGTGATATCCTAAAATATCAGGGTTCTCTTCAGGACATAGCCTCATTGGTAGAAAGTCCTAGCAACCATGATATCCTGGACTTCCTAGACTTTCTGTACCCCCAGCAAAGTGGGTCAGAGTGGATGCTGTCTGAGAAAGAGGACTCCATGGGCCAGTATCACAGATAAAGCCATATTTATATGTAGCAGTGGGAAAGACAAAGGATTTGGAATCAGGCAGATCTAGAATGAAATCGAGACCCCCATCAGTTATTAACATTGTCATGTGGACAATTCACCTAATCATGCAGCACCTTTATTTCTCATCTGCAAAGCAGGAAAGTGACACCCATATTAAGGAATAGCAGCAAGAATTATGTGAAGAATGTATGTAAAGCACTACACACCTCTTCAGCACTGAATGCCAGTATTACATACTTCCTAAATGCTGTCCTTTCCATCTATAGCATCAAAAAGCTATGGCCATTTGACAAGTATGCCAAGATAATTCAATGGAAAAGGAACAGTCTTTTCAACAAATGGTGCTGAAATAACCAGACAGCTATGTTCAAAAGAGGTAATTTGGACTTCTATCTAATATCATATAAAAATGAACTCATAAGAGCGCATCTTTGTGACCTTTGGTTAGGCAATGTTTTCTTAGCTATGACACCAAAAGTACAAGCAACAAGAGGAAAAAATAGATACAGTAAACCTTATCGACATCAAAAAATTTTTTTTTGCTTCGAAGGGCATCGAGTAAGTGAAAAGACAACACACAGCACAGGAAAAATATTTGCAAATTATATATCTGATAAAAGACATTGCACCTACATTATGTATTTTAAAACTCTTATAATTCAACAATAAAGAGATAAATATAACCTAATTAAAAGTGGGCAATGAGAAATAATCTGACTAAATATTTCTCTAAATAAGATGTACACATGGCCAATAGGCACATGAAAAGATTTTTAACAGCATTAGTCATGAGGAAAATGCAAATTAAAACCAGAATGAGATACTACTTTGCATACACTAGGATGACCATCATCAAAAGACAGATAATAGCAGGTGTCAAAGAGGGCGTGGGGAAGCTGGAAGTATCCTACATTGCTGACGAGAATGTAAAATGGTCCAGCTATGCTGGAACACAATTTGGCAGTTTCTCAAAATGTTTATTCTAATGTTTACCATATGAACCAACAATTCCATTCTTAGGTTTATAGCCAAGAGAATTCAAAACATATGTTCACACAGAAACTTGTGTACAAATATCTATAGCAGCATTATTCATAATAGCCCCCAAATGAAAACAACCCTAAATGTCTAAAAAATAAATGAATACATGGATTATGATATAACCATACAATAGAATATTATTCAGGAATAAAAAGGAATGAAGTACTGATACATGCTATAATATGGATGAATCTTGAAAATATTATGCTAAATAAAAGTTGAGTCATGAAAGACCACATATTGTACAATTTCATTTATATGAAATGTCTAGAAGAGGCAAATCCATAGAGATAGAAGATTAGTAATTGTCAGGACATCAGGAAAGGCAGAAATGGGGAGTAACGGGAAGATGGAGTGGGTATAGAATTTATTTTTCAGGTGATGATAATGTTCTGAAATTAGTGATGATGGTTTCACAACAGTAACTATACTGAACATTATCAAATGGTGCACTTTATTTTTATTTCTTTATATTTTAAAAATATTTACTTAATTGATTTTAGAAAGAGACAGGGGTGGGGAAGAGAGAGAGAGAGAGACATCAATTTGCTGTTCCACCCATTTATGCATTCATTGGTTGATTCCTGTATGTGCCCTGACTGGGGCTTAAACCTACAACCTTGGCTTATCAGGATGATGCTCAACTGAGCTACCCAGCCAGGGCCTTAAATGGTGCACTTTAAAGGATAAATTTTATAACCTGTGAATTATATTTCAATAAAGCTGTTACTTTAAAAATTTGTTTTTTTAATGTTCCTTTTTTTATTTAGAAATTAAATTTAATGGTGTGACATTCATTGGTCTATAACTATGATAGCGAACCTATGACACGCCTGTCAGCACTGACACGCATAGCCATTTCCGATGACACACAGCCACATGCGGCTGCATACCAGAGAAGTATGGGGCCGCATGCTGAGAAGGACGTTTCATCCTCGGCTCCTGCACAGCCAGGTGCAGGAGCCGAGGATAAAACATTTGCTGTAGTGTAGACACTCTGTGCCGGAGGTCTGTAGGCCAAAACAACAGAACTCCATCTGGCACAGAGCGTCTAGTTCTGGGACTTCCGGTTAGGCCATTTTTCTCGAAGTGACACACCACTCGAGTTATGCTTAGTTTTTTGGTGAATTTTGACACACCAAGCTCAAAAGATTGCCTATCACTGGTCTATAGGATCGCACAGGTTTCAGGTGTACATCTCCATGGCATGCGTCTATACATTGTATTGTGTACCTATTATCCAAAGTCAAAACACCTTCTGTCACGGTGTATTTGGCCACCTATACCCCCACTACTCCCACCCCCCTCTCTGTTGTAATCACCTCACTTTCGTTTATTTCTATGAGTCTCAGTTTTATATCCCACATAGGAGTGAAATCATAGAGTTCTTAACTTTTCCTGACTGTCTTACTTCACTTAGCATAATACAGATTTTTTATACACTCACTGATGGGCACTTGGACTGCTTCTAAATCTTGGCTACTATAAATCACACTGTAATGAACACAGGGGTGCATATACTCTTTCAAATTAGTATTTTGGGATTTTTTTATTATTTTATTTCCATCACCGTATATTTGTTCCTCTTTATCCACCCCCCCACACACACACACACACACTCCTCATGACCAGCACTTTTAACTAATGATAGAAACCTAACAATACTTCTAGAAGTGCAATAAGGTATATTAATTATTGCCAAATATTCTAGTTCTCTTCATTGCAGTGCCCTTCCCTGTGGGAAGATTATACATCTCTAACTTTTTAATTTAGGAGTAGTCATATCAACTTGATTTGACCAAGAAACTCTGGGCAGAAGCAATGCCTTTATAAACAATTTTTAAGGGCTGGAGCATGGCTCACTTTGTCTGCCATTACCCTCTGCCACGACGAGCCACGTGGCAGGTGCTGTTGGTACTTTCCCACAACCTCACGTATCCTCCTGTGCCTGTTATTTTCATGCACGTGTAATAACATCCCATTGCTGATGCCTGCACCTTTCCGCTGAGCACTTCCTCCGGCCACTGGGATCTGTTACGTCCACACACTGAGCAGACTGGAAGTGTCAGGGAGCTAACACACCCACCGCCAATCCCACTCCTTTGCCCCTCGGAGGGACAACTGAGACACGTACTTCCCCAAGTTCCCCAGTTTACGTCCCGCTGCCGTCAGCCGTGGATCGCTTGGTAAATCTTTCTTGGTGTTCTTTCTTTTCCTGTATGACTTCCCCACTCCTGCCCCGGACTCTGGGATCACCTCCCAAAGAAGCTACTTGCACTAAATCTTCTCAAGGTCTGCTCCTCAGGAGACCCAAACTCAGACACCCAGCAATGTTTCAAAGAGAAGCTATTCAGTCAGCCCGGTGCCACAGTAAAATGATGAGGAGCAGAGCTGATGCCGAGACCCATGGGGATGTGTACCCGCATTGAAAATAAACCCTGGTGTTTGAAGCCCCCATGATTTTGATGTATTGGCTCCTTCAGGGTAACTCAGCCTGCTGACCTGTGCGCATTTTGTCAGCAATTCTCATTCCAGGAATTTTCCCAAATAAATAATTAGAGATGCTCATGTGATTTTTATATAGAAATGTTCTTTGTAGTGTTATTTATAATTAAATAATTAGGGATCACTTACTATATAATGGGGGATTAAAATATAATAGAATGCTTTTCAGCTACATAAAATTCACTCTTAGAGAATATTTAATTACACTGAAAAATGTTCACATTACATTCCAATAAAACGGTTTCTATAGTAGCACTCTAACTTTATTTTAAAAATTACATAGAGTTGTATATGGGTGTACAGAAAATAACAATTTCTCTTCCCGGTCTGGTGGTTGGGGTTTTACTTGGATAGGAAATAACACTTCCCATATTTCTTCCCTTCCTTGACAGGGTTATGGGAGAATAAAATTTTAAAACATAAGAAAGAAACTATAGTTGGACTTCTGAATCAAATAAATATATAGGTTCATGTTTCAATAAGCCTATTCATTTATATCAAATAGTAATATTGAATAATATATATGTATAAGAAATAATATATGTAGTTGGGTTCCATGTGGGAGAGATATCTCCAAGAATCTAAAATGTACAGAAATGCAAAAGCACAAACAACCCTGAGGCCATGGGCTTGCCTTGACCTGGATGTGGGATCAGGCAGTAGTAGCTGAAAGTTTTCTTTCTTCCATATTATAGAATAGAGAAACTAAAAGTGCTCTAAAGGAGATGAGGATCAGAGAAAAAAGATCTGCATAGAGCAAAGACCTAGGGTGTGGTTTCCCTGTCATGAAAGAAATCTAGAAAATAAAATACAAAAGGATGTTGCAGAACTTTCTGGGAGATAGCTCCTGTGCATGATAGGCTTGGAGAGGTGAGAGACACAGCTGCCGGAACCAGAGCAGTGCTAAGCTATTCTGCTGAGATTTGGTCAGTAGAGCTGTCACATCCCCAATTATTCCCAGGTCCTACGCTCAAGATGTGGGTTGGGGCAACTTCGAAACCCACTACACAGGCGGGTGTGAGCAGAGAGGGAGTTTAGTGGGTTGGGGATGGGGAGAGATATAAACAAAAAACTTCCTACTGAATGTGATTTTTACAAATTAAAATTTCAAAAGGCATAAAGAAATAGAATACTACTGTGACATTAACAAATCAATAATTGTAACCTGAATGCACTTCAGCTGAAACTTATTTTATAGAACAAAGATTTAAAAATAAACATATTGAGGATGTTCAAAGAAACAATGAAGACATTAAAACAAAATAAATAATTATAAAAGAATAGGGAGAAATAAAACAAGAACAAGTGGATATAAACAAAATTAGATATTTTTTGGAAATTAAAAACATATAGTCACTAAGTATTGAAAAAGATTAAAATTTAGATTAAACATGGTCAAGAAGTGAATTTATGAATGCAAGTTACTTGTGGGGAAGTCAGACTCAGTGCAGTAAAATAAAATAACAAAAATTACAAAGAATCAGTGAAGAACCAAGCCACTTGAGAGAATCCAATAGTCATCTAATAAATATCATTGAAGAAGAGAATCAAAGGAATGGGGGGGGGGGAGCAGTATTTGAAGAGATAATTTACCAATAGTTTCTCAGAAATACAGACAGACAAATTCTCAGGTGGAAAGTATACTCACAGTACCAAGCAGTGTAAATAGAAATAAACTCACACCTAGACACATCAAAGGGAAAAAGCAGAACATTAAGATTTTTAAAAGTCTTGAGACCTACCGAAGAAAGATGTTACCAAAAACAATTAAATGACGGCAGGCTCCTTAACAGCTATTATAATGTCAGAAAACCATGGGGAAAAAATCTCAAAATACAAAAGAAAGGCTTCAAAGTAGCCAAACTATCAATCCACAGTGGAGTCCAAAAAGGACATACACAGATTAAAAGGGCGTCCAGAGACTCCCACTAAATTAGGTATTAAAGGATTCACTGGAGTAACATAATATAAGATAATCTTGGGATATAGAAAATTAGCTAATCTATAAAATTTTATAAACAGTGTGAGAAAAGTCAATTAGCTAACAACAACAATAATACACTGTTTTTGTTTTTTTGCAAAAATTTAACTTTAAAGTCTAAACATTAATAATTAGGTATTGACAGGGCAGTGTTCAACAGATAATTAAAGCCCACTAATGCTCTTTTGTGGCTGAAAGAATGATAGAAATTTTGGTAACTGTGGACTTTGTAAGAAAATATATAGGCAAGTATACATCCAAAGGATAAACCGTTAGGGTTAGGAATAAAATCTGTAGTGTTCAAATCTTCAAATGGGGTTTAAAAATAGTAAAAAGGCAGGTAGTACATATATAAAACAATCCAAAGAAAAAAATGAAGGGTAAAAAAATAAAGAAAATGAATGATAAAACAAAGCACAAATATGGTGATAGAAATATGCCCAAATATATCAGTAATAATAATGAACATAAATAGATTAAATTCACCTGTCACAATATATCAGTTATCTTTTTTTTTCTTTTTTTTTTTAAATAAAGAACATAGCTGTGCTTTCAAAGATAACCATAAAAGGTCAGGGATATCTTCCTACTAAGTATAAAAACAATATTAAAACTAAGATTTATATAAATATGCCAATGTGAAGTCAGTGCAGAGCAAGAGTGGTAGAGCGTACAGAGAGCTCAGAAACAGAAGCGGTGCATAGAAAAACTGATATATGGCAGATGTACATCTCTTTCTTTTTTAGACTTTTTTAATAAATTTACTCATTTTAGAGAGAGAGAGCAGGGGAGGAGCAGGAAGCATCAACTCCTGTATGTGCCTTGAACAGGCAAGCCCAGGTATTCGAACCCGCGACCTCAGTGTTCCAAGTCAACACTTTATCCACAGTGCCACCACAGGTCAGGTGATATATGGCAGATGTGTGATTGCTAATAAGTGATAGAAAGGATGGACTATTTTTTGTACAGTGCTGAGACAATGGTTTATCCATACATAAATTAAAAAATAAATACCTAAGTTATACACAAATATAACAAAGATAATAAATAATGCAAAAATCAGTCCCAAATAAGATAAAAACCTAAATGTGACACAAAATTTGACAATTCTTAGAAATAAATAGAAGAGAATATGTATCCAGGTAGGGAAGGGTTTCTTATATAAGTCATAAAAGCAAGCTCATAAAACAAGAGATTGATACCTTCAGCCACATTAACAAAACAAAACAAAACAAAACAAAAAACACAAGCCACAATCTAGGAGAGGATATTTGCAATTCATATAAGTCACAAAGTATTGATATTCAGAATAATAAGGAACTACAAATAAATAAAAATAAAAAACCACATAAAATTGTAAAAAGATTATGAAAAGGCAACTCACAGAAGAATTTACCAACATGGCCAATAAACTTATGAAAAGATACTTGATCCCATCAGCACTGAGGAAAACACATATTATAAAACCAATGGGATACCATTTCACATTTATCATGATGACTAGTTAAACTTTATAAGTCTGACAATTCCGTGCTTGAGAGTCTGGGAAATGGAAACTCATACTTTGAAAATGTAAACTTGTTTAACTACTTTAGAAAACAATTGGCCATTATGTAACAAATTTGAATATGCATATAATCAGTTATTCCTCTCCTAGCTATATGCCATTGAGAAATTCTCAAATATATGCACTAGAGGAGATGCACAAAAATGCCTTTAGCAGCATTGCTTGCAATCGCAAAATAACTGGAAATACCCTAAATTATGATCAATAAAATAATAAATGGTTATCTAATCATTTGTAGAATACTATATAGCCATGAAAACAAATGAACCAGAACTACATGTATCTATATGAATAAATCTCTACAATATAATAATGAGCAGGGAATTATTCACAGAGTGACTTTTATTGAGTGATATCATTTATAGAAATTTGTAAAACAAAACCTGTTATATATTTGGATACATAAGTATGAAAAAAAATTGAACTCATTATAATGGTTACCTATACTATAGATGGGATCAGGTATTAGTAGAGAAAAGTCTCAGTCAAATGTAAAATATTTTTAAAATAGGAGACTGTTTAGCATAAATGGCACAGTGTTGATATGATAAAGCCAAGATGTTAGGGGAGGGGGCACTGAATTACTGTTCATTATATTTCTCTCTCCCTCTCTCTCTTTCTCTTTCTCTCTCTCTCTCTCTCTCTCTCTCTCTCTCTCTCTCTATATATATATATATATATATATATGAACTTATTCACAGTAAAGAAAATATGAGTTTAAAGAAGTTAACACAGATAAGTCTTCCAAATTCCCAATTCCCAACCAGCAGTTCTGAAGACCCTTAGTCTATGAGGAATGGCCGCAGCAAGCTGCAGTTGTGTGTTGAGGATGTTCCGGGGAGTGTGCAGGACTCCCACAGGCAGCCCAGAGAGGCAGGAAGCCCACCGCTAGCTGCTGCAGCTTCCGGTGAGGTGGAGAATGGGGATAACTTTAAAAGTAAGAGACAGCTAATAACAATAGAGGAAGGTGCTTTTCACGCGGAATAGAGTTGTCCAGGTAACACAAGGACTAACGGTGTTTCCATGTCACAGCGCACACAGATAACACTGGTCTGGCACACTGGAGGAAAGGCTGCCACCTTGGGGGCTCCAGCTGCTTAGGTCCCACTTGTGTCCCTGAGAGCTGAGTGGAGCAGTATCTCACAGTATCACACAATGTATTGTGCTCATAGTATACCAGTGTGCCATGACACACGTATTCTTTGCTAAAGGTAGAAAAAATTATAGCAGAGAAAATATTCTAAATTCTGGCAGCAGTTGGCATTTTGAAATTAATTCCACAGCCGCCCAAAGTAGTGCAGGGAGAGTCATAATGACTTTTGCTTGAATTTGTGCACTAGCATTAGGAACAGACATGGCTAGCACAAAAGAAATGCAGTTAACAGAGGCTGAAAGTTTTCTTCTAAAGCAACTGCAGACAGATCAAGAACCCTCCATAATTCATACTTTGGCATCCTATCAGGGTGTGACCACGGAAGACTGGGATGTGGGAGCAGTTGACGTGACTGGGATGTGGGAGCAGTTGACGTGAGTCGGCACATGGGAAGTAGAACAGGACACTGTTACTGTTACAAAGGACAGCAAGCAGACAGGACAGGGCAAAGGCAGTCCCTCACCAGCACCTTAGTGGGGAGAAACTGCTGGTTACACACTTAGCCACTCGACTTATATTAGCTTATGATTTGGAACTTCTTTAAAATGTAACTATATATATATATATATATATATATATATATATATATATATATATGTTAAACATAGCTCATTCTATGGGATAGATTAAACATTATTCAATCTAATTCATCTTTGTTCTTCTAAAACCCCAAGCTCAAAAGCTCTATGTGGTGGAAATACAGTAAGGTCTCCTGAACTGGGCAGGTCCAACTTACGTTCCCAGTCACTGCTTCAAAGATCAGTTCCAGAGACCAGATAACTGGCCTCTGAGCCAGGACAGAGCCCACAGAGGGCAGTTTCTCAGTGTCCTTGGAAGTGAGCCAGCTGGCGCTGGGTGGGATATGGTGTAACGGGCTTGATGGAAGGCAGGGTGCCCTGGGACAGGCGTATTGGTTACTATTTACTACACTACTGACACACCTCCATATTTATTAGTAATTAGCCCACCAACCCTGCCAAACACCCATTCTGCAACACTAGCCTGTCTCCCAGGGTCCCAGCTCCCCACAGTCCAGTCACTAAAGTGCAAAACCAACAGCAGGATGTCGGCACGCTGTAAATATTTTGCTTCTCACCAAGGAAGGTGAACCTCCACACCTCCTCCTGAATGCTCAGTGACCCTGCTGGCAGCACCAGCTCCTTGGGTCCCAGGAGGGAACAGCACTCCTGTTGGCCAGTTTTGCCTCAAGTTCTGAAACTAAAATAAAATACCTTTTTGGCTAAACTAAACAGCTCGACCTCTCTCTAGGCTAGATGCCAGGCCTAGGGGAAAGAAAGGGCCTTTTGATCCCACAGCCACAGCTCTGTCGGAGAACTTGACCTTTCCCTCTGAAGGTGAGAGATGAAAGTCATCCTCAGCACAGAGACCAAACCTGGTCCCTCCCCAAACGAGTCCTCCATGAGCCACCCTCCTCCCATCCCATGCCATGTTCCAGGCAGCTTCCCCATGCCCTGTGAGTTTAAAACTTATTTCTCAGGAGACAGGACCCTTCCTTGACACGTAAATTCATCGAGTGATTTGGTGAGAACTTGACCCTGGACTATACAGCAACATCAGAGTACTGCCCTGCCATCTCCAGAGTCGAGAGGAGGCAGTGAGGGCTGGGAGGGAGAAAGTGCACAGCCTGGGGGACAGGGGTTGGGGCGGAAGGATCATTCACGGCGCAAGAGTTCTGCTGTTCATTCAGGCTGTGGGAGCAGGAGGGCAAGAGTTGCATTTGGATAGACAATCGGCATCGCTCTGGGAAGTAAGGGAAAAGCCAAAGCAAATTGGCACAACTACTCACCGGGGCTGGTTATTGTCAGGAGGTCAAGCTGCCGCTGTTGCTGCAAAAGAACACACATGGTGAGAGCACTGATTTGAGCCAGAGACAAGCTTACGTTTAGCAGGTCAGGGTAGTCATAAAAGGGGAAGTTCAGACACCAGAGCGAGATGCATTGTGGGTAAACTGGTGCTCACTCAATGCTGCAGGGAGACAAAGAAAATGGGGTGTCTTTTTATTTCCTTGGGTGGTCACAGCCAAGAGGTTCTTAGAGGTCTTCCAGCCAAACCTATGCAGGGTAGGGCGAAAGTAGGTTCACTGTTGTTCATGTGGAAAATAACACACTGATTAATAAATAATAATACAAGAACAAACTTTGTGCTCAAGACTGTAATCCTACTTTGCCCTGCCCTGTATTGCATGTAGGGAAAAGCCCTGGGCTCACTCGCTTGCACCGGAATGGGTGGCCTTAGGTGTTCCTTTGCTCACACTGGCTGCTCTGAGAAAGTGGCTGACATCCTGGCAATTCTCTTTGCCTTGGGTCCTTCCGTCACTGTTACCCTCTTGATGTACCTTTCTAACCAAGATATGCCTGGGAAGGTTTATTTCTTGAATTTGCTCAGCAATGCTATGACAATTTCAATTACTGATGATCAAACTATTCCTTCTCTTAACTGAATCTTCATCTCTTTGTACAATAGTTAAAAAAACTAATATTTGTTGGGTACACTAGGCCACATGGATGAGGCTGCATGTGTTTGCAGGCAACTAGCCTTGGGTGCCCCACGGGCTGAGATCATCAGTATCTCAGGAGGGTCGCCCCCACCACAGTGTCCTTATAGGGAAGCTGTCCCGGGTTGGCTGTCACAGGACCCTGAGGGTAGAAGAATGGGTACTGGAGCTTGGGGTTGGGGAAGAGGTGAGCAGCCCTCTTGAAGACCTAAGTTGGGACTCCTTAAGCCCCGGTGGATTTCTTCCTTTTCCCTATACTTGCTTGTCCATAAATAGTACTAGAAATCTGTTTTTTTATTAAAGGGGGGTCCAAACAAGCTCCACTTTGGGAACCATTTCTACAGGTTACAAATTGTAGAAATGTCTGGTTACCTGGCATCTCATTTAAGGGCTTCTTTGTCATATTTCACCTTCCCTTCATTTTCCTCTTTATCTTGTCTCTCTCCAAGAAGGGCTTTCTGAAATTCTGCGTACGCAGAAAGGGAAAGGCAGCAACAGTTTTGAGCACCAACTGTAGGCCAGGCACAGTACCAGGAGCTTCCCGGTGTCATTTCTCTTTATACTCCAGGCAGTACTACAGGGTTGGTATTGTACAGAAGAGGGACATGAGGTTCCAGGAGGGGACATGATCTGTCCAAGACCACATCTTCATTAAGTGGCAGGGCCAGAATTAGAATTCAGTCAGTCTAATCCTGGCTTGAAAGACTAACATATGACAATGCACACACACTATTACAATGATGCCTAGTATTTCATAGGCTCTCGATGGTAAGAAAGGCTTAGTATTGGTGTTATCATTATATACCATATGACCCTTGAGTTACATAAGCTACCGCTGCCCTTCTCACAGAATTACAGATGCTTGGAACTCAGAGGTCACTGAGTCTGACCTGCTCCCAGGACAGGAACCCTCTATTCAATGCCCCTACTCGTTGTGCAAACTGCTTTTGTTTCCTCCCCTTTCTTGACAGGGAAGTCACCACTTCTTATCAGTCAGACAGCTCTACTTTGAGTAGGGTTGAAACCTGCTTTCTTGTGATATCATCACTCATTCCAGCTGCCTTAGCCCAAGCCAACAGTTTGGACAGATGAAGAAGATCTGTGTTTTCTTATCCACAGGCTCAATATCTCCTTTGTCCTTTCCTCATCAGATCTGGCCTCAAATCTCCTTACTCTGTAGTCACCCTCCCCCTCTATTGAGCCTTGATCTATCCCAGTCAAAACGTCTTTTAGATCTCTCTACCCTGCTTCACAGACTTCTCCTTGGCCTAAATCAGATCAGAATCCTTTTTACGGCCTTCTCAATCACACACCCGTTTTCTCGCCAGCTTATAACTCTCTCCACTTGACATTTTCAAGCAAACAATGCAATTCCAAGATGTCATTGACCTGCACTGTGAACATATATCCTCGTGCTGAAATGAAACACACACATGAGCTAGAAGGAACGCCAGAGCCAGACCACCTTCCTCTCCTGCACAGAATTAGGCCAGTAGTACAGCTGGCCAACCAATGTGGCGTGGCACTTTCCTCATGCGTGTGCAAAGAACACAACGTGTCCTTCTATAAGCTTCACTTTATGACTGCTATTGGTGATGAAGGTCTACTTATCTCCGTGATGGTGAACCTATGACACACGTGTCAGCACTGACACACGTAGCCATTTTTGATGGCACGAGGCCACATGCGGCCATATACCAGAGAAGTATGGAGCCGCATGCCAAGAAGGACATTTCATCCTCGGCTCCTGCACGGCCAGGTGCAGTAGCCGAGGATAAAACATTTGCTGTAGTGTAGACACTCTGTGCCGGAGGTCTGTAGGCCAAAACAACAGAACTCCATCTGGCACAGAGCGTCTAGTTCTGGGACTTCCGGTTAGGCCGTTTTTCTTGAAGTGACACACCACCCGAGCTATGCTTAGTTTTTTGATGAATTTTGACACACCAAGCTCAAAAGATTGCCCATCACTGCCTTATCTGAAAAAGCATCTATTTCCAAATGAAGACTTATATCAAAATGGTGACTCTATGTCCACGGTCTAGCAGAGAAAATGGGAAGAAAACCTGACAGGAGGCAGACACACCTGGGTCGGTGTCCTGGCAGCTCTTTGTGGCTTTGGGTAACTTACTTTATGTGTCTGGCCTCAAGTGTCACACCTCTAAAATGAGTGAGATTGAGATGTCTTCTGTGACTCGGGTCAGATGCAACCAGGGACTGTGTTTGTGGGTTCCCTCTTCTGGTGTAGACAGTTCCCTGAAAATCCCCATAGCCAGGCCACTAGGGACTCAAAGACAGAGTCAGAATTTAAAGGGGGTCAAGTGCTAAGCTTCCCTTTCACACTGCAATTTTCCGTGTACGTGTGTCTTCCTCACTTGTCGAAGAGCATCTTAAGGGCCTGGAACATGTCTTATGCAGTCCATGGCATAGGGTAGCCCTCAGTAAACATTTGCTTCCACTCAACTAAACCATTCCTGAAGCCCACACTACCCTTTCAAACCCCAAATCGTTGATCACACCAGCCTTCCTGCCCAGCTTTACTTCTCCTGATCTTCATGGGGGTCCCTCCTCACTTCTTCAGACCTCCACAAGCTCTTCTGTGCACACCAACACCCAAACCTAACCCCCTCTCTCCCTCAGAGCAGAATACATATTTCACTTGGCTCTCTCAATGCAACTTGTAGTACATACCTTTTGTATCATGCTCTGTCTTAATGAACTGTTTCCTTTGCTGTTTCTCACAAGGTCCTTATTCAAGGACAAGATTATGTTCTTTCGTCTGTGTGTCTCCAGTGTCTGTGTGTCTCGAAGGCCTGGAAGGAATGTTTGATGGCATCTAGTTCATGTGATTCAACTATGGCTTAGTTCTCTCTTCAGTGATCCTGATGGGTGGGAATTAAGGGGCATGGAGAGGAGGCACGCCCTTCCTCCCCAGGCCTTTCCATCAGCTGTGCCTGTGGACTTCCCGCATCTGCGATTTTGTCCCCACTGTACCTGCACCTGCAGCCAGCAGTCCTGTCTACCCCCTCGTCGGGGAGACCTTCCTTCTTTTCCTCCCACCCACAGGATCGCCGTCTCTCCTTGACTTCACCAGCTCCTACTGCCTGTGCTACTTCTCCCATGGTGATGAAGTAACTCTAACCTGGTGACAAGCCCACTGAACCTCCAGTTCACTGACATATATGTGCACCACCTAGTGGCCCAAACTGACAAGTGTAGGCTACCGTTTTAACCTGTAGCTCTTAAAGAGAATTGTAAAATCTGCAGGTTGGATACGCAAATAAAAACAAAAGTGTATGTTCAAGAATCACTGTGTAACAATTATTACCTAATAAATTGGCATATCCATGTAAGTCCCTCAAAGGCCTTCAAAAATAAAAGTAATAAAATGAAAGGGACATTTTCTACTGCTAGTCTACCAAGTACAGTCATTTGAGATTGCCAATGGAAACTGTATGGCATTTGTAAAAATATGGAATACAATTTGTGGAATTTGACCAATAAGGTAGAGTTTTACACAGAGGGTGCATATTAGACATAAATAATTACTTAGTATAATTAGTTACCAACTGAGAGAGAAGGGTGTTTTTTTTTAATTTTCTTTTAAATTTATTTTTATTTATTCATTTTAGAGAGGAGACACAGAGTGTGAGAGAGAGAGAGAGAGAGAGAGAGAACTCCCATATGTGCCTTGACCAGACCAGTGCAGGGTTTTGAACTGGCAACCTCAGTGTTCCCAGGTCTACGCTTTATCCACTGCGCCACCACAGGTCAGGTGAGAGAAGGGTGTTTTACATGGAGATATATTGTCAAACTGCATGGAAGGCAGAATGTGCAATACTAGATGGAGGGAAGGAAGTCAGCGATTCTGGAAGGTCTGGTGGGCTGACAGAGCCAGGGGAGATGAGAGTGGCCAGTTGAACCACTAGCTGGCCAAAAGCTACAGTCTAAGGGAGGTAGGGCTTTCATATGTGTTGTAGCAGGTGTGTGTATGGGTGTGCGTGTGTGCATGTGTGTGTGTGTGTGTTGTTGTGGAATGGGGGGCATTCCTCAAGTGAAGGACCTCCACACCTAGACAGAGGGAAGCATGTCCAAGTGTGCCGATACACTATTTCATGGCCTCTTGGAGGAGTGCCGGTATCCCAGGGTTGGCTCAATCAGGAGTTGATGTGTGAACTCCTAGCTGTGCATGAGCCGTGTGTGAGCCCTGCATCTAACCTCTCCTGGTAGAGGTGGCACCCCATGGACATTTTGAAGAAACCCATTCCTGTGCTTAATCTCCAGGTGATGAACATCACGACTCAATAAAGACCATTGGGGGTTTGGGGTTCCAAGGTCAACAGGAGTAATCTCTAAATTTGATGTCAGCCAGGGATAGCCAGAACATCTATAGTGGATGATCTAGGATTGTCCACCAGCATCCTTGCTCTAAGAGTTATTCATAGTCCCCCATACATCCAGTGCAAGCTGCTTTTTTGTGTGTGTGCACACAAGAGAGGGGTGTGGGACAGACAAGGACAGGCAGGTAGGGAGAGAGATGAGAAGCATCAACTCATAGTTGAGGCACTTTAGTTGTTCATTGATTGCTTCTCATATGTGCCTTGACCGGCGGCTCCAGCTGAGCCAGTGACCCATTGATTAAGCCAGCGATCTTGGGCTTCAAGCCAGCAACCTTTGGGCTCATACCAGCAACCCCGGGTTCCTGTCTATGATCCCACATTCAAGCTGGAGACCCCACACTCAAACTGGTGAGCCTGTGCTCATGTCAGCAACCTTGGGGTTTTGAACATGGGTCCTCAGCATCCCAGTCCAAAGTTCTACCCACTGTGCCACTATCTGGTCAGGCAGTGGAAAATGCTTTGTTAACGCACTGTCACCCCACCTCTGGCCACAGATGACTGTCCCAAGGTAAAAGCACTAAAATGTGGGGCAATTAGAAACCTTAACCAGGAATTATGGATTTTTCATGGGTTTAATTTATTCTCAATTAAAACTATTGTTGTCCTAAGTTAAAGAACCTATCTTTATTTTTTTTTCTAATTATGAAAACAACATATGCTTATTTTTGTCATTTTCAAAATTTTTAAAGAATTCAGAAAATAAAAATAAAATCCCACTACTAAAAGAGAACTATAGTTAGCATTTTGGTGTATTTTCTGGTCCTCTTTTTTGCTTGTGTGTATTTAATAAGATCATATTTTATATAAAATATAAAGTATTTTTAATCTTATGCAACTTTGTTATTTATTTATTTATTTTTTGTCTAGGCCAAGTCTTTGTTGTTGTTTTTGTTGCATTTTTTAAAATTTATTTATTCACTTGAGAGAGGAGAGAAAGAGAGAGCGAGAGAGAGGGAAGGGAGACACAAAGGGAGAAGAGCAGGAAGCATCAACTCCCATATGTGCCTTGGCCGGGCAAGCCCAGGGTTTTGAACTAGCGACCTAGGGTTCCAGGTTGAGGTTCTATCTACTGCACCACCACAGGTCAGGCCCAAGTTTTTGTTTTGAAGTATAAGGGTGTGAGTCACATATATTTATTGTCATAACTAGTAAGTATATTTGCTCCTACTGCTGCGATTTTGTTTCTACTTGGTTATTTTATCACAAGGAGGCAGTTGGAAAGGCCCAGCTATTGCAGCCCAGGGACGTAGACAAAGTCATCTGAATCTGGGGAAATCTCCTCTAGGAAATTTCCAACCTGGAAGATACTCTTCATACATGAAGCCTCTCTGACCGCAGTTACAGAAAGCATTTTATAGAACGAGCTCCAGACTCAAAGTCGGAAAGATGGTGTGACTTCTGATTCTGTCAACTCTGAGCAGTGTGATTGTACAAATGTTGCTTAGGCTAGCTGGCAATTATGTACTCCATCCATAAATGGAGGACAGATCAATCTCCAGGAGCCTAACAGGAAGGAGAAGCTAAGAGAAAGAGTAAGAACTATTCCAACAGGGGTCAACAGACAGAGCGGAGGGCACAATGGTTGAGAGAGCTAGGGTTTCTGAGTGCAGGCCCCAGCTCTGCACTCAGACTTTGGGCATCTCTCTGCCTGGCACCTAGCATTTTATAATAGCATCTTAACTGGTCTTCCTGCTTCTACTGGTGCCTCCTTCAGTTTATCCACATTGCAACTGGAGCTAGATTTCGAGAATGCATATCTAAACACCCATCAGGGCTTCCAGAGAATGAAGTCTAACTCTTCTGCTACTATGAAGAACTTCCAGGACCTGCCTTCTATGTACTGTTTTCGGACTCTGAGCTCCAGCCACAATGAACAACTTCCAGTTCCCCAAATTTGCTGTGCCCTCACCTCTAGGCCTTCAAGGCCCAGCACTCCTGCAGCCACCCTGTTTGTCTGGCTAACTCATACTGGTTGTCGGCTCCAATCTCACGTGCCACCGCTTCTGTGAGTCTTTCCTGATTTGCCAGGGCTGGACTGGATCTCGTCCTCGTGCCCTGACCCTCCATCAGAGCACCCTCCCCTTGCAGTGCCCTGGCCTGTCTACTCCTCCATCCTGCCCACTAGTGTGGTGAGCTCCTGGAGGGCAGAGGCTCCTCAAAGATGAGCCCAGTGCCTGACCCATACATGATATGCTCAGCAAAGATCTTCCTGTCACCTGTTGTTACCAAGCTGACAACGAGACAGGTCCTACTGAACTGGTCTTCTATAGAAGTCTTTAGTTTATTCCTACCCAGCATACACACACACAAACACAAACACACACACACACACACCATAATTTTTCATAAAATTCTTTCTGCTTCTGCCTTGGGGATTTGAGGGTTGGGCCATGGAGAATTTGGCCTTCTTCATCTGGATGGGTAATTAGGAGGCTACAGTTAAAAATGGACTTTTCATTTTGGTCACGAACTGCCTCGTAATTACTTCTCAGAATAAGAAAGGGGACGTGGTGTTCTGGGAGCTTAGGGGCCTTTGATGTGCAGGGCTCTGCATGGTAGAAGAGAATAGTAACTGATTATGTGTTCCGGTTTGCTTTCTGTGTTTCAGGCGGGATCACTATTTGGGGGAAAGTTAGCCTTTTGTGGCCCAGACTTGAGCTGATTTATACAAGAGCACCAGCAATCCCAGTGCATGATGCTGTCACTGTGGAAGCCAGCCACCATGGGAGGACCTGAGGACTGAGGACCTCAGGACAGGGTCCTAGGTGCAGGGCCACATCCATGTTTGGTGCCAGGACTCAGCTCCTTCTCTGGCAGCCCCCTCCCCCCCCCCCGCTTTGCTCCTCCCTTCCCCCAGCCATTCTCATTTTCTAGGCACCTGGGGGTCTCACGCCCTCCCCCTGCCCGCCCCAAGTATAGCCTGCACCTTCTAAAATATTTCATTCAAGTGGTGCTGGCCTCTCTCTAATCTCACTACTTCTGATCTCTCTTCAGGATCTATTAATCTAAAATTAAATTTGCTTCTTTCTTAAAAAAATTTAATGATCCTCATTGCCTTTCTGATAAAGACTCAAATTCTTAGCTTGATATTCAAGGAGGATGTGAAAAATCTCCATGAGTTTTATGTGCTGTTTACAAAAGTATATAGTTTTAATATTTTAGCATAACCTCATATTTAGAAAATAACCAAGTTACTTATTATTTTCAGACCCAAACTATAGGCAATAAAGGTGGGCCTGATGTTAGTCAGTGCCATATGTGAAAGACTGGCTGTCACCTGGCCAGAGGAGAAAGTGAGGAAGCCAGCCACCTGTGAGGACAGGGGCAGGGATTATGGAAGTTTGGCAAACGTCTGAAGCACTGCGCTCATGTCCACGCCCCACTGAAACAGGACAGGGCCTTCCATCTACCCAATCGCACTGCCCACCACCAGCTCAGCTGTTCACTGCCGTCCACCCGACACATCCACGTCTCCTCATGCTAAACAAGTGATGTGCAACACAGCCTTCCCAGATAACACTGTGCTTTCACTGTTTGGCACTTCATTTACATATCTGTAATAAGCAAGTATCAGTGGAGCATCTACTCTGTGCCAGGTATGTTGCTGAGGGTAGAAAAAGACACAGCCCTCGTCTTCAAAGAGGGAGCTAAGGAGAAGACAGACAAATCAAGCAAATAATCATACAATAGTAATTAATTCAAATTACGGTGAGTGCCCCAAAGAAAACTATGGATAACAGTCATATGACCAGGGTTCAAAATATCCTTCAAGCCCACCTGGCCCACTGGGTAATGCCGGAAGCCCCTACACACACACCCTCCCCCGCTTCACCAACTTCTAGGGCAATGATGGGCAATCTTTTGAGCTTGGTGTTTCAAAATTCACCAAAAAAACGAGCATAACTCGGGTGGTGTGTCACTTCGAGAAAAACGGCCTAACCGGAAGTCCCAGAACTAGATGCTCTGTGCCGGAGTTCTGTTGTTTTGGCCTACAGACCTCCGGCACAGAGTGTCTACACTACAGCAAATGTTTTATCCTCGGCTACTGCACCTGGCCGTGCAGGAGCTGAGGATGAAATGTCCTTCTCGGCATGCGGCCCCATACTTCTCTGGTATAAGGCCATATGCACCCACGTGTTATTGAAAATGGTTACGCGTGTCAGTGCTGACACACGTGTCATAGGTTCGCCATCACGGGTCTAGGGGAACCTGAGCCATGGCTGAGGCTCAGCCTCCCCACTGGGCACCTCCTCCCACCAGGATAACAAAAATGCACTAGCTTTGTACTCAGGGAGACACAGAAGACCACTAGAGGCTGAAATAGAATCCCATGACTAGGGGTCAAAGTCTGTGGGAAGCAGAGTGGGGTGTGACAGAGCTGGGGCTGCACCCCTGTAAGAGACTGCTTCAGTGCAATTCGCCCAGTAGTTTCTACTCCTGTAGCTTCCTGTTGTTGGAAAAGACACACAGGCAAGTAAGCGGCTTTCACTCCAGGGGTTGCTTACAGGAGCATCAGCCTAGCCTGGTGGCCTGCACAAGTGCAGGGAGTGGTATGGAGGACTCGCGGCCCCACGGTGGCTGCACGGGCGGGTCTCTGAGCCCGTCCTCAGGAGCTTCTGAGGCCCGCATGGTTGTCCCTTTTCACAAATGAAGATTCTCTGGGTCAAGAGGTTAGGTTACCTGCCTAAGGTCACAGCTGCTGAGGAGCAGACGCTAGACTCAAACACGTACAGCTGGCCTCTGAAGCCCATGCTGGGCTATGAGAAGAGGGAAGAAGCCTCCAGCAGAGGGGCAGCTGGGCTGCGGTGGGGACCCTGGTCAGTTAGAGCCGCCCCAGCACACAAGGGAGTGGTAGAAGCTACACTTTAAATGTGACCCTTTCTACTTGTCCTTTGTATGGTTACAGTTAGAAATGCTATATTTACCTGGGTTTACATTCAATTACTGTCATTCCCATTATAATCTAAGCTCCATGACAGAAAAGACAAGGCTTAGCTCTGCTGGCACAGTGGACTCTGTTGAAATATGTGTTAAATGACTGCATATGGAAGGCTAGTTCAAGTTTTAAAGAGGGCTGGGTAAACAGCTGGTAAAACTCTCACTCCTGCCAGGAAGAAATGCCACATCAGGAAACCCAAAGAGTCAGAGGCAGGCTTGTGCTGGGGGACTTCACCACCCCTTGGCTCTGGAGGAAAGACCTGTGTGTGCATCAGGAAACAGCATGCGGGGGGCTGTTGTGAGTCAGAAGATTCCACACCAGGACAGACTACTACTCCCCACCCTCTGCTCCAGTGTTATGAGGCCATGGGTGACCTTCAAGAACAAACATGGCATCTAAAAGTGCTACTGCTGTCCCTGGCTGGTTGACTCAGTGGACAGAGTGTAAGTCTGAAGTATGGACATCTCAGGTTTGGTCCTGGTCAGGGCACACATGAGAAGCAATCATCTGCTTCTCTCATCTTCCTTCTCCCCTTTCTCTCTCTATTCCCCTCCCACAGCCTGTAACTTGATTGGTTTGAGTGTCAGAATGGTTGGTGCTGAGGATAGTTCTGTTGGTCTGAGCATCAGCCTCAGGTGCTAAAAATAGCTCTGTTAATTTGAGCATCCACCCCAGATGAGGGTTGCCAGGTGGATCCTGGTTGGGTGCATGCAGGAGTCTATATCTCTATCTCCCCTACTCTAACTTAAAAATAAATAAATAATAAATAGAAGAGGTGGCGCAGCTTAGGACTGGAGAGAACGTGCACGTGGCTGACACATGCACACCGTACACCATCTAAGTAATTTAATAGTATCCCACACTGTAGTTAGGTGTTTAGCTGTACGTCTCTCTTTTCTCCCTACCTATATCTCTCATCTCTCCATTTTGTACCCTTTAACCTCTGCCTTTTCCTCCACGGTCAGGAGCTGAATATTTTTCATATCTCTGTGTCCTCCCTATACATGATCTTAATAGGGCTTCAAGAAGTTCTTGCAGTCTGACCAGGCAGTGGCACAATGGATAGAGCATTGGCCTGGGATGCTGAGGACCCAGGTTCTTAACGCTGAGGTCGTCAGCTTGAGCGTGAGCTCACCAGCTTGATTGAGCATGGGATCATAGATATGATCCCATGGTCACTGGTTGAGCCCAAAGGTCGCTGGCTTGAGCAAGGGGTCACTCACTCTGTTATAGCTCCCCAGTCAAGGCACATATGAGAAAGCAATCAGTGAACAACTAAGGTGCTGCAACAAAGAATTGATGCTTCTCATCTCTCTCCCTTCTTGTCTGTCTGTCCTATCTGTCTCTCTCTCTTACAAAAAAAAAAAGTTTGTTGCAGATGTGATGATGGCTTGTTGTTGGAGCAAGTGACATGATTATAAATTCTTTCTTTTAATATGTTTTGAGTAAGTCACAACTTTTCTTTTGTAGAATCACAGTTTACAGTTTGAAAGAAATGCCTTTCAGGCCTTCGGTTTATATTTTTAAGGCTGTGATCGCTCTTCCTCCTTCAGGTCTCCAAGAGCCAGCAGAGTGAGGCTGTCCCCTTACATCGCCCCCCTGGGAGATCAGCGCAGAACTGCAGCCCGACTACTTTATTTCCAAGAAAAATGAACCGAGTCCACAGAGGGAAGGCAGCTGCTCAGCCACCTGCCCCATTACTCCGCACTGTTCACTTGTAGGCCTCCTCCTAGTGCCTAGAGACACACAGGGGCCTAGAAAAAAATATTAAAAAGAAAAAAATCAACGAAGAGGGGTGATGGAGTAAAGGCTGGAGGAGGAATTTAGGAATTCCAATGTCTTATTGTTTCTTTGATTCAATTGGTTTTAACTGAAGAGTTATCAAGAAGACTTCCTTTAAGAGGTGGTAAATAAAATAGCCCCTAAAGCACAAAGACTGTTTTACTTTTCCCTGAGAGAACGAAGCCACCATTTAAGACTGAGTAGAAGGCCAGGTACCTGGACTGGCCAGGAGGCCCTGGCCACCCTCTGTCTCTGGGAGCTAATGGGTCTGTTGGTGCTTGACATTTGTTCTTAAGACTGTCGGGTATCTCCCTGAAACATTGTATTCTGTTTGTTTTTTCAAATATTTGATTATTTAATATATAACACGAAGTCCAAAAAATATTTTGAAGGAGCTTACAATAAAAGAACGCAACAAAATAAAAGCCATGTAACTAAAGACACAGAAAAAAGGAAAAATAAGAATAGGAGAAATGGCATGATGCTATGTGTGAAGTCATATCTTAGATACTCCATTCACTTGCTACAGGTGGGATTCGAATTTGGCTCTCAGCTTTCAGCAACCTAGGCACAGCGGAGAAAGCTCAGTTACAAGATACCCAGTGTGCTAAGAAAAAGAAAATCAATCAAACCAACAAATTAAAACTTCAAATAAAACGGTTGAATTAAAGAATCTCCACCTTCCTTACCTGCGGTCTGAGGGAAATCTCTTCCTAGGGTTCTTCGAAAGGGTATTTGGGGCCTAGAGGGTAACAGGATTTGGCCAGGTCACGCAGGGTCACATGAGCAGAGCTGTGTTTGGAACCAGCAGACCCGGCTCCCGTGTTGCCTTTGAATAAAGCTAACGGAGCACGAAGATGGGTGGGATGTGATAGTCACGAGAGCACGAGGGCCAGTATAAGAAGCCACAGGCCCGTGACCAGGATAAGAGCCAAGGACACTGAGCACAAACCCTCGCTTGTACACTCGCTCGTGGTAATGCCCTTGAACTTAACCTCTCTCTCACTTCCACATTTCTAAAATGGGAATGAAAAGAGTTTTTGAACAGGAAAATCATTTCACTCAGAATTTTTATATTACAACAAGCATTACTGTATTAGGGATAAATGTAAAATCTACATCTTTTTAAAAGATAATATACAGGACTCAATAAAACAGTCAAGTTTTCCTCCTTAGCTGGGGTATTCAGAGACTCTCTCTTCTAATTGATCTTATCACACTGGTACTCCAGTAAGCGTCCAATAAAGTATCCCCGCTTCTTTAGATTCAGGAAGTGTGCAAAGGCGTTCACAGCAGCTCTGCACAGAACTGTGCTAAGGACTGAAAGAAAGGGCGCATCAGAAACACATGGAAACCAGAAGCAGTGTGTTCTGGCCTCGGCTTTCCCACCCGTTGCCGCATGAGCTAATAATTTACCTTCTCTGAACCTATATCTACCACACACTGGCTAAATAACTATGGGCAAGTCAGTTAAATACTTTGAAATGTGTTTAGCAACCCACCTACTGGTAAAGCATGTAGCTTAGCACTTGGCACATAACCTCTGGGTAAATGACACATAGGCTGATAAGACTTTTAGTTTTAATTCCAAGATGCCTTTCTTGGAAAGCCTTCCTTTCCCACTGTCTCTATACATGACTTCTCTCCTGCGTTGTCACCTGCTGGCAGCCTCGTCTCTCTCAGGCTGGGCTAGGTGCCTCCCTAAGACCCCTGAACACCTTGTGCTGCCCATGGCCTCAGGCGCTATCATGGTGGGTTGCAATTATCTGTGAGCATTCTTGCTGTATGTGCATGTGGGCAAGGACGCTGTGGGATTTAGACTGGCATCCCCAGCTCCCGCCACTGCACTTGGCACAGAGCAGGCCCTCAGTCATGTTTGCTGAACTGCAAGAAACGGTGGAGTTCCTGTGGAAAATGTCATGATATTCAGAATAAAACTCTGGCATGGGAAGCGAGGCAACATTAATCTGCATTCCCACCCCGTCAGAGCGATGTTGCTGCACGATGTCAGAGTTATATATGCTGCAGGGAGTAGAAGTGCCAGGCCATAACACTCTGTTTTCTGCATTTGACCAGCTCTTCTGGAAGCTCCATTCCACGCTGACTGACCACAAGTTTCCATAAGAAATTGCCAGCTTGATTGTGGGGAAAGAATCCAGATCTAATGTTCTTTGTAAGCCTGGGACAGAAGGTATTGTTGCTTAAAAAATGGAACTGTCTAAATTAATTTTCCTGAAACAAACATCTCTGCCAAATAAAAGCAATGCATAATAACAACCCATAATTAAAAGCAAAATGATACCTTTTGTTAAGTGGGGAAAGCAAATGTGTTCTCCACAATAAATAAATAAATAAATAAATAAATAAATAAATAACCAAAATGTTATTTTCTTGGAACTCTAGGGACACATCTTGAATCTGATGAGAGGGAGTTGTGCATATATGCGTGTGCATGTGTGTATGTGTGTGTGTGCATGTGCGCGCGTGTGTGCATGTGTGTGTTTAGAGTGGGGTGAGGGAGATGTCTCTTTTTGTCTTCCCCCTTTTTCTTTTGCTTTTGAAAAACAAACCATTGATCTCTGATTTCTGAACAATGCAGCCAGAATATTCTTAAATCCTATTACACTTTTAACACACCAGGAATTGGGAAAGTGATGGGTATTAATATTTGTTTAACTGCCCTTATTTTCTCTTGACTAATTTTCCTAAGCTATTTTTATTGTATTTCAATACACACACACAAACACACACACACACACACACACACACACACACACACACACACACACACTAAACTGATCAAGTCTTTCTAGAAGAGGTAAGATGTTTAAAACTTTAATTGAACATCTTCTTGGTAATAAATGTTTTATTTATATTTTCTCATTTTATCTTCACAACACTTTCAGAATGCAGGTATTTAACCCCCGTGTTACAGATGAGAAAACTGATGATCAAAGAGGTAAAGTAAGTCGCCTAAAGTCACATAGATAGTAAGTGACAAAGCTAAGATTTCAACCGAGTTTATGGCTAGGGAGCCCATGTCCTTAAAAATACTCTTTCCATAGTATATAAAACATTAAACAATATCGATTATAACAAAATAAAGAGAAAATTACACAGAAAAGCTCAACATCTGAACAGCCATTTCTGTTTCTTCCATGCTGTTTTCTAGTTCTCAGTGTTCATGCTTATAATGCATGGCTATTAATGATATATGAAAAACAAAGATATAGTCATGGCATAAATATGATTTTGCTACTTTCTGCATTCTGCTATTTTTAGGTTACATTTATATCACAAGAAGTTTTCCAATAGTATTACCAAGTCACTATAAACATTATTTTAATGAGTTCATAATGTCTGGTTAGTGAAAGTGCATAGTTTACTTAAGTACAGGACATTTAGGCTGCTATTATTTTCTTATTATAAATGGCATTACAACACACATCTTCCTGAATACAATTTTTTCCTTCATTTGGATTAGATTATTTCTCTGGGATAAATACCCAAGAGTAGAATTACTGGGTCAGAAAGTATGTACTTTTTTATTACTCTTGATAAATATTGCCAAATTGCTTTCTCGTAGGGTCATTTCAATTTGTACCCCAGGAACAGTGTGTGAGATAAAGATATTACTGTAGCCTTGCCAGCATGGGGATTACAACTTTCAAAAAAAATTTCTTTGTTAATGTAATAGTTAACATATGGTATTTGACCATTATTTTAATTGTCTTTTTTAAAAAATTTTTTGATTCAGTGGGTTTAAACTCTTTTTTATTATCTTGTTCATTCATTATATTTTCTACAGTGAGAACTGATTTTCCGCATTTATCTGTCCAGCATTTGTATTTTAGCTCTGTTTTATTTTAAACTCTTAAGAGAGAAGTACCTCTCTTATACTTGACTGTCTTTGATGGCACTGGAAATACCCAGTTTCACACCAAATAAAATGCTCACTCTTAATAAAAGGGCCCTTTTTAAGGTATCCAAGCACAGATGGATCCCCCTGAAATTTGGAAACACATAGCTACATAGTGCTGGTATGGGCTCATGAGGATTTAAGGGTGATGCTTGGAGCTCCTCCCCTCTCCTTTGCCTCCTTCTAGATACCGATGATGTCATTTCCCCCAGAGCATGAGGAGCTCTTCAGGACACCAGGACCCTGACTGGGCCTCTGTGCAGGGGTGGGTTCTCCCCATCCCCAATCCCTTTAGATGTCTCACTTGAAAGTTCTGTAGAAGGGAATAATCCAAGGGCCTCCGGCTTGGGAGGAGGTATGCCTTCACCCTCTGAGAAAGACAAGCAGGATCATCCTTGTGACCATGAGGAAAGAAAGCCGTTGGCTTGCCTGACCTGGCCAAAGGGAGTTTGCTCAGCACATACCTGAGGTTCCACCTTGCAGCCGACCAGTGCCATGTATTTGTGTGTGTGTTTTCTTTTCTGTTTTGCTTTGTTTTGGGAATTTTGTGGGCAACTGCTATCTTTTGTGGATATGTTTTTGTTGTAATATAAGGTTATAGTAATTAAATATATAGAAATATAAAAATATGGAAGATACATAAAAGTAATTCAAAGGATATTAAAAACAATTATTAAAGTTAGGCCTTTTGGATAAGAATTAGTATAGTGGCTTAGTGCCATAACTTTGTAATGTGATAAACAGACTTTGACTTACAAGCAGGGCCCAGTTAGTATGTGTGTGAAGTTATACCTAGATAAGAAGTAGCTTGGTGCTATGGCTCTGTAATGTGATATACAGACTCTGACTTTCAAAAAGGGCCCAGTTAGTATGTGTATGAAGTTATACCTAGATAAGAAGTAACTTGGTGTTAATTACATAAACTTTGTAAACTGATGTAAATAGGAACATCCTAAAAAGTGGTTTGATGTAAACATTTTAGTAGATTGACGTAGAGGAGATTCTCCCAAAAAGGTGGTTTGAAGTGGTAATCCTGTAGATTGACACCTGTTAGAAGGCGTTGGCCAGAAAAGGTTCTAAAGCTGAGGGGCCCCTGCTGCAGTAGTCACCCAGACTCCAACTATGGTGTGAACTGTCTCCACGCCGCTCTGAGCTCTGACCAAAGCCAGCCGAGAGGAGCATGCTGACAGGGCCCCCTTAAGCTGTACCCAGGCACGCCAAAAGGATTTGTGAGTAATAAATTGCCTGTGTGATTATTGAAACTAATTTGTGTGTCAGTCGTGTCTTTTCTCTGGTGGCACTTAACAGTAGTATCCTTATAGCCGCCTCAAGAGTAGTCTCGAAGAGGCTGCCAGCCCTGCTGATAAGCAGGAGTGTCCCACTGCACAGGGAAGTCAAGTCAGGGACGCCTGATAGACGTAGAGCTTGGGTTCTACTGGGACAGTTTTCTTCTGAGAATTTGATGGAAAAGTTTGTTTTAGGCTAGGATGTATGTGTTCAAGACCCTGAATAGTAGCCTTCTACTTTCTCTCTATAAATATCATTGAGCTCCTCATTTTGATGCTTCCGAGGATAGCAGTCACTCAATTAGCCATAGATGTGCATTGCTTAGTACATATTGTATACACAGCTCTGTGCTAAGCCCTGGAACAGGATGGGAAGCAGGTCTACGTAAGCACTTTCCTGGGCCAGGCATTCTGCTTACATTGGCTCACATAGGCCCCACAATGTTATGAGGTATGTTTCATAAATCAGTTTTATAGATGAAGAAACTGAAGTTCAGAAACATAAAGGGAATTATCCATGATCATACAGTTATAAGTTGGTCTCCCAGCCTCTATTTTCATTGCCCTCAACCCACTGTGGACCCAGCAACCAGAGTGAAATTTCAAAAATGCAAATCTAGCATGCTGCTCCACTCTTTAAAATTTCCCATTGGCAAAACAGTAACATCTCAACCACGTAACATCACTGCTCATGCCTGCCTCTGTGCCTCTGTGCTTCCGTGCTGGCCACCGCTCCGCTTATAGTGCAGGCTTGGCCAATATATGCTGTGCCCTTGCCACGTCCTTCCTGTCACAGTCGTTCCTCAGTTAGCTACTTCCCACGTGTTTTTTCAAATCTCAGGTTATGGGTCACTTTCATCTTTAAGCATGACCTGACTTCCCCAGACTGGTTTAGATGACATTCTTCTGAGCCTAGACCACCTCTTGCCTCTCCCCAAACCCAGCACTTTGGCTTTGATCCTGTAATTGTCTGTTTATTTTCTTACTCAACTGTGGGCTCCTTGAAGGCAAAAACTGACTCATTTATCATTGTCTTCCTTGTTTACTCACAGTGCGCGGCACAAAGTAGATGCCTGCTATAAACCGAATGTGTGTGTTTACCCCCAAATTCATATGTTGAAAATTAATCTACAGTGTAATGGTATTTGGATGTGTGGCCTTTGGGAGGTGGTAGGGTCATGAGGGTGAACCCCTAATGAATGGGATTAGTGCCCTTATAAAAGAGACTCTAGAGAGATCTCCCCTTCTGCATGTGAGAACACAACAAGGCAGTGACCATCTGTGACTCAGGAAGCACTAGACACTGAATCTGCCAGTGCCTTGATTTTGGACTTGCAGTATTCAGAACTATGACAAGTAAATTTCCTTCCCTTAGTTAATAAACCAGCCAGTGTATGGTATTTTTGTTATAGCAGCCCAAACAGACTAAGACAACACCCCTAGGTACACTTGAATAAATTAATAAATGAGCAGAATCAGAAGAGACTACAGAATTAGCAAACAGGTTGTCATACAAGGGGTCAAGATTGTTGTTGTTGTTTTTCCATTGTTCTTTTTTGTAGCTACTTTGAGGTGCTGGATGTTCCTGTTTAGCATTGGTGGAATAAATAATAAAAGTTTCTGATCAGCAGTGAACAAAGAGGAAGGCATTATTTGTAGTTGATCAAGCCTTTGTCTTCTCAACTCTAGTCCCCTGGAGGGCCTGCCCCCCACCAACACTCTGCGAGGACCAGCGGCTTTGCAGTTCCCCCGGGCTTCTCTCCTGGCTCTGCCTCTTTCTAGCTCCAGCTCCCCAGTGGCTACCATTGAGCAAATGCCCACCAAGTGCCAGACACTGTCCTCTGTGTTTTATTTCTCTTTCCTCACATCTCTGATTCTTGTTAACAGACCTGAAATGCTGGTATCACCCTTCTTATACAGATGAGAAAACCGACATTCAGTCCGTCTTAGTTACGTTTTCTAGGCAGCGGTTAAAAAGTTCCAGTCTTGGATTCAAACCCCAGTCTCACTGATTCCAGAGTCCATGCTCTTTTTCTACATCACGCCCCACCCTGCTTCTAGTAGCCTTCTAGCTATGAGTACACAGTATGTGAATAAAAAAATATAATAAATTATTTGCATTCTTATTTTGAAGAATTGCAGTTTCTTTGAATCAAACCTTTTCTTCCCTGAGCCAGCTCCTATGTGTGGGCCGATGGCAGATGGTGACAATTGTCCACTGCTTCTCTGAATATTACATTTGTATCCTATTCAAAAAGACACTTACAAAGATGTGTCTGTGGATATAGATGGAGCACAGAATAGAGGATACACTTTTCTTCATTGGCCTATTATGTCCCTGAATGTGTCAATATTTTTTTTCTGCAAGTGGAGCACTACATTGGATTCCCTCTTGTCTCTGCTTCAATGGCTTTGTAATTACCAGGCACACAAGAATTCGGCAGCTGGCCCCCTATGGAGAGAACACAGGCTCCAGCACTTAGAGGAGTTGAAAGAAGAAAGAGCTCCTTGTGCTGAAAGGGATGTATCAGTGGCCTCTTTAACCAGGTGTGTGTGTGTGTGTGTGTGTGTGTGTGTGTGTGTGTAAGTGCACGCACTCGCTAGCGCTCCTGCACTTTGAATATCGATAGAAAGTGAAAGTGAGAAAGGGCAAGAGAGAGATAAAGCAAGAGCAAGAAGGAGACAGAGATAGAGAGACACACGGAGAGAAAGAAAGTAAAAACAAAACAAGAAAACAAAGCAAACAAACAAACAACAAAAATACAGAAAAAGAAAGTGAGAATAAAGAAGCAGCTCTCTGAAACTCACCTGAGTGGGCCCTGGAAGGCTCTTAGAGATCTTCTAGTTCAAGGTCAGTAAACTAAACCTGCAGCGCTGTGAATCTGCTGCCTGTTTCTGTCTGCACAGCCTATAGCTAAATATGGTTTATATATTTTTAGATGACTGAAAACAAAAGTAAAAATACCTTGTGACATAAAAATTATATGAAATTCAAATTTCAGTGTCCATAATGTCCACAAATAAAGTTTTATTGAAACAGTCTCACTTGCTCATTCTCATTCTGTCTATGTCTGCTTTTGTCTTACAAAGAACAAGCTGAACGGCTGAAACAGAGAGTGTTTTTGTCTGCAAAGCCTGAAATATTTATTGCCTTTTACAGAAAAAGTTTGCTAGTTTCCTGATCTAGAGCAAACTCCAGAGCCAACAGCCACCTTGAAGGTAGAGGTTATCTGCATGTGACTTAAACCTGAATACCTGGTGCCCAGTACAGGACCTAGTACCAAGACTGGCTACAAAATGTGCAGGTCCCCGGGCAAAATGAAAATGCAGCGTGCTCCTTATTCAAAAAAACAGGATGAAAATGCCATTAAAGTGCTAAAATATAAAGCCTTTTTCTTTCTTCTGCTGTTTCTCTCTGAACCTATCATGACATTTTTTATTTTCTATTTAGTATCACGTTCCCTTGGGTGTGGGGATAGTTGCAGGCCGCGTGAAGAGCATCACGGTGTCCTGGGGCCCCAGCCTGAGACTGGGTAGGTAAGTGTACATGGCCTACTGGCTGGGGGAATGCTCTCCCCCTGCCTCCATCCCCCACCAGTTGCCAGCTGGGGGCAAGGACACAGAGACAGACATTTCCCTGGCTGCCCCAATCCTCAGCAGATGGCAATCCCCAAGGGTATTGCGACTCTCACACTGGGATAGGCTACGTGCCGGGACAGGGGTGGGCAAGAGGCTAGCCCTTATTGAGCTGTCTACTGAACGTACCCTGGCACTGCCATCCTGGGAAGCAAAAGGCTGGGGTCAGCTCGGGACTCCAGAACTGAAGGCACCCAGCCTGAGGAGCTATGGAGCTGGCGGCAGGCAGGACTATGCATGAGCCCTCAACGCCAAGCCTCTGATGCATGCTTTATTGCCTCGTCAGATTTTGCTTATAAAACACAAATTCATAAATAAAATTACTACGAGTTTTCAGACAGCAACCACAGAGCAGGAGATCCCCAGCGCAGGGTCCGTCTGAGTGCGGGGCCCTGTGCGGCTGCGCCAGCACGTGCCCAGGAAGCTGGCCCCGCTTCCCACACTGCGAGAACTGCAGGGCTGCTGCGGCTGGAGTGCTCCTAGATGAGACTGTCATGGCGGAAGAATACCTGGATGCTCAGCTCTACCACGTCCTAACTCAGAACCACTGTTGCTTTACTGTCAACTGTGTATCTCTTTAACGGTTCAAGAGTGATATTCAGGAATGACCATATTCTGAAGCTTGTTGGTCACTTTCACACTTTTCTGGGAGCAATCTCAGGCACCTGAGTCAGCCACAATTCTCACTGGTATCACTACATTAGCTTCCATTTTCATTTCCGGATCCCAAGATATTCAGGAGTTTCAGGACTGTAAAGGAAACGAGCCTACACACCGTTAGCTCCCATCTAAGTCAGCAGAGAAGTATGGGATGCCAGAGAGCACTGTGGGACTCCAAGGGGGTAGTCCAAATGGGGTTGAATGGAACGTGTCCTGAGAAGAGGGAAGGGTTTGAGGGTCCATGTGGAGCTTCTGCATGAGCAAAGGCTCAGAGATGGACAAGCATATGTGCACCCAGGGAGTGATGACCATTCCAGTGGGACTGGAGCACAGAGGACAAAGAGGGTCCCGTGGGAGATGACCCTGGAAAATGGGAGTGCACAATACCGTCTTCTCTGCTCCACTTAGGAGTTTGCATTTCATTCCTGAGGCCACAGAAAGCCACTGGAGAGTTCAGTGATAGAGAGACAACTTGCTAATATGTGCCCTTGGCCATGAACAAACCTGCCTACAGGGAGTGAGAATGGCTCAGATCTGCCTATCCCCATTGGAGACGCACACCCAAGACAGGAGAGAGGGAAACAGTGTCCGGAGAAGCTTCCATGGACCCATCTATGCTAGGAGCCTTATATATGTACTGGAACATCTCCTTTTACAGATGGGAACTAAGGCTAGTGTTCCTCCAAAGACCACAAGGAAGCAGAGCTAGCATCCTGCCTTGGTCTACCTAACACCCTTGTCCAGACCCTACTGGTGCTCCACTCTGCTTTTTAAGAATCCCAAGCAGACAGCCCAAAGCTACCTATTTCCCATGGGATGAGCCATAGCCTCTATCTAAAGGCTCCTCCTGAACTTCCAGAGGGTAGAAGTGATCATTCCTTTCATTTTTCTCCAACTGGCCCTGATTATTACTGACATTGCCCATCTGAGACTATGGATGCCTCAAAGGTCTCTCTCCTCTTTGAATTCCCAGTGTCCCGCATAGGGCCTGGAACAGAGTAGGTGATCAATCCCGGTTTTCAGAATGAGTGAATAAATTAAAGACTACACTAATTCATTAATTAAAGACCTCTCTAATTCATCTTGGAGTCCGTGACCCTCTTAAGTGGAAGCCAAGGCCAAAAGCAACCCTTGCTGTTTTCAAGAGGAGGCATGCTGAGGCTAAGGGCTGGGTGGGTGACGTTCAGAGTTCCAGCATCAGAATGGAACTCACAGCAAATACTGCCCACAAACAGCACAGCTACACAGGCTAATTTATGTTCACACCAGAGCCAGCCCAGCCCCCAAAGCCCAGAGCTCTTTACAATTCCAAAATGATTAAAAGCATCACACAAACCCATATTTTCCATTTTTATTAAAAGCACTAAAGCGGGCTGTGCTTTCTCATGTCAATGGGGAATCACTTACCAACCCAGGGAGAAAAGCCTTTTCTCAGATGGCCAAGGCAGGCTCCTCCACATCCCGCTCTGGGCACGCTTCTGCCTCTAAACCCCGCCGTTCTTCTCTCCTTCAAAGGAGGCTGCCTTCTTCCCACCACACGATGACTGTCCCACCCAAGCCCACCTTTGCCTACATCCTCATCAGTCAGAGGCATATCCCTGCTTAAGATCTTTACAAGCTGCATCTGTCCTAACAGCTCAGCCTGACATCTAAGGCCCTTTACAAGGGTGCAAGCTGCCTTTCCAGTCCCAAATCCTATCTTTCTGACAGAGGTTGACATGTTCTCAAAATACCCAGGATGTTTTCCCTCATTCTCTAAACCTTTGCCTGGGGCATTCCCTGGGTGTAGGGTGGCTTGCCTTCCTTTCTCTAACTGGGAAGTATCTATTTCTTAGCATTTGAGATCTAACTCAGTTTTCACCTTTTCTCAGAAGCAGTGCTGACTTTCTAAGGCCAAGTTCATTGTTCCTCTTCTCTAAGCGTTAAGTTCATTTCCGTGCACCTCATACTGAACTGAGTGTGCTTGTGCGTCTGTCTCCCCTTGCTTTTTATTTACATACAAAAGCAATCTGAAGAATATAAGAGCCCCAAATCACATCCACTTGTGTGCTTGCACTTGCACTCATGTAGTCTGCCTTTCCTCATGTTACTAGGGAGAAACTATCCCTCCCCCCATCTAAGGCCATTCCCTCAACTCGCTCCCTTCCCCAGATCCCTTCCCTTTCCACCTACTCAAGGACATCACTCCAGCATTTTTGCACCACCATTTTTTTCTAGTTGATTAGATCATTCTAAACAATATAAAAATGTGTTGTTATTTTTTCCATTAAAAAGAAATAAAACCTTTAGATCCTGGCCAGTTGGCTCAGTGGTAGAACATCAGTCCAGCATGTGGATGTCTTGGGTTTGATTTCTAGTCAGGGAACACACGAGATGTGACCACCTGCTTATCCACCCTTCCCCTTCCCCTTCATTTTCTCTCTCTCTTCTCCTCCCATAGCCATGGTTAGATTGGTTTGAGTGAGTTGGTCCCAGGTGCTGAGGATGCTCTGCCCCAGGCGCTAAAAATAGCTTTGTTGCCAAACATGGCCCTAGATGGGCAGAGCATCGCCAGTAGGTGGCTTGCTTGGTGGATCCTGTTAGGGGTTACATGCAGGAGTCTATCTGTCTAAATCACTGTTTCCTTATTCCTCATCACCCCTGTCCTCTTGAACTCACTCCAGTAAAACTTTTGTCCCTACCTACTGCTGAAACTGCTCGTGCCAAAGTCCCCACGATGTCTGTATTAAATGTAATGGTTGGTTCCAATCTGCATTACACCTGACAGATCAGTAGCACTGGAACCTCCTCCCCGCACCACTTTTTAAAATCTTGACTTTCAGGATACCACACTCTACTAGTTAGCCCCTGTTTCGCTGGCCTATTCTTCTACAACTCATTTGCTGGTTCCGCTTCTTCTCTCAGACTTTTAAACCTTGAGATGAGCCAGGCTCAGTCTCTGGAAATCTTTTCTCCTCCAGCTATATTCACTCCTTAACGGTCTCCCGCAATTTAACAGATTCCAAGATGCATACCCAGCACTGGCTTTTCCTTTAAACTCCAAACTCATCTCCAACTGCATCTTTAATATCTCCATGTGAATGAATGTTTAGCAGCCACCTCAGCTTTAACATTCTAAAACCAAAGCTCTACTTCCCTTCTCCAATCCTGTTCCACCCACTGTCTTACCCTTCTCATTTAAGGAAACTTGATAGATCTATCCTTCCCAATGCTCAGATCGAAAAACGTGGTGATACCTTTGACAACAATCTTTCTTCCATGTACCATATCTAATCTCTCATCGAATCACAAGGCCTCTGACATTGGCTCTGTCTTCAGAATAGCTAAATTCTGACCATTTCTCACCACTTCTACCTAGTCCCTGCCACCATCATTTTTCACCTGGATTATTGAAATAAGCTCTTCACTGGTGTTCCTGCTTCATCACTTGCCAAATACTCTAAGACTGTTGTCAGAACATCATTTAAATTATGGCAAAACAAGACAAGTCAGCTCAATCGCTTAAAGGCTGCCATCCCACCATAGTAAAAGCCAAAGTCCTTACAATGTCTTTAAAGGCTCTGTCTGATCTGATGCTCTATTAGCACAGTGACCACATCTCCCACTAGCACAGTCCCTCTCTGTCACTGTGTCTGCCACTGGCTCCCTGCTGCTCCCGGAGCACAGCGGTCCTGATCTACTCTCATGGCTGCTGTGCGTCAGCTCATTTCAGTGACAGCACTTTCCCCAGACACCCACAAATCGCTTCCCTGCTTCCTTCACAGTGATGTCCCCCCTGACTATCTTATTTAAAATCTCAATTCATTCTTTTCTTTGTACCCCCCCCAACCCCCCACCCCCCGTCCACACTCTTTCCACACTCCACCTTCTCTTCATTGCTTTATTTTTCTTCATAGTAGTTTAGGGTGATTATTGTTCTAGTTTATACCTCTTTACCCAGTGTAATTATTAGTAGGTTTTTGCTTTAACCTTCAGAGGGGTCCTGATCTGGACATAAATTAAACAATCACTTTACTTTTCATCGCCTAGTATAGTAAATACAGTGTGTCCGTAAAGTCATGGTGCACTTTTGACCCTGTGACCGGTCAAAAGTGCACCATGACTTTACGGACACACTGTATTTTACTTGTTTATTTTGCTTATGTATGTTTTCCCCTTTTAGAACGTAAATTCTATGAAGGTAGGGAATTTCCTAAGTTTTGTTCTTTACTTGATCCCTGGTACCTAAACCAGTACCCAGCACATAAGAGGTGCTCAATAAATATTTGCAAAATGAATATGTTTACATTTTATAAATAATAACAAAGGCAGCTGTACAACTGCTTAGTCACGTGTGTGTGTGTGTGTGTGTGTGTGTGTGTGTGTGTGCATGCGTGCGTGAGTGTGTGAAAGATGAGGTCCTGGCCTCACTTCAGGTCAATGTTCATACCTCCGCACCCGGGTGAGGGAATATATTTTATTCCAAGACACTGTTAAGCCTCTAACTTTCAATAAAATGCCACAGTGGATCAAGGATCTCAAAGAGGAACATCAACTTGTAAAGTTCACGCCATCAGAAATCTTAGACATGTGATTGATCAACCTCAGTCTCATATTAAGGAGGCAGTGCTTAGGACAGCCCCACAGCACAAAGGAAAACAGTTTTCACGTGTAAACACTGTTCACACCATTACCAAACCCTGCCCCCCACCAAGGCATAATGACCATGCTCTGTGTCACGGGGAGGAAAGCACACATTACCCAGATGGCGGGTTTCGGACGCATGCCTGTGACATTATCTCTAATCATATACAGTCTATTTCATATCCGCCTTTTTGTGGGCTTCACAACTTACAATTATTGCCAGCAGGAAAAATAGAAGAAAAAAAGGGGAGATATTGGAAGGGAGGGGTATAGATAGAAAGGAAAATTCTTTCTGATAGCAATAAACTATGTAAGGAAGATAGACCAGAGCTTATTAGAAAATATTAGAAACTGTATTTGGATTAAAGCTAAGAAAAATGAATTGTATGTAAGCTGGGAGACTCTGCAGTCAGGGAGATCTCATAAAACTTTTCGGACTGTCTCATTAAATGGTGTGTCTGTGACACCGGAAGGAAGCTAGTGGAAGTTATGAAATGTGTCAGATTTACAGTCCTGCCTGGATATTTCATAAATCTGTACAGGATCTGGAAGGACCTCTGAGGTTAATGAGCTAAACTCCATTTTATAAAAGAGGAGAAGGACCTGCAAGACAAGAACCCAAATCCAGGCATCCTGACCCAGAATATGGCTGATCTGCCTGCAGAAAGCCATGCCAACAGGAAACTCTTTCTTGCGCCATTTACCCTGGGTCTGGGCATGGGAGGAGTTTCCTCCATGCTTGGCACTGGTCTGGGAGGATGGCAGAGTTCCGAGAACATCATGAGTTTGAGGGAAGAAACCTGCTGGACCCAGTAATCCTGACACTGTGGGCCTGTCTGAAGACCGTGGCCTGCTTGTGTGCACATGAGTGCGCGTGCATGTCCCCAGCCGCTGCCCTCTGTGGTGGCGCTGGAGCACAGGGCTAAGGTCCCGTGGACAGGCAAGCTTCACTCCTGTGTTCCCTCCCAGCAGGTGCCACAACCTTCTTGTTCCCTCTCTTACCTAGGTGTATCCATCCTTCAGGGCTCTGTCACCCCCCAACGCAGAGGGAACCGCAGTGGTTAAGCCCCCAGGTTTCAGGGTCACACCAGCCTGCGTCATCTCTCAGAACTCTCTTCACTACTTGTGAAACGTTTACTTCTCTGAGTCTGGTGTCTGCATGTGTAAAAACTCCTGCTTTTGCAGGATTGTGGTATGTGTTGAATAATATATTACTTTTAAAGGGACTAGAGTAGTTAGATAATTGACTGGAGTAAGAATTTGCTATATGTTCTAGCACTGCTCCCTCTTCTCCTTCTCCAGGAAGTGGTTGGGCTATTAGTTATTGTTTTCCTGAGACTTTTTGAAGGAGTGTAGAGCATAAGCTGCTTGGAGTCAGTGGTATTCTTATGTTATTTTGAAAGCCAGGGTCCACTGAAGGAACTGTGGACTGTGTGTGGACATCTTGAGGGAAAAAGGAGTAGGGGGAGAATGACTTTAAGGAGGAGGGGTAGTTCTCAAACAGGCAGGAGGGTGAAGGTCAGTGTCTGTCACCGGTACTCCACTCTGCAGCAGAATCCCAGGGTACGTTCAGGTTGGTGGGTTGTGGACTTAAGGTTTGGCGGACTCATCAAAGATCATTCTGCCCCAAGCAGTGGATGGAAGCAGCAGCACAGGGATACGAAGGCCAAGGAAATGGTTGTGCAGTGGGAATTGGTCTGGATTAATAAACAATGATCAGAGAGGTCACACCAATGCGTCTGATACTTTGGTGCTGCATGAGATTCCGTGATCTTAACAAAATATGGGGGTGGGAAGCCCCAATAATGAGAGATTCAATTTACTACCAGTTCAGTAAGGTGTAGGCTACAAGTTCAGTTTGTGTTTTTAATAAAAAAAGAAACATATTTCTTGCACTCCTGAGTTTGTAGACAAAGACTCATAACCATTATAGTGGAATGGTGTCCTCCATGGAGTAATACTCTATAATTGGCAGGTATTATCATTATACGATATCACTTACTAAATTTATTTCAAAAAAAATTATGGAGAGGGTAAGGTCAGTAAAAATCTAGGGGTCAGGCTAAGGTTGGTCAAAACATAAGCGAAATGAGCTCTCCACCTGCACACAGGCTGGCACCATATCTGAGTCTCCGTCAACCTGGCTCACATCATTCTACTTATCCTGCTGATTGCCTGAGACCTACCTACCCCACCTAAGTTGCAGTCCTATCTAAGCTGTGTCCAGTGCATTTGTTTTCATACAGATGGTCTGTCTTGGCTCACACTTAGGACTTTCCTAACATCTTTCAAAGGTTCACTAACCTCAGACAAGCAGCACCTGGTCTTGGAATGAACTGTACCTCTTGTTAAGTGACTCCAAGCCTGGCACTAGCAGCAACTGGCTTTGATTCACAGCTTAGCCATCCCTGGCTCCTCAACACACCGTACAAGTAGCAGTCATCTGCAGATTGCTTTGTAGTTTCAGCACACAGTGGCTGACCTTGACCTGTACCTTCTGGGAGAACCCAGAGCCAGCATACCTAAGGATAGCCTCAGGCCACACCTGAAACACCACCGAACCACATCCACCAGCGACACACTCCAGGGGCAGACTTGTTAGACACCAGAGCTTCACTAAAGTGAGTCCTTCTCTGTGGGGTCCCCTGCAGAGGAGCCCTTCTCCTATAGTTGAGGCCAGTACTCACAGCTAATCGGCCTGGGGTCAAGCCCTTCCACTGATGTGCCAATAGCAATTAAGGCTCAATTATAACAGGAGAGTGTACACAGACCACATGAGGGGTGTACCTGCAGGGCCCAGCTTGAAACACCAGGAAAACTGTGCCACTCCACCGAGACCAGAAGATGTAGCAGCTCTACCTAATACATAGAAGCAAACACAGGGAGGCAGCCAAAATGAGGAGACAAAGAAACATGTCCCAAATGAAAGTAAAGAATGAAACTCAAGATAAAGAACTAAATAAAAAAGAAAAGAAAAAAATGGAGACAAGCAATCTACCAGATTCAGAGTTCAAAATACTGGCTATAAGGATGCCTACTAAACTTAGGATAAGAATAGATGAAATCAGTGAGAACTTTAACAAAGAGATAGGAAACATAAAAATAAAGATAGAAAACATAAAAAAAATAGTGAGAAAGGAAGAATACAATAACTAAATGAAGAATACATGAGAGAAAATCAACAGTAGTTAGATGAAGCAGAGGATAAAATCAGTGATTTGAAAGATAAGGTAGAAAAAACACTCAATTAAAACAGCAAAAAGAGAGATTAGAAAAGAAAGGTAGAGGGTATATTCACCTTCTCCCAAGACCAAACTAGAATTACAACTAAAATACAGAACAATCAATCTAAATAACCAACTGAAGACTAGCTGAACAGAAGTGCAGAGAGTCCCACACAAGATGAATCCAAGGAGGCCCAAACCAAGACACATCATAAATTAAAACAGTAAAGGTTACACACAAAGAGAATCTTAAAAGCAACAAGAGAAAAGCAGTTAGTTATCTATAAGAAAGCTCCCATAAGGCTGTTGGCTGATTACCCAACAAAAACTTTTCAGGCCAAAAGAAATTGGCATAAAATATTCATGGTGATAAAAAGCCAGGACCTATAACCAAGATTATTCTACCCAGCAAAGCTATTGCTTAGCCTCTAAAAACAGATAAAGAGTTTCTCAGACAAGGAAAAGCTAAAGGAATTCATCATCACCAAACCAGTATTACAAGGGTATTCCTTAAGAACAAGAAGAAAAACAAAGATAAAAATATAAATAATAATAATGACATATTATTATGATATATAAATAATAAATATGACATCTACCAACAATCACTTTAAATGCAAATGAATTAAATGCTTCAATCAAAAAACAGGGTGGTTGAGTGGATAAGACAACAAGACCTTTACATATGCTGTCTACAAGAGACTCGCTTCTAATCAAAAGACACAAAGACTGAAAGTAAAGTAATGGAAAAAGATATTCCATGAAAATAGAAATAAACAAAAAAATATGAGAAACCACCTCAGACCTGTTAGAATGGCTATTACCAACAAGACAAGAAATAACAAGTGTTGGAGAGAATGTGGATAAAAAGGAACCCTCATTTACTTCTGGTAGAAATATAAACTTGTATAACTACTGTGGAAAACAGTATAGAGGCTTCCTAATAAATTATGAGTAGTTACCATATGACCCCGCAAACCCTCTTTTGTGCATCTACCCCCCCCCAAAATTGAAAACATGTCTTTGCAAAGATATATGCATCCCTATGTTCACTGCAGCATTAATCATGGTGGTCAAGACATGAAAGCAACTGAAGTATCCTCTGATAGAGGACTAGATAAAGGAGATGTGGTACATATATACAATGGAGTACTGCTTCAGCCACAAGAAAAGATGAAATAATGCCATTTGTGACAACATGGATAGATCTTGAAAATATTACTCTAAGAGAAATGAATAAAACAAAAAAGTAAAAAACCGTATGATTTCACTCATATGTCAGATATAAAACTGAAAGCAACAAATAAACAAACAAGAAAAACAAACAAAAACTCATAGACACAGACAACAGTATGGAGGTTACCAGAGGAAAGGGGGGTGGGGAGGTAGCAGGAGTCAAAGGGGGTCAAACATATGGTGATGAAAGAAGATATGACTTTAAGGGGTGGGCACACAATGCAATACACAGATGATGTATTGCAAAATTGTACAATTTGAAACCTATGTAATTTTATTAATCAATGTTACCTCAATAAATTTAATTTAAAATAAGCTGGGGAAGCAATACTTATACCAAACAAAACAAACCTTAAAACAAAGGCTATAACAACAGGCAAAGAAAGAACCAGCAATTCCACTTTTGGGTATTTATCCAAAGAAATTCAAAATAACAGATCAAAAAGCAATTGCATCCATATGTTTATTGCAGTATTATTTACAATAGTCAAGATATGGAAGCAACTGAAGGGCACATCAGTTAATGAATGGGTAAAGAAGAAGTGCTGTATATACTCTATATAATGGATTATGACACAGCCATGAAAAAGAATGAGGACTCTAATCATCTATAACAGCATGGATGGACCTAGAGCAATGGTTCTTAACCTGGGTTCTATCGAACCCTAGGAGTTCGATGAGTCGGTCTCAGGGGTTCGGAGAAGCCTCTGCCGTGGAGGCCAGAATAAAGTAATACCGTACTTTGTTGTGAGTTCATGCACTTTGTTGGTTTTGTTCTTTGAGCAAGGTGATGTTCATGCACGGCTCATTTAGTGCACCAGTAAAAAAACATATACCTATGTCTTGAATTTGGGGAAAAAAATCATATTTTATTTATCACTAAAGAAAGGTTCGGTGAATGCGCATATGAAACTGGTGGGTTCGGTACCTCAAAAAATGTTAAGAACCACTGACCTAGAGGGTGTTGTGTTGAGTGAAATAAGTCAGATAGAAAAAGACTGATGCTGTATGCTTTCACTTACATGTAGAATCTTAAAAACCAAAATTAATGAGCAAGCAGAACAGAAACAGATTCACAGATACAGAGAATATTCTGATGGCTGCTAGATGGGAAGCGGGTTTGGATGGATGAAAGAGGTGAAGGAATTAAGAGGCACAAACTGGCAGTTACAGAACAGTCATGGGGATGTAAAGTATAGCACAGGGAATATAGCCAGTAGTGTAATCATTGTGAACGATGTCAGTGGAGTACTACATTTATCGCAGTGATCACTTCATAAGTTATTCAAATGTCTAATAACTGGGCTGTACACCTGAAACTAATACAATATTATATAGCAATTGTAATTGAAAAACAAAAATATTATTTTAAAAAGTTTCAAAGGCAAGAAATGCTATACTTAGAAGAGTCACAGTGCAGCTAACTAAATGGGAGATGATCAAACAACAGCACCAATAAAGGGTTAATATCCAATATATATAAAGAACTCACAAAGCTCAGCAACAAACAAGAACACAATTCAATTAAAAAATGGAGAGAGGACCTGAACAGACAGAAACTCCTCTCAAAAGGAAATAGAAATGGCCAACAGATATATGAAAAGATGCTCATCTTCACTAGCTATTTGAGAAATGCAAATCAAAACTACAATGAGATACCACCGCACACCTGTTAGATTAGCTATTATCAACAAGACAGGTAATAACAAGTGTTGGAGAGGCTGTGGAGAAAAAGGAGCCCTCATTCACTGCTGGTGGGAATGTAAAGTAATACAACCATTATAGAGGAAGGTATGGTGGTTCTCCAAAAAATTAAGAATAGAACTATCATATGACCCAGCAATCCCTCTACTGGGTATCTACTCCCCAAACTCGAAAACATTGGTACATAAAGACACATGCAGCCCCATGTTCATTGCAGTGAACCTAATGGTCAAGACATGGAAACAACCAAAGTGTCCCTCATCGGAGGATAGGATAAAAAAGATATGGTACATGTATACAATAAAATATTACTCAGAAATAAGAAATGATGACATTGTGCCATGTACTAGAACATGGATGGACCTTGAGAACATTATACTGTGTGACATAAGTAAGTCAGAAAAAGCTAAGAACTGTATGATTTCACACATAGGTGGGATATAAAACTGAGATACATGGACATAGATAAAAGTGAATTGCTTACCAGGGAGAGGGGGTGTGGGGGAGAGGGATTTGTAGGAAGGGGGCTGGGGGAAGGGTATAAAGGACAAATATAAGGTGATGGAAGATGTTTTGATTTGGGGTGATGGGTATACAACATAATCAACAGTTCAAATGCTATAGAAATGTTTACCTATAACCTATGTACTCTATTGATCAATGTCACCCTGTTAAAGTTAATTGTCTAAACAAAGAAAAGAAAAAGAAGAGTCAGAGAATTCCTTCAGTGGATGATTCAAGTCAAGAAATAGTTCTAAATTTCAGTTGCAAAGATGGTCTATCCCTACCACTTCTTTACAAAATGCAAATAAAACACCTTAAAAAATGAGCAAAATGTCAGAAGAAAGCTAATCTCAAGGACCTGAAACAACAGAATCAAAAGCACAAGAATGGAGCCTCTGAATAATCTCTCTCCCTCCAAAAAAATCTTCACTGAGAATACACTTTGGAGCTGCAATGGCTCAAACATAGTCCCTGGAATCAGGGAGTCCACAATCTGGTGGGAGACACAGGCACAGAAAGAGATCACTCCGGTTTAGTACGCTTGCAGCTGGCTGTCTTCGAGACCTTTTGCCAATGTCCAGCTTCCCACCTCAGTTCTGCTGCCTTTCTTCTCTTTCTACCAAAGGAGAGTCCCTCTTACATAAGATTAGACATCAGAGTCTAATCAGGGTGACGGAGGAAAGTAATGCACTGGCCAGGCAGGGAATTTGGTGACTGACAGAAGAAGGTATTTCTGAGCACAGGCACAGCAGAGGGATTTCATCCCACGCCCAGCTTGGTGTGAGGTGATCCCTGCTGATGGAGGTCACACAACGACTAAGTGGCAGAACTAGGCTTTTAGCTAGGACAGTCAGACTCCTCAACTTTCCTCATTATACTGTGCTGTCTCCAGAACCCTAGGAATTAATAGCTTGTACTATAATAAGGAGTATAAGAGAAATAAAAATTAGAGTATACACTGTATGTGTTTTCTGGGGCTTCCATAATAAATAGCCACAGGCCGTGTAACTTCAAATAGCAGAAATTTATTATGACGGTTCTGGAGGAGAGAAACGGAGAATAGAGGGCCAGGCAGGCCATGCTCCCTTCAGAAATTCTAGGGAAGAATCCTTCCTTGCCTCTTCTAGCTCTGGTGGTTGCCAGCAGTCTGTGAAGTCCCTTGGTTTGTGGTAGCATTACTCCAGTCTCTGTTTTGTTAGTCTCATGGCATTCTCCCTGGGTACCTCTGTGTCCCTGTGTCTTCACATGGCCTTCTTATAAGGACACCAGTCACTGAATTTATGACTCACTCTAATCCAGTATGATCTCATCTTAACTTGACTACATCTTCAATGGTCCTATTTCCAACCAAATAAGGTCACATTCACAGGTATTAGGGGTTAGGATTTCAACATATATTTTGAGGGACTACAGAGTTGTCAATCCACAACACATACCTTCAAAATATATACCTAATAGACAGGAAGGAGAAATGTTCTGGAATTAAAGTGCTATTATTGACTCATTTGCCTATTTTTCACTACTTGACAACCTCAGGGCACCCTTATGAAACAGTAAGCCTGCCTTACACGAGTGCACACCTGCGTGGCACCTGGGCTGCTCACCTGTCTTTCCCTCTTCCTGCCCCAGTGGGTGGCCTGGACCACGACAGAGCAGCTGGACATAGGGGAAAGAACCTGCCAACCTAAAATGTACTCAGCCTAACACCTCATCTTATAAGGACGAAACCAAGGACCAAGGAGGGGAAACAATTTGTCCAAGATTTCATCGTTCTCTGGCCATGATAGACGGCCCCGAATGTTAGCCGAGATCAGAAAGCTGGTCTGAAAAAGAAATAGTTCAGGAGCTTTCGAAAATGTTAGTTGACTTCAACATGTGCAAATCCTTTGGCCCAGCAATTCTACTCTTAGGAAATTAGCCTAAGAAATGGTTAAGATTTAGCTACAAGGGTATTTATTAGAGCATCAATAACAATGGCAATATAAATTGTTACCACAAACTGAATTTTTACATTATATCAGCAATTGGACTAGGTGCTCTGCATACATTCTCACTTAATCCTCAAAAATACTTTTATTTCTCTTAAGACTTAGGCTAATTTAGTTTCCCGAGAGAATACACAGCCAATACATAAATAATATGGTTTGGAATCCACATTTCTTTGATTCTAAAGCCCAGGCTCTTATGCTAATTTGCATAAAGTCATCAAGGCATCCTCTGGGGCCTCAAATAGAAATTCAATGACTGGGAATTGGTTAAAAATGTTAAGATACAACTGCACAATAAAATACAATGTCATTACATGTGGTGTTCCAGAGTAAGATCTGGTGATAACAGGAAGAAAAAGGTACGGTACACATCACTTACTGTGTGATTATTTGGGTATAGGTAATAGACTGGATAAGCAAATACAAAAACATTAACCCTCATTATCTCTGGGTGGTGAGATTATGGGTGAGTTTTATTTTTGATTGTCTCCATTTATAATTTTCTGCGATGAACAAGAAATTAATTTTATAACAAGGAAAAAAGGATGCTTGGTTTGCAAAACAAAGAGATTTCCGGGGGCAGGGAGAGAGCACTCCCTAAGAGGATATTTCTAAGACAGCATCTCCAGCTTGGCCGTGTGCTTCAATGCATCGGCACTCCCTCTCCACACAACTCCCCTTCACCCACACGGCACACGAACAACCGAACAACTGCGGCTGCTCATGAGTACAGGATTCATCCCATGGGGCTTGACAGAAGCGTGTGGGCAGTAAGGGCTGCTGGGCACCCGACCATCAGAGGCATTTCAGGGCACACCGCCTCTGCCCTGTGGCTAGAGGAATCTAACAATATCTTGCCTTTTCCTTTTCTTCTTTCTTACAAAGATGCAGCAGGTAACGCTTCTGATTGAATTCCATCTTGATTTCATTAAATATTCATAAAGGCCAATTAGAAGAGGGGAGAGAGAGGCCATGTGGCAATCCCTTCCATCTTCCTGTCAGAAGCCGGCTGGCTTACCGGCAGGCCTGGACCAGCCACCAGCGGTCAATATGTCCATGACTTTGCTGCCCTCTCCTCTGGGGTCACTTCTCACCATCGCAGCAAGGGACTCAGGACTGACAGAGAAGGTGAGGCAGGGGCCAGGTGGGGAGCAACAGTTCAGAATTCTGACAGTGAGGTGCTTAGTGTATAGAATGCAAAATGCAAATGCCAGGAAGCATCGTCAGTCATCACTGGGACGGAAATCTTTCCCTAATGAGCAATGACGATGGGAGAGAGCTGATTGCATGGAAGAAAGACTGCTTAACATTCATAAATCAATCAGGCAAGTTGATTTTAACCTTTTGTAACTAAGCCATCCTGTTCCAGCTTCCGTTATTGGCCAATGGGAGCTCATCTTCCCCCCTTCGCCCCTCCCCCAGCTGGGACAGAGGTGCAAGTAGAGGCCCTTCTGGGCATTTCAGAAAGGTAGAGGGCAAGGACAGGAGAGAGCTCGTGGGCCCTGACCCTTGAATTTTACATTTGGGAGGACAAGGGTCAGAGAAGACAGGAGACCTGGCAATGTCACATGGTCCGTGACAGCACTGCCATCTTCCTTGTCTGCATCAGCTGAAAATGCTAAGGAGGAACATGCACTGAGAGCCAGGGCTCTAGGTCTGGGGCCCAACTTCGCTACTGTGAGCTCTGTGATGCTGGAACAAAGCACTTACACTATTTTTGGACTGCAGATTCCTTATTCACCAATGGCAATGATCATCTCTTCCTCTTTGCTACCCAGGGTTCTGTGACGTTCAATAGAAGGCAGAAAGTTCTTCGGAAATGGTAATGCACCCTGGTACTCTTACACCTCTCCTTGCTGCTTCCCAGGCCCCTAAGGTCCCCTTCCTCCAAACCACGTCCCACATTGGTGTCCTTAAGATCTTTTTAAAACCTGAAGCTGCCCTTACCATTTCTTTGTTTAACTCTTTCCACATTGTCCTTTGGATGAAGTCTAAGCACTAAAACAGGCATTTAGGGTCTTCTATGCTGTAATTTGGGGCACTTGCCCTCTCTACTCTGAGCTTCAGTTTCCTGATTCATAAAACATGAAAACTAGTACCCACCTCAGAAGGTTGCAGTGATCATTAGAAACTGACATATGTCAAGTAGGGTTCCTGGCACATCATGGCTGCTCTATATAACTTAATTATTACCTTAGTAAGTTTCATGACAACCCTGGAAGGTAGGTAGAGAAGGGGTCACTTTAACTCTTATTTGACCAATGACACAGGAGAAGCCCAGAGAGATAAAGATGTTTGATTATGGCCACAGAGCTAGAATTCAGAGCTGAGATTTCATTCTTGAACTTTCAGCTCCTGGGGGTGGGGGATGCAGAGTGGGAAAGAAAGAGCATGGGGGGGAGTTGCCCTAGGCTGTCGGCATGGAATGATTCTTTTCTGATGTTCCTCTGCCAAAGCCAAAGGTACAGAGTACAGTTTTATTTTCTAAGGTGATCACAAACAAGGCCTTAGGTCACAGGACTAGCCCAACCTCTCTCGTCTCATTTCAAACTAGTGGAAAAGGGAATGAAGCAAGCAGTGCTTTGGTTGTGCTAAACAGGTGCTTCAATAAAAAGGGAAGATAAAAAACTCCCAAACAATAATTTAATAGTTTGTTTTTGTTTATTTCCCAGCTTCTCCTCCAGGCCCCGTTTCAAGGGTGCAAAGAGAAATGAAGTGGAAATGTTTGTGCGTGAACTGTTGCAAGTGATTTCCTCTAGACACTGGTGGGCTCCACAGGGAGTGGCTTGGGGATCCTTGAGGGGGGGAATTCAGAAACCAGGATCCAGTTTCCCCTGGCTTCACCTCATCTTATTGGTCTCCTTGCTCATCACTCAGGCCTGTCCTGATCCCCCTTGCTAGGAAGCAAAGGGTGAGCATTCTAAAAATTCTACCTTTTCATTCATTCATTTGACTAATATTTATTGAGCACCTGCTTTGTGCTAGGCAGAGTAAAAAGATAGGCAAGCAGACACAGATTCTGCCCTCATCGCACTTAGAGTCTGCTACAATTTAAAAGAACCACATATTCCCATAGATGACTTCGCCCTCTAATAAGTGTCATGAAATAAAATACTGAGAGCCAGAAATATTTAACAAGAGAATCTTATGTAAGGGAGGCAGGGAATCAGTCCATCCTAAAAGGCATAGAGTCCAGTTTTATTTTCTAATGTGATCACAAGGCTTTAAGTCACAGGGCTAGCCAATGTCTCTTGTCTCATTTCAAACTAGAGGAAAATGAAATGCAGCAAGTGGTCCTTCAGTAATGCTAAACGGTTGCCCGAATAACAAGGATGATAAAATTCCCAAACAATAATTTAATAGGGTTTTTGTTTTGTTTTGTGATTGGTCAACCTCTCCTCCGGTCCGTTTCCATGAGGAAGAGATGTCTGGAGCTGAGAAGGCAGGAGAAACGGAGTGAAGTGGGGTTGGGGCGCTCCTGTCAGAGGGGAGGGTGCTCGTAAGGGCTCCGAAGTCGGGGAACAGTGGCATATTCATGGAGCTGAGAGACCAGAGTGCCAGGACTGCAGACATGGGGGATGAAGGAAAATGAGACTAGAGAGGAAGGAACAGTTTAGACACTAAAGAACCTTCTAGTCCAGGGAATATAATTTGGAAATCATGTTAGTATAAGCATGAGGGAAGCCACTGATGAGCTTGAGAGGAGGATGGGCATGATTGGATTTGTATTGCAAAAATTCTCTAAATCCCAGCAGGCTTTGTTACATAAACTCACATGCTAATTCTGAAATTCATACAGATATGCAAAGGACCTAAAAAAGCCAAAATAAATTTGAAAAAGAACAAAGTTGAAGTACTACTAACACTCCCTGATTTCAAGACTTATTATAAACTTACAGCAATCAAGACAGTGTGGTTTGGGCATAATCAGATCCATGAAACAGAATAGAGTTTAGAAATAGACCTGCATATATATAGACAACTAATTTTCAACAAAGACGTGAAGGCAATTCTGTGCAGAAAGAACAATCTTTTCAACAAATGGAGCTGGGAAAATTGGTTATCCACAAGGAAAAAACAAAATCAACAAAACTTCGATCCATACCTCACATCACATATAAAAATTAACTCAAAATGGCTCATAGACCTAAATGTCAAACCTAAAACTTTAAAACTTCTAGAAGAAAACATGATAAAATCATTGTAACCTTGGATTAGTCAAAATATTTCTTATGCACAATACAGAAAGCGTGGTCTACAAAAGAATAAATTGATAAATAGAAGCTGATGAAAATTTACAATCTTCTGTTCATTGAAAAAACTGTGAAGAGAATTAAAAGACAAGCTATGGATAGGGAGAAAATACTTGCAAACAATATATCTGATAAAGGGCTTGAATCCTGAGTATGTATATAAAGGACTCTCAAAATTCAATAATAACAGGCAATCCAACAAATAAGTGGGCAAAGGATCTGTGCAGACAGTTCACCAAGGGATAGAAACAGATGGCAAATAAGCACATGAAAAAATGCTCAACATCATTAGCCATTAGGGAAACGCAAACTAAAACTATAATGGGACACCAGGACACACCTGTGAGAATGACCAAATTAAAAAGCCTGCCCCTCCCAGGTATTGGGGAAGAATGCAGGAGCCAGCACTTCCAAGCATTGCTGCTGGGAATGTCAAAAGGTATAACTACTTTGGAAAAAAGTTTGGTAATGCCTGAAAAATTACTCTCTTAAGAGAAATGAAAGCATATGACCTTACAAAGAATTGTACATATATATTCAGAGTAGCTTTACTTGTCAAAGCCAAAATCTAGAGCCAATTAAAATGTACACCAATAGACAATGGATAAACCAGTGTGGTGCATGCATGCAGTGGAAAGCCACTCAGCAATAAAAAGGAATGAGCCATTGATACATACAACGATGTGCCTGAATCTCAAATTCTGCAGAATGAAAGAAGCCTGACAAAAAGTGCATGTGATTAGATTTTTATAAAATTCTAGAAAAATTCTGTACGATTCTGTTTATGTAAACTTTAGAACATGCTAACTAATTTATAGTGACACAAAGATCCTTGACCCTCTGGGGGTGAGGGAAATGAGGGAGGAGTGAGAGATTAAATAGGATACAAAGGGATGGTCGATTACTCATCATCTTGATTGTGGCCATGGTTTCAACAGTGTATACAGATGTCAAACTTGCCAAATTGTAAGTGTGGTTTATTGTGTCAATTACATCTCGAAATTGTTTAAGATTAAAAACAGCCCAAAAGGCTAGTTGTGATAAGGAAAACAGATAGAGACATTCTGGTGGTTTTGGAGCAGAAGGCAGAAATAGATTTAGGATGAACAGCTAGAAGGCTATTATAAAATCCTGAGGACAATGGTGCTGATTTAGAAGAGAGTGAAAATTGTGGAGATGGTGAGAAGGAGGATTTAAAGGATTTGGTGTTAGGAGGGACCGGTGATGGACTGGAGGAAGAGGAACAGAATGAGGGGAGCAGGGGCTAACGGGAAGCCTCGAGGATTCTGGCCCTCTCAATCTTTGCTTTAGTGAGATGAATCATCATTCAGGGAAGACGGATGGAAGGCCTCTCCTCCCACCACCACTTCCCTGGGCAGACCTTATAATCTTCTGTCTATGTTGGTGCAACAGCTTCTTTAACCTCCCTATGTCCATCCAGACTTACCTTCTCCTTCACATCAGAGGCCAGAGTAGTCTTCCTTAAAAAAAGCCTATCTTACCATTTTATTTTTTTGCTAAATTCCTTTCCATGACTCTCCATGGCCCTTGGGATAGCCGATGACCCTTAGTCGGGCAGGTAGGAGCCCTTCCCTGACGTGCCCCCTCGTTTTCTGCAGCCATCTTGCCCTCCGCAGTACTTGGCACCGCACACATGAATTGCTTGTAGCTTCCTGAAGGTGTCCTTCCTTTTCCACTGTGTGTACACCAGTTGGTCCCTCTGCTATGAGCTCACTTCATGGTTTGGCTTGGTGACTCCTAGATGCTCTGTCATCCTTTTGTGCTCCTTTATCAGTCCCCATGTTTCCCTGGATGGTATTTATCTGTAGTTCTGATTGGGTCCCCATTTCCAGGCCCTTTCTCCTGCACCTCTACAGAAGTCTCCTTTCACCTTCCTTCTAAATCTGGAGGTCTGTTCACTCCTGCTGGACCTCTCCCCAGACCCTGAGTTCTGCTCAGCACTTAGCATAGTGTCAGGCACATCCTGGTGTTTCAGCTTTGGGCCTTGGGCTTTGTCTCCTGTGAGCAATGCTGCTGGTGCCAACCAGCTGTTTTCTTGCTGACTTGGCCTAACTCCCTAGTCCCTGGGCTCTGTCACTCCATCGGAAGCTCCTAATTTTCCTGTAGATTAATGGCTTAGCTTAACAAGAGACTCTCACAGGCTTTGGACATCAGGTGGTGGCTCCACTGGCATCACCAGGGCTGGGTCGGTTGCTCAGCATTTGTCCTACCTCTAGAGGCCTGTCTTGGATACTCCTGGGTCCCATCCTTTCCTTCCTCACACACTGTCTTAAGTATCTCTGGAGTCAGACCTGTGCTGGGCAGTGGGAAGATGAAGACGGATGAGCTACAGTCCTGACATCAGGGAGCTCCAGGTGTCACACTAAACGAGTTGTTCCCACACTCTGACTTTCAGTTTCCCCATCAGCAAAATAATGTCCAAGGTGCCTTTACCTCTATAATCTCATGCTTCTGAGATTAAATTGAAGATGAATGACAAGAAGGTGAGTAAATTGTGTATTAGGAAGAAATAAACACCTGAAAGGAAATGTGTGGCATTCATGAAACAGCCTCAGTTACTGCTGGGCTAATTAACTTCTCTGTGGAGAACACCGACGTGATTGTGCTGATGCACGTCTGCCCGTGGGCTGCTGCCGTTGCTCAAAGTTTAAGTGAGGAAGTTTCTGAGATGCATGGCCTTTACCTTCATGAAGCAGTCTAGAGTAAAGGCTAAGAATAATTTGGGGGCTATTTGCCTATATATAAACTTGGGAAAATTACTCACTTTTCTGTGCCTCTTGTTTTGCTCATATGTAAAATAGAGATAAAATAAAGACCTATTTCTGTTTGCTCATCTGTAAAATGAAGATATAATAAAACCTTTGTCATAGGGTAATTGTGAGGATTGAGTTAATAAGTGTACAGCTCTTAGAACAGTGCTTGGTGTGAGGTAAGGGTTCAATGAATGTTGGTAATACTTATTATTACCCACAAACACTTAGAACCATTTCTGACTTCCCAAGAAGAAATGTGAAATTACCATGATAGAAAAACTTTAATGCAAGAATTATTACCAAGCCTAAAGTTGATGTGGTGGTACTCTACTGGCTCACGCTTCTCCCTATGCTATGAGGTGGGTAACTGTACCTAGCCTGCAGTAGCAAGGCACATGACTCTCAATAGTAAATATGATCACATTCCCTGCAGAATCTTTTATTTTAAAATTGTAATTACAATCCAATGGCTTAATTTAATTAGATCCTTTTCTACCCAAAGGGCTGGCACAGAAGAGAAGAGGCAATCAAGAGCTTAGGCAACTAACAAGGGACCTGTAGGAGGTGAGTCACAAATTGTGAGTTACTTATTTGCGACAAAGCCTTGTCTTTTTCAAGGCTTCTCGACCTTTGACATCTTTCATCTTATCAGCCACTCTAGCAAACACACTTATAGCAAAAGCGAAGCAAAAAGTACACTGATCCAAGAAGTCCATCTCTGTGCTTGCAGAAATTCTAGTTTTACATTAACCGTGTATGATAAAAATTTAGGGATGTAAGTACTGCCACGTATTTACTGACCAATTTACTGCAATGCCTTTAAAACATAGCCAATTAAAGTAATATAAAATAATTGAGAATAGGTACTATTTTGACTGCAGCTAAAAACCACAGATACAATCCACAACAAAGAATTAAAGGATGCAAGATCAATGTATCTCATAGAGATGGTTTCTAGAATTAAGGGAAATATAGCAGCTATCATTTATAGAAAACTTCGTGTCTTTAGCATTTTAAATGGATGTTATCCTCTCAATAACCCTCCAACGTAAGCACTAGTATTATCTCCTTTTTACAGATGAGGAAATCAAAGCATGGAATGATTAAGTACTGACTCTAGGGCCTGTGTGCAAAGTTTGGACCCACCTAGTCTCTTCGTCCCCTTGTCAAGATTAATTGTTCTAAATATTACCCCAAAATCAAACATGGCAATACAACTTACCATCAATACCTTACTGATGATAAGGCCCTCTAGTCTTCATTCTAAGATGGTACCTACTAGTATTTATTTATTCATTCAAGAAATACTGAGTGACCACATTGTTATAAGCACCAGGGATATAATAACGAATAAAACTGGTAAGACCTCTGCTCTCATGGAGTATACTTGTAATTGAGGAAAACAGACAATAAATAAAACAAGTAAAATCTACAGTATGTTAAGCTGGTCATAAGTGCTATGGAGAAAAATCAAATAGGAAAGGAAGATAATGGGTATTTAGAGATTAACTTGAAATTTTGGATAGGCTAGCCCAGGAAGGTCTCACTGAGAGGTAATGTTAAATTTAAAACTGAGAGGAGAGGGGACCATGGAAAAAATGGGTACGTTAATATTAAGTAATAAACCTTGCCTTTCCATTTGGGTGAAAATAAATAAAGCATATTATTTTGCCTAGAAAATCAAACTCTCTGAGCCTGGGGAGAGGGAAATCATGTACTAACCTTGACTGTGTGCCAAGAATCATGCTAGACACTCTGAAGGGTGCAGAGATAAAAGACAGAGTCCCTGCGCTCATCGAGTTCGGGGAGAAAAGCATGTGAGAAATGGCTGTATATTATAAGAAAGGGGTAAACATGCTTTCAAAGGGAGGAATGAACAGTTCTATGGAAGGAATAAAGTGACTGGGGTGAGGGATTGGCCTTACAGCTGAGATGACCCCACGGTTGGAGAAATAAATAAACAGCATATATAGAGGTACAGCTGTGGAGGACAGAGGGAGCTTGGCAATGACATTGCCCACAGATTCCCCGGGGGGGAGGGGGGGTTAGAGAGCGGAGGGGAGGAGAAGGCTTTGCTAGAACAGATTTGTAATAAAGGTAAGGGGAGGTAAAATTTTATCCAATTTGGTTGTTTCTTGTCATGAAAACAAAAAAATCAAATGATTTGGATTAACTGGCTTATGTGATTAGGCAGCTTAATACAAGATAAAATCATTTTAAATCCATAGAGGAATGATGTGAGCTATAAATAAATAAATGAGTACATTCTGCCCCAGATGATGGAGGAAGGCAGGTCTCCTTCTGTGGCTGCAGAATCGCTCCTCAGTCTCTGCACATCAGAGCTGAGTTCTCATCATCACCTGTGAGCGCCTTCGGGCTGTCGGAGCTGTGGGACATGGTCATGAGGTCAGATGACCTAAAGTTTGTGATTTGGAATGCCACTTAACCCTGCTGTGCCTTGCTTCCCCGCTGAACAATGCGGGTGATCCCTAAATGGCCTGCTCTTCAGGGCCGTGTGTAAATTCAATGCAGCCTCACCATTGGAAGGCACCTTGCAAGTTCTGAAGCACTCTGGCTTTACTGTGCACACTCAGCCTTAGTGTCCACATGCAGCATTGCCCTTCCTTGTGGGGTTTACGTGAGGGGGAGAAAAGAGAGAAAGAATTAGAGATTGAAGGGGATATTGTATTCAGCTGTATGGTTTTGGGAAAAATCTCTGACCCTCTGTTTCTCTCCTCTAAGATGAAGCCTAATAATATCACATAGGTTGTGATAAGGTTTGAATAAAATCATGCATCTGGCACAGTATGGTGCTCAATAAATAAGTATTCTGTCTGTTTACTTTTGGGGGGGCTTTAGGAAAGCTCCTAAAGACCATGGATTTCCCTTAAAAGCAGGGAAATCTGTAGGTCTGTGTTGCGTCCCGGAGCAAGACAGGGAGAAGTGAGCTGCGAGAGAGACACTGAAGGTTTGTACCAACCAGCCCGAGGAAGCTCCAAGCTCCACGGCACCTCGATCCCCAGCACAGAGGTCCTCACCCTACAGGGATCCTCATGGGCAGCCTTTTAGAGCTGTGACCCTTTTCTGGGTCAGCCCACGTAACTTTAACTGGGTCTCTGCTATGTTCCAGCCACAATGTTGGTGATAAGATAAAGACGGAGTTTAAGTCCAGAGGGGTTCCTGGTGTAGCTGAGTGTGTTAAATGCAGGGTTACCGGAACCCAGGGGACAGCCTCAGAGTCCAGCCAGAGGAGTTCTGAACGAGATCTCAGAAGAGTTGAAGCCAGTGCTGAATCTTTGGCATACGATTTTGCCAGGTCAAGAAAAGAAGGAAAAGAGAGAATTGCCAAACAGAAGTATGGAGTGTTAAAAGAGGAGAGAGAGTGAGAGAGAGCGAGAGAGAGAGAGCATGCGCTTGCACAGTGAGTATCTCGAGAAAGCAAAGCTAGGGAAAGTCAGTCGACTTGTAAATTTTTTCTGTGAAATTTTTCAGCTCCTTCTTTATCTCTTCTTCCAAAGTTTGTGCAGGTCCCTCTTCTAGGAGCCACTCCTCTTATGACTGTTCCTTTTTGGGAAAGCAGTAACTGGTCCTGACATTCTAAGAAAATAGCTCTTAGCCAAATTGTGATTCACCCCTGCAGGCCCCAGCTGACAGCCTGTGGCCATGCCAAATTTCAATCACAATGGGTCAACTAACACTCACAGGGTCACCCTAATTTATGGGCTGACAAACTCTTTAAGATCAGGCATCCAAAGCAGTTAACAAAACTGCCTTTTATAGAGGTCTGGAGACAAGACTTGATCAATACAGTCTTCCCTTCCACCCTTCTTCATACTATCTGGTGCCAAAGTTCTAATTTTTAACAGGCAAGTTGTAAATCTCCCTAAAAACAAAATAAACTCCCTATAAGAGAGCTTATTTATGGCTTTGTTGCAATGGTACTTTCAAGTATACAAATGTCTTATAAATGCTAAATTGTCCAGTGGTTTATGGGAACAAGAGTATTTTAGTCTACTGAACATTAGCAATGTGCCAGGCAGTGAGCTAGTGCCTCTATTTATGTAATCTCATTTTATTCTCACATCACCCTATGAATTAGAAATATTTTTCATTGTACAGTGGAGAAAACGAAAGCTCAGAGAGGTTAAATAGTTTCCCCATTCTGCAGCTAGAAGAGGGAACAGCTGCCAACGGAACCCAGGTCTGCTCTGTCAGAGCCCCAGTCTCTCCACACAGGTTAGTTTCTAGACAATTCAGCAAATTCCAAAGCTTTATTAGTTTTGAGTATTTGATATTGCAATCTTTGTAAGTCATAGCATACCCTTTCATATGTTCATATCTAGGCAAAGCAAAACATAAATGAGCCTTACCCGACCCTCTGTTCGCGGACTGTTTCCGCTCCCACTCTGAAAGCGCTCTGTCTCTGCACGGCCGGCGGGTGGAGCACTGACCACCGACGTTTCTGCGCAGTCACAGTGCTTGCTGTGTCTGTAGCTTGCAAATCCTCCCCACCCCTCTACACTTTCTGCTTCTAAACTGTTGTAGGCTACTAAATAAAAGAGCTATATTTATTCGAGTATGCCTAAGACTTGGTAAATAGAGTTGAATGATAATTTGAGATTTAGACTGTGTGGATAATGTGCCAATTTAAATGCAGTGCCTGATTCTACAGTAGTTAACATGGCATAGACATGTAGCAATGATGATGGTGGTTCTGTCTCTTTCTGTTTGGGGGCCCAAGAAGGAATTGACTCTTCCCATGCAAAGAACCAAAAGCAACCTCTTGGTCCGTCTCCACCTCCACAGCAGCAGCAGGAAGTCCCACCATTGCGGGTAGTGTGCTCCGGTTGGCGACAGAGAGGTGCAGGTCTCACAGGAACACACCGGGGGCAGCCTTTCCCATTGGACGAGTCATGCACAATGGGCATTTTGTACAGCTTACAGGACAGATGCAAAACGTGCTGAGGAACACTACTGTTGAAAGTGGCAAATAAAGTAAATTTGGAGTAAACATATAAGCAGGGAGTAAAACCTTTCCTCAGCTCATAAGGCTCCTATCACTAGAAAGTGATAGTTCAATAACCAACTCGCTACGGACAAAACAGTCCACACATGAAAGCTAGGAAGAAGGCAAGGCACGTGCAGTGCAGGGAACGAGAGCTGGAACATCTGGAGCGCATGCCGTTCCTCGGATACACGCGGCCGTGGCTTTCCGTACATTCCTTACCGAGGGGGAATTGAAAGCATACACAACTCTACTAAATGCCTCGGGAAATGTTCATGTTTGTGTTCAGGTTTCCCATAGGGCTACCTGTACATAGTTCTTATTCCATGTAGAGTATTCTTTCTAAGACCACTTGTTTTTCCACAAATCCTAATTTTGATATTTTCCTTCCAGTATTGTGACAAAAGTTTCATCTTTTGAATTTGATAGACCCTATCTGACTATTGCAGTCACATTTTTAGATGTTGTTAGTTCCTCCAATGGGAAGTCAATAGACTAAACTAGAAAGGACTTCCTGAATTAATCTGAAGTTTGTCTCAATACAGGACACAATCAACAGGGACCTTATGACATTTACGAAGAGGCCTTTGGTTTCTGGATTCCACCAGGTGAGGCTGCGGGAAAGGCAACCTGGCCATGAGAGCAGACAGGGGGTACTTAGGAAATGCCACTGCTCCCAGCTGAGGTGAAATAAAGCTGAGTCACTGTGTTCAAGAACTACATGAAATTCACTGAACAGTATTATTTATCAGGACTCTTTCTCTAAAATTATCTTCCTAAAATAATTAAAACCCATTTTTAGTTGATGCTCAAAAGAAAGTAAGTTATTATTCAGCAACAGGGCCCTGTAGTTCTCACTGAAGGCTTGCGGCATGGTATTTTCTCTAAGAGACATTTTAAGAGCCTATCTGGCTCCTAAGGGGAAAGTCTTCCCGTATCACCCAGATGCAGAAAAGTATTCAGACACCCAAGCTTCAGAAAGACTGTCAAAACAGTCAGCTAACAACCAAACTTAGGAATCTCACGAACAGTGGGTGATAAAAGTGAGAGCATGACAGTCTGACAGGCTTTTATTCCTTCAGTAAACTGCCCATGGGTGCCCTGGCCCTGGGCTTCAGTGTTGAGGCATTCCTGTGGAAATGACATTCAGGAGATGAGAGGCGATGGCCATAATTGTGGCTTGTCTTTAAAGTATTTTTACCAAATGGACTTGTCCATATGGCAGCTCCTTTCTGTTGTAGGTTATTTATATCCCTTCCAATCCTCACTACCAAAGCTAATGGATGCCACTTCAGAACAGCATTCCTAGGACCTTGGATTTCCTTCATTCATTTCCAGAAAACAGGGCTGCTAACAGAGCAGAACGCTGAGTCAGCACAGACATGCTTGCAGCTTTGTTGACTAATATTAAACAGGATCCTTGGATGTTTCTGGACAGAACTGTGGTTTTGTTATTTTTTTTTTTTTTATCAGTTTTGTGAATCCCTTTCAAAAAGAACATAGACTGTTTCTGACCTCACCTAGCACATTCATCCTACTTTTGAATTTGCTTCTTAAAATTTTGTTCTCCCATTTGTTGTTTCATTTGGTAACTGTTTTCAGTTTAGTTTTTTTTTTATATAGACTTACTGAGATATAAATAACAAATAACTGTAAGTTTAAGGCATGCAATGCATTGATTTGATACATTTATAAATCACAAAATGATTACCACCATAGTGTTATCTACTGCTTCCGTCACATACTTACTATTTCTTTTTGTGATGAGAACATTTTAGACCCATTCCCTTAACAACATTCAAGTATATGACACAGTATTATTTGCTATGACTACTATACTGTACATTAGATCCCCAAACTTGTTCATCTTACTTGATAACCGAGATGAGCTCTTACTTTGTGCCAGCCCTGTACGAGCCACTAGGACTGATAGAATGGAACATAGTTCCTGCCAATTAGGAGTGCTAGCTCCTCTACTGCTAATGGGGAACTTGCTTAAGATATTTCACCTTTCTGTTTCCTTATCTATAAATTGGAAATAAAAAGAACCAACTTATAGGTTATTGAAAGGAATAAATAAGATATTAAAGTATTAACACAATGCCTAACACACTATAAGCACTCGTTTATAGTACAGTGGTACCTTGAGATACAGACCAACATATAATTTGTTTTTAAGATATGAGCTGTGACTCGGTGTGTATTTTTGTTTGAGATCCAAGTGAAATTCCGAGACACGAGTTGTGATTCGGGAAGCTGCCTCTAGTTGGCGCGCTGGCGCACAGGTCTTGTATCGGCAGTTTGATATATGAGTTGAATGACTTACAAGCTCGGTTACAGAACGAATTAAATTCGTATCTCAAGGTACCACTGTAGTTACAATAATAAATTATTAGTTAATATTTTATTATGAGCTGGCTCCAACACTGTTTCCTTTGACTTATCTCCACCAATCTTGCCAACTGAAAGTGACTTCTCCTTTTCCTTTTCTCAGTACTTTGCAGTCCATTAACCTTCTGTTAGAGATAACTGTATCCATAATGTCAGCTCCACTAAACTGTCAGCTGCTTAAGGGCAGAGACTGTTTTTTCTTTATTTCCATTTATTCATTATTCTTCATTCCTTCATTCATTTGACAAAGTATACTAAGCATCTACTGTTATATACCAGGTACCATGATGGCCACTGGAAATGCAACAAAGAACGAACAAAAACAACAGTCTTTTTCTTTGCTGTCAAGTTTGGTGGCAGAGACAGATATAGACAGGCAATTACTGAGCAGCCTCTGAAAGGAGTAGGCACAGGGATCTATTAGAATGAACAAACAGAAAGGGAAACAAAGTCAGACCAAAGGTGCCAGAGAAAGTGCCCTACAGGACATGGTATATCAAGTGAATTCCAAACGGCAACCGGTAGTTAAGACAGGGTGAGAAGGGCAAGAGAACATCCTTCTGACAAGGGAGAAGCCCAGGGATGAGAGCAAGTGACGTGCACTCAGGGAGCTGACACACTCTGTCCAGCTACAGAAGATGCTATGAAGAGAAAAGAGGAGAGAGATGGGCTGGAGAGAGAGGTCAACACCAGATCATGCAAGACCTTATAGGCCAAGTTAAAAATATTGTCTTTAAGCCTGACCAGGAGGTGGCGCAGTGGATAGAGCATTGGACTGGGACGTGGAGGACCCAGGTTCAAAACCCCAAGGTTGCCAGCTTGAGTGTGGGCTCATCTGGCTTGAATGCGGGGTCGCTGGCTTGAGCATGGGATCATAAACATAACCCTATAGTCACTGGCTCAAGTCCAAAGGTTGCTGGCTTGAAGCCCAAGGTCGCTAGCTTGAGCCCAAGGTTGTTGGCTTGAGCAAGGGGTCACTCGGTCTGCTGTAGTCCCCGGTAAAGGCACACATGAGAACGCAATCAATGAGCAACTAAGGAGCTGCAACGAAGAATTGATGCTTCTCATCTCCCTCCTTCCTGTCTGTCTGTCCCTACCTGTCCCTCTCTCTGACTCTCTGTCTCTGTCAAAAAGAAATGTCTTTAAGACTATAAATAGTCACCACAGAGTTTTAAGCAAAAGAGTAAAGATGACTGTCATCTAAACTAGAGTAGTGCGGCAGGCCCGTGAGGACACTTTGGGAAGATTAAAATCAGTAGGGCTCAGTGACTGAGGCCTGTGACTACCCAGGGCAGGAGTGGGAGTACGCACCAAAGACCTGAGGTTTCTGGCACTGGTATCTGGAGTAAATGGCCGTGGATTTTCTGAACTTGCATGAACAAGAGTAAGGGTTTGTTTCAAACGTGAAAAAAGAGAATGAATTCGATTTTAAAGTGCAATTGGTATGCCGGTGGGATATCATGAGGAAGGTGACATAAGTGGGGAAGTCATACAGAAAGGTTTGTAGCGCCAAAGAAAGCCAAGGACTAGAGCACAGATTTGGGTGTCTGCTGCAGGGCGATGCAGACTGAAGCCGGTGGAGGCAGCAGAATCACGCAGGGGGGATGGAGGAATTCAAAGGGAAGAGAGCCTGGAACAAATCCGAGGGATCCCAGCATCTAAGCAATAGTTAGAGCTGCTAGACATAGAGACTAGAATGGCACGGCCAGGAGCTGGAAAGCTGCCCAGGCTCCGCCACAGAGGCCTAGGGAATATCATGTTTCCAGAAGAAGGGAATGGTCAGCCAGGGGTGTCATACCAAAGACCAGGACAGCATTTAATGACTTTGGCTAGAGCAGCTTCAGTGGAGTGGAGGGGAACAGAAGCCAGACTGTGAAGGGTTGAGAAATGAGTGAAAAATGAGGAAGTATACATAGCAAGTGTAGTAAATACTTTTTAACAAACTTTGTGAAGGGGAAGGGAGCAAGAGAAGAAGTGGGAGAGGGAGGAAGAGAAAAGCTGGAAGAGCCATGAAGTTGAAGAATTTATTGTTTTGTTTTATTTTAAGATGGAAGAGATTTCACCATGTTTAATTGCTGATGCACAAGCAGTAGTTCTCCCTCATAGAACATGCATATGATTAATTGTATGTTTCTAAAATGTGCTTTTCTTTACTCTTTCATGTCTTAGCAGCCTTGGAAGGTGGGTAGAGAAGGGACTATGAACCATTTTGTTGTTGTTGATGTTTAATGGATGCATAAAGTCAAGCTATAATGAGAGAAAGAGATTTTACCTATAACCACACAGTCGGTTAGTGCAGAGCCAGACTGGAACTTGCATATGTCTAGATGGAAGCATGACCTGTGATATGGTTCCAAATGCCCTAGATTCTCTAAGGTCATCGATAATTTTTTCAGCATGTCTTCTTCTTTACGCAAATCTCTTATTGTACCCATTACATTGTAGTGTAGTGACTTCTTTCCTTGCCTACCTTCCCCAGGAGCCTGAGAGCATCTTGGGAACAGGATTGTATCCAAACTCGTGTCCTCAGTGCCAAAGTCTCACACATCAGAAAAAGGTCAAGGTTTCTCATAAAATGCCAGGCATCAAGCTAGTAACTTTCATATACTGCAGTGGTTCTAAGCCCGCGCTGCACATTACAAACACACAGGGAGTTTTAAAAATTACTAGAGCTTTGATCCCACACCGAACCAATTAAATCACACTCTAGGGGAAGGAGTATGTTTTTGAAACTTCCCTGGTAATACTGAGACGCAGCCAGGGTTGAGAACCACTGTTTTCATTATTTAATTTAATGTTATTAATAGTCATTGGGACAGTTAACATGATTCCAAGTCAAGGAGTAAAGAGACAGACTCATAGAGGGCAATGCCATGCAGTGACCATGTGCTATGGACAAGATTCAAATGCTTGTCTGGATGTTTTTCTAATAGGTGCTTAGTAAGGCTCTGTTGAACTCAAATAAATGGTTTTTAAACTCTCCATTATACTGCTCACCTCTGCATATTTATCTGTATCTGTATGTGTCCTGGCTCTTGACTCACAAAAAGAAGTCACCATACCTTGGGACTTATACCATAAAATGCACCTAGATATTCCAGAGTTCAAAGTGGTAAGAGTGTAGTGTCTTCCATCCTCACACCAGCAGGGATTCGGTGTCATAAAATAGCAATTGATCCAATGACTAGAGCAAATATTCACCCCTGAGTTTCTGGAATGATTCCAATTTAACATATGTTAGCCTGTTATCTTATTCATGAAAGCAAAGTCCTAGAAATTTCAATGTCTGATAAGTAGTAAGTGAAGGTATTACGTCTGTGAGTGTTGCAACAAAATACACTAGAGTCAGAAAAGACGAATGCAAGTTAGAGTTACTTGCCCAAATGTGGGTATGTTATGCATTAGTTCATGTTCATTTAACAGAAATCTAGAAAAAAGTTTAGGCACATAAACATTGAAAATTTTTGGAAGTAATAAATTCAGTGCAGTTGCAGGATACAATATTAACATATAAGAAAACAGTTGTTTCTACACACAAATAATGAATATTTTAAAGAAAAAAATTAATAAATTAAGAAAATAATTCCATTCACAATAGCAACAAAAAGAATAAAATAGTTAAGAATAAACTTAACCAAAGAAGAGAAATGCCTGTACACTGAAAATTATAAAACACTGATGAAGGAAATCAAGAAGACAGAGATAAATGGGAAGACATTCTGTATTTGTGAATTAGAATAAAAGTGTCTAGACTTTCCACAGTGATCTACAGATTCATTGCAATCTCTATCAAAATTCTAATGATAGTCTTTACAGAAGTGAAAAAAACAGTTCTAAAATTTGTATGGAAGCAAAGAAAAAAACTGAATAGCCCTAGCAATATTAAGTAAGAAGAATAAACTTGGAGGCTTCACATTTCCTGATTATAAAATATATTAAAAAGTTATAGGAATCAAACAGCTTGGTACTGGCAGAAAATAGACATATAGATCAATGGAACAGTATTGAGAACCCAGATATAAATACAGCTAGGTCAATTAATCTTTAACAACGATGCTAATAACACACAATAGGGAAAGGATACTCCCTTCAATAAATGATGTTAGGAAAACTGGATATTCTCCTGTAGAAGGATGAACTACATGACCCTTTTCTCACATCATATACACAAATCAACTCAAAATGGATTAAAGAATGAAATGTAAAAAGTGAAAGTATAAAACTACTAGAAGAAAACATTTAAAAAATGCTTCTTAACTTTGGACAATGGCTTTTTGGATATGACAGAGAAAGCACAGGCAACAAAACAAAACAAATAAGTACAATTGCACTAAAATAAAAAGTTTCTAAAAAAAAAAAAGCTTCTATACAGTCAAGAAAACAACCAACAGAGTAAAAAGGAACCTATAGAATGGGAAAAAAATGGGTCTGACTTGTGGGGGTGCAGTGGATCAAGCGTTGACCTAGAATACTGAGGTCACAGGTTCAAAACCCTGGGTTTACCTGGTCAAAGCACATATGGGAGTTGATGCTTCCTGCTCCTCCCCCCTTCTCTCTTTTTCTCTCTCTCTCTCTCTATCTCCTCTCTAAAATGAATAAATAAATAAAAATAATTTTAAAAAAGAATGGGAAAAATGTAAACCATATATCAGATAAAGGGTTCACACACAAAATATGTATATAAGAAATTAATATATCTAAGTAGCAAGGAAACAATTTAAAAATGAGCAAAGGATCTGAAAGATATCACTCAAAAGAAGAAATACAAATGGCCAAAAGATTGATGACAAAGTGCTCAATATCACTAATCATCAGAGAAATGCAAATTAAAGCCACAATGAGATATCGTCTCACATTTGTTAGAATGGTTTTTGTTAAAATGACAGAAGATAATAAGCATGGTGAGGATGTAGAGAAAAAGAGAAGCCTTGTGCACTGCTGGTGGGAATGTAAATCAATACAATCACTATAGAAAATAGTATGGAGGTTCCTCAAACACTTAAAATGTATAACTACCTTCTAATTCAGCAAAGCCACTTCTAAGTATATATCCAAAAAAAAATCAGTATCTTGAAGAGCGATCCGCAGTGTCATGTTTACAACAGCATTATTCACAATAGTGAAGATATGGAAACAATCTAAATATCCATCAGCAGACGAATAGATAAAGACAATGGATATATATACACATATACATTATATATGGACTACTCTTTACTATTATACGACATTTTTTTATATATAAGGAGAACATTAGAGTTCCAAAAAAAATGTGATTTTCTTTTTTCTTTCTTTTATTTTTTTGCCTCAGTGCCAGGGATAAACAGTACTTCAAGACTCATTTTCTCTGATTATCAGCTTTGTGGGACTGAAGAACATTGTTGATAATCCCCAAAACCGTCAGATCTCCCTTAATAATCCAAATGTATTAGTCAAAGATTTGCCACAAACCTTGATAAAAGAAAGAAAGAATAATTTATCAAATATTGAATAATAGGACGTCTTCAAAGCCAAGAGAAACTTCATGGTGCAGTTACTATCCTGAACCTCTTCTCCGTGTGGACCCCTTTACCTGCGCCCTCCTCCGCATCCGGTTTGGCACCTGTCCCAGGATTTCTCTCACTGTCTGTTTCTGAGACTGTTTTCCCTGCTAGACTGGAGGCTTTCACCAGCAGGGACTCTTTCATCTCAGTGTTCCTGAACTTGGCACAGGGCCTGGCTACAAGCTTCTACTTAGTGTGTGGAGAATGAATGAAAGACAGTAATCTCATTCTTCTTCCTTAAAGGGAATTTATTAAATGTATCGTAAGAGGCCTTGGTGTAACTTTTAAATCTCTGTAAGCCCTGGCATGTGAATTGCCAAATGAGAAAAAAGTTTCTCATTAGGCTGTGTCAATTGTTGGTTTGGGAAATATGATACCCAAATCCTGGGGTATTCTCTGATCTTCATTAAACAACGATTCTAATTAGTCACGAGGCCAAGTTTTTAATGAACTATTTCTATAAATTCTGTATTGGTCCTAAAACCCCAATCCCCCATGCACATTCTGAACCTCTTTCACTCAAGATGGCTTCTACTAGAGCAGTGATTTTCAATCTTTTTCATCTCATGGCACTCATAAAGTATTACTAAAATTTACTTTTCGCCAACCTGACAAAAACACAGGTATAGTTTTGATTCATTCCCACCAGATGGCTATTGTGTTGGCTGTTGTCATTTTTTTATTTGACAGTCTAAAGGAAAAGACATCAGTGCTCCTGACTAGCCAGGTGTTGCATGTTTTAAAACTTCTTTGGCACACCATTGTTCCACCGCACATCAGTTAAAAATCGCTGTATTACAGTATTCTAGATCTGTCTGCCAAGAACACCAATCTTTGTGACCAATTCGGAAAGAAAAGTAGACTGAGAGCAAGGACCAGCCATGAGCCCATCTGAGAGCAGGACCTGATTTAGAATGATGTCCCACAGGTACCTCAAAATCTGCATGTCTTCAACTGAGGTTGAGCTGTCTTCACTGCAACCTGCCCTACCCCGGAGAGCTGTCCCCAGCTCAGTGTGTGGCATCACCATCCCCTCTGCTACTCAGGCCAGAAACCATTCTCAACTCCTCCCACTCTTCAGCTATCTCACAGACATTCCATCTAAGTCATGAAAAGACCTTAAAATGTCCACTTCTCCACTCTTACAACTACTACCCCAGTTAAAGGCTACAAAGGCCTCATGCTGATTATTACACTAACTTCTGGCCCAGTCTCTCTGCCTCCCGTAATCTCTATGATGAAGTTAGAGATATTTTTCTAAGATGCAACACTGACCATGTCACTCTCCTGCCCAGATTCCTTCAGAGACATACTGTTCTCAGGAGCTGCCTTTAATCAGTGTCCCCCGGTGACTTCTGCTATGTCCCAGCCATCCTGAACTTCTGTGGCTTTCGCCAGTACTTCTTACATTCTCCTGCTTCTGGGTTTTTTTTTACCAGCCTGTAGTGTCTTTTTTTTTTTTTTTTCAAAATCTTTGTGTGACTAATTCCTATTTACCTTTTATTCTTGGGGGGAGGGGTCTTTCCTGACTCCTTCCTAAGATCATTGACTCAGCCAGATGCTACACTGCAAGAGAGCAGACCCGTATCTCCCACAGTGCCTAGCATGGTGCTGTGTACACGATGTGCTGCATGAGTGGATAAAAAGAAAAGGAAACCCATACTTATTAAGTGTGTCAGGTGCTATCCAGGTCCTACCCCGTGTAAGTCATTTGTTCTCATGAAAACACTGCGTAAGGCATTACAGTCTCCAGGTCACAGAGAGAGGAATGAAGACTCTGAGAATCTGAATAACATACTAAGATCACACAGTTGGTAAAGGCCACAGGCAGAGCAAAGACTATCCAAAGTCTGTATTTTTCTATTGTTCCATATGCCTTTCACAGAGCTGGTAGTGTGTGAGATGATGAAAAAACATTTATTAAATGAATAAAGAAGTAGACACGTGGGGATCATAGATGCGAACAATATGTATGGTCCATTTTAGAGAGAAAACACACACCCAAATAACAATGATGACTATCTCTGGGGGATGGGTGTAGAAATGATCTCTTCTCCTTCGCCCTCTCCTCTTTCTTCTCACCATCATCATTGTCATTATTGTCATTTTGCCGTATCTTCTTTAATTTTCTAAGTTTCTTTTAATAAGTACAAATTCATTATTAATAATGATGCAGTAAGAGAAAATAAGCAAAATTAAAGGAAATATTTATGTATTCCATTTCAACAATGAGCTAGCTACATCATAGGAAAGAAGTCAATATCTCCTTATATCCATAGTGCTAGAAAAGGGAATCCGTACTTTTTTCCATAGTATTTACTACCTTCTCTCATTCTATTTAATGCACTTATGCTTATTGTCTCTTTCCTCTAGTAAACTAGAAGCTTCACAATGTATCCCAATGCTCACTGACATATCCCAAGTGTTAAAAATAATGCCTGGCACAGGATAGATCTTCATACATACTTATTGAATTAGTAATAGCCACATCATTTTCAAGCTCCTTAAATAATGCCTTGATGACCCATGCTATTTGGCTTACTTTTGCCAACACATTCTTATTTGTCTAACTTGAGTTTCCTTGGGTTAAATAAAAGGGTTCTACTCAAACTGCAAGACAAATTTTATCAAAATGGGAATTCTTAGTCAATGGGAATGGCTTCCAAAGGAAGCTCCAGGTTCTACGACAGTAGCAACACATCAAAACTTGGTCACATCTGTGCTGGTATTTGATCCTCACAAAACACACAGTGATCAAGGCCAGCCAAGAAGTATTATTTTCATCCCTTGATAGAGTAACCTGAGACAGCAAGTGGTCTCAGTGAATGGCTGAGGGCCACTCAGTAAAGATGGTGTCACAAGGCAGGGACCCAAACACAGATCTGACAAGAACACATATTTAGATAGAGGCAGGTCTACAGTCCCTGAGAGGACATGGGATCTAGACCGGGACATCGAGGAGGTGTGTGCTCTGCTACAAAGACCAGCATGACCTAGTTGTAGGAGGTGGGCAAGAAAACAAGGATGGGGAAGTGGTTAGGAAAGGAGATAGAGAAAGGGCAGAGCTGAGCTACAGTTCCTAATACCCCCCTGCATTTCCCCCTTAGATGTGCAATATTGAACCCAAATCCCCCACACCTCCTGAACCTTTCCAGTCCTCTCCGTCCCAGGGCTTTCGTCCAGTCCTCATCATGTCTTGCCTGGACAGTTGCAGCAGCAGTCTACACTTCACATGGCAGTCAGACCAATGCTTCCATAAGGAAATTTCTACCATATTCTTTTCCTAGTTTACCTCCTTATTATTTCTTCATTATCCAGAGGATGAAGTCAAAACTTAACATGGCATTCAATGCCTTCATGCTGACCTCTCCTGCTTTATCTCTTATCGCACATTTCCAAGGACCCTGCCCTTTCTTCCCATGTCCCACATCCCATAAATCTTTTGTCACAGTCCGAATATGCTATGTGATTTTGTGACTCTGTGCCTTGACACATTCTGTTGACCTTTTCTGCTCCTGGTGAAGTCTTAGTCATCCTTCGAGGGCAGCTCGAATGCTGCCAACTCGAACGTCCTCCCAACTCCGTGGGGACAGTTAATTCCATCTGTATGTGTGTATCTGGAGCACTCCTTACACTTCTTGGGTACAGCTAAGTGGTGTCCTATTTGTTTAACTGCCCCGTCCCCAGTCTCCGCTATCCTTAAGGGCAAGGACTGTCTCTGTCACTGTAATATCACAAACATGTAGCATGATGCTTGGCACTGGTTAGTGCTCAAAAGCATTAAAGCAAGTGGTTCTCAGAGAGTGCCCCTTGGGCCAGCAGAATCAGCGTCACCTGGGAACTTGTTAAAATGCAAATTCTTAGGCAACGTCCACATCTACTAAACCAGAAGCACTGAGAGCGGGACCTGGTCCTTCAGGTCATTCTCATGCGCACTAAAGTTTGAGAACTGCAGCGCTCACGGATTAAAGGCAACAAACAGGACTTCTGTGTGGAAAAGAATCAGGAAAGGCTTCCCAGGGAGGAAGGATTTAAATTGGGCCGGTAGAGGCAAGATTCATATAGGAAGGAGTGGAAAGGAAGGGCCTTCTTAGGGGAGGAAAGTACAAGAACAAAAGTAAGGAACTAGAGAAGTACAAGAAGGGTCAGGCCATGCTGTTGGATCCCATTGCCTGGAATCTAGAAAGAGTGAGGGAAGGTAATGAGAGATCAGTTTGGCAATTTGTTGGCTCTTGCCCTGACCCCCATAAGCTCCTTCACAGCAGGGACTGAGGCTGACTCAACTCTGTGTCTGATAGCTAAGTTGGGGCAAGGGCTTAGTAAATGTTTGATGAATGACCAGTTGAGGGCTGCTTATCTGAAGAATATCAAAGAAACAGTTTTTCTGTGAGACCAGCCATATCATGCAACTGTTCCTAAAAAAAAAGCTCAGAGAAAATTGTTCCCTTGCAGTGAGAGTATAAACTTTCCCATCTGGCTCCACCTAGTGTCCTAATGGGCAGATTTCTAGTCTAGGACATATCTAACCACAAAGGAAGCATCTGCTGACCCTGTGCTTCAGTCACAGCTTGGGAGGTGGGGGGTAGGCAGGGCAGCCAGTGGCCTTGCTTCAAATAGAAAAGAACTTTAGGTCTGAGCTTTCTGGATTTTTTCATTTGGTTATTCCATCTGAATTTCCTGTAGCTCTGATGTTATTGTGGTTGTGTGTGAGAGGAGGGATGAGAGACCAGTCCTTTGCACGTGCCAAATCCCAAAGGTTATACACCCAGAATCCTTGAATTCCCCCATCAGGGAGTATGAGACAGGTTTTGGTGATGTTCTGTGATCTCCACCAGGGGGAATCCTAAACTCTATCTAAGAAAATAACAAGCAAACCTAGGACTTGGGAGGGGGTTATTTTTTCTTTAAAGATAATCAATAAACTATTGTCAATGCCTTTGATAAGGATGGAATGAATACTATCCTAAGAAAATAATCAGAGGTAGAAACATATGTACCAGAGTGTCATCAAAATTGAAAATTATGTAAATATTCAATAAGAAGAAGTGGTTAAATAAGTTATTGACATGTATACTATGAAAAATTATGCAATTCTTAAAATCATTTAAAAATAATATTTAATAACATGGCAAATGGTTATGATATAGTGTTGAGTAAAAAAAGGAAAATAGAGTATGACACCCATTTTATTAAAAATGTACAAAAATACAAAGAAAAAGTTGGTGAGAAATACAGTGATATCCTGACTTGTGGAATTAACAGCAATTTAAATTTAAATTCTACTTTGATATATTTTAAAAATGAGTATATATACATATAGTTTAAACATAATATTAAATTAAGAATTGGGCAAAAGCATAAAAAGAAGGAAAATGTTAGGAAAATGAAAAGTGGGATATTAGTCAAATTGTAAATATATAATAAAACAAAAAGTATATAATTGTAGTATTTGGAAATCCATTTGCCAATATTACCTAGAATGTCCCACACTCCATTATTACTGACTAAAAAGGTTACATGTATGGTGTTTTAATAAGCTACTTTCTATTAAAAAATTAAATTAAGTTGTAACTTGTTAGGCAATTTACAATAGTTTTCAAGAGTTAAGTGCCAGCACTGAGATAATAAATAGGTAGGTTAAAAAGTTTAACCAGAAGAGTAAAGGGTGGAAAGCCATCCATCCTTGATATTGTCCATCCTTAACAAGCTATTTATGAATAGCGTTATTTGCATAGCAAGAGCAATAATCGCCCAGATATTCTTACATAAATCTGACAAAAATACCATGAGTGAATCCTGGTTGACAGATATACTGCTCCTCTTGCCTAAAAGAACCGTGTCTCAGAAGTGGCAGATCAGGTAAGGTTTGCTGATATTTCTTATGTGCCCAGCACTAACCTAGACATTGCACCTGTCCTCTCACAGATTTATCTCAGTGAATATTTATAATGACTTTATGATATATGTGATATTAGCTTTGTTTTGCAAATGAGAACATTGTGGCTTAGAGAAGAGAAAGGACTTCCCCAAGGTCATACAGCCAGTAGGCAAGTGGCAGCGTTGGGTTCAAACTGAGATTTGTTCAATTGCAAACTCAAGCATTTCCTACCACATTCTTTATTTCCACGAGGGGTCACTAGGGGAGAATTAAAAGGATGGAGGAAGGGATGAGATGTCTGAGGCTCTCAGGAGGCACCACCATGGCCCAGCTCCTGTTCTGCACTCCAGTGACCTTGAGCTTGAAAGGGACAAAGAAGCAGACTCCCCTGATGCTCTGTGATGAGTCAAGAGGAAAGGCAGCTCTCAGGGAAACAGCTGGTCTTTCTCCAGCAGCCGGGAAGGGAGATAAACAGATCAATGCAGACACTCGCCTCCACCTAATGAGCTAATGGCGTGGCCCGGGTACTGTCTTATTGGATTGCTGGTCATGCTGTCGAGCCCAGAGTTAAGCAGGCCTACTGTGATGGTGGGGGACTTGTCTCTCCACCCCCAGCAAGGTCTAGCTCCTTTATCTTAAAGCTAGGGATGGCTTGTTCCTTTGTTTGTTCCTGTGTGTGTGTGTGTTTCCTCACTCTCCTAGAACAGTGTTGAGATTTGCTACAATGAGGCTAGTGACCTTTCTGCCGTGTAGACAGAGGACCCCACATGAAGGAAACTGCCCTCCCCAGAGACCGCCAGGTGTGTGACTGAGAGTCCTCACCTGGGCAGCAGCACAGCTGCATTCTGATGCCCAGAGTGACTCGCTGTGGGACTTAGGTCACATCCCAGCCCTTTTCTGGGTGCCAGTTTCCCACATGAACTATGCAACATGGCAGTGACTGGATAAAATGCCTTTTGTGCCAAGTAGCTCACCATGAGCAGAAATAACTCACCAGACACTGACCACTACACTAGGTTACTGGCTGATCCCGCTCTTGCCTCTGCACCTAGACAACGGGTTAATAATGATGACAATCCTAATAATGATTACAGATGCCTGTATTATTGAACATACACTCACTAAGACACAACAAGTGCCACTTATCCCTAACATCAAACTCATACTCTCGTTCCTTGACCCATCTCTCCTTGACTCTTCTCAGTGCCCTCCACTGTCATTCTTCCAGTCTGCTGCTGCTGGCACAAGGCTCCCGCCAGAGGCTGCCAGAACACTGCACTGAGTCAGCCCTCAGGTAGTCCCTGTTCCCACACTGGCATATTCCTGGCAGATAGAGGCACTTGGACTTAAGTATGACAAAATGGCCATTTCCTGTTGGCTCTTGACTTAAGCCCTCTTTAGTGGCCAAGGAAGTGCCTGAGGTTGGGGGCAAGGGCAGGAATCTCCCCAAAACCCTTCCCTGGATACTCAGATGCCTGAACAGAGACCCACCACTTGCTGCACAGGCACAAGAAGATTGAGTTGGGCAGTTTCCAAACTAGAAGGATTCCAGGTAGGTCACTGTTTCAAACCAAGACTGAAGACTTTACACTGTACTCAAGGAAGCATTCTTAGAGCCTATTAAAAACAGAACCTTGGCCCTGGCCAGTTGGCTCAGCGGTAGAGCGTCAGCCTTGGTGTGTGGAATTCTCAGGTTCAATTCCAAGCCAGGGCACACAGGAGAAGCACCCATCTGCTTCTCTACCCTTCCCCCTCTCTTTCTTTCTATCTCTCTCTTCCCCTTCTGCAGCCAAGGCTCCACTGGAGCAAAGTTGGCCTGGGCTCTGAGGATGGCTCCATGGCCTCTGCCTCAGGCAGTGGAATGGCTCCAGCTGCAACAGAGCAACACCCCAGATGGGCAAAACATCACCCCTTAGTGGGCTTGCCGGGTGGATCCCAGTCAGGCGCATGCAGGAGTCTGTCTCTCTGCCTCACTTCTTCTCACTTGAGAAAAATAAAAAAGAACCTTTATGTATGTTCTTTTCTGAGAAGTCTCTGAGAAGGGATTTTGGTCTAAAAGTATCTTTAGGGTTAAACCATCTCAGTAGTTTACAAATTTGTAATGCTGTGAAACCCTCTGTACAGAAGAAATTACATTCAAACTCCATAGCATGAAATAAATGCAGTGGGTCAGATGTTAAGGCTCAGTATGAAAATCATTGACATGGTCCAACTCTTATATTAACCCTGGTAGTGGTGAGGCTCTGGCCAAATGTGGATCTCCCGACTCAGAATCCACTGCTCTCTCCCCTGTATACCTTGCCTGAGTAAAATGTTCATCAATCCACCCTCCATGTAAGCAATACTCACTGAGAGTCTGCTATGTTAATTCTACTGAGGGCATTACAGTAAGGCATTGAAGGCAGCAGGAGCTCACAGACCACTGATGCACTGGCCAGACAAAGAGAGGCAGAAGCCTACAAATGGGCTAGATTAGGGTTTCTCGCATTGGTTCTTTGCAATTTTGGACCAGATAATTCTTCATCGTGAGGCGCTGTCTTATACATTGTAGGTTGTCGAGTAGCATCTATGGTCTCTACCCACTAGATGCCAGTGACAGCCCCTCCCAGGTCTTGACAACCAAAAATGTCTCCAGACATTGTGAAATGCCCTGGGGGTACAAAATCACCTTTAGTAGAGAACCACTGGATTAGTTAACACAGAAAAGCAACATAAGTCATCTCACCTCGTTGCACAGAATTAACAGGTTGGATAAAATTAAAGGCCAGGTAAACGACAAAGGCAACTATTGTAAGAACTCTGAGAAGAAGGGACTCCCTACATGTAGGTGCTTGGCCTGTGTGATCTCTGTAGCCAGCAGGAGAAACCTGTGCTTCCCAGAAGGAAGATGAGGTGTGGGGCAGAGCCACTGCCAGGGGGTGATACGAGCACAGTGAAGAGCGCAGAGGGGAAGACCACTGGCTGAATGCAGGCTGGCCCTGACTGGTACCTGCCATTGTCTTCACACCTGATGTTTAAGGATTTCCTGGCCTGGCAGCTGCCTCCATTCTTCTCTCTGCTACTATCACAGTGTGATAGTCAGGTCTCCCTCCCTTTTGAACTTCGGTTTTCTTATCTGTAACAAAGACTGTATAGAGCGAGGGCTGTAGTCCCAATAATATAAGTTCCCTCCTAGCTCCAGGATTCTATTTTCTCATTTTTTTGCCACAATTTTAGAAAGAGTCAAATCAAGTCCAGGCAATGACTACTTGATCTTAGGCTTCCTCAGCCACACTGAGAGCTCACCTCTTCAGATAGGCAGATTCCAAACAGAAATAGAGCAGTTATGCTCCTATTCATACTTTGAAATAATCATGATAATAGTGATTAATTTTCATAAGTGGCTTCTACCTTTTCACAAGAAACACACACATGACACTCAAAACAACTCTATGGGGCGAGAATAATCACTGCCACTTCGTGGATGAGAAACCCAGTATTTGGGAAGGTTGAGTGCCTTTGCCTAGGTCACCCCCAGACCTACCTGACTTCGAACTGCCTGCAGTCTGGGGTGTAAGCAGCCGCCTGTGCTTTCCTAAGCATGCTGGAAACTAACTGTGGCCCCCCGTCTCCTGGAGACAGGACACAAAGGTCAAGTGACTGAGATGCTCAGGCTGGTGTGGAGGGTAGAACAGCACCCCGAGGACACCGTGCCAACTGTGAGAGTGGCGATGAAGCTAGCTGAACAAGTGCCAAGCCATGTGTTTTGAAAGGGTTGAAAAAAATTTTAAAACAAGAAAAAAAAATGACAAAAACCCCCATCTTCCCACTTGGCAGGCAGTTGCCTGCCAAGGCCCTGCATTGGGACATGGGTATGAAGCTGTACTTAAGGCTTAATTCTATTGATTACACATTCCATTTTCCAAAGTGCCATTTGCCTGAAGGAGCAGGTGGTGTTTTCGGCATCCATTTAGCTGATGTATTAGCCATGTGGCTCGGCGCATCAGCAGGCTCGAGTCATCAATTTACGGTGCGATGACAGAGGGATCGCTCACTATGGAATCACAATGGGAGAGGGGGATGGGCGTGGAACACAGAGAATGAGACACAAACATTGGAACTGTGGCCCTTGCTGGGGCCAGGGGAAGCAGGGGATAGACAGATGACACAACATAGGACCTTCAGTTGAAGACAGCAGACACACTCAGGATGACTCTGTGGCAGGGCCTATGCTGGGCACTGGAGACACAAAGGGGAGGCACATGAATCCCTCCCCCTCGCCAAAGGATTCCGTTTATTGGGGAAGACACAATAGTAATGGCAGCATCCGACACATGCTACAGTGCAGAGATGCAGTAGGTAACAGGAAAGTGTTTTGAAATTCCCCAGCTTTGGTTCAGGTCCCAGCTTCATTATGTACTAGCTGTATGGTTGTGGGCAAAGTAGAATGGAAGCCTCTGCAGAGCAGGCACTATGTGTCTTACACAGTTTTGGGTGTTGACTGCCCCAGCCCAGAGTTTGGCATGCCATCATGATCACCAAAAAATATTCACAAGATAATCATAATAACAATAGATGTAGTGATAATGGAATACCATTTATTGAGCTCTTGCTGTGTACCAGGTAAATGCCTAAGTGTTATACATGTTTTAATACTCAAAACAGCCTTTGTGGCCCTGGTCAGTTGGCTCAGCAGTAGAGCATTAGCTTGGTGTGTGGAAGTCCCAGGTTCGATTCCTGGTCAGGGCACAGAGAAGTGCCCATCTGCTTCTCCACCCTTCCCCCTCTCTTCTCTCTCTTTCTCTGTCTTCCCCTCCCACAGCCAAGGCTCCATTGGAACAAAGTTGGCCCGGGCACTGAGGATGGCTCCATGACCTCCGTCTTTGGTGCTAGAATGGCCCCAGCCACAATGGAGCAAAGACCCAGATGGGCAGAGCATCGCTCCCTGGTGGGCATGCTAGGTGAATCCCAGTTGGGCGCATGTGGGAGTCTGTCTGACTGCCTCCTAGCTTCTAACTTGGGAAAAATACAAAAACAAAACAAAACAACAAAATAAACCCAGCCTTTGAACTACGTACTATTATTATCTTTATTTTATACATGAGCTGATGGAGCCTCAGGAGGTTAAATAACTTCCCCAGAAGTCACAACTTGTAGGTTGTGGCGAAGCCAAGATTCAAATCCAGATCTGTGTGATTCCTCAGCCACACAGCCATTCAGCACCATGAAGTGTCACTAATCCAGTGTACCCCAGCATTTAACCCTGCAGAGACTCGGTTTCTTTATATGTCAATGCATCTAACATTCTTTTTCTTCATTGGTTTTTGTGAGCATCGAATAAGACAACATATTCAGAGCATTAGTTAGCACATTCTAAACAGTTCAATAAATGGTACCTGTTGTTATCACTATTCTCAAGATTATTATGCCAAGGGGAGATCTTTGAGGGGCAAAGCCAACCTGATTTAAAGGAGGTTTCTCCAAGACCTTTGCATCTGCTCATCTCTGATAAAACCAAGGTGCCCCCACTGGCCTCTATTCTAGTTAGTGCTCCAGTACAATTCTTTCTAATTAGGTCATTATCAGTTTATTTATTATGACTTTTCTCATTTGACATGCATGTGAGAGGTGGATCACGACAAAGGCGCAATGTGAGTAAAGCCAGTAATCGCTTCAGAGACTGCACTCCAATAAAAAGACTCGCTGGCCCTTGAGTTTCAGGGAAGAAATTTATCTCACAGAAGTGTAGGGTGCACATGACAGTTAGCTAGCTACTTACCTTGGAAGAGAACCCCACCACCACCTTATCTCTGTCTGCTCTGCCGACCCCTCACCCTTCCCAGAGAAAGCAGCGACAGGGATAAAAGGACAGTCCCGGGGCTCCCTCCCTCACTCACTCATTTACTCAAAACACAGTCATAGAAGTCTGATTTTCTCCAGGTACCATACATGGCACTGGACTTACAAAGATAAATAAGATTTTATTGCTACTCATAATTTAGAAGGATGATGCCTATTTAGCTACGAAATAATACGATCATTCATTCATTGTAATGTTGTTTAAAATAACCATATAAACTATAAACACTAGGATATTTTAAAATAAAGTATGGTACCTCATTTCAAAAGAGTATTACTCAATTACTTAAAGTATTTATAAATAATTTCAAATAGTGTGGTAAAATGTTCACAAATGTTAAATGATATAAAACTGTAGGTATAGTATGTTATCAACTATATAATATATGCAAAAAATTAGTCAGCAACAAATGTTCAACATATTAATGATAGTTATCTTTGCAGGTGGTATTAGGGTGTTATTTTCCTCAGATATAATATTTTTCCATATTTATAAAAATTTCTATAATAAACACACACCAGAAATTAAGCAGAAAAAGATTTCTATCCAAAAGTATAAAATAATGATTATACAGTATTAGAAGTATGTATGGAATACTTCTGGCACAGGAAGAATGACTTTTCAACTTTTCTATTTTATAGATGAATATGTTGAGGCTCTGAGAAATTAAGTCACTTTTCAGAGGCTTTCCAGCCCACACATGGTTTAGGCACAACTAAAACGTGTCATTTGATTCTAAACCTGGATATTTTGCCACTGAACCCCGGGGCCTTTCTAAGAACCAGCTTTCTGGGTCCTGCCCGGAGTGGTAGGACCAACCCGCCAACGTCTCAAAGGGTCCGGCCGAGCTGCTGGGATGACTGACAGGATGGAGAACCCACAGTGAGAAGGATGGTCTGGGAATGATTCAGTGATGGCTCTCTGGCCGTGGAACTGGAGGAAGGATGGATGTGCACAGCACTGTAAAAATAACCTTGATTGTTTGCATTTCACCTTGCCAAGATTTATTTGGAAGAATATTTGAATTAGAGGTATAGGTCTGGGCATGTATTTAATGTTTTCATTTAGATTGAGAACATACAGCATCAGCGTTGAGATGCTTTTAATGTTTAAATATTTTAACATCACTGTATTGTGTGCTTATCATTCATGATTAACTATACACCCTCAAGTCCAATTTGCTTTTTGCTTCGTTACAGTTCCTTACAGCTGGCACTCAACGAGTTCTACATTTGGCCACATAGCCTAGCTCTAGTTTTTTTGCAATTGTATGTTTGTGTGCATGCTTCTGTGTACATCTGAAACAAAACTATTCCAGAACATTCCTTTTTAAACACAAAATATTCCCTGTCTTAAAAAGAACCTGTTTTGTTAGTTATCAGTGAACGTTAGAGCACAGGATCACTGAGACAGCAATGAAGGCAGGCTTTCAAATCTAGTCTGAGATGTGGTTCAGAGCATATTATGGTCCTCAGCTTTCCTAATGCAAACATTGTCAGCCCATCTCTCTGCCAAGAGAATTTCCAGACACGTACAATAGGAATTACAGACAGGCCTCTTTGATATTTTGCCAACTTTTTCTTCACATAAAAACTACAACTTTAAAAGCATCTTTCCATTTTGTCATTATGGAAACTGTGTTTGTCGAGGAAAATAGGTATATATTTTAACAATTTGTTAGCTAGATTTATAACTCGTAAATATTTAGACTTATTCTTTGTGGACTTCAATTTGTTCTCTCTGCTGGGTCGTACATATGTTCTAGGTGGGCCTGCAACTTCTCCCAGCTCCCAATTTTCTGGCAGGGACTTGGGAAGAGAAAAGACTTACCCAGGAAACTGGGTCTTGTTCATCTCTTACTGCTAGTGCATATCAGGTGTCCTTAGCAGGTAGAACACACTCAGTGACTGATGAATCAAAGTAAACTAATTTAGAGGGGTTTTTTTCTTTTGTTTTATATTTTAAACTGAGAATTTTATGAGAGCAAGAAAATGAATAAATTCAGGAGTCATAAAGCCAATAGTGTTTACAAAACAATTACCTTATATATGTACCTTACCTGTCTATATATTTTGTGTATACACATACACATATGTACAAATTACAATTAATATATGTATCCAACTTCAGTGTGGCTCTGCAGCCTGAGGGATGGAAGGGACTATGCTGATTGGTTAACGCATGAGGCAGTCATGTGTCCCATCGCTGACTCCAGGGGCATGGTGTCCTTCTTAAACCAGATATTTGCGTGGTTCTCTCAGGCAAGATCAGTGTGCTGTTATCAGAAGAAAGGAAATGGATGCTGTGTATCAAAATGTTCAATGTACTTTGAAATTGTTAACATCTAATTGGTGTATACACACCATTATATGTTACATAATGTGTGTGTGTGTATGTGTGTTTGTGTCTCGTTCTCTCTCTCTTTCACTCACATACACACACACACCATTATGCCCTAAGACATAGTCCAAAGGGCACCTGTAACTGTGTGGGTATTTTCTGAAGTCTGCAGGATCTCTCCAGCCTCTACCCACTCCTCAAAACCCTATCTCTGCCCCTCCCCAACCCAATGAGGCATTCTCATTACAGGATAATGATAGTGGAATAGAACTCTGTCACTGGATAATGATCTCCTGCAGTTAGATGAATGAGGAAGGCAGAGTTGGGCACCTTAAGAAACTGAACAGCAAGGGGCTGCCAAAATGTTGACTTTCAAAGAGGGAAGCTTTAGTCCTGCCACAGTACTCCATTCAAAGCTGAAATGTTACAAGCAGAAGGAAGCAGCAGCATTGGGAAGAGGAAGGCCCTTGGGAGACTGAGATAAGACTAAGAAATAAGGTAGCTGACCACTTCGCGTGATCAGGAATGATTTCAAATTCTTATTGGGTACCCTTTGTTTTAAGTAGCTGAGTTTCTTTGCTACCAAGAGACAGGAAGCTGGCATATATGTCCTCTTAAAGTCAGTCTGGGTTATGGAAGACCACAGTCTGCTGATAAGTAGCTTGAATGGAAAGAGCCCTGGAATTGGCGTTCAGGAAGAGGCTTTTATCCCTGATATGCCTTAACACGCCGCACTACTTTGGGTGAGATTTTAACTTTTCTACACATATCTTATCTATCAAACAGTGCTGCTGATTAGGGAATTCTGAAAACCTAGAGGCCTCAGACCTGACAATGTCACATCAATATCAATGTACCTAACTTCCCTTCATTTCATATAGAGTTCAAAACAATGCATCTACCATGCAGAGGGGAGAGTGTTTTGCACCCACCTGTAATTCTCAAGGAATTTTAGTATCTTAAACCTGGAAGAAACAAAGGGACCATCTAGTTCAGTATCTCCAGGACCCCTGTATGCTGGCTGGAACATCTGTGGTGGGAGGAGCTCACAATCTCCCCAGACATCCCTTTCAGTTGATGAACTCTGATGCCCTAAGTCATTTCTTTCTTTGTTCATTAATTCATTAATCCACTAATTCAGCACCCAGTAGGTCAAGGATTGTATAAAGGACAAAGCCCCAGATGTCAGTCAGACATGATCTCTGTTCTACAAAATCTCAATGTTGGATTAAGCAGCATACTAGAAGGGGCAGAGGAGGAGGCAGTGAGGCAACTAGATATGCAGACATTAATTACAATAAGTGCTTTGGCAGAACTAATATGTTAAAATCTATCTGCTAGCAAGAAGAAAGGGTCAGACTGCATTTTATGTAAGCAGGTGGTAGAGGTTGGGGGAACCCACTCTCAGGAATAAAAGTTAGGGGCTGGACAGCCACAAGGCTTATTGTTAGTGTTAAAGAAAGGATTCTAGGTTCACACTGTCTGGATTCAAATCTAGACTCTGCCATTTCTAGCTGTGTGGTCTTAAGCAAATTTCTTAACTTCTCTGTGTATTATGAGGACAATAATAGCACCTAAACTTTAGGGTTTTATAGGATTGAGATTTTACATGAGAAGCTTAAAGAACTATGTCTGTACATAAGCCACATAGCCAACATTATTATTGATTAGGCACATTTGTAGCATCAGCTAACGGTCATTGCAGTAGTACGTAGTAATAGGAGGAGCAGTGGAATCATAATCATATATTGTAGCAGAAATAGTAGTGATGTTAAGAGAAGTACAAGTGTTAGTAGCAATGGTTCTCATAGTGTCCATTATAGTAGTGGAGGTAGTTGTCATGGTAGTAAAATAGCAGAGATAGAGGCAGAAATTAGGGGAAATGGCCATGAGAACTCTGGGATTCCAGATGCTTTGCCCTACTCCCTGGATTGTTCCTTTAGTACCTTTTGGTCTTTTCCTGCATCATCATGTACCTGGCCCACAATAAATGGTAGGGAATCTACCCTACAATAGAGGCAGGCCAGTGACTTAGTACATGCAGAGGACACCAGTCACAGGGAAGTCTGGAGACAGTTATTTTTCTTCCCAGACAAAGGATGGGTATGTGGCTAAGCTCCCAAGAAAGAGTCTAGATGACAGACATATTGAAGGGGGGAAGTAAAGGGTTTATGAGTGAGAAAGATAGTATCCTGGCTGAACAATTAGAAAGAAAATAAAGTAACTGGCTCTTGGCAAATGTGTCAAGTATGGTGCTGGTCACATTCTTCAAAACTGACATAAAAACAGCCTCATACCCAGCTAAGTGAATCCCAGTATCTCAGAGTTTCAAGGATCAATGCTAAGAAACAAGCCTAAATCTGCCTACCCAAGTCCATGGGCTTCCCATGAAGCCTGCGGTCCCTCTCCAGATCCTGCTGTGCCCACCCTGTAACCACTAAGCATGCCCAATGTGGATTTCTTAATTTCTTATGTGGCTCCACCGCTGAGGGCCAGATTGCTACCCCAGACAGTCAACCATTGTAATATCTAAAAGCGTATACTCTATTTATTTTAAAAGTTTTAAAAATGTATGATTCAAGTTCTGATCATTATTTAGGAGCCATGAATCCATCTGGGCTGAGAACTTTAGGCAAGTACACCAAGAACGCTGCCTCCTCTTCTCTTGGCACTCATGCCCTTGAGAAGCCCCCGCTGCCAGAGGGGAGCGTCAGCACAGTGTGACAAGGAGTAGTCGGTCCCATCACTGGAGCTCAGGATTAGCGCCACATGGTTTCAGCAGCAAGAATGAAAGCTTAATCAACGTTCGGATTAGTGCATTCCCATTTACAGGGGTTTGAACTCAATTAAAAATTTCAACTGGAATCTTGGCACAGGGGCCTTGAGACAGAATCTGACTGTTCTGGGCTCTCACCCCAATTCTAATATGTATTCCTGGAAGGAGATGGTTGGGTCAGATGGACCTGGGCTCAATTTAGGCCATTGGCACAAGAATGTAATAAAGTTCTGGTTGGAATTCCATGGCAATTTAGTTATGTTACAGAATCAGCTGTGTCCTGAGATCTCTTTTTCCATTAGGACTACTACAGTTTGTCCGTAAAGTCATGGTGCACTTTTGACCGGTCAAAAGTGCACCATGACTTTACGGACAAACTGTATTTTCTTCAATTTCGATGCCATTTTTCAAAGAGAGTGGTGAATTGGGGGAACACTGGCCTTGGAATCCAATGGACTTGGCACAAATTTTGGCTCCATTTAATAATAGGATTGCTATTGCCAAGTCACTTAACTTCTTTGAGCTTCAGTTTCCTCACCTATAAAATTGGGATAATAATTGATAGCTCTTCCTCAAATAGTGGCTATGAGAATTTAAATGAAATAACAGATAAAAGAGAAAACACACCTAGCATCTTGTTTGGTACATAAACTTGCTGAACTAAGTTGTTTTCCTGAAGAATCCTCTCATTTCTCTTTGGTTCTGATACGTTGTACTGAGTGCCGTTCACATTCTTTACTCTCAGACCAGAACCTGGCTCTCAGTAGTTGCTTTAGTAGCAACAGTCCTGTTCTGAACCCTTGGATTTTGAGATCCGTTTTTGCTACTGGCCTTACCCCAACAACCCTCTCCAGACCTGGGTCTTACTGACACCTTCTCCTGGCTGGTGTGTCTCTGAACACACAGCTCAACACGCCTCCAAACCCTTCTTGACACAACAGTGCTGTCCTTTCAAAATACAAATCTGATCCTTACTCCCTTACTCAATGGCTGCCCACTGCTCTGAGGGAAAGGACTACACTGTTTCCCACGGCCTAGGAGGCCCTGGGGCCCTGCGGCGTCTGGCCCGGCCCACCTACCTCGCAATCATCATCTTCCCCTTAGCACCTGTGCTCCAGCCGCACTTGTATCCTTTCGGTCCAAAAACATGCCACACACCTCCTCTGTGGCCTTTGCTCCCACTGCTCTCTTCCCCGAGGGAATGTTCTCCACCCACCTCCCTCCTGCCCCTTTGTTTAATCAACTTCTCTTCATAGAGCTTCTCAAAGAGTCACTTCCTCAGGGGTGTCACCCTTGAATTTGGAAATCACATCAGGTGTTTTTACTATGTTCTCTGAGAAGACTTCATTTGTAGCACTTATTCTGGTTTATAACTATCTGATTAATTCCACTCTTACCAGTAAACTCCACAAAGGCAGAGATTGCGTATATTGACTCATCATTGTACTAACAGCACACAACAGGTGGCAGGAGTTGTCAGCGTCGAAAGTGGCACTCCACCACCATCTCTCCTTGCCATGGTCTCTCAAACCACTCTCCAGCCACTTCTGAATTCTAATTTCCCAGAGTTCCTCTAGGCTTCTAACCTCATGACTCATTTCTTTCTGTCAGTCAGACCTGATAACCAGCACCATTCTGTTATCTTGTGCTTCCTTTTGATTTTATTATCATAGATCACCTCAAGGAAAAAAAACTGAACAAGTGCAGCCTTGGTCTCCTGGGCACTGCTACCACCTGTGTGCCAACTTCCCAGGCAGGACTGTCTCCTCTCCAACTTAAATATATTGAGCTATAGCTGGACTTCAGAAGCTACCACAATACTAGGCCTGGATGCCAGGCTGGTCTCTCTGGAGTGCCCCTTCAGCTAGATCAACTTTTTAGTCCCCCTCTACTTTGCTTGATACAATTGGGCCCAAATATAATCACATACAGGAAGGAGCTTTATAAATGTGAAAAGACTAGATACTTGTAAGGGATTAAGGGCTTAGTTCAGGCTCCCTCTCAATTCACAAATCAGGCTTCTGCTTGGCACACTCTGTCATTTGTTGAAGATTGCCTACTTCCTTCTTACCCATTGACAGTCCCAACCCTCCTCTCTCTGCTCTCTCTACTGCACTGGCATAGATAGAACAGATCTTTTTTTAATATCAGATCTGTTGCCACTAAGCCATTAAGGTCCCTCATCTTTAAAGTTTTATGGACTCCCAATATGATTTGCCAACACAGAGCTGCACAATAGCAACCTGGAGAGCCAACATCATTTCAGCAAATTAAATCTTGGATGGGCTAAGTAATCCATGCTTACAGTCATTTTGGGATGAAGACTGATAGCACTAAGACTTGCTCTATACCCGTGGGCAGGTTCCCTTCCGTTTCTGAACCTCAAATGGCTCATCTGTTAGATAAGGACATGGATGGGTAAATGCCCACATGATGGTCATGCTGATTCAGATGGATCACACATGTGAAAGGGCTTGTGATGCCCTGTTGTAAATATTTTTCTCATGACCACTTTTAAATCTAACTCTCTCACTCCATGAAACAGAAACCAAAGGTCACGAAGGTTAACACATTCATTCATTCAATCAATCATTTCTTCAATAATTATTTATTAAATGTCTACTATGGACCAGACACTCTGCCAGAGGTTAAGTGATTTACCCAAGGTGGCACAGCAGCTTCATGGCCTATCTAGGATATCAATAGTAATAACAGCTGTTTGTTGAGAGTTTACTCTAAAACTGACAGTTGCTAAGTATTTTATACACACATACACACACACACGCACACGCACACACACATGCACACACAGTCTAATTTAATCCTCGCATTAACCCTATTATGTAGATACTATTATCCACATTTTCTTTTTTATGGCTGAGGAAATTGTTATCATAATGACTGTCACTTGAATCTTTCTCCAAATTTTTGCATGGGGATTGGAAAATGCTATAGATTTAGAGACCAATATAGAGACCTAGAAATAAATTTGGACACCAGTTTGCCTAAAAGTTTAAGCCAAAATTCCAACACAAAGATATTTAAGTGTCATGTTTAAGGATTTACAAGGCCAGTAGGCAGCAACATGGCAGGGTTGGGAGTCAGACAGATTCTCTCATCCAGAAAAATGGGAATAATTATTCTTCATTCACAGGGCAGTTGTAAAACCACGTTGTAAATGTACAGAAACATTCTTCCTCCAAGTGTCCTCTCATTCCTTCAGTTCATCTAGTCTCTGTTTAAATGTCACCTACTTAGAGGGCTTTCCCTTTCCACCCTACCTGAAATAACCCTCACCCTACTCTATGTCGAGCCCTGTTGCACTTTTCTTCACAGCAGCTGACACCACACCATATATTTGTTTACTTGCTCATTTGTTGGCTGACTGACTGAATGAGTAAATGTGTGTACCTTCCCCTCCTCCTGACTCCCATTCTGGTATCCTCTCTCTGTATGTGAAAGCAGCCAATCCCTCCCAGGAAATACTATGGGAGTGAGTCCAAAGAAAGCCTACATTTTCTAAGGGACTCTGCACACCAGTGCCAGGAATTCTGCTGCAACTGCTCAGGGGGTCACTCCCTCTCCCCAAGGCGACATGCAGCAGGAATCTGCCAGGGTAAGAGTGTCCGCCCACCTCCTTCCAACCTGATGGCTTCTTGGTTACCCTGGAACACAGATGAAGGACTGGTGTGCAGGATGCCATGTATTCCTCCCACGAAAGAAAAGCTTTGCAGATTCAATTAAGCCTTGGTAATTTCACAGGCCACAGGGTTGAAGAATTAAAAGTGTTTCTGAAGCTTTCCTAACACTTAAAAAAATGCAATCCTTCCATCTAAGTTTGGTTTTCTTTGTAAAAGAGTCATATTAAATGAATGGAAAGGAAATATCCTGAAAAGGGAAGGCTGTTGTTCCTCCTGGAATTTGTAGGAATGGAGACGGTATTTTGAACTATTTTTTTTTCCAGCTGTCAAAAGACCACAGATCTTCTTTTAATGTTGTAAGGATAAAAATTGTTCTTGTTGCATACCTGCAAGAAGTGAGACCCAGGAGAAAGGCATTGTTTCCTATAGTTGCACAGTTGCCAGGGAAACTGTGTACAGAAGTTAGCCTAAGTGCAAGTTAAAAAAATGAAGCATCTGGTAAATTGGTTTAAGAGTATTTTGAAAAATCTGGGCCAAGCATGGCACAGAATGACCCTGTAGGACTGTGCGGATCCTTAGTTGCGGCAGGAAATGAGACTGAAAGGTTACCTTTCTGCCGTGAACCGTTTTAATGAGTGTTTTTCTGGGAGTAAAAGTCTTCGGGTAATTTTTTAACCCTCTATCAATGCCCCCCCCAACAAAACCAAATAAAAACCCAAAATAATATTTGACTGCAGTCTAGAGAAACCCATAAACATCCGCACGCACGCGCGCGCGCGCGCGCACACACACACACACACACACACACACACACCTTGAAAGAACAATATTTAATTATCTGACATGTCAGAATAAAGAAACTTACCTTTTCTCCTCCTTACTGTTTTAAACAGAGAATATATGTTATTTGTTTTAAACAGAAAAGCTGAATAGCATCACGGAATTTCAAATAGATTACCATCTCTGAGTCTGTTGTCCTTTTTGCTAAATTCAGTTCATCATCAAACTGCCTTTCATGTTCTGAAAATAAAATATATGTATACATACCCATATACATGACATCTATCCCATGGTAGATGTTCAGTACATACTTAGAAAACAGAAAATCTTAACAGTCATTTAATTTAACCTCCTGTTTAGTGCAGAAAATTCCCTTTAAAATATAACTGCCATCCTACCTCTACTTAAAGTCATCCAGGGACAGGGAATTCACTAACTTAAAAAGAGCCCATACTATTAATAAACATATGACCTCTTCCTTTTATAAGTCAGAATATTTTTACTATAGCTTTTATCCGTCAGACCTGATTGCTTTTGGAAACACACAGATTAAGTGTATTCTACTTTCTCTTCCCCAAAGCATCACCCATGTCTTCTTAGATCCATAGAACCCGATTCCTACAACTAGCCCTGTGTTCTAATAAGAGGCAGTGCTGTGTGACCATAGGCAAGTTACTGCACATCTCTGACCTTCAGTTTCTAGCACCATTAAATGGGAACAATAATTCTTCCCCTGTTTTCTTCTTAGGCTTCTGCTAAAGATCAGAATAAAATTCCAGGTGGGGAACTGCTTTGGAAACTATAAAGTATTAGACCTAGTAACTATTACTGCCATTTGTCCCAATCATCGCCACTTAACTTTGCCTGTGAAGCACAGAGGGAGGGGTGGTGGGCTTGCCTTGGTGAAGCTCCGCCCTCTACCGTCCCAGGCCTGATGCCTGATTTGAATCTTCTTGTACCCCTTGCTGCTTTCTCAGCAGGAGCCCTTGCCTCTCTCCCCAGGTTCTCTCATAGATGTTGCTCACCCATTTAGTTAAATGCTGTTTTGACGAGGTAGCCTATTTTGGTAAGTGGCCCTGGGGAGCTGCAGAAAGTTTAATTCTCTTTCTTTTCCCTAATGTTTATCTAATGGTAAAGAATTGAGAATAGGTTCCATTTCCCTAGAGACACTAGGCTGAATGATTCCATAATGTATGTGTCTAGGGGCTGGCTGAGAGATGTTGCTTTCAGTAGACAGAAGAGGCTGGTTAGAACACCCAGCCATGGTGACTGGGGCGGGGGAGTTGCTCACCAGGAGGGAGCCCAGGGATTTAGTAATGATCAACATTGATGGACCAGAGCATGTGGTGAGCAGGAGGACAGCAAGGCAGAGTGACCACATGTCCCAGGATGTCTATCTTTTGTCTCAATGCAATTCTTTTTTTTTTTTTTTTTAACAGGGACAGAGAGAGAGTCAGAGAGAGAGATAGATAGGGACAGACAGACAGGAACAGAGAGAGGTGAGAAGCATCAATCATTCGTTTCTCGTTGCCATTGTGACACCATAGTTGTTCATTGATTGCTTTCTGACATGTGCCTTGACCGCGGGCCTTCAGCAGACCGAGTAACCCCTTGCTGGAACCAGCGACCTTGGGTCCAAGCTGGCGAGCTTTTGCTCAAGCCAGATGGGCCCACGCTCAAGCTGGCGAGCTCGGGGTCTCGAACCTGGGTCTTCCACATCCCAGTCCAACGCTCTATTCACTGCGCCACCGCCTGGTCAGGCTCAACGCAATTCTTAATGGTACCACTTTTCATTCTCAAAAGTGAAGTTTGAAGGATAAATTATATGCTAACGTTAGACAGAGGTGAATGGAATATCTTCGAATATTCCAGGGGATGGAGGGAATCACCACCTGCCTGGTCCCTTCAGCCAGAAACCCTGGAGCACTTTGAGACATGTTAGTGGCCCTCATCCCCCAACAACCAGTTTCCAAAGCATCCTTCAGATTTTCCCTCTCCTCTCCATTCCCATGGCCACCGACTTAGTTCTGAGCCTCACCCTCTGTACAGAACCCCTAAAACTTTAATGTTAATCCGTCCTGTTGAATTGCTGGTTCCAAGTTTTTCTGCAATCTCAACTGTGCAGTCCCTTATATTAGTCATCCTCCCAGTTCCCCTTTATGATCATGCTCTTTTATCTAAATCACACATCCTGGCACCTTACCTTCAGAGCCAAACTTCCACTTCATATTTTCAATTGTTCATTCATTCATTCATTCAACAAAGATGTTGAATTTACTGTCCTGACGGTTCAAATGGGTCAACATTATTGAATTACTCCATTTAGATGGCAGCCTGCTGAGCAGTTATAAAGCCATGGAATTGTAGCACTATCCATTATACTTTGGGTCCAAATCCACACTCCGCCCATATTCTGAGTGTTGTTTCCAAAACATACATTTCACTCTGTCGCTGCACTCTCATGTCTCTCATTGGCTATGGAGGTGGGGGAGCCCTGGCAGAGTGATACCCTGCCGGCCCCACCCCACTCCTTCACTTACTGGAGTCCCCGTGGGGGGTAGCAGGATGATATGAAGAACAGCCAGTCGAGGCCTGGCCTGTGCTCCCCCTCTCCCCAGATCTGGCCCGCCTGCAGTGAGCCCACACTCAGTTCTCCCTCTGTGCTCTGCCTCCACCACCTGCATTAGGGAGGACAGCAGGTTTCTAGGGTTCAGTAATTTTTGCCACCCATTTTGGCCGTGTTCTCCATGGTAGCTTTGTAATGTGGCAATTCATGTGATTTCTGAGTCCATCTCTCAGGTGGTCTGGTTTTGGATAGGGAGCAAAGAAATAATTCACTGAGTTCCTCAAACCCCAACATTGAAGACTAAAAGATCAAGTTCTCTGGTCTTTTAAAAAGTAAAAGTCTACTCCCACTTTTGGTAAAGAGAGAGCATTTGCCTTTCTGAGGCTGCCCCTCTTCCCTCTCCTGAGCATGCTCTTTTGGTAAGTCAACCACCATGATAACAATCATAGGCCTGGCTGAGCTTCCCAGATCTTATCTGAGCTCAGAAGAGCCAAGACAAGTCGGCTGGAGGTGGATCTGTGGTTGAAGTGCTGTTTGAGTGGCAGGCTCAAGGGGTCCTTCCAGATCCCTCGGCCTCAGTTTTGAGAGAACGGCATTCCCGCACGTGAGTCTCACAGCAAAGCCGTTCTGAGCCCTCAAGGGGTTGAGCACTTGCCGGTATTGAAGTAACCACTCCCAATCTGGCTAAGACATTTTTTCGGCCACACAGATGATAATGACTCATCCCAGGCTTTTATTCGCAAATAATAGTGTAAAGGCTGTCTATAGTTTGTTTGCAAAGAACTTCTACGTTTATTCAAGCTATTATGGTCTCAGAAAAACATGATCAGTGCATCAAATTATTCCTTTTCACAGATAACTCCATCTCAGGCTAAGTGACTTTTCCAAGGATCCTCAGCAAGATGATGAAAAAGCTTGGGAAATCCATCCTGAACTAGTCAGAATCATAGGGTAGCTGAAATCCCCCTTAGTGAAGACTGCAAAACCTATCATCTACATCTGGGTAGGACTTTGTATTCTTTATTTTATTTTATTTATTTATTTATTTATTTATTTATTTATTTATGTTTTTCTGAAGTGAGAAGCAGGGAGGCAGAGAGACTCCTGCATGCACCTGACTGGGATCCACCCAGCAAGCCCATTAGGGGGCGATGCTCTCCATCTGGGCCATTTCTCTGTTGCAACTGGAGCCATTCTAGTGCCTGAGGCAGAGGCCATGGAGCCATCCTCAGTTCCCTTTGCTCCAATGGACTTTTGGCTGTGGGAGGGGAAGAAAGAGACAGAGATAGAGAGAGAAAGGAGAGGGGGAAGGGTGGAGAAGAAGGTGGGCGCTTCTTCTGTGTGCCCTGACCAGGAATCGAACCTGGGACTTCCACACCCCAGGCCAATGATCTACCACTGAGCCAGCCAGCTAGGCGACTTTGTACTCTTTAAAGGACAAAATACCATAATTGGAAGGGGCCTTCACAAACATATAGTCCTACCTCCTTCCTGGATAGATGCGGAAAAGGCACGCCCAGAGTGAGAATGTCATTTTCCTGAGGCCTCAAAGTCAGTCCAGCAGAGCTAGGACCCAAACCTGAGTCTTTAGTTTCCAGTCTGGGCTTTGTCAGAACCTCCTGCAGAAGGCATGGCCTCCTGTGCAGGTGAGAACAATCAGTCGCGGAGAGGGGGAGCATCTGTTTCAAGGGGCCACAGCTGGAGGACAAGAGAACTGAGATCAGCCTTGGAGTCAGATGCTAACACTTGGTTGAATGAGTGAGAATTCCTTCTAACTATTATTATAGTTATGATTGTTTTTATCATCTCCAGCTTATGACTTAGTGCCCATCATAAATTCAAGCCTTTAGCAATTCAGTTTATTATTCAAACAGATTCTTACATTTTTTTTTCTATTTGTTCCGAGTGCTATTATTGTGTGGCATGCCTTTAAAAAGTAAGGTATTTACAGCCCCCAGATTCTGGATATGGGTTTAAAGTATATGCTATCTCTCCTGACATTCAGCTACTCCAGAGCCCAGCATCTGTTAAGTTGCCTGCAAACATTTGACATTTGGAAGTGGCATTTCTCTCTTGCTCTCTCGCTCTCTCTCGGTTTGTAATCAGTAAATCACTTGTAATGACTTTAATGAAAATTAAATAAACAAATAAAAGCAGTCTTTACCTCATTGTTAACCTAATTATGAAGTTTACATTTCAAGTCAAATTGAGCTTGTCAAACTCAAAAAACAGGCATTACTAAAAAAGAATTTAACCACTTGATTTTGAGGCTAGTTCCCAGGTCTCCAGCCTCCAGATCACTGCCGTGACTCTCTATGTCTCCCACTGCTTTCACTGCTTAGTCTCTTCAGGGTACTCCTCCACCCCCAGGCTTTCCAGAGCACTCCTGCAGGAGCCAAACACACCTATGTTTTAGTTGCTGTCCTGCCACTTATCAGGATGATGCCTTTGGCCAAGTAACTTACTTCTGAGTCTCAATTTCCTCATCCCTAAAATTGGAACTATCACATCTATCTTCTAAGCGTATTGGGAGAGTTAGATATAATATAGAGTGCATGGCTCATAGTAGGCGATCAACTTGTATCAGTTCCCCTTCCTATTCATAAATGACTCATCAATATGTATATGCTACTAACTAAAATGATTGGGTCTTACGCAATCCAAAGCACTTAGGCCTTATAACCGGTTTGCTACATCATCCATTCAACAAATATTAATGTCTTTACGTGCCTGACCCCGTGTTATGTTATGCTGGGACTGATGGAAACACAAATATGGTCTCGGCAAAGATGGAGCTACAACCTAGCAATAAAGATAGAGATAGATTAAGTAAAATGAGCAGATAAACTGAGAATTATAATTTGTAATAAGTGCTGTAAAAGGAAAATAAAAACGTTTGCTATTAGAGAACAGGATGACCTCATTTAGAATAGGTAGTTGGGGATGGCTTCTCGGAGGAGGTGACATTAAAGCTGAGACTAGAAAGGAGTCGGCATGAGAAGGGTGGGGGAGCAGTCCAAATAGGGCACCGATCACTGTGAAAGCCTGAGGGGAGGGTGAGACCAGGGCGCCATTCAAGCCCAGCCCCTGGCTGTGCCCACAGACTTGCACCACGCCAGCCAGACTACATTGGGCACTTCTATATGTGCACAACCTGCCCCTGAAGCTCTCCTGCTGCTTCTCCATCTGGAATGCCAAACTCCAACGTCACCTGCTGAGACGCCTTAACCTCCCCGAGCAGATTTAATCCTTCTCCCCTCCAGTGTTCCCCCAAACCTGTGTTTAACTGTTCGGCAGATAAAATATAATATGCTCACTTTGTTAAAGATGGTGCTGCCCACATGGAAGCCCGTCACCCAGGTGATATTATTTGCCCTTATGCTTGGGATGGGTGTGGGGGAGAGGCTGTAATGTAAGCAGGCCGGGTCATTATGGCCTAAGGCTTTGTTTTAAGAGTAATCTCTTCTCCACACCCTTGACTGATTGGATGATGTAGGGTGGTGATGTAGGGAGGAATCCCATTATGCCTCAGATGGGTGACTTTGTATCAGAGACTTCCTTGTTTGTATAATTGGATTAAAGGTTTTGAGTCTGCTATAAAGTGGGAGAGAACGGGAGCTTGATCTCTCTCTCTCTTGGTTCCAGAGTTCCTGAGGTTAGTATCAGAGAGGAGAGCAGATTAAGGCCATGTGGAGGAGAAGTAGCCAAGATGGCAGAGTGCTGAGAAAGAAGCCAGTTTGTTAAGAGTTTGTGCAGGAGGAGATGGGAAACAGAGGTGAATAGTCTGGTGAGCTAGAAACCTTTGATTCTAGGAAACTCGGATAAGTCAGTAGCTTTGTGAGCACTGAATGTGTGGGTTTTGGAGCCCAGTGTGTGTTTTTGCTTGCCCGCCGGGTGCAAGCTAGAATTAAAGCTGATGGCTCACCAGTTCATGGCTCCTGTGTTTCATTACCGACTGTTCGAATCAAATGCGAACCTGCATGGGTCAGGCTGCTGTGATAGTGGCCTCAACTACTGGCTTTACATTAACTTTGTAATAATATGTGATAATAAGTATTTGGTGACCATTACTGATTCTGTGCCATGGGTGGTGTGAAGTATTTTACCTAAATTAATGACCTTCAACCCTCACGGAAGCTATATGAAGGAGGGACTGTTATGTTCACTCCCATTTCACAGAAAAGGAATCTGAAGGCATAGTCACATACCTTGGCTGTCCAAGGCTGAGTCTGTATTTAAACTCCAGAACTCTTCCTCTAGAACTGGAACTCTTAGCCCCTCAGTTATGTTACAGTGACATCTTTGTGTGGCTTTCACCAGACCCTGCTGACCAAAGATTCCTGAGGGTGGGGTTTTGTGGGAGTTATCAATAACCTTGTCACACAAAACAAGCCTCTGGCACAAAGGAGTTAACTATTTGCTAAAAGAATGTTTACCAATTACAGATGCGACTGATAAAGATGCAATCATCTAACACATGAATAGGTCTGTCCCTTTGGCCTTCAGGCACAGCCCGCATGGTGGCCTCTGCTGATCTGATTTGTGCAGCGATTGACAGCCTGGGTCCCTTTCCTTCGGTCCTGTTAATGGCATTAGCATCTAGTCAATAATGATCAGCATTTCATTTTACCACTTTAATTAACAAATTCAATTTGTTCAAACTGCTGTGAAAACAAATTAAAAGCTCAAGAGTGGGGCCCCCAGGAGGGGGAGGCAAGGCAGGGGCTCCGCACAGATTAGGCTCCTTGTTGATTTGGTCTTTGGAGCTTACGGGGAGCTGAGCACTGTCTGCCCTTCCATCATTTTAGGATCCTGTTGGGCAGATAAAATATGGTATGCTCACTTTGTTAAAGATGGCGCTGCCCACATGGAAGCCCGTCACCCAGGTGATATTATTTGCCCTTATGCTTGGGATGGGTGTGGGGAAAAGGCTGTAATGTAAGCAGGCCAGGTTGTTATGGCCTAAGGCTTGGCTTTAAGAGTAAGCTTTTCCCCACACCCTTGACTGATTGGATAATGTAGGGTGGTGATGTAGGGAGGAATCCCATTATGCCTCAGATGGGTGGCTTTGTATCAGAGACTTTCTTGAATGTATAATTGGATTAAAGGGTTGGATTTTCTATGCTATAAACTGGGGCAATCCGGGAGCTTGCTCTCTCTCTCTTGGTTCCTGAGTTCCTGAGGTTAGTATTAGAGAGCAGAGCAGATTAAGGCCATGTGGAGGAGAAGTAGCCAAGATGGCAGAGTGCTGAGGAAGAAGCCAGTTTGTTAAGAGTTTGTGCAGGAGGAGATGGGAAACAGAGGTGAATAAGTCTGGTGAGCTGGAAAGCTTTGATGCTAGGAAACTCGGATAAGTCAGTAGCTTTGTGAGCACTGAATGTGTGGGTTTTTGAGCCCAGTGTGTGTTTTTGCTTGCCCGCCGGGTGCAAGCTAGAATTAAAGCTGATGGCTCACCAGTTTTTGGCTCCGTTGTTTCGTTACGATCTGTTCGAATCTAATGTGAACCTGCGTGGGTCAGGCTGCTGTGATAGTGGCCACGACTACTGGCTTTACATTTGGCGTAGTCTTTGGCAGGATTCGATACAGATCGGCATGGAACCACCACCACCTTTGAGTGGTGGAGTAGTGGACTGGCTGCTGTTATGGTTTCCCATAGCTGTTTTTTGGGGGACTGTTGGATGGCTGACTTTTACAGCCATGCGTGAGGAAACCAAGAGCTCTATGGAGGAGGCTTCCCAGGACCTGCAGGACGAGCAGCGGAAGGAGCTGGAGGAAACGTGGGAGAAACAGATGCTGACCCTGGAGCTGAAGGAAGCTCTGGAGGAGGAGGCGGCTGACCAGGTTTGCGAGATCCACCTGGAAATGGAGCAGACGCTGGAGAAGGAATCACAGGTTCGTGAGTTGGAGATTGCCCTGGATATTGTGGAGAGCCAGCAGCGGCATGAGGCCGGGGCCGGAGCTGAGGCCAGGACCGGGGCTGAGGCCGGGGTTGGAGCTGAAAGGTCTGCTGAGCAGAAGGCAGCAGTGGCCCGGAGATCAAGCCCAGCAGCAGGAGCTGGTGTTTTCAGTTCCTCTTTGGAGCATGAGGAGAATCTGGCTGGAGTTGCAATCCACAGTCTCCAGAAGGTGAGAGCCCAGCAGCAAGGAGTAGCTACGCTGCTGGTAGGTCTGCGATTTTGGGACATAGGGGTGGAAGCCGTCATGCTCCCCAGAGCAGAGATGGAAATTCTGATTGCCATGGCCACGTGCTCCTTTTTGGGACATTGTATGAGCTGCCAGGATGGCAGAGATGAGGGGGGAGGCTAACACCCCATGTGTGTGGACTGATTTCCTGGACTATGACCTGAGTGAGCACTGGCTCCTTTGTTGAATGGACTTACGGATTTTGGACAATGTGAAATATCCTGATGGGGGTGGGGGTGGCTTTGCTGGAGGCCCTCCTGCCCCGGGAAGCTTTTCCCAGGGCTAGAGAAAAGGCCGAGGACATTTTGCGCTTTTGGCAAAGTGCTCAGAGACTGGTGAAATGTATCTTTGTAATTGTTGAAACTGTATGATTTGGGCTATTGCTGTAATTTGTGTAATGTACTTAATTTCCTTGTACAGGGATGCCGGTGGTGTAGATTGTGGGTAGTAAAGTGAGCATAAGGGTGGATTGTTGGGCAGATAAAATATGGTATGCTCACTTTGTTAAAGATGGCGCTGCCCACATGGAAGCCCGTCACCCAGGTGATATTATTTGCCCTTATGCTTGGGATGGGTGTGGGGAAAAGGCTGTAATGTAAGCAGGCCAGGTTGTTATGGCCTAAGGCTTGGCTTTAAGAGTAAGCTTTTCCCCACACCCTTGACTGATTGGATAATGTAGGGTGGTGATGTAGGGAGGAATCCCATTATGCCTCAGATGGGTGGCTTTGTATCAGAGACTTTCTTGAATGTATAATTGGATTAAAGGGTTGGATTTTCTATGCTATAAACTGGGGCAATCCGGGAGCTTGCTCTCTCTCTCTTGGTTCCTGAGTTCCTGAGGTTAGTATTAGAGAGCAGAGCAGATTAAGGCCATGTGGAGGAGAAGTAGCCAAGATGGCAGAGTGCTGAGGAAGAAGCCAGTTTGTTAAGAGTTTGTGCAGGAGGAGATGGGAAACAGAGGTGAATAAGTCTGGTGAGCTGGAAAGCTTTGATGCTAGGAAACTCGGATAAGTCAGTAGCTTTGTGAGCACTGAATGTGTGGGTTTTTGAGCCCAGTGTGTGTTTTTGCTTGCCCGCCGGGTGCAAGCTAGAATTAAAGCTGATGGCTCACCAGTTTGTGGCTCCTGTGTTTCATTGCCATCTGTTCGAATCCAATGCGAACCTGCGTGGGTCAGGCTGCTGTGATCCTGACTGCAGCTACTGGCTTTACAGATCCGATCCGACCCAACAGAACGCCACACCTCGGTGATGCAGCTAAGATCAGGCAACCCAGCGCCTGTCCCTTTGGGCTTGTCCCTTCCCCCTTCACATAGACAGGATGTGGCCCAGTCTGCCCTTCAAGTTGGCTGTCCTTCTTTGAAGGGGCACTCTGTTTAAATTCAACAACAATAACATTACTAATAATCCCCTGGACCACTGGTTCTCAAACAGGGGTAATTTTAACCTTCAAGGGACATTTCCCCTAGGAGAAACTTCAGTTGTCACAGCTGGAAGGAAGGTGCTGTGGGCATCTAGATACTATGGAAACAGTGCCCAGCACGGCCCTCACCAGATAGGATCTGGCACAAAATGCCATAGCGCTGTGGTTGGGAAGCCCTTTCTTTGTCCTTCCACTGTGTTCTGAGCATGCTCTTTGTTAATGACAATGTCTTTTGAGGTACCAGGATGGGGACTGCTGACACCCACTTAAGAGCTAAGGAAGTAGACAGTCAAGAGTTCAAGGGATGTGCTCCAAGTGCACAGTTAGTAAGTGGGAGTGAACAGTGCAGAGGAAGCTCCTTTCTCCACCTCTGGATGAGTTAAAATTCTGGAATCTCCAAACAGCTTCCAGGGGCAGGAGAGTTGTTCACACACTTTCTAAACAGCTCTTTGGAGACAGGCACTGAGCAGGGTAGGTACCCACGGGACGGCTGTTGGGCTGTACCTGACCTGGCAGTCGGTGCTGATGACACATGAGGCTGTGAGATGTGCCCCTGTCCTCCACCCCCGCCCCGGACAGTCACGTCCGGGGGCTGCACAGCGGCTACACACTTTTGAATAGAAAACAGCAACCCAAAAGGTCACTGGACTCTTCAATTCCAAGTCTGAGACTCATTGTCCTTTCCATTTGAGAAAGCAGAGAGATACGTGTAGCCAGAGCCACACAGAACTTGTGAGGCAGGCAAACATCAAAACCAAAGCTTTAAACTCAAACCCTTTCCAAGAGTCCTGACAAAGGCACAGACATAGCGGAGAAGTATGTGCAGGTGCATGTGTCTGGAGTGGGCAGGGAAAGAAAAAGAGGAGGAGGGAGGCCGACCACATTGCCACAGAGGATCAATAGAAGGCTTCAGAGAGAACCTGTCAAAGGAAAGGAGAAGCAGCCATGGGCCCTGAAGGACAGTGATGGTTCCTAACACGGCCAATATCAGACGCTCTGACAGCCTGAGTACATGGCTTGAATGACCAGCTGTGTGTGAATTACTAAATTCAGTAACATTTGGGAGCCAAGGTATTTGCTGTGGGATATTCCTGAAATGAACAGAACAGAGAGGACACTTGATGTAACATTGTTCTGTGGTGAGTTCATTTCTGGAATTCGGATACAGGATTGGCATTTCACTTTCATTTCAACAAGTTATCAATTTCAAGCTCTGCAGATAAAGGAAATGATGAACACACTATTCAAAAGAATAATGGTCCAGCCCAGAAGCAAGCCGCTCCCAGGTAGAGTGAGGCCTAGGGGCTATAAAGTTCCTGATCAGCTAGTGTGATGGTGGCAAGTGATAACCAGGAGCACCACACAAACACTGTAAGACTCATTAGGGGACTCCAGGAACTATCTGGAGGGAGAGAGACATGTAAGAGAGTAGGTTTCCTGCTGGAGGAGGAATGGGCCACAGAAATAAATCTAAAAATGTTCATGTGATCTCAGTTGTATTAACAGGATGCTGAAATTCACGCCATTGGATTTTTTTATTTTATCTTATGTCATCCTTGTAACAACATGTAAACTTGTTTTCTACTCTCCAAGGTCACCTGCCCAAAGTCATAAATCTAGAAGATGACAGGGTGGGGACCTGAAGCAGGACCTGTCTGATTGTAAATACCAAGCTGTGTCCATCCTACAATGCCAGTGCTCCTCAGCAGGAGAAGTGGGCCACAGCCAGAAGGACTCAAGTCTCTGGGTCCTTCTTAATGCTTTTTCTTGTCCCGGTAAGTCTTTGCTTGGGGCCTCTGGAGACAAGAAAAATAACTCTTCTAAAAAACTGAAAAAGAATTATTTTTTTATTCAGTGAGAGGAGGGTGGGCAGAGACAGACTCCCACATGTGCCCTGACTGGGATCCACCTGGCAAGCCCACTAGGGGACAATGCTCTGCCCATCTGGGGCATTGCTCCATTGCTCAGCAAACAAGCTCTTCTTAGTGCCTGAGGCGGAGGCCATGGAGCCATCTTCAGCACCTGGAGCCAACTTGCTCCAATTGAGCCATGGCTGCGGAAGGGAAATAGAGAGAGAGGGGGAGAGAGAGATAGATAGAGAGAGAGAGAGAGAGAGAGAGAGAAGCGAGAGGGGCAAGGGGTGGAGAAGCAGATGGGTGATTCTCCTCTGTGCCCTGACTGCTGACTGGGAATCAAACCTGGGACATCCACATGCTGGGCTGGTGCTCTATAACTGAGTTAACAGGCCAGGGCCAGAATGATTTCAAACTTAGCAATCATAGATATATTTACAGAGAGAAACCTGACATTTGCCATTATAAATCCCACTGTGGCATGTCTCTTGCCCTTTGCCCAGGGGAAAACAGATCTCAGTATTAGAGAAAGAGACACTAAGGAGAGGTCTTCGCAGAGGACGTATGCGACTACACAGCTCACTGCAAATACACTCCTTTCCTTCAGTAGTCTCCTGAGAACCAGGTGCTGAATTGGCTGCTGGGGGGCGGGGCTCTGGTGTGATGGAAAACATGGCTTTAGAGCCAGATTGGTTGTGATCTGAGTTCTGGAAGCACAGCTCCCTAGTTGAATGACCCTAGGCACATAACTTAATCCTTCATATCCTCAGGTTCCTCATCTATTAAATAGGATAGCAATAAAACTATTAGAGAACTGCTTTGAAAATTAAGTGAGATAATTAAGTGAGGATAATTTGGGCAAAGAACCTACAACAGAGTCTGGCATTCAGCAAATGTCAGCTCTAATTCCCAAAACATCCACTTGTACTACAAACTGTGTCCCGATTTAACACTACATTCCCAGTATTTAGAACAAAGCCTCAGACATAGACTCAATAAATGAAAGTGTAATGGGTAGGTAAAGGGTAGAAAAGTAGTCAGGAAAATAATTGGGGGTTATTTGCAACTCAGATTTGAAGTCTAGCTTCATCATTTGCTAGCTCTTCCATGACCTTGAGCAAATTACTTAACCCCGTTCAGCCTCAATATCTAGATGGGTAAACTGGGGAGAGTCCTTCCAGCCTGCAGCTTTGGACCTGCAATCAAAGAGTTGCCCACACGATGTTGGGTTCCTTCCATAAGTGCTTGGTTCCAGGTTCTATGCCAGGCATTGGGGACACAGAGATAAATAACACTGTATCTGTCACAGAGATAAATGACACCTTGTCTGTCTGTAGAAACTCATAGTTGACTTGACAACACAAACTTACAAACTGATAGGTTACCTGGGAAGGAGAGAAAAAGATAGAAGCATAGAGGAGGGGCAACTCACCCCCGGGGCAGGGAAATTCAGCGAGGGCAATCTGGAGGAGGTAGGAGTAAAGTCATTCTCTGTGCAGAAATCTCCCCATGAGAAAACAAAGGAGGGGTCAGGCCAACACTCGGCCCCACGTCCGTCCGTCTGTCCGTCTGTACGCAACTGAGAAACATGGCATGACCTCTATACTCCGAGTTGAGACTCGCCCCTCCCCAGGGGCACACTGCTCCCTGGCTGGCTTTCCAATCCCTCTGGCCCACCAGGCTCCCTTCCCTGACCCTGAAACATGCTTCTCTCTTCTATCAGCATCTTCTCTGCCCAGTTCTCTCCTCCTCACCCATCCCATTAACTCTTCCTCCTCTTCAGAGCTTACCTCAAAAGTCACTCCCTCCGAAAAGCCTTTCCTGGTGCCCAGGTTAGGTCACCACCCCCACTGTGTCCCCACTCAGCACCCTGTGCTTCTCCTTCATCATGCTGTTAAATAATTAACTGTGTGTTTAGTGGCTTCATGTTTGTCCACTCTCCTAGAATGAAGTCTCCACATGGGACAGAGACTCCTTCTTACTCAATGTTTTAGCTTCAGCACTATAGGGTCTCAATAGCAGACTGAGTATATTGACTCTACTCATGGAAGGTCTCAATAAATATTTGTAGAATGAATGAAGGAGGGATGAAGATAGGGAAAAAGAATGGGAGGGCAGCATTCACCTTTCTCATTAATCCCACTTTCAGGCGATTTCCCTTCCTTCATTATATTTAAATCCACAGTGCCTCTGAACAGAATGCTTTTCCACTGTTTCACCATCTTCCATTCTTCTACTCTAAAATCAAATGGATCCTTAGAGTTTTAAGTGCTCAAAACAGGTTTGTATAAAGAATAAACGAACAGCGTCCAAGCTTCTCCCTGCATTAACTCATCGAAGCCTTTCCCACTGCTCAAAGTGCAACATGCTCACAAACTGCCCTAGGGTACGCGCCGCTGTCAGACGGCCCAGCACCTCAATAGGCTGATTGCAGGTTGCGGTTGATAGGAAAACACTGTGCTGGGAAATTTCACGCTGAAGTATGAATGACTGATCAAGCTTTAAGCCAACCCTTCTTTTCTTCCTTGCTCCTTTCCTCTCTTTTATTCTTATTTTTTTTTTAATTATTATTATTTTTAAAAAAGGAGAGCTGCTAAATCCAGGTGACTTGAGCAATAGAAACACACTCAGGTGAAAATAAAAAATATCTTACTTAGCATCACTCCACAAAAGCAAGATGGTTTTTCACAAAGGCTAGAAAAGAGGTCGTCAGAGAACACTGGGATCACCTTTTTTGACTTACAAATGAAGAAAAAGAAGCCTAGAGAGGTCAAGAGAGGTGCTTAAGGCACAGAGCAGCGCGATGTCAAGATGGGACTGAACTCCTGCCCTGACCGGTGGGTGCCGGGCTGGCTCTCTGTGGGGCTCCTGGTGTTCGTCAGCAGTCTGTACCTCGAGTATCCTGCCTTCCCTTTCCTCTTGCCCGCTCGGTCTTCTTGGGAGCCCACCCTGCTTTTCTCTCTCTTGAGTCCCCGGGCCACTGCAGCAAGCTTTGCTGCCTTTCACTGATTCATCTACTTGCCATCTGGTTTCCCATTTCCTCTGAGCACCCCAGTGTTTCTGCCGGTCCCTGAACTCGGTCACGCCCGCCTTCCCAGCTAATGGGCCCAATGAACAGCTGTTTTCATCTATTCTCATCTATCTCCAGGCCACCATTTTTCTGAAATTTACATTGTCTATTTTTTACTTGCTTGCATTTCTTGATTCAGCAATTTCAGAGAATGAATATGTCTGAAAGAGCAAAGGTGAAACAATGATGACTTTCTCTGAGGAATCACAGTGCCAGTGTTCGTGCGACCTTTGGTTCCATGAGAGTTCCTTGACACGTAGAGCATGTAGGCAAGGAAGGATGGCTGAAGGAACGAAGACGATGCTGCAGGCCTGGCCACTGCTATAAGAAGTACATGCTTTAATGACCACGTGAAAATTAAAGGAACATCTACTTGGGCCGATAAAGCAGAGCCTAGAATAATGCCAGCAACATGTATGTATTGAACACTCACAGTGCTACAAAATGCTAAAGTGGATATTTCTTTCATCTGAGGCACAAAAAAGTGAGAAATATTTGTTTGGAATACCCTAAAAATGCCAGAATTTATACAGAATTTCTGAGTATGTATCTGGAAACTAATTATAGCTCAAGGATACAAAGAAAAACAAAGTAAACTGCAGAGAGGGTTTTGTCAGGGGATTTTTGATGCCTAAAATGCCATATTCAGTGACCCCAGAGGAAGGGCTGTGCGTAGTTCTCCCTCAACTCTGCCAAGAAAAAGGGGAGGGGAGACTCAGTGGGTTAGATTTTGACTCCTTGCTGAGAAGTCTAGTGGACCAGAGACTATGGGAGAAGTGCCACACCTACTCTGAGACTGGTCTGCGACTCCTGTGCTGGGCCAGCAGGGTGTTCTCAACAGATGTGGCTAGAATCAGTCCGAATGCCACTGCAGCTCCTGTGAAATCTCTATGTATAGTGTCCCCCCAGAAGAGCAGGAAGCAAGGGGTCACCACAGTGGGGAGGAATAGGAAGCGTTCCCAAGTGACGGTCACAGTTAAGTCCAGGAGCCTCTGGAGGGAGATCCCATAGAAGCACTTACTGAGCAGGAATAAGCTGCAAACATCTCCCATGCACAGAGAGACTCGGCTTGGGAGAGTGCGGACCAATGAGAGCCTTCTGCTCCCTTCACTCCTCCCCCTCTTGCAGGTCAGCTTTGGGTGAAGCATGCAGGTACCAGGGAGGAGGACAGTGAGTCAAGTTCAAAGGTTTGATTATTGTCTGGGTTTGAACATTTTAAACACCTGAATTGAGGTAATGTTAATTAGTTAGTTACTGAAGGACTTTCCATTACATGAAAGAGACATTTTCACCCAAGGCATGGGAAGAACTCTCTAAATAGGTGTGAAGTATTGATAGAAGATAAAAATAAAGCTGCTTTTATGAATGCACTCTAAGTCCTGCATATTGTATCAATGCATTACTGGGTACACCTGTAATCCTGACCAGAACCCTAGAGTGAGTGCAGTTGACCCCTGAACGTACAGGCAGATTTTTTTCAATAAATATACAGTCGGCCTTCTGTATCCATGGGTTTCACATCTGCAGATTCAACCAGCCACAGACTAAAGATAGTCTTTTCTGTGCTAGAAGTAAGTGCATGAGAGAAACGTTAGGCACCCAAGAGCCGCCTGCCTGAGCTGCATGAGCCTGGCGAGGGTTCGCGAGGACCCCTTTCCGGGCAGCTTTTCTGGTCTGCTTTGACACTGCCCTTGCACTGAGGGTCCTTCCCCTTGCCCATGTCAGTCCATGTACCCCCATTTTAAGTTCCCCTCATTACATCTCAAGACTTAGAGCCATAACATGATATTGTTCATTTATCCAGAACCTCAAAATCTAGATAGAAATATTTAAACAAAGTCATATTATACTAGATTTGAAGAAACTGTATAGGTTATCTGGTCCAAACCTCACCATTTGGAGATTTAAAATAGGTCCAGAGAGGGGAAGTAACTTATCAAGGTACCATAGCTATCAGTTTCAGAGTTGAGACTAGATTTGACTCTTATTTTTAAATCCAGTTTTCCAGAGAAATGGCTGGTCAGTACGGACTGGCCTGGTCAGCAAAAGCGTCAGTAGACTGCTGTGTGTGGCATTCCCTCTTAGTGCCCAGGAAGGGGAGATTCTCTGGTGAGATTCGTAGGGCTCTGTGCAAAAGCAACTTACAAAGCATAGGTGAAGAGACTTAAAGGAGAAGCTACTGCATTTTATTACCCAAGACACTTACGGAAAAGACATGGTAGGCCGACTCACCTCAACAGTGCTCAGTATTTTTGGCCAGAACAAGTAGGACAAGCTGATGTGAAATGTTGAGGAGAATTATCTCTACTATAAAGATGAAAAAACAAGAGCTCAGAGAAGCTACACAATCTGTCCAAGTCACATAACTAGTAAATGGGGGAATCTCAACATGAAGCTAGGTTTTGTCTAATTCCAAAGCCCAGTTCTTGCTAGTGTAGAGCCTGAATATTGATTCCAAAAAGCATTACTAAAGATAGACTGTTCAATGAAAGCTGAGAAAATGATAATAGTATCACTGAACTAAGTACACGACCTCTTTAGAAAACAACTTTGAGTGAGCAACAATTATGTTCGTCCACTTGTTCACTCATCTGTTTATTCATTCATTCAACAGATATGTATTGAGCATCCGCTGAATGCCAGCCACTGCGCTGGGCACTGCGGATATATGCTTGGTCATAAAGAGACTTTGCCTATAGGGAGCTTGCTTCTGGTGGAAAGTAGAGGGCGACCAAGTGACCAAGAAAAGGAGCAAAATAATATCAGATAAGAAGGAAATAAAATAGAGTGATACAATAGAAACTGTTGAGGACAGGGTAGAGCTCATTAAATAGTGGAGTCAGTAAAATCTCTGGGGAGGAGACCGGGGTCAGAGCTCAAGAGCAAGGGATGAGTAACGGGAATATATATATGTTCAAGTTCCTGGAAAACACAGAGATGGATATACAGGGAATGAGAGCACTCTCTTCTCCTGCCCGTAACCCCTCTACTGCTCCCCTCAACGTCCTCAGCTTCTGAGTAGAGGAAGAAGGGACACAGAGGCAGAGAGCCCAAGGCAGAGGGGTATGCTGTAGGGAAGGTGATGGGCTTTGGTATTGGACAGATCTCTGCCTGTGGAAATTTTAGTGAGTTCTTTAAACTCAGAGACTTCCTATGTGTGCAAATGGCGATAGTAATGCCTTCCCATTAGGATGTGTGGGAACCAGCTGAGACAATGTGTGGGTGTCAGTTCTTCGTTGCCAGCAACAGAAACTGACTAGCTGATTAAGCATAAAGGGAAAGGGAACTTATTCAAGGAAACTTGGTAGCGCACAGAATGAGTTGAAGGCCCAGAAAACCAGGTTTGAGGCTCAGCTCAGGCCCAAAGCATTGCTTGCAGAACTAGTCTGATGAGAAAACCACAGTTGCTGCCCTCATCACTAAGCGCCAGACGCCACGGCAAACTCTGCTGCCACTTCTGTGCCACCTGTCTAACTTGACTGCAACTAAGATGCTGCCAGCTGGTTAGGACATTCCTGGGCCAGGAACTCGAGGTGCCCAGGCCTCAATGTTGCTCACCTCAGAATGGCTTTCTTGTGAGAGTGCTTCTGATTGGTGGAGCCTAGTGTCACATCTGTGCCTTATCTTATGAAAGAGACTGGGAAAGCTTTCTAATTTCTCGGGGAGGTGGAAGCACTCGTGCAGTATGCAAACGAGAGGTGGGGCAGGCAACAAATATGGCAGATGCCCACTGAGGATGGAAGACCCCTAGCATGGTGCCTGGGACCCAGCAAACGCTCAGTGAGGTAAATTTCCTCTCTTCTTTCAGTTTTGTAGACTTCCATCTATCTGATCCTAAGCCCTGGTGTGGTATTAATAATGCCATATGGGCAGATGAAAAGGCCACGATGTACTATTTAGGACTCCCAGAGAGGAATCATAAATTGAGCCCTTGCTGCAGGCCCTTCCAGAGACACAGACTGCTGACTGGGACTTGGCTCAGAGAAGGAACAACATCTTGGCATCTGCTTACATCCGGCCTAGCCCAGAGGTAGAGTAGCCTGATAAAATGAGGTGAGATAAAAACTGAACCTCAAGTAAGCTGCTGGTCCATCACAAAAGCCTCTGATTGAAGGCAGAGACATGGGAAGACAGACCAAGGATCGGCAATAGACAAATGATGACTAATTCAATAATGAGTCTTGTTGCCTTAAGCAGCATGTATTCCTCTCTATCTATGCTCAGTCCCATAACTAGATGTATGCCTCAGTTTCCTTATTTGCACTTCAATTCCCTTTCATCCCACCACTTCTTCTGCCCTCCGCGACAGAAGCCCAGCCCTGAACCCAGCATATTTGGAAATCTGTTGTAACCACAGAACCAGCTGAAACTGGTCCTATCACCTTTCTAACAAGACCCAGAACCAAACTTTAAACCTTGAATACACCACTTATGAGTAATATTTGTGAACCTTTAACTACTCCCTTTTCAGGCCTCTCCCCAAGCCCTGGATCTTAGCTAATCTCCCTGTACCCAGGTTCCCTCTTTCTCAAAGACCTCCCAGAAATTGACCCCACCCTGGATGGAAGCTAATTTGACACATAATTTATGGGTGAAATATAATTTACAAGGCACTTTCCTGCACATTATCCAATTTGATTCCAACAGCATCTCTGAATTTTATTACATCAAACAAACATTCCTTGACTCCTACCGCATTTTCATTGTGTCAGGAACTGTGCAGAAGCTCAGGGAGCAGGAGGAGACCAACCTAAGAACACTGAGCCACGTTTTGTTTCTGCCATCTGGCCTCAAAGGTTCTCCAGATCGAATGAGATGCCATGTGAGAAAGAGTTCCACGAAAGCACTGAGTTATTAGTATGGCTGCAACACATGGTTCTTGTGTCTAAGCCCCTGCTGTGAAAACTTGGGGGGCCGACAGAGGCATGAATCCCTGTGAGTATGACGTGAGCTTGTGCTGCCCCTCCGTGTCTCTCTTGTACCACAGACAGCCTTGCTTCCCTCTGCCTGCCCACCTACCCGCACCCTAAGCACATTACTCCCAGACAGTGGCAACCACTGGTCCCCCTGAAATTGGTGCCATGAGGATCTGGAAGATAAATAAACCTTAAAATATAAAAATAGCACCGACCTAAAGGGGTCAGTGTGGATTACACCAGATAATGTGTATATTGCATTCCGTAAGTGACATAGGCTATTATTACCTTCATTTTAAAAGTCAAGGAAAGTGGGCTCAGAGTAGTTAAGCGATGAATGCAAAGGCACACAGCTACAGCTGGTAAGGATGGCAGGGAGGATTGGGAATCAGCCGTTCCCCTGTGCCACGCTACCTGTCTGGGCAGCCCTGCTCACACTTCAAGCCTAGTGCAACATCCTCTTCTTCTGAGCTTCCTGGAGCTCCTCAGCTGAGTGAATGCCCCTTCCATGGCTCTCCCCTTGCCTTGGCTCTTGGCAGAACAACTGAGTTAGGAAGGCTACCAAGCACTAATACATTTTTAACCGCAGTTATAATATGTTTGCTATATGGTCACTCTGTATGGTAATGTTGCAGCTGGGTTTTTTAACCCAAATTTTGCCCTTATGCATCTGTTGGGTTCATTCCCAGAGCTGTGGTGAGACAGATGGGCTGATGAATCCGAGGGCCAGGGCCTAGTGTCCAGTGAGATTTCCCCTCTCGGATCCCTACCTTGCATTAGCCCTTTATCAGAGGCTATCTTTAGTTTTGTGTGCCAGTTTGTTTAACTTGGTATAATTGAAAAAACAGGGAGCCAGGCAATCCTAGATTTAAATTTTGGCTTTGCCTCTGCCTGTGTGACCTTCAGAAAAACTTTTAACCTCCCTGAATCAGACTCTTCCTCAGTGAAATGAAAAGAATCCTGTGAATAATAGGAGATAACGAGTATAAACATTCTCTACACTGCAGCAAACAAACGGCACAGAGTCATTAATCATTAACTATTATTATCACCTTGCCAGATTGAGCCTTCACAGGTAGATGTGTGCCATGACCCGGGCTCTGTAATTGGAGCTAACCTTCCCCAGTTTCCTGCAACAGGAAGCAAAAAAAGACCTGCCTTGGGCATTGGGCACTGTTTGTATCTGCCTCGATTGACCTTCGCTTCACAAGCTGTTCCTTGTTCTTGGTTCCTGTAGAGAGCTAGCTTAACAGGAGTCCTTAAAAATCACAGCATGGCCCATGCTGGCAGAACTGTACCTTGGATTTAGGGTGGGATGCACCCTACACATGAAATGTCTTGGCCATCGGTGGCATTTCTCCAGTGCACAGCAGTGCCAACTGTTTACTTCTATCTCAAGGTGATCCAACTCTCCTTCTTGGAAAGAGAGAAGTCATAAATCCTGTGGTATTCAAAACACCAGGGCTAACAGCAACAGACAAAAGTGCTTTGCTTCATATAACTACTATATTTAAAATTTACATTACAACCAGATAATGGCTTTCAATCACAAGGGTTATTCTCTTAGAGAAATATTTAAAGGCACCCTGATAGTTTTCTTTACATTCTTTCCTAATGAAAATAACTGCAGTTGCTTATAGAGAAGGAGAAAGAGCCCGGGGCGGGGATGGGGGTGGGGGGAATGGGGGTAGGTTCCAAAGCTCAGAGGATGTAAGGAGAAGTCAGAGAAAGGGAGGAAAGAGGTTTGCAGTCATTCCCAGAAATTAGATTGATTGAATCATTCCATCATTCAACAAACATTTAATAATAAATAGGATATGGCTTTGGCCTTCAAAGAACTCTCTGGATTAGTGTAGCAGGTAGACAGGCAAACAAACAGTAAGGATTAGTGTGATAAGTTCAACAATAACAATACACCCAAGGGGCCACAGTGAGCACGTTCACCATGTTCTTCTTTAGACTGATGCTTTATGGACATAGTGAATTTTCTTATTTAAGCTTTCAACTATCCCAAATATAACAAAAAAAGTACAGAGACTAACAGAAAGAATGGCACACTACTCTATCAATTCCTAACATTTTGCTATATGCTTCCTATTAAAAAAACACAACATGTATACGTTTAAACTCTCAGGTTATATAACCCAATCCCCCTCCTTCTATAACAGAGTTAAACACCACCCTGAAGGCTTGTGTTTAGCATTTTCATGCTTTCCTTTTTTTGCTCTTGTCTCACGTGTGTGTGTCTGTAAGCAGAATACATTTTCGTACGCTTTCCAACTGAACATAAATGGCGTTATATTGCACTTGACCTGCAGCATGCTTTTCTCCAGACAGCATGTTTTCGAGATTTAGCCATGCTGACAGTTGTAGCTCTAGTTCATGTATTTCAACTTCCATATAGTATGCTATATGTGTGAACTTACCAAATGTGTCTGTGCTCCCATGGTTTTCAATTCCCTGTTTTTGTGAATAATGTTGTGACAAAAAAATCAAATCTATTATACATAGGCATGACATTCCCTAGAAATGGAATGGGTGGCTGGAAAGATACAAGTATTTTCAACTTTACTCAGTAACACTGTATTACTTCACAGAGTGGCTGTGCTAATCTCTACTCCTCCTACCAACAGACGATGACTTGCCATCATTCCACGTCTTCGCTAATATTTGGTATTGTAAGCCTTTCTAGTTTTGTCAATCTGAATGATATAAAATTGTGGTTTTAATGTACATGTATCTGCTGGCTAGTGAAGATGAACAACCTTTCATAATGACTCTTCAGCTTCATTCTGTGAACTGCTTGTTTCTTACTGTTTGTCTATTTTTCTGTTGGTTTACCTGTCTTTCTGAGATGTAGCATGTAGTAGGTTCTTGTGTCTAAGCCCCTGCTGTGAAAACTGTTTGTTTTGTGTATGTTTGTATATGTACACACAGATACATTATCTTCTGACAGTTAGATGTTCTGCAATTATTTTCTACTAGTTTGTGACTTATATTTTCACTTTATTTGGAGAGTCTTTTACAAGTTTTAAATTTATTATAACTTTTTATCTTTTCCTTCTAGTATTTTCTTTTTATGTCTCATTTAATAAATACACATTTATTATGAGTTCTACTGAGTTCTCTTTCTCTTTTCAAAGTATTAAAGTTTTGTCTTTTATACTTAGATTTAAACCATCTGGAATTTATTTTGCTATGAGATAAAGATTCAAGGTTAATTTCTGTTTTTAAACTTAAGAAAACTAGGCCTAGAGTGAGGGAATAATAGAAATAGGAAGAAGCAAGTACATCTTCATGCATTCATTCATTTATTCATACCAAGTGTTCACAGATTTATTGATATTCCAGCCAATCTCACCAAAGCCCAGAATTTCAACTGCTGACCATTTGCTAATAACCCCCATCCCGACGTGTTTCTTTGAGTGTCCATGTGGCTCTCCCACAGACACCTTCCTGACTTCCACGCTGCAGTCCCTGCAAAGGTTGTACCTAAAACACCAAGAGTACTTTGTATGTTCTCAATGAGCCCTGGCTGACACAGCATCTCATATTAAGTCACATCAATGGCTTCTAACTGAAGGGTTCTCAGATTGCTGTCACTATCCTCAATCCATCTTAGCCTGAACCCTTTCTGAAACACTGCTCTGACCATATCATTCCCTCCTGCTCAAAACCCTTAAATTGCTCTACATTTTTTGTCAGGGTACATTTCAGGCTCCTTGCCAGCACATTCAATACTTTCTATAACCAGACCCCTAATGACGTCTGTAGACTTGTCTTTAGCCTCTCCTTGCCTAACCCTTTGTGCTCCAATCACACCTCTCTCTAACTGCTGCCCATGCCATGGGGTTTCTTTTTCTTTTTTCTTCTTATGACAGAGACACACACACACACAGAGACAGAGACAGAGACAGAGAGAGGGACAGATAGGGACAGACAGAAAGGGAGAGAAATGAGAAGCATCAGTTCTTTGGTGTGGCACTTTAGTTGTTTATGGATTTCTTTTTCATATGTGCCTTGACTGGGGACTACAGCAGACCAAGTGACCCCTTGCTCAAACCAGCGACCTTGGGTTCAAGCTGGTGAGCCTTGCTCAAACCAGATGTTCCCATGCTAAAGCTGGTGACCTCAGGGTCTTGAACCTGGGTCCTCTGCATCCCCGAATGACGTTTTATCCACTGTGCCACTGCCTGGTCAGGCACCATTGGGTTTCTTGCATCATGGTCTTTGCTTGTATTGTTCCCTGCCCTTCATTTCTTTCTGTCCCCACCCAGTTCCACTGAGATAGAAAGGTTAACTTTCTAACAGATGTTCTTGTTCTTCCTTCTGCCATACAGTATACAGTTGTCACTAAGAAGTAGCTACTTAAGCAGGCACTGCATCTCCCAGTCCCTGTAACCATTAAGTGTGACCATGTGAATGAGTTCCAGCCAATGAACTATAGTAGAAGTGGTGTGTCCCACAGCCTCATAAAAATCTATTCTGTATTAGGGTTCCTCACCTGTGAGCTAGATGCACTCACTAGACTCTAAGTTCCTAGGAGGAGGCACAATATAAGACAGATGGAGCCTGGGCCCTTGAATCACCAACATTACAGGAGTGCTAAGAAGGGTGCTGTTCTGGGTCCTTCACATTAGGATATCCTGTGCTTTGGAGTGTCTCCCTCAAAATTTTCTAGCTCTCGGCTACTGACTGTCCATTTCTAATTCCTGTTCTATGGTGTGCTAACTCAGCGGTGGGTTCCTATGTCAGGTGGAGCCCTTACCCTATGCGCTCCCTGCTGTGGCATGCAGAGCAGGTATCATCCCTGCATGGGATCCTGTCCATGTCTGGTGAGCAGTCTGCTGAGGATAGCCTACCTGTTTTGTCTGAGCTCTTTTGAGACATTCACAATGCCAGTGAGCCCCTCCTATGTCTATATCCTTGCTTGCCTTTGGTTGTTTTTAAGTTGCGCTATTTGAGGAATGGACATTCCTTGTACCAATGAAATGACTCATTTCACTCTGCCCACAGGACCTAGCCTAGTCTCCTTGCTTGGGCTGTATGCTGAAGTCATGGAGGCAGTCAACATTCAAAGAGTCCACATTTTAGTCATGCAATGATTATAGCCCAAAGAGTTCCAGAGAAGACACGTTTGAAATTTTACAGTATAAAGTTTTGAAAAGAAAGTTTGACGTGACTAGAAAACAAATTATTGGTCACATTCTATCTGAGAAAGACTTGCATTTTTGGTCATCATCAACAAAGCACAAAAGCAGCTTTTCAGAGATTCTCTGAAAGCCATTATTCACGATGGACAAGGCAATGTCATAAGTATCAACGTAACCAGCATTGACTAAATGGTATATGGAACTGCAGGGGCAAAAAGGTCTGTATTGTTTCATTATAAACAGGTTCCTAAGAGTCATGACATGATGAGTAATAACAAGGTTGCTATTTCCTTTTATTGAGGTGAGAGATATGAAATTTGAGATCACATATTTGACAATAAAGAATACAGAAATATAGTACCTAGAAACTGTGAAAGATCTTGATATGCATTGATTAGGCAATAAAAAATACATAACTACCTCTTTCCTCCATATTGTTGCGGTCATTGTCCTTCAAAAAATCATAACAATTTTTACACAGATTTTGTAATTTTGTTAATCAACTTGTTAATGTAGACAGAAGTCCTATAAAAAACATATTTGTTCAGGGTCTCCACAGCTCAAAGGACCACTGAAACCACGGAGCACAGAAAAGCTGCCGACTGAACAATAGCACATGTGCTGAGTAGTTATATAAATGTGAAATTAATTTTTACAGGGTAAGCTACTGATATTTCAGAGTTTTCAAGCAATCAGCATTTACCCATTACTCCAGTTTCTGTGTCCCTGTGACTCATCTTCAAGTACTTCACCCTATACATCTCCAGAAAACTTCTTGTCTTTCCCGTGTCTCTGTTATGTCCTCTTCCTCCCCTCAGGGCTGGGTCAGGTAACTCTCCTTTGGCCTCCCTTGATATCCTGTGCCTTTCTCTGTCATTGACCAACTTTATCCTATTTTACTCATCTGTTTATATGCTTGTTTCTCCTATTAGATCATGGACTCCTTGAGGGCAGGGAATTCTGTCCACAAATTTTATAGCCTCTAAAACCATGCTCAAGGCCTGGGGAACAGAAGTATTCAATAAGTAATTTTTAAATCAATGCCATTTCATGAGGGAGGCATCTGGATAGAGTAAGAAGAGCACAGGAATAAAAAGACATAGATTTCACAGCCAACTTTCCACTATTTCCTACATAATCTTCACCAAACCATTTTACTCCCCTGAACTCAAATATCCTCATGCATAAATTGGAGATGTTAATACTACTTGTCATGGCTGTTCTGACAAATAGATACAATAACATACAAGAATTACTTCATAAGGTGACCTCAAAAGATGGTAGTTGTTACTAGAGCAGATGGTCAATAAATATTTGTTGAGTTAATGAATGCAGCAATTATATGAGAGCCGACTATGTGCCAGACAATAAAAAATATTCAGGATGTCAGAAGCAAAAACACAAAATGGAGTAAAGAGGACAATAAACACTAAGGTGAGGAGTTGCCATCTTATATATGATGACCAGAGAGGCAAAGGAAGAGAAGCAGTGAACCAGGAAAATACCTGGGAAGTGTATTCCAGGTAGAGACCAGCAAGAGTGAACACTTTGAAGAAAGAGCATGCTTGGTGAGTGCATGGACCAGCAAGAAAGCCAGTGAGACTGGAACAGAGTGATCAAGGGAGAAGGTGGGGAAAAGAGGTCAGAGAGGCTGGAGATGAGGGATAAATCATGCAGGGCCTGGTAGACAATTTGTAAAGTCTTTGTACTATTTTTCCTCTGGGTAAGATGAGAGGCACTGAAGGATTTTGAGCTGAGAACTGTAAAAATATGACTAATTGAAAAGGACCACTCTGGCTTCCAAGTGTAGAATAAAATGATAATAAATGCATACAGGGAAGAGCTAGGGAGTCAAGGTTAGAATTAGGGCCATTAGGTAGGAAGTTATTCCAACAATCCAGGGAAGACATAATGGTATGGTGATCTACATAAAAAGATGGAAGTGAAGGGATAAAGGTGATCAGTAATTTTGATATATTTTGATCACAGAATCAATTGATATGATGATAGGTAGGCAGTAGAAAAAAATGATTATTTCAAAGATGAAAGGCAGTGAAGGAGATAGGTAGAGTTACCATTTAAAGAAATAGGGAAATTGTGGTAAAAAGTAGTTTGGGAGATTAGAAATTATAAATTTGGTTTAAGACAAACTGTGCTTCATATGGTTATCATATATTCAAGCCAAGTAGGTTAACAATTAGATGTATGATTTAGGAGATCAGGGACGAGTTATGGGTAGAAACATAAACTAACGAGTTATCATCTGATAAATAGTATTTTAAGCCATGAGACTAGATGAAATCATGAAGAATGTAATACTAACTGAGGAAAGAAGAGATTGAAACTTTGGGGTACTTCAATGTCTGGAGGAAATGAAAGAAAACCAGTAAAAGATGATCTGGGGAGAGAATTACCATATTTCCCCATGTATAAGAAAAACCTTGATTTGGGGATCCGAAATATGAAAAAACATGTATTACATAAAGTTATTGAAATCAAGTTTTATTCATCATAAAATTCATACAACTCCTCATCACTGTCAAAACTCCCATCCATTAGCTTGTTCTCATCTGTGTTTGATGAAGAATCTGTCTTCCTATATCTACATACAATGTGCACAAAAACAAGTGTGAAAAAGCAGAAAATGCAAGTAAAAATATCTACAACCACTGTATAAGATGCATCCAGTTTTTAGACCAGAAATTTTTCGAAAAAGGGTGCTTCTTACACATGGGGAAAAACGATAAATAAAAGTAGTTTTCTGAAGCCAAAGGAAGAAGGCAATTTGAGAAGGTGTGAGTGGTCAATTGTGTTAAATCTGATGGTTTTAACACATGGGTAGGGAACCTTTTTGGCTGAGAGTCATGAACGCCACATATTTTAAAATGTAATTCCATGAGAGCCATATAATATGTTTAACATTAAATACAAGTAAATGTGTGCATTTTATGTCAGACCAACACTTTTAAAGTACAATAAGTCTCTGAATTCTTTTTAATGCTATTGCTAACCTAACCAATAATGAATAAAGTACTTTTTACCATTAATACAACTTTTGGTGCTGCATGGTTTTGCTGATGGCTTTGTAGTCTGGTTGATATGTGGTGAAGTTAAGCTTCATGCAGGCGTTCCATCCATTAAACATGATGGTAGGTTGGTCTTAACGTTTTTTAGATGTGAGAAAGATTGTTTACATGCATACGTAGAGCCAAACATTGTCAGTACCGCAATACTCACACGCTGCAATGTGTGGTATGTGACCAGAAGCATGTTCCAAGTTTTAACAATCAGCTGGTCTGAAGGTTGAAGTTTTTTCATTTCTCCCCACTTGTGTTGCTCACCAACTCTGCCTGCTGTCGTGCAAGTCTTTCCAAATCTTCATTCAGTGACTTGAACTTATTTGCCCACATGTATGAGGCCTTCAGGTCAGTAGCTTGTAGCTCAAAATCTGTGACAGAGACACTGGGGATGTAACTCAGGTCAGTGCTGTCCACTGCACACTCGTGTGAGGGATGATGAACTTAAAAAGATGAATGTGTTCACGAAATTCTCCAAAGTGCACTTTGAATGACTGCAGGAGATTAGATGTGAAGCATGCTTGCTGCTGGAGATCAAGATGTTGATCAGGGTCACTTGCTGTGCATGCATCTTTAAATTCTCCCAGTTTTTCAAAGTGTAGTAAATGACCTGTTTCAATGTTGGCGATGAAGAGTTCCAGCATGTTTTCAAATGCAAACACTGCTTGTTAAAGGGATAAGACTGTATTTCCAATGCCTTGCATTTTCTGAACATCTGAGCTGGTTCAGATGTTCAGTCATGTCCATGTGATAGTAGAACTTAAGGAGCCACTCAGTGTTAGCTAACTCAGGATGCTTGACACTTATCATTTCAAGAAAATTTCGCTCAGACAAGCCGCGAAATGGCTGAGCACCTTCCCTCTTGACAACCAATGCATATTGCTGTGTAGAAGCAGACCAGGATAATTATTCCCAACTTCATCCAGCAGTGTTTTAAGCTGGCAATCATTTAAAGCTTGGGCAACAATAAAGTTGACCACCCAAATGACCAGCGACAACACCTCACCAAGCTACTCGCCACACATCTGAGCACAAAGCAACTCCTAATGTAGGATGCAATGAAAACTTAGGATGGGTCTCTTTTCATGTTCATGAAAAAGTGCTACAGATCCCTTGTTTTTCCCCACCATGCACGGAGCACCATCAGTACACACCAAAATAAGTTTATCCATTGGTAGATTTTTTTTCTTTAGCAAACTCAGTGAAATACTTGAATAAATCCTCCCCTCTTGTTGTCTCTTTCATAGGCAAAACAGCAAGACTTTCCTCACATAGTGTGTCACCGACAGCATACCTTGCAATCATGCTGAACTGGGATAAATGGCTTACGTCTGTTGACTTATCCAAAGCGAGAAAAGAATGGTGCTGCATTTATGTCTTTCACTTGTGTTGACTCAATTATATCTGCCATCATGATGGTATGATTGTGAACAGTTCTTGCCGACAGAGGCATGTCTTTTATTTGTTTGATTATCATGTCTTTATCTGAAAAGTCGTCAAAAAGTTCATTGGTAACATCAAGCATGAATGTTTTGGCATACTCCCCATCTGTGAATGGCTTTCCGTTTCTCAAAATTGCTAAAGCACCAGCAAAGCTAGCCGAATTCCAGTCATCTTGCTGGGTCCAAACACAGAGTTGCTGCTGACTAGCTTGTACTCTGCACAGTAGCTCTTGACATGCTTGCTTCCTGTTATAACGCGCTAGATATTTTAATGCAGATGTTGTATGGCGTGTGTCAAAGTGCCACTTTATATTTGACTGTTTCATCGATGCAATTTTATCATTGCATATTAGACACACTGCAGAACCTGCTCTCTTCACAAAGGTGAATTCCTCTGTCCATTCCTGCTGAAAAGTACAATACTCCTCATCTCTTTTCTTTTAGCTATTTTCTTCGTCAAAAGGGTTTCTGCAATTAGCTAGCTGACTACTTGATTAAAAGGAGGAAAGTTTACTTCCTGACCTCACAATGACCCACTTATGTTATGCATTCTCCAATAATAACTTGGTGTTGTCCTGGAGGACAGCTGTGATTGGCTTCAGTCACCCGCAACCTTGAACATGAGTGGTAGGAAATGAATGGACTGTAATAGATGAGAACGTTTTATATTTTTAACAGTATTTTTTTCATTAAAGATTTGTCTGCAAGCCAGATGCAGCCATCAAAAGAGTCACATCTGGCTCGCGAACCATAGGTTCCGATCCGTTTTAACATTTCCTCATGGAGAGTGGTGACACAGAATACTTTTGTTGTATAGTCTGTTACAAAGTTTTGGATTTGAACTCATCAGCTTCTTCTGCTGTCAAACGTGGACATGACATTATATGGAGTGAAATAAGTAAATCAGAAAAAAAGAAAAACTGAGAACAGCATGATTTCATACATAGGTGGGACATAAAAGTGAGAATATGAGACATGGACAAGAGAGTGGTGGTTATGGGATGGGGGGAGGGAGGGAAGAGTGGGATAGGGAGGAGGGGAGGGACACAGGGAAAACCAGATAGAAGGTGACAGAGGACAATTTGACTTTTGGTGACGGGTATGCAACACAATTGAATGATAAGATAACCTGGAGATGTTTTCATTGTACATATGTACCCTGATTTATTGGTATCACCCCATTAGAATTAATAATAATAAAATATATATATATATAAATTAAACAAAAAACGTGGACATGAATTCCTGAACACTATCTTCTATGGCTTCTAAAGGTCCTATATAAAATAATAGGTGTGAAAACATTTGGTGATGCATTACTGTTCAGCTATAACTTATACTCATTGATACCAGTTCTATGCCATGGCTTAAACTGTTAAATGGGGAAAGAGATAGAACAATACACCTCACGATCATCTGCCCTTAGGGATGATTGTGTTTGTGTGTGTGTTAGCATATGTTTGTGTCTGTGTGCATGTGTGTGTGTGTGTGTGTGTGTGTGTGTGTGTAACACCATATGAACAACAGTGCGTGCAGTTCTGGAGGAATGCCCAGAGCAATGCATTAGCACAGAGGAGTGGCAGGATAAGAGGCATTGGTAGTAAAATGGCATCCCAAAAGGCCCCAAAAATTGGACAGGAGGGAAGATTCTGGGGAGCTCATTTCTCAAGCACAGACCACAGATGTGCCAGAAACAGCCCCTGAAATGCCAGTCATGTTTATCTCTCTCACTTTCTGACTCACTTGGAGCATTGACACTATTAGCTGAATCAATACTTTCTCCTTGACCCAAGCAATTGATTTTCACAGTATCTTTCTTTGTCACAGACATAAAACTAAGAGGCAGAGATGCAGGAAGGCTGTTACTCTCTCTGAGAGGGAGCAAAGGAGAATCAAGGAGGGCTGTTGTTGGTCGAGGTAGACTATGGGTGGTGGTGGGCTCAGGGCTGCGGAGTCCGGGGTAGAAAGGGTGAAGGAAGGAAATACTAAGGAAGCCATCCCTGTAAGTTCCTAGAAATGATGAATGACACTGCCATCAGCAAGAGGAAAGGAATTCATGCTGCCAAGTCCAGGACTAGGCAGCAGCCAGGGTCAGAGGGCAATGCAGGCCAACAAGCTACAGTTCGACCAGGTCGATCAGAGGCCAGAGCAGTAGCAGTCAGCACGGTACAAGCCTTACCTGGGGGGCAGTGACGTCTGGGTCCGTGCCCCACAACCCACTTCACCTAAGAGCAGGGGCAAGTTGACAGCCACCTAGGAGCTCTACACAGAGAAACCTTAGTCCTCCAAAGACCAGTGATCCTCAACCCTGGCTACACGTGAGAATACTTTAGGACATTAAAAAAATAGCCATGTCTGGGAAAACTTCTGATTTAATGGAGGAGAGGCAGGTAACTGGTGTTTTTAGAAGCTCTGTGGGTGTTCTCATGTGCAGTCAGTGTCAAGAACCATATCCTTAAACCACCCTAAAAAGCAGCATGATACACTTGAAAGATCCCTGAGCAAGTTATCTCATTTATTCATTCATTGATTCTTTTAGTCATTCATCAACTATTACTGAGTTTTACTATGTAGTGTAGACCTGGGTTAAAAATCGCAACTGAGATATTTAGCAGCTGTGTGATTTGAGGGCACATTGCTTCTCCTCAATTTCTTCAGAATGAAAGTAATGACACCACCTGTTCCACAGAGTTGTGTGGATTAGAAGAACACCAGACATTACACACTAGAATAAAAGCATGTATACGCTAATTGTGCAGTCCCCTCTCCCTTTTCTTAATGAAGTGGAAAGGAAATGGTCTGGGTGTGGGGAGAGGAAGGAGTGCAGAGCGCTTGTTCAGTGACTCAGCGGAGACAACACCAAGTCAGCCTACACTGGTCATCGTGTTTCTCTTCGGAGAAGCAGAGCAATTAGGAGCAATTGTTCTTGTAGCTAAGATCTCCTGCTGCACCCAGTCTTTTTTTGGGCCTGGGGTCTTACCTCGCTCCCAGAAATTGTACACGTAGGATTGTTTAGGCTCTCCTACCCGCCTATGCACAGAACTGTTTTGTTCTGCCAGGCCTGCCCTGGCAGGAGTGGAGGGGGCACAGACTGTGGTGGGCAGGCTGACGTTTAGATTAGTTCAATCACTTATGAGCAATCACTTAAAATCTGAGCCTCTGTTGCTTCATTTTTATATTTAGGATAAGATTACTGATTCAGCTCACAGACTCTGACATTAAGCATTCTGGGTTTGAGTTCTGATTTCTGCCATTATTCCTTCTTATACATTGGTGATAATAATAATATGCACCTTATAAGCTGTGAGAAAATAATAGTCAATTTAAGGTACTTGGAACACTATGTGGCACAGGGTAGGATATCAATTAATATTAGCTGTTATTATTATTTTTATCATCATCATCATCATCTATCTATCCCTTTGAATGCCCACGGGAGCCTATGATCAGCTGAGCAGCCCAGCCGCCAATACAAGCACCAAAACACAGAAAGCTAATTAATCCATTAGGCAGCAGCTTCAATGACAGCTGGGAATGTGTACAGATCATGTTGTTTTTTCCAGACCTGTCATCTCACACAGGATAATGGCTCCCAGGCGGGCCCTGTATTCTGTATGATGTTCCTGGGGAACTCCCACAGGGGTTTCAGGTGGCATGAAAGATGGGATCTTTACCAGAGCCTTTCAGTAAAGGTGGAATAAACGACCCCATCACGTCCCTTCTGACTCAGCCCGTGCCTCTGTTGTGCACCACGTGGCCATTTTGTGGCCTGAATGCCTAAGTACTGAGGCCTGAAAAACAGATTAAGATCCAAAGGAGCTTATTGGCTGACTTTGTAATGATCACTGCTGATAACCACTCTCTTACAAACAGCATTTTATAGTTTACACAATCCTTAGATGCGTAGTGTTTCATTGGATTCATTCATTCATTTAGTGAAAACTCACTGAGTATTTACTATGTGTCAGACTCCGTGTGAAGTAATAGTCAATAAAATATTATGTTTAAGTGCAGAGGGTACGGTAGTAAACAAGACTCCAGGTCCAAATCACAAAGGTCCCAGCAGTCCCCGGTCATACTGGAGAGAACTGGAGCAGAAGAAAGAATAGGAAAAGCACAGGGCCTGAGATAGAAGCGGGCATGTGGGAGGCAGGGCACAGACAAGAGTGCCAGCTCTATCTGGGAAATGTAGACAAGAAAGGCTTTACCCTTGGGACCTCTGTCTTAGGGCCAACTCGTAAGTACCAACTGATCTTGCTGCCACACCTGAGTCATTCCTGCCACCTGGATCTCCCAGGTGATGGAGGCTTACCTGCATGCCCGATTTCTGAGCAGTGCCTGACTCTTGGCTTCTCTAAATCTGTATGTTATACTCCAAACGCTCCTGGAAGGTTCAGAGTTTTCAAAATGTAACTGCCAGTCCAAAATCTATTACACCACTTGACAAATAGGCCTAATAATATCTACTCTTGGAATCCTGCTGAATATTAAATAAGAACATGAATATAGAAATACTACCAATGATATAAAGGACCCTTTCTTAAATGCATAATACTATGATGCACAGATATCAGAAATTTTATGCAAAATTTTGCTCATCTTTATACTTTTTTTTCTGAATATAGATATGAAGACCTCCATTAAAATAAAAAGTTCAGTGACTAGTCCAAGGTCACATAGTAGTAGATAGCTAAGTCCGTCTACTACAAAAATCCTTTTATTATTATTATGTGACTCTCTCCTCTATCTCACACTGCCACTCCTAAGTGATAATAAATAAGTACATAGCCACATACATATATACATGTATACGGATATACATAAAATGATAAAATATCTGCCATGTGTCAGGGACAAAAGTAGGTATTTTGTTTAGTACGATCCCCAACCATGTAAGAGATATAATTAAAAAGATAAAAACCATGTAAACAGATAAGGCAAGTGAAGTGCAGGGAGGATAAAAGCCTCACACAGCTTGCTGATGGTAGAGCCAAGGTTGGAATGCAGGTGGCTTTCACTAAGAAGTCACCATCTCCCCACTACTCTATCCCACCGCCTCCTCCAGAGACCCCCCAGTGTCGTTCTAGCTTCCTGACAGCTGCCTGCTGCTTTCTTTCTTTGGGACGCAATGTCCCGGTCGGAAATATTACGATCTCTAAGAGCTTTCCCCTTTGATATTCTCAAGTTCTAAGATGTAAACAGGTGGAGATGAAAGGCAGACTAAAAGGCGTTCTGTCCCTAGAAAGGCAGGAACACAGCACTGTCAAGTCCAGGGAACATTAGGAAATGTGGAGCATGCTACTGGGCCAGAGTTAAAGCAACTGCACTCTTTGGGTGTGGGGGGCCGGGATTGTGAGCAGAGAAGGCTTCAGATATGCTAGATCTTGAGGGATGAGGAGGAGTTTGAAATGTCAAAATGATGGGCACTATTTCAAGAAAAGGAAAAACACACACAAAGGACTCAGAGACCTATACTTACAAAGCATGTCTTCAGAATGGTGATTTGTTTGATGTGGCTTTGTCCCAAGAAGGAGCGGAGGACCCAAGGGGAGAGAGGCTGCAATGACAAATTCTGCCACAATGCTAGCTATGGTTTCAGTTAGGTTTGGTGGGCCGTCCGCTCATACATGGCAACTTTTGCTGCTGGTCTTCATTAAGGTACCATTCAGGTCCTGAGAACGTGAGGTTATATAACTAAAGCTAACTAAGTGGGAATAGTGCTTTTAAAGTAAATAATTAAAGCAATTAGCCAGACAATAAATCAATTAAAGTGCACACACATACACACACATTTGCCTTTTGTTTTATGTGGAAAGTGCAAAGAAAGAAATTTGTATACATCTTCTGAAGATAATTTTGTCAAATCTTCTGTTGCTCATTACGAGACAGGTATGCACAGTATAAAATGGTAACAGCGAGTGCTGATTCTTGTTTCTTGGTATTAAGAGAAGGCGTTTTCTTGTTGGAGTTCAGGGATATGGATCACAATTATACTTCCTAGGAGAGTTTGTGAAAATGCCCAGAAGTCTTACATGTCTTCTGAAGGCCACACAAATACCAGCCTCTGGCTGACTGCTAAGACTACACTTCAGGTGGGTAATGGCGGGATCCTCACTGTTAATAGCTTCAACTCTGAGTACAAAACACCAGGGTACCAACGAGTCTTCGTAGCTGGGTCAGCATTCATGTTCCCACCTCTCCTCTTGCTCTTTGCTTTCTCTATGAAGTTCACAAATACATTAAAGTCTCACAACTTGAAACCGTCAAAATCCTCCCCTTTCACACCTTCCCCAAGTGAACAGAATTATCTTTCCTTCACAGAAGTGTCTGCTACCATTGCCTCTGCTTCCCCGATGGTTATCTAAACTGGGTTCCATTTCTACTTCTTCTGAGTTTGCTCTCACCAAGCCGAGCATTAATGCTCGCCCTTCTCACTCCCCATTTGATTTAACACTATGTTGGTGTATGCCACTTTCCACTGTCCCCTCCTCAAAACCCCCTCCACCGCTGGCTTCACTGCCACTCCTTCCTCTGGTTTCCTTCCTCCTCTTCTGACTGCTCAGCTTCAACCTCTTTCACTGATTTTTCTTAATATAACTCTACCTTAAATCCTGATGTTCTCCAATCTCTGTCTTTTAGCCTCAAATTTCTCCATCTACCCAACCATCTATCAAGCACACACCAAATGAAGGCCTACAGAAATGAATCCGACACGCTCACTGCGCTCAGGGCTCATGGTCTAGTGGGAGGGAGATGTGTAAACAGACCGTCCCACACAGCACTAGCCCACTAGCTGCTGCTCTGACTTCACTCTGCTGGGGGAGGATGACACAGTCAGGGACAATGGCAGTATTAGCAGGGGCCTCTGCTTCTTCCACAGGAGGGCCTTGGGGCAGATACAACTCACATCTGCCCTATTTAAACACATTTGAAGAGTTCAGTCTATCATGTCATATTTAAGCATCCAAAAGAGTCATAGCTTAATGATATTAAAAAGTATTCTATTAGTTGCAATCTCTCAGTTCATTTCATTGTCTCGCATTTGACAGTATACTATAAAGCGAAGAACAGTTTTTAGGGGGAAATGGGCATGAGCTGGAAGTCAGGCTTTGTTTTAACTAGCTGTATTATCTCAGACAAGTATGCAAATGTTCTGACCCTCATTTCTCTTACTTGTTCAATGCACATAATATTTTCTTATAGAACCGTCATAAGGGTTTGATACGAGAAGCACCTTACACCATTCCTGGAACTTAGTATTTAAATAAAAATCAGCCCAAGCTTTCTTCTATTCCAATTGTAGGACTAACTAAAAAACAACAACAACAAAAAGACAGAATGTGGATAATCAAGTGCATCTCTCTGCTCAGGTAACAAGGCGTGATGCATTAGAAAAGAGACTCAAGATAGCATTGTTTTAAATAAAAGTCCTAAATTCCCTTTCAATTTCCCTGTTCAAATCACTTAAAGGGAGCTTTCTGTAGTTCTGCTAATGAAGTCATCCTCAAAATCACTTTCAGACAGACTATTGCTCAATAATAAACTAACTGCATGATAATACACACAGCCGAGCCCTCAAGTTGGGTGATTTTTTAAGATCAGAATCCATACAAACAGACATTGAGAGTCTTAAGGGGGTCATTTACGGAGATTGGATTTCTCCAAAAGAAAAGAATATACCCGTTTTATTCTCTTTATTTTGCCAGCTCATCAAGAAAAAAACGATGAAAAAACTCTAATGCCTATGGTACAATTCATCACAGGGAATTTTATGGCAGAAAAATGTTTTCAATTTATAATGGCAGTAATAAGTGACATTGGGCAAAGGCTGAAAGAGACTTTTTCTCTACCCGGAGTCAGCTAGGAATAGAAGAGGGATGTAATCATTACTCATCCCTGGATGCTGAATGTTTAACGACATCTTACACAACACCATGCATTTTATTACCCTGCTACACACCAAGCAGAAAAATTCTTACTAAAACTAGGGCTCATATGCACTGTTTATTATAACTGGGTCCAATTAAAGCCACATGGTGGATAAAGGGGAGGGACCACTCTATGTCAGAACCCCATGGCTTACTTGTAGAAGTCCAACAAAAGAGCCAGTCTCAAGAAGGGAGCCATGTTGTATAGTTTGGTTCAAAAAATGTTTTTAAAATGAATTTAGCACTAGGGAAAACACACACACACACACATCTTCATTAGAAGTGTTTTCTAATAAATGGAATGTAATGGTAGAAAATGTGCTAAGCATTGTTTCAAAATCCATTATGTTTCCTTATACTTCACAGTCTTTAATGCTCTTTATTGACTTCACACGGGCAAAGCATTCTCCCAAGCTCTCCTGTTCCACTTATCTGTCTGTAGATGGGAAGTCACTAAGACCTGTGATACTCACTATCCCATCACCTGCCTCCCACCCCCATATCACCTTCATCATCAATTCATTCATCATTCACTCATGTATTTATTCATTCATTTGCATCTTCTGAAGAACTCAAATCAACAAATATTTATTGTATAACAATGTGTCAAGTATTAACAATACAACACTGATTATAACACGATTCTCTATTTCAAGGCAAAGAGTTCCTCATTTAGTAGAGTAGATAACTGAGCAAACAATTATACCATTGCATGACTGCATAATAAGGGCTTTGTTAGAGGGTTGGCTAGTTTCTGAGATCCAGAGGTAATAAGAGAGAATTGCACATTTAGCATGGAGTGGCTGAGAGGCTTTCCGGAGGAGATGCCCTTATTTGAATTGAATGGTGATGCATGGGTGGGCATTTTCTAGTAGGAAATGGGTAGGAAGACAAGGCAGGCAGAAGAAGGAACAAGATGTGCAAAGGGGGAAAATGTGCAAAATAGTATGACGCACGTACAGAACAGAGTAGCGGAGCTTAGCTAGAGGGCAAAGCCTACGGGCACTGACTAAATTATTTATGATAGGTGAGGTGCTGTTCTATGAGCTCTGGAGTCGCAGACAGGGAAGCATGCAGCTGCTGATCTCTAGAGCTAGTTCATACTCTGGGAAACTTTCTTCTCTGGCCTGTACTTCTTTCTGGGCAAGTTAGCTGACTAAGCTTTGTTGTGCTTTTGATTGATTTTGTTTTCTTGTATGTATGTGTATATTTTGTTTTGGGTCTTTGTTTTATTCTTTGACAGACCTAAAGGAAGAGAGAAAGTAAAGCATGAAAATCTGGGTCAGAAATCACTCTGTCACAGGGAACAGAACAACCCTAAGGAAGAAACGTTCCTAGGGGTCCAAGGACTAGTAGGAGGGCTAAGGTGTGCAGCAGAGGGAGGAAGAAGAAGAATGGTCAGCAACACAATTCAGGAGCCAGATCACATGAGGCCTCATGAGCCACAGGGAAGGATCTGGATTTTGTTTTAGGCCAAGGGTAAGTGACCCCAGGCTTGCGAACATGGAAAGAAAATTCTCTCTGGTTTTCCGGGGAGCAACGTGGCAGCTTAGTGGAGCAGGGAGTGCAGGGGGATATGATGGCGGATGGATCTGTGAGGAGAGGAATATCTCAACAGATAAAACAATCAGGGCTTAAGCTAGAGTGGTAATAATGGAAATGAGAAATGGTTGAATTACGACATAGTTTGATTATTGTTACTTAACTGTTCCTCCCCCTTTTAACTCAACTCCTCAAATGCCCAAACTGTTCATTAGAAATAGAGAAACAGACTTAAACTTAGAGGAAAAGAACTTGTCCAAGATCACACAGGGGGGTCTGTGGCAGAGAGGGACCTTGGACCAGGGATCTTGCCTCTTTCCTTTGGCCTCTCTAAATTTCCTACCACCTCCTCCCCAAGTGGATTTCATTGTTTTCCATAAGCCTGCAACACCATCTTCCTGGTGGTCCTTTAAGCTAAACAGACGGCACTCTGCCGAGAGTCTGCCCAGCATCAAGAAAAACCAGAACGTCCACGTGCTCCAATTGGAGCAGAGAAGATGTGTGGAAAATACCAACCAAATGTTTGGATTCAGAATCCAAAATAACATGTACTTAACTTTGCAATTTAAAAAGCTAAATTCAAACATGTGTCTTGTTGGTTTTCCAGAAAATATAGAATCTTGTAGCATAAAATTAAATAAACACCAACTCCAACGTGCGGTCTCTCCCTCCCTTCAAAGTTTTCTCCCTCATTATCCAAATTAGTAACTTTCCACAAGTTTGGACTGGGAAAAGAAAATGGTTCACACCGGCTAACTCCATAACGCACAGCGGACACTCCTATGTCCTCGTTCTGCCCTCTGGGCCTTTGCTCGTGCCATTTTTTGCCTGGTGTGCTTCCCCAGTGGCATCTCTTTGTATGAAAAACTCTGTGCTGCCTCCTCCTCAAAGACTGTTCCCCGGTTCTTCCTGTCATTTAACTGGCTACTTTATTCTATGCAAATCTTGTTGCAAAGACAGCCATGAATTTCTCAATCTCCTCATCTTTACAGTGAAAATAAAAATATTTCTACTTGCCTCACAGAAATTTGTAAATATTTTTTAAAATGACTATCAATAAGATAGCTTTGAAAAGAGTAAAGCACTCAACTATTAGTATTAATTTTTCTTCCTTAATTTCTCTGTTCTCCTTCCATCCTTTCCTACCTGCCTCTTTTATCCACCCTGCTACAGTTCTTGGTTAAATATACTCTTCCTTTGTTGGGGAGAGAAAATTCCCTAACATATAAATGCAAAAGACATTTGATGTCAGCTGCCTGATGTCTGAAGAATAATACTAGGTGAGCAGCATCCCTCAGAGTAGAGTCTAAGGCCCACTGGGGCCTGTCCTGGTAAGGCAGGCCCTACATCATGTCTAAGTCTTACTTCTCCATTTCAACAAATGACAACAATGACCAAAATATCCCAGACTCTTAAAAAGAACTCTGGTACCTCTTCCTAACAAAAAAGGAACTAGGTCTGTGACCCTTCACTTCAACCTAGATAGTTCTCTAATTAGTTATACATTTTATATGAGATTTTGAGTAAAGGTTTCCATTGCTTTTATAAAAATCTTTAAAGTAAGTTCTTTGATCCAAAGCCTTCATTTCAGAGATTGAAAGTTAAAACCCAAGGAAAGGAAAGAACTGCCCAAGGATAGACTGTGATCAGCCCTCCAAAGCCAGCTGAAATAATCTCCAGACCTAAAATGAGCCACTTCCTACATATTGTCCCTACTCTGTCTACCTCCTGGGAGGTTTGCTGACATCCGATGAGCTAATAGACTAACTCTCTGGGGACACGTTACTTACTCTCTTAGTTACAAGTAGCTGCCATCATGCTTGTTTTGGCCTATTTTCCTGGACTCTTTTACCAGGAGCCCTGACAACCAAGATCTGAATCCAGGAAACATGAGAAAGAACCTTTGTATTCCTAGAAATGACAATTCCTTAAAGGCATTTTGGGTCAGTGTTAGATTGCTGCTGAGTCCTCTGCTGAGGAAATTTCTTTCTCCTAAGTGAAAAAAGAAAGAGAGGGGGAGGGGAGGGGAGGGGAGGGGAGGGGAGGAAAGGAGAGGAGAGGAGAGGAGAGGAGAGGAGAGGAGAGGAGAGGAGAGGAGAGGAGAGGAGAGGGGAGGGGAGGAGAGGAGAGGGGAGGAGAGGAGAGAAGAAAGAAAAGAAAACATCTCAACCTTTCAAGAATAATAGGCCCTGGTTAAGACTAAAAATGCAAAAATGGCAACCCCTTTCTCTTCCTGTCACTGTAATGAGTTTTTAAAAGGTGGGAGGATTTTAAGAATGGAAGAAAACTGAGATGACCTTGAAACATGTAGGTGTTTGGGGGTGGAGATTTGACTACTGTAGGAACAAATGACTGCTAAATCTCTGAATTCAGACAACAAAATTTCAGAAACTGATAGGTCTTCCTTAATGGGGCTCATATAGACATTCATGTACTAAACTCTAGCTAGCTCTCGTCAGACCAAAGTCACAGGACAGTTCTCTTATGTTCTACTACATCAGTCCATTAAAACTCACCCCTTCTGAGTCTGTTTCCTCATCTCTAAAATGAGGATGATAGTATCTACCTCATAGGATTGTCAGGATGGTTCAATAGAAAGATGTATAGAAGGCTCTTTGCTCGTTTCTGCATTAACATAATGATAAAATAACAATAGCTAATACTCACTGAGCACTGACTATGTGCCAGGGAGATTCTAAAAATATTGCTGGTATTAATCCATTTAATACTCAACACAACTATTTGAGGATTATTATATTAACCCCATATTACAGATAGGGAAACTGAGGCACAGAAAGGTTAACTTACTTGCCTAAGATCATAAAGCTTGAAAGTGATGGAGTTGGGATTTGATCCAGGTAGTCTGACTCTGTAGTCTGAACTGAACCAACATCGTGACCCACTTCCATAGAAGCAGTAGACCAATGGTTCCTTGCCCAATGGCTCCTGCTGACCGAATGCCAGATCCCCCCAATCTCACTCATTGGCATTAATTAAAACAAAGGAGTTAATCAAGATAAACTTCCACACCTGCCCAGCCTGGAAGTTTATCATGTCTAAATATGTTTCTCATGCATTTACTGCAAATTAGTTTCTGAAAGTGAATTTCAAGGTCTACTGACTCTGAGGTTCCCTAACTCCGTTTTCATTAAGTTTTCACAAATGATCTACTGTTGCATTATTCTTTTATAGTGCAGATTTAAGGCCCCACTATGAAAAGCAATTATGCTGTCAGAAAAGTGTATTTTGACTTATTAAAAAATCTGAAAGGTTTCAGAAAACTATTTATTTAGGTTCTCATCAGGAGGGTATTTTGACAGTCCTTAGAAAGAAAGCACATTCCAGTTGCACACTGTGGAGCCCCAAATGGGCCGTTTCTGCCGAGGATCCTAGCAGCAGTACAGTGCAGCAGGCAGGAGGCCTTGGGTGCTATGCCCGAAACAGAAGCCCTTGGGCGTTCCTGACCTCACCTGGAAAATAAAAGAATTGCTCGCAGTGATCTCTAGAGTAACAGGAACACAGAGATTCTGTGATTCTTTCTGCTGGTTCGAAGCACTGACCATGTCTCAGGCACACTGCTAATAGATGGATATCCAACCCCAAGAGGAAGACAGTATTATTCCCATTTTATAGATAAGGAAACCGAAGCTTAGGAAGGTTACATGTCTTACACGAAGTCACTCAGTAGATGCTAGATTTGAGATATGACCCTATGGCACATTCTTAGGACTGCTATTCAGAGAAAAAAGAACACAGAATAAACTATTGATACATTCAACAATATGGATGGTTGACTCCAAGAAGTCATATACAAAAGAGTTCATATTATATGACTCCATTTATATGAAGTTCGAGAACAGACAGAACTAATCCAGTGTGACAGAATCTGCCCATGAAGGGGGGGAGATTGAATGGGAAGAGCCACAAGGGGACTCTCTGGGGTGATGAAAATATTCTAAATCTTGATTGCGATGGTTACATGGGCATTCACATGACCAAAGCCCGTGGAATGAAATGCTTAAGTGCAGTGCATTTCACTGTATATACATACACCTCAGAAACAATGTATATGTGGCTTGCGGGCAGCTTGTTTGCACATGAGCCCCATGCACAGAAGCCCATATGCTCAGACTCTGGTTTGCCTACAAAGGAGGAGGCTGGGAAGTGTGTCCTTCTTTGGGAACCAGAGCTCCTCCGAGCCAGGCATTTCTTCCCCTGCAGACCTCTGAGGCTACGGAGACCTCTGCATTGAGAGTGAATATTTAAGGCCCCCGTTTGTGCTTTCCTCCTGCATGCCCTTGGGCCAGTCACTCCCCTTCTGGAACATTAGCATCATCATTTTAAGATAAAGGATTTGGATGTAGTATGTAGTAGCCTCTGAGCTTCTTTCCAGCTCTTTCTCTCATTTTGTACCAATGGCATTGTTTCATGCCAGGCCCCAATGCCTGGCTGCTTTTGTTATACAAAGCTGGACTGGATGCAGGAAAAACTCAGAAGCTAGAGGAAGATGGTCCAAGTGGGATATGGACTGAGTCTATCCACATCCCCTCACATGGTCATTATGAATAAGATAGTAAAACAGAGTGAAGTGTGAAACTGTCAGTAGGATGAGGACTCAGATTAACATTCAAGTTTAGGTTTCAGTAGATGGCCAGGATCAGGGGCAGCTGTGACTTATTTTTAGCTTATTGCATTGTACTGTCTCTGTTCCAGACACTGCCCAGTGCCCATTACAGGAGCAGATCCCATTCTCATAATGGTCCTCTGGAGCAGGCATCATTATCCCACATTATAGGAGGAGACACTAATGCTCAGAAGGTTACAATATTTGCCTGAGGTTACATGGCCCTATGGTTTAGCCACAATCTGATTCTTAAATCCCGGCTTTGAGTCTGTTTAACAGGCATTTCAGCCCGCAGTTAGTCTGTAGTAAGCAAGTGTAAGAGGCTTAGACTATCACCAAGATCAGTGGTCAGTGATAAGACAGAGGTTAGAAGAACTTGTTCATTCTTTGGCAAGCATTATTTTTGAGAAGCATCTGGATTAAAAGAAAAATAAATTCTAGATTGGAAGAGGAAGAAAACTAATTTTTTCTTTTTGGCTAGGGACTTCTTCTATTTGATATGCAGCAAGAGACTACAACAGATACTGCTAGAAGGCTCTTATTTTATATAAACAATAACCATTTTCTATAGGTATACCAAACTTATCTAGGTGAAATGACTCGCCCTAATTTGTGAAACTTAAAACATCTTAATTAAGCACTTACTTCAATCTCTAGTGTGTGTGTGTACATGTATGTGTGCATGTTATGTGTGCATGTCTGTGGGTGTGTATTGGGAGGGTACATACGTATGACAGAATAAAAATCAAAGCCTGGGTGTTAGAGAAGTCCACAAGCAAATTATTTTCCTTTTTTAACCAATACAGATGGAACCAAAAAATTCACTAAGTTGTTTTAGTGATATTCCATAATTGTTCCTGGTTGCAATTTTAAAATTCCAAGCTCTCCATGTGAAATATTGCATAGCAAATAAAACAGATGAAGTTATCTTTACCATATATTTGGAAAAATAATGTAGTCAAGCATGACAAACAGAAACTCTAGGAGCAGTATGTGCTTTGGACTCTTGTGTGCCTGTTCATTCGATGTGCTCCAGAGAATAAAGCAGTGTAGGTTAGAGAAGATCCCATCTTACTGCATCACAGACAGGGTGTGTTTTCCTGGTGCTCTAAGGATCTGACATAAAAATGAATGCATGTGCAATAAATTTAGTAGGGGGATGCCTATAAGAGAAAAAAAGGAGGGGCTTGTGGGTGGCAGGGAATCTGTCAGAGGGTGATGCAGATGCTCAGGCCTGCCATGGACTAACGGAGCAAGAGAAGAAAGTCAAGACGCTTAGGGGAAAATGCTGTAGACTGCAATGAGTTCTAAGAAGAGATCAACAAGGGGAACAGGGTGTTCCAGAGTCAAATTTGCCCATCAGAGATCAAAGGAGTCCCCCACCACCCAGGAAGAAGACAACGTTAATAGCCCTCTGAGTTCAGTCTTTGCTGGGAGTGGCCCACGGACAGCAGGGCCTCAGTGCAGACACAGCGATGGCTTTCAGTGCAGCAGCTGGAACACTCAGTAACAGTAATCGTACGAAGAGCATTGTGACGGCTGCCATGCATGGACTGCATCTGGCAGGAGTACACAACTTAGCCTCCTGGTGTGGACCAGAGGAAGAGAGATCAACACAGTGAAGGAAAATGCCATATCCTATTTTAATCAGTCATCAGGGATAAATAGATTCCCATAAATTTTAGTTTTAAAAAAAGTTGGTAGATAAGAGATTTATGAACCAAAACAGAATTGGGTCTGGGAGCATTCTGATCACTCACGTCCCCATTTCACTCACCTATTTTCTCTATGAAGTATGCAGATGCAGCTTGGGGGTTAACTATAAAATACTTAATTTTAAATAGCAGGTGACTACAATTGTACTGCTCCAGCAGAATTGATATATTTACTGTCTAATATCAACACTATTCCTGTTACCTTGTACAAGCTATCAATTTGGCAAGTGTCATTCTCTTTATCAATTTTCAAGGACCACAAGAAGCAGTAGTTTTCACCTGACAGGGACAACTGCATACCATTCCCATCTTTTTGCAGGGCTATTCCAATCCTCCTGCTTTTCATCCTAGCCTCATCTACACAGATCTTGATCACTGGGATGTTCCACAGAAAGGTCCATCCCTCTATACACTGTATTGATAACTACAGTAGTATAAGGACAAATCTGTAAGTACTGTATGCAGATGCTTTAGAATAGGGGTTGGGAACCTTTTCGGCTGAGAGAGCCATGAACGCTACATATTTTAAAATGTAATTTCATGAGAACCATACAATATGTTTAACATTAAATACAAGTAAATGTGTGCATTTTATGTCAGACCAACACTTTTAAAGTACAATAAGTCTCTGAATTCTTTTTAATAACGTTGTGATGCTGTTGCTAACCAAAGATGAATAAAGTACTTCTTACCATTAATTCGACTCTGATGCTGCATGGTTTTGCTGATGGCTTTGTAGTCTGGTTAATACGTGGTGAGGTTAAGCTTCATGCAGGCATTGAGAGTTCCATCTGTTAAACGTGATTGTAGGTTGGTCTTAATGTTCTTTCGATGTGAGAAACTACTCACATGCATAAGTAGAGACAAACATTGTCAGTACAGCAATACTCACATGCTGCAGTGTGTGGTATGTGATGGGAAGCACGTGCCAAGTTTTGACAATCAGCTGGTCTGTGGGTTGAAGTTTTTTCATTTCTCCACACTTGTGTTTGCTTGCCAACTCTGCTTGCTGTTGTGCAAGTCTTTCCAAATCTTTATTCAGTGACTTGAACTTATTCACCCACATGTATGAGGCCTTCAGGTCAGCAGTTTGAAGCTCAAAATCTCTGAAGGAGACACCGGGGATGTAACTCAGGCCAGCGCTGTCCACTGCACACTAGTGTGGATGGGTGATGAACTTAAAAAGACAACTGCGCTCCCGAAATTCTCCTAAGCGTGCTTTGAATGACTGCAGGAGATTAGATGTGAAGCCTGCTAGCTGCTGGAGATCAAGATGTTGAGCAGGGTCACTTGCTGTGCATGCATCTTTAAACCATCCCAGTTTTTCAAAGTGTAGTGAATGACCTATTTCAATGTTGCCGATGAAGAGTTCCAGCTTGTTTTCAAATACAAACACTGCTTGTTGAAGGGATAAGACTGTATTTCCAATGCCTTCTATTTTCACGTTGACCTGGTTCAGATGTTAAGTCATGTCAACAAGATAATAGAACTTCAGGACCCACTCAGTGTTAGCTAACTCAAGATGCTCGACATTTTTCATTTTAAGAAAAGTCTGGATTTTGCTCAGACAAGCTGTGAAATGGCTGAGCACCTTCCCTCTTGACAACCAATGCATATTGCTGTGCAGAAGCAGACCAGGATAATTATTCCCAACTTCATCCAGCAGTGTTTTAAACTGGCAATCATTTAAAGATTGGGCAACAATAAAGTTGTCCACCCAAATGACCAGCGACAACACCTCACCAAGCTGCTCGCCACACATCTGAGCACAAAGCATCTCCTAATGTAAGATGCAGTGAAAATTTAGGATGGGTCTCTTTTCATGTTCATGAAAAAGTGCTACAAATTCCTTGTTTTTCCCCACCATGCACGGAGCACCATCAGTACACACCAAAATAAGTTTATCCATTGGTAGATTTTTTTTCTTTAGCGAACTCAGTGAAATACTTGAATAAATCCTCCCCTCTTGTTGTCTCTTTCATAGGCAAAACAGCAAGACTTTCCTCACATAGTGTGTCACCGACAGCATACCTTGCAATCATGCTGAACTGGGATAAATGGCTTATGCCTGTTGACTCATCCAAAGTGAGAGAAAAGAATGGTGCTGCATTTATGTCCTTCACTTGTGTTGCCTCAATTTGATCTGCCATCATGATGGTACGATCATGAACAGTTCTTACCGACAGAGGCATGTCTTTTATTTGTTTGATTATCTTGTTTTTATCTAAAAAGTCATCAAAAAGTTCATTGGCAACATCAAGCATGAATGTTTTAGCATAATCCCCATCTGTGAATGGCTTTTTGTTTCTCCTAATTGCTAAAGCACCAGCAAAGCTAGCCAAATTCCAGTCACCTTGTTGGGTCCAAACACAAAGTTGCTGCTGACTAGCTTGCACTCTGCACAGTAGCTCTTGATATACATTCTTCCTGCTGTCCCATTGGATATTTCGATGCAAATATAGTATGGTGCGTGTCGAAATGCCGGTTTATATTTGACTGTTTCATCGATGCAATTTTATCATTGCATATTAGACACACTGCAGAACCTGCTCTCTCCACAAAGGCGAAAAGTACAATACTCATCTCTTTCTTTTAGCCATTTTCTTCGTCAAAAGGGTTTCTGCAATTAGCTAGCTGACTACTTGATTAAAAGGAGGGAAGTTTACTTTTTGGCCTCACAACAACTCATGTACTTTATGCATTATCCAATAAAAATTTGGTGTTGTCCCAGAGGACAGCTGTGATTGGCTCCAGCCACCCGCAACCATGAACATGAGCGGTAGGAAATGAATGGATTGTAATAGATGAGAATGTTTTATATTTTTAACGTTATCATTTTTTTTATTAAAGATTTATCTGCGAGCCAGATGCAGCCATCAAAAGAGCAACATCTGGCTTGCGAGCCATAAGTTCCCAACCTCTGCTTTAGAAGAAAGTGACAGATATCTGCAGAGAAATTGGGGAGCCCACTCTTTCAGTTAAAATATCAACGTGCATAGGCTTCTGGAGCAGGTTGGAATATTTCCTCCAAAATGAAAGATAAAGTGCTGTATTTGTATAATTTACCTCTAAGGAAAAAGAAGAACAGTAAGTAGGGCATTCTGGATTTTGTAGAAAGCATATACTATACTTGATTGGTTCTTCTCATGTTCATCTGGTCCATTTACTGAGTAACCCGTAATGCTACCAGTTTGAAATGAAGCACACAGCAAGTAAAGCCTCTGCACCAGGTCCAGGCTACGTGAAAGCTGCTCTGTATTTGGAACTTATGGCCCAGGACGTCCAAAATGACTTTGACAGGTAGGAATGCTAATGAAGCCTAGGGCCCGCTTCAGGAGAACAACTACAAAGTAGATCATGCGAGTTAAGAGCAAAACCGTACCTTCTGCATATAAATAGTTTCCTTTTAGAAATGGCTCCTAGTTTTGTAGTAAGCCCCAATAAATACTAAAACAGCTGACCTTGGACATCAAGTAGTCATGTGATCCAGGCTGCTCATCAGGAAATGCATGTAATCTGATTCACCAAACCATAAGCTTGGTTTTACAATCCATCAACAAGTAAAATTGGTATGTAAGTGGTGTAATGGTATATAAGGCTGAGGTAGGTACTAAAGTCACAAAGATGCATGAACAGATGTCTTGGATTCCTACTCCATCCCCTCCTGCTGCATTGCTTCCTTTCCTCCAGTCCAACTATAGCCTCACAGGAAGTTCCTTTTTTATTTTATTTATTTATTTATTTTGTATTTTTCTGAAGTGAGAAGTGGGGAGGCAGAGAGACAGATTCCCACATGTGCCCGACCAGGATCCACTCGGCATGCCCACCAGGGGGTGATGCTCAGCCCATCTGGGACATTGCTCCATTGCAACTATAGCCATTCTAGTGCCTGAGGTGGAGATTATGCAGCCATCCTCAGGGGCCAACTTTGCTTCAATGGAGCCTTGGCTGCAGGAGGAAAGAGAGAGATAGAGAGAAAGGAGAGGGGGAAGGGTGGAGAAGCAGATGGGCGCTTTTCCTGTGTGTCCTGGTTGGGAATTGAACCCGGGACTTCCACACCCTGGGCCAGTGCTCTACCACTGAGCCAACCAGCCAGGGCCACAGGAAGTTCCTTTCAACCACTCACTGAAGAAAAACAAAATCTAGGATTTGGTAAACAAGTGATTCTGTGTGATACACTTGCATCAGAAGTAGATTGCTGCAGTTAGTTGTATGGTCTTCAGTCAGGGGTATTTTGAGAGACAAAAAGAAAGAGAAATACGCCTGACCAGGAGGTGGTGCAGTGGATAGTGTGTGGCCCTGGGATGCTGAGGATCCAGTCTCGAAACCCCGACATTGCCAGCTCAGTGTGGGATCACCAGCTTGAGCACAGGCTCACCAGCTTGAATGTGGGATTGCCAGCTTGAACACGGGTTCATAGACATGACCTCAAGGTTACTAGCTTGAGCCCAAAGGCTGCTGGCTTGTGCAAGGGGTCACTAGCTCAGCTGGAAACCTCCAGTCAAGGCATGTATGAGAAAGCAATCCATGAACAACTAAGGTGCCGCAGCTATGAGTTGGTGCTTCTCAACTCTCTCCCTTCCTGTCTGTCTATCCCTGTCGCTCTCATGCTAAAGAGAGAGAGAGAGAGAGAGGGAGAGAAAGAGAGAGAAACCCTCCAAGTGGTCAGAACTTCAAGAAGCATACAGTATTGGGTTATTCACTTTGTTTGAACAGAGATGGTCTTCACTGATTTATAGCCTAATGGTTTTACTAGATAATCATGGGCTTGAAATGAACAGGATTGGAAAGGGGATCTGGGATAAAGGTATGAGAATGGAATTACTGAAATAAAAAGAGAATAAGGGTTTCATATTCTATGTGAATCTCACCAAAGCATCCACTAACAAGGAGGTTCTCAGGAATCTGGTTAAGGCAATATATTCTTTGGATGGCAGTCAATCTCCTAAACTAAGGCCTTATTCAATGCATGAATTTACAAAGAGGTCACACAATCAGGAATGAAGGCTATGCAAGGGTTACATAATAAACTTTTCTTGAGGATCTATTCTACCAGTAGTAGAGACCAAAACTGATGACCTAGCCAGTTATCTCTAACCAATCACCTGGTGGCAGGTTTTGTCCTCACTTGAATGCACACATATAGTATTATGAATTTAAATTTGTCTTCTCTATACTCAGTGCATCTGCCAGCACCACCAATCTATGGATTTACAGGATTCCTTATTCACCTTAGGCTATTCCACACAACATTAATTCTCACAAATAAATTCATTTTGCTACAGATATGTCAGTGATGGGATCATGTCTATAGTATTTACTGGTCTTAATACATACCTAATTTCCCAGAAGAAATTGGCTTGATAGATTTGTGGAAAAGTGTAATAAAGACTCAGTCTCAGTTCCAGTTGGGAAACTGAAAGTTTGGGGTTTTCTCTTACAAGATATCACATATGTTTTGTATCAGTGATCACCATATGGTGTTGTTTCTCACACAGGAAGAATATATGCATCTGAGAGTCAAGGGTGAAATTGTTACACCCCTTGTTTTACCTAATAACCCACTCACAGAAACCTTGTTTCTCATCCCCACAATTTTGGGTTCTGCTGGTTTAGGGGCTTTTCGTTCCTAAAGGAAGAAGATAATGGTTCCACTGAAGAAACTAAGGCTACCACTGACCACTTAGTGTTTCTGACGCTATTAAACCAAAAGGCAAAGAGTCATGGTGCCATATTCATTGGGGTAATTGATCCCAACTGCTAAAGGAAATTTGGGTGGCTGCAACACAATGAGAGCAAAGGAATGATTCTGGAACCCAGACCATTCTTTAGGATGACTTTTAGTAGTTCTGTATCCAATAATACAAGTTAATGGAAAAGTAGAACCCAATTAAGGATCACTGAGGATGCCTACCTTTCAGAAATAAAGGTTTGGGTCACCCCACAGGTAAAGAACACCAAAAAGCTAAAGAATTTGCTGAGGGCAAAAATGAAAATGGCATGGGTAATGAAAAAGGAAGTTGAAACTCTCACTACACCCTTTGATCAGTTGCAGAAATTAGCATTTAACACATATACACTTCTTCTTTCTTACATGTTAGAAGTGTGTTTGTGAATTTATTTCTTCCTTCATCTTCCTTTTCCCTTCTGATTAAAACAAAGTTCATCATTGGTGGTTGCCTTTACAGTTTGCCTTTAGATAGCATATTTTCAAATATAACGGTCAAATATAAAATAAATAACATAACCTCTCCTAGAGATGAATGCAATGAGAACTGGAACTTTGTGTTTCCCCCCTTTGAAAAGATTATGAGGACATTTTTATGTGAATGAAATTAGCTTCATCTTCTAAAGTCAAAGCAGGAAACAGACTTATTTGTTAGATGGAAGTTCGATATGTTTAGAAGGATGTATGTAAATAATTGTATAAGTAACCAGAGAGGTGGACTTCATCAGTTTCAGTCACAAATCCATCCTCCTGTACTCTGCTCTGTGATACTGCAAACTACATTTCCCAGATTTCTTTTCTATCTGGCTTCCTGTTAGGTTCTGGCAATAACTGAAGGGAAACTGAAATGCAGGAGGAGGAAGAGAGAAGAGACTGCTATTCTATTTTTTGTGTTTGTTGGATACAGTTTTCATTTTCTTTAGACACTTCTGGAACCAACCTCTTTGCACACTCAGAAGTACCAGCCACAGAAAGACGACTCAGAGAAATGAACTCAATGCCATAGAGTCCCTGTCTAAACTCCTGGTTCCGATAAACTCAACATATTCCTTTTGTTCCCATAATCTCAGCTTCTTGCAATCATTTTTCTGGGCTATCTCAGTGTTCCCTTTTTGCTCCTTTACCCCTTTATACCTGGAAACAATTTCCATGTACTAAACTCTTCTGTTAAAATACATAGTGTAGTTTTTGTTTTCCTCAATGAACCTAAATGACCCAGTCACATAGAGACATGCCCTTGTACATAGCAGAGCTATATAAGATCTCAAAGTTCACTTGAAAGGCAACAGCTAAATTGCCTTAATTAATAGATGCAATGTTTTCATTCAGTTTGTTTTTGAGGATAAGGAGTAAAAATAAAACAAAAAATACCTATGTATTCAAGATAAAGACAAATAATTGTATACCTAGCAGTACAGCATAATTGTCAACAAATTTGTGCCCCACACAAATGGAGATCTTTGAGTAAGAAATCATCAAAGCTATTTAATTTTGCTTGGCAAAAGTGGAAAACATCAATGACTCCTTTCCTTGGTTAACTATGTCCTGATTCTTTACAAATTTCAGTCTTACATTCCTACTGGGCCTATAATGTACTCTCTCTATGTATGTGTATAAATAGACTTATTTATAAATTAATATTTCTACTTTCCTCAAATCACTGAACTGTATCCTAAAATTGCCTAAATAGTATGGCACAGAAAATTCTAAAGCATAATTCATTAATCCACTTTATTCATTCTTTCAACAAATTTATTTATATATATACTATGTTTTAGGGGACTATGTTAAGAAATGAGAATATAGAAGGAGGAAGAAAAAACACATTCTCTGCCCTCAGAACTTAAATCTATTGAGACAGACATCAATCGAAAGATCTCATATATAATTGAAAAATTCAACAGTGGTTTAGTTCTTAAAGTACATAGTATAGGAGAACCAATAATAGAGATTTGGACAGGGCTGGGGAGGGGAAGCAGGGAAACAAACCAAAATCTTTATCCGAATAAGAATGGAAGATATTGGAGATTTTTTATTTTGGAGGATCTTAAGTAGTCAAATGTTCATTTGAGTTGTGAAAGAGAATATGTTCTATACAATTTGTGTAGGCCGAGATACAAAACGTAAGGAAAAGACAGATTAGAAGACAACCGGAATTCAAAGATTATTATTACTATTTAATTGGACACAAGCCTTCAAATCACAATTACAAAGGACATTCATGGTACTTTCCAATACTGTACCAGGGGTCCCCAAACTTTTTACACAGAGGACCAGTTCACTGTCCCTCAGACCATTGGAGGGCCGCCACATACAGTACTCCATACACTGACCACCAGTGAAAGAGGTGCCCCTTCTGGAATGGAAGTGTGGCGGGGGCTGGATAAATGGCCTCAGGTGGCCGCAATTTGGCCTGCAGGCCGTAGTTTAAGGACCTCTGTTATACACTAAAGTTCTAATCAGTAAATTTGGTATACGGTTGTGCACAATCCAGAGTTACTTCTGAAACATATAACTGTAGTATTTTAGATTATTAGTTACAAAGATGATAAAAAAGATTATATCAGATATTTTCCCATTCCTTCGACAAGGCTGAACTCAGCTGTCTGTCAGAGCTGTCACCAGCTTGATTCTAAATATAATGCAGCAGTGGGCAGCTGCTTCTGTCCAGCTTCATCCATTCCTTTCAAAATGCTGAGATGGTGCTTTTTTTGCTTTAGCCAATGTTTCCCTTTAATTAGGTTCAACTTAAATGGCTATTGGAGCCAAAATTATGGAAAGAAGCTATGAGATCATTCAGTAAGGGTCATGAATTGATGCCTCCCCCAGAAATCACTTTTTAAATTGCCTTGATGTTCAACATGGAAAAGTTTCCAATAGGTTCTAAAGATATTGTTATAAAATGAATAGCCAGATTTCTGCCAAACAATCTATGAAATTGATAGTTAATCCAATGAAATCAGAGAATCATAGATGTAAAGAAACACAGAACCTTAAAACTTTAGAACTATAAAATAAAAACCATTTTAAAAATATTGACACAGTTCAGAGTGACCTTAAAATTTAGGTTTAAATTTTCCACTCTGAGTTGAAATCTGCTATAATATATGAGCCTCCAAGTAGCAGCTGAAATTGTATTTGAATGCAGACAGTGATGGGAGCTCACGGCTTTCCTAGGCAGCCTGCTGCATAGTTAGGCTGCTCTGAATAATGGAAAAATTATCTGAAGTCAGAGATGAAATCTGACCCCAGGGCGTGCCCACATATTGCTATGAGTGTTCACGGAAAAAGAATAACATAAATAAAATCATGATCCTTTGGATTGGTTTTATTTCTTTCCCCCACGGACACAGCAACATTAGGATCCAATCAGAACATCTGTGCAATATGCTATGTGACCTGGTTCCTAGTTTTCTTCTGATGCTTCCTAATCTTTTTTTTTCTTGTATTAGAAATCTAATTTAAGCCTGATGCCTTTTTCTTCCTATTTTTGCACAAATTGGGGAACATTTATTGAGTTAATTCTATGTGCTATGTGCTCCTCCATGTTCGAAGGACCTTATGGGTATACTCATTTATTCTTCACAATAACACTATGAGATAAGTTGTCGTTATATTTTTTGTGTCTAGAGGAGAAAAGTAATTAATAAAAGTAGGTATTATATTTCAGGTTCTCAATAGTGAGTGTGCAGCTAGAATTCAAACTCAGGACATCCAGTTCTGAAATTCATGCTAAATTCTGTGTTAAAACAGAATAGGTAAATCTTAAAAACTCTTGCAAAATGGAATGCTGAGTTCCCCAATTTGGCAAAGATAAGGATTTACCAAACATTTTCCAAATGCCGTCAAATTGTACAATATAATGTTGGGCAACTTACCACCTTCTCTGGGCCTTAGTTTTTTAAGCAGTAAATTAAGCAAAGCTGTTGTGTGTCCTCCAACGCCATTTCCAGTCTGATAGGCAAAGAACTCTACCAATATGAGTTAGGGTCAGAGTTTAACTAGAAAGATTTCCAGAACTTCAAACGTGTCAAGCACTGAGGTTAGTCCTTCCTAGGAATACATGAAGAGAACAAATAAAGTAGAACAAATAGAAAACAGTACAATATATGCAATAGTAAATGTGCATGTACACAGAAGAGGAGTCAACTTTATCTTGGGGTGTGGGAGGGAGCCAAAGAAGACTCTAGAGGATAGTTGACATCTGATCAAGGTTTTGAAGGATGACAAGGAGTTGACTAGGTAGGTAAGTGGTAAAGACCTTCCAGATTGAGAAGGTAACATATTGAGAAGGTAAAAAGGTATGTTCTGGATGTGACAAGCAGCTCACTATGACTGCAGAGTAAAATGTAAGGGGAGACCCAGTAATGAATAAGACAGAAGAGATGTAGGGACCAGATGACAAGGCCGCAGTGCCTGGTGAAGGGATTAGAACAGGACTTTATAGAGGAGTGACAGTGCAAAAGAAACACATGAATTTGCTTTTTCCGGTTTAAAAATATATATAAGGATGATTAGTTGTGCACACATTATTTTGGAACCAAGTTACTCATCAAAAATGACATCCCTGAGATTGAAATTGCTTGCAATACACTGACAAATTTTCACTCTCTTTTCTGCTTTATATTCACACCGAAGCCCAGTATATTCTAATACATTTTTAAAAAACTGCAATTCCACTTATGTTGCCATCTAGATAAATTGTCCCAATTATGGGTAAAAAATGGTGCAAATTGCCACCTCCTAGAGGGCCGAGGAGAGGTGGAGAACGGTCTGTTCCGTTCGGCTCTGACTTGGCAGCTGCTTCCGGGTTTATAGATATTCAAAGAAAAACAAGGACAAGAAGGTTCTAGGGGAGCTACTCAGCACGTATGAATAGATGGGTAAGAGCTCAGTGACGGCACAGGCATCCCACAGGGGACATCTGGACCTTGTTCATTTGTCAGAGTTAAACAAGTGATCATGCAGCTCACCCAAGCAGGATTATGGGAAAAACTTATCCTAAGATTCTGTCAAGTAAATAAGAAGTGGAAATGTAGGGAATTCAAGTTAATTTCATAAATCCATTAATTCATTCAATCAACAAGCAAATGTTAATTAAGGAAGCAAGAACATTAGAACTTAGGTTCGGGGCATGGGCATAGTTCAGTCATTTACTAGTGGTGAATCCCTGGAAAAATTAATTAATCTCTTGTGCCCCAGTTTCTTTTCATTATTTCAACTATATAAGAGAAAAAATAATAATAGTAACAATGCCTATTTTTAAGGGTAGGAAATAAGGGAGTTGACTAGAGAGATATCTAGGTGGAAGAAACAACCAGAACCAAATTCATAAACCATATAAATGGGGAATGAGAGAAGAAGCCTAGAAATGTCCCCACAGTTTTGATTTAGGACTAGTTGTAGAACCAGAGAACACATCAAGGAAGCGCTAATAAAGAATATTTATTAGGACTCTGTTATGTACAAACCATACTGAAGGAGGAGCAGACATTCTCAGAGCCCAGGCAAGACTCTTCTACTCAGGTCATTGAGGAGAGATATACAACAGCACAGTAATCGGCAAATTGAATTTGGAAGACTACAGGAACTCACCAAAGAAAGAACTCAGGGAAGGTTGCTGCATCATGGCAAGCGGCAGATGATTAGAAGTTTGAGGATAAAGTATAACTTCATCAAACCTAGTCTCTACCACTGAAGATGTGGAACTAAGGGTTAGAGTGTGACAGTAACTTGTCCAAGGTCACACAACAAAGGAGAGGCAGGCCCAGGACTAGCGACATAGCTCCCTTTCTGCTACACTGGGCCCTGTGCTCCCACAGAGACCTAAATAGGGAACCTCTTGGGCATATTGTAGTCTATCCACTGCACAACAGGGCTTGGCTAGCACATTGTTTTCTTACTTAAAAAATAAAATCTCTTTGAGCCTCAGGTTTCTCATCTGCTTCATGTATTCACTCTTAGAGATTTACAATGTACATTAGATTTGAAAAATACCTGAAGTAAAAAAAAAACTGTTTATCACTGCTTAAACTAACATTTTCCACAAAATGAGACATGCAGAAATAATTCTGATAGATGCAAAGCTCATAACTTGGCCTATGGGTAGAAGATGAAACAAGTAGGGGTATTTAATGCCTGAACCGTGTCTGGAGCAGCAGGTAGGAGTGACTCAGAAGAAGGAGGCGGGAAAGGGGAAGGCCTTACATAGACCTGTGCCACAGCCTGGTGTCTGCAGTGCCTCACAGTGGACAGTGAGCACATGGGAACAGAGGAAAGATGAGGATAAAGAGGTAAACAGAGTCCACATCTGGAGGGGGTTATAATGCCATAATAAATTTGGAAGAACTCTCATTTCTGTCTGAAATAGAATAACGAAATTGAATTTATCCTCCCACCTGAGACAAATAAAATATATATAAAAGAATTATTTTTAAGGCATTAGGCATCAAGCAATGAAGAACAGTCATTACTATAAGATGGAAAACTAATGTGGTGAGCCATAGGGTAGCTCAAGGTACGACTCTTTGAGTTTCCAGGTCCAAGCAGAGTTTGGCAAACACGCTGAATGAAGGTGACAAATGAAAATCCACAAAGACTAAGGTGGCTAGAGTTTGCAGGTCAGAGAACTGGAGAGGACAGAGCTGGGGGAGAAAATACTAGAGATCTGCCAAGGGTTCCCCTGGAGTACTCAACAGTATACTGGTCAGCACGTGGATGTTAGAAAACAGAACAGGGAAAGAACCACCTGAGAGGATTTGAAAGGATAATGCTGACAACTCACAAAGAGCTAGGAACAGTTCCTACTCCCACCAGCTAAACTGGCATTTGGATAAAACACTCAGGAGAGCTGCCTCAGTAGTAGGGAATTAGACCTACACCAAAAAACTGATCTGGTCCCACTAATGAATTTAAAAGCAAGACCTGAAAAGACCAAGCTATTTTCAAGTAATATAACTGTATCCCAATTTAAGAACATTTACAGGAATACAGAAATATCTGTAACTTAACAGGGTAATATTCTGCCATTTAATAAATGTCCTCTATCTAAGTAAAACAAAAGAAAACAGAAAACAGATATGCAAAGATTCAGGAAAATCTATTCCACTGAGAGGAGAAAAATCACATCAAAATGAATCTAGAACTGATAAAGATGTTATCATTAGCAGAAAAAGACATTAAAATAACTATAACTCTATTCTATGTGTTCTAAAAGTTGAGAAGGGGACACGAAAGATACAGAAAAGACCTCCAACTAAACTTTTATAAATAAAACTACAATATCTGAGATTAAAACATGCACTAGATGAAAATAATGACAAATCAGACACTGGAGATAAAAAGACTAATGAATTGAAGATATAGCAATAAAAATTATCCAAAGAAACATATAGAAAAAGGACACCCACCCATCCACAATTAACAAAGCATCAGTGATCTATAGGAAAACTTCAACAATTTTAATATAGATGAAATTGGAATCCTTGAAACAAAAACAATAAAAAAAGATCTAAAGGAATAATGGATTAAAAATTTCCAAATTTGATAAAACCTATAAACCTGCTTATTCAAACAAAGAAACAAACAAACAAAAAAACCCCAACTCAATGAATCTTCAAGTAAAAGAAACATGAAGAAAACGACACCAAGGCACATCATAATCAAATTGCTCAAAGCCAGTAATGAGAAAAGCAACTAGAGGGACAGATGGGGCAGGAACACATTATGTACAGAAAAACAAAGGTGAGGATGAGAACCATTTTCTCCCTGGCAGCAATGTGAATGAGAAGATGATGAATCAACATCTTTGAAAGACTGAAAGAAAAAAACCTTCAAGCTAGAATTCTTTTCTACCAAAAATATCTTTTCTAAACCTATGGTAAAATTAAGGGTTTTCAAACAAAAAAAGTTAAAAGAGGTTATTATTAGCAGACTCCTTCTCTAAGGAACAGTAAAGCAAGTCCTCCAGGTAGAAAACAATGTTAATACCAGATGGATGTTTAGACCTACCATAATGAAATTAACATCAACAGAAATGATAGTCATCTGAATAAATATTTTAAAATATTTCTTATTACTTAGATAACTATAAACGATAATTCACTGTTAAAATAATAATGTAGGATAGGGCGCATGAGAAGTGTAAAGGTACAATGTGAGACAATAGTAATACAAAGGCTGAGGGGGAGGAATGGAAACATGCTGTCTGCTAGGTTCTTACATTATACAGGAAGTAGTAGCATGTCACCTGAAGTGAGCCAGTGATAGTTGAAGGTGTATATTACAAACATAAAATAAACCACAAATACACAGCAGTCTCTGTTGTCCACAGGCAATAGAGATAACTGAAACTTCAGATAATACTGAACCCTAAATACACTGTTTTTCTCCTATACATACATACCTATGATAAAGTTTAATTTATAAATTAGGCAAATTCATGAATAGAAGATTTATTCTAATGTACATCTAAGCAGCCTCAGCATATTTTTTCTTTCTTTATTAAATTGAGAACATTTACCTTTTCACTTAAAGGAAGCACTTTATGGCTTTTCTTGGGTATGTTTGAATTGCCAGCATCACTGCTCATGTGTTTTGGGGTCATTATTAAGTAAAATAAGAATCACTTGAACACAAGCACTGCAATACTGCAGCAGTCAATCTCATAATCAAGACAGCTACTCAATGATTAACATATTGGCAGCAAAAGCGTGTGAATACACTGGACAAAGAGGTGATTCCCACCCTCAGTGGAATGGAGTGAGCCAGTGTGAGATTCCATTACACTACTGAGATGGACACAATTTAAAATTTATAAATTATTTATTTTTGGAGTCTTCCTTTTAATATTTTTGGACCATGGTTGACCACAGGTAACTGAAACTGTAGAAAGTAAAACCATAGACAGAGGAAAAATACTGTAACACACAGTTATAACTAATAAATCAACTATAAAAGGGGAACCAAAATACTTTAAAAATAATAAAAAATAAGGCAGTCAAAGAGGAAAAAAGAACAAAGAACTGATGGGACAAACAGAAAACAAAGAGTAATATGACATATTATTAACTTAACCATATCAATAATCATGTTAAATATAAGCAGTCTAAACACTATAATTAAAAAAGCAAAAATTGCCAGATTGGATAACAAAGCAAGATCCAACTATATACTACCTATAAGATATGTGATTCAAACAAAATGACACAAATAGATTAAAAATAGGATAGAAAAAGATATATAATTTCAACACTTACAAAGAGATAAAAGCTTGAATGACTATATTAATATAAGACACAGTAGACTTCAGAGCAAAAAATATCATCAGAGATGAGCTTAAGTTCATAATAATAAAATTGTCACTCTATTAAGAGGACTGAATAATGCTAATTGTTAACACATCTAATATCAGAGCTTCAAAATTCATCAAGCAAAACTAATAGAATTGACCAAGTCTACAATTACAATCATAAATTTCAAACTTCTCTCTCAATAATACATTTAATATATAGATAAAAAATTAGAAAAGATATTGAAGAGTTGAACAGCATTATCAACCGAATTTGACCTAACTGACATTAAATAATCCATTGAATAGCAACAAAATATATCATTTTCTAAAGTGCAAGCACAACATTTACCATGGAAGACCATATTCTGGATCATAAACTAAGTCCATATATATGACAAACCTGATGGAATCGGCAAAAGCACTACAAGAACTACTAAGTGAGTTTAGTAAGGTTGAAAGATAAGTTACAACCATTTTAAAGAAGAGCCTATTTTTTTTTTTTTTAAATGCAGGCTCATTTGATTTTTTTAAAAATTTCTTTTTATTTTATTCATTTTAGAGAGGAGACACATAGTGAGAGAGAGAGAGAAAGAGAGACGGGGGGAGGAGCTGGAAGCATCAACTCCCATATGTGCCTTGACAGAGCAGTGCAGGGTTTTGAACTGGTGACCTCAGTGTTCCCAGGTCAATGCTTTATCCACTGCGCCACCACAGGTCAGGCAAGTTACAACCATTTTAAAAGATAAAATGTGTTTCCATGAACACACCGGAGTATTTCATGTCTGTTTTTTATTTCCACATGCTGAACATTCCACCTAGAATGTTCTTAGTTTTACCTTCCGTATGCTGTCCCCTTCCCACGATACCCTAAAACATCCTGAAAAAAAAAACCTTGTTTATTTTTTGAGATTTAGTTTGCACACTACCTTTTCCATGAAATCTTTCCTGACCTACCCTCCAACTCCCATCCCAAAAGACAAAATTTGTATATCCACCAAATATAGCATATATACACCTAAAATAGAACCCACCTCTCATCATTTAAAAAGGCTAGAATATGAGCTACTTGAAAACAGGGATTTTTCTTATGTATTTCTTGAAGTTTAGTGGATAAAAGCGTATCTTCTCGACTATAGTAACTAACAACTGATGTTTAGCTATTTACCATATTTCCCCGTGTATAAGACACACTCTATTTTGAAAATTTTGGGGTTGAAAAGCTGGTTGCGTCTTATACAGTGGTTGTAGATTTCTTACTTGCATTTCCCACTTTTTTGACAGTGATGAGAAGTTGTGTGAATTTTATGATGAATAAAACTTGAGTTCAAAAAAAATCTAGTAAAAGAGGAATGTAGATTTAAAGAATAAGATGGCAATAAACACCTACATATCAATAATAACCTTCAATGTAAATGGATTAAATGCTTCAATCAAAAGACATAGGGTAGCTGCATGGGTAAGAAAACAGGACCCGTACATATGCTGTCTACAAGAGACGCACCTCAAAACAAAAGATACACATAGACTGAAAGTAAAGGGATAGAAAAAAATATTTCATGAAAATAGAAATGAAAAAAAAAGCTGTAATAGCAATACTTATATCTGACAAAATAGACTTTAAAACAAAGGCTGTAGTAAGGGATAAAAAAGGTCACTACATAATGATAAAGGGGGCAATCCAACAGAAAGATATAACCATTATAAATATATATGTGCCTAATATAGGAGCACCTAAATATATAAAGCAGATTTTGATGGACATAAAGGGTGAGATCAACAGCAATACTATAATAGTAGGGAATCTTAATACTACACTAACATCACTGGAGAGAAAATCTAACATCACTCAAGAAAGAAAATTAACAAAGAAAGAGGACACTTAAAGGACACACTAGATCAATTGGGCATAATAGATATCTTCAGAACCTTTCACCCTAAAGCAGCAGAATATACTTTCTTTTCAAGTGCCCATGGTACATTTTCTAGGATAGACTACATGTTAGGACACAAAATGCGTCTCAATAAATTTAAAAAGATTGAAATCATATCAAGCATCTTCTCAGATCACAATGGCATGAAACTAAAAATCAACTACAATAGAAAAAATGAAAAACACTCAAACAGTTGGAAACTAAATAACATGTTATTAAATAAGAAATGGGTTAATAATGAGATCAAGGAAGAACTAAAAAATTTCCTTGAAACAAATAAAAATAAATATACAACAACTCAAAATTTATGAGAAACAGCAAAAGCAGTCCTGAGAGGAAAGTTCATAGCACTACAGACATACTTTAAGAAGCTAGGAAAAGCTCAAATAAACAATTTAACCCTGCATCTAAAAGAACTAGAAGAAGAACAACAAGTTAACCCCAGAGGAAGTAGAAGAAAGGAAATAATATACATCAGAGTGGAATTAAATGACATAGAGGCTAAAGAAAAATACAGAAAACCAATGAAACCAAAGGCTGGTTCTTTGAAAAGGTAAACAAGATTGATGAACTTTTAACCAGACTCACCAAAAAAAAAAAAAAAAAAGAGAGAGAGAGAGAGAGAGAGAGAGGACTCAAATAAATAAAATTAGAGCCTGACCTGTGGTGGCGCAGTGGATAAAGCGTCGACCTGGGAACACTGAGGTCCCCAGTTCAAAACCCTGCACTGGTCTGGTCAAGGCACATATGGGAATTGATGCTTCTAGCTTCTCTCTCTCTCTCTCTCTCTCTCTCTCTCTCTCTCTCGCTCTGTGTCTCCTCTCTAAAATGAATAAAAAGAAATAAATAAAATAAAATTAGAAATGAGAGAGGAGAAATAACAACTGATACAGTAGAAATACAAATGATTGCAAGAAAATACTATGAAGAACTGTGTGCCATAAAATTAGACAAACTAGGCAAAATAGAAAAATTCCTCAAAACATATAATCTTTCAAAAATCAATATAGAGGCCTTACTAGGCAGTGGCATAGTGGATAGAGTGTCGGACTGGGATGTAGAGGACCCAGATTCGAGACCCCAAGGTCACCAGCTTGAGCGCAGGCCCATCTGGCTTGAGCAAAAGCTCACCAGCTTGGACCCAAGGTCATTGTCTCTAGCAAGGGGTTGCTTGGTCTGCTGAAGGCCCGCGGTCAAGGCACATATGAGAAAGCAATCAATGAACAACTAAGGTGTCGCAGCAAAAAACTAATGATGATTCTCATCTCTCTCTGTTCCTGTCTGTCTGTCCCTATCTATCCCTCTCTCTGATTCTCACTCTGTCTCTGTAAAAAAAAAAAAAAAAAAAAAAAAAATCAATATAGAAGAATCAGAAAACCTAAACAGATCCATTTCATCAAATGAGATTAAAACAGTTATCAGAAAATTCACAACAAACAAAAGTCCTGGACCAGAAGGCTTCACAAGCAAATTTTACCAAATATTCAAAGAACTAACTCCTATTCTTCTCAAGTAATTTCAAAAAATTCAAGACTAGGTAAGACTTCCAAACTCCTTTTATGAGGCAAGCATAATACTGATTCCAAAACCAGGCAAAGACGCTACAAAGAAAGAAAACTATAGACCAATATCCCTGATGAACTTAGATGTAAATTCTTAACAAAATATTAGCAAACTGGATCCAGCAATACATGAAAAAAATCATACATCATGACCAGATGGGATTTATTCTGGGGAGACAAGGCTGGTACAATATTAGCAAATCAATCAATGTGATTCAACACATAAACAAAAGGAAGGAGAAAAATTACATGATAATATCAATAGACACAAAAAAAGCATTTAATAAAATGCAGCACCCATTTATGATCAAAACTCTCAGCAAAGAAGGGATTCAGGGATCATACCTCAACATGATAAAGGTCATCTATGACAAACCCAAAGCCAACATCATAATCAGTGGGCAAAAATTAAAAGTGATTCCCCTAAAATCAGGGATAAGGCAGGGGTGCCCCCTTTCACCACTCTTATTCAACATAGTTCTAGAAGTTCTAGTCATAGCAATCAGACAAGAAGAAGAGATAAAATGCATCCAAATTGGAAAAGAAGAAGTAAAACTATCATTATTTGCTGATGATATGATACTGTACATAGAAAACCCTAAAGTCTCAGTCAAAAAACTACTGGGCCTGATAAATGAATTCAGCAAGGTGGAAGGATATAAAATCAATATTCAGAAATCAATGGCATTTTTATACACCAACATGAACTATCTGAAAGAGAAATTAGGAAAACAATCTCCTTCACTATTGCAACAACAAAAATAATAAAGTACCTACGAGTAAATTTAACCAAAGAGGTTAAAGGCTTATACTTGGAAAATTATAAAACATCGATAAAGGAAATCAAGGAAGATACAAACAAGTGGAAGCATATACTGTGTTCATGGCTAGGAAGAATAAACATCATTAAAATGTTTGTATTACCCAAAACAATCTATAAATTCAATGCAGTTCCTATTAAAATACCAATGACATACTTCAAAGATATAGAACAAATATTCCAAAAATTTATATGGAACCAAAAAGGAACATGAATAGCCTCAGCAATCCTGAAAAGAAAGAATAAAATGGGGGGTATCACACTTCCTGGTATCAAGTGATACTACAAAGCCATCGTACTCAAAACAGCTTGGTACTGGCATAAGAACAGGCATACAGATTAATGAAACAGAATATAGAACCCAGAAATAAACCCACACCTATATGGACAATTGATATTTGACAAAGGAGGTAAGAGTATACAATGAAGTAAAGACAGTCTCTTTAACAAATGGGGTTTGGAAAATTGGACTAATACTTGCAAAAAAAAAAAAAAAAGAAAGAAAAAGAAACTGGGTCACCAACTTACACCATTCACAAAAATCAACTCAAAATGGATAAAAGACTTAAATGTAAGTCGTGAAACCATAAACATCTTGGAAGAAAACATAGAAAGTAAACTCTCTGATATCTCTCATAGCAATATATTTGCTGATTTATCTCTATGGGCAAGTGAAATAAAGGACAGGATGAACAAATGGAACTATATGAAACTAAAAAGCTTTTGCACAGCAAAAGACACTATTAATAAAAAGTCAACCCATATAATGGGAGAATATATTTGCCAATACGTCTGATAAGGGGTTAATAACCATAATTTATAAAGAACTTGTAAAACTCAACACCAGGAAGGTAAACAATCCAATCAAAAAATGGGCAAAAGAAATGAATAGACACTTCTCCAAAGAGGACAGATGGCCAATAGGCATATGAAAAAATGTTCAATATCATTAATCATTAGAGAAATGCAAATTAAAACCACAATGAGATATCACGTCACACCTGTCAGAATGGCACTCATCAGCAAAACAACACAAAATAAGTGCTGGAGAGGGTGTGGAGAAAAGGGAACCCTCCTGCACTGCTGGGAATGCAGACTGGTGTAGCCACTGTGGAAAACAGTATGGAGATTCCTCAAAAAATTAAAAATGAATTTGCCTTTTGACCCAGCCATCCCACTCTTAGAAATATATCCCAAGAACACCATATCTCCGACTGAAAAAAAGAAATGCACCCCCATGTTTATGGCAGCATTTTCACAATAGCAAAGATCTGGAACCAGCCCAAGTGTCCGTCAGTAGATGAGTGGATTCAAAAGCTATGGTACATGTACACGATGGAATACTATATGGCTGTGAGGAAGAAGGAAATCTTACCTTTTGCGACAACATGGATGGACCTGGAAACTATCATGCTAAGTGAAATAAGTCAGGCAGAGAAGAAAAAGTATATGACATCACTCATTTGAGGAATCCAATGAATAATGTGAACTGAGGAACGAACAGAGGCAGAGGTAGGATCAAAGGGACCAGAGGAAAAGCTGTCAGAGGGAAAGTGAAAGAGAAGATGGGATCAGAGAAGGGAAAGAGATTAGTGAAATTATATATACATAACACAACGTTATAGAGAACAGGACAGCAAATCCTGGAGAGAAGGGGTTGGGGGGAGGTGGTAAAGGGGGGACCAAAGGGAACATGAGGGTGGGGAGAGATATATTCGGTGGGACACTTGAATCTATGTAAACACAATAAATGAAAATCGTAAAATAAAAAAGAACGTGAGTTCAATAACTTTATGTAATACATTTTTTCCCCCAAATTTCAGGCCCCAAAATTAAGCTGCATCTTATACATGGGAGCGTCTTATACACGGGGAAATATGGTATGTACGTTTCTGCCTCCTTCATCAGATTGGGGGCTCCTTGTGCGTATGTATGTGTCTGAATCTTCTCTTACCCTAACACAATACCTGGTATAGGGAAGATCCTTTAGGTACATGTGCTGACTGAATGTCTAGATACCAGCATGGTGAGGGTCCGAGGTTCCCCACTTCTGGAAGAGAGTATTTCTAAGACCACCAGATAAGGTTGAACATAAATGAAAGTCTGAAAGACAAAATAAGTCTCTAGACAGCAAGAGGCAAAAATGTTGCACCTTTGCTACCAACCTGTTGGTCAATACTGAGAAGCTGCTTCAGGGACAAATCATGCTGCACTAACTTCTTCTCAGCCAAGTGAAGAAATCTCTAGCATCTCGATAAAATGTGAGTAGAGAGAGAGGGAATTCATTTTAGAAGGCTTCCATAACTCTTCACTGAGGCACTCCAGGCATGGGACCAGGCAAGTGCAGGGCAGGAGGCTGCCAGCAGCCACATATCATGACTGCTGGTTACCTTGGCCTGAGCAGTCAGTGTGGACACGAGGGTCTCGGGGGAAATTTATCCTGAGAGCAGTGACTCACTCAGCCTTTCAGCATGTTGATAGACTAACTCTGTTCATACCTCTAACAAAAAACAAAAACGTGGGGCTATTTATTTAGCCTAAGAAATTTCACAACTGTGGGAGGGACCTTTTAGAGATCATGTGGCCCAACTCACTGTAACAGACAAGGGGCAGAAGCAAGGGCGGGGGTGTGGGGGGGGGGGTTGGGGGGGGAGGTGGGTAGGGGTGCAGAGCCGCAGAGGCGGAGGCCCTGCCAGGCAGCATCTGGCCTCCTGACTGCTCTCCACCATCTCTGCACACAGATTCTGTCAGTCTGTTGGATTTCAATGATGCCTACAGGGTGGAGTCTAAATGTCTGGGCACGTTCTTTGAGGCTCGTTAGTCCTAATGCTAACAAACCTTTTTACTCTCTTTTCTGCCTCTTCCTTACCTGTCTTTCAGCCACAGTGCAATTCACTCACAGCTCCTGGCACAGCCCCTGATCTTTCCCATCTATATACCTTGCTTGTGTCATTCCCACTGCCTACAGTGACATTCCTTTCTTTTGCTATATGGAAAATCCCTACTCATCCTTCAAAACCTAGTTCACATGTTGCTTCCTCTTCAAAAACTCCCTGGAGCCTAACCAGGTGATAGCACAGTGGATAGAGCATCGACCTGGGATGCTGAGGACACAGGTTCGAAACCCCAAGATCTCCGGCTTGAGCGTGGGCTCATCAGGCTTGTGCGCAGGTCACCGCTTGAAGCCCAAGGTCGCTGGCTTAAAACCCAAAGTTGCTGGTTGAGCAAGGGATCACTGACTCAGCTGAAGCCCCCTGGTCAAGGCACATATGAGAAAGCAATCAATGAACAACTAAAATGCTGCAACTACAAGTTGATGCTTTTCATCTATTTTCCTTCCTATCTATCTGTCCCTGTCTGTTCCCCCCTCTCTAAACAAACAAACAAACAAACACCTCCCTGCAGATCTCAAGGCAGAACTCTTTCCTCCCTGGACCATGCTCATAGCACTTTTTATATGTATCTTTTACAGCATGATGATGTAGTATAAGTATTTGCTATGACCATACATACATACACATTTGTGTCTACATGCAGGCTATGCTGTTTGAAGGTGTAATCTCCATTTAAAATCACTACGCTATATCAAAAGCAAATAACTTATTCATGCAGACCCACATTTGGTCACATAGTCAGTACCCAGAATAATATCACTGCCACAAGAACCTGCACGTCTTCCCCAAATCAAACACTCAAGTCATAATCCCATATTTATACCAAAAACACTAGTATATACAGCTTATTTAAGATGCTAAAAACATTTCTCACAAAATCATAAATCAAATTTTATTTATAACATACAATTTCTATATATTCTTTGAGGTATTAATAGACAATGATATATCCACTACAGAAATTCTCAGGAGATTGATTGGTTCTATAGTATAGGATAGCTTGAATACACATAAGTTAGCCAGGTACATGCATGTAATTCCAACATTTATATCATCCATGTTCTGTAGCATGATCAGGGAAAATAAAACCCATGCAACTAAGGCAACAAATAAAACGTTTTAAAAATACAAATTTTCCAAACATATTTTGAGTCACAAAAAACAATCATGAGTCTATTTACTTAGAAACTTCTCTGGCTCTCCATCTAAACCTGAATTCCAAAGTCGTGCTTAAGAGCAGGAATACAATCGGTCAGTGTCAGCTATTTATTAAGTATTTACTAAATGCTATGCATTATTCTAGATACTGGGATGTAGTAATGAACAAAATCAAGGCCCTGGTCCCATGGACTTTACATTCCAGCAGGAAAAATCAGTCTTTTTTTTTTTTTTTTTTTTTGTATTTTTCTGAAGTGAGAAGTGGGGAGGCAGAGAGACAGACTCCCGTATGTGCCCTACTGGGATTCACCCAGCAAACTCACTAGGGGGTGATGCTCTGTGCATCTGGGGCATTGCTCCTTTGCAACCGGAGTCATTCTAGCACCTGAGGTGGAGGCCATGAAGCCATCCTCAGTGTCCAGGCCAACTTTGCTGCAATTGAGCCTTGGCTGCAGGAGGGGAAGAGAGAGATAGAGAGAAAGGAGAGGGGGAAGGGTGGAGAAGCAGATGGGTGCTTCTCCTGTGTGTCCTGCCTGGGAATCGAATCTGGGACTTCCACACGCCAGGCCGACACTCTACAACTGAGCCAACTATCCAGGGTGGAAAAATCAGTCTTAAATGAGTTAACAAATTAAATGAGATCATTCCAGCTACTAATAAGTGCCATGGAGAAAATAAATGGTGTCATGTGATAGTGACTGGGGTAGAGCAGTATATTTTAACTAGAATGATCCCTGTGAAGATTACTTTGGCTAAGACCTGAATGATAAAAATTCTTCTATGGGAAGAGTACTGAGTCTTGGAGAGAAGAGTGAACTTGCCATGTTTGTGAAAGAAGGTCACAGTCGGTAGAGCTCAGTGACTGAGTGGAGGGAGAAGAGGTAGCAGAAGTAGGCATACGCCAAGTCTTGTAGGGTTTCACTGACCATGGTGAGAACCTTAGATTTTATTCTAGTTAGAAGAGAGGCCATTGGGAGATTTTGAGCAGGGAGTAATGTGATTTGGCTGCTTTGTGGAGAATGGACTCTAGGGGGCAGGGAGTAGAAAGATTAGCCAAGGGCTGCTTCAGTAACCCAAGCAAGATGTGGCAGCGACATGCACTACGGTGATAGCAGAGAAAATGGAGAAAAGTGATTGTATTGTGATACACATTGGAGCTAGAGTGGGCAAGACTCTCTAATGGACTGAATGTGAGATTGGGGAGAAGATAAGAAGTATTATGGCTTGCTTAAATATAAAAAAATCCAGAAAGTGAAGTGATAATTATTATTATTTTTTTTTTGTATTTTTCTGAAGTGAGAAGCGGGGAAGCAGAGACACCGGCATGCACCCAACTGGGATTCACCCGGCATGCTCACCAGGGGGCGATTCTCTACCCATTTGGGGTGTTGCTCCATTACAACCAGAGCCATTCTAGCACCTGAGGCGAGGCCATGGAGCTATCCTCAGTGCCTGGGACAAATTTGTTCCAATGAAGCCTTGGCTGCAGGAGGGGAAGAAAGAGACAGAGAGAAAGAAGAGGGGGAAAGGTGGAGAAGCAGATAGGCACTTCTCCTGTGTGACCTGGCCAGGAATTGAACCCGGGATTTCCACACTCTGGGCCAAAGCTCTACCACTGAGCCAACCGGCCAGGGCTGTGAAGTGATAAATTTAAGATGTATTTTTAAAAGGAATAACTAGAAATCAAGTGGGATCTAGAATACAGAAAGTTGGCTTTAGATAGGAACCTGAGTATGCTTCCATTCTGCCAGAAAAAAAGGCAGCATGTGATACACAGGCAAGTAGGCTGGTTGATTTTGAGGCAGTTCTCACACATGGTTTCTGTTTTCTTCATTCAGAATAAGATGAGGTTATCACTTAAGATAACCTTCGTCATGTTTTGAACAGTGACCAACATACAATCAACATTCTGTAAATGTTTGGTGAACATGCCAATGGCAAAACAAAATTACCCATGATCTGGACCCATGAATTGATGAATCTTCTTAACTCAAAAGGAAAAGCTCTTAGTCTTAACCTAAAATCCTCAGTCTGTCACCTGCCTGCTATAAGAACCTGGCGGAGGTACCTAAACTCTTTGATCCTGAGGTCTCTCATCCATAAAATGGGAATAAAATGACTACTGCATAGGAATAGCATAAAAATCAACCAGATAGTATATATAAAGCACTTGGCACAGAGCCTGGCTCATAGTAACTGCTTGATAAATGGATATTGCCACCAATGATATTGTCATCATTGATGCTTCTCCTACTAATATTGGTCACCATCATTTTCTCCCATTTGTAGATTGCAAATGGCTGTAAAGGAAAAAGTTCTGTCTTAAGAGTCCTTTTTATCAGGTTTCTCTTTCAAATGGTAGTAGCTAATCACCTGCTTTGGGTGAGCCAAAGAGAGAAAAAACCTTTTAGATTGGGTAGTCAGAGAAAGCTTAAAGCTAAATTATTCATGTTTATTGGCATTTTAAAAGTATAATTGCCTCAGTTATCCATTTCTACCTTCACAGGAGCTGGTGGGTAGATATTTTTCTTGCAATTTTGGAAATAAACAAATGGAGACTTAGAGAAGTTAAATGACTGATTCAAGAGCTCAGTTAACGAAAATGGGGCAGGACGTCTGCATTCAAGTCCTCTGTGCCTCCCCTATATTTATTTTATGAAACATGTCAGAGGAAGCACAAAGGAATGAAACTGGCAATAGAAATGAGGGGCCCATCCAAGCTGTCCCTGCCCACCTGACCTCACATGATATAATGGGAGCTGGCATATATCTCTCTACATAGATTTATTTTTACATGTCTAAATCTCTTCTCCCCAATTTCTGGACATATGGTTAGATCGCATTTCCTATGGATAACCCACTGTAGTGAAGCCTAGCCATGTGACTAAGTTCTGACCAGTGGACTATAAATGAAAGTAATATGTGTTGCTTTAGGCCTGAGGCTTAAGGTAGTGGGGTTTTTCTCTCTCTTCTCTTTTTCTGCTTTCCACCAACTAGGGGACATCCCTGTGACCATACACATACAGAATGCTGGAGCGGAAGGTGAGGCAGGGCACTGGAAAGAACATGGGTTCCTCAGTAACTGTGGAGAGTGCAGCTGCCTGCCAACCTTGACTGCTCCATTCAGAAGCAATTAGTGAAAGAGGAATAAACCGCACTGTTCTCGAAGTCTCTGTACTGTGGTTTCCTTTGTCATAGCAGCCCATTGGTACCTTGACTAAATGCACAGGGACCCACACTTGAGAAGACAGCTGCATACGAGGAGGCTCAGGGGAACATGACAGCTGCCTAAAGGTCCTTCCATGGCCCTTCTGAGGAGAGAGAGGCAGGTAAGCTCTACGTGTCTCCAAAGCAGGACCAGGACAGACCGATGACTGAGACCCAGAGACAGAATTCACTTCCATAAGAGAAGGAGCCTCCTTGGAGTTGTTCTATCATAGGCAGGCATGTCTTTAAAGGTGCTGAGGGCCCTGTCAGTTCAGGTATGTGAGCAGGGACTGATGACCCACGGAAGAAAATGCTACAGCCCAGGCTCAGGTTTTGTTGTGGGGCTGAACCAGATGACCTTTAAGGTCCCTTCCTTTCCTGGCAGTCTAGACTACAGAGGAAAACAAATCTCATTCAATTAAGGGCCTCAGAAAAGCAAGTGATGACTCACTGATGTAGAAGCTGGCTGTGCCTGGAGTTCAATTGCCCTAATAATCATCATCATCACAGAAGTTCTATTGGCTTTTTCCCCCTTTGATTAAAGTCCTCAGAAATACCTTCAGGCTCCCTTCCAAACAAATGGCCCATTACAGAAACTCAATTTTAATCTGATCTCTCCTTCGGTAATTACATTCTTAGTCAGGGGAACAGGACATTCACTTAATGAAGGGGATGAAGCTCAAAGGAGAGGCACTGCAAATGTCTAAAAGTGAAGAGAATGCATTTGGCATGACGTGCCTCCGTCAAAGCACATTAGAAATATGCTGTGCAGTGCGGAAAATGCCCAGGCTTGGAAAGCAGGAAGCTGGTGCCCTTGACCCTGACTCACCCTCTCTCTCTCACCAGGTCTCTGCACTCTTCCCCACCTCCACTAAATCCATATCCCACAAAGCAGCCTGAAAGACTCCAAAAAAAACCCCAAGAACAAATATGATCAAGATCCTCAGTGCTTTCCATCTTCCCCTGAACCACATTGTTTTTGTATAAACTCTCCATGATCTATAAGACCCCCACGCCCCTTGGTCTGGACCCTGCATGACTCTTTTTGGCTTCAGCGGGGTTTATTTGAGCTATGTTTGGCTTCTTTCAGTTCTTAGAAATAGCCTCTCTCTCCTCAGTCTGTGGATAGTGTTCTCTGTCAGGAATACTTCTCTGACTTCCTGTTTCTCTAGTTAACTTCTACTCATCCACTTAATGAGTATTTAAAAATCTCAATTGTATTTAAAATTTGTCATAGGCCTTGGCTGAATAGCTCAGTTAGAGTGTCATCATGATATGCCAAGGTTGCAGGTTTGATCCCTGGTCAGGGCACATAATAAGAATCAACCAATGGATGCACAACTAAGTAGAACAAATCAATGTTTTTCTCTCCCCCTCTCTCTCTAGAATAGTGAATAAATTTAAAATCCCTTATAAAGCATTTACCATGTGGCAAACACTGTGCTTCATGAATATTAACTAATTTCATCTTTATCAGAGCTCTACAGTGTAGGTCTTATTATTATTCCCATTTTACAAAGGTAGTCACTAAGACCCAGAGACACTGTATAATTTGTCCAAAGTTACACAGCTAATAAGTGGCAGAGTAAGGATTTCAACCCAGGCAGTCTGACTCCAGAGTCCATGTTTTCAACTATACTATGTTGAAGCATCACTTCCTCAGGAAGACCTCCCTGACCAAGCGATCTCCCTTCTGTATATACTCTATCCCATTGTGATTATTAAATAGTATTCCATTGTGATTAAATATGTTATGCCATCTTTCCTGCTAGACAGAGAGTTCTGGGAAGACAGAGATCTCACGTTATTTATTCATTGTTTTACCTCAAGGACACTGCACACATTGGAAACTCAATAAATGTTTTCTTGTTGTTTTGTTTTGGTTTGGTTTAAGTCAGAGGAGGGGAGATAGTGAAACAGACTCACACATGCACCCCAACCAGGATCCACCCAGCAACCTCTTTCTTGGGCCAATGCTTGAATCAACCAAGCTATTTTTAGCACCTGAGGCTGATGCTCAGACCAACAAGCTATCCTCAGTGCCCAGGTTGATGTTGAAACCAATCGAGCCACTGGCTGCAGAGGGGGAGAGGGAAGGGAATAGAAATATATGGTTGCTTCTCCTGTGTGCCCTGACCTGGAATCAAACCTGGGACATCCATACTCCGGGCCAATGCTCTATTCACTGAGCCAACCGGACAGGCCAATAAATGGTTTTTGACTGAATTAATAAATACGTAAATAAGACTCAGTTTTCAAATAGGTAAAATAAGAAATTAAATCTTGGTGTACATTTTTTTCTATTGTTTTGAATAAAAAAAGTCCTGAATGTAGATGTTGGCCTTGATACATAGTAGTGAGGTGTCATAGTGCAAGTCATTTAAATTATTTGAAACTAAGCTATTGTCTTTTTAAAAGAAGTTTGAATGAAAAGACTTTAAATATTCTTTCATCTCTAGAACATCCCAAGTGTTTATAACCAATGCATATTTGGGGAGGTTATGGGAAATTTTGGTTGTATTTGCCTAATTTAATGTTGCCTATTTGTGGCCTGCTATAAAATCCTTACTAAATTGGACTAAGTGCATATGAATATTGCCTTCTTTTTCAGATATTATGCTTTATTTTTCAGCAGGTTTACAGACCTGTTTTCTCCAAGAAAGTTTCCATGACTTAGAGTTCCAAGTCTTGCATTCTTATCCCCTTTCCTGCCCACTCCCAGAGACTCAAAGGAGAAACCTAAGCATCAGAAGTTTCAATGTAAACCATCAAAATCATGGCATCTCAAAGTGTCTAATATCAGCTTGAAATGCTCAATTGACAAGTAGTTATTTAGCCCCTATATCAGATTCCATGGAAGAACTTAGGCAAGTCCCCTAATTAATGTTCTTTGGTGTTCTCACCTATAACTTGGGAACATTTGAGCTCAACTGTAGGAAGTTAGGAACACTCAGAAATGGGGCCGGAAGGTTCTAACCTTCTATCTGGTCTGGTTCTTTGGAAGGAAATTCCTCTCAGTGACCACCTTTGCCATAAGTTCTATTTCCCATCATGGTAGGTGGCAGCATAGTCTATGGGGCTTCCAAACCAGAACCCAGTTCTCCTTGATTCCAACTCCAATCCCCCCACAATCCACAGGTCACCAAGTCCTGTCAATTATAGCTCAAAATATGTCTTTTTAACAACTCAAATCCCACTATTGTAGTTTCCTCATCTTTAGCCAAAATTACTGTAACAGTTTCCTCATTTGTCTTCCCATACCACTCTCTCCCACCAGAGCGTTCTTAAATTTAAGTTTGACCACATTACTCCCTTGCTTAAACACCATCAAACCCCTGGTGTGTGGTTATAAGAATCCCTACAATATAGTCTCCACAAAACTGGGTTGGAAGTTTGGCTGCCTACCACTATCCTACCGTAAGCACCCGTGGCAAGTTATCTGGCCTCCTTAATTCTCTGTCCTTTTATCTATAAAATGGAAGAGTAATCTCTATCCTCTAGGGATTTGGTAAAGATTACATTAAATAGTGTGTTTAAGGTGCTTAAAATGATTTCTGGACCATAATTATAGTGCAGTAATTGTTATTTTATTTAATTAATAAGAAACTCAATTCTTATGTATAACTGAGCAAGGGAAATACAGACATGGTAACAGTCATGGAAAAGACCAGGAAAAATAGATGTATAAAGAGAATTCTCTGCATGTTCAGAGGCGGGAGTCATTAACACTGACTGAGAGGTGACAGGAGACTTCTTAAAATAAGTAGCATCTGATCTAAGTTTCGAATGGCCACCTGGGCAGAAAATGAGTGCCGTGGGCAGAGTTTTTTGGCCTACTTTGATAGTTGGTTTACTCTGTACCTTTCGGGGACCTTGTTCACTGATAAGTTAAAATGGAGTTCCTGATCTCTAGGCTATGGTGAGGCACTTGTTTCTAACCATGAAATGAAAGGCTTATTTTCCAATATAATTGATCCCTTAATCTTCAGAGACTCAAACATTCTCTCTGTACCTTCAAAACAATAGAAAATTAAAAGAACAATTTCTCTTAACCTTCTAAATCTTGGCAACCTAAAATAGGAGAGCGAGAGAGAGAACATTAAGGTCTCATTGGTTTCAATCTCAACAATGTAATGTGTAATTTTTCTCATTGGAATTTTAAGAACTCTTATTATTTAATCTGTTATTTATTCTGTTAAAGTACAGTCTTCCTTAAGAGCAAAGGGATTAATGGTTTCAAATTCTAGCACATTGACCTTTATTCTACATTAAAATGCTTATTTGAAACCCTTCTGCTAGGGCTCCCATAAGCCATTTGGTATTGAACATCGAAGGAAATATAAAGTTTAACTCCCACTGCAGTCAGGAGGCAGAATTTTAGAAATACAAATAGGCTTTTGTAATGTGCATGCACAAGAAGATGCTTTGTTGAGTCTGCACAGGCCAGGTGAGCAGAGGCTTGGTTAGATTAGAGCCTGTGTGCTCTGGTCAGCCTTGGCCCATGCCCAGAGTGGCCTGAAGAAAGTTATTTCCTGCATATTGCCTTATCACAAAAGCACATACTTTGTCCTACAACATGAATAAGGGGGATGAAAAAACACAAAGAATGAATGACTCAGTAGAGCATTAAAAATAAAGTTGAAGGTTTAATATGGAAGAAGAAAAAGAAAAGATAATGCACATTTATTGACTGACTACCATGCATTAAGTATTATTCTGGGAGGTTTTTATGAGGCTCCCTCTGCAAACGACCCTCGACTCAAGTAGGAGTGACGCTCCCTCCCTGAAGTCCAACACCATACCAATGCCTTCTTCACAGCATGGCCCTTCTCATCTTTTATCATAGTTACTCATGAGTCCCACACTAGACTGGATGGCTTTCTTGCAAGGCAGGTACAACTGATGTCTGAACCATTTCTCTTTCCCCTGAGAGCCAGGTTCATATCTAGTGTCTGTTATAGCTGAATGCTTTTGAAATAATCACTGGAAGTCACCTCAGACCTGTCTGTTCAAAATTTCCAATAGTAATACAGCCCAAACAAGGTCCGTCACTTGGTTCCCTGCAAAGCTCTTGGAGCCAGATGTGGGCAGATATCCATGTCTCCTGCTTCTCTTCCCTCATCTCCCGGGACTTTGGCTTTTCACTGAGTTTGATGAAATTCCAGAGTATCTGAATAGTCTAATGAGTCTCTTATGCCATCATTTAAAATGTGTGCTAATTGGCACCAACTCCGAAGACTAACATCTCATTTCCACAGTGTCTCAGGGGCTGGGCCTGCATTCAGTCTACCTCCTCCACCCAGCAGGACGCCCGCACCCTTGTGTGGGGTCCTCCATATGAAATGAGGGCTTTCTTGGCAGAGTCCTATTGTCCAGTGTCTGGGGGCATTTTCACTCTGAAAATGAGATGCACAAGTTCAACTGGCAGGAGATTCCAAGTGTTGGACATATGGCATTCCCAGAGGTGGAATCAGAAGACAGACCATAAGGAGACAAAGTCCTGACTGAGAGTGCCCTGGGGAACTATAGGTATAATGGGGGCAATGCATTGAAAGGAACACCAAACTGAGTAGACTGAAATGAAATGAAATAAAATTAAATGGACATATAAAATGTATCTCTCATAAAGCTGGACCAGAGCAGTTGCTCAACGAATGAGTCCTAATATCTAATGTATCACCCCGCAAACTCAAATATACCACCTATGTCAGGTCCTAGGCCAGACACCAGGGACAGAGCAATGAATCACATCCAGCCCCTAACCAGGCTTAGTTCACTCTGGCAGGGAAAGAGCAGGGCCGGGATGCTACTGGGTGGAAAATGCTGGATCAGGGAGAAGCACAGAGCCCTGTGGAGACAAAGAGGAAGAAGGGCCTACCTCTGTGAGCAGTCAGGGCAGGCTTCCAGTGAAGCCCGGGTCTTTAAGAGAGTAGAAATTCTTAGAGTGGTTGACCTGAGAGAAAGGCAGATGGACCACTTAAAGTTTACATTGTCTTTTGATCAGAGGAAGCAGTTTGGGATGGATGGAGGCTAGCATGCTTGGTGGTGATGGAGGGAATAAGACCGGAAAGAGTTTGGAGTGAGATGTTTGATGAACACTGCTTTCACCTTGCGGCCCAAATAAACTGGTACAGGGGTATGGGAGTTATGGGAGGGGCCAGGGGAAGAGCCAAGACTTGAAACCCAAGTCACAGACCTTTAACCCTGTATCTTCCAGGATGAATAGTATCTTAAAAAAGAAACCAGGAATATTTAGTGTGCAAAATCATGTTACTCACTTAATGAAAATGCAGGCCAATCATCACAAACACAAAGTTCAAAGTGACATTCAATCCAGCACTCTGAATTTCTGAAGAAATTAAATTTTAAGTGAGAAAGAAACCCTCAACATAATGGCATAAAAAGCAGACAGATTAGAGAGAAGCCCAGGGCCCTTTGCTTCTGGCGGCCATTCAGAGAACAACTTCCTTGGTTTTGCCGGAATATAAAAATGGCACAGCCCCGTAGTGAGCCCAAGTTCCGGATTCACCAGCCTGTTCTCCTAAAGAGATACCGGGTGCAGGCAAAAAAGAGAGAGAGACATAGAGACACTAAGACAGAAACATAGAGACAGGGAGAGAAAAGAAAAGGGGAGAAAAAGACCAAAAGACACAAGTAGGAAAAGGTGGGGAAGGGGAGCAATGAGGGAGAAAACAAACATCTACTACTAAGAGTCTGCTGTAATAATTATTGTATTAGGTACTTAACATAAGAGCATGTAGTTCTTGTAAAATGGAGAGATATGAGGAGTTTCAATTTATCTTCTGGGAGGATCCAAACCCAGAGCTCTAGAAGATAGGCCTATTCCTAGATGCCTATACTCAAAACTATGGTGGCTGCTGGTGTTATTGAGAAAGTGCCATTTAATCCATCAGCAGAAAATATTCCCGAACTGAGCCCCAGTCTCACTATTCTGTCTGCTCTTCCAGTTTATGATTGGGATCCCAATTTCAATATAAACCCGTGTACTGAAGGATTCAGGAGCCCCTTTGGCTGAGTTGAAAAAAGTGAGCATGACAGCACAGATAACAAACAGATGAACATTTGGAGATGATATGCTTGTGGTGATATGGTTTGCTTGTTATCCCCGGGGGTATCCAGGAAGCCTCCACAGAATGTGTCGGTGGCCCACTCAGTCTCCTTTTCTGCTCATCATGGGCTCGTTGCGGTGCACTTAGCAATGCTGAGCAATGCCCAGGAATTCTAATGAGAAGCTCGTTGTGGGAGAGGCAGAGCTTTTCTGAAGGGCACTGAGAGTATTGATGATCCAGAAAATAGTGGCAGAACAGACGTGCTTCCAGGGGCCCTTTATTCTACAACACGAAAAGGGAGGCAGCTTCACAGTACCAAGGTAACCATCCAATTGAAAAGATCACAGGCTCCATCTCTCCCAGAGAAAGAGATGCTTCTCTGAGTTTCCTCCTGTCTATGCCATTTATTACTGTGTCCATGGCTACCTCTTCTGCATTCCACTTGCTGCTCCCCAACTCAGACCCCCCTGGTAAGGTCCTGTCCCTTCTAGCACTCAGCTATATCCTAATCACTTACATTGGAAGGCAGCATAGGTCATTAAGCTGGGCGTTGGGGCACTTGGCCTTGCCTTCTGACAGCTGTGAGACCCTGAGTGAGTCCCTTCATTTTAACAGCCTTCGTTTCCCAGTTAGAAAATGAATAGCCTCTAGGATACTTAAAAGTAAAAAAAATTAATTATTATATCACTTTTTTGAGACCTAATTTAAGCCTTACATTCCCAAATAAGCCATCTCTGATTACCTTGTCAACTCCCACGTTCTCCTCTTCTATTTATTTCCATTGATTTGCAAAAGAGAGAGAGAGAGAGAGAGAGAGAGAGAGAGGCATCAACCATTGTTCCACTTAGTTGTTCCATTTATTTGTGTACTCATCTAGTGCTTTTTCTATGTGCTCTGACCGAGGATTACACCTGAGACCTCTGTGTACTGGGAGGACACTTGATATACTGAGCCACCCAGCCAGGGTCTGTCTTCTATTTCATTTTAAAAGTTTGTATTTAAGTATAGTTGGGATACTTATATAATCTTTACTGCTGGGCCCAGACTTTTGGGCAATATTAAAGGTGCTGAAAGTCTTGACTCCAATGCAATAAAGATGACTGAGGAAGCGGTCTTTCTTACCCTGTGCCATCCCATCCTCCTCCCTATCCTCATATGCACAGCCCAAGGCTGAATAAATATTTTTTAAATGGAGTGGGAGGATATCCTGCCAACCAAGGATGCTTTCTTTCTGGGAGGTTGACTGGAAACGCCTTCCCGAGCACTAGGCGAGAAGGTTTCCGAGCAGACTGGTGGGAAAGGGTATTACAGGCAGAAGGAAGAGCGTGAAGTACAAGATAAGTTCTCTAGATCAAAAGGCAGTATGGTTAAGTACAGGCTTTGTAGCCAAAACTTCTTGACTTCCAATGCTGGCTTTGCCACTTCATAGCTTATCCTCCTGTATCTCAGTTTCCCCTTTTGTAAAGTGCTGCGATTACTACAAGTACAGAGGGTCCTCGGGTTACGACAGTCTCCACATATAACGTTTCGAGTTTACAATGCTCACTCCCATAAAACTTAAAAAAATACAATGTGAGTGTTTCTGCTTACACTGTTAGAGTCCTATTTATGGATTATGTGGGTGCACTAGTTTGGTTGAGTGAGGCGGAAGAATACAGAGTAACACGGTGAGGGAGCTGGAGTCCCCAGTACTCTTACCTAAACCATTTTGGACTGTTAAAAGGACGAGTGTTCTGTTTGTGTTAGGCTAGGGTGTGTTTTGACTTATACTAAAATTCAGGTTATGTCACTGTTGTAGGAACGGAATTGTGTCGTAACCTGATAACTCCCTGTACCTCCCTCATAGAGTTGTTAGTATTATAAGGGTTACCAGATGTAAAATAATTGCAACAGTGCCTTGAAATACTGTAGTGTTCACTAAAGGCAAGCCATTATTATCCCTGGATCACAGAATCAGAGGTCCAGGATTAAGGCACATGAGGCTGAGTGCACTGGAAAGGACACTTTTATTTTATTTATTTATTATTTTTTTACAGGGACAGAGAGACAGTCAGTGAGAGAGAGAGATAGGGACAGACAGATAGGAATGGAGAGAGGTGAGAAGCATCAATCATTAGTTTTTCATTGCCGTTACGACACCATAGTTGTTCATTGATTGCTTTCTCACATGTGCCTTGACCACAGGCCTTCAGCAGACCGAGCAACACCCTGCTGGAGCCAGTGACCTTGGGTCCAAGCTGGTGAGCTTTTGCTCAAGCCAGATGAGCCCGCGCTCAAGCTGGCGACCTCGGGGTCTTGAACCTGGGTCTTCCGCATCCCAGTCTGATGCTCTATCCACTGCGCCACCGCCTGATCAGGCTTGAAAGGACACTTTTAAAATAAAATAGAAGGACTTTGTATGATCAGTAAAGGAGGTTAGCTTTTTTCCATGAAGACCAAGAAAAACTAAAAAATAAATGAAAAACTGAAGATCAGATTTGATTTCTAGAAGATCCTTGTGGGGCTATGGAAAAGAAACCATTGGGAGGTTAGAGGAGGAGCAGAGAGAAAGGTTAAAAGGTTGTTCAAACAATCCTTGAGGGACAAGGGACGTTTGGTGGCTTGGACAGAGCTTCACATCTCCTCCCAGTACACAACACCTGCCAATGTTATCTCCACACCCTCCCTGCGCTGGGGGGTGGAAGGCCAGGCTCTCACAGAGTGACCGCCTCTCCCCCAGTGCCTTGCCAGGTTGGGCCAATTTTTTCTCATTTTTCACTCCTGCATGTTAGTCACTAATGAAATGCCTGCTTATCGAGGCCTCCAAGAGCTCCAGGTGCCCTGTCAGCCCTCGAGTGGCCTCATCCTACAGGGAGCCCACCTAATTGCTCTATCACCCTCTCTCAGAGCTACCTAGTCATAGGTGACCAATACTTCAGGTGGCACTTCTGAGAGGAAAAGAGGAAGCATTACTAATCGTGTTGCATTGAGAGCACAGACAGAGAGTATATGTAATCAGCCTAAGCAGTGCTGTGGGGACCCCTGACTTCCCTCAGCCTTTCTGTTGCTAACATGTCCCTTCATCTGCACAGTGCTTTTCCAGCTTACAAGACTTCCACTCCATCGTTTCACTGATCCTAACACCAGCTGTGAGAGGTTAGGAGGGCAGGAAATATTTCTTTCACCAAAGTTGTAGTCCTTTGGTCATCCAATTAACCAGTGGGTAGGACGAGACAGAACCTTCTGCCCCTGCTCTGGGCCTGCTGCAGCCTTTCATTGGGTTTGGGTTTTCTGGGTAATTGACTTCATCCCCTCAGCCAACTGTGGAAGGAAGGAACACAACTCACTGCCTCCTTTCCTGCATCTCTCCTCTCTCTGAACACCTCTCCTCTCTTGGAACATGGGCTCTCCTCTCTCTGTGGCTGGGGGTTGATGAGGGGCTGAGAAAGCTGAATTTAGTGGCTAATAAACTATTGGAATGTGGCAAAATATCAATTAATACATATAATCATCACTCCAGAGATAATTATAAATAGATATCTCGATGGTAGAATGAGTAATTCTTTAATTTCTTCCTACTGCTTTGATATCAGTATATACTAGCTATATAACTTTAGAAAAGGTTATTTTTATTTATTTATTCTTTCTTGAAGAAGGAAACAACCGAGAGTCCTCAGTGAAAAGAAATAATCTCAGTGGCAAAAAAAGAAATAAAAACATAGGCTATGCCTCACTCAGAGCCTTAGTTTCCTAACTGGAATAACAGAGCCCACTGCCCACCTTAAGGGACTGCTGTGAAGATTCCATAAGATTCAACAAGCAGGAAGCCCACGTATGGGCCTGGCTCTTGGCTGACAATAAACGCTCATCCCCCTCGTGGAGGTGTTACTGACGCAGCCTTCCTAGGCTCTGACAAGCCCCACCGCCTCCTCTGCTCCAAGCTCTGAAGCCCCTGGGGACGCCTGTGACAGCTGTGCCCTCAGCATGTGGGTGGGACTGCCCAGGGACGCTGGGTGCCTACTGTGGGGAGGCAGGCCTGTCAGAATCACTGGGGGTTGGTCAGTCCGCCTTCAGGGTTTCTGACAGGATGTTTTGATAAAATAAATCTATTTTAAGTGACTGTAATGAAATACTAACCAGTTTCTGAAGGGCTTTTAAGATGTTTTTAAGAAGTTTCAGATCAAAGGCCCTGGGAAGGCTGACTTCATGCATTAAATATTTAGCACGGATTCAGTCACTCGGGAGCTCAGGCATCTTGATATTGCAAGAGGGAGAAGCACTTTCCAGCTGGGGCCATAGGCACGTTAGAGACACAGGTGAGGACTGGGCACAGAGCGGCCTATCTTTGGGCTCCTGTTGGCTGCAAGGTCAGAGGAGGTGACCTCAAGGGCTGTCTGCCTGAGGATTCAGGACCCGATAGAATTATTCATGTTCTGTAGGGAGTGAGCAAGCAGGCCGCTCAGTGAACCCTTATAGTGAGGACCTTCCTTCCCAGCTGCCACCAAAGGTCACAGTGCCTGTCACTCTGTACTCTGCCACTTAGAGCCTGCCAAGTGCCTGACCCCTGCGGCGTGTTTTGCAGTCCAGCTGGGAGACATCATCCTCAGGACCACATATGGCTCGGAGTTCTGGCAGGTGAGGTTCAGTGGGAGGCGCAAGCTTGCAAGAGGCCATGCGGTAAGTTAGTGGCATGGCGGGGGCTGGTGTCCCTTCAATGACAAACAGCCATCTGCAGGTGGACAGAAGAGGAAGAGGAAGGAGCCTGCAGCAGGGTGTGAGTAGAAATTATTTTTTAAATTTTTATTGAATTTATTGGGGTGACACTGGTTAACAAAATTATATATGTTTCAGGTGTACAATTCTATGCTGTATCATCTATATATTGTATTGTGCGTTCACCACTCCAAGTCAAGTCTCTCTCCATCTTGATATGCCAGGTCATAGCCACTTTTGGAAATTTGATGGAAATTATATTTATTTATTTTTATTTATTCATTTTAGAGAGGAGACACAGAGTGAGAGAGAGAGAGAGAGAAAGAGAGAAAGGGGGGAGGAGCTGGAAGCATCAACTCCCATATGTGCCTTGACCAGACCAGTGCAGGGTTTTGAACTGGCGACCTCAGTGTTCCCAGGTTGATGCTTTATCCACTGCGCTACCACAGGTCAGGCTGATGGAAATTATAAATTCTCTTCCAGAAAAACACACATGTGTACATGAGTATACTGCATTTGGCATCCGTGTTGGGGAATATGAGTAATCTTTAAAACCCATCCTTGAATTTCAGGTGGCAAAACCTTGGTTTAAGGTCAGAGCAGAGGAAGCTCTGCCTGTTTAGCCCTACTCATTCTTTCATTCTCCTCCCACAATGCCACAGGATCTGTCTTTCCACCTGGCAGGCTAAGGGGCTGCAGTTCCATCAAAATACACCAAATAAGTGATAAATCTAGCTTAAATTACCAGGGGGATAGTAGGAGGACCCAGAGTGATTAGCCTCTGCCTGACCCAGCTTGACTCTGACCTTGTAGGCACTGTTGCCTCCACCTGGAAGATTAGCCATGCTCCGTTTCTGGGCCAGTCCTAAGAAGGCAGGGAGCACAGACACAGCCTCAGTCTTTCCCACAGGTGGGGTCTTGTTGCTAGAGGCTAGAACACACACCTGAGTGAGCCCAGATCCTCACACACCAGTGAAGTCAGAGTTAGCCATGTGCCTTTCTTGGAATGCGAGGTCAGTCTCAACCTAACCTTGGAAGCTCCACCTCACACCCTGCCCATCTCTTCTCCTAGAGACTGATGTGTGTTTCCAGGACCCACCTGACTTCCAGTATCCAATACTGTTTGGATGTTTTTCCTGATATGACTGAACCCCTTTAGAAATATATGTGAGTTTGCCAAACATATCTGGGTACTGAGTATCCTGGCTGAATTTAACACAGTCCCCAGAATCCCTTTCTTCTCCACTTTGGTGGCTCTACTATTCTCCAGCTCAATGAAGCCAGGAACCAAGACATAATGCTTAATTCCCCTCTTTTCTGTAACATTCAATCAATCATGTTTTATGAATTCTAACCCCTAGATACTTCTTGAATTTATCAACGTTCCCCCCTCTTTCTTATTATTGTCTTACTGGTTCAAGAACTCCTTAACAATTCTGTCTGCTTTCTAATCCATTCTCCACATAGAAGCTCAATTGCATTTAATATAAAATAAATTTGACCTTTTCACTCTCTTGCTTACACCCCTACATTGACAATTCCACCACAACCAGAAACCGAACAAAACCTGAGGTTCTTCCTTCCATTCTAATTTCTGTGTGCCCACCTCACCTGTGGTGGCGCAGTGGATAAAGCGTCGACCTGGGAACACTGAGGTCGCCAGTTCAAAACCCTGCACTGGTCTGGTCAAGGCACATATGGGAGTTGATGCTTCCAGCTCCTCCCCCCTTTCTCTTTCTCTCTCTCTCTCTCTCTCTCTCTCTCACTCTGTGTCTCCTCTCTAAAATGAATAAAATAAAAATGAAATAATTTCTGTGTGCCTCTCCTAGGTCCCTGGATTGCATACCTCCAAAACTCCACTGGCCCTGGCTAGTTATCTCAGTCAGTTAGACTGTTGTCCCGAAACGACAAGGCTGCTGGTTCGATCCTTGTCAGGGCACATACAGGAAGCAACAAATGAATGCACGACTGAGTGGAACAACAATGAATGCTTCTCTTCCCCCTCCCCTCCTCTCTTTTTCTCTCTGTCTCTCTGAAAATCAATCAATCAATAAAAAACAAAGCCTTGACCGGATAGCCTGGTTAGTTGGAGCGTCATCCTAAAGTGCAGAAGTTGCCGGTTTGATCCCCGGTCAGGGCACATACAGGAACAGCTTGATGTTACCATGTCCCTGTCTCTCTCTCCCTGCCCCTCTCTCTACAACAAAATGAAACAAAACAAAATCTACCAATTATTATTCCTTCACTGGCTCCACAAGAGGACAATAAGATCCACGAGCTGTCCCAGGTTGGAAGGCTGCTATGGGAGGCTGTACGCTCCCCCTCATGCCTTGAGGGGTGTCTGTATAACCTGAAAAGCCCACTCACTGAAATGTTGTCAAGATGCTCTGCTCTTGGACGAGAGACTGGGTATATGCCATAGGAGGGCAAATTCTATCCGGCAGAGACTTCCAGGGGTTTCAGAATAGAACATATCTGGGGGACTATAACCTGTATTGACAATAACATTGCCATCTGTGTAAGGAGGCCCCCCCTTGAGAAGAGCCGCTTCTCCCACGACCAGCCTGACCCGAGCCAGCACAGGTGGGAAGCTGTGCTGGCCTTTCTTCCCCTGGGCAATGTCATTAGTGTGGAACGTTCCAAGTGAATAATGTAGGCCTCCTAAAACAACCACCTGTAGCCAAGATTGTCAAATGCGGTTGTCTACCTTGATCAAAGTAACCAGGTAAATACCAAATCTCACTCCCTTCTCCTGCAGACACAGCTTTGTAGGCATCCCTGAATAAGGGACGAGAAAGAGACAAAGTCTCAAAGATAAAACAAATGCTTTGGACTTGTGCATTTCTTTAGAAATTCAGTACGCAGTGAAATTATTGTTACCAATTGAGGAACTAATGTGTGCCAGGCAATATGGCAACTGCTTTATAAACTTGATCTTTTTTTACTTACAGGCTTTGGAGACTAATTGCTCAGGTTTAGCTCCCAAGTCGCACCTCTGCTACTTCCCAGGCTATGTGATATTAGGCAAGTTAATGAACCTCTCTGTACCTCAGCTTCCTAATCTGTAAAATGCACAGAGTAACAAGTCTCAAGGGGTTGTTATGAGCATTATGCAAGATATTGCCATGCCAACAGCTTAGCATGCACTGTTGTGGCACATAAAACTGCTTAATAAATGCTAGCTTTGGTCTATATTACTCCTGACAAATGCCTTGAAATTTAAGGGTTATTTTCCCAAATGTGCAGATGAAGAAAGAGGCTGAGTAATGTGCAATAATTTGTCTATTTCAGTAATGAATTAGTGATGAAGCCAGGATTCAAACACTGATCTGCCTCCAAACCTCCCCATTTTCTTTCCGAGTGGTTACTCATCCCCCCTGTGGCTATTGTCACGGTCATCATCACTGACAGCATAAATAACAATGCCCTTTCATGTGGGAGAGTACTTTTGAGTCTTCAAAGAAAATGTAGCTATTACATCACAGAATTAGCAACCTTCAGGCCTACAAGTGACTACACGGAACCCGGCCACACTCTCTCTCCCAGGACAGGAGTCCTCTCTGTGGCACTCATCCTGGGTGATCCCTCTGTCCAAGTTGGACCTCATCAGTTCCGAGATAAAATGGCATGAGAGGACCGTCCCGGGAAGAGCAGAGCTGGGCAGTGCACAGACCCAGTTACCTGGGAGGCTTCTGTATTGAGGAGGATCTCAGAGATGAAAACACACTTCTCATTCTTCCCAGCCACACTCAGGCCCGGACTGCACAGAGGGAGGTCCTTGGAGGAGCAGGCCTTCACTGGCCAAAGGCAGGTGAGCCCAACGGAAGGGCAGCCGGGCGGGCTTTGCCCACACAGAAATAATCGGGAAGGAGCAGGAGCCCCAAGCAAGGATGAACACCAAGAGAATTGGGAGGGTCGTCTCATCTTTACTTGTATCTTCAGCTGCTACCTTATTCCCTAGCTCTGTACCTTCAAGGGTTAACAGAAAGCCCTGAATAGAAGAGGGCCTCGGACTTTGTTTTGTGGGGCAACGCTGTGGAGAAGCTAGGCCGACTGCATCAGCCTCCCCAAGTGGAATAAAGGCAGGAAGTGCTGGAGCCCAGGCACGAGGAGGAGGAGGGAGATACAAGGAGGATGGAGATAGGCCGGGTCCTGAGGCAAGTGAGGAGAAAGGTAAAATAGAGCCCCAGAGGCAATTGTGCCCTGGGACGGAGCCCTGGACACTTAAGAGGATGAAGCCCTCTGATCTTCCATAAGCTGTCTTTTCAGGTCCCCACAGTGACACAGGTTCCGTGCAGCCTGGAGAGAACAGTTTACAGTCACACAGACCTGGGCACCAACCCGAGTTCCACCACTTATTAGCTATGCGAGCTCAGGCAAGTCAGTTCCCCTGAGCCCTGGTTTCCACACCGTGGAAGGGAATAATACTAGCAGCCTCTTAGTAGGCCTGAAGACGAAAGGACTGCACCGTACAAGGTGACAGCAGAGCCTGACACAATGTCTGGGGAGAACCTGGCAGATCACATGAGTCAAAAAGCTCCTCTTTGTCAAATACAAAGAGCAAGAGATTCTTAATTAGGAGACCGAGGTCATACTCCTACAGACTAGAGACCTTTCTCTTCTTAGGCCTTAGCTTCCTCGGCTGGAAAGTGATGGTGCGAGAAGACTGACCTTTAAGGATCTTTCTAGGTCTAAACTTCCAAGACTTCAGCCACTAGCAGTGCAAGCAGCATAGCGGGGAGGAAAAAGCGATGAAAACTCCCAGGCATCCTCCAACTTTTGTAAAATGGCAGCTTGGACAAAAAAACAACAAGATTGAGTAACATTCTGCTGACCTAGTTAGACAAAGTTAGAGAAACGTTAAATATGTATGAATATTATTGAGTGAAAAATAGGAGGCGAATTCAAGTGGCTGCAATGCATATTAATAATATTAATATCTTATTATCCACTTCACGTAGGAAGTACACTGGAAACTGTCTTTTCTATAAAATACAGTTTGGAGAGGAGAGTACCTCCATTCTCTTCTCAGCAAATAATTGTCTTTTAATGCCAAACTATAGTAAATAAGCCAGAAAAATAAATTACACCGGGCACAAAGTTAGATAATTAAAAAAAATAAAATCCAAAATTGAATAAATTAATCCAGTCCAAGGCATCATAGAGGAAACAGGGTAGGATGTTTACGCTCCATTATCTGAAGTGATATTTCTTTGGGAGGCAAACAAAGAATGTGAACATTTTCAGTAGCTTCACCTTTTAAGAGAGATAGATATGAATTAACGTATGCACTCAACAAAAAATTCCTGAGAACCTATTCTGAACCCCACCACTATCCAGCCACAAACAGGAGTAAAAGCCACGTTATAGAATGCATTTGTACTTTAGTTTTTTTTTATTACTGAATAATATTCTATTCTCTAGATGTACAATAGTATTTATTTATTCATCAATTGATAGACATTTGGTTGTATCCATTTCTTGGCTATTTTAAATAATCCTGCTGTGAACATTCATGTACAAATATTTGAGTGAATATTTCCAATTCTCTTGAGTACATACCCAGGAGCTGAATTACTGGGCCATAGGGTAACTCTATGCTTAACATTTTTAGGAACTGCTAAATGTTTTTCAAAGCAGCTACACCAATTTACATTTCCACCAGCAACATATGAAGATTTCAATTTCTCCACATCCTCCCCATCACTTGTTATTATCTGTCTTCTTTATTATGGCCATCTAGAGGTCGGGATGGAGTATCTCACTGTGCTTTTGATTTGCATTTTCCTGATGGCTAATGATGCTGAGTAGCTGTTTATGTGCTTATTGGCCATTTCTGTATCTTCTTTGAAAAAATACCTATTTAAATCCATTGCCCATTCTTCAGTTGTGTGTGTGTGTGTGTGTGGTGTGCGCGCGTGTGTTTATTGAGTTATAGGAATTCCTCATATGTTCTTGATGCAAGTCGCTTTTCCAATATATAATTTAAAAACAGTTTCTCGCATTCTGTAGCTTCTCTTTTCACTTTCTTGATGGTATTACTTACAGCACAAAGGATTTTAATTCTGATGAAGTCCAAGGAAGGTATTATACCTAAGAAATCATTGCCTAACCCAAGATGACAAGGATCACATATTCTTTTTCCTCCTAAGAACTTTATAGGTTTAGATTTTACAGAAAAAGGCACACTTAAATAATATTTTTTGCCCAAGTAAAGATAATGGGGAAGCAGGTAGAGGAAGAAGTCGGGTTGGGAATGTTAGAGAAAAATAAACAGCAGCAGCAGCACCCTCACTGAGAAATATCAAACCTCAGGGCGGCCCTCTGAGATAGCACCTAACGCCCCCCCTCCCCACCCTGGGAACAATCCTGGAGAGGTAAGCAGAGCCCTGGGAGAATATTCCTGTAACCTCAGCCATGGGGCTGGTTCAAGGGTTCCCTTGGGACTTCAACAGCTTGCTCTGGGAAAGAACACAGAGTCTAGCCAGGAGCCATCAGTCAAATTCTCCTGGGTTTTCTAATTCTAACTGCCCTGTGCTTTGTCCCTTTTGTGCACTGGGAACAACATGTCCCAATATATTGTTCCCAAGCCATCACTGGTTGGCACAGTCACCAAAAACAACACAAAGCAAACTTTTTGAAATTAAGATCGCAGAGTCTGAATCATTTCTTAGGCCAAAATCATGTTGTAAGTTGTTTTAAAAAATCCTACCTTTTTAAAAAGACTTTCATTAAGCCAAATAAATACAAAAGGCCAAGAGATGTAGCCAGTGATTTGTTTTTTTAACACTGAAACAGCTCCCTAAATGCTAATAATAGGATTCTAGGAAGATGTCCAGTCCATTCACCGAGTCTCCCTGCAGCAGGGCATTTTTGTTAGGAAATGGATAACAAACTCCTGCAGCTGATTCTAGTTTCTTCTTCCCTGAGAGGCTTTAAGAGTCACCCCTTCTCTCTGTGCCCACTTTTCTGACTTTCCAACCACTGTCATTGTGTCCATTCCACTCCTGTCTTTGAAGAATGGCCCAGAGATGACTTCAGAAATAGTTGGTGGATAATTTTGATTCCTTTGCTCCTTCTCTGTGCCCTTTTGTATTGATGAATGATATGCTCTAGGCAGGGATGATCTCCAGGGACCTCTAAGTGACAGTATTAGCACTGATGACTTACTCTGGGACCCACCATCGGCCAAGCCTTCCCCAAACTCTTTCCCTTGACAGAACCAAACTTCTCCTCTCTGCTCCCCAAACTTCCTTCTCCACAGCCTTTAGCCAACTTTGAACATGACCTTTTAGATGTCTTTACAATCTGTAGCACCTATGACATCTCCAATATCCCATCATCTCATCCATTCAGGTGCCTCCAAGATAGAACTCAAATGTTACCCCCCCATACAGCCCGTTCTGATTCCCACTTGGGTTACGAACCTCTTCCATGTACCAGTAGTTCTTTTCCCACTCCCCACCAGTCACCCACACCTGGGTTTCTTCTATACAGGCATTACCATTTATAAGTAGTGCAATCTTAGAAAAGTTACTAAACTTCACCATGCCTCAGTTTCCCCATTTGCAAAATGGGGATAATAGTAGTACCTGTTTCCTAGGGGCATTGAAGCTGATTAAATGAGTTAATAAAGCAGTTGGAATAGTGTTCAGAATTAATATATGCTCTAATGTTATTTGTTCTCATTTTTTTTCCAGGGGCAGAGAGAGAGTCAGAGAGAGGGATAGACAGGGACAGACAGACAGGAACGAAGAGAGATGAGAAGCATCAATCATTAGTTTTTCGTTGCTGTTGCGACACCATAGTTGTTCATTGATTGCTTTCTCACATGTGCCTTGACCGCAGGCCTTCAGCAGACCAAGCAACCCCTTGCTGGAGCCAGTGACCTTGGGTCCAAGCTGGCGAGCTCTTGCTCAAGTCAGATGGGCCTGCGCTCAAGCTGGAGACCTCCGGGTCTCAAACCTGGGTCTTCCGCATCCCAGTCCGATGCTCTATCCACTGCGCCACCGCCTGGTCAGGCATGTTCTAATTTTTATATAATAAATTGTATATAGTAGTCTCTACTTTGTGGTTTCACTTTCTACAGGTTCAGCTTCCATGGTCAACCATGGTCTAAAAATATTAAATGGAAAAGTCCAGAAACGAATCATTCATAAGTTTTAAATTGTACAGCATTCTGAGTAACATGATGAATTCTCACTCCCTCCTGCTCTGTCCCACCCAGGACATGAGTCATCTCATCCCTCTTTGTCTGCATATCCATGCACTATATGCTACCAAGCCCGCTCCACAACCATCACCACCACCATCACAGCCATCAGTTAGACATTTAGTAGCTGATTTGGTTATCAGATCAAATGTCTGATAACCAAACTGTCGTGATATCATAGTGCCTGTGGTCAAGTAACCCTTATTTTATTGTTATAATTGTTCTATCTCATTATGTTATTGGTGTTCATCTTTTATTGTGCCTAATTTATTAATTAAACTTTATCATAGGTATGTATGTATAGAAAAAAAAAGTATACATAAGGTTCTGAACTATCTGCCATTTCAGGCATCCACTGGGAGTCTTGGAATGTATCTCCTATAGATAAGGGGTGATTACTATATTTTCAGGGAGTCAAAGTCTGGTAAAGGAAATACAATTTTACAAATGCATTATACCTAAGTATTCACAAACAATTCAATAGGCATTTTTACCTCTATCATCTAAAATCCACAGAAGCCTCTTGTCACAACACCCTGAAGCGAAATCACAATGCCTAGATTGTAGACGAGGGGTAGAGAGGTAATTTGACATAGCAAATATATAAGTGGCAGTATCAAAATTCAAATCCCAATAGGGCACTAGCCCTGATGATCTTTCAACATAAATTATGACTGAATAAGGGTTTATCTGGATATCTCTTTAGGGATGGAGGGACTAATGTGTAAGGAAACAGAAGTACAGAGAGGTCAAGTAATTGGACCAAGATTAGTTAATGAACAACAAAGTCAAGTCTCTAAACCATGTTGCTCAAATCTAATTTTCTTCTCACTGCCTATAGGTGCTCAATTAATATTTGCAGAAAGACTAGACAAGTAATCAGAGCTTGCCTGGGAGTAAGAGGCAGTGGCTGCAGTCACAGTCTAGAAGCCAGCAGCTGGGCTCCCAGGTGAGCAGTCCCAGTAACTCACTGGGGGACTCAGGAGAGCTGCTGCCCCTCTCCGGGCCTGCGGTCGGCAGCTGCAGAAAGAGAGGGAAGTGTGCAAATACTGCTAGCATCTGAGTCCTTTCTTCAAACCAAGTCTATGGGGAAGGACTGCAAGTAGGGGCCTACACACCAGACAGGACAAGAAAGGCCGGAGCCCTGACATCTCAGAGGTCCCCCATTCCTCTCCTCCTCAGGAGTCGCTAAGTTACTGTTCAGAGCCCAGATTCCTTTTTAGTGAAACACGAAGCATGGTTTTAAAAACCCAGAACTAGAGGAGCTTAAGATTCTTCTTGGCTTTGACATTCTCTGACTAACATAAAAGAAATGGCCTTATGGCCCAGTGTTACACACCACTGAAGCAACAGAATGGAAATGTGGCTACAGTGGAAGTAACGAAGGGTGATGGTCCGGAGAGGAACCAAAAAAAAAAAAAGAATATTGGCTATAACAGCATGACTTTTCCACTTACCATCAGTCATATACATATGCAAGTACAAAGATGTCCCTTAAACATTGGACAGCGGGAGACAGATATTGAGTGAGTACAGGTATTGATGAAACTTACGACCATTTGACTTTATGACCACAATCACTAGCCATGACTGCTCCGTGTCTGGAGCAGTTTTTGTATGCACCTGTATTTTGTAATTTTGTATGTTTTGCAAATATTAAACCAGTTGTACTGGATTGCAGTGTTTTACTTAAACCTGACGAATGTAAAAATAAGAAACAAAATGGTGTAGAGATGATACAAATGGCATAAAATGAACAAAGAAAATTATGATATATAACAATAGTGAGAGAAAATTATGATAAAATATAACTTAAAGATTTTTATAACATCATTTCACAGTACTGTACATATAGCCTACTCAACTTACGACCAAATCATGTTACGACCGGTCTGTTGGAACCAATCGTGGTCGTAAGTCGAGCACTAGTAGTAATCAGAAGTGATAAGTGTTTCAAAGGAGAAACAGTATATTATAAACACATGTAATGAAGGCTCTCAAACTAGTCTGGGAACAGTGTACCAGGAAAAAATTCCATGAGGAAGTGATGTTCAAATTGGATCCTGAGTGGAGACTAGGAAGGGGTGAGGCAAAGGGCCGCAGAGGGAACATTGCAGGGAGATGGGCCGGAGTGTGTACAGACTAGGAGAAAACCCATGGCTCACAGGAAGAACTGCAGAAGGCTGGTGTTGTAGAGCAGGCAGCAGGACAAAAACGGTTTGAGAGAGGCGCAAGCGGGCAGAGGCCAAGTTATGTAGGATCTTATAGACCATGTGAAGAATTTGTTGTTTTGTTTTAAACTACGGCAAGGCAAGAGTGTTCAAGGGTCATTTCCATGGATTCTAAAATTAACATGATGGTAATAGTGTCGTGGAAAAGATAGTTATGGACCGATGTCCTCCATGATTAAGGGAAATGTCCAAGAGGTCAGCAGATGACAGCGACGAGGAGTGGCTGGGAGTTATACAGACTGATGGTATAATGTTCAAAACATGTCTCTTTATATGATGTCTTTTTATGAAAGTGGGGGAAAGAATAGTCTGAAGGTAGCAATCGGGTAGCAAGAAGGAGGCAGCTGGCTCTCCTTGCTGGGCAGTGTTCAGTGAGGCAGTCACTCTGTACTTGGTCAGCTACTACAGGATCAGTGAGGAGGGGAGGGGAGGGGACACAGGGTCAGGAGGAGGCAGAGAGATGAGAGAGAGAGAGAGAGTGCACCTGGAGGTCTGTTTCCTTCGCATCTTATACCCCTTGGCTAAAGAAGAAATATGATTTCCCCAGAGATATGGATAGTTTAAACTAGGGTTCTGACAGCAGAGATAAAGAAGGAAAGATACTCTGGATATTGAGTTGTAGCCTTGATAATGCTTGGCCAGATGTAATGTGAGGAGCAAATAGGAAGAGTTAAATGGGGCAGGTTTCTGGCATGGCCAACTTGAGCAATGTGAACGCATTCACTAAACTGGGCAACTCAAATTTGGAGCAGGTGAGGGGTCCCCTGGGTCAGCCTCTACAGCCTGAGGTAAAGCAGACATGTACCTCTGTTCTAGTGAAGAAGAGCCCAAAGTCCCAGTTCCTTGCATCTCCTTTGCAGGCCCTTGTTTACCCAGGGCAGGTCTGCGACGCACGGGCCACCTGCATCAGTAGAATAAATTGGAAGCCCCTCAGCCAGACGTTGAGAGGCTGTATCTGCCTCCAATTAATTTGGACTTTTTTCGAAGGGAATAGCAAAAACTATGCCAAGAGAGTGGTGACTTATGAAGTGGCCTGCTGGAAGGGAGCCCAAACACTAAGCTTGTTTAATTTAGAGTGTCTGAATCAGGACAGGGCTTGGTGCAGATGGGGGTCCATAGAACTCTCCTGAGGGGTGGATTAGGAGCTGAAAATTGAGATTACTAACTACCAACAATTACTCAATTTAAAACTCAGCCAAAAAGATGCAATTATTTTTCATACATTTGTTTGGTCACATTGCCAGCTGCAACTCCATGAGGTTTTACTTCAAAGGGGAAGAGAGAACAAAGGGGAAGGAACAGGAAAACTGAAAGGAGACTACCTGTTTTGAAGTCGTTGTGCTGGTTAGAAGAGTGCTCGCCCTCTCTGGCCTCTTATTACTGTCTTCTCTTCCTTGAATTTTCTGTCCACAAGGTCACCAGTTCCCCCCCACCCCCAGCTTCTTTCTGGGATCCTGGCTTTTCCACACAAGTCTACTGCCCGTTCTGCAGCAGAAGCTGCCAAGTTCTAAATCTTACCTTCGCCCCAACCTCCTCGAACATGTCCAGTCTGCTGCTCCTCCTCCTGCACCCAGTGTTCTAGCTTTCTCTGACTACACCACGTCTTCTGTCTTCTTCACTTTGGCTCCATAATTCAACTTCCATTTTATTTTCTGTCTGATTCCCAGATTCATAATTTGGTTCAGATTCTGATAATCTTTCAGAATCTTTCCTCTGCCTCCTGACCATTCTCCCCATGACTTTGCTGACCTGGGAGCCACGGAGCTATTGAGCTGTGCCAATCTTGAGAGAAGTGGTTGGAGTCCCGCGAGGGCTCCTGTTGCCCAGGGTCCTCATCACAGAGCCCCACCTTGCCACGCCCTTTTCCAGAAGGTAGTCTCTTCTCTAAAATTTGTCCTTTGCCATCTGGTCCTTCCTCCCTCATCATGGATCTGAACCAGCCATTATATATAATTTTACATATGATCCTTACAGACCAGATGGAGAAGTGGGGACAGGGACTATGTCTTGTTTATTTCTAGATATCTCATGCTATATGGTACATAAAAGATGAACTCAAATTAAACTAAATTAAACTTGAGTCGACTTGGAGGCAAGTGAGATCTTGTTCACTTAGGCAACATGCTGTTGGCATTAGAAGCATAGTCAAACCAAGGGGTTAATATAAAATTGATATAAAATACCAATATAGGCATTCCAGAGAAGCCCTTAGTAATAAGCATGTATCTCTGTTCTGGTTTTCAGATCTTACCTTGTTAAACACTTGTATCCTGACTTAAATTAATGTTTAAAAAGTATATACTTTAAAAATTCTGACTGAAGTCACTAATACTGCAGATATGAAAATCTAGGAATCAAAATGACCATAGCATGTTAAAACAAAGGACTAAAACCAAGAAGCTGAAACTTAGACTAAGTGTAAGAAGTCACAGTTATACTCATAAAATCCATTATAGGCTAACATAGTACCCTAGATTGGATCTAGGGACAGAAAAAACACATACATGGAAAAACTGATGAAATCTGAATATAATCCTGTATATCAGTTAATAGTAATATGACAATGTTAATTTCTTAGTTTTGACAAACGTTCCACAGTTGTATAATATTTTAACATCAGAAGAAACGATGAAATGCATGTGGGAAGTCTCTACATTTCTTTTCAAGTTTTCTATAAATTTAAAGTTATCCCAAAATAAAAGGTTTATTAGAAAAGAATATTAGAGAAATAAGAGTAACTTTATTTAAAGAACAACAAAACATGACTACTGGGAGGCCTTCTATTAAAAATTAAAAAAACTAATGTAAATTCTAGTGACATTTCTAGAGATCTCTAGCACCCAGAGCAAGGGAGGCAGTAGTCAGTCCTATTCCACTGTGGGACACGTCATTGCCTGTGAGTTTCGTGTTCAGTTCTGACTTTCTAAGAAGGAAATTAACAACCTAGAACTAGATCATGTCCAGAGAACAATTTTAGAAAACACAGACAATGAAGAAATGTAGAGTTACGGGGGAAAGGAGAAAAGGGAACATTATCTTGGAGAAGCGAAGACTCAGGAGAGGGTGTACTTGTGGTCTTGCTATCTCTGCAGGCCTGTCCCGGGGCTAAAGGAGAGTCCAGAGGGTGGAGCTAGAACCGAAGAGGAGGTTAAAAGGAGACTGCTCTTTCTGGTGACGGTAGGACTTTCTTGACATCAGCTATCTCAAGAAGTATGTGAGCAGAGCCTGAAAAGTCACATTTCTGGAATGGTAAGAGAAGATGCTAGTCTATACAGCTTAGGTCCTAGCCCATAAGATGCCTAATATACTTATTAAATGTGAATGTTACCTCTATAGTCTTTGTTCTAGAGTTTGTGTGAGGTGTTAGGATCAGAGAGACTAGCAATTCTGGGCATTTCCATAACGATCTCAAATACCATACATGTTGTCTTGGTGGTAAAGTGTTCCTTCTGATGCTCTTGGCTACTCTGCCTGCGGGAAGAAAAACCAGCAGGCTGCAGTTAACCTTACTTCTAGATCAGTGGCCAGCAGCAGAGAGAGCCTGCAGATGGGAAGGGTAAGCACCACAATGATCATGTTTCCTCCTGCTTGGTTCCTCACAGACCTCCAGATTGAGTCCAAATTCTTACCCTGGCAATCAAGGCCCACCCTACCAGCCTTCAGCTCCCTCTCCTTCCCCCTCCCCACTGCCCACATTCTTCTTAGGCTACAACCTGTGCTCTTGTCATTTGGAGCCACACAAAACTGTCAGAACTCACCATGCATCTCAACCTCTGTATCTATGTTTTGATGATCAATTCATGATGCCTCCTTCCTTAAGACTTCATTCCTCCCTTTTGCCCCTTTTCTACCTACTACCTCTACTATATCAAGCATCTTACCAACATTGCCATTATTAGTTTTATGTTTGTGGTGCCCACTACTGTTAGTACTGCTCAGGGGTTAGGTGTATTTTTTACTCATTTTATTGTCTCCAGCACCCAATATAGAGCTTGACAGGTAGAAGGTGCCCACTAGATATCCATGGTATTGAAGAATGACTTTGTAAGAATTCAGGAAATAATTATACATGTGATTAGAATATTTGCCCACCCAGGACTGGTTTAGAGTCCATTCTTTGGACTCCACAAAAGCTTGACTTCAGATCCCAACTTCATGGGATAGACAAATTAAGCAATCTCATTGTATCTCAGTTTTTTAAAAAATTATAATGGGAGAACATAATACTCAAATATCTCAGAGCTTAATGCTTCCTTCTAAGTGAAGCTTTTACTCAAAGCTCATCCCCTTTCCTGATTTACTTTCCCCAACATTGTCTGTCTCTTCCTACTAGAATGAAAGCCCCATGAAGGCATGGGTTTCTGCCTGATTTTAATGCTATATCCAGAGAGTGCCGGTTATATGTTATACATTCAATAATACAGGGTGTCCGTAAAGTCATGGTGTACTTTTGACTGGTCACAGGTCAAAAGTGCACCATGACTTTACAGACACACTATAATAATCATGTAATAGGGGTGTTGCAAGGATTAGGTGACATAATGTATATAAAGGTTATAGTACTGAGCCTGGCACATGCTAAGTACTCAATAACTACCATTATTATAAAGGAAAGAGCAGATCAAGAGGTAATATTACAACAGGTTAATGTATACTCATAACATATGTTCAGGATGACATGAACATTTTAACCATAATTTATGTTGGAGTTGGAAGAAATGCTTGAAATCATCTGGTCTGACTTTCTGAGGCCCCAGAGGAGAAGTGTTTTACCTCAGGTTGTAGAGCTAGCCACAGCAGAACCTAGACAATATTAGTTCATATAAATGATTTTCTAGTGCTTCCCTAAAATATGCTATCAGATTATTTTCTTTGTTAGACATTTGCTTTGAAACACCCCTAAGTATGGAAATGGCTCTCTATACCTAATACTTCCAAAACACTCACACAGAGTTTTGTGTTCATCTAGTTAGTCCAATGCACATAAAAATAATACCGAATTTTATTGTATGATAGTACAAGTGCTATATGATTTAAAAACTAATATTTTTCAGTTATGCTACTTCCAGTTATGCTAGAATGAGATTATTGGTAAATCCTTTCCCCAGAAATTAAATGTAAAGCTTGACAGAATTGATACAAACAACCATTTCATTGTTTTTGGAAACTGACCAAAAGCATACAACAATCTCAAAACTATTTTGCTTAAAGCAGTACTGACAAAGGTGCCAAGACAATTTATATGAAAAGGTTAGTCTTTTCAACAAGCAGTGGTGGAACAATTAGCTGTCCATATGCAAAAAGAAAATGAACTTAGACCCTTACCTCATGCCATATATTAAAAATTAATTCAAAATGGATCATAGACTTAAATATAAATGACAACTATAAAAAATGTAGAAGAAAATATAGAAAAAACTTTGTGGCGTTTAGCTGAGGAAAGACTCCTTAAATAAGACTCCAAAAGCATATTACATAAGAGAAAAAACTAATAAACTGGACTTCAAATTTTAAAACTTCTGTTCTTCAAAAAGCATAGTTAAAGAGAGTGAGTAAAAAGGTAAAGCATGGATTATGAAGCAATATTTGCAAAGCATGTATCTAAAAAAAACTTACATTCAGAATATATAAAAACCTCTCATTATAAGAACACCAATAACCTAATTTTTTTAATGGCAAAAGATTTAAACTGTTCATAAAAGAAGATATATGAATGGAAAACAAGCACATAATAAGATAGTCAATATAATTAGTCAATAGGGCAATACAAATTAAAGCCACAATGAGATACCACTACATACCTGCTAAAATGGCTATAATAAAAATGGATAAGGACTAACCAGGTGGTGGCACAGTGGACAGGGCGTCAGAGTAGGATGTGAAGGACCCAGGTTCGAGACCCTGATGTCACCAGCTTGAGTGCAGGCTCATCTGGTTTGAGCAAGGCTCACAAGCTTGAGCCCAATGTTGCTGGCTTGAGCAAGGGGTCACTTGGTCTTCTGTACCCCCACAGTCAAGGCACATATGAGAAAGCAATCAATGAAAAACTAAGGTGCCACAACGAAGAACTGATGCTTCTCATCTCTCTCCTTTCCTTTCTGTCTATCCCTATCTGTCCCTCCCTCTGTCTCTGTCACACACACACAAAAACCCCCACAAAAACATAAATAATTCCAAGTAAGCACATGGAGAAATGATAACCCTCTTCTACTCCATTGGTAGGGATGGAAAATGGCACTACTAACTTGAGACACAATTTAACAGTTTTTTTCAAGTTGAACATGATTTTTCTAGATGCCACAATGATTCCACTCCTAAAAACTACCCAAGAGAAATATAATCATGTGTACACTCAAAGATATGTACATGAATGTTCATAATAGCATTATTCAAATAGCCCCAAAGTGAAAACAACCCCAGTGTCCACCAACTGGAGAACAGATAAACAAATGTGGTATATCTTTTCAAAAGAATACTCTCAGCTCTGCCTGACCAGGTGGTGGCACAGAGGATAGAGTGTCAGACTGGGATGCGGACAACCCAGGATCGAGACCCTGAGGTTGCCAGCTTAGCGCAGTTTTATCTGGTTTGAGCAAAGCTCTCCAGCTTGGGCCCGATGTTGCTGGCTTGAGCAAGGGGTTATTTCATCTGCTGTAGCAATCAATGAACAGCTAAAGTGCTGCAATGAAAAATGGATGCTTCTCATCTCTCTCCCATCTTGTCTGTCTGTCCCTATCTATCCCTCTCTCTGACTCTCTCTCAGTCTCTGTTAAAAGAAAAAAGTCAAAAGAATACTATCAGCTCTAAAAATGAATGAAATACTGATATACATTACAACATGGATAGATCTCAAAAATAAGCTAAGTGAAAGATGCTAAATGTGAGTACACAGTATATAACTCCACTTCTATGACATGCCCAGAAATGGCAAATTTAGTGGCAGAGAGCAGATCAATAGTTTCCTGGGAGAGGAACTAGGGATTATCAAGAGAACTTTTGGTGATGATAAAATGTTCTAAAACTGAATTATGGCAATAGTTGTAAAACTATCAATTTACTAAAGACCATAGAATTTCAGTGGTCCCTCGTCTATCACGGGGGTTAGGTTGCAGAACCCCCTGTGATAGGTGAAAATCCATGAAGTAGCGACCTTATATTTATTTTATTATGTATATATATTTTAAGGCTTTATAAACCCTCCCCACACTCTTATAAACCTTTTCCACGCTGTTACTAACCTTTCCCACACTTATTATCCTTATTTTACTGCAAAAATAATTACAATAATAAATTTAAAAAATACCTATATATCGCAAAATCCCACAAGATAGCGAAAAATTTGTGATACAAAATCAGATATATACAGTTTAAAAATCTGTGATACAGTGAGATCACAAACAGTGAACAGCAATAGGGTGAGGGACAACTGTATACCTTAACAATGGGTGGGTTTCATGGTATGTAAATTATACTTCAACAAAATTGTTAGAACAATAAAAAAGATGTATGTATCTTAAATATCTGTTTGTGGCTTTGATGCAAATACAAAGAGATTTTGTTTGGTGGAGTTAGAAGGGGCCACTGGTGAATAACAAAATAAAATGCCATTATGTATAATTAGTAGCAGTAGCAGCTATGCCCTTGGTGATTAATAGTTTCAGCACTAGCAATTCAAAATCTTGCTTATTGCCGGATCTCCCTAAGATCTGGATGTTGGCATGTTTAGCCTTCCTACTTGTAATTATCCTCCCTCCAAATTGGAAGAAGGATTAACTAATTATAGTAGTGCCTTCAGACAAAAACTGCATCAAACGGCCTGGTAACCAAGAATTGTCTTATCGGCAAAAGTATGCCAGAAAGCTTTAAAACCTCTGGTATCTGTTTTGAAGCCCAGAACAGGGGGATTAAGCCAACCCACAGAGCTTCCCTAATCTAATTTAGCCAGCACAGGTACACCGTGCACTTCCACTCACTTTATTTTCTTAAGATGCTGCTTTGAGTAAGGTAATCCTTTTCTCAAATATATATTGTGGGTCTTGGTAGGTCCAATGGAGAAAACAGCAGTGGGTCTATGAAAGCACCAGGATCAGGTGTTAGAAGCCCTGGGTTTAATCTTGGCCCTGAAAGGAACTAGACTTGTGGCATGAGCCAGGTAACTTAAATTTTTAGCTTTAGATTATCTATTCGCCAAACTGGGATAATCCTGCCTATTCCAAAAAACTATTGTGAAACATAAGATCAATAGTATATATGAAGTGCTTAACCCAGCACCTCTGTGTTGAATAAGAATAAAGGACATAACCACAATTCCTTAATATGACAATAAGGCTTTCCAGAGTTTGGCCTTGACCTTCTGGTCTATCTTAATCTTCCAGTAGATTCCCTATTCCAATTAAATCAGATTTTTAATCAGCTACCACCATGCAATGACTGAGACCACTTTCTGCTCTCTGGCTACCTTCTCCCCTACTGTATTCAGCTACCCCTTTTATCTTTCACGACTCAGCTTAGAGCACATCTTCTCCATGACTTTCAGTCTGGCTATTAACTCTTTAAACAATTCATGAGAGCTTTAACTATATGCTTTTAAAAATAGTATATCTGTTTGAACATGTCTTATTTCTTCTGGTATAGAAGGCACCTTTGGAAGTACACAGCACTTCTCATAGGGTCTGAAATAGGACAGGGATCTCAAATTATTTATTCAAGTCCAGCCTTCTCATTTAATAGGTAAAAAGCTTGTTCCCAGATAGGAAAAGTAGCATTCAAGGTCATATGAGTAGTTTGTTATTAGAGCTGGAAGCAGAATTCAGATGTCCTATAGCAGAGACTTAGGGTTATCCTTCAACATCAATTCTCCTCCCCATGTTTAGGACTACCAATTTTTAATGGGAAACATGGTCACCCAGAATGAAAACTTGATTTCTCATCTTTCCTTTAGTTAAAGGTGGTTTAAAGGAAAAGTGTCACATAACTGCATCTTCTCTTTTCATCCCCTACCTCCTTCATCCTGCTGCCTGGAACATGGATGTGGCAGTACAATTTCACATAGAATCATGAGGTTGAGGGCCATGGCCCAAAGCTGGCAGAGCAGAAAGCTGAAAGAATCTGACACCCAAAGGCTTTCAAGGAGCAGAGCCATAACATCTACTCTGGATTGCCTACATCTATGTTTTTATATGGATGAAAGATAAACTTCCATCTTACTTACATTGTTATTTTCTATGTGCATTTGTTATTGGCAGCTTAACTTATCCTATTATCCCATCTATCAGCTTTTTGATGCTCTTAATTCTTCAGATTGCCTCTAGACATATCTCTTAAGTCATTTTTTCATTCATTCAATAATTCACCCAACGGCCATTCAATGTGCGCATACATTCTGTCTGGCATAAATCTAAGGGGGGGACTATGCTGGACAAAGGAATGAAATGTACAAATCTTGTACTTAAAAGTCACAGATATTAAATGAAATTCTCACTTTTCTAATTCATATCACAATTCATATGTCTGGCAAACATTCATCTCAGAATTTCTCTGACAGTCCCATCTCACATAATTTTACTGGTTCCAGTAATACATTATTGATCAGACAATGTGTGCTTAATGTATTTTATTTGCTTCTCCACATCCACTCTCTGCCCTTCTCTGTTTTCTTTGCCCAGGAAGGCTTATCTGTATGGGTTACATCAATGAGCCCTCTAGCCCTCTGATTTCTGGTTGGGTTGGTTAATAAGGACTCCTAGAAAGAGATCAGAGGGAAGTAAGAGAAATGAGCTCCATGTATTCCGGCTCCTTCCCTATGGAGTCTTTTCAGACTGACTTTGTTCCTTAACTGAAGATCACTGTTCCACTCAAGGTGGCCAACTACATGACACTCTACTATTGGATTCTGGTAACCATACCTTTCCTTCACACCCTTGGAACTGTTACTCGCCCCAGGGAACTGCACTATACCCTGTGGTTTCCCTAAACACTGCCCACATCTTATCAATAGCCCATTTATTAAGCCCTCCTCAGACTGTCCTAATATGAGGCTGGCATCTTTCCTGCTACCATGCTGGCTGATACAATGTGTCCCAATTTTCAGTTAAAATATGTAGGCACTAGTTACACATGGCGCCCACTAGAAGCTCTGTTAAGAAGGAGGTTATAGTAGAGGGAAGATATTTACAAAGTTTAGTACATAGAGAATCTCAAACTGTAAGAATAGCACGACTATTAGCGTTTGAGACAGGATGTGGCTCTCATGTACCTGAGCCAGACTCTATGTCTTTTAAGCAGTTTAGTTTTGAAAACATTATTTAGACAGGGACACATTTCCAAGTAGAACACATAGTCTTTAGACAGAATCTATTTTTAGACCAACACACATCAGAAACTCAAGTATTTTCTGCCAATTCCACCAGTATCTTCGCATAGGATGTTTAAAGTGCTCAATAAACCTATTTCACAGGCATAGTCCATACTTTTTGAAGAGTGAAACATAAAACCAAATTATCATCTGCTTATTCTTTACTAGTAATCAAAGTCTAGTTGACTACAGAGAACAAAACTATGCATCCAATGTGAAGAATTTCAGATCCTGGGTTGTGTGGGGAGAGAGAGAGAAAAGGAGAGGAGAGAGGTGTGGTAGACAGAACAACGCAACCTCTCCCCAAATGGCCAAGTCCTAATTCCTAGAACCTGCCAATATGTTACCTCACATGACTCAATAGCCATTACTAGCTTTGGAGACAGAGGGGGACCCCAACCCGAGGAATGCAGGCAGTTTCTAGAAGCCAGGAAAAGCAGAGAAATCAGTTCTCCCCAAGAGGCTGTAGAGAGAATGCAGACCTGCTAAAATCCTGCTTTTAGGCCAGTGAGACCAACTTTAGACTTCTCCTGAACTTTAAGGCAACTCATTTGTGTTGTTGTAAGCCACCAAGTGCATGGCTGTTTGCTACAGCAGTAATAGAAAGCTGATAGAGTGTAAGACTGAAATCCAGAACCAGAGAACTGAGCCAGGGAAGGAAGAAGGGTTGGAAACTGATGGATGGCAGAGTCAGAACACACTGTGGGCAGCACATCCAAACTGCATATGACTTGTTAATCCACACTGCAGGCAAGTTAAATTCACTAAAAAACAAATCTAGATTTTGTTTCAGAGGCTCACACTCCTAAAATGCTTTCTTGCCTTTTGTGATACCCAGTAGAAGCCTTTTTCTTTCCTCTCAGAGTTTCTGAAAATTAGTAGAATGCTTGTAAAGCTATCAGAGAGCTTTATTGGCTTTGTTCAGAAGGATAACATCTGTCTTATATCTTATTCTATGACTTCCTGGTGGCCATATTGTAGAAAGAATTACACATTAAAAACAATAATTTTTAAAAGTCCCAAAGCATCCTATCTACAAAGCACTAGGATCCATTCATTCTTTATATTCTATAGAAACTCACTGCTAAGCACCCTGCCATAGCCATAGCCACTTATTCCGGAACGGGCCTTACCACACTCTGACCCAGCTGCTCCCGAAAGAAATAATCCATGTCTCTCTTCTGCAGGCTATCCAGGTAATGCTGAAAGCGAGTGTATGTATATGGGTAGCAGTAAGCAAATTGGTAAGTATCTTCTTCTCGGTCAAAACAAAATGCAAATGACATCACATAATTCTTCCTATGGTCCGGGCAGCGGTAATAGTAAACATTTTTAGGTGGCAGCCTTTGCCTGAAAGATACAAAGAAAAATAATGGTCATATCAATTGTTCAAGCTTCAAAAGGTAATAGACAGAAATAAATGAACAACAAAAACTGTAACATCAAAAACCCCAGGTGGTGGTCAGGGACAACAACACATACCATCCATCGTCAAAAAGAGACTGGAACCTGCAGCACTTTGTTCAAAGTCCAGCCCTCCCCTTTATCAACTGCTTGGACAAGGCAATGTTAAACAAAGATGAACAACTCTTATTCATTGTTTATTCTTATTCTGAGCACCTATTATATGCCCGGACCTTATGTTAAGTTCTTGACATACAGAGGTAAATAAGGTAGGCAAGGTATTGTTTTCATGGAATATGTATAGCAGTGGGGAAGCTGTCAATAAAATATTGAAAATAAATATACAATATAGTTATGGAGTCTAAAAATGCTTTGAGGTGAAACAGAGCATGATGTTACAGCAACATAAATAGGGATGTCTACTTTTCGTAGGGATGTCGGGTTGTTGTATTACAAGGCTAATTCAGACCTTTACAAACAACAACTATGTATTGTGAATATTGAAGGGCAGAAAGACTATTCAACACTTATTTAGATTATTGCTATTATTTTTCTACAGACCATTTCATAAGGCTAATTTGCCAGAGAGGCACTTTGGGAGATACCACTTTGAAATAACGCTGTGCAGGCAATTTTGCGAAGCCGTCATGTTCCTTCTCCAGGAAGCAACATGGAAACACACATGTGGGGACAGGCACAGGGTTGCAGTCACCACTCCTGATACTTCTTTACGTCCCCTACTTCACAGGTTCACTCAGTCAGCCATGCTGCAGGAGATCCAAAGCATTCACACTAACAGAGGAAGCCTCTCATTTTTGTTTCTTCAGGTCCTGTTAATTGTACAAAACCCACCTCAGATAGTGTCTTTTCCATGATCGTCCACTGACAATTTCAGGCCAGCTCAACTCTCACACTCTGTATTAACATGCTTTTTTATTGACTACTTCCTAAGTCTTATCTGTTAGGATCAGAGTGGTAGATCTATAAGGGCCAATATGTTTCTGGGGCTCTGGCACAGACAATGGGGAATGGGAGGTACACCTGTAATGGCCTGACATTCAACTAAGCCAAGGGGCACGGAAACATATAGAGGAGAGTGCACAGAGGAGGGTATCCGAGATGAAGTGGAGGAAAGCAAGAATGGCGCTGGCCCCAGGTAGGGCAGCCTAAAAAAACGTGTTAAGAGCTCCAAGAGCTTAATAACACACCCTTAGTTTATTTCAGAACCTGATTTCTCCCTTGGTATCTTTCTGAAATTGTATAAACAGGCATGGTGGAAGGTGAGGCTGGGGGCTTCCTGTGGAAGAGCAGAGGTCACATGACACTGATGTTGTAAACAGACCAGCTTGTGCTGCTTTTCTGTAGCCCTGGATGCTATGAATCCATTCAAACATTAAGCAGAATGAAGAGACGGGAAAAAGACAAAAGTAAAGGAAGAAATACAAGGAAGGGAGGACTGAGGGAAAAGAGAAAAAAAGGAATAGACAGGAGATATTGAGCAGGGGTTGTTTCCAGGGCTCATTCCACACCTGATTTAATCCTCACAGCTATTCTGTCCAGGTAGAGAGTGCTATTCCACTTTGCGATGTGGCCAAAGCCGGGATTCAATTATGTCTTTATCTGGGTCCAAGTTCAGTACTTGTAACACTTCTCCGTGGTCCCTCCTGATAAATTGCGGGCTCCTGGAATTCCAGCTGTGGATGTGTCAAAGGTCAGGAGACAAGAGGGGACTAGTAAAATGTTACGACGGCAAAAAATTGATTGTGGCTAGTGCACAAAGAGTAATAAGGAAATAATAAAAAACGTGTCTGAAGAAGAAAGCAGAAGCCAGATAGGAAAGGGACTATATAAACCAGAGGTCCCCAAACTATGGCCTGCGGGCCAAATTGCGGCCACCTGAGGCCATTTATCTGGCCCCCACCGCACTTCCGGAAGGGGCACCTCTTTTATTGGTGGTCAGTGTATGGAGTACTGTATATGGCGGCCCTCCAAGGGTCTGAGGGACAGTGAACTGGCCCCCTGTGTAAAAAGTTTGGGGACCCCTGATATAAACCATGTTAGAAAATTTAAACATTGCCCTGAGGTCACAGGTCAGAACCTGAAAGTGCTGAGAGAGACAGGATGTGGTGTGAACAGCACCAGGAATACAGCTTTTCACGTAGAAGTCAGTAGTAGTATCAAAGGCTGTCTGGGGTGGTAGGCCCACCCATAGAATCCATTTGTTTCCTACTCCCAAAGCCAGGAGGAATAAGCATGCAAGTAACAAGTCTTCTTGTAATACAAAGATAAGTTTGAGATGACCTCCCAAGACATGCCTCCTTTCTAACCAGATTGCTACCCAAAACCTTCCTATATTGAAAATTTGGAGATGCCAGTGATGAGAGTGAGAGATAATGGCCCGGGAGGTACATGGGGAGTGAAGAAGAAAGTTGTCCCTCTTGATTCTTCTGTACGTGACGTGTCAGAGAAGAAGCAGCTCTTGGGAGGCAAGAGAGGAAGTATTAACCTTCGGAACTGTCAGACCTTAGTTCTTTGTTGTATTCAGCAAATTTCATTAAGCAGAGTTTGGTTTAAGACAAGAGGTAAAGGAATCAGGGAACTAAAATAATTGAGGATCCAAGTGAGATTATTAACCATAGAGCTGTATCAAAGGAAAAAGTGGAAAGAAAAGAGTGGGAAATGAAGAGCAGAGAGAGCTCCGGCCAGGGCATGGAGTGGAGGTCGAGAGAGTGGGCGATGGTCTGCGCCTGTGTTATGACTGTAGGTGCAGGGCTGTGAGGCTGCTGAAGTAAGCCAGGCTCAGGGTTCTGGATGTGTATTCAAGGTGAATGCCAGGGAGAGTGGCCTGGAGGTCCCCAGTGAATGGTCTGTAATAGTCACTTCAGGCCCTGACTCAGAGGTCTGAGTCTGAGCACAGGTGAGCATGTCTTCATAGACAAGTGATTCCTACAGTCACAGGTCCCTCAGGCAATGATGCTGATGTTTTCAACTCTTCATTTACTGATATATCTGATCAGGGCCCATGCTTTAAATCCAATCACCCCAGTTTGCTCCTATTCTAGCCAAGTTTAGCAACTTGACTCTGAGAGCCTGCCTCTCCACCAAATTTGATTACGTGCTATCAGGAGAATTCATCGAATGCCTGCAGCTGTCCCAGCTCCTCTCCTGAGCGGGTCGGATGCCTAACCCAATTTGCAGACAGAGTGAAGGTAATGGGCTCTGGGGTAATCATTCAAGGAAGCTGAGATGCTGCTCGGGGCTTAGATTTTTCAGATTCTGCTATGGATACAAACAAAAATCTATTTGAGAAAGGCTCAGCAGGACAAATTTGTGAGGACTTCCAAGTAACACAGAGAATAAAAGCAAAGAGGACAGGGATGTGGGAGCAGTGACTCATTAGGAATGCATTTCCAGTTTTCTTCTTGTTTTGCTCACTGTTGTTTTCACCGTGTCTCAGGCAGGGTGTTAAATGTTTGATAGGCATTATCATTTAATCATCCCAATAACACTATGAGCTATGGGCTATTAGCATCTCTTTTACACAGATGAGAAAATCAAAGCTCAGAGAGGTAAAAGTCCCATGAGGTCTCTAGGCTAGGAAGCAGCAGAGTCTGTATCAGACACAGGCTAGTGTGACCCTGAAGTCTGTGCCCAGAGTCCCGACAGTATCTTGCCACTGACCTTTCTCCCTTACCGCGCACCTCATAGCCTTACCTTCTGCTTCCAGAAATATCTGATTTCATGGTACTACTCTCCCAGTACTCTCCCTAAAAACTTTCAAAACAACTCCGTTTCCTTGCATTTTAGTTTGACCCACAGCACTGCTCAAGATCAGCCTGTAATTCCAGCATCATCATCCAGGGATTTTATTTATATGACCAATTTACAAGTTCCTGACACAATTTTGTGTCGTACCTGCAATACCTCTGTGCCTTTATATTTGATATTTCCTCCTCTTAGACTGCCTCCCCTGCCATCCTAACTACTTGGTTAACTGACTCACAGATGTAGCATACTATGGATTATCAATAAAGGTTTAAATATTTTTTACAATAAACTAATTAAATAATAAACGAAAGAATGTATAAACAAATACCTATCCTTTGCCAGACCTCCTCGGAAGCCTTCTCTGACTATTCAACTTCCATTAATTTTTCTTTACTTTGACATATGATATTCAAAAATGTTTTTTTTTTTTTTTCAAAAATGTTTTATCACCTGGTTTGCCTCTTAACAATGGGTAACAAAAGTAAATGAGAATTTCTTCAAAGAAAAGGTAGGATTCTTGAAGACAGGAACAGTGTCACCTTTTCCTTCTCTCACTAGAAATGGTACAAAGAAGTGTCAAATAACACTCGTTATTTTAAAAAGCAATGATAAAAAGAAAAGAAGATAAATGGTAGGCATCATAGGGAGGCAAGTTTTAGCTCAGCATAAAGACTCTTTAACATTCAGCTGAAGGGAAAGCAGAAAGGTCCACATTACAGGGCAGTTCAGTGTAGGAATCTTACAGGGATCCCATAAGGAAAGTTCCTGTACTTGTTGTATTAGGCTGGGGCAGCCTTCTGATTCCATTTAACACAGATAGTATGAGATACCAATGGGAACAATAAAACAATAATGCTAATAATTATTACAATACTAATTTCTAATACGTATATATCATTGATCATGTGCTAGGCAATTCTAAGTACTTTATAATGTATTAACTCCTTTAATTCTCACAGCAATCCCTTGAAGTTATTCCTATTATCCCATTCATAAAAATGAAGGCAGGGTAGGGTCAAGAATATATGACACCACAGAAGACTCCAGAAAAATAAGAGTCTATAATACCGGATCCGCCAGAACTTCAAGAAGTATGCAAGACCTGTGTGCTCTCAGAACTCAGTGACTAAAGGCTGACCCAGCTCTTGGAACAAGCCATCATCTTGGGTCCATGCTAAGGACTGAAGAGGACATCCACATAGGTGAAGGAGACCCATAATGTGAGCACACACATACACACATGCATGTACATACTCAACACATTCACAATCATAGGATACATGCCTTTCTATTATAACCTCTATTTCATATAACAATGTGACTACATGCCATTCTCCACATTAGATTGGGCCCTCCTTGGAAACAGGGTCCATATATTGTTCATCTTTGTTTCTGCAGGATCTAGACAGAGCCTTGCATAAAGGAAGTACTCAGAAATAATTATGGATTGTATAAATTAATAGATTTGTGAGTGAGATTTAAGAATTATTATGAGTGATATTTAAGAAATTAGCAAACTAGAATAAATAATTTCAGCCACATCAACCAACATATATAGATTGTACGCTCATCATGTGAAGCTGTGAGTCATGCCCTGAATACATTATCTTCTCAGAAAGCTCCCTGCATTTTTAAATGTTGGTCTGGCTGTCTTTAATTGCCTTTCCCATACTTTTCTGCATAGTGAATTCCTACGTAGAGAAGCAAGGCCCAGCTCATACATTTCCTCTTTGAAGTTTTTGTCAGCAACTCCAGGATGAACTAATTGCTCTAAATACTAATTGCAGGCACTGCTGTATTTCTGATTCATCTCAAAATCAATAGCACTTAGCATGGTGCTTGACCCTGAAGAGGAGCTCAAAGCGTGTTTGTTGAATGAATGAGTGAATTTATGACTTAATGAATGAATGATTCCTTTCCATTTGCCATCCTCTCTGCCTTCTCTCCAAAATGTCAGTCAAATCCCCAATGCATCGTTTCGGATGTTACCTGAGCCCGGACGAAAAGGAGAAGCCCAGGACCTAAAGATGTATGCAAGTCTCTCTAAAACAACATCATTCCCCAGCCCTCCTCAGGAATCCTAAAAGACAGGAATCCTAATTTCTTCCCCAATCAAGCAGAAAATATGAATATGGATAAATGAATTCCAACCCCAGGGTCTTCTTTGACAGTAGACACAAACTTTCTCTTCAAATTGGCAAAAGGGACATAACAAAGAACCAGCCTTTTCAGACTGTAAGTCCTAAAGGAGGGCTGCAAAGCAAAGTCACTCAGACACCTCCACAGGGACTGGCATATATAAATGCCTCCTGTACGCCAAGGATGCGCTACTCGCATGATGTGCACCACGTTCTGACTAATAAACACATATTCCTCCTACCATACCAAGCCTGTGCTACCTGAAATTCATTCAACAATTGCAATTGCAGGAACAGGCTGTTGGTTCTCCTATTTCGTCTACCCAGGGTGGAAAGCAAACTGGCTTCCGGCTCCACGGGTATATTTGAAATTGGGGTGAGGTTTCGATTCCTCTTCCCTTCATGAGGGCAGCTGAGTCTCTGGTTTGACATCCACGCCAGTACGTGGCCCATAGTCTACACTGGGCTGGAACAACCCAGACCGTCACTGGGTTTGAGCCAGGGGCCGCCTCCTTTTCTTCCCTGGCATCTGGCACAGCTAGACACCTGACATGGATGTGCACATTATAAAGCTACCCTCCCCAGGCAAATAGGATCTGCTCCTAATTCCAATCCTATCTTCCCCAAAACAATTATGATAGGGCTTCTGTCACTAGCATATCTATTCTTATCTTTCTCCTCACTTTGTCACAGCTAATCTCGTGGTGAGTCATGGGGAGGGGGAGAGAGCAGGAGGGAGCACTCAGATACAGGCAACACATTTTTACACCCGGAGTCTAATCAGATTACCATCTTATCAGGGGTGATGGGCACTGGGCAGGAGGAGAGAGACAGTGCCACATACTTCCAGGGAGATTTTGATAACAGAAAGACACTGCTTTATTTCTGAATTAACCTTTTTGTCCTACACACGCTATTGTTTATTTCTCAGAGTCTATGTGTAGGATTTTTTTGTTGTTGTTGTTGCTCTCTGCCTCCTGGAGAAGGACACCTACACACAGTGGCAGCAGCTGCTTCTATTAATTTCAGGCCATTAAAAAAATTAAAATTAAACCCAATTACTTTGGCTGGTTTAGAGCTGGGGAATAGCTGAGACTGATTATTCCCCCTGGTCATGAACAGCAACAATATTCCTACCTACGTGTGGCTGCTGGCAGAATGCTAATGCAGCCAGAAACTCCAGGGACAGGCTCCCAGCACAAGGAGAGACTAAGTCATGTACTATCTTCTCCAATCCAGATTCCTAAGATGCTGTGAGAAGAAAACACTGGACAAGAACTAGGAGCTGGGTAACAGTCCAAGTGTAGTCCTGGGACAGGACTCTTTCCCTTTGGTGCCTCTGTGTAACCTATGGTAATTAAAATGTGTTCCTCTTACGTGAAAAGAAATGCCTTCAAAAAACATCATTTGCCAGGCTGTAGAACAGTTCACGAAGCAGTATCAGCATGGTGGTGTTTTGGGGTGGGGAGGGGTGGCAGACTTTAGCTGCAGTGGTTCAAGTTTGCACCGAAGTTTTGCATCCAAGTTACCTGGGCGCTGCATCCTGTGTGGAATAATAATAAAGTTTCCAGCTGTGAAGTCACTGGACTGGAATGCCTGGCAGTCGCCTTGCATAGATAGAACCCGGCGTGCTGAAGGCACTCAGTAAATATTTTGACGGACGGAATAAGTAAGTCAGGCAGTGCTGGATTTTGACTGAATAGACAGATTGGAGTTCAATTCCAGCTCTGGATGCCTTTTAGAAAAGTAGTTACTGCAGGGTAGAAAGAACGTGGCCTTGGGCTCTCTCTAACCATTTCCATTACTTATTTGTCATGTAGCCTTGGGTCTGGGTTTCTACATCTGTAAAGTGAAAATGATAGCTAGCACATGGATTTGTTTTGAAAATTAGAGATGAGATTAGTACAAAATAGACACAAAATAGATGCTCCTGAGATGATCACCATGCTCTGTGTAATGGACAGTTGGCATCACATTTATCTCTTGGTTCAGAACAATGAATTCCAATTTTACACTCAGTGTACTTATATGAACTGGGCAGAGCAGGGAGGGCAGGGGAGAAAGAAAAAACTGACAAGGGATGAGAAACCATTTAAATACACAGTCATGAAAGAAAACCAATGATAATCTTGTTTTCTCTTCCTGACCATTCCTGGGCCCAATGTAACCAACAGCTCCCTGTCAAGGAGACACACTCTCTCATAAAACTAAGTGTGCCCAACCAGATACAAAAAGGCAGTTAACTCCTGCAGGTCCCGCATGGTGGTGGGAGAAGTATTCAAAGGTGCTGCTCCCCACCTCCTGGGAGCCTGCTGTACCAGCCTACCAGCAGCAGCCTGGGCAGCAGCCTGCGCAGCAGCTGGCCAGGGGCACGGAGCTTTTAGTCCACTAGTTGGGATTGATAGGGAATGTGGAAAACTATTGGTTAGGTGAATGGAATATATGTTTGAGAAATAGAGACTGAGCAGTCCTGCTTATAGAGAGGAGTCTGATTGCTCTTGGCATATTTATCATATGGTGTAAATCTAAAATTATTTATTTTATTTTTGGTCACATTTTATAAAAATATAGTGCAATAAACCAGAAATTATCTCAAATACAAAAGTGCATGTTTTAGGAAACTCAAGTACTAACTTTCTATTTCTCATGATATTCAGTGATGAACATGTAATTTGTATAAAATGTTTCTCCATATTTATGATCCACTGAAGGGAGTGTATGATAACATGACCACATAAAACCCAGCAGACACAAATCTGCTAAATAAACATCAGCACCTACTTGATTTAAGTTATTTTAAGAAAACTTATGCCCAAGGACTATAATTTACACATGTAAAAGCAGAAGCGTGGAAGAAAAATGATAGAAATATTTTAGAAGAACAGTCATCTGCTCTAAGTGACAAGCCACACTTCAGAGTGATGTGTAATGTCACTTGTTAGAGTACATGACTCTTCTTGTAATACATTTCCAATCATTTTAAATTCCAACTCTTCTTACATATAAAGTGGTAGCTGTTAATGGTTTTTTTGTGTTTTTTTTGTTTTTTTTTTTTTTTGTATTAGCAGAACTGAAAACAGCAGTGTTATATCTGTGCCATCAGATGTTTCAAGTAGAAAATAATTTAACTTAATTCCAATGTAATTTAGTTACTTTCACTCAATTCATGGACTCATAGCCAAGCTTTTGAAAACTTATTCTGTTGAAGGTAAAATATTCCTTTTGTGGTAATAATGCTAATAATTCAGTTAAAAAATGTTTCAATATTCATGTTAAAATTACTTATTTTTGTTATGGTAATATAAATACAACTTTTGATAAAAGAAATACACTTGTTAAATCAACAAACCAATAGAGTAGAATTTTTTTGTGTGTGTATTTTTCTGAAGTGAGAAGCAGGAAGACAGAGTAACAACAGACTCCTGCATGTGCCCGAGTAGGATCCACCCGGCAAACCCACTAGGGGGCGATGCTCTGCCCATCTGGGGCATTGCTCCATTGCAACTGAAGACATTCTTACACCTGAGGTGGAGGCCATGGAGCCATCCTCAGCACCCGGCCAACTTTGCTCCAATGGAGCCTTGGCTGCTGGAAGGGAAGAGAGAGACAAAGAGAAAGGAGAGGGGGAAAGGTGGAGAAGCAGATGGGCACTTCTCCTGTGTGCCCTGGCTGGGAATTAAACCCAGGACTTCCACATCCTATGGCCAATGCTCTAACACTGAGCTAATAGGCCAGGGACTAGAAATTTATTTTAAATTGATTTGAGGTGCCCATATAAATTATAACTGTATCCAAAGAAACTTTTATTTTCTACCTTCAAAATAGAAGCCATACTTTTCAAAATGTACACAAAAAGAACTATAAAATTTTTTATGAAGTTGACACTAAACCACATGCAAAAGAATTTTTTTTAAGGTTCGGGAAGGTAGACCATACTTATTTTCTTTACTATCTGCCATCAATGGGATTTTAGTGACTTTGAGCCTTTAATAAACTGCTTTGTTAATCAGCATTGATTTTGCTTTTTTTGTTGTTGTTAATGAGACCCCTAAACTTTGTTAATGAGACCTCTAAATATAAACAAAATTTTGGTTGTATTTTGTTCAAAATCAATTGCAAATCTTTAATCATAAATTCAACAAATAAAGCACCAAAGTATTTCAGATTTTAAAGCTTATATCAGATTGCAATTATTGAAAACAAAATTTACAAACAAGAAGACATGACATTTCTTCTCTACAAAAGTGAAGGAGGAACCACACACTAAATGACGAAAGCACAACCAGAGGACAAGGTTGAATTCTGAAATTCAGTGACTGTACCTTAGGATACCAATGTTTGGGAGAATTTTGATGAAGCGAAGCTCCTATTTTAATACTGTACCAGACTGTAATAAAATTTAGGAGGCCTACAATTTTGTGGGATCTATATTTAATGAAAATTTAAAAGACTCAAAAAGAAATACTTTATTTCACAAAAGTTGTTTTATATAAAAAATAGAATCCAAGAAAATGTCTCTGAAGGGAGTAAACAGAGAGTAACTATAAAAATATCTGGACAAAAAAGTTTATATATTTCAATAGTAAACAACTTATAACTGTGACTGTACTGTAGTTAGGAGAATTTATAGCAAGTTTACCAGGTACCTCAGTAGAGGTATAGAAATAGTGGCTTTTACTAAAGAACATTATAATTTACAAAAAAGAAACAGTTGCATGTGTAGACAATTCCAATTTTAATCATAAAATGCAATTCTGAAGAAGACTGAAAGCAATGTAATCAAAATCTAAAAATAATAAAACCATATTAGAAAAAACTATTCTTCAGAAAATTCCAATGATCTAATATTAAATAAATATACTTTCAATCAAGAAACAGAGTAAAGCATGTGAAAGTATGCCAAAAATAACTGCACTAGTTTTAGAAAATAAATACTTTTCAAAAAATTTGCTTTAATGAACTTGGATATATTATTGTAAGTCCACTAAGTTCAATATAATAGAAAAACTCTTGGTCAATACATGAATATTTCAAAAAAACACAAAATTTTATTTTTAGTTTCCCTGTTCACTTTCAATTGAGATGATAAATTATGTGGTCCCATCTATATGCCTACATGATTGCTCCTCCGGAATGTCTCAAAGTTACCTCAAATTCAACCTGGTTAAAATGGATCACCTGATCTTCCCCAAATCTGGTTTCTGAAAATGCTCCCAAGTCAGTTAATAGCCCCAACAACCCCACCCATCAACCTTGATGTCTTCCTCTCTTTCACCTTTCCTTTTTTTTTCATTCAATAAATATTGCCCGACAGCTTCTTCCTATGCTGACCCTCTTCTAGATGTTGGGGAGGCAGAAGTAAAAAAAAAAAAAAAAAAAAAAAGTAATGTCATGGAAATTAAATTCTAGTGAGAAAGAGAGATAAACAAACAAATCGATATATAATGTAGTGTAAGGTAATGACGAGCGTAATGAATACAAATAAGGCACGGTGAGGGGACAGAGAGTAGTGGAGGGGAGAAACTGAATGATGTGAGGAAACAGCCCATATATATGTATGTATAGAAGAAAATAGCGGTCCAGGGGGAACAGCAGGCACACAGGTCCAAGGACAGGAATAAGCTTCCTGTGCCTCCAGGAACCGCAGGAAGGTCGGTGGGACTGAACAAGAGTAAATTAGGTAGCAACTGATAGAAAATGAATTAGAAAGGGACAGAAGCAACCAGATTACGGGGTGTGGCTGGTCTTGGTAAGAGTTTTGTATGAGAAGCCATTGTAGGGTAGGAATACTGAGAATGATGAGAAGATTTTATTCACATTTTAAAAGGAACCCCTGAGCAGGAAAACAGTCTGTGGTGGGGAGAAGAGTGATAACAGGAGACCACTTGGCCCCGACTTCTGAAGGGCCCCGTAAAACCCCAACTTTACACTTTTTTTAATGATACCAAGTTTGATTTCATATGTGCAATTTTAACATTAATAGTACATAATATTTTTTATTTATTTAAAAATATGGTTAATATGTATTTTTATTTTCCCGGTCTCTCTCTCTTTTTTAAGCGGCCCAATATTTTCTTCTGCACCCAGGGCCTCAACCGACCTTAATCCTCCTCTGCCACTTGGGTAGCTATTTCAGGGGTCCAGGCAAGAAATAATAAGGAGTTGGATTAGGGCAAAAGCTATGGAGGCGGTAAGAAGTTGTGGAATTTGGAATTGATTTTTCAGGTAAAGACTCTAGGATTTACTGATGGGTTGGATATGTGAAAGAGACAAGTCAATCATGTTATTTTTTGACCTGATACCATTTAGTAGGTAGGAAATTTTTTCATGTTCCATCTCACTGTGGTCTTTCAATTCTATTTGAAGTCTATCTTGAAAAGTTATCTTCAGTCTGTTTACTTGTCTCTACTTCCACATATTTGCTTGTTTGCTGAAAACATCCCTACCCCACACAGCTTCCTTTTTCCTCATTCTTCCCTCCGCCCATCCCTTTGCCACATGGCCTTTTCAGACCTTAATTGGATTATGTCACTTTCTAAATTTAAACTCTCCACAATTCCCAATTATGCAAAAATCAAATCCAAACTCTTCACATGACTTTTTTTATTTCCTCAGATGAACCAAGTTCCTAGTCTATCCTTGGACTTATGAATACTTTTTCTTCTTTTCATTCTGTTTCCCACACTAACTCCCTCTCTTGCCTTGCTGACTTCTAACCTTCATTTTTGTTTTAGCTCAGGTTATTTTTCCTGTCGCCATCTAAATTAGACTCTGTTATTCTCCCTTGGAACAACAAGGTCCTTTCCCTCGAAGCACTACCTCAATTTACAATTATATATGTATCTGTGCTTGTTTACTTATAGTTTACATTTCTAGGTGGGTAGGCACAATATCTTCTTTGTGTTCACCAATGAATAACCTAGCATCTGACACAGTCCCCATACGTGGCAGACTCATAGTAGGTGTTTGTGACGTGAATGGAGTAGATATATGCAGGTGACGAGATAGTGACAGAGAGGTAAGAAGGCTGATTGTCAGTGGCCTGCTCGGGACAAAAAGTTCTAAAGCCACTGCTGGCTAGTAGGTCCCCAGCAGAGCTGGGGCAAGAGAGGGACCTGTCATGGAGTTTCTAGGCTGTTCTCTGAGTTAGATTTTGTAAGAGCTTCACATAGTGCTTCTCTCAGGGAAAAGGTAAAGGTGTTAACCACCCAGACAAAGGCTCTCCTCCCCTCTCCCACAGCCTGTAGTGCCCTGGTTTGTTTCTGGAGTGTCCCAGCTTCTCCTTCCACCATCATCACAGCAGATCTTTTCAGGTGAAAGAGCCTAAAAAAGCAGACACTCAGCCTTAGCATGTGAGGAGCCACTATGAGGTCTCCCGGACTCTAAATGTAGAGCTTGCCAAGTTCACGAGGCAGGGGGCTCTCGTCCTAATGGCTTGCTAGGACAGAATGGTTATGGACTGTCCCCTGCACTCACTGAACAGGGTACTACAAGTTAGGCATGACCAAGGTTGAGGGAAAAGGACCATCTGGAGTATCATGTGGCTGTAATCTCTTCCCCACCCTCACTGTCACCACCAAAATGTAGCACAGGGAGCACCTGCTCATTCATTGAGTGAAATAAACTGAGGCCCCCACGGGAAAGACTAAGGAATAGATCATGGAAATAGATTCAAGTGGCCTGGAGTCCAAGGAAATGGCCTAAATTCCAGGTTGCCAGGCACAGGGAGCTCAGCCAAAATTCAAAGTGAAAAATGATCTGGTCCAAAACTAGGTTTCCAAGCTCGGAATGACACGGGATGAGAGATGGTGATGCTGGAGCCACTAAGTCAGCAGCTAAGGAAGCAGACTGCCATGGAGAAAAACAGGGAGGGCGGGGAGCAACTAACTCTCAGCTCTCCAGGGCAGGAAGTCTCAAGTGGATGAAGATGTGATCAGAGCCAATGAGGAGGAGGGCAGAATTATCTGACAGAGATGATGCACATACCAGGTCGGGTCTCACAGAACTGAGTCTTTTCTACCATGGCAAAGGGACTCAGAGGTCAGATCTACCCTGCCAGAAAGGAAAGACTGGCACGGAACCCTGGAAAGCAGAATGGGCATCTTGAGGGCTATCCCCTAGGACGTCAGTCTCTAGACAGTGGATGTGGAAGCCAGGCCAGACCAGTGCTCCACATAAGTAATAACAATGTGAAGACCTGTGGCTGTGTAAGGAGAGGCAGGCTGCAAGGTGTGGGCCTAGAACTGGAGAGGCAAAGCCCTGAATGAATGAGGCGTGCACAGTGCCAGGAAGACCTAACACAGGGGGCAGGGAGCTGTTTCCCTCCGTAGCGCCAGCAGAACTGCTGCAGTAGGTAGCATAGCAGCTGCAAGACCCCCAAGGGAGGAGCTTAGCAAGAGGCATCAGGTTATTAGGGTCAGAACAAGTGGGAGGTTGGGACTGGAGACTGACATCGGAGCCAGAGATAAAGGCAAATCCACTGTCCATCATCCCGGAAGAGAGAGTCTGGTCAGGACTTAGTTGTGATTGGAAAAAATGCTGAGATCTGGAGGAAATTTTATCTTCACGCCAGTGCCTCTCACACATCATCGGCAGGACTGGACTGAGCTCCCCACATGGCCGAGACTAAGTCTACAGGTAAGCTGGGTTGTCAGATCACAGGAGCCTGCTGACATGTGTCTCCAATATCTAGCCCACTATCTCTAGAGTTACTTAACTTTGGGCTCACTCCCTCTGGGAAGTCCTCCTTCCACCTACCCTGGTATGCCCCCTCGCTCCCCTCTATGATCCCTGTGCTGCCCTATGTTGATATGCATCACACTTTATTATAGCTTAACATCGCTTTCCATTTAAGTGAGGTCATGCCTCTATTTGCGCATTATAAAGCCGTTGTGGCTAACTCAAATCTGGTACACAGTCCTAGCTACATAAATAATGCTAATGAATGAACGAGTGAGTAAATGAGAGAGGGAGGGAATAGCAAAAGATGAGGATGAAAAGGAAAGTAGGAGCCAGATCACACAGTAACTTGTCAGTCACGTGTGGAATAAAGACTGCCCCTAAAAGAAGTGGAGGGCCACTAGTGGATTTTAAGTATATTCTCAAGTGACCCCCTTATACTCCAAGGCCGTCGGCTTCTATGGGGTCACCGGCTATGCTCATTAGGTTATCCCCTCACAAAGTAAAGGGTTAAAATGCTCATTCACAGGAGCTGGCTCTGACACTTTGGTCTTCATCACATGAAAGACGGTGTCGAAGTCAGCGTCCCAGGGCCTGTCATCCACCTGGGAGCAGCACAGGTCCCTTTTCTACACCACTTATCTTCACAGTTAAAAGTGACGTGAACGAGCTTTCACACATCAGGGGAATTGTTAATCTTAGAAACTGAATTCACTATTTCACAATGTCCCACTTTTCAGGGTTATTACATTGATCAAAAGAATACAATGGACTCAATAAAGAGCTTTTAGTAATTGAAAAGAATGACTGAACTTCTCAAGCCACCTACCAGCTTCCTGAAATTTGGGGATCAGAAGTATAGGAGGTGAAACCCTTTTTATTTTCTTCCAATAAGAAAATCTTCGAGAGATTTTTCTTTGTAATCTGTCTGGGAGCTCTATAAACTCTTTACACGCACACACTCCACACTTTTATAGAGAAGAAGGGGCTTCAGGGATAATCTAGTCCAGTGTCTCTCATTTTATTAGTTTTTTTCAAAAGTGCTTTCTTCAAAAGAAGGCAAGCAGAGAAGCACACTATAAGCAAACTAAACAAACAGATGAACAGAAAACAGGGTAAAGAAGGGTGGGCTTTGATCTGGTTCAAACTTTTCCTTTTATAACCAAAATCTAGAGAAGGAAATGACCAGGACAGAACCACACTGATGGCCAGTGGGGGAGCTGAGAACGGCTTTCCCGGGTTTATTTGTGTTGTTCACTTATCTAAAAATTATTCATCGAGTACGGTTCTTGATGCTGGGAATAAATGAATATCTATAACAATGCTTCTGTTTTTCTGGGAGAGAACAAATAGGCAAACACATATATATGTCAGGCAGGGATAAATGCTACAGAGTAAAAAGGACAGCCTAAGGGAATAGAGAGTGAAGGAGGGGCACTAGGTTTGTCCTGCAAGGTTGACAAGCAAGGCCCTTCTGCTGAGGTCACACCTAAATGAAGTGGAGTGGTGAGCCCATTGGCTTCCTAAAGAAGAGAGTTGCAGGCAGAGGGAAAACAAGTGCCGGTCATGTCCCCCCGCGGCTCCTGCTTCTCCAGGACAGAGCACCTGCTAGGTGCCAGGAGTTTCATTAGTCCTTTTACTTGCATTAATGACCATTCAGAATTTGGAGGCAAACAGCTCTGGCTTGGGATCCCAGGTTTGCCAGGAAATTGCCTTATTCTCTTTTAGCTTCAATGTTTGATTTTTTTAAAAAATAGAAATAATATTATTTTCCTTGCAGATTTGCTCAAAGACCCTACTAAGAAAATCCATGCAAAGCTGCTGACATACACCTGTGCTCCACAGCGTCACATGTCCCTTCACTTGGCCCAGAGGCAGGCTCTTGTTGCAGTGGGTATTAATACATTGTGACAGCTTCGCTTCTCTTTCTTCTTCCTACATGCAAACTACCTTCTCTACTTAAATGACTCCTTCCCCAGTGGGTGTAGCTTACTGGAGTCGCAAGGGAAGGCCTTGCTGTCCCATGCCAAAGCACAGAACCCTAGACTGGGCTAATCAGACATGACCCTCATGGGATCTGTATCTTGAGTAGAGAGGAAACAATGAAAGACTTTGTGTTCCTTCACGCCCAGACCAGACTGTCCTACTCAAAGGCCACTTCTGTGGCTCCCCCTCCCTGATGCCAAAGCCCTTCGCTTCTCGCTCACTCTCAAATCCAGTCTTTCCTCACCTCCCATGAATTCTTTCAGTGCCCAATATCCTTCAAATGCATTTCCTTTTGCCTAAGTTAAACAGAATAGATTTCTATTCTTAGTAACTGAAGAAACTGTATCTTATACACATATACACAACCAATTTACCTGGAGACAATGAAAACAACATCAACATAAGCCTCATTTACCTTCTAGATAATTAGAATTATGTCACTGAAAAATAATATTGATAAAGAAAAATTTAAATGCTTCTATGGTCTTTGCCAACTCATTTAACTCTCTGAAAAGCAATTTCTTCAACTAAAAACAAAACAAAACAGTATTAAATTAGCTAATCCTCAAAGGAGCTTTACAAAGTTGACATTCTAGGATTCCACAGTCTACGAGGTGATGAATCTAAGAATTTTATTATAATGTCAGTTTTTTATCATTAAAGTTTTAACCAAAGGCCATATAAGAAAAGTTTTTTAGATATGATAGTCTCAAATCCTACTATGTAAGCACCTGCCTATTTCACTTCTATGAAGGGGTAGCTCAAACATTTACTGCTTCTTGGGTTAAGTAAGATTTAGGAGCAGACTGGTAAAGACGGAGTGGGTTTGATGAAAGATGTCATTTAAGATCACAAGCTAGTCAGGGTATCAACTCCAGAGGTCGACACTGAGACAGAACATCCCCAACTAAGCACTATTGACCATTACTGGAGAGATAGACGGGGTGCTCTGGGAGGGATTAGTGAAGAGGGTGCCTTCAAAGTGAATCTTGACAGCAGGTTAAGATGGGGTTTCTTGGAGGAAAGATTTCTCAGGCAGAGAGAGTGTATTTGGCAAAGCCTGATGATGAAATTAAGGGAACGGGGCCCCATAACTGAAGCATAGGTGTACGTGAGATCACTGGTCAGGAGTCTGAACCTGGTTAGAGGAAACGAGGTGAGCTATGAATGTCCGACAAGGGACTATCTTCAGTCAAATGTACCATACCTATGCTCCACTTTCTCTGGGTATCTTGTCCTGCATGCATCTCCTGCCTTGACTACCAAGGGAGGGAGAGGATCCAGGTAGTGTCCGAGTCCACATGGTGGACTTCAGAGAAGTGTTAGCTAAAACAGAAGAAATGAGCAAATTTCTTTTCCAAGAAGGACCAGTGATGGGATTCAGCTGGTTTGCACTGGCTCGGTAGAACTGATACCTAATTTTTTGTTGAGTTTGGCAAACTGGTTGTTAAAATGGCAGTTGTAATCAAGGTTCTCTCTAAGGTGGGCACCTGCCTAATGTGGAAATCACAAATTTACATTCCTTACTCTTTTTTAATGTTCATCCGCACAACAGCATATTCTAAGCGCCCATAGTAATGTTCATTCTGTCCATTGGTTGAAAAAAATTGCAAGTGAGGACGCCAATCAAGAAGCAATATAGAAATACATTAAATAACAGGTTTTTTTGGACAGGTATTATTTAATATCTTTTTATTAATATTTTAAAACCCTTTCTTATAATCTAGTTTTGTGTACCTCTTTTATTGTTCTTATATAAGTATCAAATGCATGAAATAATAATAGACTACCTTTGGGTATATCTTTTTTTATACTTAAAATGGTCATTAGGACAGAGACCCGGTTGTTAAATTATTTGAATCCCACCACTGGGCGGGACTATTGGACCGCAGCCAGCTTCATAGCAACCGCTCTCACAACTCACTGGTCCTTCTGGAGGGTTGAGGGGGGCGGGGGGGGATCCCAAGCGAGGTCTGTTTGGGGAGGGTGAGGGAGCGTGATAGGACGACAACAGGAGGGAGGGCTGGGACAGTGGAGTGAGTGATGGGGAGGCCAGGCATTTCTTCTTCATCCAGTTTTCTGTTTTGAAGCATAAGACTGAGAAAGTGTTCTGCAATTCAACAATTTATTGCAATGAGGGGGAAAAAAGAAGCAGCAAAATATAAATTCCTTAAGGTGAAGACAGAGGCGATGGGATCAAGAGTCCAAAGGAGAGAGAGAGACTTTACTGGAAGATGGACTAGAGAGCATGGCTTGTGTCAGTCCCAGAGGCAGAAATTGGAGAGCAAATTCAGCCATGGTTCCTGTCCTTCTGGGCTGAGACTGTATAAAATTTGGTATTTCTCGAAAATGAGTCCATGGCTTCCAGCTGGCCAAAGATGGATCCCCGGCATTGTGGGGAAGAGTGGAAGGAATGCAACTTTGCTTTTTCTGGCTTAGTTTGCATCAGATATTGCATCTGTAGTTACTTGAAAATCAGTCTGGATGGAGCTGTACCAGTGTCCATGTCACTATGTCACCACGAGCAGCAAAGACTAAGCTGACAGGAGTGCTTTCGAATGCCCGGAGCCCGCAGGTGCAGCCTGCAGGAAAGGGGACTGCAGTCCTCTCGGTGAGGTTCTTATGCCCCACCTGGCTACTTCCAATTTCAAATTTGGTTAATTCTCCATTTTCTGCTAAGAAAAAGACTGAGCAGCTCTATCTGGATAATACAAAACTCAAGCACATATTCAGCGCCTTCTCTGTACAAGCATTTCTCTAAGTACAAGAAATTTACAGATGAATAAGCTATTACCCTGTTCTGCTGCCCCAAGAAATTCAGTCTTGCAAGAAATACAGACATCCTGAGCACAGGAAGTATTCTGAGTGCTGTGTGAGAGGTGTGTGCACATGTAATGGGACCACAAGGAATCATGCGTGACGTGACAGGGCAGGTCATCCAGACCCATCTGAGCTGGGCCTGGAGAGAAGGATGGTTAAGAGCTCAACAAGGAATGAAGGGATAATGGGGAAAATGCCTCAGCAGAGAAAAGCACAGGAGGACGGAGCTGGGCTTTTTATAATGTTTAAGGGAACAGGTTTTTGTTGCTTTTTCTCCCCCCATTTAATAATTTTCTTTTTAAATGTATTTTTTAGTTACACTTGACATACCCTATTATATTAGGTTCAGGGGTACAACATAGTGAGCAGATATTTATATCCCTTATGAAGTGAACACCCCAATACATTTAGTACCCATCTGACATCAAACATAATTATTGTAATACTATTGACTAGATTTTATATGCCATATTTTACATCCCCATTTGCATTTCTGAATCCCTTTCCCCCTAGCCCTCCTCCCATCTGGCTACCATCAATTTGTTCTCTGTATCTATGAGTTTACTTCTGTTTGTTTGTTTTGTTTGGTCATGTATTTTGTTTTTTAGATTCCACATATAAGTGAAATCATATAATATTTTTTTTTCTCTGTCTCTCACTGAGCATAATACCCTGTAGCTCCATCTATTTGGCCACAAATAGTAAAATTTCATTATATTTTGTGCCTGAGTAATATTCCGTTGCATATATGTACCACTTCTTTATCCATTTACTTATCTTAGGTTGCTTTCCATATCTTGGATATTGTAAATAATGTTGTAATGAACATAGGGGTGCATATGTCTTTTCTAATTAGTGTTTTGGGTTTCTTTGGATAAATGCCCAGAAGCAGAATCACTGGGTCATACAGTAATTCCATTTTTAATTTTTTGAGGTAACTCCATGCTATTTTCCATAGTGGCTACAACAACTTACATTCCCACCAACAGTACAAAAAGGTTCCCTTTTCTCCACATCTTCACCAATACTTATTTATTGATTGATAATAACTATTGGCAGGTGTGAGGTGATATCTCATTGTGGTTTTGATATGCATTTTCCAGATGATTATTGATACTGAACTTCTTTTCATGTGTCTGTCAGCCATCTCTATGCCCTTGTTGGAGAACTGGATATTCATATCCTTTTTTTTTTAATTCTTTTTTTTATTAACTTTAATGGGGTGACACCAATAAATCAGGGTACATATGTACAATGAAAACATCTCCAGATTATCTTATCATTCAATTGTGTTGCATACCCATCACCCAAAGTCAAATTGTCCTCTGTCACCTTCAATCTGGTTTTCCCTGTGTCCCTCCCCTCCTCCCTATCCCACACTCCCCTCCCTCCCCCCACCCCGTAACCACCACACTCTTGTCCATGTCTCATAGTCTCACTTTTATATCCCACCTATGTATGAAATCATGCTGTTCTCAGTTTTTTTTCTGATTTACTTATCATATCCTTTTTAAATATATATATTTCCATTGATTGAGAGAGAGAGAGAGGAAGGAGAGGGAAGGAAAAAAAAGAGAGAGAGAGAGAAGCATCAACTCATTGTTTCACTTAGTTGTTTGATTTTAGTTGTATATCATGTCCATTTCTTTTGTTTGTGTTTAATAAAAAAATGTATTTACTTAGAAGCATTCTGAATGTCAAAAAAAGAACAGTTGCAACTTTTTATTTGCAATTACAGAGTGGTATTCGGTTAACAAAACAACAATTATTTCATATAAGCTGCATCAGAGACAACTGAAAATGAAGAAACTACCATCCCGATATGTAGCTAATCTGTGCTATACGCCAGCAAGAACCTGATTTAAAAATCCATGTCATTTACAAGTCCCCTCCTGTACCAGGCAAGGTCAGTGGCTATTGAAAATACCACCAAGACAGGGCTATCTAAACACATATTCGGTAGTGTGTTAACTATACAAAAACAATACTGTATAGTTTACAGATAAATCTTACACAGCCTTACATTTCAATTTATTTCTTTAAAAGGGGTGAGTTGTGTCCAGGGGGATTGTATTTTATAGATATTAAAAAAAAACTGTGCTAGAACCAACTTATTCATTTTCTTCATCTTCTTCCTCCTCCTCTTCATCTTCCTCATCTTCTACCCCTTCCTTCTTTTTCTTGCTTTTTCCATCCTTGAAACCTCCCCCCCCCCTTTTTTTTTTTTGGCCACATCAGGTTTTCCTTTAGCTCGGTATGCAGCCATATCCTTTTCGTATTTCTCCTTCAGCTTGTCACCTGCAGCCATGTGACTCCACGCCTCTCCCCGCTTCTTTGCAGCATCACCAATGGGCAGGCTGGGATGCTCGCCTTTGATTTTTGGGCAATACTTAGAACAAAACAAGAAAAAGGCTGAAGGAGGCCTTTTGGGTGCACTGGAATCCTTGAACTTCTCTTTTTTTTCCCCTTGAGAAGGGCCATAAGTTTCCACTTTTCTTTCATAAGGGGCCTTGTCTGCCTTTGCCATGTCTTCAGATTTTCCTTTCTCTTTAGGAGACCTAGTCTTCCACCTCTCTGAGCACCTCTTAGAAAACTCTGAGAAGTTGACTGAAGCATCTGGGTGCTTCTTGTGCTCCTCCCAGCAAGTTTGCACAAAGAAAGCATATGATGACATTTTTCCTCTCAGCTTCTTAGGATCTCCTTTGCCCATCTTTAATTACTTTTCCTCAGTGAGCAAAGAGTCGCCTAGTGCCATCCAACTTGCACTTGCCCCAGCTCTATCACTATGGAGCTCAATGTACTAGAATTATCATGTCCATTGTTTAAATCAAATTTTGTGTTTGTGTGTTTTGATGTTGAGCTGTATAAATTCTTTATGTGTTTTGGATATCAGTCCCTTATCAGATATATCAGTTGCAAATAACTTCTCCCATGCAGTAGTTTGCCTTTTTGTTTTGTTGATGGTTCCCTTTGTGATGCAAAATATTTTTAGTTTGTTATTAATATCATATCTTTTTACACACATGCTAAAACACTTCTAGTGCTTTTTTATTGCACGTGAAAAAAAAAGGTTAAGCTCATCACCATGATGTGACCTCCACTTGCTCTGTCTGGCTCTGCTTTCTTTCCTTCCTTCTCTGCTCTATCCCCATGGATCCTCTTTCTGCCCTTCAAATGTATCAAATGGATTCCTACCCCAAGGCCTTTCATTTGCCATTCTCTTTCTCTTGAATGTTCTTCCCTCAACTCCTTATCTTTCAGATCTCATCCCAGATGCTACCCTTGAAAAAATCCTCTGGACCACTTCATTCAGATTAGACCCTTAACTGTGGTAACTCTCTCTCTTTCATTCTCTTTTTTATTTCCTTCATAGCACTTGCTACAATCTGAAATTTTGTTTCTCTTCACTAAAGTATAAGCTCCTTGATGGTAGACACTCTGTGCCTAGCTCTTCATTGTCTAGAAGTTATTGGCACAATAATTGAATAGATTAATTCAATTGTGATAAAAACCCTTGCATTTGGGAATGCAGGTCCCACAATAAAGGCAGTTGATAGATATAAAAAAAGATAGAACTAATAGCAGTGGCCATTATAGTAATAATATCCACCAATTAATGGGCATTTTCTGTGTGGAGCCCACTACCTTGTTTAACCTTCATGGTAATCTTGGCATATAAGAACTATTAACCAACTTTTTAAAATAAAGTGTTTGAGATAGAGTTCACTTTTATGCCAATGTTGTATTGCTCCTGAATAAAAGAACTAGAATTTGAACCCATTCTCTCTGACTCCCAAATCCAAAATTTACCAATTCAATAAAAAAGGGGTAATTGAACCGCTAATTTCCCTGCAAACACCTCAGAACCTTGCCACCTCAGACGCCTTCTGCACATTATGATTACATGTGAGTGTGTCATTGTGAGAGAAGGGATGCCTTCAGGGCTGAATGAGAGGAAAAGGCAAACCTCGTAGTAAATCACAAATCTTGCCCTCAAAGAGCCAAGGATTTTCTCTATATTTAAACTCTAGGCACACTCACCTTGGATAAAACACTCAATATATCCAGTTCTATATTAAAAATTTAGAAATGTTGGGGGGAAAATCTATTTGCTTTAGATCAAACACTTGAATGCAAAAGGATCAATTCAGTTAATTTCCTGGATCTTTGACCTCATAATGGCCAAGAATTATATTTTGTGTGTGTGTATGCGTTTATAGTTTAGGTCCAAAATAAATGTGAAGTGACATAAAAATGTATATAAATATTAAACAACAACAAAAAAGAAAACAAGAAATCATGGGAAGGAAAATGAAAATTTGAAGTAAGGTTATACAAACAAATCTATACCATAAAGTCCTTTGTACTCATTAGAAGTAGCTTTTACATTTGAGTTTCTTAGTAGCCAAAGGAAGAAAAGAACTAAGACCAGTCATATAGTACACAAAATTAAAAAATAATCCACTTGGTTGGGACAAAAAGAAGCCAGTTGCTCACAATTTGTCCTGGTTGTGAAACTTGACAAATATTTCTCAGATTTTCATAACTGTTTTCTAACCACCTTTAGAGCAAATTCTTTAAGAAAGTTTATTAGATTTATGTATTAATTTCTAAAGAGAGAAATAAAAGGTGTGAGAGAGAGAGACAGAGAGAGATACACAAATTTAATCCATTTATTTATGCACTAACTGGTTGATTTTTGTATGCGCTCTGACCAAGTATCAAACCCACAACTCTGATGAATCAGAATGACACTCTAATCAATTGAACTACCCAGTCAAGACTCATAAGACTATTTTTATGGTCTCCCTCAATGCAGGCCAAGGGCAATATATTAAGGGGCACTTCTACAAAGGCAACTCTATGAAGCATGAAGATAATTCAGTCCAGGTATGCAGCTCTCAGATTATCTTGCATAATCCAAGGACAGGAACATTAATGAACTGTGTATCACTAAGCCAGCTTCCAGTAATGTTATTTCTTGCAGCTAGATTTTTATTTAGAATAAGATAGCAAAGAATTTGAGGTTCCACTTTGTGTCAAATCTCCAGAATACAGATATTCCACTCTAGTAATTAAATGCACAATATTTTATTATTACGGTCAACTAAGTGGAGAATAATCTGAAATGCTATTTTGAAAATTAAAACAAAACTGTGCACCAGCGTAGGTGGCTGAGGGAAGAATATGTGAATAGGGTCGACATTAACCATGAAACAATATATAAATTCTAACCTAATGTATTGACAACTGGCATAAAATTGTGGACGTTTTAGCTTTAAACTTTAAGTAAGACAGTATACTTACATATTTTCTCTTTTAATTAGAATCAAATTTTTATTGGAATTGTTGGCTATTGTGTTGAGCTTCCCAACAGCTTCCTTATAATTCAAAGAGACAAAATCTTGGGAACAACTGTACATTCACTATAGAGTACATTTGACCCGAGTTTTAAAATGCCACTGGAAAAAATGTCCTGTTCAGTGATTGTGTTTTAAAAAATAAAAAGGTAGCTGCGATGAAGAGAAAGCAGCATATGGGATAAAAACCCTACAAGTAAATTGTCTGCCAAGTGCTGCTGTAATCCTCGTGGCATGTGCTTCCTAGAGAATGCTAGGACTTTTGTCAACACACATAGAGTAAACAATAGGAAAAGACTCTCATATATAATTCATCACTCTATCAAGTTAAATACACACAAAGACCTAAATTGTGGGTTGGCACAGACTAAATATTTAAAATCTTCCCACAGTGCATCAGGTTCTTGCTGTTGTCATTCCAGATGATGCCCAGAAACGTTACTAAACCAATGAATGGGTCTCATACTAAAACAATGAGATCAAGGAATAAATCAAAGATACCTTGAAACAAATGAAAATAACACAACAATCAGAAATCTATGGGACACAGCAAAACAGTACTAAGAGGGAAATTTGTAGCATTACAGATCTACCTAAAAAGAAAATAAAAGGAAAAGAAAAAATGAACAATCTGACCTTACACTTAAAGGAACTTAAAACTTAAAAAAGAACAAAGCCCAAAGTCAGTAGAAGGAAAAAATAATAAAGATAAGAGTAAAAATAAACAGGCGGTAGTGCAGTGAATAGAGCACTTGCCTGGAACACTGAAGACCCTAGTTCGAAACCCCAAGGTCACCAGCTTGAGCACAGGCTCACCAATTTGAGCTTGAGGCCACTGGCTTGAGTGTGGGATTATAGATATAACACCATGGTCGCTGGTTTGAGCCCAAGGTCACTGGCTCAGCTGGAGCCTCCTAGTCAAGGCACATATAAGAAAGCAATCAATGATCAACTAAGGTACCACAATGAAGAATTGATGCTTCTCATCTCTCTCCCTTCCAGTCTGTCTGTCCCAGTCAGTCCCTCCCTCCCTCTCTCTCTCAAAAAAAAAAATAAAATAAAAAAGAATAGAAATAAAGAAAATAGGAACTGAAAAAAATAAAACCAAGAGCTGGATCTTTTATAAGATAAACAAGACTGACAAATTTTAACCAGATACATTAAAAAAGAAAGAAAAAAGAGAGGAAGCAAATAAAATCAGAGATGAAAGAGGATAAGCAATAACAGACACCAAAGAAATACAAAGCATTGTAAGAAAATATTACAAACAACTATATGACAACAAATTGAACAATCTGGATGAAATGGATAAATTCCTAGAAACATACAATCTTCCAAAACTTAATCTATAAGAATCAGAGAATCTGAATAGACAGATTACAGCCAGTGAAATTGAAGCAGTAATCAAAAAACTCCCAACAAACAGAAGTTCCAGCATGGCTGACTTTACCAGTGGATTGTACCAAACATTCAAAAAGGAATTAATACCTGTACTTCTCAAACTATTCCAAAAAAGTTAAGAAGAGGCAGGACTCACAATCTCATTTTACTAGGTCAGCATTATTTTAATTCCAAAACTAAAGACACTACAAAGAAAAAAATTATAGGCCAATATCCCTGATAAACACAGATGCTAAAATCTTCAACAAAATATCAGCAAACTGGATCCAGTAATATATTAAAAAGGTCATACACCATGTTCAAGTGGGATTTATTCCAAGAATGCAAGGTTGGTAAAACATCTGCAAAATAATAAATGTGATATGCCACATAAACAAAATAAAATATAAAAATCACATAATCATATCAATAAATACAGAAAATGCATTTCATAAAATCCAGCACTGATTTATGGTAGAAACTCTCAGCAAAGTGGGACTAGAAGGAATATACCTCAGCATAATAAAGGTCATATATGACAAATACACAGTCAACATTATACTCAAAGGACAAAAATTACAGCATTTCTCTTTAGATCAGGAACAAGGCAAGGATGTCAGCTAATATAGTACTGGAAGTCTTAGCCATAGCAATCATACAAAAATAATAAAAGGCATCCAAATTGGAAAGGAAGAGGTAAAACTGTCATTATATGCAGATGACATGAAACCGTATATAGAGAACCCTAAAGATTCCACCAAAAAAATCTGCTAGAACTGATAACTTAATTCAGTAAAGTAGCAGGATACAAAAGAAATATCCAGAACAATTGCATTTTTATATAACAATAATGATATATCAGAAAGGAAAACCAAGAAAACAATGCCATTCAAAATTGCTTCAAAAAGAATATAATCCTTAAGAATAAATTTAACCAGGAAGTAAAAGACATGTACTCAATAAATTCTAAGACACTGAAGAAAGAAATTAAAGAAGATACAAAGAAATGGAAGCATATACCATGTTCATGGACAGGAAGAATTACCACCATTAATATGTTCATATTACCCAAAGCAATCTATAGATTCAACACAATTTCTATCAAGATACCAACAATGTATTGCACAGAGCTAGAACAAATATTCAAAAAATTTTGGGAGACCACAAAAGACCCTAAATAAGCCACAGCAATCTTGAGAAAAAAAAAACAAAGTTGGAGAAATCAAACTACCTGGTATCAAACTATACGATAAGGCCATAGTAACCAAGACAGCAACGTACTGGTATCAAAATAGAAATATAGATCAGTGGAACAGAACAAAGTGCCCAGAAATCAACCCATGCCTATATGGTCAATTAATATTTGACAAAGGGCAAAAGAACATACAATATGGTAAACACAGTATATTCAATAAATGGTGTTGGGAAAATTGGACAGCTATATGCAAAAAAAAATTTTTTAAAGGTACTAGACCACCTTCTTACACCATACAGAAGAATAAACTCAAAATGTGTTAAAGACTTAGTATTGCCTGACCTGTGGTGGCGCAGTGGTTAAAGCGTCGACCTGGGAACACTGAGGTCGCCAGTTCAAAACCCTGCACTGGTTCGGTCAAGGCACATATGGGTGTTGATGCTTCCAGCTCCTCCCCCCTTTCTCTTTCTCTCTCTCTTTCTCTCTCTCACTCTGTGTCTCCTCTCTAAAATGAATAAATAAAAAGAAATTTAAAAAAGACTTAGTATTAGACTAAAAACTATACATATTATAGGAGAAAACATAAGAAGTAAAATTTAGACATTTCTCTTACCAATATTTTCTATACGCCTTCTTGCTCAAGGAAAACAAGAGATAAGATAAACAAATGGGATCATAGCAAACTAAAAATTTTTTTGCACAGCAAAGAAAACCATCAATTAAATGAACAGTCAACCTACTGAATGGGAGAACATATTCGCCAACACATCCAACAAAAAATTGGTGTTCAGTTTATAAAGAACTTATAAACTGAACACCAAAAAAGCAAACAATCCAATTAAAAAAATGGTAAAAGGACCTGAATAGACATTTTTCTAAAGAGGACATATGGATGGCCAATATACATATGAAAAGATGCTCAGGGTCACTAATTATCAGAGAAATGCAAAGTAAAACCACAATGAGATATCACCTCAAGCCAGTCAGACTGTCTATCATCAATAAATCAACAAACAACAGGTGCTGGCCAGGGTGTGGAGAAAAGGGAACCCTTGTGGCTCTGTTGGTGGGAATGCAGAATGGTACATCCACAATAGAAAGCAGTATGTAGTTACCTCAAAAAAAATATAAATGGAACTGCCTTTTCACTTAGTCATCCCACTTCTGAGAATATATCCTAAGAATCCAGAAACATCCATTTGAAAGATATTTGCACTCCTATGGTCATTCCAGCATTATCTACAGCAGCCATGATCTGGAAAGGGCCCAAGGGCCCATCAGTAGATGAGTAGATAAAAAAGCTGTGGTACATTTACACAATGGAATACTACTCGGTGGTATAAAAGAAGGAACTCTTACCTTTTGCAACAGCATGGATGGACCTGGAGATCACAATGCTAAGTGAAATAAGCCAGAGAGAGAAAAACAAGTACCATATGATTTTACTCTTACATGAAATCTAATGAACAAACTGAAATAACAAGCAAAACAGAGACATACTCATACATAGAGAGCAGGCTGACAGCTGTCAGGGGAAGGTGGATGAGGGGAGGTGGAAGGATAGAGCATAAGAAGACAAAAATACCCACACAAAAACTGATGGACACAGACAACAGTGTGGTGGCTGCCAGGGTAGGAGGAGGAGAGTAAAGGGGTACAAATGGAGAAGGACAGAGACTTGACTTGGGAGGCAGGGGTGAATGCAGAATACCTGTGCAGAGATGTGTTATAGACTTGGACGCCTGAAACCTGTGTAATTATGTTAACCAGTGTCCATTCAATAAAAATATACTGACAATGAACAACTGAATACAAAAAGATTTTCCCTTTAATAAAAATATTTAATATTTGAGTGCTTAACACCATTCTCATCACCTCATTAATCGCTGTGCTCTATCTTACTGAACATGTCTGATTTAAGTCATCAAAGGCACATCAAGAGTATGCCATATAATATATACTGTGTGATATTTTTACATATAATTTCTTAGTTGAAACCCAATTCTACTTACAAAACTGCACTTCACACAAATACTTCTTAAACAGAGTTACTTATAAACCCAGATGCATCTTCCGACTAAAACTGTATTGAGTCTGCCAAGTAGATTTGGAAATCATGGGTGAAAATTAGCCAAGCATTACAGCTAATAAAACTGTTAGAAGAGGAAAGAAAGAAAGGAAGGAAGGAAGGAAGGAAGGAAGGAAGGAAGGAAGGAAGGAAGGAAGGAAGGAAGGAAGGAAGGAGGGGGGGAGAAAGCGGCAAGGAGGAAGGGAGGAAGGGAGGAGGGAGGGAAGGAGGGAGGGAGGGAAGAAGGGGAAGAAAGAAAGAAAATAAGCCAAGCACTTCTTTGACCAAGCACTGTTTTTTCCATGTCAATTTCTTTCTTTTTAAAGATGACTTTCTTTACAAAGAAGACATTAAATGCAATGAAGACATAATCTACTTAATTAAACAGCAATTAAGGATAGCATCAGTTATAAAAAGTCATTGCTGCATCAAATGATATATATTATAAAGATCTGAGGAAGGAATCATTTTGCTTCCAAATTCATTCATTCCCAAATACGACCAAGAGCAGGAAAGAGGAGAGAGAACAGGAGGAAGAGGGGAAAGCAGTGAGTTACTAACATTAATAAACATGATCATTTTAATATTAGCAGCTAACACTTATTATGGGCTTACTATGTAACCGGTACTGTTCCATTCCATTCATTATTATTTACATGTCCCTTATAAAAATAAAAAACAGGTTTGAGAAGGTTAAGTGATTTTCTGAAGGTTACACAGCCCAGTGGTGACCTTCAGAATCAGAATCCTGATGTGTATAACCCCAGGTAATCTATACTAGTTACTAGTTACTCTACTTCTGACCAGGAGTACTCTGCATCAAGTGCCAAGGAAACAGCTACATACAAATCATACAAATGGGCTTACTGTGGTATTATCTCCTCAGGTTCTAATAGAATAGCAGAGAAGAGAGGGCTTGTGAGCTCTCTAATGGCCAGAATGCATTCTGTCCCTGCTCTACACACTGATCCAATCCTGGAGCTTTAAAATCTAGTTAGATCCTGCTAACTCTCAAATTTATATCTCATGCCCTACCTTTCTGCTGAGCTTCAGACATATATTTGCCCACAAGACATCTTTACTTTCATGTCTAATAACATCTCAAACCTTGCATGTCTGAGACAGAATTCTTTATTTTCTTCCTTTTCTTCCTTCAATTGCACTAACCAGTCATTGAAGCTAAAAACCTAGCAGTCATCCTTGGTTCCTCTCTCTACACCTCACATGAAACCCACAGCACATTCTTTGGACACTGGGAAATATATTCAGTACTCCACCTCTAGTACCTAAGCCCTGGCAGCTCTTCCCTAGACCACTCAAGTCACCTCCTTACTCATCTCCCACAAACCACCACTTTCCTTCTGCTGGGCCACTGCAGCTGCCTCCCAGTCTGAGCTCTCCCCACCCTCCTCCTTGGTCCTGCAGCAACCTGGGCAGGGACCTCCCTGCCTTCATTCCTGCTCCGCCCCTTCCCTGGCCCCTTTAGTCTATTCTCTAGCCAGCAGCCAAGAGATGTCTTACACATATGTTAGATCCACATCACTTCCTTTGTTGAAAGCCTTCTAGTGGCTGCCCATTAAAAATTTAGAGCAAAATTCATCCAAAGTCCTCACCCATGGCCTACAAATTTCAACATGTGAGCCAACTCCCAGTCATTTCTCTGATCTCATTCTTACTACGTGCTTACTCTGCGCATTGACCCTGGTCTCTTTGCTTGTCCTCATCTCGGGATCTCATCCCATGCTGTTCCCTTTGCCTGGAATGCTCTCCTCTACATCTTCAGATGGCTCACTCCCTTATTTCATTCAGATATTTGCTCAGAGCTCTCACACTATCGAAAAGAATCCTTCTTTAACTCCCTATTTCCTTCCCTGCCTTAATTTTCCACATGTCACTTATCAGTAGCTGATATTATAATGTATATTTGTTTTACCGTGTGCCTCACCCATGAGAGGAGACAAAAAGCTCCCAGAGGAAAAGACTGTTTTGTTCACATTGCATCCCCTGGATATACAGTAGAGCTGAACACAGTAAGTGATCAGCAGGAACCTATTGACTGATTGCGGTTCCTCCAAGGTCCAACAAAAGGCTGGCTCACAATTGGTGCAAAAATATTTGTTCAAATGGACATAGATACCAAAGGGTGTGTGACAGGTGAGTGAGATCTGTTTGGAGCCAGCCAGACTCAAGGTAGCATGGCTACCTTTCCCCTAGCTTGACTGAGGTAAAACTGACAAAACCGTAATATATTTAAAGTGCACAGCTGATGATTTGATAGATGTATACATTGTGAAAGAATTCCCTTTGAGTCAACCAATCCATCACTTCACATATTTACCTCTTTTTTTTTTTTGTGAGACCACAGTGTTGTCAACCATAGTCAACATGGTATACCTTAGACTCTCAGACCTTATTCATCTTATAACTGAAAGTTTGTACCTTATTACCCCTGGCAACTACTTTTTGACTCTTTGTTTCTATAAGTTAAACTTCTTCTTCTTTTTAGATTTCACAGTATATAAGTGATATCATGGTGCAGCATTTGCCTTTCTCTGTGTGCCACATTTTACTTAACAGGGTCACTTTTAAAGCCCTATTCAAGGGACAGTGGAGAGTCCAGGTGAGTATGGGTGAGTAGGCCAAGAAACAGGCTCATTTTAAAATCCTATCCCTTGCAATGTGGACAATACTAGAGAATCTTATCTAATTAATTGATTCCTTCTTTAAAAATGATGAGTTGGGTACTGAATTATGGAGGAGGGGATGAAATCTCCATTCATTTAGACTGGCTTTTCATCCTAGTTCCCAGAATTAGCATTCCTGTTTAGTAGTGCCCAACCTCAGCTTAAACATCTCCAGTGCCTAAAAACTCAAATTCAACACATTTGTTGAATGAGAATGATGTGGCATTGCCAGCTCTATCAGTTCCCCTTTGACAAATGCAGGGCTAAGCAGTTCGTAAAGAAAGGAAAAAGGAACCAGTAGTTTCAGAGCACCTACTATTTGCCAATACCTGTGCTAAATGCTTTACTCAGATTATTTAGTTCTCAGAACAACCTTGGATGCAGAAATTATTATCCCCAATTTAGAGATAAGGCATTTAAAGTCTAAAGAGATGATGGGAGTTGCCTAAAATTAATACTAGAACTGACACAATTTCACGATTTTGTAAAAATAAACAAAAAACAAAAACAAAACAAAATAAGACGTGAGGAGAAAGTTAATCCTCTGGGGCCCAGAATGAAACTAGGTGACATACTTAAACCAGCTAATGCAGGAGCAGGGTGTAAAGGAGGACCCTCTTCAAAGGTGGAAGTGGAATGTAGAAAAAGCAGATGGGTAGTGTGGTACCCAGAGGCAGGGAGGGGAAATGGAGTAGAATGTTTACCAGACCTAGAAGCTGAGGGGCACTTTACAGCACCTATGACTTCAATCAAGGGACAAAGTCAGCCATTGTGACCTCTCAGGGAGGAAACGGGAGAAATAAACCGCACAACATTACTGATGATCTTTTGGCGGTGTCCCGGATTGACTGAACTGCAATGGAAAACACCTGTCAAGGGAGTTTGTGGGTGTGATCCGCACAGGTCAGCCACAGGGCAAGGTTGAAGGTAGAGCAAAAGGGTAGAGAGATGATCGGAGGGACAAATGAAATATATCCTGCATACCCACTTCAAGAAGGGGAATTTGAATTACACCACTTTGTCTAAATTGCTACATTGTATGTTCTAACCTGCCAACTCTTGTTTTGTTCGCTATGATGCAAGGAACAGAGGATTCTCTTTAAATGATTATTATTTTGTAATTACAGACCAATTTAATGAAAATTATGTGCTTTTTTAAAATTAAATTCTCTGAAAATTCTTCTTTGGTACTTTATGAACATTCCATAGTTCTTTCAGAGCATTCATATACAGCCTTTTTAAATTGTTTCTCTAAAACAATTAGAATTTCATTATTATATTTGAAATTTTAATATAATCATTATAATGTCAAAGGAAACTTCTCTGAGACACATTTATATTTTCATATTAATGAAAGTGCTGTTACAATGTTAATAGAAAAATGGGTTTAATCAATTATTTAATTCATTCATTAACTACACACTACCCCCAAACTCAAGGGAATGTGAAATAAACAACTCATTTAAAACAACACAAAGAATGCACTTTAGAAACTCTCAAGGTATAGTCAATAAGTTTAAATCATTTTAAGTTGGAATGACTGTTCCCACAGGAAAAGGAAGAGTATGCCATGCGAGGAGAAGGTAGTCCTTTGAGCTAGAGTGGCCCAGAGCAAAGCCTCAGCTCCATAGTTAACTAAATGTGTGATTTTTCAAGAATCTTCCAGTCTCTGAGTCTGTCTCTTTGTATATGAAATAAGTGAAATAATACGAGTCTCACAGTGTGAGGATTGTGGTAATAAAATGCAAGGGTTCTATGACAGTGCTTGGTACTACTCTGAAGATACTCTGGAAATACAGAATATTAAAAATATTAATTTTTATTCCCGAATAGGGTTTCTTTCAGATATCCTTGCCTCCTTTTCTGCTTACAAAAGGGCCTTTTTTGCCCTCATCTCTCATATCAGAACCTGAAACCAGTCCTAAACAAGGAGACCTTCACTATCTCCCCTCTGGTGAGCTCTGTCCCATCATTCTTTACTCCCTAAGACAAAGGCACTGCTAATAAGACAAAGACCCCGCCCCTGCCATCTTGCATATGCATATCTCTGACTTAGCACAGAAAAGGTAAAAAAGGTCAAAGTTTTTTTATGCCTCCAATAGAAAAGAGAGGACCCCCCCCCCCAATTCTGACGTACTCTAAAACCCAAGGCAGGGGTAGAGAAGCTGGAGCTAAGAAACCAGAAACCTTTGTTCTGGAAAGGATAATGACCTTTTCCAACAGGCCCATTTGCTTGGCACGGTCTTCCCTGGGGAAGGAGGCAGCAAAGGAGGCTGGAATTAGGGGCAATAGTAGGTATTGTCATAACTGCCATCTTAGAAGGTAAGGAGCAAGATCAAAATCAAAACAGACTTTGATTAGGAGGAGGTCCACAAGGGCGGCTGCCAATGATGCAAATCTCTAAGGCGCATTCAGCATAACACGGGACAATGAGGTGACAGCAAGCGTCCCACGTGACAGGACTCTCCTCTGCGTGTTTGGAGGAAGAAATTGATAAGATGTTGGGGTAGAGGAGTAGAAAAGAGAAGACCCCCAAGCCTGAGCTACAACAGAGTTTTACTAATTGTCTGCAGAGGGAAAGTAGGTCCTCCTCTTCAGGTTTTATTTTGCAGAAAGGGTTTGCAAATTTGGACCAATGCTGAAATTTTCAAGATAACAGAGCAGAGGCCATGTCCTGCCACCAGGAGCCTTCCTTCTTCCCTCTTCTACCCATAAAGCACTCCAACATTTTTTCTAGATTAAATTACTGAACAAATATTTATAGAATATCAGATCAGCGAGTTTCTAAACCAATGGCTGGCTTGAGACAGCCACACATTTTAATTGCCAGCTATTAAGTGACTGGGTTTGAGACTATCATTTTGTTCCTTTTGACTTCAAATCCTAAGCTATTTTTATTTATCTACCTTGTATTTAAAGACAATTCAAAATCTTATGATAAAGAATGATGTTCTGAGGGTGGAAACTCAGAAAATGGAGAGAAAAAGATCTGGGAGTCAGTTCCAGAACAGGTTTGTTGGGCTACTTTTCTTGGGTTCACATTGAAGTTTTGGTCAATAACAGATCCATCTTTCTATATAAACATTGTTTTTCTAGGCAGGGAGGACCTTGCTGTCTTCCTTCATTTCAATAACCTCACCAAACTTGCCTCTACTCTTCCAGTGAACTCCTTGTGCCTCGTTTCCATCATCCAATAGAAGGGAATTACGACAGGCTGGAGTAAAAAGATTAGACTGGACTCCTGGTCAAGGCTTGGAGGCTGGGAGGCCCCACATGAAAGACTTTCATTTTATGCAGAGAAAAACCTGCAAGGACTTCAGAGATGTTCTTTTCTGTATGGGCCTGACCCTGACCCTCACCTCCATTTCTACTTTTTTCCTGGGGGATTCCTCAGGGACCTCCTTTTCCCTGGACATCAGGGTGTGGGCCCCATCAATAAATATAACTTATTTTAGTTTTTTATATTAAAAAGAACCATTAGAGAAAACAGATGCAAACCATCTGGACTAATAAATGGTGGTTGCCATTATGCCATTATCAATTTTGTTGTTTCTCTTTCTAGTATCCTCATCAGACTACCTTGCAATTGTCTATTTTCATATCTGTCTTTCCCACTAGACTGTGAACAAGTCAAGGACATGGGGCTCACCTCTAATCACCTCTGCATTTTTAGCACTTAGCACAGAGAAAGTCTCAAACATTTATTGAATGAAATAGTAAGTGACTTTTTCTCTAAGGCTGCTCTGGCTACTTAAACACTCACAAGCCACTGGAATGGTACAAGTTTTCTCGGAAGAGGAGAGTGGCAAAGGGGGCCCTTTGTAAAGACAACCTTTAGGTTTTAGGTTTTGGCCCCATTTAGGCACCTTCTCCATCCTCTGCTCTTATTTCACAGGAGGAGAGATGGGATGAGACATCAAAGGAAAGGACAGGAGGTCCAGGAGGACCTAGATGCAATTCTCACCTTCACAAATTGCCCAGAGGAACTTAAACTGCAACTAATTATCCCCAATAATTAAGGCTTCTCTTTAGAGAGGCAGAAATAGTGTCCCATAGAGATCACCCTATGTTCCTCAAAGAGAGATTCAGGTGAGACAGATGTCACTCCCCTGCCGGCATCTACCTGGTGAGGGGGCTCCTGTCTGCTTCAGTGACTGCCCCGGAGATTTGCTGCCTGGCTGAAAAGCTTACTCCTGACAGAACAACATAATGTATCTTGAAAGTGTTCTGAAATTCTAAAAAGTGCTTTCTCACCAATATCTTACTGGATTCTCAGACCAGTCCTGTGACAGAAATAAGATTCACTCATTCTTCTATATCTGATATATGCAATTTATGATGACACACCATAAAACACCTGTCTTTACAGGAATAAAGATCCATGCAAGAAACAATAAGTATGTCATTGTAGTCCTGTGTGATCAGTGCTCTAATAATAGTATAGGTAAATATGTTAACTTTACGTATCCCCAAGTTACAGCAATGGCTATGTGACTAAGTAATTCAGAGAAGGCAGATTTTACCCTGATAGCAAACACACAAAGTTAGTAATAGCTCCATGGTAACAGTAGGAAAACTGAGGCTCACAGAAGTTACATAACTTGCTCATGGTTACACAGGAAACAGAGAAGCCATACCTAGGTCCTTCAACTTCAAATCTCCGACATACACTCACACAGAAATTTTAGGCCTACTGAGAGAATATCTAGACACAGAAAGTTTGGGGGTAAGTAAAATAAACCACAAATGTCCTCTTGGATAATTTAATTGATTTTTATTAATAAAGGTCATAGTTTCTTCTGCTGATGACAACTTGTTGTCCTAGTATAGTCTTTCTCAAAAAACAACTGGTTTGAGTAAGTTTCTTCCTCCCTTCTTCCCTCCCTTCTGTCCTTTCTTTTTTTTGTATTTTTCCGAAGTTAAAAGTAGGGATGCAGTCAGACAGACTCCGACATGCACCAGATCGGGATCCACCCAGCATGTCCACTAGGGGGCAATGCTCTGCCCATCTGGGGTGTTGCTCTGTTGCAGCCGGAGCCATTCTAGAGCCTGAGGCAGAGGCCATAGAACCGTTCTCAGCGCCCGGGTCAACTTTGCTCCCCTGGAGCCTTGGCTGCGGGAGGGGAAGAGAGAGAGAGGAAGGAGAGGGGAAGGAGAGATAGAGAGGGAAAGGTGGAGAAGCAGTTGGGTGCTTTTCCTGTGTGTCCCGGCCAGGAATCGAACCCATGACATCCACATTCTGGGCCGATGCTTTACCACTGACCAACCGGCCAGGGCCTGGTTTAGGTAGGTAAGTTTAAGAAAAGGAAAAATATTTTCATCAACACCCACTCCAGAGTGGAAAAGGCACAAAGTTTTTTCTTACAGTTACAAGCAGAATCCCAAAGCATAAAATCGTTTGCAGTAATCAACATCTGCATCCCTGAACTGCTTGGAAGCTGTGGTGTAGGGTCTACCTCCACTCCCTCTTCATAATCTCGTACTGAATCTTCTGTCCGCACTCCACCATATTACACTGGCTGCTCACAGGCTGGAAAAACATCCCTTCTGATCTCTCCAGAGTGGCCTAGACTTCAGAGGTGCAACCACAGGGACACCCCTGCCCTCATTCATGTGCTTCTGCATCATATTCTTCTCTATCATCATCATCTGAACCTTCATCTTCAGGATCTGGATGCAAAGCCTGGCATTCCCACTCTGCAGTGAGCATGGCCTCCAATGCCTATTTATCACTGGACGCAAATCTAAATGCAGCAATAGGTTCAGCATATCATCACTGTCTTTCTCGTCGCCTCAGCAGCAGATTCTTCTCATTCTTCTGCAAATTTGGCACTCACCGTAACATATGAATGCTCTCGTGGAGAAGCATTTAGGTCCCTGGACACTGCATGTAAACTAGCGGTGGGGTATTGATTCCAGTGAGAATCCGATCCAGAGCCGGTTAACAGAGACGGCGGCGCTCAGCGATGAAGAGTGCAAGTGCCCTGGCCCTTCCCGTTCAGTGGAGTCTCCTAACTGGTATCTGGTGGCTGCAGCAGCCCCTCAGCCAACTGGCTGGTGGAAACATTTGAGGAAGCTCCCTGCAGCAGCGAGGGCAGAGGCAGACCTGAATGAGAGGGAGCTGGAGCACGGTGAAATCCAGCTCGCCACATCCAGCTCCCGGAGCCTAAATTTCTGTTATTTTAAGCTAAATTGGTGGTAATTTGTATGCATGCTCAATGGGTGACTGTTACACCCAGCAGGGATACATAAATATATGCACCAAACGTCTTCTACAATGATATTCTTACAATCCTATCTGTAGGATACAAAACTAGAAAGTACCCAAATCAACAGTATAATAGAGAAGTAAATTTGCCATATCAGAAGGGGCAAAGTGTGGTCAACAATAGCTCAGGAAGCAGGGATTCCGAGAGGCACGTGAGGTATAGAGCACGGGACACAGGTGTGTGCACTCTGCGGGGCTAGCCATTCACTCACGCTGGCACTGGCTTCATAACGTGACATGAGGGTGACCAGAGACCTCAAAGGGGCACGTCTAGACTGAAGGAACTGGGCCTTGAAGGGTTTAAGCAGGAAGACTTCTCTTTAGTTAAACCCTTCCCAAGTGAGGCTGGAGCTTGGCATACTGCCTCTCTCCCACAGATGGCTTTAGGCATTTGCAGAGTAAAGAAAAGTTCAGAACTCTATTTTGATACCTGGCAATATGCTACCCAATGGTTTTCTGTTGTGTTCTATGACCTTTCTGCTGTGTGTCTGTTTTGCTATTGATTTTAATTATGGAATATAATTCCAGGCATGAGGACTCAGGCAGCTCCCTCCAGTGGGCCAAGGTCTTGCCAGAGCCCACCAGAGGAAGGCAAACGGGAAAGCAGCATGGCTTAGAGCTATGTGCTATTCCTTATAAAGGACACAATGGGTCCTTTTCATGTAAATATCACTGCTGTGGTCTGATGCTTCTCTGCCAGCCCACTAAGCATGAAGGGGAATGAAATGTAGGACAGAAATACTGCTACTTCGCTGGCTCATTTCAGCAAAGAACAAAGACACTTGCAAAGCACAGCCTGAAATCAGGTATCTGTTGTGTCGAAACTGTGAGGGAGGCAGCCAGTTTCCCACAAGTTCAGGTCTGACAAGACAAGCTGATGGGACACACACGTACATTTTACCATCTTGAGGCAAAGTGCATTGTGCAAAATTTCAGGGAGTGTAGATCTGGAGACTTGAGTTCTGGTCCCAGCTTGGCCATTAAACTGCCTATGGGACCTTAAGCAAGTCACTTAATGTCATAATCCCTCAATCTCCTAACCTGCAAAATAAGATGATTTGATTCAATCAATAACTGTCTGACTGTGCCAGACATTGTGCTGTGTGGCTACATTTATTCAGCAGAATGACTCTGCCAGAAAAGAATTACCAAGAGGGGAAGAGATCCTTGGGGCAGAAAGTGCCTCTCTCATTGCACTTATTTAATTGCTCCTTATTATCATTTATTTATGTAATGCCCGCTTCTCACCCTGGATTATGGTCACTTCAGGGAAAAACTGGGCTGGTTTAACCTTGTGTCCCTGGTGTCCAAGACCTATCAGAATAAGGCACAGGTAAGAAGAACAGAGGTTGTTCTAGATTAAAGTCCAACTAACGGTTGACTTCACTCAAACACAACCCAGGATTAGAAAGGTATGAGAAGGCCTCCCTATGACTTTGGCTTCTTTGGAACCAGAGCAGCAAGACTCTATCTCTTACACACAGACACACACACACACACACACACACATACCCCATACAGTTATTCTAGAGCAGGGATCGGGAACCTATGGCTCGCGAGTCAGATGTGGCTCTTTGGATGGCTGCATCTGGCTCACAGACAAATCTTTAATAAAAAGAATAATAATGTTAAAAATATAAAACATTCTCATGTATTACAATCCATTCATTTCCTACCACTCACGTTCATGGTTGCGGGTGGCTGGAGCCAATTACAGCTGTCCTCTGGGACAACACCAAATTTTTATTGGATAATCCGTAACGTACACAGGTCGTTGTATGGCTCTCATGGAATTACATTTTAAAATATGTGCTGTTCATGGCTCTCTCAGCCTAAAAGGTTCCCGACCCCTGTTCTAGAGTGTGGGTAGGAAGAGTGCAAGGTCGACTGGACAAGGACGGACTGATAGTCTGATAGTGCTGGAAACTGAGTGCAGTTTGAGGGGACCGTGTTTGTGGACCATGAAGCTGAACCTAAAATGAGGATTAGCACTCAGCATATTTAAGAAATGCCCTGGGACAAGGAAGACACAAGCCAGCACTGGGGAAGGTCAACACCCGTCGAAGCGAGGGAATGGAAGAAGAAATAGATGGAGGGAAAGTAAGCTGTGACTCAAGCCCAAAGAGAGGTCTTTGGGAAGCTCTAGGGCCAGGAATTGTCCTAGGTTGGGGCCCCATAGTCACTGAATGTGGCATTGCCCAGAAGGAGCATGGCTTTGCGCTGGGCATCTCTCTGCACCTCAGGCTATCCCGAAGGGGCTGCCAGGCTTACAGCTGAAGGCTGTCTAATGGGCACCTGTGAGAAGTGAGATCATAAGGCTCCCTTTAAGAGAAATTTCGAGGATGTTCACCAAGATCTAAAGGGCACCAAGTTTGACAAACAATAGGTCAAGAGTCATAAAGTTCCAACAGGACTGGGCAACTGGTAGAGAGGGCTAGAAGAACGTGTACCAGGGTGGAAGCCAGGTCAAGCAGTCCGGGGTTCTGGAGGCTGCATGACAGGGCCAGGGATCAGGAGGTCAGGCCGGCAATGGCTGACTCCAGGGAGTCGGGCCACGTTCGCAGGGTCAGGCAGGGCTCAACTGACACAGCAGACACGGTTTCATAGCCGACAGCTAAGAGGGTTCCAGGGAGTAACACTAAGGCATTGGGAAAAAAGAATACTATTTATTGAGTCCTTACTCTGCTAGGCATTTTGATAGTTTATCTCCTTTCCTCCTAGTAATTCCAAGTTAAGATGTTATATTTTACCATGTTGCTGATAAGGACGCCGAGGCGTAGAAGATTTTAGTAAGATGTCTTAATCAGTAAGTGGTAGAGCTGACATTCCAATCCAAATCGCTGTTTAGGAGAAGAGACCACAGAAAGCACTGGGGTGCAGGGCGGTGAGCGGGCTGCGAGGGTTCCCGCGTGTGCGTGCGGCTCATAGGCCCGCGGAGAGACGACTCGGAGGCCACAGGTCCTGTGTGACCTTGGGCGAATCGTCCATTCACGGATTTCAGTTTTCTAATTTTTCAGATGAAATAAACAACCTCTAAGGAGCTTTTCAGTTCTAAATACCTAACAATGTGTGAAAGTAATGATGCTAGCACGTTTCCAAAGAAGACTACTTTGTATAGAATAATGGCATGGATTTTGGAGTCAAACAGACTCAGGTTCAAATCCTAATCTTGACAATGTAAAATTTGTTAGGTAATTGTGTGTGTGTGTGTGTGTACACGTATGTGTATGTGTTTGAGGGAAGATGTTTTGGAAACATCTAAACAAGTGTGTAAGAAACAGTGCAGAACGCATTCTATTTTCAGTCTAGGGCTTATCAAACAGACATCCTTTGGGCTGGCCCTGTAAAAACAACGTGGTCCCTGTGGGATGCGAACAAGAATTAGGATTCCCATATTTTCCCGAGAGGACACAGCAGTTAACGGAAAGTCTGGCTGGGAGCTTCCTAGTGAGAGGTCCTCACTGCAGGGCAGACCGCCTGAGAGACAGCAGGAGAAACAATATGCGACTATGTCCCCAGAGAGGCCTTGAGGCCTGACCAGCTAAGAGAGTGACGGAGGGGGAAAGGGAGAGGGACCCAAGGGCACCAGCAATAGGTTTTAGCACTTTAGTAGCAGAAGCTACTATGGCCCGAATGTCTGTGTTCCCTCAAAATTCACATGTTTAAGCCCTAATTCCCACTGTGATTATACCTGGAGGTGGGGCCTCCGGGGAGAAATTAAGTCCTAAGAATTGAGCCCGGATGCATGAGATCGGTGCCCTTGAAAGAAAGGACACGAGAGAGACAGTCTCCCTCCAGCACGGGAGCACACAGTGAGATGGCGGCCACCTTAAAACCAGGGGAGGGCTCGCACCAGGAACCAAACCAGCCAGCAACTTGATCTTGGACTTCTGGCCCCCAGAAGTGTTTGTTGTTTAAGCCACCCAGGCTACGGTATTTGTTACAGCAGCCCAAGTTGACTGAGACAGATGCCTGCAGAAAGGTGGGTACACCTTGGTGGTCTTCTGCCTTAGGAGCAACCCAACCCACCGCTCCACAGCCAAGACAAAGGAGGACCCTGAGAACATCTTATGAATCTGAAACTCTAATGTCCCCTTCTCGCCACGAGGTCAGTACCACCAGATACTAGTTTTGAAAGGAGGGGAACAGAGGAAGAAGGCAGAAACCCGAGAGACCAGGCCATTTGACCTGAAGAGCAATGCATATATATAAAGAAGCACTCTGGTTAGAATGCAGGGCTAAGTTAACTTTGTAGTTTGGAATAAAATTTAGTGTTACTGTTATTTTTTTATTAAGTCTCCCAGCCTATGGGATGTCGTGAGGAAGACCAGAGCTGTTTTCCAGAATGGGGGACACTACATTTTGTGTGTGTAGTATGAGTAAGATTTGTGGACTCACTATACTAATATAAAATATTAACATTGTGATTTATAATTGTACACCTTTGGGCTCTGTTCATTGTTGTATCTCTAATACTAGTACAGTTATTGACACATGATAGGATTTTAGAAAGCATTTGTTGACTCGATTTAATGAATAAATTTAAAAAAAAGACATTTTGAAAAGTGAGCTTCATAACCTCTATGAAATAAGTATTATATACCCACTCTGCAAAGGTTAACTGAGTTGTGAGAAGACATGTACAACTTGGATGCAATTGTACTGAGGCTTGAACATGGGTCTCCTGACTCCAAGGCAATTTGCTGTTTCCACTAAAACCAGATTCTGTCACTTATTCTTACCTCACTCCCACGCCGGCCATCCCACGCCGGCCACAAACTCTAGGTCTCAGATCAGTGGTGGGATTCTAGTAATTTAACAGCTGGTTCTCTGCCCTAATGACCATTTTAAGTATAAAAAAAGCAATATACCAAAAGGTGGTTTATTATTTCATGCATTTAATAGATACTTAAAAATAAGAATAATAAAAGAGTTACACGAAACTAGATTGTTATAAGAGTTTTAAAATATTAATGAAAAAATATTAAATAATACCTGACAAAAAAACCCCAAACTATTATTTAAGATATTTCCATATTGCCTCTTGATTGGCGTCCTCACTTGCAATTGTTTTCGTATATGGACAGTATGAACATCATGGTGGGTGCTTAGAATACGTTGTTGCGCAGATGAATGTTAAAAAAGAATAAGGAATGTAAATTTGTGATTTCCACATTGGGCAGCTGCCCAGGTGCCCACCTTAGAGAGAACTCAGATTACAAGTGCCATTTTAGCAACCAGTTCACTAAAATCAACAGAAAATTAGGTATCGGTTCTACCAAACTGGTGCGAATTGGCTGCATCATACCACTACTGCCTAGGGTCCTGTCCCCTGACCCATAATTCAGATCTCCAGTCTGTCATGATCATCTCTGGTTAGCAGTTCTCAGATGTTCATGTCTGATAAAAATCCCTACACAGCTCCATGTGAGAACACACAAACCACCTCCTTGGTACAGTCTTTCTGTTTACACGGTAAAGCCAACATCCCTCAGCACTGTCAACTTCTTTCAGGACTAACTCAACTGTTTCTGTCATTTGGGCCCCAGACTGAGAATTCAGAATTCAGTCCATGCAGGCTTATGGTTTCTTTCTCCCTGTTTACAGCAATCTTTTTTGCAAAAACAGAGAAAGAGGTTCTTTGACTCTGGCCTCCTGGGATGATGCATGCACAGTTCTAAAGTCATTTCCAGATAGATAAGAGGGTCATAGGTAAGATCGAAGCCCAGGCTGAAGGATTACACTGTGAATACAACACCTAGAAGAAAGGCTTGGGAACAATTTTGAAAGGTGAAAATTTAGAATATTAAAGCTGACCAAGACCTCAGAAATTACCCGGCACAACTGTTCATATGGGAAAATACATGTGGAATCAATAACTGGCAGTTGTTTTACTAAAAATAATTCCATTTCAAAGCCCAGGGGAATTTAGTTCTAGAGAATTTAAGCTACCTGCCAATGGTCACCCAGCAAAACATGTTATCTTTGACTGATGTTCTTCAGACCCCAAAATCTCTTCCATTTACCTATGTATGATGCAAATTCATTGTAATCTCTCTTCCACTGAAAATAAAATTGTGTTGACTGTTACTTACAAAATAATATTTTAATTTGCCTTTCAAACCCTCAATTATCTGTCCCCAAGCTAACCTGGGCCCCTCACCATTCCACTGACCCACGTTCAAGCTCCTGGAGTGTCCTCCCTCTGCCATGATATGACCTGCCCCGACCACCCCTGCGCCCGTGCTCATCCTGATCTCTCTGAGCCCTCTTTCTTAAGCACCTCTGCCCTCTTTTTGCATCTGCTAGGTATTTCTCATCTTGGAAGGCTCAGCTAAAAGGTTTCCTACTCTGGGGGGCATTTTCTGAGTCCTCATAACTGCATTCACTGTGCATTCCTGTGTCTCCATATAATCCTGTATATGAATGGCATGTTAAGTCCTATCTGAATTATTTAGTAATGTATTTGAATCCAGTATTTGACTGGATTATCCCGAGGACAGGGAATTATTCATGTGTATAGAAGGAATGAGCATCATCATGCATGAAATGGAGAAGCAGGTATTATTTTATTTCATAGATCAGGAAGGTAAAGAAAAGCACTAGGATATAGAAGATTCTTGATAAAGTATTTGTTTTCCTTTCCCCTTCATTTCATGATATTAACCCCTTGAATCTTTTTCTGCATTTTATAATGGAAAAAGAGTAGGGAATAATAAAATGTAAACAACTTGACAAAGTTTACAGAGCTCAAATGTGGCAGAATTGGGGGCCTACCAAGGTCTTCTGAAGCCAAGTCCTGTTGCACTTCCATTGTGTCCCACACCAAACCTCCAAGCTACAGAATAAAGCTCAGGTAAATCCAAACTCCCCCTCCTATAGGAGGCTGCTCTGGGCCTGGGTGGGCTCTGAAAGGCCCTACAGGAATGAGAACAGTTTTATAGTTTTGGAATGATCAAATCTTCACCTCCATTTATGGTTGAGACTTTTTCCTATTGACTTCGTAATGAAAGGCTCCACAGATTGCTCTGTTTACCAATTCTTCTTTCCTCCCATACAATAATCCCCCCGGAGCTGGAGGATCGTATTGCATTTCTTATATGAAAAATGGGCTGTCCGCCAACAATCTGAATTTCAATCTCTAGCTCAGACCTTCTGCCCCAAACCAGTATTAAATATTTTGCTGATGTGGATTTGTTATCTTAAGTGGAATGCATTTTACCAGACCCCAAGCAGGCATTATGCATTTGTTTGTTTATTTTAGGCAGACATTAAGAGTATAGCTAGCCACCATGTATGAAATGACATGATGTAAACAAATGCTGCCAGACGGTAAGGCAGCAGTGGCCTCTGCACACTTCTCTTGGGATGGAGAGAGCACACTGAGAAGAAACCACAGAATTAGGCTCTCAGTAATCAGTCCCAAAGACTTCTCTATCCATGCACGGAGCTTGTGGGCAGCAAGAATTGACAGGGCACAGGCTTTATGAGAGGCCTTTGAGGGCTTTCCGATTACAGAACCTCAGCACTGAAAGGGTTTTATAAATTTGTCTGTGCCCCCGCCAGTTGTAGCTGAGCTGGGGAAAGTGAGTTGCATGGAGAAGAAGCAGTTGATTTAAGTTCACAGAGTCAGCTGATGGACAATTAGGACTGGAATCCAGATATCCTGATTTCCTCATCCCAGTATCATCCTCTTTTCACTACACTTCAGGGGAACAGAGGGGAGCATCTCGGCACAATGGTAACAAGTACAGGCACTGGGGATGGTGGGCCCACCCCTGCATCCCGGCTCTGACATTCAGTAGCTGTGTGACATGGGAAACCTCCTCAGCCTCTCTGAGAGTCGGTTTACTCATCAGCAAATTAAAGTAATAAGCATGCCTATTTCATAAAAGTAGCTGATCTATAGAACTGCTGTAGTGCTAAAATGTATAAATGTATGGGAAGCTCTTAGCACAATGTTTGATACAATAAGTTCTCAATAAATGTTTATTTTTTGTGATAATTGTGTTGCTGTCACATTGTTTCTCTTTTCTGTTCTTTTAAATACTGAAAGGCAAAATTAGAAGGGCTCTCTCTCCTTTGTATAGGAAGGACAGATGAATATGAAAACCTCTTTAAGTGAGAAGAGAAAATTATAATTTGAAAACATATCCCTCACTGCCTCATCTAAGGATTTATTTTGCGGAATTACAATGAATTCTAAATACCTCTTTCATGAGGGTCCCAATGCTGTCTGGCTGCTCTCAAAGCAATTCTGAAAGACTAAAGAACCCCACGACTTTCCTGAGATGCCCATAACAACAGGAAATAGGGGTCTCACATGCCCTGGAAATGGCTCCGCTACCCGGGGTGGGCACACGACCTTGTCTGGTCAATACGTTCCTGCCCCTGAACACAGCTCTGAGAAATGTGAGACTGGAAATAAAGGAACAAGACTGATTTTATTGACACAAGACCACATTCATGTTAATATCTGGTTAGGCAATTCATGAATTTTCTTGCCGAGATCCCCCAAGTGATGCCTGGGGAATGCCCCCAAGGCTTTGCTGTTCAACTTTTCCATAAATGCCATGAAATACCTCAGTATCCTTCCAATAACATCATTGGAAGGGGACGTTTTGAGACGGGTACTATCTTAATTTGGAAAAATACTATGATTAGCTACTTGGATTAGAAGATGAAATGACATGGTCGCAAGCTTCAACTGGTGACACAGAAACAAAAGATGGAATTTTTATAATTTATAAGAAATGAATAGGAAGCTAAAGATGAGGCTGACAGAGAAGGGAAGGGAAGTGACAGAAATGAATTAAGATATATATCTATAGAGAGGGATGCAGATAGATACCTCTCTCTATAGCTGTATACACTGAGACACACGGAAGATGAAGCCCACGTTAACAGAAATAAATAGCTAAGATGTTTTAAAAACAGGTGTGACAAATATTAAAGATTTTTTTGCATGTTATAATACAAATTTCTTTCATGTCCTCACATACAAAAGCTTTATATATTAGGTTAATTTTTTATGTGAATATGTGTGTGTGCCTGTGAATACGCATGAATAAGTGTGTGTGTGTGTAAGATTAGGTATGCCCAGGAGAGGAGCTGAAATCCTTGTCGAGGTCAATAAGAACATATGCAGGACAGAAAGATAATCCATAAACTATACTAATTCAGAGAGCTTTGACTCAGCAATAACTCAGAATATCAAAATTCACCCCAACCCACAAAAAGTTCTGGTTGAGAGTTCCCACTGCACATGAGGTGGAAGCAGAGGTGGATTTAATGGGGAGCACACCAGGCATGCCCTGGACCCTGACTTCTGAAGGGCCCCACAAAACCTCAACTTCATACTTTTATCTAATGACAAGGGGCCCAATGTTTTGTGCGCCCAGGGCCTCAACTGACCTTGATCTGTCTCTGGGTGGAAGCCAACCTAATTTCATTTGAATCTCAAATAACAGGAGACCACAGGTTAACATCTAATTTGCATCACCTATTTGGACAGGTGACCTTGGCTGGTTATTCTCTCTCTGTTGCATTTCTTTATTCCAGTCAAAATGTGGACACAGGGCTCCTGACTCTCAGCCCTCTCTCCTGTGAGGAGGTTTAAGCACATGGTCCATTCCACAGCTACTTCTCTGATAACAAATTTTAGTACCAATCTATCCAGATTTTATCCATTCATTTATTTGTTCAGGCATCCACTCATTCAGCCAAGTTACTGACCGGTTTGCTCAGTGTTACCACTATTCTAGATGCTTGGAATAGACCAGTGGACAAGAAAATAGGAAAATCCCTGCCCTTTCATTCTGGAACACCAGACTTTTAATAAGAACAAATTTCTGTGCAGTTTAGACGGTGATGAAAGGAAGTAGAAAACAAAAGAGCAGCAAAGGGGGAGGAGGGAAGAGCTCTCGTTAATGCAGAACAGAGGCTTTTCTGCGGACTGCTAACAAAAGAACAGATTGCCCTGTCTGGAGTCCCCAAGTCATCAGGAAAATGGCCCTGCCAGTGGTTCTGCAAGTGCGGGGCCCAGTGCTGCTTCCAGGGGGAGCAGAGCTTACTGGGAGGCTGCCCCTCTCTGCACCCAGGATTACTGACAAAACAGTGAGTGATTTCTTAATGGAATACAGTCAGCAGAGACAGGAGTTGATGTAATTAACATAATATGAATTTTTAAAAAAATCCAGTTACAGGCTGTCAACAGGAGACAGGCCAGACACAGAGAAAGGGTCAGAGCTGGGCAGAAGCCTGCTTCCCTCTTCACCCTAGAGAAATTGTTAAGGCTCTGAACTTGGGTCAAGTGGGTGTAGTAAAGAGCACTAGACTAGGAACCAGGAGAAGTAACCTGATTCTACATGAACTCACTGTGTGACCTGAAACAAGTCCTACCCACTCTCCGGGTTTTTAGTTCCCTATCTGGAACATGAGGAGATTGGACTGAATATCTTGAAATTAAATTATCTTCTAGACCAGGTCTTTTAAAGCATAGCATTACAATTTTTAAAGAGTCTTCATTTTCAAAAACTCTTACACAAAGCCCTATCATCTTAAGCAATTAAAGCAGAAGTGTTCTAAGAGTAGGAGGGGGCAGAGGGCAAATAAGAGTTCACCTTCTCTTCTCCCTTTGGCAGAACCCACTTTTCCATCCCTTGATGGGGACTGGTGGGGGCAGGACAGCCCCCAGTCATCTTGGCTACTATAACTCTTGCTCTCTGAGGAAACAGCTGCTGTTGAAGTCACCACCCACCTGCTGAATCCAGCACTAGAGCCCACTACCCCATTCAACCGGAAAGCCATTAGGGATCATTCCACCGCAGTTTACACCCCAATTTCCCTCAGTCCAGACCTCCTTTGGCTTCTGTCATCACCTGACCACTCCTTTCCATTCCCACATCCCCTAATCCAATCAAGCTCTCACCTTCGCTCTCCCTTCCTTCGAAACCATGTTTAGTCTGAACAATGGAATAATAAAATACCCACCTCGTAGGCTAGTTTTGTGAATGAAATGAATTAATACATGTTGATACTTAGTGCAGTGACTGGTACATAAATATTATCTTACTATTTTTTATTATCGTTGTTATTACTTATTTTATTTTTGTTAATGGTATTACACAGGTGCCAGTAATATCGTGGCATAAGCCATTTGGTAAATCCTCAGTCATTCATTTTCCTTTACCCATCAAAAGCCTTCATTTTTGCCTCACTTGTTTCTTTTCTCCCCACCCACTTTCTTTCTTCTTTCAAACTGATTTCCACATTCAGTTGATCTATTCAACATCATGCCTTTTTATCTCAATGCAGTATCCTCATCAAACAGAATAATGCCTGGCTCATGATGAGTCTTTCATAAATACTTTCTGAATGAATAAAAAGAATCCCCAGTAGTCTTTTTCTCCACTTACTTCATCTCCCCTGATGTCTTCATCTATCTCTTTCTCAAATACCCTCTCTTTCTCTCCGCTGCCTACATCATATTCTCCAACTGCAACTTTCAGGTTAACTTGCTGAAACATTTATTTTACAATAATTCTTTGAAGTCCAATCCTTTGATCCTCCTACTTTATAGCCATCAGCTCCCTTCCTCCCATTCATGCCCAAAATGATGTCCTCACAAACACCTTCAATCCCCATGTTTCCACCCATTTTTTCCCTCATGTGACAAACCCAATCCTAGAATGAACTCTTCAACCCACCTTACACTGAACCCAAATGACTAGAGAGAATCACATCTTGGTAGAATGACTGCACTTTAAATTCTTTAAATTCATGTTCTCTTTCAGTCTTCAAGCAGCTGTTATTGCTATGCAGCAATTCTTCAAGGTTATTCTAGTAAGTAGGTTTCTCATTTTTTCCCCTGAAAAAGCTAGCTCAGGCCTCTATCTTGTGGAAACCATTATTCTTTTCCCTACTCCACCATTCTTAGAGGTAACTTCATCGAATGTTTTCTATTTTAGAAACCCTTAGATAGGAGCGTCCTCACATTACCACAAACAAAATTAGAAACAAGCTTATGCCTCTTTCCATGATCCTGTTATCATGGGTGAAGGTGTCCTTCCTTTTAGCAAAGGCCCTCTGCTTGTCCTCTGATCCCACACCCCCCACTTGCTCAAGGACTATAATCTTTTTGGTCTTTTCTTGTGTCTTCCAATCACCAATCATGCTTTTCCCTGGAATATCACCATCAGTAAATCATTGTGACCCCATGACTCCGCACTCCCTCCACCATCAGCTACTGCCCATTTTTCTGCTCCTCTTCATGGCCAAACTTCTGCAAATAACTTCTGCCAGCACCTCATAGTCATCAGTGACAATTCAGTCCACTCTACTCTGTGTTTTTGTCTTACTTCTTGCCACTTACTTTCTGATTTCTATGTCAGCCCCTTCTCTTCTGTCCAACCTATGAATATTAAGTTCCCCAGGGTATTACCCCGTGCAATCTTATTTTTTTTCTCCACATTTCTTCCTAGGTTTTCTCATCCAAATGTAGGCATTAAATATAATCTATATGCTAACACCTCTCCAATGAGTGTCACTAGCCCAAACTTCTCTGGACCCCAGTCTTGTATATCCAAAAGCCTACTAGACATCTCCCCTTAGAGATCTCACAGGTATCAAAAACTTGATGTTTTCAAAATAAGTACGTCAAATCCCCCTATTTCATCCACATCGTTCACCTGAAAAAATCCCCCAATGCAGTGGAAACAATATCCAACCAGTGGCCTGAGCCAGAAACCTGAACTCAATCTTGATTCCTCATTCTCCCTTCACTCCCAGATAGAATTAATCTTTCAGTCTCATTTCTATTGCCACCCACCTTAATTCAAGCCACTATATCTCTCTTCTATAACAGCCTTCTTACTAATTTCTTCTATTCCACAGTAGTTCACAGTGATATTTTATTCTCCATAGAAGCCAAACTAGTAAAAAAAGAAAAAAGCACACTGTTTGCCTAAATGTTCATTCCCCTTCCCAATTGCCTGCACCACTAAAGAGCCTTCAATCAATGGCTTCTCTTTGCATTTGTTATAAAATCCAAATGTTCTAATGTGGATTTCAAGCCCTATCTGATTTTAGCCCTGTCTCTCTCCCCAACTTCATCTTTTGCAATTTCCCCTTCAGTTCCTTGAATTCTATAATCTTCCCCACTAAAGGTTCCCAACCATTTCCTTCCCTCTGTGTAGCCTGATCTTTAAGTACTCTTCACCTGCCTCCTAATCCTTCAAGCTTCCGATTAAATTTCACCTCCTCAGAGAGACATTTTTGGTACATACCTTGTAAATATGACACTCATGCTATTTTCTAACACTACAACTGATATGTTATCATAGCTTGTCACAGTTTTAAATCATGTGTGTACTTAATTTTTACTTGTGCACTGTCTCTCTCAACCATTAGACCACAAGGACCGTGAGGGAAGAAATACATACTTTATTTACTAAAATATGCTTAATCCCCACCATAAAGTTAGGTCCTCAGGAAATAGCTGTTAAATAACATTGAATAAACTCTGAGACTTCAAAGAATATATTTTGAAAGATATTTAATGAACTGTGAGTTTCCTAAGGACAGAGTAATGTGATTTTAGCATTCAGTGCAAGCAAAGAGTAGGTTCTCAGGAAGGTTTTAGAACTAAATTGAGAAGCATTCTAACTTTGAGTCTGACAGTTCAAACAATATAATGTACCAATTTCACATTCCAAGCAATGGTTTAACTTGACCTGTGTTCTTCCAAGTTAAAGTTTAAGGACACAGACAGAGGCAACACATGTAATGTAGAAAGGGCCTGAGATTTAAATTAAGAAATGCTTGGAATCCCAGCTTTTCCTCTTAGTAGCCAATGCATGAAGTAATTATTATTAGTTAAAGTCCAAAAATCTGCTTTCCAGAATATAACATAGATATAGAAATAGAGTTATTTTTATGATTAATTAAGATAATACATATGAAATAACTAGCACAGAGTTAGCTTGCACTGAATGTTAGCCCCCCTCTGAGCCTGTAAATAGAAATCCTATTTGGTCTGGAAGTGCTTTTGGAGATTATGAAGATAACATTCCTGATTTTACAGATTGGTATTTATTGAGGATCACATTAAATATCAGTGTGAAAGCTAAAATTCGTATGTGTATTTTTTCTCTGTATTAATTTTTTTATTCTGTTGAAAAGAGGATATTATAATATTCAACAGTATGTTTATAGGGGAAAGTACTATTGTATTATCCGAGTAGACCTGCTCTAGAAGATGATCTTAAAAATATGTGGACAAGGCAGTAGCCCATATTCCGAACTATTATCTATTCCAGTTTGGTCAACAAATATGTAATGGATATTTACTGTGCTAGGGCTGAGATGAATGAGACTACAAATGCAAGTCCTGATTGAAATGGTCATATTTTTAAGCCAGGCAAAGCACACATTGCTCAACACAAAGTTCACCCCCAATTTAACATCTCTGACACCCAGATATATCTCACAGTCTCCATCACAGTCACTCATTATAACTGTCTGAGTTTGCATATCAGAACTTGCTAAATGTGTCAGTGGCTTGGGAGAAAATCTTAAGATGGCAATGGACATTTAGAAGAAAGTCTGTATCACTGTGTTCTGGAGGACACCGGAGTTCTTAAAGAAATATAAGTTCTTATGTGAAAAAATGTATCCATTGACAACTCTGAGTCAAAAGTAATTCAAGATTTTTGATTCCTAAATGCTTTCAAAATACCTTATCACTTGGATCTGCATGTGTTGCTTCAGTTATGCACAAGAGAGATCTATGATAAAAATCTTGGTATAAATATGTTTAAAAGAGATGAGTAAATATAAAATAGAATTTTGATGTAATAAGAGAGCATTGTATCAGAGTTTTAATTGGCAACATTTTTCTTTCTAGGTTGTACATAAAGTAATGGTGCATCTTATAGTTGACAGCTTCTTAAATTTGATGAAATGTGGTAAGTTACATCAAATAAAATGCTGCAGGCTATGTAACACTATCTAATAAAAATACTGCAATAACACTAATCTTATACTAGTTAACAATAATTTAGGTTGTGACTCTATTAAAATATTATTAACCCATTTATTGACTACTACATAGAGTTGGTTATAGTATGTTAGTTAAAAGTTAGAACTCTGGAATCAACCTAACCTATAATTCAATCCTGATTCCCACGTACCAACTCTATGACCTTGGAAAACTTACTTAAATTTTCTGATTCTTAGTTTTTTATTTTTCAAAATGGCTGAAATAATAATACTAACCTTTTAACGTTTCTTGTACAGATTAAATGTAATAAATCAAATAAAGCAATTAGTAGTATGTGGTTCCTAGAAGTGACTCAATGTCTGTACACCACTATAATATTTTCCCCACCATATTATTATTATAGTAATATTATATTACTTTATCTTTAAAATATCCATTTGAGGTTATCTCCAATTTATAGATGAAGAGTCTGATTCCTAGAAACTTTCTGTTGAAAAAGGGTTATACAGAACACTTACTATTTAGAAAACTTGCAGTTAATAAATTATAGCAGTTAGTTAATTGTCAGATGCTCAAGTTTAAATTCCTTGTCACTCAATATTTGTAAAAAGCTCAGGTATAATAATAATTTTAAAAAGTTCAGTCGAGAGAGAAAACAAAAAGGTGGAAAATAGCCTAAAGAGTATGTAGTTCATCTGCTCCCTGAGAAACTCTAAAATTTATTTTTGGATGAAGCCAGGGAACAAATGAACACTATTTTGGTCTCTTATGGGACTACACTGAGAGATAGTATAAGAAATAGACCTATGAAATTTTTTCCTTACTGTTAAGAATGTTTCTGAGAATGTAGTTTATCACATTGAAAACTATATTCTTTAAAAACTGACTCCCCTCCTCCCTTCTTCCCCTGGGTCTCAGCATCAATAGAGCTGTGATTGTCCTAAGACACTGAACTGAGCTTTGTAATGAACAGTGTGAACCATGTCTGATCTTATATCTCTCTTTGCCTTGGTTACAAGAAAACTAAAAATCAAGTTTATTATTCAACCACAATAAATGTGGGTGTAACCTTACTCATGGCTTCCTCTCTTCCCTCCTCTCATTTTGCCAGAAGGGAACGTTGTGAGATGCGTCTAAAATGGGAAAGAGCCTAGTACCTTCTGGGCACTGACAGAAGACCATATAGTTGGATCATTCTAGAGTTATTACAGATGAAGCTGGAAATATAGACACACCAGCCGGGGGCCTTGCAGGAAAAGATAAGCTCTGTATTTTTATAATTTACTCCAAAGAATTTATGGCAAATAAAATATAATAAAATAAGTAAATAAATATATATATGTAAATACTAAAATGTATTTTAATTTTGTAGTTTCCTATGGAAAATAAAATGAATTAAACTACTTTGCCCTACCTCCAACCCTGGTTTGCAATGAAGACTCCTCTACAAGCAGCAAAATGTAGAATACAAGGGTGAAGGTCAAATGATACTGGGTAGAGCAAGATTCTAAGAAGAATGGTATCAACACACTTTGAAATAAAATCTTTCTGCCAGCATCTGCCTGGCTGGAGTCCTCCACAACTGCCCACCAGCTGCTGTTGAAGATTTAACTCCGCCTTCATGAGCTTGCTATATGTGTCAGTTCAACCATAGCACTGCTTTATAAGCAATTTGGAGGCTTTATAAAGGCAGCAGGCTGATGCAGCTCCCTGGAGAAGAACAGGATCTGGTTTTGAAAACAACTCCGTCACTTACTAGTGGAGTGATCTTAGGTAAGTCACCCCTCTGAAACTTGTTTCCTTGTGTATCACATAGGGATGACAGCACCGTTGTTTGTATCACACAGGGTTGTTAAGATTCACTGTAGATAAAATAAATAGTAGTAACAAGATTTTATAGAAATGACACCAGTGAGGAAACCAGGAAAGGGGATTGTTCCTCCTTTGTCTGAGCTCGTGTTTCTATGAATGGAGGCAGTTCGATTACAGAGTCCCAGAAGCAGATCATATTCCAACTCTCTGGTTTGCAAAAACAGTTGTAGAAAGAAAGAAAGAAAGAAAGAAAGAAAGAAAGAAAGAAAGAAAGAAAGAAAGAAAGAAAGAAAGAAAGAAAGAAAGAAAGAAAGAAAGAAGAAAGAAAGAAGAAAGAGAGAGAGAGAGAGAGAGAGAGAGAGAGAAAGGAAGGAAGGAAGGAAGGAAGGAAGGAAGGAAGGAAGGAAGGAAGGAAGGAAGAAAGAAAGAAAGAAAGAAAGAAAGAAAGAAAGAAAGAAAGAAAGAAAGAAAGAAAGAAAAAACAGATAAATGTGAGAAGACATTAGAGAATGGGTACCTGCCTGGGCTCAGAGGTCTGGTTGCCAGAAGTTTTCTTGACAACTGTGAGTCAGCCTACAGGTGTCCAAAGTTTGTTTGTGTCAGTGGGTGACCTGAGGTGCTGACAAATTTGAAAGGGAAGGAAGCATTTCACAGTGTGAACATGAAAGTAATTTTTATCTACCCATAAAAGTCCATTTTTACCTCCCAAAAAGAAAAAATAATAATATGGGTATTTAATCTTTCGATGTTCAAATACATCTACATGTGTCCAGAATATAGCATATGTTGATGCATTTTCTGGAAAATATGTGAAAAGGGTCTAGTTTGGAGATTTTAGATATCTGAAGCAAATGAATATTTATTTGGTTCTTTCATGTATAGACACTTACTATGCATATCATTTGGCCTTCATAATAAGACAGAGAAGTAGGGTTTAATGTCTCCATTTTATAGAGCGGGAAATGATACTAAGAATGTTTGAATAATTTGCCCATAATCATACGGCCAGCAAGTGCAGAAATGAGATATCAAACACACATCATTGGCTTCAAAGGCCACAGTTTGAATTATTTCTCTTAAACCAGGCTGCCTCCTCAGGAAAGTTAAAGCTGTGTTCATCAACCTGGTCAAATGTATGAGGAGCGTAACTAGACTGAATCTGCAGTCAGTCTAAGCAAATGGGTTATGGTGGTTTCCATATTTCCAAGGAAAGAAGAGTAAAAGAGGACAGTATAAAAAAATTGATAAAAATGATATAAAATTGATGTTTGGGCATTTATAGATTAAAAATTATTTTCCTATCCATTAACTCATTCTTTCATCACAATTACTTTGTGAAGTAAGTAGTATTATTTTCAATTTTAATGAGGAAATGGGATCAGAGAAGGTGATGACTTTCTCAAGGTCACTCAGATACTGAGTAAGAGTTTAAGCCCAAATCTTTCTTCCAAGTTTAAGTTCCTGTTCCTTTCAGTACATGAAGTCGACTGTGTTTCTACTCTCGTGTACTTTGTAGAGGAATGATTTTTTTTCTAGATTTTCATGAAAGAACAGCCCTTCATTCATAAAGTACAAAACAATAAGCCCGTTTTGAGTTCTGCACTGAATTTCAAGGTGGTGTATGTATCTGGTGGTGACGGTGTTGCACCAAAAAGCAATTTTTAGACTCCAGCAGGACATTTTACAATTCAACTCAGTACTGACACTACATATCCAGAGATAGCATCAGATTACACAGGTTAAAGGCTCAGTCTTATAATACTGGGTCCTCTACCCCCAACATCAGAAGCCAATGTCAAGCCCTGGTTGTCACCTATACTTCTGACTGACTGTCTATGAATCAGAAGTTCCTACAACATCCTCCTTGGGTTCAATTAATTTGTTAGAGCAGTGTGAAGAATTCAGGAAAAAAAACTTTACCTATTAAATTATGACTTTACTATTAAAGTATATGATTTAGGAATAGCCAGATGACAAATATGTATAGGACAAAGGATGTGGGAGGAGGCCTGGAGCTCCCATGCCCTCTCTGGGAGCACCATTCTCTCCTACAGCTCCCTGTGATCACCAACCTGATGGAACCCTGACCTGTTGGGTGTTATGGAGGCTTTATCACAGAGGCATAATTAATTAAATCACTGGCCATTGACAAATGAACTCAGTCTGTAGTTGGTTCTAGTGTAACCAGCTTCCTTAGGTTACCCAAGGGTTTTCCAAAAGTCACTTCTATAACATAACAAAGGTACCTTTACAATTCTTATCACAGGAAATTTCAAGGGCTTTAGAAGCTGAAGAAAAACACAAGTTTTGAAAACTATGAATTTGCCCAAGGTCATACATATGGTAAGTGGCGGGGTCAAATAATATTCTTGGCAGATTCTGTATGTATGATCAAGATCTGTCTTGTAGGACTGGTACTAATGTTATCTAGTCCACCATTTCTTAATCATGCCATGGTGCCTCTTTTAATAGATTGTAAATGACTTGCCCAAGATCACCTACCTATCTATCTTCCCTAAAGGAATTTTCTTAATTTTAAGGAAATTTTGTAAAGAGATTCTCTCAACCTTTTCTTTATATCTCACAATCCTGTGAAGAATTTACTGATTGTTGTGATTATTAACGTTTCACAAACTAAACTAAAATTCAGCTTTGGTAGAGATTCTAATGGATTCAAACTGTATTAGCTGTGATATATCTCAGTCAAAGACATATCCAGCCATGATAACATGATTAGAACCAGATTTACCCATTGTTTAAAACAACTACAAAACTGAACAAAATATATTAGAATTTTGTTTTCTGATATTGGGCAATAGGCAATGCAGGACCCAAACGCCTAAAATAAAAGAAAAAAGGTGAGGGAGCCTTGTAATTAAACACGTTTTTTACCTGGAGGCATATTTAGGTGTGTGAAGGGAGGGGATAGCAAGCATAGCCTAATGGTCTTGCTATATTGAGAAGATAGAGATCAGAGTCCATGATGCTGAGGTGATGAGGGATAGTCCTTGAGAGGAGGGAAATCTGCAGAAAAAGAGCATCAGAAATTTGCATAGTGGTGCCCTGGAGTCCTTGTTGTCTCCAAGTACATATATGTATGGGTAAAACTCTGTGAGGACAGGAAAAGAGCAGCTAAGGAGAGCTGTGAGTTAAACTATTTCCAGAGATCGTAGAAGAATTAGGAGTTGTTCATGTTCCAAGAGTGAAGAGCCCTCATTAATCCCTTGGGTCATTCATTAAGACCCTAGACAGGGCAGGCCTTAGAAACAGAGATAAACTATTCCTAGGGTAAAGCCCCTCTAGAACTTCTCTGAAGTATCTTAAAAACAAACTTCAAAATGATCACTCGTAATTGCAAGTAACTCAACTTCTGGCCAAAACAAAACCCCCAAGTTATTAAAGACAACAAAGTACAAACATACAACAATATTAAATCTATAATGTCCAGCAGTAAATCAAAAGTTAAAGATGTTAAGAAATAGGGTAATGTGACCAATAATCAGAAGAAAAATATTTTGAGTGCTAAAAGAAACTGTCAACTTAAAATTATAGCAAAAATATGTTTTATTATTTCATTTATAGTAAACCTAAGGAAGAACAAATCTAATTTATAATAGAAAAATACAAATCAGTAGTAACCTGAGTCAAGGGGTCAGAGATAAAGGCAAGAGGCACAAGAGAAATTTTGGGGGTAATAAAAATATTCTATTTTGATTGTGGTAGTGGTTTCATGGGTGTATAAATTACTCAGCACTCATTGATCACCACCCTTAAAAAAGTATCTGGTTTATACATAAATAACAAATCAATAAAGTTGACTTTATTTAAAATGACAAAGTACTTATGGAGCTTCTCCTCTACTGTACGATGGAGAATCAAATAAGCAATAACAAGCATGTTAAATGTTATGTTGGGGAAATCCAGGCACATGGTAGCACATCATAGAAACAACTAAGCCAAATTAGAGATTTAGGATGATTTCTCAGGGGAAGCTGAAATCTGAAAAAGATATCAAAACAGTCTTTGTAATAGACATAACAGCATGTGCAAATGCCCAAAGCAAGAGAGAATGGTGTGTTTAACAACAACAGCATATGTTTTGAAGAGCTACTTAGGAAGCACAATCAATGGGATTGACAGGATTTGGTGATTGACTGGATTCTTAAAGACTGGAATCAAGAATAATACTCTGGATTCTGCCCCAGACAAGTAAATGAGTAGTAGTGGCACCTTCCAAAACAGGAGACACTGAATGAGCATCAATTTATGGGGATGAGGATGAGTCTAGTTTTGAATGGGATTTGAGGTGTCCACAAAATACCAAAGAAGAGTTTTGTTTTGAAAGTAGTAGACAAAAATATAGGGTTTGCATATAAAATCAGAGAATAAACATAGTTAGTAATGAATACCAATGGATTATTTGAACTTCCTTAGCAGAGTTCAAAAAATTAATAAAATACGAGGACCAAGCAAGTTGAAGATTACAGTGGAGAACAAAATTTTTGTAGCATCCACAAAAACACTTGTTCTTACCTAATTCGAGTGTGCTGATCTCAAATCTAACATTAGATTTTCTCTGTAAGCTAAATTTTGTTTGTAATTCAAGATTTAAGGTTTTCATCTTATTGTAAAATTTTCAACATTTAGTTTAACATAATGAAGTAGAATGTCTTTTTGGGCATCATCTTTGTGAAAATATAATAATTTATATAATGCAGTAAATACACTAATACACTAAAAGATATGATTGCATCAGAATTTGTCTACTGTTTCAAAATAGAACATATTAAAACACTTATTTTAATAGTAAACTTTGTGCAAAACTTATTTAAATTCTATTCAGGCAAAAATCTGTGTTTGTAGCTCTTGTGTTTGTGTACTTGTTGAGGACAATCTCATTTGATGCTCCAGCAATAGTCTGCCATCATTTAGAACCTGTCAAGAAATAGCTGCCAGTCCGTTGAACTATATGTGGTAACACCTAGCTGGCTGAGAAGACTATTGACATCATTAAACAAAGTGTTTGTCTTTGGAAAAATGTCCACAAAAATTGGTTCATGCTTCCTGAAATGGGATACTTTAGCTGACCGGTGAAGTACATTCTTTTCTTGAAGCCTGGAGGCTAATAACTCAGCTGCTTTCTTTGATAGGCCCAAATCTCTTAATAAGTCATTCAATTCAGGTTGGCTAAGCTGCAGAGGGGTTAATGACTGCTTGGCATCAGAATAAGACCCTTCAGATTCTACAACCATTTCCTCATGCATCTTATCAAAATACACTTGATCGCCATGTTCATTTTCTTCGTCCTTAGAAGGAATAAAACCATTGAAAACTGGAACCGGAAGTGTCTCAGAGTGTGGGATAGGTCGTATTGCTGAAGGAATATTAGGATATGCGATCATATGTCGGTTTCTTTTTTTGCCGATGTCTTTTGTATGGGTCAGACAGAAACAACAGTCACTGCTGTGGTCCTTAGGTTCACTCCAAACCATGAGAATATCAAAAGGCATTCCTTAACGTTTTTCTTTTGTCCAGTCATGAAGCATTTCCTCACAATTATGACACACAATATGAGGATCCCAATTCTTGTCTTGATTGCCAAGGGAACTTCAAAATAGGTAATATATGCACATGTCACAAATGATGAAATATTGCGCCTTTGACGTTGAAGTGTGTAACAGCCACATATATAACAGAAGGTGTCAGGACTATTTACATTTATGCCTATGCGAAGAAGCCATGATTCAATCTTAAAACAAAATAAGAGGGTGTTTTTATCAGATAATACTTTTTTACATTTAAAAACAACTACAATTATGTCAAAGTGATGTTTGTAAAACATTAATTGCCTTGTGGTTATGTTCAATCCAAGAGTCATTGCCCTTTGACTCCAATTTAAAAACCAATGCATACCATTAACTGTAACAAAAAGAAATTAAAATTGCATAAAAACTAGAGCAAAAATGCACCAAAAAACAAATTTCAGATTTGGAATCAGCGATGCAGAAATATATAGAAACAGTTCTAAAACCTCATGCAACAGAAAATGAAAAAAAAATTATTTCCCAGTGTTATCAATATCTAGAAAATTAACTAAAGCTGAATAACCTATGGAAAAGCTGCTTAGGGAAAAACAAACAAACAGGAGAGAGTAATCTGGTGAAATGTAAGATTTCAGGACAGTGTGGCAACTGGCTCAAGTGCAGTTAAAAGATAGGAATGAGACTATTGGGCAAACAAGTTTGTAACAGGTTTGCTGCTTGTATTGGGGCAGCACCATGTGTGTATAGTCTATGGAAGGCTGTGGGGGCTTGCCCTCAGGGCGGGAGATTACAAATTATCTATCTCTGCCTGCTGCTGAGGGGAGGGATGATTGTTTGCTATTATTTGCTGGAGAAGGGGTTTTTCCCCAGCCTGTTTTGCTGGAGAGTGCAGAGAGAGAGTGAGAGAGAGAGAGAGAGAGAGAGAGAGAGAGAGCTGAAGGGGTTGGGAGCCCTAAGATTTAGGCCCAGCCTGTTTGAGGAGTGCTGAGGCTGGTGGGGGCCTGTGAGTCCAGGTGAGTCCAGAATGCTGAGGGACTTGGGAGCCTTGCCTGTTTGTTTGTCTGCCATTACAAGACTTTAATAAATGAAATGGCCCACCATTTTCTGGCTCCGCTGTTCTTTTACCATCTGCCTGAATCCAATGGGAACCTGCATGGGCATGACAGCTGTGGCCACTGGCCTTACAGACTGTCTATTAGATCTGGTGACAAGAAGTTCATCATTGACCTGTGAAGAGCAGTTTCACTGGAGTAGTGGAAGCATGTTGAAGACTCATCAAAAAATGTAAAAAATGAAAATGGAATATACATAAAACTCTTTAAAAGTGTGTCTCCAAAGAAAAGACTTCAAGGAATTGTGCAGTCAAAGAATATTCTCATTAAAGTGTAGGAAAGACTTAGTATTTTAAATGGGATAAGAAGGTGCACATAGATTTTGGAAAAGAACTTATGACAACTTTTCATCGTTCAGTTAGCTTGATACAGGACCAAGAGGTATAAAAATATTAAGTGTCTGGGTAACATCTTTGACTCTAAAATCACTTCATCTCCATAAGTAAAACCGAGGAGAATCACAGTGATTATAAATCATACAACCATAAGATTTGGGAATAGAAGGGATATTAAAAAGTGAACAAGTTTAACTTTACTGGAAATATCTATCTGAGAGTCAGAAGACATCAAAGGACTTCATGTTTAAATGATTTTTATAGTCATGTGATGGATTGAGCATGACATTATTGTTAATGTATAAAATTATCTTATATATTATAAGAAAAAAGATGAATATGTTTTTATAAAAATGAGATTCCCTGGAGAAAAGATAAAATTACCAATAAATATACGAAAAGGTATTTAATATCATTATTATTTAAATCAATGTAAAAGAAAACTTTAAAATACCATATTCCTCTATCAAATTGGCAACTAAAACAATGCCCAATGGACAGAGTGAAGAAATGAACACACTTTTATACAATTCAGTGTGACTGTATATTGGTAAAATGTTTTTCTAGAAGACAATTTGATAATGTGTGGCTGTTCATACCTTTCAACCCTGTCATTTAACCTGCTAAATATTTATCCTAGGGAAACAATTGTAACTGAATAGAAGTTCACACCCAAGAATGCTCATTGTTGAGATGACAGGTTATATATAAGAGCAAATACTTAAATAAGTTATGTGTATTTGATGAAATACTTTGTTGCCATTAAAACAGTATTTTTGAAAACTGTATTGATGTGTAAAATGTTTTTGATATATTTCTATGAGAAAATAACTGTTGAAAAACCAATAAAAAGCCAGAGTAGTTTTATCATCTCAATTTTATAAAATGAAAGGGACACACATAAACATGCATACACATAGTACCTGCATGTATACCAACTAAGTGAAATAAATCAAAATGGTAATAGTGGTCACCTCCAAATTATGCAATTTCAGGTGATATTTTGTTTTTTCTTTAAGTTTCCTGTATTTTAGAATACAAACTATCTGCAGTGGACACATTACTTTATGATAAGATAAACTGACAGTAATTGTGAAAATACTCAAAACTATAAAGAACTATTTTTAATCCAAAGCATTTAAAAATATATCCCAAGTTTAAATTTTCATATGATCTCTCAAAAGGGCAAGCACATAGGCAAAAGCAACAACAAACTCTCTGTCTTGTAAAGTAAGAAAATTCTATTTCTTCAGTAAACATAAGTGAAGACAATTAAAAAAACGAAACCAGCCCTGGCAGGGTAGCTCATTGCATAAAGCACTGACCATTATACCAGAGATCGAGGGTTCGATCCCCAGTCAGAGCATATACAAGAAGCAATCAATGAATACACAACTAAGTGGAACAACTAAGTGAAACAATGAGTTAATGTTTCTCTCTCTCTCTCTCCCTTCCCAGCCCACTTCCTTCTTCAATGAAAAAGTTAACAACAAAAAAAAATTACGAGACGCCAGGCATTTCATTTGCTTTAATTAACTTTTTACAATTACTTCTTTTTAAATTTAGAGCAGAGGTAGTCAACCTGGTCCCTACCGCCTACTAGTGGGCATTCCAGCTTTCATGGTGGGTGGTAGAGGAACAACCAAAGTATAAATAAAAGAATAGATTTAACTATAGTAAGTTGTTTTATAAAGATTTATCCTGCCAAACTTAGCGAAAATCCAACATAAAGTACTTGGTAAGTAATTATTATTATATGCTTTAACTTGCTGTAACTCTGCTTTATAAATTTTATAAAGTAAAGTTATTTCCCTACTTTATAAGTCACCATTACTGTGGAACCAGCGGGTGGTTAGAAAATTTTACTACTAACAGAGATACAAAAGTGGGCGGTAGGTATAAAAAGGTTGACTACCCCTGATTTAGAAAATTAAACTTAACATGGTGACACTGATCAATAAGAGTACATAGGTTTCAGGTAAACATTTCTATCGCATTTGAACTGTTGACTATGTTGTATACCCATCCCCCAAATCAAATTATTTTCTGTCAATGTATACTTGTCCCTCTTTATTCTGTTCCCCCCACTGGCATCCCCACATCTACCTCCCGCTGGTAACTATGTCAATTTTATCTATGTCCATGAGTCTCAGTTTTATATCCCACCTATGTGTGAAATCATATGGTTCTTAGTTTTTTCTGATTCACTTATTTCAATCAGTATAATGTTCTTAAGGTCCATCCATATTGTCGTAAATGGTACTATGTCATAATTTCTTATGGCTGAGTAGTATCCGACTGTATATATGTACTACATCTTTTTTACCCAATCCTCTGAAATAAAACCACATATATATGGACAAATAATCTTCAACAAAGGAGCCAAAAACACACAATGGAGAAAAGAAAGTCCCTTCAATAAATGGTGCTGGGAAAATTAGAAAGTCACATGCAAAAGAATGGAACTTGATGACAGTTTTTCACCCTGCACAAAAATTAATTCAAAATGGATCAAAGACCTCAATATAAATTCTGAAATAATAAATTACATAGAAGAAAATATAGGTGCTAACCTCATGGCCATAGAAAACAATTTATGATTTAACCCCAAAGGCAAAAATAAATTAACAGGACTATATCAAACTAAAAAGCTTCTGCACAGTAAAAGAAACTAACAACAAAACAAGTAGATAGCCAACTAAATGGGAGATGATATTTGCAAACAATAGCACTGAGAAGGGGTTAATATCCAAAATATATAAAGAATTTACAAAGGTCAGCAACAAACAAGCAAACAATCCAATTAAAAATGGGGAGAGAACCTGAACAGATACATTCCCAAGAGGACATTACAAATGACGAACAGATATATGAAAAGATGCTCATCTTCACTAGTTAGTTAGTGAAGTTAGTTAGTTATTTACTAGTTAGTTATTAGAGAAATGCAAATCAAAACTACAATGAGATACCACCTCACACCTGTTAGATTAGCTATTATCAACAAGACAGGTAATAACAAGTGTTGGAGAGGCTGTGGAGACAAAGGAGCCCTCATTCACTGCTGGTGGGAATGTAAAGTAGTACAACCATTATGGAAGAAAGTATGTTGGTTCCTCAAAAAATTAAGAATAGAACTACCATATGACCAACCAATCACCTCTACTGGGGATCTGTTCCAAAAACACAATTACTTAAAAACCTTTTTTTATTTATTGACTAGAGAGAGAGGAAGGGAAAGAGAGAGAGTAAGAAACAGAAACATTAATCTGTTCCTGTGTGTTCCCTGACCAGGGATCAGACCCACAACCTTTGCATATCAGGACAATGCTCTACCCAACCGAACTATCTGTCTAGGGCAACACAATTACATTTAAAACTAAGCTTCACTATCTCAATTAAAAGATGGGGAAAGTGTTGGAAGACATTTAGGACTTCACTTCAGTCCAGAATTCAAATGTAGATTTTTCCAACCTTCAAGCTGCACCTTGTTGACTATGTGTTGCTTCTCCCAGAATTAACAGGTATTAAAGTAGAGAATTTGATTTCTGAAAGTAACCAGGGACCAATTTAAAATATCCAATAATAATGCATCAGAAAAATGATACTGTGAAACCCTTTTAGATTTCTTGCTAAAAGATAACAAGCTTGGGCCGTTACTAAAAGAACTGTACCCAAATTATAGACTCTTTTCAAGAAGTCGGTCTTTAATATCTCTAAGCACGAGACTATTTAATTTGAATCTGGCTGTTGTGACAAATACAATAAATTAACTTGTGAAATTAATCATTTGTTTTTAATGAAAACATATAAATACAGAAGCTTTGCTGTGTCTATACATATGGCTGAAAGGGATAATGATTTATGTTAAAAAATACTGCTCTGCAGGGATTTCTACTGCTGCTTATGCTATAATTCAATTTGCTCTAGTTAAAAATAAAAGTATGTTAATCCTTCAGACAATTAGTCTACTACTGAGGTTTACAGCAAGTTAGAACAGTGACTTTTTACGCTTAATAAAAACAAAATCGATAATTTAATTTTGTTCCCCATATAGTTTTTGGCATTAAAAGCAGGCCAATTCAATGACATGAATTGACAAATATTTACTTATAACTTGATATGATATGCATCCAGCAGTCTGCCAGATGTTTGATATTTACTATTTCATTTCTTCCTAATAAAGTGCCCATTTTATAGATTATGATACTAATGATCAGAGGCATTACATAATTATATTCAAGGTCACACAGCTAAGAAGTAGCAGAGCAAGAATTTGAACCCAGATCTACCTGGATCTAAATACCATTCTATTAACATGACACTAAACCATCTCTGAAATTAACCACATTGTAGAGACTAAGTAATACTGTGTGATAAATGCAATGACAGAGTTTATACAGAAATGGAGGATATTGGTGTGGAAACACCAGGAAGACTTCCTAAAGGGGTCATATTTAAATAAGCTGCATAATCATTGGTTTCAGGATGTGATGGTATTACTGTCTTCTACAGTAGAGACTATAGTCCCCATTTTGTATAGGGTCTGATGCTCAGGTTAATAATCATGATACTGATGTTGATACTTATACTCATGATCTGCCAATGAATTGAGAACTAAAATCCAGATTCCTTATCTTCAGGCCAGTGGAATAGCTCTAAAGCCATGGAGTAGCTGTACAGGAGGTGATGAGCTAAATGCCATAGTGAGTTGGGGGGCGACAGATAATGCCAGAATTGAGCATCTTCAGGACACTTGGTGATAAGAAAATCAATCACACAGGATCTCAAAGCTTCAGAAAGACATCACCCAACATTTAAACATTTATATCTTTTATCACTTATTGTATAATAATGTAGGACATTTTTGGACAAGTTGAAAGTAATAATTACTATAAGAAAAACACATAGAAAACTACAGAGAATGTGTTCTAATTCCTGCAGGTGAGGTAGGGGCATTTGAGGCTGTGTAAAAGAAATGGCCCTTGAGCAGAGTCTTGAACAACAAAGAAGATTTGCAGCCATGAAGAAGTGAAGTTGGTGGGGCTTTTGCATAAAGTGAAGGCCATGCTTAATGCATGGAAATCTGAGAAGTTCCAGGCTGGAGGACAACTCAGCAAGGAAGAGTTTAGGGCAGGGTCCCCAAACTACGGCCGTGGGCCGCATGCAGCCCTCTGAGGCCATTTATCCAGCCCCTGCCGCACTTCTGGAAGGGGCACCTCTTTCATTGGTGGTCAGTAAGAGGAGCACAGGATGCATAGACCCACAGTTCCCATTGAAATACTGGTCAGTTTGTTAATTTATATTTAGTTGTTCTTTATTTTAAATATTGTATTTGTTCCCATTTTGTTTTTTTTTACTTCAAAATAAGATACGTGCAGTGTGCATAGGGATTTGTTCATAGTTTTGTTTTTTTTTATAGTCCAGCCCTCCAACGGTCTGAGGGACAGTGAACTGGCCCCCTGTGTAAAAAGTTTAGGGACTCCTGGTTTAGGGTGTATGGGAGAGAGATGGTGGGAAGAAGAAACTCACCCCAACGCATCATACCCAGATCTTCAACAGTCTTGTATGCCAGGCTAGGTTATGATAGCCTTCTCTGCCGGATGAGTGAACAGAGTTCAGAAAGAAAAATACTTCAGACATAACTTTTAGGGGGCAGACAGAGGGAGAACTAGAGAAGGAGCAGTTGATGACAGACTTTGAATTAACTGATGGGAAAAAGCATGTTAAGAGGTATTGAGTGGTTAATTCGCCAAAATTATAGCCTAATTAAAATATCAGTTTTCTTCCCTCATTCCTGCCTCCTTTACCCTTTTCCTCCATTACCAACATACTTGGAAAAAGTAATCCACCTTAACTATGGCTATGCCTTTGATGCTCATTTATTCATTAATACAATACAGTGCCTTCTTTTCATATCATGTCATGGAACTGGCTCTAACACATAACTGTGATCTGCTGGTTTTCAAAGGCAATGGCTGTCCTCATCACGCTAATCTTGCTGTGCCACTGTTGACCTAATTGATATTTCTAGCTTAAAATTCTCTATCTTTAGACTCCTTTATCCAGCTATCTCCTCGATATTTCCATTATTGGATTCTTACAAACACTGCAAATTTAACGGGCCCCAAACTGAACTTCTGTTCTTAGCTCCACAAACCTACCCCATGAACAATCTTTCCTATTTCAGTTGATGGCAATTCCATCCTTCTGACTCAGAGCAAAGGTCCTGTCCTATATCCTCCTTGACTCCTATCTGTCTTTTACTCCATGTCTGATCCTCTAAGAACTACCACAGGGCTTATTTTAAAACAGTGGTTCTTAACCTGGGTTCTATCGAACTCTACGGGTTCGATGAGTCGGTCTCAGGGGTTCGGAGAAGCCTCTGCCCTGGAGGCCAGAATAAAGTAATACTGTAATTTGTTGTGAGTTCATGCACTTTGTTGGTTTTGTTCTTTGAGCAAGGTGATGTTCATGCACGGCTCATTTTGTGTACCAGTAAAAAAACATATACCTATGTCTTGAATTTGGAAAAAAAAAATCATATTTTATTTATCACTAAAGAAGGGTTTGGTGATGCGCATATGAAACTGGTGGGTTCGGTACCTCACAAAAGGTTAAGAACCACTGTTTTAAAACTATGTCCAATAAACAATCCACTGCTACTGCTCTGGTTCAAATCATCACCATTTCTTGCCTACATAACAGAATAGCTTCAAAATGGTTTCCTTACTTGTAACTCCATTGTCTATTATCAGCATTGTAACCAGAGCAATTGTCCAAAAGGAAAGGTGTTTTTGTTTTTCTTTTTTAAATATACGTGGTCAGGTACACTAGACCAGAGTAGGCAATCTCTGAGGAGGAACTATGGCTATCTGCACTGGGGAAGAAGAGGAGGGAGCTCAGGAATAGCCATATTTGTTGGTTTGCCATTTACAGAAACAATTTCTAAGACAATAATTCATGCAAATCTCACAATTATTTTGGGATCCAGGAGTTATCATTTCTGTTTTACAGGTGAGCAACCAGACTAATGAAGTGGCATCATTCATTCATTTATACATTTATTTCCAGCATTAATCGAGAGCCTGCTATGTGCCACGCTCTACACCTAAGTCAGAGCTCCTTAGCCAATACTGGTAGAGTGGAAATTCCACATGCAGGCTGCTCACCTTTATGTTCAAGGTTCTTTTCCTCTCCATACAGCTGCACAGGGGACGACCAATGAGAACCATTTCATTCTGTGTGAGTGAAAGTCATGTGAGGAAATGACACAAATATTTACACTTGAAAAGCAATTACAGCACTTTATGTACAATAATGGCTTTTAATCAATGTGTTAAATGAGTAGATGGGTATATGAGTGTGAGGGTAACAATGTTACTGCTCTTCCTATCCCACAGGACTACAGTGTATTGTGAGGGTCAAATGACACCGTAGTGTCAACAGTCTTGACAAGAGACTGTTCTCACATTTTCTTTTTATTGTTTGCTATTTTAAAACCTGTTTGGAGATAGGTAGTGATGTTTCAGGCAGGGTTAGAGCCACTTCTCTTACAGAGTGATGACCCTTGATGACAAGTTATGACCCTGTTTTTACTCATTGTGTCCTTCACAAGATACAAGCACTTATATTTCTTTTCTGCACATACAACCAGATCCATGCACAAAATGGAGTTCAAAATCTGTTTCTTAAATTATCCTATAAATTCCAATTTTATCGATTAGAAAGTTGAAGCTCAGAACATTAAAAGTATAGCATAAAGTCACCCCGCTATCAAGTAGCAAAACTAAAATATGTACTCAGTCCTGACTCTGAGGCTAACATTTTTTAAAATATACTTTTTTTTTTTTTTTTTTTTTTACTGCATGTTTACTATCACAAGCTATTTAGGTAACAATAAAATATTGACAGGTAAAAATTTATAATTAATTTGGTACTTTCCCATATTTTCTATATCACTATTATAACAACACTGCAAGCAGAATTTATAAATGAGGAAACTTGGGCCTGGAGTGTCTCTGATGTGTCAAACCGCTCAAGGTCACAGAGCAAGCAAATTCTGAAGTAGGCTCTTCTCCAGGCTCAACAACATCCCCAGCTCCTTCATTCTCACTTGCAGACCCTTCTCTGCTAAGACTGACCCATTTCAGAAAAGCTACATGAACTAACATGGGACACCAACAACTGTCCTCATCACACCAGGCCAGGCCAGGACACAAGAACATGGAAACTCCTACTTGCACAGATTTCCAAAAGAAGCTATTTCGTCTTCTAAAAGAAGCTGTCAAGCTCCAGGGATAGGATTGGTGAGGAACTGAACCAGCTAGCAAAGTTGACAAAACCCAACTGCTAACGATTCTCAAGTTACAAAGACAAGGACTTCTTGAATGTGCCCGCTGACCTGCATGCACTGTGATAGATACAGGTTCCATGGGCACTGCCAGGGTGATGTGAAGTGAATCCAAATCTTTTTTTTTACTTTTCCCTTTTATTTTAACTTTTCTGCTTGAATTTGAGTCTTTTTCCTTTGGCTGGTTTTGGAGTCATGTGACTGGCGCACCTCTGGCAAGTACTATAAATGCAATGGGATTGGGCCTACAGGAAAATTGCCATCATGTAGACCTAGGATTAAATATTAGTACTCTTTCTTGTACCAAAAATGGTGAATACCATTTTTGAGAGTTAACAGTTTTAATTATTGTGATAGAAAGTCAAGGGAGAAACACAGTTTTAATGAAGTTTATATTTAAATGCAACAGAAATGCATTGTAGTTTACTGGTATTTAAAAAAGGGAGAGTATCATCAACTTCACTCCATGTAGATTCAGTTATATTTGGTTTAAAAAATTACATGTACAACATAAGCTGCATTTCTTCTTAAGTATGAATACCATCCTATGATGAAGTCAAATGAACTGGAGACTAAGAAGTAATATATTTAATTAATTCATTCTTTCATTTATTTATTAATTTAACAAATATTTATTGAGCACGGACTCTGGAACCACAGTATAGGTATAAATCAGATATCTCTTACGTAGTAGCCTTATACTATCATTTTTAGCCTTTACTATCATTATTATTATCACTAGCACATATCAGAGACTTTTCTAGATCCTTGGGAAACAATGAGAGCAAAGGTTCACTCTCTCCTGTAGCTTGAATTCCAACTATGTCTGTTTCCTGTTTTGCTGCCAGACGATGGCTGCTGCCCCTATGCCTGTTAATCTACCTACAGTGGCAGCCCTTTGTCTTTTCTGTTTTCATTCATATATTTTACTGTGGACTGTAAGGGCAGCCAAAAAAGCTAATTAGAAATATATCTAAAGCAAGAATCGACAAATACTGAATGAGAATTTGAGGATTCTCTAAAGGACCTATGGGGAGAAACCATGGTTGTAGAAACTGAAGTGACAAGATACAGTCAGGCAACAGGTAATAATAGCAGATAATTTCCCGAGCTCAAAATGGAATGCCATGAGGTCCTGTCCAGTGTCAAATCTCTGCTTTTTTCAAAGGTGGACAGTTATTTCACTTAAACTTTTAGTAATCTCCTACTATATACTAGGCCCCTTTTTGAGATGCTGGGAGTTTAAAGAATATATTATTGGTATCACTCTTAAAAAAGATATATAAACAATTATTTTTCAAGTCAGACTGTGATAATGCCATGAAAGAAGTATAAGCTGCCATGGAAGAAAAGAGTCATGACTTCATTTATTTAACAACAAATTACTGAGCGCTAACAATGCATCAGCCCCGTGTTGGGTGCTGAATTAAACACACCCGGCATAAAGGTCACATTCTAGGGGAGTAAGACAGAAAATTAACTTTAATAAGAAAAATAAAATAGGTGAGCTCAGATGATGATGAATACTATGAATAAAAGGAAACCCAATGATTTAATAGTGATGCTGATGTCTAGGATTATGCTACTTTGATTGGATAGTCAGGGGAGACTTCTGTGAAAACCTAATATTTGAGTTGGGAAAAAAGTGACAGGAAAGTCACTTGAAGATCAGAATGAGAGTTCTCCAGGTGGGGAGACTATTTGCTTCTCCAGGTCCCCTCTCACCCTTCTCAGTTCTGCTCTTTGCCTCAGAGAGCTGACTGGTTAGTACTGAGTTGAATCCAGTGGTAGGACTCAAATAATTTAACAACTGGTCCTCTGCCCTAATGAGCATTTTAAGTATAAGAAAAGATATACCAAAAGGCAGTTTATTATTTCATGTATTTAATACTTAAATAAGAACAATAAGCTAGATTATGTTATAAGAAAGACCATTAAAATATTAATAAAAAATATTAAATAAAACCTGACAAAAAATAAAACTGTTATTTAAGATATTTCCATATTGCTTCTTGGTTGGCATCCTCACTTGCAATATTTTTCACCTGTGGAAAAAATGAACATTTCTATGGGCACATAGAATATGCTGTTGCTCAAATGGACATTAAAAAAGAATAAAGGATATAAATTTGTGATTTCCATCTTAGAGAGAACCCTGATTACAAGTGCCATTTTAATAACTGGTTCACTGAACTCAACAAAAAGTTATGTGTCAGTTCTGGTGAACCTGTGCGAATCAGCTGAATCCCACCACTGGTTGAATTTTTTGGAATTGCTGATTTGGCCTATTGGTTGGTTCAACCTAGTAAATAAAAAGGGTTCTCTTGCCAACTAACTTCCAGGTGAGTTTAGAGAATGGAGAGCCTCAGAAAGATATGAGAAGGAGAAAGAAAAGAATTGTTTGACACTTTATTTCCCTGGGTCCTTTCTTGTGAGGTCATCTTAAACTAGTTGTGTCCCTGAACCCACCTTTTTCAGCTCCTGCCCAGTGACCCTCTCAATAGAGCTCTCTTATTTTGGAGTCTGATAACCACTTCCTCCCTTTGTCCCTTCAGGTCTTGGGTGATAACAGTGCACTAATCGTTGAAGCTCTAGGTACTGCATTATACCTTGTGTTTTTCCTATACCCTGCCAACACCCTTGTAAATTGCCCTTTTATTAAATTTTCTTCAAATTCCTGCCAGGATTCTGACATAAGAAATAAGCTTGGAATATTTGAGAAAACTGAAGAAGCTAGTGTGGCCGAAGCTTAAAGAGAAATGGAAAGAAAACAAAAGACAAAGTTGTTGAGATAGCAATTAAATTTTGCAGGGCTTTATAAAATTTAATAAGAAGTTTGAATGTTCTTTTAATGAAATGAGAAGCCACTGGAAATACAGGAAAAAGGAGTTGTTAAATCTGCATAAAGTCAAGGTACAAACTTCAACAAAGAGTTGAGCCTTAACGGTTGGACATAATATTTGTTGACAGCAAAGAAAAGAAGAGCATTTCAGGCTGGAACCTAGTAGTTCAGTGTAGTTATAGGAAAGAAACTGGAAGGAAACTAGGCTAGAAATTGAGGCTAACATTCCTCTAGGAGTCTAATATCATCACACGATGATATGAAAACTGCAATTTCTAATGATTTGAGGTCTATGGAACTCAATAAAGACTAAATTTTCTGCTGGCTATAAACTATACAACTTTGATGTCTTAAAAGATATAACAGAATAATAAGATGTCCTATTTAACCACAATTTTTATCAAACTTAATCAATACGAACATTGTCTAGGTCATTGCTTTTCTCTGAAGCTTTCTTCATTTGGCCTAATCTTCCCCTCAAAACACTTACTGAGATCTCCTTTATTCCACTATATCAAACTCAATGTGCACCAAAGCATGCAGAATTTGAGTTAATGCATATTTGGGTTATAATTTTGGCTTGCCATTTACTAGTTAGTGACTTTTAATAAGTTATTATAACTCTTTGAATCTTAGTTTCCTCCTCTATAAAATGGAATAGTAATACCCACCTTCACTGGAGTACTGAGAAAATGGTTTAAGAGTGAACAAAGAACCTAGCATAGCACTTGACACATAAATTTCTTCTTTCATATTACCTCTATACTATTTTTTTTTTAATTTTTTTATTTTTCCGAAGTGAGAAGCAGGGGGCAGCAGACTGACTCCTGCATGTGCCCGACCAGAATCCACCTAGCATGCCCACCAGGGGGCGATACTCTGACCATCTGAGGTGTTGCTCCATTGCCACCAGAGCCATTCTAGCGCCTGAGGTGGAGACCATGGAGCCATCCTCAGCGCCCAGGGCCAACTTTGCTCCCATGTAGCCTTGGGTGAGGGAGGGGAAGAGAGAGAGAGAGGAAGGAGAGGGGGAAGGGTAGAAGCAGCTGGGAGCTTCTCCTGTGTGCCCTGGCCGGGAATCAAACCCAGGACTTCCACATGCTGGGCCGATGCTCTACCACTGAGCCAACCAGCCAGGGCCTTATCTCTATACTTAACGTTAGTGCTAGTGCCATGAAATTTAGAACTGAATAATATCCCCAGAAAGTAATCATAAAACTTTTTTGTTGCAGGAAAGTTTTCTGTTTCTGTTATCTGTGGGATATTAAATTTTCTATAAACTTAATAGAGTAAAATATATTATAAATAATTATGACAAAAATTTTTTATAATTCATAAATTATTTTTTATAATAATTTCTTAATTTTCTTCCCAAAATAACATTATAGATTTGCAGGTCACATATTATTCCTATTTTATAGGTGATGACACAGGCTTGAAGATATTATAAGACCTGAACATGTCACCCAATCTGTAGGGGATAGAAAAAGAAGCAGCACCCACATCTTCGGGTTCCTGTACAAGGGTTCATTCTGCTGCATTCCTCACAGAGAGGGATGTGCGTTTACTGGCTGAGTCACTTCCCTCCTGAGACTTTCTAATGACCTAAGCACAAACCATCAAAGTAGTCTGTGATATGTGCCTAACTGACCTCTTCAGACTTATCTCTCCTCATGACTATTCAATAGTTTAAGGATAAGCCATATTGCACATGTTGCTCATTGTTCCTGGAACACATCAAACTGTTACTTTTGGGCACATGTTGCTGCCTTCTCTTGGAATGTCCTTCCTGCTCCTGAATGCCCAGGTAACACCTTTCCATGACTTTCAAAACTCAACCCAAGACTTGCTATAGCTAGGACAGCCATGAAAAAGTGGCTCCCTCATCTGTGCCCTAGGCACAACCCTGTAACATGCAATTGTGTCTTGAATTTGGTGCAATTGTATCTTTTCTGTATCAGTTGTATTTGGTGCAATTACGGGACTCTCTGGCAAGGGACTCTGAGCTTCATGAAGACAAGAAATGTTCAAGCTTGTTAATATTCTCAGTGCCCAGATGTGACTTGGCATGGAGTAGGTGCTCAGGGAATAATGGATAAATGATGGATGAATTCAGTTTCCTAGGGCATCCTCGGGTCTCGCCCAGAGGCCTTCCATATTAAAGTATTAAAGGAAAGTAGTAACTCACAGATCTTCTCAGGAAGGAGCCTGTCCTAACCATCTGCATACATTAAGGCATGGGGAGTCAAGTGAAAAAACAAAAACAAAAATGTAGAAGTCAGCAATTACTAGAATTACTGCTCTTTGGGACACAACCCTGAACATGTTATTTTCTCAGCAGCAACTCTATCACCATTTTATCACCATATACCACTTGCCAACCCAGACTGAGCTAGTTCTCTTGTGTAAAACTGCCTTACTCTTATTGAAAATGGCTCTGCCAGTGAAAACACTACGGCATCCACAATGAAATGCATTTTAGCAGGTCTGTGCACAGATGTGAGCATAGACTGGCTCTCACAAGTTCTCGGAGCCGTGGTTTTTCTATCTGTAAGGTACAGGTTATATCTTCTCCTCGCCTCTCTACCAGCAAAGCTAACCATGACATAAAGCAAATATATGGAAATATTCAAACACTGTCGCTATGCCCTGTTCTCGAAAAAAAGACTAGGAAAAAGGTTTTTTAGCTTATGTGTTGCTGGCTGATTATGACTCTCAGTGGATACCGGGGCTATACTGTGCAAAAGACAGAGAGGCTATGTTAGAGGGCTTTAGATGCAGGGGGCTTTCGAGTTCCCCAGAGAGCCCATCACTGAGGAAGTCTCATGAAGAAGTAATACTGGGTAAGGAGCAGGGCTTACTCTTCTATATTCCAACACCAAATACATACAAAAAGGTACTTGATCATTTCTAGAAGGAAGAGAAGGAGGATAAAGGAAGGAAGGAAGAAAGGAAAACAGGCAGAAATAAAGGGAAGGAGGGAGGGAATCTAGGTCCAAACACTTGCCTTTCTTTAAAAGCAGCCTGAAGCTAGCACTGGGTTTAGTGAGCATTAAGCCCCTCCCATATCTCACTCACACCTCATACTCATGAACAAAAGTCCTGCTCACTTCAGTGCAATTCCATTTGGTTTACCTAATTAACACACACCCGTTAATTCCTCAATCCATGCTGCATGCTAGGAACCCTGGTATAAATCAGACATAGTTCTTTTTTTCTTTTCTTTCTTTTTTTTTTTTATCAGAGACAGAGAGAGAGAGAGTCAGAGAGAGGGATAGATAGGGACAGACAGACAGGAATGGAGAGAGATGAGAAGCATCAATCATCAGTTTTTCGTTGCGACACCTTAGTTGTTCATTGATTGCTTTCTCACATGTGCCTTGACCGCGGGCCTTCAGCAGACCAAGCCACCCCTTGCTGGAGCCAGCGACCTTGGGTACAAGCTGGCGAACTTTTGCTCAAGCCAGATGGGCCCGCACTCAAGCTGGTGACCTCGGGGTCCCAAACCTGGGTCCTCCGCGTCCTAGTCCTACGCTCTATCCACTGCGCCACCGCCTGGTCAGGCCAGACACAGTTCTTAACCTCTAGAACTAAGCTGAGACAGACCTAGAAATAGACAATGACAACTCAATGATAAATGCCGTGAGAGTTCAGGAGGACTGGGACACACAGAACATGGATTGACCAGCTCTGTCTGCAGAGCTCGGGAAGATCTCACAGAGGGGAAGGCGCTTAGGTTAGGCCCTGCAGCAAGAGTAAGAGCTTTCACAGGCAGAGCTGCAGAGAGGCGGAACAGTAATTCTAGACTGAGCTCACACAGACAGCAGAGGCTGTGGGGCTGGTGGTGATGGTGGCGACAGAATAAGGTACTTCTTTCTGGGAAGCCCCAGAGAGAGCATGTGGGCCAAACAGAAGCTGTGGAAGACAGGGTGGCAGGAACTTAGGCAAGAAGCACAGTATGGGCAGTCCAGCCTCCTGCTAGAGCCAGCAGGAGTGGTGCTCGAGGTCAGGCAGACGGTACAGCATAGGAGAAAGGACTCTGGGGTTGGCTGGCGGAAGGATTCTTTTATAAGGTCCTAGGTTGAAAAGTCATGAGTATAGTTAGAAGGTAAGGGCAGGAAAAAATAACCTTTAAATATGTGAGACTTTTAAATATCGGCCTTTATTTGTTGTTTTAATTGTCTTATCTTACCCCCACCCTTGCTACCCACCCCATGCCTCTGCTGCATAAATTGCAAGTAGTAAACAAGCCTGCCTGGCTTTGAATCACAACTCTACCCTGCGTCAGTTCTTTACACTTGGGACATTGTCCAACTTTCGTCAGCTTCAGTGTCTGTACCTTCCAGTAGGGATAATGATGGTATCCACAAGACTGTTGTATGCTTTAATAATAATAGCTCGTTTACATTGAGCATTTACTATGTGTCAGGTCCTGTCCTAAGCATTTTTGTGTGTATTAGCACTTTTGTTCCCTAAACAACTGTCATGCTCTAGGTATTATTTATGTCCCCATTTTATAGATGAGGAATGCAAAGCTCAGAAAGGGTAAGGAGCTGGCCTCTGTCACACAACTATCAATAAAAGGTTCAGGGGTTGAATGCAGGCATTTTGGTGGCAGAGCCTATGCTCCCAACCACAGTGCATGAGGTCGTCTATGGAAAGTGCCTAGCATTGTGAGAGATAACAGAAACCACGTTTGTTACCATTCCTGTGTCTCTGTCCATTTAAACAAATGGGGGAGTGTCTGATCAATGTGTCTGAGTAGACAAGTGAACAAATATTGGTTGAAAGGGGAAACAAACAGGTGAGAGGAGAACCCTGCTTACAATGGGTGGCCAGGAGGGCAAGGAGTTGTTAGCTATAAGGCGGGATGGTGGTGGTAAGTGTCCCACTTCTCAGATATACCTGGTACAAGGGTACTATTGTCCGGAACCAATGCATAGAACACCAAGAAAAGCCACAGAGCCCACCCAGGAAGTAAGATGGGGCTTGGGTGGCCACACTGGGCTCCCTCTGTGTCCCTATGATCAAGTTCTGGAAGGTGGCCTTTGCCATTCTTCTGCCTCATCCATCATCATTACAGACATCTAAAAGTCTAATCACAAAGGCACAGACTGGTGGCTGTGAGCAACCGCAGAGCCCAACACTTCAGAGCTATGCGGAAGAAGCCATGATTCTTCAGCATCAGTAAGCTTAGAGTGTCGAAGGCACTGCAAAGCTGATGCCTGGGACTGAACATAGGAGCAGCAAAAAGTGAGGAAGGGGACATAAAAAACTTTCCATCAACAGAGGTCTGTGGACATTAAAAAACTTTCCTCCACATCACACAGACAGAAGTAGAAAGGCAGGATTCAAAGCCAGAGCTCTGTGGTTGCAAAGCCTGTGCTCTTCCCCTTATGCCACACTGCCCCACGACCACACAGGAGGCGGTTCTAAGAGGTATGAGCTCACTGTGATGCTACTGCTGCACGTCAGTTCGAGAAAGAACAAGTTAGCAAGTTGCCACTAGATCTCATCCACTCCAAATTCCCTATCGTCATCCTGATTTAAAACATCAGAAAGTGCAGACCCAGAGACAGGCAGTAACCTGACCAAGGTCATTGTCTCCAAATTTCCACAACCCTTCATGAGAGAAGTTGCTGCCCTCGGGTTTCTGGTGGAAACTGTATTGTTAAGTCTAGCCAACAGCTTGAAGGTCATCTGCTGGAAGGCTTTGCATTTCTTGTTTACTTAAAGAAAGGGCAGAAACCTAATTTCAGCCCACAGAGGAATGAAATTTTGATGTAGAAATGCAATTAGGAATAAAAAGTCAATGGCATGCTTGGGAAGAGCGGAGAGCCCACAGGCTTGAAGGCGGGGCAGTGGGTCAGGCATAGAAAAGAGAAGAGTGACAGAGCACATGGCTAGGTCTCAGGCTGGCAGGCAGGAGGCTTAGGTTCTGCGGGTCCCCCTGTGCATGTGTGGCCCAAGCCAGGCTACCTTTCTGCACTCTCAAAGGGCACTTACAAAATTGACTTAGAAAAAGAAGTAAGATGCAATGCAAAAAAACTGGGTTACAAAATTATAAGGCCTGGTTCTGCCACTGAATGACCCTGGGTAAATTACATCACTTCTCTGAGCCTTGGTTTCTTCATACCATCAAATGGAGGTAATATGTACTTATAGGATTATTGTAGGATTAAAAGTAATATGTACATAAAGCACTTAGTGTGGTTCCTGAAAGATAGCAGGTATTCAATAAACTTTATTATACACATTACTATCATTACTACTGTAAATATTTCTATTATTATCAATCCCCTGTGAAGTAAGCAAACTGTCATTGGGGTGTTTACATGTTGGTTCCTAGGATTTGCTTATTTTCTCTTAAAGAAATACGCTTTTCTTTCAGAACAGTGGAAATTACTTGACTCTGGGTGGTGAACACACAATATAATATGCAGATGATGTATTATGGAATTGAACACTGGAAATCTATGTAATTTTATTAACCAGTGTCACCTCAATACATTCAATAAACATTTTTTTAAAGTATACATGTTTCTCTGAAGTGCATGCACTCAGTTCCCACTCAACACCCGATCTGCCTATTGTGAATATACTTATTACAGGGAGATAGGAAGCATTTATTTAGAACCCGTCACAGCCAGAACTGAAACTTCCGGGCCAGGTTCAGTCACACCTTCCGACACTGGTAGATGGGGCAGTATATGTCCCTCTCCAGTACCTGCGATCAACCAGGGATAGTTGTGACAATTGGGCAGGTTGCTCCAATTGTCTTCAGGGAATTCTCAAACCCCCCACTCTCTGTTCCCCACATGTAGAGACAGCCAGATGATCTGAGGAACTACAGAACTTATGAATATAGAGTTGTTCCATGGCCCAGAAAGTTTCAAAACAATCTTTCACAAATTGAGTATTAAATATATACATGGTTAGGCCCAGTTCCAGGAGGATGGCTTGGAGATGAGAGCACTGCTTTACCTGGTGTAGTATTCCTTTCACAGGGTCATGTAAGAATGAGCCATCAGAATGGTGCTCCCACTTATGTTAGACTTAGGACAAGTCCAGGACTCTGGGCTACTGATGGTCTACTACTGACCTTAGGCTTTAGGCATGTGTGTAGGCCCAGACATTGTCTCTTGCTTGTCTATGTTCTAATCATGATGCTGCCTCTGGGTTATAGCAAATGAAGACAGCATGGGTGTCCTTTAGCCTGTGTGCCCTTCTGAACAGCAGTTCTAGGCAGTTCTCTGGAAGTAATGATGCCTATTTCATGTCTGCCTTCTCTGAAGTCTTTTAAAATTGTTGCTTTGCATTTCCACTAGATTCTTCTGATTGCTATCAACTGATGTGTACAATGCTGTGCTCCCCTAGGTTTTTAAGGTGTGCCATGTGAGAACAAGCTGTCCTTGCACAAATTGAACCATTCTCTCTTAGCACATGGGTCCCGTGCCCATTCTTTCTGCTGCTGATGGTATGTGGAAGGCAGTTAAGACAGTGCAATCAACACCAAAAAAGAACACATTCTATAAATGCAGTGATTATGGCTCAAAGCTAAAGCGTTTTAAAAAAAGGCATGATTGGAAGATATATTAATCCATATTTATTTTATACAATCCTAGATGGTACATTTAACATAACCAGGCTAGGATTTATTATTCACATTTCCCACATACTTGGGATGAGTTCTGCATTTGTGTTTATTTTCAACAAAGCATCATAAAACCTTTTTAGAGAATCATTAGACCAGTATTTGTGGGGGACACTGACAAAGATTCTCTCTTTGACCAAACTCTATTTGGGCTTCTCTCACCTCTCTTCTCCATTACGCACTGACTTTTGGACTTCTGTGGTCATCTCTGTATTATCCAGTTTTAGCAAGAATCCTGCTAAACCAATTTAAAGAGAATCCCCCACTCCGTAATCCTCAGCTGATCAGGTTCTTTATCCTTCATCACCCCCCAGTCTAATCACCCCCAGTCTGGTTGCCCCCAGTCTGATCATCCTCAGTCTGGTCAACCCCAGTCTGATCACCCTAGCCTATCTTTAGTAAAAACCCCGTTCAGTCGGTTTAGCCAGGACCCTTTCTTCCCCCTGATGTTTCCTCTTAGTAATTTGCAATGTTCTGTCCATTGACCACCACCTGCCCTCACTCCTTGGTTACAAATTCTCATTTTCCCTTTTTGTGTTTGGAGTTGAGCGTGATCTGATCTCCCTTCATTACTACAAAACCCCATTGTAGTAAAGCCCCTGGATAAAGGCTGCTTTACCATTCTTTAAGAAGTGTCATGAAAAATGTTTTTCCTTAACAACACTATGAATAATGAAGTGCCATGAATAATGATGTCTGCAGCATTAAATAAAATTGGTATTGGGAAAATGCAAACATGTTCCAGAGAGCTCCGCGTCAAGACTAATGTCAGTGTTGCTACCTTTTTTTCCAGGTAGGAAATATGAAATTAACCAGGACTGTGCATTTGGCAATAAAGAACATAAAAAGATGGTGCTGGGACACTTAATATGTGCTTATTGAATGATAACCAAACATATCTCATTTCTACTCATTGTTCTAAATCTGTGTCTAAATTCACTGACTTCACAAGGGTCCATGAATTTTATAATATGCTTTTTAATATAAGTATTTATATAGATGAGGGAACCACCAAAAAGTATTTACCTGGAACTGTGTGTACCCTAGGTGTGACTAGGGAGTCTTATCTCCAAAGAGGTAATCAGGAAAACACTGCCCAGAGCACTGCCATCCCTCCAGTACCACAGACCTCACAGATATGTCATAATCAGTCATCAAGAGTAAAGTTTCAAAGCAATCTTTCACAAATAAAATATATAGTGTTTATTTTTCCATCAGCTCTATTTTCTAAAGGAAGAACACGTAGAATGAAGACTAAAGGGAACTAGGATAAAATTGTAAGAGTTGCCTTTAAGAGGAAAAATCAGAAGATATTACTGACTTTTGTACTTTTTACTACTTTCTAAGTTTGCTACCATAAGCATGTACTATTTTCTCTTTGCTTTTCCAGCTCACTGAACTTTTCTAAACATGCATATCTTACTTTTCTGCACATGATGTTCCCTCTTTCCTCTAGACACATTCCTCCAATACTCACCTTCATTTTACTAAATCCTACTCATCTTTGAGATCCCATCAGGAACACTGCTTCCTCCAAGCATGCTTCTCTGACCCTTCCAGGCTATAGCAAGTGACTTTCTTTCTTTCTTTCTCTCTCTCTCTCTCTCTTTCCCTCCCTCCCTCTTTCTTTCTTTCTTATTAATTTTAGAGAGGGGTGAGGAAGAAAGAGCAAGAGAAAGGGAGGAGGAGAAGGAAGCATCAACTCTCATATGTGCCTTGCCCAGGCAAGCCAAGTGTTTCGAACCAACAACCTCAGCGTTCCAAGTTCACATTTTATCCATTGCTCCACCACAGGTCAGGCCATAAGTGCTTTTCTAATGAGCTTTTCCCACATTTCTCAATAGAATCTCATCACTCTACACATAACTGGAAAGTTTGCTTCTTTCTGTGCAAACCCTGTACTCCAGTATGCCTAGCACTATGCTCAGCAAACAGTAGATCCTCAAATATTTGTTAAATAAATAGATGGATAAAAAACATTTTTTTTCAACTCCTTTTTAAAAAAGTTGAACAAAGCCTAGGGGGCTCAGGGAAGTTCTTGTTATCATTGATGGTATTATTTAACTAAGTTTCTCATTGTTAGTTAAAATGTGAAGGGAGTGCTTCAGAAAATAAACAGAAATCTAGAGAAAAACAGTCTGATAATTTTTGGAGGCAGTGTTGGTTAATAAGTTCCTAAGAACACTAATTCCACAACATTCCCTTGGAAGAAAGAAGGGAGAGATAGCCCATGGGCACATAGCTACAGGAAGTGATGTAAGCAGGGCTGGCCCCCCTTCAGGTTCACAGTGTGTATGAACATATTCCAATCGTGTAAAAAGTCCTGCTGTAAAAAACCTGGCTTATTTATTTTTAATCCAGTGCTTCTTAAGTTTATTTAAATATGAATCCTTCCTTTCTGTAACACTTATTAACATGTATTTCCTAAAACACTTTGGGAAATGCTGGGTTTAAGAGATAAAGCTTCCAGAGGAAGAAATGTTCTGGCTCATGGTGAAGACAAGAAGTAGGAAAACTACAAGAGTGAAAAAGACAACAAGAATATTCAAAATAGCAATAGTGTGATATTTATTGGGCAATTAATATGTAATTGATAGTGTACCAAGTATGATAGATACATTACTTTGTTTAACTTTTATAATAAATATAAAAAATAGGTACATTATTCCCACTTAATGAAAAGAATCAAAGGGGTTAAGCAGTCTGTGGACCACTCCATATCTGTCTGAGTTACTTCAGCCTTTCCTTTTTAACCACTATACTACCACTCTTGAATCACATCAACACTCTTCCCCTGTGGGATAGGTGATGAAATGGGAACATGGCCTTCCTTTATTGCTCCTCCCTGCTCTTCCCATTGCTCCCACCTCTTCTTTTCTCTTCTTCTCTTTCCCTTCCCTTCCTTCTCAAACTCCCTCTGAGTATCTGTTATGTGTTAGTCACTGTGCTGGGTGGGTGGGCCTCCTTGGGGTTTTAGAGATATATCAGAACTGATCTCTAGTCTACAGTCTAGTCCAGCCCACTGAGTTGATCAGCTTCCAAGCTCTGGGGCAGAGTCACAGGAGGAGGGAAATAAAGATAACCCTCGGATTGCTTCGGGACCCTCAGAGAGTGTGCTGAGGTCTGGAAGCCCAACATAGAGCTGCTCCCCACATATTTACAAGACTGGTTCTTTAGAAGAAGCATTTGGCAGCATGGGGGTGGGCAGAAAGTCTCATGCACAAATCACTGAATTAATGCTGTTTTCATTAACTAGATTTATTAGTGATAGTTTAGGTAAGCACACCTGTACCTTATTTTAAATATTCCCTGGAGTTATAAAAGATTAGTATTATGCCAGTCTAGCCACATGCCAAGAAGCTATCTGGGGACACAAGTATAAAATTTTACTCACAAGGGGGTTACAAAATATTATTCAGGGCCAAAACTTGGTCTTTACATTCAAACTTTAAACAATACATAAAAGAAAGTTCCCTGTACCTCAGTAGATATAAATCATAGTGCCATTCATGCTGTTGTGTGTCTGCTGCCCAGTTAGGACAGGGAGGTCCCCTAAGAATGAGGAATTTTCCTTATTTTTATCCATCCCCATTCCCAGCCTCTGGCCCAGGGCCTGGTATAATAGATGTTTAATAAATACTTCAAGTAGGGCAAATGAAAGGGAGGAGGTGGAGAAGAAGGGACAGAGGAAGAGGATCCTTGGATGAGACAATAAAGTTAAGATTATTATGGGACATTTAGGACATCAATCCCTGGATCCTCTGGTACAAGGTTCAGCTTTAGAAAGATACACACTGCTTCCTCACAATGCCTCATGGTCTCCCCATCACCAGAGTATCTTGGGCTGACCTAGGGAAGCAGTCTGATCTCTCCTATGAATAGGCAGTCTCAGGCCTGCCACTCTCCTTGTTGGAGACTGTCACTGAGGGAGGAGAGGTGAAGGTAAGACTCTACTTGAAATTCAACTAGTGTTGCATAAAGAATGATGCACATGAAAAATTGATTATGACACTGCACCCAGGCAAATATTATTAATAATGCAGTATTTAAACACACAATATGTCCCTCTTAATGATGAAAGGAAACCCAAGGTCACAGCAAATAAAAGTCATTTCAATGAGACCCAAAGCAAGAGAGAAGAATTTCTCCATGTGGCTCACTCCACAAGAGCTTTCTTCATACCACCATCTAGCAGAGGAAGCAGCCTTTATATTAAGAAAAGGAGCAGAGTCCTTGTCAATAGAAATAGTTCAAGCCACTAGGCAGCTCCAGAAAAGAGCAGAACCGAGGGGTACTAACCCTCTTTTTCTCAATTGCCTCATCTTTAAAATTGAGATTATAATACCTAAACAATGGGGCTGTTGTACGGATTAAATAATTTACGTAATATATCAAATTAAGTACACAGTAATTCTCTATATATTTTAGTTCTTCCTTTGACCTATTTGATTGAAACTGAAATTTATAGAGAGCTAATGGACTTTCAAAGGCTCAGGAAAGGTATGCATATAAGCAAAGTAAAGCAGACCTCTTCGTACATACCCTTGGAATATGTCCTGAGCATATAGTCTCCCTATGGGTCATTCACATAACCCCACCTCTAACAGTGCTCAGAGCCTCGGGCTTCTGCTATGATACCCAACACCAACAAGCAGTTTAGAAGCAGAAGTGGAGTGACAGTGGGTCAGGGGATGGATGGTTTTGTCCCATGTCTATTAGTAACTCACTTCTTTCTAAGCCTTGATCTCCCCAGCTACAAAATAAGGGGGCTTCTAGATGGCCTCCCAGCCACCAAATTGTAACTCCGAATATTTGCAATCATGTAGGTAAGGCAAATTACTTAACAGCATGGGATCTGGAGTCTCCTGACAGACCTGGGTTTAAATGTGGCTCTTCCACATACCTCTGTAACCTCTCTAAGCCCCAGATTGCTAAATGATAAATGAGACAACAGTTCCTACCTCAGAGGCTTATTCTGGGCACTAAGTAATCCAAGATAAAATTGACAGTAGGTGGAAGATGCAGAAAGCAAGCCCAGGTCTGTCTAATTTCAAAGACAGTACTCTTTCCATTACATCATTAGAGAACACCAGCAGAAACAAACATCTACAAAGCCAGGCAGAGCACAACAAAAGCACAGGCGTACTGCTAACAGAGGCAGAGGGCTTAACACTGTCTGTGGGTGAAAGCAGCACATTTTTCTGATACAGTAGGCAGTTAGACAGACGTTCAGTAAACAGGAACGACAGGCCAGGTATGGAAAGTCACCATGGCAGAAAGCCCTAGGTGCCTGGCAGCTGGGAAAACAAGTATGGCAGGGTGGAACCTCGCCCCAGTGTAGACTTCCCTCCCCTAGCATATTGCTGCCCATGCAGTTCAGACGCTCCCCTGAATGGTTCCTCTCCTGGCATGTTGCTAGTCATATGGTTTAGACCCTCTTAGAGTAGGAACCGGGGGATGGAGAAGATCCTCATAGGCCTCCCATAAAACCCCTGGCACAGCCGCTCCTTTAAGCTTCAAATAATCTTAGAAACAAAGCCTTCAATCTGTTGACCAGACACAGAGTTTTGGTCAAACTAGAGATGACATTTAGGTGACAGCTGTGTTTTAGCTTCAAGCCCCTCAAAAGCGGGAAAATCTGATGAAGTTGATGCGGAGGCTGAACTCAGGATCAGCTGCAATGACTAATGACCCCGGTGTTGACCAATCAATAGAGACCACAACCCTAAAAGGACACACCCACAAAGCTGATATTCTATTGAGATCCTCCCCTAAGACCTTTCCTAAAATACCAGCTTTTGGAAAACAGATAAAACCCCTTAATATGGGGGGACAGAAGATGGCGATGGAGTTGGTGGACGTACCAACTTCCAACTCCCAGAACCAAAGTGGATTATAACTCAATTTTAAGAACCATCATCTGGATAAACCAACTTTGAACTAAACTAAGTGGACTCTTCAACCAAGGAACACTGCAGAAGCCACATTGAGACTGATAGGAATAGCAAAAATGCGAAGAGGGCTGCCCAGCTCCCTGGAGCAAACGGCAGCCCGGAGAGACCCGTGTGGCGGGAGGAGAGTTTGGCGGAGAGGGAGGGACCTGGGTCCCAGAAACCAAGTCCCAGCCTGCAGTCCCAGAGCCTAGAAGAGGCGTTTGGACAGTATCGAGCTGTGAAGCAAGTGAGGATACTGTTTGTGAAAAAGAGATAGTTTTCTCAGACCCAAGAATATTTTTAAAGGGACAGCGCAGAAAACCTCTCTCACAACCACGCACCCGGGGCTCCGGGGAACTGGGACAGAGGAGAGGAACAGAGCAGTGGGAACAGAGAGTGGACTGAAGGCACGGGGACACTATGAGGGACAGCCACCCTGACCCCTGGGCTAAGTCATTTCCCTAATCAAAAATGAGTATTTCCCCTGGAACTAGCAATACCAACCAAGGGAGACAGGACACTAGCGAAACAAGCTCTCCCGCGGCAATTAGAGCAGAGCTGCTTAGAGGAAGGGAGCTCCAAGGCCTACAGTGTAAAGACTTAGAGCACTTCCATCTCTCTGAGGGTTGCTGAAGGGATGGTGGTGGCAGGACGCTGAAACACGGTCCTGTCGGCGTGGGCGGAGGCACAACTTATGTGAGCTCGGTCTACCCCAGCAGGGGCAGAGGGGACACGCGAAAGCGGTCCGGCAGCTGCGGGCCAGCCTGTAATCCCACCTGCGGGAAAAAAAAACGGGCAGAGATCTGCTCTGCGACCCTGCGCAAGCCGGCCCTGACCGCGGGGACGGGGCTAAGACCAGGAACAGGCGAGAGCCTCGCGGCTGAGCTCACGCTGCCAACCCCGCCCGGATGGAAAAACCACGGTTTGCCATCCTGTGTGCGCGAGCGGGCTCCTAACACGGAGGCGGGGTAGATCTGGAGAGCAGCGGAAGTTAGCGGCGGAGCTCACGCTACTAGACCCTCCGGGTCGGAGAAACCGCGGTGGTTTGCCATCCTACGTGCGCGAGCTGGCTCCGAACATGGGGGTGGGGTAGAGTCCGGAATGATCGTAAGCTCGCAGCTGAGCTCACGCCAGCAAACACGCCGGGCCCAATAAACTGTGGTTTGCGACCCTGCGCAGAAGGGCCCTGGCCTCGAGGGTGGGGCTAAATTCTGGACAGGCAAAGGCTCACAGTTGAGAGCACGTCAAAAGCCCCGCCCAACCTGCGAAACTCTAACAGGCAGGCTCTGACTGTGGGTGCTGGGCGTAAGCTTTCCGGAACCAGGCTGGGTCCGCAGCTGAGCAAAGGTGCTCACCTCTGCCCATGGTGCTGAGGCTTGTGGCTTGAGTGACAGCCCCTCCCCCAGAGGAGAGGCAGAAATCACAGCAACAGCCACAGTAGGTTGACTCTGGCAACACCCATACCCAACCACCCTAGGCAGCAGCAGAGAGGGTGGGGGGCCTGCAGACAGACCACACCTAGAGAACACAAAGGGAACACCTACTGGACTCCAGTGGCCACAACTTGCTTATACACAGATAAAATGGGCAGGCAGAGGAATGCAAACCAAATGAATCAAGAGAAATCCCCAGAGAAGGACCTGAATGAACCAGATATAACCAAATTACCAGAAACAGAATTTAGAATAATGATAGTTAGGATGTTCAAAGAAATTAGAGCAACAATGGATAGTCACTATGAACACCTAAATAAAGAGATAACAAGTATAAAAAACGAAATTGAAATTAAAAAAAGAATCAGACAGAAATGACAAATACAGTATCAGAACTGAAGACCACAATGGAAGGAATTAAAAGCAGGATGAATCACACTGAGGATCGAATCAGGGAGTTAGAGGACACAATAAACAAAGTTACAGAAGCAGAGAAGAAAAAGGAAAAGAGACTCAAAAAATGTGAGGAAACTCTAAGGGAGCTTTGTGACAACATGAAGAGAAACAACATTCGCATCATAGGAGTGCCTGAAGAAGAGGAAAGAGGACAGGAAATGGAAACTTTGTTCAATCAAATCATAGCAGAAAACTTCCCTAAATTAAGGCTGGGAAACATTCTACACGTTCAAGAAGCACACAGAACTCCATTAAAGAGAAACCCAAAAAAATCTACACCAAGACACATCATAGTTAAAATACCAAAGCTAATGGATAAAGAAAAAATCTTAAAAGCTGCTAGAGAAAAAAAGGCTATCACCTACAAAGGAGCCCCCATAAGGATGACATCAGACTTGTCAACAGAAACACTTGAGGCCAGAAGGGAATGGCAAGATAGAATCAAAGTAATGCAGAACAAGAACCTACAAACAAGACTACTCTATCCAGCAAGGCTAACGTTTAAAATTGAAGGAGAAATAAAGAGCTTCCCAGACAAAGAAAGCCTCAAGGAATTCATTAAATCCAAACCAAGTCTGCAAGAGATACTAAGGGGCCTGTTGTGAACAGTTCAAAGGGAGGAAAGAATATAGCAAAAGAAAAAAAAATACAGCTTTAAAGAACAAAATGGCAATAAACAACTACATATCAATAATAACCTTAAATGTAAATGGATTAAATGATCCAATCAAAAGACATAGGGTAGCTGCATGGATAAAGAAACAGGACCCATACATATGCTGTCTACAAGAGACACACCTTAAAACAAAAGATTCACATAGACTGAAGGTAAAAGGATGGAAATAAATATTTCATGCAAATGAAAATGAAAAGAAAGCCGGGGTAGCAGTACTTATATCTGACAAAATGGACTTTAAAACAAAGGCTGTAGTAAGAGATAAAGAAAGACACTACATAATGATAAAGGGAACAATTCAACAGGAAGATATAACTATTATAAATATCTACGCACCAAATATAGAAGCCCTGACATACATAAAGCAGACTTTGATGGATATAAAGGCGAGATTAACAGCAATACTATCATAGTAAAGAAATTTCAATACCCCACTAACAACACTGGATAGATCCACAAGAAAGAAAATTAATAAAGAAACAGCAGACTTAAAGGATACACTAGATCAACTTGATTTAATAGATATCTTCAGAACTTTTCACCCTAAAGCAGTAGAATATAAATTCTTCTCAAGCGCTCATGGTACATTTTCTAGGATAGACCACATGTTAGGACACAAAAATGGTCTCAATAAATTTAAGAAGATTGAAATATCAAGCATTTTCTCTGATCACAATGCCATGAAACTAGAAATTAACCACAGAAGAAAAACTGAAAAATACTCAAACACTTGGAAACTAAATAGCATGATATTAAATAATGAATGGATTAACAATGAGATCAAAGAAGAAATAAAAAAGTTTCTAGAAACAAATGATAATGAGCATACATCAACTCAAAAGTTATGGGACACAGCAAAAGCAGTACTGAGAGGGAAGTTCATTGCACTACAGGCATATCATAAGAAGCTAGAAAAAGCTCAAATAAGCAACCTGACCCTGCATCTAAAAGAACTAGAAAAACAACAACAAATAAAACCCAGGACATGTAGAAGGAAGGAAATAATAAAGATCAGAGCAGAAAAAAATGACATAGAGGCTAAGGAAACAATACAGAGGATCAATGAAAGAAGAAGCTGGTTCTTTGAAAAGGTAAACAAGATTGATGAACCTTTAACTGGACTCACCTAGAAAAAAAGAGAGAGGTCTCAAATAAATAAAATTAGAAAGAACAGTGGAAAAATAACTACGGACACAACAGAAATACAAAGCATTGTAAGAAAATACTATGAAGAACTATATGCCAAAAAATTAGACAATCTTGGTGAAATGGACAAATTTCTTGAATCATATAACCTTCCAAAAATCAATCTGGAAGAATCAGAACACCTAAACAGACCAATTACAACAAATGAGATCGAAACAGTTATCAAAAAACTCCCAAGAAAGAAAAGTCCTGGGCCTGATGGCTTCACAAGTGAATTCTATCAAAAATTCAAAGAAGAATTAACTTTTATTCTCCTCAAGCTATTTCAAAAAATTCAAGAGGAAGGAAGACTTCCAAACTCCTTTTATGAGGTGAGCATAATTCTGATCCCCAAACCAGGAAAAGACAACACAAAGAATGAAAATTATAGGCCTATTTATCCTGATGAATATAGACGCTAAAATTCTCAACAAAATATTAGCCAACCGGATTCAGCAATATATGAAAAAAATCATACACCATGATCAAGTGGGATTTATTCTGGAGAGACAAGGCTGGTTCAATATTTGCAAATCAATCAATGTGATTCATCACATGAACAAAAGGAAGGACAAAAATCACATGATAATTTCCATAGATGCAGAAAAGGCATTTGATAAAATCCAGAACCCATTCATGCCCAAAGCTCTCAGTAAAGTGGGAATACAAGGAACATTCCTTAACATGATAAAGGCCATCTATGACAAACCCACAGCAAACATCATACTAAATGGACAAAAATTAAAAGCAATCCCCTTAAGATCAGGAACCAGGCAGGGTTGCCCCCTTTCACCACTCTTATTCAACATAGTTCTGGAAATCCTAGCTATAGCAATCAGACAAGAAGAAGAAATAAAAGGCATCCAAATTGGAAAAGAAGAAGTAAAACTGTCACTATTTGCAGATGATATGATATTGTATATAGAAAACCCTAAAGTCTCAGTCAAAAAACTACTGGACCTTATAAATGAATTCAGCAAGGTGGCAGCATATAAAATTAATACTCAGAAATCAGAGGCATTTCTATATACAAACAATGAACTGTCAGCAAAAGAAATTAAGGAAACAATCCCCTTCACTATTGCAGCCAAAAAAATAAAACACCTAGGAGTAAATTTAACCAAGGAAGTTAAGGACCTGTACTCGGAAAATTATAAAACATTGATAAAAGAAATCAAGGAAGATACAAACAAGTGGAAGCATATACCGTGCTCATGGCTAGGAAGAATAAACATCATTAAAATGTCTATATTACCCAAAGCAATTTATAAATTCAATGCAATACCAATTAAAATACCAATGACATACTTCAACGATATAGAAAACATATTCCAAAAATTTATATGGAACCAAAATGATCACGAATAGCCTCAGCAATCTTAAAAAGAAAAAATAAAGCAGGAGGTATCACTCTTCCTGATATCAAGGTTTACTACAAGGCCATTATACTCAAGACAGTCTGGTACTGGCATAAGAACAGGCACATTGATCAATGGAACAGAACAGAGAACCCAGAAATAAACCCACAGCTTTATGGACAACTGATATTTGACAAAGGAGGAAAGAACATACAATGGAGTAAAGACAGCCTCTTTAACAAATGGTGCTGGGAAAATTGAACATCTACCTGCAAAAAAATGAAACTAGACCATCAACTTACACCATTCACAAAGAGAAATTCAAAATGGATAAAAGACTTAAACATAAGCCGTGAAACTATAAGCATCTTAGAAGAAAACATAGGCAGCAAGCTTTCCGACTTCTGTAGCAGCAATATATTTGCCGATTTATCTCCACCGGCAACTGAAATAAAAGGCAAGATGAACAAATGGGACTATATCAAACTAAAAAGTTTTTGCACAGCTAAAGACAATAAGAACAGAATAAAAAGACAAACCACACAATGGGAGAACATATTTGACATTACCTCTGATAAGGGTTAATAACCAAAAGTTATAAAGAACTTATAAAACTCAACACCATGAAGACAAACAATCCAATCAAAAAATGGGCAAAAGAAATGAATAGAAATTTCTCTAAAGAAGACATACGGATGGCCAAAAGACATATGAGAAAATGCTCAACATCACTAATCATTAGAGAAATGCAAATTAAAACCACAATGAAATATCACCTCACACCAGTCAGAATGGCACTCACCAGCAAAACAACACAGAATAAGTGGTAGCAAGGATGTGGAGAAACGGGAACCCTTCTGCACTGCTGGTGGGAATGCAGAGTGGTGCAGCCACTGTGGAAAACAGTTTGGAGATTCCTCAAAAAATTAAAAGTCGAACTGCCTTTTGACCCAGCTATCCCACTTTTAGGATATACCCTAAGAACACCATAACACTGTTCGAAAAGAAGAAATGCGCCCCCATGTTCGTGGCAACATTGTTCACAGTAGCGAAGATCTGGAAACAGCCCAAGTGTCCGTCAGAAAACGAGTGGATTAAAAAACTTTGGTACATATATACTATGGAACACTACTCAGCCATAAGAAATGATGACATCGGATCATTTACAACAAAACGGATGTACCTTTATAACATTATACGGAGTGAAATAAGTAAATCAGAAAAAAAAAACTGAGGACATCATGATTTCATACATAGGTGTGACATAAAAGTGAGACTATGAGACATGGACAAAAGAGTGGTGGTTATGGGGTGGGGCCAGGGAGGGGAGGATGAGATAGGGAGAAGGGGAGGGCCACAGGGAAAACCAGATAGAAGGTGACAGAGGACAATTTGACTTTGGGTGATGGGTATGCAACACAATTGAATGATAAGATAATCGGGAGATGTTTTCATTGTACATATGTACCCTGATTTATTGGTGTCAGCCCATTAAAGTTAATTAAAAAAAAAATAAAATAAAAAAGAAAACCTTAAGATGAACAGCCCAGTGCTTTCTTTCTCCTTAACTCCAAGGGCCCTGCTTTTGCCTCCGTAACTTGTTTTCTGAGTCTACCCAACTCAGCTGGCTCACTTCTACCTTTGTGACTTTCAGCTTTCACTTGTGTCTGAGTTCTTGGTTCTGAAGCCTTTCTTAGCCAAACTCAAGGACCAAGGGATAACTTCACTGGTAACATCTGGTGCCATTCACTATTAACAGTTCCATCAGGAAAGGAAATCTAGAGAGATTTAAAACACCCAACCTCTCTGGTTCCCAGTTTCTTGTCTTGCAAAATATGGACAGTAATATCACCCACTTTACAGAGTCAAAAGGATAAACAGGGTAAGGTATATAAGCACTTACCATAGTGCCCAGGACATAATAAAAGCTCAATAAATGATAGCTATTACTATTATTATAGTAGATTCTTTTAATAACATAAAATTAAAATATTATTATAAATAATCAAAACATTCTAGAATAACTTAAGGAGCCCACAAGATGCTGCCAACCCTAAAAGAATCAGAAGCCCAGAAGAGCATTTCTCTACTAGCTTTCCAACTTCTACATTACAAAAGAGAAAGTCTGGAAACCACGTGCATTGGCCTTCAACCAAGCTTTATCCTCAGAGGTATTATTTACATTTCAGATTTATTATTGTCTTTCATGGTGCTGACATGAAATAACCTTCCATTCTCTTCCATGTTAAAAAGAGTACAGTGTTTCTTGGCTCAATAAATAATTTAGGTCTATATTAATATTTTAAGAACAATAAGCAATATATTTTGAACCCTAGAAAAACCATGAGGACTGAAATTTGTTATTTGTAGCTGAAAACTTAATTGAACCAACATATTGATTTTTTTTTCTTCCAGGCTTTATTGCCCACACAATGTAGGGGAGTGCCTGCTTCCATTCCAGATGCTGCATACTTAATTATATCTGCTATATTTTGTTTTTATGAAAAGCCACAAGCAGCCAACCATGAACTCAAATGCTGTTGCCCATCTGATGCTAAGCATAGACCCACTCCCCTTTCATTACACTAGTGTATCCTTCTTCACATACATTTTTTAAGGATGATGAGTGCTATTTTTTTAAAATAAATATTAGATTTCTGAATTAGCACTTATAACTTGGCTAAAGAAAGAGACAAAAACCTATCATTTATTTTTATTTACTATGTCTCTGATCTTATGTGTGTAGGGTCTTATTTAATCTTTATAGTAAGCCTCCAGTGTAGATCTTATCTTCTTTTACAAATTAAGAAATTGAAGTTCAAGAAGGTCTGGGTAATGTGTTCAACATCACCCAAAAGACGCATCTAACTCTGAAGCTCAAGTTCTTTTCTCTATACCAAGCTTCCTCACAGGATGAATAGTGATAATAATAGCCAAGAAACAGCAAACATTTACCATGTATGAGGCACTATTTTAAGATGTTTACATGCCTTAATCCATTTAATTGTCTCCAAATTCTTTGAGATAGGGGTAATTATTATGCCACTCTACAGTTCAAGAAAATAAATCTTAGAGAGTTGACATGGCTTTCCCAAGTTTCCCTGATATTAAGTGGTGGAGTCAGGATTTGAGGTCATAAAGTCTAATGTCACGGTCCAGTCTTTTAAACCATTATATACACCATACTACTAGACACCAAATTCTAAGAAAGTGAGCCCTCATCTGTAGGTAGGTGAGATAAGACCACCAGGGGGTCATCTTCTCAACTCCAATAGGGATATTAATCAGATTTGATACAAAGATAAGTCACTATGTTAGGGAAAGCACAGGTAATGAATTGGCAGGTTAACAATGCCCATTTCTGGATACGGTCTGGGATCTTTGCTGCAACTTTGATCTCCCTGGATGCTCTGTCAAACTTGGCCTCCCTCACAAAGGGGAAGTTGGCCAGTGGCTTCTTTATTACACAGTGGTTGTACCCTAATTTTCTCAGATTGTACCCAGATGGAGTATTGCCTTCCTTCATCTGTGACAACAGTTTCAGAAGGAAAGAGAATTTGCCCAAAGTCAGCTAAATGGTCACATGGTAAACTGCTTTTCATTTGAAAAAGTAGATTAGTTTCTAGTGTGGTAATTAGGCTGATATTTTTAAATTGGAAATAAATCTTATTTTGGTAGAGCAACACATATATTAGCATACCTTTATGCCTACACACACACACACACACACACACACACACACACACACACAATTCCTGGTCTTCAAGGATCAGTATGATCTGGATTTTGCCTACCTCTTCAGGTTAATCTCATGCCTTTTTAAATTTTTCTTGCATGTTTTTATCTAGTCTATAGTTACACTGGTTTATTTCAATTATTCAAATATTCTATTCTCTTTTCCACTTCAGGGCCTTTGTACATTCTGCCCCCAAAATGCTGTTCTGATTCTTTGTGTGGTAGCCTCCTGCTCATCTTTCAGGTCTCAGATAAAATGTCATATTCTTCAGAGAGGAAATCTGTCCATTTCATTCAAAGTAGGTATCCTGTTTTTCTCCACTTTAGCATCTTGTTTTTTTCCTCCATAGTTCTATCACAGTTCTTATTCATTCACTTACAGAGGCCTAGAACATGCTGGTAATAAATGTACCATCTGAAGTTAGAGTACCAAAATTCAGTTCCTAGTCCTACTATTTAACCATATGCCTGGAGAAGTTACCTACCTCTCTGTATCTGAATTTCCTCATCAGTACTTGTACCTATCTAACAGGGCTGTTGTGATGATTAAATATACAGTGCTCAGAATGGTGGTGAGCATATAGTAAACACTCAATAACTGTTATCTATTACACATGTTTTCTTCCTAGCATAATACATATTCCAAGAGAGTAGGTCTTGTTCACCATTATATCCTTAGTGACTAGAACACTGTAGGCACTCATGGATCCATGTTGAGTATGAGATGAAGTTTGCTTCTAGCATCATCAAGAGAAAATAGATTTTACAACCAGACAACGTGGAATCAAATCCTGTTTTTTCCAAGCTCTATGCTGAATTAGTGCCATTAATTGTTCTGCCCTCATCATGCCCAATGCCTTTCAAAAGCCCCTGCACAAGACCTCTTATTGACACTGATTTTTTATAGGATTTGTCTCTAACTTTTGTTCTCACATGATAATAACACACAAGCTATGGGTTTAAATGGATTCTAGAGTCAGGCTATCTAAATTGGAATTCTAATACTACCACTGATTAAACTGGCAAGATACTTAGCCTCTCTTCTGTTTCTTAAGTTTCATTGTTTTTAAAAGAAAATTAAAAACAGTACTCACTTTATAGGGTCATTATGGTAATTCAATGAATTAATACACATCTAGTTCTTAGAAGAGTTCATAGTATGTAGTCAACTCAATATTTTTTAGTTCCTTGATACTCAGAGAGAGATTCATTGACCAGCAGCATTGGCATCATGTTGGAGACTCCTAGAAATGCAGCATCGTGGGCACACCACCACACTCCTGAATGAGAACCTGCACATTAGTAAGCTCCCCAGGTGATCTGTAAGTCCATTTAAGGTTGAAAAGTGCTGATTTATCTACCATCATTTCCACTATACCATCTTCTCCTGAGATTTTCTGATCTCTGTCTCTTGAGTTTCACACCTAAACATTCTCTGTGCTTCACCCTGCTTGGTGATTGGTGATGGGTGATTCCTTTGGCTGGTCTACTTGGCTCTTTAATTCCATATCTCATCCAAGACTCTATCCTTCGACTTTGACTTTTAGTTCCCTATACTACTTATAGGCAAGTGACATACTGCACTGATTCAGCTACAGCTTCTAAGGTATTGCTCCCTGACCAGAGCTTAGCAGTCTCTCCCAGAACCTTGCTTCCTAGGAAGAAGCCATCCAAAAACTACTTACTAATTGTGTGACTTTGAAAATTTTTATTTTTATATTTTTGTCCCTTTGAGCTTCATTTTCACATCTGCAAAATGAAGATAAAATACTCAACTAGTCAACAAGTACAATCTTACTAGCTGATTGGTCTTGGGTAGTTATTTAACCTACTTGAGCCTCATTTTTCCTCATCTGGGCAATAGAGATAATGGTGCTTTTCTGAGAGGATTATAAAGATTGAGATTATATTTTAAGCATTATGGTCAATACACTGTATACAATCAATAAATGTTGGTTACTATATTAATGAGTATAAAAACATACTATGATAATGATTATTGTTATAATTTATCACACTTTTTCATGATATCCGTGAAAATTACTTTAGCATTGGACATCCAATGCCCAAACATTTACCATAATTTCTGGACTTTAAAAGGAATATCACACATGTGCATGTGTAAATTTCAGAGTATATGTGAGTCACATGACATTATAGTCATTCTCAGTAGATATTTGATACATTAATAAATGAACAAATGACTAAATGTTCTATATGTACAAAGAATCAAGGGTGATATTTCTTTGTTTTTGCAGGTGAGAACAAAAATAAAACCCTCAACTTAGCATTCATATTTTTGTTCATTAAGGTTTTGTTCAAGTTGATCATTCATGAATGCCCAAACAGATCTACCACTGCAGCCAAGCCAATGTAATAAGCTTATTCTTTGGATTGTTTAAAGTAGTAGTCAGAGTTTAGGCTTCGAAATGTTTGACATGAACTTGAATCATGGTCATTCATTTACTATCTGTGGAATCTAGCCCAAGCCCCTTAATCTGTTTGAATTTTGGTTTTCTCTTCTGTAAAATAAAAATAATTAGCCCTCAATACTGTTACAAGATTTTAATGAGATAATACATATAAAAATTGATAGCACACCAACTGAGCTATAATAAACAACCAATAACTATGCATGCCTTTGTTCTTTTGCTTAATATACCCTTTTGAAAAGCAATTCAGTGATATGTATCAATTATCAAACATTTCCTATCTAAGAATTTTCCTTAGGAGATGACCAAAATGAAGACAAACAATTATGTAGAGTTACATTTTTATCATGCTAGCATTTTTAATGATTGGACCTCTCTCAGCAGGCATTCACTCAAGGTAACTCTCTAAACTATTTAGTGTGTCTCGTCATCAGGTTAGCTTCTAGAGAAAGCATTCTCTCACATATCCACTTATTGACTCATTCAACAAATATTTACTTGAGCATTGGTTATGTGCAAAGAAGAGTAAAAGACAATAAAGAAAAGAATAAGACATTTTCCCTCTCATTGAGATTATAATTAGGTAAAAATCCACTTTATTGAGGCACCATTTTTATCTGATTTTGGCAAACTCTAACCCCTTGGTCATGATTCAAATATTTCCTAATTCATGATAAATACCCTGACCTTCCTAGTACTCAAAGTTCTTGGTTCCTTCCCCCTTTGCTTCCATAGAATTCTGTTTATACCTATTTTAAGGGCTAATTAAATAAAACATTATTTTTCAGTGTATGTTTACAAGTATCTTATCACCTCCTCTGGTCCATGAGTTCTTTAATCTCAAGGACTTCCAATCTTATTCATTGACTAAAGGGCCTAGCTCAAAAGCAGGCACTAATGTTCAATAAATGTTGAATAAATCAATCATCTATTTATTTATTTATTAAAGTCACAAATTATAACTGTTATTAAATTCAAAATGTAGGCTATTTTCTGTAAGAAGAATAAATCCTTTAAAAGGTGAAAGGAGGAAGAGCCTACCAGGCTTAGAAATCAGGAAAGCTTCAGTGGGAGGGTAGTATTTAATGTGGGCCTTAAAGATAAAAGGATATCAATAAAAAATATATATCAAGGCATTCTGAGTCTACAGAAAAGCTTTAGCTGGGGTAATATGGTTTATGCATATTTGGAGGCTAGCCTACAATTCCATTTGTGGAGCTGAAGGAAATAAGGCTGTGAGGTAGGTGAGAATCATTTTTTTTGATAGGACCATGAAAACTAGAATAAAGAATGTAGATGAAATTTTATAGGTTATGTGACTGTAGGGGTGCCAAGGAATATATTTTAGGAGGGTAAAGTTACTCAGTAAAATCGTCCTAGCAACATATTGATTATACAGAGACATGGGAATGATGTGAGAGTAAGGACACAGGTGAGGTATGTCAGTTGGGAGACCGAGTAGGGGCCAGAGGAAGGGAAGGGATGAGAGCCTGGACAAAACCACCAGCTCGGTTGCCGTAGCTTAGGGGCACCAAGTACTACATGGAAGTGCTCAGAAGAAATTCATTAAATCCTTTATATTTCAGGGTCCCCAAACCAGGATTTCAGTGCTGCTGTGATATAAAATGAATGAGGTCTAAGCTCTGTTCAGAGACCATTTTAGCCCAAGAAGTAGACAAAGAGACACACAAGCAACTATGATCTTAGACAGGCTATGATAAGTGACCAAGCTATATAGCAAAGATACTGAAGGGAGGCCAAAGGTCCATAGCTCTGGTTCTGATAACCTGCTTGGTGATCTTATCTTCCTAGGACTGCTTTACTCTGAGTTCATGTCTAAGGCTGCTGCTTAGCAAAGGTATAACCTCAGGAATGTCAGTGAACATTTTTAGGACTCACTTTGTCACCTGCTGCCTACTGATAGGCCAACCAAAATTACTTCTGTTTGCTTCAATTTTGGGATATCATCTACCTTTTATATCTAGTCATTGTGCTCCACTAACCTGTGGGACAGTCACGTGTTTCATCTTTCTCCTGCACATTGAATATTCAGCTTATTGTGATCAAGGGTTCTATAAATTTTGAGTAACTCAAGAGATCCTCAGCACATGAAGCTTTCTCAGCTCCCTGCTGTGTGGGGTTTACTGCCAGGTCTGTACTCCTTACTACTCCTGATTTTTCATTTTAAAAAAATCAGTAGTAAGAGACTTTAAAATAGCCTCTAATTCTATACAGTTATAATTGTAAACAATGTATAATATACACTCTTGCAATATTCCAGTCAACGACATGTACATCAGGTTAGTAGTACTGACCAAAAGTGTTAAAAGAGTTCAGTGAGGATTATATCAATGAGGAAGGTACTTAAATAATTTAGACCAAAAAAATTCTAATGGGGGTGGCAAAAACACGTGGGAAGTAATCAACATTGTACATGGATAGGACAGTAGAGAGTTTCTAGGTTAAGAAAGAGGGATGTGTTGAAAGTAGCAAACAGAATATGAGCAGAAAATCATCATCTACTCAATGAGGAAACACAGGGAGGCAGAGATGAGTTTACTTTAGGGAAGACATTTCTAAGAGGTACATTTATTGAGAGAGACAGGGCATCCTTGGAAGATGAGGAATGGCTGTGGCTGAAAGAATATAAGTGGACATTAAATGTCAACTTCTAAGAGTTATAAAAGGTATTCCTACCTCAATTAGGGATCTGGATTTAATCATTCACTCCAAAATTCAAAGAGAATTTAGTAAAGAGCATCATCTTGAGAATGTGATAAGAGAGAGGGCAAATGGTACTGGTGGGAGGGGGAAAACAAGAAAGGATACTGGAAGGGGAAGGAAATAAGAAAGGAAGGAAGGAAGGAAGGAAGGAAGGAAGGAAGGAAGGAAGGAAGGAAGGAAGGGAGGGAGGGAGGGAGGGAGGAAGGAAAGGTGGAAGGAAATAAGAAAAAGGTAATGAGGAAGGGAATGAGGAAGGAGGGGGAGAGGAATGGAAGGAAGAAAGAGTTATGTGGTTGAGTCGTGTCCAATACTGGTTTACTGAGCATGGATCCTCTCAATACATTATTGTTAATAATAATAAACTCCTGGGGTCTACCCACCTGTGACTTTTTTATTATGTTACTAACTGTGGATAGTATATAGATGCTTTCAGTTACAAAAAATAAAGGAGGCAGGCCCAGATTTAGGTCCTGGACCATTTCAAAAAGAGAAACAGCTAGTTAGCAAAGCATTCTAAATGACTGTATCTTGTGGATTTTAAAAGTGTCAGAGCAATTTAGCCTTTAAAGAACTGCATAAAATATTTTATCATATCCCTGCCTTGGTACCTTTAATAAACTGTGGTGCCTTCAGGGACCTAGATTCATATAAATTAACTGCCTTCAACTTGGAGCATCAGGGTCTTTATCTTTTGTCAGCTTAATTATGTGTTTTAATTTTATTTTTAACATTTTAAAAAATGACCCACACAAAAAGCAGCCTTGATTGTTTAATTAAACAAATGAATATCATTATATCTGGCATGACCAAAACTCTAATTTGTCATGTTAATGTTTTACAGGGAACAAAAGCCTCCATGTTGTACTCAGAGTAGTCAAGCACTCAAAAGTGTACCTGACTACCTTCTCAGAGAATTCAGTGACCTAACGTGGTCGTATGGTTATCTCACACTAACTTGTCACTGATTCCATTAGAATGTAAGCATGCTTTTAGGTTCTTGTCTAACTTACCTTGCAAGAAGTCTTTGATGGTGTAGGTTACGGACATGAAAAGTGTAAAGTGGTCCACCTAGAATAATTTGAGTTCCCTAAGTCTATACATTAGTCCCTGGCTTCCAGTCCTCTTTATAGTCTTTATACCTCCTGTCAAACCATTATTCTTACTTCCAAATAGGTCAATCGCATGCATTTTCCATCCTAGCCCTTCACAGTTCTGTTTGGCCTTTAGACATGGTTGCCTACTTCATGGTCACACAAAAGCAGAATTCCTATATCTTTGCTACACTCAGGCCTCTTGCATTGACGTGCTTACAATTCTGCATCCTGACTTACTGATAATCCTCATAGTTTTTGACTTCATGACTTTTTTTCCCTCTTGGGACCAAGTTTTATTTCTTGTTTCAGAAACACATTAATTGCCCTTCCAGTATGGCTTGGTGTCCAAAGTATTCTGGAAACCCACATCCCATGAATAAACTCTGGCTCCTTTTAGAGGTTTTGAATATCTCCTATCCATTTTTTTTTTCTATAAACCACTGTCAAGTAGTTTTCCTAAAGAGAACTTTGATCATGTCCTTTCTGCCTAAAGTCACTCAATGATTTTACATCGTCACATATAAAGTATCAGTTGCTTAACAAGATACCCAGACCTTTCAGACTCTAGCTCCAGATCAATCTGTTGGGCTTACCAGTTTCCAGCTTCCTACTATTATACTAACAGGGCAGAAAGCGGACCTATCATTCTTCCTGGAATGTATTTTATGCTCTCTTTCATGCATTTGCTCACACTTTGGCCATAATGCCTGATCTTCTTTACTTCCAGTTTGCTAACAAAACATATAACCTCATCTAGGAAGCTTATCATAATTTCCATGATTCTATTCTACCTACTACCTAATTGAGAATATCAATTAACCTATGCTGGGCCAATGTTCACATCACCATATCATTACTCACAGGAGGCTGGCCTCATGAATTCATAGACTAGGCAACTGCCTTGGTCTTTAGAAATGCTTCACTGCTCCTTCCCAGAGGAGTTGCTTAGACAGAGGCCAGGGGGATGAGGTGTAGGACCTATAGAAGGAGCACAGCAGGCCAAGAAAACATTACGGACAAAGGTGAGACATAAATCACTGCATTCTAAAAATTCCACCTGCTCTATATTGTGATGCAACTGGAATTCAAAATAGATAAAAACAAGGTCGGTTTGTGTTTTAATTTAGGGTATATAGAATTTAATGATAATCCATGCTTCGTGAGATGCTGTTATCTATTCAGGACCTTTATTATTTTTTACTTAATTGTTTATTTATACTTTTTAAATTAGTTTATTTCTCAATTATAGTTGACATATAATACTATATTAGTTTCAGGTGTACAACATAGTGATTAGATATTTATATACCTTACTATGTGATCCTGTTGATAACTCTAGTACCTACCTGGCACTATACACTGTTTCTACAATATTATTGACTATATTTTCTATGCTGTACTTTACATCCCTTTGACTATTTTAATAACTGGCAATTAGGACTTCTTAGTCTTCTTCACCCTTTCCAACCATTGTTGCATTCCTCTTTCATCTAGTGACCATCAATTTGTTCTCTGCATCTATGAGTTTGTTTCATCATTTATTTTATTTTTTAGATTCCACATGTAAGTGAAATCATATGGTATCTGTCTCTGTCTGTCTGACTTATTTCATTTTGCATAATACCCTCTAGGTTCATTCATATTGTCAAAAATAGCAAGATTTCTTTCTTCTGGATGGTTGAGTAATATTCCGCAGTATAGCTGTACACCTCTTCTTTGTCCAGTTATTTAATGATAGACACTTAGGTTGCTCCCATATCTTGGCTTGTAAGTAGTGCTGCAGTTGACTAGGGAGTGTACATATCTTCAAATTAGTGTTTTAAATTTCTTCAGATAAATATTCAGAAGTGGAAATGCTGGGTCACATGGTAGTTCTATTTTTCATTTTTTTTTTGAGAACCTCCACACTGTTTTCCATTGTGGCCACACCAATTTATACTCCTACCAAGAGTGCATAAAGGTTCCCTTTTCTCCACATCCTCACCAACACGTGTTTGTTGATTTGTTGATAATAGCCATTCTGATAGTTGTGAGGTGATACCTCGTTATGTTTTTGATTTGCATTTCTCTGATGATTAGTGATGTTGATCATCTTTTCATATGTCTGTTGAACTCCTTCCTCTTCTTCCTCTTCTTCTTCTTCCTCCTCCTCCTTCTTTTTCTTTTCTTTTTTTGTTTTTCTGGTATATCCACTTTGGAGAAATGTTTATTCAGGTACTCTGCCCATTTTTTAATTGAACTGTTTATTTTAGTGTTAAGTTGTATGAGTTCCTTATATTTTTTGGATATTAACACCTAATCAGATGCATAATTGGTGAATATCCCCTCTCATTTAGTAAAATGTATTTTTGCTTTGTTGATGGTTTTCTTCACTATGTACAGATGTTTTAGTTTGACGTAGTTTTAAAAATTCAAGTTTATTATTTTGTTTTTTACCATTATGACCAGGGATGCTATGATCAATCTTGTATCCTGGTATACATTTTAAGCGGTTTTTTAAAATAATATTTACCTAGAAATAGAATTACTGGGAGTTGGGTATAAAATGTTCAATGTTTACAAGATAATGCCAAATTGCTGTGATCTGGATAACAGCAATCAGAACAATAGTCTAGATAAGCATACTGAATCAAGTTATTTATCTCCCTAGATTTGCTCTGCCATGGTTTTATCTTGACGGTACTGATGACCATATAGGAAGATCACTTAGCAAACAACCAGGCTTTGGGAGTTGCACAAGAAGGGGTTTCTCTTCACCAGAGCGAGGCTTATTGAGGTCCTTCACCACCTTCATGGTGGGAACATTTGCCTTGGCACTTTGTCCATCCAACTAAGCCCACTGTGGTCGAAACTCTAGATGTTTATGTTGTAGAAATAACCCAACGGAGCCCAGGTTCATACTGTGTATTATGCAACTCATGCCTCCTACATCCAGGGATTCCCTGTTGTTGCTGAGGTGCATGGTGCTAGGGACCTGCTTGGTGCCCACACACTCACACTGCGCCACCTACACGGGCCCATGAGGCTGCAGGGTACAGGTGGGCCAGCATGGAGTGCTGCTGGCTTTCAAACCACCCACCTCCTGTGTGACTCACACTGTACCCTGTGACTCACGCTGCCGATGCATCTGCTGTCTTGGAACTAGCTTCCTCAGCAGCACTGGGGGCTAGGGTGCACAACCTGAAGTACAGGAAAACTAATGCCCAACAGGGCACAGTGTCACCAAGGGGAAAGGGGAGAGACTGAGAAACCAAATGTGTTTACTGCAAAGCTGTGACCAGCCAGAAGTGCATCTGGGTGAACTTACTCTACCTCTGCCTCTGTATTAATTCTCTTTTTCTCTCACTATTGGTTCTGGGACTGCCTCCTTTTCCAAACTAAAAAGCAGTATTAACTTATAAGGTTTTGCCTCAGGAAAGCCAGGTAGCATTCTACATTAGTGAAACTATATATATGAGACAAAGTACAGAGGCATTGGTCAGAGCCATGTTGGTACAGGAGAGAGAAATAGCCCCTGTACAGCAAAGCATGTACCCTTTTCTCTATTTCACAGATCATGTGGCCAGCCAAGTAGCTGTGGTCCCATCCTTCCCCATGACCGCCTGCTTCATATAATAACTTAATTACTCCCTGCAGAGCTGATTCACCAGTCCCTTTCTATTCACCATAGGGCCTTGCATTTTTCTACATATTTCACTTTTCACAACTTCATCAATTCCATCCAAGACCATCCTTCTTATTTATTTTTAATTGAGGTAAGATTCAATGAAATTAAGCATTTTAAACAATTTAGTACATTCACAATGTTTTACAATTGCAATCTTTCTCTAATTCCAAAACATTTTATCACCCCAAAAGGAAATCTTGTACCCATTAAGCATTCCCCTGGTCACATATATTTTTTATTAACAATTTTTTTTCTTCTTTGACCAATATTTATCTAACAAATTCAGAATAACACATATCTACCTCCTACCAAATCCTTATTTGAAGAATCATATATATATATATATATATATATATATATATATATATATATATATACACACACACACACACACACACACACATACACACACACATATACACACACATACGTATATAATATAACTACATATGTAATATAATATACATACACATATACATATATATATAATAAAAGTCATTGCTAGTAAATTTAATTTTATATATTTTTTTCGTGATACAAAGTTATCCAACAAGATAGAAATCTTCTAAGGTAAAATCAATCCCAAAACAGAATTAATTAAGTTCCACATTTATTTATAAAGCAGCCATTATCGGTGAAGCTGAAGGGCAACAGGGTGCTTAAATTCACATTTATTATTCACATGTGCAAGTCACCATGTCCCTTACTACTTTTTGGTCATTCAATCTTCACACTATGCCTCTAAAATTAGAATTGTTCTTCCTGGTTTGCAAATGAGAAAACTAAGGCTCAAAGAGTTCAGGAGAGATATTCAGATGCCAAGACCCAAATTTGCAATAACAAAGTCCTTTCAACTAAACCATCCTGCCTTAAAATTGGCAATATTTTGGGAACATTTAATAATTACCTCTGAGTATATAACAATATTAAACTTTAAGTAGTGAATTGTATAATATGGCAGTGGTTGATTGTTACATAACAGATCATTTCGAAACTTAGTGGAATACAGCAACAGTCATATATTTGCTCAAAACTGCATAAGCAATTGGGCTAGACTCAGCTGGGCAGTTCTGCTAGTCCCTCAAGGTAATCCTGATGCTGGTGCAATCATCAGGTGGTCATCTAGGGCTGCATGATCTATGGTCTCCCTCACATGTCCACCAGTTGGTGTGATTGTCATCTGGCTGCCTCACCTCTCCTCTACGCAGTTTCATATTCTCTAGTAGGTCAGATGACTTGTTTCCACATAATAACGGAAGCATTCTAATAGCACCAAAGCAAAATGGCAAGTGCTCTTAATGACCAGCTTCAAATGTCAGCCTCTCTTCTAGCACATTCTAGTGGTCAAAGGAAGTCAAAGGCCAGCCTAGATTCAAAGGGGTGAGGAAATAGACCCTATCTCTTGAGGAGGAGAGTGCTAGTATCACGTTGCAAAGATATTAGCTCAGGGTTCTGTGTTTCACTGGAAGCCATGTTGTAGCACTCTCGCATACATATTCGGGAGTTAAGTCTCCATTGCTTTACTGTTCTCGTGAAGTCCTAGGCACAAGGGCCCTTCATGTGTTCTTCGGAGAGCAGGAACAAAGTCACCATTTGGAATCCCTGTTCCGGTACCTGCAGTGGTTGGGTCAGGTAGTTGGATCTGAATACAGCTTCCCTTTGTGTGGGTTACACACCATTTCTAGTCGTCAGCATACTCCAGTATGAGGCTTGATTACAGCCCATATTTCAAGTGATTTGGGATCCAACCCAAACACTCCAGTTCGAAATGAGTGTACAGTGGAAACAGATGAACACTTAAAAAATACTGTGTTTTTTTTTTTTCCTGTAAGAATATGTCTAGAAATAAACTCTGGAAATAAGTGATGTGGGAGCAGAACTTACATATTTTTCTAACTATTAGAAGTAAAGGAGCTACAATGTGCTAGTTATTCCAACAACCTTCTTTCCTTGTGTGACCTGTTCCTTCCTTATGTACTAATTTAAGAAGTATGATCAATGGCTGTGGTGTGACTAGCTCTGTGAACTTAAGGTATCTCTTTCTCCAGCACCTGTGTACCTTCCAGGGAGACAGCCACCGTTTCCTCTGTGCCACCCCCTAATCTACAGCAAGGAATCCAGGAAAGCAAAGCAAGTGAGATGAAGAGTGTTCAGAGGTCAGTGAGATCACAGGAGGGTAAAACATGTAGGGTCTTGTAGGCTAAAGGAAGAATGAGAAATTTTACTTTAAAATAGAAAACCATTTAAGAATATTTAAGCAGAGGGGTATGAAGACTGTATCTGTTACATACAGAACAGAATATGAGCAAAAGTGGAAGCATGGACACTAGCCAGGAGACAAGTGAGTGGTTTAGGTGGTCTTGGACCAGGTGATTGCAGTGGAATAGCTTGGATGGGATCAGATTTAGGATTAATTGTAGTTAGAGAGAGAAAAAAACAAGAGTTGCTGAATGACTGGATACAGGAGAAGAAAACAAAAGCCAAAAATTAACCCTAGTTCTTAGATCTAAACACCTGGTTAAACATTAGTTCCATGAATGTATATATGAAACACTCTGGGATATATAACCTGGGGCAAGGTTGGAGCTGGAGACAATACACTCCTGAGAGTCACCAGTATATTGATAATATTTCAAGTCACAGGACTGGACGAGTAAATGTAGATAGAGAGAATACCAACATTTACATGTTAAGAGGGAGAGGAGGACACACAAGAAAATAATTGGCAAGAGTTATGAAGAAAATTCCAAAGAGTGCAGTTTCCAGTCATGTAGAGTTTAAGAGGGATGGCGTAGCAAAGGATTCCAAATTTTTCATGTCCTTGCCAATACCAGTTACTTTTTTTTCTTTGATAATAGCCTCCCTAACAGGTATGAGGTGATATCTCATTGTAATTTTGATTGAATTATTATGGTAATCAGTGATGTTGAACATTTTTCTATATATCTGTAAGTCTTCTTTGAAGAAATGTAAAATGGTGCATGGAAAATAATATGGGGTTCCTCAAAAAATTAAAGAGAAAGCTACCATATAATAAAGTCATTCTACTTCAGGGTCTATATATAAAAGAATTGAAATCAGGATCATGAAGAAATTTCTGTGCTCCCATGTTCACTGCAATATTGACAATAGTCAAGATATGAAAATAACCCAAGTGTCCATCAACAGATAAATGAATAAAGAAAATATGGAATATACAAAAAATGGAATATTATTCCACTTTAAAAAAGGAAATCTTGCCATTTGCAACCACATGAATGAATCTGAAGGTCATTATACCAAGTTAAATAATTAGTCACAAAAGAATAAACAATGCATGATTCCACTTATGAAGCATTTATTCAAACTCATAGAAGCAGAGAATGCAATAGTGGCTGTCAGGGGTTAGAGGGCATGGAAAATAGGGAGTTTTCCAATGGGTATAAAAAGTTTTAATTATTGTAAATGAAAGTTATAGAGATCTGTTGTACAACATGAAGCCTACAGTTAATAATACAGTGTTGTGTACTTTAAGATTTGTTAAGAGGGTAGATTTCATGTTAAATATTCTTACCACAAAATAAACAAGCAAACAAAAGAAAAAGGACACATGGAAACTTGTATTGAAACACATGTATAGAAATAATGCCTTTAAAGTGTTGTATGATGGAGTATGTTCTGTTGAGCGAACACTACCTTTGTCTGGTGTCTGGTCTTGGTCAACCAAACCAGGATTTTACTACCATCTTACCATTCTCATGTATTATTTTAAACAGTCAGATTCTAATCATTATGACTAGGGAACAACGTGATGTGAATAACATTTTCAGTTATTAAATAATTTTTATAGCCATATGGCAGGTGATCCTCCAAAATTATAGGGGTTGACAGACTGATAGGGTTATGCTCATTTTACAGATGAGAAAACTGAGCCTCATAATAACAGAGCATCTAACCAGTCAGACTGCAACAGTAACCCTGACTCCCATATGGTCAATTTCTCCTGATTCCCTATAGTGCATTGTATGATGCTTTGTACTTGCTGAAATCGAGTGCCATGTCTTCTGCCTATCTCTGCCATTTTACAGAGTCCTATGAAGACCACTCTATTGATTTCATTGTGTACCTGAATAGGAAATCAAATGGCAGGGGCCAACATTTTACTGAGGGATGGGAGGGAGTAGCACCTATTGCTTGAAAAGAGAACCTGAGACTTGCCAGAAAAACTCAGGTGTCACTGAGACTGTGGGAGCTCAGGAAACAAGATAAGAATTAATATCAACTGAAAACCAATATTCCTGAAACAACAAATCTCTTTTCCAGAACTCTAGTTCCAGAGCAGGCGTGCACTAGGTTTCACATGGAAAGCCTTGGACCAAATGTGACAGTTAGAAGGCTGTGATACACAAGAATTATAAATAATATTATAATATGTTTAGGGCCAAATGACAGAACCCAGAAAGAGTTAGTGCATTTAGTGGTGTAGAGTGAGGAGAGAAAGGCCTGAAGCCAGATAGATTTGGGCTAGAATCCTGATTCTGCCACTCACTAGTTTTGTGACTTTAGAATAAAGTCACTTCATACCCCTGAACCTTAGTTCCCTCATAAATATAATGCAGTTTTGTAAAGCTCAGAAGTAATTCTCTCTGTAAAGAGAAAAGCCTGGCAGAAATGTCAACTATAATATTTGTATAATATGGTGCCCACTCATGGTACTTAACAGTAATACAGTATCCTACATATTTTTAAGGGGTAATTCTAACAGGCATTTTCAATGAAAAGTGTTCTGTAATCTTATATGTAGAATTTAAGTCTCCCTCCTCTGAGTTTCTACTGCTCCTTGCATGGATTTCTAATCTTGTAATTACCACTCCACAGGGTAATTATGACAATATTGCATCTGTTTTATATGTTTCATTCAACATATGTATACTCAGTGTATGGCACGTAGGTACTCAGTAAATGTTGAGTAAATGAATGAACAATGCCTTCCCTACCAGACTACAAGCTTTCCTAGTATAGCAAGTAGTTCTCATTCTAGTATTTAATATTTATAAGAACATGGGCCAGGCCTATTTTCTGCATATGGATCACTGATGAGACACCAATAACTAGAACAGTTACCATGGTTGATCGAGCTAAGTCTGTATCCTAAGCACCCAGCCCAGGTCCTGATACAGAATGGATGCTCAGTGAGGGTTTGTGGAATGAATGAATGAATGAATGAAACCATTCTTCTTGAATTGCTCCTGTCACTAAAGTAGATAAAGATCCATCTGCTTGGGGGTAACTGGAGAATAGTAAGTAATTAGAGGATGTGTTGCTAAGAGATGGGACCGCATAGTTCCATCCAGATGAAGTCAAATCTTAGATGTTAGAGCTAGAAGGATCTTTAAAGACTATCGAGTCATCTTATGCTGTACAAGTAACTCCCTTGTGTTTATAGTAAAAAATGTGGGTCTTTCTTTTGGTTTCCATAGTGCTAAGAGCATTGAGGAGGCCATTAAAGTATTTTAAACAGGTTTACATTTTTCAAAGACCAATGTTGCTGCAGTATTAAGAATAGTTTGGAGATGGATACAACCTGGATACAAGAATATCTCTGAGGAGGCCAGTCCGGTAGCACAATGAGAAATAATAGTAATTTGAACTGTAGGATGGCAATGGTGCTAGTGAAAAACATTCATATTCAAGAGATATTTTAGAGATAAAAACAACAGGTCATGATGATGAATTATACATGGAAGTTAAATAAAGGAAGGGTTAGGAATGCCAGTAGCATGCCTCTATTTTTGTTTGTCCTCACCCCCCAATTGAAAATGACTTTCTTTAAAACACTAGCCCTCTTTAATTTGTTTAAGTATTGCCAGTTCCTGATATTGAGAATATAGTATATAGTTGGCAAGAGTTTGCTGAAATAAGGAAAAAGTAATTGCCTAACAGGCAGAGAAGCAGAAGGAGCAATATTCAGAGATCAAGCCCAGAAGGGAAAGGCCATCAGGTCTGTCAGTACAGAGCCAAAGTTCATGGGAAGCACTGGCAGGAATAAGGCAGCACCAGACAGCCTTATCAAGGAAGAGCTAAGGCACATAGAAAGAGCTAGACTTGGTGTATAAGTTGGTATCTGTGCCTTAGAAAGAAGACTAAGGAAATAGTTATGAGTTATGATGAAGCCTTTGAAGCAGTTATAAGTTGGGGTTCTGGGTCAGAATGGTAGGTTCTAACCTTGAGTCTGCCTCATGTAGCTGTATGACCTTCCTTTGAGAATTAGTACCTTTTCATTTCAGTTTCCTTATCTGTTAAAGTGGGGATAATAACAGGACCAATCTCATGTGGTAGTTAGTAAGATTAAATGGTCTAATGCACTTTTCAATGACTAGCAAAATGTCCTAATCCCCAATAAAGATTAGCTATCAACTAAAATATGTGGTCCAGACAAGAAGAAAAATGACAACAATAATAACAGCTGTCATTTATTTAATGCCTGCTATATAGCAGGCTCTTTACAACAACCATTTTAAAGATGAGAAAACTGAGAGTCAGAGAGATTAAATAACTTGCAGCTAGGAGGTAGAAAACTTTAAACCAGGTCTGTGTAAACTTCAAGACTTATGCTACACTGCTAAATTTACTGAATTATTTGAATCAGGGCTCCTTTTAACTCCTGGCTAACCATGGCTTTTATAGATTCCAAGCTAAAGGTACTGACCCAAAAGATAAGGATCACAGTTTCCAGGTGAAGGTATGGAGGCTTGGGAAAGTGAGCGAGCGGCACCAAGAAGCCAGACAGAAGGCGGTGCCCTGCACAGAGACACCGTACACCCACACTCCATGAACCAACGACAGCGTGAGCCACATACACGGGACATGCACTCCATAATTCATTTTGGAAAATGGATAATTATAGGAGGTTGTCAGATTCAATAGGCAAATGCTGGGGAAATAAAAACAAGTTATGTGAGAGCTGATATTTGTTCAGGCAGACATCTGTCTTCTGTTAGAGGATTTAGGGATGTTTTTCAACAGAAAGTTTTAAATATGGTTTGGAAAAAACCTCTCGTCAGCATGGTCTGCAGGGCAGCCAAATTCCCACTTTCAGTGGGTCCTCTCACACTTCCAGAGGGCTGGTCCCACAGCTACTGAGGGAAGGGAAGCAAGGGCGTACTTAGGCTGATGGATAAACCAAGCTCCTCATATTGAGTCCTCTCCCTCACAATGCACTTTCCACTCCTATGAGACCACGACCCACCACACCTCCCCTTGTGCCCGACTCATTGCCACCTTCACAGCCGTGCACACTGTTGTTCCCACGGATGTCCTCCTCCTACTGCTTTGCTTCTCCAAAGTCATCTTTAAACTCACAGGTTCTTCAGAAAACCTTCCCCAGATGCTTCATCCCACTCTGCTCTCTAGCCCACCCCAACCCAGGATCCAACAGCAGTTGTCATCTGAGCTGCATGATCTAGAACATGATCATCTACTGCAACTTTGGTGTTAAGAGGAAAGAATAGAACACTCAGTCAGAGGAATGACTCCGCAACCTCAGCTCTGTCACTTGCTGGCTATAGGGACTTACGCAAGGCATAAATCTCTCTCTGAGTCTCAAATACATCCTTCATAAAACAAAAATACCTACTCACAGGGCTATTGCTTAGGTTAAATGAGATAATGCATTTGAACAGCACTCAAGTCCACTTTTCAGGTTGAGTATACTGCTGTCTACTGACCTTATCTAAGCACGTCGTATCTTCTTTTTTTTTTTTTACAGGGACAGAGAGAGAGAGTCAGAGAGAGGGATAGATAGGGACAGACAGATAGGAACGGAGAGAGGTGAGAAGCATCAATCAGTTTTTCGTTGCCATTGCAACACCTTAGTTGTTCATTGATTGCTTTCTCACACGTGCCTTGACCGCAGGCCTTCAGCAGACCGAGCCACCCCTTGCTGGAGCCAGCGACCTTGGGCCCAAGCTGGTGAGCTTTTGCTCAAGCCAGATGAGCTCACGCTCAAGCTGGCAACCCCGGGGTCTCGAACCTGGGTCTTCCGCATCCCAGTCTGATGCTCTATCCACTGCGCCACCGCCTGGTCAGGCAGCATGTTGTATCTTCTTAAGAGCAGGTATTATACTCCCCTCCTCCCTTCCTCAGAGTAACAATACACTTAGCTGCATTCTCTTCTTTTTCTCTATGTTCCCACATGTAATATAAGTAACTCAGAAGTCCCAGACCACCAAGAACCCTGAGTCAGTGCCACAATAAATTTGGTCAATGGGCTTTCTAAAGCTGCCAGGGAGAGGACTATGCAAAAGATGAGCACTCACGAAGACAGGAGCAGTGGCTTACCCTAGGGGGACCCAGGAATTCAACCCCCAAATTAGGTTGAGAGCATCAGGACCTCCTCAATGATCAAGGGTCTTAATATTAGATGGCTTCCATAGGCTGAAGCACAAAGCTGACTACCTGCCCCAGGTGATTACATTATGCAGAGATGAAACTAAGAGAATGGGGCAAAAACACTCAGCAGATCAGACCAGTTTCTAGGGCATTATTGGAATCCCGCCCGAGGTGAGACAGGGAAAGAAGGTCAGGTAAAGAATGACCATCCTCAGAAGTGAATCCTGAAAACTCACAAGAAACTATACTATACTAGATTTCAGAGTTCCAGGCAGAATGAGCCCTTTCTCTTCAAGGTTACCTTAGCACTATTTCTATACTAGAAAACTATCAACTATAAACCCTACCACAGACAGTCTAGAGTCTAGTTTATATGGTATGTTGTCCCTACCACCCTGTAAATGCTTGAGCCAGGTAGACTTGCCTTGTCACTTTGTAACAGTCTGGTCTTGTTCAATGACCTAAGCTGCTTGGATGCCAACTTCCTCATCTGTTTAATGGGGTTAATAATATTCCTTGCCCTGGTTATTTAATTGATATTGGAAGCTTGACATGAAACAGTAAATGCAAAAGTGATTTGTAAACTGTGAAGCATTAGAAAGATTATTTTTATTCATCACATCTCATCTTCCAAATGAAGCTATAAATCCCAGTGGGCACAAGAGGTTCTTTACTTATTGTTTGATCCTTGTATCCTAGGGGCATAAAGAACGGGACCATTAATAGCTGAGCTGCCCTTGTGCCAGGCCCTGAGCTAGGCACCTGACATGCCTCATACAATTCTGTTTAATTCCCCTAATAACTGCCCTATTTTCTCTAGACCTAGTCAGGAAATAACAGAAACTCAGTAAATATTTCTGGATTAAAATCCCATAGTTCCACTTTTCACACTTTGGGATTTGAATGATGTAATTAGAGAATAGAAATGACATGTGGGATATAATTCTGTTAATGAGTGACAAAATGGCAGTGACCACCAAGGAAGCAGGGCGTACTGATTCGGTTTCTAAATATAATCTCATCATTTAGCCTACTGAAAAATATCAAATTTTTGTTTCTGAGCCTGACTGAATGTAGAAGGTGATTTTCTTGCCTCAGGAAGCCTTCTGGCCACAAGGTGATGTTTTACTAACATCCCCATTCAATCCTAAGGACTAGATAAAAATTTAGAGATCCATCTGTATTTCAGAAGGGATTTGGGGGAGATTGTACTTTGCTTAGCATACATGTATACGTAAAACTGACTGTGTAATTACACACTAGTCAAAAAATTGGAAGAGATTCTGCTTCCACTCAGTTCTGCTTGAGACTCTGATGTTCGGCTTCACTGTCTTGGCCTTCCTGATACCTCCTTCACATCAGCACGTAACCACTGGCCCTGCAGTCAAGCTATTCTCTTCACTGGCCATAAATACACCATGCTATACTCCTGCAATTGCCTCCTATTGTCTGCCTGCCTTTGTTTGGCCTCTCACAATCTATTTTCCTCATAGTCACAAGATTGTATTTCAATCATCAAAACTGATCATGCCTCCTTTTCTCCTATGCAGCCCCTTCCCCCATCATCTATGGGATCAAGTAAAATTTCTAAGTGCATTGAGCTATCCATCCTCTTTCCTAACCTCTTCCCCACACTTACAACATAAATACAGATATTCAAGCAATAGTCACAGATCTGGATTCTACTGACAAACTGGCAGTTTTGTGAAGCTGACTTGTTTTCTCTCACCTTTGGCTTGACATAAACTGGTAAGTACCTGTTCCTCCCCATGCTTAGATAACTCTTACACTTCTCCAAGAAGCAGTTGAAGCACAGTGGTCCCAAGGAAGACTTCCTTGATCTCTTGTTCTGTAGCTCCCAAACCACGGTCTGTTGGGCTGAATTCATTCCGTTCCTCCGTACTCTTAGGTCCCCCATTACTCTCTGGCAGGACTTCCAATTTCATGTGGTAGATCTTTGGTTTTTTGTTTTGTTTTTGTTTTTTTTCAGAGACAGAGAAAGAGTCAGAAAGAGGGATAGATAGGGACAGAAAGACAGGAATGGAGAGAGATGAGAAGCATCAATCATCAGTTTTTCGTTGGGACACCTTAGTTGTTCATTGATTGCTTTCTCATATGTGCTTTGATCATGAACCTTCAGCAGACTAAATTCTTGCTCGAGCCAATGACCTTGGGTTCAAACTGGTGAGCTTTGCTCAAACCAGATGAGCCCGCGCTCAAGCTGGTGACCTCGGGGTCTGGAACCTGGGTCCTCCGCATCCCAGTCCGACGCTCTATCCACTGCGCCACCGCCTGGTCAGGCAGATTTTTGGTTTTTGATGGTTTGGGACCTGCACAATATCCCAAGTTTAAAAAATCTAGACTGCCTAACTGAACTGCTTTATAAATGGAGAAACTGAGACCTAGCAAGGTGAAGTGACTTGCTCAAGGTCTGGGACTAGAACCAAAATCTCTTGATTTTTAGCAATTACTTCAAACACCAAAAATAAAGAAAAGAAGAGAGGGAAATTCTTGAGTATGAGATCTTAGATACAGAACTTCCTACAATTGGATCTTGCACATGCCAGGGTCCTCTGACACACTTCTTTTATAGTCATTTGCTCCAGCCCCTGTTCTAACAGAGGGAGGCTGAGTTTATGAGCCCAAGGTCCCCAGGATAAGTGAGGGCAAGCCATGCATTTCTCTGTCTGTAGGTACAACACTTCCCCACCATTTATGACATGTTTGGCCCTCATTTGAATCATTCAAGACTGTTTTAACTTCTGTGGGAAAAATAATGAAAGAAAAATGGGAAAGAAAAAGATCTTCACCAAATATAGTCTACATAGGCAAAATTATTCTGCACTAAGCATACTGAACGTGCGTCACTAAAAGAGGAGCTGAACAGAGATGAGGAGAAGTAGCAGAAGCCCTATCAGGGCAGTTCCTGAAGACATGCACACAAGTCAGGGTGTGCAGGTTGCCAGGAACCACGATGCTAATTAGGGCAAAGACATTTCTCCCTAGACAAAGTCAGGTGCCATTGCTGTGTCCTTTGAGAATGACTTTTGACCTTCTATGATAGGTTTCTGTAAAAGCTTACATTTAAATGTCAGTATTACAATAAAATTACCTCGCATTTGTGCAGCACAGAGACTAACAATGTGGGGTTTTGCACAGTTGGATAGAAGAGGCTCGAACACAGTCGGACAAAAGAGGCTTGCCGCTTACACAGTATACAGCCTTGCTTCTATGAGCCTTAGTGGCTTCATTTGAAAGGTGAAGACAAGGATAATGGTCATGAGACTGAAATACGCTGTTGGAGGTAAAGCACCTAGCACAGGATACACAGCACATGGCAGCTCTTCTCTTTATCTCCTGCGAATGACAATGTTGTACTCCAAGCACTTTCATGTGTATTTGACCCTCACAAGGATCCTAAGAGTCAAACAGGACAGATGCTATTTTCCCGTTTTACAGATTCAGGGACTCTACATGACTTGCTTAGAAGCAATTTCTGTGGATATAACAGTGAGTAAGACAGGCCAAGTCCTTGTCCCCATAGAAATCTCTCTTACTGTAACGGATCCTATGGAACAGGGCATAGGAAATAGCCATGCAAGGCAGAGATGTCTTGTTACAAACACTAAAGGAAAGCCAGCCATATGCAAAGCATCACAGTTCCTGTGTTAGTCCTGGCTGCTAAAGAGGGATCCCCAAAAATCTGACTGGGAAAGTACCATTTGTCCGAAGTTAATGATGTACCAAAAGGCCAGTTCCATGTCACCACAGGGATACAACAAACCGTCTCTCTCTTTCATCGCCCTTGGAACAGGCTATGATGTTACTTTAGAAATGTTTCAATGTGTCTATAGAGCTATTTTAGCATTCTCTTAGTTATACCAATCAACACTTCAAAACAAGAGAAACTTGGACATATGTTCTTCCTGATCATGCCTCACATTGAACTAAAACAGTCTTAACACATTAAAAACACGAAGGAAGTTCTTGCTACTTCCCCTCACACCTCCCTGCCTCATAACCCAGTTTAGGGACTGATTTTACTTGGCTTATGCAATGCCTTGCCTAGTTCCCTGCCCTCACATCATTTCCCTCCCCGAAACTGGGGCTCCTTGACTCAGTCTTATTCTTGCAAGTATATATTTAAGGATCTTTCCTTCAGCAGTTTAGGAAAATTAGCATGAAACCATTCTCATCTGGTTCTATGCCCCAAATCCACACAATGTCCAGGTGACCAGTCAGTTAACAGTGAGCCATGGCCGCTGTAGCCCTGTGTTCTGGGCTTTTGCCATGCGGTCCTGCTCCACCCAGTGCCTCAGCCTCGCCCTCCACTCCTGACCCTGGGACTGGAGTGAATCGCTGTTCCACACCGTGTGCTGCCACAGTCTGGTCATAATTTGCTGTTCCAGTCTTATGCACTTCCCTCTCTTTCATAAAAGTCTTGGAATTAAAGAACTTCATGAGACTGGAATCTCATTAATACTTTCTACCCCACCCAAAAATATACATATTTCTTCATACCTATATTCATACTTCCTTTTACCTGAAAGAATCCCATCTAACTTTTTCCCTTCGGAACGTTTAGTGAATTCATTCTTTAAGGATACTCAAAAATGTGTCCTTCTTCATCACTGGGCTTTGCTGGTGACAACACAGGAAAACTGGCTAGCGTGGATGAAAGAGCCTAAGCCTTTAGTTGTGTAACCACACTGTCCCTAACTTTGTGGTCCCTGGGAACCTCAGTGAACCCTCTGAACCTCAGCTACCCTATCTGTAACATGGAGATGATAATACCAACCAAAATGGTGGTAACAATAGCAAGCATGGCACATTGCTGGTGCTTGGTAAATGACACCTATTGTAAATATCAGAGAGCATGCACACAAATAACCATCAAAGGACTTGGAATGTGCTGTGCACCACAAGATTCCAGGAAGAAAACTCATCCTACTTGTAAGCTCACGGACAATTTCTTCAGGGCAAAGCATTTAAAACGCAGCTTTGGAAAATAGAATATCAACATAGAAATCAGTAGGAAAGAAACATTCTAAGAAGAAATAATGGAATAAGTAAAAGCACACAAGTGGGAGAATAACTCGACGGTCAAATTACACAGGCTGATTGATGCAGAAGGAGAGGGAAGAGTCATCAGGAGATATAGTGCCAGAAATGGTTTTTCTGGAGTTTCAAACTGTGTCATCTACATGGACAAATGACTGAAGTGAATCTTTACACAAATTCCAACACCACAGAAAACTTCGAAAACATACCAACACTCCTATGGCACAGATTCATGAGAAGGTTTCGGTGAGAACAATTTGGCTTTGCCAGCCTTCATAAAAGGTGTGAATAAGATTCAGAACTTTTAGTACAAAGGGAAAGCTCAAAGCACTCCCTCCCCCCCATTTTTTTAAGACACAGCAGCCTTTTTGGGCTTTATTAGAAAATTCTCGTGCCAGCTGTCTCTTTTCTCTGACTCACATTCACACAATATGCCTCTTTCTTATTTCTTGTCAGCACTGCACTCAGATACTAATGAGTTTTCGGGAATAGAAAACCCAATGGAATATTAAAATTGGAAAGAGAAGCTCGTTGAGTTAATTTCGCTGAAGTGCATCACAACATACTGCAATGTTGTAAGAATGAATATTCAAATAGGAATTCAGTCATGGGGAAATTAATTAAGGAAAATGTTATTGCTAATATTGCTTTTTATACATATACATATATATATGCAGAGACACAACCACCTATTGGCTCCAGTTTTACAATAATAAAAGCTAAACATTTAGGAAAATCAAATGTTCAAGACCTATAGCTGAACTGTTGTTAATCTTTTTTAATGATTATCCCAAAAAGCTGTTTTAAAAGACAAATTTTACCATCCAACTCCTCTGCTTATAACTCCAACAGATACAAACACTCCTTCAGAACAAAGTAACAATCTTCAGGGCCACAGTGTTGACTGTGTGGCTTCATCTCATTGTACCCACTGGCATTCTCCCATATATGTTGTGTTCTTATAGATATCCATGTCTTTGCACATACTATATCATTATTTGACCCTCTTCTAATGCTATTTAGTGTCATTTTCTCTTGCGCCTGCTAGAGAAAGGGGTTCTCCTGAGTGTCCCGTATCACACTGGGCTTAGTGTTAGTTAACAGCAAACAGTGCCACCTACAAAATGCTAGAGACCATCTCGGGCAATTGCATACTTCACTGTCACAGTCCCTTTCCTTGGCTGCTCACCCACTAGACAGAACAGTCACTGACTGATTAAACAAATACTACATAACAGCATTGTGCCCGGCACTGGGGTTCAAGGGTGAACAATCTCAACCCTCAGACATGTTATAGTCTAACTATATAATTATTATATTCCCTTTGAGTAATAATCTCTATATTTCCTAACATCTAAAGATTTTTTGAATGAACAAATTAAAAAAAGAATGAATTAAGTGGACAGACATGGTGTTCCTTCCATACTGTGGAACCTGACTAGAGAAACACACGGATCTCAGGGCTTAAAATTAAAAAAACAATTTGATATATAAGTAAGAAAACAGAATTTGGAATCAAAATACTGATATCTGAATCCCAGTCCCTGGACTTATTAAATATGTGACTTTGAGCAAGCCTCCTGTCCTCTGTAAGCTTTAATTTTCTAATTTCTGAAAAACTAACACTTGTCAGTTTAGAAAAATCTCAAATTGTCCACCTCTATCTTCATGCCCAAGGTACAGAATCATAAAGAACACAGTTGAAACACCATTCTAGGGGACATAGCTTTTAGGGCCAACTCTGATCAACTGGCAGCTACTTTCTGGAGCATTATGTTGAGAAAGATTTATTAAAACGTATTGCAATCAATTAGCAATATCTGCCCACAAGGACATAGAAGAATGGTTATACCTGGAGCCAGGTTACTTGCTATCCTCCATAGGCAGTGGATCTCCACAGAAAGTTTCTAATTAGATGAGTCTAGACAAAGGATGAGATGGGATGGGACGGGATGGGACAGGACGGGACAGCATGGAGAGTAAAAAGAGGACCACAGACTGGTTAACTGGACCATCGAATAGAATCCATCTTTCCACACAACCTTTTTAAACTACTTAATCTGTCTTTTGCTACAGCTGTCTAGGCCTGTTAACCTTTTCTTCATGACTATGAATGCCTTGTTCCTGGCACATAGGTTAGAGTTGATAACGTGTGTTGGATGAATGAATGAGTGAATAAGTGAATGAATGAATACACAGCACTTGTACTTATTCTCTGTCTGACCTTGCACAGGTCTTCAGTATAATGTATCAGATTATAATTTGATACAGTAGACCACAGTTCACCTCCATTAGCTCACTTGGTCCTTACTGCAATCCAGAGAGGTGGACAATGATGTAAGAATAAATGAAAAAGCAAGGCTCCAAAACTAAGTGGCTTTGTTTCTGTTTATCCTATTTGGTTGTTTGTTTCCTTATTACTGGGAAAGGGGTTAAATAAATTTTAATTTGATTACCTCACTGGTGTGTAGTAAGGTTCAAGCCACTGTAAACTAAAACGCACTGTTTGAATATAAGCAAGATCTTGATAATACTCTGTTGGGAACTTTGCATTCTTTAGCTCATTTCATTCTCATAGAATTCTGAAAAAGTGGGTTTTGATATACAAATTGTGTTTGAAGAGAAAAATGAAGACTCCAGCCCAAGGTTACTGAGTTATTAAGGGGCAAAACTGTGTGTCTTTAAAACCCATACTCTTTTCTGTAAGAAATATGTCATTTTTTAAAGCAGAAAACTTATATTAAAATAATACATTCTTTCTTTTTATTTTCCTCCAAAGACTAAAGATGTTTGCTGTGGCATATGGCATTTATAAACACAATATTGTTCAAAGAAGACAGGTTGCTAGCATGCATGTAATTCTTCACAGAACTACACGATCTTGGAGGGGAGGAATGACCAAAGGCAAATGAGCATGTGCACCAGGGATTAGCAAGAAAAACTCTCCTGGGTCAACATGGCTGGGACTGGGCCTGCCCATAGGTTTAAAGCTACACACAGAGGTTCTGGAATAAACTGAGGTCACAAAAGGCCTGTGAAATGCTGCCTATTGAAATGCAGGTCTCATAAAATAATCCATAGCTCCCTTGTCTTCTAAGGCCCTGCAGCTCTGGGCTTTGTTCCTAGGCACACAGATGAGCCTTTATTCTATTGTCTAAACAGAAAAATACGGTTCCCGTAGGGGAAAGGGCTTGGGTCTGTGCTTGACTTTTTATCAATCATGTTAATTTAGAAATAAACTATTGGTTTGACTTTGTATTCATGAGAGTCAAGGGTGGATTGTGTTCCTTTGGTCCCCTTTGTCCTTAATGAACAGCCATTGAATACTTATAGTAATTAATGGGGCTGAGAGAAATTTTGCTTCACCCTTCACCATAGTGGGTAATTAAAAGTCCCATTAATAATAGCTGCATTCATAATTTCCATAAACCTATTATGAAACAATAAACATGATTACAGGATAGTTTCCCTTCCTCTCCCTACCTCCCTTCACTGTTGTCTATTTCCATAAAGGTCTTAGCATTGTACAGGGAAGGACAAACTAGCAAAGGTTACATGTGGTAACTTTGGATCTGATCAGTCAGGACGTGTAATTAACATGAGAAATCAGACAAAGTGTTCTTGAGAAGAAAGAAGAGATCTAACTGAACTAGCAATGTGATATGTCTTATAGACCTGCAATTCCTTCTTCTTTTGTATTTTAATTTCATAAAAAACTAAAAGCTTTGTTTTCTTGTGTTTTTTTTTTATTTTTAAAACTTTTGTGCCAATATTCAGGAATTTCTTTTTTCTTTAATTTCTTTTTTTTATTTTATTCATTTTAGAGAGGAGACACAGAATGAGAGGGGGGGGGGAGAAAGAGAGAAAGGGAGGAGGAGCTGGAAGCATCAACTCCCATATGTGCTTGACCAGACCAGTGCAGGGTTTTAAACTGGCGACCTCAGTGTTCCCAGGTCGACGCTTTATCCACTGCACCACTACAGGTCAGGCACTAAAAGTTTGTTTTTTTAATTGGATTGGAAATATTCATGCTGGCTTTTAAAGTGGATGCTCTGACAAATCAATTAAGCAGATATTGCTAAGTATACATCATGTGTTGAGAATAACTGATGAGTTATACAGATATTAATCAGAAACAGTGCCTGCCTCTGACAGTTTGCTATCCAGTAGAATAGAAAGTCCCTTAAACAACCCACTCAGATACAAAGAAGGTCCTTACGTTAAGAGAAGGAAGAAGTCTCCACTTACTAAACATTCTCTAAATCAATGTCTGGCTCCACACAGACTAAACCAGGAGTTTCTTGTTGATCTTCCCAATGTACCCCTGTACTTCTCCAATCATATCAGTTATCACAAGACGCTATTTAATCCATAATAAAGAAAAGCTTATAATTCCAAGTAAATTTTGTTCAGTATTCTTGATGTTGGTTAACCTGGAAACTCAATAAATATCCATTGAATAAATAAATGAATGAATGGGTATTGGAGTATCAGCCAACCATCCTAATAAGTATAATAATTTTAACAGAGAGAAAATAAGATCTACAGCATATACCTTTCACAAACACTCACTTATGTGATACTCACAGCAGCCTTTGCCCTATTATTAATAAACAAGGGGATAATAAACAAACATTATTAATAAACAAACATAATTAGTTGATACTGTCCAGAGTGGCTTACCCCAAACCTACTGCTTTTCCTACTAGAATATGCCTCCACTCTGCTTCCCCTAAAGTTCATCCTCTATTCAAGAATTATCTGGGTTCCAGACACAAAAGACCTTTCTTCTCAGAATTCCCCATAAACCTCAACACTCAGAGAGTTTGTGCTTCTTAGTCTGATATGTGCTTTTTTTAGTTCCCATTAGATTTGAATCTCAAACTCTCTCCAACTGCCGCTCAGAGACAACGTTCTACTCTGTCTTATACTCCCCAGCACCCCCTCACTCATACTGAACCCACTGTAGTAATCATGATTGCTCAGTATAAAATTTAGAATGCAGTCGAGGCCAGGTATTACTCAGGGCTTTAAGTTTTATATTCCCTCTTCTCCCCTACCGAATATCACACATGGTAGTGCACACTATTTTACCCTCGAAGGATCCACACTTACGGCCCTCCTTTCCTTGCCTTTCATTTGCTTTTTAACTCCCAGCAGAAGGGCTTCTACCGTGAGAATTGTTCTTATTGATTGCCCATTACGAGAGTTCTTCAATGTCCTTTTTAAATTTTATTTTTCTGCACCATTCCAAATGGCTGAGCAGCCTCTATTTTATAATATTTCCTTCAAAATTTATTTTGCAAATGTTGCTTGGGTACTGAGCTGGAGGTAGCGGGGAGTGGTGGTGTGAAGAGAGGGATATGTTGATTGTCTCAATGTGATGATGGTTTCATGGGTGTATGCTATGTCCAGATTTAGCAAATTGCACTTTAAACATGTGCAGTTTATTGTATATCAATTATACTTGAATAAAAGTGCTTTAAAAAGTTTTTAGTCAGTTGAGAAACTCATCTTTCTTGGTTTTCTTTCTATTTATTTAACCATTTCATCTATGTTTTCTATCCTATCCCAGGGGATGAATTTAGTTCTAAGCTATCAGCCTTGGCTCCTTGCCTTTTCCTACCTTATGAGATTGGGCCTATCCACCCATTTCTGATGGTAGCCAAACAATGAATTAGACTTGTACCTATGTGCTTAGTATGGTTTACAGAATTAACTTGTCTTAGTGCATACAAAGGAAAGCTGTTGTGTCACTATCTCATTAACATCATATCTTTGTCTTCTGCCTGGGTACCCTTCTTCGCTTTATCGCTGTCATTATTATCAACACCACATTTACTTAGTGCTTACTATATGCCAGGACCTGGGCAGCCTCCTGACCTTTTTTGGCCATTTGCCCTACTATAACATCCTATTTTCTGAACCCATGTATATAAGTTAGTTTACTTCCTGAATAAAGTAGATTTGCATCACTGAACCTTGTCCCCAGAGTCAGGTCTCGTGCATCTCCATAGTCCTCACCCCCGGCCGGGCCTTGTCCACAATAAAAGATGATAAAATCAAAGCTACAGAGTAAAAAAAAAAGGGAATAAAAAAAACTTGAGAGAGGCGGACGTACCAACTTCCAACTCCCAGAACCAAAGTGGATTACAACTCAATTTTAAGAACCATCACCTGGATAAACCAACTTTGAACAAAACTAAGTGGACTCTTCAACCAAGGAACACAGAAGAAGCCACATTGAGACTGGTAGGAATAGCGAAAACGCGAAGAGGGCTGCCCAGCTCCCCGGAGCAAACGGCAGCCCGGAGAGACCCGTGTGGCGGGAGGAGATTTTGGCGGAGAGGGAGGGACCTGGGTCCCAGGAACCAAGCCCCAGCCTGCAGTCCCAGAGCCAAGAAGAGGCGTTTGGACAGTTTTGAGCTGTGAAACAAGTGAGGGAGCTCCCAGGCCTACAGTGTGGAGTATTAGGTCCCTTCCTACTCTGCTGAGGGCTGCTTAAGGTTTTGGGGCGGCAGGACGCTGAAAGGCGGTTCTGTCGGCGTGGGCAGAGGCCAAGCCGGTGGGAGATCGGTCTAGCCCAGAGGGTCGGAGGGTAAGCGCGAGAGCGGTCCGGAAGCTGCGGGCCCGCCTTTAATCCCACTTACGGGGACAAAGCGGGAGGCCAGGAACAGGCAGGCCCTGCGCAAGCCGGCCCTGACCGCGGGGACCGGGCTAGGACCAGGGACGGGCAGGGGCTCGTGGCTGAGCTGACGCTACCAGTCCGCCCCCCCCCCCCCGCCGCCCGCCGGAGAAACCGCGGTTGGCCAGTATACGTGCGCGAGCAGGCTCCGAGCGCGGGAACGGGGTGGACCCCGAGACAGGCGGAGGCTCGCAGCTGAGCCCACGGCTGCTATCCCCATCCGGCCGGAGAAACCCCGGATAGCGTTAATACGTGCACGAGCGGGCTCCGAACGCGGGGGCGGGGTAGAGTCCGGGACGAGCGGAAGTACGCAGCTCAGCGGAAGCCAGCAAACACGCCCGCCCCAATAAATCTTGGTTTCCGACCCTGCGCAAAGGGCCCTGGCCTCGAGGGCGGGGCTAAAGCTCCTGACGGGCAAAAGCTTACAGCTGAGAGCACGTCAAAAGCCCCGCCTAACCCGCGGAACTGTAGCGAGCAGGCTCCGACTGCTGGTTCTGGGCGGAAGTCCGGAAATAGGCTGGGTCCGCAGCTGAGGAAAGGTGCTCGTCTCTACCCTTGGTGCTAATCTTGTGGCTTCAGTGACAGCCCCTCTCACGGAGGAGAGGCAGAAATCACAGCAAAAGCCACAGTGGGCCGGCGCTGGCAACGCTCATATCCAACCACCCTAGGCGCCGGCAGAGGGGGTGGGGGGCCTGCAGATAGACCACACCTAGAGAACACAAAGGCAACACCTACTGGACTCCAGTGGCCACAACTTGCTTATACACAGAAAAAATGGGCAGGCAGAGGAATGCAAACCAAATGAATCAAGAGAAATCCCCAGAGAAGGACCTGAATGAACCAGATATAACCAAATTACCAGAAGCAGAATTTAGAATAATGATAGTTAGGATGTTCAAAGAAATTAGAGCAACAATGGATAGTCATTATGAACACCTAAATAAAGAGATAACAAGTATAAAAAATGAAATTGAAATAATAAAAAAGAATCAGACAGAAATGACAAATACAGTATCAGAACTGAAGACCACAATGGAAGGAATTAAAAGCAGGATGGATGACGCTGAGGATCAAATAAGCGAGTTAGAGGACACAATAAACAAAGGCACAGAAGCAGAGAAGAAAAAGGAAAAGAGACTTAAAAATGTGAGGAAACTCTAAGGGAGCTTTGTGACAACATGAAGAGAAACAACATTCGCATCATAGGGGTGCCTGAAGAAGAGGAGAGAGGACAGGAAATGGAAACTTTGTTCAATCAAATTATAGCAGAAAACTTTCCTAAATTAAGGCTGGGAAACACTCCACACATTCAAGAAGCACACAGAACTCCATTAAGGAGAAACCCAAAAAAATCTACACCAAGACACATCATAGTTAAAATACCAAAGCTAATGGATAAAGAAAAAATTTTAAAAGCTGCTAGAGAAAAAAAGACTATCACCTACAAAGGAGCCCCCATAAGGATGACATCGGACTTCTCAACAGAAACACTTGAGGCCAGAAGGGAATGGCAAGAAATAAAGTAATGCAGAACAAGAACCTACAACCAAGACTACTTTATCCAGCAAGGCTAACGTTTAAAATTGAAGGAGAAATAAAGAGCTTCCCAGAAAAAGAAAGCCTCAAGGAATTTATAAAAACCAAACCAATTCTGCAAGAGATACTAAGGGGCCTCTTGTGAACAGTTTAAAGGGAGGAAAGAATAGAGCAAAAGAAGAATACAGCTTTAAAGAATAAAATGGCAATAAACAACTACATATCAATAATAACCTTAAATGTAAATGGATTAAATGATCCAATCAAAAGACATAGGGTAGCTGCATGGATAAAGAAACAGGACCCATACATATGCTGTCTACAAGAGACACACCTTAAAATAAAAGATGTTCATAGACTGAAGGTAAAAGGATGGAAAAAAATATTTCATGCAAATGGAAATGAAAAAAAAGCAGGGGTAGCAATACTTATATCAGACAAAATGGACTTTAAAACAAATGCTGTAGTAAGAGATAAAAGAGGACACTACATAATGATAAAGGGAACAATTCAACAGGAAGATATAACTATTGTAAATATCTATGCACCAAATATAGGAGCCCCGACATACATAAAGCAGACTTTGATGGATATAAAGGGCGAGATTAACAGCAATACTATCATAGTAGGGGATTTCAATACCCCTCTAACAACACTGGATAGATCCTCAAGAAAGAAAATTAATAAAGAAACACCAGACTTAAAGGAGACACTAGATCAACTTGATTTAATAGATATCTTCAGAACTTTTCACCCTAAAGCAGTAGAATATACATTCTTCTCAAGCGCTCATGGTACGTTTTCTAGGATAGACCACATGTTAGGACACAAAAATGGTCTCAATAAATTTAAGAAGATTGAAATCATATCAAGCATTTTCTCTGATCACAATGCCATGAAACTAGAAATTAACCACAAAAGAAAAACTGAAAAATACTCAAACACTTGGAAACTAAATAGCTTGTTATTAAATAATGAATGGATTAACAATGAGATCAAAGAAGAAATAAAAAAGTTTCTAGAAACAAATGATAATGAGCATACATCAACTCAAAATTTATGGGACACAGCAAAAGCAGTTCTGAGAGGGAAGTTGATTGCACTACAGGCATATCATAAGAAGCTAGAAAAAGCTCAAATAAGCAACTTGACCCTGCATCTAAAAGAACTAGAAAAACAACAACAAATAAAACCCAAGACAAGTAGAAGAAAGGAAATAATAAAGGTCAGAGCAGAAATAAATGACATAGAGGCTAAGGAAACAATACAGAGGATCAATGAAACAAGAAGCTGGTTCTTTGAAAAGGTAAACAAGATTGATGAACCTTTAACTAGACTCACCAAGAAAAAAAGAGAGAGGACTCAAATAAATAAAATTAGAAAGGACAGTGGAGAAATAACAACTGACACAACAGAAATACAAAGCATTGTAAGAAAATACTATGAAGAACTATATGCCAAAAAATTAGACAATCTTGGTGAAATGGACAAATTTCTTGAATCATATAACCTTCCAAAAATCAATCTGGAAGAATCAGAACACCTAAACAGACCAATTACAACAAATGAGATCGAAACAGTTATCAAAAAACTCCCAAAAAAGAAAAGTCCTGGGCCTGATGGCTTCACAAGTGAATTCTATCAAAAATTCAAAGAAGAACTAACTCCTATTCTCCTGAAGCTATTTCAAAAAATTCAAGAGGAAGGAAGAATTCCAAACTCCTTTTATGAGGCGAGCATAATTCTGATCCCAAAACCGGGCAAAGACAACACAAAGAAAGAAAATTATAGGCCTATATCCCTGATGAATTTAGACGCTAAAATTCTCAACAAAATATTAGCCAACCGGATCCAGCAATATATGAAAAAAATCATACACCACGATCAAGTGGGATTTATTCTGGAGAGGCAAGGCTGGTTCAATATTCGCAAATCAATCAATGTGATTCACCACATAAACAAAAGGAAGGACAAAAATCACATGATAATTTCAATAGATGCAGAAAAGGCATTTGATAAAATCCAGCACCCATTCATGCTCAAAACTCTCAGTAAAGTGGGAATACAGGGATCATTCCTTAACATAATAAAGGCCATCTATGATAAACCGACAGCAAACATCATACTAAATGGGCAAAGATTAAAAGCAATCCCCTTAAGATCAGGAACCAGGCAGGGTTGCCCACTTTCACCACTCTTATTCAACATAGTTCTGGAAGTCCTAGCTACAGCAATCAGACAAGAAGAAGAAATAAAAGGCATACAAATTGGAAAAGAAGAAGTAAAACTGTCATTATTTGCAGATGATATGATATTGTATATTGAAAACCCTAAAGTCTCAGTCAAAAAACTACTGGACCTGATAAATGAATTCAGCAAGGTGGCAGGATATAAAATTAATACTCAGAAATCAGAGGCATTTCTATACACCAACAATGAAATATCAGCAAAAGAAATTAAGGAAACAATCCCCTTCACTATTGCAGCCAAAAAAATAAAGTACCCAGGAGTAAATTTAACCAAGGAGGTTAAGGACTTGTACTCAGAAAATTATAGAACATTGATAAAAGAAATCAAGGAACATACAAACAAGTGGAAGCACATACCGTGCTCATGGCTAGGAAGAATAAACATCATTAAAATGTCTATATTACCCAAAGCAATTTATAAATTCAATGCAATACCAATTAAAATACCAATGACATACTTCAAAGATATAGAACACATATTCCAAAAATTTATATGGAACCAAAAAAGAACACGAATAGCCTCAGCAATCTTAAAAAGAAAAAATAAAGCAGGAGGTATCACTCTTCCTGATATCAAGGTTTACTACAAGGCCATTATACTCAAGACAGCCTGGTACTGGCATAAGAACAGGCACATAGATCAATGGAACAGAACAGAGAACCCAGAAATAAACCCACGGCTTTATGGACAACTGATATTTGACAAAGGAGGAAAGAACATACAATGGAGTAAAGACAGCCTCTTTAACAAATGGTGTTGGGAAAATTGGACATCTACCTGCAAAAAAATGAAACTAGACCATCAACTTACACCATTCACAAAAACAAACTCAAAATGGATAAGAGACTTAAATGTAAGCCGTGAAACCATAAACATCTTAGAAGAAAACATAGGCAGCAAGCTCTCCGACATCTGTAGCAGCGGTATATTTGCCGATTTATCTTCATGGGCAACTGAAATAAAAGGCAAGATAAACAAATGGGACTATATCAAACTAAAAAGTTTTTGCACAGCTAAAGACAATAGGAACAGAGTAAAAAGACAAACCACACAATGGGAGAACATATTTGACAGCACATCTGATAAGGGGTTAATAACTAAAATTTATAAAGAACTTATAAAAAGCAACACCAGGAAGACAAACAACCCAATCAAAAAATGGGCAAAAGAAATGAATAGAAATTTCTCCAAAGAGGACATACGGATGGCCAATAGGCATATGAAAAAATGCTCAACATCACTAATCATTAGAGAAATGCAAATTAAAACTACAATGAGATATCACCTCACACCAGTCAGAATGGCACTTATCAGCAAAACAACACAGAATAAGTGCTGGCGAGGATGTGGAGAAAAGGGAACCCTTCTGCACTGCTGGTGGGAATGCAGACTGGTGCAGCCACTGTGGAAAACAGTTTGGAGATTCCTCAAAAAATTAAAAATCGAACTGCCTTTTGACCCAGCTATCCCACTTTTAGGAATATACCCTAAGAACACCATAGCACTGTTCGAAAAGAAGAAATGCGCCCCCATGTTCGTGGCAGCATTGTTCACAATAGCGAAGATCTGGAACCAGCCCAAGTGTCCGTCAGAAGACGAGTGGATTAAAAAGCTATGGTACATATATACTATGGAATACTACTCAGCCATAAGAAACGATGACATCGGATCATTTATAACAAAATGGATGTACCTTGATAACATTATACGGAGTGAAATAAGTAAATCAGAAAAAAAGAAAAACTGAGAACAGCACGATTACATACATAGGTGGGACATGAAAGTGAGGGTATGAGACATGGACAAGAGAGTGGTGGTTATGGGATGGGGGGAGGGAGGGAAGAATGGGATAGGGAGGAGGGGAGGGACGCAGGGAAAACCAGATTGAAGGTGACAGAGGACAATTTGACTTTTGGTGATGGGTATGCAACACAATTGAATGATAAGATAACCTGGAGATGTTTTCATTGTACATATGTACCCTGATTTATTGATGTCACCCCATTAGAATTAATAATAATAAAAAAATAAAAAAAAAACAAAAAAACTTGAGAAACATCAACACTTAAGGAAAAGGTAGAGAAAGAAAATTTACAAAAGAGCAATAAGAATGGAGGTGAGGAGAAAAGCCATGAGAATGTAATGCAATGAAGTCAAAGAGTAAAAAAAATGTTAAAAGAGAAATGATAGAAAGCATCCAATTCTAGAGTTATTACATGATAAGGACTCAAAATGTCCCTTACATTTGGCAATTAAGTATTTTGTACAACAAAAGCAGATCCAGTGGAGACATAAGAAAGACAGCCAGAATCCCGTGAACTGAAGACCGAATTAATGATAAGCCAAGATCCATCCACCTTTTCAGTGATTTCCAAGGGGGAAGAACTAGAAGTAGTATGACACCAGGGAAGGGATATAGCTGAAGATTTGAGATGACACTTTCAAACATCATATAACCTTCTATCCTAGTGTTTGTGATCTAATTAGTTCACCCCCAAGCTCATTCATCCTCAACTCCTCGCAAGAGTGAACCTCTATACCACCATGTCCTCTACGTGTCATCAGGGTCAGAATGAAAGGCTTCATATCTCTAATAAATCAAGTCCTTAACTTCGCTTGGATCATAGACTCCTTTGAAATACTGACATAATTACGCCTAAAACACAAGATACAATTTCAGAAGATTTAAGAACTTCGAAAAACCAAGTCCTCCCTCATACACTGTCAAGAAACCATTTTCTGGATAATATTGTCTCAAGACGAGGCAAATGAAAAGAGTATGCTAACAATAAGCATTTGAATATGATACTTTATAATGTACAACACACTTTCACATTTCGTCTCTCATTTGATCCTTAAGTTCAACATATATATAGGAACAATTATGCTACTTTCAGCTAATTGCAGATACAGAATGTGATTCTAAATCCCATGACCCCAAATCTCCTGCACACACGTGGGAACATGTCATAGTATTTGGTGAGCTGTGAGCACAATGAAGATGTACTTACCACCACTGGCACTCACATCTGTACAGTGTTTCTTTTATTTTTATTTTTTTAAATTTTACTTAGAAAATTAAATTTAACAGGGTGACATTGATCAATAAGAGTACATAGGTTTCAGGTAAACATTTCTATAGCATTTGAACTTTGATTATGTTGTATACCTATCAAAGTCCAATCATTTTCCGTCACCATATATTTGTTCTTCTTTATTCCCCTCCCCCACCCAATGGCACCACAGACTCAAAGAAGCAAGACGATTTCCTCACATAGCTAGTGAGTGGCAGAATTTCTGTCTCCTGAGGCTTCACTGCTGACCTCCTTCTTCCTGAGCAAGCTGCTACAAGAGAAGCACTGGATTACTAACCTTGTCTGGGCTGGTTCCATGCTGATGTTGGGATGTGAACCATGGCCAGACCAACTCTGTATTTCCTGTGCCTCTTACCTCCTCATAGAGCCAGGGCTTAGTTGAATAGCCTCCTGAAGATTCATTTCTTCCTTCTTCACATGGCTTTAATTTATTGCCAAATGACTCTTTGGAAGTTCCACATTTCCTTTTTCAAGGACACAGGGGAGGGCCGCATAGTATTTTTCCTTAGTAAATAAGGCTGCTTCTCTTCTTCATTGTTCCCTGTGTCCCTTAAACAACCTCTATCCATCTATATTTAGCTCCTATTGATTCTCACTTAACTCTCTTGTTCCTCTTAGACTCTGGAAAGCATTTCAACTCTGTAGAAACCAAGTGTATGTCTACTTCCTCTGATTGCATGGATAAAAAACCTCCACATGATGTGCAGTGTAACCATGGGATTCTGCCCCTGCCTGCTAGGATTGGTCTCAATAGAAATTGGGGTGGAAGTAGCAATAGGAAGGTAGAATTCCTGTTTACAGGATATCAGACTAGGAGTCCAGAGACCCTGGCCTAGGTCTCAATCCCTGCTTTTCCTGGTAGTACAACCTGGATGAGTCACAGTTCCTATGTGGGCTCAGGTTCCTTGTCTGAAAAACAAAGGGTTTTGTCCTAAAAGACCTTTTACATTTCCTAGCACAAACTATATTTTATGTTCCTTTTATACCCATTGTATAATATTAATACGATATAAAATTACATATAAAAATATATTTTGGGAAAGTACTTTATAAATGGAAAATTCCTTCATGGATGTACTCATTGTCCTGATGATACTATGACTGATTTCCTGAATCTCCATAAACCCTGTTCCTTCACGTTAAGAAGGATTCCTGTTTCTCCCAGCCTTGCTCTGATTTAGTGACAGAACAAAGCTGCTAGGAAAGTAGTTAACCTGGCAGAATGAAGAGGCCATCTCAGCCTTAGACAGGAAAGTGGGAAGAAAGACTGAGGAGGTGAGTTTTGACTTTAGCCAAAGTAAGGACAGAGGCCCGGTTTAGAGAAGTGCTCAGTCATTTTAGTATCTGGGTTTAGAGCAGTAAAGGAAGGACTGAGAACTATTGAACGATGGGGGCACCTGACTATTTTGGGGGGAAGGAGAAGGTTTTGGAGTTTATATTCAGTTTTCTATTCCTGTATCTAGGCCTTGCTCCCTTAAGGGATAAAGACCAGAATAAATGCACTGAATTTCAGCAACTGGGTCTGAGATTTAAAGAACTTCTGACCACTGGGATGACCCTGTGTGAGAGATGAGCCTTAGGAAGGAAAGGTCTCTAATAATTACTGTTGTGGTGGTGGTGGTGGTGGTTATTATTATTACTTCCTCCATTGTCTATTTTCTTGATTCTTTTTTCCACGTCTGTTTTTTATCTCTGCAATTAAAGCTTTGACCCTTCCCAAACACACTCCCTCCCCAAATACTTTTCTTACACAGGTTATTTTGCTGCATTAACAGAAAAAGGTGTCTAGGATGAAGGGAATGAGGTTCTACTCCACCTTCCCCTGATGCATAGGCTTTGGGACTTTGGCATCCATATCTGAGTCCCTTACTGCTAGCATGTAACTGACATAAAGTCCAGCAAAGATGACCAGGACGGGGATGACTCTGGAGTCCAGTGCACTCTAGAAAGAGTTTAAGAACTGAAAGAAAAAAAAAAACAAAACAAAGAATAACTGAGATCAACATGTACAAATTTGATAAAGAACATTCTGAGTATCAGACTTTGGCTAGAAAGGACTGGGAAAGCCAGGCATGGAAGCCAGTGGGGTGAGATGTGAACAGGGGAAGCAAACCTATTCAATGGATTGTTCCTTCCCCATTCTCCACAGCCCATGGAGAACTGATGACCTCAGGATTAATGTACTATTCCTTGGAGAAAAGAGAATTCTGGCATGACTCCTGTAGGCATTGTTATCCTAGGAGGCTGCATTGAGCAAAAATGACTAGCAATGGTTTCAGAAGGCTCTGGGTAAAGGTGAGCTATACTGCAGATTTGGGGTGATGACTTTGTTATTGAACCATCCTAGATAATCCAGTTAGAGTGGGGTCTATGAATAGCAATATCTAAACCCTCTCACCTCATCCTGTATGACCAATTAATTTAGCAGAATGGATTGACTAGCAGGACTAGCTGGAAAGGCAGCTTGACAGATAAAATACTACTCTCTTGAGAAAGATCAAAAGCCAGAATGGTGCTCCATCAAGTCCATGCTCCCATTCCAAAAAAATAAGTCAGAGACCACATATGATAAAACCTCTTTACACATGTTTTCACCATGTACTCATTCTCTTCTTACCCATTCCTATCCTTGACTCCTTTGGCCACTGTCTTTGCCATGTGTCCTCTTGATATATATTTTTTATTTTTATCACTAAATATTATCTAACTTGCTCCAATGGCCCCTTGTGAGTAACTGTATATATTTAAATCTTAGACTATTTTATGCCTACAGGTTTGATTTTGGTGTTAATTCTGTTTTCAGAGGAGAAAACTTGAGGCTAGGAGAGATCTGGTACCTTGCCCCAAATCACACAAGCAGAGAGTGGCAGAGCCAGGTTTCAAAACATATCATCTCTCTGAGCTGAAAGCCCATGCTTTTCCCTGAGCTACAATGTCTAACTAATTATTTATTTCTGCCCAATAATAATTCTAATGGTTTTGATTCTTCTTGTAGGTCACCCCCTCAGTACCAGGTCTGACACCTGAAGTCCTACCATATCAGCAATGCTCCTGTGACCTCCCCCTTCCCACCTTCTCTAGCCTGTTCTCAGACAACAGAAACTGAAGAGCTAGTAATCAGAGAAATTTAAGAGATTGTGTAGGACCAGCTGCTCCTTGTGTGGGCACATGATTCTTGTCTCAGAGATGATGCATTCTTGGTTGGTGCCTAAATGGGGATGGGGGACAAAAATTTGCCACCACCAGGAGATCTTTCTCTCCCCATCTCACACAGTGTACTTGTCTCACGGGGCTGCTGGTTGTATGAGTAATGAGCAGATTTACTTAAGCTATAAAAATAAAGTTCATTCAAGTCATTGTTTCAAAGAAACCCAGAACAAGCTCATGCCTGATTTGGTCTCCAAGGAGAAAAATTTGTTTATTTTTTTAATACTTAAGAAATATTATTGATTGATTTTTAGAAAGACAGAAAGACAGAAACATCAACCTGTTCTTGTCTGTGCCCTAACTGGAGATCAAACATGTAACTTCTGCAAATCGGGATGACTCTTCAACCAACCAAACTATCTGGCCAGGGTGAGAAATTTATTTGTGATGTCAGAACTCAACTCTAGTTAGACCCAAGTATGTGTGCAGACACACACACACACACACACACACACACACACCTCCCAACCCTGAAGATATTTTTCAAATAAACCAGTTGAAGAGAATCTTCATTACTAGAAGCAGGGAGTGTCAGTACTGGGTAGAACTAAGCAGAAAGTCCTAGTATGAGGAATGCTAGGGCATTTGAAAAACAAAAACAGCAAGTTCTGCTATGGGGACCTCAGAAATTTGCCTGGGAACTTGGACACCATTTTATCCAGAACTACATATATTCCAGTAGTTTAATATTTTGAAACAGCTCAAGCAAATAATTATGAAATTAACTTAAGCAATTTCTGGTAAAGAAATGAAATGTGACTCATCTCAATCTTAAATCATATCAGGTAAATGAGTTTTGGAACATAATTTTGATAATCTTTTTAAGTTAAGGAAGAAAGAGACCATGCAGATGAAAGACTAACTTTCTATTTGTCCAGATTTAATTTTCTTCCCCAAGTATATTCGGTTAAGGGAAATATTTTTACTCCCAATTCTGGTCACTCTCTGCTGAACCTTTGTCAACATCAACGTCACAATGAAGGGCTCAGATGTGGATTTCAGTGGGAGAAGGGTGGGAGCAGGGTCTTCTCCCTCATTCTTGACACTCTGTTTTCACTGACATAGCAAAAGATATTTAACGATGGAAGTATTATCAAAGGACATTGTGTTAAGAGAACAGCAAAGCCTAGCCCAGTTTGGTAATTACCATATTTCCCCATGTAAAAGATGCACTTTAATTTTGGGGCCCGAAATTTGAAAAAAAATGTATTACATAAAGTTATTGAACTCAAATTTTATTCATTATAAAATTCATACAACTCCTCATCACTGTCAAAACTCCCATCCATTACCTTGTCCTCATCTGTGTCTGGTGATGAATCACTGTCTTCATATACTGCCTCATCCTCAGTTCCATCTATGGCATTTGAAATGCCACAACCACTGTATAAGACCACCCACTTTTTTTACACCAAATTTTTCAGAACAGGCTGCATCTTATACATGGGGAAATACGGTAGTAACTAATGGAGGGAAAACTATCTAAAGTGTGCGCATTACCAAGGAAGGGCAGGCTGCCCAGAGAGGACCTCTAGAGGGGGAGTGGTTAGACATAAAGCAGAAGCGGTCAGCTGGAAACAGTCAATTAATACCTTCATTGTCGCATCTAAAAAAATACAACATTTATTTCTACAGGTGACAAAAAGCCCTGGTTGGGTTTTTGGAAAGGTAACATCATGATATGATTTGTGACCTGGATAGTTCATACTAACAGGAGGTGGCGAATAGAGTTGGAGAGAAATTAGAAGTAGGGATACCAATCCCAAGACTGATGTAATAATCCATGTAAGAGGAAAAACTCCATGAGAGAGCTTGGTATCCCCAGTGTATCACTGCTAAAATACAGGATGTGCTCAAGAAATACCTAAGCAAAAAGTGACCTCCATTTATGTCTAGGAGGGAAGTGAAAGAGAGAGAGGTTGGTGAGGAGGTCATATTAGTTCAAAGAGACCCTACTCGTCCAATGATTTCTAGATAGCTTTCCCCCCAGGTCATTATCCAGATGTTGTTGGCTAGCTGACTAGATTAAGACACTTTTTAATTGAGCATTTATCATTTCCAGACTGCCACACTTAGCATCATTGTGTATATTATCTCATTTAATCTTTTTTATTAAAAGACCCCAAGAATCAGATGTTATACTAATGTATGTGTGCACAAAGTGAAATACCTGCTGCAGATCATGTACCAAATTGCACACAAATTTGTTTGCAAGGCTGACTCTAAAGCCTATAATTGCTCCACTTTGACTCAAGGAGCATGTGTCACTTGCCTTATTAAACAGGGACTGTATGTATCCTATTTCCACACACAGTCCAAAGGAGGCCTCCACAATCAATAGAAGCACACTTTAAAAATGTGTGCAAATGTGTTTTTAATAAACTGCCTCAAAATATTCTGGATGCCTTAATAAGCTTTTGTATCCTCAGGAGGCCTTATTAGTTAAAGACAAGATGTTTTAGAAAAACCGTCATCCCTAACTACTTGATGATGCATTAATCATTTTAAATCTCCCCCAAAATCATGGGCCACAAGTCATACTGTTGATTCTGGCATAATGAATATAAATGCTAGCCCTTCTCACATGAAATAAAGTCAGACAAACTACTACAAATACTGAACATAAAGTGGGCCCAGCAAATCCTCTAAACAGATAGCCCTGCTGCAAATCCTACCTGGTTAGACTCTACCCTTTCTTTTGCTCCAGCTTTCTCATGCTCAAATTATTTGAAAGTGCATTGCCTTTCCACTCTGAAAACACTATTCTACACTCTTTTGTTTCGAATAGGGCTTCAGAAGTAGCAACATAATACTTTTTTCCTTCCAGATGTTGCCGTTTCCTCTTTAGAAAATGAATTTTCCACCTATCACTCCACAGTACCCTGTCAAGTGGTGCCCTGTTTATGGCCGTGGTGTATCCCAGCATGTAGGCTAGATGTCTCTCAGGGATGAGAAACGACATCCATTCTAATCCGTGTAAATTGCTTTTAAAATGCCCACTGTTTTTATTAGTAGTCCTTCTATTGCTGTCAGAGGATGATCATATCCTTTTGAAATGTCTCTCTCATTTTCCATTTGTGGGTTGAAAAAAAATATTTCAATTATAGAAATATGCAGTTGAGTTAGAAAGACAGTTCTCATTCATCCACAACCAACCCACAATTTCAGAATTTTGTGGAACTGAAAGAAAAAATAGACTACAATTTATTTTTGACATAAGTCATAAGAAATAAAAAGGTTGTGAGGGAAATTAAGTCAACTAATTGTGCCTACAGGATCACATTTGATCTGTATATTAGAGATAATAACACTCATATCACAGGATTTTTTATGTAAATTAAGTATTATATGTGTCAATGATTGGTACAGTTCTTGGTAACTAGAAAAATTCGATAAATAGCAGTAATAGTAGTAGTTGTTGTTATTGCTGTTGCTATTTCAAGGGAAACATTAAACCTTCATTCTTTATCAAACATCTTTTGGTCATATATGATCCAACTTCCTCCCCCACCCCAGAAGAAGCTTTCAGTGGAGCTGGGGAGACAGAGAAGTAAACAGTTGACTATTATGCAATGTGATAACTATTACAATAAGAGTATTTAAGAACTGCTCTATGAACACAGATGTAGCAACTTAAATAATACTTTATATATTTATATAGCATTTTACAGTTTTCAAAGCTATTGTCTTATAGCAACCATTTGAAATACAGCTGGACTACCTGGTTTCACTTATCATCATCATCATCATCATCATCATCATCATCATCACCCTGGCAGCTACAATTTGCTACATGACTACTATACCAGGCCCAAACTAGAACCTTTACATGTATCATGTCACTCAATTATCACAAGAAACCTGCAAAGTAGCTATTTACAGATGGTGAAATTAAAATTCAATGAGTTTACTGGCTTCCCCTAGTCACAAAACTAGTAAGCGACACAGTCAGAGCATGGACACAAATCTGTCTCCAAGTCGTGATCTTTTCTCCATTCACAGTTGAGTTATAGACACCAAGTAGCTCAGAGAAATTTACCTTGGGGATCAGGAAGAAGAGGAAATGTTTCTCTCAATGTGATCTAATGAATATATCCATTTTTGAATAAATAATGAGAAAGAGAGGCTGACAATTAATGCCCTGATCTCTACAGTAGATTTGAAAGTCACCCTTATTTTAGATTTGCCCTATGAGTTGCCATTCAACAAAACTAGGGCATATCAAAAGGTAAGTTACAAACACATGGCCTTGGAGAAGCAATTATACCAGCTCAGATAGGCTATGGTTGAATCTAACATTGACATTGCCAAGTCTAGCACTCAATCTTTCAGAAATTATATTGGCCATCATGAATATATAATAGATAACTTTCAGATGGCTGCCAATGAAACCAAATGTTTGAACAAGCTGCTAGCCCTTAGACAAGAAAGCTAAAAGTGTTAAGGAAAACCCTTAATTACATTACTGCAAACTAAATCAAGACAAGGAGAACAAATCCTCATTATAAGAACCTGATAGTTCACAGATGGTCCACAATAAAAGACCACTCACCCTTGTTTCTGCCAAAGGTTGGCTCCCTAAGGTAACAATTACATTGTTTAATTTGACCCTGCAGAAAGTCTTATATGAGAAATCTCTGCTAGGTAAGAAACTTACTCCCTAAGAAATTAGCATATTTCTTCCTTTCTGACAATGAGAACTATGTAACCTATCATGTTGCCTTTAGTCCTTGGTGGCTAGGAAATTTAAAATAGATTTTCCTACTAATTCATAGCAACTATGTTAATTGTAAGGATAATATTTTCCCTTTATTTATGTTTCTAGTAGAGCTTCATTTTTTAAAAACAATGGGTAATAAAAATTTATTTTTTTATAATTATCCCAACTTTTTATAAATAATGGATACAATCTCATTTCTTTCCCTGAATTTATCATTAGTGTGTGAATATCATTCATTCTCTCAAATTCTTATAATTTACTATGTTTTATCTATATTGAATGCTATTCCCCAATAGTGGGGAGGAAGGTAAACAGATAAAATACAATGTCACAATTAATATGAATGCTACAATGTGATAATTACTAAAATTATTGATAAGCTGGACAGAATGGGTATCAAATATGTCACTTCATACCCACATGTACTATAGGCTTGCTTTCTCAATGGGTAGAGAAATGCTGACTGCCTGATTAATGAGGCTTTCGAAAATGTATCTCAGAAACTCAAGTACCCCGGAACTTTGAGTGAATTTAGAGCTTTTAGACTTGGACAGATCAGTGACATACACACTTAGAAAGGCCTCTCTGTAGTCTGCATTTCACAGGGATCTCTCCAGCTCTGCGCTGGAGATGGTCCCTCAGAGAAGACACGTGTAATGCAGCCAACCACAGGAGAAGGTCCTGTGTCTCCAACCTAGGTGTGAGCCCTCAAGAGCTTTGGTTTCATTTATTTTGTACACCAAGTACTTTTAACCAACCTTCTAAATTTTACTTGTTTTAATAATCATATATTAATCTTCCACTTTCTTCTCCTCGAAGCACAGAAATAATTAAGACTCCTGTCCAGAGTTCAAGACTATCTGGGGAGACAGACATAAGCAGATTTAGCATAACATAAAATGATGCTGATAAGGATGTCTGGCCCATGGTAGGATTCAGGACGCAGGAAAGCAGTTCAGTGGTGCTGCCAGTGGAGAGGAGGAGGGGACAAGGAACAGAAGAAACAGAGGTTAGGGAATAAATGAGTTACCCACTTACCATCCAATGCACAATGCCAAAGTGGGGCCAGGGTGACTGAGGCAGAATTCTGTCCCAGGGATGCAAAATGGCAAGCAGGTGAGGCTGAAATCAAGATGGCAGTAAAGACTAGGAGGCCAGTTCAGTCAGGACAGTGTAAGAAAAGGTTTTGCTTTTCTAGGAGATGGGCTTGACTGGAGGTTGGTGTCAGACTTCGGTCAAGCAAGGTGGGGTCGATCTTATCCAATCCTCGCTACCAGAGTGTTAGACACTGAAACCAATGCAGAAGGCCAGCTGCCTGTGATAGAGGAAGGCTCGCTCTCCAGGACCATGCAAACCGCTGAGGCTCCACTTTCCCTCCTGCTCACATACACTGAGTACTGTGTTTATTACAGCAGCAATATGGAATTTGGACATCCCCTGCTGATAGTTTGAGACTAGCAATAAGTCTCTTGCTTGAAAAAATAAAATAATAAAAAGAAAGATCAGCATAAGGACTTGACCCGAAGCCATAAGACTGAAGGGGTAGAGAAGGAATAAAGGCAGCATCAAATATAGTTGTTGAAACATTTTTAAAGGTTACCTAAAAGTGGTTTTCCACCTCATTTCTATCAAGACAAAGGGGAGTGTTCTTTTTCTCATTTGACATTATCAGCAAGTGGTATCATAATTCACTGCCATTTTGCAACTTGGGTGTCACGTATCAGTTGCAATAGAAACTTGAGAAAGTAAAAAACTTTATTTTTCACATTGAACTTCTCTTATCTTCTACTTATATGTAAATTCACAATATATATTTTTTTCTTCTCAGGAGAGCCACAAGGAACCTGTCAGAAATATCCAGCATATGCAAATCCTAACTAGACAGACAAAAATAATCCTTGTTCCATTCCTCGTGAGCTCTGTGGGAGTTTTGTCTTGTTGGCATGATTGATCAGTTTGCATATTACTTTTCAAGTGGTGATAGGAAGCAGAAACAAGAGCAATGCGTGCAGGCCTGGGCAGGCGGGAGGGCAGCGGTGCAGGATCAGCCCTTTGGGCAGCTTCTGGACATTCCTCCTGTACACAGCGGATGGCCACTGTCACAGTTTCTGTGGCCTCCATTCTATGGGCAAAGATGAATTGTAGAGTGAGCACGCTCTTCTTTTCCTGGTTGACAGTGTCTCTATCTCAACACACCGGATGGTATATAAACTGCCAGGGCCCTACTGGGATGCCGCAACATTCTCAGGATTCATTCCCCTGTGTTCCAAGTGCTCCTGGTGTTTCTGCTCTTCCTGCTGGGCAATGTCTGAACTCCTTTTCAGGAGCTCTCTGTATCCAATTTCTAGGAAGAGCCTCCATCGTTCTGGACTCTTCAGAGCGGTAGCCCACCTTGCCCAGCTCTGGACACAATGTGCTCCATGTAGTAAACCATAGGAAAAATAACCCACTGCCATGAACTGTTCTCAGAAACAATCATGCCAAAATGTTACTTTTTCTGGGTTTTATCTCCTCTTCTTCATCTTTACCTCCATTACCTTTGTCCAAGCTTCACCATCCCTTACCTACATGACTGCACTGGCCCTTGAACTTGCCTTCTTGTGAACATTATCCCCTCTCCTCCCTGTGTCGCCAATCTCTTCCCTCTCCCATCCTAATCTTCTAATTCACTATCCCATCCACAGATTTCAAAGTGCCAATATGAAAATGTAACTTGCTTGATTAAAAAATCACATCCACCCTTCATCAAATGCAAAGGATAAGAGGAGAAAGGGAAAATAGCAACATTTTTGAGCATCTGAAATTTGTTAGACTCTGTGCTGCATCCTGCTACATATATATATATATATATATTACTGCCCTGTATGCTTACAACAACACTTCAACATAAAGTATTATTATCTCTCATTTACTGTGAGGAAACTAAGGTTCAGGGAGCTTACATAACCCGCCCAAGGTCATAAGGCAGTACACAGCATCTGAAGTCTACAGGCATATATCGATGTCTATTAGCTTGCCACCATCACTTCTAGGGTCTAGAGGCACAGAGATGAATAAGAGATCTGACCACAGCTGATGCTGAGAAGCAACAACTGAGGGGACACTCAGACTAATAGTGAATTACTGTGCAATGTGGAAAGAGCACAGCTGAGGGGCAAAGTCAGGCCTTGAACTGAAGTTTCTTCCAATTAGACCACTGGTTGCCTATTTTTGCAAAGATGATAAACTGTTAAATCTTAAAACTTTCCTCAAACTTTCAGTATTTGTATTTTTTACTCGAGAACTCTGTAATGGCAAGAAGACAAAATTCAGTGAAGTTTTCTAAGGAACTTATGTTTTATAAATCATAATAGTAACAGTGTCCATTTGAACGACATCTTTGTGAGCGACACAAAGTTCATGTACAGACAGTACATGAACAGCCACATCTGAATTTGGGAGCTGTGTGTGCAATAACTGTGTAGCTCTCCATAGATGTGCCTAGTCCACTCTTTATTAACGAGCGCCAGCCGGCACTGTGAGCTCCCCTAACACAATACGTCTTCTAACAGGGTTCTGCACTGTTGAAAACTAGAGAGCCCGGATGAAACCTGCTTGTGTAGAGGTCAGGTAAGCATGTGCCTTGGTCAGACCTTGGAGAGTGATGAGAAGCCTTTGGTCCTTCCTCTAAACCACCTAGACAGCCATGAACAGGCAAGGAAGAAATAGAGAGGGAACTACAAGTGCTTTTTTTTGTATCTTTTTTAAGAACTACAAAATTTATAATCTAAAAATCACATAGAGTCTGGTGCTAAGAGCCTTTTGGCAGATCTTGTCCCCCTTATTTTATTGAGCACGAATGCCTGCCTTTCCTTCTCTTCACCCAATTTACCTTATTCTCTCTTATTTTTCCCAGACATGCTTTGTTCTTTTATGTCCTAATGCCTTGCTAAATCTGTTATTTGGCCTGGAAACGCATGACCAGCTCCCATGTTTTATCTCGCTAAACTCTATCGTGTTTCAAGACCCTGCTCCTCTCTGAAGCTATGGGCAACCTATGTTGCTGTCTTATTTTTTGTCTATGCTCCTGCCACCCTTGATGTTCCCCTTCTTTACAGCGCGGAGCACACTGTATTGTATCCATTTGCTTACTTGTGTGTCTCCATCACGGGCCTATGCTCCTCTGGAAGCTGGAACTGAGTCATATTGCTCTTGTATCATCAGTATGTAGCATTGTGCCTGGAATATAATATGCACTCACTATAAAGTAACTGAGTGAATGAATAAACAAATGCATGCTTAATAATCTTTGGTTGCATATGTCAACAATGACACTCTTCCAAAATTGTCTGCTTCAAGATTGGCAAATGTATTTACAGCTTTTGGTCCTCTCATTTGTCATTTTCTAAGCCTACTCATCTATTAAAGTGATCATAAAAACTAAAGACATCAGTGTTGAAAGAGATCTTAAAGGCCATCTAATCTAATCTTCCTACAAGGAGGGCAAAATCCCCTTTCTGTGACTAAATCTTCATTCTCTGATTGAATAACTCTGGTGATAGGAAGTTCTCTGCCTTATATGGGAATTCAATTACTCTTTAATGACATTTACTATTAGGAATGTCACACAATATATTTTTATCATTTCTCCCTACTGTTACTGTGCTCTGAAACTATACTATGTACATGTATATTCTCCTTCAAATGACATCCTTGCTGTTATCTGATAAAAGATGGAAAAATTCACTTGTCCAAGGCATTATGGGACCTCAGAAACTTCCACTGGTTTCTGGAATCAAAGCTGAGGAGGCATATTTAGTGGTAGAGGCAGCTGGCAGAAACAATCAGGTTCAGTGATCCAGAGGTTGGCAAATGCGGGCTTAACCCTAGAAGGTATCAGAAATTCAGGTAACAGAGAGCAACAGAGGAAGTCCAAGTGGCACTCAAAGCTGAGGGAAGGGGAGGCAGCATAGATAAGAACATGGTGATAACAAAAATAGTCCAGCAATCTAGAAAGATAAAGTGCAAAATGGGACATAGATCAGAAAACGTGAGGCTGAGCAAGAAGTCAGAAACCGTGTCAGAGAGGTAAAGTGAATTGCCCGAAGTTACACAGCTAAACAGGGGAGCAGGCTGGTTCTTGCCAAGACCTTCTGGGTTTGAGTCATTTTTGCCAAATAGTCTTTATACTATCTGACAACTTTTCCTTGTCACCTCACCCCTTGGTACCAACCACAATGTCATGATTCAAAAATGACATTTTAGATTGTTTCATTTCCTCACTGGAATCTTTGCATTATAGTGGCCCCTCCATTGGCCCACAAAGCTGGCTCCTAAAACAGGTTTACACCACAGGAGGACTCAGGAGAGAGCTTCCAAATGAGTGGCCCACCCGGAACTATGGGACACACAGGATTTCTATGATACACAGGATTATCACTCACCATGTGTCAACTCATTATTCTTTAACTAATACAATTAGTTAGTCAGTCAGTCTTATGGATCTGAAAGCATTTTTAAAAATGACTTTCCATATCTCTCCTCCAAACAGTTTTATGTTAAATTTAACTTGAGAAAAATTAAATTTCCATTGCTTTAAGTTACTGGGAGGCACCTCGTTTTCTTCCTTCTATAATACCTCTACAAATCTCAGCCTTTGCTATTAAAAGAGATACAACAAAAATAAAGTAGGACAGGCCTCTTGATAAAACTCACCCTGTGATACAAACTGCAACCAATCTTTCCAGTTTCATTTCTTGCCACAGCCCCTAAGAGCACCCCTGGGGACTCAATTTCTAGTTCCTTGCTGAAGGCCTTAGAATGGCTAATGTTTTTCCTAAACAATTCTCTGCATTCTTTTTCAGGAGCTCAAGGTTGGTGAGGTGAGATAGAAGAGTCTTTGCCAATGTCACACAGAAAATCAGCATCAGGGGAAAGGTTAGAACCCCTGGATTTTGCTGTGGCTTTTACTTTGAGCCAAGATACTCATGAGAGCTGCCAGGAAAGTGATAGAAAAAGAAGATATACTATTATATGTATTGCATGCCCCATGTGAGGCTTACCTGGATGGATGACTCCTACATTGTTAATTTGGGCAATGAATTCAATACAAACAAAACAACAAACAAAAAGCCCTTCCCGACCCACAGAAATGACCAGGTTCACCAAAAAATGGAATATTACTGTTCCCAGTAGAGCTAGTGGAAGTGATTGCACTGAAAAAGCCATTGATTTCTGGGTAATGTGTTTAACTCACTCCCTGTTGATCACTTTCTAGGGGGGTCATTCAGGCAGCAGAAAAGCTTGGCTGTCAAAGACTACAGACACACTCCTTTTGACACAGTCCTGAGCAAGACATTTGGGTTGCTTTCCATTGGCCTACTTAACAGCACTCCCTCACTTTCCTCTGAAATCCAATGACAACTATATATATATATATATAATTTTTTAGGTAAGGGGGGGTAGAGAATCTCATCTCATCATCTTAATAGTAGCTTCTAAACATGTAGGGTTTTGTTTCAATTTTGTTTTTTAGATAGTCGAAAGAATCTTTCATGAAGCAAGGTTGGCTGACAAACATAAACTATCTTGCCCACACATAACTATTCATGTTCATTGGTTCTCTTTTAAATTAAACTGCAGAAAGGTCACCTTGATTGCAACATCTCAGGAACATTCTTAAATAGCTACCGACTTTGGTCTTAATATCCGGAACCCATTGTGCTTCAGGATGAAATGAACTGGAACTTGGAAGCCATGAAGACGAATCTTTCAAGAATTGAATTATGCTTCCATGTTTCCTCCTGCTCTTGCTGATCACCCTTGCCTGAATGAAATCGTTTCCGTGTTTCTCCAACCCCTTTCCATCATTATGCAGTGGAATGACACAGACTTTGTAATTATGAAGACTTTGTTTGAAGCCTAGCTATGCTACTTGTCAACTACCTTGCTTTGGATAAGTCATTGAACCTCTTTGAGATTCAAGTTCTTCCTCATTAAACGAGAAATAAGAATAAGTATCTATAAGGATTAGAGAAAAGATAAAATTAGAAAATATCTATAACAGCTTAACACAAGTTTTGACATGTAGTATGTGCTCAATACATCTTACTTTTCTTCCCCCACCATATGGTCCACCACAATGTCTAGTGGTTCTTCTTGAAATAGAGCCAAGTGTGTTCAGGAGATATGGTGCCCTGGTACCTAAATAAGCCCTTCCTTCTTACTCTGCAGCTTTCCATAGAGGGCTGGCCTTGGAAGCCATAAAAATGTTGGTTTACAACCCAACTCCTCTAATTTTAAGTGTGAACTCCAGCAAATCACTTAAGCTTTCAGAGGCTCTGTTTCTTCATCTTTAAATAAAAATGTTATCTATACCATAGGTTTGCTGTGCTATGAAGATTAAATGAATGGGAAGCATGTTGAGAAGAACCTGACCCATCACAAACAAACTGTAGTTTTTCCAATTAAATACTAAGAATTCATTAGAGTTCCTTTGTCTGACAAGTCTAAGCCTAAGCTAAATCTAAGGAGCAGAAAGGAAACCCAGTTCCCTGACCTCCAGAAGCTCAGAGTCAGTATTAAGAGAGATGCTCAGTGAACCGAGTGCCAACTACACTTGGGTCCGGGCTTGTATTTAGGGATCTCTCCCCACAGTTTAATCCATTCAAATGGGGTTTCATAAGGGACAACCATCCTGGCTTCATAAAAGATTTTGTTCGAAAACAAACAAACAAAACTAATTAAAGGTAAGCACTTTAAGTGGGTCTAAAGGGCACATCCAACTCTTTGCACGATGGGATTCCCTCTTCACAATCCTCTGCAGGTGACAGAGATCTTGCTCAGTGCCTGGGGGGTTGGGAGACAACCAAGTTCTGGCGGAATTCTGCTGGCTGCTGGAAAGCACAGGCTCTATGGTAATGACAAGGTAGCACTCCACATTTCACACACTCACATGGCATCCCCATCCCCAAGACAGATTTTTTAAAAGGGAAGATTAAATTCTTCAAAAGGTAAAATTAAAATGAAGACTTAAAAAAAGGAGGAGAATGCATTATCAATACTATGTAATCCTTCCTTTGCATATTACCTCTATTTGGGTAGCATTTTACCACTTATAATCTATATTTTAAATTAATATCTTATTTATGATCCTGAGAGAAACCTTGTGAGGAAAGTATCTTCATCATTTGAAAATCTATATTTTTATCCATTTTATATATTTGTTGAAATGGAAATGTGCCTTAATAATCAACATTGTATTTCTCCTCTTTCCTGAAAAGTTGGTAAATCAATATAATCCTTCTTAAGTTGTTTTAAAAGGCATGCATCGTAACATTTAAAAATACATTTATCCTTTTTTAGAGCTATTGGATGCTAAGACCCCAATCTCCTGCTTGACCCAATAATCCAGAGCAAGCAAGTGAAAAGGAGGAGGGTGGAAATTCTTAAACATCGGGTTCTGGGTCATGCCCTTTTCAGCATCCAGCTCTGGGTAGACTCAGCAGACGGCGTTGCTCTTCCTAAAGAAAACTTAGAGCATTTCCAACACATGTCGTTGGACCGACCACAAATATCCTTGGACCTAACAGCTAGTTCTAGTGCCTAAAATTTGCATACTTGACTTTTCCTTTGGGTTAAATAAGTAATCCTTGACACAACACCCATATTATATATGCCTGACTGTGTACATTATAATTTTATGTCCTATTTCATTCCACAAAAATTGGAGGTGGCTTAAGGAAATATAATCCATAATATGGCAAAATGAAATAACACAATATAAAAATCAAGATTAAGAAAACAGGTCAGCCTGACCAGGTGGTGGCGCAGTGGATAGAGCGTCGGACTGGGATGCGGAAGACCCAGGTTCGAGACCCTGAGCTCACCAGCTTGAAAGTGGGCCCATCTGGCTTGAGCAAAAGCTCACCAGCTTGGACCCAAGGTCACTGGCTCCAGCAAGGGGTTGCTCAGTCTACTGAAGGCCCGCGGTCAAGGCACACATGAGAAAGCAATCAATGAACAACTAAGGTTTTGCAACGGCAAAGAAAAACTAATGATTGATGCTTCTCACCTCTCTCCGTTCCTGTCTGTCCCTGTCTATCCTTCTCTCTGACTCTCTCTCTGTCCCTGTAAGAAAATAAAAAAGAAAGAAAAAAGAAAACAGGTAAAGACTTAAAACAAGGAAAAGAGAGCACCATTGGTTAGGCCATGAGTACTCAAGAGAAGATATTATTAAGTCATGAACTTGGTTTTGAGTTTTCTGACAACCACAACAGAAATCAAGACTCACATATTCAGTGCATGAAACTCATTTTAACTCATCCAAGGAAGCAAAATAATTTCCCTCAAATGAGCTCATGTGGGGCTTTATATCGGGAAATTGATAGACGTCATGACCAGTGATCTCAGGAAAGTTGTTCAGAGAAAACACACTAACTTTCTTTGTAAGGTTGTTTTCTGTGGTGTTCGTAGAGAAATTGCTAAGACAGTGAGAGACAACTGCAAAGCGGACAAAATAGCTCAAAATAAGCGGGTGGATGGGGGGGTCTTGGTTCAAAAGGGGCTCGCTTAGCAGAGGAGTAGGAGTAGGAGTAGGAGGAAGGGTTTGGATGACACAGGAGAAAATTATACCACTTAAAGCTTTTAATCAAGTTCCTTTGGAACAGATCCAGAAGGCACAGAGCACTTATATATGCATCCCTATGCCTATATGTGCGACCTCTAAGAGAAGATAGAGAAAAGGTTATAAAAAGAACAAAACGGTCAGACAATGTCAAAGATGCTAACTAACTACAGGAAAATAAGGAGCACCTAAGGTTTGTTATTGTCGCCTTTCACTCACTCATTTATTCACTAGACCAGTCAGAATTTTCTAGGCACCAGCTGCGTGTAAGCCACCAGGTGCCAGGAAGAAGACAAAGGTGACTGGGCACAGACCCTGCCTTCACTATTGGAACCATTTAAGTTTCTTTGCTGTCCACCGAACTGTAACTTCCTCAAAATCAGAGACCTTGTCTCTTTTGGATATTGAGGTAGAAAATATTTGTGGAACTGAACTGCTAATAAAGAAATAGAAATTTTATTTATTTATTTATTTTTATATCATAGAATGATCTGTTTGATAGCCTATTCTTTTTTTAAATTATTATTATTTTTTTTACAGAGACAGAGAGAGAGTCAGAGAGAGGGATAGATAGGGACAGACAGATAGGAACGGAGAGAGGTGAGAAGCATCAATCATTAGTTTTTCATTGCGACACCTCAGTTGTTCATTGATTGCTTTCTCACATGTGCCTTGACCGCGGGCCTTCAGCAGACTGAGCAACCCCTTGCTCGAGCCAGAGACCTTGGGTCCAAGCTGGTGAGCTTTTGTTCAAACCAGATGAGCCCATGCTCAAGCTGGTGACCCCGTGGTCTCGAACCTGGGTCCTTTCGCATCCCAGTCCGACGCTTTATCCACTGTGCCACCGCCTGGTCAGGCTGATAGCCTATTCTTACAAAAGGGAAAGGAGCACAACTGCAGAGATATACAGTGTGTCTGTAAAGTCATGGTGCACTTTTGACTGTGTGACACCGTATGCTTATTAGCTCACTCCACTGAATGCCAGAGCGAAAACCTACAGAACTGCACAGAGAAGGCTTCCAGTCGGGGCGATTAATCATGGGCTTCCACTCCTGCCAGGTGTGGCACTGCTGCAAGCTGACCTCACTTACCTGAAGGAGGACAGGATGTCCTGCAAGAAGCTGCCAAACTGGCTTTGGTGTACCGCACTCGTGGTGGCACAGCTCACAGAATTTGGTTAACTGAGAGTTCATTACAGTAAGCAAGCCCCGATGTGAACCATCTACGACTCAAACAAACGAGATTCCCAGGAACTATATAGAGTGAGCCCAGACAAATGTTCCATCGCGTTTGGACTCCAAGAGCTCGTAGCCACTAGGAAACATATGTGACTGTTCTGCAGCCTGCTGCCTGCCAATCTAGAGCTAGTGGTCTCTGAGAGAGAGTGATGAATGGCTCCATGCAAAGACCAACCAACTTAAGAACTGCATTCACAGGGAATGGGCATTTACTGAGCATTTTCTAAGTATTGAGAGTTTTATATTGTCTCTTTTAATTCCCAAGATGACCTTAACTGCAGTTTAGAGTTGAGAAAACCAAGGCTCAGAAAGATTAGACAACACCTCTGTCTTTGCTGGGAAGTAGGAGAGCTAGAAATTAATCCCCAGGCCCATCTGTTAACCAAGTCCAGACTCTGGCCTTTGTAGAGCCTCCAGGCAGTGCAAGAATAGGTAAAGCATCACTGAGTGCCAAATATTTTCAGTTCATTCACATTTCCATCCGTAATACATAGTGAGATCAGATGCAAAAAAAAAAAAAAGTCCGAAAAACAAAATTCTGACATATCAGTGTTTAATTGAACAAACATTCATAATAATAAAATAATTATAGCACACAAAGTATTAATATTTAGAGAAATTATCTGTTTTAAACTCAATTGAATGTTTAATGACCAGATATGTAGTTATGCCTGTTGGGGCTGCCATGGAAGAAAGAAGTCTCTTCCCACATTATGCTCCATCTCTGGAGGTGGCTTGAACCATCTCCATGTCTTAGTAAAAACAAAATCTCGATGTCCCTTCCTTCATAGCTGCCCTGATCTCATCAGATATTTCTTTCTTTCTTTTTTCTTTTTTTAAACAGGGACAGAGAGAGAGTCAGAGAGAGGGATAGACAAAGACAGACAGGAATGGAGAGAGATGAGAAGCATCAATCATTAGTTTCTCGTTGCGACACCTTAGTTGTTCATTGATTGCTTTCTCACATGTGCCTTGACCGCGGGCCTTCAGCAGACCGAGTCACCCCTTGCTGGAGCCACGGACCTTGGGTCCAAGCTGGTGAGCTTTTTGCTCAAGCCAGATGAGTCCATGTTCAAGCTGGCGACCTCCGGGTTTCGAACCTGTGTCCTCCGCATCCCAGTCCAACGCTCTATCCACTGTGCCACCACCTGGTCAGGCTCTTCTTTTATAATTATAATTTTATTGATTTTTAGAGAGAGTGGAAGGGAGAGAGACAGGAGCATTAATCTGTCCCTGTACATGCCCTGTCTTTGCTGTCATTATCTTTTTACTAAACACAGAGAAAGGAGAGCAGAAAAGAAAAGGAGACAGAAAAAATAATAATAATATAAACCACTTTTGAAAGGTTGCCAAACTTGGTCTGGAAAAACCACATCTGCACATGATCCTCTTGAAAGAGGCAACTGGGAACAAGGAGAATAAGAAACACTTGGGTTCCAGGCACATTTCTCAGCATATGTCCAGCTCCAGAAATAGCCTGGGAAACTTGGGTGGACAACATGGTCAGTCCTCTTGTCATGTAAGGGGTTAAATTAAAATAATTTCTTGTAAGGGCTGAGACACAGAATTTCCTGCAAGCAGTTAAGGCACTGTAGATAACTAAAAGTTTAGTTCACAAACCTTAATCTTCATTTTGTTGCCTAATGAACACAGGGAGGTCTCTTGCAGAAGTTTCCAGGGGTGTCACGACCCCAGTCATTCTGAAGGACAACATCAAGGACACCAGATAGGACCATGTGATTAGGCCTGTGCTTCATCAGAAGAACATACAGAGAAGACATTCTTGCAACTTAACCCTTACCTCCTGCACATTGTTACATGACTAATTGCACAGAATATTTTTCCCCTTACACCATTACTAACAGCCCCGGAATCCTATAAAAACCACCAGCATCAGGAGAGTGTTAAGGCAGTTCTTTTGTACAGGAATCCCGCCTTCTCAAGTTGCTGCAATTTGAATTAAAGATACTCTTATACCTACTCAGCCCCTGTCTCTCATGAAATCAGCAAAAATGGGTGACAAACAACATGAATCCTGTTTTGTTCCAGTAACAATCAGAACAAGCATCTGGATTCCTTAACCAAATTCAAGAAAGGACTTGGGTCCTGAGTTTTGGAGATTGGATTGAGCTGTATGTAACAGGATTTGAGCAGGTACAAATGTTCTGAGCAGCGCAGACCGAGCGGCCACCTCTGTGGTGAGGTGTGACTCAGCACTGCCTGGGTCTGGCTCTCACAGCACTTGGCCAAGGAGTTGTGGCCTTGGGGAGAGGCTGAGAGGCCATGGCTGCTTATGGTAAAGACTGAGGTCTAAGCTACACGGCAGTGGGAAGGAAAAGGAATGCCGGTTGCTGCGTTGGGTGACTCACCCCACCTTCTCTCACTTAATTCTTGTAAATATTCTAAAAATGAGGCATAATCACCTCCTACATACAGAAAGTGAGGCACAGGGACATTAAGCAATTTGTTCAGAGCCATAGAGATACCAGAGCCTGTATTTGCACCTGGATCTGTCTTTCACCAGATCTCTTTCACTCAAGAGAATTAAAGTAAGAGGTATGGCCACTCAGCTTCGGTGGCTGGCTCTGACCTGGGAGGAGACCCAAATTCTAGACATGGTTCTGTCCACTTTGCTATGTGTCTGAAGGAAAATAAATTTTCCTCTCTAAGACTCATTTTTATCATTTGTTCATTAAGAGTTAGGACCAGGTGATCATTAAAGTCTCTTCAAATTCTGAAATTCTGTATCTAGTAAGAATTTTAAAGACACTCCTTTCACCTGACAAGGCAGTGGCACAGTGGATAGAGCGTCAGACTGGAATGCAGAGGACCCAGGTTTGAAACCCTGAGGTCACCAGCTTGAGCACAGGGGTCACTAGCTTGAGCAAGGGGTCACTTATTCTGCTGTAGCTCCCTGGTCAAGGCACATATGAGAAAGCAATCAATGAACAACTAAGGAGCTGCAACGAAAAATTGATGCTTCTGATCTCTTTCCCTTTCTATCTTTCTGTCCCTCTCTCTGACTCTCTCTCTCTCTGTTTCTGTCAAAAGGAGAAATAAAAAAAGATGCTCATTTTTTCTCTCATTTCACCTACTTCCCCACCATCCTCTCCACATGCCCACGTGACCTCTCAAGAAGCAGTGTATAAAGGATCTTTTTATTCTATCCAGATTAGAAAGAGAAGTTTGACAAATGGTAGGGCCTCCAGGGACTTCATCACTGTTGATTTGCTCAGAACTCCATACCTCCCCCAACACTTACTGTCTTGTTTTCTTTGTTTTTGTCAGGAAAGGTTACCCTCACCCAGCAAAAAAAAAAAAGAACTGCCTTTATCTTCCACAATTCACTTTTCAAACTCTATCTTGGGGTTTCAGATGCATTAAAGAACTCTATTCAGTATGTAATTTGAGAAAATATAAGAGAAATATTGAAATAAAATAATATTCTCCCTAATATATTCATTTTAATTGTTCTTTTCCTTCTCACCAGAGTGAGTGGGAGGTAATCCCTTGTACTTCAATTACATCTTCTTTAAATGACTGGGGTTTTATAATGTGTTATTTTGTGAGCCCGGGTATTTTCTTTTTTTCCCCATAACTCCCTTATGTTATACCACATCTGGGTTCAAGTTAAATAATTTTATTGTTTCTGATATACTTGCATAAGCCAAAGAACAATAAGCATGCTGCTTATGATCCAAGTATCCTTATTAAGTTCTTATATTAAATAAAGATTCTGGAGTGGGTTGAAAATATAGACCTGACAAAAAAAAACAAACTTTCATGGAAAGGCATTAAGTTCTAGAGATTATGTAGAGGTTTTATGGGGGGAAAAAAGAGCAAATTAAAACAATAATTCTTACAGCTACACTATTTGGGGAAATCACATAACTTTAATTCTCATAATAACATCATAAGATCGATATTATTAGCTCCATTTTATATCTGAGGAAATAGAGACTCAGAAAAATTACATCAACTACTTAATCACCCAACAAAGTAAGTGGTGGAACCTAGCTTTTAGAAGTTGGTTGCAGAGAGAGGGGGATGACGAAGAAAAGGGCATTTCTGAGGAAGAAATTGTGTCTTCTTCCAAATCCTCCCCAACAATTATGCTCAATAATTAAGCTCTTAAAGTGTTAAGAGACAGTTGTCATCCTGACTCTAAGACTGGACCCCATTCCAGACTATTCTGCATGATAGTTAATAGACATGACAGGAAATACCATCCCTTTCAGAGCTTGGAAGCCCTGAGACCCACCAGCAGATCTGCCTCGTTGGTGGCTACCAGCCTATGTTTGGGTTGGAGGAAGGCTGCTCTAAGTCAAATCTGTCTCAGATAGGCCAGCAAGAATTTTTCTCTTGGAAGAGTGGAAAGTATAATAGCTGAATGGTATCGCTAGCTTTGATGCAAAAGAGGCACGTGTGTACAGGCGAACGCACACACAACATATATACTACTTACTCAAACATACACGCACACATACACAAAACCATACTTAATACATATACAACACACACATAAATCCACCTATAAGAACACAAACACCACACAACATACACACATATTACGTGGGAGAACAAAATATAGGAATCCAGGAGGACCTGACTTCATACACTGCTGATGGGAATGTAAAATGGCGCAACCACTTTGAAAAACAGTCTGGCAGTTAGTTCCTCAAAAGGGTAAGCAGAGTTACGAAATGACACAGCAACTCGACTCCTACTTACATACCCAAGAGAAATAAAAAGATTTGTCCACAAAAACTTGTAACTTGTACACAAATATTCATAGCACCATTGTTTATAATATCCAAAATGTAGAACTAACCCAAACGTTCATCAACCAATGAATGACTACAATATGGTATTTTCCTTTACTAGAATATTATTCAGCCATAAAAATAAATTAACCACTGATACATGCTACAATATGAATGAACCTAGAAAACACCATGTTAAATGAAAAAAGCCAATCACAAAGACCACATATTGTATGATGATTACATTATATGAAATATTCAGTCCAGGCAATAGAGATGAAAGTAGATTAATGGTTGCCTAAGGCAGAGGGTTGGAAAAAGGAGAATTGGTAAAGGTTTTCATTTAGGGGACTTAAGAAAATATTCTAATATTGATCACAGTGATAGTTTCACAAATCTAAATATACTTTAAAAACTTGGTATTGTTCACTTTGAATAAGTAAACTATATGTGTGTGTGAATTATTTCTTAATAATGATTTTATTAAAAGAGAAAGGTATGATTAAACTCAGGTCTAGCTAGAACAAGAACATAAATCCTAAATTCAAAGACATGCTCAACACTAATAATCTGAGTATTGTCGGACAAGAAAAATATGATATGCATAAAATAACTAAAGGAAGTCAGAGGTTATGACTAAAATTTGTTTTGTTAAATACAAATACATTTTAAGTTATAAAAGCAATAATATTTGTTTTTAAACATTTAGAAAATAAAAGGAACACATACACAAAGAAAATGCCCCAAATATCCAGATAAACAACTATCAATATTTTAGTTTGTCCTATCTATCTACCTATTTGCCTGTCTATCTATCTATCTATCTATCTATCTATCTATCTATCTATCTATCTCTTTGTTTTAAATATTATTTTACAACATAATTAGTGACTTAATCCTATGATACACCAAATATATTGTATTTAATCAGTCTTGGCTGATGAGTATTTAGGTAATTTATAATTTTTTAAAATTATAATGAACAATGCCATGAACATCCTTAAAAACAAATCATTGGGCATATCTCTATTTCTTCCTTTACTTTTTTACTGCTAGAGAGAGACAGACAGATAGAGAGGGACAGACAGACAGGAAAGGAGAGAGATGAGAAGCATCAACTTGTAATTGCGGCACTTTAGTTGTTCATTGATTGGTTTCTCATACATATCTTGACTGGGGGGACTCCAGGTGAGCCAGTGACCCCTTGCTCAAGTCAGCAACCTCTGGGCTCAAGCCACCCTGGAATCATGTCTTTCATTCCATGCTCAAGCCACCAACCTCACACTCAAGATGGTGAGCCTGTGCTCAAGCCAGATGAGCCCATGCTCAAGCTGGTGACATCAGGGTTTTGAACCCAGGTCCTCAACATCCCAGATTGACACTCTATTCACTGCACCACCACCTGGTCAGGCTCTGTTTCTTTTTTTTTTTTTTTTGTATTTTTTCCGAAGTTGGAATTGGGGAAACAGACAGACTCCCGCATGCACCTGACTGGGATCCACCTGGCATGCCCATTCAGGCGCAATGCTCTGCTGTGGAAGGGAAGAGAGAAATAGAGAGAAAGGACAGGGGGAAGGGTGGAGAAGCAGATGGGCGCTTCTCCTGTGTGCCCTGACCGGGGATGGAACCCAGGACTTCCACACAACGACCGACACTCGACCACTGAGCCAACTGGCAAGGCCAGGCTCTATTTCTTTTGTTATAAATTTGGATCCTGAAATTCAGTAGAGCAGCAGTTAAGTGTCAGCTCATATTTTGACTTCATTTATCAAAGGGAAAAATTTAGTCCTTGGAAATTCCTGGTCTCTGTTCCTGGTCCAACCACTTAATTACCCTCAAAGCTAAACATTTGGCCCCAAATAAATCCAATCTCATCTAATTGTGATGTTTATCAGTTAACATTAACTGAAAGGAAATTCAGGTGTTGATTCCCAACCAAAAAGATTAGTAGAGGCCCAAAGAAATAAGGTAGACCATGAATATCAATAACAACAACTAAGGCTCAGAGGGCCAAGGAGATTACCCCAGATCCCACTTTATAAGTGGCAGAAGTAGGACTCAAACTAAGATTGTGTAATTCCAAAGTCTGTGCTTTTCCTGCTAGACTTCACTGCTTCACATGCCAGGCACTGCCCACAGCAATCTGTAATTGTCACTGGCAGGTAGATATGTGCACAAATACAATAATTATAATTCAGGTAGAGGAAGATAAGATGATGCAAACACATATTTTCTTGGAAGGATCAGGGGAGTTTTCATGATTCTGGTGTAGGCTGTTAAAGAGGAATTTATTCAATCAATTAATATTAACATTTGAGTAACTGTTTTTGGAAGTGGAACCTATTCTGCCGGCTCCCTACCTATAATGCTGGGGGTTGAGGCCAGGCAAGTTTGCCTTGAATTCTTGAATTCAGGCAGACAGTAGAGGAACTGCAGAGCCAGAAAATGTTGGGCCATTACCCATTTATTGGAGGATCACAAAGACAGGCGAGCAAATAAACAAAGGAAACCCTGTCTTTCGCAGTGAAGGTCAAGGGATCAGGAAAACTGCACCTCGCAGTGGTGGGAGAGAGATCTGGGAGAATGGCCCCCTTGGGAAAGCACCCATAGCCTTACATAGACTATAAGCACTTGGCGCTGCCACCTGCTCACCTGCTAGCTGGGCAAAGTGCTTGCAGCCAGTAAACCAGTGAGCGGGCCTAACACAGCCGTTTTCCCCACACTACCTAAATCTTCACTCTCCACTTCTTACTGTACACACAGCTACACATCATCGATAACCTCCTTTACAGTTAAATATGGCCATTAAACAATATTTTAGTCTCTGGTATTTGACTAAAAGGAGTATGAGCCACTTCCAGGAATACTAATAAAAAGGCTCCCATGTGGGCCCTGGCCAGTTAGCTCAGTCAGTTAGAGCATCATCCTGAAACGCTAAGGTTGCAGTTTCAATCCCTGGTCAGGGCACATATGGGAAGCAATAAATGAATGCACAACTAAGTGGAACAACAAATGGAATGTTTCTCATTCTCTCTCTTTCTCCTTCTCTCCCCCACCTCCTCTGTCTCTCCAAAACCAATCAATTAAAAACAAATGCTTCCACATGGACTCTTCTTACCTCTTTCCCCATCTAGCTGGCTGGAATGAAGATGATGCTCAGATTACCTTGGAAGCTATCAGTCAGCCAGAGTCACTGAATGACTATACAGTAGTTAAGACATGGCCTGTCCATTGTTCATAATGAAGAAGAAAACTTGAACTTGTTTGATCCATTAGATATTTTATGGTCAAGCTAACACAATAGTTGGTCTATCCTGATAGATATAGTCCTTGTGACATGATAAATAAATTTGTCATACCCTTAACAGAATTACAATTTTATAGGGGAAGTAAGTTAAATCCATAGGGAAATATAGCACAGAATATGATAGGAGGGAACTGTGAGTGCTTAATCTCACCTTACTGATACTAGTTATGAACCTTTCCCCAAAGAAATGGCAATAAAGTTGAGGCCAGATGCACATATGAGGGTTATCCAGGAAAAGGAGGAGAGGAAATGGGAAAGAAAAAGTACCCCAGGCAAAGAAAGAGCATGTGAGAAGTCTGAGGTATAAAAAGGAACATTTGGGTACAGGGTTTCTATAGGTAGAGACAGGTGGTGAGATGGACTTAGTGGTAGGAATGATGGCAATATGTAAGCGGGTGGGCTATAAATCTTTGGATTACATGGGAAGTGCAAGGTGGCTGGTAGCAGCTGTCAGAACATGCCATGGTTGAGTCACTCTTAGATACATTGATTTGTGCCAGAGAACTGGAATAGGAACGTGGACAGGCAAAACAGAGACCAGATTGAATAGCACTAAGGCTTTGTGCTGGATTATATGGGAGGGGAATTTAGGAGATATAATAGGCTTAAGACTTCTCATTATGCAAAAGGTGACCATTGGAAGAACAAGGTAGTCCCAACTACAGGGAAGGGACAACACCAAGGAGCATTTTAAGAGCATTTGGTCAACCAGAAAGGTCTTTAATAGTCATTTAATTAAGTTAATAATTATTTACTGAGTACATTGACCTAAGGATTTTCTAGGTGCTGGAGGTACAGCAGTGAATACAACAGAGACTAGCCTCATGAAGCTTCCAATCCAATGGATCTAGAAACAGAACGTTGACTTTTCAGTCCTGATCAGGAGTACAGGCTGTATAATATATATCCTGTTTCCCTGAAAATAAAACCTAGTGTAATTTTATTTCAAGCTTAGAAATATAAGGCCTCCCTGAATATAAGACGTAGCACATCTTTAGGAGCAAAAATTAACATAAGACGCTGTCTTATTTTCTAGGAAACAGGGTAGATGTTGTACATGAAAGTAGAGTCACAAGAAATTATTGATGAAATTCAGAGTTTGGCTGGTTACGCTGATGTTTGTGATGACCTGACTACAGTATATTAATAAAAGTTGATTTTTGTTCAACAATAAATGTGAATGAAACACAGTATATATATATATATATATATATATATATATATATATATATAATTTGGTATTTCGCTGAAGTGAGAAACAGGGAGGCAGAGAGACAGACTCCCACAAGCACCCGACCAGGATCCACCCAGCATGCCAACTAGGGGGTGATGCTCTGCCCACCTGGGGCATTGCTCTGTTGCAACTTGAGGTGGAGGCCATGGAGCCATCCTCAGCGCCTGGGCCAACTTTGCTTCAATGGAGCCCTGGCTGCAGGAGGGGAAGAGACAGATAGAGAGAAAAGAAAGGGGGAAGGGTGGAGAAACTGATGGGCACTTCTCCTGTGTGCCCTGGCCGGGAATTGAATGCAGGACTTCCACACGTTGGGCTGGTGCTTTACCACTGAGTCAACTGGCCAGGGCCATATTTAATATTTTTTAAAGCACTGTGTCTTACACAGTGCTTTCACATCCCAAGGTTAATGTTTACAATTGGGCAGAAAGTAGTATTTTCTGTTTTATTGATAAGGGAAGTAAAGCTCAATGATATCAAATAATATATTAATAGTACAATAATCACCACTATTTCTGAATATATTACTATGCATCAGGTGTTCCAGTAGGTGATTTATAAGCATTTTATCAAACCTTCAAAACCCCTCGGAAAAGTAGGATAATATACATATTTCACATGAGAAAACAAGGACTCAAGTCAGTCTGAGCTAAAACTGAAGCTAAACTGTGCTAGATATGTTCCATTTGCCCCTCTATAACAAGTCTCTACCCTTCTCCGCCCTGTCTTTGGTTCTTTGGCTGCCCTCAATAAATCACATCTACTATATTCTGTGCTTCTGCCTTCTGTTCAGATCTTCCCATGGGGAAGTCTAGCAAGTGATCAGAGAAGGAAGGAGAGGGGGGTCAGAGTATTCATTTTCCTGTGTTTTTCCCCAAAAAGTCACCTAGGGCTATCTGGGGTTTTTTTGATGGAACATCACTGCTACTTTCAAAACAGCCCCAAATCTACACAACTTAGATCTACAAGAAACTCCTTCTTTCTAGGCTTCCAGTTTCAGTATATTCTCCCTTTTCTAAGGTGGTGACCATATATATATATATATATATATATATATATATATATATGTATATATATATATGCACATATATATATAACTCTATATCTAACTCTCTCTCTCTCTCTCTCTCTCTCTCTCTCTCTCTCTATATATATATATATATATATATATATATATATATATATATATATATATATATGGTTTCAACAGAGACAGAGAGACAGACAGATAGGGACAAACCAAAAGGGAGGGAAAGAGATGAGAAGCATTAAGTCTTTGTTACGGCACCATAGTTGTTCATTGATTTCTTTCTCATATGTGCCTTGTCCAGGGGGCTACAGCAGAATGAGTGAACCCTTGCTCAAGCCAGCAACCTTGGGCTCAAGCCAGCAACCTTTGGGCTCAAGCCAGCAATCATGGGGTCATGTCTATGATCCCATGCTCAAGCCAGTGACACCACGCTCAAGCTGGATGAGCCCTGTTGAAGTCGGTGACCTCAGGGCTTCAAACCTGGGTGCTCTGTGTCCCAGTCTGACGCTCTATCCACTGCTTTCTATCCAATGACAATTTTCATGCTACTAGCCCCAGGTTCTTACACTATCCTATGTGTTTTTTTCTTTTCTTTTCCTTCCTTCCTTCCTTCCTTCCTTCCTCCCTCCCTCCCTCCCTCCCTCCCTCCCTTCTTTCTTTCCTTCTTTCTCTCTTTCTCCTCCCTCCCTCCCTCCCTCCCTTCTTCCTTCCTTCCTTCCTTTCTTTCTTTCTTTCTTTCTTTCTTTCTTTCTTTCCTTTTTCTTTCTATTTTTGTGAGAGAGAGACAAAGAGAGAGATGAGATGTATCAACTCATAGTGGCTGCATTTTAGTTATTCATTAATTGCCTTCTCATATGTTCTTTGACTGGGAGGCTCCAGCCATGCCATGAGCCATGACCCTCTGCTCAAGCCAGCTACCTTGGGCTCAAGCCAGTGACCTTGGGCTTCAAGTTAGCAACCATGAAGTCATATCTATGATCCCACACTCAAGGTGGCAACCCCATGCTCAAGCTAATGAGCTTGCATTCAAACCAGATGAGCCCCTGATCAAGCCGGCAACCTTGAGGTTTTAAACCTGGGTCCTCAGCGTTCCATGTCAATGCTCTATCCACCACCACCACTGCACTATCCCATGTGTTTCTACACACCAATCATCATTAGCATAATGGTCCATTATAAGTGAACTTGCTTCAAATTATCCTAATATGAGTGTGCCACTTGTTTCCTTTTGTAAACCTAATGAGACATAGTCCCGTGAATTCAAGAATCTATGTGTTCCCATTCATTTGTCAGCCTCTCACAGGTTCTAGAGGTGATGGTATCACTTTGATATGTAGCACTACCTCCCCAGATATAGCAGATGAGTGTCTTAGCTTCCTAGTTTTCTTTTTTATCATAAGCAACATTTTATTGAAAATAAGATAGCAGTACTTAAATTAAAAAGAAAAACTTAATAAAAAGTATCTTAGTAAATCTGTTTCTAGAAGAATGTAGCACGCAAAATTTACATTTTAGTAAGCAATTCAATACAAGAAATATCCCCAAAGTCAGAAGTGAATTTTGTGTATTACTGGGCAGACTCCCTCTTTGGTGAAGAGAAGATAACACAAGAAGAGGTGTGACTTCTCAGCACCGTTGGGTTTCTCTTCTTTGGGAATCTTCTTCAGGAGTCCAATTCCCTGATGCCTGGGTCATGAGTTCTAACAGAGATGTCTATGCTCAGGGAGTTGAGAATGTCATCTGGAGATTTTTAGTCAGTTTCATCTACAAAGATTTCTTTCATGTGGTCTTTCATAGTTTAAAGTAAAAGAAATGTATTTGAATTTTTGGATTAAAGCCATTTAAAGGCCTGATTTGCAGCACTTTCCAATTTCCATGATGATTTCAAGCTACCAATGGCCACTAACAAAATTGCTAAAAATTTAAAAGTCAGTTACTGCAAGCTGATAGGTGCAACTCCAAGAGGCCACTAATATGGTTCCATGTCCCGTTATCTCATTTTTTAATAAGAACTTGATTTTTGGTCATGGCACCTACATCCAAATCACTCTCACATCTCACTCCCACTGTCTCTACCGATCTCAACAGTCCTCTGGCAGGTCAGAAGGAGAGGGTACATGATATCCATTTTAACTAAGATGAAGAAACCAAGTCCCAGAAAAGTGATGTGATTCAATCCAAATCATATTAGAAGCAATTGTTAACATCATTAACAAATTATTTATTTTATTTTTTTATAAATATGACTTTGATTTTTCACAAATTCAATATGTAGAATATCTAAAAACAAAAGAAAAACGCTAAAGAAATAAAAAGCCTGCCATTCAAAGATACCAGTTATCAGTATTAAATGTGTATTTAATCTATATGTAGGTTTCATAGTATTATAACAATTATATATAGTATTCTACCCTACTTTTTACTTTACACAAGATCAGCATTTTCCAGTGTTATTGCAAATGTCTGGAAACTATTTTTAATGCCTGCATAATACTGTATTGAGTTGACTCACTAAAATTTACTTAATAATTTTCTTGGTTTTGAACATTTAGTTTGGTTTGAGTGTCTGTCATTATCAATTACCTTATAATGACTACCTTTGCATACAAAGGTTTCTCTATAACATGAAATTATCTGATTGTTTAAATATTAGAACAGTATTACCAAGATTATAATTCAGATTTTTAGATTCTTATTTCAATATATCTCCACTACATTTTCCAACTCTTAAAATTATTAACTACATGGATATTTTAATCTAAGGCCATTGTAAGTTTTCATGTAAACATTCAGGTCTTCGTGATCACCCCTAACCTATGGTGGAAAAATAGCATTTTGAAACTTAACTCAAATTCAAACACAGATTTCAGTACTATTACTTTATAGAAAAATATTTAAAGGTAATTCATAATAACATTACAATTAATGATAAAACTGTTTAGAGTATTAGTGGATAATGCCAATTTTTTTTTTTTGTGGACTTTGGTTTTAATTTTCTCTGTGTTTACACAGGGTCTTATTTCTACTGGGCTTTTAGACTTGTCTCCCTGAGTCTTCATTTCTGTCTCATAAGTAGGAGTTGGGTTTAAATTCCCGTTCCCCAGAAAACCCAGCAGTTCCAGGCAAACCAGGAGGGTTAGTCACCCTCTCTTTCAGGAGTGGGTAATATCGTGGGAGTCATCCAGAACTCTCCCAGTCTCTTTTACCCTTCACATCTAATCAATCACAAGTTAAGTTGACTCAGTCCTGTTAACTCTCAAATCCACCCAACTTGTTTTCATCCACCCTAATCCTTTATCAGCTGTATTTTAAAGTATTACAATAACCTTTAAACAATTGTCCTCTTCTCCAAAACACAGTATACTCTATTCATCAAGACGGATCTTTCTAAAATATTAATCTGATCGTGTCCTGCTCCTGATTAATCCCTTCAATTTCTTTACATTGCCCTCCGAATCAAGTCCAACTGATTTAGCTTGGCCTAAAAACTCACCACAATTCCACTCCTATCTACCTCTCAGTTAATTTCACTTTAGAATTTCATGCTCCAATCACATTGGCCTTTGACATCAAAATGTAATATTTTCTCATCTCTTGGCCTTCAAACACTCCATTACTTCACCAATACTCCCACCTGCTGTGATCTAATTCCTATTCACTATTCAGCTCTCAGTATAAATATCATGTCTAATGAAGGTCTCTTACTGTTGGAGCAGATTGAGTCTTAAATGCTATACAGTAGTTTCGCCAGCATGCTTAATTACCCATGTTGTCACAGTTACCACACTTAACAGAAGTCACATATTTAATGTTTAACCCAGTAGACTAAGAGCTATAGGAAAACAGTGACCATATCTCTCCTTGTAACTGTTTTTGTTCTAATGCAGGGGTCCCCAAACTATGGCCTGAGGGCTGCATGCGGCCCCCTGAAGCCATTTATCCGGCCCTCACCGCACTTCTGAAAGGGGCACCTCTTTCATTGGTGGTCAGTGTGTATCCACACCCATAGTTCCCATTGAAATACTGGTCAGTTTATTGATTTAAATTGTTCTTTATTTTAAATATTGTATTTGTTCCCATTTTGTTTTTTTACTTTAAAATAAGATATGTGCAGTGTGCACAGGGATTTGTTCATAGTTTTTTTATAGTCCAGCCCTCTAATGGTCTGAGGGACAGTGAACTGGCCCCCTGTGTAAAAAGTTTGGGGACCCCTGTTCTAATACTTTGCATAATCCTGGTCCATTGTAACTACTTGGTAAGCATTTATTGACAAATTGAAGGAAGAAAGAAAGGAAACAAGAAAGGAAGAAGGAAAGAAGGACAGGAAGAAATAATGTTCACATAATTAGTTTTGGATGAGTCAGAGGAAAACAAAGTCAGGAAACTTATTGAATTAATAAGACCCTTGAGACCTTAAAAAGTACACATTCATTTCACATTACTATGAGAGAAAGCATTACTATGCACTTTTTACAGTGAGGAAACTGAGACTCATCAAATTGGTGTCATGGCTCATCATGTTATATCTTCCATTTAGAGTCCCATTTTCTTAATTTTGTTCCTGTCCCATTTTTTAAAGACCTATACCACCAGCCCAAGAAGCTCCCCACTTCCTCCCTGCAGTCCTAATATTATCAGTTTTTCACTCTTCTCTAACTCCAGTGCACACTTTACAGATCTCCCTACTGGTTCTTAGCACAGTGCTCCTCGTATCATACCTATTTATGTTTGTGTTTCATTTCAACCTTTAAAAAATAAAAATTTAAAGATATTCCGGATCAGATTAATATTTATTATCCCAGGACCTAGCACAAGGTAGATGTCCAATAAAAATGTGTTAAATAAAAGTCATCTCAAAAATTTAGTACAGTCTCTGTTACAGTAATATAATGTTATAGTAATTAAATATATAGAAATATAAAAAATATAGGAGATAAATAGAAATAAATTAGGAAATAATATTAAAAGCCATCAAGGCAAGTGAATAAATCTGGATAGGAATTAATCTAGTGTATACAGATATGATAGGCAGATTCTGCCTTTTATGCAGGACCCAGTTAGTGTGTGTGTGTGAAGTTATATATAGATGAAAAAGTGGCTTAATGTGATAACTCTGTAGGTTAACATAAACAAAAAGCTTCCCTAGGAACACCTTAAAAGTGGCTTGATGTGACATTTCTGTACATTAACATAAAAAGGGCTCCTACTAGGAACTCCGAAAAAGATGGTTTGAGGTGATAATTCTGTAGACTGACACCTGTAAGAAGGTGTAGGCCAGAAAAAGTACTAAAGCTAAGGGGTCCTCTGCTGCAGAAGTCACTCAGATTCCAATGTTGAACGTGGTCTGTCTCCACGCCGCTCTGACCAAGGACAGCCGAGAAGAGCATGCTTATGGGGCCCCCTTAAGCTGTACCCAGGCATGCCAAACAAATTTGTAAGTAATAAACTGCCTGTGTGATTCTTGCAACTAACGTGTGTGTCAGTTGTGTCTTTCCTCTGGTAGCAGTTGGTCTCAGCACTGATATGTAGAATCCTCATAGTTACCTCAAGAGTAGGCTCTAAGAGGCTGCCAGCACTGCTGGTAAGCAGGAGTGTCCTACTGTGTGGGGAAGTCGAATCAGGGACGCATGATTGACATAGAGCTTGGGCTCTACTGGGACAGTCTCCTCAATCTACTCTAATGAACAAATCAATTGAAGAAGTTATTTCAGATATAACAAAGACCACGTGGCTGCTTCTTGCTCCTTTGAACCCCCTTCCGCAACGCTCCCTAAGCATGGAGTATGGAAGGAACAGTACTTGAAGTCCTGAAGTCTCTGGCCAATGCCAACACTTACTAGTTGTGTAAATAGGCTTAGTCTCTGCATAGAAGAGGACACAGATACCAGTTGTTTTGTAATACCAGTTCTCAGTAGTACCTACAAACAATTTCAACTTTTGACAATATTAAAAAATATTAATGAGTTATGATTACAAAAACTTGATGCTACAGAATTTTAACAATCAACAATCCTTTAAAAGAATAATATATAAACAGAATGAGAATGAACTAAATAGGCAGAAAACTTCTGAATCTTCCAGCTTCTCCATTTTGCTGCTCGGTATCATGTCGTTATGTCCTCAAGGCAGAACAACCTTGACTGACCATATATTTGCATAATGGCTTTTTAGTTGCTTCTTTTGCTAATTTGCTTTCTACAACTAATTGATTACCAGACCTATGCTATGGCCTGAAGGCATCTTTGCTTGTGATCAGTCACAACTCCCTGATAGGTGAAGAATATGTTTATTTCAACTTGAAAAAGTAAGGAAAGTTTGTTTCCCATTATGTATATATTTTATCTAGGAAATTTAGGGTTGTTAATGTTTGTCATGAGGTAAGAAATTTTCCATGACCTATATGAATTTTAAAATAGGCAATGAACCCTGGTTCAGAAAAGTGTCAACTACTTCTCCATTTGTTAAGATGGTTCCTTGGTATTGGGGAAATTTGAACTAGAAAGACAATAGAGAAGATATTCTAACATTAGGATCTATAAGGTTATTTGTCAGCCTTAAATCAGGCCATTGTCTAAAATCCAAAATTGTGATGAACTCCTTGGGGCCAGTAAAATTTAATATGCTGAGAGCCAAACAGTCATATATACTTCTTTATGTTACCCTGGGAACATTTAGGATAATGGCTCCTGGAAGACAGGTTCTGGTACAGGTAATCAATATAAAGAATGGAAGGAAGTCCTCAGCAGAAAGCACCAAAGGGGCAGAAAGAATCTTTAGAACAAACCAGTAGCAAGGGGAGTAACAATTATGACATGTGGAGATCAATTAGTAAAATTCTGAAATAAAAGTTCCATTTGGTAACAGAGCTTTTTTGTCATATTCATACTATACATCCAATTTCTAGAATAATGGTAGCACATTAAAGGTTTCCAATAAAGGCCCTGGCCAGATATAGCTCAGTTGGTTAAAGCATCATCCCAGTTTGCCAAGGTTGCAGGTTCAATTCCAAGTTAGGGTACATACAAGAAGCAACCAAGGGAAAAGTATAAATTAGTGAACAACTTGATGTTTCTCTCTCTCTCTCTCCCTCTCTAAAATCAATCAATAAAAACTTTTAATGGGCTTAATTAAGTTTTATTTAATAAACAAACATCTAAACATCCAACTTAGGAAAAGGTGACTATGAAGGTATGTGGATAGTTTTGAATCCAAGGTCTGGGGATGGCAAAGTAAAAAAGAGGAGAGATTGAGCATATCAACCACTTGATTTGCTCTGGTACGCTGTGCCTTACAGGCTTGATGAACTATAACAAACCCAGTTCTGAAGCTTTATAGTCTTTCAGACCATTAGAGAAGCCAATGACTGGATAACGGCTGCTGCTGAGCTAGCCAGTGTTGGATAAGAGCACTAACTTACTTGTAAGGCATTAAAATATAAATGCAAGGACTCATTAATATTTCAAAATCTTGTCAAGAGCCTTGACAGAGAGGACCCAAATGATAGCCCATGAGAAACAAAACAAAATAAAATAATCAAGGCTAAAGAAGTTTCAAAAGCTCTTGAAAAAGGAATGGTGACTAGCGGTTGTGTAAGACCCCAACACACACAGAACCAGGTGAAAGAAGCACAATGTTATCTTGAAGGCCCTCATGAGCAGATCAACAGTGATGTTCTTTTGCTGGCAAGGTTTGAAGAACGCATCAACACATATGCCTGTTAATAGAGACATGTGCCCAGCTCCCACTGTCAGAAAGGAATTAAGGAACAGCAGTATAGTTGACTTGATACAGCGAAGCAAAAAACAGGCTCAGAAAGATATTTTTATCTTTTAATAAACAGTTTCCATTATCATCATCAAATGTCTGCATTTTAACAAACCTGAGCTTCTCAGCCCTGCATTTATAGAAAATTGCCAAGTATCATTTATAGATAAAAGCACAATTCAATATTTATGAATTGCTAGTTTGCTATAAATATAGACATTTGAGATGATCTTCTCACTAGACATTACATTTTAAACAAGGATCAAAGCTAGAATAATATTAACAATTCCTTGCATTTGTATAGTGTTTTATATAATATTATTAATAATAGATGACATTTACTGAGCACTTAACAAGTACCAGGCACTTTACACGTAAATTCTCATAATGAATCCAGTTTAGTTCAATAAGCATTCACTTAACACCTACTGTGTGATAGATAAATAACACTTGATATCTGTCTTTAAAATCTCTTGTTTTGGTAAGCTCAATTAGTATTTGTTGAATGAATAAATGAATGGATGGATGAACAAAATAATGGTTTGAATGGCAGTGTGGGGTAACAAAAATAACACCAGCTCCTCCCCATACTACCTATCATCTTTAGAAAGTACCTAACCTTTCCTAGCCTCAGTTTCTTCATCTCTAATATAGGAATATTTAAAATCTCCAGGGAAGAACCAAAATAGTGGAGGAGTAGGTAGATGTTACTTACACTCACCACCTCCCAGGACTATACTGGAATAATAAAAAAAAATATGAGAACAATCATCCTGGAAAACTAACTCAAGACTAAATGAAGAGGAGTCTTATAACCAACGGTTCACAGAAGAAGCCACATCAAGACTGGTAAGAAGGTCAGAGATGCAAAAAGGGCTGGTGCCACTCCCACAAGTGGTGACAGAGGATCTGCAGGGATATCTCAGCTGTGGGGAATTAACCCTGAGAAGGCAGGGACCTAAACCCCAAGCTTGGCTTCCCAGCTTAGAGCACCAGAGTCAAGAAGAGACACCCACATAGCATTTGACTATGAAAAGTGGTGAAGTTTCTGTTTGCCAGAAAAGACAAGAATCCTCAGAGATGTGGGTACCTCTTAAAGGGCCAACACACAAAATCTTGTTCACAACCACTTAGTCTGGGCTTCGGGGAAGGGAGGACTGAGTGGACAAGAGACATATGAGGAGAATCTAAGATTTGCAGCTCTGGGAAGACATCATAGGGTACATTCACCAGAACCCCTGTGCTCATTAATTTTCCAATACCGCAGTTGTGGTCTTTCTTAGACAGAGCAGTCCCCTCCCTGTGGCATCGGCCTGAGGGAAGGCAACTGCCCACCTTCAGGAATCTCTCCGGCCCCAACCCACAGAGATTAGGTCCTGCTGAGGAGTCAATGGCCTTTGACAAAGAATAGAGGTCTGGACAGACTCAGAATGACTATGACTTGGTTGTCTTGCTTTGAAGAGAGAGCTATTGATTACCCTCAATTTCCTAAGAATCTGACTGATGATTCACCCTCAGGGGAGATCCTGTAGAACCACTGTCCTGCCTATTGCTAGATCAAATCTCTAGACTCCAGAAGTCCAATTCCACACGACTGACTTCTAGTGGCTTCACTCTCCTGAGATTGGAGGAAAATCTGGGACAAACTGAGACCTGTGGCTCTGGGCTAGGGGCCACACTCACCACTTTTCCTCCACCACAAGGGAAATCCACTAGCCCCATCCTCCAGACTCTACCAGAGACTCATGCAGTGGCTGAGCCTAGCAAATAGCCAGCAGATGGAGGCATAAGAAGGTAGATCTCAGGGTGTCTTGGGTTTGGGTCTTCAGTTGACCTGTCCGCAGGCCGGGTACTTGTAAAAGCTGGCCTTGGTATACAGCTTGGTCCTTCCGTGTGCACCTAAGCCCAGCAAAGGCAGCCACAAACTGTGTAACATGTGTAGCTCCAGACAGGTTGCTGAGGGCCAGTCACAGGCAGCCTCTTACACTGGCATGCAACAGGTTCTGTCCTAAGAGGCCCAGAACTAACATACCCCATTGCCAGCTTCAGACAACACCTGAGTAGGATCCAATTAGCTTTATAAGAAGCATATACAAAGGAAGAGCTTGTCTGGAACTAAACCCAGCTAAGGGGAGTTCTACTTCCTGTGGTCACACCTGCACAGCAGCTCGCACATATTGGTCGAAGTAAAGGCTCACAGTCAGCCAGCCTGAGGGATGATCCCATGCACAATGAGCCAATAGCAATCAAGACTCCATTACTATAAAAGGGTCTGCATAATCTACACATGGGATGTTCCAAGAACACACAGCTCAGGTAATCAAGGATTCTGCACCACTGAACCCAACAGAACAATTACTACATAAGGCCACTCCCAAAATTAGGAATAATAACAGATCTATCTAATACATAGAAACAAACACAAAGAGGCAGCTAAAAAAGAAGAGAAAAAATCTCCAGGAAAAGAGACAACTGAAATGTAGATAAGCAATTTATAAGGTTTAAAGGTTAAAGCAATGGTTATAGAAATGTTCAAGGAACAGAGTAAGAACTTCATCAAAGAAATAGCAAGCATAAAGATCATATACCATGATCAAGTGAGATTTATTCCAGGGATGGAAGGTTGGTACAACATCTGCAAATCAATGAACATAATATACAACATAAACAACATGAAGAATAAAAACCACATGATTATATCAATAGATGCAGAAAAAGCATTTCATAAATTCCAGGACTCATTTATGTTAAAAACTCTCAGCATAGTAGAAATAGAGGGAACATACCTCAATGTAATAAAGGTTACATATGACAAAACCACAGTGAACATCATACTCAATGGGTAAAAACTACAGGTGTCTCCCTTAAGATCAGGAACAAGACAAGGATGTCCCCTATCATCTCGCTTATTCAATATAGTACTTCAAATCTTAGCCACAGCAATCATATAAGAAGAAATAAAAAGGATCCAAATTGGAAAGAAGTAAAACTATCATTATTTGCAGATGACATGATACTATATATAGAGAACCCTAAAAATCCACCAGAAAAACTACTAGAATTGATAAATGAATTCAGTAAGGTAGCAGGATACAAAATAAATATCCAGAAATCAGCTGCATTTTTATACACCAATAATGATCTATCAAAAAGAGAAACCAAGGAAACAATAGCACTCACAATTGCTTCAAAAAGAATAAAATACTTAGGAATAAATTTAGCCACGAATAAAAGACCTATATTCAGAAAATTATAAGATATTGAAGAAAGAAATTGAAAAAGATACAAACAAGTGGAAGCATATACTATGTTCATGGATAGAAAGAATTAACATAATTAAAATGTCCATATTACCCAAAGCAATCTATAGAATCAATGTAATTCTTATCAAGATACTGATGGTATACTTCACATAACTAGAAAAAATATTCCAAATATTTATATGGAACCACAAAAGACCTTGAATAGCCACAATGATCTTGAGAGAGAAAAACAAAGTTGGAGGAATCATGCTACCAGATATCAAACTATACTACAAGGCCATAGTAGACAAAACAGCATGATACTGTCATAGAAACAAACATATAGATCAATGGAATAGAGAGCCCAGAAATCAACCCATGCCTATATGATCAATTAATATTAGACAAAGATGGTAAGAACATACAATGAGGTAAAGACAATTTATTAAATAAATGGTGTTGGAAAAATTGGACAGCTAAATCCTAAAAAGGAAACCATACCACCTTCTAATACCATACACAAGAATAAGCCCAAAATAGATTGAAGACATAATTACTGAATATGAAACTATAAAAATCCTGGAAGAAAACATAGGAAGTAAAATCTTGGACATTTCTCACAGCATGGAATCAAGTTTAATTAACCTTTCAAAGACACCATGATAAAAGGCAAACAAGATATGACATTAACCAAAAAACATACTACTGTACCTTCCCTCAGAATGTTGGTCAGTCCAGACATGGCACTATGTTCTCTATATCAACATTCTCAAAAACCACACCTGGTTCCTAACCAATGGCCAACCAGAAGCTCATCTTATTATTCTTAGTGTCAGTGAGGCTAAACCCTCTTCATACAGCAAACTTGAGCACTGGGTCAAATTCTCCAACCAGAAATATATCCCATTCTGTGGGTCACACTTACCATTTTGGTCTGCTAGTAGATTTCACCATAGGGGCCATCCCATCTCTATAAAGACTCTTGGTTTTGCTGAAGTTAACAATGTTGAAAATGACTCTCTGAAAAAGACAAAAGGGAGAAATTTACCAGAAGACTATACTAAGCAAGTTGCCACTTACTGATAATTAGTAATGGAAACACTAAGCACCATTCAAGGAATCCATATGGACTAGCTGCCAACAGAATAGTGAGGATAAATGATGTCCACAGAAATTCAATGTGTTTGTTCCAGCTTAGCATTGTAGTTAACAGCACAGACTCTGGAGCCTGGAAGTCTGAGTTTTAATCTTACTTTACCACTCTCAAGTTGTATGACCTTGCCAAACTACTAAATCTTTTTGTGTCTTAGTTTCCTCATCTGGAAAATGGGAATGATAATGGTACCTAAGGTTACTGACAAGGATGAAATAAGTTAATATATGTACAGTGTTTGGAACCATACTTGGTACATAGTTAATATATGTACAGTGTCTAGAACCATACTTGGTACATACTAAATGCTATAAAAGTTTTGGCGATTATTATTAATTAAGCCATCTCTCTAGGCTGACCTAGAATTTGGATGGAAATAAATGATATTATCACTACAATGATAGTAGTGCCTTTGAGGTTAAACAAACTAGAAATAATAACAGTGCAAAACTGAAGTTAAAAGTACTCTGCAACTGCTCGGCACTCTTTGACTGGAACTGGAGGTTATATGTCCTCTCTTCTGCACCCCTTTTGTTATGCTCTATTAGAAGCTAGGGACACTGGGCTCAACTCTTAACGATAGTATCATCTTATAGGGGCAGAGGTAATTGCGTAAAACACTTTCTTTTCTGGGTCTCACCCTTAAAATAGGGAAGTGGGTGTGCGCTAGATAACTAAAGTCCTTACAGGAGTATAGTATAGTAAAAAAAAAAAATCAGACCTTTGTTTTAATAAATAACTTTGTCAAAACTGGGAAGAATAGATTGGGAAAGAGAAGAGAATTGGGGCTAAAAGACACTAAATGACCACTAAAATAGTCCAAAGGACAGAGGATGAGGACCAGAGCAAGGACAGCAAAATATTGGAGAAAGGGAAAGCTTTCAAGATGTTACCACAGACCAGATTTTTTATCTAAAGGAAGAGAGGGAAAATACTCTTTGTATTTTCCCTTTCTGTATAAAATTTGTGCATTACTTCATTGGACAGATATTTATTGTGTAAGGTATTGTTGGGCAGATAAAATATATTATGCTCACTTTGTTAAAGATGGCGCTGCCCACATGAAAGCCCATCGCCCAGGTGATGATATTAGTTGCCCTCCTGCTTGGGAATGGGCATGATTATGTTAATATGTGTTGCGGGAGGGCTTTCGCGCCAAAAGGTTTTAAAAGGAAGAGAGATCACGTTTTTCTGGGAGAAGACTGATTGCGTTCTAGGAGGAGCCCATGCTTAGGAAAGTAGGGAGGAGAGCAGATTAAGGCCACGTGGAGGCCAGGAGAAGCAGCCAAGATGGTGGAGTGCTGAGGAAGAAGCCGGTTTGTGCAGAGAGGAGGTGGGAAACAGAGGTGAATAAGTCTGGTGAGCTAGAAACCTTTGATGCTAGGAAACTCGGATAAGTCAGTAGCTTTGTGAGCACTGAATGAGTGGGTTTTGGAGCCCAGTGTGTGTTTTTACTTGCCCGCCAGGTGCAAGCTAGAATTAAAGCTGATGGCTCACCAGTTCTTGGTGCCATTGTTTCATTACCGATTGTCCGAATCTAATGCGAACCTGCATGAGCCAGGCTGCTGTGATCCTGACCTTGGCCACTGGCCATGCAGGTATATAATATCAAATGCCAGGTATTTTATACACTTTTAAAATGTTTTAAATATTCTCTTTTAACTACAATAAAAATATTAACATCTTCATTTTACAAATCACTGAGGCTCAGATAATTTAACTAACTTGCTTAAAATCATGTAACTAATAGATGGAGAGTTGATATTGAATCCAGGGCATAAAAAATATGATGCCAGGATCTCTATCCTTGAGTTACTCACTAAGGTTCCAAAATTCCACAGCTCTAACCAAGTCTGTTTTCCAAAATAAGGGTAAAAATAAATATAATGAAATTTTTTCAAGCCTTTAAAATTTTGTTTTCTTGAAAATAGAAAATCTTAACCATTTCCTCTGACATCACATTTGAGACCACCATAAAATGTTTTGTTCTATGAAATAAGGTCTTAGGAATCACTCATGTTTTTCTTTCTCCTCAGAGATCTAGCCATTGACCCCATCTCCAGGCATTTCAGTTTCAGAACTCTCTTCTGTCATTAAATTAAGTTATCAAGAATGTCCAAGGCTATTCCATTATTAATAACCCAGACCTGTCTGTTGTCAGTTCAATTACTTCTCCCAGGGTCTGGGCTACTGTGTGGTTTAAGAAAATCAATATCAAGGGGACAAATGGACTTTGAACCTCACAGAGCTTAATCCCTCCTTTTTCTTCTGAGATTCCAGGTGTCAGATCCATTTGCAATAAACCTGGAGGCCATACTGCAATTTCAGGACCTAAATTAATGCTAAAGGCGGGGCACATCTAACACAGAAAGAATGTGCATCTGTGAAGTTGGAATAAACAAATGAGAAAGTAGAACATTCATTGGTCATTACTATCCTACACTGTGCCAAGAAAATTCCCCAGGTATCTTAAATATACTATATTATTTAGCATCTACATCTATAAACAAAAGTTGCTTATCTTAGCCCAACTTCAGATATGAGGAAATTAAAGCTATAATAAAGGCTAACTGGCTTGTCCCCCTCCCTCCTGCCAAATCCCAGAACTATTAACTGGTAGAGCTAGGATTTAAATATTAAGTGTTCTGACCATAAAGATCACACTTTCTAGAATACTACATGCAAAAAAGAACATCATTTCTTACCACATCCCACCCATGCATATTTTTTATGTCTCCCAGCTTATTTAGCAAGACTGCATGTGGTTGTGTAAGCCAAAGGTATTTGGAAGGAGGCAGTTCAGGAAATTGCAGCTCTCCATATTTTACACTCAATCTTCAGTTATTTACTCAAAATGCACCACAAGAAATGAAACCTATGAGATAATGGTAACGACTATAATAATAGCAAACAACTTTTGAGCACTCATTATGTGCCAAATTGTTACACATTCTTCTTCATTTTTCATGTACCAAAGAAAAACTGATAGAAATTTTAAAATACTTAGAATCGAATGACTGATTCATCACTACATATCATCACTACATATCTTTGGCACACAGAAAAAGCAGTATATAGAAAAGTTAAAATTTCAAAAACTATCAAACACTTATAAATAAATGTAACATAAAGTATAAGGCCTCTACACAAAAAATCATAAGCATTCCTGAGACAAATCAACAAGGCTGTAATAAATGAAAAAATGTATTCACAGATTAAAGAGTAATAACTGTAATCAATGTAATTCACTAAAATCCTAGCAGGAGAGGGTGTAAAATTTAATAAGCTGATTTCAAAATTTATATGGAATGTAAGGAAAAAAAAACAGCAAGGTCAGTCTTAACAGATCATAAGACTTAGTATAAAGTTATGGTATTAAAACAATGTGGCTTACATTGATACAGATTGAGAGATACATCAGTGTACCAGGACAGAGAGCCTAGGAATAGACTCAATATACATCAGAGATGATATTATAGATAAGGTTGAAAACTGAATTGTCAATGCACGGTGCTGGGCCAACGAGTCACCGCGATGTAGAAAACATCAAGTTAGATCCCCACCTCATGCAAAATACAAAAAAAAAGTTCCAAATAGATTATGGAATAAAAAAAAGTTCCAAATAGATTCCAAAGTGAAATGCAGAAGATTATTTAACAGACTCAGGGTATGTAATGACTTTTTATACAAAGCATCAGAAGCATAACCCATGAAGAATAACATGTTTAACTGCTTCACAAAACAATTACTCTATCAAAATATATCATGAACAAATGAAAAGACAAGAAATTGATTGAAGAAAAAATGGATAGCCCTTGTAAAGAAAAATGATTAATATACAAACCTATAAAGAATTACTATAAATCAAAATATAAAATAACAACAATCCAATAAAAATTAGAAAATAGACCAATGATATAATCAGACATGTTATATAAGAAATAAAAGGTTTAAAAATACATAAATTGATAAAAATGTAAGTTAAAAAATAATGAAATACATTTCTTATCTGTCAGAGTAGTAAAAACAATAGTAATTCTGAAAATAAGTGTTGGTAATTATATAGCAAACTGTGATTTTTGAACATCACTGGTAAGCATGTGAAATAGTATAGTCTCTGGGAGGGTAACTTGACAATAACGATAAAGATGCTTCTAACCCACGGTACAACACTTCTACTTCTGTGTGTTCCTCTAAGACATTTTTGCACATTGGATGAGGAGACATATACAACAATGTTCATTGTAGCACTGTTCATTGCAATAGCAAAACAAACCAAAACCACTTAACTCAGAATGACAAGGATAACACTGGGGAACAGTTTTTCTTTTCATTTTCTGTTGCATGAGGTTTTAGAACTTTTCTATATATGTCTACATCGCTGACTCAAAGTCTGAAATCTCTTTTTTGTTGCATGCTCTAGTTTTTATGCAATTTTAATTTATATCTGTTAGAGTTAATGGCATGAACTGGTTTTTAAATTGGAGTTAAAGGGCATCGACTCTTGGATTGAACATAACCACAAGGCAATTAATGTTTTACAAACATCACTTTTACATAATTGTAGTTGTTCTTTAATGTAAAAAATTATTATCTGTTAAAAACACCCTTTTATTTTGTTCTAAGACTGAATCATGGCTTCTTCGAGTTGGTGTAAATGTAAGAATAGTCCTGACAACTTCTGTTATATATGTGGCTGTTACACACTTCAACATCAAATGCACAATATTTCATCATCATTTGTGACACTTGCATATATTGCCTATTTTCAAGTTTCCCTTGGCGATCAAGACAAGAATTGGGATCCTCATATTGTGTGTCATAATTGTGAGAAAATGCTTTGTGACTGGAGAAAAAGAAAACGCAAAGCAATGCCTTTTGTTATTCCCATGGTTTGGCGTGAACCTAAGGACCACAGCAGTGACTGTTACTTCTGTCTGATTGATACAAAGGGCATCAGCAAGAAAAATCAGCATATGATTGCATATCCTAATATTCCTTCAGCAATATGACCTATCCCACACTCTTAGACACTCCAGGTTCCAGTTTTCAATGGTTTTATTTCTTCTAAGGACAAAGAAAGTGAACATGGTGATCAAGTGTATTTTGACAAGATGCATGAGGAAGTGGTAGAATCTGAAGGGTCTTCTTCTGATGCCAAGCAGTCATTAACCTCTCAACAGTTTAGCCAAACCAAATTGAATGACTTAGTAAGAGATTTAGGCCTATCAAAGAAAGCAGCTGAGTTATTAGCCTCCAGGCTTCAAGAAAAGAATGTACTTCACCGGTCAGCTAAAGTATCCCATTTGAGGAAGCGTGAACAAATTTTTGTGGACTTTTTTCCAAAGACAAACACTTTATTTATTATCATGATATTAGTAGTTTTCTCAGACAGCTAGGTGTTACCACTACAATCCAACAGAATGGCGGCTATTTCTTGACAGCTCTAAATAGAGTCTGAAATGTGTTCTCCTACACAACAGTAATGTTTATGCAGCAGTTCCAATTGGTTAATCAACTCATCTGTAAGAAGATTATAATGACATAAAAATTGCCCTCGACTTACTGAAGTATGAGGAGCATAATTGGATCATTTGTGTGAATCTTAAAATGGTCAATTTCCTGCTAGGACAACAGAGAGGTTTCACTTACTTTCTGTGTTTGTGGGACAGCTGAATTCGGAAGAAACACTGGACACAGAAGGAGTGGCCAAAACGTGAAGCTCTGGAAGTAGGGTTGCAAAATATTGTGAATGAACCTGTAGTTAATTGAGACAGGATCATTTTATCCCCATTTCACATCAAACTTGGCTTAATGAAGCAGTTTGTTCAGGCTTTCAATAGGGAAAGTGAATGCTTTCAACATATTATTTCTGTTTTTCCTGACTTGTCTTTGGAAAAGATAAAAGCAGGTTTATTTGATGGACCTCAAATTTGAACCCTCATACGTGATGAAGAATTTTCCAGGAAGATGAATACGGAGGAGAAAGCAGCATGGCAGTTTTTTGTGGCAGTTACAAAGAACTTCCTTGGCAACAAAAAAGCAGAAAACTATGAACTTCTGGTTCAAAGGATACTGTTGGCTTTCCACGACATTGGATAGAACATGAGCATTAAGATTCACTTCCTGAACAGTCACCTTGATAAGTTTCCCGAAAATCTTGGAGCTGTTAGTGATGAGCAGACTACTGCTGGAGCATCAAAAAAGATTTTCCTCAACAAATACACAAATGCAAGAGCTAGAAACACAAAATTTTTGCCTGAATAGAATTTAAATAAGTTTTGAGCAAATTTTATAATTAAAATAAGTGTTTTAATATGTTCTAGTTTAAAAATGTAGACAAATTCTGATGCAATCATGTCTTTTAGTGTATTAGTATATTTACTGCATTATATAAATTATTATATTTTTACAAGGATGATGCCTAAAAAGACATTCTACTTTATTATGTTAAACTAAATGTTGAAAATTTTACAATAAGATGAAAACCTAAAATCTTGAATTGCAAAAAAACTGTAGTTACAGAGAAAAACTAATGTCAGATTTGAGATCAGCACACTCGATTTAAGTAAGAACAAGTGTTTTTGTGGATGCAACAAATATTTTGTTCCCCAATGAACTGTTGATCATTAATACAGCAGGTATTTAAAAATGAATGAACTAGAGTAGCATTTATCAATAAAGATAACCCCTGAAAAATATGTTTCATGAAGAAGGCCATTATTATAATAGAAAGCAACAGTATATTTTAATGAAATACCTGCAGGAACAATAAAAGTATAAGATCACACATGGAAATAATACCCATTCATTTCATTGTGGTTACTTCTTGTAGAAAGGAAGATGAAAAGAGACATGGGTTTAGCTGCTATATTTATTAAAATCAATAAAAGAAAAGAAAATTTAAAGGATAACAAAATGTTAATTCTGCTTCATTTTACTGGTAGATCCTTGAGTGTTTTTATATTATTTTATGTATATTCAGAGATTTCCCCTAATTTAAAAGTTTAAATAACTTTCATTCATTAGGAATTTTAGTGTAAAATATAAAGAAGTAGCATAACTTTTTCCCAATACATTTACAAGTTGTTTCAACATCTTATTGAATAAGTCATTCCTTTCCTTTCTAATTTCAAATGCCACTTTTTCCATATACAGTAATAAATGTTTATGTGTTTGAATTTATATCAGGACTTCCACTGGTGTCTCACTTATCTGTGTGTTTATTCTAGCAATAGTTGTCCATTGTTTTGCTGATTGTAGTTCTATGGCATGTTCCAATTAGGAAAAATCTCTAGTCAATGTTCTGCTTTTACCGTTTTATATGGCTTCACACCTCGTGATCTTTTTTGTCTTTTATTGTGTATTTTCTTTCATGGTTCATTTTATTTATGCTTTCCTACATTTTAAAAACTTTTTAAAATTATATTTCACAATTCCTTAATATCTTCCTTATGACTTTCCTTCTTTCTTTAGCAATTCACAAATCATTTATCTTAGTTTTATTCTGCTAATAGATATATTTAAATTTAAAAATGAATTTGAATCCTCAAGTGAGGCATGAGTAGTTTTTATATGACTGATGTCAGTAACTTCTTTTGAGACAATCTATTGTTACTAACCTACTGGGATAATATAGAGGGGCATATAACACAGTGGGAGAGAGCTTCTGGGTATATGTCTGGCTACATGTCCCAGTCATGTGTTTCCATGCAGCAGGTAGGACAGAATAGGAGTTTAAGGGGAATATGTCTTGGTGTCATGAAATATCAAAGGTAATGTAGATAATGAGAGGTTGAGTTGGGGATAAAATCTAGGTCCCTTTTTATTTTTAAAGAATCAGACCTGCATTCCAAATTTTTATATTGCCTACTCTGAGCCCAAATGATTCCTAGCATTGTGGAAAGAAATATTAAAGTTCCAAGCCTACCTTCCCTTGTGTAACTTTGACGTGTTTTATTATCTTTCTGAGTTTTGCTTGCCTTCTCTGTAAATAGGAAAAACATACCTACTTGGTAGAGTTGTTCAGATTAAATATAACTGCCAAGACAATGTGATAAAGAAACAATAACAGACCACATACGTGTGTCTATGTATACATTTATGCACATATGTGGATATATAAACATATATATTTAAACATATGTGTGCATGTATAATTAAGTTAAGCCTCCTGCCCGTGAAGAACCAATAGGTTTCCCCTCAAGTTCCTAAAAGAATGCCAGGAAATCCTGGACCTGATACATCAGAAGCATGAAGTCTGGCACATAGATAAATCACTATGTGAAAAACAAATCCTTATCTGTTATAAGCTGATGTTGAACAGTCACAGGGAACCAACAAAGTCTGTTAATCAGCTGCACCTGTTTCTTGTTAACTGGAAATTGTCAAAATCTTCACACAGATACTGCAGTCTGATAGAGACAATAAGAAAATGGCTTACAGACGGCACACTAGAACATTCTTCTCCCCTGCACTGAAAGCTTGCTCTGAGAAAGCAGTCAAAAGAGGTAGAAAGGGACTAGAGCAAACATTCTCATCAAGGGGAGTTTAGCATATCAAAAAAGGGGCATCAGCAACATGACAGAATTAAAATAAGATCTTTCAGGAAGAGGCTTTCTTCTTCCCATAACTCATAATAAACATCCACCAACATAGAAACAAAAATGCCTCTCTTTTCCTCAGTCTGATAGCATTTCCTACAGAAAGTTTTGTTCTAAATTTCATTCATTCATTCATTCATTCATTCATTCAGGACATATGCATTTACACATTTCACTTAATAAGTAGTTAGAAGACTCCTATTCTACTATGCGTTGGGATTACAGAAATGGGTAAGAACTTTTCCCTTTAAGAAAATACCTTGTGGGGAAAATAAACATGCAAAACACACACACAGTTAAAACACTGAGGTTGCCTAGTGGAAGGAAAGCTGTATCTTTATTGATAAGTAAGGACTGGCCAGGAAGAAGGAAAAGCGTGGAAGACATTACATGCAGAGGGTGCAACAAGAACAAAGATCGGGTGGTTTATGAAATTACAAATTGTTTTCTGTGGTTAAAGCAAATAATTCTGGGGCTGAGTGGTGTAAGAGATAAGACTGTAGCATTAAATGGCTTGTGAGCCATGTTAAGGAGTTTTAACTTTTACTAAAAGTGATATAAAGGGGCTACTGATGAGATTTAAGGATAGGTGTGAAAGGTTCAGATCTATGTTTTGGAAAGAACACCCCAAAATTGGCACCCTATTCTCCACGCAGGGTGAGAAAGGTCTTAATATTCCCATTTTACAGAAGAGAACACTGAGGCTCTCATAGAAATTAAATAACTTGAACAGTGTTAGCACCAGGATCCAAAAATCAGATTTATTTGACTCATAAGGAGGAGCTCTAAAGAATAAAATATACTACATCCCTCATCTCAGTACTGGACAAGCTAGGCTGAACAAAGAAACAGCAAACTCCTCTCCTTTCACTTAGAATCACGTTGTAAATTAAAATGCAATACTAAAAAAATCCATGCTTTTAATTTGCCTCTGAAGACAAAGGATTTTTATAAAAAGCCCTTGATGAATAGCAAACCTGGAGAGCAGTAACTCAGAGAAAGAGAGAGAGAGAGAGAGAGAGAGAGAGAGAGAGAGAGGAGAAGCACCACCTTACAAAAGGACCTATTTTTCCCCCAAAGCAAATGGGAATTATGGGATGACTGTTCTATAGCATAGCTTTACAGTACTGTTTTTCAGCACAGAGACCAAGCCTCTAACTGCTATTAGACCAGATGCTTGAAGTTGTTTGCCAGGAGGAGGAAGGGTTATTCTAAGCCAAGCAGATGCTCTCATCAAGTACTCATGAGGCCAATGACAACTGCTTATAAGGTCTAGGTTCAGTCTCTAGCCAATACAGGGCTATCCCCAGGCCCATGTTCCGTTTTATGTTTGGGCTCAAGGCTAGAACCAATAAGGTTCAGCCTGGAGCCACATTGAGATTCAGTCTATCTGAAGAAGGAACTGGTCTCTCTCCACACTTAGAAGACAATTCAATAAACAGATCAAAATATTTTATATTTGCAACATGAAGTAAACATGTTTTAAAAAGCTGATATACCGTTACCCTAATCAGATTTACATTACCTTATGTTTATCTGACATATTTTTCAGCACTCATGCAAGGCGAAGGGTGAGCTTTCACAAACTTCAAATTATTAGAATCCACATTTATGAAACATCACCTTATAGCAGTTTTGAAAACCTAAGATTTAGAAGAGATCAATTTTAAATGGAAAAAGCAAGAGTACCTGGTAGATTGCAAACAGCAGATAAAATGTTTCCTTATTAAAGACTGCTCTCTCGAGTGAATTTCAGAGAACACTAAGATCTCCCCTTTGTTTAAAGATAATCACATTTTGCTCAGAGTGGTTCACTAGGGCTTTACCTTGGACATGAATTTTTCATGACTGATTGATTGAAAAGACAATACCAACAGAGAATAATACAAGTGTAGAGACCTGTCTAACAAGGTAGAGTTAAATTACTACAAGGGTTAGAATGACAAACCCAGGTGTTGCCTTCCACTCTGCAACTAAACTGACAATTATAAAACTGTTGAAAAAATGAGAAAAATCAATTAGGAAAAGGTTGACTTGTACTAAAAACTAGTGTTTGCTTTATTGATGTCCATTCAGTGGACTCCAGAAACAAACAGAGAAAGCGGCATGGGGAACGCCTCATTTTGGTGGGTGATAGTGGAGGTGAAGTGAGGAGAAAGTTGGATTGGGAGAGTAGAGACCTGTCTTCTCTTCCAGGTTTATGTCACCGGCTTGTTATTTGACCTTAGGAAGATTGTTTCCTATCCCTGATTCTCTCTTTTCCTATTTCCAAAATAAAGACAACTGACTAAGGTCCAGAGTCACAGACTGAGGAGTCGGGGCCTAGTAACACAGTTAAGTCAGTTCAAGAGTGAAAAGGGAGCCTGACCAGGCAGTGGCACAGTGCATGGAGCATCAGACTGGGATACAGAGAACCCAGTTTCGAAATCCAGAAGTCGCTGGCTTGAGCAGGGCCTCACCAGCTTGAGCTTGGGGTTCCTGGTTTGAGTATGGGATCATAGACATGACCCATGGTCACTTGCTTGAAACTCAAGGTCACTGGCTTGTGCAAAGGGTCAGTCACTCTGCTGTAGGCCCTCGGTCAAGGCACATATGAGAAAGCAATCAATGAACAACTAAGGTGTCACAACGAAAAACTGATGATTGATGCTTCTCATCTCTCTCTCTTCTTGTTTGTCTGTCCCTATCTGTCCCTCTCTCTGCCTCTCTATCACACACACATACACACACACAGAATGAAAAGGGAGACTAGCTTCTATGCACATCTGGTGGATTAAAACCTATATTCTTTCAAGAAACATTTATGAACTCTACATATATGCCCCAAACTATTTTATGTGGTAGGATACATAGATAAACAAAACATACCTTGTCATTGCCTTTACATAGTTTACATTTTATTGGGGGAGATAAAAAACTCACAAGTAAATAATGTATAATGCAGTATCATAGTAATGAGAAATACAGTGTGTCCGTAAAGTCATGGTGCACTTTTGACTGGTCACAGGAAAGCAACAAAAGTCGATAGAAATGTGAAATCTGCACCAAATAAAAGGAAAACTCTCCCAGTTTCTGGAGGATGATGTGGCAGCATGTGTGCATGAGCAGATGATGATGTAACACCGTGTATACAGCGGAGCAGCCCTTGGCCATGCCAGTCGAGATGTGGATGGTACAGAGGAAAGTTCAGTGTGTTCTGTGGCTCGCTAAATTCAAATCCATGACCAAAGTGCAACGTGAATATTGGCGCATTTATAATGAAGTGCCACCACATAGGAATAACATTACTCGGTGGGATAAGCAGTTGAAGGAAACCAGCAGTTTGGTGGAGAAGCCCCGTTCTGGTAGGCCATCAGTCAGTGATGAGTCTGTAGAGGCTATACGGGATAGCTACCTAAGGAGCCCTAAAAAATCTGTGTGTGCGTGTGCTCAACAATTACACCCAAGCAAGACTACAGTTCATAAGGTGTTAAAGAAACGTCTCTGTTTTACAGGTACAAATTGCGGCTATTGCACTCTATCAAACCGGCGGATAGACCCACATGATGCGCGTTTGCTACAGATATGCTTCATGAGATCGACAATGATGCAAGAATTTGGTAGAAGACTGTGTTTAGCGATAGGGCAACCTTCCATATCTGTGGACATGTTCATCGCCATAACGTCCGAATATGGGCTACTGAACATCCTCATGCCTACGTTGAGTACGAACGTAACACCCCTAAACTGAACGTGTGGTGTAGCCTGATGCATGATAAGGTGATAGGCCCATTTTTTTTTCACAAAGCAGTCTGTGACGACAAACATCTATCTTGACATATTGGAATTATATGCTGTGCCACAATTTCCAGAAAGTGTCATCTTTCAACAGGATGGCACTCCTCCACACTACGCCACCATTGTTCGTGAGTTTCTGGATAGAACATTCCCCCAGGGGTGGATAGGCAGGAGTTCTGTCAAGCCATAGCCACCACGATCCCCGATCTGTCGCCCTTACTTTTACTTTTGGGGTTATGTGAAGCAACATGTGTACATTGAACGTATCAATGACATTATTCACTTAAAACAGAGAATCACAGACACTATTCACTCTGTTACACCAGACATCCTTGCACGTGTGTGGCAAGAACTTCACTATCATCTGGATGCATGTAGGGCAACAAATGGAGCCCACGTCGAACTGCACTGAATAGGTATGAAACTGGGAGAGTTTTCCTTTTATTTGGTGCAGATTTCACATTTCTATCATCTTTTTTTTTTTTTACAGGGACAGAGAGAGGGATACATAGGGACAGACAGACAGGAACGGAGAGAGGTGAGAAACATCAATCATTAGTTTTTCATTGCTGTTGCGACACCTTAGTTGTTCGTTGATTGCTCTCTCACATGTGCCCTGACCGCGGGCCTTCAGCAGACCGAGCCACCTCTTGCTGGAGCCAGCGACCTTGGGTCCAAGCTGACGAGCTTTTGCTCAAGCCAGATGGGCCCATGCTCAAGCTGGCGAGCTCGGGGTCTCGAACCTGGGTCTTCCGCATCCCAGTCCGACGTTCTATCCACTGCGCCACCGCCTGGTCAGGCTCTATCACAGTGGTTCTTAACCTGGGTTCTATCGAATCCTAGGAATTCGATGAGTCGGTCTCAGGAGTTCGGAGAAGCCTCTGCCATGGAGGCCAGAATAAAGTAATACCGTAATTTGTTGTGAGTTCATGCACTTTGTTGGTTTTGTTCTTTGAGCAAGGTGATGTTCATGCACAGCTCATTTTGTGCACCAGTAAAAAAACATATACCTATGTCTTGAATTTGGCAAAAAAAAAAAAAAAAATCATATTTTATTTATCACTAAAGAAGGGTTCGGTGAATGCGCATATGAAACTGGTGGGTTCAGTACCTCAAAAAAGGTTAAGAACCACTGCTCTATCATCTTTTGTTGCTTTCCTGTGATCGGTCAAAAGTGCACCATGACTTTACGGACACACTGTATAAAAACTAAAGTAATAAGTAGTTTGGGCATAGACTGGAAAATAGACTATGGTCTATTTGGCTATAAATTATTATTATTTTATATATAATTTGCTGAATACTTACTAAGTTCCTGAGAAATGGTCAGGTACCTTTCTTTGTCTTATATATTATATCTCATTCTTTAAAAATTCTTACAGGTAAATATTATGTTTCATTTTACAAATTAAGAAAGTTATATAAAGAAAACCAAAGATCAGGTAACTATTTTTTCACCCGTCGGAGAGGGGTTGGACAAATTTTGTTTGGATGCTAAGGATGATGATGTCACATGCATGAAGAGGGTATAAAAATGGCTTATTATTTATATAATGAAGAGTTCTGGCAAGGGTAGTGTGGCTTGACAGAGCAGAAGAGGAGGACTGCTTAGAGTTTAATGGTGTAGGGCAGGGGTGCCCACACTTTTTCAGCTTGCGAGCTACTTATAAGATGACCAAGTCAAAATGATCTACCTACAATAAAAATGCAAAACATAAATTTATTTCTTCTATATTATCATTATTTAAGTTACTATTATTACTATTTAATATTGTGTATTCTTCTTTCACCTTTTCCTTTTCAGCTCTCTTTTTGGAGGAAAGTCAATGTCATAGTTTTTATGAACAGTCCGAAAAAGCTGCTCCACATTTCCCTTCTTTGGAATAGCAATGGCACACAGACAGATGAGGCAAATGCACTTAGAATATGACATAGTGAAAAAAATCCCTTCCCATTCTGTATGAAAGTGGTAGGTTTTAGGCTTCTTACTCTGACCAGCAATGGCACTCATTTTTATACCCTTTGTTGTATTTAGTTTAAATAAATTGAAGGCTAACTACGCAGCAATGTAACTGAACAAGTTAGCGCGGTTTAACGCTCATGCGTAGGGTGTCAAAAGTTCAGATGTCAGATTGGCTACCCTGTATGCCAATCAAAAGACAAATGTCATGCGATCTACCCACACTTCCTTCGCGATCCACGTATTAAGCACCCCTGGTGTAGGGGCTGGGGCAAGGTTGGGCCACGTGTGGGATTCTCACACGTGCAAAACCAGAGCATGTGTGGGTCGGAGTTCCTGCTAGTGCTAAAGTTCTACCTATGCTTTCTTACCAGCTTGCCCAGATGTGAGGCAGAAACTAAAGAAGGGGTAGGTCTTGAAAGATGCTAGTCGTCAATCATCAGAAATGGAGTCGAACTATTTAATATAGTCTCTAAAGATGATATAGCTTATATAGATGAAACAGAATGAGTGAAACTCGTGCCTGGTTTTATCTAGTTCCAAAGTCCTTTTTTTTTTAACCTGATGGTAACTCAGTGGGCCTGGGGAGATGCACCTCAAGAAGGGCGTGTGGATGTGATGCGCTCTAGGATGCAAAGGGTACCGGAGAGATGGTGAGACAGTGGGTGTCTGAACTAACCCTCTTACATAAGGCAACTTAAAATGCTCTTAAAACTGTGGGAGTAAAATATTAAGAAATTATCAGGCAAAAATGTAAGTGAATTTTAGGTCCAACAGAGAGCATTTGTTGAATCTGGTGAACCTGAGCTTGGCAAAATAGAGATTGGCTTATGGGACTGCCAAAGAAGTTGAAATGAAGGAAACCACAGAAAAGTGAGACCCAAATTCTCTGTGCAATATTTCCTTTATGTCATTTGCCAACTTCTAAGATGCTCATAAATAGGGTGAGATGCTAACAAATAAGAAAAAAGAAGCATCAAGAAAGTTAAAATGCCAAGTAGAGATTCCAACAGTCTCACAGTGATGCAGAAAAATGCTTGGAGTGCAGGTCCCAACAAGTTTAAAAACTTGGTAAACACTCCATCCTATCTGAGATGCCAGAAGGGCCATGCCTTTGCCATCAGGGTGTGAGTCCAAAATGTACCTGAATTTGAATAGCTGAAATTCAGGCTTGATGGAATAAGGATGATCTTCCGCAAAGTTGTCTGCCTGCCAGAAGAGCATAAAAGTCTTTCACTTGAAAATAATATCAATAAATGTATCTATGTTTTCCAAACACAGTATCTGCATCAACCAAATTAACAGATGTGTCAAGAAATAGAAACAAATGAATGAAAAAAGGGAAAAAGAAACCAGACCACATATTATCCACATATTTCAGGGATTTTAAAATAATTAAAACTAACATTTTTTAAATAAAAATAAAAAACCAAAAAGTTTACCAGAAAATTGGAACATAGATAAAGATGCAAGTGTAAATAAGAAACAGGGAAGGCCTGACCTGTGGTGGCGCAGTGGATAAAGCTTCGACCTGGGAACACTGAGGTCGCCAGTTCAAAACCCTGCACTGGTCTGGTCAAGGCACATACGGGAGTTGATGCTTCCAGCTCCTCCCCCCTTTCTCTATTTCTCTCTCTCTCTCTCTCTCTCTCTAAAATGAATAAAAAAATAAAAAGAAATTAAAAAAAAAAGAAACAGGGAAATTTAAGAACTAAAATAAAGAGTTTCATAATGGGTTTTAATAATACATTAAATCCAGAGAAAGAGTGAAATGAAAGATTTGTCAGTAGAAAATATATACACCACGCACTGAATGAACGCACCATATTTACAGCCCCACCAGAGGGATGGGCGAGTATCCCACCATCCATGCCACTCCCATGGCCACATCAGAGCTAGTGGGTATGTGCAGCTCACAAGGAAGGTGCCCCTTGAGTGTCAGGTGATGGTGGCCAAGAAGACTGCGTGCGTTTCTGGGCCCCACAGCTCTAAAACAATCAGAGAGGCAGTTCAAGAGCCAACAAGACTTAGTGCAAGGACAAAGGATAAGGTCTCTACAACACAGCCCCACTCTTGCAGTCAATGAGACTGGGAGAAATAGCTGTGTCACCTCATACATGAAAACACACACACACAATCAAGCAAAATGAGGAACAAACTAATAGGTTCCAATGAAAACACAGGATAAAAATCCAGATAAATCACCTTTGAAATGGAGATAGTAATTTACCTGACCAAGAGATCACAGTAATGATCATAAAGATGCTCACAAAACTTAAGAGGAAAATGAAAGAACATAGTGAGAGCTTCAACAAAAAGAAAGAATATATAAGAAAGTACCAAACAGAAGTCATAGAGATGAAGAATACAATAAATGAAGTGTTATAAAGGATGACTATATAGATAAGCCTACATGTTAAAAGTTTAAGGTACACATAAACACATGCACATACATATATGCATATTAACATGCATATACATATATATACATAGATATATATGTGCTTCATATATATGCTTAAAATATATGAAAAATTATAGCACAAAGGTCTAAAGAGGAAAGAAAATAAAATTAAAATGCTGTACAACTATATTATACAAAAAATGATAAAACCATTCATTTAAGACATAATGTGATTTCTAAGCTTACTAATAAAATAATAATGAAAGAATTAAGTAGGAAGCTAATAAAGAAAGGATAAAAATTAATACTAAAAACATTTGGTCAAAAGTTACAAAATTGCACTTGTAAGATAAATAAGACCTGGAAATGAAATGTACAGCATAGTGACTATACTGAATACTGTATTGTATATTTGAAAATTATTAAGACAGTAGATTTTAAAAGTGCTCATCACAAGGAAAAAGAAATTTGGGTCTACGGTATGTCCTGTGATGGGTTTTGACTAAACTTACTGTGGTAATTTACAATATACATACATGTCAAATCATTATAGCAAACACCTACAACTAATGTAATGTTATATGTAAATACATCTCAACTTAAAAACATATAAAAGGTAGGATAAATGTATAATCTGAACGGAAGCTAAAGATCATTAAGGAGAGAGTAAAAGAATGCAATCTTCAACTACTGAAACAATTTTTACCAGTCTGAGAAAAGATGTAATAAGGTTATAAAGGCATTAAAATACTACAACTAATAATAACAACAATAATAAGACATTTGATTAATGTAAAGAAACTAAGGCCAAGAAAAGAGGAACAAAAAACAAATGGGACAAAAAACAAGCAGTAAAATATTAGACTTGATTTCAATGTGTCAATAATTATATAATATAGAAACAGATTTAAACCTCAGTTAAAAATGTTATCAAACTGGATTTTCAAAAATTATATGGTTGTTTATAAGCAACTATTTTAAATATAAGTATATTAAAAAGTTGTAAGTGAAAAGGGTAAATACTAAACAATAAAAAGTTGATACAGCTATACAAATATCAAATAGATTAGACTATAAGGCAAGAAATACAACTACAGAAAAAAAAAATACAGCTAGAGAAAGACACATTTAGCAATAATATAAAGGGCAATTCAAGAGGTATAGTTAGAAAGTGTAAAACTAAATGCACCTAAAAATCATAGCCTCAAAATACATATAGAGAAATTATAAAATTAAAAGAAAAAATAAATCACAATCACACTCGGAAAATTTAACTTATCCATCAGTAACTAAGAGAGGAAGCAGATAAAGTTTCAAGAATATAGAAGATCTGAACAACTACATCAGCAGGCTTGATCTAATTTATATCTATAAACCATAACATCAAACAATTACAAAATATACAGCTCACAGAAATTAGGGAATATTTTATCACTTTATATTCATTTTGAAGTATCCCTTAATTTTTGTGAGCAGTATATATGATCTATTCTAGTATATCTGGAACATTTACTAAAAAAGACCACATGCTACAACATAAGCAAATTTTAACAAATTTGAAAGGACTAAAATCATATTTTATCTTATCACAATGGAATTAAGCTAAAAATAAAAGAAAGAGAACTAAAATATCTCCAAATGTTTGGAAAGTAACCAGTGTGCTTCTAAATAACCCATGGATTGAAGAACAAATCACAATGGAAATAAAATACTTTCAACTTCAGGTACTGTCACACATGTTGGTAGTCACACACTCTAGAATATTGGATGGTTGATGGTATCTAATACAAATAAACACACAAAAACTCCATGTCTCAGAAATTCCACTTCTAGTTATATACCCAACATATGTAATTGCATATATTTGTGCATCAGAGGGCATGTACAAGAATTTCTAGGGCAACATATTCTTAATAGCTAGAAAGCAAAAAAATATATATATACAAATGTCCATTTAAAAGAATAAGAAAAGTCTGGCATATACATACTATATTATATAGTCATGCAAATAAATGAATTGCATTCATGCAAAAATATGCATGATTCTCAGAAGCATAATACTAAGCATTATAAACTCAATAAGCCAGATACACACACACACACACACACACACACACACACACACACACACACACACAACTGGTTATTGATATAATTAAATGCTAGCCAAGTCATGTATAGTGTTTGAAGCCAGGATGAAAATAGGGCAGACTGGAGGGGAAAGAGTGGTCCAAGTAGTGACTACATGCCTATGTTCACTGTACAAGAGTTCACTAAACTTTACACTTATAATTTCAATGTTTTCTATACATATTTTCAATAAAATACTTATTAAATGACTAAGTAAAATGATTTTTAATAAACAAATAATAAAAATAGAACATTTTAAAACAGGGGATGAAGCTAACGTTGTGCTTAGAGGGAAATTTGTTGACTTAAATGCATATGTAGAAATAGACTAGATATTAAAATTAAAGATTTAAACTCATCCCATGAAACTAAAAAAATAAATACAAAGTAAAAAAGTACAACACAAAATAACTAGACATAAGAGTAAACATCAATGAAATAGAAAATTAACAAAAAAGGGAAAAATTCAACAACGCCAAAAGTTTTTCTTTGAAAGGTTAATGAAATAAATAAAATCTTAGGAGGCAGTTTGATAAAGAGAAAAAATATATACAGATGAAAACAGGAAAAATCACTACAGAGCCTAAAGATACAAAAATTTAAGGTGGTATTACCTCAGTAAAGCTGAATTTTTTTTAAAAAAATGTTAAAATGTCATTATTAAACTGGTGGTTAAAAATGTCAAAATTTAGATAAAAGGGTCAATTTATTAGAGAACACAATTTACGGAAACAAGTAAGTAAAAAATCTGAATAACCTTTGTATTTGTCAGGTTTCTGCTAAAATTATGACAGATAACAAAACAAGTCCTATATTTAAATGACTTATAACAACCCTGCTTATAAGCCTCCAGATTGACTATAGCTAGCTCTGTTGAAGTTGGCTGAGATCAGCTTCTGTTGACTCCTAGACTTCTGGATTGGGTATAGTCTGCCATGTATTTCCTCAGTCTGGGACCAGCAGCTATGCGAAAATAAATTCTTCTATGGTAGATGACAAAGAGTCAAAACAAAATTACTCAGACAAATTTTAATCCTCTGCTGGAGTCACATATTTTAATAATCCGTTTGCTAAAGCAAGTCACATGTCTAAGCCTAGTAACAATGGGTTAGAGAACTATAGTACACTGCTTGCTAAAGAAGGAGGCAATGAAAAGGGGCATGGTTTTTAATAATATTAATGGGGGGAAAGATTTAAGAAAAAATATTAAATTTACTGAAGTACTATGTTTTTTAAAGGAATTAAATATGTAAATTAAAACCTTCCTTTAAAGATATCCTAGACCAAGTAGCTTCACTAGTGAATTCACACATTCACTTTATGAAGATTCTAACACAAAGTCTTTCAGAGAATATATGGGGGGGGGGAGAAAGCGAGAACTCTCTCCAAATCATTCTTTGAGTCTAGCATAACCTTGATATGAAAACCTGATAAAGACATTACAAGAGAGGAAGCCAATAGGCCAATGTCTTTCATGAATATAGATGTAGAAGTTCTAAACCAAATATTACCACATCAAATCAATTTTGTTGTTGTACAACAGATTATTATACATCAGTGGAAAGAATAAGTAATTGCTAAATACAATAATATGAATAAGATATGTTTGAGTAAAGGAAGCCATATTCAAAAGGGTATATATAGTATAATTCCATTTACAAGCAATTCTAGAACAAGCAAATTAATCTGAAATGACACAGTTCAGATTACCACAGTTACCTTTGGGTAACCAGCAATGTTCTATATTTTGGTCAGGGTAGTGGCTACACTGGTGTGTTGATTTGTTTAAATTTATTGAGCTGTATATCTGAGACTAGAGTATTTTATTCTTTGTATGCTAGTCTTCAACTTAATAATAATAATAATAATAATAAAGGTTTGCAAAAAGTTCCCACTAACATTTATGACTCCCTGAGGAGATTCTGGATAACAGTTGTTAGTATCTCTTTGAGCTTTAAAACTTTGTGATTATACTGCCAATTTTTACTAGTTGATTAGAATCTTTACTATGTCTCCTTAACAACAGCAAAGCACACTAGCAACAGCACTTAAAGCTTCAGATAATAGAGAATGCATCTAAAAATAGGTGTAACAGCTTAACTGAGAAAAACACTTGAAAGACCATAAATTAAAATCTCTTTAGTGCTTTAATTAGGACAATAGCATATTTTTATGCCAACGTTCAACAAAAACACTAAATATTACCAAGCCAGGTTGGTAGACAAGTATATGATATTTTACCTCTAGAGGAAAGCTGCATCTAAATGTCAAATTACGTAACTGAATGTCTTACCCTCTGCAGTTTCAAAGGAATAGAAATGCCAACAGCATAGTTCCTGAAATTTAGAGACATACAATTTATGATATAGTAGAAAAAGCACAGAATCAAGAGTGTGAAAATCTGTGTGCTAGTCCTGGCTATGTTACTTATTAGTTGCATGAGTTTGGAAAAATAATGTAAAGTCTCCAAGTTTTGTTTCCTTGTGTGCAAAGTTGGTATGAATATGATGTACCTCCCACTATTATCAGACTACGTATAAAGCACATCTAAAATCACCCTATTATTATCATGATTATGATTATTCATTTACCTTGATGATTTTGAAACACTTTAATTTTGCTTTTAAGGTTCCTGTCCCATCAACCCAAACTATTTGGAAAATTTGAAAATCTACACGAATTACTCTGTGCAAATGAAACTACATCCTAGAGTTGTGTTCTAAGCATATACTTGTGCAACACATCGCAGGAGATTACCTGAGATCATTCTCTTTCCAACATAGAACAACTAACTCTCATATATATGTGTATAAATACCTCTTCTCTAATTTTTTTCTTCAAGAAAAAGTGAGGGACTATTACATGATCCAACCAATTCAACATCAGCTGTCTTCCAAACTGATTCTCTCTGTTAACTGTGGCACATTTAGAAGAGCTCCCCAATTTTCAATGTAACTGTGCTTTCCCATATCTAAGTATAATTTTGAACCCCATGTCACTAAGTCAATCTGGCCAATCTCATGTTCCCCAGCTTCTTCAGACTTAGCTCTCCATTTCTGCCAGAGCCAGCTAGCCTACAGCCACACACCTAGCTCCCGAACGCTTCTTTGCCCCCGTCAGCCTGGTTCACTCCTATGCACATTCTGAGACTGAGCCCAGGAGTCATTTCCACCAAGAAGCGTTATTAACCCCCAGCTTACACAGGTACATCCTCTATGCTCTCTCTAGCTCTCTGCAACCTGCATGTTTTATTCACAGTAATTATCATCCTATATTGTTAAATGTTTCCTTATTCGTTTGCATCCCTCCTTCCTCCAAATGAAAAATTCTTAAGGATAAAAGTTCTTTTTATTATTCTTTGTATCCTGGCATTCAGTAGGCTCCTACTGTACATTTGTACTAAATAAATGAGTAAGACAAATGAGTGAATCCATGAATAAATAAAATAATGAATATATGGTGCTCACTCATTCCAGCCTCCAGGACTTTGTTCTCCCCATGTGGGTCTCTCTAGATTGTTCCCCTCTACCTGCCCAAGTCCTACCCTTCATTCATTTCCTACTAAAGTTTTATCTTCTACATTCTAGAGTAGAAGGACTGAGGATATAACAACAAATAATGCACCTGCACTCCCAAGGGCCTTCCTGTAGATTGGGGGAGGGGCAGGTGTAATAGTCCTGTGTGGCCAGGACCTAGTGGAGTGAAATTATGGAGTCTGTGGGCTCACAGGGGAGGACCAATCCTAGCCTGGAAGAGCTTCTAACCTTCTCAAGAAGACTTTGCATGACCTAAGACTTTAAAGACAGGTAAGATTTCCAGGTAAAGGGGGAAAACTGGGGATCATGTCGAACATTTCAGACCAAAAAACTATGAACATAGAAATAGAGATGTGAAATGGGATAGTGTAGGTAGCGGTGGATGCTAGAATCAAACTTCAGTAAAGTTCAGTGACCTGTTTAGGACCAGTTTGATTAGTGAAAAAGTTGAGTCTAGACCCCAGGTTTTCTATTTCCAAGTCCAGTACTACTTCCATTATCCCAGAAAATATTATTGTTACATTGCATGTGACTACCTGTATGACTTTCCAATAAAGGTATGCCAAAGTGTGATGCTTTGTGTCTTTAGCTAGTGGGCCCTGACCCCCAGGACTTCTTTCTCAATAGTTGGAGCATATCTCAAGAAGATTTTAGCAGTTCACTTACTTGAAGGTCAAAAGTTACCATCTAGCAAGACATTTATAGTTTGCTAGAATTCTGTGAAATGTGCAAACCTTCATAGCAGCTTGATGTCCTAATAGTGACTCAATGAAGCAACGTGAACAAAGTCCAAATATCACCCAGTGGCGAATTGCTCTGACAACATATCCTCTAAAGAATAACTATTCTAAACTGCTAAAAAACAACAGCAGCAAAAAAACACAACAAAACAAATAAAACCCAACAAGGTAATTGTGCCTTCTAAAATAAATGATTTATCAATCAAGACCCTCAATAATGTTCCAATTATCCCAAATTTGCCAAAGTATATTTAAAAATAAAAACACAGGTCGCCTACTGCAATACACAATTGCTAATGCCTACTAAGTGCTAGTCATTCTGTGCTTATTAGCATTGTTTCTAACAATTATGTAAATGTTAATCTCTTAATATTTTAGTTGAGAAAACAGAGAGATATCAAGACATATTCCTGAGGTCACAGAGAGAGACAAGATTCAAACTTGAGTCTGTCTGATTCTACAGCCAGTAATATTTTTGGTAACTCTAACTGTGCAACTCTGCAGGTCCTCCCCATTGCTCCCCATCCAAATTTAGTGACTATGGTTGTGGGATTATCAAGAAAGTCCCAGACAAAGGGGAAGGGGACCCTAGTTATTTAACCACTAATTTTCTGTGTGATCTCATATTCCCATGAAGATGAGCATGTCTAAATGATTCCTAAGGCCTTTACTAGTTCTGACAGTCTGTGACTCTGTGAGATCTTCAAATATTCTTATATAACAACATCCCCATGAAAAGGTCTTGGCCCTGCGAGTTGCCTGTAGTGGGTAGATAGGAGGATAAAACCCTGGAGAAATTGAATTGAGTTCTCTGGGCTTATCAAAGTGGAAAAATATAGGCACCTAGCTTCCAAAAACTGAAGGAGTAAGTTCTTGGGAGATGAACTAAGTTAAGGCAAAAAGGTTCCTTGCATCAACACTGTCAGCAGCAACCTCAGTCAGTGTCCCAAACGCAGTGAAGAAAATACGCTGTTGGTTTTGCTGAAGATGATAGGACCTATCAACCAAGTGGTACATTAGACTCTATATTAGAGCGGGACTAGGGTCAAAAGAGCTAATATCTATCTTACCCTAGAGATCCAGGCTGGCCAGTAATTTTAATGGTTCTTTCCCTGACTATGTAAAAGGCCAAAGGCATTCCATAAAAAGCCAAGGTAGCTCATCTCTTTAATTCAATTTCTGCAGATTTTGACTTCTCTGACAATGACCTTCTGGCTTCCTCATTTTTGTCTGATCCCTAGTTTCTGTTCCATTGCCTCACATCTGGACAAGAAAAGCTTTCTTCATTCACTTTGTTTTATATATGCCAGATACATGCTTCTTAATCTGAAAGATGAGTAAAATTTCAAAAAGAAAAAAAAAAGGTTTGGGGCAGGGAGGAGGAGAAAGTTTCAGACAAAGTCTCAGTGAAGAGGACAGGCTAAGCAAGGAATTAAGAACAGTTCAGTATGGCTAGAATGCAGGGTATTCTGGGGAAGTTGCAAGGGATGTAGCTGGAAATGTGAAGCCCAGGATAACAGCAGCTCTGGAATAGACAGTCCTGATTCAGCCACCTTCTAGCTCTGTGACCAATCTCAGTTTCTTTATCATTAAGATGAAGATAACACCTATTCCTGTAGCCCTTGGTATCTATCTCTTAGTAGGTGCTTACACAGTCACTGAATCTGAATCCTGGAATAAAAAGGAAAAACGGGAACTGAAAAAGGAGGAGGCAGTGGAATGTACAAGAAAAGGTGGATATTTGTAGTTGTCTAGGGATCCCATTCTGGCATCCAATAGGATGACAGGGACAGGCTCTGTTCAAGTGCCCAAGTCCTATGCCAATTCTAGTTTACCAAAATTCAGGGCACAGAATCACTGCAGCAGCTTCCTCACGCCTCCTGCTGCTAGTTCTGCACAGAGCCCTAAGAAAGTTGTCAGCCATGAGATTCTTTCCCCTCCAATGCAAACACACATGGCACAGGCATATGATTCCCATCTAGATCCACCCCCGACTTCCGGCCAGGAGGCTGCTGTGTAGGCAGGACCGTCTGCCTTTGAATTTGCCAGCCTAACCTGGTACCCAGAGCCAGCCCTCTTCAAGCAGAAACACACAGATCTGGCAAAATTTATGCTTGCATAAATTTCTTTCAGGGGCCTATCTATCACTACCTTTCCTGTCAGAAGAAGTTGCCTGGGTCAGGAACAACTTTGCACGAACCAAACAAATGGGCATTTATTTATGGAAGAGAATGGGCAGCCTTTCCTTTAATCCAAGGAACAGATGCTGGCCCAGGAGGCGAAGGCACTGAAAGTCACACCCATCAGTCTAAGGCCATAGGGCCAGGAATTGTTATTCAAGGCAATGGACCCCCCTCCCCTCAGGTTCCCTGATGGCATTAGTGCCCAGCCACTGCAAAGTTATTGCCATCATCATGTCTGCTGGATTTTATGCACCAGTCAATTTGGCAGCATTCTTTCTATTTGCAAACAGATTGCAAAATAAGAAGCCCAGGAAGGATGCAGGCTGGCCAGGCTCCAAGGACCTTTAGCAGCAGCGATCATGCTAAATCAGGGTTGCATCCTACACCCTGAACAACAGCAGGTACTGGCACTGCTTCCCAATGGCTCTGGATCACCAGGGTGCCTGGCCTCTCTTCCCTCCTGGAATAAGCCTCCTAAGAAAAGGGAGAGGGCAGGACTTCTTGGGAAATTATAAGCATGAATCTAACATTGGGGTCCTAAACTATTCATAGGTTTCCTGACATGAGGGCTTTAATTCCATAAAAATTGGTCTGGAATAGAGCACAAACAGAAATTTTTATTGACTTCTTATCCTCTAAGGCCGGGGTGGGTCCTCAAACTTTTTACACAGGGGGCCAGTTCACTGTCCCTCAGACTGTTAGAGGGCTGGACTATAAAAAATAACTATGAACAAATCCCTATGCACACTGCACATATCTTATTTTAAAGTAAAAAACAAAATGGGAACAAATACAATATTTAAAATAAAGAACAAGTAAATTTAAATCAACAAACTGACCAGTATTTCAATGGGAACTATGGGTGCGGATGCATCCTGTGCTCCTCTCACTGACCACCAATGAAAGAGGTGCCCCTTCCGGAAGTGCGGTGAGGCTGGATAAATGGCCTCAGGGGCCACATGCGGTCCGTGGGCCATAGTTTGGGGACCCCTGCTCTAAGGGTCTAAACTTACCATCTCTTTTCTGCCTTAGTCTGTCATTCATGGTCCTCCACGATCTAGTCACTTGTGTGTATCTGCCTTCTCTCCTGAACTGATGCTTTTTTTTGTTTCCATGAGCCTTCATTCAGTCTTTTGTTCACTTATCATCAAACATGAGCAAAGAATAAAACCATAAAGACAGCAGCCACTGCCATTTACTAAGTAAGCTCTTATTGTGCAACAGGTTCTGTGACAAGTCCTTTACACACATTTTCTAGCTTAATCCTAAAGAAATAAAACCCAAGAAGTAGGTTCTATTATCCCCATCTCATACTTCAGAAAACTGAGGCGCAGAGATTGTGCCTTGCCTAAGATCATAAAACTAGTATGTGAGTGTCTGAACTGAAATACCATTATTTCTTAAATTATGTATTGCTTGAATTCTATAATAGGTCTTACTGTCCACCTTCTACAGATGGGAGAACACGTTCAGAGCTTGAGTAACATACCCACAGTCATATAGTTTGTGGCAGACTGGAACTCCAGATACAACCTGTCTGGTTCCAAAGCACTTTGTCTCAACCTTTACCACTCATCTGCAAAATGGAAATTAAATTAGCTACCACCCCCCTCCCGAGGAAGAGAAAAAAACATCTGTTTCATCTAACTCAGTGACTAAAATAAGACAATTTATGAAAAGACACTAAAGAGCAAGGCAATATTTGAAGCTAGTTACGGTTTGAATCACTTACTTCACATGGTAAAAATATCTTTTATTACTTTACTTTAGTAGGCAACTTTCTTTTTCTTTCTTTTCAAATTGTGTACTTATTATTTCCTATTCTGTCTTTTCATATTAGATAGGACTTATAATACATACAGTGATGAATGGCCATAGTGACAGGGACAGCCTAGCCTTGTTCCTGATCTTAAAAGTTCAGTTTTTTCACCATTAAATATGATGCTAGTTATAGGTCAGTGGTTCTTAACCTTTTTTGAGATACCGAACCCACCAGTTTTATATGCGCATTCATCGAACCCTTCTTTAGTGATAAATAAAATATGATTTCTTTTTCCAAATTCAAGACATAGGTATATGTTTTTCTACTGCTGCACAAAATGAGCCGTGCATGATCATCGTCACCTTGCTCAAAGAACAAAACCAACAAAGTGCATGAACTCACAACAAATTACGGTATTACTTTATTCTGGCCTCAGCTGCAGAGGCTTCTCTGAACCCCTGAGACCGACTCATCGAACCCCTAGGGTTCGACAGAACCCAGGTTAAGAACCACTGTTATAGGTACTTTGGTAGTGTAGATATTTTTTATCAAGTTGAGGGAATTCCCCTCTAGTCCTTAAAGAATTTTTTTAAATCATGAATGGGTGTTGAATTTTGTTGATTATTTATTTACCTATTTATTTATTTTTGTGACAGAGGCAGAGAGAGGAACAGATAGGGACAGACAGTCAGGAAGGGAGAGAGATGAGAAGCATCAGTTCTTCATTGCAGCTCCTTTGTCTATTCAGTTGTTCACTGATTGCTTTCTCATATGTGCCTTGACTGGGGGGCTACAACAGAGTGAGTGACCCTTTGCTCAAGCCAGCAACCTTGGGCTTTAAGTCAGTGACCTTTGGGCTCAAGCCAGTGACCCAGTGCTCAAGCTGGCAACCTCGGAGCCTCAGCCTGGGTCCTCTGTGTCCCAGTCCGATGCTCTATCCACTGTGCCACCACCTGGTCAGGCTCAATTTTTTTTTTCTTTAGCTCATTGATGTGGTAGTTTACATTAATTTTCAAATGCTGAACCAGTTTTACATATCTATAATAAATTCCACCTGGTCAAGGAATATAATTCTTTTTATACATTATTGGATTTAATTTACTAATTTTTTGTTCAGGATTTTTTGTATCTATGTTCATGAGAGATATTGGTCTATAGTTTTCCCTTCCTGTAATGCTTTCATCTGGTTTTGGTGACAATTTTGCTTTTTATTATATAAGGAAGGTAAATATTATTGTTTAAACACTCTGAGCAATTTGTGTACTTCCCTAGAAATAAAAGTTTGGGAGTCAAGTTCCAGATCTAGCCTGTAACTGCCGAGGTAGCAAAGAGAAAGAGCAGGACTGTGGAGTCACAAACCTGGGTTTCAACCCAGTTCTGCCATTACGCTGTGACCTGATCAGTATTTAACCACATCAGACCTCTGTTCCTTAATAGGGCAAATAGGAAGCAATAATTCCTTCCTGGCAATGTTATATTGAGATTATAAAAAAATAAATCAAAACCAAATTGGAAGCTGAATATATGTCATTAAAACATGAGAAAAGGACATTTTTACTTCATTATTTTTAAAATCTAATTTTATAATAAACTCAGAGATGAGTTGGTATGCCTATGTAGCTGTTCCCTTAAAAGGAAACTCACAGGTCTCCATTAACAGCCTCATATTCCCTGTATGGGCAAACATGATTTTCCTAAAACACAAATCTGTTTGTTTCATTCCTTCTGTAACTCCCTGAATGACTTCCCATTGTCTTTAGGAAGAATTCCAAGTTCTTTAACATGGCAGTTGGTGCCCTATATGATCATCACTGTCTACCTTCTCAGACTCATCTCTTCCATTTGTGCGCTCGAATTCAGCCATGGAAACAACAGCTAGCTCATTATGCTGTTGTGCGTATTCTGCTAAAATTCCTTCTTGGAACTCTGTGCCTAGCTAATTATTTTTTAATGCTCGAAACCCAACTTTGAATTCCCCTCCTCCAGGAAACTTTCCTGGCTCTAAGTTGTGGTTAGAAACCCTGCCTGGGTGCTTGCATTACTGTGCTTGCCTCTCACAACTTTAATGACTATGATTTAACTACCCGGGTATAATCTCTTCCTCCCACTGGATTGTAAACTCCTTGGAAACAAGATCCATGTCATGTTCATTTGTGGTACACAATGGTTCTCAGATAACGTTTGCTAATTTAATAAAAAATTAAAGGTCCACAGATGGCTTTTATTTTCTTTCTTTCTTTTTTTTTTTTAGAGTGACAGACAGACAAGCAGGGAGATGACACGTATCAATTCTTATTTGTGGCACTTCAGTTGTTCATTAATTGCTTTCTCATATGAGCCTTGATTGGGGGCTCCAGCTGATCTAGTTACCCCTTGCTCAAGCCAGTGATCACAAATTATTGCTGGCTGTGGAATAATTAGATAGACCTCTGCTGATTTCCTCTCCAGAGGAAAAACAGGCAGGTAATTCCTTATTACAAGGTGAACCTTCCCCTTTCCTTCCTCTCCCTTTTCCCTGTTTAGTAGTAACTGAGTAGTAATTATGAGAACATCTCTGCTATCATTATTGACATAGGTACAAGAAAAACTCTAGGAATTGATGAACAATGGTACATTTCCCACCTTTCTTTCAAATGCACTTTTATTTTTACATTAAAAATATCCTCACATAGATAATGTCTTAACAGTTTTAAAATATCTAGATTTTATTTTTCGAGAGGAACACTTGAAACATAATTCTAGAGTTGGAAGAAAACTTAGAGACTATCAGTTCGATTCCCTTATTTTATATTGGAGAAACTGAAGTTCCCATAGGAAAATGTGACTTCCCTAAAAGTTCCAGAGAGAGGGTGGGCCACCGGCAGTGAAAAGAAAGCATATACGGACTTATGAAGATCTTAGGTACACACCTCCCTAAGTTCAGTTTTTACTCTAAAATATCCTGTTAATAACACTGGGGAACAATTTTTTTTTTCTGTTGCATGAGGTTTTAGAACGTTTTCTATATATTTCTGCATTGCTCATTCCAAATCTGAAATCCGTTTTTTGGTGCATGCTCTAGTTTTTGTGCAATTTTAATATATTTTGATACAGTTAATGGCATGCATTGGTTTTTAAATTGGAGTTAAAGGGCAACGACTCTTGGGTTGAACATAACCACAAGGCAATTAATGTTTTACAGACATCACTTTTACATAATTGTAGTTGTTTTTAAATGTAAAAAATTATTATCTGATAAAAAAACACCCTTTTATTTTGTTCTAAAATTGAATCATGGCTTCTTTGAGTAGGCGTAAATGTAAGAATAGTCCTGACACCTTCTGTTATATATGTGGCTGTTACACACTTCAACATCAAAGGTGCAATATTTTATCATTTGTGACATGTGCATATATTGCCTATTTTCAAGTTCCCCTTGGCGATCAAGACAAGAATTGGGCTCCTCATATTGTGGTCATAATTGTGAGGAAATGCTTTGTGACTAGATAAAAGGGAAAAACAAAGCAATGCCTTTTTTGTATCCCCATGGTTTGGCCTGAACCTAAGGACCACAACAGTGACTGTTATTTCTCTCTGATCCATACAAAGGGCATCGGCAAGAAAAAATGGCATATGATCGCATATCCTAATATTCCTTCGGCAACACGACCTATCCCACACTATGAAACACTCCCGGTTCCAGTTTTCAATGGTTTTATTTCTTCTAAGGACAAAGAAAGTGAACATGGTGATCAAGTGTATTTTCTTAAGATGCATGAGGAAATGATTGTAGAATCTGAAGGGTCTTCTTCTGATGCCAGCCAGTCATTAACCCCTCAGCAGTTTAGCCAACCTGAATTGAATGACTTAGAAAGAGATTTGGGCCTATCAAAGAAAGCAGCTGAGTTAAGAGCCTCCAGGCTTCACAAAAAGAATGTACTTTGCCAGTCAACTAAAGTATCCCATTTCAGGAAGTGTGAACAAATTTTTGTGGACTTTTTTTCCAAAGACACACTTTGTTTATTATCATGATATCAGTAGTCTTCTCAGCCAGCTAGGTGATACCACTTACAATCCAACAGAATGGCGGCTATTTCTTGACAGCTCTAAATAGAGTCTGAAATGTGTTCTCCTACACAACAGTAATGTTTATGCAGTGGTTCCAATTGGTTATTCAACTCATCTGTAAGAAGATTATAATGACATAAAAATTGTCCTTGACTTTCTGAAATATGAGGAGCATAATTGGATCATTTGTGTGGATCTCAAATGGTAAATTTCCTGCTAGGACAACAGAGAGCTTTCACGAAGTATTCTTGCTTTCTGTGTTTGTGGGACAGCCAAGCTTGGGAGAAACACTGGACACAGAAGGAGTGGCTGAAATGTGAAGCTCTGGAAGTAGGGGTGCAAAATATTGTGAATGAACCTATAGTTATTTGAGACAGGATCATTTTCCCCTCACTTCACATCAAACTTGGCTTAATGAAGCAGTTTGTTCAGGCTTTGAATAGAGAAAGTGAATGCTTTCAACATATTATTTCTGCTTTTCCTGACTTGTCTTTGGAAAAGATAAAAGCAGGTTTATTTGATGGACCTCAAATTTGAACCCTCATATGTGATGAAGAATTTGCCAGAAAGATGAATAAGGAGGAGAAAGCAGCATGACACTGTTTTGTGGCAGTTACAAAGAACTTCCTTGGCAACAAAAAAGAAGAAAACTATAAACTTCTGCTTCAAAGGATGCTGTTGGCTTTCCACGATATTGGATGGAACATGAGCATTAAGATTCAGTTCCTGAACAGTCAGTCACCTTGATAGGTTTCCCGAAAATCTTGGAGCTGTTAGTGATGAGCAGGGAGAACGCTTTCATCAAGATCTAAAGATGATGGAAGAGCATTATCAGGGGTGATGGGACCAAAATATGATGGCAAACTACTGCTAGAGCATCAAATGAAATTGTCCTCAACAAGTACACAAATGCAAGAGCTACACATGCAAAATTTTGCCTGAATAGAATTTAAATAAGTTTTGCTCAAATTTTATGATTAAAGTAAGTGTTTTAATATGTTTTATTTCAAAATTGTAGACAAATTCTGATGCAATCATATCTTTTAGTGTATTAGTGTATTTACTGCATTATATAAATTATTATATTTTTACAAAGATGATGCCCAAGAAGACATTCTACTTCATTATGTTAAACTAAATGTTGAAAATTCTACAATAAGATGAAAATCTAAAATCTTGAACTGCAAAAAAACTGTAGCTTACAGAGAAAAATTAATGTCAGATTTAAGACCAGCACACTCAAATTAGGTAAGAACAAGTATTTTTGTGGATGCAAAAATTTTGTTCCCCAGTGTAATGCCTGCCACACAGTACATGGTGAGGATTAATAGGGTTCATATATAGAAAACACTCAACTGCCTAACATACACTAATTTTACTCTAAGTAAGTTATTTTTATTATCATTTATGCTAAATAAGGACTACAAGCTAAGGTCCTTGTTCTTTCTGCTATCAAATGCAGTCTTTTAAAAGTAAACTCACACCCTGGCCTAATAGCTCAGTTGGTTAGAGCACTGTTCCAAGGCACAGGGGCTACTGGTTTGTTCACTGATCAGAGCACATATACAAACATCTATGTTCCTGTCTCTCTCTCTTTTCCTTTCTCTCTCACTAAAATCAATCAATAAAAATATTTTTAAAATAAATAAAAATAAAGTAAGCTCACATTTCTACCAAAGAGTATAGTTGTCAAATCCTTATGACAAAGAGAGACAGAGAGAAAGAGAAGTGGGGAAGGAAGGGGGAAAAGGAGGAAGGAAAGCAGATTTCAGCATAAAGAATTAAATTTGGTGTCCCTGGCCAGTGGTAGAACATTGGCCCAGCATATGGATGTCTTTGGCTTGATTCCCAGTCAGAGCACACAGGATAAGCACCCATTTTCTTCTTCACTCCTCCCTCTCTCACATTTCTCTCTCTCTTTTATCTCTCTCTTCCCCTTCCACAGTCATGGTTCGATTGGAGCGAGTTGACTCTGGGCACTGAGGATGGCTCCATGGCCTCTGCCTCAGGTGCTAAGAAGAGTTTGGTTGCTAAACCACAGAGCAATGTCTCATATTGGCACAGCATTGCTCCCTAGTAGGTTTGCTGGGTGGGTCCCCATCAGAGTGTGTGCAGGAGTCTGTCTCTCTGCCTCCCCTGCTCTCACTGGATTAAAAAAAAAAAAGAGTTAAATTTGGCACAGGTACATTTTATTGCTCAATCTAAGATTCCGTACACATGGACACGCAGGGACTCCGGTCTGAACTATTTTGCTAGAAAACCCGTGGGAATTTGTTGCTTGAGGAATCCCTGATATAGTGGCTGAAGAAGACAGGCAGGTGCAGGAGAGAGATACAGGGGTCACCTGGTTATAATGGTTATCACTGCCCAACTCTACCTAAAATATAGATAGGTGGATGGGACTTGAAAAATAGGCAGAAGTCACAAAGAAAATACATTATGATCACATGTTGAACCACTTTACTTTTATACAATAGCCCACAGGTGGCAGGTATGTTAAAGGCTGTTTTAGTTCTGACATCTATCCAAAAATGACTCTGTTATGCCCCACAATGAACTTCACTTTCAATATATAAAGGACACAGGCAATGTCTAAATGGGTAGAGTTATTGGTAAAATTAAAACTAAAATAAGTGGTGTATATAATGGTATTTCTTATAAATCAAATTATAAATCTTATACAGAATTATTACTAAAATATTTTCATAATTTTATCAACAAAAGATGGGTCAAATGTCAGCACATTATGAAATAAGGACCTAGTATAAACTATTCTATTTATTATAACTTTATATGGTAGCATATAAATATTAACAAATACATATATTACCTTATTGTACTTATTAAAATTTTAGTAAGTTACACTAAAGTTACTAACTGCACTGACATTTATTGAGAATCTTTTATATGCCAGCACTGTCTTAAATTCTTTACAGATATTAACTAACTTAATTTTCATGATGCTATAAAATAGGTACTGTTGTCATCAGTGTACATAATGGAAAACTGAGACCAGAGAAGTTAAATAACCAAAAATGATTTATTTTTCCAAAAATGATTTTTATTAGAGCTGATGTGTAAACCCAAGCAGCCTGGCTCCAGTCTCAACTTGTACAGCCAACTTCACTTAACAAAATTATTTCATTTTAATTTGTGGTATTATGCTAGCATTCATTCTAAGTTTCTCTTTAATTCAGTCAACTGACACACATACTGAAAGAATATGATCAACACTAACCTTATGCAGTTGATACTTTTATCACTGGTCTCAGAGGTAATAGAATTTCCTGATTCTTATTGTACAACATTGAGCTAGGTTCAGAATTCACATTTTGGTCCCCTGACCCTGGTTAATAAAAGGGATTTTCATCCTTCTTACTGTAGATTTAACATTTCTTTCTACCCCTACCCTGCAAATTCATATGTCGACATCCTAGCCCTCATGGTGATAAAATTAGGAGGTGGGATCTTTGGGAGATGATGAGATCATGAAGATATAGCCCCTTCATTAATGGGATTACAGCCCCTGTAACAGAGGTTCCAGAAACGTCTGTTGCTCCTACTATCATGTGAGGTTACACAGAGAAGATAGCCATCTATGAGGCAGCAAGTCTCACCAGTCAGCATGTCTGCTGGGTCCTTGATCCTGGACAACTAGCTTCCAGAGTTTTGAGAAATCCATTTCTGTGTTTTAAGCTCCCCAGCCCATGGCATTTTGTTACAGCAGTCCAAACAGACTAAGGCAGAAAACTGGTACCAACTGACAGGTGTGCTGCTGTAAAAAATACCTAAAACTGTGGAAGTGGCTCTGGAGCTGGGCAATGGCCAGGGCTGGAGGAGTTCTCAAGTGCATGCTGGGAAACATCCCACACTGCTGCCAGAGGACCGTGGGAGGTGGAAGATGAAGTGGGTTTACCATAGTTTCATATTATCTAAATTTTTTCTGTCTAAATTACATTTAATAGGTAAATGTACCTTTTCCAACTTACATACAAATTATTTTATTCTTAAAATTTTGTTTAGAAAATTAAATTTAACAGGGTAACACTGATCAATAAGAATACATAGGTTTCAGGTAAACATTTCTACAGCATTTGAATATTATCTAATTTTTAAGAAAAAAAATTTGCACACAAATTTTCTTGTTTTGTCTCTTTGTGTCTCTCTAGCTAGCAAGCTGTGGAGAGAAAGAAATAACATTGTGCCAACATGCTAATTGGTTATTTCTTTTCAATTGGGTTATGAGCAGTTTTTGTGTTCTTCATTTTAGTTATCTGTGTTTTTTATAATTTCCACATGAAATATGCACTGCATTTGTAAAAAGAAAAAAGAAGAAGAAGAAGAAGCCTGACCTGTGGTGGCACAGTGGATAAGATGTCAGATTGGAATGTTGAGGTCACCAGTTCAAAACCCTGGGCTTGCCCAGTCAAAGCACATTTGAGAAGCAACTACAAGTTGATGCTTTCTGTTCCTCCCTCCAGCTCTTTCTCTCTCTCTCTCTCAATTTAATAAATAAAAAATTTTTTAAAAAGAAAGAATATGATGTAGTGGCCAAAAGAAAAGGTTCTGGAGTCATCTGGCTATATATACCTTAAGCTAGTTTGTCTTTCTAAGCCTCAGTTTGTGTCTTTGTAGAATTAAATATTAGTTATTTCGAGGAATAAATGTGATAAGGACTGTTAAATATTTAACATGGTGCTTTCCCCACAATGATCAATAAGTAATAATATATCTTCACCATCACTATAAGATAGCTGAGAATTAAGGGAAAGGACCAAAGTTCATTTACCCCCAATGAGACATTATAGTCAGCACTGACAGGAAGTGGGAATAGGCTTAGAGATCCTCACAGTTGTATAGTAAAACAATGGCTAGCCCAACTGGGATTCTGATTTTGTGACTATAAATATCTCAATGCAAATTCAGAAAATAATCTTCAAACAAATTCAAACACACAAAAAAGCAGGTAGAGTCTGTGCGCTACCTCAGTTACACGTAATAATTGAGAAGACATCTGAAACACCCCCTTTCAGAAATATAACCCCCTTAGTGTAGGATAATATAACACTAAACTTTGTAAAGATGTCAGCTTCACCTAATAGTATAATTACTATATATGTCTGGCTCTTGAATATCTTTGTGTATATATAATTTTATTCCACTTCTAGTTCTTTATTTCAAAAATATTTTAAAAACAAGTCGCCAAAAGAAGTCAATTAGTCAATTGTTTAAACTATAATAATATATTTTCTTGAATTTCCTGATGAGTAACTGCTCAATGCCATTGGGCAAATGCAAGAAAACAAATCATTTTTCAACAAAATAAAAAACAGAATTGGTTGGCAGCTTTGCAGAGCGACAAAGAAAATATTGTTTTTTTGAAGTTATGGAGGTCTAGGACCAAATTTCAACTTTTCACATAATATTTATTGAGAGCTTACTATATGCAAGGTCTTCTTCCATGTACCCTTACATACATGTGTAATCTTGGGAAAATTATTTACTCTTCCTAAGCCTTAATTTCCTCAATTGTAAAGTAGGAATAGAGCTTCTATTCATCCTACTATTAATATTTGGACAAAAACATAAGTACATTAGTTTACTGATACGTATACAAATATGAAATATTTAAATGTAAATGATGGTCATGATGATGATGATGGTCATGATGATGATAGTAAACACATGGGGTTTACTTACTATGTGCTAAGCATTACTCTGAATGCTTTATACACATAACTAATTTAACAATCGAAAGAGTAGGAAACTGAGGCACAGAAAGTTTAGATAATATTTACAAGGTAAAATAAGTCAGTTGAAAGGCTGGCAGTCTGGCTCAGGGTTGTCATTCTTAATCACCAGACCACAGAGTCATTCTATTCAAATTAGTCTGATCCTATATCTAGAGCTGTGATCCTCAGCCATTTAGAAATGCATTGTCTTAGAAGTACCTTGCTTGCATAAAATTAATTTTCCTTGTGATATGTGATTCTGCCTACTTTTTCCATTTTGGCCAGTCTTCATGAACTGAACTTTGATCTAGACAGAGAGAATAAAGATGAAGAGTTGAGTTCTACTTACCTTCAAAGGCTATGTCAACATGATCTATTAGGCTTGATTTAGGGGTAAATGCAGTCATATTTTTCCCTAATTATTAAAAAATGATAAATATATGGATTATGTTAAGCAGTTTATATGTGTGATCTCATTTAACTCTCATGAAAATACAATAATATCTATATTTATAGCCCACGTTACAGATGGAAAAACCGAGGCTCGGAGAGGTTAACTAACTTGTCCAAATTCACACAGCTAGTAAATGGTAAAATGAGGATATGAACTCAACTCTATTTGACCCAGATGCTCTTAAACATCACCTTGCTTCACTATCACAACAAGTTATGTGGAATTTGAGACAGCGCTGAATATAGTGGGTCAGGACTGGGCAATGACTGTAGAGGTCTAGTAGAACAAGGATCGATCATGTTTAGATCTACAGAGAGGTGGGCTACATTAAAAAGTGGCATAAAACGGAGTCTGGGAAACCCAAATAAGAAGACAGAAATGATTTTGCATTTCATTGTTTTACTAAAAAAATATCTGTTTACTGTAAAAAATCCAAACAAAACAATAAAACACAATGTAGAAAGAAAAGAAATGAAATATGGCCCAAATACACAAAAAGAAAAACTTAACACTTTAATATAACATTGACATATTTTTCTTCAACATAAATGTCTTGCCATTTAATAATAAATACAAACATTTTGTCTCACTACTTTTTTTTTTTAAGTGAGAGGAGCAGAAATAGAGAGACAGACTCTCACATGTGACCCAAACAGGATCCACCCTGCAACCTGTCTGGGGCCAATGCCTGAATCAACCGAGCTATCCTCAGTGCCCATGGCCAATGCTCGAACCAACAGAGCCACTGGTTATGAGCAGGAAGAGGGAGAGAAGGAGTACAGGGAGGGGAAGAGAAGCAGATGGTCACTTCTCACATGTGCCCTGACAGGGCATTGAACTCTGAAAGTCCTCAAGCCAGGCCGACGCTTTATCTACTGAGCCAACTGGCAAGGGACTGTCATGCTATTTTATACTGTTCCAAAATATTATCTTTTTCATTCTCTTCCTCATTCTAGCTTACATCATGAATGTAAGTGCTTTAATAGTACTGTCCTAACCTAAAATAAGTAAGAAATCTGCAAGGTACCTGACAAAAGCAGACAATAGGCTTACTTTTACCTCTTAATTAACAGTGTTTTTAAGTGCTTATGCCCACCACCCCCCCAATGGCTGTCTGAATAAAGGAAGAAATCAATGAATATGAACATCACCCATCTCCATTTAACTGCCATGTTGCCCAGTTAATCCAAACACAAGTTTTGGGTCCACCCATGGATAGCAGCTGTTATTCCATAAGTCTATGTATTACTTCCTGAATATAAAAATATATCTGAAGACTTATTTCATCCTGTTGCTGCTGCTGCTAGTTCTTCTCACTAGTGCCCTTATGGATTATTGTACCTTCCCCTTATCTCATACTTTCTAATTTATTCTTTACTGATACTCCTAAAATGAAAATTCCTTCCTATCCATCCCTATTGTTAGCACCTAATTAGAGTGTCTGGCACAGCAATGACTAAAATACTGACATACTAAATGAACAAATGAAAAGAAACAGTAAGAATACAAACATGTCATTAAGAAAAAGCAGGCTCTTTATCTCTAATATGGGGATAACAAAACTGCCTATATTACATGGTGACTCTGAGCCCTATATGAGATAGAAATAAATTTCTGCTTCAGTCCAAGTTGAAGTAACAAAAACAAGATTTATACTCCTACATGAAAAACTAAAAAAACAGGACAAAATACATAAAACAATAGTTTTCAAGACACTGGAGGTCAAGCAACAAAGGACAGTGCATTCGTAGTTCATGAAAATGTAAATAGTACAACTCTTAACATTTTAGCAGCTTCATAAACAACTAAACATTCACCTGCCATCTGACCCAGTCATTCTTTTCTTAGGTATTTACCCAAGAGAAATAAAAGTATATATACACACAAAGATTTGTACAGAATGTTCATAGCAGCCTTATTTGTAATAACTAAAATCTGGTGAGGGGGTTCTTAAATGTGCATCAACAGAAGAAAAGATAAACAAATTCTGATATATCTATATAATAGAAAATATGTATAAAATATATAAAAGGAAATGAATTATTGATACATGCAACATTGATCTCAGCATAAATGTGCTGAGTGAAAGAAGTCAGATAATAAAAGAACACAGTATGTGATTCCTTTATATAGAACTTTAGAAAACAGAAAACTAATTTATAGTGAGTTAAAGAAGATTAGTAGTTGACTGGAAAGAAGATGGTTTCATAAATGTGCACATGTCAAAATATCAAATTGTACATTTTAAATATGTATAATTTATTATGTCAATTATAGCTCAATATAGTTGCTTTTAAAAGTGAAAAAGGATACTCGGAAAATTATAAAACATTGATAAAAGAAATCAAGGAAGATACAAACAAGTGGAAGCATATACCGTGCTCATGGTTAGGAAGAATAAACATTATTAAAATGTCTATATTACCCAAAGCAATTTATAAATCCAATGCAATACCAATTAAAATTCCAATGACATACTTCAAAGATATAGAACACATATTCCAAAAATTTATATGGAACCAAAAAAGAACATGAATAGCCTCAGCAATCTTAAAAAGAAAAAATAAAGCAGGAGGTATCATTTTTCTGGATATCAAGGTTTACTACAAGGCCATTGTACTCAAGACAGCCTGGTACTGGCATAAGAACAGGCACATAGATCAATGGAACAGAACAGAGAACCCAGAAATAAACCCACAGCTTTATGGACAACTGATATTTGACAAAGGAGGAAAGAACATACAATGGAGTAAAGACAGCCTCTTTAACAAATGGTGTTGGGAAAATTGGACATCTACCTGCAAAAAAATGAAACTAGACCATCAACTTACACCATTCACAAAAAATAAAAGTGAAAAAGGAAAATGTAAAGATTATAACATGGTAACTATCACATAGTAAGAATTCAATAAAGTTAGTTTCTATTATTATTAAAGTACAATAAGATAAATTATTTTATCTGTAACATTATTAAACTGGCACCATATTTCCTTTCATGTTTAGGAAAATAAATAAGTTTGGATATATGTAAAACCTAGATGGCAAAAGCCCAAGCAATAAAAACAGATAGTTGTAGGTTTCAACAACAGCAAATGAGAGATTTTGAATTTTGTACTCAAGTAGACAGAAAACTATAGAGATAATGATAAATACAGGTAAAGATAATCATCTGCAATTAAGAGGCTAATTAAGTTCCTTGCAGTGGGTTGATTAAAAAATATTTTAAGACAGGAAGCTGTTTGTTTTCATTTTTTGTGATATCAATCCTTTCTCTAATATTTCCAAGTCCTACTAACTGCAATACATTTAATAAATACTTAAGGAGAATTGTGGTATTGGTTTTATGTAATGTGTATGTGTGTATATCAGTTAAAAACATGTATGGCTGTAAGAAACAGAAAAATAATTACAATGTCTCAAACACAATAAAAGTTTAAAGTTTATTTTTCTCTCACATAAAATAAATCTGGAATTATGTACTTCAAGAATGGTATGGTGACTCCACCACTGTCAAAACCTAGTCCTTTTCTATTTTGCTATCCATTATCTTCAGCATGCTACCTCATGGTTCATGATAGTTGATCAAACTTCAGCCAACATGTTCTATATCCCAGCCTTCAGAAAAAGGAAAGACAAAACATGCTATGACTCCTCCTTTAAGGAACATGCTTCCCAGATGTACACTCTTCTTACATTTCTCTAGCTAAAAGACCATATGGAGATTGCTGGATTATTTTTTTTCCAGGGAGTGATGTATATAAATAAAATCAGAGGTTTTGTATAAAGAAAGAAGATGAGGAAAATTAATCATACAGTAGGCAAGTAGCAATCTCTGCCATGGTGTGTAAGGTGAGAAAGGAACTTTTGCATCTGATTCAATGCAGTGTGAAACAGAGGCAGTAATACAAGTAAGAAACCAGAGGTAGAGGTGACCATGAAAATATGAGGTCTTCCCCAAGAAAACCGCACAGAAATCTTAGACTTCCCCAGGTGTAGAACAGGAATCCAAATTACCCTTACCTAGGTCTCAATATGTTGAGAGACTCCTCATTCCCCCCATACATAATTATCATGTCAGTTATAAATACTTCGGGGAGGAGAGTCGCTCAGAATAAGCAATCTGCACCCTATGATGACAGCATAATCTCACTCACGAGCACTATCTCTAAGGTCATCTCCATTCAGAATCTGTCATGATCTGCAGAACATGCTTTATCTCTCTTATCTTCCACCACATCCCAGGACCAAATTTATTGTTTGAAATTGGGGATTAATGCTATGTCCCTATCCACTAGCACAACTTCTGATATATAGTAAGTGCTCAATAAATATTTGCTGACTAAGCTAAATTAAACAAAATTATCTATCATCTATCTATCTATCTATCTATCTATCTATCTATCTATCTATCATCTATCATCATCTATCTAGATGTTAAACCTAGTGATCGGGGAACCATAAATTGAAGTGACAAGATGTCCTTTACCACCCATCAAATTGATGAAAATTAGAAAGCATGACAATGTTGTTAAGGGTTGGTAAAAATGTAAGGAAAATGGTACTCTCATATATTGCTGGTGAGAAGGCAAACTAACATCCTAGTTTGCAAATATGGCAGCCTCTACTAAGTAAATAACGTGTATAACCTATGACCCAACAATCCCACTTCTAGATATACAACTCAGAGAAATATTCTCAAATGAACAAAAATTACCAAATAGAAATGCCAGTGCAACATCATTTGCAATGCCAAAAACTTGAAAACTTCCTTGATGTCCCTCCATAGGAAAATGGGTTTCTATTGTGGTATATTCACACAATAGGATAACAGTGAAGGGGTTGAGATTTGTATTGCTCACTGTATTTCCTTCTAGACATACTTTTACAGCTCCTTTACAGTTAAGGAAGGTCATGTGATTATTTCTGGTCAGTAACTCATAAATGGAAATAACATTTCCACATTGAAGCATTTAATTGCTCGTGTGAAACCCAATAGCTTTCTCTTCTCCTGCTGCGGTAACTGAGGAGGCCTTGATTTGCAGATGGTGTGCTGCCAAGATGGTGAAACCTTTCTAACAGGGATCCTGAGTGAATTTGAAGAGCAGAGCATGCCACTGATCCATGCTGGCTATACAGCAGGAGTGAGAAATGAACATTTGTTGTATTAAATAACTGAAATTTGGGGCACCTAGCTTGTCCTAAGTAATAAAAATAATTATAGGAATAGACTAGAGTGTAGCTAGTATTCTCTAAACCATAGTTCTCAGAAATATAACATTGAAATAAAAAGGCAAATTTCAGAATAATTTATACAGGATGATATTTTTATAAATCTGAAATCATACACACATAAAAAAACTAGATGATTTTATATGGATAAAAATAAATTCTGTAAAACAATACAAAAATTCACAAAAGGTAACACCACCTTTAGTTAGTAGGGATGAGAAATGAAACTTTCTTTTTCTGAATAAAATAAATTTCAGCTATATCTATCTTGTTGGTTGAATGTTATTCCCCCAGAATTTATGTGCACATCCAAATCCCTGGAACTCATGAATATTACTTTTTAAAAGATTTCTGAATATTTTAATGCATGTCTCCATATTATTCTCATTTTTAATACAAAGGCCATTGGTAGTATTGTAAGATAATGTTTTAAAAATATTTTTATTAAATATATTGGGGTGATATTGGTTAATAAAATTATATGGGTTTTAAGTGTATAGTTCTATACCACATCATCTGTATATTGCAATGTAACCTTATTTGAAAAAAGCATCTTTGCAGATGTAACTAAATTAATGATTCTGAGATGTGATCGTTTGGATTACCCAGTGGATCTGAAATCTAATAAGTACCCTTATAAGAAACAGAATAGAAAAAGACACCCATAGAAAAGGAGAAAATGATGTGAAGAGGAAAATAGAGAGATTGGAGTGAGGTAATCACTAGCCAAAGAAGCCACAAATTTCTGGAGATGGGAGGAGCTGAAAGAGGCAAGGAAGAATCCTCCCCTAGAACCTCCAGAGTGAGTGTGGCCCTTGATCTCAGGTTAATTTACAATCTGACCTCCATAACTCTGAGAGAAGAGCTTTTGTTATTTTAAACTTTCCAGTTAGTGGTTATATGCTGCAGCAACCTGAGAAAACAAATGCAATCTGCAATGCTCTCCCTCTCTCTCTCTTTTTGTTTCTGTCTCTCTCCCTCCCTCCCTTCCTTCCTTCTTCCTTCCTTCCTTCCTCTCTCTCTCTCTCTCTTTCTTTCTTTCTTACCTTTTATTTTTTAACTACTTTTTATTTTTCAATTACAGTTAATGTAAATTATTTTATTAGTTTTAGAGGTATTCCCAGTGATTAGACATTACATAACTTACTAAGTGATCATGCTGATAAATTCATACCCATCTGACTCCATACATAGTTATTAGAATATTATTGACTATATTCCCTATGCTGTACTTTACATTCCAGATGATTCTGTAACAACCAAATTGTACTTCTTTAATCTCTTCACCTTTTCCACTCTTCCTCTAAACCCCCCTCACATCTGGCAATGATCAAAATGTTCTCTGTGTCTATGAGTCTGTTTCTATTCTGATTGTTTGTATATTTTGTATTTTAGATTCAGTTGTTGATAGATACACATTAATTGCCATTTTATTGTTCACATGTTTTATGTACTTATTTTTCTTCTTTAAAGATCATTTAACATTTCATGTAACAGTAGTTTGGTGATAATGAACTTCTTTATTTTTTTTCTTGTCTGGGAAGCTCTTTACATGACCTTTGATTCTAAATGATAGCTTTGCTGGGTAGAGTAATCTTGGTTGTAGGTATTTGCTTTTCATCACTTTGAATATTTCTTGCTACTCCATTCTGGCCTGAAAAATTCTATTGAGAAATCAACTGACAGTCTTATGGGAGCTCCCTTTAGGGTAACTGCTTTTCTTTTGCTGCTTTTTCACTAAATAAAATGAAGAATAATTTTACAGGGAATCAACATAGAGTCAATGAAGCCAAGAATCAAACAGGTGACTTGGAATTTAAGGAAACAAAAAACACTCAATCTGAATGGCAAAAAAAAAAAAAAATTAAGATAGCATATGGAGCATTGGGAACAACTTCAAGCATATCAGAATTTGCATCATGGGGGCTCCAGACATAGAAGCGAGACAGCAAGGGATAAAAAACCTATTTTAAAAAATGACAAAAAACTTCCCTAACCTGGTGAAGAAAACAGATATACATACAAGTTCAGGAAATACACAGAGTCACAAACAAGATGAACCCAAAGAGGCCTACACAAAGACACATCATAATTAACATGCAAATGGTTAAAGACAATGCCCTCTTTATTTAAAAAAAAAAAGAAACTAGAAACAAATATGACAAAATATTATTGACTTTTAATTCTGTGTTGAAAACAAGGGTGTTTACTAAGATGATCTTTACATTTTTTTACATTTTTAAAAATTTCTCACAATAAAACTTTTTTTAATTTAATTTAATTTTTTTTATTTTATTCATTTTAGAGAGAAGACAGAGTGGGAGAGAGAGAGAGAGAAAGAGAGAAAGAGAGAAAGGGGGGAGGAGCTGGAAGCATCAACTCCCATAAGTGCCTTGACCAGACCAGTGCAGGGTTTTGAACTGGCGACCTCAGTGTTCCCAGGTCGATGCTTTATCCACTGCGCCACCACAGGTCACGCTCACAATAAAACTTTTAAAATAAATTATACTAGGGTTATATTATTAAATTAATTATAGTATGTTGTTTCTCTCTCTTTTTCCAGCTGTTTTGTAAATGCTTAAAATTCTGACAAAAGAAACATTTTAGGATGTTCAGTAAGTATCCTCACCCTCATTATAAATAGTCCAACATTACAATGACTTTCAAGGTCCTTAACAATTAACATCCATCTTATTTCATTATCTTAATTCTTATATCCTACAACTTCCTGACACATACCCTAGGTCCTAGATTGCCTATAGTTTACCAGACAGGACATTTTTAAGTCTTCTTGTCTTTGCTCCTGTTGTTTTCCTCATTTAGAATGGCTCCAAAGACCTGGGAACTCTAGCACTTTAGATCCAGTTCAAATGACATCTGTCAATGAAGTCTTCCCTGATTCCTTAAGAAGAATTTATTTGTTCCTCCCTTGTGTCCCACTCACATATAGTTTATAATGAATTCTCATATTTGTCTCTTTGTTTTAATTGATTTTTCTTTGCCTGTTTTTGCCTATAAATGTAGAGTTAGTTAAAACTATAATTAATAGTATTGATATCCCCATTAAATAATTAATAGTATTGATATCCCCATTAATACAGTGTCTGTAAATACTAACTAGACAAATTAAAGAATGACTGACTGAATGAATGACTTTATTTCATATTTAGTGCTTCTTACCCTGAACTTCTGTATGTTTTAGACATCATCATAATAATAATTGATAATTTAAAGAAGAGACCTACAGAAAGGCAAATTAACCCAAATAGACCCCCGAAATAATCAGAATAGAAGAAAAAAGCACTAACTGCCAGAGCTCCTTTATCAACAGAAAAATTATCTCACCTCTTGGCTATGATCTCATACCCACTATGCTGGGTTCAGCCCAGTGCCCAGTACAATACTCAGATGGCATTTAGAGTCACTCTCTGCAGAGTTTGGCACTATCTCCAGCAGTCTGACCCACAACTTGCATTCTAACAAACCTGAGCCACTTTTGTTTACTTTGTTAGTGGGAGAGAGAAAAAAGAATATACCAATAATTCCTTTCCTCTTGGCACCAAGGTTGCCTGGAGGACTTCCCAAATATCCATGTTTTAGAGGGCATTAGAAAATGCTGAATTTGTCTCCTTAAAATAAAATGAGTCTTAGAAGAGTAGACCTATGAGAGTGACCTTAGGCAATACAGAAGCAAGAGGAAATCTCAGCACCTGACCTATCCCTCCATCCTTACATCCACCAAAATGTTTTTAGCAGAAATCATTAATGTTTAGCTCCAGTTAACTTCTCCTCTTCTCAGTAGCTTTCACTGCTCATGACCATTTATTAATTTATGAATACTTCTAACATTAGTCTCAATCTCTACATATTTACAGTGCCTATCTATGAATGGCACACATTGGGAATCTCAATAAATATTTTTTAAATACATGAGAGAATAAATGAATTAAAGGTCATACAGGCCTTGTATGAGGAGAAAGTGGAAATATTATCAAGTTGAATCCCATGTATAAATAATCTCAAGAAATTTATCCATAACTTTCCCTTGCTGTATCAAAAGTTCCTTTTCAATTTTAACTTTTTAAACATTTTATTGAAAATAAATTGCATATAGTATAATACAAGTAGCTTATGAGTATAGCTCAGTAAACTTTTACATAAGCCTGCTTCCTAAGAAAATTATAGGAATCTATGATGGTTTAATCCTTACTTTCTTGTACCTTCTATACCACAATTGTCAAATATACAAATATATTACTTCTATTTGTGTCTTAGCATCCAGAAGACATTATCATAAATACTACTTTAAATAATTGATATCCTCTTCTTCATACTTACCCTTTTCTATTACTTTTTATTCCTTCCCACAGTTCTGAGAATTTTTGAAAATTTATGAAAGACATATATTCAGATTCAAAAATCTCAAGCAGGATAGATACAAACAGTATTTTTTTCAAATCACCCTTTATATTCAAAATTCAGAAAAACCATCTTGAATATTTTTCTTCAACCCGAATAACTTCTTTCCCGAAGAACTTCTTTCCTGTATACAGGTCTATGACTTTTCTCAGATTCTGTTTGCCTCTATTTTTGAAGGGCATTTTCACTAGAAATGTAATTCCAGTGTTTTAGGTTTTTTTTTTTTTTTTTTCCTTTCAGCATTTTAAAGATGTCAATCTATTGTCTTCTGGATATCTATTGTACTTTTGAAGATTATTGATCTTCTATCTCTAGCTCTGTTTAAGATTTCACTGTCTTGGTCTTCAATTCCCTAAGGGTAGATCTGAATCAGTCCAAATTTAGAGGGGAAAAATCTATTGGAATCATTAGCATATGGACTGTAAAGCCAGTGCCACCATCACAGCCGCCTGGCCCATGCAGGTCTGCACTTGATTCTGACAGATGGTAATGAAACAACAGAGCCAAGAACTGGTGGGCCATTAGCTTTAATCCTAGCTCGCAGCTGGTGGGGGAGAAAATACACACAGTGGGAAAACACTTCCCTTTCCATTCAGGGCTCCCAAAGCCAATGACTCATCTGAGTATTCCTAGAATCAAAGGTTTCTACTTTACCAGCCATATTCACCTTCTGTTCCCCATCTCCTTCTCTCTGCACAAACTCTGCACAAACTGGCTTCTCCTTAAGCACTCTGTCATCTTGGCTGCCTCTCTTCTACAATGCTAATTTCAGGAACCAAGAGAGAGAGAACCCCTGGTCTCCTTTATTTTATAGTGTAGAAATTAAAGCCTTCAAGCCAGTCTACAAATAAGGAAGTCTCTGATACAAAGCCACTTATCTGACGCATAAATGAAATTCCTCATAAGAGTGCACCACCCCAAGTCATGCAACAGTCAAGGGTGTGGGGAAAAGCTTACTGTTAAGAAGATGTTAGCATTAAAAGGGTGAGAAAGGCTTAGTCTCAAAACTAAGCCATAGGTTATAAGGACCTAGCCTGCTTACACCCTGTCCCCCACACCACCCAATGCAAACTATAAGTGAGCAAACATATATATCATATTTGCAAACTTATTTGACCCACATGGGTGAAAAGTGGAAGCATGAGTGGTAAATAAGATTACTCAAGGACAGTATAAAAAGAAGAAAAATAGATGGTTAAAAAAAAGATGAAATTTTAAAAAAAGAGAGAAATGTTTAGGAGTCAATAAAGAGGAGGGTGGACCATGATTGACCGAGAACAATCAGAGGAGGAGAAAGAGGTTAAGGAGTGTGTGGTATTAAAGAAGTAAAGGGAATAAAGTCATGGGAAGTAGTTAACAGTGTCAAGCAAGGCAGAGTTTAGTTACATGAGTGTAGAGAAGCATGACTTATATCTGACAAAATGGAAATCACTAGAGAAAATTACTTGCTATATGAATATATTGTGTTAGTTTCCTATTACTTTATAAAAAACTTATATACTTAGTGACTGTTGGGCAGATAAAATATATTACACTCACTTTGTTAAAGATGGTGCTGCCCATGTGGAAGCCCATTGCCCAGGTGACATTAGTTGCCCTTATGCTTGGGATGGGTGTATTTATATTATTATGTGCATGCGACAGGCTGTAAGCAGGCAGGACCGTTATAGCCAAAGGCTTTTAAGACTAAGCCTTTCCCACCCTTTCTGATGTAGGGTGGTACACTCTCATGAGGAATCCCATTATGCCTCAGATAAGTGACTTTGTGTCAGAGACTTCCTTGTTTGTATATTGAATTAAAGGTTTTGATTTCTACACTATAAAGTGGGGTAGACCAGGTGCTTGCTCTCTCGGTTCCTGAGATTAGCATGAGAGAAGAGTGATTGTGTTCTAGGAGGAGTTCATGCTGTAAGAGAGCAGTGTAAGCCCTCGTTGAGGTGAGGAGAAGCAGCCAAGATGGCAGAGTGCTGAGGAAAAAGCCAGTTTCTGCAGAGAGAAGGAGATGGGAAACAGAGGTGAATAAGTCTGATGACCTAGAAACCTTTGATTCTAGGAAACTTGGATAAGTCAGTAGCTTTGTGAGCACTAAATGAGTGGGTTTTGGAACCCAGTGTGTGTTTTTACTTGCCCACTGGGTGCAAGCTAGAAATAAAGATGATGGCCCAACAGTTCTTGGCTCTGTTGTTTCATTACCAACCGAATCAAATGTGAACCTGCATTGGCCTTGTGGCTGTGATGGTGACCCAGGCTGCTGGCCTTACATTTGGCGTAGTCTGTGGCAGGATTTGATACAGCTCGATATGGAGTCACCACCACCTTTGAGCAGTGGAGTAGAGGACTGGCTGCTGTTATGGTTCCCCATGGTTGTCCTTTTGGGGGCTGTCGGCTGGCTGACTTTTACAGCCATGCATGAGGAAACTGAGAGTTCTGTGGAAGAGGCTTCCTGGGACCTGCAAACCAAGCAGTGGAAGGAGCTGGAGGAAATGTGAGAGAAACAGATGCCGACCCTAGAGCTGGAGGAAGCACTGGAGGTGGAGGCCGACCAGGTTCATGAGATTCACTTGGAAATGGAGCAGCCGCTGGAGAAGGAATACCAGGTTTGTGAGTTGCAGATTGTCCTGGACGTTGTGGATAGCCAGCAGCGGTGGGAGTCCAGCGCTGAGGCCGGGACCGGAGCTAAGGCCAGGGCTGGGGCTGGAGCTGCAAGGCCTGCAGAGCAGAAGGTGGTGGCAGCCCAGGGCTCGAGTCCAGCTGCGGGAACTGTTGTTTTCAGTTCTTCTTTGTAGGATGAGGAGAATAGGGCTGGAGTTGTGATCTGAAGACTCCAGAAGGTAAACAGCAGTGGCGGTGGCAGGAGGACGGATCGACGACACAGGAGCCAGGCTTGCATTGCCAAGTAGCTGCTGGGACAGTGGGTAGAGTCTGCTAAAATGCTGGTGGGTTCACTAAGATTTTTGGACAAAGAGGTGGAAATACTGGCCGTCATTGCCACATGCTCCTCCTTGGGGCATCTGAAAAGCTGCCAGGATTTCAGGGATGAAGGGGGAGGCTAAGGCCCCATATGCATGGAGTGATTTCCTGGACTATGACCGGATGGGCACAGGCTCCTTTGCTGAAGGGACTCATGGATTTTGGACAATGTAAAATACCCTGATGGGGGTGGGGGAGTGGCTTTGCTGGAGGCCCTTCCCCTGCCCCAGAAGCCTTTCAAACAGCAAGAGAGAAGGCCGAGGACATTTTGCACTTTGGGCAAAGTGCTCAGAGACTGGTGAGGTGTATCTTTGTAATTGTTGAAATTGTATGATTTGTCATGTTGTTGTAATTTGTGTAATATGCCTAATTTTCTCATACAGGGATGCCAGTGGTGTAGATTGTGGGTAGTAAAGTGAGCATAGGGGTGGATTGTTGGGCAGATAAAATATATTATGCTCACTTTGTTAAAGATGACGCTGCCCACATGGAAGCCCGTTGCCCAGGTAATATTAGTTGACCTTATGCTTAGGATGTGCGTATTTATATTATTGTGTGGGGGGGACAGGCTGTAAGCAGGCAGGGTTGTTATAGCCAAAAGCTTAGTTTTAAGGCTAAGACTTTCCCATCCTTTATGATGTATGGTGGTGCACTCTCATGAGGAATCACATTATACCTAAGATAAGTGGCTTTGTATCAGAGACTTCCTTGTTTGTATATTGGATTAAAGGTTTTGATTTCTACACTATAAAGTGGGGCAGATCAGGAGCTTTCCCTCTCAGTTCCTGAGATCAGCATGAGAGAAGAGTGATTGCGTTCTAGAAGTTCATGCTGTAAGAGAGCAGAGTAAGGCCACATGGAGGCCAGGAGAAGCAGCCAAGATGGCGGAGTGCTGAGGAAGAAGCCAATTTGTACAGAATTTGTGCAGAGAGAAGAATATGGGGAACAGAGGTGAATAAGTCTGGTGACCTAGAAACATTTGATTCTAGGAAACTCGGATAAGTCAGTAGCTTTGTGAGCACTGAATGAGTGGGTTTTGGAGCCCAGTGTGTGTGTTTTTACTTGCCTGCCGTGTGCAAGCTAGGATTAAAGATGATGGCCCACCAGTTTTTGGCTTCGTTGTTTCATTACCGAGTGTCCGAATCTAATGCAAACCTGCATTGACCGGCCAGCTGTGATGGTGGCCGTAGCTACTGGCTTTACAGTGACTCAATACAAAACAATTCTATTATATTACAATTTAAAAGTTAAAAAAAATCTAAAATTAAAGTTTTGACAGTATGATGCTCCTTCTGGAATATGTAGGAGAGAATCTATTTCTTTTCCATTTATAACTTCTAGAAGTTACCTGCATTACTTGGTTTGTGGTCCCTTCTCCACATTTAAGGCCAAGAGCATAACATCTTCAAATCTCTCACTCTCTTTCTTTTCTATTAACTTATCTGTTTCATCATCTTGTTCTCTTCTGACCCTTCAGCTTCCCTATTCTAAGAACTCTTGTGATTATACTGGGTTTACTTAGATGATAAGCATAATCTCATCTCAAAATCCTTAACTTAATTATATCTTCAAAGCTCCTTTTACCATGTAAGGTGGTTACATATTCACAAGTCCAGGTAGTAGGATGTGGACATCTTTGGAGGGTCCTTATTCTGTCCACCAAACTTATCTGTTTGTTACAAAACTTATCTGTCTTGATTCCCTTATTTGTAAAGTGGGTGTAACTATACTAATCACACTAGGGTATTGAAATAATTCATTTAAATGAAACTGAACCCTGGTTCAGGGTAGACCTCCATTACTAAACAGTGGTTAAAATTGAATTTTAATTTATCTTCCACTGGTGGGGGAGAGATAGTGGAGGAAGAGAATGTGGAATAGGGAGTGTGTCAAGGCAATCTCCCAGCAGAGGAGGTAGTGGGTGTATTCAGGGCAGGGTTCTCCAGCAAGTAAGGAAAAAGTACATTCTTATTTTGAAAAAGAAGCCAAGTATTCCCTAGCAATAGCCTAAATATCTCTCAGAAAACTGTCTCCAAGAAAGTAGATTAACAAAAGCACACCTAAGGGGGAAAGGAACCAGATAGAGAAATGAACCCATGTGTAATCACCAGGAACCTGCAGTCCCCTGATCCCTGCAGTCCATCCCTTCCAAGATGAACCTACAAATTGCTGGGCAGAAAAATGATTAAAAGTAAAGAAGGCAATATTCTCTTCCTGCTTATGATTTTGGTTTCTATTTCAAGTTCCAATTTCACTTGAGCAGCTACAGTCCTCTACTGCATCATTAGTATTAGTGAAAGAAAGGTGGGGTGGGCTATGGACGGGTGGGAAAGGATACAGGCTCTCGTTACAACTCTGTTCCTGACTTGGTAGGTAATTTTAAGTAAGTTTCTTCTTTCTGGGCCTCAATTTTCCCCATGTATAAATGAAGAACTAGACTGAGCTTATATGCTATAAACTTTTGTTATTGGATCATAATTTTTTTGCTCTTGTCCTGTCTTTCCCTCAGAGGTTTCATTTTCATGACTATGGTAAAACTTCTATTTTTATCTATAAATCCCTATAAGTCTCCTATAAGTCTCAAATCATGATATCCTCTCATTAGCAATCAGAGTTGTAGCTTCAATTATCCACTAATTATTTCCACCTGGTCACTTTGTCACATCTCACACTCAATATAACAAAAACTTCATTGTTCTATCATTCAAATCTCTTCTTGGCCCTGGCTGGTTTGCTCAGTGGATAGAGCATATTGACGTCCAGATTCAATTCCCGGTCAGGGCACAGAAGACAAGTGATCACCTGCCTCTTTCCCTCTCCCTCTCCCCTTTCTCTCCTTCTTCCCCTCCCACAACCAGTGGCTTGGTTGGTTCAGCATTGGTCCCAGACGCTGAGGACAGATTATGAGAACATCAGCCTCAGGCACTAAAAATAGCTCAGTTGGTTCAAGCATCAGCCCCAGACAGGGGTTGCTGGGTGGATCCTAGTAGAGGCTCATGTGGGAATCTGTCTCACTATATTCCCTCCTATCACTTAAGAAGAAAGAGAGAGACAAATCTCTTCTTAATTTATTGTGCTCATCTCTAATATTACTTCCAATGAGTCCCAATATTGTTCTCTTTATAGCAAGTGGATGACCATTCACCCAATCCCACCATTCTTGTTTTGCACCTCAATATTCCAAGGATCTTTACCTTGTGTATATTTTATCTGACTGTATGCAGTGCCCTCTCCCTCTGGACCATCTCAGTGTAAGTATCTCAGTTTTCCATCATAACTATATTAAAAATTATGATAAGTAGGTGTTCAGTAAAATTGTCTTTTCCAGTAATGAAAGGAGCATAGTTATTTTAATGCTAAGAACATAAGGACAGAAATGAAGAAAGTTGGGATCTAAATGTGACTGAGAACTTGACTTACTGTGCCACACAAGATCAGCTATATAACCTCTCTAAACAATAGTTCCCCCATCTAAAAAATGCACACATGAACTTTCCTCATGCTATTTCTTCTATCAAAGTTCATTTTCTTTCAAGGATAGCCACATTAATGTCAGCTATATAAAATCTTCCCATTTCCCACCCACTATGGAAATATATTAACAGTTGGAATGTGATCATTCCCTCCCTTCACACCCTGCATCTCTATAATTTACCTGAGAATTTACAAATACACACGGCTTGGCAAACATAGGTTTACAGTTGTTCACATGGAAAAAGACAAGCAGGTTATAATTCTTGCAATAGCCTTATTAATTCAAAAGAATGTCACCTGAAACTATAAACCACCTTCTTTTGCCCATGACTATATCTGCAGTCCTGCTCACTACTTGGCAACAAGGAGCTGACCAGGAAATTCTTGCTGAATGAGTGTGTGATCTTGTGGAGGAAGAAGAAACAAAAGTAAAGGTGGGAAAATTAGACATCCATGTTTTATACTCATTGTGACATTTCCTACTTGGAACCAGAAATGCAACTACATAATCTCCTTTAAAATTCTTTTGAGAGGGGGAAAAAAACCCACCATGATATAAAAGCATTTAAATGGAGACTGGAGTTTCATTTGTCTTTTAAAGACTCCAAGTCTAATAAACCTATTTAGCATTTCTATAGTATTTAACATTTCCAAAGTATTATTCAATATTAATTAGTTAATCCTAATGTTCTGTAAGGAAGGTCAATATTATGATCTTCTCTGAGAAGTTACGAAAATGAAAATTCAATGGTATTTTGGCTTCCTCTTTCAGGATGTAAGACACTGCTGAATGTTTTTACCAAAAAAAAGTAATATTTTTGAATAGAAATTAGAAGAGTTTAGAAATTAAAAAGAAAGTTGAATGGAGCCCTTCCTCTCACTGTGGAGCAATGTACAAAAAGCAATAGGGACATGAATATAAGACTCCTCAGCTAGTCCTTTCAGGCCCAAACAGATTGGCTTTTCACCCTACAAAGAAGACTGAGGATTAGGCAGAGAAACTGACCTTGAAAATCAGGCATACTAGCTGCCAGATGTATGGCAATGAGACAGATTTTAGAGCCCACCTCTGTGTTGGTGGGTTGAGTTGATGACATATCTCTTGGCAGGATCGCTATTGGCTCAAAGGCTGAGAAGCAGTGGCGGTGTCAAGCCAATCGGTCAAAACTTCAGTGACAGCAGCTGAGAGGCTCTAGATAGAGGCTGACATATTTTTCCACAAAGGTTACACCCTTGGGTTATAGTTCCACTTAGCAAAAGAAGATCAGACCTGAGAAGATTCCATTTGCTTATCTCTCTATCATGTGCCCTTCTACTCAGCAGCCTTCTCACAGCTCTCAGGGTGCAACAGGCAAATAGAATGGTGGCTGGATATTTAAAATGATAAAAAATCTTTTTCTCTCATAAAGCTGAGTTTGGTGTACAGGAAGCAGGAAAAGGCTATTCACCCCATGGAACATGTAAAGTCAAGCAGAGGGGAGAAACATAAACATCAGACTAGTAACTAGGGCCAAGGAGCTCTTTTCAGTTAGCAAGCTAAGTCTTTGACACCTAAACAGAACTAAATTTATTCATTCATTCATTCCATTCATTTATTTCATTTCCTCAGCACATTGTTGAATTATTTCTCACAGAAAAATGAGATGAATAGGACATAATTCCCATACTCAATGCATTTATATTCTAGTGCAGGTTTCCTCAAAGTATGGTACAAAGGGTCAACCGCATCAAAAGTACCAGGGATGCTTTTCTAAAATGCCATCTCCTAGGTCTTCATTGCTTCCACACTAACTCCTCGACAATGTAGCAAGACTAACAAGGTGTTAAAATAATTCCATTCCAGTCAGGCATGGTAGGGACAATGAGGGATCCAGGGGATGTTAGTGAAGTGTAGCAAAAGAAAATTCCTACCACATGCAGATTTTGTTGCCTAGATTATGTCCAGCTGATAGTCAATTCCAGTTTGAGATTAGGGAAAGCTCTGAGCCATTGTCAAATCAACCAGCTCTGCCAATTGTTCTGTGTAATATTTGGCAATCTATTTGATCTCTGACTCTAGACAGCCTCTGATTTCCAGACATATATTCAACTGCCTGCTTGACATATACCCTTTACTATATAATAGACATCTCAAACTTAGTGTGGTCAAAACAGAACCTCTGATATTTCACTCCCCAAATTGGCTCCTCTGTCAGCCTTCCTCATTTCAGTAAACAACACATCCATTCACTCAGCTGCTCAAGTCAGAAACCTCAGAGTCTTGAATTCCTCTCTTTCACTCAAATCACACCTAGGAAAGTCTTATTACAATAACCTCAAGATAATCCAAAATCTGTTACTCCTATCTCTGTTATTACCGTGCTTGTCCAAACCACCACCATCTGTCATCTGGACCGCTGCAATCTTCCCCTCACTGGTCTTTGAATCTTTTCTGTATGTAATCCATTCTCCACACACCAGCCAAGATGACTTTTTATAAACGTAAGTAAATTACATTATTCCCCTGCTTTAAATCCTCTGCTGGCTTCCTACAACATGAAGAATAAAACCTGAACTTTTTACCTGGGGCTACAAAGGCCTATGAGAACTGGCTTTCCCTAACTTTCCAACCTTATTTCAGACCTCTCTTTTCATCATTCACCCCTCTTTCCCTGCTTTTTGAATGGTCTTTGTTCTTAAAGGCATAAAGCTTATTTCTTCCTTAGTGTTTTACTTGCTGTTCTCTTCGCTTGCAAAAATAACCTTTCAGATCTTTCTAAGACCTGATCTTCCTTGACATTTGTGCCTTAATTTAAATGTTTCCATAATCACCCAACCTAATGTAGATCCTAATGTAAACATCTACATTTGTTTCTCTGCTACCATTAGAACGTTAGGTTCATGAGAGGAGGAACAATGCTTGTCTTATTCAAAGGTGTATATCCAGTGCCTAAAACAGTCCCTTGTACAGAACAGGTGCTCAGTAAGTGTTTACTGCATGGCCAAACCCGTAAAGTAGGGATAGTAATAACTGCCTCGCAAGGTGGTTTCAGAGACTCAATAACATGTAGAAATAAATGCTTGGTGTAAAATAGGTGTAGAAAGATATAGTCTTCAATCATGAGATGATGATATGCTTGGACCAAGATTAGTATCTATCCCACTAGCTTTTCCTCCTCAGCTCAAGCAGACATGGAGCATGTGCCCAGCTTTTCAGTACATCGGATCTGCTTCTGGGAAATGAGGATTTAGGGGGCAAGGGAGATGTTAAGCGGGAGGGAGAAATGCATTTGGGGTGACACTAGAATCTAAGTAAACACAAATTAAAACCAATTTAAAAAAAGGAAATGAGGATTTAAACATCCAACTTTGCAAGATTTCAGAAATACAGTAGACAACATGTAAATAAAGCACCTGCACGTATCAGGTTCTCTTCTGCCCTTAGCTGTCATAGGATCAAATGGGACAGTTGAAAGGAAAAGTGCTTTATAAACAGTGAGGAGCTCTTTACTGCATGTTTGAGATACAAAGATTTGCAGACAGACAGATGAAGTCAGATTCATTAGATTCTGGCTGTCAAATAAAATATGTTTTAAAATATAAATTTTAGACTCTTCAGAATCAAACAGGATTCTCTCTGCCAGCAAGCAGCACAAGGCTTTGCCCAAAGCCATTAACACCACACAATCCATGCTTGGCAAAGCCAGCCCTCATATTGGCAGACAGGATTTTCAATTAACAGATGGAGATTTGGCTCTTGGAGCACTTTGGGGCAGGACTCAGAGGTACTCTGCATAAAACATTAGGATGCCCAGTAATCCACTGGTCATTATGACCTTATTTCCTGTGCCTGCTCATTTAGGCAGCCTGCACCTGTTCATCTAGACTACAGCTCTTCAAACAGGAGGCAAGGTAAACCCTTCATGGCAGCATTTAGGATGTTTAACACATTTTCCACTGCATAGCTTCCATATAGCTGGAGAACTGGATTATTAATTGGACTTCTTCCTACAAATGCATGTAGATTTCAATGATGAGAAATGGTGTAAAGTCGGTGCCTTTTCTGACTTGCAAATCTGACAATCAGAAAAGGCACACTTTGTGAGCTTCTGCTGCTACTACAAAGCACCAGTCTCCACTGGGTCCTATTTCAACAATTATTTAACATTTATTTAGCACCAATAATGCACTGGGATCACTCACTCTCTCTAATGGTGTCATTAATGATCCATCAAGCTCCTGTGGGTGATGGGAAAGAAGAGAAACAAGTTAATTATTAGTGTGGCGTTCAATCTGAATCAGTTAAATTGCCCGAATTATTGAAGTTCAGCTACTCAAGTAAAATGGTGATCAAATTTCTAATGAAAACTAAAACATCTATCTTATTGTCTTTACTAAGCTAAGATGAGTAGGGGAGACACAGGAGAGGGAAAACATGAACTGTCCTGGCTGTTAAAAGGAAGTTAAAGATGTCTAAAACAAGGTATCACCAGACATTACTCAACAGAATCTAGACTATATAAATTCTAAAGCTTTGCTCATAATATTCCTTCTACCTGGAACACACTTCTTTTTTTTACACCACCTCTGCATGTTAAAAACTTACTTATTAAGATCAAGTTCAGATGCCAGTTCTACCATGTAACCTGGAGTGACCTTGGTATCTTTTTAGATAGCTCTTTCTTTCACCTTCAACAATTCATTTATTCTCCAAGCCCTGTCAATCCTACCTCTTAAAAACATTTCCACCCTTATGTTTTATGACACTTTTGGTCATCCCCACATTGTTGGCCCACATATTTTCTAAGGCTGGGGCCTGCAGAGCCCACCCAGGTAGGAGGAGTAGAGTAAAGGTGGTCGGCAGTTGTGAACCTCATTTACAGAGCGATCATCTAAAACCAGAACAAAGTAGAATCGGGAAGCATGAAACCAACAAAAATGTCAAGGCTCAAATCCAAAAGAAGTTGTGTTCTCTGTCCAATCAGAACCTGCTCCAAAAAGTGAGTTCAGAAGGAGAAAGAGACCACAGAATGGTCAGAGGCTATGGAGGGAGCTTCCACTGAGGAGAACACCACGGGGCAATGGGCAAGCGGGCTCTGAGCCTGCCCGCACATCTCTGGCACCGTAACCGTGTCTGGCACATATCTACAACTCAGTAGGTATTTTCTGAATGAATAGAGTGCCATAGAATTTGTCAGCCCTAAGATTAGGGACATTCTGGAAAATTATAATCACCATAATCCAGGTCCAGAGAATCAAGCATCTTACTCAAGGAACTACATGAGCAAATTCAGCAAATTTCTCTTATATGATTTTTTCCCCTTAAATTTAAATCTTGTATTTAGAATTGGTAATGGGCAAGAGATAAGCACTTTGAACCACTTAAGGCAGAGCATATTGTTACTGCTGGCCTTTATCTGGATTAATCAAATAATAAAGTCAAACTAGCAACCAAAGGCAAGCTCCCAAGCTAACTTTAAAATACTTCCAATGTTATTTGTTCAGTAAACTGCAGAACATTACATTTCTATATTAAGTAAATTATAAGGAAGAGTGCACTTTGCAAAATTAAAAAGTTCTTGGTTACTTTATCAATTATTCCTCTGGGAAAGTTTCCAGAGAGTGCCTTGTACAATTAGATAACTTTTTGCATGGATGGTGGGTAGTGGGGAAAGGTTCATAAGGCTCAGCACGTGCAGCACCAGGATTTCAGCTATAAATCCACAGCTTATTTCTGGGCCCTGAGACAGAAATCTCTGACGACAAGCACTCAGTTCTACAATGTAGTTATTCTTTTGACCTCCTGTCTCCCAGTAGGAATATTGGGAAATCAAGAGATGAAATTTGTGAGACAGAGTTGAAAGAAGCCCATTAACATCTTTGGTCCAAGGTTTTCACACTGGGCCCGAGAGGGCCTTAGAAGGTTCCCCAAAATCTTCCTAGGGTTAACTCTGCCTCAAACTCCTGTTGATTTCTTTTACATGCTGGAATTCTCTATAAGATTCCAATTGTAGAATGAGTTCTCTAGCAAAATGGCCTTGAAAATTAATGACCAATACAGGTATAAAGCTAAGGGCACAGTTACTGGCAAGAGTCTGGCATGATTTCTTAGTTGTGTGTCTTCATTCCCTCACTTACTATGAAATCGCAGGCAAGCCACCAAAGAGAAGTGTTTTGTTTTGTTTTTTTCTATCTTTAAAATAGTGAAGATAGAATAGCAGATATTATCTAGATTTTAACCAATACCATTTTATCCTTCCATGAAAAACAACATTTCCCAGTATAGCTTGTAGTTAGGTTCCAAGTGACAGGTACCATCCAAAGGAGTATGGATGAAAATAATTTATGCCACTTCCAGGTTTAGACATATCTCATATACAATTATCAATGTTTTCTTTTCTTCTTCTACAGTGACCTTGAAGGCAATAGGTTGAGAAGAACAGAATTCTAAAATTGAGGAATCCTGGGTTATCACTTGAAAGAGAACCATCCCTTGTCACTTAATGACTGAGGTCACTGATGTTTGTGAGAAATAAACCTTTATTATGTTACGCTACTGGAATTTGGGGCTAACATTATTCATACTGACTTGCTAAAAGTTAACTCAAAGTTTTAGAGAAGATCACATAAAATAAGACAAAAGCAGCATAAGGCATGTCATGTGGAAGGCATTTAACAAATTATTATTGTTATTAATATTATATCTTTATCAGAGAACAGGGTACTGATTTAAAGTCACAGAGCAAATTAGAGGCAGTGGTAGGACAGTAAACTAAGCCACAGTAAACTATGCTCTTTCTACTAATCCAATCAGCATTCCTTGACCTTGGACAAGTCCAATCTCCTATCTGGGTGCTTATCTACTACATAAGGGAGTTTGTTAATTCACTAATTCAACATATATTTATTGAGTTTAGATCAGATGCCAAATACTCCTAGGTTTTCAGTATACAATTTGGTTAAGACAAACAAGGTACTATCTTCATGAAGCTTGTATTCATATGAGTGAAAAAATAAACAAAAATCAAACATATATTCAAAACAATGTAACAAAAACAGGCGTTATACAAAAATATTAAAACAAGGTAATATAATAAAACAGAGTGAATGGACAGCTACTTTAAATTGGGTGGTCAGGAAAGACTTTGGTGGGAAGTAACATTTAAACTGGAATCAGAATAACAAAAAAGACCCTTGCTTGCGGGGGGGGGGGGTGTTTGTTTGAATTTTAATTGAATTTTATTGGCGTCACATTGGTTAACATAATTATACAAATTTCAGGTGCCCAATTCTGTAACCATTTCTGTACACTATACTGTGTTCATCCATCCCAAGTCAAGTCTTTGTCCATGACCATTTGACCCCACTATATGCTCCTTCTCCTCACCCCCCAAAAAGCAATCACCACACTGTTGTCCATGTTCATGTGTTTATTTTGACCTGTTTTGCTATATACCTGTTGGGCAGATAAAATATATTATGCTCACTCTGTTAAAGATGGCGCTGCCCACGTGGAAACCTGTTGCCCAGGTGATATTAGTTGCCCTTCTTGCTTGGGATGGGCATGATTATATTAATGTGTGTTGGGGGCAGGCTGTGGGCAGGCAGGATCCTTGTAGCCTGGGGCTTGGTTTTAGGACTAAGCCTTTCCCACCCTTTTTAATGTGGGGTGGTGCACTTTCATGAGGAATCCCATTATGCCTCAGATAAGTGACTTTGTATCAGAGACTTCCTTGTTTGTATATTGGATTAAAGGTTTTGATTTCTACACTATAAAGTGGGGTAACCAGGAGCTTGCTCTCTCGGTTCCTGAGATTAGCATGAGAGAAGAGTGATTGCATTCTAGGAGGAGTTGATGCTGTAAGAGAGCAGTGTAAGGCCACGTTGAGGTGAGGAGAAGCAGCCAAGATGGTGGAGTGCTGAAGGAGAAGCCAGTTGTGCAGAGAAAAGGAGATGGTGAACAGTGGTGAATAAGGCTGGTGAGCTAAAAACCTTTGATTCTAGGAAACTCGGATAAGTCAGTGGCTTTGGGAGCCCTGAATGGAAAGAGAAGTGCTTTCCCATTGTGTGTATTTCTTGCCCACTGGGTGCAAGCTAGGAATAAAGATGATGGCCCACCAGTTCTTGGCTCCATTGTTTCATTACCGTCTGTCTGAATCTAATGTGAACCTCTATGGGCCAGGCAGCTGTGATGGTGGCCGTGGCTACTGGCTTTACAATATCTCACCTCCATCACCCCAAACCTTTCCCCCGGCAGCTCTCAGCCTGCTCTCTCTATAAAATTCTGTTTCTATTTTGCTTGTTAGTTCATTTGCTCACTAGATTCCACATACTAGTGAAATAATATGGTACTTATCTTTCTCAGTCTGGCTTATTTCACTTAGCATAATGATCTCCAGGTCCATCCATGTTGTCACAAAAAGTAAGATTTCCTTCTGTAAAGCCAGGAGCCAAGGCCAATATCACAGCTGCCTGGCCAGTGCAGGTTCGCATTAGATTTGAACAAATGGTAATGAAACAATGGAGCCAAAAACCGGTGAGCCATCAGCTTTCATTCTAGCTTGCACCCGGTGGGCAAGCAAAAACACACACTGGGCTCCAAAACCTACTCATTCAGTGCTCACAAAGCTACTGACTTATCTGAGTTTCCTAGAATCAAAAGGTTTCTAGCCCACCAGACTTATTCACCTCTGTTCCCCATCTCCTTCTCCAGCATAAACTCTGCACAAACTGGCTTCTTCCTCAGCACTCTGCTATCTTGGCTGCTTCTCCTCTCCTCCACATGGCCTTACTCAGCTCTCCTCTCTAATACTAACCTCAGGAACCAAGAGAGAGCAAGCTCCCGGCCTGCCCCACTTTATAGTGTAGAAATCCAAACCTTTAATCCAATCTACAAACAAGGAAGTCTCTGATACAAAGTCACTTATATGAAGCATAATGGGAGGATTCCTCATGAGAGTGCACCACCCACATCATCCAAGCAGTCAAGGGTGTGGGGAATAGCTTACTCTTAAAACTTGCACGTGGGCAGCACCATCTTTAACTAAGTGAGCATAATATATTTTATCTGACCAACACCTTCTTTTTTATGGCCATTGTGTAAATGTACCACAGTTTTGTTTTGTTTTTATCCACTTATCTACTGATGGGCAATTGGACTATTTCCAGATCTTGCCTATTGTAATAATACTGCAATGAATATAGGAATGCATATGTTCTTAGGATAAATTCCCAGAAGTGGGATCGTTGGGTCAAAAAGCAGTTACATTTTTAATTTTTTTGAGATATCTCCATACTGCTTTCCACAGTGGCTGCACCAATTTGTATTCCCAACAGTGCACAAGGGTTCCCTTTTCTCCACACTGTTGCCAACACTTGTTTATTAATTGATGATAGTCATTCTAACAGGTGTGATGTGATATCTCATTGTGGTTTTAATTTGCTTTTCTCTGATGATTAGTGACATTAAGCATGTTTTCATAAATTCTTTATAAATTTTGGATACAATCCCTTATCAGATGAATATGTTCTCTGAATATCAGGTGAATATGTTCTCCTATTCAGTGGACAGTCTTTTTATTTTGTTGATGGCTTTCTTTGCTGTGCAAAAACTTTTTAGTTTGATGTAATCCCATTTGTTTATCTTTTCTCATGTTTCCATGGCCCAAGGAGCTATATTTGAAAAAATATTGCTACGAGAAATGCCGAGATTTTACTATTTTCTCCTATGATTTTTATAGATTCTTGTGTAAAATTTAATTCTTTAATCCATTTTGACTTTATTCTTGTGTATGATGTAAGAAGATGATCTCGTTTTATTTTTTTCACATTATGCGTCCAATTATCCCAACACCATTTATTGAATAGACTGTCTTTACTCCATTGTATGTTCTAGCCTCCTTTGTCAAATATTAATTGACTATATAAACATGGGTTAATTTCTGGGCTCTCTAATCTATTCCATTGATTGATGTCTCTGTTTTTATGCTAGTACCATGCTGTTTTAATTAGTATCGCCTTATAGTATAGTTTGATATCAAGAAATGCGATTCTTCCAACTTTGTTCTTCTTTCTCAAGATTTCTATGGCTATTCAGGGTCTTCTGTGGTTCAATATACATTTTTGGAAAGTTGGTGAGTGTGGCTCCAACTCCAGAGCCACAGGTCTCAGTCTGTCCCAGATTTTCCCTCCGATCTCAGGAGGCTGGAGCTACTAGAAGTTGGACAGGATTGGGCCTCTGGAGCCAGGAGATTTGGCCTGTCAACAGCCAGGACAGTGGTTCTATCAAACTTCCCATAAGGAGAAAGCATCAGTTAGATTCTTGGGAAAGGGGAGAGATTAACACCCACCTCAAATCCAGAAAACTGAGTCACTGTTACCCCCTGAGTCTGTCCAGACCTCTACTCCCTGCCTAAGGCTGCTGACTCCTCAGCAGGGCCTAATCTCCACAGGGTGGGGAAAGAGAAATATCTGAGATGAGGCAGTTGCTTTTCCCCAAGCTGATACCACAAGGCACTGGTTCTTAACCTGGGTTCTATTGGACCCTAGGGGTTCAATGAGTTGGCCTCAGGGTTTCGGAGAAGCCTCTGCCACGGAGGCCAGAATAAAGTAATACCGTAATTTGTTGTGAGTTCATGCACTTTGTTGGTTTTGTTCTTTGAGCAAGGTGATGCTCATGCACGGCTCATTTTGTGCACCAGTAAAAAAAACATATACCTATGTTTTGAATTTGGGGAAAAAATCATATTTTATTTATCACTAAAGAAGGGTTCAGTGAATGCGCCTATGAAACTGGTGGGTTTGGTACCTCAAAAAAGGTTAAGAAACACTGCCACAAGGAGAAGAGTGCTTCGCCCAAGAAAGATGTTGACTGCAATATTGGATAATGACTCAGCAAAGGAGTCTGGTGGATGTCCATCACCATGTCTCTCCCCAGAGCTGCAAACCTCAGACTCTCCTCATGTTTCTCTAGTCTGCTCAGTCCTTCTGCCAGAGTCCAGGGTAAATGGTTGTGAATGAGATTTTGTACATTGGCACTTTAAGAGGGTGCCTACCTCTCTGTGGACTCCTGTCTCTTTCTGGCAGACAGAAACCTAACTGCTTTTCACAGCCAAATGCTATGCGGGCACCTCTTCTTGGCTCTGGTGCTCTATGCTGGGAAACCTGGCTTGAGTTTTAGGCCCCTCCCTTATAAGGATTAAACCCCCACCCCTTTAGTTGAGATATCCCTCAGGAACCTCTGCTTCCACCCACAGGAGCAAGGCCAGCCTTTTTCACATCCCTGTCCTTGCTACCAGCCTCAAAGACTTCCTACCAGTTTGTCTGTGAATCCTTGGTTATAAGACTCTTCTTCATTTCATTTTGAGTTGGTTTTTCAGGGTGATTTTTCTTAAACTGAGTTATAACTCCAGTTTGGTTCTGGGATGAAGTGAGGGTAACAACCACCTACTCTGCCGCCATCTTGAATCTCTCGAAAAGTTTTCGGGATAAAAGTAAGTCAAGGAAAAACCCCTAAGGCAGTAAAAATCTCAGCTGTCCTACCCTTACAAACAGTTCTAAAAGCTTTTTTAATTGAGGCAGAGTCACTCTCAGTGGTTCTAACAATAGAAAGAAACTTGAAGATTTGCTATTCCAACTTCCTTTACCTGCTTTCCTCAGGTAAGGGTGAGCTTTGGAATTTCAGATCTGAGCTCAGCTCACAGGTCAGGTATTTACTGACTTAGTTTACTAACTTTAAAAGGTACATAACTTCTTGCTCTGGCCGGCTGGCTCAATAATAGAGCGCCAACCTGGTGTGTGAAAGTCCCAGGTTCAATTCCCAGCCAGGGCACACAGGAGAAGCGCCCATCTGCTTCTCCCCCCTCCCTCCTCTCTTTTCTCTCTGTCTCTCTCTTCCCCTCCCACAGCCAAGGCTCCATTGGAGCAAAGTTGACCTGGGCACTGAGGATGGCTCCATGGCCTCTGCCTCAAGCACTAGAATGGCTTCAGTTGCAACAGAGCACTGCCCCAGATGGGCAAAGCATTGCCCCCTAGGGGGCATACAGGGTGGATCTAGGTTGGGCACATGTAGGAGTCTGTCTCTACCTCCCTGCTTCTTACTTCAGAAAAATTAAAAAAAAGAAAAAGTTACTCAACTTCTCTAAGGTTTAGTTTCTTCATATGTAACACGGAGGCATTGCACATGTATCATACAGGATTTCTGTGCGATACTGCATGTGGCATGCCTACGGCAGTGCCTGGCATTTTACAGTGTCCAATAGCTGAGAGAAATGGAGGAGATGTTGCTAAGGTTACAATGGCAATATAGTCTGCAGCTGAATGGAAGCCAAACTCATATATTCTCACTCTACAGGTCTGAAAAAGCCCTTAGAAAGCAGCAGCATCTAGAAATTGCTTTCCCACTTGGCCATGGATACTTTGCAGTTTTTGCACTAAAATAAACAATGTCTCAGCAAGAATGTGTTAAGAACACTGACATTTGTGTCATTCATGTCACTTAGCCTTTTCTGCTATGTGACCCTCTCTGTAATTTAGTTAGCCTTAAAAACAGTGGCTGACTCTTCAGATGTCTTCAGTTTCATCTCCACATTTAGTTTGGAAATCCTTCCAGATCAGGAACAAAGATAAGAAAGGAAGAGATTGTTGACCTCAGCCAATCCATCTCATCTCTCCTTAGCCAGTTCTCTTTTCCTGCTTTCTTGGGTGCCTGTTTGATTCCTGTAACAGCCTCCCTGTAATGAGGTAGGTGAAATACATACTATTATCTCTGTGTGATAGGTGAGGAAGTACAGTAGAGTGGGCAGTGCTGGGACTAAAGCTCAGGTCCATGCTACCTCTGGATCCAAATTATTTTGAAGGAATGATCTCAATATCTCCTTGATATATTTTTCATTTATTTAGATTTCCCAAATAAGCACTAGAACACGAATGATGTAACACTTCAACTATTGGAACAGTGGTTTGACCTCCTGCTCTCAGCAGAGTTAATGGCTCCCTTATCTATATTCCCATAAATGTAGAACTGCGGCATATAAGTGTTAGCTTCTGTAACTCGATTACGCTGTTGAAATTATGTTTTTGCATGTCTCTCTGACCAGACCATAAGTCACACTGCTATGTTCAGAATCCAGTTCATTGCTCAGTACATGGAAAATGTTGGATTATGGGACTTCTGACAAGCAAAGACTTATCTGGTTTTACTCCTCCCCCCTATTCTCCTTCTTCCCTTACCACTCTTTCTTCAATTAACTCTTATCTATGCTTGAGGTCTCAGCTTATATGTTTACCTTCTCAGGTGCCTTTCCATAGTACCTTCTTCTGTCTGAGACAGTACATGCCTCCTTACATATTTTTATGACACTATATACCTCTCCCAAATAGCATTTGAACAGACTTCATCATTCTAAATTTATTTAGTTCTTACATGAATTTCTGTGTCCCCTCGAGACAGAGCTCATAAAGATGGTACTATGAGACGAATTGTGTCCCCTCTCCACAAATTCCTATGTTGACATCCTAAGCCCTGGTACTTCAGAATATGGCTGTATTTGGAGATAGGGCCCTTAGAGGAATAATTAACATAAGATGAAGTAAAATGGTTTTTATCCACTATCACTGATATCTTTATAAGAAGAGAAGATTAGGACATAGAAATGCCTATGCATAAAGGAAAGGCCATGCAAAGACAGAAGACAGTCATCAAGAAGCCAAGAAAAAAGGCCTCAGAAGAAATCAATGCTGCCTACACTTTTGTGTCAGACTTTTAGCCTCCAGGCAATAAATTTCAGTTGTTTTTAACATACCCGGTGTGTGCTGGTTTGTTATGGCAGCCTTAGCAAGCTAAGACAAACAGGAACCTGCTTGTTTTTATTGTGATCTATTCCCAATATACATCACAATGTGGGCACACAGCAGTTCTTCAGTGAGTGAATGTTCAGTTAACTGAATTTATTTAAAAAGGTGAAGCAGAGTTTTTTGGTGTTTGTTTGTCTATCTCTTTGACTGTTATTTGATTTTAGGACCGCTGAAAGTATCAGAAACACTTTAAACTTATAATGAACAACTGAGTGAGGTGGACAATAGCTTAGGACAATGACCTAAGTCAAATCAACTTAGAATCCAGGTTCTGGCAACTGCAGCTTCCCCAGAGATGTGATCATCCTTCCTGTTCCAGAAGATGCCCTCCAGGGCAGCATCACTTGCTAACTTAACATTTTATAAATTCTAGGTTTTTCAGTCATAGTAGAAAGTAAAAAATACAGAAAATGTATTACTATACAAAAACAAAACCATAGATACAATTTTATGTGATAATTAAGCTGATTATTCTAAAGTGTACTTATAGAAAATGACATCCCAATTATTTAAGTGGGCAGGAAATCAGTGAGATCCCAGCCTCTGTCCTTCTCCAAATCCTCTAAATCCCAGTTGAAATCTAGTGAGGAAAGGTCTCAGACCTTACGCTGCCTTTTAATATTATTTATAATTGTTCCCTCTTGCCCATAAGTCATGAGTAATGAATAGAAAGGACATTGGCCTGGAAATGGTAAACTTTGCTGCCAGCCCCAGTTTCTGCCACTAAGTTGCTATGTGATTCTGGCCAAGTCATTTCTTGTATCTAAGCCTCAGCCTTCTCATCTGTAAAATGAGATGTTTCTACCTGATAGCCTCTATGGTATCTTACAACTCCTGATATCCTACATCAGGGGTCCCCAAACTTTTTACACAGGGGCCAGTTCACTGTCCCTCAGACCATTGGAGGGCCGGACTATAAAAAAATACTATGGCCTGACCTGTGGTGGCGCAGTGGATAAAGTGTCGACCTGGGAACACTGAGGTCGCCAGTTCAAAACCCTGCACTGGTCTGGTCAAGGCACATATGGGAGTTGATGCTTCCAGCTCCTCCCCCCTTTCTCTCTTTCTCTATCTCTCTCTCTCACTCTGTCTCCTCTCTAAAATGAATAAATAAATAAATAAATTAAAATAAAATAAAATAAAATAAAAAATACTATGAACAAATCCCTATGCACACTGCACATATCATATCTTATTTTAAAGTAAAACAACAAAACGGGGACAAATACAATACTTAAAATAAAGAACAAGTAAATTTAAATCAACAAACTGACCAGTATTTCAATGGGAACTATGGGTGCGGATGCATCCTGTGCTCCTCTCACTGACCACCAATGAAAGAGGTGCCCCTTCTGGAAGTGCAGCGGGGGCCGGATAAATGGCCTCAGGGGGCCGCATGTGGCCCGCGGACTGTAGTTTGGGGACCCCTGTCCTAAGTCATCACGAATCATGCCCAAATTCCTAAGCAGAGCATCTGAATTTCTTCAGTAAAAGGCTTGTCCCCCTTGTAGTCTTTATTCATCCCTAAATTTCTCTCCCTATCGCCTACACTTGTTGACTGCATACCTTTTCATGAGATGTAGTTTCCCTAATTATTCATCTGGGACACATTACTAATCCTCTAAGATCCGATTTAAGCCACATCCATTCCAAGAAGGCTTGCCTTCTCCATTCTATACCCCATAGCAAGCTGCCTGCACCTCTGCTAAATGCTCAGCTCACTCAGCTGAGAAATGGCTATTTGTTTTCATTTCTGTCTCCACTTCTAAACCAAACTCCCAAAGTACGGGGGACTAACACAGTGCCTGGCATGCTGATGACACCTCATCAAGTTTGAAAGAAACCTTCTATTTCTTAAAATATTTGCCCATGTGAATTGAAACACTTTCTGTGCAGAAAAGAAGTGGTAGAATGAGCCTTGGGGAAGAAGAGAGGCAGCCTCAGCAGCGGCTGCCCAGATGGTGACTGCTCATCCTGCACAAGGACCTGAAGCAGAGGATATCAGCCCGAGGCAGTTTTCCAGGCCTTCTTTCCAGTCTGCCAGGAGGCAGAGTGGACAAAGGTTGGCAGCCACATGTCTGGAAGCAGTGGCCAAAGGCAGAAGGAACCATCCTCTAGAGACAGGGGCTTGATCTAGGGATGCTGGCAGTGGCACCCACTGCACCAGGAACAGAAGAAAATGAAGGAAGATAAAGTAATAAAGAGCTATTATTTATTGAGTGCCTACAGCACCTCAAGTAAAAGCTGAGCACTTTCGATTGGTTATTGCTAACACTCATAGCTTATCAATAGGTCCTATATATTGTCCCAATTTTTAGACGAGGCTCAGAAAATTTCTTACTAAAGGTCACACAGTAGTAGCAGACAGAGTTGGGACACAAACCCAGGTCAGGATGGTCCTTCTCTGTAATGCTGCCTTTACCTTCACCACCCTGGGATTCTCTCTCCCAGCTTTATTCTCCACCTCTCATCTAGGTGCTCTGTTCCACTTCTAAAGGGTTTGCACTCAAACTACTTTAAGTGTTACCCCTTTATTGAATGTTTTCCCTTTAATCATGGTCTATTAAACATACAAAAGCATTCAAGACCCAAAGGAATCAATCTTCCATAATGGAAAATTGTCACAGGGGTATAACAAATAAAAACCGCCTGTGACCCAGCAGGTCCGAGTTCTAGTCCCAGCTGTACAGTTAAACTGCTGTGTGCCCTCCAGTGATCCACTTTCCCTGTCGAAGTCTCAATTTCTTCAACAATGAAATGAGGACACAGGTGATCCTTGGCTTCATATTATTATCCTTTCCAGCTATCTAAGATCCTTCTAGCTCTGGAATATTAGGATAATTAGTCAACCAGGCTTTTGTGGGTTCCTGCATAAGAGTATATTCATTAAATATGACCTTGTTTCTATAAACTTGTTACCCATTCCTAAATTGGGAATGGCTTCCACAAATAGAGGGCAGAAGGCAATGAGTGAGTAATTACAATGACTGCAATTAATAAACATACAATTATTATTCACTCTGTGCCATACATGGTCCACAGTACAAGGAGGACTCCACCCTGGGAGAAGGTGGGTGGGAAAGAGAGCCAGTTATCAAATGATCAGTTCTCATCTTAATCTTTAAAGAGCATTTGACACAGGTGATCCTTGGCTTCATATTATTATCCTTTCCAGCTTTCCTCCAAGCTGGCTGGTTGTTATAGTTGTTGGTTCCTTCTGATGCTAGAAAGCTCCTAGGGCTCTTCTCTCATCCTCTCCTCTTTTGTACCCACACTTGCTCTTTAGGTGATCTCATCAATTCTCTTTAATTTAAATATTGCCTCTATGCTAATGACTCCCTAATATATTTTTTAAACTCTTGACTTTTTCTCTGAGTTCCAGATATTTACTCCAATTACTTACTTGATATTTGCCTGTATAATAGGTATTCTAAGTTTATCATGTATAAAATTAAACTCAGGATCTCCAACTGCCCCCCTCTATTCTTCGATGTTATAACTATTAGGAATGGAACAACCATTCACCAAGATGCTAACCAAGGCCCAAACTAAGTCATCCTCCTTGGTTGTTCTTTCCCTCACCCATTTCATTTACTATATTAGCAAGTTCTCCTGACTTTGTCTAACCTCTCCATCTCCACTGACACAAATCTGGTCCCAGCCACCATTATGTCTCATCTGGACTAACACAGGAGCCTAACTGACTATATGTGTTGTCCAACTCTCAATTAAACAAGTATATCAGATCATGTCATTCCCTTGTTCATCAGTTTCCCATCAGTCACAAACTAAAATTTAAACTCCTTAGAATGGCCTATAAAGCTCATGACCAAACGCCTAACTATCTCTCTGATTTGATATTCTGTTCTCTGAATTAATCAAATCATTCCAGCATAATAGCCTTCTTGCTATTTTTCTGCCTTAGGGATTTTATATTTTCCATTCCCTTTGCTTGGAACACACATTCCACGGATCTTTACAGGTTGTCCTCCTCATTTAATTCAAATGAGCATGTATCATGTCATTTTCAAAATGAAGCAAGCATTAGTTTGTGACTAATCCCCTTTGCCAATACTGTCCTGAGAATTTAACCTGAGAGAGAGCTCCCCTAAGTATTACTCCCCTCAAGGTGCCACCTTTCTGAAGGTAAGGTTCTCACTACAATGAAGAAATAGGGTAGCATAAGAACAGGTCTCTCTGGGTGTTATGGACTGAATGTTTGTGTCCTCCAAAATTTCTATGTTGAAATCCTAACTTACAATGTGATTGTATTAGGAGGTGAATACATCATAAGGCTAGAGATCTCATAAACGGGATTAGTGCCCTTATAAAACAAACCCCAGAAGGCTCTATCTCTCTTTCCACTTTGAGAGACACAGCAAGAGGACAGCAGTCTATGGACTAGAAAGTGGGCCCTCAACAGACACCAAATCTGCTGGTACCTTAATCTTAGACTTCCCATCCTCCAAAAATAAGAAGTGTTTGTTTGTATGTTTAGTTTATTTGTTTAAGCCAGCCAGTCTATGATTTTAGCAACCAAAACTTTTGTTACAACAGCCCAAATTGACTAAGATACCAGATATGTTTTAAATCTTGAGAAGTATAAAAAATTTTAGTCTCACTTTATGATTCTATATAAAAGGACATGAAAACAAACATCATGAGAGTCAACGACAAAGATCCTTCTAAAGTAGTCTCCCAAATATTAAGGTGGAGGGGGATGCAGGAGCCCCATCTTCTATCACTAGATAGCATAAAACTAACACTCATCACAGCATTCTTTCCTTTTTTTTTCTTTTTTTTTATTTATGATTTTAATTTATTGTGTTTACATAGATTCAAGTGTCCAACTGAATATATCTCCCCCTACCCCCATGTTCCCCTAGACCCTCCCCTTTATCCCTTTGCCCTAATGCCTTTCCCCCTTCTCTCCAGGATTTGCTGTCCTGTTCTCTATAATGCTGTGTTGTGTATATATAATTTCATTAATCTCTTTCCCTTCTCTGATCCCATCTTCTCTTCCACTTTCCCTCTGACTGCTTTCCCTCTGGTCCCTTTGATCCCGCCTCTGCCTCTGTTGGTTCCTCAGTTCACATTGTTCATTGGATTCCTCAAATGAATGAGGTCATATGATATTTCCTTTCTCTGCCTGACTTATTTCACTTAGCATGTTAGGCCTGGCCTGTGGTGGTGCAGTGGATAAAGCATCAACAGCATTCTTTTTAAAGAGAAGACCTGCTTCCTAACTACAGCCTTGAATGGATGTTCTGAAACTCCATGGACACAGACATCTCTGCATGACTCCACATGTTCCAAGAGACCACTAATCTAATAACCTAGATGCTCAGAAAACAACTGACTGATTAGCTAGGCTGATTTGCAGATGTGCTTCCTAAAGCAGACAAGTGTTACATTCAGGCAAGGAAATGGCTCTTCTATCATCTTACATGTTTCAAATACTCCCTCCTTACTAGCTCAAAATGTTGAAAAATAAGACACTATCAGCGCAGCAGCAACAAATGCCAAGAATTCCTTTCGTGGTGTTATTTTAATTTGCATGGCAAATGTAAATTCCCAGCAAAGGGACCTTGGTTATAAATAATAAGACAGCATCAGAATTGATGGGCCCCACTACTAGTATTTCATTCTAACAGGCAGAAAGAAGTTTATTGAGATGTGGTTTTGACCTGGGCCAAATGGAAATACCTTCCTAGGAAGAGGAATTGCCATCTAAACAAAGGGAGCTTTGTTGATATCTGGCAGCTGCCTAAAGTGAATAAGTGTTTCCCAACAGGTCCTTTAAACTCAATGAACTTCATCTGATTGACCTCAAAGCCATATACTCAGTCAACTTTCAACATATACCAAATAATCAGTGACTCTGGAGACCGCTGACCAGGGAATGTGTCCATGTTCAGGTCACTAAGCACAAGAATCAAGTTACAAAATGCAAGGGATATCACCTTTGTTGTAATGGGCCCTTAAAGGTGGCACATAAGGTGAGTGGGGATGAAAGTTACCAGCAGGCCCAGGCAAAAGTGGCTTATGAAAGCCCTTTGTTACATGTAATGCTGTTTCTCCCCCTCTGGCCTCTCGCGGTTGCTCACCCTGTGTGCTCATCTTGTGCTCAGCCAACAGTCAACGGCTTCACACTGAGACTGCTCCTTGATAGTTAGCCATTAATGACAGCTTTTCAGGACCCTATGTCCTCACCCCGACCTTAAAGATGAGCTATCTGCAACTTACACCCAGACCCAGGCTCTTGACTGCAGAGAACTAGACCAAGTAGTAAATATCAAGCCACACCCTAAGAGTAGGATTGGAGAGGCGCCTGGAATGGGCTCTGAGAAGCAGCGTATGAATCAAGAATATATCAGTATTATTTTATATTCAGAATATTCAACCTCTATTAAAGGCTTCTTATTTGCCAGGCTCTGTGAATTTATCTTTTCAACTACCTAATAAGGCAGGCACTATACTCCTCATTGGAGTGATGGGGTAAATGAAGCTTACAGAAAGTAAGGGCGACGCCTCATGGTCATGGAGCCAGCCAGTAGTAACCACTGCAGGTCTCAGTCCCATCCCTAGTAAACAGGAGATAATGCCTTTTCAGAGTTCCAGAATGTAGCATGAGATACAGTACTGGCATACAGAGGAAGTCCTGCTTGCCTGTACAAACTCCTACCTTGCCACTTTCTCCAGCTCAGTTGTCCAGAATTAGAGTCAGTCAGCTTCCTTCTACCTGGGACACATTCCTTTTCCAAACTCTGCATATCCTCTATGTCCATGTCCATTTCCTCACGCTCACCTCTCTCCTCGCTCTTTCCTAACCCTTACTCCACCTCCGTCATACTCTCACTCTTTCAGAAGTGATGACTAGCCTCTCCTTGAACAGCTCTACTGACAAGGAGTCATTTTCCCATGAAACAGTTCATTTGATCCTGGTTAGCACTTTATATTTTTTTTAAAAAATCATTACTTATATGTAATTAAGAACTGGAACAAAGATTCAGTTACAAGTATATTCACTGTGTATAATATCTATTAGAAATTTTATTATATAAATTATAAAATATATTTACAATAGAAATAATGGAGCTCTTAAAAATGATGACATAGTCCAGGAATTTTCAATCTTTTTCATTTCATGGCACACATAAACTAATTACTAAGATAGTGCAGCACACCAAAAAAATATATTTTTTGCCAATCTCACAAAAAAAAATGTAGGTTTAAATTTGATTTATTCACACTAGACAACTATTGTTGTCTTGGATGTTGTCATTTTTTATTTGACAATCTAAGGGAAATGAGATCAGTGCCCCTGACTAAATAGTCGAGTATTGCATGTTAAAATTCTTGCAGCACACCATTTGCAAATTGCTATATATATTAATTGCTAATATAGATTAAAACTTTAAAATAGAAAGATATTCATTGATCTGTTGATAAGTGGGAGGAAAGTGGGTTATAAAGCCTCGTACAGTCTAGACAGTTGTAGCATTTCTGAGACTATTCCCCATATTATAGTTTTGCATATGTCTCTCTTCATCACAAGAGGAGATGTTTCTTGAGGACAAGGCCTTGTCTTATTAATTCTGTATTCATTTCAGCAGGTCTTCAGTGAGCATCATATTTAAGTAAAAGTTAAGGGCTTTAGGCTCAGACGTGAATTGGATGGACACTTTGGTTCATCAGTGTCCATTACAGTTCTAGGCACAAACCAGCTTTGAGAAATACAGGTTAAATTACACTGAATCAGACTGGAATGGGTTGGATTAGATTAAATACGTATTTTCCATAATTTTGACTACGGAATAGCCTTTTAGTAGAAGGCAAAGGAAACTGGACTCAGTCAGAACATTAACACATGATTGGCGGCTCTGCCGTTTATTAGTGGTGAGATTACTGGCAAGCCTCAGTTGCTTCATTTACAAAATGAAAATAATACTGTTTACCTCACAGGTCTAAGACAATTATTAGCTATGCTATGGTGTGTAAAAATTATTCATACAATCCTTGACACATAACACAATTTTAATAAATGGTTTCCAAAACACAGTAACTAAAAAAACAAATCAAATAAACAACAACAAAACACTGCAACTGAAGGCCTAGTCTGTGCCAGCAACTGGGCTGGATGTTATGACTCAGAGATTAAACCATCTTTCCAGCCAGTTAAAAGTTGGGTTGTTCTTTCAGGGGTCGATATGCCTTCATTGGATGCACTGAGGACACTATGGACAAAATGTTGGAAGCAGGCTCGACACTGTCTCTCCATGTGGTCAGAGGACTAATTGGGTGCTGGCATTAGCCTGGATCAGCTTGTAAAGTCCATAAAAGACACCTATTTTCCTCCCTCACCCTGGTGCAGGGCCATGAAATCACAGGCTATGGCTCCCATGCTCCCACTCCATTCACTGTCATGTACTTCTGGTGTGCTTAGGGTGACCAACTGTCCGGTTTGCCAAACACTTACAGGTTTCTTGAAATATGGGACTTTCAATGCTAAAGTCCAAGCAACCCCAGACAGTAAAGATGGCTGGTCAATGCAGGTGACCAATGGTTCTCCAAGAGGGAGGCTGATCAGCGCCGGCAGGCCCTGGGCCTTTGTGGAGCAGACACAGGAGAGCATATCTCCAGAACTGCTAATATTGTCACTGAGACTAAGCTACGGGTCTTCTTTTCATCAAGATGTTCCATTTATCCCAACATCACAGTTTTGTCTAGTGCCTTGGGCCTGAAATAAACATCACTTTTTACATCACTCTGGAGAGACCCAAGCACATAGGCTCAGGAGGCAGAAGGCCCTGTTTTGAACTACAGGTTCCACTAGCAACTAGCTTATGACTTTAGAAAAGGCATAACAAGTTCAAGCCCCAGTTTTCTTATCTGTAAAACAACCTCACAGATATGTCATAAGAATTAAATGAGTTCATAAACATAAAATGCACAGTAGAATAGCAAAATTCAAATTAATTCTGTATATCTAATAATTGTTATCACCTGAAGTTGTTCACAATTTTCTATATTCGTTATAATTATTGATGATAAAAATGATTATATGATTATGAGGAAAGTTGGTGAATTTAATTACATATTCTAAACATCTGATATTTCTGAGAAAAGCAGACTGTGTTGCAGTTTTATGGCAACAGGTTTTTAAAGGCAGCATGTAGGTGACTGTATGCACACAAATGAAAGAGGCCAACTACCAACCAATCTCTGAACATATGCAGTAGACACCTTCTAGCAGAGTAAAAGCTATCTCTTTATTACATGTCAACAGTTAATACAGCTCTAGCCAGTATAAACACAGCTATTAAAAAATAAAAAAAAAATACGGAAAAGTACTGAGAGAAAATGAATTAATGTTCTTGTGGTTGTATTTGGGTGGTGGTTTCTTCTTCTTAGTAGATTTTCTCATATATTCTAAAATGAATTATGTTCATTTACTTCAATGATTTTTAAAAAAGATATTCATATTCAAAGTCCTTTGAGAATCACCACCATTCCTAACTGACCTCTATCTAGCTCTGTATCCTTAACTATCACTCCTCCATCACAAAGCCAAACTTAGAATTCAGAAGCACATTTTTTTTAAATCCTTTTTAGATCAGAAGGCACTTTCAAACGTGCTAAATCATTTAAACTCAAAATAACCCTCTTAAAAAAGACATATTAATTCACCATTTTATGGGAAAGGAAAGCAATACTTAAGTCCCCCTATACACACACCGTACACCACACACATATGCACACACCTATCACTTACTCATCTGTATTTCCTTAGTTGATTTCCTTCATTCTCATAGTTTGAAATACCATATTTATGTTGATGACTTTTAAGTTTATCTTTGACCTTAACCTTTCTCATTCCTTCTCTACTTTCCAATGTTGCAAGCAACATTACTTTCCTCCCAGATGCTCAAGAGAAAAAAACAACAGTCATCCTTGATTTTTGCCTTCTGACATCACCTACAACCAATCTACCCTAAGTTCTAACTATCTTACATAAATGGTGCTGTTGTAATTTGGTTGTCAGTGTTCTCTGTGTGACACGCTCTTATATGCTGACCCTCTTGAGTGGTGTGAGTTTCATTTGGAAGATCCTACAGAAAAGCAAGTATTGCATAGTTCCTTGATTTGGCAATGGATGTCTGGCTAACTATGTACGATATCCCTGAGATTCTAACCCCTATTGGCAACACCCCACAGTTCCTTATTCTTAGAATCTCCTCACCTAGCCAGTTCCCTTTTTGGGATCTGTACCCTTAAGAAAGATCGAGCTAGACTGCCTTTCACCACTGTATATTCACATGGCCCATGAGAAAGTCATGATTTCTAGCCCCAACAAAACTAGTGGAAGTCAGGGATGACACACTGTCTCTCTAGTCACCTACCTTCATTAGCTACTCTAGCTGGCTTCCCAAATTCATAATTTTGAGCAAGAAGTAAGCATCACCATCTAGGTTCCTATATGTTTCCAAATGCTGGTTCACAGGTAAAACTCTCCAAAGAATTCCAACCACGCTCTGATGACAATCTAAGAGTGGCTGGAAGGTTTCTGAAGCTCAGCCAGCTCAGGCCAGGGAATAAGAAGGCAGCGTGCTCTGTGCAGGCACTGCACTCTCTCTCAGAAGGCTGCTAGGATGCACCTCACTTGCCTAGGATGTTTCCCTAGGCCCGTGATGGCAAACCTATGACACACGTGTAAGCACTGATACTCATAACCATTTTCGATGACACAAGTATGGGGCCACATGCCAAGAAGGACGTTTCATCCTCGGCTCCTGCACGGCCAGGTGCAGTAGCCGAGGATAAAACATTTGCCCTAGTGTAGATACTCTGTGCTGGAGGTCTGTAGGCCAAAACAACAGAACTCCGGCACAGAGGGTCTAGTTCTGGGACTTCCGGTTAGGCCGTTTTTTCTCGAAGTGACACACCACCCGAGTTATGCTCAGTTTTTTGGTGAATTTTGACACACCAAGCTCAAAAGATTGTCCATCACTGCCCTAGGCCAACCACTTATTATCCTCTGACTCTGCTTTGAATTCCTAATCTTCTTTTTACATAATCTAGAAATAGATATGGTGAAGTTCGCAGAAGCTGTTCAAGTACCATTTGCAGATCCTAAAGGGATGTATCTAGCAGACCTTCTTTCAAATACGGGTGTACCTACTATACATATGGACTCAACTAAGGTGAAATTCTAAGATGAGAAAAAGCTCTTTCAACATTCATTGTAGGGTAACCAAGGTAAGGAGACAGAGGAAGCTACTGAGCAAAATTTTAGTCATGTTGAATGTGAGGTATCTGGGACTGTTTCCAGTACATCTGTCTAGACAGTTTATAACTGCATGTGCGTGTGGAGCTCAGGAGAGGGAGCCTGGCTGGCAATGAAGATGAAAGCCATTAGCATATAGATAGCATGTGACCCATGAGAGTAGAACAGAGTACAAAGTGAGAAGAGTGGAGAAAATTTGGAAACACCAAATTTCAAGGACTTGTTAGAACCCACGAAGGTGACAGAGAAATGGCAGAGAGATAAGAAAAAAATAACAAAATATGGCACTCATATATTCATTTTCCAAGACATATACAATATTCTGTTCTCTTCACAAAGCAGGTTCTTACTGATGTCACATGAACCTTGCATGATGAGGACCCAAAAAGTACATAAAGTTGACTGGTCTAGAGAGCCCAGCTGGTTCTATTTAACATTCCACTGTGTTCTTCAGTCATCAGAGACAGTGTGTCATTTCCATCTTTGTAGCGAGCACTAATGATACTTGCACACACAGATGACAAATGTCTTCCCTGGTGAAAAATTAATGCACCACAATAATTTCCCTACCTGGGGTTAATGAACATGTCAAATGCAGAAAATTAGTTGTTTGAAACTAAATTACTGTACTCTATATTTAGAAGATTGCCAATGGGAATGAGGGGAAGAGGGGAGTTATGGGTGTATGTGTGTGGATATATTTAAAGTTCTCTTTACCTTTGGTCTTAATGTTCACTAGGTTTTTAAAATACTTATTTGTTCAATAGTCTCACATAAAGAGAAATGTTTCATCACATATTGTATAAATCTTGACTAGAACTTTCCTGAACAAGTATTGTTATTCATTCATTAATATATTCATTCAATAAATAAATATAGTGAACATTCCTTATGTGCCAGGCATTCTGTTTTGTACCAGAGATAAAGAGATGAATAAGACATGATGATCCTTGCCCTAAGAGAGCTTATAAATGTGCATAAAAATAGATAAAATTACAATTAACTGTAATACAATACTTGTGGTAAACATGGGGGATGGGGGATATACAGAGATTGACTACCTGTTTTATCTGGAATCCTTTCTGGATGTTATGATGCTTCATCTTAAATTCTGAATGACAAATAGGTTATACAAGTGGGGAGAAACTCTTGCAGGCAGAGGAGAAGAGTTGTGCAAGACAGAAGTGTGAGTTAGCGAGGCTGTATGGGAACCTGAATGCTTTTACAATGCATAACAGATTGATTAATGGGAACCACTTACATTAAAAATGATTCATTTTAAAAAACACATTTAGTAAATGTATTTCGTATTTGTTGATAGTAGAGTATTGGATTAAGAGGAGAAATTGTGGCCTGGCCTGTGGTGGTGCAGTGGACAGAGCATTGACCTAGAATGCTGAGGTCGCTGATTTGAAACCCTGTGTTTACCTGGTCAAGGCTCTTAAAAGAAGCAACAGGCAAGCAATGAACAACTAAAGTGAAAAAACTATAAACTGATACTTCTTGTTCCACACTCCATCTCTCTCTGTAAAATCAGTAAATAAATTTCTTTTTTTTTTAAAAAAAAGGGAAGAAAAAGAAGAGAGATTGTGAGCTAGGCTGATCCGCTTTCTAGTTCCAGGTCCACCCCTTGACTACTTTTGAGATTTGGGGCCATTTTTCTAATCCCTGTAATCTCTCTAATCCCCAATTATCTCATAAGTAGAACAGAAAAAAACTATCATTTACAGGGTACTAACTATGTGCTAATAAGCACTTTAGGGTTATCTAATTTAATAATCTTAAAATCACCATATAAGCACGATTACTTGTCTCACTTTAAATGAAGAGCTAAGACAGAGACCTTAAGCAATTGCCCAAAGTCAAACAGGTGATACATAGCAGAGCGAGGATGCCAAAGCATGACACCAGTTCATGCCTTCTTAACCATTATATTATACCTACTATCTCAGCATGTAAAGTGCTGGTTAGCTTCACACTGGACAGCTAGTAAGTACTCTATAAATGATAAGCATAGATGGTACCTATTTAATTAGTATTACTTTCATATGACTTACAAGAATTATTCCTAGTACTGTGGTGGCTATGTAGGTCAAATCAGCAACTAGATTTGAATCACTTGTAAAACTAACTAGTAAAGAAACACAAAAGATTATTTTTATAACAGTATCTCTGAGATAGCAGGCTATGCTTCAGAGTTATTAAAGAAACAGTATGAGTTTTGAAGTCAGACAATACTGAGTTTGAAACTGGCCTCTCCATTTAGTAGTAAGTGGATTAGTGCACTTCAGTTCAAACCGCTGGGCCTCATCCCTGCATGGAAATTAATAATAATAATAATTAGCATAACAATATAATATGCACAGCATAGTGCTATTTGAAGGAGTCACCAAGATAACACCTAAAAAGAACCTATCATAATACTTAGCACAGGGTAGCTGTTCAAGCAATGATAGCCAATCACTGTTATTATTGTTATACTAATCATTATCATTTTCATTAAAACTCAGCCTCTTGTGAAACAGAAGTAATAATTCTTTAGATACAAATACATGTTTATTTTTCCTAGAAATTCCTGTAGATGACAATTAACGATTTTCAGCAGCTTGTGCCGCTACTCTTTTAATTCCTTGATGCAACCTTTTAAACACTGTCTTTCTTCCCTCTATTTTCACCAGCACAGAGATGGCAGGAAACAAGACAACTGGATGCTTAGACAAGATGCCTGCATGAAGGAGGGAAAAAGAAATTTTCCTTCCGTTTTGACTGATCAAGTAATTTTGCCTACCCTGGGATAATCTAAACTGCACCAGTACAAGATCTTAGTGGGTGTAGGAGTTATAACCATCATAAACGACACTTTTTATGTCCTTTGAAAAATCCTCCTGATTTATTACATTTACTTAGAAATTGTCACAGCTTCTTCTTCTCAGACATTCCCCATGTCCCCTACAATATTCATTCCATCAAGTGAGCAAGGTAGTGGTGTGGTGAGAGCAGACAGATCAAAGCACTAACACTCCAAATGAGTTCTGTTCAGGCTGGGCTCATGTTGAATAGTAATTTGATTTCTTTCTGTCTCCCCACATCCTGTTCAGGGGAGGTGAGGGGTAAGATCAGATGAGTAAAACAATGTCTCTCCTATTTAATAAAAATGAAGAGGGATTAGTTCCTATGAAACAATTTAAAGATTGCACATACACCATGGCAAAGCACGAAGTCAGTTAATGCCCTGAGCCTGCCAGGCAGAAATGGACTGCCTTAAGGTCTTGGTATACGTTGAGCCGTGTGCTGAAAAACTTTGCCCCCATCTCCACACATATTTACTACTTATCCTTCACATTTCAAATGTCACTGTTTTGATTAAGCATTTTCTAATCACTGTCAATTTAAGCTGGTCACTGTCTAACAGAGAAAATTCATGTAGAGCCACAATCCTCACACTATCATATATATAGTACAATAGATGTATACAGTTGACCCTTGAACAACATGAGTTTGAACTGCAGGGCTCCACTTACAGGGAGAAGTCTTTTTTTTTTTCAATAAATACTGTCAGCCTTGGTATCCACAGGTTTCATATCAGCAGATTCAAACAATCACAAAAGAGAACAGTATTTTCACATTCTGAGGTTGGGAATGTCAAAATACTGTTCTCCATTTGCAGTCATGTGAATTCTTAAATGGAAAAGGCCTACTGTAGAGTCAAAAGCACAAACTAACAAACAAAATAGAAAGAGACTCATAGATACAGAGAACAGACTGACAGCTGTCGGATGGGAGGAGCATTGAGAGAGGGCTGAGTAAAAAAGGTAAAGGGATTAAGAAGAAAAAAAACCCTTAGACACAGACAACAGTGTGGTGATTACCAGAGGGCAAAGGGGTGGGGAGAGGTAGAAGATGGTACAGGCAGAGGCGGCTATAACGGCAGGAGAACCAGGTACGCCGTGGACCCCGACTTCTGAAGGGTCCAGCAAAACCCCAACTTTATACTTTTTTCTAATAACACCAAGTTTGGTTTCATATGTGCAGGTTTTAACATTAATAGTAAAATATATTTTATTTATTTAAAAATATGATTAACATGTATTTTTATATTCCCTGTCTCTCTCTCTCTCTTTTTTTAAGGGGCCAAATATTTTCTTCTGCGCCCCTCAACCGACCTTAATCCACCACTGGGTACAGGAAGAATAAATGATGATGGAAGGACTTCATTTGGGGTGATGAACACACAATACAATATACAGATGATATAATATAAGACTGTACACCTGAAACCTATGTAATTTTATTAACCATGTCACCCCCAATAAATTCAATATAAAAAGCTTAAAAATATATTAAAAAATTTTAATGATTGCATAAATTTTTTTAAAAATTATATGCAGCCTGACCAGGCGGTGGCGCAGTGGGTAGAGCATCGGACCAGGATGTGGAAGACCCAGGTTCGAGACCCCGAGGTCACCAGCTTGAGCGCGGGCCCATCTGGCTTGAGCAAAAGCTCGTCAGCTTGGACCCAAGGTCGCTGGCTCCAGCAAGGGGTGGCTCGGTCTCCTGAAGGCCCGCGGTCAAGGCACATGTGAGAAAGCAATCAATGAACAACTAAGGTGTTGCGATGGCAACGAAAAACTAATGATTGATGCTTCTCACCTCTCTCCGTTCCTGTCTGTCTGTCCCTATCTATCCCTCTCACTGACTCTCTCTCTGTCCCTGTAAAAAAAAAAATTATATGCAGATTTTCATCTGCATGGGTCAGTGTCCCTAAACCCTGGTTGTTCAAGGATTAACTGTTCTTGCTTCTAGGAAAGTGTAGCAGTACAGCAAAAAGAGCATGTGCTTTGGCCTCAGGGAGATCTGCAGTTGAATCCCACCTCTCACTTACTAAGTAGAGCAAGTTACTGAACTTCTTTGAACATTGTCTGTAAAATAAGATAAAACCCCAAGATGTTGTTAAATATAACTGAATGAGATAGCAGGCAAAAGTAGCTAGAGAAAGCACGTTTTAGCAGCTGAAGTAAAGAGAGAGATTTTCATGGTCCTCTCTGTTTTCCATGCCTACAACTCTCCTGCACACCTCCTCCCTTCTCCATCAGCAGTACGCAATTCAACTCAATTTTCAGTGCTTCACTCAAATATCATTGTCTCGGAGAATTTCCTTTATCCTGCCAGAAAATATGAATCCCTTCCTTGTCTAGGCTCCTTAAAAACAGAAAGTATGTCAAAAACCCACAAAAAACAGAAAGTATGTCTATCTTGATCATATACGTGCTTGCTATACACGCAGGGCCAAGGATAACTGTAGATACTCAATAAATAGTTGATTGATGAGTGGATGAGTACGTGGTGCGTAAGTGAATGTTTAGTTGTTTTCCCTCTTCTTATCTCCCACAGTGCCCAGCACAATGCCTGAAAAATGATGATGCCCAAAATATCCACTGAAGAAATAGACACCTATAATGTAGGGTTGGTGGATAAGGGGGACGGTCACGTGAGAAACTCAGGCCCCAGACTTTTGGCTAGGACCGCCCACATTCTTGCACTCCAAAAAGAAGCTTCCCAGAGGTCCTTGGGAGAAGACTGTCCATCAGTCAGTGAGATTTTACTACATAATAATTGCTCACCCACCCTAGAGGACCCCTTTAAATACCTCTCACACAGTCTAATTCGCGTGACTCCCCTAGCCTCTGTTCCCGGGGCTGGGGGACATCGTCATGAGGGATGCGCGGTACTTAATAAAGCCTTTGCTATTCCACACTTTGTGGCTCCTGCCCCCCCTTCCTTCTTTCTCAGCGGGGAAAAATACCTTACATATATCACTATTATTGTGGCTCAATCTGAACTCTTTCTTCCTATTGCTTTTCAAATTTACTAGATAATAGTCTTGCCAAGGTTTTCTAGACATAGAAAGGTTCTCCTTTGGCTACAACTGAGCCAAAGTTTTGCTGGAGCAGATGGATTGAACTATAACAAAAAGAAGACTGAAATTAGACCCTCTGAGAAAAAGCTGACATCCTACTTGGCATGGCAAGAGGGAGACAAGCTGGGTGAGGCATAAAGACAGACATTTACACCTTTTGGAATGCTGAACTTTGGCATGCATGATCATTTGCAATTTCTCAACCTGGCATAATGCCCTCTGGGAGCCACCCAGGTTCAGCACAGGATAGAATGGTTAATGATTAAAAAAAAGAAAAAGTCCAGTTGATGTCGCTGTCTGAGAAAACCAAACTTGGGCAGATGTGTCCATGTTCCAAAGATCCATCGTGCGCAAGCCAAAGTCTTCAGTCTTCAATAGAGTAGATGGATATGACCCTAGCTGTATAAGCTCTTAGAATAGAAGGAAAGCATATACCTTTATTAATTAACTTCCTTTTATGTTTTTATTGGGGTAAAATACACATGACATAAAAATTACCATTTTAACCACTTTAACTTGTACAATCCCATGACATTTAATTTATTCACAATGTTGTGTTAGCATCATTAGTATCAAGTTCCATAATATTTTCATCTCCCCAAAAGTAAACCTCATATCCATTAAGTACTCACCCCCTATTCCCTTCCCCCACCCCTTGGCAACCATAATATGATTTTGTCTCTCTGGATTTGCCTATTCTGGATATTTTATATAAATAGAATTGTACAATATACAGTATTTCATGTCTAACTTTCTTCATTTGACATAATGTTTTCAAGATACACCCATGTTGTAGCATAACCTGTCATTCCTTTTTATGACTCAATCATATTCTACTGTATAAATATACTACATTTTGTTTATCCATTCACTCACTGGTGGACATTTGGGTTGTTTAACCTTTGCACTAAAGTGAAGAGAGCTGCTATAAACACATGTGTACAAATTTTTGCTTAAACACTTCTTTTCAATTGTTTTACGTATATACCTAGGAATGCAATTATTGTGCCACATGGTAATTCTATGTTTAACTTGTTAAGAAACCAACAAAATGTTTTCCATGGTGGCGGTATCAATTTACACTCCCACCAGCAATATATAAGGTTAACTTTCTTTTTAAAAGTATCCACGTATAGTGGTTCCTCAAAAAATTAAGAATAGAACTACCAGATGACCCAACAATCCCTCTACTGGGTATTTACCCAAAAAGCTCAAAAACTTTTGCACACAAAGACACATGCACCCCCATATTCATCACAGCATTATACACAGTGGCCAAGACATGGAAACAACCAAAGTGTTCCTCTATAGAGGATTGGATAAAGAAGATGTGGTACATGTATACTATGGAATACTACTCAGCCGTAAGAAATGATGACAAATTGCCATTTAAGGTAACATGGATGGATTTGAGAACATTATATTAAGTGAAATAAGTAAATCAGAAAAAACTTAAGAACTATATGATTTCACACATAGGTAGGATATAAAACTGAGAGTCATGGGCATAGATAAAAGTAAAGTGGGCCCTGGTCAGTGGGCTCAGCAGTAGAGTGGTGGCCTAGTGTGTGGAAGTCCTGGGTTCAATTTTTGGTCAGGACACACAGGAAAAGCAACCATCTGCTTCTCACTTCTCTTTCTCTGTTTGTCTCTCTCTCTCTTCTACTCTCCCATAGCCATGGCTTGAACGGTTTGAGCCAATTGGCACTGGGTACTAAGGATGGCCCCATGGCCTTGCCTCGGGCACTAATATAGCTCACTTGCTGAGCAAGAGAGCAGCAACCCCACATGGGCAGACCATTGATTGGTAGGAGCTTGCCAGGTGGATCCTCGTCAGGGCACATGTGGGAGTCTATCTCTCTGCCTCCCCACCTATCACTTAAAAAAAAAAAGTGAAGTGGTTACCAGAGAGATGGGGGTAAAGAGGGAGAAATATCCAGTGACTGAAAATTATTTATCTTTGGGTGATGGGCACACAATGCAATCAACAGTTCAAATGCTACACAGATGTTTACCTGGAACTTATATACTTTTATTTATCAATGTTATCCCGTTAAATTTAATTTTCTAAATGCAAATCTTTAAAGTATCTATGTATGAAGCACTTCATACAAATTTTCACATTTCATCCTCCCATTAATTCTGTGAGGAAAGGTACTATTATTATCCTTTTTTTTTTCCAAATGAAACTAAGGATTCACTAATTTATCAAAACCCAGGACTCTGTGGCTGGAAAGCCTGGACTTGGGCCTCAATGTTAGGCTTCCCTTTAATCTCATGTGCGCTGACTGCTCTTGAGGAGGACGTAATAAGCCTCACAACACACTCTTGACTGTGCTTGTCCTCATCCCAACCCAGCAACCTGGGGGTCCTCTCAGTCATCCTAAAGATTTTAAGTATTCTCTTTTTATTAGATATTTTCACAGGTAGTATTAAATTTAATTACCATTTTATATATAGAAAAATTGAGGTCAAGAAGTGATAAGTAATTTATTCCAAGTCTTACAAAATTAGTAGCATGGAAGAGTTTACTGAGGTCAATATGACTGCTCTTTGTACCAGAAAGATCTGAGATGGTAACTGAATTTAATGAGTATCCCAGTGTTACCTTTAGAAATCTTTAGACATCATCAAAAGGTCAGCTTTTAAAAACCATCAGTAGAAGCATAACCCTTTTTACAAGAAAATCTTATGAAGGGAACTTCTACTTTTGTCCCAATGATGAAGGAGGGAATATATTTAACCTAATGCCTTAAATAAGTATAAAAGTAAACAAAACATATGAAACAACCATTTTCAGACACTGAAAAACAGCCAGGAGTGGAAAGTGATGCCTGAGAGAGTAAACAAGGTGAGCCCATGATGATGACCCAGTTTACTGTTGGAAGAGAGTGTCTAGGCCACAGTGCAGGCAGGTTAACCAAAGCACCTCCTGGGGCCCCTCTGAGTTGAGAAATACGTTTGGGAGCTAGGGGAGGCCAACGTTGTGAGAGTTCACAGGTCCCCTTGAACCTCCAGCTGCACCCAGATCAGTGTGTGTGTGTTTGTGTGTGTGTGCATGCGTGTGTGTGTGTGTGTGTGTGTGTGCGCGCGCGTGTATGTCCATGGCCAATGGTGGGGAAAGGACCACTGGAAAAGAGCATACCAGAAAAAAACCTCAGAGTTCAGGCAAAGCTGGAAGGAATTCACATTACCAATTGTTGTGGTTAATTCTCTGTCAGTGTGGACAATGTTTTTTGATGAGATTAATATTTAAATTGGTAAATTTGGAGTAAAGAAGATTGCAAACTGCCTCCATTATGTGGACGTGTCTTAGTCAATCAGTTGAAAATCTGAATAGACCAAAAATCAAGAAGAAAGCTGGTATTTGTTAAGCATGACAGTGTTCCATGAACTGTGCCAAGCATTTTATTTATATTACCTAACTTATCCCTAAGATACAAATAATTTAGTATCGTTATCCTCATTTTATGGAGAAGAAAATTGAGATTTGTAAATGTTATATAGTTAGTCAATGGTCTCAAAACTAAGCGTACTAGATCTGGGATTGATACCCAGTTCTGTCTGACTTCAACTCTAGGTTGAGGCACCGTGAAAGGAAAATGGCTGCAGAATCTCAATTTTTGAGGGGAGGTACTTTCACAAGCTGATCCCAGGTGTTCGAGTCTGTAGCCCTTCATGATCCCAAGTAGCCCTGTGTATGTTATTGAGTCAAAACATCTCCAAACCTTGTCACAGTTCAGACTGTTTTGAACTAAAGGCATCCTTCCTCCTTTATATCATAAATGTATCTCTCAATCAAAATCATAAAGCAATATCGACAGCTATCAGGTATAGAGTATGTCTATGAATAATGCACTGTGCTGGCCATTTTAGACATATTATCTCATGTTAAAAATAATTTTGATATGCTTCAATATTTTCAAGAGTGGCAATGGGCCTGAGTCAAGTGGGCCATTTTCCTGCCCAGTCAATCAACACCTCGTCACTCCAAAGGAGTTTTAGGCTTCACTCACGTATATATTTATAGTTTTTCCTTCTAGAGAATATTCACTGATGGTTAGCTTAGACGTTACTCCCGGATCTGAAGCCAAAAATCCTACTCTTTTAACACAAGCTGATTGTTCAACACTCTAAGATGGAGTTAGTTAGAATCAGGAACATTTTGCACTTTCCACACAATTTACTCTAACTCAGCCCTAGACTATAATTCACCTGCACCACCTCCATCCATAACCTCCTGCTCCTGCTCCTAGACTTGACCCTCACTGAGCGCTTTTCAAATCCCTTCAGTCAACACTCAGTATTTCCTGAGTGTCCACTCTGTCCATGCACAGGAGAAGATATAACTGTAATGAGGATGCAAGAATGAATCAGACATAGTCTTTGCCCTCAAGAAATTGGCCAGGTAGGAACTACCTCTGACCCATCCTTTTCCTTTCCCTTCATCATTTACTTCTAAACAGCACCATATTCCATCTTCTGTGTGTCCTATATTCCTGTATATTGTTCATGCTCAAGCAGTTAGCTCCGTCCTCACTGCCACTGGCACAAAACAGGCTGTTTCACTTACTTCCTGAGAAGTCCAAACTTCTCGGTGGAATTTTAAGGCAGGGGCAATTATTATTATTTTTTTTTTTAGGACTTCTTTTGCTTTTTATTTCACCAGAGTCTCTTCTTCCCCAAACTAACTCTGGTTTTTGTTTTGCTGTTGTTGTTTTTAGTCTTAGCAGATAACTTGCATTTTCTTTTCTTACATAAACCATGCTTTCTTATGGTTCTAGAACTATTTTTCAAAGGCTATTTCCCCTGCTTAGAAAGGTACTATTCATTCATAAAACAATTTCTGAACAACTGCTGTTGGCTAGGGCACCTGAGGATGATATGGTTTAGAGATGATACCTGCCCTTGGGAAGCTTGTCAGTGGCAGCAGCCCACTGGGGAAGGTCTCGAGCATCTTCTGCCCGGGTTCTGGCATGTGCTTCATTGTGTCCAGCATATTCAGTTATAGAAAGTACTGTTTATCCTTTCCCATGGCATTGCTGCCTGTCAACTGGATGAATGAATAACACTTCTCAGGGGATGAAGTGATGATTACTTTTTAAAGGCCACCTTTACCCATCTTGAAGGACTGTTTTAAAAGTCAGGGTGACCTTTGATGCCTTCCTGTAGGACAAAGGAACCCAAAGCTTATCTGCATGTAGATACTCTATTAATACATAATGACTCTTAGGACAGGAAGGAAATGGAACTGCATTTCCTTTTTGGACATTTCCAACAAAACCGAAGAAGGAAAATGGCCTCATCTTAATGAAAGAGGCTGCTCCTGAGAATGTGTTTAAGGAAAGGTTACAGAAGCAATCTTTGAAGGAATATGGACAAAGCACAATTCATCATTTCTTCTAGGAAAGTGATTATCAGGAGAAAGGTAGCTTCAAGGCCAGTTCTGCCCTGCTCCACAAGATTCCATTTGTATTTCAAGAAAAGATAAGAAAGAATACCCTACAATGAGGCTATTTTACACAAGGTCTTCCCTGCATTTCCCAGACAGAATCTGACCCTTCTTACTTCCAATGGCACGGTCTCTCTCCTTGCCTATGCCCTCAGACCATCCAGAAACAGAAACATCCCCCCACCCCCCAAAATTATATACTCACCCCTCTGCAAAAGCTAACTTTCTAAAACAGAAGCCTAATTATTTATGGTTCCCTTTAGCCATGTCTCCCTATATATTGGCAGTTTAAGCTCTTCAGCATGGCATTAAGATTCTCCACATCCTAAACCTAATTACCTCTGCAGTCCCCTGCTCACTGTAGGTGCTAGGCACACCCATCCCACCATTTCTCAGCTAATGCTGTTGCTTCTGTCTGAAATACTCTTGACCCCTTCCTATGCTAGTTATGCTCTGTTTGCCCTTCCAGATCTACTTTCTACTGCCTGTGGCCTGTGTCCTAAGAAGCTAGGAGGCTGACCTCTACAGGCCACATTATGTGGGATCTTTGCCATCTCTCTTCCTATTGGTTTAGGTCAAAGGGAAGCACCAGCAGGAGTTTGAAGGGCACAGGAAAGAGAGGCTGATATAGTTATTCTGTCCCTTCTCCTCAAACCAGCCATATCAGAGAGTATTAGTTACAGTTCTTATAGGATTTTAGTGACAGCTTCCTTTTTTCCATTTAGTCTTTATGGTAGGAACAGCTTTTATGATAGCCAGTCCCTACATGTTCCTCCATCCCTGATGACCTTCTTCAACCTCTACTCATCTCAGCAAATAATCTATTTTAAAAACTTTCTTCAATTATGTTTTTGGATATTCCATCTGTTTCCTGCTGAGACTGAGCGAGGAACCTTTATAACCTGGCTAATCTTTCCTCACCTTCTGAGATCACTCAGAGAATATGTCCCCAGGAATCCCCAGAACTAGGTTTCAGAGTCAGCTGTTTCCAAAGACCCTTACTTATACTGCTATCATATACATATCACATTGGGTTTTTAACTATCATGATAAAACATAAATAACATTAGAGCAGGGACCTTGCCTGTATTGTTCACACTATTTCCACAACAATTAAAATGGTGTCTGGCACATTGTAAGTGTTCAATAAATGTTTAATGGATTTTTACTTGGAATAAAAAATCTACATTTTCTCTATAGCTTTGGTATTTGGCTCAGAGAACGCACCTCATAGATACCATTATAATTAAATTTTTCTTAAAAGAAAAGAATTAAAAATTTCATGGGTAGGTATGGGGAAAAAGAAAGAAAACTGTTGAGAAGAGAATATAAACCAGTTAAGTCTAATACTAACACCTATTTCTTCTCATTTCAGGGGAGTTGGGCCAGAATTGAGTAGCACATAGAAAGGAAGGTGACAAAGAACAATAAGACAAGAAAAATCAAGGCAGCAATTCTCCACTGAGCAACTTCTGTAGGTTCTAGGCTCTGCATTAGTGGCATTCAAATAATTATTATCCCTGTTAAATCTCTCAACAACTTGGTAAGACTAGTATTATTACCTTTATATTACCAATGAGAAAATTATTTTCTGAAGTGTTAAGTAACTTATTTGTGGACAGTTAGTAAGTGGCAAAGCAAAGAAACACAGCCCACCTGCAATAGTCTGGCTTGAAGAGTAGTGCCCTCATGTCTCAACATAGAAAAGAATCTTCAGATGTTATTCCCTGCGACCTTCAAACTGTTGATAACTGGGAAGGGTCTGAGATTTCACCATACTTGCAAGCTAACAAAATAACTGTCATTGTTTCATGGCTACTGGCAATAGATATAAGCCTCCTGAGTCACAGACAAAGGACACACAGAAATAGTAGCACCTAGAGCATCGGCGTTTGTCCGGGTTTCCTGAGCCCCAGTTCCCATGGAGCACTGCAAAGAGAACCAGACAATGCTTGCTCACAGGGTGGGCTGTGTTTCAGGAGAGGGGCTTTGAGAGGACAGGATCTGAATCTTTTATACCGTACAGTAAGCATACCTGCTCATTGCTCCAGAGAGAGACAGTACCTCTATCATCCAGGGACCGATCGCCATGGAAACATCACAGAAAAGATAGTTTGGAACAAAGGCAATCAGTTTTCTTTTGTATGTAAGGAATATGAAAGCACGAGATACACATGCATTGTCTCCTAACAGAATTCCTTGCTGGCCTCTGTGGAACTACTTCTAGTAACAAGGATCTCATCATGTCTTAAGGCCACCAGTCAGTCAGATGAAAGTTGTAGTGTTACAAAAAATTCCTCACTGGTTGTATAAAAAGAACAAATGAGATGAGGCTTAGTACAAAGCAATCATTCAATCAATATTTTCTTAATACTTTGAATGCTGTGAGGTTAGTTATCATTTAAGAAAAATCATCTACTAAATATCTCCCAGGAGGATCCTGGCTGTCTGGCATTAAAAGCCCATTCAGTATGGGTCCAAACTTATTTCCCCTGGAACCATTCTAACAAGGACTCTTTAGACCAATTAGATGTTTTTGTTTTTACTTAGAACAGAAGTCATTTTTGTTCTTCTATGTATAAAATCTAAGGAATATGGAAGGCACAGCAGCTCCTAGAAGAGATCACGAAACAATTTACAGTCAAGAGGCAAGTAGAGAAGTCATTCTAGCGGAAAAGCTCAGTGGGTTACATAATAACTAAGTAGAAATACCCAGAAGGCACACTGAAATTTGGAAATAGAAATTTAATATATAATTAAATGGACTATGCTGTCCGAGAAATTATTATAAACCTTTCTATGAAGTCCTACCCTGTAAAAGTACTTTCCTCATACATTTGCTCACAGATCTTACAACTGAATATGGTAAGTGATACTATTATTTCATGTTCATTTTATGGGAAAGGTAACTGAAGGTCAGTGAGAGTCAGTAAATCATAGAGGATAAAGTGGTAGAGCCCAACCTCTGGTTCTAAAAATGTGTTTTTTCACGAGAACAGGAGAGTAGAAAAAGAAAAGGCCAAAAATCATGACTCCTCAGGAGTACACACTAACAAGGAGGACAAGGAAAGCTAGTGAAGTCATGGAACTAGAAATAAGGTAGCTGCATGGTGTGAGCACAGTTATGAATTATATCCCGCATGCAAGCTCCTCATAGGCAGGAACTAACTGCACTCATTATAGCCCTAGTGTTTGCTCCTGAGCCTAGCACATAGTATATACCAAATAAAGTTTTGCTGAATGAATAAAGTTACCTAAATCATTACATTTTTCTCTATTAAATTTTTTCTAAAGATAGCTTAATGACTAACATTGATCAATTTTTTTCTAATGAAAACACTTGAAACACATGAATGTCTTACAGGTAAACAGAAACATGAACATGAATAAGTCTGTTTCAACTATTCATTTATTTAGCTTCTATTCTATGCTAAGCAGCCTGACTATCCTGTGCCCAATCACTAATAAAATTTATTAATTAAAAAAGTAACTTGAGTAAACTGCAAGTTCCTTAGGTCATTAACATAAATAATCCAAAAAAAAAGAACTCCTCAGAAATTTAGTCAATGAGCCCTTTTTCAAGCCCATATAATCTTCTGTTTTATACTAGATCTCATTCTTTAAAGAGTTCCTTAATTCCCCTCTCCCAAAGAATTCTTGTTAGGGTTATTTCGGGAGGCCAAGAAGTTATACCCATCCTGCCTCCAGAAGACACAGTGAACTTAAAATTGCCTCCTTGAGCCTGACCTGTGGTGGCACAGTGGATAAAGTGTTGACCTGGAACACTGATGTCACGGGTTCAAAACTCTGAGCTTGCCTAAACAAGGCACATATAGGAGTTGATGCATCCTGCTCCTCCCTCACTTCTCTCTCTCTTTTTCTTTTCCTCTCTTTCTCCCTTCTCTAAAATGAATAAGTTTTTAAAAATTGCCTCCTTGAGATCAATGCCCTGTGGATCTACATAAATACACATACCAATACTCTTGTAAATCAAACAATTTTGGTATTCAATTTTTTAAAAATTATTTTAAAATTGTTTGAATACATATACCATATATTCTTTAACACACCCAGTAAGTTCCAGGGTAGTAGTCAATGTTCAATGGGTATAGAGTTTCAGTGTTGCAAGATGAAAAGTTCTACTAATCTATTGTACAAAAATGTACATATAGTTAACACTAATGTACTATACACTTAAAAATGTTTAAGATGGTAGCTTTTATATGTGATTTTTACCACAATAAAAAGAAGAAAGACAATTATAGTGCAGATCTATAGAATGAATAACTAAAATATTTTTCATATCAAAGAAGTTTCAAATTCTCTAAGTTGTCTCAAGTAGGATTCCTATTATTTACTCCAAATTATGTGCCCATATAAAGTATTCCTCAATGAAATAAAATAAATGCATTAAAATTGTATTTAATGAGAATTTTCATGGTTAGCTTCTTTATTACTTTTTAATATGGGTTTATTTTAATTATTGGTTACAATATTAAAGGAGGTTATATATTAAAAAGATATATCAACATTTGAGGGAGTCGTTAATCAAACTTCTTTATATCCTTTGCACAATTTTCTAAGTAAAAATTTTTTTAGCAAAGAATATAAGAGATGAAAAGACAAAAATATTGCAAAAAAATCTTATATTTAAAATTGCTTTCTCTTTTGTCATCATCACTCACAGCAGGGCAGCTGCAATTTTTGATATTCTGCAGCCTAACCCTTGCGGACAATATGCTAACCCTAAGGGGAATAACTTTCTATGTAGGCAAAAATATGAGTCAAATCTTTGTAACTGGGTTACAAAACATCACCTTTGCTACATCCATGCCAGGAATCTAAAGTAGCTAGCTATTTACTAAATTTACAAAAATCTGTAGAGCATATAATAGCCCCTAATATTGTAAACTGATTCCTTTTTTACTCATGTAGGGACTGTAAATGTGCACAATCCCTTTTGATCTTGATATAGAAGTATGTAAGGAACAATAATGATATTTTTACCCTTTGACCCAGTGATCTTGAACTACTTCCATTATTATTATTATTATTATTATTATTATTTATTTTATGTATAAGAGAGAAAGAAACAGGGAAGGAGAGACAGACTAGAAAGAAGAGAGATGAGAAGCATCAATTCTTCATTGCAGCATCTTAGTTGTTCATTGATTGCTTTCTCATATGTGCCTTGACCAGGGGCTACAGCAGAGCGAGTGACCCCCTGCTCAAGCCAGCAACCTTGGATTAAAGCCAGCAACCTTGGGCTTCAAGTCAGCAACCTTTGGGTTCAACCGGATCACCTCGGGGTTTCGAACCTGGGTCCTCAGCATCCCAGTTAAATGCTCTAGCCACGGCACCACCACCTAATCAGGCCCCATATTATATCTTAAATAATAAAACAGATTAAAAAGAAACACTAAATAACCCTAAATGTTAGAACATGTTCAATAGCTATGTTAGCTCAAAAAATAAATGTATAACAATGAGAATAAGGTAAATTGTGGGACAATTATGTAACTGAATAGCCTTTGACTATTAATTCTAATCACAAAAACTATCTGTAAAATCAAATATAGGCTGACATTGGAAGATTATATGAAGTTCTGATGCTAACTAATAAAAATATATGCAATATTACATTTCTATGACTGCAGCCATTTAAAATGTGCACACATAAGGAGATGAGGTAAACAAAATATAAAATAAAATAAAACATAAATCTCCATTCACTTGGTAATTCAAATCATCTCTTCAGACACTGGCCAGTGACTTCAAATACTAAGATTTTTACCAGCTCAGTTTGAAAGTGTGACAAAAGCAATTATTTCAGAGTTAGAAGAGAGGGTTAATTAGCTCTATTGTGCCTGGCTTTGGAATTATATAGAAAGCTTCAAATTGATTCCATATTCTCTCTAGCTACTTAATTCACTTTAGAGCTGTGGGACCTTGGGCAAGGTTAATCTCCTCAGTTTTCTCAGCTAAAAAGTGAAGGTAATACTACCTACTTCATTAGAATTAAATGAAATACGTGTGATGGCATCTAATATAATGGGTATCATATAGAAAGGCCTTGATAAATATTAGATGAATGACTGAATTAAATTTTTTAAATAAATGAATGAACTGATAAACAAATGAATAAGAAACGAGTCAGTTTTTCAGTTTGAGTTCTGATATACATTAGCTGTGTGACCTTAGGCAAATAACACTGGGGAACTTTTTTTTTTTTTTTTTACAGAGAGAGAGAGTCAGAGAGAGGGATAGAAAGGGACAGACAGACAGGAACAGAGAGAAATGAGAAGCATCAATCATCAGTTTTTCGTTGTGGCACCTTAGTTGTTCATTGATTGCTTTCTCATATGTGCCTTGACCATGGGGCTACAGCAGACTGAGTAACCCCTTGCTCAAACCAGAGACCTTGGGTCCAAGCTGGTGAGCTTTTGCTCAAACCAGATGAGCCCATGTTCAAGCTGGCGACCGAGAGGTCTCAAACCTGGATCCTCCGCATCCCAGTCTGATGCTCTATCTGGCATTTTATTTTTCATTTTCTGTTGCATGAGGTTTTAGAACTGTTTATACATATATTGGCATCGCTTATTTCAAATATATAATCCGTTTTTTGATGCATGCTCCAGTTTTTATGCAATTTGAATTTATTTTTGTTACAGTTAATGGCATGCATTGGTTTTTAAATTGGAGTTAAAGGGCAATGACTCTTGGATAGAACATAACCACAAGGCAATTAGTGTTTTACAAACATCAATTTTACATAATTGTGGTTGTTTTTAAATGTAAAAAATTATTATCTGATAAAAAACACCCTCTTTCTTATTTTGTTTTAAGATTGAATCATGGCTTCTTCAAGTAGGCGTAAATGTAATAGTCCTGACACCTTGTGTTATATATATGGCTGTTCCACACTTCAATGTCAAAGGCACAATACTTCATCATTTGTGACATGTGCATATATTGCCTATTTTCAAGTTCCCCTTGGCGATCAAGACAAGAATTGGGCTCCTCATATTGTGTGTCATAATTGTGAGAAAATGCTTTGTGATTGGACAAAAGAAAAACGCAAAGGAATGCCTTTTGTTATTCCCATGGTTTGGCGTGAACCTAAGGACCTCAACAGTGACTGTTATTTCTGTCTGATCCATACAAAGGGCATTGGCAAGAAAAAACAGCATATGAACGCATATCATAAAATTCCTTCAGCAATACGACCTATCCCACACTCTGAGACACTCCCAATTCCAGTTTTCAATGGCTTTATTTCTTCTAAGGACAAAGAAAGTGAACATAGTGATCAAGTGTATTTTGATAAGATGCATGAGGAATGGTAAAATCTGAAGGGCCTTCTTCTGATGCCAAGCAGTCATTAACCTCTCAGCAGTTTAGCCAACCCAAATTGAATGACTTATTAAGAGATTTGGGCCTATCAAAGAAAGTAGCTGAGTTAAGAGCCTCCAGGTTTCAAGAAAAGAATGTACTTAACCGGTCAGCTAAAGTATCCCAATTCAGAAAGCGTGAACAAATTTTTGTGGACTTTTTTCCCAAAGACAAACACTTTGTTTATTATAATGATATCAGTAGTTTTCTCAGACAGCTAGGTGTTACCACTACACTCCAACAGAATGGCGGCTATTTCTTCACAGCTCTTAACGAAGTCTGAAATGTGTTCTCCTACACAACTGTAATATTTGTGCAGCAGTTCCAATTGGTTATTCAACTCATCTGTGAGAAGATTATGACATAAAAATTGTCCTCGACTTACTGAAGTATGAGGAGCATAACTGGATCATTTGTGTGGATCTTAAAATGGTCAATTTCCTGCTAGGACAACAGAGAGGTTTCACAAAGTATCCTTACTTTCTGAGTCTGTGGAACAGCCGAGCTTGGGAGAAACACTGGACACAGAAAAAGTGGCCGAGACGTGAAGATCTGGAAGTAGGGTTGCAAAATATTGTGAATGAACCTGTAGTTAATTGAGACAGGATCATTTTTCCCCCATTTCACATCAAACTTGGCTTAATGAAGCAGTTTGTTCAGGCTTTGAATAGAGAAAGTGAATGCTTTCAACATATTATTTCTGCTTTTCCTGACTTGTCTTTCGAGAAGATAAAAGCAAGTGTATTCAATGGACCTCAAATTCGAACCCACATACGTGATGAAGAATTTGCCAGGAAGATGAATAAGGAGGAGAAAGCGGCATGGCAGTCTTTTGCAGCAGTTACAAAGAACTTCCTTGGCAACAAAAAAGCAGAAAACTATGAACTTCTGTTTCAAAGAATGCTGTTGGTTTTCCATGACATTGGATGGAACATGAGTGTTAAGATTCACTTTCTGAACAGTCACCTTGATAAGTTTTCCGAAAATCTTGAAGCTGTTTGTGATAAACAGCCTACTGCTGAAGCATCAAACGAGATTGTCCTGAACAAGTACACAAACGCAAGAACTACAAATGCAAATTTTTGCCTGAATAGAATTTAAATAAGTTTTGCACAAATTTTATGATAAAATAAGTGTTTTAATATGTTCTATTTCAAAATTTTAGACAAATTCTGATGCAATCATAACTTTTAGTGTATTATTGTATTTACTGCATTATATAAATTATTATATTTTCACGAAGATGATGCCCAAGAAGACATTCTATTCATTATGTTAAACTAAATGTTGAAAATTTTACAATAAGATGAAAACCTAAAATCTTGAACTGAAAAATAACTGTAGCTTACAGAGAAAAACTAATGTCAGATTTGAGATAAGCACACTCAAATTAGGTAAGAACAAGTGTTTTTGTGGATGCAACAAAAATTTTGTTCCCAACTATAATTATACTTTTCTGAGCCTCAGTTTTCTTATTTAAAAATTGGGGAGTTAAACAGAAGAATCTTTAAGGTTCCTTTAACTCTAAATTCTACAAAGTATACATGAATAACAAGTGTAATCTTAGCATCGCATGTGCTGAAAGGGATATATATATATACATATATATATGTATATATATATACATATATATATGTATATATATATATGTATATATATATAGTTATTTTATTTTTTTATAGCTGATAACTCTCATGTTCTGTAAGTTCTCAATAATCATTTCCTTTATGCCTCACTTTAAATAAAGAACCCAACCTACTTTATTAAAGTTTTGACTATTTTACACTTAATGTTAGAAGATTTTCAAAAACATAGATTAGAGGAACAATCAGCCTGTCAGCTTATAGACTCCTTTCAACCTAGCTTTTCACCATGTGTGATTCCATTGAGATTTTAAATATTGAACTAATAGATATCTAAACTGAAAAAGGTTTGTGTGTGCTGACAAAGATATGGTGATGATGTCAAAATGTTCAAAGATTCAGTAATCCTTACCATTCAATATTCATCAGTTTTTGCTATTATCTATTTCTATACATTTTCAAAGCACTTGTCCCACTAATATATTTGAACTCTTTTCTGATATTAATGTATTTATAATGCATGATAGACTTTTTTTTACCCATTATTAACTTGATCATATACAACCTGCAAGATTCTTAATGCTTTCTATAAAGTCTCTAACATAAGAATTACAGTAAAAGTCATCACTGTCATAACTGTAAGAGGCTAGGTGGCATCATAAAAAGAACACAAATTTAAGAATAAGATATCTGTTTAACTTCTGGCTCTCTACCAGAATAATTTTAAGTTAAGTTGGTTAAGTTAAGTTCGTTAAGTTATTGAGTCAGTTTATTTGTAGCATGAATACAATAGGATGCCTCACACATAGTGTTATTGTAAATATTTTTTTAAAGTTCATGTAAAATACATAGAGCAGTTCTTGACATTGTCAAGTGCTCAATTAATGTTCTTTAGTTAGTTGACTAGATTTCTATTAATATACAAGATTATCATCACCTTATCCTCTCCCTAAAATATTCTAGTAATTCTAATAATAAACATATATTTGCATAGCACAGCAGTCAGCAATCTTTTCCATAAAGGGCTACATAATAAATATTTTAAACTTGTAGGTCATACAGCTTCTGTTACAACTATTTAACTCAGACAATGTAGTATGAAAGCAGCCAAAGACATAACACACAAATAAATGGGCATGGCTATGGTACAGTGAAATTTTATTTACAAAAACAGATGGCTAACCCATAGCCCAGAGTTTGCTGACCCCTATTACAGCACTTTAATTATGCTACCTTAGTTCATCCTCTCAACAACTTATAGAAAGGCAGGGTGACTGTTTTTATATCCATTTTACAAGTGAGGAGAAGCAGGTGCATAAACAGACCTGTCCAATACCAGTGGTAAGTAACAGATCCAGCACACAAAAGTGGATCTTTAATTCATGATTAAATATGCTGCAATATCTCATAATGAAGGTCAAAGCATTTCCACAAATGAGCAGGTTCGTGGACCATTTGCTAGAACCTAATATCTGAAGTAGCAATTCCCCTGCTATAAGTTATATCACCAAACTTCAAGCTCTGGGGAACAATCTGGCACAGTTAATAGAGAATGGCCCAAGGATGCAGTGCTGAACTCATGAGTGCCTCATCATGGAAAGCAGTCGAACAGAATCTGACTGCCCTTCGTCGGGAAAACTGCGGAGGGGATCAAGGACAGGGACTGCGAAAGTTATGGAGGATGATAGCTGAGGTTCCTCCCAGAGTTGCTATCTAGGTTCTTAGACACAAAATATGAATCCATCAGTATTGGAAAGATCATTTGAGATTAAATTATGTTCCTTTAGAAAAATTTCTAAGAGGAAGAAAACTTGAATCATAGTTTACATGAAAAAATATATATATATCTAGATAAATAAATAAGCATATATGTACACACACATAAATATATATGTAGAACAGGTGATGTAGAAAGAGTTAGGAGTTAAAACAAGGTAATCTAGAACTGGCTCGGTGGAAGGCCCAACTTGGAGGCATCAAGAACCTCTCAGAAGGAGAGAAGTATGGTGCTGTTGGCAACTTGTCTCAGCTAAAAATGGAGAAAGGAGAGATCAGCATAGACTTGCTAGCCCACATGGAATTTAAGAGATTATCTGCCATGGTTTTTATTTTTTATATGAGGGGTTAGAGGCTCAGAAAGAAGAAGCGATTTTACTGAGGGCAAGAAAGGAGTTAACAGAGGAACGGGCCGCAAATTCCCCCTGCAGGCCTCCAAAGCCCTTTGCTCTTCCACTCACCTGCTGGCCTATGCCTTCATTTCAGACCCACTGCAATCCTGCACATGCAGTTTGAGTATTCTCATTTTATAGATGAGGAAGTGAAGAAAGTCAAGTAATTCAGCTGATAAATAGAAGAATTAGAATTCAAATTCTGGATTCCGGATTTCCAGTCTAATACCACCTGTCCTCATAAGCCCTTCCTCATGCCTAAATCTGGCTGGTTTCCTGACATTACATATTACAAATATTGCCGAGAGCTCAGTAAAACATTTAACTTGGGCTCATTTATAAATGTCACCACAGACATCCTGACTGGAGAGGAAATCTGAGCTCCTCTATATAGAACCGACAAACAGCGGGGGGTGGGGGGGGTGGACGGGTCCTGTGCCCTTGGAGGATGCTTTTAAGGTTTCATATGACCAGGAAAATCAGATTAGCTACTACAATAGAATTCATGGTTTAAATTTCTGGGTAAAAATAAATTATGTATTTTTTTAAATACTTCACTAGCTTGACTTATATAAATGTATAATACAATTGAGGATTCTGATAATTATAGAAGTCCCAAGTGCAGGTAGCAGGCTGGGCCAAGGAGAAAGATGGTCATCCCCTGAATAACTAACAAAAATTTATGTCTGGATTCTGTTTCTTTGGATCTAGTGAAATGTATTTTGAGTCCTGCTCTCTGGTAAATCCAATTCCTTTCTAAATGGTTTGTGAATTGAAACAAAATGATTCTACAGATGGAAGTGGTCAGAGCCACCAAGCAGTGACTGTCACCATGGAGAGTTATGTTCATGCAGCAAAAATAATTTGATTACCATTTAACCTTGTAATTCTCAGAAAGGCTTTGAGGTCCCAGAGGATCTGTACAATATGCAGTTAAATCTACAAAACCTTTTTTAATAGCCTTTAGTTTCACTCTTCTTTTATGGGGGAAATGAAGGCCTCAAATGGCCCTGTGTTTTTGGAGCTAGAGGATGATCCATCATACTAAGAATAACATTTTATTTGCAATATATCCAAAAAAAGGGTAGATTATAATTCTGCTGGTAAACTTCACTAATAATGAGAGAGACATACAAAAACCTCTAAGAAAGAAATGGCATATACTAAAGATTATATTTGCCAGGCCCTGTCTTCAGTGTTTTCATTACTTCTTACAAATCCAAAATTGGTATAATCTTCCCTTTCTTATAGACAAAAAAAAAAAAAAATGAAGCTTAGAAAGGACCTAAAACTTGCCTAAGATACATAACCAGGGAAATAGTAAAGCCAGGATGAGAATTCTAAAACGTATATTCTTTCTACCATAGCCTCTAAGTTGCCTATTTTAGACCTAAAATTCTATTATTCTATAATGCTGCCTTTCTCTTCTGACTTTTGGTCCACTAACAATTATCTTTACAGATTATTGTCTATAACTGTGACTCTCACCATTCATTTATTCCACAGGGATATGCTAGCTAGATCCTTTACTTGATCATTGGGAATATAAAATGGTCTGTTCTATGATCTCACTAATATGTGGACTCTAATGAACACAGTGACTGAGGAATGGAATAGAGGCAGAGGCGGGGTCATGGGGAGCAAAGGGGTAGCTGTCAGAGGGAAGGGGGATGATGGGATGGGAACAGAGAAGGTAAGGGGTTGGTGAAATTATATATATATATATATATATATATATATGTGTGTGTGTGTGTGTGTGTGTGTGTGTATGTGTGTGTGTGTGTGTATATATATATATATATATATATATATATATATATATATATAAAATACATAGATATAGATAATAGGACAGCAAATCCCAGAGGGAAGTGGGGGGAGGCAGCCAGGGGGAGGGCCAATGGGTGTGTAATGGGGACACATTGTTAGAGGGTAAGGGTGTTATATTGAATGGGACACTGGAATCTATGTTAACACAAAAAGTGAAAATTTTTAATTAAAAAAAGAAGTCTCTGTCCATAGTGGATCATAAAGAGTGGAACAGAGAGAGGCATAGGGGTGCACTATAAATGCAGAATATTTCCATCATTGCAAAAAGTCCTATTGGACAGTAGTACTGTTATAGGTATTAGGATTTGGGATGCTAGCTGGACATCCTTTACTCTGTTGCAAACATCCATCAGAACTGCCCAAATGGCAGCTGTGGAGGATGTATAGTTGAATAGGGAACTATGTTTCTCAGAATGACTTTTCCTGCATGGTTATGGATTAAAATTGGTCAAAAGAGAAACTTGCACATTTGGAAGGTGAAAATAAAGCAGCAGTCATTAGTTTCTGCTGATCTTGGCTTTATCAGACATCAGACAAAGAAGTACCCTAGGGGTTCCAGCTTGTTCTTCCTCTTCTCTGCTCTAATTCCAGCTTGTCTCCCTGCTGGTCCTGCTGATTGGAGAACTCAGACCCGCCACTAGATAGTTGACAGCAGATCCACAGAATCAGTAACTGAAGAGAGGCAACAACTCTCTGTGCATTTCTCCATGATCACCCACTGGGCTGTCTCCCTCTGACACCTTGCTTCTCAGACTGAGGGGATGGTGATCCTTCAGCTCTCTGATCATCACTTTCTCAGACCCTGACACAGTCATGCAATGTCTCATTCCTTTCAGGATACCCCTGTCCGCCACATTCATAATAATCTTGCTCCTATCACAGCACCCTGACTGCCACAGCAGCCACTCCAAGAAACGATAGCAAAAAAACTCTACTGGCAAGAGCTCTGTTCTGAAAGTTGGAAAGCCTCAGCACAGTGCTATTGCTGAAAGAGTACAGACTTAAGAGTCAAATACACAAGATTCAAATCCTGGCATTGCCACTTGTTTGCCATCTAAAGCAGATTATTTTATCTCAGTGTTCTTGCCTCCATAAGGGAGATGACATCTTCATCTCAGAGTCAATGAGAGTCTCAAATAATGGAATATATGGTACTGGCTTAACCCAGTATGTGGCCAGAGTAAATGCTGAGTCAACAGTAATGCTTACTCCTTTGCCTTACTAAGTTTTTGTCCTGAACCCATCACCTCTTAGACATGTGAATTAGGATGACTTCAACCTTGCCAGACTCAGGTTTCTACTTAAATTCGATCACAGTTTCTCCTGAATTGATAGGCTCCTCGGGCTCCTGAGTAGAGAATAAATAGCAGCTCAACTGTAATCCAGTTCATCTAATCTCACAGTCTGGATCTTTTTCAAGGATTGGGTTTTCAGCAAGCTCTAGGAGTGACTTCTTTCCCCAACAGAGGAAATTCAGTCAGTTGTTGGAATTCATTTCTTCTCTCAATGATTTTTATGCCATCCTTCAAGGATTCTAATATTTCCATCGAATTAAAGTTACCTAACTCTGGCACTTGGAGGAGACAAATTGCTGGTATTAGTCAGAGCTTCAGTGTCTCAAATGTTTCCAGTAGGAGCAGTCCCTGAATAGCTTAACTCCTAATGTACATAAGGCTCAGGCCAGGAAATGGCAAGAGAGCTAAAGCCTTCACACATCGGCTGCACCAGTGGGTTGATTTTACATCCCAACCAACATGCAGCTGCCGATCATGTACACACATATACATGTATACATAGAGAAAACACATGAAGAAAACTCACATGCATGTTAATATGGGTTCTCTTTGGGTAGTAGAATGAGTGATTAACCGTTTTTTGTTGTTTTCTTTGGAAGTCTCCATGTCTTTCATGAGGATATGTTATTATTTTAATTTCAAGCAATTATATATTTCTAGTAAAATATGTATTTTTCTTGGGTTCAAAAAAATTGGTATAATAAATTTTAAGTTTTCTTTTTTTAGAAACTAGAAATAAAAATACCAGGTTTAAATTCCAGCTCTGTCACAGTCTACCTGTGTGACTTCAGGTAAGTTTCTCAGCCTGTGACTATCAATTCTCATCTCTGTGAAATGAAGCTGATAATTTGTAACTCCTGTGGTTGTTTTGAGGATTAAATGCAGTAATAATGTTAAGTTGTTACAGTCTGACACAAGATTGAGACTCAGTAAACGGTGGTCCTGGCATGATTAATTGAGGTAGTGGTGGTAATAGCACTGGTACTACTAGTATTAGTAATAGCAAAAGTAACAAAACAGCAATAAGGATGCTAAAGTAAGAATGGACTTTAGTCATCACTTAGGTCAGTGGTGTCACTTGAGTAAGAAACTGAGGTCCAGAACAGCTGGATAAGATTGCACAATTGGGTGGAAAAATCCCTTCTTTTTTCCAATCTTATGCTTTTCTAGCTCAAAAAATTTACATTACAGAGAATGCTCATTTAGTTCAGCGAACATGTTTTAAAACTGATGCTAGAGGAGCAAGACAAGGTCTTTCTTGCCTCTGACAGAACTCACATTCGATCAGGAAACCAGGTCCATCCAAAGCTATTTTGAAAATACTGTCAAGGGCTATTACAGAGGCATGGAAATGTGCAATGGGACCACAGAGGAAGAAACTACCAGCTCTGCTTGGCTGGGGGCTGTTAACAGAAAAGCGTCACAGAGGTGACCTCTGAGCCGGGTCTCTGTAAGAAGGAGTCTAATATGGATGCACCAAGGACAAACTTGTGTATTCCTCTGCTCTGAAACACAGTCTGCTGAGCCCTCCTCTGAGCCTGGCGCTGTGCTAAGCTGACTAGGCGGCATGTTAAGGGCTCTGCTCGTGAAGTCGAAGAATTGGGACTTTATTCTGTAGACACTACAAACAGTAGCTTTTAAGACAAAGAGGAATAAGATCAAAACTTTCTTTATTTCTTTCTCTCTTTCTTTCTTTCTCTCTTTCTTTTTCTCTTTCTTTCTCTCTCTCTCTCCCTTTTTTTTTTTTTAAATCTGATTATGCTACTGCTGACTGGACTATTTCCCTGGGGTAGAACCTAGACATTAGAAAACAAAAGTGCCACTGGCATTAAAAGAAACAAAAAGACATTTTCTGAGAGCTACAGCTGAAAATGGAGCAGGTCTTTCTGGAGCATTTCATTCTGTGACTGGTACATGGCAGCAGAAAAGGATCAGCCTCTCCCATTGATTTTCCAGTGGCAGCAGCAAAACTGCACTTTGAGGAGAATGACCCCTGGGTTGATTAAGATTTGAAAAATGTTGAATTTATGCTATAAATTCTGGCTCAAGCTGAAGAGGCGCTAATGTGATTGGAACTCATGCAGTAACTGTCAGAGGCAAGAGATCGATCTGAAATTCATGTCCAACAATCCTGCTTTACCCTTTGGGCCAAAACCAGTTTTTAAAAGTGGGCAGCTTCTTTAGGAAGCACAGGAACACAGGGTAAGCCTGTCCCCACCTCTCGCTGTTGCTTCATATTTCAGGCACCTCAGGAATGGCTAATATTTTAACACTTAAATGAGAGGCAACAGCCCCTCCTCAGGGTGAGGGGGGGATAAAAAGAAAGAAACAAAATGATAAAGAATAAAAAAAAACCCTGAAAATGTATTAAAAGTTTTGTAAACTGAGAATTTCTGTGGAAAAGATATATCTGGTGCAAGAAATTTACTGTATGTCAGCCTAATCTTCTTTCTGCTCCAGCATCACTTAAAATTCACTAGGTAAAGCATTTTGTTTCAGCAATAAATTCACCTCGGCAGGGAAGATGGGCTGAGTCAATGAGCAGCTTCATTTATATCTGCAAACTCTGCTTTTCAATCCTCAAATGATCCTGGTCTCACACCCACACTACAGAAAATCAGGTATTTATTATCATTCTGGTCTCTCTGCCTAATGCTTTGCTTCAGAAACAACAACAACAATAAAAAGAAAAAAACAAAGCTTCCTAAATTCTAAAAGAAAAATTAAGCCAATCTATCAGTCTTGTCTGTTGTTTTTTTTTTCAAATAGGGCTCCTGTTCTATGTGACATGAAGAGAAACACATGCCAGACAAACCTAACCCTGTATGACAAGCAATAATAGAGACATATTTGCTACTATAGAGGTGTTGTTTGGTATGACCTTAATCCATCCAACTCCTAAGGGAAAAAAGATATTTGTTCTTATACATTTGCTCTGAAATATGCATACACAATAAGATGTCATTAATATGAATTAAGCATTTATTATGTGCCCAGATACAGGTTAAGTTTGGCCCTTAACATGCTCAAGATATAATACTGTATGAGAAAAAAAAAAGAATATAGAACTATATGGCAAAATTTCAAACTTTTACATGTAAATCACTTCCTGCTTCCTCTCTATCTCTTCACTGCTGGCAAACGAAACATTCGAATTTACTTCTTATAGAAAGAAGCGCCAGCCATTTCCTCTTTGCTTGCAGAGACTAGCATAGGTAGGACTTCAATAAATAGATGTTGAATGAATGAGAAAATAAATAGAAACAGGCATGCTTCAGGCTTCTTCAGAGGCGGGGTTTGATGTACAATGACTGACATCGAAGGCTGCACACCATTAGAGAAATGGGTCCACCTTGGGGTCAGCTGTCACCCCTTTGTCCAAGATACGGTAGTGAGGCCAGGTGACAGAAGCCATGGAACCGGCTGTGCCTGCATGTGACGGGCTGTGGGAGAGGCAGGTCCCTCTCCAACCACATTTCTCTCAGACCATTAGAAGCCAGATTTCCCCTAAAGTCAGACCCCTGTTTTCTTGCAAGACCCTTATTTACTGTGACAGGGCATTCTCTAATTACAAAATAACTCATGATAATGCAATTACGCGGCTTTCAACAACACACAGTAGAACTGGTAATATACATAAAATTGGGCTAGGTGTTTTAGGTCAAAACCAAGTTGGTTAAAAGGCAAACTGTCAGAAATGAACAATACCAATCACATTATTCTTCTGTGTCTTTCTTCTACTTCAGCATTTCCCTACTGGTTCCTTCCTATCAGCATTTAAATTACGCTCACCTCTCCAATTTAAAAAGTTAGCCTTCTTGATTCCCTATCTTCATCTAGCCCACACACTAGTTCTCCAACCTCCTTAAAAACTCCATTCATCCATCTATTCACACATACAGCTAGAAAATTTATGTGAAGTCCTACTATGTGTCAAAAACTGAGCCAGGTGCAGAAATAAAATGGTGAATAGAATAGGAAGATTCTTGCTCTTGTGGAGCTTACTTTTTGTTGAAAAGAATGCAAACAAAAATAAACAGATGAAAAATATCAAAGAGTTACAGAGACTGTGCAGAGAAGTAAAATAAAAGTAGAAAGTACTGGGTGGTTAGATTGATCTGGAAACTTACCATTGAAGAGGTGATTTTTAGGATGAAATATGAATAAAAACAATGAGGCAAGATCCAGGGAAAGCATATCTTAGGCACTGAGAATACTTAGTGTACAAAGCTGCATTTAAGACAGTACAAATTATTTGAGGAATAAATATATTAAGATGGCTAGAGCATAGTGGGCATGAGCAGAGTGGAACAAGATGAAGTTGAAGAAGAAGATAGAGGCTTGATGGTATGGAGGTGTTTAAGTCAGAATATAATGTTTGGAATTTATTGTAAGTACAATTAAAAGTTAGTAAAGGGTTTAAAGGATGGGATCTGATTTTTATTTTCAGAAGATTACTCTGATAGCAGGAGAATGAGATGTGAGGTGTTGCCATAGTCTAGGTCAGGGGTAGTCAACCTTTTTATACCTACTGCCCACTTTTGTATCTCTGTTAGTAGTAAAATTTTCTAACCACCCACCGGTTCCACAGTAATGGTGATTTATAAAGTAGAGAAGTAACTTTACTCTCTAAAATTTATAAAGCAGAGTTAAAGCATATAATAATAATTACTTACCAAGTACTTTATGTCGGATTTTTGCTAAGTTTGGCAGAATAATTTTTTTTTTTTCCAGAGAGAGAGAGAGAGAGAGAGTCAGAGAGAGGAATAGCTAGGGACAGACAGACAGGAACGGAAAGGAGAGAGTTGAGAAGCATCAATCATCAGTTGTTTTTTTTTTTGTGACACCTTAGTTGTTCATTGATTGCTTTCTCATATGTGCCTTGACCGCGGACCTTCAACAGACCGAGTAACCCCTTGCTCGAGCCAGCAACCTTGGGTCCAAGCTGGTGAGCTTTGCTCAAACCAGATGAGCCCATGCTCAAGCTGGCAACCTCAGAGTCTTGAACCTGGGTCCTCCACATCCCAGTGCGACGCTCTATCCACTGCGCCACTGCCTGGTCAGGCCAGAATAAATCTTTATAAAACAACTTACTATAGTTAAATCTATCTTTTTATTTATACTTTGGTTGCTCTGCTACCGCCCACCATGAAAGCTGGAATGCTCACTAGTGGGCGGTAGGGACTGGTTGACTATCACTGGAAAGGTGGTTTCAATTAGTGTTGAAGTAGAGAAGAAAAAAAACATAGATAAAATGTGGTATGTTTTGAGGATAGGCTCACTGATGGATTAGATGTGGATGCTAGCATTACAAAAAGAAGAATCAATGATAACTTCTAGATTATTTCTAAATAAAGTATAAGGTAATTTCTTTAAAGAGTGTGTTCTCTCCCTTTACTTCCCAACTTCCTTCCTTCCCACTTATTCCTCAGTTCATTACATCATGACTCAATCCCAAACAACCACTCTTCTTAAGCTGCTTTTCTTAAGATCACTCAAGACCTTTTGCAAACTCATAGGATTTTTCTAAGTGCTTGTCTTACTTGACCTCCCAGCAACACAGGACACTGATGTTTATTTTTCCTTCCCTTGACTTCTGAGGTATCTTCCTCTTCCTATAGCTGCTCATTTTGGGTTTCTATTGTGGATTCCTCTTATTCTGCATGCTTCTTAAATGCTGCAGTTTGGTTCTGGACTCTCTTCTCTAACTGGATGATGGCTTAAACACCTATGTTTCCATTACCAAGAATACATTGAAAAGTCATAAACATAAATCTCCAATACAGATACTTCTGAGTTTCAGGAAGTATATTCAATTGCGTTATGGACATCACGCCATGCTTGCCTTGGATACTCTTATTACAGTATGTCCAAAATACTCCCAAATGCAAACCCTCTCTTTCTCTTTGACCTCCTTTCTCATACATAATGCAACTCCCTATCCATTGATTAAAGCTAGAAAGCTTGAAGACTCTTTGGCACCTTCTTCTCTCTTATACCCATGTCTAATTATTGAAATATTAATTCTATCTAGAAATACACTTCTTAATTTTTCCATTTCTCCCTATCGCCACTGCCTTAAGTAACTTTTTTATAGCCATAGTTACTTTTAAGAGCTTCCTAACAGTTCACCTAGCCTCGTGATGGCGAACCTATGACACGCGTGTCAGCACTGACACACGTGGCCATTTTCGATGACACGTGGCCAGAGAAGGACGTTTCATCCTTGGCTCCTGCACGACCAGGTGCAGTAGCTGAGGATGAAACATTTGCTGTAGTGTAGACACTCTGTGCTGGAGGTCTGTAGGCCAAAACAACAGAACTCCGGCACAGAGCGTCTAGTTCTGGGACTTCAGGTTAGACCGTTTCTCTCGAAGTGACATACCACCCAAGTTATGCTCGGTTTTTTGGCGAATTTTGACACACCAAGCTCAAAAGATTGCCCATCACTGGCCTAGCCTGAGATTTCTCCTCATCTAATCCATTTTCCACACTGCATACAGAGTCCTATTTCTAAAAACAAAAACTTGATCATGACACTCTCTTAAGTAAAATTCTTCAAGGCTGTCTCATTGTCATTAAAATACAACCCAGACTCTTTAACACAGGCTATAAGGCCCTGCTTGATTTAATGCCTGCTTACCTTGCTACTCCCCCGTACTTCCCATTTCTCATGTCCTACTTCCTACCCCTTTTTAGGTAATAACTACAGCAAACAAACTAACTTTATCCTTTCTGAAATGTCAGGTTTTTTTTCTTTTTTCTTTTCATTCTCTTCCCATAGATCCTGGTCATTCCTCTTCTCTTATCTATCTGGCTAACTTACTTTTATTCTTCAAGTCTAACCTTAAAAGTAATGTCTTGCCTTAACATCTCTGTGTCTGAGTTGGGACCATATATGTAAACCAGCTCCCCCTTGTTATGGACTGAATACCCCCCATTCATATGTTAAAAGTTCTCACCTCCACAGGTGGTTATATTTAGAGATGGGCCTGTATAGAAGTAAATAAGGTTAAAAGAAATCAAAGGAGTGAGGCCCTAATCCTACAAAATTAGCGTCTCTATAAAAAGAGAGAGAGAGCTCACTTTCTTTCTCTACAGGTGTGCACTAAGAAAAGGCCTCCTGTAAACACAGCAAGGAAGTGGCCATCTACATAACGGGAAGACGGCTGTCACCAGAACCCAAACTTTCTGGCACGTTGTTCATGAACTTCTAGCCTCCAAAGCTGTAAGAAAAAAATGTCTGTTGTTTAAGCCATCCTGTCTGCGGCATTGTGTTATCGCAGCCCACGCAGAAGAACATATCCCACTACCATGCCATGGCACTTGACATCGGTGTGTAATTGCCTTCTGTGTGAGCGCTGTTAAACTGTCAGAACAATGGCAGTGATCCTGTGTACCTTGATAGTATCTAAATTTCCAAAGTCTACCATGTCTTTGCTTCATTTAATTAACGGATTGATTAAAAATAATGAATTAGTATAATGAATAAATAATGTATTATATACTTGAAAGTTAAGATAGTAAATATTAAATGTTCTCACCACAAAAAGAAATAATAATTATGTGAAATAAAGGAAGGTCTTACCTAATGCAATGGTGGTAATTATTTTCAATATGTAAATGTGTCAAATCAACTCATTGTGCACTGAAAAATGTTGTATGTCAATTATATATCAATAAAGCTAGAAAAAATAATGAACCAGTTCTTTTGTGCATTGGTTTAATATTGCTAACTTTCATATGCCTTTAGTATATTTTTGGTCAACTTCAAGTTTCCTTAAAACAAACAAAATAATTCTCTCTCTATATATATGTAATATATATACACACACATATAAAAACATATATATACACAATTGAAATTAATGTAATGAAAGTACAAAATATGCACATAAGGACCTTATTATAAGATCCTTTCTTTTTACATGCTGTGATAGTTAATTTTATGTGGCAACTTGGAGGGCATTTTTGTATGATAATACATTTTAATGTTATTCAGTAAACTTTGAGCAAGCAGGTTGCCTTCATAATATGGGTGAGCCTCATCCAATCAGTCAAAGGCCTAAATAGAACAAAAAGACCAGCCTTGCCAAGCAAGAGAGAATTCTCCAGCAGACTGCCTTCAGATTGTATCTGCACTCTTGACTTTCCTGGGTCTCCAGCCTAATGCTCTTTGGACTAGAATTGCAATGTTAGCTTTCTTGGGTCTCTAGCCTGTCAGCTCAACACTGTAGATTTTGGACTTGCCAACATGTCCATAAACACATAAGCCAATTCCTTATAATAAGTCTTTCTATAGATTTACACATCCTATTGGTTCTGTTTCTCTAGAGAGCCCTGGCTAACACACATATGCATGCTCATAGGTGGTAAGAAAGGGGATATTGTCTCTGAGATGATGTATCTCCATGGCAAAGTAGAAGTCCTTCACAGAGGAAACAAATGAGGTTAATTATTCTGTATCTTTTTTTTTAAGTAATGTTTATTGATGAAATCAGATGACAACTTAAAAAAGAAACGAATGCTCAAAGAGCTTTGGTCACTGTGTGAATTCAGCTCCAGGAACCCTATGGGCCCCCACTACCTGGAAAGTGATTTATGAGACCCATCTGGAAGAGCAGTTTGATAGTCAGAGGGAATACATCAAAATGAAAACATCCATATAATATGTGTCCATAATAACCTAGCTTATTTAAATCCAGCCAACACGTAGCTAGCTGCAAATAGCCAAGCCTATGCCCAGAAATCACCCTATCCTCCACACTTGGCTCATCCTGCACTCACGTTGCAGACTTGCATATTTCTGAGGTCGCATTTCCAGTTCACACATCCTGTGTAGACACTGCTGAGTTCTGGCTTATCAGACTCTGGCTCTCTATTTTGTTCTCCAAGGTTTATGGTTCCGCTCCTTTTCTGATTTCAGGGGTACAACAGCCAAAGTCTGCTTCCTTCAATTCCTGCCCTAGACTCCACGGAATCCAGGATTCTCACACAAGTAAAGAAAATTTTGGCAATGTAATAACAATTCCTGGCCCAAAATATTGAGAAACAAGCAAGCAAGAGAAAAAAAAATAATACATGTGAAAACACTGTTATTTTTAAAAATCTGAATAAATGTTATTAGCAACATCTGCAATTGTAAAGCATTTTAAAATCTGTAAAATACATTTACATCGATTTCTTCATTGATCTCACATTAACCGTAGGAGGAAGAGAAGGCCTAGATAAGTCTCCTTGCAGTCAGGAGAGGAAACTAAGGCGCGCAGAAGCTCAACACACTCCTACGCCCAACCCTAGGTGCATAGGCTGGGGGGCCCAAACTAAATCTTCTCCTTCTAAAAACATTCCTTTCCCTCTCTCCTCCTTTTAGAGGGTTAATAAAAATTAAACAAGGAAACAAGCTAGTAAATCAATGAATGCTACTTCAATTCCTTTTGAAGAATGACAGTTCCAGTTGTCTTAGATACAATTTCAGCTTTTCGGCACAGGAGGACAGAAATATTCCAAATTCCCCAACTGAATAGCTTCTCAGTCTAATATATACAAGCTCAAATGGGAAGGGTCAGCTCTGAGAGTCATATGGAGAGCAGTAGAAGAGGGACAGAACTACGAAGGTCCTTTCTTCCTGAAACTAGATAAACAGCTCTATGAAAATTTTTCCAGATAGAGGTTTGAATTCCTGAGTAGTGAAATGCAGGAAACTGATTCAGGGATGCCTACACCCCTCTTGTAGGCTTCTCTAGAACTCCTATTGAATGCAAACCTGCTTGACTCCCTTGTGGATGCACAATATAGGCTATGGGCACAGATGCATCTGTCCCACATGTGGAGAAGGCAAAGCTGGCAGAGTCCCAGGACAGGGCCATGTTGTAATCAGTTGGTGGCATTCTCAAGAACAACTAGAAACCTGTATGCAGCAATCTATTTTGAGTTTCTGCTCATGCTGAAGACAATATGCTCTTAACTTTCTTCCCAAGATGTTTCCCCTCCTGCAAGTTTTAAAAAGCAGCCACTGCTTTGACCACTATAATTATAAGGTGTTGGAATCCGTCTAACTTACATATATAAGGGGACACAGACCAAGTGTGATGTGATGAGGGAACATTTTCTTTGTGCCAAGGATTGCGCTATTATACATACACTGTCAACTGTGACAGCTTAATGAGTTAGGTGGTATTATCAAGTAAATACAAGAGTACGGAGTTGGCCTAGCTAAGACTGACCACTCTCTTTCCTCTATGTCAGTTGCTGCCATCAATCTTTTAGATGGTAAAATAATTGCAAACCCTAAGAGGCCTATTGGGGCACTGGCAAAGTCAGTTTAGTTAGGTATGGGCTTCCTTGAATTGTCATCTTTTTCACAAGCTTTATATAGCTGAACTACCCTTCTTTTTCTGGATCTACTTGAGAATATATAAAATGTAAACTGCACTAAGTAATCTATAAAATCCTTGATACTTTTAACAGGCTATGATTCCTCACATCAGATAATGATAATGATGAAGATGATGATGATGATGGTGATGGTGATATATGATGACGACAATGATGTTAATGAAGCCTATGACAACAAATGATGACAATGGCATTCACTACATTTATCAAATGCTTACTATATGACAGACACTGTACTAAATGCATGTTTTATAATGAGCAAATGGGCAACAGCTTTGCACAGTGGCAGTATCGTAGCCAATGAGGTTTATCCAAGGCACAATATTTGCTATAATGAGCTAAATGGCAAAAAAAGGAAAGTTAAAACAAAGCACTTAAGACAGATAACACAGTATGTATACAGGCTGGGTAAGAGAATAGCAAGGCCTTCTTAAGTAGCTGAAGTTCTAGAATCAAGGACAGATAGTAGTTCAATGTGACTAGAGCACAGAAAAGGACAACTCTTGAATGTAACCTCAAGACTTAGTGTTTTCTTTTCTTATAAAAGAGTAGGATAATTGGAGAGTTTGATAAGGACATTGACTCAAGATCATTACTTTTTAGAGAGATAATTTTGACAATTATATAGAAGACAAATTAAAGGGGAGCAAATAATCTAAATCAGGAAAAATGGAGGCCTGAATGAGGGTAGTGGCAATGGGACATAGAAAAATAAGTAAATTAAAGAAATATAAAACATGTAACACAATATTTTCATTAGCTGTTGCAATATTAAGTTATATTTGTAAAATATATCGTAGAGAGTTTTCTAGACCATTAAACTCCTCTAGTTCATCCATTTGCTCTTTAATATATTCAAAAATGTTTATCAGGTAAATATTATATACTAGGTTTTTTTTTCTTTTTTGCAAAAATAATCTACACAAGTAGACCAAATGAATGTAACTATTTATTATATATACACAGTAACATGCTAGAAGCTTTCTCACCATAATGCTTTTATTTCCACCACATTCTTTGCAAGGAATGTCCTTCTTGTCCATTCCACTGGCCAACAGATATTTAGAAATATTAGTTTAAACTTTATAAGAATATCTAGGTATGAAAATATAGATTAAATAGGTATCAGTTTGTAGATAGTAGTTGAAGTCATAGGAATTAAAGATTGTGGCTTAGAAGAGCAGGTGTATTGTGTGCAGAGAATAGTCTGAAATCCTAGAAAATCCTAACCTTAAGAGTCCTCAAGAAGAAGAAAATCCAAGGTGGAGAACAGGAAGTAGATATAAATGTGAGAGGAAAACCAGGATAGAATGGTGCCAGGAAAGATAAGAGAGAAGAGGGAAAAGAGGAGTGATTGACAATGTCAAATGCTAGATATCACATGAGATAAGGTTATAAAAATGTTTCAAGGTTTATCAAGGAAGCAATTCCAATTGAATGGTGGAGGCAGACACTAGGATGAAATAGGTTGAAGACTGAATGGGAAGTAAGGAAGTAGAAGCAGTAAATATGCAAGCCTCTTAAGAATTTGGGTCATGGGTTATACAGTTTGGTTGTCCCTTTTCTTACTACCTCATTATGTGATTATGATTCACTAAGGATCAAAAGGCATAAGGATAGGAGTATCCAGGGTAAAGCTTAACACTGAGTAGTATTTAACACTTAATATTTGTATGCATTCAACATTTATTTAAAAAATATATTTTTGAATGTTTACAAAATTCTAGGCATTGTTCTTAGCAACAGAGATACAATAATGAGTTAAAAAGAAAAACAGATGTGGCCTGACCAGGCGGTGGCACAGTGGATAGAGCATTGAACTGGGATGCAGAAGGACCCACGTTCGAGACCCTGAAGTCGCCAGCTTGAGCCCGGGCTCATCTGGCTTGAGCAAAACGCTCGCCAGCTTGGACCCAAGGTCGCTGGCTCTAGCAAGGGGTTGCTTGGTCTGCTGAAGGCCTGTGATCAAGGCACATGTGAGAAATCAATCAATAAACAAGTATGGTGTTGCAACGGCAACGAAAAACTAATGATTGATGCTTCTCATCTCTCGCCATTTCTGTCTGTCTGTCCCTATATATCCCTCTCTTTGTTTCTGTAAAAAAATAAATAAATAAAAAATCTTAAGAAAAAACAGATGTGGCCTTTACCTCAAAGCATGTATAGTTTTTAGTGTGTATCTATGGAGGAGAAAAAATATTTTTTAAAAAATACAAATAACAACAAAACTGCACTAGAAATCAGTTTCAATGAATTGTATATAAATATAAATATAAATGAGTAGGGTCTCTCCTGGCAAGGACAGAATAAAATAGATTTAAGCAGTCAATGCCTGTTCCTAGAACAGGGAAAGCCCAAGATGCTTAGAATAAAAAGCTCACTGAGAGCTCTCCATGGTCCTGACCTAAGCCTGTTAATGCCTTCCTGGCCTGCAAGGGGACCTGGCTTGTCTTTCTTTGGATTTTGCCAGATGCAGGAGACATTTAGTAATTCTGCTGATCTCTGGGACTGCCTGCAGCCCCAGGATTCTAGTTTGCCTGATCTATGCCAGGAATTAATTAAACCATATGTGAAAAATGCAGGTATGGTGTAGTAAAAAATATCTTGACTTTGGAATCCAAGAAAGTTGACTTCAAGTCTTGGTTATTTCCCTTCTAGATGTGTGGCCTGAAATAGGCCAATTTTTCATTTGTAAATAAAAAGAATAATTAATACCCAGCCTAGTTCACAGAGTTGTTGAGGACTTTGCCCCCCCAAATAAAAATAAAATCAAAATCTCTTTATTCTGAAGAATCATAAATGCTTTCTGATCCAATCACTATGTATGTGAAAGCACTTTGGAAAGTAGGTTGAATGATAAAAAGTGAAAAATTATCCCTGTTTCTATACATTCTCTTCTAAAATAATAAATTTAACTACATGTGTATATATATACCTATATTTAGAATATTGAGTATGCAGACACAAAGTGTAGCACATTATTAAACACACATTAATAAGGAGTCCATTTCTTTTTGTGTGTGTGTGACAGAGACAGAGAGAGAGACAGAGATAGGGACAGACAGACAGGAAGGGAGAGAGATGAGAAGCATCAATTCTTTGTTGCAGCTCCTTAGTCTCCTTACTTGTTCATTGATTGCTTTTTTTTTTTTTTTTTTTTTACAGGGACAGAGAGAGAGGGATAGATAGGGACAGACAGACAGGAATGGTGAGAGATGAGAAGCATCAATCACTAGTTTTTCGTTGCCATTGCTACACCTTAGTTGTTCATTGATTGCTTTCTCACATGTGCCTTGACCGTGGGCCTTCTGCAGACCGAGCAACCCCTTGCTGAAACCAGCGACCTTGGGTCCAAGAAGATGAGCTTTTGCTCAAGCCAGATGGGCCCTGTGCTCAAGCTAGAGAGCTCGGGGTCTCAAACCTGGGTCTTCCACATCCCAGTCCAATGCTCTATTCACTGCGCCACAGCCTGGTCAGGCATGATAGCAGTTATTCTTATTTTGGAGGAGTAATCAATGTTAGCCATAATGGCTGTGATAATATTAGAGTTCAGTTGAGTCTTTGGCATCATATAATACTATTGCAAACTGGTCATTTTTTAGAGAAGGTAAATGACGTACACAATGTCACATAGAAAGTTTATAGCAGGACTGGGATCAGAATCCAGGCCTCCTGATTCCCAATTCTGGGCTCTTTCCCACCTCCACTCTAGTCCAATGACTCTATCTTTGTCCCTCTCCTTTGATATGTTACATTGTATCAGAGAAAAGGAACAGATTCTGACTTAATTAGAATTCATTGTGTGTGTGTGTGTGTGTGTGTGTGTGTGTGTGTGTGTGTGTGTGTGTGTGGTCTTCATCTTTCCTACTACATTGTGAGCTCTTAAATGGAAGGACTGTACAGTATCTTACTTATATCAGATTTCACAGCACTTAGCAAAGTGATACATAAATCAGTATTAGTTGATTTTTTTATATTATTAGTCAACATAAGATCAGATAACAGGTATGTTCTGGAGTTATTAACTGTAATCAGCTTCAATAATAAGTTACTTCTAGAGGTTTGTTAATTAGAGATGATGTCAAATTTTTTAAAAGTGTTGTACTACTGTTATAGAATCTGGGTTCTCAGCTTGAACCTGTTAAGAACTAGGTGAACCTGGGCTGAAGTGCCGCTCAAATGCAGGGAGAATGGGGCAAGCTCAAGGGGGATAGAACTAGAAATAGAAGTTGTAAAGAGCTTTGAGAGTCAGACTAAAGAATTTGAACTTTATCTTTAAAACAAGGGAGAGTCAGAGAGATAGTTTAAGGAGGTTAATGACATGATCTGGACAATGTTTTACAATTATCACTCTGACAACTGTGTGAAGAGAAAATTAGAGGAAAAAAGCATAAGGGTCAGAAAAGTTCCTTCTTTTTAGCAGATTAAAATACTGATGAATAAAGAAAGAAGTGGAAGTAATTTTCTGAAAGTCAGAATTAAATTCAACGTAAAAAAATTCAGAACATGGGATGCCAAAACTTGTGTCTACCTGTCATACCCCAAGGCCCCTCATCAGATAAAGAACTTAGAGGACATGCTCAGAGGATGGCATGGAACAATATTCTGCACAACCTTGCCTCTAGGGAGTATACCATCTAGTTGAAATGTATTATCTTTACATTTAAATTGCAGGGTCAACATCAGAAATATCAACTTTTTAATAAGGTAAATTTTGATCATATGAATATAGTCTTTGTTAAAGGCATTAAAATACTTAATTATTTTTAATTAAGGAATTAAAAATACTTTTTATGCTTATATAAGCAAATAAAAAGTTAAAATTTTATCCACTGATAAGTTACTTATATATATGTTAATATAAAAAGATATTTATCCATTATAACATGAATTCACACATACACGCATATGCATATAGGTCTGGGCATACCTGTAAATTAAACCAGATACAAATTTATTCCCAGATGCTTGAATTTAGAACATCAGCTGTTTGGTGGATGTTTTCCAAATTTACAATCAGTGAGCTTGGTTCATAGCCTAGTTCCACTTTTTATTTCTTATCAGCTATGTAATTTGAAGCATATTCTTCATATCTTGGAGCCTCTATTTCCTCATTCTTAAAATGAGAATAATTATGGGGTTGCTGTGGAGATCAGATGACTTCTGTGAACATGTTACATAAACAGCTTTAGACAAATGCAACAATATAATGTTGAAGTCCACAAGTTCTGAAGTAAGACTCAGTCCTAGTTCTGCGAGTTACTAACTGTGGGACCTTGAGCAAGTCATTTCAGTATCTCTGAGCTCCAATGTTTTCATATTTAAAAAGTGAAGCTAATAGTAATTTTTACCTGATAAGGTTATCAAAAGGATTAAATTAATTAATACATATACAGTACATAAATTAGTCAAGATAGACACACTTATGGCCTGGTATATATACAATAAGCTCTCTGCAGGTTACTTATGATTTTTATCACCTGGGCATGTAAGTCAGCTGACTTAAAACTAATTGGAAAAAAATACAAGAGAAATATGAACAAACTAAAGAAAGCAAATGCGTTTGTTGCAATAATGAACTGAAAAAATTAGAAGGGTCAGAGATATAAAGCTCACCACTTCATAACTCAGTGTTCTAACCTACTGATATTTTCGCCTACTGTGTTCTGGGTCCGTGGAACACAAATGATGCAGGCATGTCATATAAGTGACAATAAATCAAAGTTTCAGGTCTATCCCTTCAGGCTTTAGGAGAAACAAGTGATAGAAGGCATGACCAGAGAAGGTGTCTGAGAAGACACTGTTCCCAGAAGAATGCCCTTGAAGTTCTGTAGCAAAAACAAGCAGGGTGGTTATAATATTAGAGACATTAATCAAATAGTTCATTAAACTAAAGAGACAGGAAAAGAGTGATCAGAGGAAGAGAAGAAAGTATGGAAGAGTAGAAGCTCGATCAATAGCTAGTTCTATAAACAGCCTGCCTGCTATTAAGTCCCTTTTTGTTGTGCCAGAAAGGTGTTCTTAAAAAGAAAAACAAAATAAACCAAATAAAAAAACTCAATTGATATAAAAAGTGTGTCCATATAAGAACAAAGGATAAACTGGATCAACTGGAGTTCATTTGCAAAGACTGCAAGAAATTAAGGAGGACTGGGGAGAACAGTCCAGTGTAAAGAAAATGGAGCGATATAAAATGGTATGGTCTAAAGTCAGTGTAGGATCTCTTCCAAGAACTTCCTAAGAATGGAAACAAGAAAACAAATGGGGTTTTGAAACCTTAAATTGTGCCCCATTCTTCTCCTTTGTAATTCTTTGGAATGATGTCCTTCAGGTTAAAATTAATTGCTTTTTATGAGTCCTCATATAGCTGAGCTTTAGATTTAACATGTAATCAATTATAAAAGCTATCCTGATAGGGAAAGCAATTCAGTATGGTCAGTAGTTTAAAGCTATGTGAAAAAGGCGCTCTTTTTGAAGCTTTAAAATTATGCATTTCACTTTCATTTTCTAAATGTGCCCTCTGGCTGACATGGTTTACACTAGAAAGTGAACTTTCCTGCTTTAATTTGCTCCACCTCAATTCATGCGTGCCTGTTGAATGCGACACAGGAAATCCATTCCAAATTTCCCTTGGCTTAGCTCTTCCTCGCCCAGTCTAGCAAGATTCCAGCCTCATACTCTTCGGGTAGCTACATAGTTACATTTCTAAAAGTTTTCCTTCTCCTTCCCTTTTCTTCTCCAAGTCAAATACCTCCACACAAGGCTAACCCAAGCTGTTAGACAAATTCTGAATTGAAGCAAAAAGCTTCAATCTTCTTAAAAAGGAAACCAACATTCAATGAGTAACGACTGTCTCCTCACAGGAGTAGGAGCTCTCATATTATCATAGTTAGTACTCTCACCCACTCTGTAAAATAGATACTATACTTCCCATCTTATAGACCAGTGGTTCTTAACCTGGGTTCTATCGAACCCTAGGGGTTTGATGAGTTGGTCTCAGGGGTTTGGAGAAGCCTCTGCCGCAGAGGCCAGAATACCGTAATTTGTTGTGAGTTCATGCACTTTGTTGGTTTTGTTCTTTGAGCAAGGTGATGTTCATGCACGGCTCATTTTGTGCACCAGTAAAAATACATATACCTATGTCTTGAATTTGGAAAAAAAAATTATTTTATTTATCACTAAAGAAGGGTTCGGTGAATGCGCATATGAAACTGGTGGGTTCAGTACCTCAAAAAAGGTTAAGAACCACTGGTATAGACAGAGGCACTTAAGTTCAGAAAAGTTAGTTAACATGCGAGAAATCTCAGACATTTTAGGTGTCTCTTTCTCTGATAATTGGTCGTGAGCCCCTGAACTGCATCATAAAAGCACAGCTATTCCTTATTAAATATTGTCTAGTTAACATAATTGGCTTTCTAAATCCAATTCTGGTTTTTAATACAGGAATTTACCTAAAGTTTGCCTTTAACATAAGGATGATGACTTTGCCTTGCTCTCATCTCTTTCCTTCACAAAGAGCTTGACTCCAGTCCCTGACTCTCAGACCTCTTGCTCAAATATCTGTGTCTCTTACCTGACCAGGTGGTGGCATGGTGGATGGAGCATCAGACTGGGATACGGAAGACCCAGGTTCGAGACCCCGAGGTCGCCAGCTTGAGCGTGGGCCCATCTGGCTTGAGCAAAAGCTCGCCAGCTTGGACCCAAAGTCGCTGGCTCCAGCGAGGGGAGGCTCGGTCTGCTGAAGGCCCGCGGTCAAGGCACATGTGAGAAAGCAATCAATGAACAACTAAGGTGTCGCAATGGCAACGAAAAACTGATGATTGATGCTTCTCACCTCTCTCCGTTCCTGTCTGTCTGTCCCTATCTATCCCTCTCTCTGACTCTCTCTCTGTCCCTGTAAAAAAAATACACACACACACACACACACATATATCTGTGTCTGGTTTAACAACCCATTGGAATACTGCTAATTCATCTCAAACAATTAAAGGTGACTTCAAGGATACCCATGGAGACAGAGCCTTCACACTGTTGGTTGTATAGCAATAAGTTTTCATTGAATATACCACAAATCTTTCTATATTGTCCAAGTTCCTTCCTGCCTTTTCTGATTCTTCATCTAGTTCCACTAAGTTCTTTCTTTTTGACCTCTGAATCTGCTTCCATCCCACGTATCAGTGTCTAGCTCCTCAGACAGAGGTCTTACTGCCTTCTCTTCAGAACACCTTTTTGCTAACTATGTTGTCCATCCACAATGCTACATCCAGGATTAAAAATGAATAAACAAAACAAAACTAAAGTAAACATGTCAATATGATCATGTTCTTTTTATGGTTAAAATGATCCATTGGCATCATCTTAAAAAATTCAAGTTAGAAAAAAGGTCTGGGCTCACTAGCCTGGTATTCAAGAGCTTTCATGACCTGAACTCTACTTACCTCTCTAGCCTCATCTCTGGCCACCAGCCCTTAAACACTATGCTCAGAATACACTGAAATACCAAAGCTTCTCTCAGGAATGGGAGATTTCTTCTTCAGTCTGTGTCTTTGTTCTTGTATTTCACCAAACATGTATACCCTCTTTCTAACTCCCCTTTATTAACTTTTACTCACCCTCTAAGACAGTGGTATTTAAGTTGTGTTCTGAGTGCTAGAGTTCAGAGGAGATACAGATGGAATAAGGAAGGGCAAAACTGATTAGTTTGTGACCTCATCACTGACTGTATACATTTGTTAATGTTTTCTTCTAGATTCTTCAAATCTCAATGCTCAGTTTAGGACTTGAAGCCAAGTATATATTAGAGAATATTTGGTGAATTATGCCTGAGTTGTTCCCAGTACTGATATTGTAGACTTTTAGACTTTCTAATAAGACATGTCAGCAATTCTCTAGTAATGATTGCAAGTCTTGAACCACCCAACTAAACCTCTCACTTGAATCCCAGCAGCTAATCTGCTGCCTCTTCTTACCAAGGAAAGCAGAGACAGTACTGGGAGTCGACCTTGAGTATTTTAAACAATACTCTGTTTAGCCTAAGTCAGGTTCAGCATGTACGTCCAGAGAGCTGTCAGTATTCCCTCTTGAGTCTAAATCATTTTGCCACAGAATTCAGACCTTTTCCCAGATCAAGGTGCTAAGCATTTGTCCATTTAAACACATTTCATTGTTACTCAGCCTTCTGATCTGGGAAATTGGCTAAACATGCAGATTTCTGCTCCTCACCCCAGACCTGTTGAGGATGGGCCTGGCCTGGAATTCATATGTTTAATCAGTGCCCCAGAGATGATTCTCATGCTCAGATGAATTTGGCAAACTCTGTGGCACTCACACCTTCTTCTCAGGAACTAGTGGGTGCTGCACTAAACCACCCCAGACATTTATCTCAACCTCTTATGGTTTATCCTTGTTCAGCACTGTAAGAGTATCTAGGAATGAAAAATAATTATTTATTATTTAATATACATTTTATACAAATAAATAAATTAGATATTCTTCTAAATGCCCTTTTTACTCCTGCATTTTAGAAACTTAGTGATAAGATGCATATTTTAAATTAGAATATAGGTCAGTAGCCCAATAACAGAGTACCAGACAAGGGCACACATTCATGCTTTGTGACAAGCCAAAGTTTCTTGATCATGAGGTCACCTGTCACTTTTACAATATGAGGTTAGACAGCTGAGGAGTTGGAAGTACACTGGTCTTGTCACTTAGTAGAGCTGGGCTGTGCAGGCTTGGTCCAGTCACTTTATCTCAGTCAGCCTTGGTTTTTTCTTCAAAACATGGAGGTAAAAATAACTACTTTATGAGTTGGGTTGATGAAATATTTAAGGGGGAGAACTGATAGAAAAGTGTTAACAAAAATGCAATGCAATCTATACTCGACTATAAGGAAGATACCAGAAGAATTAATAATAATGTCATAAATGTAAATTAATTGATCCAATATTTAAAGTAATATTATGCCAAAAGAACTTACAGTAATATAATAATATGAATTAATCCAATATTTTATCAATTCTGAAAATATCTGATAAATATTTCTATGTGAAAGCTTGTGCCAAGAGCTGTGGTTATTTGATGAATAAGATAAAGAACCTTACCCTCATTTAACTCATGTTTTACTTGGAAAGAATACTGAGTAAGTAATTTAAAAAAGAACTTTATCACAAATGTGAAATGTGCTTTGAATGTAACAGGTAAATATGAAAAAATAACAAAACAGACAAACAGAAAAAAATCTTCAGGCTTAATCAGTGAGGTCATGGACAATTTCCTTGGGGGTAGTTGATGGTTGATTTAAAAATATGAAGGATTTTAAAGTACAGAATGGGTTGTGCACTTCAAGCAAAGAGAACAGTCTCTATTCTTATGGGGACTGAAAAGTACATGTTCCAATCAAGGAACTAAAATGCTACTGATTGGTGTACAAAGATCATGGAGAAGACAGGTGTGAGCTAAGTCCAAAGACACAGGCAATTAATGGCATTATAGGCCATGTTAAGAAATTTTGTCTTTGTCCAAATGTGAAAGAACTGAGTCCTTTAAGCAGGAGAGTGACAGTAATCAGATTTAAAATATTTTAAAAACATCGTTGTAGTTTTATCATAGATACTTGATTTCAGAGGACGAACAGTGGATGATGGAAGACATAGAAGGCTGTCAGACTCACTCAGCTGAGATGATATGGCTTGAATTAGGAAGGGGATGGTAAAGAAGGAGATGAATTCAAGAGGTGATAGAAGGTAAATTCAGCATAGCTCTGTAATTGATTAGAAAAGTGAATGCTCTGCAATACTATAAGCAATATATAAAATATTAGTATCATAATGTTTTTTACATGTTACAGTGTTTTCCCATATCATTATTTTTGGGGGTCATCTGTAATTGGTGGTCTAGTACACAGAAAGCATTGTATTCAAAGATTCAGAGCTCTGGTTGGCAGAAGTCAAATGTAACACAGGTTTTACCTTTAAGAAGTTCATGATCTTGTGGAGGAGATATGGTATTAATATTGACAACAATTCTATGAGGTAGGAACTATATTTCCCATTGTACAGAGTGCTTGTCAGGTTGGTTCAGCAAGGTAGTGGCAGAGATTTTCAGCCTCATTCTCTGTCCCTGACTTCCCCAGTGCTTTGTTTACTTTCCGACTGAAAAAGGATGTTCCCTGGATCCCTGCTGATCCCTTATGGGACCCACCAATACCTCCCAAAGGCATCTGTCTAACAAGGTAAATCTCAAGTGGTCCCTTTGAGAGCTTTTACATTTCTGTTGGAGGTCAGCAACATGCTGTGCAGTCTCACGGTGAACAAAATAAATAGATTAAATCCATTCCCTCAGTGTTCAAGTCCCTGCCCATGTGACTGTGAGTTTAGGTGATAAATCCCTGTGAACTAAAAATGGTTACTCAGAAAAATAATGTTGGCATAAATCCTACCATTGGAAACATGGAGTGGAGTGGGGAATATCAACACTGAGTTAGCCCAGCCCACAGGGCCCAGGTTCAGGAGGGGACAGTACCCATGAATGGGAGATAGAAAGCCTTATTATCTAAAGCCTTGCTATTCAAAGTGTGGTTCTTAGACCAGCAGCACCAGCATCACAGGAAAGCTTGTTAGAAATAGAGACTCTCGGGCTCTGTGGCACATTACCGAATTAGACTCTGCATTTTACAAGATCCTCACTGACTTGTATATAAATGAAGTCTGAGAAGTACTGACAAAGTACACCCAAAGGACTCTCCACTTTTGATAGCCCAAATGACCTGAAATTCTATCAGTAGTGTTCTTTCTACTTATCAGAGATATGGTCTTCTTTGAGTCTTCCCTAAAAATCTCTCCGGCTCTGGAACAGCCTACTCATAACCAAAGGTATAATAGGTGGAGTAAGACATACCTAGGTTGGCATCCCAGCTCTAAACCAAGGGCACAAATTTTGGCATATTGCCAAGACCTCTGAGACTTAGTATGCCTCACTCCAATATAATGATAAAAAACCAGTCTTATCAAATCTAAAATAGTGGGTTTAGGATAAAAAAAGATAATGGATGCTAAAGTGCTTTCTATTTATTGGTAGAGAATGCAAGTATTATTGCTATTGTTATTATCAAGAATAATTATATTCATTCACTCATTCATTCAATCAATCATACAGCTGTACAGTGAAAACCTACTCTCTTCCACACCCTGTGCTGTGTGCTGGAGATAAAAAGATGAATAAGATAGCTGTTCTTGCCCTCAGAAAGTTCTGAGGCTGGTGGGGAAAAAGGTAAGAAATCTTATAATGTTCGGTGCCCTAAAAGAGGATAAGAACAACGTTAGAACCCAGGTCTCCAGGTGTTCAGGCCACTATTATTTCTCACCATCATGAATTTCAAGAAAATGTGGTGTGTTTGGAGAGAAAGCACAGGAAATCTAGAGCTAGATCTACTGGTTGGAATACTGACTATACCATTTTGCACCTTGGGCAATAATCTTAAATCTTTCTAAGCCTCAGTGCTCTTGTTTGTAATAATACCTATATGACTGAGCTTACCTGAAGATAAAACAGATGTGAATGGGCTAAGTAAACAGTAGCATATTGGCCATTCATTCAAATAGTTAAGTGCCTATTCTGTGCCCAACACACAGTAGTGTCCCTGGGAAAATAGGGGTGAAAAGATTATTTTGCTGTCTTCAAGTAGCTTCTAGTCAAGTACAAAGTTGTAATAAATGCTCAAGGGGTAGAGTCTAAAAAATGTGTGATGGAATAAAAGAAGCACAAAACTTTATCGGGAGGGGGTTGAGGGGAAGGCTCAGAGGAGCCAGCTTTGGGAAATGTATTACATTAATTTGCATGTGTACAATGTTTGTGACCAAAATAAATAAAATTTGCAAGAGAAAAAAATAGCTTAAGTAAGAATAGAGAGAATTTTGAGTTAAGTGTCCAACAAGACAAAACAAGCATATAATAATAACCAATTATTATTATATTATATAAACACTTATTTTATTAAGTGTCAAGCATGGTGATAAATGCTTTATATGTATTAGCACATTTAATTTTACCTACATTGGTTTACTGTTTGTGGACTTGCCTGAAAACTTATAATACTCACTCATTCCTTGACTTTTTCTGCTATCATACAACCACAAAATTCTAGATTTGGCTGCCAAGTTTCAAGATAAACACTATTGGTCCTATTTTAAATCACTTCCCTCCTGCCTTTTCCCTAAGCACTTTTGACGCCCACCCCACCTCCAGCTCTATCGATATGGATTCCATATTTAGATGTACTATTCATTTTTCTCATATTTAAAAATGGTCCAAGAAATGTGTCTTTCAGTGCAGAAACTCCTGTTTTGAAATCCATATCTGAGCCAAGAACTTTATTTCTTCCTAAGAGAAATTCTTATGCAAATAGATTTTAGTCTTAAGCAACACAGACATTTATAAAATCCAAGAGCTCCAGGGCATGCCAGAGCCTTAGACTTTACTACCCCAATTTCAACAATATAGATGGAAGTACAAGAGATGATTAAACTTTAATCAAATTATTTTTTGTAGAAACTGTTTTTCAATCGGCTTACAGCAAAACATCCCTGAGTATTACAACAGAAAATTTTGCTGTCACAGAGAGGAGAAAAAGGCACCAAATTGTGTTTCTCCACATATCCTTAAAATATGTAGTTTCTGTGTCTTCACAAATAGACAGACATAATTTTCAGGAAAACGTTTCCAAGTTCATTTTGTTTTTCTTTTTTTAATTAAAGTTCTTAACTAGGTCATGTTGGCTGCTTCACATTCAACTAGTTTCAAAAATAATGCTTTCCAGATTTTGAAAATTGGACAGATTTTGATTAGAACAATTGAACTAGTATGTATCAGTGTGCCGTAGAACTGCTACTAACCTCAGAATTGGAGGTAATCAGAAGTCTTGTGTTTCTCATCAAAATGTAAGATCTAGATGTCAGTGTTTTAAGTACTATGTTTTCTAATCATATACCGTGCTGTTCCGTGCCTTCTCTTCTTTGTGTTTGTTCATGTCCTCCTCTCCAACTTTAAATGCCATGCTTAACTTGGCTAACTGTTAAATATCTTTCAATAGTCAGCTTAAGTGTCCCATCCTCTAGGAAGCCATTTCTGATTCCTATCCTCATCTCTGTACAACACACTGAATTAAGAATTCCTCTTCTGCTTCCCATAATGCTTGTGTTGATTTTTGTCACAGAACAAATGTCCCTATATTATCACTGTGGCAAAGGTACGTAACACTATGTGTTCATCCAATTCCAATTTTTTGTTCCTCTCAGGTGCACACATTTCTCAGCAATCCCTGTGGTTGGGTAGGGCTATAGACTGAATCTGGCTGTAGGAGTGTGCATGAAAGAGATGTTTCACTTCTTCCACACCCAATCTTCCACAGTACCTTCCCCCATCTGCCAGTTAGATGCAGAGACCTGGGTCCCCAGTTGGCACCGGAGCTCAGTTCCCCTGCTAACTCACATATATTACCTCTAAATGAGAAGTAAAACTACATTTTAAACCACTAAGGTTGGGGAGTTCTTTGTTGTGGCTTATATCAACTAGTAGAATAATCAAATGTTTACTTGTTTATCTTGCCTTCTAGACTATGAGTTTCTTGAAGTTGGTGTCTATTTTATTCATCTGTGTAAGTAACATTTACTATGCTAACAGAGAATAGGTGCTTAGAAAATAAATATTTATTGCTAGGGTATTTCTCACAGTTATGTACTTTTCCTTACTTCTCCAGTGAAACAATGGATAACTTTTGGTTTCTCTTTTATTTAACAGCACAAAGCAAAGCACTCTGGATTTGCTGAGGCAGGATAGGTAAATAAATAAATAAACAAATATCTTGTAAGTTATTTGGAGCTTGCTGAAGCTCAGGTTCCCCAAGTCAAGCAAGAGAAGATGATGGAACAAAATATCCATGAATAATGTAAAAGTCAACAATTTCCCCATTAGAAATCAAACTGGTAGCAAAGATACCACCAACTAATGAAAGTAACTACCATAATGCACTGTGTTTTAGAGACAACTCAGGATTAAGAGTCACAGCCAAGCTCTACAGCCAATTAGTAAATAAAATAGCCAAAATCCCTAATGTCAATGAAAAATTACCTTCAATATTTTTAAAGAAGATACTGGTATTAATTAATGCCAACCTGCATCCCAGATCTTTGCCCTGCCTTTCTCTGATCTGTTCTGTATCTTCGGAGGTATCTGCATGAAATACACATCCAACAACACTTTTGGTCAGTTGAGGAGCCTGAATCCCAGACTGAGATGCTTGGTTTCTACTTGATAGGTAGCCAAGGACTGGAACAATGCTATTTGTAAATATTGGGAAAAACAGGATCTGTAAGATATATTCCCAACCTATCTTCAACACTAGTAGTTCATGAAATATAAACTCATAGCATATTTGAGTCTACCTACACTTATAAGGAAAAAACAACAACAGTTAAATAGGCTCAAATTCCTCACTTAATAATTATAATGCTGGATTTTTACCCCTCCTTCTCTCTTAGAGATGGCCCTCACCAGGAGGTAGTCATTATTAAGAAAGCCAGATTAGTCTTGCCTTAGGCAGGCCCAGAATGCTTTACTTTGTCCAGTTAAATAAAGAAAAACCAAAAATTACCAGTAATTTCACTGGAGAAGTAAGAAAAAGTAATTGTGAGAAACATCCCAGGCAGCCCAGCGAATAATTATAGCACACGACAGACTAAGGCTTGAAATTAAGGGTACTTACTTTAATTGAACATCTGAAATGTTGTATTTATACAAAAAAAAAAAAGTGTGAGGGAAATGAATGGATCCCAGCTCCAGCAAAGCCACATGTCTATGGGAGATCCTCATCTTTTGGCTTTGTCTTCTCTGTAGCTAGGGAGCCAGGGTTTTAAAGTCTGTAAATTTATAATGTGAGTATTACTTACAGACACTCAAGGTATCAAAGCTCGTGGGGCATAATTCAGTCACTGAGGGGGAAAGTAGGGGTTTTCACACCATTTTTAAGGGAGGAAAAGAGTCAGGGGAATGTATACTCTGTGTTGGGGGTTGGAATAAAGTTTGCTTCCCTAGTATGTGTGAGACCTGGTGAGAAAAATAAAGATCTGACCAAAGGGTAAGGAAATAAGAAGACAGGTAACCAACTGATCTGTAGAATCAGCTTTACCCTGAAGCCAATAAAATTCAAGTTTGGTGTGTGGGGCGGGGGGAGGGGAGGTAGAAACTCCTATGTTTATAGATCCCTTTTGAGGACCTGGGATGAGCCCAAATAATGTGGTTCATGAATGTCAAAAACCAAAGAGAATTTGAGATTAGTCACTGCACAAGGAAGTATAACATGTTTAAAATTTGAAGATTTACATGTGGAAACTTGAAAGAGGTTTTCCCAAATTTCAAAACAATCTTCAAATTTTAAATTACAGCACCAATCATGAGTCATGACACTAAAATAAGCTTTTTAAAAACCATCAAAAACAAAAATCATATTTGGTAAATTTTTCTAGAAGAAAGACTATATTAACTTTCTGTTTTCTGTTTAGAAGATTATATTATAGACTCATAGTCAAGTGAAGAGAAGATCAAAGGGTAAGCAGCTAAAAATGTAGAAAAAAGTATTATAATTTAATAATTTATCAACTTAAAATATTTGGAGAACCCTAAAGATTCTATCAAGAAACTACTAGAATTGATAAATGAATTCAGTAAAATTGCAGAATACAAAATTACTATACAGAAATTGGTTGCATTTTTATACACCAATAATGAACTATCAGAAAAAGAAATTAAGAAAAGCAGTCCTATTTACAATTGCATCAAAAAAATAAAATATTTAGTAATGAATTTGACCAAGGATATAAAAGAACCGTGCTCAGAAAATTATAAGACACTGAAGAAAGAAACTGAAGAAGACACAAATAAGTAATAGAAGCATATACCGTGTTTATGAATAGGAAGAATCAATATCATTAAAATGTCCATATACGCAAAGCAATCTATAGATTCAATACAATTCTTATCAAAATACCAATGGCATATTTCACAGAACTAGAATATTCAAAAAAATTATATAGAACCACAAAAGATCTTGAATGGCTACAGCAGTCTTGAGAAGGAAGGACAAAGTTGGAGGAATCATGCTACCTGAAATTAAACTATACTACAAGGCCACAATAATCCAAACAGCATAATTCTGTTCCATTGATCTATATACCTGTTTTTATGGTACTAATATATGGTCAATTGATACTTAACAAATGAGGCAAAAACATACAGTGGGATAAAGACAGTCTATTCAACTAATGTTATAGCACAGATATGTTTTAAAAAATGAAAATAGGTCACCTTCTTATACCATACACAAGAATAAACTCAAAATAGATTAAAGACATAAATGTTAGACTTGAAACCATAAAAACACCTAGAATCAAACATAAACAGTAAAATGTTGGACATTTCTCATAACGTTATTTTTTTCTGATACATCTCCTCAGGCAAGGGTAAAAAAATTAAAAAATAAACAAATAGGGCTACATCAAATTAAAAGGATTTTGCACAACAAAGAAAATTATTAAAAATAAAAGACAACTCACTGAATGGGAGAACATATTTGCCAATGATACATCTGATAAAGGATCAATATCCAAAATTTATAGAAATAGATAAAACTCAACACCAAAAATACAAACAATCCAATTAAAAATGCAGAAAGGACCTGAATAGATGCTTCTCCAAAGAGGCTACTAGACATATGAAAAGATGCTTAATGTCACTAATCATCAAAGAAATGCAAATTAAAACCACAATAAGCCTGACCAGGCAGTGGCGCAGTGGATAGAGCATCAGACTGGGAAGTAGAGGACTCAGGTTCAAAACCCCAAGATCACTGGCTTGAGCGCAGGCTCACCAACTTGAGTGTGGGGTTGCTGGCTTGAGCTCAAAGGTCGCTGGCTTGAAGCCCAAGGTTGCTGGTTTGAGCAAGGGGTCACTCGCTGTGCTGTAGCGCCCCCCATGCCCCCCCAAGTAAGGGCACATATGAGAAAGCAATCACTGAACAACTAAGGAGCTGCAACGAAGAATTGATGCTCCTCATCTCTCTCCCTTCTTGTTTGTCTGTCCCTATCTGTCCTTCTCTCTGACTCTTGCTCTGTCACTGTCAAAAAATAAAAAATAAAACAAAACACACCATGAGAAATCACCTTATATCTGTCAGAATGACTATCATGAATAAACCAACAAACAAGGTTTGACAAGAATGTGGAGCAAAGGGAACATTCTTGCACTGTTGGTGGGAAGCAGATTGGTTCAGCACTGTAGAAAGCAGTATGGAGTGATCTCAAAAAAATGAAAAATGGATGCCATATGACCTAGTGATGCCACTTCTGGGAGTATTTACAAAAAAACCCAAAACACTGATTCGGAAGAATATACACACCCCTATGTTCATTGAAGCATTGTTTACAATAGCCAAGATTTGGAAGCTCAACTGTCCATCAGTAGATGAGTGAATAAAAAAGCTATGGTACAATTTACACAGTGGAATAGCACTTGGTCATAAAAAAGGAGGAAATCTTACCCTTTGCAACAGCTTGAATGGACCTGGAGAGTATTATGCTAAGTGAAATAAGCCAATCAGAGTAAGACAAGTACTATATATCACTAAATGTGAAATCTGATGAACAAAATAAACAAAATAGAAACAGATTCATAGATACAGAGAACAAACTGACAGCTGTCAGTGATGAAGGTGTCAGGGCTGGGTGAATATGGTAAAGAGATTAAGCAAAAAACAGAAACAAACAAAAACCTCTTTCACAGAGATAGGAGTATGGTGATTACTAGAGGGAAAGGGGGTTAGTGGTAGAAGAGGGTTAAGGGGGGATAAATAGGGATGAAGGGAGACTTGATTTGGGGAGATAAACACACAATACAATATACAGATGATGTGTCATAGAATTATACAGCTGAAAGCTATATAATTTTATTAACCAATATCTCCCCAATAAATTCAATAAAAATTAAATTAAAAATTTATAATTTATGATGCATTGTTTTCTTATTCTCACTCAATACTAGCTTTCATACTGAGTTTTTTGAATTTGTAATGTCTATTATCTTAAAGCAGCCTAACAAATTGAATAAGCTTAAGGCTTCACAAGCTTGAGCGTATCCCTGCTCACATGCATTCATCACTTACAATGTCCTATCTCTCTGCCAGTGTCCAGTCCAATATAGAGTCACTATTTTTTTTTATAATATATATATTTTATTATTATTAATTCTAATGGGGTGACATCAATAAATCAGGGTACATATGTACAATGAAAACATCTCCAGGTTATCTTATCATTCAATTGTGTTGCATACCCATCACCAAAAGTCAAATTGTCCTCTGTCACCTTCAATCTGGTTTTCCCTGCGTCCCTCCCCTCCTCCCTATCCCACTCTTCCCTCCCTCCCCCCATCCCATAACCACCACTCTCTTGTCCATGTCCATACCCTCACTTTCATGTCCCACCTATATATGTAATCGTGCTGTTCTCAGTTTTTCTTTTTTTCTGATTTACTTATTTCACTCCGTATAATGTTATCAAGGTACATCTATTTTGTTATAAATGATCCGATGTCATCGTTTCTTATGGCTGAGTAGTATTCCATAGTATATATGTACCAAAGCTTTTTAATCCACTCGTCTTCTGACGGACACTTGGGCTGTTTCCAGATCGTCCCTATTGTGAACAATGCTGCCACGAACATGGGGGCGCATTTCTTCTTTTCGAACAGTGCTATGGTGTTCTTAGGGTATATTCCTAAAAGTGGAATAGCTGGGTCAAAAGGCAGTTCGATTTTTAATTTTCTGAGGAATCTCCAAACTGTTTTCCACAGTGGCTGCACCAGTCTGCATTCCCACCAGCAGTGCAGAAGGGTTCCCTTTTCTCCACATCCTCGCCAGCACTTATTCTGTGTTGTTTTGCTGATAAGTGCCATTCTGACTGGTGTGAGGTGATATCTCATTGTGGTTTTAATTTGCATTTCTCTAATGATTAGTGATGTTGAGCATTTTTTCATATGCCTATTGGCCATCTGTATGTCCTCTTTGGAAAAATTTCTATTCATTTCTTTTGCCCATTTTTTGATTGGGTTGTTTGTCTTCCTGGTGTTGAGTTTTATAAGTTCTTTATAAATTTTAGTTATTAACCCCTTATCAGATGTGCTGTCGAATATGTTCTCCCATTGTGTGGTTTGTCTTTTTATTCTGTTCCTATTGTCTTTAGCTGTGCAAAAACTTTTTAGTTTGATATAGTCCCATTTGTTTATCTTGCCTTTTATTTCAGTTGCCCATGAAGATAAATCGGCAAATATACCGCTGCTACAGATGTCGGAGAGCTTGCTGCCTATGTTTTCTTCTAAGATGCTTATGGTTTCACGGCTTACATTTAAGTCTTTTATCCATTTTGAGTTTGCTTTTGTGAATGGTGTAAGTTGATGGTCTAGTTTCATTTTTTTGCAGGTAGATGTCCAATTTTCCCAACACCATTTGTTAAAGAGGCTGTCTTTACTCCATTGTATGTTCTTTCCTCCTTTGTCAAATATCAGTTGCCCATAAAGCTGTGGGTTTATTTCTGGGTCCTCTGTTCTGTTCCATTGATCTATGTGCCTGTTCTTATGCCAGTACCAGGCTGTCTTGAGTATAATGGCCTTGTAGTAAACCTTGATATCAGGAAGAGTGATACCTCCTGCTTTATTTTTTCTTTTTAAGATTCAGACAGAAATGACAAATACAGTATCAGAACTGAAGACCACAATGGAAGGAATTAAAAGCAGGATGGATGATGCTGAGGATCGAATAAGCGAGTTAGAGGACACAATACACAAAGGCACAGAAGCAGAGAAGAAAAAGGAAAAGAGACTCAAAAAATGTGAGGAAACTCTAAGGGAGCTTTGTGACAACATGAAGAGAAACAACATTCGCATCATAGGGGTGCCTGAAGAAGAGGAGAGAGGACAGGAAATGGAAACTTTGTTCAATCAAATAATAGCAGAAAACTTTCCTAAATTAAGGCTGGGAAACACTCCACACATTCAAGAAGCACACAGAACTCCATTAAGGAGAAACCCAAAAAGATCTACACCAAGACACATCATAGTTAAATTACCAAAGCTAATGGATAAAGAAAAAATTTTAAAAGCTGCTAGAGAAAAAAAGACTATCACCTACAAAGGATCCCCCATAAGGATGACATCGGACTTCTCAACAGAAACACTTGAGGCCAGAAGGGAATGGCAAGAAATAATCAAAGTAATGCAGAACAAGAACCTACAACCAAGACTACTTTATCCAGCAAGGCTAACGTTTAAAATTGAAGGAGAAATAAAGAGCTTCCCAGAAAAAGAAAGCCTGAAGGAATTCATAAAAACCAAACCAATTCTGCAAGAGATACTAAGGGGCCTCTTGTGAACAGTTTAAAGGGAGGAATGAATAGAGCAAAAGAAGAATACAGCTTTAAAGAATAAAATGGCAATAAACAACTACATATCAATAATAACCTTAAATGTAAATGGATTAAATGATCCAATCAAAAGACATAGGGTAGCTGCATGGATAAAGAAACAGGACCCATACATATGCTGTCTACAAGAGACACACCTTAAAACAAAAGATGCTCATAGACTGAAGGTAAAAGGATGGAAAAAAATATTTCATGCAAATGGAAATGAAAAAAAAGCAGGGGTAGCAATACTTATATCAGACAAAATGGACTTTAAAACAAAGGCTGTAGTAAGAGATAAAGGAGGACACTACATAATGATAAAGGGAACAATTCAACAGGAAGATATAACTATTGTAAATATCTATGCACCAAATATAGGAGCCCCGACATACATAAAGCAGACTTTGATGGATATAAAGGGTGAGATTAACAGCAATACTATCATAGAGTCACTATTATCTTTGCCTTGTCAAAACAGAGACCAGGAGAAAAAGGTCTAGGAAGGGAATTCTGGGGTCAAACCCAGCATAGCAAAGCAGCGAAGAGTAGAAAGTTTCTATAAGATGGATCTGGACTTGAATGCAGCTTCTTTTATAACTATTAGTTCATCTGGTCCCTATTATCATTGAGGAAACTGAGGTTCCATTATCACTGACAAGTTCTTTAACTTCACTGAGTCTCAGTTTCCTTCTCCCAAGACAATGAGAGACAGGTGAGCTAACAGTTGTAAAAGAAGCATGTGGTAAACTGTAATTTGTTGTATACAAGAGTATTAGGAGTAAGTAATCTGGCTAAAGCCATATGTAGTAGAATAAAGACTTATCTTTCTGGCCCAAGACACATGTCTGTTCTCATCATACCACTATGCCTCCCCAGAATAACCACAGCTTGCCTGTGCCACTCTCATGTTGATGGCCATGTTTGAGGTATTAATGAAATCAAAATGTAACTCTTGTCCTCCTTCTATTTACGACACCCCCCACCCTGCAATCATACAGCTTTTCTACTATTCCTGACAGGCACAATCATATGCGTCAGCTGTGTGTTGACATATTGGGCCAGTGAATGGGTTGCCCAGGGCTGCCAGCTTCAAACCAACCAAGATTTACCTTGTATTTATGGTTGTTTCTTAGTCTTTATGACCCAGAAATATATACTGAAGTATTTATGGCATAAATTATACAATATGGAATTTACTTTAAAATAATATAGTGAAAGAGGAGTTTGAAGGAAGGAAGTAGTGATAAAAGTTAAAATTGATTGGCTATGAGTTAAGTATTGTTGAAGCTGGATTATGACTAGATGAGGTTTATTATATGAGGTTTATTGTTTAGTGGAAACTTTCCAAAGTAACAAATGAAAAAAATAAAAAAGAATTACTGAATGGCACCTTACATGTACTTGGGGCTTTATTCTAACCCTTTCTCAATTTGCCTCCTGGCATTTCTTGTTTGCTTTATTTATTTTCAAATTCTGTGACAACTATATAAGCCAAAAATTATTATAACATGACAATAATATTAAGAACAAAAGCCTCGATTTTTTTTTTTTTTTTGTAGAGACAGAGAGAGAGTCAGAGAGAGAAGGACAGATAGGGACAGACAGACAGGAAGGGAGATGAAAAACATCACTTCTTCCTTGCAGCACCTTAGTTATTCATTGACTGCTTTCTCCTAAATGCCTTAATTGGGGGGGGGGGGCTATAGCAGAGTAAGTGGCCCCTTGCTCAAGCCAGCAACTTTGGTTTCAAGCCAGTGACCCTCGGGCTCAAACCAGTGATCCTGTGCTCAAGCCAGATGAGCCTGCACTCAAGCCAGTGATCTCAGGATTTCAAACCTGGGTCCTCCCTCCCAGTCCGACGCTCCGTCCACTGTGCAACTGCCTGGTCAGGTAAAGCCTTGATTTTTGGAAGTACTTGTTCCTTGACTGTCCCACTGCAAAGTAATTTACTTTCATTGTCTCATTTGATCTTTCTAAGAAGTCTGTGAGGTATGTGCTAATCCTTATTTTATGGGCGAGGAAATTGAGATTTAGGGAGAGTATGTAACCTGACCAAAGTCTACAGTAATTGATATATTCCAATCCTGTACCTTTACCACTGGTTAACTGTTTTCCAGACTCTCTTTTATAGTCTAAGAAGATGCCAACTTACAGTGAGAGAAAGTCTTATAAAAGTGAAGGAAATAACTCTCAGTTTTATCTGGGATCATACCCCAAATCCAAAGAAAACACATCACATACCCTGCTTCTGCATGCTACATTGTACAAGGCCAGAAGGACTCACATCTTTCCTTTTCTGAGCTTAAATCCAAAATAAGAGAACACAAATGTCAACAGATGTAATGAAGCATTTATTTTTTGACATAAGAAGAAAAAGAATATAACAACAATAAAACAAGCAGAAGGGAAGAGAGAAAATAAAGCGTTGATTTAACATTGACTGTACTTGGTACTTGAAATATGCAATATATTGCTATCTACAACCCCAAGTCCTACAGAGAAGATTGAACCTCAGTAGGTAAGTAGATGAGTTCCACTGAGCACCTCAATGGTGAACTTGAAGGGAATGTGAGCTAGGAACTGGAGAGATTTGAATAAGCCACAAAATAGAGGGACGTTTGGGAACCTGGAAAGGAACGATAATCTGGGAGGAGGGCAAAAGGCACTAGAAGAGGGTGAAAACATGGAATACCACAGAGGACAGGGAAACAAATCCCTGGTGGTAAAGTAGCTAATGAACTACTTTCAGTTACTGACTTTTTATCCCACATAAAAACTATGAGGAAGTTTGCCTGTGACCCTCAGGGGATCACATTATAAGTATGTGGATTTTGAATTAATCATATGACTACAAAGCTGGATCTCCCAAAAAGATTCTAAACAGCTAAGCTTGGCTTCTAATAAAGCACTTCCGATAGCAGTGAGAACACAACAGGAAAGTGAGGGAAGGAGAAAAAATGATCAGAGGACTTTGTAAAACAGTGGTCTGCTATTTTGGGCTATCTGATTAGAAGAGTAGCCGAGGCCTAACTAACTGAATAGACCTGAACAGGCTCTCTTGCTGAGAGCTTAAATGGCAAGGAAGCTTCTGAATCTTCCACCCAGTGCCTCCTCATTTCCAAGAAGCTGATTCAGATTAAGGTGTAACATGCTTGATTTGCACAGGGGAGACCCTACCACCAGGTCTGCAGGAAAAGCATTTTCAGTTTCCCCAGAGTAATGGAGACGCATGGTGCCTCTGGCATTGGATTAAGCCAGCTGAAGACTCAAAGCAAACCTAGTTCACTTGGAGCAAGGAACAGTAGCATCACTCCTCATCCTCACCTACACAATTTGTTTTGGTTGACCACTATGAGATCATCTCCTACTACCTGAATATTTGTATTAAAAGTAAATTTATTTCCAAATTTACCAGTCAATCTGGTCAGAGTTTTACAAGATACCATTGGGTAGCTCTTTATGAGCTATCACAGGCCTGATGTATCTGCTTGGGTTAGCAGAAGTTAAATCCCAGATCACAAGTCCAAACTGGAAGAACTCAAGAGTCCATCCTGATTAAAACCTTTATCTCTTGCTTCCCAATAGCATCTAGCAGTTTCAGGGTTTCCATACAATCCAGGCAGAGGTGGCCATACTTTTCCTATAAAGGGTTAGATAACAAATATTTTCAACTTTGTGAATTATATATATAGTCTTTGTCACAATTATTCAGCTCTGCCATTGTAGCACACAATTAGCTATAGATGATTCATAAACAAATGGATGTTGCTATTTTCCAATAAAACTTTATTTACAAAACACAGTGAGCTGGATTTGGCCCCCTGCTGCAGGATGTTAGAGGAAAGCTGCCTCACGCCTTTGACTGGTAGCTCCTTACCTTCATTTGTCCTTAATGGCATTCCTCAGAGTTTGGTAGACCTCAGCTCCAGTACTCATGGCTTTCTTGAAGTTTAGAGCATTCCTAAGGAGAACAGCAAACTCCTGAATTGCCCATTTCTGCTACTGTGAGGGTTATGGAGGTTCATATTGAATGCTTCCCTAGCAGGACAACATCTAACCTGCCATCCAGGTCAGCAATGTGACAGCAGAATGGAACTCCCTTTTCAGAACATCTAGCCTTTTAAACAATAAGAGATACTCCTACTGTGTGTTTACACCACTCCAGACTGATTCTTTTTGCTGCCATCTCAGAACACTCAGTGCTTTACTGATGTAAATAATCCTAGAGATACCTTTTCCTGCACAGCAGACTTTCTGTCTCTGACATTTAGGCCATCACAAAGACCAGTTGAGCCTGGCGGCTCTAAAGAGATTTTTCTAATATAAAGGTCTACATGAGTAGAGGGATTCCATTCGAGTCAAAGATCCCTCTGGCAATGATCCTTGAGGACAGGCTAAGTTCTGGCTTAGGTTTATGGCACCCAGGAAGAGGCACAGAGTGCTGACAATTATGGGTGGTGTTAATCTTCTACCTAAAGAATTTTAAGGACAGGTAGGGATAATATTCTATTTGAAATTGTCTATAGTACAATATAAACTTACTGCCTCTTTTCCCAAATCTTTTTTTTTTTTTTTTTTTTTACAGAGACAGAGAGAGAGAGTCAGAGAGCAATAGATAGGGACAGACAGACAGGAACAGAGAGAGATGAGAAGCATCAATCATCAGTTTATTGTTGTGACACCTTAGTTGTTCATCAATTGCTTTCTCATATGTGCCTTGACCGCAGGCCTTCAGCAGACCGAGCAACCCCTTGCTGGAGCCAGCGACCTTGGGTCCAAGCTGGTGAGCTTTTGCTCAAGCCAGATGGGCCCGCGCTCAAGCTGGCAACCTGGGGGTCTCGAACCTGGGTCTTCTGTATCCCAGTCCGATGCTCTATTCATTGCGCCACCGCCTGGTCAGGCTCCCAAATCTTAAAATCAGTGCATATTCAAATACTGTACATGTATGAGTGGAGATTTGGGGGAAATGATTACCCTAGTTCAGGTCTCATCATTTCTTCCATTAATGCCTCCCTGCCCCCCTGCCACTAACCCCATCTCTCTCTAATTTATTTTCCCTACCAATGTCAGAGTGATTATTTTAAATGAAAACCTTACATCTTTTCTCTGCTTTAAATCCTTCACAACCTCCCCTTGGGATTCAGGGAAAATCCAAACTCTTCAGCATGATATCCAAAATCTTTTTTTAAATTTTACGCCTCTTGCTCTGCCACTCCTCCTCCTCCTCACAGCCTGCACTTCTAACATAGTAAATATTCACAGTTCCTTGAAGAGAGCTTATTCTTGCTCATCTTAGATACTTCCCAAATGCAGTTCCGCCTGCTTGGAATATGTCTCCCATTAGTCTTCATCTGTGTAATTGCTTATCTTTCAGGCAAAAGTCATATATCACTTGTCCCAGATTGCCTTCTCTGATCCCCAAGTCCACAGTCTGGCTCAAATATTCCTGTTTGATTTTAGCAAAATACCCTGTACTTATTTCCATATACTATTCTATATTGTAGTGACTGACTACTTAACTGTCCACACCCATCCATACAAATTCCTTGAGCACAAAGAGTGGATTTTCTTTCTTTACTATTTTTTTTTGTATCAGATACCCTATTATAGGCCTGATATAGAGTAAGTATACAGTATATAATGTTGAATAAATAAATTAATTAATGAAAGTTATGTTAGGTGATAATGAACAACATCTAAAAATATAGAAGAGGCGAGTTAGAACATGTCTAAAACTATACAAGTAAACATTTTTAAGGTGCATTAAATGATAATATATATGGATATAGAAAAGCATATATATCATAAGAGGAAAGCTCAACTAATTCCTTTTATAATCTAGGCACATTTGTGAAACTAGCAGTCAGATCCTAAAACAGAAAATTACTAGCATCCTACATGTCGTCCATTCACACTGCCTTCACATTACTACCCACACCAAGGGTAATTGTTGCCCGAACTTCTAATGTATAACTTAGTTTCACATGCTTTTGCACCACATAAAAATGCAATCCTAAAATTTTTACTCTTTTGTGTTGACTTTTTTAATTCAACATTATGTTTATGAGATTCATCCATATTACTGCATGAAGGTTTGGATCACTCATTCTCATTGCTGCATAGCACTGTGTGACTAAAACACAATTTTTCTGCATAGCACTGTGTGACTAAAACACAATTTTTCACCCATTCTATATGCATTCTATCATTGATGGGAATTTGGGTATTTCCCAGGTTGGGGCTATAATAAAGAGTGCTGCAATGACATGTCTTTTGGTAAACAAAAATTATGTATTTGTGTTGAGTACACACTAAGAGTGTAGTTTCTGGGTAACAAGGTATGCATATATCCAGCTTTAGAAGACACTGCCAAAGAGGTTTCCTAAGTAATTGCATCAACATCCCTTTAATTCATGAAGTATGTTAAGCTCAAAAAAAAAAATCTCTATGTAAATACAAAGTACTGTTATTAACTCAATGCCTCATTTGCACAAGATCATCTTGTTCCATAGCAATTAAAAATAACATCTTTGATTAGATGAAATCAAATATCTACTGGGATTTGCATTTATAATCTAGATGTGTCACTCTCTTTTCTCTAATCAAAATTAGAGTTTGACACGCTTTCAAATGTGTCAGTGGAAAAACAAATGTTGGTCTGCTGTTTTTAAAAGCGTATTAGGTCATATGTGTTTGGTATGTCAACACTTTTTTTTAGAAATGTCCTGGTTTGTCAATGATTGATAAGGACACTCACATACAAATCCAATATTTTCTATATCTCTATTGCACATTTTTTACTGTTCATACATTTTTTTAAAAATCTGATCCATTAATCCCTAGAATTTATATTATATGAACAGGGAGTAAATGGTTTATTTCTTTGCATTAATTGTTTTAAACTTTAAATGTGTTAGTATACAAATTATAGTACAGAAAATAAATGCTTAAAAGAGAAAACATATACCATAAAAAAAAATTACTGGTCACCCTACTTTGCACAAAAATTGTTAAAACTTCAGTGTATATTTCTCCTGTTTTTTTTCTATAGATTCTTGTATATACTATACTATGTATGTATTTTTCAAAATGCAATCACATTACACATACATTTTTACCTGGATTTACTTTTCACATTACTGTATATAAATCTCTCTATATCGATTTACATAAAGTTATAAAGCTAAAACAAAAAGGTATAGCATGTTAACAGGTATTCATAATTTTAAGCAACAGATCTATTCCTATTCTTTCATAAATAATATAAAAGCATAAAATGTTCGCAGCACGTGGTTAGATGCTATGATGACTGGCATCACGTCACTGGGAAGAACATCATTTTAAGCACTGTGTGAACTGGATTTAATCCTGGCCCTCCTACTAAGTAGCTGTGTTATCTAGAACCAGTTACTTGATACATCTAAGCCTATATTTACTCATCAAAAAACAAAGTAACAAGATATACTTCATATATTTTTCACGAGGATTGGATTAAAAATAGATAGGGAAATTCTTGACATTGTAACTGGCAAGTAAAAATGTATTCAATAAATTTGCTTAAATCTGAATCTGTGGGAAGCACAAAGAATGATAAGAAACTGTCACTATCCTTCAGGAATTTATAATCTAACAGCAGAGTTGTAGCAATTACATAAGTCAGTAAGAGAAAGAAACCCATTTTCATTGATTTAATGCCTACTGTGTGACTGAGGTTTGCCAGAGGGTGGAAGGGTAGGGACTGGGTGAAAAAGGTGAAGGAACTGAGAAGTACAAATTGCTAGTTACAAGTAATCACAGGGATGTAAAGTACAACATAGTGAATGTAGTCAATAATATTGTAATAACCATGTGTGGTCCCAGGTGGGCACTGGAAATATCAGGGGGAACACTTTGTAAAGTATGATTGCCTAACTACTATGCTGTACACCTGAAACTAATGCAAAGTGATATAGAATGTATATTGTAATTAAAATTTTTATACCTGAAAACGCTAACTCCTCCTGTACATCCAGAGCCACGCTGAACACCCTCACTGCTACTATGAGAGGCAGCTCTGCACAGGGAGAAGGAAAACGGCCCTGGCGCAAGGTGCTCCTGTTCCCGCATCATACCTGAGAGAAGCTTCCTTCTTGCAGGGGCCCCTGGGGAGTTACTGAATTGAAGGAGCAAAGGTTGTTATAGTTTTGACGGGAAGACAGGGTGGGCAGAAGCAGAAACAAGAAAGACTGTCCTTTCATAGATTCCAGCTGTTTTCTATTTTGTAAAAGGTACAGGTGAATTCTACCTTGAGTGAATGTCATTCTTTTTTTCCTGGGAAGTCACCCAAATGGGCCTTTTGACTGGACAGAAGTAAAGTAAAGGTCCACTTCCACCCTGGAAATATTTGAGAGATGATGGCTAGATCGAGAGAAACTGCTCTGTATAAAAAAATAAAAGATTACCTCCGTTGTAGGTATGAATAAATCTCAGAAGATTATTTATTTGGAGAAATGTGTTTTCCTTGGAAGGTTTTGAATTGTACCATGCCAGCAAATTGCTATTTGTTCTGGTGGTAATGGTGGCAATGTGTATATACGTCCACATGGTAGTTTACAGAAGATGAAAAAAGCAAGTTTTATGGGAAACTGTAGAAAGCAGGAGGCAAAGAGTGTTGCTTTAGGTCCCAAGAACAAAGGTAAGGTACAGAGTTGATGAGTAGCCCATCTGTCTACCTCAAAACATATTCCTACCTCACTCAGCCTCCCTAAGTATCGAAAGCCATGAGGCCTACAGAGAGAGCACCTTGTACTGACATCAGCACATGCCCTTCTCTCTACCTAGAAGCCCTGTTCTCGCTCTCAGACTAGCTGGCTCCTTCTCAACTTTCAGCTTTCCTTCCAATGACTACCCCAAACAAGACCTTTCCTGAGCACTGACTACCATTATATCTCATAGAACTTTATTCTTTTTCTACATTGCATGTCAGTTTGTTGTTATACATTTATTTGAATGTTTTTTTAATATGTATATCTTTTCTATTATTCTATATGCTCCATGGTATCAGAATTATGTCTGCTCATTCATCAAAGCAATGTTTGAAAATTTAATTGGCAATTAAAAATGCTGGTTGAATGAATGCACTCATCCAATCCAGTCTTCATCGTAAAAATGGTTTATTTATTTATATATTTATTCTCTTTTTTCTAACGAATATGTAAAATCCATAAAAGGAGATTTAAAATTTTTTTTTTGCTGATGTACTTCTAGCACTTATTACATTGCATGATGCACAGTATACTCTCAGTTAATATTTATTAAATTAATAAATGAACAAATAAGTGTCACGTCCACTATTCAGTGTCTTCAATTACCTTCTTGGTTGCAGAACATTGACTTGTAGGAACGGGAAACCCAAAGGAGAAACATGTCAGAACCAACACAGGGTCTGAAACTGACAGGTTGGTTTGACAGCACAGGTGAGACATTGCGTAAAAACTTCTGAAAATGCTTTGATGTGCTTCCTAAGGAAAATCGAGAGTTCTGCACAGGACAAGAACAAGAACTCTGGGTTGTCTGTTTCATAAATTGATTTGTATCTGGTAACTGGGAAGATTTGGTAGCTTGGTCTTATGTCAATACCACAAGGTAAATATTATTTGCACTTTTCAAATGAAGAGACTAGAGCTTGTTGAAATTAATTCTCACCACTCACCACGTCTTGTTAGTAGAGAGCTGAGATCTGAACTCTGGCTTGTCTGTTTATAAAGAAAGTCTACATTTTTTCTAATGTGCTCTTTAACATTTGTAGGAAGAAGTTATGTGGACTAAATATGTGAAATGTTCTGGGTCAATAATACATGTTATTGATATTTGGGAGAAGAAAAGTTTCTTCCTGAGTGATAAGATAAGAGAACAGTTATGGTGGATGTGAAATTTGAGCTGAACCATAAGGCTCAAGAAGGACTGCAACCAGTGAAGAGAGCAGGGTGAGGGGGAGCCTTAAAATGATGCCAGTGAGGAGAGGAAGCATGGGGAGTGTGCAGATTGGCAAGGACACACCACAGGGTCAGTTCAGAGGGAGTCTGAGGAGAGTGACCACCTAGAGAGCAGAGAAGCATGACAGGGAGTGTCCCCTCAGAACTGGAGGACAAAAGAGAAATGAAACTGCAAAACATTAAGATCAAAGGAAAAAAATTAACTTAAATGCTAATATACAGAAAGGCATACTGACCACGTATCATATTTAGAACCATAGTAGATACTGGAAAACAATTCCTAAAATTAATAAAAGAAAGTATCTGCCAGTTTAGAATAATCCCAAATCATCATTCAATAGTCAAGGGTACCTGACAACATTTACCTGTCACACAATGACTAAGAGAAGTTATCATCCATATCTCCTCATTGAAAGTACTAATGAAGGATTTACATCCACAAAAAGAAAATTAAAGCCAGAGGGAAGTACTGGGATGCAAGAACAAAGGTGAGAGGAAAGAATGATAAAAATATGTTGGCAAATCTGTCTTCTAGCAGTAAAAATAATAACTTTATATGTATATTTTTAATGTATAATTAAAATTCTTAGGTAAGGCCATGGCTGGTTGGGCTGGTTGGCTCAATGATAGAGCAACGGCCCGGCGTATGGAAGTCTCACATTCGATTCCTGGTCAGGGCACACAAGAGAAGCACCCATCTCCTCCTCCACCCTTCCCCCTCTCCTTTCTCTCAATCTCTTCCCATCCCACAGCCAAGAGCCAAGGTTCCATTGGAGCAAAGTTGGCCCTGGTGCTGAGGATGGTTCCATGGCCTCCACCTCAGGCACTAGAATGGCTCTGGTTGCAACGGAGCAATGTGCCAGATGGGCAGAACATTGCCCCTGGTGGGCATGCCGACTGGATCCCAGTTGGGCGCATGCGGGAGTCTGTCTCTCTGCCTCCCCACTTTTCACTTCAAAAGAAAAAAATTCTTAGGAAAGAAAGGGAGTGTATTTCAGATAATAATTGAAGACAAGCTCATATTTCTGCCTTGTTCCTAGGAAGAAGATAAAGGAATTAAATAATTTTCAACTTTGTTAGGAAAAACACCTCATAAAGAATGTATGTTACAAATATACAGTAACAATGACAAAAGTATATATAGATATTGTGATCCCACAACAGGAGAAAAAAATCAATTAAACCTAAATTAGGAAAAAATAAATAAACAGAAAGTGTAGTGAACTTGTTACTCTTCCTTTCCTTTTCTTTCTGAATAATTCAGTCCTAAAGCTATTACATGAGACAGCACAAGGTAAAAAAGTTCATAGTCGGAGTGGGGCTTAGAGCCCAGAGTCAGGTATCAGAGTCTAAGCAAGATGATGAATTCATGGGAGAATGGGGTTGGGTACAGCCTGGGTTGGAGATCTACCTGCACTGCTTTTACCTATTCTCTCTATCCGCTGAGAAAAGCTATCTATCTCAGTACCTTGAGGGACATGGATTGGCTTTCTAGTATTATCTACGCAATTCAGGCCTTCCAACACACAAATATTTTCAAAGTAAAAAAAAAAATTTTCCCATTTTAATGTGACTCCCATCTTCCAATTATCTCTCAAGAGAAAAGCATTAAATTTTTACCCTTTGGTACTCACTTTCAGTAAGTTGTAGTGGCATGTGCTGTAGTTTATCAGCCAGAAATTAAATTACAAGCTATGATAAGCACTTAATTCTGCAGTGAGAACAAAAGACAATAAAAATCTGGGTTTGAACCCTGGGAAAAGAAAGTTTTTAAGACTATTTGAAATGTAAACAAAAATATAGTTTACCTAAATTAAGAAATCTTATAAAAATTACTAGAAAAAGTGGGCCATTTTAAAATGTTATGGTAAATGGCATTTGTATACATTTATTTTTAGTCTGAAATGGCTGACAAGCTTTTATATGCAAGCTTTTCTCTGCTGAATGTTAAAGCAGCATAACTTATATTTACTTACTGTTTTTCCCTTCCTTGTTTCTAAGCGTGTTCAAACATTGGGTTTTTAGACCTATAGAGGCTAAGTGACTTGTTCCACATTATTTCCTTTATCCTCACAACTTCTGCAAGAGGACTATGTTATTGACTGCATTTTATGGGTAAGAAAATTGACTTAACCAGGTGATCAATGCTCAAGGTCACAGAGAATCAGGATCTAAGGCCAAATCTGGCTAACTCTCCATCCAACAGACTCCATTGCCTTTGGTCTATCTACAAGCATCATGTGTCTGAAACTTATAAGGTTTGCTCATCTCTATATAGTTGCCTATTAGATAAGCCACTTCCTAATTAAAAATAATGATTAAGGTTGTACTCAGAAAGAAGGTAGCAAATATTCTATCTCTTTTTGGTGACTTGTGTATTACTTTCCCATGGAAATAAAGGAATAATGACCAGAGAAGAAGCTCAGTAGGAACTCACAGCTCCTTGGCAGGAACTGTAAACTCTATGCCTTCTCCAAGGGGAAGACCTCACTAGGCGCTAATCCAGGCTAACTCAAAAACTTTAAGAAGAAAGAACAATAGAGAGGAGAGAGATACATGGAACAAAGCTAAATTTCTAAACCTCAGATCTCTATCCACAATCTCATCCTGGAGGCCCTACCAAAGGAACAAGAAGTCTCCTCATTTATTAAACAGCAATCACTAAGCAACAAGTTAGGCAGGAAAGTTGAAAATAAACACTATCAGAATCCCTGAAACTCTCACAGACTAATAGTAGAAAAAGACAAATAAGCAATTTTAATACAAAGTAATTAGAGGAGTTACACTTGATCCAAGTTGATGAGTATGCTGCAAGACTTCTTAGAGGAGTTGATACATGGGTTCATGCTCCATGCATCAGTAGGAGTTTGTCAAGAGAACGATGAGAAAGAAAGGAAGAGCAAGTGCAAAGCAAACTTGTGAAGGCATGGTATGTCTGGTAATGACTATATACAAGTGTGTTAAGACAGTATTGTGCCTAGCAGGAAACAGTACTCAGGTGCTTCATGTGTACTGTTTAATGATGATCCTTCTTGTACCCTCTGTCTACAAGGCTCTGAGGTGAGACTGTAGCCAGATATCTTAGTTTTGGAAATTTAGTTTTGTTCCATTGGTCTCACTGTCTTCCATTGTTCTTTTTGCTGAGTTTGTGTTTTTGGTTTGCCCCTATGTAAAGGATAAATGTAACACTGGAGTCAGAGAGATTGCTTATTAAAAGAGGATCTTCAATATTCCAAATAAGAGATGGAGATAGAAGTGAGATGGTGGTAGTAAGACAGAGAAGGATTAGATATTAGGGATATATAAGTGGTAAAATTTGCAGAATTTGAGTGACAATTACTGCAGCCAACAATACATTTTTATTTTATTTTATTCTGTAGAAAATGGCACATTCTACCACCTCCAAGGATCAGAAAAGAGAAATTGAGCTGTGCTCTAGCAGAAAGCAGGCATGAGTCTAGCACCTACAGCAATCTCTCTGAACCTTCACATCATAGGGATGTTTGGGTGTCAACCAGTCTTAATTCTTTCTGACCTAAAACCTGGGAGGGAGTTTCCAGAGAGAGGAAGAAAGGATGATGGCAGAAGAGAACACAGTATATTAATGATGATAACATATGCATTTATCATTTTTGGAAGGATTTAGTTATTTGGTGAGTGAAACTGTGTAAAAGAAATATTTGCTGAAAATTAAGTGTGAATACAATTTTATTGCTAGGCAGATGTGAGAATTTTGGCAAATTGTCTAAAGAGAAATCAAAGGAGTTAGATGTAGGAGCTCAGGGAGCCAAAATTCCTTGCAAGGTCATCATAAGTCTTGTGCTAGACTTATGGAAATGGATTCAGAGAAGCAATCAGTATGAAGAAGGTCATCCTAGTTAGGGCAAATAGAATCTACAAATGTTTGAAAATAGAAATGGGCATAGTATTTTCAGGATAATTAAGACCAACCTATCAGTTCCTTTCAGTAGGGAATATCTTATTGACTACTATATCCTTCCTTCTGTGGGCAAAGAACCATTAACTAACATAACATAACCTTTCTCAGTGGAGCTGTGGATGACCAAATACAAGACTCAAATACAAGAGACCCAGCAGTGTCTTGCAAAAGTTTCTTAAGGTTAGATTCAGAAGAAAATTCTGGATAAGCATTTAATTCATATTTACTAAGCAGATATTCTTTGCTAGGCTCTAACTGGGTCTAAGAGAGACATCAGACACCATCCTACTCTCAAAGAGCTCATGATTTAGTGGGAAAAGAAGGCATGTGAACAAAAATTACAATGTAATATGAAAACCACAGTAATAGAAGAGTTGCTGGGAGTTGAAAGTGAGAATACTATTCTAAGCACAAGGAACATCACATGCAAAAATATGGAGGCATTTACAAATAGGTGATCCTTGGGAGTTTAAGAAAAAGTAACAAATTCTAGTTGGGAGTAAAATGAAATGTCAGCCTGAATTCATATCTATCTATCTTTCTATCATCTATCTATCATTTATTTATCTAAAATTTATGAAAAGCCAATTTAGTTGAGAATATTAAAGCTTTCAAAGTCACTTTCTCATGAGCAAGCCTCTGTATATTGGAATGTGGTTAATAGGTTAATAGTACTACTTATTTTCACAACTCTTAAAATGTAAAAACGTATTTTCAGAGAATATACTTCAAAAATCTTTTTAGATTTTAAGCAACTCAGATTGTGTCATTGGCCAGTCTTCCAGGTAATATTGTTAACATCTCTACCTTTCTGCCTAGGAACCAGGCCAGGCATCAGAAACTCCGACTATTAGGCTAGAAGAGAAAATCAAGTCTTATCACCTCATTTTCTAGAAAGAGAAATGAAAACCACAGAAGGGAGAGCACTTGTCCACGATTCCACAGCATATTCAAGGCAGAGCTGGTCCTGGAAGGCAGGCTGTCTGATATTCTGGCTGACATTAACCACCACAGGAGCAATGGCAGATATTCCTACATCTGTATGTCCCTAAATGTGACTCAACCTGGAGTCTGAAACTCAGAAAGAGTTTCCAACTGTTTCCCACTGAAACAGCTGAGGATTCCTTGAAATATGATCTATTTCCAATCACTATTTTAGTTTAAAATGATCTTCACTATTAGGATAGTCTCATAAGGTTCGGTCCAGAAGAAAACCTCAGCTAAGAGATCTAAGTTTAGAAAATAGCTTTTAAAATTAATGCATGTATATTATTCAGAACTCTTACAGTTACATAAGACAGAAAATCAACTGCCAGCTTTTAAAATAAGAATATTTATTGGCTCTACAATTAGGGAGAACAAACTGAAGAACTGGATTAGGGACTCAGACAATGCCCTCAAAACTCATTTTCTCTCATTCAGATTTTTCTCCTTTTAGCCTCACTGTCTCAGTCTTCTTCATGACAAAGGTGATGCAACTGTCAGATTCTCCAGGGTTCCATCCAAGCTTCAGAAGGGAAAGCCCCATGAATGACTTACTGCTAGTCTCTCCAGCATATGTCACTCACTCACTTGCCCACCCCAAGGGACAAGGGACCATGAGTAGGCCAGAGTCAAACGGCAGCCTCTGTGACTGCCATTTGTGGAAAATAACAATTGGAAACCATATTGCAATCACGAGGCACAAGAGAGGAATAATTTCCCATAGGTGGAAGAATGTGACAAACTAAAGCAGCAGATGCCTTCTATAACTGGCGCTTATGAGAAGATTAAACGGAAATGGGGATTTGAAATAGAACATACTTAAGACTGAGGTAGGACAATTAAAATGCATGCTTTTAAAGATTTGGTTGGGAGTGGGGTGAGGTGAGAGTGTTATATTCTGTGGGATACTTGAATTCATGTTAACACAATAAATTTAAATTAATAAAAAAATAGATTTGGTTGGGACGTATAAAATGGAAAATCATAAAAGACAGGTAAGGATTTAAAGTTAGGTAATTTTGAATATATGGTTAACAGGTAAGAGATTAAAATACCATTTAAGACTGAAGGAAGGTAGTTAATGTGAGAATATATAAGATTAATCAATATGTACAATTGGGGACATTAAAATATAAAAATGATTTATTAAATTATATAAACCCTGAATTTATCGAGTTCCTTTGATAGGTAAATTATATTAAATGTGATAAATGTATAATTTAAATTAATACTTACTGTAAATGTGATGATATGTATTATTTCTATTTCCTAGATGAGAAAACTGAGGCTCATAGCAAGGAAGTAAGATGATTATATTTAAATATCTAGTAACTGGCTGAGGCAGAATTCAAACCTAATTCTGTCTGACTACAAAGCTCATTCTCTAAAATACTGTGTTACATGATAGTATTTTTAATGGAATATATTTATAATTGATGAAGGAATTCATAAGGAGGAGGAGTAGCAGTAATATTTGGAATAAAATTAGGTCATTTAAGATAGAGGTAATTAGTTAATTAATATGAGGTATATAAAAGGAGAAATAGTTAAGATGGTATTCACTAATAAAATTGGGCCGTACCTCCTTATCTCAGAAGGTATCCACAAAGAACCCACCGAGATGTGCACAGGGAGGAGGGGCCTACACTTGCCAGAAAGGCAGTGATGCAACATTGTGGGAAGTAACTGTGCTTTCTGGGGGGCAATAAACTGATATTGGTGTGGGATCTCCAAAGAACTTTCCTGACAAGTGGCCATTAACTTTAGAGGGAGTTGCTTCTACAGACCCATAGACACCGGTGTAACAAGTGGTATGGAAGGTTTTTCTTGGAAAAATCAATCTACGTTTTTAAAATTTCAGGATTTATCTATATTTGCCTACTCATTCCCAGAGGGTCAGTTCCTCTCTGTTTAGTTTTTTCACCGTTCAAATTCATATATACAGGGTCTGCTTCATTATTCATGACTCCAGCTTCATCTCTTGGTCAAACAGTTCACCATGGGTTTTTTGCACTTCTTCCTTAAAAGCCCAAGTCTAACATTTACTTCAGAGATGTAAGGGCACTTCAGAATGAGTTTAGAACGCAGGTTATATAGGCAAAGCCACGGAATCTACTCCTAGCAGATTGGCCACCTCATTTGGCTAGACCTTTCCTGGAGAAATCTTCTGGTCACATCTTTGGTTTCAAATTTAAAATGTTTGCTATAAGAAATTGTTTCTTCTTCTTGGCTAGAAAACACTTCTCAGTTCAGGATGCTTTGAAGGGAATAGTCAAGGGAGCAGAGAATAATTTGGAAAAACTAAACTCTCTGTTTAAATCCTGATTCTACCCAGCCTTTAATCTAAAGCCAGAGATAAAATTTTGAAAGCCATAAGTTTACAAATGTCCATTAAATTTAGGGCATTAAATAAGAATCCTCAGGAAAAGAGATGAATTGAGAAAAGCAGAGGGCTCAGTACAGAACCCTTCAGAACAGTAATATTTAAAGGTTGGGCAAAGTAGAAAGAGTCCAACACAAGAAATAGTACAGATAAGATTAGACCAGTCAAGCTCTAGATTGACTATAACATCTTACACAAGGTATATCTTGCAGTTATCTGGAGATATTATTCACTATTCTTTTAGAATATTCTGAATATTTTAAATATTCAGAAGTATTTGATGAGGTCATTCATGTATTCATTTAATATATAGTTTTGGGAGTCTACAAAGTGAACAAAATCTTCAAATGAATTGTGTAACTATCATTTCAAAAGAAAATTTTCATGCCTGGCCAGGCGGTGGCATACTGGATAGAGCATCGGACTGAGACGCAGAGGACTCAGGTTCAAAACCCTAAGATCGTCAGCTTGAGCTCAGGCTCATCTGGATTGAGCAAGGCTCACCAGCTTGAGCCCAAGGTCACTGGCTTGAGCAAGGGGTCACTCATCTGCTGTAGCCCCTCCCCAAGTCAAGGCACATATGAGAAAGCAATCAATGAACAACTAAGGTGTCGCAACGAAGAATTGATGCTTCTCATCTCTCTCCCTTCCTGTCTGTCTGTCCCTCTCTCTGTCTCTCTGTCTCGGTCATACACACAAAAAAGGAAATTTTCAAGAGAACAGTTTAATCTGGCTGCTGCAATAATGTGGAAATACAGGGTGGGGCAAAATTAGGTTTACAGTTGTGAGTACATGAAACAGAATTTATTAATGTATTATATTTTTCTTTATTACTATTTTCCATATGAACAACTGTAAACCTATTTTTGTCACACCCTATATTTGCTTAATCCTTTTGAAGGAAAATATAAGGAAATTTATCCAACAGGAATAATCTGCAAGGAAAGAATGAATCATTCAGTACATCTGCCCGATTACAAGTTTGCTCTGTAAAGAAACAAAGCTCTAAGTCTCCCAGGGTAGCTTCAGCTGCTGAGCCATCTACAATATATTGGTTTTCCATTGTTCTGTAACAAATTGCCACAAACTTAACAGCTTAAAACAACTTCTACTTATTAGTTCTCAGTGCTATAGATCTGAAGTATGGCATGACATGACTGGCTGGATTCTCGGCTCAGAGTGTCACAAGTCTGAAATCAACCTGGGCCAGATGCTTTGGGGCAGGGGGAGAAATCTGCTTCCAAGCTCATCCTTGTTGGCAGAATTCAGTTCTTTGTGGTTTTAGAACTGTGGTACCTATATCTTTCCTGGTTGCTGCTTTAGAGTCCATCCACATTTCTTGCCACATGGCCCTCTCCATCTTCAAGTTAATAACATCATTTCAAATCCTTGTCATGGTCCATCCAGATAATCTTCCTATGTTAAGATCAACTGAATTGGGAACTTAATGACATTTGTAAAATTCATTTTCCCATATAACCTACGATAACCATGGAAAGTGGTTTCTCATCCTGGTCACAGATTCCGTCCATACTCAAGGTGAGGGAATTATCCAGGGTGTGTATATCAAGGGAGGGTAGAGGGACTCAGGGGAGCATCTTAGAATTCTGCCAACCACACTACCCTAAACTAGCAGAAATCAAGGGAATCATACTTTCAAAATTTAGCTCAAACACATACATCATTTTCTTATGAAATCTTTTAGGTCCATCCCTCCTCCCCACCCAGGTAGAAATAATTATTCCCAACTTTTGTTAAAGCACTTGTAACCATTTAGTACACTGACTTATGAACACAACTGTCTTCCCTTTAAAGACTAGGAAGTTCTCAGGGCCAAAGACTGGGTCTGATTCACTGTTATACCTTCAATGCCCAGTATGGGAATTGGCATAGAATGACTGAACAAAGACTATTGTTAAGTAAATTAAAAAGAAGAGAAGAAGAAAAGAAATGATACCAGCAACTGGTGAGCCTGACACTGCTGTCTTTGAAACAACTCAGATATACAGCTGGTAGGGAAGCCCGGGTAGCTGAACAACCAAGTGCAAAAAAATAGTGAGGCCCTTAGACATACGATAAAAGACAAACTTTTGAATCACTTTCTTTTCTTCTTTTGCCCAATTTTAACTCTTTACACTATGTTCTGGACTCAATTTTTCCGGTCTCTGCCAGGACAACCTCCATACCCTCCCTCTCATAAATTTTCAATCATGTATCCTCCATTGGTTCTTTTACTTTAGTTTTAAAACATTTCAGTTTCTCTCCAGCCCAAACCTTCTATTTGATTATGCTTCCAACTCAAGGTACAGTTCATTTTCTCTCCCCGAGCTTACATATTTCTAATCTACCTGTCATTTGGACAAATTTAAACACCTGCCTCCAGTCCTGCCCTACTCCAATCCATCCTTAACACAGATAACCGGGTGAATTGTCAAACAGATAAAAATATGTCATTCCTATGCTTCAAAGTCTTTAATATGTTCCCATCACTTACCGGATCAAGGTCAAGCTCCTTAACATGTCATTTGAAACTGTGTAATATGTATATCTAGACTATATCCTGCTATTCTCCCATCTATCTATTCCTGCTTCCCCCACCTCTCCTATGATTTGGGTTCAGTACTCTCTGAGCAGACAGCATGTGCTTTTACTATCTTCTATAATTTCTCATGTTGTTTCCTCTACCTGGACTGTCCTCCCATGCCGTCTTGCAGGGAAAATTAATTGTTCTTTCTTCGTGCACAGGACTCTATTTGAGCACTTCTCACACAAAATATTCTCCTCTGACTGTGAGTTCCTTGATTGTGTGTTAAAGATTAGTTTCCGGAACAAACAGGATAAGGATTGCCTAAAACAATCACCAATCATGCATTTATGCCTCACCCCAAGTGTTGGCTGAATGCCTCCTCTGTGCCCAGTGCTATGCTATGTCCTTGAGCTGTACGCTGAATGTACAAAAGAAAGCCCCCCCCCCAAGGTCAGTGGTTCTCATTTCCCCCATCCTGCACTGCCACTAATAGCCACATAGTAGATAGGTGAGGGACAAATGCCAAAAAAAACCCAGTTCAAGATGAATTAGCTCTTCCATTTTTGTCTTTGTATCCCAGCAGCTAGCAGTCAGCCTGGCAAGCAGCAGTGCTTAAGAAATGTTGATGAGTGGAAGATGAATGATCCAACCCAGATGGAATGAGGCAGCTAAGGTTACCAAACAGAACTTTTTCTTAGGGGTTATTATCCATACAGTGTCACCATTCAGTGACACATTCTTTAAGATGTGATTTTTAAATACTGTTGTATCCCTCCTAAGCCATTAACAATGGGGGAATAAAACTGTTAAAGTCCAATCAGAAAATGGCAAGTGTGATGCCACTGATCTACTTTTTTAGGATGACTCTTTCATAGGCAGCAGAGGGACTCCAGAATTACAATAGTTATGCAACTACCAAGTTGTGGTATGAGACGGCTACTAGCAAGATTTTTTTTTCGAAATCTTCCTAAATAAGACCCTTGGACCTCTCTACTTGAGGTAAGCCTCACCCCTTTCAATCAACTATAACTAACAGCAAAGAAAAACAATAAAATAAATAAAATAGAATCCTTATCATGCTTTTGGGGCAATAAAGCAAATGATATGGTGCCACTAAACTTTCTCATTTTCTTTCATGTCAGAGATTGACCGTAAATGAAACATAAAAAGATACAGCTTTCTCTAATGTGCCCAATCAGATTTTTTAAAAATTTAATTAATGAAGTTGAATGAAAATTTCAAAAATTCTACAAACTGTGCATAAAATCAGAGAATAAATAATAGATATTAAATTCAATCCCATCTATTTCTCAGATAAAAAAATTAAGGCCTATAGGGAGACAAATTTCCCCAAGGTTACCGAATGAGTATAAGGAAGAGCTAGACTAGAATCCAAGTTTCCTGCTTCCCACATGGGTTATTTTCAAGACTCTAAATTAGAAATGGCAAGTCCATGGGCCTTCCAAAAAGTGATCATAAAGATTATGTGGCTCTAGTTTATTCCAATACCCCCATTTAAAAGCAGCTAGCATAGAAGAATCATTTGAGAATAAACTAAATCCTAAAGTGCAGTTTCTTCCAGGAGATGAGAAATTCAGGAGATAAAATTTTTAAGAAAAGATTACAGAAACTAGTGACAGAAGGCAACAGAAAGTAACCTAGCCAAACAATGACATTCTATAATTGAAAAATAAAAAAGAAGGGACTCATCAGAGTACTGAGATAGCAGAGACAAAACAAACTCCTCCTGCAGAAGCTGCTCCCGGGCACAGAGCTGGTCACAGCTCCCCCATGTTGACTGCATATCTGGAGGAGAAAGGAGGTTGGTTCCAAGTCAGTATTGGGGAGCAACCTCTTACTGTAAGAGAAGCCAAATGTGGCACAGGCTGCCTTGGGAAGTAAGGATTTCTCTTTAACTGGAGAGAATCAAGGCAGAGGCTGAGCATTACAGAGGAGATTCTCATCTATTTGGTGGGAAGGGCTCTGTGAATATATTCCATGATCTCCAGTCTCCTTTCCAATATTGAGATTCTGTTATTCCATGGTAGAAAAGTTGAACATTGAGATGGTTTAAATTGGGAATGAGGGGGGCCTTGTGTCCCTCAAATTACATAATATAACTAATTGCCTACACTGCCTCTTCAAATAAATTCAATTCCTTAAATACTTAAGGCAATGTATACAATCAGGGTGGGGGAAAAGTAGGTTTACAGTTGTGGGTATGCAAAACAGTTTATTTTTGTATTATTATTTATTTATTATTATATTATTTTTCATCAAACAACTGTAAACTTACTCTGCATTAATTACTATTAATTACTAACCTACCCTGTATTAATTACTATTATTTTATCTGATCATAATTGTTATAATCTTAATTCTAGCATCCCCTCTTGACTCTCTTAAACTCAACCCCAAATATGCACTCCAAATCAAACAATTTCTTACCCTCCTCCTGGTCTCTCCTCTACTCATTATCTTCTCTCTCATAGAATGTTGAATCTGTCTCCACACTGGCCTTCTTATACTACTTTTGCCCCATTTGCAGCACATTTGAATCAGATAATGTCTAGTTTTCTATTGTGTCCAAAGCAAATTCTACATTCCTTACTGTCATCTGGAAGGCATCATACTCTCTTGCCTGTCTCGTGTTCTCATCTGTCAGTCTTTTATAACTCGCTCTGCCACTTTTCCCTTGCTCTTGTGTCCAGTCACTCTGACCATGTTGTTTTTCAACATGTCAATCTCCCAAAGTCTTTGTACTGGCTGCACTAGCTCCACATACTCTGTCCTCAGATCTTCCCATCGATCACTCCTTTCTTCCAGTCAGGATGCTGCTCACAAGTTACCTCCTCAGGGAACCCTTCAGAGGTTATCTGAGCCAAACAGTTGCCCTTCCCCCATTTAACTAGCTATTCTCTATCCCTTACCTTGTTTTCTTTCCATTATAGCATTATCACTAGGTAACGAGGAACTTTGACTTATTCACCACTGCATCTCCTACTGACAACCAGAGCTTACTGGTTGACACACACATCATTCTTTCCATACACATCACTCAAAATAGAGATATAAATACTTAAGTCCTATATTTTTCATAAATGAGAAGACCAGCTGTTTTGTTCATACCCTCATCTTACAAGTCTTTAATTTGGCTCTCAACTCACTGAGCACCTGGAAGAGTTGAGTGTCCAGTGAAACTCAGGTAGAGGGTTCTCCCCTTTCTTTCTTGGAAAGGAACTGTCTCAACATCAGGCCAAAAATAGAATTTCAATCTATTCATTTCTACCTTTAAGTCTGAACTTGATTAGGACATTGAACAACTGGTCACTGTATGCTTGAGCAGCTGCAAGGCTCCCATTTTAGAGATTCAAAAGGATCTTTGAGAGAAGCAATTTTATTTTTAATTAATACAATTACTACAGAGTCTTAGCTTGAAACTTTAAGGTATTACAGTCAGTTATGGTATTCTAAAATATTTCCAAAATTTATTTTTCACCTTTTTTCCTGCTAATTTCTTACTGTAAGGCCTTGAACAAGTCACTTCCTGATTTAGACCACAATGGCTCCATTCACTGTACAGCTGTGCTAAGTATAGGGTATAATCCAATATTAACTCTGGGTAATTCTACCTTCCAATTCCTTCTGCAAATCTCAATTTAATTTTGGTAAAAATTTTATTTGTTAATTTAAAAATAAGTAACTTAGAGATTTTATTGCTACAACTTATAAATTTGGTGGTCAAAAACAGCAATCTTTGAAGGATACAACAATTCTAAGAAGCCTTTAATATAACACCCAGCATGACTGTCAATTATAGTCTATGATCTGTCTATACTGTGCACTTCAAAAACAGGATCCATGGCTTAAACATTTCTATTCCCTAGTACCTATCACTTGTAACACAACACCTACTATATAAAAGAAAGTGTGGTATAAGAAAAATTCATAAATTTGGAGTAAAAAATTCAGAATTTATACCAAGACAAGTTACCCAACCTCTTTTAGATTCAGGATTACTATGATAACACTAAATTTTTACAGGAACATTACAGAGATGAAATCAGAGGACCAATATGGACCTATAAACTCTAAAGTACTACATAAAAAGTTAATAGGGGTGATGGTGATGCAGTGAAGGGGCTGGTTATTATTATTTTTTTAATTATTGTATTTATGGATTTTTGAGAGAGGAAAAGAGAGAGAGACAGGAACATTGAGCTGATCCTGTATGTGCCCTGATAGGGGATCGAACCAGCAATCTCTGCGCTTTGGACAATACTCTAACCAACCAAGCTATCTGGCCAGGGCATGGGCTTGTTATTTTTAAATTTACCATAATAGAGAATTAATGTGAGCAGGGGTGTCAAAAAAATCTGGGTCCTAGCCCTAGCTCTGCAACTTATTAGCTATGTGATTTTGTATTAGTCCCTTTCCTTTCTGAGTTTTAGCTTTTTTGTCTATATAATCAGTCAATTGGACTAGATAAATGCTAAGGCTGTTTCCAACTCTAACATTGAATAACAATAGCTCCTTGAAGGCAAAACTGTCTTTTTCATCTCTGTATCTTCACTGTCTAGTACACAGCATGTATTAACTGTTAATAGCTGTTTATTTAAATAAAACATAACTATGGAGCAGAAAGAATAGGGAAGAGAGACAGTATCATATGTGTTAAGGAAGTAGACTCAATAAGATCTGGTGACAGATTGGTCAGAGAGTGAGTGGGAAACCAGGTTGAATACATTTCAGATAAAATGAAGGCCAGTTGACCAGATTCCAGAAAGAGAAACCATCAGTGACTAAATAATTGTCAACACATCCTAAGAAGAATTGGTTTAAAGAATTTGGATTACTCAATATGGAGAAGAGAATCCTCAGGGGAGTAGATCAGCCATGACAAGTTCTTCATTCAATAAATAAGTTAAGACTTGGATTAAAAGAATTAAAGACTATTTCATGCCACTTTTGAATATGCCAATTTTTGTGATGTAACAGGGTTAGAAAGTCAAGATTTATCAGCTCTTATTTTATTGGTTCTGAAAGAGGAGCACAAAATGTGACTGAGAGCTGGAAAGAACCTCACAATGTGACAATTACAATTTCTGAACCGAAAGACATGATAAATGGTCTGCTGGGGGACATTTCGAAGTGATTTTCATGTCAAGAATACTTGGGACACAGTCTATAGATATCAAGATTCCCAAGACAATTTAGAGCAGTGGTTCTTAACCTGGGTTCTATCGAACCCTAGGGGTTCGATGAGTCGGTCTCAGGGCTTCAGAGAAACCTCTGCCGTGGAGGCCAGAATAAAGTAATACTGTAATTTGTTTTGAGTTCATGCACTTCGTTGGTTTTATTCTTTGAGCAAGGTGATGTTCATGCATGCCTCATTTTATGCACCAGTAAAAAACATATACCTATGTCTTGAATTTGGGAAAAAAAATCATATTTTATTTATCACTAAAGAAGGGTTCGGTGAATGCGCATATGAAACTGGTGAGTTCGGTACCTCAAAAAAAGTTAAGAACTGCTGATTTAGAGGTTTATGGCAACAAGGTTATTGGTAATGGGGCTATTCTAAGAAATCCAGTAAAATGATGGGAGTATAGAGAGATCACCTCTTCCAATCCTGCCATTTGATAAGAAAATGGTGAAAGTTGTTCAGTATTACATATTGAATTAATGGCAGAGCTGCTATTGAGGAAATTTATAAAAGGAAACTAAAAGCCTTTGAGTATTTAACTTTGTGTCAGGTTGTGTTAGGCAGCTTTATATGTATTATCTCAATGCCATATATGCTGGGGTTAGGTTTAGTAGCTTCATTTTACAGATGAAGAAACAGATGTAGAGAATTCAAGTAACTTGTCTAAGGTTTTACTAACTATAAGTTTCATAGTCAGAATTGACCCCACGTTGGCCAATGGGGTCAAATCCTTGGTCCATGTTTGACACTAATCTTTTTTTCTATCACTATGGAGAACATATATATTCTCATTTTCCAGGAACACAGTACTACTTAATGCATATTATCTTGGTATAACTGTCAATAGCAAACTCTCACTCAAAATTTTCAGGTTTGGATGGTAAATTATATGACCAATCTATTTTTTGTCATGTATTAAAAAATGTAAAGCACTATTCAATTTCTTTCAAACAACGTTTGGGGATTCAGGAGCTAGGTGCTCATGAAGTTTACTTTATTACTAATAGGTCTTCAGAGAAAATTGGTTTTCTTTTAATATTAAAAAAAAGTGTTTTCTCTCCTTATCTGCCACTTTCTGAAACTTCCTCTTAACCATAAATCAAAAGTTATCAGTAAAGAAACAGTAATCAGAAAAAGCATTAGGGAGTAAACTAGGAACGGGATTCTAGCTAAACTGATTCTCAGACAAGTGAACAACAAACACAGGGAGGGGTATATATCAATTTAAAGACTCCTGGCACAGAAGACTCTGGGAAAATTATATTGGACAATGAATCAGATCCTCATTGCAATTACATATATGTAGACTATGAATAACTAACATCTGAATAGCACTCTACAGTTACCAAGTAATTTCATTCATTTATGAATTCATTTATTTTTCATTCATTCAACAAATACTTAGGAATTCCTAATCTAAGTTACATACTCTAAATTCCTAAAGGCAAAGGCTGTGTTGGTCTAACTCACTGCTGAACTCCCAACATCTGGCATAGTACCTGACACATAATTTGTGCTTAATAAACATATGTTGAATGAATATAAGTAAATATAAAGATTAACATAAGATTGTCCAAAAATTCTCTGTGTAGTAAAAGATAAACACAAATTAAATCAGAGGATATAAAGTCATAATATAACAGAGGAAAACTAGGGAACTCTGAAAAACTGAGAAGGTTCCTAAAACAGTCTCTGTCAGGGAAAACTTCCTGGAGAAGCTTACACCTGGGATGAATTCTGAAATAGCAACTGGTAATATATACTCTTAGTTATAAATACAAACCCAGAAGTAGAGATTGTCACTCTTTTACAGAGAAAGAAACTAAGTCTGAGGAAAGCTAAGTGACTTGTCTAAAGTTATACTATATTCACATAATATACTTCTTTATACTCCTTTGGCTCTAAGGAAGTCACTGGGTGAGGGTAGGGACCTTTGGCAAGACTTGTAAATAACAGAGGAAGATTGATATTTTGGGATTAAAGAAAAGATTCTAAGTCTGAACACACATTCTTTGACTCTGAAGAACAAAGAGGAAGTAAGTCAAGGCCAGAATGAAGGAAGCTTTAAGAGAAAGATGCAAAGGTAACTAACAGTGCATCAATGCATTCTTTTGTTCCCAGACATTTTTTGAGAAGTTACTGTGCATCAGGCAATGAAGACACAGAGATGGAGTACAGGTCTCTGATTTCAAAGAACTCAATGTCTAGTAAAATAATACAGCACATACCACCAACTGATACCCAATCCAGGAATACAAAAAAATAAAAGTCCTATGTGGGATTCTCACACAGATGGTCAAGCATGTCAGTAAATAGGAATATTGAAGACAGCAGGTGGGCTCCACAACAAGGAGACTTAAGTCAAACTCATGCTTGCCTCCCATGCTCAGCAACAGCCACCTCTCCTCCTCTCCGAGCACCGAGCACTGGGTAGTTTGCTAACACAGCTTGCTGAAAGATCAAACAAATGACTTAATGAATAACAAGTAATGGATCTAGGCATGCCTTTCTCTCAAAGAACACTGGCATTTTGATATCAGCTTTCAATGCCCTAAATTAAACTAATAAAGTGGAGTGTCAGGTTCGGCATTAGGTAGATAAGTTACAGAGCCATTTTGAGAAAATATAAACATTTCATATCTTTTCCATCATTTCACATAGGGAAATAATCCCCAGCTCTGATTGACACCCAATCCCAACCCTGCACACATGCACACACACACACACACACACACACACACACACACAAACACACATAGACGTGCATGCATGTGTAAGTGCATGCAGGTTGACTCTGGCTGTCAGTAATTTGAATTAATCCCAGTGGGTACCTAAATTTTCTATACTAAGTGAATTTGAGTAAGTCACTTTTCCTCCTTGAGCCTGTCTCATCTGTAAAACTTTCAGAATAAAAGCTGCCTTGCTGAGGGAGGTAGAAGGATTGAGCAAAAAGGGGGGAGAAAAAGAAAAACAAAACGAAGCTGCCTTGCCTATTTTACGAGGCTGCTGTGAGGCTTATGTGAAATAAGGCATGTTAAAGTGCTGCCGGATATGTCCTTTCTCCAGGTCCTCTATATCAGCAAATGTGACCATCATTTCTATATTCCCTGAGCATTCTGCCCAGGGATTGCTCAATGGCTTTTTGTCAAATGAATGAAGGCATACTGTTATTATTCTAGGCTGTCAGGAGAAGGACGAAAGGAATCCAGTAGCCTCATCTAGATAATATTATGATTCCTAGGAAGCACTTAACTAAAAACTAAAGAGAACTGAACCTACATATAAAAGAGGTGGTCTGGTAATAAATCACACATTTGCATAAGCTATGAATCATTCTGCATAATTAGAACAAATAATTTTCCTATAAATCAAGGTCCCGACAGCTGTGAAGGTCTGATGTTTATCTCCCTCAAACCATCTAATTATAGTGAGAAGGTAACAAATGATTCTTCTTTGAAGGAGAAAAAAGTCAAAGTAGGAGATTTTGAGAGCAAGCACCACTAAATCAAATAGTTTAGGTCAGTGGTCGGCAAACCATAGCGAAATTTCAATCGTACTGTTGATATTTGGCTCTGTTGACTAATGAGTTTGCCAACCACTGATTTAGGTGAGGGCAAAAAAGACATGGTATGATTCCCAATGACTCATCTCTTTGCTTCAAAACTGTATTCCCAGGCTTGGCAAGGCATTTGATAGAGTAGCATTCTGTGCCTAGGAATGAAATTTTCATATCAACACCACGTTAGTATGTCTGAATAACTGCTTTTTCCGAGTGAGTAGTGCCTTCCCAATGTGCTGGCTATTTTCCTGTGATAATATCAATGGTGGGATTCAGTTGGTTTGCATCAGTTTGGCAGAACCGATACCTAGTTTTTGTTGAGTTCAGTGAACTGGTTGTTAAAATGGGACTTGTAATTAGGGTTCTCTCCAAGATGGGTGCCTGGGCATTTGCCCAGTGTGGAAATCACAAATTTACATTCCTTACTCTTTTTTAACATTCATCTGTACAACAGCATATCCTAACCACCTGTAATAATGTTCATTCCATCCATGGGTGAAAAAAATTTGACAGAACTATGCTTGTAATATTTACTTATTCATTTCATAAAACTCATTATACCTTTGATGAAATACTACATTTTAATTCCCTCATGTTTGTTACTTCAGTAAACAAACATATAACATAAAGAGAAAAAGTGCCAAACAACCAGGGTGACAAGCTGTCATGGGAAATATCTTAAATAATAATTTTATTGTTTTTTATCAGGTATTATTCAATATTTTTTAATTAACATTTTTAAATGTTTTCTTATAATCTATTTTTGTGTACTTCTTTTATTGTTCTTAAGTATTAAATGTATGAAAAATAAACTACATTTCAGTATGTCGTTTTTTTATACCTAAAATAGTCATTAGGGCAGAAAAGCACTTGTTAACTTATTTGAATCCCACCACTAAATAATATTCTAAAAATTGCTCAAGTGTTTGCCCTCCATTAACTCCAATTCAGTACTCAATTTTTAGTCTACCATCTCAAGAATGAGCTACGAGTACCCATGTGAGGTAGAGGTAGAAAGACTCCTAGCCTCAGCACAGGGAAATGTGGGCTCTGGGTAGCAGAGAACTCAAGGCTGGAGGGGTCTCTGTGTCATCCAGCCCAATACTGATTTTACAGATGAAAGGAAGAGCTTGCAGAGTGGACTCCTCCCAAATTATAAAGACATACATGCAGATGTGAAACTTTACCAGGACCAGTCCCAAAGCCAATGCTCTTTCAACTAGCCCACACTCTCCATTACACCACTTGAGTATTAGTTTCATTTTCCACCAAACGAGATGAAGTGTTAGAGGGCTTCTAGATCCATAACTCCATATTTTTGTGTATATACAGAACAAATAACTCTTACGTTAATACGGCCTCAAGACCAGTCATTCATTAACACTGCTAAATTTACGAAAGCTTGAAGGTCCTCTTCTTAATTTTCCTTTCACTAAAATGGGGATAATAATATCTTGGTTGCTCAGTTGTTATAATAGTTAAGTGACATAATGAACATGAAAGTGCTGTTAGCCAATAAAGAAACCAGAAGGATCACAGAGGAAGAGGAAGACAAATCTCTCCTCTCTTCCAGTCTCATCCTTTCTCCTTTACTTGTTAAAGTGTGTTAAGGAGCATCTCTTTCACCGACTCTAACTGAACTCACAAGTAAAGCAACAGAAAAGGGAATAAAATCCATGGGATCAGAAAGTAACCTCATCACTTTTGTCTCCTGTCGGGTTTTGTTAACCAGCTTCAAAGGGAGAATCAACAAAGGCAGTGAGTGGGACTCTCTATAAAGGCCCTTCCATCTGGTGCAGCACCGAAACCATCAGCCCTGTAATTAAAATGCAATTGCCATCCCCTGCCATAATCCCAGGATGGCCATTCCATCTGCATGAGATATAGGGGGGAAAGCACCACTTTTTGCACTTTTCTGGCTCCATTAAGTTTATTCTCTATTAATTAATCTAACTACACTAGGGGCTCCTTCTTACTCTGCAAACCAGAGTGGCATAAACCACACATGGGATGCCTGAAATGGCATGAATTTTTAAAAGTCAGTGCCCATCCCCATTACAGAAAGGCTTAATTACTTCTGACTAAATCTGTAATTAAAATACATCACTGGAGCAGATTCACCTGTGTGTGTAGGTGTTGGCATGCACCCCGTGTGATGGGCAGAGATGAATAACCCAAAGACAGCGTGCAGAGAATAAAATTGTGCTAGGTGGCAAGATTCTCAGAGAGGACTTTAAAGGGAAAGTCAGGAAAACTTGGAGAATATATAGGAGAAATTTGGTTAACCCAAATTAGAAAGAAAAATGATGTCATGTCTAACAGCAAATCATGACAGTGAAGGTCTTCGCTGGGGTGGAAGACACTAAAGTAGAAGGTGACAAGGAATGGGTTAAATTGTGAAAGCAGCCAAAGGGAGACTGAAAAACTAGTGAAGGCAAGCCAGGCTGTAGCTGGAAAGTTAATGTGAGCCATATACAAAAAGCAAAGCTAGAAATGGGAAAGTGGGGGAAGAACTGAAACCAGGATAGGCAGATGCAGGAACAGAGCTATGAGCAGTGTGTGTGCTTCAGTCTGTGCTTCAAATGTTGCCTAGACTGTGTTATGGGGTTAGGAAGGAAGGATTAAATGACATATTTTGGAATGAAGCAGTATAAGAAATAAGTACTGAATTATAAGAAAACAGAGGTTCAATACTGATTCTGCCACATATAACCTGTCTGACCTTAGATAAGTCACCTTTCCTTTAGGCCTGTTCCCTTCTCTGTACTATAGGAGCAATAACACCTATATCAAGTATTGAGTCACTGTGTACAAGTATGACAGCACCAGTCACAGAAACTGTAAGATGGACAGTGCCCCCTGGAGTTGTGCAATGCAAAATTACTGTTAAATTTAAATACAGACTGAAAAGAAAAGGCTTTTTTGCAATGAAAAGGTATGTATAAATACATCCTACCTTTAGTTTATATGACAATTAGTTATATATTTGTTCAGAATTTCCTTATATTTCAAGTTAAGGAATTGGAGTAGATAATATTTTAAGATCTTTTTCAATTGCAATATTGAATAGTGTAATGACTAACCTGAACTTGACTCATTCACTTAAATTCAACTAGGTTCCAAGCCAAGTGCTGAAAATTTTTTTTAAAAAAATTGAGATATATCTATTTTCCTTAGGAGCTCACAGTTGAGTGGACTTTATACTATAGAAGTCCATCTAGGTAAAACAATTAGTGATTTTCAATTATATTTTCCTAGGTTTTGATTACATTACAGCATTGCAAAATATTGAGCTAATGAGAATAAGGAATTATTGAATTTAAATGACATTTAAAATTAGGCAATGTCTTATCTTTAGACAAAGAGAATTATTCTGAAAGTCTTTGGTGTGTTTGATAGGGAGTCCTGGACTGAAACTCAGATAGACTGGGCTGTAGATCCAGCTTAATTTCCAGTCACTATGAGAGTACGTCATGTACTCTCCTACTATATCAGCTTCCAACTGATCAAACAGGAGATTGGGCTAGCCCAGATGATCTCTGAGCTGATAACTTTAGGGATCTACATTTTAGCTACTTCATTTCAAATTTGTTTCTATAATTTCAATATAAAATACACACACACACACACACACACACAATATTTTGGCAATATACACTTATACAAAAAGTGACCAAACTCTAATAACTCATAAAGCACCCCTAAGTCTTAGCTACAAATAATTGATAATTTTTGCTAAGCCAAATAAAGGTAGTATAAAATAAAATTCACAGAAAGATTAAATTATCATCAAACTAGCACTTTCGAAATCTTTTGCCTGGGAAATTGAGCTCACTGGTTTGAGTTTTTTTGTGTTTTCACCTCCATTCACTTCTTTCTTACCAAATGTTTCACATCCATTTTCTCTTTCAATTTCATTTTCAATAAAGCCGACTGGCTGAACAGCAGGGTCCATATAAGAGAGGAGCGGGAAACAGGACTGGATATAGAACTGTAACTATGACACTTCTTAGTTGTGCAACCTTGGGCAAAGAATTTAATTTCCCCTAGTCTCAGTCTCTCTAGCTATAAAAAAAGGATTAATAACAATCACTCTAGTGTCATTTAAAAATCTAAGGAATGTATATAGCATGTAGTAAAATTTTTCTACATAATAGGTATTCTATAAATGTTATTTTTCTCCCAATGACAACCTCTATCCATAACAACCTCTATAGATAAAAAAAATTTTCTGGGAAAAAGCGTATATTTAACCTGAAATTTATGTTCTAGATATATGAGTATTAGAACAATATCTACATCAGACATGCATTATGGATATCCTTGAAATACAACATGAGATTGCACTCGCTCCATGCACTCATCAAAGAGACTAACTTGAGAATTTCTGGCAACTCAGCCCTTGCCAAATCACTCATGCCAATCAATTAAGATATTTAGTCTCTGAAAAAAACAGGAGGAACTTATTTACTATCCATTCCTTGAGATCTCTGACCTCTAAAATATACGATATATATATTTAAAATTTTATTAGTATAATTACCATTAGAACTGTCATGACTGAGCAGATTATGCCTCCAGCTTTTATATACACCAAATGAAGAAATGTTCACCTATGTGAAACATTATGTTTGTGAAGTCCTAGTTTAAATATATCCAAACGTGAATTTAAATAAAGTCTCTTATTTAAAGAATACACAAAATAATCCCTCCTAGAATGTAGGGCTAGAAAAACCTTTCTCAATCAACTGATCTGATTCTTTTTCTCATACAAAGGGAACAAAGAAAAATCATTGTTACTTCTGCCTTCATATCCAGAAAACTCAAAGCTATAACTAGTTTTTAAATGCAACAGTCATTTCATGTTTAAATGATTTTTGTACCTATGAGCACCACCACAAACCCATTTGTATTATCTCCATTCAGAATCTTTCAAATGATTTCTTTATTTTCAGACTTGTTACTCTTCAAGTGTTCAGAAGCTTTAAAAGAATCTGAACTTCTGCTTCCAGGAAGATGAAGTACAAATATGTTCCCCTAATTCTTCTTCTAAGTACAACTAAAAATCCTGGACATTAAAAATAAAACAAACATAAGAACACTGTTAAGTGGGGAGAAAGCCAGAAGACTGACTAGTGACCTCTGGACTCAAAGAATGGCATGTGGTAAGGTCCAAGTTTTTCTTTTTGCCTCACAGATATCAGAATGGACGCTGAAGAAGCTAAAACCCCTGAAATGCCAACAGGTGCAGACAAATAAAACCCTTCCAAGTTTGTTCTCTTTAAACAAATGGCTAGAAAAGAGGAGGCCTAACCATACAGAAAACTTTCAGAAAATACATGTCTTACTATAGCCAAACACCAGAGGAAAATAACTGTGGCCAGCTCCACCTTTCCAACAATGGCCAACTGAGGAGCCTAGATTTCTACCTTCTCTGAGTTGTAACAACATGTCCCAGCACAACTTCCAGCATGATGTCATGGAAGGCTAAGTAGGGGGTGAAATTTTCATCCCTGTTGGGTAGTAATGAGTCCCCCACTTACCTACCCACTGTGGTTTCAATAGAGACAATATGGGGTACCTGGACTTTTACTCACTGGCACAATGAGCAGCCCCTCCTCCTCATAGCTGCTGTGGTGTCAGAGTAGTTTTGTGGAGAGTCATGACATCATCGTAGTCCAGACCGCCCACCCACCTAAAAGTAATAAGGGCTTCTTTCTTCTGCTGCAGCCTTTAACAGAGGCCAAGTGGTGAACATGGATTTCTACTTCCCTCTGGCAGTAAGATATCAAAATCCCCTTTCTCCTTTCAGAATATTGTCTGAGAAAGTTAGCCAAAACATATTAATTAAATGTGATCCAGAATCTCATAATAACTAAAATTTCCAAGTTTCAATAGAAAATCACTCATCATACTAAGAACCAGGAAAATGTCAAATGGGATAAAAGAAAAAATATCAATAGTTCCCAACATGGATATGACAGATATTTAGAATTATCTGACAGGAATTTTAAAGTAGGCATCATAAAAAAAGCTTCAACAAGCAATTATAAACCTCCTTGAAACAAATAAAAAACAGTATCAGCAAGGAAATTAAGTTTCAGAAAAGAAATGGGAGAAACAAAGAATCAAATTAAAATTAAAAATTTTAAAATACAATAACTAAAATAAAAAACTCAATGAATGAACCAAACATTAGAATGAAGGGACAGGAAGAAAATATCAGAGAGAAAACAGACTAGGAAAAAAAGTGAACACAGCTTTAGGGACCTATGGGACTATAACAACATATCTAATATTTTTGTAATCAGAGTCCTAAAAGGAAAGAAGAAATACAGCAGGGCTGTAAGAGTACTAAAACAAATAATGGCTGAAAAATACCTCAGTTTGACAACAGACATAAATCTACAGGTTCAAAAAGCTGAGCAAACTCAAAATAGGATAAACTCAAAGATATTAATATTAGAAACATCATAACAAAACTTCTGAAAACCAAAACAAAGAAAAATCTTGAAAACAGCGACAAAAAAACCCACCTTATTTTATATGGGAAAAGCAATATAAATGATAACAGAATTCTTATAAGAACCAGAGGGAAATGGCACATTTTTATTTCTGAAAGGATTATCAAGCCAAAATTCTATATCCAACAAACCATATCAAATATAAAAGAATTTAAATCACACAGAGTATATTCTTCAACCATAATGTATTTAAACTAGGAATCATTAATATAAAGATCAGAGGAACCACCGTCAAACACTAAAACACAAAGTTACAAAATAATCTATGGGACAAAGAGGAATGTTCAAGAAAATTTTTGAAAATACACTTAAATGAATAAAAATGAAAATAAGCTTTATCAAACTAGGTAAGACATAGCTACAGCAATGCTGAAAGCCAATTTTATAGCATTAAATGCACACATTAGAAAAGAGAAAAAATCTCAGATCAAAAATCTAAACTCTGACCTTATGAAACAAGAAAATAAGCAAATGTTTAAATCAAAGCAAGCAGAATTAAGGAAATAACATGACACGAACAGAAATGAATGATGCTGGTACAAAAGAAAATAACAGAAAAAATCAGCAAACAAAAATCTGGTCTTTGAAAAAGATCAATAAAGTTCATAAACCTCTCCCAAGAATGACAAATCACCAATATCAGAAATGAAAAAAGAACATACTACAGACTATGCAGACATCAAAGGAAAATAGGGAATATTATAAACAACCCTACAAACATAAGTTTGACAAAGTAGATGAAACAGATCTATTTCTTAAAAAATACAACCACTACAATGAATACAATATAAAATAGATAATTTAAATAGTTCTATAACTATAATAAAATTTAATTTATAGTTTTAAAATTTCTTAAAAGTGTCTCCAGGCCCAGATAATTTCACTGGAGAATTTTATCAAGTGTTTAAAGAAGAATTAATACCAATTTACACAATCTCTTCCAGAAAATAGAAAAGGAGCAAGCACTACAAAATTCATTTTATGACATAACTATTTCAATCTGTTATAAAAATAAAACAAAGATAATAAAGAAAAATAAAACCTACAAACCAGTCTTCCTCATAAGTATCATGTAAAAGTCCTTAACAAAATATTAGCAAATAGAATTCAGCAATAAATTTTTAAAAAGTATATACCATAACCAAGTGGAAATTATTCATGGGGCCCTGGCTGGTTGGCTCAGCAGCAGAGCATTAGCATGGCATTTGGAAATCCCAGGCTGGATTTCCAGTCAGGGCACACAGGAGAAGCCACCATATGCTTCTCCACTCCCTCCCTTCATTTTCTCTCTTTTGTTCTCTCTTTTTCCATCCTGCAGCCATGACTCTAAAGGTACAAGCAAATTGGCCCAGGGTGCTAAGGATGACTACATGACTCACTTCAGGCACTAGAATAGCTTCATTGGTGAGCAATGTAGCAGCAGTCCCAGATGGGCAGATTATTGCCCCATAAAGGGCTTGCCAGTTTGATCCCAGGCCAGATGCATGTGGGAGCCTGTCTGTTATCCTCCCTGCCTCTCACTTAATAAAAAATAAAAATAAAAAAAAGAAAGAAATTATTCATGGGTCATTCAATATTCAAAAACCAGTCAATGTAATTCAATATATTAAGTTAAATCACATAATTATATCTATTGATGAAGAAAAATTATTTTAAAAAATTTAACACACATTCATAATAAAAAAAAATAACCCTCAGAGAAATAGAAATGGAGCACTAAGCAAACTTAGTAACAAACATCTACCAAAAATCTATAGGTGTTATACTAGTGATAAAAAAAAAAAAGGCAGATACTATAGGTAGTGTATGGCCAGGGGCTGCCATCATGGCCATTCACATGCAGGTTTGCATTTGATACGAACAGACAATAATGAAACAATGGAGCCAAGAACTGGTGGGCCATTACCTTTAATCCTAGCTCGCATCCAGAAGTCAAGAAAATACACACAGTGGGAAAACACTTCCCTTTCCATTCAGGGCTCCCAAAGCCACTGACTCATCTGAGTATTCCTAGAATCAAAGGCACCACCAGCCTTATTCACTTCTGTACCCCATCTCCTTCTCTCTGCACAAACTGGCTTCTCCTTCAGCACTCCACCATCTTGGCTGCCTCTACTCTGCAATCCTGATGGCAGAATCTGAGCCAAGGTGCCCCTAGTCTGCTTCATTTTATAGTGTAAAAATTAAAGCCTTTAAGCCAATATACAAATAAGGAAGTCTCTGATAAAAAGCCACTTATCTGAGGCATAAATGGGATTCCTCATAAGAATGTACCACCCCACATCATGCAATAGTCAAGGGTGTGGGGAAAAGCTTAGTTTTAAAAAGATCTTAGTTTGAAAGGGGTGGAAAAGGCTTAGTCTTAAAACTAAGCTTTAGGCTATAATGACTTTGCTAGCTTATAGCCTGTCTCCCACACTCCATGGAAACTATAAGTGAGCAAACATATATATCATATTTGCAAACTTATTTGACCAACAGGTAGCAATAGAAATACAGAAAAAGAAAAGAAAGAGAAAGAAAAAAAGGAAGGAGGGAGGGAGGAAGGAAGGAAGGAAAGAAGGAAGGGGAAAGAAAACAAGGGAAAAGTCCCTGCATTTAAGACATACAGACATAAAAAATAGGCAATTATTACACAGTGTAAAAAGAGCTATGACAGCACACAGGGAAGAATCTCGTGATTATTTAGTAGATGGTTATCTCATCTAACCCAGGTTTTGAAGGGCAAAAAATAGAGTTTGCCTAGAGTTGTGGTTCTCAAATTTTTTGAAGTTGGGGTGCATTAAAATCCTACAAATAATTGTAGGCACACTATATACAAATTTCTGAGAAATATGTTATAACAATTAAGTCAAATATTAAAGAAAAAATATAAAGTCCAAGTGTGTTTTTATGGTAATTAAACAAAATAAATATGACAAAATTAAATTTATTCTGACATTAAAAACATTTTTATGTTACATTTTTTGAGTTATATTTTTTAGAATTCATAAAAAAGAGGGGTTGAAAAATTAATAAAAATGACAAAAAAGTTATCTTTTTATATATATAGATACATTCTTAGTAAAATTTAGTAAATTCAGCAGGACCCGGAGCAAATGTGTTTTTTCATTCTTGTGTTTATGAGAAACATGAGCCTGATTTGTCCTAGCAACTTCTTCAATGTTTGGGCATATATTTGAAAGGCACACTCTCATTTCCTCATCAATACATTGAAGAATTACTCTCTTAATTGTGTTGAGGGTAGAATCCTAGTTCACATAAATAGGATGTTGAAAATTGTAGTAAAATGTTCAAAGCATTTTTAGACATTGCCACATAGTCTTCTTTTATAGAAATCCAAAAGGCTTCAAGAGACAATTCCTTATGTTTAATCATCAATCCCCGATCAGTGGATATAGCTGCCAGTTGTTCTTCTGTTAACATTAAACCAGTCACTTGAAGCTTCCATGAATGGGTTTCTAATCCAATCATATTGTTCAGTGTTAAGTGACGAAAATTAGCTATAAATTGAATTCTTCCCGTCAGCCTTCAAGTCCTATTTTATTTACACTTAATTTTTGCTCACTTTCAGAATTGGATTCTTCAATATCGTGCTTCTTTTTGAGAAATCTACCCATTTTATTTGGGTGTATTTATCTAAAAATAATATAATGATGTGTTAATAATAAATATAATAGCGATGTGTTAACAAAAAGAGCGGTATTTTTGTAATGAAATGACATAATAGAGTATTTTTTTATATCTGGGCACATGCCATGAACTAGTGCAGCTAGTAATTCCAGGTCCCGAGTGGGAACGGTGCAGAATTAAGAAAATATGGGATCGGAAGGGCCCTGAAATTGCTGCTGGCAAGAACAAAGTGCACCCAAAAACTGCATGTTGCTTTATTTAGGTTACAGTTAGGGTTAGGGCAAAGTGAGGCCATTAGCATATCAATGAGATCTCTGATCAGGTTTCCAAGGCAACCCAAGAATTTCACCAAGTGCAGAAAACCCCCACCATACATATCATCTTAAATTTACACCAAACAAAGGATAGAAGAAACTTGCCTCCAGTCTTTCCAGGGAATGTGGGGGGTAATGTAAACAACCCAGCACCACAGCTTAACAGCCTTTTGCAACCTAATCAGGCAAGTGAGATGGGGAGTTGGGCAGACTGTCAGCTGACAGACAATTCCCCACACCTCTTCCCCCTAAAATCTAAACTCCAAAAACCCTGTTGGTTGTTTGGTCCCCAACAGGCCCATATTTCTCTGGAATACCATGGGTACACCTGGAAATCTTCTCGGGTGCACCAGTTGCGCCCTGGAGCACACTTTGAGAACCACTGGCCCAGAGAAATGAAAAAAAGGAAGGAAAAGAAGGAAATTTCTGTAATGGCCCTTAGGCAAAATATGTATTAGTGACAGGTAGTATGCTTATCAGGACATGATGGAAAATGAGGAGCCTTGATCTAGCCCAAGTTGCTCAGACTTCAGCTCTGAGGGAGATGGAAAAGAATGCTTTGTTTTGTTTTGTGACAGAGACAGAGAGAGAGACAGAAAGAGGGACAGATAGGAACAGACAGGCAGGGAGGGAGAGAGATGAGAAGCATCAATTCTCCGTTGCATCTCCTTATTTGTTCATTGATTGCTTTCTCATATGTGCCTTGACCGGGGGGGGGGGGTTACAGCAGAGCAAGTGACCCCTTGCTCAAGCCAGTGACCTTGGACTGCAAGCCAGCGACCTTGGACATCAAGCCAGTGACCTTTGGTCTCAAGCCAGTGACATGTCTATGATCTCATGTTCAAGCCAGTGACTCTGCGCTCAAGCCGGTGACCTCGGGGCTTCAAACCTGGGTCCTCTGCGTCCCTGTCCGATGGTCTATCCACTGCACCACTGCCTAATCAGGCTGTTTTGTTTTAAGCATAGGAAGAATTTCTGCTTAGTTGAGTTCTACAGAGTTAAGAAGGTCCTTAGGTATATGAAAGGTCACAGGCCAAGTAATATATAATAATGGTCTGAATTAAGGCAACAGGAATCAGTTACATATTTTGTTCCCTAGACAGCCAGATTAATCTCTGGGCTTCTGAATCTACATTCAGGACTGTATCAGTTTCATGTACTCTGAAAGAAAGATAGTAAATAAGAGAGTTACGCCCTGTAGTTTTAAAGACAGGAAAATGGGAAAGTTGGTGGATGCTGAAAGATTTTAAGTTCAAATTTTACTGTGAGACAGCAAGATAACAAAGGATTACATATTTAAAAAACAAAAGCCAACTCTGATTATCTGTGTGCCCTTGGGAGGCCAGCAGGTCTCTGTAAACCTCAGTTTCCTCACCTAGAATATGAGATAATAAACCTCATCCTACATAAGGTTTTTTTGAGCATTATACGAGATGATGTGTGCTATGTTAACTTGAAAGAGTACAGGAAATGATAATGATAAAAAAAATACCCTTTGTAAATTCTGTATTTCAACCATCTGCAAAATTACCCTTAGAGTTGATATATTTTAACCTTGCTAGTCAGCAACTACTTTTGTTATTTCTTTTCAGCTCAAGTAGGAATACACATATGTGGAGGAGACAAAAGATGGAAGAAAGAAGAAGGCATAAGTAACATTGTAGAACACCTACTATGTACCAGAAATTGAGCCATGAGCTCTAACGCACATTATGCCATAATGTCTCGCCTGTTTCATAGGCATGACTATAGAGTCAGGAAAGTTAAGTAGCTTACCAACTTCATATAGTGGGAATTCAAAGAAGGCTAGATGCAAGAAAGCTAAGAAAGCTAAGACTGGCTGTTGGTCAAATAAGTTTGTAAATATGATATCTATGTTTGCTTGCTTATAGTTTGCATTGGGCGTGGGGGACAGGCTGTAAGCAGGCAGGGTCATTATAGCCTAAGGCTTAGTTTTAATACTAATCCTTTCCCACCCTTTTAATACTAAGATCTTTTCAAAATTAAGCTTTTCCCCACACCCTTGACTGTTGCATGATGTGGGGTGGTGTACTCTCATGAGGAATCCCATTATGCCTCAGATAAGTGGCTTTGTATAAGAGATTTTTTTGTTTGTATATTGGATTAAAGGTTTTCGTTTCTACACTATAAAATGGGGCAGAGAAGCCCGTGCTGAAGTAGAGCGGAGAAAGGCCACGTGGAGGAGAGGAGAAGCAGCCAAGATGGTGGAGTGCTGAAGGAGAAGCCAGTTTGTGTAGAGTTTGTGCAGAGAGAAGGAGATGGGGAACAGAGGTGAATAATGCTGATGAGGTAGAAACCTCTGATTTTAGGAAACTCAGATAAATCAGTGGTTTGAGGAGCCCTGAATGGAAAGGGAAGTGTTTTCCCACTGTGTGTATTTCTTACCCTCCGGGTGCAAGCTAGGATTAAAGGTAATAGCCCACCAGTTTTTGGCTCTGTTGTTTCATTACCATTTGTCCAAATCAAATGTGAACCTGCAGAGGCCAGGTGGCCGTGGCTACTGGCTTTACACTGGCTTACTTTAATTCTTTTGTTCTTGCTACCACACCGTTGTTTCATTCCCAGGAGCTTTGCTTCAGAATAAACTAAGCATTTAAAACCAGCATGAACCTAATTACACAGGTTTCAGGTGCACAATTCTACAACACATAATCTGTAGACTACATTGTGTATTCACCACCCCAAGTCAAGTCTTCATCCGTCAGCATCCCTATCCCTCCTCCACCTCCCCTAATCTCCATACCCCATTGTCCGTGTCCATGAATTTTTTTTTTTGCCTGAAACCTGTATAATTTTGTTAACTAATGTCACTTTGTTGGGCAGATAAAATATGTTATGCTCACTTTGTTAAAGATGGCGCTGCCCACAGGGAAGCCCATTGCCCACGTGATAATTGGTTGCCCTTATGCTTCGGATGGGAGTAATCATATTACTGGGTGTGGGGTACAGGCTGTAAGCAGGCAGAGTCCTTATAGCCCAAGGCTTAGTTTTAAGAGTAAGCTTTTCCCCACACCTTTGACTGATTGGATGATGTGTGGTGGTGCACTCTCATGAGGAATCCTCCCAGTATGTCTCAGATAAGTGACTTTGTATCAGAGACTTCCTTGTTTGTAGATTAGATTAAAGGTTTTGAATCTACCCTATAAAGTGGGGCAGACCTGGAGCTTGCTCTCTCTCAATTCCTGAGGTTAGCATTAGAGAAGAGAGCAGATTAAGGCCACGTGGAGGAGAGGAGAAGCAGCCAAGATGGTAGAGTGCTGAGGAAGAAGCCAGTTTGTGCAGAGTTTGTACAGAGAGAAGGAGATGGGAAACAGAGGTGAATAAGTCTGGTGAGCTAGAAACCTTTGATTCTAGGAAACTCGGATAAGTCAGTAGCTTTGTGAGCACTGAATGAGTGGGTTTTTGAGCCCAGTGTGTGTTTTTAGTTGCCTGCTGGGTGCAAACTAGAATTAAAGCTGATGGCTCACCAGTTCTTGGCTCCATTGTTTCATTACCAACTGTCCGAATCTAATGTAAACCTGTGCTGGCCAGGCTGCTGTGATGGTTGCCTTGGCCACTGGCTTTACACACTTCAATCCATTCAATAAAAAAGGGGAAAAATTAAAAATGAAAACAGCATGAAACTGATGTGTAATGATGTAAGTGGCATCATTGGATCCTTGGAGGCTCAATGTTGCCTAACACAGTGAATAGCAAATAGTAGAAGCTAAAACACATATTTTTAAATAAACCAGAGAGAAAAAAAGACAAATCAATAAATAAAGTAAAAGTCCTTGAATACCCCCCAAATTATTTTTTCTGATTGTCTAACCTCTCAATTTCATCATGTAAAAAGTACAGGTTATGTACTGAATAATTTTTTATTGAATTTATTGGGGTGACGCAGGTTCACAAAACTGAACAGATTTCAAGTGTACAACTCAATAAAACATCATCGGCACACTGCATCATGTGTCAATTGCCCCAAGCAGTCTCCTTCTGTCCCCATTTCACCCCCTTTGCCCACCTCCACTAATCTCACCCCCTTTCCCTCTGGCTATCATCACACTGTTGTCTGTTACTATGTGTTATATATATATGTTTTTTTCTTAACCCCTTCACCTTCTTTCATCTAGCCCCCCCAACCTGTCTTCTCTGACGAGCTGTCAGTCTGTTCCATGTATCCATGCCTCTGTTTCTATTTTGTTCAATAGTTTATTTTGTTCATTAGATTCCACATATAAGTGAGACCATATGGTATTTGTCTTTACCTGACTGGTTTAGTTTACTCAGCATAATACTCTCCAGGTCCATCCCTGCTGTCACAAAAGGTTAGAGTTCCTTCTTTTTTATACTGAGGATTATTTCATTGTGTCAATGTACCACAGCTTTTGAATAAGTAAATAACTTTGAATGAATAATGCTTTTCCTTTTTGATGAAAGAAGGGGTTCCAATCAAAAACTTTATAAAACAGAGAAGATCTCGCTATTGGTCTTCACCCCTTGGCCTCAATGTCATACCACTAGAGCTTATCTTGGAACATTTGGGAAGGGAAGAGAAGAGAGAGCTATAGGATAACAGTAAGTGAGTGGGCAGAAAGGAAAAAAAGGAAGAATGACATGGGGGAAAAGTCAGAACTACTGAAGATAAACTACTGATCTTATGCATTTTATTCTGAGTTCAATCTTGATCTATCCTGGCGCCCTCTCTCCTGGTGGTGCCCTGATACCGGCAGTAGTACAATATCACTTTATGAATTTCAAAGGACTTTGACAATCATTATCTAGTTCTCTTATCATGATTTCAAAACTTAGGCACAGCAAGAGCCATAATTCCATGCTATTGATGAGCACATTGAGGCTCAGGGAAGTGAAAAATACATTACATATTAAACTAGTAAATAGCAGATCTAGAATTTGAACACACGTTTGTCACGTAGAGCACTGTCTACCAAAATGTACAGCCACGTCTATTTGAAAAGCAGGCAGAATATTTATTTCTTCTTCCTAATGTTCTTTTCCTCATATAAACCTGGATTCATTCAGGGAAAGCAAAGAAGTGCACTGGATCCCTGACAGAATAATAACCTTGTGACTTCTCCTGCAGGGAGCTCAAGGGAAGGCTTTGGGATCAGATCAGAGATCATCTTGGATTCTGATGCACAGTGTTGGAAGGGAGAAATTTATATTCATAATTCTATAACAATATGAGGATAATTTTTAAATGGCCAAGTAGTTTCAGTGTTGTGACATACAGTGTCAGATGACCTAAATTTAAATCCTATCTGCTTTTTCTTTCTGCTTTCCTTAAATCTCTGGAAGTAGTATGACATTTTAATGTGCCACGGTATACATGTCCTTTTACAGTCTGCCTATAGCTTACTTTTCCTAAAGTATCTCCTGTCACCCTCTTCTCTTAGTCCTGGGCATTCAAATATTTAGCCAAACTTGACAACTGAACAGTTTTGAACTTAATTTTCATGCCTTCATGTTTTTGCTCATGCTATTCTCTCTGTGCCAAAGGGCCAATCTATCATCCACCTGTCTCCTCCCTCACCCTTCCTTCTCTGTAGAAAATTCCCATCCATCATTCATGACCCTTGCTACACCCCCCCCCAAAAAAAACAAGCAAAAAACAGAACAAAACAAGAACTCTGTGAAGGCTCTCCAACTTGAGCCTAGAACAGAAAACCTATATTATCTCATTTTAATCATAGTATCATGGAAGATGAGAATTAAAATATCCATTATCAGATGAGAAAATAGAAACTCAAAGAGATTGTGATACCCTCCTCTCACAACCCTAATAAGTAGAGAAAATGAACTTAAATCAGGTATGCATATCTGACAGAAAGCTGAAATAATAGGTAGAAGCTACAGGGAAATAGGTTTCAGTTTAACATAAGAAAGAATTTACCAACCATCAGATAAGCCCAACAATGAAATGGACTGACTCAATCTACAAAAAGTGAGTTCTCTGTTACTAGAAGTGTCCATAAAGAGGTTGGACAACCATTAGACTAGGTCATGGTAGAGGAAACTTCTGTACTCTAATTTTTATCAACATTCATGTGACAAAAACAAATGAGCAAGCAAACAAACAGAAACTTTCAGAAAACATGCTGGTTTTCTCAAAGAAACTTGATTACTCCCTAAACTAGTAGGTAGTGAGCCAAACATTCTTTTCAGCTTTTCTTAAAACTAGACCTTCCTTGAGAGAAGAGTTCTGTAGAAAAATGCCAGATCCAGAGGTTTTTTTCACACTATTTTCCACCAACCCAAACATAAATTTAAAGAACAAATTCTAAGAAAATAAAAAAGAACAAATTCTAAGAAAATTGTATGAATTTATGATGCTGCCTTAGAGAGCTTTTTAAGCTCATTAAACAATGACTCATTATATGCTGTCTTCTTTCTCTTTGTTTTAGCATATCTAGAATTCTTGATGTTCTTCATCAATATTTTATATATATATATATATATATATATATATATTTCAGACAAAAATTAAAACATTAAAACAACCTATATAAGTTAAGCTTTTGTCATTCTATTTTGTCTGCTTAAAATATCTCGGTTAAGTGAGCTCAGTGGGGTGGGCTTGTTTAGGCAGGTTTGTAATGAACTGATATAGGGACTATGAAAGCTGTAAGCCAAAGCTTACCTACAGGTGACTTCTCAATGGTAATGATGAAATGCTGCCCAAACTGAGACTACTTCCTGGTGAAAGGGCTCTCTTATCTCCCTCTAGTTTAGTCAAGGTAAATCTGGTAGGAGAATTAGGTGTGGTCTAGGAGCATAATGAAAATTATGGCAAAGCATAAAAGAGTCAGGAATATAGGAAATCAAACATCTGACAGGTTAGTTTGGGGTCACAATGAAGACGGTCACTGAAACAAAAAGCTAGAAATTGATGCATGGTAGAAAAAAAGAATTCGAGGCTTCACATTTCATAATGAGGACCATGAACTAAGTAATGAGGGATGGATGTCTGAATACTACATTCCAGGAAGGGTCATAGCAGTAAGTTTTGTGCAAGTTAGGACTGGCCAAGATTTCTGATGTTAGGCTGTGAAGATTTCCTCCCATCTTCCTGGACAAACTTTGTCAAACTTTGCTGGCTTCTTATAGTATGCCAAATCTTTAAATGCTGGCATTCTCTGTAGCTCTTTCCTTGGCCCTCTTTCAACCAGCATAACCCTTATTAGGCTATCATTCATGGCTTAAACACTGATGATTCCCAATTCTAACTTCTTATGTTAATTCTGTATCTTAAATTCCATATGGTCAACTCTACTAAACAGTTCTACTTGATGTCTTGCAGGTACTTCAGATTCTACATGTCCAAACTGAAATGATAATTTCCAATATTATTTCTCCACTGTTTCCTTTTCTCAGGGCATGACACCACAACATACAGAGTTCCACAAACCAAAAACTTGGCTGACATTCTCCATGACTTTTAACTGTCTCTCTACATCTAATTCATCACCAAGGTCTGTTGATTTTTCCTCCTAAGTATCTCACAAGCATTTCCACTTTCCACCAGGCTATAGCCTTCATGCCAGTCTTGACCATCATCCCCTGAATGATGATGACCATCATCAACTGAACGACTATATTTACTTCTTAACTCATTTGCAATGATTGAGTTTTGGTCTGCTCCCATTCTTTTCTTACCTGCCAGCCAAAATGATCCTTCCTAAATGAAATTCTGGACAAGTTGCTTCTCTGTGAAAACTTTTTAAATGACATTTCAGAATTTGTTTTTTTTAAATTACCCTTGGGATAAAGTTTAAACTTCTTAACATAACTCACAAGATCTTTGTGATATGGCTTCTGCATACTTCCACACCCTCATTTAGCACCACTCTCCTCCCCACCACTCGGCCATTCCCTCCCACTTCTCATATCCCAACCACAGAAGACAGCAGGGCAAGACCAGGATGAGGCAAGTGAGATGCCAAGGGCACAAAATTTCATGACGTACTCAGTCTCAGGTGTAGACGCAATACATGCACAACCCTACAAATAAATGCCTCTTTAAGAGAAATGTGCCTAATGTCTAAAATTTAAGGAAGCACAGCTCTGCAAAAGTAAGATATTTTTATGTCAATTTAAGACATGAGAATACTGAGATCCGATGTGTTTAAGTTTCCCAAGGCCAGTTGGCTGCTCACTGTGCTGTGCATCTGAATCTAGTGCAGAACGGTACTGAATGTGAACTATGGTTGAAAACCTTTTTAGAAGACCTAAATAAATAAATAAATAAATAAATAAATAAATAAATAAATAAATTTCTTTCCCAAGGTCATATAGCTAAGAAGCAGAGGATTGAACTACAGAATCTTTTGCATTTTATACTATTTCATATTGTCTCTGACTTTTTTTATTTTTAAAAAATAAATTAATAATAAAATATGAGCTAGGGGACAAAACTACAGTTACTTATGCTTATTAGAAATGACTCACTAATACCAGAGTAGCTATGGTAGGATGAGACAGATTTATTTCATTTTTAAGCACCTGAAAATTTTTAGTTGACTCTACTTCTTTTCAAATTATTCCATCACTGTGGGAATACTGAGATTGTCAGAAGCTCCTTGCTTCCTTCCTAGAAAATATATTTGTACTTATTTAAAAAATAAATTAGTGACTACATATGATAACTTGTAGGGTTAGCACAGATTGCATTAACATTAGCTTGTCAATTTTCTCAAAGATTTGTCAATTATGCCTGTTATAAAATCAGAATACACCAACTCCTGGCTTTGTTTTCATCATACCATAAAATTTGGTATATCAAAATACATTCCCTTTTATTCAAATCTGAGAGAAGAATTTTATGGAAACATTCCTTCCACTTGCTTAGCAATTGGAGGGACTGCTATTAGAACTTCTCTAGACTAGTGATTGCTTTGGAGGGGGTATATGGAGTGAGTATCCTCTCTCTAACCCTGTTCCAATTAGTCTGACCCCAGAGTTTTGACTATTTACCCAGAAATCAGAGAGCATATTAGAGTGCTCATGTGCTCTTCTTCAAATTTATGTGCCAAACTCACTCTCAGCTACCTTAACAGAAATAGAGAGACTCTTCACCTATTTTTCAAAAGAAATCTAAGAAAGATGTCACATGTCTTGCTCTTTGAAAACAGTAATACTCAACAGATTAATGAGTTCAACTCTTGTTACAGCAGTACCCACCATAAAACCTGTTTAAACACACCCAACACTCTGATGTCATGCCACAAAAAATCTGGAAAAGCCAACTATTGGGGGGAAAGCCCACCCAGTTTATGAATCCCAACCTCTCAAACTTCCTCAACCAGATAGACACTCCATATTCCTGATGAGATCTTGTGGATCTTGGCTCTCCCTATCCAGTTTTCAATGTTTCCTGGCCACCCTCCTCAGCCTGGTGACCTGTGCAGACCTCTCCCTCTGGCCCACTGACCCCAACTACCTAGTACACTCTGGGTTATGCACTAACACTTGAGTTCCGCATCACCTTTACTTTCAGATAAAGAGAAATCTTGCCAGCCCCATCTCTGAAAAGAATGCTTGAAAGAATAAGCATTTCTTCATGTGCTATAAACATTTTCTGGAAATCTGAGGGGGAAAAGTGCATTTCTCTGGGGGGAAAGTGCATTTCTCCTACATACAGTGAGTGGTGAAACAAGCACCTTTAGAAGTCACCCCTTCTGGTACCATCTTTGCATGGTTTTGTTATCAAAGTTTTACTGGCCCCTTTAAAATGAGTTGAGTTTGTTTTTATTTTTGTTTTACTTTACTTCACATGTCAGAAAACATCATGGCCAACAATTGCAAAATTTTATATCCTGGAGATTTTATTTCATTTCCTTAGTTCCTATCTGAAAAGTTCTGGGGAACTGACTACTTTATTTTGCTTGAATCCACCAATGGTGGTTCAGGCAGCTCCTTTCCGAACCACATGGCTTAAGTGAGAAAAGGGGCATTTCTCAAAGAAAGAAAGCAACCTGGGGAGGCAGGACTATAGCTGACACTGCATTTGTCCTCCAGGTTCATTCTCACCAGACCTAATTAAAAGGAAAACAGAATAAGCACAAATAGCTGGTTAAAGAAATAAGAAAAGAATTTGAAGTTAGACTTAACCACCTGCTCCTGTATAATTTTGGGCAAATCGTGTCAGCTCCTTGAGCCCCACTTTCTTCAGCTATAAAGAAGAGGCAGGTAGAGTTGAATGAGCTTGCTTATGGGCTTCTTGAGTAGAAGTACCAGGTCTGTATTCCTAGCACTTCACACAAACAAAGTACAAACTCAGTGAGAGTTGAATGAATGACTGCTGGAATGTACACTCATTTAAGACACCCAACCCTGTGCCTACTGTAGTCCTTGTTACATAGTCAATGCTTAGTTTTTATTATGTCCACACGCCCAAGGAGTCACATAGTAACAACAGTTTTATCTGCTTGAAAACTGCGCCTGTCTCATGCTTTTAGTCCTTCCCTAAAGCTAAAACCATCTTAGTTGTAACCAAAGCTCTGAAAATATCTAAGTCTCCCTTCTAGCTCACCCACACCAAATTACCAAATAGTGTAAAGGGAAATGCAAGAAAAAGAGAGTATTTCTGAATTGACCATCTTCTTCCCCTCCTCAAAAAGGACAAAAAAAAAAAAAAAGGCATTAAGACTCTATAGAACTAGAAAAGCTATACTAGCTTTGAAATGCCATATTGACCTTAGTTCTGAATATATCTCAAGTTTCAGTCATTTATCATTTTCAGAAGAAATTATCACAATTTAAAACCAGGAGACTGTGAGTATATGCAAAGGGCTAGACAGAAGCCAATGTTTAATGAAACACTAGTGAAACCTTCCCGGAAAAGTCTGGCTTAGTCAAGTTAATCAAATCTCTTGTGAAAGATTTGCCACAACAGCAGCTGCCGTTTATTGAGCACCTTCTAAGAGGCAGAGCCAGGATTAAAATCAAGATCGGTCTGGTGCCAAAACTCATGCTCTTTCCAATATGTGATATTGCTTTCTAATCAAAACAGCTCTGAAATTCACTAAAGGACTTTCCTGAGGTTGTATCTGTGTTCATTTTACCACATCTAGGTTTAGTCACTGTATTGATAAGAGTGTCAGACTTCAAGACTCCATACTGTATAAGTGAGTCTAAGTGAATATATTTTAGAAGTTTCTCAAGCAAAGTAGGTAGAGCTGTTAAATTATACTTAAGGCCCATGATCTATCATGAAATTCAGCAGCTGTCAATCTCTATTGCCCTGCCAATTAGCTATGAACGAACTGTGGGAGTACACACAAAAGTCCAGTGCTCCAGTAGCTAAGAAGAGTAAATTAATATTTACTGAGCACTTAGTATATGTCAGGCTTTATATTAAGCACTGTACATACATTTAATACCACAATTTTCTGAAGTAGTTACTATTATCATTTTATAGAAGTAACCAAGGCTCAAAGAGATGAACACACAACTTCTAAGTACAAAAGACGTGAATGAAACCCAGTTTATTATGGCTGTTGAATCCAAGATTGTCCCTTTCAGGGGAAGAGTTGAATGTCACTGAGGAAGAGAAAAATGAGGCATATCTTAATGAAGGTAAATCCTAGAGGTAGGTAGGAAGCTACAAGGAAAGGACAGAGTTATTCAAAAGTTTCATTAGTCATTGGTATTAATAGGTGTGACCAAGTAGCTTTAAAAAAAAGAAAAAAAAAATAGTGAGAAAGAAATGAGGGAAGGAAGGAAGGAAGGAAGAAAGGAAGGAAGGAAGGAAGGAAGGAAGGAAGCAAGGAAGGAAGGAAGGAAGGAAGGAAGGAATTCATGCTCAGACACTGATTATTTGCAAAATGTTTTTCACCCTTCCCTCTTCCCATACACCAAGGCTAACCCTATGCAAACCTCAGATCCTCATCCTCCAATTATCCCAATCCTCTTTAATGAGATTTGCATGGGAAATTTCAGTTAAAGAGAAATCAATGCGAAATGTACTTCTGAGAATGAGGCAGATATGATAATCTCAGCTTTGAAAAATTAGCAGAAAGGGCATCTTAGAACAAATAAAGGTAAAAGGAACCAATCAGAACAAGTTAACAATAAAGACAAATGCATTTTTATTACCTAGAACTGAACTAAGGCAAAAAAGAAGGACAAGGAGCAGACAATCATGACTGAGCACATAAAGCTGGAGAAATTCTGGGTCAAGAGAAGATGGTGAGGCTATATAACCAGTTCTTACTTTCTGCACCTTGAGCCTCACTAGCTTGACCACTGAACACTTGTCTCTTGCTATGACATTTAGGGATATATATATGGCATGCTGGGGAGATTCTGTTACTGAAATTAATGAGCCCATCAACACAACAATAACCTCTTTTTCTCTTTTCTACTGCTACTAGCAAATGTATAAACTTCTACACAATAAGTTTTTCAAGATATGAAGGTCATTTCATTTGAGTAGACACTAGTCAGCATCACTCTGGAAAAAAAGGGAGGTTGATAATGTGTGTGTGTCTGTTTTTTAAAGGTGATGATAACACTAACAAGGATGGTATATTTCTTTTGGGATCAAAAATTTCTTTGGAAATTTAGCTGTTATGTAGCCTATGTATTTTTATGACCATTTTCTCTGTACACACTTATTTAACGTTTTATTGACTGTCTATTGTGTGCTATGAAGTGTGGTAGGCAATAAGGTACAATCTGAGGGAAAAAACATGGTTTAGTAGAAAAAGAGATAGTCATATAATCACACAACTCTAAATGACAATATGTATTAAGAAAGAGGACATACAGATGGCCAATAGGCATAAGAAAAAATGCTAAACATCACTAATCATTAGAGAAATGCAAATTAAAACCACAATGAGATATCACCTCACACCTGTCAGAATGGCTCTCATCAATAAATCAACAAACAACTGTAGGTGAGGATGTGGAGGAAAGGGAACCTTCATGCACTGCTGGTTGGAATGCAGACTTGTACAGGTACTATAGAAAACAGTATAGAGTTTCCTCAAAAATTAAAAATAATACTGCCTTTTGACCCAGAGATTTTACTTCTGGGAATATATCCAAAGAAACTCAAAACATTAATTCAGAAGAATACAGCACACCTATGTTCACTGCAGCATTATTTACAACAGCCAAGATCTAGAAACAGCCCATGTGCCAATCAGTAGATGAGAGGATACAAAAGCTGTGGTACATTTACACAATGGGATACTACTCGGCCATAAAAAAAGAGGAAATCTTACCTTTTGCAACATCATGGATGGACCTGGAGAGTATTATGCTAAATAAAATAAGCCAGTGAGAGAAAAACAAATACCATATGATCTCACTTAAGTGTGAAGTCCAATAAACAAAATAATTTAACAACCAAAATAGAAACAGAAGCACAGATATATAGAACAGATTGACAGCTGTCAGAAGGGATGGGGGTTGGAGGGCTGGGTGAAAAAAAGATGAAGGGATTAAGCAAAAAATAAAAATAAAAAAATACACATACTCACACAGACAATGGAATGGCCATAGACAGAGAAAAAGGAGGCTGGGTGGAGATGGAAGAAAGCAAAGGAGGGATAAATAGCGACTTTACTTTGGGTGATGAATGCACAATACAGTGTACAGACAATGTTTTGTTGAGCTGTACACCTGAAATCTGTATGGTTTTGTTATCAATGTCACTAAAATAAATTCAATAAAAAGATTTAAATTTAAAGAAAAGAGAAAGTGCTGGGTGATTTGAGACCATATAATATAGTGGGTAATTTAGAACATGAAGCCAGGTTTCTCTCAGCAAGTGTCGTTTTCCTGAGATCTGAAAGCTGAGTGGGAACCATAGACAAAAGGAATGTTTGTAGATGTGGTAAGAAGGCTGTTCAGGTATAGGGAGCAGCAGCACAAAATCCCTGCCTTAAGAGGCAGCAGCATGAGGCATCCAAATAAAGAAGAGGGCCAGGCTGAGTGGAGCACGAAAGAAGACCAGTGGGAGCGGAAACAGAAATGTGGGCAAGATCCTGTGGACAGACCACTGTATTTCCTAAATCAGTCACTGGGGTCTAGCTTCATAATTTTTTATATTTCTCTGAATCATTTTGCCAAAAATGTTTTATTTAAATCAACCACATTTGCCTGACCAAATGTGGCACAGTGGATAGAGCGTCAGACTGGGATGCGGAAGACCCAGGTTCAAGACCTCGAGCTTGCCAGCTTGAGTGCGGGCCCATCTGCCTTGAGCAAAAAAGCTCGCCAGCTTGGACCCAAGGTCGCTGGTTCCAGCAAGGGGTTGCTTGGTCTGCTGAAGGCCTGCGGTCAAGGCACATGTGAGAAAGCAATCAATGAACAACTAAGGTGTCGCAACGGCAATGAAAAACTAATGATTGATGCTTCTCACCTCTCTCCATTCTGTCTGTCTGTCCCTATCTATCCCTCTCTCTGACTCTCTCTCTGTCCCTGTAAAAAATAAAAATTAAAAAAAATAAAAATAAAAGAAATAAAATAAAATCTTTAAATCAACCACATTTCATTTTACTTAAATAGATTCTTTAGTAAGTAAACACATTTTATTTAAAAAATGCGAGCCTCTTGTCCGGTAGTTGCCTCTGGGTTGGGTAGTGAAACCCTCCCTGGCCCTGAGCTTTCTGATAGTTGTTAATCTTGCTCAAACCGCACACACCCAAATTCTCGAAACTATCTGTCCCCAAGGCTGTTCCATGAACTGCATGCCCCACCAAACCAGTCGACCGTTACCATCCTCCCCCCTCTGCAGATATAAAAAACCCAAAAACCCTCCACGGGCGCGCCTTCACAGACTCACATCCGAGGGTCGGTGAACTCGCCCGGAGTCCTCCCAATAAAGCCTGACTTTTGCTCATTTGGCTGTTTCGGCTCTTCATTCATTCATCGGCGGCACCCGGCAATCTTTCATTTGGTGCTGAAACCCGGGAGAGGGGCTTTTTGTGACTCACCTCGGCCTTCTGGATTGAGGCAGGAGTCCCCCCTCTCTCCCCCTTGCCTCGTGCCGCCCGTCGTTTTGGACTCTGGGTTCCCTACGACCTCGATCGCCAATTGTGAGTAACCTGGTTTCTCTTCCGCTTTTTCTGGTCCTGTGTCTCCACTGGGGTTTCTCGTCCTAGACTCGGCCGAGCCGAGAATCCCTCCATCCGCCGACTCCTGGAGTCTTTATAGGGGTTCAATCGGAAGGGACGCCTTTCGGCTGCTCTCCTATCTCTGTCCTGAGACCTATCATTTAGGTCTCCTGTCGGGAGACGGGTATCTGGAAGGGACGCCTCCCTTATACTCTCTCTCTCCTCCGACGCCTAGGACCAAAAAGCCGGCCAAATTATGGGGAACTCCAAATCCAAAATAGACCCAAAACTCCTCTAGGATGTCTTCTTAAAATTTTTTCCAAATTGGGATACACTCAGACACTTCGCAGGAAGAAACTCGTCTTCCTGTCACAGGTCGCCTGGCCTCAATACACCCTAGATAACCGGTCTCACTGGCCGCCAATGGGTACTTTTGACTTCAACGTCCTCCGGGACCTAGACAATTTTTTGCCGGCACACTGGAAAAGACTCTGAGACCCCATATATTCAGGCTTTCTGGGATCTCCGTTCCCGCCCCATCTCTGCTCCTACTGCTCCACTCTCCAAATTCTTCTAGCCCAGACCTCCTCTCCTCCCAAGGCTTCCTCCCAGGAACCCCCTCCTTACTCTCAACCCAATGACCTTCCCGACCACCTATCTCCTCCTCCGGCTCTCCCCTGGGAGAACCCCCCACACCCGGGCCAGGTTCCGGCTCCTTTCGCCCCTCTGGCTCCTTCCGCCCCTCTGGTTTCATCAGCCCCACCTCCCGCCAACCCTCTCCCCTCTCCCATCGCAGCTCATACCAGGTCGCACAGCCCCCATCATTATCCGTTGTCCTCGCCCCTCTCCGTGAAGTAGCTGGGGCAGAGGGCCTAGTTCGGGTACATGTCCCCTTTTCCCTCCAAGACCTTTCACAGATTGAGAAACGGCTAGGATCTTTCTCGGCCGACCCCTCAACCTACATTAAGGAATTCCCGTACTTGACTCAGACATACGACCTGACCTGGCATGACATTAAAGTAATTTGTACCTCCACTCTCACCCCTGAGGAACATGAACGTATCCTCACTGCCGCCAGACAGCAGGCAGACAGGGACCATCTAGTGGATGACCAAATCCCCCTTGGCACAGAGGCGGTCCCCGGGGAAGACCCCAATTGGAGTTATCAACCTGGCCAAGGGTCCAACATCCCTCATTGAAACCTTATGCTCCGATACTTAATCAGAGGTATGGATGCTGTTTCTAACGAGGTTGTAACTTATGATAAACTGAGGGAAATTACCCAACTCCCCGAAAAAACCCAGCCCTTTTCCTGAACCGCCTTCAAGAGGCCCTTGTTCGTTATATCCGCCTAGATCCGCGGTCCTGCAATGGGGCCACAGTCTTAGCCTCTCACTTTATCTCTCAGTCAGCCCCGGATATTAGAAAGAAACTTAAAAAGGCTGAGGAGGCCCTGAGACTCCCATCCAAGACCTGGTAAAAATGGCTTTTAAAGTGTTTAACGCCCGAGAGGAAACGGCTGAAGCCGCCCGCCAGGAGCGGACCCAAGCCTTGGTAGCGGCCCTCCGGCTGGTAGGGTAACCGACAAAAAAACTAGCCTCCAAGGGAGGACAGCGCACACCACCAGGCGCTTGCTTTAAATGTGCCAAAGAGGGCCACTGGGCCAAGGCCTGCCCGCAACCGAGGCCCCCCACCAAGCCTTGCCCACAGTGCAAACTAATGGGCCACTGGAAGTTGGACTGCCCGACCCTGGCTCAGCCTCCGGCACCTCAATGCTGGGAAACTGAGAACCAGGCATTTCCAGTCTCAGAACTGCTGGTCTTGATGGACGACTGAGGGGGCCCTGGCTCTTCGACTCCGGTTACCCTCACCAAGCCCAGGGCTACGCTCCAGGTAGCGGGTAAGTCTGTTTCCTTTTTAATAGACACGGGGGCTACCTACTCTGTCCTTCCCTCTCATTCGGGCCTTACAGTTCCTTCCCAGGTCTCGGTCACGGGAATCAACAGATCACCCTCGACCCCACGGCGGACGACCCTCCTTAACTACCCTTTGAGGGTCACCCATTCTCTCACTCCTTCCTAGTCATACCCTCCTGCCCAGTTCGCCTCCTGGGGAGAGACATTTTGTCCAAACTCCAGGCAAGCATTTCATTCTCCCCCAGGCAAGCCTTCCTATTAGCACTGGTGCCAGATCCCGACCTCGGGCCTGACTCGGACCCCAGAGTCCAGCTTCTACCTGGAGTCGACCCTAAGGTCTGGGATACGGATACCCCCACTGTAGCCTCCCTACAGAGACAAATAACTTCTCTCGCCCAAGTCTCGTTACAGAACCGGCGAGCCCTGGACCTGCTTACGACCAAGCACAGGGGCACCTGTGTCTTCCTGCAGGAAGAATGTTGATACTACATCAACGAATCCGGCCTTGTAGAGACCAGGGTAGAAGCCCTCCACAAACTCAGCTCTGATCTCCAGAAGCAAAAATTCTCAGCAGAAGCCTCATCTTGGTGGAACTCCTTCATGTATTCTTTACTAGCTCCACTCATAGGACCCATTTTCATAATTGGACTAATCTTACTGATTACCCCTTGTCTTTTTCACTTCCTGCAGACCCAATTTCAGGAAATCACCAGGATAGCGGTCAACCAGATGATGCTGCAACAGTACCAACCCCTGCCCACCATAGCAGATACGGACTGCTCTGGCTCTTTCCTACCCCTCCCCTAACGACGCCCCCATTCAGCAGGAAGCAGCCAGAAAGACCACGTCACCCCACTCCCTATACCAAAGAGCCAGGAATGTCCGGTAGTTGCCTCTGGGTTGGGTAGTGAAACCCTCCCTGGCCCTGAGATTTCTGATAGTTGTTAATCTTGCTCAAACCGCACACACCCAAATTCTCGAAACTATCTGTCCCCAAGGCTGTTCCATGAACTGCATGCCCCACCAAACCAGTCAACCGTTACCATCCTCCCCCCTCTGCAGATATAAAAAACCCAAAAACCCTCCATGGGCGCTGTTCGGCAGATAAAATGTAATATGCTCACTTTGTTAAAGATGGTGCTGCCCACATGGAAGCCTGTCACCCAGGTGATATTATTAGCCCTTATGCTTGTGATGGCTGTGGGGGAAAAGTTGTAATGTAAGCAGGCCGGGTTGTTATAGCTTAAGGGTTTGTTTTAAGAGTAAGCTCTTCTCCACACCCTTGACTGATTGGATGATGTAGGGTGGTGATGTAGGGAGGAATCCCATTATGCCTCAGGTGTGTGGCTTTGTATCAGAGACTTTCTTGTATGTATAATTGGATTAAAGGTTTGGATTATCTATGCTATAAAGTGGGCGGACCGGTAGCTAGATCGCTCTCTCTTGGTTCCTGAGGTAGAAGAGAGGAGAGCAGATTAAGGCCATGGAGGCCAGGAGAAGCAGTCAAGATGGCTGAATGCTGAGGGAGAAGCCAGTTTGTTAAGAGTTTGTTCAGGAGGAGATGGGAAAAAGAGGTGAATAAGTCTGGTGAGCTGGAAAGCTTTGATGCTAGGAAACTCGGATAAGTCAGTAGCTTTGTGAGCACTGAATGTGTGGGTTTTGGAGCCCAGTGTGTGTTTTTGCTTGCCCGCCGGGTGCAAGCTAGAATTAAAGCTGATGGCTCACCAGTTCGTGGCTCCTTTGTTTCATTGCCATCTGTCCGAATCCAATGCGAACCTGCGTGGGTCAGGCTGCTGTGATACTAGCCTTGACTACTGGCTTTACAGGCGCGCCTTCACAGACTCACATCCGAGGGTCGGTGAACTCGCCCGGAGTCCTCCCAATAAAGCCTGACTTTTGCTCATTTGGCTGTTTCGGCTCTTCATTCGTTCATCGGCGGCACCCGGCAATCTTTCACCTCTCACTGCCCTTTTCCAAAGCCCCAAGCAAAGGAGTCTGTTTAGATTCTGGGCTTTGAAATGGGGATGTGACAACGTTCCTTTGAGGGCAGTAACAGGAGGGAGAAACCAGAAAGATGAGGCTCAGACTTTGGGAGAGAAGATCATCAGTCTAGCTCAGCTCCACCTCCTCCAGGGCTTACTTGGTCCTAAACGAAGTTCTTACAGGCCAGTTTAAGGTGTATTTTAATAAAGGATGTTCATTTCCTTAAAACCCTCACCCAAATAGTAACTAAATAAAATCCTCAAGAACTCACATTGAAATCCAAGTCTAAACTCCCAGTGCTAAGAGACACAATAGAGTGTATGAGCTATGGCTTTTAACTGTCGGTCTATTCCTGGCTTCATTATTAACATGGTAAAAATCTTTGCTTTGAGACTTTTAGTACAACTTTAATATACTTTAATTGTCATTTTTGTGGTATGAATTGTCCTATTAAAATAAAATTTTCAAGGAATTAAATTTATTTACTTAATTAGAGGTCTATTCTCTCTTCAATATACACATTCTCAGAAGTCAACTCACATTTGCAAATGAAGAGGGGGTGGTAGTAATATACCCCTTTAGCATAATAACATCTAATTACAGGATTGCATTAGTGCACTCAGTACCTGTAATCACATAAGATTTTCTCTAACACCAAGAAATTCTGTGCTGATCTGCCGATACTGAGGGTCCTAAAAGCATGAATGTCAGGCTAGACCATGGTTACCTCTGACCCAGGTATAGTATCTCTGATTTCAGAAGAAAAAATGAGTTTGGAGATACTGATGTCAGCATTTGACTAGTGATAAAATATAAATATTTCCAGAAATAGCAATAATTTTAAGAATAGTGGCAATCATAACAATAATATACCATGATACATTATCATTATCGTAGCATTTAATTGGTTTTCAAATGCTTTTCTTATAAACATTTTCCTTTGATTGTCGCAATGATAAAAGTAGAACAGTAATCATTATCCCTTCTTTATGAATCAAGAAATTAAGCTTCCAAAATGTTCAGAAATGGTGTAAGTACCTGGAAACATTCACAAGGAACATAGGCAAGTCTGAGAAAAGTACTTTTTCTGGTATTTTCTTTAAAAAAAAACTGTGGGACTTGGGAAGCCACTGAAACTCCCTTGCCTCAATGTCTTCATCTGAACAATGGTCTAGATGATAAGATATGGATGTAGAAGGAGAAAATAAGACACTTTATCTCACTGCATGACAACTAGTACGGGTAAAGCAGCACCAGGGCCTCCCAAGGACACTTTGCTCTCTTCCATCTCCACGCCCTCCTTTCCCTCTGTTATCACCATACCACTATCTGTGTGTGTGTGTGTGTGTGTGTGTGTGTGTGTGTGTGTGTGTGTGTGTACTGCTTATTCTGAGCAGAAAAATAATATGAAGATTCTGTTACCTAAGAAAATGTAGTAAAGCATAATGTTAAAGAGTTTAGAATTCATAGCTAAATTCCTTTGTACTGAATCCCAGTTCTACCACTTTCTAGCTATGTGGCCTTGGAGCAAGCTACCTAACTTTTCTTTCCCTTAGTTTCCTCACCAGAAAATAGGGGTAATAATAGTACCTACCAGAGAGTTGTAAGGATTAAGTTCATTAATACATATAAAGTATTTGAATACTTACTGGCATATAGTAAGCACACATTGAATGTTAGCTGCTCTGGTTGAGATGATTGTTGTTATTGTAAAATTAAGAAACTCTTAAGACAGAATTCTTTCAATCCAATCTGACAATTCAGGCTTCTTCTATTCAGGGATGAATGAAAGGTTTATTGTACATTGTCAATGAAGGCAATATTTGCTTTGTGAGTTAACAGTAACCACAAGAATCCAGGAGGAATGTTTATTCTAGTAAAAAGGGTAAGTAGCTTAAATCATAACATCATCCTTTAGTTTCTATGCATACGAGTAATTGGGATACAAGTCTCCTTTGAAGGGGTCCACTATGGCAGATGATGAAATACACCCTGCACCTCCATGATGGGGCAGACCTGGAAAACGAGCAGTATGTTCAAAGTGCAAGACCAGTGTTCTTTCCAACAGAAAACTGCATTTCCTACATAATGTTCCAAAGTGGAGATTTCTCATTTATTTAAACTCTTTGCATATTAATCTGAATCAGTGATTCTCAACTGGTGTGCCACAAGAATTTTTAAAACATACAATACCTGACTATTTAGTCAGGGGCACTGACCTCTTTTCCCATAGATTGTTAAATCAAAAAATTGGCAACAGCCAACACAACAATAGCCATCCAGTGTGAATGAATCAAAATTATACCTATTTTTTGTCAGATTGCAAAAAACGTATTTTTTGGCATGCCACAGAATTTTAGTAATTAGTGTATGTGAGCCATGAAATGACAAAAAGCTAGAAAATTTGCTGATTTAAATTACTGATGTTTGCTTTCACTATTCTTTTTGAAATATACTGGAATGGTCCCTGAATCAAGTGCCAGTGAACTCACCTGAAGAACTTTTCCCTGGGGCTCAAAGAGCCTGGGCTCATCTAGCTCAATGATCTCTTACCATTTGACATTTAACCTTCTCCAGTGTACCATCATGGATTAAATTCAAAGGTTTATTACTCATTAACGTGAGCCAGCTCTTCAAAAGCAATGACTCAGACACAGACTCAGAAAAAAAGAAGCTTCTAACTTTTTAACTACAAAATAATAGGCTAACACCAACTAGAGATGCATGTTTACATCAAAGGCCAGAGTTAGTATCCTGATTTGATCACTTGTGACTATAAACAACCTATTGTACACATATAAACTTTAGCCTCTTTATCTACAAAACACGGATAATAACACTTACATCAGAGGACTAGGAGAGAAATTAAACAGCTATACGTAGGAAAAGTTCTAGTGCACAACAGGTCTTCTACAAATGGTAGCCATTACATCAACAAGAAAAGATGAAGTTCTGCTTAAGGCAGTGGTTCTTAACCTTTTTTTAGGTATCGAATCCACCAGTTTCATATGCGCATTCACCAAACCCTTCTTTAGTGATAAATAAAATATGATTTTTTTCCCACATTCAAGACATAGGTATATGTTTTTTTTACTGGTGCACAAAATGAGCCATGCATGAACATCACCTTGCTCAAAGAACAAAACCAACAAAGTGCCGGAACTCACAACAAATTACGGTATTACTTTATTCTGGCCTCTGCAGCAGAGGCTTCTCCGAACCCCTGAGACTTACTCATCGAATCCCTAGAGTTCGATAGAACCCAGGTTAAGAACCACTGGTTAAGGTAACCATGCTGATTTAATTCAGTTTCTCCCACTAAATGTAAAAGCTTTAAGAAATATCTGCATTCTGACAGTATTTTACAATTATTCTTATCTATTATATAATTATCACAATAATCCTGGGAGGATAGTATTATTATCCCAATTTCACAATTTAAAAAGCTAAGGCTCATGGCAGGTCAGACTTTTACAAGGCCACTATATTTGTCAGGCAAAAACAGTCTACTGTGAAAGAACAAACACCCCAACTCTCAGTGTCCTAACATAGAAAGTTTATTTCTTGCTCATATAAAATCTATTGTAGGTCTCAGGGCACCTATCTCCCAATGGTGACCCAGATTCTACCATGGAAGAAAGAGCTGGATGGCCATGCAGTAGCTTTCCTATAACTCAGCTGAGATGTGACACGTATTACTTCCCCTCCTAATCTACTGAAAACTAATCTTACAGCCCCACCAACTGCAAGAGAGTTGGGGAGTATTGTCATCCAAAAACCCAGGAAGGAGAGTAGAATAAGATACCAGACTGCACTAATAAAGCCTACAAAGTTACAATAAAGGATATGGTGAAGTTAGAGTTTGAACTGAATGTCTCCATTCTCTATTTTCTTTATTTTTCTTTTTTCCTTTTTTTTTTTTTAATAAGGGGAGGAGAGATAGTGAGACAGACTCTCGCCCGTGCCATGACTGGTATCCACCCAGCAATCCCCATCTGGGGCTGATGCTCCAATCAGTTGAGCTATTTTTAGCTCCTGAGGCCAATGCTCAGACCAGCAGAGCTATCCTCAGTGCCCAGAGTGATGCTCAAACCAATCGAGTCATTGGCCGTGGGAGAGGAAGAGGGAGAGAAGGGGGAGAGAGGGGGGAGAGAGAGGGGAGAAGGAGAGGGAGAGAAGGGGAGAAGGAGGGGGAGAAAGAGGTGAGAGGGAGGGGGAGAGAAAGGGAGAAGGTGGGGGAGAGAAGCAGATGGTTGCTTCTCTTATGTGCCCTGACTGGGAATAGTATTCTCTATTTTTAATATGATATTCTATTCTGCCAAAGTGTCTTCGACATTGTGAGAAGTTTTGTTATTCTAAAAAAGACAAAAGAAAAGAAAAACAAAGAGCTCTCAAAGTTGTGGTGTACTTGATACCTCTCCACAATGCAAGGCTAATACTACTGAAACTGAAATACATAGGTTATAACTTTGAAGAAAAAGGCAGCTCAGAGTATGATACATCTTCAGTAAAATAAGCTAGCAGAAATAAAGGTAAATTCAGAGCCTCCATATCTACTGATTATGAATACTTTTTACTTTTACAACTGTTCTTGTTTTCAGAAAGACTTGTCCCAGAAATATTACCTAAGTTAAAGATATTTCAACAGTTTTCTTTATGAGTGATTTACATTTGCTTTTAATTTAAAGGTGTCATTATAAATGCCCGTTTCAATTGTTTTTCAACTTTTCCTACTGAAAACTATCGAATGTCATCCAATGTCAATTTATTATTTTACCAATACATTTGTCATTTAACAAACTTATTCTAACATACTGTTCACCAGACACTGGTGGGTCTAAGCAGGGTAAGCTACATACAGTTATTCAGGGTATACCTTATACACGGACTCCCTAATATGTGCTAAGACAGGTCCAGTGGAAGGGGTATGTTTTCCTAACTCACACAGAGGTTCATGGGGAGCTAGCTACAGCCTTGATGCTGAGATGCTGAAATGGATTTGACAGTGTTCTTATCTCTAATGATCTCACAATGTGATGGGGGAAGATACAAAAAATAAACATGGAATTATAATACTGGGTCAGAGGCATTATTAAGAAAAGTCCAAGATGCTATAAGAGCACAGAAGAGGAGCTTCAAACCCAGCCTGGAAGATCAAGGGAAGTTCTCCAAAGAAAGTAACAACTATACTGAACCCTAAAATGAGTGGTGTTGAAGCTAAAGACAGGATGTGATGTCTCCCAGAGAAAAGGAACAATTTTGAAAAAAATAGAGAAAAGAAATACCATTGCATACAAGGGGAAGCTACAAGCATCACTGCTGCATAAACTTCAAGGATAGGATCTAGGAAATAGTGTGAGAAAGGAAAGGAAATCATCAGGAACAAATACTGAGGGCTCTGTCAAACTAAGGAGCTTGTTGTATTACATAAAGTAGGAAATAGGGAGGAGCCACTGAAAAACATAAAGCAGGAAAGGGTATGTGATTAGATTTGTATATTATAAAATTATTCTGATAAGGAGATGGAGGAAGTGCTGTGTCTAGGACTTTCACATAACACCATTAGAGGTATTTAAAGGAATAATTTGTTAAGTAATCCAATTTGGATTTTCAAAGCATGAAAGAGAATATTCTTATCAATGTTCACATGACTCTCACTTTGCTTGTATAGCTGCCAAGTAGACAGACATTCCTATCAGTGTTGCAGATTTCCTTTCTGAATGGCTTTATAAAGCTCAAGCTTGTTTCATATAATAAAAAAGGATAATCGAAACATAAATTTTAATATAATAGGACATATATCAACAGATTCCATTTATATTACCCCTGCACAAGGCATTATTTATGATGGTACATGTACACCTAATCTGGATGGTGTGAAGGTGACCCACACATGCTGGGTGGGAATGGAAGCTGAGCCAGTGAAAGCATTTACACGTCACCTGAAGTGCATATTACAAGCCCAGGTTTGCATGAAGGACAATTTGGACTGTGAAGAAACTAAATCAAGGACAATGAAAGTATTGAAGTAATTTATCTATTACCAATGTCCAGATCCCATCTCTAAGGAAAATACCCAAAGAGGGGAAAAGAATATGAATTCTAAAACTCTTTGGAGGTCCAGGCAAAATTAAAAGAAAACTTGAGTACCAGCAGGAGGAAATGGGCACCTCTCCCAGTAATAGTAGCATGGTCACATATATGATAAGTAAACGCTTTTGCTGAAAGGATCAAGAATGCACGGTGACAGGAGAATGAGAATCAGGAGCATGAAGGCAAAGGAAAAGGAGCCATTCCTTAAATTATTCAATAAATATTTATAAAGCTCTTTCTATAAGCCAGGCACTGTGCTAGAAGCTTTCACAAGTTACGTCCCCTTTAGTAAGAAAAAGTCCTACTACCTCTATTTTGCAGATAATAAAACTGAGGCAAGTAGAGCTTAAGACTAGGAAGAAAGCCCAAATTCAGTTTCTCCTTAAACACTAAGTATTCCTTTAAAAGAAAAATGAAGAATAAAATTTATTAGAAGTATCCAATATAACAACCATTTAAAGACTTTTGGAAGCATTTAATCTATACACATATAAAGACTGTGTGTGTGTGTGTGTGTGTGTGTGTGTGTGTGTGTGTGTGTGTATTTTTCTGAAGTGAGAAGTGGGGAGGTAGAGAAACAGACTCCCACATGTGCCCGACCGGGATCCACCTGGCATGCCCACTAGGGGATGATGCTCTGTCCATCTGGGGCATTGCTTCATTGCAACTGGAGCCATTTTGTGCCTGAGGCGGAGGCCATGGAGCCATCCTCAGCACCTGGGCCAACTTTGCTCCAGTGGAGCCTTGGCTGCAGGAGGGGAAGAGAGAGACAGAGAGGAAGGAGAGGGGGAAGGGTGAAGAAGCAGATGGGTGCTTCTCCTATGTGCCCTGGCCAGGAATCAAACCCAGGACTTCTACATGCCAGGCTGACGTTCTATCACTGAGCCAACTGGTCAGGGCAAGACTTTTTTAAAAGGCAAATATACCATAAAAAACTATTACCTTTCTTACCAGCCTAATGTTGAATTAGACTTCATTATTTCAATACTACCCTGTTACAAACTCTGTCCCTTTCCCAGCGATTTACCTATTTTGCTGTTTTACACTGGGTCATTATTTACCCATTCATTTATTTGTTCTACAGATATTTGTTTGGTAACTGTCACATGATAAGCTCATTGCTCTGAACAGGAGTAAAATGGGGCCTCTTCCTGCTCTCCAGAGATTTACAGTTTGCAAAGGAAGACAGACAACTAAACAGAAAATTAGCACACAAAATGATAAGTGCTATGATATAAGGGTATTCGAGGGAGATGGGGAGGAAAGGGGGAGTTGTGTAGCATAGTCAAGTAATATGCATTAATCTGAGGGCCAATGTATCTGAAAAAACTCAAGGCCTTCTTAACTATAAAAATTCTGTGACCCAACACACTTTTCAAACAGGCTTGCATCATTCAATCAGTCTTTCCATAGGTAGCTTCTCCTCATATCATATGACATCATGATCCGAAGCCTTCCTTCACTCACTCAACTAATATTTAATGAGCAACTACTATGTGCCACACTGGCACTAAGGTCACAAAGCTGAATAAAACAGATATTCTCTGCTCTCATGAGTTTTCAATCTGACAAAAAATACCAGTTATCCCTTTCGAAAGTTGCTAAGTTATGTTATTCAATATCAGAAACAACTTGACTTTTGTACACCCTTGCTCTGTGACTTTGAACAAGTCATTTCACCTCACCAGTCAGTGGTTTTCACATCTGTGATTGAAAAAATATATTTTTCTAATTCATTTCACAGCATTGTTTTCAAGATCATGTGACATAATGAATGCAAAAGCACCTTAAAGGCTATAAAGGGAAAATATAATAAATTTGTCATTCTCACGATTAAGTGGAGCCTCAGACTTAATTAAAAGTATTAATAGCAATATACTTAAAAATAAATGTAATTGTATTACTTTTTAGTAGGACAATAAGTTACCATTTAGTAATTATCATTCGGAGGCTCACTTAGAGGCATAGATATAGAGTATTCATATTGATGTGTGCAAGTAGATGTTTCTGAACTGTTCAGAAGCAGTCAGATCTCTGAAGGGCTATAAATACCCTCTCTTGCAAAAAGGTTTATACCATTATTTGCCTTAAAAAATATTGTAAATATCTTTCAGAGAATACGTAAACACTGACCTGATTATTTCAACTTTCATATTAATTGAAACTATATTAATGAGTTTATACCATTTTGATTATGGAGGATGACAATAATATGCCATAGCAGAAAGAAAACAGATTTTGTCATTGGAATAACAAACATGAGTCCTACCTCTACCATTTGATGCCTATGATCTTGGTTTAGTCCCTTAAATGATAGCTTTCTAATCTCTAAACTATAAAAATAAGCATGGCTACATGACAAGTTCATTGTAAGAATTAAGTGACAGATAGCACATATGAAAGTGTTTTTCTTTTAGCCTATAGAGCAATTCAAAGATGTTCAGTGATATTAGTATCATCATTTTTAGTATATATTTTTAACTATACTTTCTTATTAAATGATGCTCAAAGGATGAGCTACTTTTCCTTTGTATAGTTCATCTGATTTTATAGGTCAAAAAATTAAGGCTAAAAAGTATAAGACCAACAAATAGCACTAAGACTAGGAATTAGGAAATGTGAATTCTATTCTTGTTTTCACCACCAGTGGTTCTGAAGCCTTATGCAATCACTTTCCTTTTTCGTACCTCAAGATCCACTTTTGAAAACTGAGGAACACCCTCTATTAGATTGCTGTCAAGGCATCAAAGATTCAATATGGGAAGTAGCAACTTTGTACCTCAACCAGAATGCTTTGCCAAGACCAATCCAGATTAAACAGTCCAAACGGAATTCATCAATCCAAATGAGACCATGCAAATCAGATGAGTCTATGAAGCTGAGCCTGGCAAAGACTAAGAGATTAAGCAATCAGTGAGGCTTACACAGTTAAATAACAGACAGTTTCAGAAGTTAGTTTGTTTATGTTCTGTTTACATTTTAATCTAGTCCCTGTGGCTGTTGATGAGGGACAGTCATAAAAGAAGGGTGGAGATCTGGGCATCAGTGGTATTTAAAATTACATCTGGGTTGTAGACATATAATGTTTTGCTCAGCCTCTAAGAACTTGAACAAAGCATAATCTACTACTTCCCTGGCAATGTTTGTTCAATGTTGGATAAAGCTGACCTGATATTTGTAACTATGAAAAACAATATAGAGCTTGCTCAAAAATTAAAAATAGAACTACCCTATGACCTAGAAATTCCACTTCTGGGAATTTGTCTGAATAAATCCAAAATACTAAATCAAAAAAATATATGCAACTTTATGGTCATTATTTACAATAGCAAGATATGGAAGCAACCAAAGTGTACATTGATTGGATAAAGAAGAAGTGGTGCATATATATACAATGAAATATTACTTGAACACAAAATAAATGTTTTAAATTCAAACCATAAGTTCAAGGCAAGAAGGAGAGTGATTCAAAATGCTGGTTTCATTGGATTATCACACCTTTTATGGGAAGAAAAGAATTTTCAGGTTTATGTTTCTAATGTTATTTTTACTTATTGAATTATTTCTTGTTAAGTAAGGTAATTATCAATTATAATTATCTTCCTTAAAATGTACTCTATTTTTTTAAGCTGAAAGTTTTACTTACCCATTGAAAATGACTTTGTATTCATTGTCTTAAGGATAAAGTTCAAATTCAAACTGGAAAAAAACCCTTCATGACCTGGACCTGCCTTACTCTGCAATCTCTGCTGTCACAATTACCAACCACATTGTTGCTTGGGACGTGCCATATGCTGTTCTTAATGTTATATGTCATTTATTCCCTAAACAACCATGTGAGGTTGGTCCTCTTGTTAACATCTTTATTTTATGGATGAGAAAATTTAGTCACTAAACATTGAGTAACTTCCTAGAATCAGTGAGTGGTTAACTAATTTGAAATCCTTATAGCCTGCCTCCAGAGTTTACGTTCTTCGCCAATGTGCCTCACTGCCACATGAAATTATTCTTTCCAGGAGGTGCCATCCCCTTTTCCAACTTCTATGCTTTATGTCAGGAAAAGGACATAAAAGGAGGCTTGTCAAATTTCTTCTCAAACAGCACTGGCTTACTGAAGTATGCCCTGATCCCTCCAGACAATATTGGCCACTCCACCCTTGGTATCTCATGTTATTTTCTATGTACCCTATTCCAGCATTTGACACTTTACATTATAAGTGTTTGTTTACAGAAGTCTCTCCCAAAACACTATAAGCTCTTAAAGGACTGAGACTGTTATTCCTTTTTAATCTTCACAGAGCCTATATAGGGCCTGCCATAGGGCATTGACTAGACACACACCTTCACTTTAATGTCTGGGGAAATTACTGCATCCTCACTAGGAAAAGTGGTTCTTTGATTTCGATTAAAACAGGACCTCAGAACAAGGACTACCCTGGTGATAGAGAGAATGAGTAGCTTAGAGTGCAAGATACAAGTGGAACAGAGAACCATTTCTTCTTCCAATGCACCCCCTTCTCTCTCTGTTCCAGGCACCAGAAATGCTAAACCTTCCTTATGTAGCCTCCAGTTTGTGCACCAAAAAATGGGGGCCCACAGGAAGGGAATATGGAGCCTAGTTCTCCTCTACTTTACCTAGATCTTAATGCAAAAGGGAAAAAGGAGGCCTCCCAGCTCCCAGGAGGGAAGCCAGAGAGAAATCAGAGTACAAGCTTCACAAACAGAAAGAGCATACTATCAGCCCAGCATGTGTCCTAGAGGGACGCCACAGAAATCCAGTGTGGCTGTGTAGATGGTTACATAAAGAATATCAGGCTACTGGCCTTCAGGATTAGCAGCTGCTCGATAAATATCTATTGTGTGAACTAACAGACTCTTGCTGAAAAGCAAGGCCTTGCTTTCACAGTAAAGGAGATAACTGGTCAAATAACATTGAAAACTCTGTGTTAAACCATTAAAAAGATATAAAGAGAACAAACTACAAAATCTAAAGAGCCTGGCCTATTATATGGCTGTTGTCCTTGATCTCACATTTGTACTTTCTGCATTTTGAGATGCTCACTTCAGAGATATTTCATATGAATAAAAACAGAAACTTTTAAACTGTAACTAGAAGAGTGCTGTAAAAGTTATATGATATAAATCACTTTTGCTGAAGAAGAGACAGTAAAAGAGGAGCATCTAGTCATGTATGTTAACTGACCTTTGGGAATATACTCTTTCAGGACAGTGGGTACCAAAGATGTCAATTTCCAGTGGCTTTTGTCCACTATGAAGCATCAACTTTAAATGCATCATTAAAAAAGTACCTCATCCCTAGTGACAAATCAATGTATAGAAATATGCTCAAATGAGTGTTCAGCAAAGGATGACAATAGTTCAGAACATAAAAAAATAACAGAGTTTTGTCCATGAACATCCATGCTAACAGGACAGCAGTTATTATTTTCCAGAAGAGAAGAATTTATTCTCCATGTCTGACACTGTACATAATATCCAATTGACCAGAAGGAGCATTTACTGTGCAATCCTGAAGTGGCTTCTTAAGGGTGAAAGCAATAGTCGAAGTACATTTTCTAAAACCAAGTCAGATTTTATTAAAAAAATGAAAAAGAAAACAGATGTACTTTAATTTTCCATGATTTAAAAAGAAAGCAAGTTATAATAAAAGCAAAATATTAAAAGAAAGCAAAAATATTAATGATATTATACTTGGAAAATATTTATTCCTTTCTTCATTTAAATAACATTGGTTGAACAACAATTATGTGCCTGACCCTGTGCTAAAAATTAAAATACACAAACAAAACCTGCCCCTGTCCACCCAAAGATTGCAGGGTTGACGTAGTCTATGCAACTAATGATAATTCAGTCTTCTCAGTCCTCAAAAAGAAAAAGAATGCAAGTGCTAAGAAAGAACACTATTCTTTTTCTCAAGGGCCATGACTCTACTATGTGGCAGGTACCAAAGACCTGCACCCTGTAACTGAGTCTTACCTAGTTGTCAAGCCCATGAGCATGAAGTATATACACAAAGACCCTGACATATCGGAAAGTGGGATACGGAAATAGGCCTATAGTCCTGAGGTCAGTACTTAGCACTCAGTGCCTAAAAGCAGGTACCACTTACCCATTCAACCAACAAACACAAAATGAGTTTTCATTAAATGCTGGTTCTGGAGCCTCTATTTATCTATAGCCTTCCTTATACTGTCCTCTAGGGTAAACAATTCACTCCATACAAGTTATGTCAAGCTCTTAGCTTTCACCTCTGATATCAATAAGAATTCCTATAAAAAAATAAATCCCTGCTTTAAATCTTATCCCATTTAAATAAACTGGTTACAACACTAATAACTCTGGTCAGGTCATCCTCTAGGGGAAATTGCCACTGTTCCCTGTGGACCTCTACTGGCTAGGATCCTTTTCATCTACAGCTCTAGCCAGAATAAAGAGACTGCTAACCATAAAATATATAAATAGCTTTGCTTCAACCTAGAAATACTTCAATATTCAGCAGATAGAAAATACTTGGGATGAATCTCTAGGTCTTGGTTATCAAGAATTAGACTTCTGGCCACCTGATACAAAGGGGTAGACTATAGCAGCAAGTCTGCACTGGGTAATCCTAGTGCCCAGGGCATAGTAGACTTATTTAGATTAACTGTATTTTCTTCACTAGGAAATCTAAATTAGGTGACAGCTAGTCTCTGGGTGCGTAGCTTCTTAGAAAGTAACTGATTTCAGAGATGCTCAGGAAGTATGATATTTGGTGCTTGATGACCAATATGATGTAAAAAGTCGATTATAATATAGAGAGAGCTTAGAGTTTTTGTGGGGTCACCACATTCTGTCATGGAAAAGAAGAAACAGAGAAAGCCTATATGCAGGGTAACACAGAGAAGAATGACACCTGAATTAAGGAATAGAGTGTCTAAGTCTCAAATTCTTCATAAGGCATAACTACACTTTTTTATCTTTATTATAAGCAAATAATTCTAATTAAGATAGCACCTCTGTATGATTTAGCTCTACAAACCTGCTAGTGTCTCTAGCTGTTCCAAGCTCTCTCTTTTCTCCTTATGACCAGCCTGTGACGTACTAGCATATCTTAACCTGGGCCATTCATTCACTTACTCTTTCAGAAACACTTAATATGAACCAGGTATTATGCTAGATAATAGATACAGATGACTAAAATATAATCCCTACCCTCATATTGCTCACTGATCTGTAAGAGAGTGAGACAGGTAACTAAGCAAATGTAATAGAGAATGATTGGGGTGCAGCATACAGCCATGGGAGCACAAAACATTTAGGTGGCAAAGAGTTTGCTGGTCAGAAAAGAATCAGAGTAATTGACATTTATAAGATGAGTAAAAGATTGCTACACAAATTTAAAAAGTTGTGGGGGGGGGATGGTATTTCAAGGAGAGAAATAAATTGTATAAACAAGGAGTTAGAAATCTTATAGTTGGTAGATGGGAAACAGCAAATAGTTCTTTATGGTTGGAGCTTTGTATGTGTATGAATAAAAGGAAGAGAATAGTGTCAGGAGATGAAGTTAGAGAGGTAGACAACATCTATGTCATAAAAAAAGCCTTATAAAGGAAGCTCCCAATTTTGAATTTTATCTTGAATGCTATAGAGTTATTGAAGAATTGTGGACTAAAAACGTTATAAAATCAGGTTATTTTAGAAAGATTTTTGTGTTAACAAATTGGAGAATAAGTTGAAAAATTGGAATAGAAAGCAGTAACGAGGAGGGAGAACCATAACCCAGGAAGTCTAGGAAGAAACCTGAGTAAGCCAGTGGAGAAGAGGTGAAAGCCTGAAATAAGATTGTAGCAATGGGGTTGTAAAGTAGGAAATGTTGTTAAGAGATAATGAGGAATATTATCTGTGGGACTTGATGATGTGTGGATATGGAAATGACAGAAGGAAGAATCTGAAAACACTCATATTTCCATACTGGATGCCAGTGGGAAAGATGACAACCTGAATGAGACATAAAACAAAAGGGAAAGGCCTGACCTGTGGTGGCGCAGTGGATAAAGCGTCGACCTGGGAACACTGAGGTTGCCAGTTCAAAACCCTGCACTGGTCTGGTCAAGGCACATATGGGAGTTGATGCTTCTAGCTCCTCCCCCCTTTCTCTCTCTCTCTCTCTCTCTCTCTCTCTCTCTCACACACACACACACACACACACACACACACACACACACACACTCTGTGTCTCCTCTCTAAAATAAATAAATAAAAAGAAATTGAAAAAAAAAAACCAAAGGGGAAAGCAAAAGTAGACAAACAATGAATTCAGTTTTAGACTAGCTGATCTTAAAATGTATGTGCAATGGCAAAGTGCCCATGTGTGGTAGGTAAATATAAATAGGGGTATGGCTTCCAGCAGACAGTTAAGGGCTAGATAAAGTTCTGGGACCTTGTTGAAGCTCTGGATGCATATAAGGACATATAAAAAAAAAAAAGAAAGCATAACATCAGCAGAGCAGGGATTAAAGAAGGAGCCTTGAAATACAATGGTACTTGTGGAGCAACTAAAGGCATAGAGGCATAACAAAAGAGCATAGTATGCTCCGGAAAAATGCAAACTTGCTAAAACAATGAAATTAAGGCAGGTTGAGAGAGATGCAAGATACAGGATGGGAAAGGAAGACAGGGCCAAATCTGAAGACCCTTTGTGTCATGATACCAGGTACACAGTAGGACACAGTATTTATTTACTGAATGAATAATAAATGAATTACTACTTGCTTCTGCATATGATAAAAAAAACTACTGAACTACTTAGAAATGTTAGTTTATTGAACCTAAATCATCATCATCCTTGGCATTATCATCATTCTCTCTTACATTTGGATGGGTTATTAATGTTTAAAAAAGTTTCCACAATCCTTTCATTAAAACTAGCTAGTTAAAGCTAGTAAGTACAAAAGAATTCTCAGATTCTCAGTCTTCTGACTTTTAGTTCACTGCTGTTTTCAGTGTACTGTTGCCACGTCTCTGAACTAGTCACCTAAAATCACATAGTGTTTTGGCCTTAATGAAACACTCACATGTACCACCCTCTTTGATAACAGATGGATTTACATGTGGATAGCACAAATAGGGATCTAGTTTGCACTGGATTGAGGGACTTCCTGGGACTCAGGAATTTCCGTGAAAAAACTGAGGTAGTCCCAGACAAAGCTTATTATCCCCGCCTTACTAGACCTCTACTCCCCCCGCTTATTATCTTCCTAAAGGGAGTAAATGTAAAATGATTAAGAACATGAGCCCTGAATCCCAGGTCTCTCATGCTGGTGTAGTGACTGAACAAATTACACAAGTGTGCAGGGTATCAGTTGTCACATCTAAAAAATAGGAAAAATAAAAATACCTAAATTTTGAAGAGTAAATAAAAGAATACATGCAAATGTCTAGTTGAATAGCACTCAATCAACTTAAATTTCTCACCTCACATGTGCTACTTACTTTCTCTATTCCTACAGTCTGCCTCTAAAGTACAAATTTTTATTTTTCAATTTGGATATTATTCAAGAAATTTTATGTCTCTAGACAGTGACTCCACTGGGATAAAAAACAAAAGGTCCTTGCCTCTAAATCTCTGCTCTGAGGCCCTGGGCTGCTGAGCACAGTGGGCTGGTGGTGTTTACATCTGATTCACTTGTTTTGTGACATTAGGCCTGTAACCTTCTCTCTCTGCGTTTAAGTGTCTCATCTGCAAAGCAAAGAGATTTGACTAATGATCTCTAGGATTCTTTTTTACTTGCACATTTTATGATGTCTTCATTCCCTAGACTCTACTAAGAGGGTGACGAAAGGAACCAAGCCTACTCTAGCAACCCTTTTAAGTTCCAAAGCCCAGAGATGAAAGTATAAGAATAACCAAAGGTATTTTTGTGGGCCAGTCACAAACCTAAAATAAGTGTGACTTATTTCAAATAAGAAATAATAACTACAAATCACTATATGCCTACTTAGTACCAGACACTGTTTTCACTGCTTTACACATGTCATATTTACTAATACTCTAATTCTCACAACAACCTTGTGAGGTAGCTATTGTTATCCACATTTTTCAGATAAGGAAACAGATTCTGACAAGTTTTATAATTTATCATTCACATACTTATTAGGAGACTGAGGCTGATCTTTACCCAGGTGTTTGTAATTCAAATGCCCCTGGTTTTCCTAGGACAGCACACTGCTATTGATGATTATCTGTCTCATTCCATAAGAGGCTCTGACTTTTAGAGTACAGGCATCAGAGGAGATATAAGCATCATTTCACAATTTCCTTTAAAAAAAACCTACACACATACTCTAATGTTCCAACCCAACATTACAATGAAAAGGAAAGGGTAGTAAATACACTCCACTTCGGTAAGTTCCATTAGGATCACCCCCATCACTGCAAACCCAGTTTCTGTAGAATGAAATATGGTATTTCGCTATCTTCCCATCACTGTAGAAAAACCAATATTTTCTTGTTAGTTTGCTCTCAAAGGAGAAAACTAGACTATAAGCTCTATGAAGGCAGGCAGGAACATGTCTGCCTGTTCAATGTTAAATGAGTACTTAAAACAATGCCTGGCATATAACACATACTCAGGAAATATAGTTTATTATGCTACGCTTCAGCATAGTCTGTTTTATTCTGACCAGTATGCAGCCCTAAATCACATGGCCAAGATTCAAACTCAGGTCTTTGTGATAACAAAACTTATTTTCTTTTCACTATGTGAAAACTTGGCACAATTTGAATCTCTTGTTGCTCAGAAATAATTACCTCTTTTTCCAACATGTTTTATCTTCATTAACCAAGTAAATACAAAATCAGATGCCTTAGTTCTCCAAGTTAGTTTAATTGTATGCCACTCTGTTGAGGACTGTGCCTTTGTGATGTACCATGAGAGAAGAAAAAGTTATTTACGGGGCGGGCCATGTGACCAGGTTACTTTACTTTCAATTCAATTTAGTTTATGATGTAAGAAAAATCAAGACATTATTTGCTGAGTACCCACTCTATGCCAGATAGCACAGGGTGGGGCAGTTATTGGACTCCTCTTTCTCTTTATATTGTTATGAGCTCCAGGAAAAGCCCCTCCAGATTTTCTGCCCTCTTGGTGCAGTTCACACTTTTCCTGGAGACTCTGCCTATTATACTTCTCAGGTCCTATTGTTTCTGGCTTTCCACAACAAAGTCCTGCTGGTGTTCTAACTCTTATTTCCCAACCTAGTCTGTATATAGGTCCCAGAAGTTATTAGGGATCCACAAGCTGGCTTCCTCCCAAGTCAGTGGCTTCTGAGCCTCCCTGGTCTGCCCAGTGCTTCTCCTTCATTTCACACATACATATCCAGCCAGAGAATGCACGTTCCTACTATTCTTCAATCTGGGTCCTGGGCTGCCACTATCCTGTCTGACTCTGGCCCTTTAAACTCAGTAAGTGCCTTTAAACTAGTCATGCTCCAAGTCCTAGCCAGTTTTTAAAACCAAGCCACAAACATGAATGCTTAATCTTGGTGCTTACCTAAGCTTTTCAGCCCCATGACACGATGGCCCCTTGTCCCAGTGGTCCTCAATTGCTTTGTACTTATCCTGTTCTTGTTTCCATGTTCCTTTTTCAGCCCTTCAGCTATAAAGAAGCTTTAAACACTACCTGAAGAGCTGGATTAGATAACTACTGAGATTCCTCCCTACATAAAGATATTGAGATTTTGGATTATAAAGCCTAGATTTTCTTAGTGTTGTAATCTGCAGTTTATCCTCCTGCCAGCTTTGCTCGAATCCTTTCAACTCCTGAGGATTATCACTATCCTAAATATCTAATCAGATTTCTATGTACCTGGCTGGCATATCATCCAATTTCTCTGGGATCTTATGTGATTCTCAAGATCATGCTTGCTGGCTTCAGTATCCATGCTTTTCCTCAGGTGCCTGTTTGCTGAGTTTCTGACACTATTTTACCTTGAACTTTGAAATCTGAACTTATCCACACCCCCTGATATTTAGCATGGCTTTTAACAACTGCCCAGCCTCAACCCTATCCCTGCACAGCATGTAATCACACTGTGTGCTGGGCAGAGAGTTGGAAATGAGCTGAAGCACAGAATCTAAAGATCTTGGGATTTCACCAAAGGGCAAGATACAGGGTCTCTAGTGAAGGGTTATATTTCTTTAATGCTCTTCCTAAGGTTAGCCACAGCTATAATAAACATTTCTTAAGCATTAACTAAAATGCATTTTCCTATGCTTTATATCTGATAACTCATTAAATCCTCACAACAGCCCTGTGAGGTAGGTATCATCACTCTTTTACTAAAAAAGAAGCCATGACACAAGAATCACCTGTGGGCACAGAACTTCCAGATGCTACAACATGGCTAAAATAATATTAATAATATAGAATTCAACATAATGCTCTAAATTGATTAGTCTGAAAAGTAACTTACAAAAACAAGAACAGATTTACTTCCATACATAAAAGGGTATAATATCTACAACATCACAATGCTTTTCCCATCAGCCTATGATGTCACCAATTCCACTGATAAGACCAAGAGAGCCATTAGCTTGCTCCATAGAAACACCTCCCAAAACCAAGTTCTTGATTTAGGAAGAAAACTTTCCTGAGAGAAAATAAGTCTTCAGTCAAGTGTTTGCAAGTAGCACATGACCCAAAAAGATGACATTCCTAGACAGAGGAGGTCTATTTTTTGGTCAAGGGTATGCATGGTAGCATTTGATCAAAAAGGACGACCTTCTCAGACAGAGGAGGACCACTCTTGGGTCAAGCAAGTATGAGATCCCCTGTGTACAGAGGAAGACCTTTCCAGACAGAGGAGTATCTTGCAAGGGTTGGTGAAGCTGAGCTCCTCCTGTGAAAATCTCCACCTAATCTGGCAAGTTCGGACTTACTTTGTGCAAATGTCACATTTCAGTCTTACAGGAAGCAGAACCAGCAGATCACATCATAAAGCTGAAAGTACTGCTGATGGAAAAAAGGTTATATAAGTGGAGAATTAGAAAAATCTTTATTTACACATTGAAACAACAATAATACCAGGCGTTTAAAATGTTACTAAAAGTTGAAATAGCCTGACCAGGCAGTGGCACAGTGGATAGAGCATCGGACTGGGATGCGGAGGACCCAGGTTCGAAACCCTGAGGTCACCAGCTTGAGCACGGGCCCATCTGGCTTGAGCAAAAGCTCGCCAGCTTGGACCCAAGGTCGCTGGTTCCAGCAAGGAGTTGTTCAGTCTGCTGAGGGCCCATGGTCAAGGCATATATGAGAAAGCAATCAATGAACAACTCAGGTGTCGCAACGAAAAACTGATGATTGATGCTTCTCATCTCTCTCCGTTCCTGTCTGTCTGTTCCTATCTATCCCTCTCTCTGACTCTCTCTGTCTCTGTAAAAAAAAAAAAAAAAAAAAAAAAAAAAAGATTGAAATAGGCTAAGTCCTTCTTTCTAGATGCAAGAGGAATTGTGATACAGATATAATGCTTAATTATCAGGGCTTGAATTATAAACCAATAGCTCTAGCACAATAATGAAAAACAGTTACACCTTTTTACTGCAAAATCCCCTGGCCTAGGATCCCAAGTAAAAATCATCCAATGCCATATCTTAATTAAATTGCTATTGTTTTTATTCTCTGGGACTGATTTAGCAAAACTAGTAACAAAAAATAAAGCAATTTGGAATGAACAAGACATTTTAGGAATACACCATTTGATGCCTTGCATTTCTGGATATTGACACTTTTTATAAAATGACAGTTAATAAAACAGTACATGTAGCAGACAAACAGTTCAATGAAACAGAATAGAAAACCTATAAACTAAAGCAAGTGGACAAAGAAATTCATACATAAAAAAGACAGTATTTGAAACCAGTTGGGAAAATAATAGATTTAGTTAATAATGGCTAAGAACATTTGGCTAAACATTTGGGGGAAAAAAAAGTTAGAATTCTACCTCATCCTGTGTGCATTAATAATATAAATTACAGCTATATTAAAGAATGAAATTAAAATAACACAAAAGTACTAGAATAAAACTGGTTGCTATTAATTAATTTAACTTAAAAATATTTTAAACATCAGCAGAAGAGAGAATATAGTTTAAGAGTGAGAAAGCAATATGACTAAGAAAAATATTTATAAAATACTGTACATAGGAAGTGATTATATGACATTTACATGCTACCTTTTGACCTGCCATTGAATTTTGGGTACTGATTTATTTTACTGATTCTTCTATAAACTTTTCATCTGTTTCAATGTAATAATGTTTCAGAAAACTACATTTTAGTAAACAATCTTTAAATTCCTTTTTGTGGATTTTTCATGGAACTAATCTTCCATAAAATCCAACCTGTAAAATATTTATTTAGCTTTCAACATATCATCACTCTACTTCTAGGAATGTTTCTAGTGTTTGAGTGGCTGAAGCTTCAACACAATTTGTAAATAATATTATCAGAAAATAACAACAATGAAAAAGAACAATGAGGACTTAAGCAAAATGGAAGAAGTGGTTCTCATGGTCATGTCTCAATAAGAAATTCTTCAACCCCTGGGTGCCTGTATTTCATATTACAAGGAATTGGGTGCTGCTTGAGATAATAGACATGCAGACGTACCTTAGCAGCAGAGGGCTGCAAGTTTTTTGTGCATTGTTTTTGTTGTTATTGTTGTTTTGGGGTCAAAAATAGTCAAAATTTTGCACTTGCTCTACTTTAAATCTTTTACTCTGAATAAAATTTAGTAAGATTAACCTTTATGAAGCACAACACACAATGACTGAAAAATATTTTTCTTCCTGAGAAAAAATGGAGTCAAACTGATAATTACCATCAACATCAAAACGAGTGAAAATTATGAATGGACAATTCACCAGGAGAATGTAAACTTAGATACAAAAATATTCAAACTCACTAGTAATTAAAGAAATACAAAATTCTTAAAAAAATACTGTTTTTTTACCTACCAAATTGGTAAAGAAGTAGGGTAGTAATTAACAATGTTGTCCAGGGTTCAGAAAAAGTTATTTTCATTCAGTGTATGGTGAGTATAAATTGACACAGATATTTCTAGAAGGTAATTTTACAATACATATTTTAAAAGCCTTTTAAAGTACAAATCATTGTACCCAGCAATTGCACTTTTGGAACTTTATTTTAGGGAAATATTAAAGATATTCACAAATGCATTTGTAAGAGAATGGTCCAGTATATATTGCTTATAGAAAAAAAAAACAACTATAAAAGTACAAACAACCTTCATTAAATTTCAGATAATAAGTGCTTACTGTGGATGAAAAAGGGACCACATGCTGAACCTGACAAGCTCAGGGAAAGCCTGCATGGTGGCCTTGCAAACTCAGAGACCTAAAGTAACCACAGAGATGGTCTGAAATTAAAACTAACTAAAAGCAGTTCATGGTAGGTAGTCATGTCCTAGGGTGGTATTTTTCACTTACAAAGATCAGTGCTTCCCTATTAATCAAGCCTATCTGTTGTCTTTTGCATCTATAATAACTTACCTAATAGCATGTCTAAAATATAAGGGTCATCTTTTCCTGCCCCACTCAGAGCAAGCTTCCCACCTGAGCAGGAACCAACAAACCTCTTCATTGCTATTTTTATCATGTTAATTATTAACTGTTAAAGAGGTTTCAGTATATACATTTTTACTTTTTATCCAATCCCAGAGATTTCCCTGCTTTGTTTTCTCCCACCTCCCTAATCTATCACCAATCAATTTCACATAACCCCTTAAGTCTTCCCATTTCATTCTAATGTATAAAATAAATGGTTACACCGCCATTTTCTGGAGTATTTTCTCAATTTGTTGAGACTTTGCTTCCTGGACCTTGTCAACAGTTTGGCTCAAATAAACTCATTAAAAAATCTTACAGGTTTGGAAGATTTTTACATTAATATTACTTACAAAGTAATACATATTGCCAACAACAAAAATTGCAAAACAATCCCCGCCCCCAGTATAACACCAGTTTCATAAACTATCATTTCTATCTAAATCTAGAAGGATATGTACTAAAACTAACAATTATATATAAATAAAGGGATTAATGAAGCTGTGGATTTGCTTCTTTTTGTTTACCTGTCTTTCTGATTTTTCTACAACATATATTTATTTATTTATTTATTTATATTTAGACAATTGAAAATAATAGGTTGACATTGGTCAACCAGAGCACATAGATTTGAGAAAACATCTCTACATCATTTGGACAGTCGATCATGCCGTATACCCATCACACGAAGTCAAATCACCCTCCATCACCCTATATTTTGTTTCTCTTTAAGCACCCCCCCTCTCCCCACTCCTCTTTATTTACTCCCTTCCCCTCCCCCTGGTAACCACTGCACTTTTATTTATGTCCATAAGTCTCAATTTTGTGTCCCATCTATGTATGGAATCATACAGTTCTTACCTTTTTCTGACTTACTTATTTCACTCAGTATAATGTTATCAAGGTCCATCCATGTTGTCATAAATGACACTATGTCATCATTTCTTATGGCAGAGTAGTATTTTATTCTACAACACATATTTAATTTCAGGTGGCATTTTTTGGTTTTGGTGCAGAATGCACCAACCCATACAGCTTCAAATGCCATTGTCTAGGCTGATCCCTTGGCCAGCACTGTCTCTCTCTAATCACCTCTAATACATCATTCTGAGCCTTACTCCCAGGTCAGTTCTGAACTAGTCTCTTCCAGTAAACTTTCCACAAGTAAGAACACCATCTTTCCTGCTATTCTTGTGAATGATTGGAATACCATTAACCTGGGGGACAGAGTGATGAACTGACTGCAAGGGGGTCTAAATTCTATTACCTGCTCTAATCCTTATCAGCCCCTGCTCTACTCCTTCCTTACTCAACCTTTTCATTTTGCTGTGGGTATAAGAAACAGAAAGTTATATATTAGGAGAGAGAAAGGGGAACATGTAATGGTGTAGGAGCAAGAGGTACTAAGCATTAAGCTTTGGGTAAAATAAGGCAAACAGAGGAAAAGTCATTAAGGCTTGTAAGCAATGTCTGACTACTTGCCATAAAAAGAGCTGAAATTACTGTAAGGAGGGTGATGTAATAGCAACAATGCTCTTGAACATAATGGGGTTTTTCTGATAACAGGTCATCTTAGCTCAGTGGTTATTAACCGTTTTTGAGGTACCAAACCACCAGTTTCATATGCACATTCACCAAACCCTTCTTTAGTGATAAATAAAATATGATTTCTTTTCCAAATTCAAGACATAGGTATATGTTATTTTACCAGTGCACAAAATGAGCTGTGCATGAACATCACCTTGCTCAAAGAACAAAACCAACAAAGTGCATGAACTCACAACAAATTATGGTATTAGTTTATTCTGGCCTCTGTGGCAGAGGCTTCTCTGAACCCCTGAGACCGACTCATCGAACCCCTAGGGTTCAATAGAACCCAGGTTAAGAACCACTGTCTTAGTTAAAGTCAGAACATAGGTAAGGATGGATCAGCCTGCGAAAAGAATAAAACGGCTGGTCTTGTCCATGGTATCACATGTGTATTGACTTAGTGTGCTCTGTCTTGCCCCCATGTCATCCTTGAATGTCCCAGCTACTGATGTGTTGGTCAGACAGTAAATGCCCTGCATAAGCAAAGCTTCTATGTGGGTAAATAAACGACACTTTTCTGTTCTTTGGTTTCCTCATCCTAAAAGAAGAGAGTAAAATGGGAATCCTAACATTACCATAGTAGAGCTAGAAAGATGTGAGATTAGTCTAATTTTACAATTAGTGAATGACTGAGCTGGGATTTGAACTCTGATTTCTGTGACTCCAAAACCATCTATGCTATATGAGTACCTACCATAAAGGATTGTTAAAAGAATTAAATAAGACATGTAAAATATTAGCAGCTTCTGGCACATACTAAGCATTCCTCAAATGATTTTTATTATGTTTTAAAGTTACACAGCTAAGTTTATTTTCAAACAAAAGTAAATAATATCTGAAACATCAGAAAAAAAAAGAGTTTATAGAAAATCAACTGTGAACACAAATCAAAGATAGATTAGACTATAGACTCCCTATTTATATACTTAGTCTAATATGGCTACTTTTAGGTCGTTCAGTCAAGTTGTCATTGTTTGCTTATTAATTAGACATTTACTGAACCCTTAATGCAAAGATAAATATAGGACCTCAATTATTCTATTTTTAATTTTTTTGTTGCCTACATAAGACAATATGTGTCAACATATGTAGAGTATGAAAATAGAGAAAAAGAAAAAAACTTAGTAGATACTCATAGAATACCCAATGGGTGTTGAATAAATTTTTTTTGACAGAATAAATTAATTGATTTCCTTTATTTCCTACTTTAACTAGGCCATTCAATGAAGCAGTCATGAGCCTGAATAAAGGTTCATTAGATTTAATCAAAATATAGATTATAGAAATGTGAATCAGACTTATAGGGTTCAAAGCCTGGCTCAAACAATAACCAATTGTGTATCGTCGGGCAAATTACCAAATGTTTCTATTCCTTTGTATTATCATCTTCTATAATGTGAGCTTCATTATCATACACTATGTCATATGGAAGTATCCTTATGTCACAGTGACCTAGAACTGCCCATATTGTGGATGGAGAGAATATTGCTCCCTGCATTTTCTTACAACAAATTTCACACATATAGTAAGAAAAACACTATCTTTATAAAAGCAAATGAATAATTAATAATGATGGCTCAAGTCTCCAAGGTGGTCTATAGCTTTTTGTTGGTGGTGGTGGTGGTTGATTTTTCTGAGTACCGCACTCCTTACCAAAACGTCCCTAGACATCTAGGGTATGCTCTCTGCACCCCCTAGCATCTCATGGAAGTAGGAGTAGATAGATACAACCAGCCGATTTATTCCAGCAAATACACCCTGAATACACTATTTTATATTAAAATCATTATTGCTATCAACATATCCCTATCTATCTCAGAAAAAAATAATATAGTCTGTACCAAGACTTTTCACTTTTAATTTGAAAAAATTTTTTTACTGTGTGCATAATTATTTTTTGGATGAGATTTGCTTGTTTATAACCAACTTCCCATGATGTTTATAATTAAATTTTTAATTTTCTTCCCACACAGTTTGAATGAAAAGCTAAATGTTGACTGTATACAAAAAAGAAAAAAATTCTACAAAAAAACACAAAATGAAACTGATACCTAGCTTACAGCTTTTCATTCAAACTTGTCAACATTTGGAATATGGAAACTTTCCCCATGTTCACTGTGTAGATATGCTCTTTTAAATCCCAGTGTGCAGAATTAATTATAAATGTATTCAGAATAAACTTACTCAGTAATGAATCTGCCCCTAACTATAGGCACTTGCAATAATTCAAACCAATAATTTCCCATGTCCCATACTTTACCTTAGGGCTTTAGAGATAAAAGTGCAGCCTACAGAATGAAAGAAAGTATTTGTAAACCATATATCTGATAAGGGTTTAAAATCCAAAATATACAAGGAACTCACACAACTCAGTAGAGAAAGAAACCCAATTAAGAAATGGTAAATGGCTTAAACAGACATTTCCCAAATAAAACCTACCAATGGCCTACTGCACTAAAGGTGCTCCACAGCACTTACAATTGCGGAAATGCAAATCCAAGGCACAATGAGATATCACCTCACACCTGTCAGGATGACTGCTTAAAGAAAGAAGAAGAAGAAGAAAAGATAACAATGAGGTAGAGAAAAACAAATCCTTGTATATTGTTGATGAGAATGTAATCTATGGCAAACATAATAAAAGTTCCTGAAAAAATTAAAAATAGAATCATCATATGATCCAACAATCCCAGTTTTGGGTAAATATCCAAAGGAAATAAAATCATTATCTCAAAAAGAGAACTTTGTTTACTGCATGTACTCCCATGTTGACTGCAGCATTATATACAATACACATGGTATGGAAACAACTTAAATACCTGTCAACAAATAAGTTTATCTACTAAGAAAATGAAAATGTGATCCAAACATGGAGGAATAATATTTAGCCTTAAAAAATAAAAATTCCTATCATTTGTGACAAAATGGATGAACCTGGAAGGCACTATGCTAAGTGAAATAAGCCAGACAGAGAAAGACCAATACTGTATGATCTCACTTGCATGTGTAATTTTTTTTAAAGTCAAACTAATAGAAATAGAGAGAGAGTAGAAAAGTGGTTGTCAGTGGCTGGGAGAGGGGACAATAGGGGGTCATTGGTAAAAGGCTACAAACTTCCAGTTATATGATGAATAAGATCTGAGAATTTAATGCATAAGATGGTGACTATAATTGGTAACACTGTATTATATAAATGGAATTCACTGAGAGTAAAAAACTGTTCTGACAAAAAAAGAAATAAATATTTGAGGTGGTACATGTGTTAAATAACACAATGTGGGGAATCCTTCCACAACAATATACACAGAAAACTAACACAGACTTTGGTAATAATAGTGAGGTGCCGCTGTAACAAATAACCAAACATGTGGGAGTAGGTTTGTAACCAGACAGTGGGTCAATTCTGGACAGATTTTGACAATCACAGTGGAGAAACTTAAATCTTTTCTTTCAGAATTAGATACAAAAAATAATAATAATCCTCATTTGTTGTTTTTCCTGAACATTTCACCTGCATATACTTGAAGCCTTAGGACCATATTTGACAATTCTCTACCTTCACCAAACTCTAAAATGATACCTTTGCTTACTCACAACTCTAAATCAAATCTCTCATTTTGCTCAGACTCAGAAGACATAAATATTTATTAGAAGCATATTGAGGGCCAAACACTAAGATAAATTATTTCTTTCATTATCTCATTTTCCCCCACAAAACCCTATGAGATAGACATCCTTATCCTCATCTTATAGCAGGAAAAAAGTTTCAAGAGATAGGGTTGTTGAAGAATCTAAGATAGTAGTGAGAAAACTTTTGGTTTTACTTTGCTAGGTTCAAAGCATTGGGAGATGCACAGAGAATGACTACCCAACTATTCTCTTTGACCTCTGTGAGTTCCTTCTCTTAATAACATATTTTATTTTAGTTTATCAAGATGACCTCACATGTAACATTATTAATATGAAAACTCTTAGGGTAGTATTTTAGAATTTGCTAAAATATTCACATATATGTAATCTAATTTAATCCTCAGAATAATTTTGTAAACCTGGTATTAATGTTCCATTTTCAGATGTTGAATTAAGGCTCAGAAAAATTAGGAGCCATGCCCAACTTCATAAATTAGATAAAAGAGGATATTTGCAGCATGAAGACAGAAGTTAGCATTCAAGAGTCATCAATAATTGTTTAGAGAATGAATGAATGAATGAATGAATGTCTTATTCCAAGGGCAATACTCTTTTCTTTCTTTTTTAAAAAATTAAGTGAGAGATAGGGAGGCAGAGAGACAGACTCCCACTGGTGCCCCACCCAGGATCCTCCTGGCAAGCCCCACTACAGAGTGATTCTCTGCCAATTTAGGGCATTGTTCTGTTGCTCAGCAACCAACCTTTTCTTAGGCCTCAAGCAGAAGCCAGGGAGCCATCCTCAGTGTCCAAGACAAACTTGTTCCAATCGAGTCCTGGCTGCAGGAGGGGAAGAGAGAGAGAGAGAGAGAGAACTGAAAGGGGAAGGGTGGAGAAGTAGATTATCACTTCTCCTGTATACCTTGACTGGGAATTGAACCTGGGACTTCCACACACTGGGCCTACACTCTGCCACTGAGTCAAATGGCCAAGGCATACTATTTTCATTCTAGTGGCACCTCCCTGAAACAAATCAGATTTTAATTTTGAGTACCTGGTTCCCTAGTAACCAGTATCAAACAATGAGAGTTCTGTAAATAAAAAGGAAAAACAATTGTGGCACACTAAATTACACAAGCTTCTACAAATATACCAGTTTCCCTAAACTCTATGTCTTTTCTCATCCAGTTCCTTCTATCTAGAAACTCTCATCCATTCTCCACCTTTTCCTCCCCCGCCTTCTTTACTGCCTCATTTCATCTCCACTCACCTTTAAAGTCTTGGTTTAGAGATTAACTTCTCTAAGTGCCTCCCTACCCTCTCTAGTTTGTGCTGGGGCCCCATTTCTGTGTCCCCACCACATGCCCTCTGCTTATCTCTATTGTTGCCCTCAGTTCAGTAGGGTAACTGACCATTTATTGGTGTAACTCCCATTCAAGATGATTGGCTCTTTCAGGGCAGGGTTCATGTTTCATTCATTCCCATATCACCTATACCTAGCAGTGTCTTTATGTCTACGCATGGATCAATCTATGCAACCATAAATGTTTGCTTAACTAAACTAAATATCTTCTGACTAGAACTCTGTATAAAAAAGACTCCGTTTTTGCCACTAATTACAAGGGGAGTGAAGAGCAAATATCTGAATTGAAAGCCTACAACATGTTGCTACACAATTTCTTGGCAACCCAACAGGTATATATAATGAGAAAAATAGCACAAACACCAGATTTTAAAATATTAGTTCTCACAACAAAACCTTGTTGTTTGCAAATCCCAGCTCTGTCAGAGTTTCCTTCTCCCTTTGGCCCCCAGCCTCGTGATCCAGCAAAGCCATGATTTTTAAAAATAATCAAATATAAAAGAATCAAATTCTGAGTCTCTAAAATTTCTCATGACCCAAAATAAAAAACAAAAATAAATAAATAAAGAATATTGCTAAATCTTAAATTTGGCCATATTATTACCCCACCTCCACCACCCACACACAGAAAATAAATATTTGACCTTGTTCTATGTATCCTGTCTCATTTCTCACCAGGCACCTCACCCTCTTTTATACCACATATTCCAAGTTGAATTAATGTTGGGTTCCCAAGCAAACGAAGCTGTTTCAGATCACTATCTTTCCCTATAAACTTTTCCCAGCATAGAATGCTCTCACACGCCTTACCTAAACCTAACAAAACTCTTCCTTTCTGATGTCAATGCAACTCTTGAAGAAAAATAATATGACAGTTCTACCTTTTGCCCCACCAGTCTGTGTTATACCTACTTTACAGTCTCTGTGATACTCTATCTGTAAATGTTGCAATCCCTACACAACTCCTCAAAGACAGGGTCTAGTTCCCACTCGTTCACTCTTATATTTTCAACACCTAGTCCAGATTCGAGCATTGAGCAGACACTCAGAGAATATTTTTGTATCAGTGAATCACTACATCAATGACTACAAAGATCCAATCAAGGCTTAGAAGTCAGAGATGCTCTTCTACCTGAGGTCCAGTCAGAATCTAATTTACTATCAACCACATTCTAGAGACAGTAAAGTTACTGCCTAAAACAATGACTTGAATCCTTGATCAATACTTGCTCACTCATACTTCCAACTCAAACATTTCGAGTCATTCCGTTATATCTGCCATAGCTTTCTTGAGTTCAGAATTCAGCAAACACACATTGGCCACCTTCATGTGCCATTGACTATACTAGGTACTAAGGATTTAGCAATGGACAAAAGATAATCTGTTTCTTCAAGGGGCTCCTGGATGGATGTTATCATTAAATCATCACAGAAACAAACTGAATTATGATCGCAGAATACTGAAACCCATAGTAACTTTCAATTTAACCAAGACCACATAAGTTTGTGATGCCAGGTTATGACATAAAAAATATATGGTTCAACTGTGTTAGAAATATGGGTGAAATTAGGATGTCTTTAAGATGGCATTTGTTTAGAGGGAACAAAGTACATGCTAGTTCTGTCCTCAACAAATCACTCCTTTTGAAGAGATCCTAGAAAAAGATGCATGCATACAAGAGATAATTACTAGCAGAGGTGGGGAAGACAGTTTGCTATTAGCTGTGGCTTTGGTCCTCAACCCTAAAATAGAAAAGTTCAATAAGTTGAGCTGAACTAGAAGGAACACTCTCTTTTTTTTATCTTGTTCAGCAAGATTCAAATCAAAGAATGATGTGAGACTTACTCATTCCACTGTTCCCAACCCCTAAGCATTTCCAATCTTAATTATATGGCTATAGAGAAACCGAAATTATAAACAAGGAAGTGTCTCTGTACCCTGAACCCAAAATGAAGCTTGCATTCAGACCACCAGGTTCTTTGTTATTCCCCTTTCCCCTGTACCATAGCGGCCACAGTAGAATTATGTATGCCTGAAAACTGCATAACAGATAAAACCATGAATTCATAGAGGACCAAATAGCAGGGTAGTTATTTCAACAGTATCTTAAGACTTCAAATTGGCATTGTGGAGAAAGCTCAAAACTTGTATGCAAATTGCTAAAAAATTTACATCAATGGGAAGAATAAAATATCAACTAAAACTGCACTTACATAGTATTTTATGTAATCAAGTTTATAATGATATAAACTTGGAAAATATAGCGATGTCTACACTTTTTAAATGCTGGCAACAATGCTAGTTTCTTACTAAGACAAAAAAATGAGCAGTATCTCTCCCACCCAATTGTGAGAATCTGATCCTAATTTAAGATTAATTGAAACTTGTTGACAAACACAAGAGAGCCCTGTGTAGCACAGAATATTTGTGTTTACCTAGGGAGAAAACAGTTCATTCTTCCTTATTTTTCTTTATGTGGTGACAACTGGATCCCCTAGGATGCTTATTTTGACTTTTACTTGGCACACTCACTCCTGAAGTAAGGGGTGATGGGGTGTTCTTTTGTATATCTGCATGACCCTGATTGAAAGATAAAAGTATTCCCCTTTCAATATTCTAGTCTATATGACTGCCTCATATAACAAATTGAGATAATTACTTGTTTTTAAATGGATATATAATGGTATTAAGAGCTATGTATCCTTTGACCTAGGGGTCGAGAACCTATGACTCGTGAGCCACATGTGGCTCTTTTGATGGCTGCATCTGGCTCATAGACAAATCTTTATTAAAAAATAATAATGTTAAAAATATAAAACATTCTCATGTATTACAATCCATTCATTTCCTACCTCTCATGTACATGGTTGTGGGTGGTTGGAGCCAATCATAGGTGTCCTCCGTGACAACACCAAATTTTTATTGGATAAAGCGTAACGTATATGGGTCATTGTGAGGACAGGAAGTAAACTTCCCTCCTTTTAATCAAGTAGTCAACTAGCTAATTGCAGAAACACTTTTGACGAAGAAGATGGCTAAAAGAAAAAGAGATGAGGAGTATTGTACTTTTCAGCAGGAATGGACAGAGGAATTAGCCTTTGTGGAGAGAACAGGTTCTGCAGTGTGTCTAATATGCAATGATAAAATTGCATCGGTGAAATGGTCAAATATAAAGTGGCACTTCGACACACGCTGTACTACATTTGCATTGAAATATCCAGTGGGGGACAGCAGGAAGAAAGTATGTCAAGAGCTACTGTGCAGAGTACAAGCAGGTCAGCAGCAACTCTGTGTTTGGACCCAACAAGGTGACGGGAATTCGGCTAGCTTTGCTGGTGCTTTAGAAATTGTGAGAAATGGAAAGCCATTCACAGATGGGGAGTATGCCAAAACATTCATGCTTGATGTTGCCAATGAACTTTTTGACGACTTTTCAGATAAAGACAAGATAACCAAATAAATAAAAGACATGCCTCTGTTGGCAAGAACTGTTCACTATTGTACCATCATGATGGCAAATTAAATTGAGGCAACACAAGTGAAGGACATAAATGCAGCACCATTCTTTTCTCTCGCTTTGGATGAGTCAAAAGACGTAAGCCATTTATCCCAGTTGAGTGTAATTGCATGGTATACCATCGGTGACACACTACGTGAAGAAAGTCTTGCTGTTTTGCCTATGAAAGAGACAAGAAGAGGGGAGGATTTATTCAAGTCTTTCACTGAGTTCGCTAAAGAAAGAAATCTACCACTGGATAAACTTATTTCGGTGTGTACTGATGGTGGGGAAAAAAAGGGGATTCGTAGCGCTTCTTCATGAACATGAAAAGAGACCCATCCTAAGTTTTCACTGCATCCTACATCAGGAGGCGCTTTGTGCTCAGATGTGTGACAAGCAGCTTGGTGAGGTGATGTTGCTGGTCATTCGGGTGGTCAACTTTATTGTTGCCCAAGCTTTAAATGAGCACCAGTTTAAAACACTGCTGGATGAAGTTGGGAATAATTATCCTGGTCTGCTTCTGCACAGCAATGTGTGTTGGTTGTCAAGAGGGAAGGTGCTCAGCCGTTTTGCAGCTTGTCTGAGCGAAATCCGGACTTTTCTTGAAATGAAAAACATCGAGCATCCTGAGTTAGCTAACACTGAGTGGCTCCTGAAATTCTACTATCTCGTGGACATGACTGAACATCTGAACCAGCTCAATGTGAAAATGCAAGACAGGTGTTGGAAATACAGTCTTATCCCTTCAACAAACTGTTTGCATTTGAAAACAAGCTGGAACTCTTCATCGCTGACTTTGAAACAGGTCATTTACTACACTTTGAAAAACTGGAAGAGTTTAAAGATGCATGCACAGCAAGTGACCCTGCTCAACATCTTGATCTCCAGCAGCTAGCGGTCTTCACATCTAATCTCCTGCAGTCATTCAAAGCACACTTTAGAGAATTTCATGAGTGCACTCATCTTTTTAAGTTCATCACCCATCCACACAAGTGTGCATTGGACAGCGCCAACCTGAGCTACATTCCTGGTGTCTCTGTCAGAGATTTTGAGCTACAAGCTACTGACCTGAAGGCCTCAGACATGTGGGTGAATAAGTTCAAGTCACTAAATGAAGATTCAGAAAGACTTGCACAACAGCAAGCAGAGTTGGCGAGCAAACACAAGTGGGGAGAAATGAAAATACTTCAACCCGGGAACCAGCTGATTGTCAAAACTTGGAATGCGCTTCCTGTCACATACCACACACTGCAGCGTGTGAGTATTGCTGTACTGACAATGTTCGGCTCTATATATGCATGTGAGCATTCTTTCTCACATCTAAAGAACATTAAGACCAACCTATGATCATGTTTAATGGATGAAACTCTCAACGCCTGCATGAAGCTTAACCTCACCACGTATCAACCAGACTACAAAGCCATCAGCAAAACTGTGTAGCACAAGAAGTTGCATTAAAGGTAAGAAGTACTTTATTCATCATTGGTTAGCAACAGCATAACAACGTTATTAAAAAGAATTCAGAGACTTATTCTACTTTAAGAGTGTTGGTCTTACATAAAATGCACACATTTACTTGTATTTAGTGTTAAACATATTGTATGGCTCTCACGGAATTACATTTTAAAATATGTGGCATTTATGGCTCTCTCAGCCAGAAAGGTTCCTGACCCCTGCTTTGACCCAATAATTCCAAATCTGAGAAGCTACACTTGATAAGAAAAGGATAAAATAAACAAGCTTTATTCAACAAGATGTTCATTACAATAGTATTTATAGTAGCAAATTGGAAAGCTGTTAAGAAATCAACCTCAGGAAAAATAAATAAATACAGGCACTTTCGTAAATGAAATATAATTCTTAAAATAATGTTCAGAAAGAATATTTAATGGAAAAAGAATATAAAATTATATGCAGAATAAAATATAACAATATAAAAGGATATGCACAGAAAGGAAAAAAAATGGTGCCTCGTTCCTACCACAGAGAACTACTTGTTTAATGAATTGCTCACCAAATAGAAAGAGTAAAGGACAGAGAAAAATAAAGACACTAAAATGTCCACAGGAGTTGTCTCTTGGTGAAGAAATTAAGAAAGATTGTTTTCTGTTTCTCTTTATTTGTAATTCAGATTTTTTTCCATTAAGAATATATAATGAAAATCAGCAAACAGAAATATTAATATATAAGAAAATATTAGTGTAATAAAGACAAACCTATCATTCTAATACATTCATGAAACCTCAGTCCATTTAAATATCTTCCCACAACTATAATTATCTCTCTGTGAATTAGTGTTCCCATTAACAGGATAAATATTAAATAATTAATGAAAAAATTAACTCTTAGAATAAAAAATATTGATAAAAGAGAATCAATTGAGAATTAAATTAGAAATGAACAACAGAAAGAACTCTGTAAATCTCCAGAAAATAATACAATATGCTTCTAAATAACACATGGGTCAATGTATAAATCACAAGGGATATTAGAAAATATTTTACCTGAATAACAATGAAAACAAAAGCATGTAAAAATTTATGGGATACAATGGAAACACTGCCTACTTATAGGGAAATACATTTCAAAAAAATTTTATAGCTCTCAATGACTATCTCAGAAAATAAGAATGGTCTCAAATCAATAACCTAAAAATGTGCATTAAGAAATCAGAAAAGAGCAAACTAAACTTAAGAAAACTATAGAAATTAGATGGAGGGGGGAATCAAGTAGAAAACAAAACAAATAAAAGACACAATAGAGAAAAATCGGTGAAACCAAAGATAATTCTTGAAAATATCAACAGAATTTACAAACATTTAGTAAAATTGACCAAAGGAAAAAAATAGACACAAATTATTAAAATGAGGACTAAAAATAGGGACATCAGTATCAAACATACAGAAATTAAAAGAATTATAGGTGATATTATCAAAAAATCTTCATCAATAAATTCGAAAATTTAAATGAAATTGAAAAATTTCTTGAGTCCTGACTGTTTGGCTCAGTGGTAGAGCATTGGCCCAGCATGTGGAAGTCCCAGGTTTGAGTCCTGGTAAGGGCACACAATATCATCTGCTTCTCCACCCCTTTTCCTTTCTTTCTCTCTCTCTCTCTCCTTCCCACAGCCGTGGCTTGAGTGGTTCAAGCGCATTGGCCCTGGGCACTGAGAATGGCTCCATGGATCCTCTGCCTCAGGCACTAAAAATAGATAACAAGCATTTTTCAGAAAATGACAGTCTGATCCTAAAATTTATAGGGAAATGCAGAAAACCTAGAATAGCCAAAACAATTTTTAAAAAGAATAAATAATGTGAAATTTTGTGACACTACCTGATTTCAGAACTTAAGGATACAGTAATCAATACTATGCAGTATTAGACTTGGATAGACATACACATCATTCAAACAGGCTTGAAAGTTCAGGAGGAAAGAAAAAAAAGAAAAACATAACATGTCCAGGTAGTTGATTTTCAGCAAAACTGACAATAAAGTTAAATGAGGGAAAATATAATCTATTTTGATAAATGTTGCTGAAACAAATAAATATCTACATACAGAATAAAATAAACTTAAATCTTAATTTCACACAGAAAAGTTAATGCAAACTGGATCAAAGACCTACATATAAGATCTAAAACTATAAAACTCTTATAAGAAAAGATGAGATACACTTAATAACCCTGGGTTAACAAAGAATTCTTAGATGATATATTAAAGTATAATTAATAAAAGAAATATTGATAAATGTTACTTCAATGAAATTCAAAACTTTTGGACATCAAAAGGTAACATTAAGAAAATAAAAAGCAAAACCAACATTGGGAGAATGTAATTGCAAATTACATATCTGATGATAAACTTGTACCCAGTATATATAAAGAAGTATTTCAACTCAGTGATAAGTCAAATCTATTTTAAAATGAACAAAATATTTCAACAGATATTTTACCTAAGAAGATATACAAATGGCTAACAAGTACATAAAAGGTTGTTCTGTGTCATTAATAAGAAAATGCAAAATTAAACCACAATAAAAGAAATCAATTTGATCGATGAAAAAGCTTCTTAAGAAGTAAAATATAAATTTACTATAAGACTTGAGGCATAATTTATAAAAACCAAAAACTCAAAACATTCCAAATGTCCACCAATTGGTGAATGGATAAACAAAATGGTGTATGTCAGTGAATGCGATAACATTCAGAAACAAAAGGGAATTAATTATTGATACATGATAAAACATGAATAAACCTTGAAAACATTATGCTAAGTGAAAGAAGCCAGATGCAATAGACTACGCGTTATATAATTCCATTTATAGAAAATATCCAGGAAAGAAGGAAATTAATAAAGATACAAAGCAAATCCCCAGCTCCTTAGGAATGGGCATGGAATGAATGTTCATGAACTGAAAATGTATACAAGGCACCTATTGGCTGGTAGAAACATTCTAAAACTAAATTGTGGTGATGGTTGCCTAATTCTATTAGTTTATTCTATTAAAAGCATTGAATTGAACATTTTAAATAGAAGAAATGTTGTTATATTTTACAAGTGTGCCCCAATAAAACTTTAAAAAATACCCAAAGACTATCATCAACTAAAATTTTATTATAGTGGGTCTAAATTCCACGTTCACACATAGTAGGTGGAAACATTTGTACCAATGAGAAAGTGTGATAGGAGCAGTCCCCACTGGCAAAAAGGAATATTCTTGTCAATAATTTTATGTAGAACTGCCAATTTATTGTGACAAGAAGAAGTTGCCTAGAAATCCAAGATAGCAGTGAAGTAGTGGAATATTACACCCACCTCCTCCCAGGGCCAAACTGGAGTTACAACTAAATTTAAGAATAATCTTCCTAAATAACCAACTCAGGACTAAATGAAGAGGAGTCTTATAACCAAGGACTCACAGAAGATGTCATGTCGAGACTGGCAGGAAGGGTGGAGATGTGAAAAAGACTGCCCTGCTGCTAGAAGCCATGGTTGAGGTTCCAGAGGAAAATCTCAGCTGTGGAGAGATTCCCCCTGAGAAGGAAGAAAAGTAAACTTCAAGCCATGCTGCCCAGTCCAGAGTACCAAAGCTGAGAAGTAGCAACCCATGTAGCATTTGGCTGTAAAAAGCAGTGAGATTTCTGTCTGACAAAAAGAGATGGGAGTCTTCAGAGACTCAGGCACTCTCTTAAAGGCTAGTGCAAAATAATGTTTGCAGCCACTTCCTCTGAGCTCTGGTGGAAGAATGGTTCAGTGGACTAGAGTTGCATGAGGAGAGTCTGCACTTTGTGGCTCTAGAAAGAGACACAGCAACCAGCTACCAAAATCCCTATGCTGAGTCATTCGCTCATACCGCAGTCACCATCATTCACGGGCAGAGCATTCCCCATCATTTGGCATCAGCCTGGGGGAGAAAAATTTGACCACCCTGAAGAGATTAGGACTTGCTGAGGAGTCAGCTACGTTGGTCAGGCAACAGAGGTCTAGACAGACTCAGAAAGTGACAGTGACTCAATTGTCTGGTTTTGAGGAAGGAGCCATTTGCTCGCTCTTTCCCGTGTATCTACCTAATGCTTCCCCCTCATGGGAGATTTAATAGAACTGCCCTCCTGGCTGCCAACAGACCCACACTCTGGATTCTAAGGCCCACCTTCCCAATTCCTACTGGTTCTGTCCTGCTGAGGTCTAGGCAAAATCTAGACAGACGGAGACCTGTGACTCTGGGATGGGAGCCAAACCCACCATTTCCTTGAAGCTTGACAGGCACCACCTTTTTAGGAGAGGTGCAATCGCCCCATCCTCCTTACTCCATTAGAGGCTCTTTGAGTAACAGAGCCTAATAGGCAGCCAGCAGGTAGAGGCAACCAGAGATGAATATCGGAGTACCTTGGGACTTTTGCTGCCTGCTCCTGGGCCCAGTGCTGGTAAAAGCTAGCTTTGATGTGCAGCTTGGTTCTTCCCAAACACATCTAAGCTCAGCAGAGGTTGTCACAAACTGTGGATCACTTCCAGCACCAAACAAGTTGCTGAGGGCCAGTCACAGGTAGAGTGTTACAGTGGCCTGCACCAGGTTCCCTCTTAAGAGTCCCAGTACCGGCAAACCCAGTGGCCAGCTTTAGACAATATCAGAGCAGGATCTAATTAGCTTTACAAGCAGCATATCCAAAGGGAGAGCGCATCAGACACCAAAACTCACTGAGGCAAACTCTGCTTTCTATGCTCAGCACCTGCACAGTGCTCACACACATTGGTCCAGGTACGGCCTCATTGTCAGCCAATCTGAGGGTCAATTCCATGCACAACTAGATTGCTAACAGATTTCAAGACTCAGTTACAACTGGAGGGCCCACATAATGCACACAAGGGACATTCTTGGAGCACACAGCTAAAGTGATCAAAGAGACTACACAGCTGAACCCAACAGAACACCTACTACATAAGGCCATCCAACAAAGGCTGAAGATCACAGTAGATCTATCTAATACATAGAAACAAACACAAAGAGGCAGTCAAAATGGGGAGACAAAGAAACAGCCCCTAAATGACAGAAGAAATCTCCTGAAAAAGAGCTAACTAAAATGAAAATAAGCAGTATATCAGATATAGAGTTCAAAGTAATGGTTTTATGAATGTTCAAGGAACAAAGTGAGAACATCAACAGAAATAGCAAGGATATAAAATGGAATAGAAACCATAAAAAGGAACCAGTCAGAAATGAAGAATATAATATCCAACATCAAGAATACACCAGAAGGGTCCTGGCAGGTTGGCTCAGCGGTAGAGTGTCGGCCCAACCTGTAGAAGTCCCGGGTTCGATTCCCAGCCAGGGCACACAGGAGAAACGCCCTTCTGCTTCTCCACACTTCCCCTTCTCCTTTCTCTCTGTGTCTTCCCCTCCCACAGCCAAGGCTCCACTGGAGCAAAGTTGGCTAGAGAACGGCTCCATGGCCTCCGCCTCAGGTGATAGAATGACTCTGACTGCAAAGGAGCAACGCCCCAGAGGGGCTGAGCATCACCCCCTGGTGGGCATGCTGGGTGGATCCTGGTCAGGCTCATGCTGAAGTCTGTCTCTCTGCCCCCCCAGCCCCCACTTCTCACTTCGGAAAAATACAAAAAAAAAAAAAAATTGGAAGGAATACACAGTAGGTTGGATGAAGCAGAGGATCGAATAAGTAATTTGCAAGACAAGGTAGAGAAAGAACACCCAATCAGAGCAGCAAAAAGAAAAAAAAAGAATTGAAAAGAACAAGGATAGTTTAAGGGACTTTTGGAATAGCAAAAAACATAACAACTGTATCATAGGGGCACTAGAGGAGAAGAGAGAGAACAAGGGATCAAGAACCTATTTGAAGAAATGACAAAATATTTCTCTAACCTGGTGAATAAAAAGGACACACAGTCCAGGAAGCAGAGAGAGTCTCAAACAAATGAACCCAAAGAAGGCCACAGTCATTCACAATTAAAAGGACAAAGGTTAAAGACAAAGAGAGAATCTTAAAAGCAGCAAGAGAAAAGCAGTTACAATAGTTACCTACAAGGAAGCTCTCATAAGACTGTCAGCTGATTTCTCAATGGAATCACTTCAAGCCAAAAGGGATTGGTATAAAATATTCAAAATGATGAAAAGCAAAGACCTAGCACTGAGAGTATTTTACTCAGCAAAGCTATCATTTAAAATTGAAAGAGAAACAAAGAGCTTCCCAGCCAGAAAAAAATAAAAAGAAAAGATACAGTATTTCATTACCAGCAAACCAGATTTACAAGATATATTAAAGGACCTGCTTTAATAGGAAGAAGAAATAAATACAGAGAAACAGAGTTAAAAGAACAAAATGGCAATAAATGCATGCCTACCAATAATCACTTTAAATGTAAATGGCTTAAATGCTCCAATCAGAAGACATATGTAGCTGAATGGATAAGAAAGCAAGAAGCATAATTGTGCTGTCTACAAAAGGCCCACCTGAAAACAAAAGATACACACAGACTAAAAGTAAAGGGATGGAAAATATATTTCATGCAATTCTTGGTTGCGACACCCTAGTTGTTTATTGACTGCTTTCGCATATGTGTCTTGATAGGGCGGGGCTGGGGCTCCAGCTGAGTCAGTGACCCCTTGCTCAAGCCAGTGACCTTTGGGGTCAAGCGAGCGACCATGGGGTCACGTCTATGATCTCATGTTTAAGCCAGTGACCCCTTGCTCAAGCTAGTGAGCCCACGCTTAAGCCACAACCTCAAGGTTTCAAACCTGGGTCCTCTGCATCCCAGGCCAACACTCTATCCACTGTGCCACCATCTGGTTAGGTTAGTAATTCTTTCTTTTAGAATTTATCCTATCGATGTAGTTCTTGCTCATGTATAAAATTGCTTTTGTGCAAGTATATTTATGTAACATTCTTTATAATGGAAAATACTGAACATAACCGAAATGTTCACATATATAGACCTGGCTAAATAAATTATAACACATTTCTATAGTGAACTCCTACACAAATATTATAAAAAATAAATCAGAACTAATTTACATAGATATTGTGATAGAGGAGTATAGTGGTTGAGAGCAAAGGCTTTAGGGCCAAACAGTCACAATTTGAACCCAGCTCTCTTTCACTTACTTATAAGAGTTATGTAATCTTTAAGTTCCTGTCTCCTCATCTGTAAATGGGGATAAGACAATATATATTTAAAAAATAGCTTTGATAATTAAATGTATTTTTAACATGTAAAGACCTTCAGAGAGTACCTGGCACATAGTAAGTATTCTATAAATAAATGCTATTCTTATTCTCTACAAAATGATGACTTGTTAGGTGAAAAAAAGAGCAAGGGTGTAAATTGAGATATATAGTATTACAATAAATATTAATGTTTCAAAAAAGGAATATATAAGTGTGCATACTTGCATATGAATGAAATATACCTAAAGAATATATAAGAAACTAGTATGATTGGTTGCATCCAGGAAGAAGAGATGGAAAACCATAGGACAGCACATATACTATTTCATACCTTCTGAATATTGTTCAATGTGCTTTCTTTAAAATAATAAATAATATATTTATTTTTAAAGTGTAATAGAGTAGTTTTAAACTTTGTTTCAAGCTGCATTTTATCAACCTATTTGTCTACAATACACTTTTTGAGGGACACCTCAAAATCATCTGATATTCCAAGAGAACACCATTTTGGAGACATCACTACAGGCTAGAGAGAGTCACTGAAATTTGCAGAACAGAATGACATATTCGGAGCAGAGCTTTGGGATCTATTTCCTTTTTTAATAATGTTCTCTTGTAGACATATTGGGTGACTTATTTTATTGAACATCCAAGTCTGAAATACAGTCACTTAATATCATGAGTAAGCAAGAGAAAATGCATGATAGATGCATGTTTTGAGAATAAAACCAATGACACTAATGCAGCTTTTGTCAGTAACAAAGTATTTGTGATTTCACTAATTCTGTAAATATATCACAGTCCTAGCAGGATATGTTATCCTTCTCCAAATCCAACTTTCTTTTTTTTTTACCAGAGCAGCTCATCTAAGGAACTTAAAATCAGATTACCATTTCCTGTATGTACAGTCTCTCAGTGCAGGCCCTCCCGGGATCTCTCGTCTCCGTCCTTCCTCTCCATCACTGGCTGGCATTCTAGCTGGTATCCTCATTGTACCAGTGAGGTGGCCACCGAGTACAGAAAAGATGAGAATTTTGGCCAAAATCCTATAGGTAATAAATACGTGGTAGAGCCAGGACTGTCCCCAAGCATTCAGTCTTGAGGAACTTATGACTTTAACCACTATAGTACACTCCTGAAGGAAACAGTGGTGTCTTCTGTCATACTCAACATCATACATCAGCTTATGGCCTTCAAGGATCTTCCAAGATGAAAAATTTAATCATTCTTGAGTTATAGAGTATGTTAGTGAGAAGATACCTATTTTCTGTTTAGTTAAAAGTTTTGAACTCTTAAATAACCTTCTGGGTATTTCATTATTTACAATGAAAGTGGCAAAAAATATTGTGCTAGTCCTTAAGTCAGTGTTTTTGACACAGTTATATTATACCTAATGTTCATAGGTTATTCAGGGCATCAGTAATAGAATACATTTTGAAATATTGGATTAAGCAATGTTAGCCCATTATCATTACTACCAGACTTCTCAAAATCTAAAAAATGCTCATATTCACTGTGATTCTTCCAAAGGGGTATTGAATATAAAGTCCTTCTCATAATCACTAATAGCACCCAGACTAGTGTTCTATAGCAAGCAATTTGGAAAATAATTCTCTAACAAAACAATGACAGCTTTTAAAAATGGAAAACAAATGTGCATATTAAAGTGCTATTTTTCCTAATAACCTAGACTGAAGTAATTATTTATCAAGTATTTATTAGGTACAAATTACTATTCTGGACACCTAATGTCACCAGAGCCATGACACGTATACCACCCTATTTAGGTGGCACCAGTATTTGCCTAAATATTAAGAGTCAATCAACTAAGAATTATTTATAGAGTTCATCGTTAGCACAATGCTAGACATTAAAGATACCCTAAGCAAAATTGACATCCTCACTGCCTCAAATAATTTATAGCCTTGTAAAAAATATAGATATTTGATAAATAATTTCAATTAGTGATGTGATTACAAGGGTGAAAAATGCTGCAAAGAGAAATATGGGATGTGATAAAAATATAAAATGGGATCCTTACTTAGTTTGGAGGATCAAGAAATTATTCTCTGAAGAACAGTCATCTCAAGCTGACACTTGATAAATCAGTTGAAATTTGCCAGGAAAGGAAGAGAGAAAAAGATCTTCAGCAGAAGAAATTATGTTTGGGAGGAGCTAGTGAAAGGAGGAAACAAGGCACATTCAACTGGAATAAGTCCGATATGACTTAAGGACACGGAGGAAAAGACAAAGTGATGTCACATGCTGTGTGAATCCAGCCACTCTCCTTTGGATAGATATTGTACGTGCTACAAAGGCAAAGACAAGAGGTGGGTGTCAATGTCCTCCAGATGCTTGGGGGCAATTGTAGAAGTCCAGATGAATCAGAAAGGAAGGAATTTGTACAGAGTGCATAACAAGGATTAGGTCTTGTGCCATGTGCTTCAAATACAGTTACTCATTTAATTCTTACAATGACCCTACATTGGTGGAGTCATTGCTCATTTTATAAATGAGAAAATGGATGATCAGAAAGATTAAGAAAAGGACTTTTCCAAGATTATGTAGCTAGTCAGTGGCAGAGCCAATATTTGCCTTCCAAACTTCTGCTCATAGCAGTTACTTCCTGAGTTAGCGGAAGGAAAACAGAACAGGAATCTACTATAGGTGGGAAGCGGTGGGAAGGAGAGGAGGTGCAGAGATAAGAGACCCTGGGGATGGCTTGTCCATTGAGGATCCATCTGCAAGAAATGAAGAGTCTGTTCTGATCCCTGTGGACTGAGATGTACTGAAATAAAAACAAACAAACAAAAACAGCTGGCTCTGCAAAAGGAAAATACTCTTTCTAGCAAGGAGTTGCTTCATTGGAAAGTCCTTTGAAGCATGTGGGAATTGAAATAAATAGAGTAGAAGGGTGGTTGCTAGGGGTTAGGGAGTACAGGAAATAGGGAGATGTTAGTCTAAGAGTACAGACATTTAGTTATAAGATGAATAAGATCTGAGGATCCCATGTACAGCATTGCTATTATAACTAATAAAATGTATTGTATACTTGAAATTTGCTCAGGAAGACCTTAAATGTTCTCACCAAAAAACAAAAGGTAACTTAGGTGAGGTAATGGACATGCTCATTAACTTGACTGCAATCATTTCACAATGTATATGTATATCAAATCATCATGTTGCAGAATTTAAATATTTATCATTCTATTATAACTCAATTATACCCCAATAAAGCTGGGGGAAGAAATGGCTGATATTATCATTATGTAACTCAGATGCTGGCAAAGGCATGCCTATCTCTTAGAAACCTAGGCAAAATGGACAAAATCCTCCACACAACCTGCCCCATTTCAGATTAAGTCCATATGCCTCTCCGTTGAATTCTCAGAGACCCGGATTTTCAACACGCCTTCATGTTTGAAAGGCTGCATTCAGCACCTGCTGCCTTCCAGTCCATGTCAATAAGAATATGAAATTTATTCCCTTTCTCCACTTCTCTCTTATGTACAAATACACATTTCACATCTACAAACCATTTCATGAATTTGTCCAAGAACACAAAGTAACTGAGAGTTGCTGGAATGGGTCATGACTTAACTGTCTTCCATTGTACTAGTTCAACCTGCTATCCCTCCTCCATTCTCCTCACTGTTTACTTTTATCCCCTTTTCCCCTTTGAAACAAAAGAGAAAATTTGTCACCTCTGCTCAGGTATGATTCAATACCCTCAGAGCTTCACTATTCATCCCAAGAAGTTTACGAAATAATATCTTCCAAACAAACACAAAGCTCCAATGAATGTAATTAAGGTAAATAAGATTTTCTTTATGTCCTCAAAATTACTATTATTATATTCTATTATTTATTGAGCACAGATTTTGTGCCAAGCATTGTGCCAAATAGTTTAAAAGCATTATTGCTTTTAATCCTCACAAAAGTACAATGACAAACTATTGTTTTATCTCTAGCTTACCTCTTAGAAAATTGTGCCTTAGAAATGTTCAATAACTTCCACAAAGTCACAAAGCTAGGGAATGGTGTCCTGGAGGTACTTTCTCCACCAGCATACTTCACTTCTCAGTCTTATAGACAGACTCAAACAGTGAGAGGATGGTCAAGGACAGAAAAGGAGATGCCTAAAATCCTAGCAAAGTAAAATAAGCTAAATTTCTAGGCAGGATGTGTAGTTTTCAAAAAATCTTTTGTTGAGTTCTTAGGTTGGGATGATTGATCTCCTGCATGACCATTTCCTAAATTGCATGTCACCCAGTTGAAATGTATAGTTTGATGGGTCCACAGAAGAGGGGGTGTGGGGAAGGGGAGAAGAAAAACGATTTAAAGAAGCACAAAATTTAATTAAGGAAAACAGATCAATTAAGACTAAATGGTGATATAAAACATTAAGGTAAAACATGTATTAGTGTGATATTTGCATTTTTATGAAGTATGAATCACAAAGAAATAATATATGCAGCTAAATTTCAGTTAACTCCCTTTTAAAAGTCTTGTTACCATGGCAATGCCAAGAATGAGTTTTCACAGGATATGAGATATGGATTTTTCTTATTTCTTAAAAGCAGTTTAAATAAAAACTACCATAGCATAGCCTCTTTTTATTTCTCTTATATGACCAGGGGCCACTGAAAATAAGAAGCACTTAGACACCTATTCCAAAAATTATACAGAAGAAAACATATTAAAAGATGAACTGGTTTTTCTTGTTATATTTCTTTTATTTTTTAGTCTCTGTATATTTTAAATAGATTCATTCAGAAACCAATGCCAAGGAATACATTCTAATTGTAAGAGAAACAAAGGAGACTATAGTCTTCTTGGCATTCTCTATAATCCTACCTCTGCTGGTTCAGTTAGGAAGGTTTTAATAACAACTACTCTCATTACTGAGATCAGTTAAAATTCCACTCTAAGGCTATCTTTAACACCAGCAACTAAATGGTTCACCTTCTGAATTCCAGAGCTAAGAAAAGTTGCCCTAGTCTCTAACGAGTAATAGGGGATTGAGGTTTCTAGGCTACAAAAATCCTGTTGTGGCAAAAAAGGCAGAAACCTAACTCTAAAATCAATACTGTATTACTCTCTCCATAGGCAAGAGCTGCTGGGTCAAGGGAATCATGAAAAATTCATAGTGGAGTTGGCCAAGTCATCCATAAGACAGAGAAAATGATGCTGTATTTAAAGATCCCCTGAGCAATCGAAAGCACTTTATAGATTTCACTGTGGATAAGTGCTGGTGCGCTTCATCTGGGTGCATTAATGCTGCGGCAATCTTATTTCTGACAATCAATGAGGATGTTTTGATCTATATTTACTGGGTTCTATTTATGATAATTCTTATCCTCTTAACAGTGCTTGGGTGGTAGTAGTCACAAGGACAAACCCTGAAGCTGCCTCAGTCTTCAAGTTTCCCCTCGACAGGGCCCGTCCTGCTTCAGTCTGCTCTCCACACTTCCCACGGCAGCAAATGTTTGAATGTTAGACTCCTTACAAAGGTAATGTCATTCTCATTACAGCCCTGCATATTAAGTCTTATATTAATATGATTATTATCATTCAGGAAATAAAATTCAAAGAGGTAAAGTGAGAATTCGAGATCACACAAAAAGTAAAAACATGAATCAGGATTCTAGCCCAGATATTTCTCAAACCAAAGCCCTCCTACCTCCAAGAATTCAGAAAGCAAGTTTCCTTATCACATAGGGCCTTAGTACACGTTCTATACCCCTTCATTTAAAAGGTTTAACCATACCTAGTAATCCACTATATTCACGGCATCACAGCAGGCAAGGCTCTGTGTAGGCCCAGGTGGGCCTATTGTCTCTGACCCTTCTGGTCCATCTCACACTCTCTTACTCTCTTCTGTTTCCCATGAGCTACCTATATGCTAAATTCAAAATTCCTTAGCCTTAAATCATACTCATGCTTCAAAATACAGTTCAAGTTATACTCTATGATATTCATTTAAATAGGTCATTGAGATTATTATGAACTTTCCCTGATATGCCAACACTCCCTTGTCTTCGACAGCCACCATGCCCTTGAAGAGGCTGAAGAATTGCAATTGTTCTTGCTGTCAGGCTGCCCCAACTCCTCCCAATCTGACACCCAAGAACCAGCTTTATTTCACTAAATTATTGATTTGTTTTTCAATATGTTGCTATTTAGGATAAAGCCAGAATTCAAGCCTCAGTTTTCCTTCACATTTTATTTTTATTTCAAAGCATTTTATTATTATTTTAATAGACATTTTTTGAAGTAGTTTTAGGTTCACAGCAAAATTGAGAGGAAAAAACAGATTTCCCATATAAACCCAACCCCTACAAACACAGAGCCTCTCCCATTATCAGCATCTCCCACCAGAGTAGTGTAGTACATGCTACGCATTTGAACAAATGTATAATAATGTGTCCACCATTACGATACCATACAAATCTTCTATGTTCTGCCTATTCAACCCTCTCTCTGCCTCACCCAACAGTTGGTGACCACTGATCTGTTAACTGTCTCCATAGTTTTGCCTTTGCTAGAATGTCATATAATATAATTGGAACTATACAGTATGCAGGCCTTTCAGATTAGTTTCATTCACATAGTAATACAGTATGCATTTAAGTTTCCTTCATGGTTTTTTTTTTTTATGTTTCCTTCATGGTTTTTAATGGGTTAATAGCTCATTTCTTTACAGCACTAAATCATATTCCATTGTCTAGAATATTACGCTTTATCCATTCACTTCTAAAGGACATGTTGGTGGCTTCCAAGTTTGGGTAATTATAAATAAAGATGCTATAAATATCTGGGTTCAGGATTTCATTTGGATATAAATGTTCCACTCATTTGTGTATACATAAAGGAGCATGACTGCAGGACTCTAAGGTAAAAACACATTTAGTTTTCTAGAAAACCACCAACTACCTTCCGAAGTGGCTATATCACTTTCCATTCCCTCCAGCAGCAAAAGAGAGTTCCTTTTGTTCCAGATCCCCACCATAACTTAGTGTTAGTGCTCTGGATTTGGCCATTTTAATAGGTATCTAGTGGTATTTCATCTTTGTATTAATTTACATTTTTTGATGACATATGATGTGGAGCATCTTTTCATATGCTTATTTGCCATCTTTATATTGTCTTTGGTGAGATGTCAGTTCAATTCCTTCATTTTTTAATTGGGTTGTGTGTTTTCTTACTGTTGCGTTTTAAAAGTTCTTTATTTATTTTGGATAACATTCCTTTATCAGATGTTTTTTGCAAATATTTTCTCCCAAACTGTAGCTTGTCTTTTCTTTCTCTTGTCAGTGTCTTTCACAGAGCAGAAATATTTAATTTTAATGAAGTCATACAGCTTTTTCATTCTTTCCTCTCCTCACAGATTGTACCTTCAGTGTTGTAACTAAAATGTTCATTCCCAAACCCAAAGTCTTTTTATTTTTCTCCTATGTTATCTTCTAAAATTTCATAATTTTCCATTTTATATGTAGGTCTATTAGTCATTTTAATTTTTTTGAAAGTTCTGTGTCTAGATTCATTTTTTAATGTAGATGTGCAGTTACTTCAGCATCATTTGTTGAAGAGATTATCTTTGTTCCACGCTGACTGTATTTGTGTTTCAATTTCTAGGACCTATTCTGTTTCATTTATCTGTTTGTTTATTCTTTTACCAATACCACACTATCATAACGACTTCATAGTAAACCTTGAAGTCGGGCAGTATCAGTCCCCCAACTTTCTAGTTACCCTTCAATATTATGTTGGTTCTTTTGTCTTTGGTCTCACTATAAAAATTTTGAAATCACTCTGTTGATATCCAGAAAATAACTTGCTGGGATTTTAATTGTGTTTACACAGAATCTGCAGATCAAGCTGGAAATAACTGACACCTTGAAAATATTAAGTCTTCTTAACCATGACTATAGAATCTCTTTCCATTTATTTAGTTTTTTATTTGTTTCTTTGGAGTTTTATAGTTTTCTTCATATAGCTCTTGTACATATTTTATTAGATTTATACCTTAGTACTAAATCTTTCAGAATGATAATGTAATTAGGATTATTTTTTTTAATTCAAATTTCACTTCTTCATTGTTGGGATTCTTTCACATTTTTATTTCCTCTTTTCTACTGTGTTAAGGCAGTAAAAACAAAACAAAACAAAATAACCCTCTTTATTTGTTCCAGATAGTTAGGTCACAAAGTCCCCAAAATTAGCCCTGTGCATTCATGAGCATTCCTTGACAAGCACCATTCTCTTCACCTGGGGTTTACTGCCCTTGGTCTTATGAGTACCTTTTAAAACTTCATTGGAAACTTACCTCTTCTACAAGGCACTTTCTAGCCTTGTCTGGCTTGGTCATCACTCACCCTCCTATAAGTCTACCATATCACTTTCAGCCCTTAACGATACTCTGCCTTTAATATGTTCTACTTTCCTGTGTGTCTTTGATCTATAGCAAGGCTATGGTCTCCTCAGAGTTAAGATTAGCTGGATCGCATGCATCTCTAAGGCTACAGAACTGCCAGAAACTGTTCCACATCTGTTTACATTCAGATATCATTTAGTTTGACTTCTTCAGCCCAGCTGGCATTGCTCTTTTCTAAATGCCCTTGGCATTTTGGGAATTTAGCACAATCTTTTATTGCTCATAATTAATATCTTGAACAAAAGACCAATTAAACCAGCAATCTCTAGAAAAGTCTTTATAAAAACCAGTAGTCACTGTGGTTGAATTACATGGGAGACTACATACCCTCAAATATTTAGAAAATATCTTGGTTAGATTTATTCATTTGACAAATGCCTTTTATATGCCAGGTTCAGTCTTAGGCAGTGAAGCTGATAGAAAGTTCAGAAAAGTATTCCCACGTCTCCAGGGGATCACAGCCTAATGAGAAAGTTTCAAAAGATATATAGGAACTGCTTCTTAAAAGAGTAGCAGGAGTTCACTAGTTAGTGAAAGAAAAGGGGAGGAATCAACATAAACACAGATGTGGAGTTTGCAGGGCATTCTAGTGCACTGCCCATATTCTTCAATAGAGAATTTCTTTTAAAAAAGTTTCTCACTACATATTTTCCCATCCTATTTTGAATATTTTGTTTTAATTATATAAAAGAAATTAATTAGAAATTCACTGGCACCAGACATTCATCATCTAAAACAAGCCATTTTATAAGCTCTTAGTCTTCTTTGCAATGGGGGAAAATAGGAGGCCCAGAGAGCCTAGAGAGGTTGTTAGGTGAGACTCAAACTTCATTGGAAAAAGGCTGCATTGTTGCCAGACCCATCTGGGCCACAACCTGCTGTGGCACACTGACAGGCTTAATCTTACAAATTACTTTAAAATACCCAGTCAATGGCACCACCACAGCAGAAGGCATTCTGGATCATAAAGGGAGCAAAACATAAAGAGCATGGGAGATTTTCACACTGGGCTCCTTTAAGATGCTGTGCCTTTTGACATCTGTTTGTCAATGGCTTGGCCGAACTGCTAATCTGGTGACTATGTTATTATCACTAAATGCATCTAGTGGCCTGAACAATAACTTAAAAAATAGGATTCTTTTGTGTGTTTTTTAAAAATAATAATGTAATAAAGATAATCAAAACTACTATTTATTGAAAATTTACAATGTAATGTGCTCTTAATATGTATTATTATCACAAGAACTCTGCAACGTAGATAATTCTTAGCACAAACATACCCATCTCTGCCACACTCTCCATTTTACAAATATGGAATCTGAATTTTAAAGGGCAAGACTAACAGTTAATTGCCAGCGGTCACACAGCTAGTAAGTGGCAGACCCAAATTTGAGCCCAAGCCTCGTAAGCACTGATGCTGCTGTTATGTCTCCTATACTACTCTAACTCTGATGAAGTGTTCCTATGTTGCCCAATGTTGAAATAAGTCCATATGTCCATATGTAACCAGGGCTACACAATCAAGGATAAGAGCCATGCACAAGCTCAAGAAGGAATGAGTTATTTCTAACACCAAAGTCTATATCAGATCCAGGTAGCAATTCTGAAAGAAACTAAGCACAAATGTGTCAGTTTCCTTTCTGTGTTTCTCTGTTATGATCATTCTTAAATTTCTATCATTATATTTTTATGGAGAAAAGTAGTCATTGAGAAGAAATAAAAATTACAAAAAAAATAATAATAATGAAGAGAGATGAGACAAAAATAAAAATAACAGTCAACTCATCAAAAAGGAAGTTGGAGAAGAAAGAAAGGGATATAGATAAATGGCTAACCAATTACTTAAAATTATATAAATGCAGTATATATAAGCCAAAAAATAATGTATTCAAGAACCAAAATAAGTCCGTTATGGTATAACAGAAATGAAGAGGATTAACCTGAGTTTGAGTCATATTTTACCATTATGTAATTCTATAGCTTAGATAATTAATTTCTCTGTACCTTTACTTCAATTATGAAAGAAGATAAATAATATATTCTTCCTTTAAAGGGTTATGAGGATTAAATATAATAGCAAAAGTAAAGTTTTATAAATTCTAAAAATATACAATTTTCAGTAAATTTTAGTATTTATCTATGACCCATTTCCCTGCGAAATTTAGAGTAGATTCAGAAAGGCATGCCATTTAGAGTGAAATAACTATAAAACAGATTCAAACAACATACAAATAAACACATGCATTAGAAAATAAAAAGTAAAATAGGATAAAGAGGGTTAGAAAACAAGAAAAAGGGGGGGGGATAGCTCACATTTATTGGGACCTTATTTAGTGCCCGTAACTTTAAAAAAATGATCTTACTTAGAAAGGAAAGAGATTGGTGAAATTATATACACATAACATGGTGTTATAGAGAGCAGAAAAGCAAATCCTGGAGGGAAGGGGGGAGGGCGTTGCAGGGAGGGGGCAAAGGGGATGTTGAGGGGAACACAGGGGAGGGGGGATGCATTCGGGGGGACACTAGAATCTATGTAAACACAATAAATTAAAATTTTAAAAAATGATCTTACTTAATAGCCAATACCTTTGCACTAATAAGTGTTATTTCCTCTTTTTCTACAGAGAAGTAAACTAAAGTTCAAAAAACAAGAATTTACCCAAAGTCACACAATTATATAGTGTTGTTGTTCTAATTCAGACTCAGATTTCTCAGTCTCTATTTGAGAGACATTAAGACTTGGGTTGAGTCCTGAGGTGAGAGCAGGACTGGCACAACACGGCATGGAAATAAGCCAAAACCACACCAAAACCTTGTCTGGCATATCATTCAAGGTCTGGCTGGAAACAGACGGTGAACTCAGACAAGGTCAACAAGGACGGTTTGATAAAGGAACAATTCACAAGGGTGTGAACAGAGTCAGGGATAATGAAATACCCCAGCTCTAGCAAGAGCAGAAAGCTGTTCCCTTTCTCCAGTGGAGTTGAGGGTTACCTGAGGCTCTCTAGGTATGTAGGATCATGGGGAGAGAGTGGTTGCCAAAACATGGAAAATGTAAAGGCAGCTTTAAAGGAAAAATAAATATTCTAAACATACTCTCCTCAGACTTTGTGATTTCTGCCAGTGTCTCTCATTGGCACTGCACTGCCAGCCAGACTATAAGAAAGCATGCTGATTAAGTTCATAAAGGTCTGCCTCTTAAGATTCTAAGCAGGGTGGAAAAAAATAGAGAGTGAATCTAAAGAAGCAGATGAAAAATCATCCAGAACACTAGTGGAATGGCCCAGTGGATTTTTAGGTATCAGCCATATTGTTAGAGGTGGACTCTTGCTATTACCAAAGACTCTGCCTACAGAATAGTACTCTATACTGAGATCAATAAACCTGGGTAAGGAGTAGATGTGGGGTTTCAAGTAGAAAAAGAAAGTATGCTTCACCTCCAAAGTCTGGATTTGAACTTGCTTTTGACCTAATTTCCCAGAAAATACTTTTTAAAATCCAATATATTGGATCATCTCAAACAGTTCAATATAATGATCATTTTACCAATTACTTTCCAATATTTTATAAATGATTTTTCATTATCACTGCATGGAGAAGGATGTCAGAAAAAGCATTATTTCTTATAAGGTAAACGATCTTATAAAGTGCTATGCAAAATAAGAATTTATGATTTGGTAAACTCACTTCAATATTCTTAACACCTTTGGAAATTTTGCAAATCTATGGTATCTCTTTGTACGGGTGTGTGTGTGTGTGTGTGTGTGTGTGTGTGTGTGTTTTGTAGGTGGCAATCAAATCCATTCATTTAAATTTAGTGTACACCAGTTTGAAAGGCTTTATGCTAGGTAATAGAGAGATATAGATATTAAGAATATAGTCTCTGCAAGAATCTCATACTCAAGCAAAAGTTATTGTTTTTGTCTTGTTCCCATAAGTAAAATACTCGTATAGGAAAAGAACTAAAGCTTATTTCTATTGTTATTTTCACAGCATTTACTAGTTGAAAAAAATCATACCACATAGGAAGGAGATAGGCAATGACAGTTTTTATTAAATGAGTAAAAAATGACTTAGAATAACAATAGGCGATGAATGGAAAATATTGCTATACAGTTTAAAGCTTCTCTTCATTCATGCTTTCTTTCTAATTAGAACCCCTCTCTTTGGTATGATCTAGACTAACTGCCACTCATTTTGTTAAGTGATCTTTGTAGTGAAGTACAGATTACATACAGAGAAGTCACAAATTGCAAATGCATATCTTGATAATTATTTTTGAAACCAGTACACTTGTATATGCAGTCCTCAGAACAAGAAACAGAATAAAAACCAACACTCAAAAAACTGCTTTCTATATATTACCCACATTCCAAGGGTAACCAGTATTCTGATTATTTTTTACTAGAGGTTATTTTTACGTGCTTTTAACTTTACATGAATGGAATCGTATGGTGTGTAGCATTTTGTGTCTATATCTTTTCTCTCAACATTATTTTTGTCAGATTCTTCCATGTTGTTATATGTAGTTATAGTTTCCTTGTTCTCAATGCTATGTTGTTTTCCAAGATATTTATAGTCATTGGAATAATCCCCAAAATTTTATTATTATAAATCATGCCACCAGGGTTATTTTATATGTCTTCTTGGGACTGAAAAATTGGCATTATGTATTAGAGCCAAAGATATATCGGCTCTAATAGTATTCTTATAGTATCTTTCCCTAAGTGTTTGGACAATTTACACTCCCACCAACAGTGTACAGAGTTCCAGTCCAAATCATTTTTAAAGATTCAGGTTAAGCTTAATTATTTCCTTTTGGGCGTATTTCCTGGTCACACCATCACCTGTGTTTCTGCACTCTACTCCTGTGTTTGCATACCTCTTTTATATAACTGATTTGTGTTATTATTTTTTCTGTCTTCACCTCTAATATACAAGTGTCTTAAAAGCAGAATGTATATCTTATTAATAAACTGCTCACAAAAATTAGGGGATCAGCGAACGTGCAGATACTCCAGTACTTTCAGCCTTTTGTATATAGTGCATTTTCACTAATAAAATAAAAGTTGGTTTTGTATCTCATTTGCACAATACAACAACTTTCTTTGACGTGCCGTTTGCTTTTCTGATGTTCTTGTTTAATAAAAAAAATTCAAATGCTTTTTTAATCACTTCATATTCATTTTGAAATATCCCTTAATTGTTGTGAGCAGTATATTAGCTCTCCTAATAGGTCCTCCTACAGAATGAGCAATCAGAGAATATTTGTTGAATAAATGAATAAATTACATTATTTCATCTTACTCACTTGTTTTTATATAATAAAATTGAAATCTAGATATGTTAAGTGCCTTAGGAAAAGCAGCCCCACCTGATACATCAGAAGCACAGTGGCATAGCATAGCTAGAGTTAGAGTCCTAGTCTCATGCCTTCTAATCCATTGTTCTTTCCACCACATTATTCTGCTTCCTTCAAAATCTTATTTTCACAATAAGCCTATAAGGAAGTTTGGCTGCAATTCTCTCGTTCAAAGGAGAAGTCAAAAGAGGTAGTATAAATCTCCTGACAGCTGATGATAAGGTTATGGAACTTGTTTATATGCTGCAACATAAAACCCGGTCAGAAAAGAAACTGTACTTTAAGACAAACAAATATGCAAAGGAAAAAATGGCTAAGCATGAGAGAGCGCTAGGGGAAAAAAAAAAACAAACTCTTAAATCCATAGATCCATATATTCCAAAATGTTGGCAATAGTCTCAATTTATAAGCTCCATAAAATGCTCTGAATTATTGGATGGTGCAGTATCTGACTTTAGAGGATTATATAGAGATGTGAAGAGATGAGACAGCTGCCAGATATGCCCTGACAGTTTGTAGTTATGGCCTGATATTAGAGAAATCTGCCAAATAATATTTTAGTACAGAGATTTATGTTGAATTTTATCAAGCGTCAAAGCAAATACGCTGAGAAAGAAATGGATAAAACAAGAGTCAGGCAGAGCAGAATGAACACAAAGGATCAGTACAATTTGAAAGGAAAGAGCACTTAGATCACCTGGCTTCTCTCTGACATATCTGGTACCAAATTCATTCTGTTTTCCTTCATCAATTGTTTGACTCCCTTCCCTAAACTACTATGGCCATCACGATCTAAGCCATAGCATTAAACGTTTCATTTAAAAATTTTTCTATTCTTCCTTAGTTTTTACTTATGTCCATTTCAGCTTAAATAAATCACAAACTTCTGTGGGGTAAGGGAGTCGGAAAAGCTTAGGTACTAACTCTGACTCTGTATGTACTAGCTATGTAACTTCTGTTTTTCATCAGTAAAATGAAATGGTGTCACCTATCAAGGCAGATTTGGAGCTTATATTAGATAATACATGTAATAGATATAAGACACCTAGCATTGTGATTGGCAGAGTAAGCACTGACACTGGGGAACAAAATTTTGGTTGCATCAACAAAACCACTTGTTCTTACCTAATTAGAGAGTGCTGATCTCAAATCTGACATTAGTTTTTTGCTGTAAGCTACAGGATTTCTTGCAATTCAAGATTTTAGGTTTTCATCTTATTGTAAAATTTTCAATGTTTAGTTTAACATAATGAAGTAGAATGTATTTGTGAAAATATAATAATTTATATAATGCAGTAATTATGCTAATAAACTAAAAGATACGATTGCATCGGAATTTGTCTACAATTTCTAAATAGAACATATTAAAACACTTATTTTAATCATAAAATTTGCGCAAAACTTATTTAAATTCTATTCAGGCAAAAATTTGCGTGTGTAGCTTTTGCGTTTGTGTACTTGTTGAAAACAATCTCGTTTGATGCTCCAGCTGTGGTCTACTCATCACTAACAGCTCCAACATTTTTGGGAAACTTATCAAGGCGACTGTTCAGGAGGTGAATACTAACGCTCATGTTACATCCAATGTCACGGAAAGCCAACAGCATCCTTTGAACCAGAAGTTTATAGTTTTCTGCTTTTTTGTTGCCAAAATAGTGCTTTGTAACTGCTGCAAAAGACTGCCATGCTGCATTCTCCTCCTTAGTCATCTTCCTGGAAAATTCCTTGTCATATATGAGGGTTCAAATTTGAGGTCCATCGAATACACCTGCTTTTATCTTCTGGAAAGACAAGGCAGGAAAAGTAGATATAATATGTTGAAAGCATTCACTTTCTCTATTCAAAGCATGAACAAACTGCTTCATTAAGCCAAGTTTGATGTAAAGTGGGGGGGAAAATGATTCTGTCTTGATTAACTACAGGTTCATTTACAATATTTTGCAGCCCAACTCCCAGAGCTTCACGCTTAGGCCACTCCTTCTGTGTCCAGTATTTCTCCTGAGCTCAGTTGTCCCACAAACTAAAAAAGTAAGGATACTTTGTTAAACCTCTCTATTGTCCTAGCAGGAAATTGATCATTTTAAGATCCACACAAATGCTCCTCATACTTCAGTAAGTCGAGGACAATTTTTATGTCATTATAATCTTCTCGCAGATGAATTGAATAGCCAATTGGAACTGCTGCACGAACATTACTGTTGTGTAGGAGAATACATTTCAGACATCATTTAGAGCTGTCAAGAAATAGCCGCCATTCTGTTGGACTGTTAGTGGTAACACCCAGCTGGCTAGGAAAACTACTGATATCATGACAGTAAACAAAGTGTTTGTCTTTGGAAAAAAAGTCCACAAAAATTTGTTCACGCTTCCTGAAATAGGATACTTTGGCTAACCGGTGAAGTACATTCTTTTCTTGAAGCCTGGAGTCTCTTAACTCAGCTGCTTTCTTTGATAGGCTCAAATCTATTACTAAGTCATTCAATTCTGGTTGGCTAAACTGCTGAAGGGTTAATGACTGCTTGGCATCAGAAGAAGACCCTTCAGATTCTACCATTCCTCATGCATCTTATCAAAATACACTTGATCACCATGTTTACTTTCTTCATCATTAGAAGAAGAAATAAAACCATTGAAAACTGGAACCGGGAGTGTCTCAGAGTGTGGGATAGGTCTTATTGCTGAAAGAATATTAGGATATGTGATCATATGCCATTTTCTCTTGCTGATGCCCTTTGTATGGATCAGACAGAAATAACAGTCACTGCTGTGGTCCTTAGGTTCATGCCAAACAATGAGAATACCAAAAAACATTCCTTTGTGTTTTCCTTTTGTCTAGTCACGAAACATTTCCTCACAATTATGACAAAAAATATCAGGAGCCCAATTCTTGTCTTGATTGCCAAGGGGAACTTGAAAATAGGCAATATATGCATGTGTCACAAATGATGAAATATTATGCCTTTGACGTTGAAGTGTCTAACAGCCACATATATAACAGAAGGTGTCAGGACTATTCTTACATTTATGCCTACTCGAAGAAGCCATGATTCAATCTTAAAACAAAATAAGAGGGTGTTTTTATCAGATAATAATCTTTTTACATTTAAAAACTACAGTTATGTAAAAGTGATGTTTGTAAACATAAATTGCCTTGTGATTATGTTCAATCCAAGAGTTGTTGCCCTTTAACTTCAGTTTAAAAACCAATGTATGCCATTAACTGTAACAAAAAGAAATTAAAATTGCATAAAAACTGGAGCATAAAACTGGATTTCAGATTTGGAATCAGCGCTGCAGACATATATAGAAACAGTTCTAAAACTTCATGCAACAGAAAATTAAAAACAGAATTATTCCCCAGTGTTATTAAATGTAAGGGTTGTGTTTTTTTTTTTTTTTTTTTTTTGTCTCACTCCTCTCCACCCTCTGTTAAATCAAGAATTTTAGAAGATATAAGAATTTCTTGAAAAGGTGATCCTCTTTCCTAGACTATTCAAAGATGAAGACATGGCTCATTTTAGATAGTTCTGGAATTAAAGCAATTTTTGGCAGATATTTATATCCTTGTAGATGAAAGGAGTATTATCTTCTTATAGATTGCAGGAGGCCTGGTGAGGATCCCAAAGGATCTTGCCAAAATTTTCTGAGTATGTCCAGGTATTATATGTGTATTACTGGAACCCCAAGGACCATAAATAATTTCATCCAAAAACTTAGGAAGCTAATAGTTCATTATGACCATGACTCTGGAGAGCTGAGCTTTCAAAAAAAAAGAGAATCTATGTCTTCTATTTCATTGCCTAAAGATTACTACTGCAAAACGAACAATCTTAGAAGAACTTACTCATAGTGGCCCGATAACATCCTGCTATTTGAAGCAGGGTGTTTGGCTGGGACAATTCATACGTCCAAGATCACTGCAGGAGAACCTAAGTACAAGGTAAAGGTAAAGGTAATTATTTAAGACAGCCCCAGAGAATGAATAGCAAGAATAAGAATATCAGCAGAGATAGAAACTTGCAAAGTCAGGGAACTCAAACATCCTCTTCTCAGTGTTCACCCAGAGGATAACACCCACCAGCTGATAGTGATGTACTATGTAACTACTGGGTAGAACTGCCATTTATTAACTACTTTCTATATTACAGACACCAACAAAGTAACATATGTACATTATCTCATTTAATTCACATTGCAATCCCATATAACAAGCATGATTTGTAAGTGAAGTAAAAATGTATGCAATGTCATGCCCAAGGTTGCACTGTTTCTCATAGGCTATAAAGATAATAAAGCCAGTATTACCACATGTGTATCTCAGAATACAGTTGTGCTATTTCAAAAATATCAGCTTGAAAAAACAATCAGGTGATCTACCACATATCTAAATGCAAAAGAACCCCATTTTGAAATATAATACAGCTTTAGCATAGAATCAGAATAGCAGAAAATGTTCTACATATGTTCTATAATGCCAGTATTAAGTGTTCAGTCATGAGCCTTTACTGAGGACCTATTTGGTTGTGTTAATTTGAGCATGCAAAGAAAACACCAAAATAAAATTAGACATGCAAGAGATTTATTGAGGGAAGTTCCTGCAAATGCTAAAGGGAAGAATAAGAGGTACAGAGAGCCTTTAAATTGCAAAGCAGGTCTGACACGGAGATGGGGAAGGACGGAGGATTGGGTAGCAAGATTCTCAGACTGCAGCATAGTTCTGAGAAATGAATGAAGACTAGTGTCTTGGTGTGCTCAGTCACCGGATGGCAGCAGTCTGAGGAAAAGTAAGACCACAGTGTGAACACAGTGATGGGTCCAGATAGGCAGCAGTTGGGGCTTTCAATCAAGATTGTACCTATATGGTAGGAGATATGACTAGCACCTTTCCACAGCTACACAGTACATAAAACTGCTGGGCCTCACTGATCTACTTGTCCATACAGGTTCATGGAGCAGCTCCTCTAAGTCCTTGTTGAGAAGAACAGAAGAGAAAGTTTAGTAAGATAAACTACTTCTTTCATCACTACCGTTGGGGCCTTAACTGGTATTCATCTCCTCCTTCCTCCACTAGTCATTCTAAATTCCTTACATCACTTCAGGAGATTGTGCAATATTATTTGGTGGTATGGCTTAAACCTTCATTTCTGAGGGACCTGAGACTTAGTAATAATACCCTTCTCCTGTGGGAGTTACTACACATGTCCATTTAAAGTTAAATGGTGTAATGAAGTATCCAGAGATGCCCAAAATGATCACTGGATTTCCAAAGATTTTCCTCCTTGCCCCCACTGTGTAAAAGCTGTTATAATTCATCTTATTGATCAGGGTCAATTACCCTTGCCTGGATGATGTAGCTTTCTGGTTCCTGTACACAGAATTGCAAAGTACCCCAGGAGCAACCATAGCTTTAGTTCAATGGGGCACTTACTATGTCCCCTGACAAGAGTGCCCCCCCTTAGGGGCTAAGACTGACAACCTGCAGAACCCAGAGATGCAAGGACAGAAACATAAACTTGCTGGTAGTTCACAAGGAATGATGATATATGGCTCCACCCCTCCTTATACCCCTTGGTTCCTGGACCCATATATTCTTTCCATTGAAAACACAGCACCATAAGAAGGTACTTAAAAGAGGTGCAAATAACAAGTCTCTTATTTAACATGTATTTACTTGAAAAACGGTACCCCATCTTTCCCATCAGTTCACAGTATTGTCTCCAAGCTGGTTTTTCAACTATTTCTTTATAAGGTTATTCTAGTGTTCCTGAAGCTAAATGCTTCTACATGGAATGGTATATGATACAATCAATAAATCCAATGATGATGGCGGGAGAGCCCATACCTTCATTACTGTAAAATGGGCACCCTCTTTATATGCTATATTTTGTGAGATTCCATAACTGTGAATCAGGTACTTTGTAAGACACATAGTGGTACTGGGGGTAAGAAAAGTAAACTCAAATCTAAAGTAAGTATCTAGGGAATGAACTGTAGGTTCTTCCTAGTTGAAAGGACCCCAATGTGGCCAAATTGTCCCTAAATGGTTGGTAGGGCTCCTTGAGGAATAGTGCCATACTAGGTACACATCACTGGTCTCTGTTTCTCATAGATTGGACTTTTAGAGGGAGCAGTGAACCTTCAAAGGCAGCTGTAACTATGTCAGCTTTACTAAGTGGGAGTCTAGGCTCTTGAGACAATATATAGTCCCTGTGGACACTCTATTCATGTATATCTGATAACAAAGATTGGCTGATGTTAACTGGCCATCTCATTATGTATTCTGGTTTAATTTTTAGTTAGTACTTCTTTCATGGTGGATACTTCCTGAAGGGCATTAACAGATTAAAATATATTTTTAATTAGATTTACTAAAACAAACTCATTACCCAGAAAGGTACTACAACCTATATCCTCTGCTAAAGCCTGGTGTTACTCCACAGCATCTGCTATTGCTCTGGGCCAGTTCAGATATTGGCAGCGTTGAAAATAGCAGGCGTTGAGATCATGGCTGCCATGCAAAAGGCTTTCCCCAAGCCAAGTGGAAAAAATAGAAGAAAATCATTATGAGTATTCATCTGTTACACAGTGGGAGAAAAAAAACATCATAAACCTAGAAACAAACTAACAACAAAAAGAAAGAAAGAAAAGTCAGTAGACTTGACTATATACAGTTTAAGGTATCTATATATACAAATACAAACTTAGTTTGCCACAGAATCCAGAGAAAAAGGGTTAATAGCAATAACACATAATGAACAAGGGTAAATTGACACAGATGGACAAACGACATACAGCGATGGACAAAGTAGGTTAAACTACCAGCCATCATTACCTAAAAGATCATAAGGAAGAATACAAAATAATAACAATAATAATACAGAAAAGAAGACAAATAATACAATGATTAATAAATAAGTAACAATATAAGAATAAACTGTGTTCAGCATATGTACTCACAATTGTAAGCCTACTTATGCCCATCACTGTATTTAGTGAAGAAAAAAATAATGGTTAATATGCATATAAAAGCCATTCTAAACTCTCCAATAATCAAAGGTATTCAAAGTAAAATAATAAAATAAAAATTTTCAAGTGTCCAAATTAGCATTCTTCTAATGATGAGATAATATGAATAAGAATAAGATAAGATAGGTACTTTCACACACTACTAGTTTTAATTTAAATAGGTTCTTGAACCAAAACTTCAAAAAACAGAGTATGGATTCTGAAGTACCTGAACAAAATCTAAGACCCCAATGTTCCAACAGCCCATATTCTTATAGTCTACCCATTTTCCTTAGGTACCCTTTTAACTGAGTGGTCCTGACACTGAATTAGTCCCAACATTGTTTAAAAAAAAACACAACTAATAATATATAGGCAAAAGTTTAGAATAATATTTTCCAAATTGCAATGATCTTTCTGTAATGATTAATTATAGATAATTTTCTATTATTATTAAAATAAAACAATAACATATATTTAATCTAATCTTCATTTATTTCTAATCCATTCAACAAATACTCACCAAGAAGATACTACTATGTGCCAAGCTCTGTACTGGGCAGGACAGAGCAGGCAGTTAAGGACAAATGCCAGTTTAGGTCCAACCTCATAGTCTGGAGTCCAAGGCTGAGTAAATTCTAGGACTACAGTTCAGGGTTTTAGTCAACACAAAATACCCTATTTATCACAGTAGGGACCCAAAAACAAACCAGTGTTATAGGCTGCATTGGAGAAGTCTGTCCTGTGTGGCAGCGTTCATCTCTTCAACTAAGATTCAGAAGCTTCACCCTGTGAAGAGATCTGACCAGCTGGCAAGCCACCAGAATAAAATGTAGAAATAAAAAAAAAATACAAGTTATAAGGCCCATAGCATGAATTGAGTTGCGGACAGGCAGTCACGCTAATGCCTTCTAACAGGCACCCTGTTATCAGAATGGGAAGATGACATAAAGTCGGAAAGGAAGAAGAACAGCAGTTTGAAAAATAATGATATCTAGCATTAATAGTGTATGTGGCACTATTTTACATACTTGACATATATTAAATCCTCGTAAGACTCTAATAGGGGCTTTCTCTAATTATTTCATGTTAGAAATGAGGAATAGAGAGTTTGCAGATTTGACTAAGGCCATAGAACTAACAAGTGGTAGAACACGGATCCCAATTCAGGAAGCCTGACTCTTGCTTTAGGAAGTTCTATTTATTCATTTATACAATAGACATTACTGCAAACCTACCATATATGCCAGGCACTGGTAGATACTGTAGATACAAGCATGAATAAAAGAACCACTGCCTTCGCAGAGCAGCAGAATGAAAGGGTAGATGAATAAAACATGGAAAATTCTAAAACAGAGAAATTGGATTACACTAGAGATTCGAGCAAAATTTGCTAAAGGAGATCAAGAAAGTTTTCACCAATAGCATTTGAATTGAGTTTTGAAGAGTAAACAGAATGAAAGCAACTTGAAAAAGGGGAAAGGCATCTCAGGCAGCAGGTTCAATATAAGCAGAGGTATGAAAGTACATATTTGCATGAAATACACCATGAAAGTATTCCAGTTTTACATAATTGCAGAATAGAGTCCATCAGGGAAGTGGCAGAAGAAAGGAAGACCAGCCAATATTTCTCCAGCAACATCCATGGGACTATTGCCATGGAAATAACCTCCTCTTGAGCCTAATCTTCCCAAGGGCTCACAGAAGCACACATGAAGATATAGTCATTTGTTTGAACCCCTCAGCAAGCAATATTTTTAGCAAAATAGCAGAATGAAGCTTTACTCATTAGATAAGTCTCTTCAAGGTAGCTTTGGGTAAGATTCAGGTGTTCTTCTTGTAATAGAACACTGTTGCCAAGGTGATAGAAACAAACAATGAAATAAATATAACTGCAATAAACACATTCCGAGAAGGCAGCACCAATGGCAAGTCTTTTCTGTAAAAGGAACTCAGGGCAGTTGAGACAGCTGACGTCTCTTTATGGTAAGCAGGAGCTCTCACACGCCAGCAGAAAGGGTATAAGATCTGCAGATCTTTCTGCTTCAAAGTTGCTTGGCTTGAGAATGTTGCTTAACAGTTTAGTATGTGGTTCTTGTTGCTGTACTTTCTATTCTGTTTATCACAATATCTTTTATTTATGTAGCAAAAACTTAAAACAATTGACATTCCAAAGATGGGAAAGCAATTTGCTTCAGCAAAAGATCATATGATATCATGTTCTACTATACGGTCTCTTTCCATGAATGAACTCCAGTGATTTGCCTATTGCCAAAGGAGATCTCCAAAGAAGGCTTAGGAGAGAAGTGTTTTTTAATAAGAGAGAATATTACAACCTTTATATTCACCTCTTACATATTTTTTCTAAAGAATTCTTCCTACTCCATTCCTGGCTTCTGAGGGGAAGATGTATCACTTTTTTGTATAACACAGTACATATTGCAGGACATTATAACAACAGGACTGCTTTGCATTTTCTGTGGTACGTTAGTTTGTCAAGCTCTTTTGCATACACTGTCTTATATAATCTTTATATCAACCCTGTCATGTAGGTGTTATTTTATTACAACCACATGAGAGTGATGGAGGATAAGTAACTTACGTCGGGTCACAAAACCAGTTAAATACCAAAGCAAGCCTTAAGTCTGCTAGGTCTAATGACTTCAAATCCAATGCTCTTTCCACAAAAATACAACTTACCATCTATTGCATAATATTTAACAAGTAAAAAAAACTTGAATTTTATTTGTGATTTGGAGACTGTGTAGCCTTGGTCAAGTCATGTAACATTACAAAGTTCCTTTAACAGCAAAAGAGATGTGATAACAATAGTATGCTAGCAAATTTCAAATCTATTCCCATCTTTTTCTCCATTGCATACTACTGTGGACAGAGCACAAATGCAGATGATCTAAAACCTACACTATTTGGTTTCAAAATAAATTAAATGGTTGCTTCAACATAATACATATTTTAAAAATTATCTTTAATAATGGTTAGTTTTCAAACCTGGTGCACCAATCATATAATCCAGTCCCTATTTCTGGTCTGATTCTAACACTAAATGGATAACCTAAGACAACTGATGCCCTCTGAACTTGTTCCCCAATATAACAAATAAGATGTACTTTTGACCGTGTGCACCATGACTTTACGGACACACTGTATTTTAGAACTTTGTATGAGAATTACATTATATAGCATGTTATAAAGCCCTGAGGACAATACTTGAAGTGCTACATTACACTAAATTACATTCATTTTGCTTTATTTTTGGTGGTTGTTGGTATTGCTATTGTTACCATATAAGTAATTTACTTTTAACCGCTAGTTAAAAAACAAAATTCCAGAGAATTCTGGATAGTAAAGTTGAATAACACTAGGGTTAAAAAGAGAAAAAAGGCCTGACCTGTGGTGGCGCAGTGGATAAAGTCAACCTGGAATGCTGAGGTCGCTAGTTCAAAACCCTGGGCTTGCACAGTCAAGGCACATATGGGAGTTGATGCTTTCTGCTCCTACCCCTTCTCTCTCTCTCTCTCTCCTCTAAAATGAATAAATAAATAAAAGTAATTTAAACAAAAAGAGAAAAAGAGAGAGAGAGAGATTTAAGTGAAACAATTGTTGGATCAAGTGTTAATATTATAAATACCTTGACATTTTATTTTTCACTATTAAAATGTTATTTTGAACAGACTACTGTAATAGCCTTGGATCACCATGAATCCATATTGCTGAATAATTCAGGGGTCTATTTGTGCATTCTCAAATTTTACCACCACAAAATGAAATAATCTATCTGTAAATGTAAAGATGCCAGAATTGCAAAATACTTATCACATGAGCCCAAAGTATTTCTTTCTCATAATGTTTCCAACTGTGATAGAACCTAAGCGTCCATTGCTGCACTTACTCTGCTTACACGCTTCTCTGATGGGCTGGCACATTGCTGTAATAGATGCATTTTAAATGATAAACAAGACCAGCACAAATTATTTTTTTATTATTTTATCTTAGAGACATTAATTGTATAACAGCAGCTCAATAGTCAGATGAGTGGTGGTTAAATTGCATTCTTGTTCTACATACATTGACAAATATTAAAAGAGAGTCCCATTTTTTCCTGTTTTATAAATTCTTGCCTCTTATCTGGCCACTGCCTAATAAGCACACAATATTTAACTTTCCCAATATAGTAATGGTATTGCTTTTGATGACATTATTTTGTAACTAACCTATTAATTGTTATCATTTTTGAATACAGGAGGTCCTCGGGTTATGACACAGTTCTGTTCCTATGACAGTTATGTAACCCAAATTTTGGTGTAAGTTGAAACACACCATAACATAAGTCACTTATATATCCTAACACAGCTGCAAAATCATAATCTAGAACATAAAAACACAACTAAGCCACAGAAAAGGGAAAAGGACATAAGTATTCTGTACTATACACTGTACTGTAGTAACAGAAAAAATGAGTGTAAAAAACATTCCTTACCTTTATTCCTGTGTTTGGCTTGCACACTGAAAGGGGCATTGCAAGGTGGGAGAGAGTGACCTATTGGGATGAGAAAGCTGTACAGGCAGGAGAACCTGCAGAAGGTGCTGGAGATACTGGGTCAGGTGAATCAGGATTGCCTAAGGAACATGCAGGAGATGCTGGAGATGACTCTACCTGCACTACAGGTGTTTCATCTCGAGAAGCAGGTGATGTAGAGGGTACAGGATTGTTGCAGGCCTCTCCACCTTCTTAAAGAATTGTTTCAGGCTAGTCTGGAAGGTTGATGACTTCTCTTCCAAAATTTGCCTATAGCAAAGCAAGGCATCATGACAGCTCTGTAGACCTTACTGAATCTGTCATCACTGAGGTCCTCAGCCTGAAATTTTGCCAACCCATCCTCTACCATAGAAGAACCTTCTGCCAAACCCTAGGTAGTAAGTCTCTTGGGGTCTGGGGTCACTATCTCTTCCTCTTCAACCAGCTGCTTCTCCAGCTGAATGAGGTTTTCAGCAGACAGCTCCTCTCCATGTGATGCCAGTAGCTCTGTAACATCCTTCATGATGGCTTTCCTCTTCTTAGAAGGACAACCACCTGAAGACTCTGACTTTCATTTAGAAGGCATAATAAGGGCCAAAAGAGTCACCTAACAAAGCAACTCAAATGGAACACTTGGTCTTTTAACAGTTCAAAATGGCATAAGTAAGCGTACTGGGGGATGCCAACTCCCTCACTCATAGGCTGCATTACTATGTATTCTTCCACCACACACAACCAAACTAGTTTTCCCAAACTTATGTAGTCCATAAGTACAACACTAATGGCGTAAGCCAAAACACTCATGTCTTAATTTTTATAAGTTTCTATGAGAGTGAGCATTGTAAACTCGAAATGTCATTATGCCGAGACTGTCGTATGTAACTCGAGGATGCCCTGTACCTGCTAAATGCCAAAGCATTGAGTCAGTCACTTTACATTCATTATTTAATTTAATGCTGACAAGTATCCTACAGAATATTATTATTGTAGTCTTTGAGAGATTAAGTAACTTTTCTGAAGCCACATTGCTATTAGGGTGGCATGTTGAACTTTAGACCTTCTATTTCTAAATTTCAAGCATTTTCTGAATCATGTGTTATAGTATGTGCTTGCATATAAATTATTAGAATATTTTCATAATGAAAAATAGATAGGAGCAACTACAGTATGATTTGCCTTATAATATAGTTTCCAGCAATGACATTAACCATATTAACATAAAATATAAATATGTTTTAGAGAATAAAAGTTTTAAAATGTAAGAGTGGGGAGGACATCTTCTTCTAGTAAAGACAGAAAAAGAGGGACTGGATTTTATCTTCTTGCCTCCAACAAACATAAAAGGCAAAATATATAAAATAACTGGTTTCTAGATATTAGAAGTCAGGCAACAAAGGACAGTGATCTGAATGAAAAAAAAAATGAAATGGACCCTAGAATTGACCCATCCTACAGCCTGGAGTTTCCAGGATACAGCATAAGAAGGTGGAAACCCAGGAACATCCCAGTATTTTTCTTAAACTGAAAGGAAGCTGAAAGCTCAAGAAAGCAGAGATAGCTAAGTTCACAGGCAGAGTACTAGAGAGAATAGTGCTACACAGAAAGAGAGTTTTTAATATCTACAGATGGTTTCCCCTGAACTAATAAATGCTTTCAGCAAAACTGCAGAATACAAGGTTAATACACAGGTATCAACTATATTTCTATGCACAAGTAAAAATTAAAATAGAAAAATACAATACCTATTACAGTAGCATCCAAATTATGGAATACTTAGAGATACATCTGGCAAAAGATGTGAAAGCCCTGTTAAGTTGAAAATTGCAAAACATTAGAGAAATTTTTAAAAACCTAAATAAAAATTTAAAATATAGTTTTTGTAAAAAACAGACAAGTTGATTATAAAATTTATACAGAAATTAAAAGGATCTAGAATGGCCAAAATATCTTAGAAAAAGAAAAAGTATAGAGGAATTGCACTCTCTGATTTCAAGACAACATAAAGCAACAAGATTAAAGAGAGGATGGTACTTGCATTAGGACAGATGAATTATTTCAATAGAGCAGAATAGAGGATTCAGAAACAGTTCTTGCACATATGGCCTTCAACCAAGGTACAAAGGAAATTCAATAGAGAAGAAAACAGTCCTTTCAACAGATGGTGCTAAATCAATAGGACATTCATAAGCCAAAGGAAAAAAAAAAAGAAAAGAAACATCTATTATCGCTATTTGCAACATATACTAAATTATCTCAAAATGGATCACATACCTAAATGAAAAACCATCAAGTATAAAAGATTTAGAAAACACAGGAAATCTTTTTGACCTTGGGTTAAGCAAAGATTTCTTAAATATGCCACCACAATCAATAAAAAATAAATTAATAAATTATATCTATTCAAAATTAAAAATGGGAATACAGACTGGCAGAAAGTACTTTAAAATCACATATCTTAAAAAGGCTTATCTTAAAACAATATTAAGAGGCCCTGGCCAGTTGGCTCAGTGGTAGAACGTTGGCCCAGCATATGGATATCCTGGGTTGAATTCCCTGTCAGGGCACACAGAAGTGACCATCTGCTTCTCCACTCTTCCCCATCTCCCTTCTTTCTATCTCTCTTTTCCCCTCCTGCAGCCAAGGCTTTATTGGAGCAAAGTTGCCCCGGGCACTGAAGATGGCACCATGGCCTCTCCTCAGGCACTAGAATGGCTCCAGCTGCAACAGTGCAACACCCCAGACAAGAAGAGCTTGCTCCCTAGTGGGCTTGCTGGGTGGATCCCAGTTGGGCTCACGGGCAGTCTATCTTTCTGCCTCCCTGTTTCTCACTTAAGAAAGAAACAAACAAACAAAAAAGTACTATATTAAGAATTTCTTCAGCATTACTAAGAGTCAGGGAAATGCAAATTGAAATCACAATGAGATATCACCTCACACTTTTCAGAATACAGTGGTACCTTGACACATGAGCACTTTAAATCACGAGCAGTTTGAGAGATGAGCAGTCACAGGATTTTTTGCTTTAAGTCACGAGCAGATATTTGAATCATGAGTGTTGGGTAAATGAGTTTGTAAAATTTGTGTCTTTTAAGTTTGCTCACTTTTATTGTTAAAAATGGCACTGGGCAGCCACATGTGTGCTTGCCCTCACAGCAGGGCAGTTGATTGCAAATTCTGGATTACCTTCCTGCTTGGAAAGGACCACTGTTATGCTAATAATGTTGGCTGGAAGAGAGGTTTTGGCATCAGGAAAGTTTTAAAAAGGAGGAAGAGAAGAAGCCATGATGGCAGAGTGAGAGCAGAAAGGGTGCAGAGTGCTGAAGGAGGAGCCAAGATGGCAGGGTGCTAAAGGAGAAGCCAGTTTGTGCAGAGAAGAGAAGGGAGAAGGTGTGCAGATGGGGAATCAGAGGTGACTGAGACTGGTGGGGGCCTTTGATTCTGAGAAAATCTGGAGAAGATTCTCCTGGTTGTAGAACCAGAGAATGTGTAAGTGGCTTTGGGAGCCCTGTGTGTATTTGCTCATTGGCCGGTATGAGTCTTGAATAAAGGAATGGCCCACCATTTTTTGGCTCCACTGTTTTTTTACCATCTGCCCGAGTCTAATGGGAACCTGCATGTGTATGGCCACGACAGCTGCAGCTGCTGGCCGTACATTTGGAGTAGTTTGCAGCAGGATTCAGATCACATGGATTTGGAGCCGTCACTACCCTTGAGGTGCGGGGTAGAGGTCTGATTGTTGTTATGGTTCCCCAGGGCAGTCCTTTTGGGGACTGTGGGTGGGCTGATTTTTACAGCCCTACGAGAGAAAACGGAGAGCTCTGTGCAAGAGGACGCCCGAGGCCTGCAAACGGAGGAGTGGAAGGAGTTGGAATGGCCATGGGATAAAGAAATGCAGATCCTGGAACTGGAGCAAGCATTGGAGAAGGAGACTGACCAAGTTCGCAAGTTGCACTTGAAAATGAAGCAGTCTCTGAAGAAGAAATTACAGGATCGTGAGTAGCAGTTTGCCCTGGAAGTTGTGGAGAGCCAGCAGACACAGGAGTCTAAGCTCGAGTCATGCCAGTGGAGTGGCTCTGAGTTGGCAGGAACAGCATTTCCAGCTCCTCTTCTGAGGATGAGAAGACTGGGGCTGAAGTTGTCATCTGAAGACTCCAAAAGGTAAAAGCCCAGCAGCAAAGGGTACCTACTAAGCCCCTGGTAGGTTTGCTACAATTATGGGACATAGGGGTGGATGGCAGCATGCTCTTTGGAGCAGAGGTGAAAATGTTGGCCAACATTTCCATGTGCTCCCACCTGGAGCAGCATCATAAGAGATGCCAGGACGGCAGGGATGAGAGGGGAGGCTTGAGGCACCATGTGTGTCAACTGACACTTGGACTGTGACCAGAATGGGCACCAGCTTCCCTGTTGAATGGACATACAGCTTTTGGACAATATGAAAGTTGAAATTGTATGACTTATGCTGTTGTTGTAATTTATTTGTGTGACGTGCCTAATTAATTGCACAGGAATGTCTGTAGTGTGAATTGCAAAGTGAGCAAAAGGGGTGGAAAGTTGGACAAATGAGTTTGTAAAATTTGTGTTTTTTGAGTTTGCTCACTTTTATTGTTAAAAATGGGCTGGGAAGCTGTCTGGGAAATTGTTAATTACCTTCCTGCTTGGGAAGGTCCATTGTTATGCTAATGTCTCCTCCCCCTCTCCCAGCATCTTCACTTGACCTTGAAGGTAAATACACTTCGTAAACCAGTTTATTTCTTTACATTCTCTCTTATTATGTGTGTGTGTGTTTGTTATTTATAAAGTATGTTTTCTTATTTAAAAGCATTTAAGACAAAAAAATCTGTGTGGTTTTTGGGGGCCAAAACAGATTAATTGCATTCCCATTAATTTAAATGGGAAAATTCAGTTTGACACACAAGCAAATTGAATCATGAGCTCAGCCATGAAATGAATTAAACCTGTGTGTCAAGGTACTACTGTAGCTATTATCAAAAGGCAAGAAATAACAATTGTTGGCAAGAATGTTCAGAAAAGAGAACTCTTGTGCACTGTTAGTAAGAATGTAAATTGGTGCAGCAACTATAAAAAAAAGTGTAAAGTTTCTTCAAAATGTTAAGAGTTGAACTACCATATTATTTAGCAATTCCATTTCTGAATATTTACCCAGAGAAAACACTAACTTGAAAAGATATAAGCACCCCACGGTCATTGTAGCATTATTTATAATAGCCAAAATATAGACACAACCAAAATGTTCACTGACAAATAAAAGAAAATAATATATATATATATATGTATATACATATATATATATATATATATATATATATATATATATATATATATGAAAATAGAATGATAGAAAGTGAAGTTGGTTTAAGGGACTAAGAACTTTTGGTACAATATCAAGTAGACTAACATTCATATTATAGTTGTTCCTGAAGGAGAAGAGAGAGAAAAAGGAGAAAAAGCGTCAGAAAACTTATTTGAAGATATAATGACTGAAAAGTACACTAACCTAGTGTTGACAAAAAGAGGTCCTATGGAAAGTAATCTCACAGAGTTATCTGATCATAAATCCCTAACTGGGCAGATCATGGTGGGCAGTTATGCCCAAGGAATATAACTTCTTTGGTAAAAGTTTTACCTTTGCCTAAAACAAGCCCTGTCCATTTTTTTTCCTCAGCAACTAGGTTAATACAGCTTTGAAAAACCTCTTTGAAAGCAAAATCACCCTTCAGAGATACATAATCTTGTTAACTATCCTGAAATCCAGTCCCCACCTTGCTTTCTCCCGCCATCATATAATCTTCCTTATGTTCCCTACCTAATTCAAAGTGCATAAAAGAAGCTGCAAACTGCCATCCTGAGAAGCATTTTTCTCAATCTGTTAAGATATTGCTTCCAGGCACATTCTCCATTTGGCTCAAACAATTTTTACAAAAATTCTCTATAGGTTTGGACATTCTTACACCAACACTAGCAAAGAAACCAGACAAGATCCAGAAAGCCTAGAGTTCCAAATGAGATGAACCAAAGAGACTCATACCAAGACACATTAACTTGTCAAAAGTTAAAGACAAAGTGAAAATTTAAAGGCAGCAAAAGAAAAATAAATTTTGTTAAATACAAGGGAACCCCCATAAGACTATCAGATAATTTTTCAGCAGAAATTTTGCAGGCCAAAGAGGGTAATATGATATATTCAAAGTGTGAACATAAAAAAAAAAATCTAAACACAAATATTCTATCAGGAGAAATTATTCAGAATTGAAGAAGAGATAAAGAGTTTTCCAGATAAGCAGAAGCTAAAGGAGTTCATCACTACTAAAGCAGCCTCACAAGAAATGTGAAAGGTACTTCTTAAAGCTAAAAAAAAATCATGCTAATTAGTAACAAGAAAACATATGAAAATATAAATCTCACTGGTAAAGATAAATACATAGTAATGATAGTCGACTAATCACTTATAAAGTTAGTAGAGAGGTTAAAAGGTAAAACTAATAGAAATAACTATAATAATTAGTTAAGAAATACATAACATAAAAATATGTAAAATGTGACATCAAAAACATAAAACATGAGTAGGAAGAGTAAAATTATCGATCTTTAGAATGTGTTTAATTTTAAGATGTTATCAACTTAAAATAGACTGATATTAATAAAAGTTATCATAGGTAAGCATGATGGTTGTCACAAAGCAAAAACCTACGGTAGGTACACAAAAGATACCTAATAGATTTGAATGCAATGAAGCAAGATTCAAGCTTAAAAATGAGATTCAAATTGTCCAAATTTTTTCCAATTCCAACACAGAATTGGGAGACAGACAACACTGTGCTTGAAGCCCCACTTCAGAAAGTTTTCTCACCTCTTTGAGCCTCAGTTGCTACATCTATTAAATAGAAATAATCATACTTACAGTGTTTGTGAGAATTAATAATATCTATAAGGCACCTAGGGTAATGCTTGTCACATGGTAAGCACTTAACAAATTTGCAGGTATCATTATAATCAATAATGTATGTATTGCAATTGAAAGGATCCTCTGGTTCAGCATTTTTCTAAAAAGAGACCAAGAAAATTTGTTTCCATGTTAAATTGATCTCAGTCTACCAAACCATGAACTTCATTTGCATCTCTCATTTTTATAGGACACATTAAAATTTACCATTCTTTTTTTATTATTTATTAATTTTAATGGGGTGACATTAAAAAAGCAGGGTACATATGTTCAAAGAAAATATCTCCAGGTTATCTTGTCTTCTTTAAGTAAAATAATTTAATAATGACAATAAAAACCCAAATGTGAGTTTAGAAACAAATTAAATTAACACATACATCAAGTAGACTTTTCTTAAGTCAGGTGCTATTGATATCAATATTTGTCTTCTCATTCATTTGTGTCTTAATTATTCTTCCTTAAAAAAAAATTAGCTCAGTAGAGGAATTGCTGGGTCACATGTTAGTTCTATTTTTAGTTTTTTGAGGAACCACCTTACTTTCTTCCATAATGGTTGTACTACTTTACATTCCCACCAACAGTGAATGAGGGTTCCTTTTTCTCCACAGCCTCTCCAACACTTGTTATTACCTGTCTTGTTGATAATAGCTAATCTAACAGGCGTGAGGTGGTGTCTCATTGTAGTTTTGATTTGCATTTCTCTAATAGCTAGTGAAGATGAGCATCTTTCCATTCTATTGGCCATTTGTATTTCTTCCTGGGAGAAGTGTCTGTTCATGTCCTCTTCCCATTTTTTTATTGGATTGTTTGCTTGTTTGTTGTTGAGTTTTGTGAGTTCTTTGTATATTTTGGATATTAGGCCCTTATGTGAGCTGTTGTTTGAAAATATCATCTCCCATTTAGTTGGCTGTCTGTTTGTCTTGTTGTCAGTTTCTGTTGCTGTGCAAAAGCTTCTTTGTCTGATGTAGTCCCATTCATTTATCTTTGCCTTCACTTCCCTTGCCTTTGGAGTCAAATTCATAAAATGTTCTTTATGGCTAAGGTCCTTGAGTTTAGTACCTATGTTTTCTTCTATGTAATTTATTGTCTCAGGTCTTATATCTAGGTCTTTGATTCATTTTGAATTAATTTTGGTACAAGGGGACAAACTGTGGTCAAGTTTCATTCTTTTGCATGTGGCTCTCCAGTTTTCCCAGCACCGTTTATTGAAGAGGCTTTCTTTTCTCCATTGTGCGTTTTTGGCTCCTTCTGGGTATATACCCGTAAAACTCAAAAACATTAGTACGTTAAAAACACATGCAGCCCCATGTTCATTACAGCATTGTTCACAGTGGCCAAGACATGGAAAGAACTAAAAATCCCTTTAATAGATGACTGAATAAAGAAGATGTGGTACATATATACTATGGAATACTACTAAGCCATAAGATGATGACATAGGATCATTTACGACATTATGGATGGATCTTGATAACATAATACTGAGTAAAATAAGTAAATCAGAAAAAAGTAAGAACTGTATGACTCCATACATAGGTGGGACACAAAATTGAGACTCTTGGACATGGACAAGAGTGCAGTGGTTACCAGGGGGAGGGGGAGGGAGGAGAAAGAGAAGGTAAGGGAAGGGAGGGCCATAAAGAAAGCCAAATAGAAGGTGACGGAAGACAATTTGACTTTAGGTGATGGGTATACAACATAATCAAATATCCAAATGATCTGAAGATATTTTCTCTGAATCTATGTACTCTAATTGATCAATGTCACCCCATTAAAATTAATTGTCAAAATAAAAAATATTAGAGCTCATTGATTAACAAGTTCTCTATTAAATATATCCTTGTATAATTCATGCCATACAGTACGTCAGAGTCATTCCAGAGATATTAACTGAATTAATGAATTGAAAGTTTACTTTAAATAACTTACACGATGGTCTATATAATTAATTACATGACGACAACTTATAATGCTAAACCAATGAGCAAAAAATAGCTAAAATTTATTGAGTGCTACTATATATTAGTCACTATGCTAATATTTCACATGTATTATCTCATTCATAACTCACAACAACCCTATAAAATAAATATCATTACTATCCTTATTTTATAGATGAGAAACTGGAGTTACGAAGAGGTTTGGTATTTAATAATTTCAATTATTGGGCCAATTACTTCATTTGCCCAACAATTTACAAATGAATCTAAATTTTAACTTAGGAGGTTTAACTCAAGACTGTAGCAATAACCACTACATTATAGCTGTATCACTCAGTTTTGATGTAGTAGAAATCACCCCATATTTGGGATCATATGACCCAAGTTTTTTACCTGTGCCACTAACATACTTTACAAACTTAGGTAAGCCATTCTACACTCCAGAAGCCTTAGTTGTATGATAAAAACAAAGATACGTATTTCATAATTACCAAAACAAGAAACTATTTCTGAAAAACTAATAATATAATGTATGCAAAAACACTTAACAATCTATATATTCAGATATTACCAAGGAAGCTTTGTATTCTCCTTGGCATATGCAGGTTTGTCTTTAAAATACATGAAAGGAGATGTAGGAAAAACGATTGCAAATATTATAAGAAAATACAGTACAGAATATAATTTTGTAGGTTTAGTAGGAAAAAATTATAATTCAGGAAAAGTTAAAGGATTAGCTTTTAAATCTGGGTAAGCCTTCCATAAGTTTTATAGTGTTTCTCCACTCAACATTAAAAAAAACAACTCCATTCCAATTTAATGATACCAAGTTGAACTGTAAATAAAAGTAACAATGTCTTTAATTTGTATGCATAAAAGCTCTTTCAGGTCTGGCAGGTTTGCTCTGTGTAAAAAGTATCAACCCCACATGCAAGAGGTCGTAGGTTCGACCCCCTGTCAGGGCACGTAAGAGAAGCAAACAATGAGTGCACAACTAAACGAAACAACTAAGTAAAATGAGTTGATGCTGCTCTTTCTCTCCCTCCCCACACCTTGCTCCATCTCTCTCAAATCAATGGAAAATTAAAAAATAAATAAATAAATAAAAACACTTTCAAATTCATTTCTGTACCTGCAAGATATCAATAAGATTAAGTAAAAAGAGAGGAGCGATGAAAAAAAGAATAAAGACATTGAAGATCAAAAGCTTTGGGATTTTGTTTTGCTCTGCCTTTTACACTCTATGTGGCCTTGAGCAAGTTGTTTAAGTTTTCCAAACATCAGTTTCCTTATCTGTTAAATGGGAATAAAATTAATAATTAGTGTATTGTGAAGATGCAATGACATAATTCACAATAACCACATTGTACATCAAAGCCCATTTTAGAGATTCAATAAATGGTAGTGGTTATCATCATCATTAGTTTATTCAACTGAGTAAATTGAAGCCCCAAATAGTTACAAGTTATATAAAGTCACATAATAAGTACAAGAAAAAAATAGGATTAGAATTTATATCCCTTAACTCTTTGTCCAGAATTTTATTATTTTATAAAAAAATAATATAACTTTGTATTCTTTCTTTCTCAGAGAGCACTATAAAATATTCATTCCCACCTAAGAAATGATTTAATTTTAGCTCCTATGAGATACTCAATTCAAACAGGCTGTTATTTATTAAAAGGTATGTATAGAAGCTGATTTTATGTTGAAATGTTCATCTCAGAAAAAAACAGGTAGCTGAAGTAGAAATAATTGTCAAGTCACTCTCTGGCTTGCTTATTATTGCAGAAATAAACTGAACTCTGCTCTAGCTTTTTGACATGTAATTCTGATACTAATAGCTTGACATCCATTTCTCTTTCCTCTCCCTGCTAACAGGAAGCATTTTGTAATGGTGTGTCAGAAATCTACCAGTAACTACTTAATGTTTTCCTTTAAAAGAGAGCTGCTGTCTATAATCGCATCAGCAGTTGTCAACAGTTTACTGTAATGAGGGACAGAGCACTGAAGTGGCTCTGCTGTGAAAACAGGATGCTCTTAACTAAAGTCCTACTCCTGCATTGATTAGAAAGAAGCACAATTATCAGTCTCCGTGTTACAGGAGACCCCGATGTCTGAACCTCAATCCAGCCACAATAGCAACCAAGACATTATTTCCTGAACTCTCCTAGGAGGGGAGGAGGAAGGCAGAGTTTATTTTATTAATCAGCTGAGGTTTCCTCTTCAGATATTGAAAAGTCTGGGTTTTAGGAAATTATAATTGTGTCAAAATTCAAGACTATATTGGGATTGTTGGTGCTGTTATATCACCCATCTTCTTTTGATCAAGCAAAGCTGGGCTAAGCTCCCTCATTTGCACTGAAAAACTATGATCAAGGCAATGGAGATAGAAATGTGAAACATGACGTCTTTGTTCTCAAGTAGCTCTCATTCTAATGGAGCAGATATGCAATGATCTCTACAACATAGTGTGCTGAGAGAATAGGCAAGTAGCTGGAAGATGAGAAGTAAACCATCAGCTAAATGAGGATGAAAGCCTTGAATACACACAGAGGGAGCTATATCAGCAAAGGCGATGCCAGAGTCAAAATAGTAAAGCTGTTACAATATGATTAACACCTAGTGGAACAAGGGATACTGAGGCTAGAAAGGTATAGATGGGTCAACTCATGAAGTATCCAGCATTTTATTCTGAGGGCCTGGGGCTTTACTCTGAGGGCTGATTAGAAGCTGGTAAGTGGTATGTTCAAATGTGTATTAAAAAAATGTTTTCGCCTGACCAGGCAGTGGCTCAGTGGATAGAGCGTCGGACTGGGATGAAGAAGACCCCGGTTCGAGACCCCAAGCTCGCCAGCTTGAGTGCGGGCCCATCTGGCTTGAGCAAAAGCTCGCCAGCTTGGACCCAAGGTTGCTGGCTCCAGCAAGGGGTTGCTCGGTCTGCTGAAGGCCCACGGTCAAGGCACATGTGAGAAAGCAATCAATGAACAACTATGGTGTCACAACGCCAATGAAAAACTAATGATTGATGCTTCTCACCTCTCTCTGTTCCTGTCTGTCTGTCCCTATCTATCCCTCTCTCTGACTCTCTCTCTGTCCCTGGGGAAAAAAAATGTTTTCACATTATATGATGAAAAGAAGTTCAAACGCCTATGTATAAGCTAATCCACATGACCTCTGGCTCACAACCCAGAAATGTAAAGAGCACAGTATTCTGTTTCTATCTTAACATTGATTAAAAACAGATCAGTTTTTTATTTCATTTGAATGTTCTTAATAACAGTGTTCTTTGAGCTATACATGGCATCTTAGTGAATCTGTTCTTCAGAAATCACAATGATAGACAGGGAAGGAGAGAGGACAGAAAACTGATTGACTGGTTGTCTACCACATGCCAGTTACTGTTTTAGGTATTCTGAATATGTTACTATTTAACCTTGTCAATGAGGTGTCTTATTACATCCACTTTACAGATTTGTAAACTGAGATTTGGAAGAAATAAATTGCCCACCCATTTCACTTATTATGCTAAGCGAAATAAGTCAGACAGAGAAAGACAAATACCATGTGATCTCATTTATATATGAAATCTTAAATATATATATATATGTATGTATATGTGTGTGTATGTTTGTGTGTGTATGTATATGTATATGAACAAACAAAACAGAAACAAATTCATAGATACAGAGAACTGACGGTTGCCAGGTGGGAGGGGGCCAGGGGATGGGTGAACAAGTGAAAGGTATTAAGATGTACAAATTGCCAGTTATAAAAACAGGCAGAGGGATGTAAAGTACAGCATAGGGAATATAGTCAATAATATTGTAATAGCTAAGTATCATGCCAGGTGGGCACTAGGATTATAGGGGTAATCACTGAAATTTATATAAATGTTTAACCACTCTGTGTACACCTAAAACCAATATAATATTGTATATCAACTCTAATTTAAATTATTTTCAATTATTTTTTAAAAATCTATACCTGGAACTGTCAATATCCCTCTCCACTATACCAATCTAGCTTCGTGGGAAAAGGTGAGAGGAGTACAAGGTGAGGAAGAGGCTGCAGAGGCACTGTGACATACACAAGTACATATGTGCGAGCACTGCTCTTATTTATGGTGACTGCTTGCATGTAAATGCTGTGGAAGGAATTTCTGGATACCAACACATCATGAAGAGGTAAATATAAATTCACCAGAAAATACAAGTGAAAAGCTGGACAAAGTTGCCCAAAATAACCATTCAGGTCTCTGGAAGCTGAGCAAAGGCCTGCAACAAAATGAGAAGTAATTATTCGGAAAAACTGTTAGACTACAGTTAAGAATAACAGAAACCTTCAGCCTTCTTGCTTGAGGCTACTCCCATCACCCTCCCTAGCTTCACAGATGAGAACTATAATTTTACCAGTGCAGGGCTGACTATGAAAACCAGCGGCTTTGTTACCAGAGAGGCAGGCATGATTTGGACACAGGTGCAAAAGCCCACACCTTTGTCAGTTAAAAGTAGTGAATTTGGTAGAAAACAAATAGGGAAAGCCTACAGTTTTGCTGGTCTATCTGATACTGAAGTTGAAACTGGGGCTATAATGGACCAGTTATACATTTAAAGAGTGCCTGGAAATGAAAAGGCCATAGGAGGACTGAGACAATCTTGCCACATGTCCCCCCTGGCTCACTAGAAAACTGTGAGCAGGAACTGGGAGACCTGAGAGAGGCTAACAGTAAAAGCCAAGACAGACTCTAGAACTAGCTACAACTCGGAATGGGCCCTCCAACCCTCACACTGACCCCCTGGCAAGAGGGTGAAAGCCCAAAGGGCTTGAGGTATTGAGCACAAGTGCTGCACAAATCATTTAAGCAACACAGAGACGGAGTCGACTTATAGGCTAAATAATGAAAATAATATAGGATACAACTAAAGAAGCCTTAAAAAATGAAACGTATGGCTTTAAATGCTTTATTAATTAACTCTGTGAAGGAAATCCTTTCACAATAGATATCAAATATATTTATAGTGTACCATGTTGTACACTATAAATATAATTGTATCTATCAATTATACCTCAATAAAGCAGGGGAAATGCTTTATTAGAAAGAAAGAAATCTAAAATCAACAATCTAGTCTATTGCAAGAAGCTAGCAAAGAAAATCAAATCAAATACACAATAAGCAAAATATAGGGAATAATAAAGATCAGAATGGAATCAATAAAATTTAAAACAGAAAAACTATAGAAAATTGATAAAACTAAGATTTGACTTTTTGAAAAGATCAAAAAAGTTAATAAAGCTTTAGAAAGAAAAAGAAAAAGGGGGGAAAAAGATAATACATTTCCAAAATCAGTAATGGAAGCTGGAATACTGCTACTGACTCTACAGAATTTAATGATTGTAAAACAAAAAGTTCATCCCTTATTTCAGTTCACACAGTTCATGTAGATAGTTTCACCATTCATTTCTATAAGATTTTGATGGGCTCTGACTGAGCCTGTGGGTTCTGAAGCATCATTTTCTTAATATAGTACAAAGGAGTTCAAATAACTCACACCTTAAGTATTACTCAAACTACAATTTCTATATCCCTTTCAAATTTAAAGGGATTTTTTAAATCAATATACTTAAATATTCAATTAATATTTATAGAGCATCTAGTTTTCCTAGTTATTCCGTTGACTGCTACAGACACTAGAATGAATAAAAAGTGAGAGAGATATGTGTATAAACTAATAATCATGATTCTGTGTACTAAGACCAATAAAATACTATGGAAAAAAAGAAAAAAATGCCTAATTCTTCCTGAACAGAGGTCAAAAGTTGGTACCTTTGGGCTGGCAGTTGAATGACAACTGATTGATAATCACCTGAATGATCATGTGATGGAGAAGGAACAAAAAATAATTTCAGAAAGAGGGATAACCCTCAGCAGAGACATGAATGTGTGTAGCCCAAGACTCCTCCCATTTACTATTCATGAAGTTATAATATGTGCAATGTAAAGCAATGCCACTGGTGATCTATAAGCATTCATAAAACGGGAAGCAGCTTTGTTTTTATAGAGTTCTGTTTAAAATATTAGAACACAAGCCTTGGGAAGTTCTGAGACATCTTTTCATTCAACTCCTTTGCTTTTAAGTGGGTATATTAAGGCTAGAAAAGTAAGGACATTCAATTACTCTTGCATTTATTGACCACCGAAAAGAATCTGCTTTAAAAGCCCTAGCATGAATCTGCCCTGGCTCCTTTTCCACCAAAATGATTCAAATACAAAATCAGATCTTCAGCTCAATTCTCCTAAGTCCCCAACTCAGGCCTACCATTTCTCCTCAAAACAAACTGGGCCCAGTGGAGAAACCTTAGTATGGCATGTCTTCTGGCCTATGAGGCAGAAGGAGAAAATTCATTACCTGGTAACAGCCTAACTAGCTACTTATATCTGCAAACTACTATTTTCCAAAAAAAAAAGAGCTAAGTCACCATTAAATAGTACAATTACACTTTTTGAGAGATAGTGAGGTGTCACTGCAAGATTTCATTAATCAGAACTTTTATAATGAAAATATATAAAGCAGTAACTAAACAATGTCAAGTCACAAAAAAGATACAGCATATGCAGTTAATATCATGATCTTCCTTTCTTAATACTGATTGTGCTTATGACATTTATAATGAGCTTTTGACATGTGAGTGACAGCTACGCCAAGATAAAAAATTAGAACACCTGGGTATTAGCTTTTTTAAAGCAACAGTCACTACTGAAACTGAAATTAAAAATTATTAACAAGTAAAATTCTTTTAAATGTCTCAGACACTTTAAGTTTCAGGCTTGAGGTGTACAGAATGGAAGTCTGTATGGACAATCTAATCCACTGATTTTAATTCTGTTTTCTACCAAAGGAACAGGACACTCTCATGTAGATCATTCCTACATGGAAAAGTGCGGAGCTGGGGCCCAGCTGAATTAACTGCACTTGAAAAGACGCCACATTGTTGACATCGTTTATGAGCCACTTGACATAAGCTTTAATATTTTTTTAAACTTAAATATTACTAAATTCAGGAAATAGTGGTAAGCTTATCCAATGAGTCCACATATGACTTCAAACAAAAGACCTGTCTAATTAAAACACTATATGACATTAATGAAAGAAATTGAAGAAGACACAAATAAAAAATATTCCATGCTCATGAATTGGGAAAATTAATATTATTAATATTTTCGTAATACTCAAATCAATATACAGTCACCACAATTTCTGTCAAGATTATAATGGCATTTTTCACAGAATTAGAACAGTCTTACAATTTGTTTAGAATTATAAAGACCCCAAATAGCCAAAACAATCTTGAGATAGAAGAACAAAGCTGAAGGCAGCACATGCTCTGATTTAAAACTATATTACAAAGCTATAGTAGTCAGACAGTGTAGTATTAGTATAAAAACAGACACATAGATCATGGAGCAGATTAGAGCCCAGAAATAAAGCCACACATATATGATCAATGAATTTATGACAAAGGAGCCAAGAATATACAATGCAGAAAGAACAGTCTCTTCAAAAAATGGTGTTGAGAAAACTAGACAGTCACATGCAAAAGAATGAAACTAGACCAGTATTTTATACCATATATGTAAATTAATTCAAAATTGATTAAGACTTAAATGTTACATCTGAAATCATAAAATACTAGAAGAAAACATAGTCAGTAAGCTCTTTGACATAGACCTTGGTGATGATTTTTTAATCTGACACCAAAAGAAACGCCTTGATTTTCACTTCATTTCTAGACATTTTCACTGGATGTAGAATTCTGGGTTGACAGTTCTTTTCCACCAACACTTAAATGTTGAAGCGCTTTCTTCTGTTTTCCATGGTGTCTGATGATAAATTTTTTATCATCCAACTTGATTTTCCCTATAGGGAATGCATTTTTTCTCTGGTTCCTGTCAACATTTGTTTTTCTTTTCTTTTCAGATTGACTCTTATGTGGTTGGCCATAGTTTTGCTTTGGTTTATCCTGTTTGAGGCTCACTCAATCTACAAGTTTATGTTTTCTTTAAAGTTAGGAATTTTTCAGCCTTTATATGCCTGGATAATCTTTCAGTTCCACCCTCCTTCTTCTCTCTTTCTGGAATTCCAGTGAAACTAATGTTAGATCATCTGTTATGTTCCCACATGTCCCTAATGCTCTGCTCATTTGTTTTTAATAACTATTTTTCTGTGCTGTTAGGAATGGGTTATTCTTATGTTTTATATTTAAGTGTACTGATTCTTTATTCTGTTCTCTTCATTCTATTGAGTCTATTCATTAAGTTTTTTATTTTATTTTTTACATCTTCAAGTTCTAAAATTTTCATGTCCTTTTCTTACATCTTCTATTTCTTTCTTTTTTTTTTTTTTTTACAGGGACAGAGAGAGAGTCAGAGAGAGGGATAGATAGGAACAGACAGACAGGAATGGAGAGAGGTGAAAGCATCAATTAGTTTTTCATTGCTGTCGCAATACCTTAGTTGTTCATTGATTGCTTTCTCACATGTGCCTTAACCGCTGGCCTTCAGCAGACCGAGCAACCACTTGCTGGAGCCAGCGACCTTGGGTCCAAGCTGACGAGCTTTTGCTCAAGCCAGATGGGCCCACGCTCAAGCTGGCAAGCTTGTGGTCTTGAAACTTGGTCTTCCGCATCCCAGTCCAATGCTTATTCACTGCACCACCGCCTGGTCAGGCCATCTTCTATTTATGATTGAAACTTTTTTCCATTTAAGAATGCCATAATAACTTAGTGCAGTATTTATGATGGCTGTTTTAAAAATTCTATTTAGCCTGACCATGCAGTGGCACAGTGGGTAGAGCATTGGACTGGGATGCAGAGGACCCAGGTTCAAAACCCTAAGGTTGCCAGGTTGAGGGCATATTCATCTGGCTTGAGCATAGGCTCACCAGCTTGAGTGTGAGGTTGTGGGTTTGAGCATGAGATCATAGATATGACCCCATGATTGCTGGCTTGAGCCCAAAGGTCTCTGGTTTGAAGCCCAAGGTCGCTGGATTGAGCAAGAGGTCACTGGCTCAGCTGGAGTTCCCCAGTCAAGGCATGTAAGAGAAAGCAATTAATGAACAACTATGGTGCCACAATGAAGACCTGATGCTTTTCATCTCTCTCCCATCCTGTCCCTCTGTCTGTCTCTCTCTTTCTAAAAAAAGTCCTCTTTAGTTAATTCTATAAGTTGTGTCATCTCAATGAGAGTGATTGTCCTTTCTCTTCCAAACTGAGATTTCCCTAGTTCTTGCTATTATTACAAGTCGTTTTATTAATGTAATCTGGACTTATTATTGTATTATCTTATAAAACTCTGCATCTTAACTCTTTTGATTTAGAAGTCCTCTTTTGACACTGTTCTGGTGAGGGAAAAGAGGGGTTTCACTCATAACTGTCAGCTGTGGGTAGAAGTCTAGGTTCTCCACTTGTTCTTCATTGACATCTGGAAGGAAGAAGGGATCCATGTCACTCTTGGGTGAGGCTGAAAGTTCAGGCTCCTCAGGTCCTGGGTATCTAAATGGTCTATTTCCTTTACTTCCCATTTCAGAGTCTTCTGGTGTTTGTTTGATAATGTCCATGATTTTAGTTGTCCATGGTGGAAGATATAGGAAATATATGTCCACTACATCTTTCTGAAAGCAGTATTTCAGCATCTCTTCTCTAACAGCTGCAAGTCAATAGGTGTGTTTACACTGAAAATTAAGGGAGCTATCATGACTTACCTATAAACCTCTGTGAAAGATTCATTGCTCCTTTTTCATCAGAAATACTTTTGTGTGGTCACTGACTTTGCCAAGCAAGAGTAAAATTCATACCTTTCAATGTGCAAGTTCTTCTATTAAATATTCTGGAAATATGTGATTGTAAAACATTGTGGCTACCATTCAGTTAATATCAAGAAAGCAAGTGGTTTTCTTCTACCTTTGGCCTCTGTTTACTAAAGGAGAAACAGTAAACTATTTCTTGAAAAAAAAATAGAGCTTCTGAAATTATGGATTCAAATGTTATCATCTACTAACTTAAGAGTCAAGATTTTTTGTTATTGTTGTTAGAAAATAACCCATATAAATAAGATTATAATGTTTGTGGATTACTGACTTTTACCAGTGATTATATTAAAAATTTCAACTACTGTTGAAAAACTTGGCCTCTCACTTTTGATGCTTATTCAAATTATGTCATTGTCATTGCCTAATATTATAAAATACTTTTCAAAACTTTGAATTTTAGTCATTCATTCAACCATTCACCAAACCTACTTTGCACCAGAGCAAATAGCTAGGCACTAGGGCAGTGCCAGCCCCATCAGAGCTTTGCATTCATAAGGAATCATGTTTCCTTCTTGCTTAGATGTTGCCATCTTGAAATTTTTAATAATATTTAACAAATGGCCCTGAATATTCATTTTGCAAAGGTACCCACAAATTAAGCAGCTGATCCTGACCTAGGGAAACAGAAATAAAAAAGATAAAATTTATCCTCAAGGAACACATAGTTTCAGAGCAAAAATAGAAAATTTCACCGTAATATGTCAAATGCTATGATTGAGGAAAATAGAGATGACGACAGGAGCTCAGAGTGGGTAACTAACACAGTCAAAGGGCTCAGAGAAAGCTTCTACGTAAAAATGTCTATGCTGAATTCTAAAAGCTGAACCAGTCTTAGACTGATATTCATTTTTTTCTTTTGACTGACTTGCAGTCCTATTTACAAATAATTTAGAATTTGAATTTCTTATCAATGTATAGGCATAGTTCATTCAGTCCAAGGTCCCTACATGTATTTAGGATTTGAAAAGAAAAGAAAAGAAAGAAATCATATGCATCAAGCCTCAGGGATCAGGCACAAATTCAGACAGAAAGACACTGGCTAGAGAAGCAGATCAGCTTGGGAAAGAAATATGGTTACCCCACAAAGGCCAGAGTCTTGAGTCAGAAAGAAGGATATCACTACAGGAATAGCTAAACACATTCATTTTATCAACATATTCACTTTTTAAAGACAGACATCATATCAAGTATTGAAGAAGCCAAGATAATAATAGTAAATAAATAATAATAATAGTTAAGTGTCATTGGTGCCTATTATATCCTACAATTACCTCATTAAATCCTCACAAAAAGCTCCATTTTATAGAAATGTAAATTAAAAAATCACTAAGTCTCAGTCCCTAAGATAAAATAGCTAAAAGTCCAGAAGGAAACTTGACACACAAACTACCAATTACATCATGTGGTGACCATGCTGTGTTAGCATCAACAATGAAAGCTATTAGAAGCACAATATGGAAGTAAGGAGAAGCTTCTCAGAAGAGAGGAGGTTTTATCTATATCTTTATTTTTTCTTCCAGGGACAGAGAGAGACTCAAAGAAAGGGACAGATAGGGACAGACAGACAGGAACGAAGAGAGGTGAAAAGCATCAACCATTAGGTTTTCGTTGCTGTTGTGACACCATAGTTGTTCATTGATTGCTTTCTCACATGTGCCTTGACCACGGGCCTTCAGCAGACCCAGCCACCCCTTGCTGGAGCCAGGGACCTTGGGTCCAAGCTGGCGAGCTTGTGCTCAAGCCAGATGGGCCTGCACTCAAGCTGGTGAGCTCGGGGTCTCGAACCTGAGTCTTCCGCATCCCAGTCCGACGCTCTATTCACTGCGCCACCACCTGGTCAGGAAGGTTTTATCTATATCTTAAAGGATTTGTTAGTCAGGCAGATTGAGAATTACAGAAAGGTCTTTCAGATAGAGAAGACAGCATAAATAATAAACGAATCATGAAAAACAAATTACAACTTTCTAGTTTGGGTAATCAAGTACACGGTGGTACAATAAACTAAGAAAAGACTGAAAAAGGGTACAGGCTTTGGGAAAGTACAGACTTCTGTTTAGTATTGATATAGAAGTGTTTGGAGAGATGTATCAGAATGAAACTAAAGTTCAAGATCAAAGAGTCATTCCAAGATGGCTGCAGAGTACATGAAAGGTATAACCACCTGCTCTTGGCCCCAAACCAGACTTACAGCTAAATTATAATGCAACCAACCTGAATAATCAACTGGAGGAGAGCTGAACTGAGATATTATAACAAAATATTTTCAGCCACTTAGAGGCTGGTAAGAAGGGTAGAGATGTGAAAAGGGGTGGCCCTGTGCCCAGGTGCAGTGGCTACAGCAGCAGTACTACCTCCTCCAAGGCCTTTTTTGTGTGTGTATCTTTCATGCTGGGGCGGATCTCTTGTAGACAGCATGTCTTGCTTTCTTATCCATTCAGCTACCCTATGTCTTTTGATTGGAGCATTTAAGCCATCTTATATTTAAAGTGATCAAGATACCAATTTCACAGAACTAGAACAAATACTCCAAAAATTTATATGGAACCACAAAAGACCCCCAAATAGCTACAGCAATCTTGAGAAAGAAGAACAAAGTTGGGGGAATCACACTCCCTGATATCAAACTATACTACAAAGTCAGAGTAACCACAACAGCATGGCACTGCCATAAAAACATAGAGATCAATGAAACAAAATAGAAAGCCCAGAAATTAACCTATGCCTATATGGTCAATTAATATTTGACAAAGGAGATAAGAACAGTCTATTAAATAAATGGTGTTGGGAAAATTGGACAGATACATGAAATGTGGACAAATGTAAAACTAGATCACCTTCTTACACCATACACAAGAAGAAACTAAAAATGAATTAAGGACTTAAATATTAGACACAGAACTAGAAAAGTCCTAGAAGAAAACACAGGCAGTAAAATCTGACATTTCTCATAGTAATATTTTTTCAAATATATCTCCTTGGGCAAGAGAAGGGAAAGAAAAGATAAACAAACGGGACTACATCAAATAAAAAACTTTTTGTACAGAAAAGGAAACCATAAACAAAGCAAAAAGACAATCCACTGAATAAAAGAACATATTCACCAATACATCTGATAACAGTTTAATATCTAAAATTTATAAATAACTTATAAACTAAACACTCAAAAAAATCCAATTTAAAAATGGGTTAAAGACCTGAATAGATGCTTTTCTAAAGAGGATAATACAGATGGTGAATAGACATATGAAAAGATGCTCAATGTCACTAGTCATTAGAGAAATGCAAATTAAATCCACAATGAGATATCACCTTGCTCCTGTCAGAATGGCTATCATTAATAAATCATCAAACAAGTACTGGTAAGGGTGTGAAGAAAAAGAAACCCTTGTGCACTGTTGGTGGGAATACAGATTGGTACAGCCACTTTGGAAAGCAGTATGTTGTTATTTCAAAATATTAAATACAGAACTGCTTTTTGATTCCATTTCTGGGATATATTCTAAGAACCCTGACACACTAATTTGAAAGCATATATGCACCCCTATGTTCACTGAAGCATTATTTACAATAACCAAGGTCTGGAAATAGCCTAAATGCCCACCAGTACATGAGTAGATAAAAAAGCAGTGGTACATTTGCACAATGGAATGCTATGCAGCCATAAAAAGGAAAGAAATATTGTTTTTTGTGACAGCATGGATGAACCTAGAAGCATTATTCTAAGTGAAATAAGCCAGTCAAAGAAAGACAAGTACCATATAATTTCATTTATATGGGAAATCTAAAAAACAAAGTAAATTAACAAGAAAAACAGAGACAGAATCATACATAGAGAGCAGGCTGACAACTGTCAGATTGGGGGGTTGGATATGGGAAATAGAGGGATAGACCAAAAAAAGACAAAAAAAAATAACCCTCTTGGAAAAGGACAACAGTGTGATGATTGCCAGGGGAGAAGAAGGGAAAAGGGACTGGGAGGTGGAGGTTATTAATAATGATGGATGAAGTCATGACTTGGGGGAGTGAACACGTCTTATGGTGTACAGAAATGTGTTGTAGAATCAGGCACCTGAAACCTGTAGAATTATGTTAACCAGTGTCACTTAATAAATTCAATTCTAAAAAAAGTAATAAAAACGAAGTCAACTGTGTTTAGTTTGTTGCTCCACAGAATGCCATAACTAACTAAAATCCAAAGGTGACTACAAAAAGAAAACGAACAAAAAAAAAGGACTAGGTCCAAGATGTTTGGGCCATTCCAGACTCACAAAGAGTATGAATTACAAAGAGTAAGAATTACTCTGACAGCTCATCTGGTTAGACTCTAAAGCTTTTTCCATACATTCAGCAAATCAAAGCCTATAAAAGTTTCAGTGCCTTTTCTTCAAGATTTTACTGCTTTTGTTCTGCCAAAGGAAGGCTTAGACTACCCATGAAACTTTGCATAAAATTTAAATATCAATTTCTCATTCCTTTGGCAGTAGATCAGCCAAACAACCCATAGCTTTAAGATTCATCCAGCCTAAGATGTTCTGTTTCTAGTACCCAGAGTTTCATTTGCATAAAGATTTTTTTCAATTCTACATCTGTGTTTTATTTATATTGCAACAGCAATATTTATAAGTTTATGTCACAATAAGTTTCCAGTCTAAATTTGGGTCTTTTTTAATTGTTCAGCAGTTAAAAAACCACACACAAAGAGTAAAAAGAAAAAAAATCCATCAAGAAATTCCTCAATGTGAAGCTCACATGAGAACTTGCCACATAAACAAGTAACCATGTTATATCACATCACATAATGTTGATGCTAAAGAAAAATGAATGGTGAAATATGACTACCTCATTCTACAACCAACTTTACGATCTTAATAAAAATACAAGGACATATTTTGTTTTATATAAATTGGCACCATGGTATAATTTGATTGTTCTTTTTATCACTTATTTCACTATTAAATTGAAGCTTTTGGCTATCATATCCAGTTTATAATACCTCCTTCAAAAGATGCAGTTAACGCAAAGATCCTGATGACCTTGAACATGCTGCAAAATGGCATGACCATTTGTTCAGATTATTTAGAGAGAGGCCAAGTCAGGTCTTCACCGGAGATTGTTTTGTTGTTAATTGTTTTTCATTGACTTTACTGGGATGATATTGGTTAATAAAATTATAAAAGCTTCAGGTGTACAATTCTATAATACATCATCTATATATTGTATTGTGTGTTTACCACCACAAGTCAAGTCTCCTTACATCACCATTTATAAAAAAAAAAAAAAAAAAAAAAAAAAATCCTATTTAAGACTGGCTTTAAGGACCAGATCAAATTCTACCTTCTCTTTGTCATCTTTCTCTATCCCAAAGTGGTAAACTTTCATAACTTACCTGTATCTCTAGTACTAAGCATTATTTTATGCACTGATTTACAGTATTCTGTGTACTTGATTCATCCTCATTGCTGGAGTGTATACTCCATGAGTACAAAAAGAAACTGCCTTATATAAATGCTTGGGCTCAAAGTGAATTGCCAAAATGTTTGTTGAATAAATGAAACTACTCCCCCCCACCATACTCTCATTTCTAAATCAACCATTCGTTATTTCTTTATACAACATTGCAACAATGGTCTCTGGTGGTTAGAGAATCATTTGAGCTTTACTGTACAAGATTTAGACAGTAAATGTTACTGCCTTAAAATCCAAAATAATAATTTAGTGATAAAATTTACTCTCCTTATAAAGCTTATCACTAGACTAAATTAATATTTTGAATATTTGTTTATCAATATATGTTTAGCTCATTAAAATGTAAGCCCTAGGAAGCATAGAAAAATCTTTTTTTTTGAGATTGTATATCTTCAGTACCTAGCACAGAGTCTGGCATGTAACAGGTCCTTAATAAATATTTCTTTATTAGATTTAACAATTATTTTTCTTTGCTACCAACTTTCTCCCATTCTTTTGTAGTGGAATTGTGTAATTAGGCACATTTAATCAATTGGCCAAAAAAAGTTAAGGAATCAGTTAATACCAATTACATGTAGAGGTAGCTTAAATAAACTGAACAAAATATAGTTATTTATTCAGACATATTTTTTAAACATGACACAACAAATATCGTCAGGTCATCAAACACTATATTATATAGATTAACTTTTTTCCTTCTAGAGAAAAGGGGAAAGAATGAAAAGGGATAGAAAATGCTTCTATATTTGGTTGCATTTATAGTATTTTCATTCACTTCATGGCACATGTTTAAAGGTATAATATTTCCAAATGTTGAAGAGAAAATTCCTGAAATATATCAAAATCACTTTACTTTAGATATTAAATATTAAAAGTTATTTTTTAAATGTTGTTTTAATCATTTTTTCTACTGGGTATCAATTCCAAATGTAATTCTTCTATGTTCTTATAATAATATAATTCAGTGGAGCAACAGAATCAGTTAGACAACTGTAATGTTGGTATAAAATTGCACTTGATCTCTGGCCAGTTGGTTCACTGGTAGAGCATCAAACCCAGTATGTGGATGTCCTGGGTTTGATTCCCAGTCAGGGCACATAGGAGAACTGATCATCTGCTTCTCCACCCTTCCCCTTTCTCTCTATCTCTCTCCCCTTCCTGCAGCCATGGCTTGATTAGCTTGAGTGAGTTTGCCTCGGGCGCTGAGGATGGCTCCAAGCCTCTGCCTCAGGTACTAAAAAATGGCTCCGGTTGCAACAGAGCAATGGCTACAAATGGGCAGAGCATCACCCCTAGTGGCTTGCCAGGTGGATCCCGGTTGGGGCCATGCAAGAATCTTGTCTCTCTGTCTCCCCTCCTCTCACTAAAGAATAAATAAAAATAAAAAAATTAATTTAAAAATTGCATTTGATACACTAATTTTTGAAAATGAAAGCTGTTCGCCAAAAGATCTATATGTGGGACATTATAAGATAGGCATTAGCATAGCTCCCAAGATATTTGTATTGTGGAAGACAAAAATAAGTAAAAAAAGGGGGAGGAAGTTATATTTAAAATGAAAATCAGAGCACACCGTAGTGAGGGGACAAAAGTACTAGCATGAATATCAAGAGGCCTAAGATTTACATCTCATTTCTACCATAAACAAGATGTAAGACTTTAAGTGACTAATTTCGTCACTCTGAACCAGTTTTTTAATATATAAAAAATATAGATATAAAGTTTGGAAGGTGAAGAATGTAAAGACATTCTAGAAACATGGATATAGAGCCTAAAAGGCATAAAGTACATATTCTAGTAGGAGAACGTTAAGTTGTCATTGATGGCTGGACTTCTATCAACTAGTTACTTACCTTCAATGAGTCTCAGGTTTTTTACCTAATAATAATGCCTACCTACTTCACAGCTTTATAGATTAAAATAATTTAAAAAATAAGATATAGTAAAGTTCCTTTTGCAACTATACATTTTTAATTAAAGAGTATAACCATGTTACACTAAGAATATATAATAATTTTCAGATAATAGTAAAAGTACAGGCCTCAAAAATGAGAAAATGACAATTAAGGTTACTTTTAACTCTGAAAGTTTGTAACTCTATGCTATGTTTAAAATGCTTCAGGGGCATCTGACATATTCCCACATCCATTCATTCTAAAAACTATTATCAAATTAAGAGTAGAAAAAAATGTTTTCAATTTTATAAAAAAAAAATCTATATATAAAAAAACTACAACATCACACTTCATGCTGACAGACTAGTTGTATTCTTCTAAGACTGGGAAATTGGCAAGTGTGTCCACTCTCAATATTACTATCTGACATTGTACAAGAAGTCATAAATAAGACGAGGAAAAAAACAAAGGCATACAAATATAAATAATCGCTATGCCTGGACAACACAATTTCCTAATTAGAAAACCCCAAAGACAAATACATGTGTTACTAGAAGTAATAAGTGAGTTTAGCAAGGATGCATAATATATTGCCAGTGTCATATTACTGTACTAGCAATGAACAACCCCACCAAAAAAAAGACTTAGACAAAAATCTGACAAAATAAATGTGAGATCTGTATGTTTCAAAAAACATTTTTAAAAAATGAAGAAAGTATTCAAATAAGACAATAAAATTGAGATACACAACTGTTCATGAATTAGTAAAACAATATCCTTAAGATGTAAATATGTCAAAATCTCCTAAACATCTAAAAGATTCAAAATAATTCCAAAAAAAAACCCCAGCAGGTAAGCAGGATATTTTTGTAAAATTCATAAGCTTATTTTAACATTTACATGAAAAGGCAAAAGACTTAGAATAAACAAACAAACAAAATATTTTAAAGGGAACAAGTTTAAAAAGTTTTACCATCTGATTTAAAGACTTATGATAGAAATCACAATGGTGTGGAACTGAAGAAAGAACATTCAGTGGAACAGAATAGTATAGAAACAGATCCTCATATATATGGTCAATTGATTTTAAACAAATATGCAAAAAACAGCTCCATAGGAAATGATAGTCTTTTCAACAGATGGTAATGAAATAATTAAACATCCATATATTTAAAAAATATATTAAAAACAAGCCCCCCAAAGCCTCAATTCTTAGTTCACATCATTTAAATATTACTTTTAAATAACCTAAATATAAAACTTTTAGAAGGAAACATAGGAGAAAATTTTTGACCCTGAGTTAGACAAATATTTCTTAAAATTAACATCAAAAGCATGATCCATAAAAGGAAAAAAATTGATAAATTGTACTTTACAAAAATTATAAACTTGTTTTGTGAAAGTTACTGTTAAAGGAATAAAAAGATCAATCATAGTCTGGGGAAAATCATTTGCAAAACACATCAAAAATGACATATCCAGAATGTAATAACTCTTAAAACTTATTAAAACAAACAATCCTATTTAAAAAATAAACAAAATTTTTAAAAAGATACTTCATCAAAGAATATATACAGATGGTAAATAAGCACATGAAAGGATTTTCAAAGCCATTTGTCATTAGGGAAATGCAAATTAAAATCACAATGAGATACAATTGCACATCTATTAGAATGGCTAAGATTAAAAAATACTTGGAGACAAAAGAGACTTTGCTTGGGGCGTTAGGCACACAAACCTATACCTCAATAAATTCAATTTAAAATTCAATTAATAGAAAATTTAACAAATATTGACAATAGCAAGTGTTGCCAAGGATATACAGAAACTAGGGTTCTCACACACTGCTGATGGAAATGCAAATTAACATAGCTTCTTTGGAAGAGTTTGGCAGGTAATTACAAAGTTAAACTTACACTTTGTCTTAGAGCATAAGACCAAGCAATCCTGCTCCCAAGTATTTTATCAAGTAAAATGATAACTTTTATTCACAAAAACAGAACAAGTAAAAGAATATGTATAGCCACTTACTTCACAATTCCCATAAACTGGAAATATCTGCAAAACCCCCGAATAAACAAACTGTGGTAGCATTTGCCACTTTTTGAAATTTCTTATTTTTGCACTTGTTCCTATTGTTTTTCCTCTCGTTATAGATCATAAGCTTCCTGAGAACATAAGGACTTTGTCTTATTCTATGCTGAATCCTGAGTACCTAGAACAGTGACTGGCATATATGATGGGTACACAATAAGTAATTGTGAATATTAATGATAAGAAAAATAACACTTGTAGCACTTTCTCTGTCAGGCAAAATGTCAATAGTTTTGTAAATATTATATCAGTTTGGGCAACTGAGACATAGGGAGCTAAAATATATTTCCCAAGGTTACACAGTAAATAGTGGAAGTGAAATATAAACCATGGCAGTCTTTCTCCAAACCTGGAGCTTGACTCAAATAAGGAAATGTTGGAGGGCATTAGGGAGAAGGGAAAATGCAGGGGTGTGTGAAACAACATGGTCTCTGTAGGAGATTACAAGAAGACCAGTAAGTATTAATGGCAAGGTAGACTAAATAGGGTCAGATCATAAAGAATACAAATAGCCACACTAAGAAGTTTGGGCTTTGTTCTAAAGGCAATAGGAAACTACATAAGCAGTTTAGCAGTGGGACGGCAAGGTAACATGAACAGTTTACAGGGAGTACTCCAGCTCTAGCATGAATAATGAAATTAAATAGTACAAGACTGAACAAAACAACATTTTGGAAGACAACTGCTAAAGTCCAAGGAACACAAAATAATACATTGAACTTGAACAATTGCAGCAGAAACAGGACACATAAGTTCAGGAAATGATTTTAGAGGTAGTAAAATCAAGGGGCAAATTTGATTGGTCATCTATAAGAAAAGCATCTGCAATAAATTGTGCAAAAGAATGAAACTAGATTACACTTTGTCTACCTCCACAAAAATTAATTCAAAATGGATCAAAGGCATAAATATAAGACCTGAAATGATAAATAACATAGAAGAAAACATAGGTACTAAACTTAAGGATCTTGGTCATAGAGAAAATTTTATAAATTGAACCCCAAAGGCAAGGGAAGTAAAGGCAAAAATAAATGAATGGGACTATATCAAACTAAAAAGCATCTGCACAGCAAAAGAAACCAACAAAACCAAAAGGCAACCAACTGAATAAGAGATGATATTTGCAAACAACAGCTCCAACAAAGGGTTAATATCCAAGATATATAAAGAACTCAGACAAATCCAAACCAAACACGCAAACAATCCAATTAAACATGGGCAGAGAATCTGAATAAATACTTCTCCTAACAAGACATACAAATAACCAACAGATGTATGAAAAGATGTCCACCTTCACTAGCTATTAGGGATATATAAGTCAAAACTACAATGAGATATTGCCTCACACCTGCTAGAATGGCTGTTATCAACAAGACAGGCAATAACAAGTGTTGGAGAAGTTGTGAAGAAAAAGGAACCCTCATTCACTTCTAGTGGGAATGTAAACCAACACAGCCACATTGGGAAACAGTATAGCGATTCCTCAGAAAATTAAGGATAGAGTTACCAGCCTGACCAGGTGGTGGCACAGTGAATAGAGCTTCGGACTGGGATGCGAGAGAACCAGATTCAAGACCCCGAGGTTGCCAGCTTGAGCACAGGCACATCTGGCTTGACCAAAAGCTCGCCACCTTGGACCTAAGGTCGCTGGCTCCAGCAAGGGGTGGCTTGGTCTGCTGAAGGCCCACGGTCAAGGCACATGTGAGAAAGCAATCAATGAACAACTAAGGTGTCAAAATGAAAAACTGATGATTGATGTTTCTAATCTTTCTCCGTTCCTGTCTGTCCCTATCTATCCCTCTCTCTGACTTTCTCTCTGTCCCTGTTTAAAAAAAAAAAAAGAGAGAGAAGCAAGATGGCGATGGAGTAGGCGGATGTACCAACTTCCATCTCCCAGAACCAAAGTGAATTATAACTCAATTTTAAGAACCATCATCTGGATAAACTAACTTTGAACTAAACTAAGTGGACTCTTCAACCAAGGAACGCAGAAGAAGCCACACTGAGACTGGTAGGAATAGCGAAACGTGAAGAGGGCTGCCCAGCTCCCCGGAGCGAACGGCAGCCCGGAGAGAACCGCGTGGTGGGAGGAGAGTTTGGCGGAGAGGGAGGGTCCTGGGACCCAGAAACAAAGCCCCAGCCTGCAGTCCCAGAGCCTAGAAGAGGCGTTTGGACAGTATTAAGCTGTGAAACAAGTGAGGATACTGTTTGTGAGAAAGTGACAGTTTTCTCAGACCCAAGATTCTTTTTAAAGGGACAGCACAGAAAACCTCTCTCACAACCACGCACCCGGGGCTCCGGGGAATGGAGACAGAGGAGAGGACCAGAGCAGCGGGAAGAGAGTGTGGACTGAAGGCACAGGGACAAACACTCTGAGGGAAAGCACCCTAACCCCTGGGCAAAATCACTTCCATAATCAAAAACGATTATTTCCCCTGGAACTAGCAATACCAACAAAGGGAGACAGGACACTAGCCAAAGAATCTCGCCCGTAGCAATTAGAGCAGGGCTGCTTAGAGGGAAGGAGCTCCCAGGCCTGAAGTATGGAGAGTTAGGGCCCTTCCTACTCTGCTGAGGGCTGGCTGAAGGGATGGTGGCGGCAGGACGCTGAAACGCAGTTCTGTCGGCGGGGGCGGAGGCCCAGCCAGTGTGAGCTCAGTCTAGCCCAGCAGGAGCGGAGGGGACGCGCAAAAGCAGTCCTGTAGCTGCAGGCCCGCCAGTAACCCCACCTGCGCGGGAAAAACGGGAGGCCAGGAACGGGCAGAGATTTGCTCTGCGACACTGTGCAAGCCGACCCTGACCGCGGGGACTGGGCTAGGACAAGGGACAGGAGGGGGCTCGTGGCTGAGCTCACACTAACAGCCCCATCTGGCCAGAGAAACCGCGGTTTGCCATCCTGCGTGCACAAGTTGGCTCTGAACGCGGGGGCGGGGTTGGACCCGGGACAAGCGGAGGTTCGCAGCTGAGCGCAGGCCAGCAGCTAACAGCTGAGAGCACATAAGAAAGCCGCGTCCAACCCACAAAACTGGGGCGAGCAGGCTCTAACCGCGGGTGCTGGGCGGAAACCTGGAAACAGACAGGGTCCGAGCTGAGCAAAGGTGCTCACCTCTACCCTTGGTACTGCGACTTGTAGCTTGAGTGACAGCCCCTCCCACGGAGGAGAGGTGGAAATCAAAGCAACAGCCGCAGTGGGCTGGTGCTGGCAACGCCCATACTCAACCGCCCTAGGCAGCAGCAGAGTGGGTGGCGGGACTGCAGACATACCACACCTAGAGAACAGAAAGACAAAACCGACCGGACTCAAATGACCACAATTTGCTTATACACAGACAAAATGGGCAGACAGAGGAATGCAAACTTAATGAATCAAGAGAAATCCCCAGAAAAGGACCTGAATGAGCCAAATATAACCAAAATACCAGAAGCAGAATTTAGAATAATGATAGTTAGGATGCTCAATGAAATTAGAGCAACAATGGATAGTCACTATGAACACTTAAATAAAGAGATAACAAGTATAAAAAACGAAATTGAAATAATAAAAAAGAATCAGACAGAAATGACAAATACAATATCAGAACTGGAAGACCACAATGGAAGAAATTAAAAGCAGTATGAATCACGCTGAGGATCGAATCAGGGAGTTAGAGGACACAATAAACAAAGGCACAGAAGCAGAGAAGAAAAAGAAAAAGAGACTCAAAAAATGCGAGGAAACTCTAAGGGAGCTCTGTGACAACCTGAAGAGAAACAACATTCGCATCATAGGGGTTCCTGAATAAAAGGAGAGAGAACAGGAAATAGAAACTTTGTTCAATCAAATCATAGCAGAAAACTTTCCTAAATTAAGGCTGGGAAACATTACACACATTCAAGAAGAATACAGAACTGCATTAAAGAGAAACCTGAAAAAATCTACACCAAGACACATCATAGTAAAAATACCAAAGTGAAGGGATAAAGAGAAAATTTTAAAAGCTGCTAGGGAAAAAAAGGCTATCACCTACAATGGAGCCCCCATAAGGAATGCATCGGACTTCTCAACAGAAACACTTGAGGCCAGAAGGGAATGGCAAGATATAATCAAAGCAATGCTGAACAAGAACCTACAATCAAGACTACTCTATCCAGCAAGGCTAACGTTTAAAATTAAAGGAGAAATAAAGAGCTTCCCAGACAAAGAAAGCCTCAAGAAATTCATTAAAACCAAACCAATTCAACAAGAGATGCTAAGGGGCCTGTTGTGAACAGTTTAAAGGGAGAAAAGAATGTAGCAAAAGAAGAATACAGCTTTAAAGAATAAAATGGCAATAAACAACTACATATCAATAATAACCTTAAATGTAAATGGATTAAATGATCCAATCAAAGACATAGGGTAGCTGCATGGATAAATAATCAGGACCCATACATATGCTATCTACAAGAGACACATCTTAAAACAAAAGATGCACATAGACTGAAGGTAAAAGGATGGAAAAAAATATTTCATGCAAATGGAAATGAAAAAAAAAGCCAGGGTAGCAGTACTTATATCAGACAAAATGGACTTTAAAACAAAGGCTGTAGTATGAGATAAAGAAGGACACTACATAATGATAAAGGGAACAATTCAACAGGAAGATATAACTATTATAAATATCTATGCACCAAATATAGGAGGCCCGACATACATAAAGCAGACTTTGATGGATATGAAGGGCGAGTTTAACAGCAATACCATAATAGTAGGGGATTTCAATACCTCACTAACAACAATGGATAGATCCTCAAGAAAGAAAATTAATAAAGAAACAGCAGACTTAAAGTATACTTTAGATCAACTTGATTTAATAAATATCTTCAGAACTTTTCACCCTAAAGCAGTAGAATATACATTATTCTCAAGCGCTCATGGTATGTTTTCAAGGATAGACCACATGTTAGGACACAAAAATGGTCTCAATAAATTTAAAAAGATTGAAATCATATCAAGCATTTTCTCTGATATCAATGCCATGAAACTAGAAATTAACCCACAAAAGAAAAACTGAAAAATACTCAAACACTTGGAAACTAAATAGCATGATATTAAATAATGAATGGATTAACAATGAGATCAAAGAAGAAATGAAAAAGTTTCTAGTAACAAATGATAATGAGCATACATCAACTCAAAATTTATGGGACACAGCAAAAGCAATACTGAGAGGGAAGTTCATTGCACTACAGGCATATCAAAAGCAGCTAAAAAAAGCTCAAATAAGCAACCTGACCTTGCATCTAAAAGAACTATAAAAACAACAGCAAATAAAACCCAGGACCAGTAGAAGGAAGGAAATAATAAAGATCAGAGCAGAAATAAATGACATAGAGGCTAAGAAAACAGTACAGAGGATCAATGAAACCAGAAGCTGGTTCTTTGAAAAGGTAAACAAGATTGATGAACCTTTAACTAGACTCACCAAGAAAAAAAGAGAGAGGAATCAAATAAATAAAAAGAAAGGACAGTGGAGAAATAACAACTGACAAACCGAAATACAAAGCATTGTAAGAAAATACTATGAAGAACTATATGCCAAAATATTAGACAACTTAAGTGAAATGGAAAAATTTCTTGAATCATATAATCTTCAAAAAATCAATCTGAAAGAATCAGAACACCTAAACAGACCAATTACAACAAATGAGATTGAAACAGTTATAAAAAACTCCCAACAAAGAAAAGTCCTGGGCCTGATGTCTTCACAAGTGAATTCTATCAAAAATTCAAAGAAGAACTAACTCCTATTCTCCTCAAGCTATTTCAAAAAATTCAAGAGGAAGGAAGACTTCCAAACTCCTTTTATGAGGCGAGCATAATTCTGATCCCAAAACCGGGCAAAGACAACACAAAGAAAGAAAATTATAGGCCTATATCCCTGATGAATTTAGACGCTAAAATTCTCAACAAAATATTAGCCAACCGGATCAAGCAATATATGAAAAAATTCATACACCATGATCAAGTGGGATTTATTCTGGAGAGGCAAGGCTGGTTCAATATTCACAAATCAATCAATGTGATTCATCACATAAACAAAAGAAAGGACAAAAATCACATGATAATTTCAATAGATGCAGAAAAGGCATTGATAAAATCCAGCACCCATTCATGCTCAAAACTCTCAGTAATGTGGGAATACAGGGAACATTCCTTAACATGATAAAGGCCATCTACGACAAACCCAAAGCAAACATCATATTAAATGGACAAAAATTAAAAGCAATCCCCTTAAGATCAGGAACCAGACAGGGATGCCCCATTTCACCACTTTCATTCAACATAGTTTTAGTAGTCCTAGCTACAGCAATCAGACAAGAAGAAGAAATGAAAGGCATCCAAATTGGAAAAGAAGAAGTAAAACTGTCACTATTTGCAAATGATATGATATTGTATATTGAAAATCCTAAAGTCTCAGTCAAAAAACTACTGGACCTTATAAATGAATTCAGCAAGGTGGCAGGATATAAAATTAATACTCAGAAATCAGAGGCATTTCTATATACCAACAATGAACTGTCAGCAAAAGAAATTAAGGAAACAATCCCCTTCACTATTGCAGCCAAAAAAATAAAATACCTAGGAGTAAATTTAACCAAGGAGGTTAAGGACTTGTACTCAGAAAATTATAGAACATTGATAAAAGAAATCAAGGAAGATACAAACAAGTGAAAGCATATACCGTGCTCATGGCTAGGAAGAATAAACATCATTAAAATGTCTATATTACCCAAAGCAATTTATAAATTCAATGCAATACCAATTAAAATACTAATGACATACTTCAAAGATATAGAAAACATATTCCAAAAATTTATATGGAACCAAAAAAGAACACGAATAGCCTCAGCAATCTTAAAAAGAAAAAATAAAGCAGGAGGTATCACTCTTCCGGATATCAAGGTTTACTACAAGGCCATTATATTCAAGACAGCCTGGTACTGGCATAAGAACAGGCAAATAGATCAATGGAATAGAACAGAGAACCCAGAAATAAACCCCCACCTTTATGGACAACTGATATTTGACAAAGGAGGAAAGAACATACAATGGAGTAAAGACAGCCTCTTTAACAAATGGTGTTGGGAAAATTGGACATCTACCTGCAAAAAAATGAAACTAGACCATCAACTTACACCATTCACAAAAACAAACTCAAAATAGATAAAAGACTTAAATGTAAGCCGTGAAACCATAAGCATCTTAGAAGAAAACATAGGCAGCAAGCTCTCTGACGTCTGTAGCAGCAATATTTTTGCTGATTTATCTCCACGGGCAAATGAAATAAAAGGCAAGATAAACAAATGGGACTATATCAAACTAAAAAGTTTTTGCACAGCTAAAGACAATAAGAACAAAATAAAAAGACAAACCACACAATGGGAGAACATATTCGACAACACGTCTGATAAGGGGTTAATAACCAAAATTTATAAAGAACTTATAAAACTCAACACCAGGAAGACAAACAATCCAATCAAAAAATGGGCAAAAGAAATGAATAGAAATTTCTCCAAAGAGGACATACGGATGGCCAATAATCATATGAAAAAATGCTCAATATCACTAATCATTAGAGAAATGCAAATTAAAACCACAATGAGATATCACCTCACACCAGTCAGAATGGCACTCATCAGCAAAACAACACAGAATGAGTGCTGGCGAGGATGTGGAGAAAAAGGAACCCTTCTGCACTGCTGGTGGGAATGCAGACTGGTGCAGCCACTGTGGAAAACAGTATGGAGATTCCTCAAAAAATTAAAAATCGAACTGCCTTTTGACCCAGCTATCCCACTTTTAGGAATATACCCTAAGAACACCTTAGCACTGTTCGAAAAGAAGAAATGCGCCCCCATGTTCGTGGCAGCATTGTTCACAATAGCGAAGATCTGGAAACAACCCAAGTGTCCGTCAGAGGACGAGTGGATTAAAAATCTTTGGTACATATATACTATGGAATACTACTCAGCCATAAGAAATGATGACATCAGATCATTTACAACAAAATGGATGGACCTTGATAACATTATACGGAGTGAAATAAGTAAATCAGAAAAAAACCCTGAGAACAGCATGATTTCATACATCGGTGGGACATAAAAGTAAGACTATGAGACATGGACAAAAGAGTGGTGGTTAAAGGGTGGGGGGAGGGAGGGGAGGTTGGGATATGAAGGAGGGGAGGGACACAGGGAAAACCGGACAGAAGGTGACAGAGGACAATTTGACTTTGGGTGACGGGTATGCAATATAATTGAATGATAAGATAACCTGGAGATGTTTTCATTGTACATATGTACCCTGATTTATTGGTGTCACCCCATTAAAATTAATAATAATTAAAAAAAAGAATAGAGTTACCATATGACCCAGCAATCCTCCTTCTGGTTATTTACCAAAACCCCCTCAAAAATATGTTTTTACACAGATATTTTCACTCCTGTGTTCACTGCAGCATTATTCACAGTGGACATGACTTGGAAGCAACTAACGTGTCTTTCTATAGAGGACTGGATAAAGAAGATGTGGTAAATATATACAATGTAATACTACCCAGCCATAAGAAAAAATAAAATACTGCCACTTGTCACAATATAGATGGACCTTGAGAATATTATGCTTAAGTGAAATAAGTCAGACAGAAAAAACTCAGAATCATATGATTTCACTCATATGTGAGATGTAAAATTAAAATTCATAGACACAACAACTGGATGGCGGTTAACAGAGAGAAGGAGTGAGGGGGCAGTAAAGGGTAAAGGGTAAAGGATATGGAAACAGGTTTTGACTTTGGGTGGCAGGTACACAATGCAATATTCAGGTTATGTATCAGAAAATGTACACTTGAAACCTATATGGTCTTATTAACCAATGTCACCTCAATAAATTTAATTAAAAAGATAAAGTGAATTGTAGATAGAAATAAAATAATAAAATTATCAACCTCCCAGAGTCGTGAAAATTGAATATAAAGCATTCAGCAAGTATTAGAACAGCATAAGTGATCCATAAGTGATGTTTACATTAATATCATATTTATCTTTTTTTTTTTTTAGATATGGATCCTAGAAAGAGGAATCCAAGATAACTCCAATGTTTCCAGTTAGAATAGCTCCTGTTGCAATGGAGCATCGCCCCAGATGGGCAGAGCATTGCCCCCTAGTGGGCATGCCGGGTGGTTCCCTGTCAGGCGCGTGCAGTAGTCTGTCTCTCTGCCTCCCCACTTATCACTTCGAAAAAATAAGAAAATAAAAAATAAAAAAAGAGGCCAATTTAGAGTGTAAGAAAGATAAAGATCCCACTCTTTTAGATGATGAGTTTAAAATATCCATAAAGTATTTAATGGTGACATCAAAAAGGCAAAAATCTAGGACATATTTTCTCAGGGGAGATTTTCAAATATAGATAGAATTGAGAATATAGAAAAGAGATGTAAGATGTAATTATATGAGATGGAATCATGGTGAGTATTAATGTTTAAGAAGTTTGTATGAGGGGGAGAAGCCCATGAAGGAAACTCAGAGAAAATAAGCAAGAAGACACAAGGAGAATCAAAAGAGAGAAATACCAGGAAAGCCAAGGTAACAAAATTTCCAACAGTGAACTGTCAACAGTATCAAATGCAAGATAAATTAAGATAATTGGTATATGTTTGTGGATTTAGCAATATGAAAATTATTCATGTCCATTACAATAGTAAAATGCCTATTTAAATACTACAAAGTAGTATGCCAACTAAGTTTACATTTGAATGCTATCATTTTAAAGTGTGATAATAGCATCTGGTATAACTAATATAATAAATAAATATGCTAACCTAAACACACAAATGTATTGCTATATAGGTATATCACAATTATAAATATTGTATACAAACAAATAATTCCAGATATAGTTCTTAGATTCAATTTTCAGAAACAAATTTATCTCTGTAAAAATTTTAAGTGAAACTAAATAGAAACAAACTTAAAAGAATGAAAATGTATTCACATTAGAATTTACACTAATATTGATATAATATACATAGTTGATATGCAAATTCTTTAAGCTTTCCATGCATTCTCTATATTGAATACTGCTCTATTATCTGAACTCTTCCTTGGACAAAAAGTTCTGGCTCCATGAGTCAGAAATATATCTAACTTTGATGTAGTATTTTACAAAGAATACGCTAATATAAATAATAAATGTGTCATTCGCTACATTCAACAAACACGGTTATTTCAATAATAAAAAGATGTGTGTGTGTTGCACACACTATTTAGGTGTAACATCTATTATCAATCTTCAAAACAATACCTCAAGGCAAGCAGTACTGAACCAAATCTAAAGATGGATAACTGAAGTTTTGCAGGGTTATGTGACTTTCCCAAGGACATAAAGCTAGCAAGTAACTGAACAAAGATTCTGATGTCAAAGCTCATGCTTTTCCCCACTACACTAATACAATCACTACCCTGGAACAATCAGAAGCAAGAGATGTTTTTACAAGGCAGTATACTTGAGAGAGATTTCTCTCGTCTTTCTTTTTCTTAATTAATGCTGAGGAAATTTCTTCTCCCCAACCCAACCTTTTTGAGAACATCTCTGTTTGCTTTACGACTTAGTATTCTGTCAGTTGCCTGTTTATATCTTTGACTTACTTAGTTCTTTCTCTTTTTCTTTCTTTCCTTAATTTTTTTTTTGGGGGGGTGGAGTTCTATATACTTTGGATACCAAAATAATATATTGCACAAATTTCTTTTCCCAGGACAGTCCATATCTTTCAACTTTGGGTCTTTTGTTACATAGGCCTTATTTGTATAAACTGAAAAGTATCAAATTACTTCTTAATGATTTCGCTTTTCTGTATCTTGCACAGGAAATTCAATCCTACTGTAAAAGTAAATAAAATATTTTATGCTTATTTTAATAGTTTCAATTTTAAATTTCTGTGCTAATTTAAGTCATTAATCATACTATAAGCTTTTGTGAAGTAATATGAGACAGAGGTATTGTTTGCTGTACAATTCTATTGATTGAATAGACACTGTTATAGCTATTATTCTGCAATGCATCCTCTGTCAAATATCAAGTTCCCTCTGTCAATATATAAAGAGCCTTGTTTCTGAGTTCCAGTCTGCTTGTTTAGACTACTTGTCCATTTTTATGCCAATGCCATATTATTTTAACCACTGTTGCTATAAATAAAAATTGTTTATTTTAATTGTTAAAATAAACATATACTCATTCATTATTCTTCAAAGTGGGCCTGGCTATTTTTTGGCCCTTTGTTTCCCTCTGTGACTTTTAGAATTAGCTTATCAAGTTTTAGAAAATAAATTTAGGGGGATTTTGAATATAATTGTATTAGAATTAGGTTGATTTTGGGAGAAGCATTTTATAATATTGAGTCTTCACTTCCATGAACTCATAGCTTTGAAATTTCATCATATTATTCCTCCACACCTCTCATTATTAATGTCATCTCATTACTTCCCTGTCATTCTTCCTTATTTTTCTTTTTTTTTTTTTAATATTTATTTTATTTTATTCATTTTAGAGAAGAGACACAGAGTGAGAGAGAGAGCGAGAAAGAGAGAAAGGTAGGAAGAGCTGGAAGCATCAACTCCCATATGTGCCTTGACCAGACCAGTGCAGGGTTTTGAACTGGCGACCTCAGTGTTCCCAGGTCGACACTTTATTCACTGCACCACCACAGGTCAGGCCTCTTCCTTATTTTTCAATGACAATTGTTCAGGTCTCACTGATATTTCTCCAGTATCTACAGAGAAAAATTTTCCAATATTCTGGTTAATTTGAGCTCTTCTTATCAGATATCTTCCATTATACTTCACCTAGCTACTTACATCCATAAGTCAATTCTACACTTTGATATTACTAATAATTTCAACGAATGTAATCCCTTCAATTTTATTTCATTCATCTTATTCTCTAATGACCACCACTTTTCTTGGAATTTTTAAGTTCTAATCAGACATGCCAGATATAAAAGAGCAAGTGTATTGTGGTATATGTGTGTGCATGTATGTTTAAGCAACATTACTGCTTACTGTAATGTCAGAAATACTTCACCATTAAAAAAATGATTGATGAATTAAGAAAAATGTGAAAATAATTAATGGGTCTGTTTTGTTGTCTCATGTTATTGCTGGAATACAATTAATTCCTTTATGACTAAAGGCCTGACACTGCATCATATCCCATTTATTTGTATGAGGTTTCAAAGTAAGTGAGAAAAATAATCAATTTATTCCAAATGTATAAACATCTTAGTTCATAAAACAAAGCAAGAAATTCAAAGAAAATATCTGATTCACTGCTGAAATAGTTCGAGCAGAATTTAGAAATAAGTATTAAGAGCCTTTAAAATATTCATTTCCTTTTGCCATCAATTCTTTTCATAGGAATTTATCCTAAGGAAGCAAAATAAAATGTGGATAACATTTTATGCATAAAGATATTCACTATAGTGTAATTTATAACAACAGTTAATGGAAAATAATCTTTATACACAAGAGTAAGAAAATGATCCAATAGTAAATAATTATTGTATAGCCATGTTTATAAAATTTTTAGTGATTTAAATTGCTTTGTAATACTGTTCTGTTTCTTTAAATGCAAAAAATAAAAAGTATATATGGTACAAACTTAAATATGCTTCAAAAAATAAAATAGAAAATAAATGAGCCTAGAAGTAAATATGCCAAAAGGTTAATAGTATTTGCACTTTTGATGGTAAGATTATGCATGGGTGGATATGTTTTCCTATGCCTTTAATAATTTTATCTTTTTTCTTTTAGAGAGAGAGAGAAAGTGTGTGTGTGTGAGAGAGAGAGAAAGAGAGAGAGAGAGAGAGAGAGGGAGGAGAAACATCAACTTGTAGTTGCTTCACTTCAGTGTTCATTGATAGCTTCCCATATGTGCCTTGACTGGGGTGCTCAAGCCAAGCTAGTGACCATTTTCTCAAGCCAGCAACCTTGGGCTCAAACCAGTGACTTTGAGGTCATGTCAATAAGCCCACACTCAAGCAAGCAACTCCACACTCAAGCCAATGAGCCCAAGCTCAAGGCAGGAATCCTCAGGGTTTCAAACCAGGGTCCTCAGCATCCCAGGTGAATGCTCTGTCCACTGCACTACCACCAGTTAGCAATAATTACCTATATTTTACAAATTTACTACATTGAGCATTGGCCACTTTAATAACCAGTAAGGGGAAAACAAATTTGAATAGCTATAAAAAATATAAAGGAAATAACAGTTTAAACAGTCAAGGCATACCACTTTATTTCCTCTTATTGGCTGAAGTTTTATTGTGAACATTTAAATAGGATGATTTTCTTTTATACCATATTAGTGTTCTGCTACATCAATAGTAAATTTCTACAAAAGAACATTTAATACAGGTTTTTCAGAGAGTAATTACTTTTCAATAAAGGTACAAGGATGTTCAGTTTTCATAGACTGTTGTGAATGCACTATTTAAACACTACTTTTGGAGGTTAAATATATCAGTTCTGAAACACAGCACTGTATGTTCCAAGTTATTACTTCCTAAAAAGATCAGGAAAAATAACCCAAAAGTGAGACCTGTTTATACAGCATATTTGATGCTGTGATTTTTAACTTTCATTTAATAAAGTCAGCCTTTGATGACTAATATTTCTTTTGCCTGCTAGCACCAATCCTGAATAAGGTTCCTGACTAGATTACATTCATGCAGGTCTCATTTTAATGGAAATTGGAGAGATAGAAAAAGATTATAAAAAAAGACATTATAAACACAGACCTCACAAGTCAAACTTAATAGTAAAGCCATTCTCTTTCATGTAGACAACCATGAAGACAAATATCCTGTGAGCTAGAGATATATATTGTATCTCTCCAGCAGATCTTTATGCCTTCTTGAGACAGATTTCCATAACTATATAATGTGATTATAGTTGATGAAGCAATATCCCACAGAAAGAAGCTGATAAAGCAGGAAATCAGATTAACATGTTCATGATTTCTAATTGTAACAAAGGTAGGAGAGTACTGGCTATGAAGATAGAATCCAGAGAGACACAGGTAGTGACTGAAGGATTTGGCTCTGGAATAAGGACCACTTTCCCCTCACTGAGTGCCTGACCAAATGACCCCCACATACAGAACCCACTAAACCTGTCTTCCTGACCCGGGTTGCTCTGCCCTACCAAACTCACAACCTGTGGAAGGGTCTGTGGGACAAACCAGACTAAGAACACTTGACAGTCTCTCTGCGAAGGGCTCTGAAGGAAGACCAGGCAGCTGCAAGGGGAGGTGGGGCAGCTGACAAGTAGAAGCAGATCGCAAGGAGCTTGGGCTCTTCTACAGAGTTGCCCTTAGCTGTAAGCAGGAGGAAGTCAATGCTAATACACAGGTTGACCCCTCTCACAAGTACCCATGCACAGTGGACATGACCACAAACAGCAAAGAGAGTATTAGCTCCAGACAGGTAGCACACAGCTGGTTACAAACAACATTTTTTTATATATTTTTAAAATATCTGTTTTTCATTTTAATGGGGTGACATTAATCAATCAGGGTACATAGGTTCAGAGAAAACAACTCCAGGTTATTTTGACATTTGATTATGTTGCATACCCATCACCCAAAATCATATAGTCTTCCATCAACTTCTATCTGGTTTTCTTTGTGCCCCTCCTTTCCCCCCACCCCCTCCTTTACCCTCCCCCCCCCCAGTAACCACCACACTCTTATCCATGTCCCTGAGTCTCATTTTTATGTCCCACCTATGTATGGAATCATATAGTTCTTAGTTTTTTCTGATTTACTTATTTCACTCAGTATAATGTTATCAAGGTCCATCCATGTTGTTATAAATGATCCGATGTCATCATTTCTTATGGCTGAGTAGTATTTAATAGTATATATGTACCACATCTTCTTTATCCAATCATCTATTGAAGGGCTTTTTGGTTGTTTCCATGTCTTGGCCACTGTGAACAATGCTGCAATGAACATGGGGCTGCATGTATCTTTATGTACCAGTGATTTTGAGTTTTGGGGGTATATTCCCAGTAGAGGGATTGCTGGGTCATATGGTAGCTCTATTTTTAATTTTTTGAGGAACCACCATACTTTCTTCCATAGTGGTTGTACTACTTTACATTCCCACCAACAGTGGATGAAGGTTCCTTTTTCTCCACAGCCTTTCCAATACTTGTTATTACCTGTTTTGTTCTTAATAGCTAATCTAACAGATAAGGTATCTCATTGTAGTTTTGATTTGCATTTCTCTAATAGCTAATGAAGATGAGTATCTTTTCATATATCTGTTGGCCATTTTTATTTCTTCCTGGGAGAAGTGTCTGTTCATATCCTCTTTCCAATTTTTTAATTGGATTGTTAGCTTGTTTGTTGCTGAATTTTATGAATTCTTTGTATATTTTGGATATTAGGCCCTTATCTGTGCTGTTGTTTGAAAATATCATCTCCCATTTAGTTGGCTGTCTGTTTTGTTGTCAGTTTATTTTGCTGTGCAAAAGCTTCTTAGTCTTATGTAGTCCCATTCAACAAACAACATCTGACATCAATCCATACCCAAACTCTGTCCAGGTAAACACAGAACCAACACAACCAGTGGTGAGCTTCAGACCACACCAGAGCTAGACCCAATTAGCAAACAAATGGCACACCCAAAGGGGGAGAGAATAAACAAGGGAAGATATAATCATTAAAACTGTTCCTAACCTGATGAAGGAAAAAGTCACAGAACTTCAGGAAGCACAGAGTCGAGATGAACCCAAAGAGGCCACACAAGACACATCTAATTAAAATGCCAAAGATAAAAGACAGAGAGATAATTTTGTTTATCCCTTCAAGTATTCATATAATGAAGCTCTCATAAAGAGTTAAATGTAAGTCAGAAAACCATAAACATCCTGGAAGAAAACATAGGCAGTAGAATCTCAGACATCTCTCATAACAATATTTTTGCCAATATATCTTCTAAGGCAAGTGAAATACCAAAAAAAAAAAAAACCAAAAAAAACAAAAGGGAACTACCTCAAATTAAAAACTTTGGCACAGCAAAGGAACCACCAACAAAATAAAAAAGACAACTCACTGATTGGGAGAGCATATTCACATACATGTGGTAAGGGGTTAATAATCAAAACTTATAAAGATATAAAATTCAACACCAGGAAGACAAAAAATCCAATTAAAAAATGGGCAAAGGACCTGAATAGACACTTCTCCAGTAGGACAGAGAGATGGCCAATAGGCATATGAAAAAATGCTCAACATCACTAATCATCGGATAGATGCAAATTAAAACCACAATGAGATATCAGCTCACACCTGCCAGAATGGCTGTCATCAACAAATCAGTAAACTACAAGCAGTGGTGAGGATGTGGAGAAAAGGAAACATTCGTGCACTGCTGATAGGAATGCAGACTCGTGCAGCTACTGTGGAAAACAATATGGAGTTTCCTCAAAAAATTAAAATGGCTCTGCCATTTGACCCAGCGATTCCTCTTCTGGGAATATATCCTAAGATCCCCAAAACACTACTTCAAAAAAGTATACACACCCCCATGTTCATTGCAGTTTTTTTACAATAGTCAAGTTCTGGAAAAAACTCAGGTGCTCATCAGTAGATGTGTGTGTAAAAAAGCAGTGATACATTTACACAGTGAAATACTACACAGCCATAAAAAATGAAATTTTTACCTTTTGCAAAAGCATGGATACAAACTATTATGCTAAGTGAAATAAGCCAGTCAGAGACCAACAAGTACCATATGATATCACTTCTATGTGGAATCTAATGAACACAATAAACCGATGAACAAAGTAGAAACAGAAGCACAGACACATGGAACAGGTGTACTGCTGTCAAAGGGAAGGATGGTGAGGGGGCTAGATGAAAGGAGGTGAAGGGATTAGCCAAAAAAACATATACACATAACACGCAGACAACAGAGTGGCAATAGCCAAAGGGAAAGGGGGGCGGGGTGGAGGTACAGGGAGAAGAGCAGAAGGTAGGGATAATAGGAATGGAAAGACACTTCACTTGGGGCAAACCATGTCATCCCAATAAATTTAAAATAAATTTTTTAATAGAAGGTAAAGAGGGGATAATTGGTGACAGAAAGAGACTATACTTTGAGTGGTGAACACACAATGCAATATACAGATGATGAATTATAGAACTGTACACTTAAAACCTATATAATTTTATTAACTAATGTAACCCCAATAAATTCAATAAAAATATATTTTAAAAAATAAAAACAAATATAAACCATTATATCCTAGGATCTATGCATACCAATAAATCTTACTATATAATATAAAATTTAAGAAGGAAAACAAAATACAGAGAAAATAGCAATCTTTTAAGTTTAAAAATAAGGAACTATAAAACAGCACCAACTCTCTTATTACACTAATCCTTTGGGATGTCATGTTACTTGCTTATTTAATTTATAGATAATATTGCAAAAGAGGCTATAGACTTTAACATGTAATATGAATATTTTAACAATCTGGAAAAAGCATTTTAAACAACAACAACAAAAACATATCTGTAAGCAAACTAGAGGAGCAGAGAACAAGATACTTTGAAATGTGTGAACTATATGTCCAAATGACTATCTCAGGCCGTAAAACTTAGGAAACCAATTTTCCCTAACTTTCTAGTGATGTCATCCCCTACCCCTTCCCCTGACCTCCACGGGAGTTATATAAGGATACACTTTCTAGAGAGACTACAGTGAAAGAAAAACTAGGCTGGGAATTGAATGTGGCCCAAAATTAAAGAAACACTTTAATTTGGTTTTCCACTAAGTCTCTATTTAGCAAAATATATAATAAGAATAAATGATGCTATTGTTTGAAAAGTAATAGGTCTCATTTCTTAGGAGTTTGTGGATTCCCAGACGCTGAAGGCAAGCTGACCAATACACTTAGCTGGGTATAAAAAGGGAAAGAGTAATCCCCTTTGTGAATTTAGAAATCCTGGCACATTAACACTCCTTTTCAGAAAACATTTACCTTACCTCATATGAATGGAATATATTGTCTCACAATTATTGTTTTTCAGTAGTGTGTGTATGTGTCAATCATAAGTTATTCACTGACATGAGACAGGAACACCAACAGAAGAATAAGAGGTTGTGTGGTTACCACATGATTGCAGAGATATCGTCACTGGGGCCCCAAACTTAGAGTGCCAAGACTCAGTCCAGTACATCTGGCTAAAACCTTCTGCTGTGAGTTATAGTCTCAAGACTCAAAAACACAGACTTTGGAAAATGCACTTTAAGAATTATTGATTGTCCTGGTGGAACAAGCTGGATAATCCTAGGGTTAGGAGAGCTCTGGTAGGTAAAGCATCGATTTAGCTAAGTGCATGGAAAGGAGAAATATTGTCATTCTCGCTATATAAAAAAAAACAACTGAAAAAGGATTTTTTTCCATGAAGAGAAGTAAAACCAAGAAGCAAAGCTAGGAATTAAGGTTTAGCCTTGAACAGCTCTCTGTGCAAAGCTTAACATTTCCCCCTACTTCTTATAAAATACTGAGATAAATCATATTTAGCTAACAATGTTCAGAGCACTCCCATATATTTAATTCCTTCCAGCTAGCCCCTAAACTTCAGTAAACATTACATGCACCAAGTTCTGTGTCAGTGATGTTGCAGAAAATTAAAACACCTGGCTGTAAAGCGACATGGCTATGCCTACATCTCTGTTCTGCTGAAGCCAGTATGCCAGGAACAGCACTGTGACAAGGAAGACTCAGAGTCCCTAAATTCCAGACACTGACCATTGCCTGGCACACAATTCAAGTTGCAGTTGAGAGAAATAGAGAGGAGTGAGCAAAAAGGTAAAAGGGAAAACAGGATCGATTGACTTAACACAGGAAATTAAACTAACATCTCAGTTTCTCCTAAAAATACTAAAAAAAAAAAAAAGATCCCAAATGTAGAAGGCAGTGGTTAGGTTATAGCACTAGGCTTTCAACTGCTTAAAAGAATCATATCACTATGTATACAAAGTTCATGCAAAGCCTTCCATGATCAGCTGTCTCAATATAACAGAAGGATAGATGATTTCTTAGGATTAGATTTTTATTAATGTTTGTTCAAAGCATATGTATTGAATTCTCTTTTCATCAATACACTCTCCCATGCAAAACAGATTTGAACAGGATTATGCAATCACACAGCTAGAAAATGCAAGTACAGGTAATAAAATTACAGTTAAAGACAGATTAATATGACCTGATTAAAAAAAAAAGTCAGAACACAAGCAAAAAGTCCGAAATCATTAGAGAGATCTGTAAAATTGGTTCTGAGTTTTCCATCAGCCAAAGCGAAAGAAAAATAGAATGAGCTACAAGAATCATATTGTTTTAAATATATAAACATCTTATTGTATAGAAGAAAAGTTTTTTCTGAAACTGAGGTCCTGTGAGAAGTATATAATAATGTACAGGTCTTATAGAGAAGAAACACCATAATAAACAATAGTCACCTCCTATGGTTTCTTATTATATTCCTCATGGAAGCCTAGCATATCAAGCTAATGCTTCAATTGGTAAAAAATACTTTTTGTTCTCAAATAATCTATTTTTATTATGTAATAATCTTTAGATAACAAAAGAAACACAACATATTATACCTATTTATCTGTATCTCTTGAAACAAAACTATATCACTATTTAGATATACAACAATACATTTAAATATGATAATTACTTGTATAATCCTCCTAAAATAAAACAAAAGCATCATCTTCTTACCAAAACCAAAATGTAGGTATCCACTATTTTCCTCACCTGTGATTCTTTCACGTTTTCAACAGTAAAGTTGAACCATACTCGAAAGCGTGGATTACAGGTATCTGGCCTAATGAACAAATCATACTCAAACTCAGAGACCTGGTCCACCCGTCCAAGGTTACCTGGTAATAGAAATTAAGAGAACTGGGTTTTAATAGAAGTTCATGAAGTTCAATGGTACACACATTTAACTATTAGGAGCTCTGACAGAAATAGTTGTCATCATTCAGTATTTACAGGTACAGCATTCACAATCTCTAAGGTTGTCAAACTTGCATAAGAGGTTTGCAGCTAGGCCAGGCTGTGGTGCAAGCAGCTTTTCCAGTCCTTTGGCTCAGCAGATCTGTTTACATCTTTGACAGATTAGAATGTTAGATGGAGCATGTGCCAAGATCCAATAAATAAAAAAGAATTACAACAAAACTTCACTTTCCTAATTCAAAATACAAGAATGATAATACCTTAAGTATCCTGCATTAAGCTTTATGGTATACAGACTACTTCTAATATATTTGATTTTATTTAATTTTCAAATGTAATGGTGCTATGCATTTGTACTGTGTTCTCCAAACTTCTATAGAACACATTAAAAATATGTAGAATAAAGCTTTAAACAAAAAATTAGTTACTATGTAAGAAAAATAACAATAAATTCACATACAAAAAAGAAAAAATTCCATTTTCTCCAACAATAGAACAGTTAATCAAATATATATGTACTTAAATATGACTTCCATTATTTATTTCTCCTCTCTCTAATATTCAAATGAGAAGTGAGTTACCCAAAATGTAGGATAGAATAAAAAAATCAAAGAGGTTAATGAATTCCCAAACTAAATCATCAATAGTTAAAGAAGAGTAAAGGTGACTCTAGACATCAACAAAGCAAGTGATTAAGTCAGTAGTATTGTATTGCACTTGAAGAGTACAGCAATATGTTGCTTTAAAATGAGTTCTGGTGCTCAAAAAATTAAAAATTGAACTGCCTTTGACCCGGCTACCCCACTTTTAGGAATATACCCTAAGAACACCATAACACTGTTCGAAAAGAAGAAATGCACCCCCATGTTTGTGGCAGCATTGTTCACAATAGCGAAGATCTGGAAACAGCCCAAGTGTCCGTCAGAAGACGAGTGGATTAAAAAGCTTTGGTACATATATACTATGGAATACTACTCAGCCATAAGAAATGATGACATCAGATCATTTACAACAAAATGGTTGTACCTTGATAACATTATACGGAGTGAAATAAGTAAATCAGAAAAAAAAACTGAGAACAGCATGAATTCATACGTAGGTGGGACATAAAAGTGAGACTATGAGACATGGACAAGAGTGTGGTGGTTACGGGGTGGGGGGAGGGAGGCGAGGGTGGGAAAGGGAGAAGGGTAGGGGCACAAGGAAAACCAGATAGAAGGTGACAGAGGACAATTTGACTTTGCGTGATGGGTATGCAACACAATTGAATGATAAGATAATCTGGAGATGTTTTCATTGTACATATGTACCCTGATTTATTGGTGTCACCACATTAAAGTTAATAAAAAAAAAAAATCCATTTCACAATAAATTCCAGAAATTGCAAAAAAAAAAAAAAAAAATGAGTTCTGGTGCCTAACCAGGTGGTGGCATAATGAATAGGGTGTTGACCTGGAATGCTAAGGACCCCAACTGGAAACCCCAAGATCAGCAGCGTCACGTGGACTCATTCAACTAGAGCATGAACTCACCAGCTTGAACGCAGGATCACCAGCTTGAGCCTGGTATCATAAATATGACCCCAAGGTTGCTGGCGTGACCCCAAGGTTGCTGGCATGACCCCAAGGTTGCTGGCTTAAGCAAGGGGTAACTGGCTCAGCTAGAGCCCCCAGGTCAAGGAACATATGAGAAAGAAATCAATGAACAACTAAAGTGCCGCAACTACAAGCTGCTGCTTCTCTTCTCTCTCCTTTCCTGTCTCTGTCTGTCTCTGTCTTTCAATTTCTCTCACACACACAAGCCAAAAAAACAAAAAAACAAAAAAAGAATGAGTTCTAGTGTCTTCAGTCAAATAGAAAAGAAAACCACCCATAATTAAACTTTAAAGTTTTAATTTATTTCTTTCACTAGTTCTACTGACACCAATTTTTTGGTTTTGTTTTTCTGAGTGCCAATTGTGTTACAATTAGAAGACTTAAATTCTAGCTCAATTGACTTATTGTGCAAAAATGGGTAAATTATTTACCCTCTGGGGCCTTCAACAATAATCACCAATATGTAGAAGAAGATAAAATAATACATTATTTAAAATGAATCATCCATCATGTCCAAAGTTACTAGACATTCACAAACACACACACACACACATACACACACACATATACTACATAATTAAGGAAGTGGAGGAAAACAATATAAATCAACAATAATAGCAGATATGCAATTTAGCAGACAAGAACTCTAAACTGGCTATTATAAATATAGTCAAAGTCAATTAGAGATGATCATCCCAAAACACCAAGGTTAGGTGTTCAATCCCCGGTCAGGGCACATACATAAAGAGATCAATGAATGCACAACTAAGTGAAACAACAAATGAATGCTTCTCTTTTTCCTTCTCCCCCTTTCTCTCTCTGTCTCTATAAAATCAATTAATTAATAAATATATAGTCAAAGAACAAAAAGAAAAGATGTTAAAAGAATTAAAGTATAATTTCCATGTGTGAACAAACAGGAAATTTCATCAGGGAAATGAAAACTTTTAAAAAGGACCAAATAAAAGTCTATAAGTAAAAAAAATAAATAACTGAAACATAAAATGAACTAAATGGGCTTAACACTAGACTAGAACTGATAAAGTGTCAGTGAACTTGATGAATCAATAAAAAAATCATATAATCTGAAAAACAAATTGAAAAAACTGAATAAAAATGAACAAAGCCCCAGAAACCTGTAAAATAGTATTAAATTTTTTTAACACACATGTAAAAGACACATCAGAAGAAAAAGAGAATGAACAAACGGAAGAAAAAATATATTTTTGAATAACATTAAAATTTTTCCAAATGTAATTATAAAGAAAGACTTAAATGTCTTAAGCTTCAGAAAACCTCATGTGGAATAAATAGAAAGAAATTTCAACCTTGCCATATAATAATAAACTAATAAAAACCAAACATAAACAGAAAACAGCCAGATGAAAGTAGTCATAATACATACAAAAGAACAACTATAAGAATAACTATTGAATTCTTCTCAGAAATAAAGAAATGTATATATTAAGATCAGGAAAAAAAAACTTTAAGACAAAAATTGTTAGTGGAGACAAAAATGGGTATTTTATAATGGCAAAATGGCAATCCATCAAGAATACATAACAATTATAAATATAGACAGATCTAACAAGAGTCCCAAAATAAAGAAAATGTCCATAATAAAAAGAAAAATAGATAAGTCAACAATAGAACTGGAAAGAGTATCAAGAAGGAAACACAAGAATTGACTAACACTAAAAGCAACTAGAATTAATATACATATCTAGGACACAAACTCAACAACAGCAAAATATACATTCCTCTCAAGTTCACAAGGAATATTCTTCAGAAAAGACCATAAGATAGAGCACAAAAAAAGTTTCAATAAGTTTAGCATGAAGGAAATTATGTAAAGACTGCTCTTCAAATGAAATGAAAGAAAATTAGAAATCAGTAACAGGAAATTTAAGAAATACAAAAATATATGGAAATTAAACAATACATTCTTAAACACACAAGAGGGTCAATAGGAAATCACAATCAAAGTTAGAAAATATCCTGGCATAAAGAATAACGAAACCACAACAAACCAAAGCTATGAAAGCATAGCAAGCAGTTCTTCCAAAGAAACATATAACTGTAGAGGACTATATTTCTTTTAAAAAGAAAGATAGTTAAGCATTAACTTACTCTTTCATCTTCTTAAGTTAAAAAACAAATCAAAGAACAAACAAAAAAAAAAAGAACTAAACTCAAAGAAGCCAGAAACAAACTAAAGATATGAGCAGAAATAAATAAGAGAAAATAATACAAAAAATTCAATGAAACCAAAAATTGTTCTTTGAAGTGATCAACAAAATAGACAAATCTATACCTATATTAACTAAAAAGAAAGAAAGGACTCAACTTTTCAAAATCAGGGATTAAAAAGAGAACATGCTATGACCAACATTATGCCAACAAATTAGATGAACTGGAAAAATTCTTGAAAGACACAGCAAAATTAATTAAAGAGAAATACTAATATCTGAATAAACATAAACAAAGTAGTACTGATTTAATAATTATAAAAATCTCAAAAGGAGAAGTCTATATGCACTAGTAAATTCTACAAAACTTTTAAAGAAAAATTAATATCAATAACTAGCAAACTTTTCCCTAAAAAATGAAGAAAATAGCAGAGTACACACAAGAAGAAAAGTAAATGCACTAGATTGTAAAGACTGGGGTGGACCTCTTTCTTAATATCCAGTATCCTTTGTCTTAAGATTTGGTGCAATATGTTAAAAAAAATGAAGAAAAGAGAATACATCCAAATTAATTCTTTGGGGTCAGGATTACTTTGATACTAAAATCAAGGACATTACAAGAAAACTACTAATCAATATCCCTTGCAAACAGTTACCCAAATACACTCAACAATGTACTAGCAAATCAAATTCAGCAATATATAAAAATCATTATATATCACAAGTGGGATTTATCAGAAATTCAGTATTAGTTCAACAAATGAAAATAAATTAATGCAACATACCACTTAATAAACTATCTCAATAGATACAGAACAAAGTATTTCACAAAATTTGACACTTTTTGTGATTAGAAAACACTGATGATTAAAAAAGGAAACCAAAAAATAATAATACAACTACCAGCATACTTAATGGTTAAAGGCTATATAAGCGTTCCCCCTAAAATCAGGGACAAGATAAGCATGTTTGTTCTCACTATTTCTATTCAAAGTTGTAGAGAAGATGCTAGCCAGAGTAATTAGGCAAAATAAATTTGTTTTTTTAATTTTTAAAAACGTATTCATATGGGAATTGAAGTAAATTATATCTATTTGCAGATGACATAATCTTTTTTATAGAAAATCCTAAGAAATCCACATAACAGAAAAACAAATTTTAAGCTTAAAAAAATATAGCAAGGTTGCAGGATGCAAATCAACGTACAAAAATAAATTGTATCTCTAAACACTAACAATGGATAAGCTCAAAATGAGATTAAGAAAACTATTTCATTTACAATACCATCACAAAATATAAAGTATTTAGGATAGCCTGACCAGGCAGTGGCGTAGTGGATAGAGTGTTGGACTGGGATGCGGAAGACCCAGGTTCTAGACCCTAAGGTTGCCAGCTTGAGCGCAGGCCCATATGGCTTGAGCAAAAGCTCATCAGCTTGGACCCAAGGTCACTGGCTCCAGCAAGGGGTGGCTCGGTCTGCTGAAGGCCTATCATCAAGGCACGTGTGAGAAAGCAATCGATAAACAACTATGGTGTCGCAACGGCAACGAAAAACTAATGATTGATGCTTCTTACCTCTCTCCGTTCCTGTCTGTCTGTCCCTATCTATCCCTCTCTCTGACTCTCTCTCTGTTCATGTAAAAAAAAAAATGTATGCATATATATATATATATATATATATATATATATATATATATATATATATGATAAATTTTACAAAATAAGTGTAAATAATGTTTAACCAAAGGATGCAAGGTCAAACAATGTAATTTATCATATTAACAGAATAAAGGAGAATAACCATATATTATTGTACCAGTAGATGCAGAAAAAATATTTGACAAAATCCAAAATGCATTCATGATTTAACAAAATCCTCAAACTAAGGATAGTAGAAAACATTCTGATACTGATAAAAGATGTATACTTTTTTGGAAAGAGAAGGGCATGGTTTTTAAATTTATTTCTTAATTTTTAATTTGTTGGGTTGACACGCCATACAGATTTCAAGTGTACAATTCAATATAATGTCATCTAGCTAACACTATGCTTAATGTTGTAAAATTTAATTCCTTTTCCCTGAGATCAAGAATAATAGAAAGATGTCCACTTTCGTCACATATATTCAACATCATTCTGAGAACCAAGCTATAGCAATAAGGCAAGAAAAACAAATGACACACAAGTTGGGAAAGAAAAAATAAAGTTGTTCTTACCACAGATAATAATGTTGTTTATATAAAAAATCCCAGGAAATCTAAAGAACCACTGCTTTAACTAATAAGTATTAGGATCATAAAATAGAGTAAGGTCACAGGATACAAAGTGAAAATACAAACACAATTGTACCAGTGACAAATAACTCCACTATGAACAGATAAATGGGAAATAAAAATAATCCATTTACAGTAACATCAAAACACAAAATAGCATATATCCAAATCTAATTGCATATATCCAAATCTTTTACATGGGAAATTACAAAATATTGCTGAGAGAATTTAAATAATACCTAAATAAAATGGAAATATATGCAATGTGTTCATGAATAAAAGACTCAAAATTGTTAAGATAGCATTTCTCCCAAATTGATGTATATATATTCAAAAGAATCACAATCAAATCCCAGCAGTTTTTGCAGAGATTGACTAGATCATTCTAATTATGAAAATACGAAGAACCTAGTATAATCAAAACAGTTTTAGTGAGTAAAAAATATGCTAAATTACATGTATTAACTTCTGTAAGCATCATCATACCACTCAGAAGTCAACTCTATTAGCAATCTAATTTTACTATGAGGAAACTGCGATACAAAGATAAGTAAATTACTTAAAGTCATAAAGTTAAGTAATTTTTGAGCCTGGCTTTGAATCCAAGTACGCTGGCTTGTATCTGATTTTATTCACCATATTGTAGTTGATACTTTAATCCAATCTGATATCTTTGTATTTAAACTGGGAAATACAGTCCATTTACATTTACTGCAATTCTTAAAAGAGTTTTTATCATCTTGTTTTTCATAATTATTCTACTCTTGTTATGCTTCTATCTTCTCTTCCACTAAGTCAGATTTTCTTTATTTATTTTCTTCCTCTGTGCCAATTTGGATGTTTTCATTCTATTTCTGTTCTAGTAGTCATAATACTTAAATTTTTCTAAGATCAATAGTTGACATAATAAAGTATAAATTCAAATATTTCTACTCAAAATTCAAGAACCTTAGGACTATCACTCCTCTTAAAGTATCCTTCTTCCCTAGTTGTTCTTAAGAACTTCTGTTTATCTATAGTAGGGGTCAGGAACATTTTTGGCTGAGAGAGCCATGAACGCCACATATTTTAAAATGTAATTCCATGAGAGTTATACAATATGTTTAACACTAAATACAAGTAAATGTGTGCATTTTATGTAAGAACAACACTTTTAAAGTACCATAAGTCTCTGAATTCTTTTTAATAACATTGTTATGCTGTTGCTAACCAATGATGAATAAACTACTTCTTACCATTAATGCAACTTCTGGTGCTGCATGGTTTTGCTGATGGCTTTGTAGTCTGGTTGATACCTGGTGAGGTTAAGCTTCATGCAGGTGTTGAGACTTCCATCCATTAAAAGTGATCATAGGTTGGTCTTAATGTTCTTCAGATGTGAGAAAGAATGCTCACATGCATACATAGAGCCAAACATTATCAGTACAGCAATTCTCACATGCTGCAATGTGTGGTATGGGACGGGAAGTACGTTTCAAGTTTTGACAATCAGCTGGTTCATGGGTTGAAGTTTTTTCATTTCTCCACACTTGTGTTTGCTCACCAACTCTGCTTGCTGTCGTGCAAGTCTTTCCAATTTCATTCAGTGACTTGAACTTATTCACCCACATGTCTGAGGCCTTCAGGTCAGCAGCTTGTAGCTCCAAATCTCTGACAGAGACACCAAGGATGTACCTCAGGTTGGTGCTGTCCACTGCACAGTCATGTGGATCGGTGATAAATTAAAAAGATGAGTGCGCTCACGAAATTCTCCAAAGCATGCTCTGAATGACTGCAGGAGATTAGATGTGAAGCCCGCTAGCTGCTAGAGAACAAGATGTTGAGCAGGGTCACTTGCTGTGCATACATCTTTAAACTCTCAGTTTTTCAAAGTGTAGTAAACGACCTGTTTCAATGTCGGCGATGAAGAATTTCAGCTTGTTTTGAAATGCAAACTCTGCTTGCTGAAGGGATAAGACTGTATTTCTAACGCCTTGCATTTTCATATTGCGCTGGTTGAGATGTTCAGTCATGTCCAAGAGATAGTAGAACTTTAGGAGCCACTCAGTGTTAGCTAACTCAGGATGCTCGATGTTTTTCATTTCAAGAAAAGTCCGGATTTCACTCAGACAAGCCACAAAACAGCTGAGCACCTTCCCTCTTGACAACCAATGCACATTGCTGTGCAGAAGCAGACCAGGATATTATTCCCAACTTCATCCAGCAGTGTTTTAAACTGGCGATCATTTAAAGCTTGGGCAACAATAAAGTTGACCACCCAAATGACCAGCGATATCACCTCACCAAGCTGCTTGCCACACATCAGAGCACAAAGCGCCTCCTAATGTAGAATGCAGTGAAAACTTAGGATGGGTCTCTTTTCATGTTCACGAAGAAGCGCTATGAATCCTATTTTTCCCCACCATGCACGGAGCACCATCAGTACACACTGAAATAAGTTTATCCAGTGGTAGATATTTTTCTTTAGCGAACTCAGTGAAAGACTGGAATAAATCCTCCCCTCTTATTGTCTCTTTCATAGGCAAAACAGCAAGACTTTCCTCATGTAGTGTGTCACGAACAGCATGCCTTGTAATCATCCTGAACTGGGATAAATGGCTTACGTCTGTTGACTCATCCAAAGTGAGAGAAAAGAATGGTGCTGCATTTATGTCCTTCACTTGTGTTGCCTCAATTTGATCAGCCATCATGATGGTACGATTATGAACAGCTCTTGCCGACAGAGGCATGTCTTTTATTACTTTGATTATCTTAATTTTATCTGAAAAGTCATCAAAAAGTTCACTGGCAACATCAAGCATGAATGTTTTGGCATACTCCCCATCTGTGAATGGCTTTCCATTTCTCACAATTGCTAAAGCACCAGCAAAGCTAGTTGAATTCTAGTCACCTTGTTGGGTCCAAACACAGAGTTGCTGCTGGCTAGCTTGTACTCTGCACTGTAGCTCTTAACATGTGCTCTTCCTGCTCTCCCCCATTGGTTATTTCGATGCAAATGTAGTATGACGTGTGTCGAAGTGCCAAATTATATTTGACAGTTTCATCAATGCAATTTTATCATTGTATATTATACACACTGCAGAACCTGCTCTCTTTACAAAGGCAAATTCCTCCATCCATTCCTGCTGAAAAGTACAATACTCCTCATCTTTTTTTCTTTTAGCTATCTTCTTTGTCAATAGGGTTTCTGCAATTAGCTAGCTGAGTACTTGATTAAAAGGAGGAAAGTTCACTTCCTGACCTCAAAACGACCCATGTACATTAAGCATTATCCAATAAAAATTTGGTGTTGTCCCGAAGGACAGCTGTGATTGGCTTCAGCTACCCACAACCATGAACATGAGCAGTAGGAAATGAATGGGTTGTAATACATGAGAATGTTTTATATTTTTAACATTATTTTTTTATTAAAGATTTGTCTGTGAGCCAGATGCAGTCATCAAAAAAGCCACATCTGGCCCGCGAGCCATAGGTTCCCGACCTCTGATCTATAGTACTCTAGTTTCACTGCTACAGAACAAGGAGAAGTGAAAGATTTAGTTATACTTATTTTTTTTTAGGAATTGTTGCATTTCCTGTTTTGGGGGATTCATATCTTTAATTCTAGTATTTATTGAGTTTGCTGCCTTCCATAAATACTGGATTGTTTCCTGGTGTATTTTATAGTTTTCTATTTTAAGCTCACCTACATTGGAGCTTTACCTTTACGTAAAAATATCCTTATGCTGTCAGTATCAAGGGCATGACCCTTCAGGGATTTGGAATTTTGTATTAGTTTCTTCCAGGTACTACTGGCCTATACCCACTTTTTATATTACTTTTTCATTTTGGCAGGATGGCCCTTAGTCAAGCAACACGTGGAAATTTAAAACAAAAAACTAAGGGAAAAGGCCAAAATTACAAATTTTAGGAGAGATTATCTATTCTGCTCTTGTGTACTAGAAAGAGCATAAGCCTACAGGTTAGACAGAATAGATTTCAGCCCTCACCCTGCCACTTACTAATTTTGAAGTTTGGATGCGAATTTCCTAACTGTTCTAGACCTGTTTTCTTGTCTGTCAAAAGAAGATAAAAATATTTTATCTATAGTATTATTATAAAAATTAAATAAGATCATGTATATAAATTACCTAGTCAGTGCTTAAGCCTCAAAACATTAGAGTTGACCTGGAGTCTTCTCTTACTGTCATATTGACTAACCCATTAAGGAATCCTTTCAAATACATCTAGAATCTAGCCATTTCTCATTACCTCTGCAGATATCACTTTAATCCAAGTCACTATATTTTCCCACCTGAATTATTCCTAACTGTTCTCCTTTTGATCCCCTATATTCTACTCTCAGGACAAAAGAATCTTTCCAAACATGAGAAATCCATGTCATACAGTTTTCAAAATCCTGAAAGGATTTAGTACTTCATTCAGAGTAAAACCCAAATTCTTTAAAATATTCTATATAATCTGTCCACCTTTCACCTGTAGGACCTCATCTTCTACTATGCTCACACTACTTGGCCTCCTGACTATTTCTCTTATATATCAGACATGCATCTTTAAGGGATTTGCAATGGCTATTCCCTCTCTAAACTTGTTACCCACATTTCATCATAGATGGCTCCCCAAACTCTTTCAAGATTTTGGTCAGATTTCATTTCCTCAATGAGCCCAACCAGACTACCATATTTAATATTGCAAAGTACTCTTTTCCCACATTTCTGATTCCTCTCACTTGCCCTGATTTCACACAACTGTCACATCATTCAAGCACACCATAAAATTTACCTATTTACTAGTATTGTTTATTTTTATCTCCTCTGGTAAGAATGTAAACTCCGAAATATTTTTCTGTTTTACATACTGTTGTATCTCCAGCACCAGTCATAGTGCCTAGCCCAAACAAACTATGTGTTCAATAAACATCTGTTGAATAAATGTACGAATAAAAGTAAACTCCCTAGGTTGTTAAGTAATATAAATGACAGACATTGTGGCAACATGTTGGAGGTCTATTTCTGGTCCAGACCTTTTGCGGGGCCCTGGGAATGCAAACATAAATAAATCAGTCCCTGTTTTCATGGAGCTTATAGTCAAACTGAAACAATAACTACACAAGTGAATCATTAAATTCAAAGCATCAAGTGCTCTGATAAAGAAAGTCCCAGAGGAACATCACAGGGTGTCGTGCAGTAGTTATTGTTACATCTACAGTACAGAGACATAACTGGTCCCCAAAAATGACATAAGAATTTCCAAGAATGGATCTTTAAAGTTGTAAAAAAAATATTTTTCTGTGTTTGTCCATTGACAGTTATTTTAAAAAGTCAATAATTAAAATAGCCTATGTACTTGATTGATCTCTACATGTTGGCTTATTTTCTTTATATAAAACTTATGTTGTACAGTTCACTTGGTTTTCAGAATAATGAGGTACTTACTTTTCTTTTTTCTTTTGGCTAAATTTTCTATTTCAGGAATATAAAGAAGCCCCCCCTCGCCTAACCAGGCAGTGGCGCAAAGGATAGAGCGTCAGACGGGGATGCAGAAGACCCAGGTTCGAGACCCTGAGGTCGCCAGCTTGAGCGCGGGCTCATCTGGCTTGAGCCAAAGCTCAGCAGCTTGGACCCAAAGTTGCCGGCTCCAGCAAGGGGTTACTCGGTCTGCTGAAGGCCCGCGGTCAAGGCACATACGGGAAAGCAATCAATGAACAACTATGGTGTCAAAAACGAAAACCTGATGATTGATGCTTCTCATCTCTCTCCATTCCTGTCTGTCTGTCCCTATCTATTCCTCTCTCTGACTTTCTCTCTGTCTCTGTAAAAGAAAAAAAAAAAAAAAAGCTCCCCGTCATAAACATCCCTCTACAGAGAAATATATAAGCTTTCTGTTTTCAAAAAGAAAAAAATATATACGAAAATGTACTTCTCTTTCTGCTTTCTAAATAGCTTTTAATTTATTATTTTTCCTTCAAACCTCTTATATTACATAAGAAATTTAAATTGAAGAATATCTTAACTTATCTAGGAAGTAGACAAGGAACAATTTGTAACTAATATTCTGAATTAAAGTGCTCACTGGAACTGGCGAATTGGGATTCAGGTGTCCTTGAGATTGACCCTCTCTGCCGTCTCTTTGTTATAAGATTCTTTGAAAGAAGGAAACCCAAATCATACAAGTCAGTAATATTGGAATATTAAAAATGAGAAACCCCTGGAAATAGAGAAGAAAAATAAGAACCTCAATATGCTGGAAAATTAGCAAAGGTCACACAACTTTCTCAGTCAGCCCAGACTATTCATTTTAAAATTTCATCTTCCACAGAAAAGGAACCACACAGTTTCCAGTAGTCAGGCTGGGAAGATCCTCTCAGAAAGCTAAGTTCTCTTCCAGGTAGAAGAGATGACTTCTTTCTGGATACCATGTAGAGCCATGGGTAGGGCAGTTTACTAAATGGTACCTGCTTCCCTAAAGGAGTTAATCTCCCTCTCTTCAGTAGATCCACTATTTCCTGGAAACATTCCTTAGATTACCATTTAAAAAAAAAAAAAAAAGGAGCTTTTAAAGCTGTGCATTTACCTGATCAAAAGAAAAGTACGAAGGCAAAGGTACAAAAATCAATACAGTCATCTTACATTATTGCTGCCTCTACATTTAAATAATCACCAACAATGTGGAATAGTAATTAGCCCTTCCTGAAGAAAAGGCTGAAAGTGAGAAAAATACACACCCTCTAAGAATAAAAGCGAAAGAAATATTGAAACCAGCAATAAGTATCTCCAAACACAGCAATGCAATAAACACATTTTGGCTACCAAAAGAAGCTAAAGGAATCTTATATCCCTTTGTGTCAATCACCAAATGCTCACTGAGCACCTGTTATGTAGCAGGAATTCTGCTACTCACTGGAGATACTAACTTGTTAGTATAGAACAGCTACTAAGAGTACAGACTCTAGAATAAGACTGTCTAGGTTCACATTACAGCCCTAACTCTATACTGTGTGGCCTGAGTCTCAAATGTTCCAACTGTAAACTCGGTAAGTTGTTTTAAGGAGTAAATGAAATGATACAGGCAGAGAGGCGAGAACAAATCTTATTGCACAGAAGTAGTGAACAGGAATAAAAGAGGGAAACTGATAAATAACTAGTTATAATAAAACAGGGTAAGAATTACAGTCAAGATATGCAAAAGGTGCTTGCTATAGGGGTATATAAGTGAGAAGCCTAACCCTAGTTCGGGTTGCAAGACTGGCAAAGCATCAACAGATATGGGACAAGTTATGCTTGAAGGATGAATAGAAGACTTTCAAATGTAAAGTGGGAGAAGGCAGAAAGTATCATGTGGAAGCGCACAGAGCAATCAGGCAGCAGCCTAGGCCAGGGAATTGCCAGTATGGTCTGAGTCCAATAATACAAGAGTGCCAGGGCATGAGGCTGAAGAGGTACATTAGATAAGGAAATGGGAAGACACTGGAAGATTTTAAGCAGATTTCATTTTTAAAAGATGTATCTAGAAAAAGTTTAAAGATAAAAGTAGACATGGAAAAAGCTTGAGATAGAAATATGTAGTAATAATACAAAGAAATATATTGCAATGGGTCAAGCAAGAATTGATGAGAAACCGTTACATGAAGCAATGAGCAAAAGAATTCGCAGGTATATGTTAAGGAATAAACACCTGTTCCCCACTTGATAATTTTATTCAAATGCTTGATTAACTTTCATGGGAAAGAAAGGGCGAAACAGTCACATTTATGAAAAACAGTACTACTGAAATTTCCTTTTAGTAATAAAACAATGAGTCCAATTTCAATGTGAGTTCATCATCAAACCAGAATTTTAAAAAAGGGTCATGTGATTACTTAGCAGGTTTGGACTAAATAATCAAGGATTTCTTCTAACCAGAGGTGGATTTAATGTCAAGCAAATGAAGCTTAAGCTTTGCAGTTCCCTGCATACAAGGACCCCCCTGAAGGCTGGGAGTTGCAGAGACTATGGTGAAAAGGAAAAGCAAGGATACACTGCCTTGAAGCATTTCTGGTACACAGGCCAAGAGATAGCAGCAGAAAGAGCCCTGAATCCCTAAGGTGCCAGTAATTTATTGTGATATCCTTTCTTATTCTGAAGATATAATTTTATATTCATAATTTTGTACAATTTTTCTTAAAGAAGACCCTCTAAAATTATATAAGCTTCAGGCCATACATGACTTAGAATGGTTCTTGCTTCAAGCCCTGGGCTCGTGGCATTAAGAAACTGAACTGTAGAAAAAAAAGAAATCAAACAAAAAATGAAAAAAGAAAAAGAAATAGAACTGTAGTATGACTCCTGAAGTTGAAAGCATATTTTCATTCCCACTTACAGAAATTGATTTTCCAAGTAAACAAAGATGATTTCCTTGAATTATATTAGGATCCATTAACCAGCAATTAAACATTGCATACATGATGAATAATTAAAACTTTATACCTCACCATCCAATGATAAATAAATACAGAGTTTTAAAGGTGGAGTGACATTTTCAAAGTCATTCTTCTTTAAAAATTAAAAATGCTTTCTGGCAAATACATTTAAGTGGATGGACTATTGATTAGAAAGGCAATCAGAAGACCTGGTTATAGCTCTGGATCTATCATTGATTACCTTTGTGATCATGGGCTTATGATAGGATTACCATCTACTGTAACTCTGACAGATTCTCACATCACTTTCTCTTCCTTCTCAATCTTCTCCTACTCAGTCTGTAGCAACAGACTCCTAAGTGATCTTCATGTCTATTGGATCTAACCAGATCAAAACCTCCACTTGCCTATAATCTGATTTCCAGAGAGCTGCCTTTGATAGCTTTTCCACTACCTAAAGAATTAAAGGAGAAATTAGCCTGCCACAAAAAAACCTCTACCGTTCGGCACTTACATACCTGTGTAACTTCATCTATCATTGTTGTTCCTGCTTTTTAATACACAGATATATTCACTGCTCCACAACCATCCTGTCTTGCACATTTATTTAAGCTATTCTCATAGTTTGGAGCCCTCTCATCATCTATGCCATTTCATTGAAGCCTCCCAAACCTCTCCCAAGATGATTTTCAAAAATTAATATTTCCCCATCATCTTCTCATATTACTTTCTTTATTCCTCATTTATAATGTCTATCATATAATAAAGTGGATGAAGACTCCAGCAGTGAATCAGACAGACAGGGTTTCAAGTCTTTACCACTCACTAAGTTATACAGCTTTGGAAAAGTAATTTAACCTCCTTGAAGTTCAGCTTTCATTTACTAAGTAGGTCTTGTGTACATAGTATCTTCTACATGGGTAGGAACCAGCAGAAATTCAGTGAAGAAGAAGCAATAGGCTACCATGTCTAAGCTTCAGAGTTAACTGTGCTTACTCTTCAGTTCAGTTTTTGTCAGTAAGTGGATTGAGGGTAGAGTAGAAATGAGGGGTAAGAGATTTCTTATTGGCTTTTCTAACTAGGAATAAGGCAACATTCAGCTTCCTGTTTGAAGTTTTTCTTTGGAACTTTAGTGTTCTTAGCAAGCAGCCCAAGGAAGGAGGAGGACTGAATGGTATGATTCATGAAAGAAGTTCCACTCTAGACCCAAAATAGTGTGAATTACTGTCCTTTGTTATTTCTAATGAAAATGTTCAAGAAGAACTTCCTGAAAGTGCATAAAAGTTATATATGAAATGTCTTAATTCTCTTATTTGGAAAGTAAACTAACCAACTTCTATCTTTAATAAAATATTCACTTAAATATTTATTGAATATAAGTTATAGGTCAAAATAAAATTATTGTTATGGTTATGACAGTGAACAATACAGGCATAGTCCCTATCCTCTCTCTCTCTCTCATAGAGAATATAAACATTAATTGAATCATTTCAAATATAATGAGAGCTATAAAGAAGAGATATATTCTTAGTATCATAGAAGCATCAATAAGAGAACTTAATCTAGTTTACAGGATGAAAGTAGGCTATTCTTGTACTTAGTGTTATGAATTGAATGTTTGTGCCCCAACTCTGTCAAATTCATTGAAAATTGATCCCGCAATGTGTCTGTACAGAACTTGGAGACAGTTCCTTTAAGAAGGTAATGAGCCTGACCTGTAATGACGCAGTGGATAAAGCGTCGAACTGGAACACTGAGGTCACCGGTTCGAAACCCTGCACTTGTCTGGTCAAGGCACATATGGGAGTTGATGCTTCCTGATCCTTCTCCCTCTCTCTCTTTCTCTCTCTCCTCTCTAAAATAAATAAACAAACACACAAACAAATAAACAAATAAATAAATGTAATAAAGGTTAAATGAAGTCATAGGAGTGGAGCCTTGATATGATAGAATTAGTGTCCTTATAAGGAGACAGCACAGGGCTAGGGTGTTCCCTCTCTCTCCCTCCCACGATCCCTCTCTACTCCCTTTTTATCTCCTTCCTTGTGTACACACACCAAGGAAACACCATGTGAGGACATAGTGCGAAGGGGGACATCAACAAGCCAAGAAGAGAGCTCTCACCAAAGACTGAATCCCACTGGAACTTTGGCACTTCGATCTGGGCTTTACAGTTTCCAAAACTGTGAGAAAACAAATTTCTGTTGTTTAAGCCATGCACTCTATGAGTATCTTGTTATGGTAGCCTGAGTAGATAGACTAACACACTTAGAATCAAAAGAAAAGGAAGCACTTGCTTTTATTATTTTCCTAGCAAAGCAGCATTTTCTACTCTTTTCAGAATATAATGAAGTTTCTGTATGTGTGAGGCTCTTTGCTAATGTTTACATTAGCTCTGAATTAATCTTTGCCACTCCCACAACGTCACCCCCATAACATTTAATAAAGCACTTTAAGCTGAGCAAGTGTTAATAAATGCTTGATGAGTTCAGGTCACAATTTTATTGGCTACAGGTCTTTTCAAATCTATAAAATGAAAAAGTATCATTAATGTAATAGCAAAATAGATTACCTCACATCTCCATTGTTTTCTGACAATAAACATTTGTTTTTAAGCTCATAGGTTTGCAGGTTGTGGTTAGGTGAATCTACACTGGGCTGAGCACCTCTGCTTTAGGCTGCAGGTAGGTTGGGCTTGACTTTACCCCTGAGGTTACATCAACGTTTGTTCACATATCTCTCAGCTACCTGTTCTCATGGCAAATCACCAGCATGCTAAAGCCTCACCAAACTAGATGAAGCATGTTGAAGGCCACTATTGAAGTCATATCCATTAACATTCCATTGACCAAAGAAGATCAAGTTACAAAGCCAGAAATTAAAAAGCAAGGCAGTTTACCCCAACTACAGTCAGAGGGTAAAAGAAGTAAATATTTGCTGAACATTAATCTACACCAGGGGTGCCCACACTTTTTCAGCTTGCGAGCTACTTATAAGATGACCAAGTCAAAATGATCCACCTACAATAAAAATGCAAAACATAAATTTATTTCTTCTATATTATCATTATTTAAGTTACTAATATTACTATTTAATATTGTGTATTCTTCTTTCACCTTTCTCCTTCTCAGCTCTCTTTTCAGAGGAAAGTCAATGTCATAGTTTTTATGAACAGTCCAAAAAAGCCGCTCCACATTTCCCTTCTTTGGAATAGCAGTGGCACACAGACAGATGAGGCAAATGCACTTAGAATATGACATAGTGAAAAAAATCTCATCCCATTCTGTATGAAAGTGGTAGGTTTTAGGCTTCTTACTCAGACCAGCTACGGCACTCATTTTTATACCCTTTGTTGTATTTAGTTTAAATAAATTGAAGGCTGACTATGCAGCAATGTAACTGAACAAGTTAGCACAATTTAACGCACATGCGTAGGGTGTCAAAAGTTCAGACGTCAGATTGGCTACCCTGTATGCCAATCAAAAGACAAATGTCTTTTTAATGTCATGCGGTCGACCAGTAGATCGCGATCAACGTATTGAGCACCCCTGATCTACACACTCTAGATAGGTGATTTCTGAGGAAGGAAACAAAGTGCCCTACTGAGGGCCTGAAACACAAAGATAACTAAGAGTTTCATAGTCACAGCTCATAGTGTATAAGCTGATAGAGATCAGGAAAGAGACGTATTAGGAAATTACTGTAAATAAAATAAAACATAATAACACCAGTGGGGAAATGAGTACCGTATTTTTCACTCCATACAACACACCTGACCGTAAGACACACCTAGGGTTTTAAGGAGGAAAATAAGAAAAAAAATATTCTGAGCCAAATGGTGTGTTAAAATATTTAATAAAATACTATATTTTTCGCTCCATAAGACGCACGGGCATTTTCCCCTTCACTTTTTTGGGGGAAAAAAAAGTGTGTCTTATGGAGTGAAAAATATGGTAATTCTATATGAGGAACATTTGAGCTATAAAGGGTAGAAGTTTACCAGATTAATACAGTTGGGCCTTGGAGAAGGCAGAAGGGGGAAATGTGCACAAAATCACAGAATGGGAAATAGACTGGCATATTAAAAAGTGGCAATTTATTTGTGTGGCTAGTGCATAGAATATACAGGAAAAAAATGACAGGAGAAGAAGTAGTCAGATTTTAAAGGAATTTATAAGCCAGGCCTAGAAATTTGGACTGAGCTGACATTAAAGAAAATTAAACAGAAAATTAAATGTGCTAAAAAATCTTAAGAATTATAGTCAGTAGAGTAGAAGAATAACTGGCAGGGTGGGGGCTGGGAGTAGGCAGCAGTCCTAGGATGAGGTGACAGAGGCCTAAACCAAAGCAGGGGCAGTGTGAATGAAAAGAAGAGGATTGTAGCAGATTTACATATAGAATTCACTTATCCTTTTGACTGAATGAATGCAAAGCTCACGTCTTTTTGAGTTGCAAGTGACAGAAACTCAATGCCAATTGAGCAAAAACTAGAAGCTCTCAGAAACAAAGAAAAACTCCAGAAACCAGCACAATGGTAAGGAGCTCAGGGATAGCTACCTAGAATTTAAATGTTATTTCCATTCTCTCTCCCTCTCTCATTGATGTTAGTTCACTTAATTCTCTTCTTATTCCAGTTTATGAGGTATAAGCTTGTGCCACATGAAGGAGTAACATGGTACAGAAAGCCCCAAATCACTTTCTTCCACTGATATGGTCTTAAAAGCAATAAAGTGCCTCTCTCCATATTTACAGTGATATTTTAAAATAAAAGCTCTTGAAGAAGTTTCTGATTGGCCCAACTTGAGTCACATGTTCACCCCACAATTAATCCAGTGACCAGATTTTGTAACTCACTTTAGCTATCTGCTGACACCTTTAGTCAAACGATTATAATATTATCAGTCAGAGAAGTAGATAACTACATGTCATCCGGACAATCACATCAATTTGCATCAACCACAATGGGAACCAGGGACTAGCCAAGGGTAACTAGTTGGAGACTTCCAGTTTCGTGACTAGTGATAAATTAACCATAATAAGTGGTGCAGGGAGAGAAAAAGGTATAAAGAAAAAAATATATAATATTAAGTCTGAAGTATCCTTGAATCATTTAAAAGGTATTATTCAATAACCACTAATTTTTTTCTTTGCACAAGATTGAAACTACATAAAATGTGAATGACAATCATAATTCATGATTTAGAAAAAGGCTAAAATTTCATTTCTGTATCTGAAATAAAAGCATTAAATCCATGGATTTTTTTTCCATAGTAAAGAAAGCTTGAAAATTATGTTCTAGGAGTCTCTCAACATATTTTGGCAGAAATTTGAGCCAATTTGAGATTTCAAAAGTATGCACTGAAATGCATATAGTTGGCAATGTTTATAAAAGAGTAAAGTAATGCTGCATCTCAGGTGGAAACACGCACGAAGTATCTACCAAACACAAGAAGCTCTGCTTTCCTGACCGTAATTAGCCACAGAGATTTGTAAACCTGTGAAGCTTCCTACTTTCTCATAGTATCAGGAGCACCACTCACTAACAGAAGATTTAGTTAAATCCATTTTCCAGATTTGGAAACCAATATTCCAAATCTCCTGAAACAATTTGCAGGTATCTTAACTAAAACTCTAAGTATATGACACTTCAGAGGTTCTACTAAGCATACTTAAACATTTTGACTCCTTACTATCTAAAACCAAATTCACCAAGGTGAAATGTTATTTCCTGACTCTCTCCATTTTGTGGTTCAATGTGATATTTACAGCAACACGGAAGAAAAAATATATATTGAAGATGGGATTTTGGGTAGCCACTCAAATCAAACCTGGTGATTACCTTCATGCAAAAATAAATAATAAAGCTTGAGGGTTTTATTAGCCCCAAAATTATTTCCTAGTTGAATAAAATATTCTTTCTAGCTATACATATGAAAGTACTTCTACCTCTCCTTCCTTAAACATTTAGTCTTCATAAAATATTCAACATGTGGTTTCCAATGTCCATAAAAAGTATCTGTTACTGGAAGAAGGAAAATCCATTTTGCAAAATGATAGTGAGATAACCCAGCATAGCTATAATTATCAGGGAGGAAAAAGCAAAGAAAGAAAGAGAGACGTTAAGTAATTTGAAGGTTTTTCTTAAGCCACACAGTGTGTTTTTCTAGAGAGGATTTTTAAAATGAGAAATAGATCTTGAGGGTCTTAGGCCTGATGCAGCATTAAAAAAAAAAAGGGTCAAACGTTCTGCTAAAAGGCATAGCTATCTTCAGAACAACAACTTATCAGCCAGCTTACAGAGCCTCCTTATTTACAGCTATTGGTCCCAAAGGAAGCGCACTTGAGTGTGGGCCACAATTACTTTGCAATGAGTTTGCCAGGAATGATACAGAAAACAAATTTTAACTGTGTGTCATTCATAGCTCAGAAACTTTAGCGGAGAATTTTTTCTTCTGGGGAGATAGAAAAGGGAGGTGGGACACAATGGAGGAGAAAAGAATGTAAAAAGAAGACGGAGGCCTAACAATAAACATCATCGTCAGTTATGCTTCTAATAAGCAGCCAGGAGGAGCCCTAGGAAGACTGAGCCACAAGAGTAGTTTGGGAGATTCAGGGATGGTCCAGCTCCTGTACATCTGTCAGAGCTCAGGGGCCTTACCCCAGGGCAGCTGGATAAAATGCTTTTTTCAAAGGGGTGGGCTTGCACTACCCACGCAACTAACTAACAAAAAGCCTGCACTGTCACATATTAGCAAAAGGCCAAGCGCTATCTTATACACCCAGGACACCTGTATATAGTGTGTTCTCTTATAAGAGCCTTTTCTACCTCTCCTCGTGCATTAAAGTGTACGCCATGATAAATCAGTAAGGTAGAGAATTAAACCTTATCTAAGAGCTGTTAATACATCTATTGTTGAAAATATATGTAAATAGAAGTAGCGAGGCAATCTTTGTCTTTTAAAGAAGTAGTTTTTCAAAAAGAGAATTACACAAAGTGCTCCTCTGTTTTTGTCAATATGCTGCCAGGTTTTGAAATAGTATTTTTCAACCAAACGATAAAAATCTAGACAAGCGAGCAACAGAAAATCACTAATACACTTGCAGCTGCATTTCAATCTATACAAATTCTTTAAGCAAAAACAACCAAAGACAGCCTGGCCTAGCAAAATTATTTCACCATTTGGGCCACAAATCCAAGATAATTAAGAAACAGGATTTTATATTTCTACTGAAAAATTTTGACAAATGTTCAAATAAGAAAAATAAAAATCCAGATGAGACGATGGAGTGAAAACCTACATGTGAATATCAAGAGCTGAGGATTAAGAAAAAGCTCTTTTTTTCCAACTTCACACTTGAGATTTAACAACAAAAAAGAATCTTCAATTCTTTTATTTCTAAAAATGTAAGTGTGTGTGGAAAGGGAAGGGGAAAGAATTAGACATCAGAAGGTTCAGGTCTGAACTCCAGCTAAACTAGTAGGAATATATGTTTAAAGGGAGTCGGAAAGGAGAAAGATTATTTCTATGTACCCACAGTTTATAATTAAGGGATGATAAATACCTGGACTATGACAGTGGTAGTGAGAGTGGGGAAAATGAACCTATGTAGTAGACACTTTTGTAGTCAAAATTAACGGGATTTATTCATGAATAAAGGTGAGTGAGCTAAATATCTCTTCCATTTGCTCCTCCAGAGCCACTCTCACTTTTCCTCCTGCTTTGTAATCCAAGTAATTGACTTCTATGGACTGCACCAATGGGTTGTCTTTTCTTTAACTTCTGGCTAAGTTTGGTTAATGGAAGGCATCATCCCATGACAAAAACAATAAGATCTGAGTACTATTTCTTTTATTTATTTATTTATTTATATTTCTTTTTTATTTTTTTGCTTGACATCCTTATTTATTAGGGAATGAGATACAACTACTATTAGAAGAGCTGAAAATAAATATTTTTTAAAGCCCTCTATTTCAGAAGTGTTCCTGACCTCCACGTAATCCTCAGGTAAAGAAGCAATGATGGTGCCCTGAACAATTTATATGAGGGTTATTTAATTATTTATTACTTTTTTTATTGAATGTATTGGGTTGCACTGGTTAACATATTTATACAAGTTTCAGGTGCCCAATTCTACAACTCCTCTCTGTACACCATGTTGTGTGTTCATCCCCTCCCCAAATCTTTGTTCATCACCATTTATCCCCCATACCCTCCACCATCTCACCCCCAGCTATCACCACACTGTTAACCATGTCAGAGTACTTATTTCTCTGGCTTCCTTATTGCCTGGTCACAAGTGGCTCTGTGGTTCTACTGAAGAACACAGTTCCTGTCAGCTGTCCCTCTACATTTTGTTTGTTTATGGCTCCTATGAACAACTTCCTCTCCTTTCTCCTTTAGGTCTCTGAATAGTTAAAGCTCCTAGTTAGCTACCCAAGAGCCTAAGATCCCATCTTGATTTCCCCAAACCATATCCATACCTTATAAATAGTCCCTTTATTATATTATCCAAAATTACCCAATTTAAGCAAGCCATTTGTTTCTTGCAATGATCATAACTGATAGAGTGAGACTGTTGTGTATGTCATAAGGCACTGTGTAAAAGGTTCATTTACTTACATTGTTAGTTGAACAAACTATGTCAGATATTTCTACCACACAGCAAGTAACCAATAAATATTTGCTGAATCAAATAACACAATAAAGATTGAGGGTCAAGTCCTATTTAAATATTTAAAATCTTGAGAAATTAATATATAAGTTGTAAAACATATCAGACTTCAAGGTCTTATAAAAGAACATAGAAGCAACAAAAGAAATCAATCATTTCTAGAAGCTCTTTGGTAATTATTAAAATATTTATTATTTAAGGAAGTACTCTAAGTACTTGATACCAGTGAAAAAGGGCAAGTATCAACTTTCAGAACTATTGGTTGAAAATTATATAATTAAAAATTATATAAGGGAATTCTGACTATGGCCAAGTGAGGAGATAAGGTTATACTGAAAAGCAAGTATAACCCATAAAAGGTAACTTCAATATAATTAAAAGCTGACTTCCCATCAGAGCCAAAGGAGGTCAGAAGGCAGCAGTGTAACATTTTCAAAGAGCTGAAAACAACTCTCAACAAACAATTATATATCCAGCAAAACTAACTTCCAAAATATCAAGAAAAAATAAAAGCATTTCAAACAGGCAAAGACTGAATTAACTGCTAGCAGATGTGCCTTGCAAGAAATATTAAAGGAAGTCCTTCAAGCTGAAAGAACATGATACCTGATGGTAAATCCAATACACAGTATAAAATTAAAAACACCAGAAATGATAAGCATCTGGGCAGAGACTAATATTTTTTCATTTCTTCTCTAAAAAAACATTTTATAAATAATTATAACACTATATTTTTGGATTTTTAACATATGTAGATATAATATATAACAATAATAGCACAAAAGAGGAGGAAGAGAATAAGCTATATTAAAGCTTCTATTATACTTTAAAATAAATAAGTTTTTAGTTTTTTAGCTGATTGTGATAATTTAAAATACATATTGTAATCCCTAGAGAAATCACTGAGAAAATTAACTCAAAAAGTATAGTAAAAACCAGTACACATATTTAAATAGCACAAAAGTTAGACTTAAACAAAATAAGACAGTGAAGGAGAGAGATGGGCCCAAATATGACAGAAGACATAGAGAAAACACACATCAGTATGACGAATATATATAAATCAAGTATAAAAATAATTGTATTAAACGTGGATAGTTGAAACACTCCAGTCTCTTAGACTAGATAGAAAAAGCAAAATCCAACTCTATATTTTCTATAAGAAGCATGCATTAGATTCTAAAACACAAATATGTTGAAAGTAAAAAGTGGGAAAAAAGTATAACAGGCAAAACATAAACATGGGCAGAAAAAATGTTTGTTAATATAGGACAAACAGACTTTAATAAAAGGAATATCAAGTCAAAGAGGGACAGTCCCAAATGATTAAAAGGTAAATAAATCAGTCAGATGTATGGATTAGAGATGTTTATGTATCTTACCTCAAATTGCATACAGCTAAACTGACAATTTTACAGAAAATAAACATTTCAAAAATTATAGCATATGATTTGCATCTCTAACCCTCAATAATTGATAAAAAATATAATATATAAAATTGGTAAGAATATAGAATATTTGGACAACAATATCAACTGATTTGACCTAACTTACATATGTAGAATACTTCAACTAATATCTGCACATAGGTACACATTAGTTTCAAGAACACATGGCACATTTTCCAAGGTAAATCATATTCTAGATCATAAAAAATTAATACAAATTTGAGAGGCCTAAAATCATAAAAAGGAACCTCTCTGATAAAAACAGAATGAATCTCTGGGAAAGCACTCAATGAACTAAGGAGATGCAATAAAGAATTGATGCTTCTCATCTCTCTTCCTTCCTGTCTGTCCCAATCTGTCCCTCTCTCTGTCTGTCTCTGTCACAAAAAAAAGAATGAATCTGAGAAATACCCCAACAGTTATAAATTAAACATATTTTTAAATAACTGAATAATCAAAGAAGAAATCAAAATAGAAAGTAAAAAATATTTGAACTTAATAAAATTGGGGAGAAAACATAAAAATTTATGAAGCTCGTTATAAATTCCAGCATCAAACAAGAATAAAGTTTTCAAACCAATAATCTGAGATTCTACTTTAAGAAATTAGAAGGCACTGGCTGGTTGGCTCAGTGGCAGAGCATCAGCCCAGCGTGTGGAAGTCCTGGGTTTGATTCCTAGCCAGGGCACACAGGAGAAGCTCCCATCTGCTTCTCCACCCCCCCTCCTTCCTCTCTATCTATCTCTTCCCCTCCCACAGCCAAGGGTCCATTGGAGTAAAGTTGGCCTGGGTGCTGAGGACGGCTCCATGGCCTCCACCTCAGGCACTAGAATGGCTCTTGCCACAACTGAGCAACGCCCCAGATGGGTATAGCATTGCCCCCTGTTAAGCATGCTGGGTGGATCCCAGTAGGGTACATGCAGGAGTCTGTCTGACTGCCTCCCCACTTATAACTTTGGAAAAATACAAAATTAAAAAAGGAAGGAAGAAAGGAAGGGAGGGAGGGAGGGATGATGGAAGGAAGGAAGGAAGGAAGGAAGGAAGGAAGGAAGGAAGGAAGGGAGGGAGGGAGGGAGGGAGGAAGGAAGGAAGAAAGGAAGGAAAGAAAGAAAAAGGAAAGGAAAGAGAAAGGGAGAGGGAAAGGGAGAAAGAAAGAAGGAAGAAAGGAAGGAAGGAATGGAGGGAGGGGGGAAGGAGGGAGGGAAGGAGGGAGGGAGGGAGGGAGGGAGGGGGGGGAGGAAGGAAGGAAGGAAGGAAGGAAGGAAGGAAGGAAGGAAGGAAGGAAAAGAAAGAAAGAAAGAAAGAAAGAAAGAAAGAAAGAAAGAAAGAAAGAAAGAAAGAAAGAAAGAAAGAAAGAAAGAAATTAGAAGAAGGCCCTCAGTTGGTTAGAGGGTATCATCTCTTTCAATAGGCCGAGATCACATAGAAACAAGCCAAAGTTTTCACTTTTGAAATTATTTCCCCTCCGCCACACCCTTGACTGAGATTTATAATCTGGTATTAGAAGAAACGTTAGAGTTCATTCTACATAAAAGGAAACTGGGTGATGCCACTTTTTCTTATATAATGTTTATTTTTCCAGCATTATTATAGAGTTAGCTCCATCTCTCACTGTAGAAAAATCCTCCTGGAATCCATCATACTGTGAAATTTAACAAGAAATCTCAGAATGCAGCTTAATTTTACCCAATGACAATTTTATCAAATTGGTCAAAAGAAAAGCCACATCACTCTCCATCTGCAATGCACTACTTTGAGCCAAAACTTCATCATTTTTCACCTAATCATTTCCCCTGTTATTTGGTCTTTATACTACCAACCCATCTTTCATATTGATGCCAGGGTGCTCTTTTTAAATGCAAATTTAACTATATCACTCTCCTCTTTAAATCTGTGTTCAGTGGCTCAGTGAGCACAGTATTCTAAGCTGTCATTATCTTCATTTCTAGCTTCATCTCCCAAAATGCACATATATCTCCTTGTGCTCCATCCTTATCAAAAAGTTAAATTTATTCCAAATACTTGATAATAGTGTTTCTTAATCTTTTTCACTTGTTTTCCTTCTTTAAAGTTATTTAAAATTTCAAATACATTAAATATCTTTAGAATATCAATGTAATTGGATATTACACAGCTTTAAAATAAGATTTTTTAACTTCTGGTCAAGATAGCTCAGTATCTTCATTTTTATACACCTTCTTTGTTCCAAATATGTATTCAGAAATTACAGATAAAATCACACAGATGTATCTGGGCTTAAAAGTATAGGAATGCATCTGTGGACCAGAAACAAAAGAAGTAAAAAATGAGTGGAGATAGAAGCCATGAAACTACTGAGCCTCACATTAAGAAATAGGGCAGAAGACCAGGAGTTTTGTTCCATTAAATTAATTAAACAAGGAGTCCATTAGACTGAGGGGACTCTAATGCCTTGTGGCTCTATGCAAGCAAACCAAAACCTAAGCCTCAAAGTTAAAAAATCAAAACCAAAAGACAACCAAACATGAATAGCTAACTAGGTTTTCCCAAGTAAAGGCAAGCACTTAAGCTGTAGTAAATCACATCATTTCCTTGCTTTGCTTCACATCTTCTCTATAAAAATCTTGCCCCTAGCTCCTGTCTAAGGAGTGCTTCTAACCACTTCTCATTGGGCACTGCCCAATTCAAATCAATTCTTGCTCAAACAAACCCTTAATTTTTCAATGTACCTCAGTTTATCTTTTGACATGGTAAAAGGCACTAATATTACTAGGAACTTATGTTAATCTTGCTGTTTGAAGTCAGGCTATAGCATGGTGCTCAGTTATATGTCAAACAAAAGGAAATAAAAATCCTGCTATTTACTGCTGGGGGTCACACTAGAAGACAAAAAACATCCTCCTGAACAGTAATTAATAAAAGCTTATTTTTTACCATCATAATGAAATCTTAAGTACTCCAATACCAATGCCAGTAGAAGCTTCCAAATGCTATTTTAAGTTTGGTTTATACTGGAAAGCCTGAGAAACCATTTAGAGGCTATCAAAAATTATTAAATACAGAGAGGTGTGACACAGCAGGAGAAATAATTGAAACTATTTTTAGCCCTGATGGGATAGCTCAATTGGTTAGAGAATCATCCCAATGCTTGAAGGTTGAGGATTCAATTCCTGGTCAGGACACACATAAGAATCAACCAATGAATACATAAATAAATAAGACAACAAATCAACATTTCTCTCTCTCTCTTACCTAACCTTTCTCTTTCTCTATCCCAACCTCTCTCTCTAAAATAAATAAACTACTTCTCACTAAAGATTAGTCTATAAATCAATATTTTTAAAATATTAACAGAGAAAGGCAAAATAAATAGAACATCAATATACCTCATTCAGTTATACAACAGTATAATAAGACTTCGAATTAAATGTTTATAATGTAGAATACTTTCATAAAAATGAAGATAAGAAAAATTACTTTTATTACCAGTTCTATTGACCATTATTGTTGAGATTCTGTCCAATGCAATAAAACAAGAAAAAGAAAGCATAAGACTTAGAAGAGGCAAAGCTTTCTTTCATAAATATATAATATTTTAACATAGAAAATCCGTAAGGATCTATAATTGTTAGAAATAGTAAGGCCATTGAGCAAGTTTACTAGATAAAAATATCAACATATAAGGTTCCTTAACATTTTTATATATTAGTAATATCTATTCAAAAATATAACAAAAAAGTATGCATCCAGAATAACAGTAAAAACCATAAATTATCTAAAAATATAACAAAAGATTCACAAACCTCTAGGATAAAATTATTAAGAGAGCATTTCTTTAATAAGTCCTGAAAAAATAGAGACCTATACAAGATATTCATGGATGAAAAAACTAAATATCAAAAATAATTTATAACAAAAAAATCTAATTTCAGTGATAATATAATCAGAATTAGAGCAAAGATTTCTCCTCAGAATTTGAAAAGTTTACCCTAAAATTATTAGGCCCATATCAATTGGCTCAGTGATAGAGTATTCGCCCAGCATGTTGAAGTTCCGGATACGATTCCCAGCCAGGGAACACAAGAGGAGCACCCACCTGCTTCTCCATCCTTCCCCCTCTACTTTCTCTCTATCTCTCTCTTCCCCTCCTGCAACCAAGGCTTCATTAGAGAAAAGTTGGCCTGGGCGCTGAGGATGGCTCCATGACCTCCACCTCAGATGCTAGAATGGCTTCAACTGCAATGAAGCAACGCTCCAGATGGGCAAAGCATCTTCCCCTGGTGGGCATGCCAGGTGGATCTCAGTCAGGAATATATGGGAGTCTGTTTCTCTGCTTTCCCAATTCTCACTTCAGAAAAATAAAAATTAACTAAAACAAATTAGAAAAAAGTTTACCCTAAAAGTAATATTAAAATATAGAAGAGCAATGTACAGCAACTATATTTAAAATTTTAAATAATGATATTTATTGAGAAGAGCAACAGGATAACATTACAAAATAATTTTTAAAGAATAACTTGGGAGGGCTCAAAATAATAGCTATTATGAATTAAACATATAATATTGCTCTAGACCCTGGCCATTTGGCTCAGCGATAGAGTGTTGACCCGGTGTGTAAAAGTCCCAGGTTCAATTCCTGGTCAGGGCACACAGGAGAAGTGCCCATCTGTTTCTCCAACCTTCTCCCTCTCCTTCCTCTCTATCTCTCTTCCCCTCCTGCAGCCAAGGCTCCACTGGAGCAAAGTTGGTCTGGGTGCTGAGGATGGCTCCATGGCCTATGCCTCAGGCGCTAGAATGGCTCTGGCCACAACAAAGCAATTCCCCAGATGGGAAGAGCATCGCCCCCTGGTGGGTATGCCAGGTGGATCCTTGCCGGGTGCATGCAGGAGTCTGTCCGACTGCCTCCCCACTTCTAACTTTAGAAAAATAAAAAAATTAAGATATATATATATATATATATATATATATATATATATATATATATATCATATTGCTCTAAAAATATACACTAGGGCACAGAAAAAGTCAAATAAACTAATGAAATAAAACAACAAAAAATAAACTTAAGAAAACTTGATATGTAATAGAGTTGTCATTTAAAAGCATGGGGGAAATGGTGAACTAATCAGTGAATGATTCTAAGAAAATTTATTATCCATATTAGGGAAAACCAGATCCCTACATCACACTACATGTAAAAATCAATTTCATATGAATTTAAGCACAACTTTTAAAAAGAAAACTTTAAATATTTTGGAAATAAATATAAGAGGATATCTTATCTTGGAACGGAAAAGGAATTAATAAGACATGAAAAACATAAACCATAAAAGAAGCTTGATAAATCATGTCATTTTAATATTTTGACCAATAAAGGGATAACATAAACAATTATATTAGCCATAGGCATCAAAAACCACCACTGTAGGAGAAGCAAGGTGGCGACGGAGTAGGGGGACATACCAACTTCCAACTCCAAGAACCAAAGTAGATTATAACTCAATTTTAAGAACCATCACCTGGATAAACCAACTTTGAACAAAACTAAGTGGACTCTTCAACCAAGGAACACAGAAGAAGCCACATTGAGACTGGTAGGAATAGCGAAAATGCGAAGAAGGCTGCCCAGCTACCGGGAGCAAACGGCAGCCCGGAGAGTCCCGCGTGGCGGGAGGGAAGTTTGGCAGAGAGGGAGGGACCTGAGTCCCAGGAACCAAGCCCCAGCCTGCAGTCCCAGAGCCTAGAAGAGGAGTTTGGACAGTTTTGAGCTGTGAAACAAGTGAGGGAGCTCCCAGGCCTACAGTGTGGAGTATTAGGTCCCTTCCTAATCTGCTCAGGGCTGCTGAAGGGTTTGGGGTGGAGGGCGCTGAAACACGGTTCTGTCGGCATGGACAGAGGCCAAGCCGGTGTGAGCTCGGTCTAGCCCAGCAGGGTTAGAGGGGACGCGCGAAAGCACTCCGGAAGCTGCAGGCCCGCCTGTAATGCCACCTACGGGGACAAAGCGGGAGGCCAGGAACGGGCAGAAATCTGCTCTGCGACCCTGCGCAAGCCGGCCCTGACCGCGGGGACCAGGCTAGGACCAGGGACGGACGGGGGCTCGCAGCTGAGCTCATGCTACCAGCGCCGCCCAGCCAGAGAAACCGCAGTTAGCCATCCTACGTGCACGAGCGGGCTCCGAGCCAGGGGGCGGAGTAGAGACCGGGACTAGCGGAAGTACCCAGCTGAGCGGAAGCCAGCAAACACGCTCGGCCCAATAAACCTGGTTTTGCGACCCTGCGCAGAAGGGCCCTGGCCTTGAGGGTGGGGCTAAAGCTCCGGCCGGGCATAGGCTCACAGCTGAGAGCAGGTCAAAAGCCCCGCCCAACCCGCGAAACTGTGGAGAGCAGGCTCTGACTGAGGGTTCTGGGCAGAAGTCCGGAAACAGGCTGGGTCCGTAGCTGAGCAAAGGTGCTCACCAAGGGTAGACCCTTGGTACTGAGGTTTGTGGCTTGAGTGAGAGTGCCTCCCGCGGAGAAGAGGCAGAAATCACAGCAAAAGCCACAGTGAGCAGGCGCTGGCAATGCCCATACCCAACCACCCTAGGCAGCGGCAGAGGGTGTCAGGGGCCTGCAGACAGACCAAACCTAGAGAACACAAAGGCAACACCTACTGGACTCCAGTGGCCACAACTTGATTATACACAGGCAAAATGGGCAGGCAGAGGTATGCAAACCAAATGAATCAAGAAAAATCACCAGAGAAGGACCTGAATGAACCAGATATAACCAAATTACCAAAAGCAGTATTTAGAATAATGATAGTTAGGATGTTCAAAGAAATTAGAGCAACAATGGATAGTCATTATGAACACCTAAATAGATAACAAGTATAAAAAACGAAATAAAAATAATAAAAAAGAATCAGAATTGACAAATAAAGTATCAGAACTGAAGACCAAAATGGAAGGAATTAAAAGCAGGATGAATCAGGCTGAGGATGAAATCAGTGAGTTAAAGGACACAATAAACAAAGGCACAGAAGCAGAGAAGAAAAAGGAAAAGAGACTCAAAAAATGTGAGGAAACTCTAAGGGAGCTTTGTGACAACATGAAAAGAAACAACATTCGCATCATAGGGGTGCCTGAAGAAGAGGAGAGAGGGCAGGAAGTGGAAACTTTGTTCAATCAAATCATAGCAGAAAACTTCCCTAAATAAGGCTGGGAAACACTCCAAACGTTCAAGAAGCACACAGAACTCCATTAAAGAGAAACCCAAAAAGATCTACACCAAGACACATCATAGTTAAAATACCAAAGCTAATGGATAAAGAAAAAATTTTAAAAGCTGCTAGGGAGAAAAAGGCTATCACCTACAAAGGAGCCCCCCATAAGGATGACATCGAACTTTTCAACAGAAATACTTGAGGCCAGAAGGGAATGGCAAGATATAATCAAAGGAATGCAGAACAAGAACCTACAACCAAGACTACTTTATCCAGCAAGGCTAATGTTTAAAATTGGAGAAATAAAGAGCTTCCCAGAAAAAGAAAGCCTGAAAGAATTCATAAAAACCAAACCAATTCTGCTAGAGATACTAAGGGGCCTCTTGTGAACAGTTTAAAGAGAAGAAAGAATAGAGTAAAAGAAGAATACAGCTTTAAAGAATAAAATGGCAATAAACAATTACATATCAATAATAACCTTAAATGTAAATGGATTAAATGATCCAATCAAAAGACATAGGGTAGCTGCATGAATAAAGAAACAGGACCCATACATATGCTGTCTACAAGAGACACACCTTAAAATAAAAGATGCACATAGACTGAAGGTAAAAGGATGGAAAATATATTTCATGCAAATGAAAATGAAAAAAAAGCAGAGGTAGCAATACTTATATCTGACAAAATGGACTTTAAAACAAGACTGTAGTAAGAGATAAAGAAGGACACTACATAATGATAAAGGGAACAATTCAACAGGAAGATATAACTATTATAAATATCTATGCACCAAATACAGGAGCCCCAACATACATAAAGCAGACTTTGATGGATATAAAGGGTGAGATTAACAGCAATACTATCATAGTAGGGGATTTCAATACCCCTCTAACAACACCGGATAGATCCTCAAGAAAGAAAATTAATAAAGAAACACCAGACTTAAAGGATACACTAGATCAACTCGATTTAATATATATCTTCAGAACTTTTCACCCTAAAGCAGTAGAATATACATTCTTTTCAAGTGCTCATGGTACGTTTTCTAGGATAGACCACATGTTAGGACACAAAAATGGTCTCAATAAATTTAAGAAGATTGAAATCATATCAAGCATTTTCTCTGATTACAATGCCATGAAACTAGAAATTAACCACAAAAGAAAAACTGAAAAATACCCAAACACTTGGAAACTAAATAGCATGATATTAAATAATGAACGGATTAACAATGAGATCAAAGAAGAAATGAAAAAGTTTCTAGAAACAAATGATAATGAGCATACATCAACTCAAAATTTATGAGGCACAGCAAAAGCAGTTCTGAAAGGGAACTTCATTGCACTACAGGCATATCATAAGAAGGTAGAAAAAGCTCAAATAACCAACCTGAACCTGCATCTAAAAGAACTAAAAAAAGAACAACAAATAAAACCCAAGACAAGTAGAAGGAAGGAAATAATAAAAATCAGAGCAGAAATAAATTACATAGAGGCTAAGGAAACAATACAGAGGATCAATGAAACCAGAAGCTGGTTCTTTGAAAAGGTAAACAAGATAGATGAACCTTTAACTAGAATCACCAAGAATAAAAGAGAGAGGAATCAAATAAATAAAATTAGAAAGGACAGTGGAGAAATAACAACTGACACAACAGAAATACAAAGCATTGTAAGAAAATACTATGAAGAACTATATGCCAAAAAATTTGACAATCGTGGTGAAATGGACAAATTTCTTGAATCATATAACCTTCCAAAAATCAATCTGGAAGAATCAGAACACCTAAACAGACCAATTACAACAAATGAGATCGAAACAGTTATCAAAAAACTCCCAAAAAAGAAAAGTTCTGGGCCTGATGTCTTCACAAGTGAATTCTATCAAAAATTCAAAGAAGAACTAACTCCTATCCTCCTCAAGCTATTTCAAAAAATTCAAGAGGAAGGAAGACTTCCAAACTCCTTTTATGAGGCGAGCATAATTCTGATCCCAAAACCGGGTAAAGACAACACAAAGAAAGAAAATTATAGGCCTATATCCCTGATGAATTTAGACGCTAAAATTCTCAACAAAATATTAGCCAACCAGATCCAGCAATATATGAAAAAAATCATACACCATGATCAAGTGGGATTTATTCTGGAGAGGCAAGGCTGGTTCAATATTCGCAAATCAATCAATGTGATTCATCACATAAACAAAAGAAAGGACAAAACTCACATGATAATTTCAATAGATGCAGAAAAGGCATTTGATAAAATCCAGCACCCATTCATGCTCAAAACTCTCAGTAAAGTGGGAATACAGGGATCATTCCTTAACATGATAAAGGCCATCTACGATAAACCGACAGCAAACATCATTCTAAATGGAAAAAGATTAAAAGCAATCCCCTTAAGAACAGGAACTCGGCAGGGATGCCCCCTTTCACCACTCTTATTCAACATAGTTCTGGAAGTCCTAGCTACAGCAATCAGACAAGAAGAAGAAATAAAAGGCATCCAAATTGGAAAAGAAGAAGTAAAACTGTCACTATTTGCAGATGATACGATATTGTATATTGAAAACCCTAAAGTCTCAGTTATAAAACTACTGGACCTTATAAATGAATTCAGCAAGGTGGCAGGATATAAAATTAATACTCAGAAATCAGGAGCATTTCTATATACCAACAATGAACTGTCAGCAAAAGAAATTAAGGAAACAATCCCCTTCACTATTGCAGCCAATAAATAAAGTACCTAGGAGTAAATTTAACCAAGGAGGTTAAGGACTTGTACTCGGAAAATTATAGAACATTGATAAAAGAAATCAAGGAAGATACAAACAAGTGGAAGCATATACCGTGCTCATGGCTAGGAAGAATAAACATCAATAAAATGTCTATATTACCCAAAGCAATTGATAAATTCAATGCAATACCAATTAAGATACCAATGACATACTTCAAACATATAGAACACATATTCCAAAAATTTATATGGAACCAAAAAAGAACACGAATAGCCTCAGCAATCTTAAAAAGAAAAAATAAAGCAGGAGGTATCAATCTTCCAGATATCAAGGTTTACTATAAGGCCATTATACTCAAGACAGCCTGGTACTGGCATAAGAACAGGCACATAGATCAATGGAACAGAACAGAGGACCCAGAAATAAACCCATAGCTTTATGGACAACTGATATTTGACAAAGGAGGAAAAAACATACAATGGAGTAAAGACAGCCTCTTTAACAAATGGTGTTGGGAAAATTGGACATCTACCTGCAAGAAAATGAAACTAGACCATCAACTTACACCATTCACAAAAACAAACTCAAAATGGATAAAAGACTTAAATGTAAGCCGTGAAACCATAAGTATCTTAGAAGAAAACATAGGCAGCAAGCTCTCCGACATCTGTAGCAGCAATATATTTGCCAATTTATCTCCACGGGCAAATGAAATAAAAGGCAAGATAAACAAATGGGACTATATCAAACTAAATAATTTTTGCACAGCTAAAGACAATAAGAACAGAATAAAAAGACAAACCACACAATGGGAGAACATATTCGACAGCACATCTGATAAGGGGTTAATAACTAAAATTTATAAAGAACTTATAAAACGCAACACCAGGAAGACAAACAACCCAATCAAAAAATGGGCAATAGAAATGAATAGAAATTTCTCCAAAGAGGACATACAGATGGCCAATAGGCATATGAAAAAATGCTCAACATCACTAATCATTAAAACCACAATGAGATATCACCTCACACCAGTCAGAATGGCACTCATCAGCAAAACAACACAGAATAAGTGCTGGCGAGGATGTGGAGAAAAGGGAACCCTTCTGCACTGCTGGTGGGAATGCAGACTGGTGCAGGCACTGTGGAAAACAGTTTGGAGATTCCTCAGAAAGTTAAAAATCGAACTGCCTTTTGACCCAGCTATCCCACTTATAGGAATATACCCTAAGAACACCATAGCACTGTTCGAAAAGAAGAAATGCGCCCCCATGTTCGTTGCAGCATTGTTCACAATAGCGAAGATCTGGAAATAGCCCAAGTGTCTGTCAGAAGACGAGTGGATTAAAAAGCAATGGTACATATATACTATGGAATACTACTCAGCCAGAAGAAATGATGACATCGGATCATTTATAACAAAATGGATGTACTTTGATAACATTATACGGAGTGAAATAAGTAAATCAGAAAAAAAAGAAAAACTGAGAACAGCATGATTTCATACATAGGTGGGACATAAAAGTGAGAATATGAGACATGGACAAGAGAGTGGTGGTTTTGGGATGGGGGGAGGGAGGGAAGAGTGGGATAGGGAGGAGGGGAGGGACACAGGGAAAACCAGATTGAAGGTGACAGAGGACAATTTGACTTCTGGTGATGGGTATGCAAAACAATTGAATGATAAGATAACCTGGAGATGTTTTCATTGTACATATGTACCCTGATTTATTGGTGTCACCCCATTATAATTAATAATAATAAAATATATATATATATAAAAAAAAGAAAGCACCTGTGCTAGCTGTCAGACTTTAAAGCCACCTGTTTACCTTCCTTGATTTAATCTTTAATTCCTTCATACCACAGTCTCTGTCAAACTTAAACCCCCCCCCTTCTCTTTTACAATTAAAAAAAATATTACTAGACAGGTAAAAAAATATATATATATATATTAGCCATAAACAAACATATGTTGTAATATTCAAGAACTAATACACAGACTACCTAAAATATTTCTTGAAACAGTAAAATAAGTCTCACAATTCAATTTTTAAAATGAGAATTTCAAATTAGAAGGAAATTCACAGAAGAAACCTGAAATACCAATAAATATATGCAAGTTCATAAAAAAACAAGATAATGCAAATGAAAATAACAATGACGTATTATTTAATATCCATCAGATTGGCAAAAAGTGAAAATATGCCTACACTAAATAAAAAAGTGCTGGGAAATGAAAACACTAAAGAACAACTGATATGGAATAATTTACAAAGACCTAAGTGAGTAAATAATTTAACAGAGAAGATGTTACTATTCTTTGAATCAGTAATTGGATTTCTAGATCTATATCATGTGAAACTTTGGCACATGTATACAATACAAAAAGAAATGTTCACCATTCATTGTGTCTTTGTTTATAAGTATAAAAAATTATCCATTGATGGGAATTAGGGAGTAGTCATATAATTAAATATTACAGTATATAGTATTTAAAGTACTAAATGAGCTAAAAATATATGTTTTAACTTCAACAAAACTTATATACCTAATTTTTAAAATAAAGAAAGCTGGTGAATGATATATACAAAATGATACAAAGTGTTCATAACTATAAATATGTTAAAATAATTTTAAAATGAATATATTAAAGAGAAAATTCAAGATATTTATTTCCTTGAGGAAAAGAGGAAAATAATGTAGATTAGTAAGAATAAATAATAACCTGAATAGTAATAGTAATATTAAAAATTAATCTGAAGTAAAATTCAAAGGTCCATAAGACATTAAATGACTAAAAATAAGAGATTTATAAACATTACTATAAAAAGATAACCACAATATATTATTATAAAACACATTATGTGTACTTTTTAAATTCTTGTGAAGAAAAACAAATCAAAGTAAGGTTAATTTTTAAATGTGATATTTTTAATATGACACCCCACTCCTCTATCTTGCTTGTAGATGTAAAGAATTTCTCCAGGTTCCATAATTTTCATTGACTTAGAATTCTTTAAGTATTGTTTTCAAGCTGAAAATGTTATACTTTTCCATAAATATTCAGAGCTAAAATGTGAGCCCTTTTAGGTAGCCTTTTTAATATTAACAACCCACCTCCAGGCCAATTCGTTTTGAGCTATAGCTCTTAGAACTCTGTGCCTATAATAAATTTTAATCATCCATTTGCATATTCATAAGTTTTCAAACAAATCATGTCTTATTTTTCTCCATAATATCAGGACCTAAAACATGACTGGTACATAACAGACACTCAGCCAATACTTGACACATGATGAATGAACTAGAACTGCTGGCAAAACACAGATTACTATCCCTGTCAATAAGTCATAGCCTTGCCTGACCAGGCGGTGGCGCAGTGGATAGAGCGTCGGACTGGGATGCCAGAAGACCCAGGTTCGAGACCCCGAGGTCGCTAGCTTGAGCGCGGGCCCATCTGGCTTGAGCAAAAGCTCGCCAGCTTAGACCCAAGGTCACTGGCTCCAGCAAGGGGTGGCTTGGTCTGCTGAAGGCCCACGGTCAAGGCACGTGTGAGAAAGCAATCAATGAACAACTATGGAGTCACAACGGCAATGAGAAACTAATGATTGATGCTTCTCACCTCTCTCTGTTCCTGTCTGTCTGTCCCTATCTATCCCTCTCTCTAATTCTTTCTCTGTCCTTGTAAAAAAAAAAAAAAAAAGTCATAGCCTTTAGGAATCCAGGTGCCTAGAATCAGGTCATCACAAATTGTCCTTACAAGGACATGCATAAGAGAAATCCATTTATCCTTTCCTCACCTCTTGCCTCATTTCTTTGTTGCCCCAGGCCTATTGGATCATCTCTCCTGCCTCCCACTCTTCTAAATACTTCTAAACCAAAGTTTCCAAGACCACAGAAATGTACCAAAAATCTTCTCATAACAATCCAATCATTTCTCCCAGGTCAGCCTTAACCCTTAAGGTAGCATAGCCTTACAATCTGAAATTTGAGCCTGATCTACTCACATTTACGTTAACTGTCACAGATCATTTGGTTTAGGTGGCACTTCTGGCTTCAAAGACTTCACAGCCAACATGGCTATGATTTTCAATGTGTGGAAGAGATCAATTTTTGTGCTACACTAAAAGCCCATGGAGGCTGACAGGTTGCCACTAAAGCCTCATCTTGAAGGAGCTGGCACTGTTTATAGCTCCGTTCTTTGTCTCACTCATCGTTTGGTCCAATATACTTCACATAATAATAATAATAATAATAATAATTCACTATTCTGTAGTACTTCTTATGTGATGTGTGTGCATACGTGTGTGTGTGTGTGTGTGTGTGTGTATATATATATATATATATATATATTTCACTATATATTACATGTGCTCATTCAATCTTTATAACAGACCAAAAGATGTTGCTTATATTACTTCCCACCTTTTACTAATGAAGAAAATGAAAGAAAATATTTTTTTTAATTTACCCTGTGTCATAAAACTTGGAATTAAGAGGTATGGCTATCTGTACTCATCACCAAAAATGTTATGTATGAAGTTAAAACAACAGCTATTGCTTTCAACTGTTGTGCACTTACCTAAGTTGTCATTTCTCATCTTATCAGGGAAAAAAGAAAAAAATTAAAAAGGGTCTACAAAACAAGATCATAATACATCCAAAGTACAATAAAAATTTTATCCACACTTTTTACAGGTGAATTAAATCCTGAAGGGGAAACCAAAGCCACATCACAGTGGGAAACCATGCATCATCAGGTCTTTGGAATGTCCTGTAGCACCCTAGCTGGGAGCTCCCTCTACTTCTTTCAATAGAAAACAATCTAAGATTCCTGCCTTAGAGTCCTTCCTGGTTTCAGAAAAATTTACTTCTGGACAAGTTGTCTCTTTTAATAGAAATCTTTGTGTGTCAGTATTTCTACTTGAGGTTATGGGACATAGCCACCTCGTTAAGCTGTCTTCTTTATAAAAATGGCAAAAAAAAAAAAAGTGCTTTGTATGTGGTACTAGTATTACTAGGGTTGACAAGCTGAAAGCAGTCACTCCAGAAACTTACCTCAGTATCAAAATGTTCTATAGAAAAAAGTCAATTTTAAAAAGTAAAAGAATGTTAAACTTCATGGAATATTACAGCTCAAAAAGTGAACCTTAATGTATGCATTTTTTAAATAAAAGAAATTAAATAACTAAATCAGTGGTTCTCAAACATTTTTAAGTAGGGGCGTATTTAAAATCTTACAAATAATTGTAGGTGCAGTATACAAATTTCTGAGAAATATATTATAATACTTAAGTCAAATAATAAATAAAAAATATAAAATCCAAGCATGCTTTTATGGTAATTAAACAAAATAAATATGACAAAATTAAACTAATCTGACACTAAAAAACATTTTTATGTTACATTTTTAAGTTATGCTTTTTAGAATTCATAAAAAAGAGGGGTTAAAAAATAAAAAACAACAAAAAAGTTATTTTTATATATATAGATACATTCTTAGTAAGATTTAGTAAATTCGGCAGGTCCCAGTGCGAATGTGTTAAGTTTTTTCATTCTTGTGCTTATGAGAAACATGAGCTTGATATGTCCTAGCGATTTCTTCAATGTTTGGGCATATATTTGAAAGGCAAACTCTCATTTCCTCATCAATACATGGAAAAATTACTCTCTTTTTACTCTTAATTGTGTTGAGAATAGAAAATACTAATTCACATAAGTAGGATGTTGAAAATTGTAGTAAAATGTTCAAAGCTTTTTAAGATATTGCCACATATTCTTCTTTTATAGAAATCCAAAAGGTTTCAAGAGACAATTCCTTATGTTTAATCATCAATCCACGATCAGTGGATATAGCTGCCAGTTCTTCTTCTTCTGTTAATGTTAAACCAAAATCACTTGAAGCTTCCATGAATGGGTTTCTAATCCAATTGTAGTGTTCAGTGTTAAGTGATGGAAAATGCTATAGATTAAATTCTGCCCATCAGCCTTCAAGTCCTATTTTATTTACACTTAACTTTTGCTCACTTCCAGAATTGGATTCTTCAATATTATGCTTATTTTTGAGAAATCTATCTATTTTATTTGGGTGTATTTATCTAAAAATAATATAATGATGTGTTAACAAACAGAGCAGTATTTCCATAATGAAATGGTATAATGGAGTAACTATGTTTATTTTTACATCTGGGCACATGTCACAAAAGAGTGTGGCTAGTAATTCCAGGTCCCGAGTGGAATGGTGCAGAATTAAGAAAATACGGGGTCAGGAGGGCCCTGTAATTGCTGCTGGCAAGAACAAAGCGCACTCAAAAAGTGCATCTTTCTTTATTTATAGGGCAAAGTGAGGCCATTAGTAAATCTTAACTTTACACCAAACAAAGGATAGAAAAAATTTGCCTCCAGTCTTTCTGTGGAACATGGGAGGGGGGGGGTAGTGTAAACAATGCAGCACCACAGCTTAACATTTAACCTAATCAGGCAACTGAGTGGGGGGATTGGGCAGACTGTCAGCTTACAGCCAATTCCCCACACCTCTGTCCCCCAAAAATCTAAACTCCAAATACTATGTTGGTTCTTTGGTCCCCAAGGGGCACATATTCCTCTGGAATACCATAGGGCACTACTGGAAATCTTCTAGGGCACATCAGTGTGCCCTGGCACACACTTTGAGAAACACTGAACTAAATAAATAGAGAAATACTCTATGGGCATGAATAGGAAGACAACATCGTCAGGATAACAGTTCTACCAAAATTAATCTGTAGATTTAATGTAATCCCAATCAAAATCCCAGAAAGTTATTTCCTGGATATCAACAAACTGATTTTAAAGTATATTATGATGAGGCAAATGACATAGGAATAGGTGACACAGTATTGAAGGAAAAGAACAAACTTAAAAGACTGAGATTGTTCTACTTCAAGACTTACTATAAAGCTAAAATAATTAATACACCGTGGTTCTGACAAAGCAATTAACAAATAAATCTATGGAACAGAATAGAGTCTGAAAATAGACCTACATAAACATAGTAAAGTGATCTTTGACAAAAGAGCAAAGACAACACAGTAGTAAATAGATAGCTTTTTCAGCAAATGGTGCTGGAAAAACTGGCTATTCAAGTGCAAAAAGAAGAATCTAGACATTGACCTTATACTGTTCACAAAAGTAAACTCAAAACAAGTCATAGTTTGTGTAACACACAAAACTATAAAACACTTAAAGATATAATAAAACAAATTAGATGAATTGGGTATGGTGATGACCTCTCATATACAACATCAAAGGCACAACCAATGAAAGAAAGAATTGATAAGCTGGAACTCAATAAAATTAAAAACTCTTGTTCTTTGAAAGACAACATGAAAAGAATAAAAAAAATAGACCTGGAAAAATATTTGCCAAAGACAACTCTGATAAAGGACTGTTATTCAAAATATACAAAGAATTAAATATATATACAAAGAAACTCAACAACAAAATCAACAACCTGATTCAAAAATGGGTCATCAAAGACCTGAACAAACATCTCAACAAAGAATATACACAGGTGCCATATAAAAACATATGAAAAGATACTAAAAATAACATGTTACTAAGGAATTGCAAATTAAAACAACATACTACTACACAACTATTAGAATTTCCAAAATGAAAACCACTAACATCACCAAATGCTGATGAGGACGAAGAGCAACAAAACACTCACTCATTGCTGATAGGAATGTAAAATGATACAGCTACTTCGAAAGACAGTTTAGCAGTTTCTGATAAAAAAAAGACACATTCTTATCATATGATTCAGAAATTTTACTAATTCAGCAATTACCCAAAAGAGTTGAAAAGTGATGTCCAAACAAAAATCTATACATAGATATTTATAGTGCTCTGTTCATATTTGCCATTTTTGGAAGCAACCAAGATGCACTACAGTAAGTGAATGAACTATAGGACATTCAGATACCAAAATGAAAATAGCTCTCAAACCATAAAAAGAGAGAGAGAAACCTTAATTACATTTTACTAAATGTAAAAAGTCAATCTGAAATGTCTACATTCCATATAATTACAACAATATGACATTCTGGAAACGCAAAACTTTGAAGACCGTAAAAAGATCAGTGGTTGTCAGGTGTTGGGAAGAGGGAGGGATGAATAGGCAAAGCACAGAGGATTTTTAGAGCAGTGAAACTACTTTGTGTGATACATGTCAAGGCTAGAAATCATATCAAATGGCACAAGACTAAAATATAAGAATTGAATGAGAAGAATACTTTTTAATTATGGTAGATACAACTGTAAAGCACAGGATCCAAAGTTTATGCATACCACCTTGAAGTTCTCTGTACCTAGGCAAAAGTAAAACAAAATAACAGAAAATGGCTTTGAACTGTTCCCTTGGGTCAATTATAGTTCATTGTTTCTTTTTATCCTGTCAAGCTCTCATAAAATCCTACAAGGGTAAGAGCAAGACATCTGGAATAGTAATAGAAAGCTTTTGGTAGATGCTCTTCCTATGAAAGTAATGTAACAGGTGAAAATTGGGAAAAAAGGAACCCATTAAAGTCTATGGAATTTATCCTAAGGCATACAGCAGATGGAGAAATATTCAGCCAAAAAAATCTACTAAATCTTGGCAAGAACAGCTAAGGTCTTAAGGTCTGTAGCATTTGATCCACGACCTGTTCCCATAAGCACTCATCACCACCAACTCTCATCTAGGACGACATTTTCTTTCTTTTCTTTTCTTTTTATACTGATTTTAATTTATTGTGTTTACATAGATTCTAGTGTCCCACCAAATAAATACATCCCCCCCGTGTTCCCCTCAACATCCCCCTTGCCAACCCCAACAACCTCCCCTCTCCCCTCCAGAATTTGCTTTTCTGCTCTCTATAACACTGTGTTATGTATATATAATTTCACCAATCTCTTTCCCTTCTCTGATCCCATCCTCTCATCCCCTTTCCCTCTGTCCACTTTTCACACTTAGAGAAGCAGATCACTGACATCTCTCGTTTCTCCCAAAGCTTTATGCTGCAGGAGCTCTATTCCAGGCACATACATCTTAGAGGATTTGGCTCTATTCCTCTACACAGATTCCAATTGTAGGATAGAAGTTCTATTAAAGATGGAGAATACTAGGTAGGCTTGAATTGCTCCATTCCATCTACTAAATGAGGTTAAGATTCTATGTCAAGAGAGACAATACAAGAAGACCAGGTGCTACCATTCCCTCTCACTACCTTACTCATAGAACAGGGGTGTCACACTAGGAAAAGCAGGTCACTCTCCTTGTCCACATCATTGGTACTACAACATAGAAATTCTACACAGTGAGAAAGGCAGATCATAAGAATAAAAGCTCTGAAACTCTCCCCAAATAGACTAAATTTATCTGGAACAAAGCAAGGAGAAGTTTGTACTTAACGGTATTGTCAAAAACAATAGCAACCTTGATGATAAGCAATTAAAAGGGGATTGAAAGCTCCGATACATTTGAAGAAACGAGCAAAATGGTGTACCAAGTAGTAGCTTAACAGAGAATCTAGAAGAGAGATGGAAGAGCTTTCTTGTAAGAGAAGACCTCAAGGACTGGCAACACCATGCCCCTGAAAAGAGGTTGTATTTTAATTAGAACAGACAACTCATATTCCAGGGCATGGGCAAAAAAATACAGCAATCAGGTAGCAATTAATGGTGACTAGGAACTAAATGTTGTACCAATAGAAGCAGCTCAAACAAAAACTCAATGGAAGATGAGAAAAAGGTGTAGTCAAAGAGTTTGGCTAAGGTCACAGAGATATTTTATCCCTGCTGGTAGATTGTGTACATGCCCAGGGCTGCACTCTGTGAAGGCTGCACTCTATGAAGAGTGGCATCCAAGAAGTTTTGCACATTGTAGAGAAATAAGTTCACTGAACTAGTTCATCCAAATCACTAAGCAAATAAGTAAAAAATGCAAACAATAAACCCCAATGGAAGGGGGAAACAGTACTCAGAATTGCTACAACATATAATTTAAAATGTCAAATTTTCAACAAAGTTTATGAGATATGCAAAGAAAAAGTGTAACCTGTACACAGGGGGGAAAGGCAATAGAATCTGTCTTTAGATGCCCCAGATGTTGAGTTTCTCAGACACAGATGTTAAAGCATCTGAGAAATATTGGAACATGTTAAAAAATTGTTAAAAGAATTAAAGAATATTATATTAAAAGAAGGCATTTTGGCAATATCTCATCAAATAGAGAATATCAATGAAGAGATAGAAATTATTTTTTAAAAAATGAAAATTCTGGAATTGGAAAGATCAATAACCTTATAAAAAAGTCATTAGAGGTGGTGAACAGGATATCTGAACTGGCAAAAAAGAAAGGAATCGATGAACTTGAAGAAAGTTGAAGTGTACATTTAACATTTTTAAGGATTGATCATATGTCAGGCAATAATAGAAAGGCCTCAATAAATTTTTAAAATTTGATGTTACAAAATATGCTCTCTAGGCATAAAAGAATTAACAATTAATACAAAGGGAGTTTGGAAATCAACAACCAAAAAAATCAAAGAGATGATCAGAAGGGAAATTAGAAAATAACTTGAGCCTGACCAGGCAGTGGCTCAGTGGATAGAGCATGGCCTGGGGCACTGAGTACCCAGGTTCAAAACCCCAAGGTCACTGACTTGAACACAGGTTCATCCAGCTTGAGCACGGGCTCACCAGCTTGTCACTGACTTGAGTGTGGGATAATAGACATGACCCCATGGTCACTGGATGGAGCCCAAAGGTTGCTGGCTTGAGCCCAAGGTCACTGGCTTGAGCAAGGGGTTACTGGTTCCACTGGAGCTCCAGGTCAAAGCACATATGAGAAAGCAATCAATGAACAACTAAGGTGCTACAACTATGAGTTGATGTTTCTCATCTCTCTCCCTTCCTGTCTGCCTCTCTCTGTCTTACATAATAATAATAATAATTTGAGTTAAAAGAAAAGAAAAAATTATCAAAAGCAGCTAAAACAGTTCTCAGAGGAAGTTTATAGCTAAAACTAATTCTTATTTTATATTAAAAGAGAACTATCTCAAATCAGTATGTTAACCTGTACCTTAACTAACTACAAAAGAATGAACAAACTAAGTCAAAGCAAGTGAAAGGAAGAAAATAATAAAAATTAGAGTGCAAATGAATGAAACAAAGAACAGAATCACAATAAAGAAAAATTAAAAGCTGTTTCATTGAAAAATCAAAGAGACACAGATATTTAGCTAGACTGACCTAGAATAAAATAAGAAAGACTCAAATGACTAAAATCAGAAATGAAAGAGGGAATTCTCACTATTAATATCACAGAAGTTTAAAAAATTATAAAAGCATACTATACATAACTAAAAGCTAAAAAGTTAGATAACTGGGAGGAAAGGGACAAATTCCTACAAAGACATAAACTATCAAAACTGACAAAAAAAGAGAGGACATACAGATGGCCAATAGGCAGATGAAAAAATGCTCAACATCACTAATCATTAGAGAAATGCAAATTAAAACCACAATGAGATATCACCTCACACCAGTCAGAATGGCACTCATCAGCAAAACAACACAGAATAAGTGCTGGCGAGGATGTGGAGAAAAGGGAATCCTCCTGTACTGCTGGTGGGAATGCAGACTGGTGCAGCCACTGTGGAGAACAGTTTGGAGATTCCTTAGAAAATTAAAAATCAAACTGCTTTTTGACCCAGCTATCCCACTTATAGGAATATACCCTAAGAACACCATAGCACTGTTTGAAAAGAAGAAATGCGCCCCCATGTTCGTGGCAGCATTGTTCACAATAGCGAAGATCTGGAACCAGCCCAAGTGTCCATCAGAAGATGAGTGGATTAAAAAGCTTTGGTACATATATACTATGGAATACTACTCAGCCATAAGAAATGATGACATCGGATCATTTACAACAAAATGGATGGACCTTGATAACATTATACAGAGTGAAATAAGTAAATCAGAAAAAAACTGAAAACAGCGTGATTTCATACATAGGTGGGACATAAAAGTGATACTATGAGACACGGACAAGAGAGTGGTGGTTACGGGATGGGGGGAGGGATGGAAGAGTGGGATAGGGAGGAGGGGAGGGACACAGGGAAAACCAGATAGAAGGTGACAGAGGACAATTTGACTTTTGGTGACGGGTATGCAACACAACTGAATGATAAGATAACCTGGAGATGTTTTCATTGTACATATGTACCCTGATTTATTGGTGTCACCCCATTATAATTAATAATAATAAAAAAACTGACATAAAAATAAATATCAACTATGAATACACCTAGGCCTGGCCAGGTAGATCAGTTGGTCAGAGCATCATCCAACACTCCAAGGTTTTGGGTTCAATCACTGGTCAGGGCACATACAAGAATCAACCAATGAATGCATAAATAAGTGTAACAACAAAATTGGTATTTCTCTATATATATCTCTATCTCTCATTCTCTCTCTCTCTCTCTCTCTCTCTCTTTCCATCCCTCTCCCCTTTAAAATCAATAAATAAAAATGTTACTATGCCTATACTGTTAAATATATTAAATTAGTCTTTTAAAACTATCCACAAAGAAAAAGGTAGGCCCAGATTATTTCATTGGTGAATTCTACAAAACATATAAAAAAGAAAAACCTACCAATACTTTATAAATCTATTCTTAAACTTATTCTTTTAGGCCAGAATCACTCTGACACCAAAACCAAAGACATGATAAGAAAAGAAAACCAAAAACCAGTATCTTTTATGAAGAATATGAAGAACCCTTAATAATAAGAATGATGCAGCTGCTTTGTAAAACAATTTGGTAGTTCCTCAAAATGTTACATCTACAGTTACCATGTGCCCAGCAATTCTACTTCTAGGTATATATCCAAGAGAAATGGAAAAATGTTCAAACAAAAACTTGCACACAGAAGTCCATAGCAAAGGTAGACACAACCCAAACGCTCATCAACTGATAAAATGATAATTAAAACAATAGAATATTACTTGCTAATAAAAGGAATGATGCAGTTGTATGGTAATTTCTGGAGACCTAATGCACAACATGGTGATTACAGTTCATAATAATGTGCTATAGAGTTGAGATTTACTAAGAAAGTAGATCAAGTGTTCTCATCACATACACACAAAATGGTAATGATGTGAGGTAACAGATATGTTAACTAACCTGGTTATGGTAATTATTTCACAATGCATATGCACAGCTTAAATTTATAAACTTTTTATTTATCAATCTCACCACAGTAAAGCTGGAGAAAAAAGGAATAAATTACTGATACCTGCTATAAAGTAAATAAAGCCTGAAAACATTATGCCAAGTAAAAAAAATAAGTCACAAAAGACCACATAAAGTATGAATCCATTTAGAGAAAATATCCACAATATAGAAATACACATATATAGAAAGTAGACTAGTGATTGCCTACGGCTCAGAGGTATGGGGAAGAATGGAGAGTGACTGATAACTGGGATAAGGTTTCTTTGAGTGAATTACATAAATGTTTTAAAATCTCATTATGGTGATGGTTGCAAACTCCATGAGTATGCTAAATTCATTAAACTGTATAATTTAAATGAGTACATTTCAAGGCTGTGAATTAAATTTCAATAAACCTGTTTTTAAAAAAACCTTTATAAGAAAATGACAATTCAGACAGAAAACAGAAAAAACATCTTATGGTATACCACATATACTAGAGCTAGGGAGATAGAAGCCCTCTCTAATCCAGGCCTATACTGCAGAATTGGGCTAAACTACTCTAGGCCCTGACTGGGGTGCAGAAGCCTTATTATGTTAAAGTACCATGGATTTACAGTTAGATACAGATTTAATTGCCCACTCTGCCAAGTACTTGCTTTATAACTATGGCCTCATTTTATTCATCCATAAAATAAAAACAAACAATTTGCAGTAAGTAAGAAGTTTATTTTTTGCTTTTTTACTGCCCATAGATTTTTTGTCTGATTTACTTTTTATTTTTATTTTAAATTTTATTTACAAAATAAACTTTAGTACAGTGACATTGATCAATAAGAGTACATAGGTTTCAGGTAAATATTCTATAGCATTTGAACTGTTGATTATGTTGTATACCCATCACCCAAAGTCAAAGCATTTTTCGTCACCTTATATTTGTCCCTTCCCCCCACATCGTCCCCCTTCCCCACAACTTCTTCCCCTTGGTAACCATTTCACTTTTATCTATGTCCACGAGTCTGTTTTATATTCCACCGATGTGTGAAATCATACAGTTCTTAGCCTTTCTGATTTACTTATTTCACTCAGTATAATGTCTTCAAGGTCCATCCATGTTGTCATAAATATCACTATGTCATCATTTCTGATAACTGAGTAGTATTGCATAGTATATATGTAACATATCTTTTTTTTTCCAACCCTCTATTGAGGGACACTTCAGTTATTTCCATGTCTTGGTCACTGTGTATAATGGTGCGATGAACATGGGGTGCATGTATCTTTATGTATCAATCTTTTCGAGTTTGGCGGGGAGATACCCAGTAGAGGGATTGCTGGGTCATATGGTAATTCTATTCTGAGTTTTTTTTAAGAAAAACCATACTTTCTTCCATAATGGTTGTGCTAATTTGCATTCCTACCAGCAGTGAATGAGGATTCCTTTTTCTCCACAACCTCTCCAACACTATTATTACCTGTCTTGTTGATAATAGCCAATCTAACAGGTGTGAGGTACTACCTGATTGCAATTTTAATTTGCATTTCTCAAATAGCTAGTGAAGATGAGCATCTTTTCATATATCGGTTGGCCATTTGTATACCTCTTGGGAGAAGTGTCTGTTCAGATCTTCTCCAATTTTATAATTGGATTGTTTGCTTGTTTGTTGCTGAGCTTTGTGAGGTATCTATATATTTTGGATATTAACTATTCATCGGAGCTGTTGTTTGCAAATATCATCTCTCATTTAGTTGGCTGCCTATTTGCTTTGTTGTCAGTTTCTTTTGCTGTGAAGATTTTTAGTTTGATATAGTCCTATTCATTTATTTTTGCCCTGACTTCCTTTGCCTTTGGGGTCAAATTCATAAATTGTTCCCTACAGTCAAGATCCATGAGCTTAGTACCTATTTTTTCTTCTACATAATTTATTGTTTCAGATCTTATATTTAGGTCTTTTATCCATTTCCTCTAGGTTGTTGAATTTGGTGGCATATAATCTTTCATTATATTCTACTATGATCCTTTGTATATCTATGATATCTGTGGTAATTTCTCCTCTTTTGTTTCAGATTTTGATGATATGAGTCCTTTCTCTATTTTCCTGAGTGAGTCTAGCTAGCCAGTGGTTTGTCGATTTTATTGATCTTTTCAGAGAACTAGCTCTTTGTTGTATTAAATTTTTCTATAGTTTTTGTTCTCTATTTCATTTAGTTCTGCTCTAATTTTTACTATTTCTGTTCTTCTGCTGACTTTGGGTTGCCTTTGTCCTTTTCCTAGTTCCTTAAGGTGTGATGTTAGGCTCTTTGCTTGGTATCTCTCTTGTTTCTTGATATAAGCCTGTAATGACATAGATTTCCCTCTTATTGCTGCTTTTGCTGCATCCCAGAAATTTTGATATGTCATGTTGTCATTTTCATTTGTCTGTATATATCTTTTGATCTCTGCTTTTATTTCTTTTTTGACCCAGTCTTTTTTTAGAAGTATGCGTTTAATTTCCACATTTTTGTCTGTTTCTTTACTTCCATTTTACAGTTGGATTCTAACTTTAAAGCCTTATGAGCAGAAAATATGCTGGCATAATTTCAATCTTCTTGAATTTTTTCATGTTAGTTTTGGGGCCCAACACATGGTTTATCCTTAAGAATGTTCCATGTACACTGGAGAAGAATGTATAATCTGACATTTGGGGATGAAATGGCTATTTGGTCTAGAGTGTCGTTTAAGGCCAATATTTATTTATTGATTTTGTTTGGATGATCTATCTAAAGCAGACAATGATGTGTTGAAATCTCCAAGTATGATTGTGTTTTTGCCTGCTTCTATTTTTAGATTATTTAGTAGATGTCATATATTTTGGTGCTCCCTGGTTCAGTTCATATATATTATATATTAAGAAGTGTTATGTCCTCTTGATACAATGTCCCCTTTATCATTATAAAATGTCCATCTTTGTCTCTGGTTACTTTGTTGTCTTAAAGTCAGCATTGTCAGATATGGCTACACCTGCCTTTCTTTAGATATTACTGTATTTGCTTGGAGAATCGTTTTCCAACCTTTCACTTTGAATCTGCTTCTGTCCTTGCAGCTTAGATGTGTCTCTTGAAGTCAGCATATGGTTGGGTTCTGCTTTTTGATCCAATTCTGCTTCTCTGTGCTTCTTTATTAGTGTGTTCAGTCCATTTACATTTAGGGTAATATTGACACTTTAGGATTTCCTATAGCCATTTTATGTTTTGTTTACTGGTAGCTCTGTGTCTTCTTTGGTTCTTCTCTTTTTTGTTCCTGTCAGTCGTTTTTGTTTGGTGGTAGTCCATACTTCTTTCCCTGTTTCTCTTTTTCTAAGCTATGTGTTTCGGTACTGGCTTTTTCGTGGGTGGTTACCATTAAGTTATTAAGAGAAAAATGTTCTTATGTACCATTGCCTTATGAGTGCTCCAACCTCTTTTGCTACTGCAGATCTTTTGTTATTGTTGTCACAGATTATCCTTGTTTTTATTGTGACCTTGTTGGAGTTTTTACTTGCTGTTTTGATTTGTTTTGTTCTTTCTGTCTGGTCAAATAAGCCCGCTGAGTATTTCCTGCAATGGTAGTTTTCTGGTGACAAATTCCCTCAGGCACTGTATGCCTGTAAAAGTTTTTATTCCTCCTTCATATTTGAAAGATAACTTTGATGAATATAGTATTCTTGGCTAATTCTTTTCTTTTATACTTTGAATGTTTGGGTCCACTCTCTTCTGGCTTATAGAGTTTCTTCTGAGAAGTCTGATGATAACCTAATGGTCTTTCCTTTATATGTTATGTCCTTCTTTTCCCTAGCTGCCTTGAACATTCTTTCTTTGTCACTAATTTGTGACAATTATATTATGATGTGCCTTGGAGTAGGTCTGTTTGGGTTAAGGTAACCAGCATATTGTTTGCTTCTTGGATTTGAGGATCTAACCCTTTCCATTGCTTGAGAACTTCTCATCAATTATTTGTTTGAATAAGCTCTCCATTCCCTTCTCCCTCTCTTCCTCTTCTGATATACCCATTATTCTTATATTGAATGCTCTTTCTGATAGAGTCAGACAATTGTTGTAGAGCTCTCTCAGTTTTTTTAATGCATGAATTTCTCTCCTCTTCTCTCTATAGCATCTCTAGTTGCCTGTCTTCAATGTCACTGAATCTTCCCTCTATCTGGCTTGTTCTATTAGTTAAACTTGCTACCTCATCTTCAATTCATGTACTTAGCTCTTCATGTCTGTTTTTAAAGCTGCAATCTCCTTGGTGAGGTATTTATTTTGTTCATTAATTTATTTTCTGAGCTCATTAAGTTGTCTATTGGTGTCTTCTCGCATCTTGTTGAGTATTTTCAAAACTTCAGTTTTGAATTCTCTATCATTTAACTCCAAGGTTTTCATTAGATTGAGATTTTTTTCAAGGAATTTTTCATTTTCTTTCTGAACTACATCTCTGTCTTGTGTAACCTGGTATTCAATTTCTTCTTCCTTGATAGCATTTGAGAGTGGTATTTTTAAGAATTCTAACATAAAACAACTGAAAAATAAAAATAAAAATACAATAAAAAATTTAAATATTATGACAAAAAGGAAAACCACAGGGGACAAAAAAGAAAGCAAACAAAAAAATTAAAAACAAAACACCTACAAAAAAATAAAAAACATAAAAACTAAAGAAAATGAAATTCAAAAGGGGAAAGAGAAAAGAAAGGAGTAAGTAGGAAAAAAGACAAAAGAAGGGGAAAAAAGAAAAAGTAAATTTTGATTTTGAGAAATTTCTTCCAGTGGGTGTCACTGTATTACAACTTTTAGCCCTGTAATGTTCCTGGGCTGTCCTCCATTGAGATGTTGCTATCACATGATGTAGGCGAGGCTGCAGTCACTTTGGTGGGTGGGGAATGTTGTGAGGGCTTTATGGCTTCAGCCTTATGGCTTTGACCTTATGGCTGCTGCTTTACAGCTTCAAGTTTATGGCTTTACAGCTCTGTGCTCTGGAGAGCTAGCTGTAGGGTTTGTCTCTGCCACTCTCTGTACCATGAGGGGAGGGAGGAAGGATCTGGGACCTGGGGTGTTACACTTTAGTTTTCTTTGTTTCTGCTGAGTGTGGGCTACAGTAAGACTACAGGAACACTGGCTATGACCCTGCACTCTGGCCAATTTGTTTTATCTTCCCTTATGTCCCTGTATCTCATTGCTCCTCCCAGCAGAAGGAAATCCATTCACTCCGAATTTCCCTTTCCACACCCCTTAGACAAAAACAGAGTCTCTGAGCTTCCCCTCTTTCCATAGTCCAGCAGAAAGAAAAAGAAACCCAGTCACTCTGAGTTTGTCTCCTGTCCTCTCCAAAGCCCACCACGAATGTGTTTTATCTTCCACTCTCCTTTTCACCCCATTCCATCTTTAGTTTATTCGGTGAGTGAATCCTTTAGGTGCATCTTTGAGCCCAGTTGGAGTTCCTATGCTGTGTTATAGTTGTTCAATTTCTTAAAGTTTCAAGGGGAGAGATCAGGAGTATCTCCCACACCACCATTACTCTGATGTCATCCAAGTAAGAAGTTTTGAAAGAATATATGTAAAGCATTTAGCACTGCTCCTTATGCATAGAAGAAATTCAACAAATCAAAGCACAGATAATATTATTGTTGTTACATTCAGAACTTTACTGAACAGCTCTAATTACCTACCTACAATATTAGTATCTTGTTTCAGGATGGAAATTATACCAATGTACTCTGAGATTATGTACAATGGGAATTCTAATCATACTGCAATTTCTATAACCCAGCTTGAACTTCAGCTAACAACTTTTGAAAACTATTTGCAATGTGTGTTTTTATTTTAAATCTCATATACCACCTGCTCACAAATTCAGCCTTCTCTGTAGCTTCTCATTAGGAAGAATTCCAAAATAACAAGTTAGAAAGAAATGTCACAAAATTGAGTATTGCCACAGTATACCTCTCAAAATCACTAAAAATCAACAAGCATAATTCCAGAGTACATGGAAAATGCCAGGGAAAAACATATTTCTTCAGACTATACTCACATAAGTTATGGAAAAGGTATCAGGAATAATGAAGGACCATCTTTCCATACTATAGCTCATTAGGCAATCTCAAGAAGATCAAATGTGAATGCAAAATATTACTAAACCTTTATCACACTGATGCTTTTCCAAACTATTCCAGAAAACACAGTAAATGTTTTTCTGATTACAAGTATAACATAAATTAACAAACTAGCCTGACCAGTTATGGCATAGTGGATAGGGCATTGACCTCGGATGCTGAGGGCACTGGTTGGAAACTCCAAAGTCACCAGCTAGAGCATGGGGTCATTGGCTTGAGCATGGTATTATCAACATAATCTCAAAGTCACAGGCTTGAGCCCAGAGGTCACTGGCTTGAGCCCAAGGTTCCTGGTTTGAGCAAGATGTCACTGGGTTGGCTTGAGCCCCCCAGTCAAGGCATTTATGAGAAACAATCAATAAAAACAACTAAAGTGAAGCAATGACAAGTTTATACTTCTCATCTATCTCCCCCCCTATTTCCGTTCTTCTCTCTCTCTCTCAAAAAAAAATATTTTTTTTTAAATAAATACATGAGTAAATAAAATAAATACCCCAAATCTACCATGCAGAGAAAAATTTTGCTACTATCTAGGGGTACCTTCTTCATATCTTTTTCTTTAACTATTCATATTTACACATGTTTGAGATCAAACTATGTATAAAGTGTCACAAACTTTTTTCAATTCATAAAGGGCAGGGGAAAAGTAGGTTTACATTTGTTCATATGGAAAATAATACATTAATAAATAATAATACAAGAATAATCTTTGTTTCACGTATTCACAGCTAAACCTACTTTTGCCCCACTCTGACTTATATAGGTATTAGCTATCTATTGCTGCACAATAAATTATGTCAAAACTTAGAAGCTTAAAACAAATTATTATATCACAGCTTTTATGGGTTTCTAAGATAAACCCTTTTCTACTTTGAGTTTCTGCTCATCGATAATATCTTTGACCTTCTTATAAGCTCTGTTCTTTCACTGACAGGATTGAACACCCTTAAAATATTTAGAGGGTCTCTTGTCTAATATTTAGTCTGATCTTTAATATTTCTTAGGTGTTAACAAAGGATTTCATAGTTACATCCTCAGTTTCATCTTAGGAATACCCTGGATTTTCTGAGAATACCCTAGATTTTACTTTACCCAGAAAGATTAATTTTAGAATCATCTATCACCTGGAAAGGCTGAGAATATTTTGAACCATCGAGTCCTGGCTCCTTCACATTTTACTTTAAACACCAAGAAGTAACCAGGCAGCACCTTCAACATTCTGCCTAGAAATTTCCTTAGCTACATCATTCAGTTCATGTAGTGCATTTTCTACTTTTCATATAACTGCAATGACAGTTTAGCTAAATGTTCCATTACTATATCAAAAGAATCTTCTTTCCTCCAGTTTCCAATAAGATTATTTTCACTTCCCTTTATGCTTTCAACTGAATTCTTCTTAAAGGTTGACTTGTTTCTACAGTTTCTTCAGTACTATGCAAGATTTCACTGACTCTCTACTTAAAAATATTGTAATAATGGAATAGAGTGGAGAAGAAGTATTGCCCAGCCTGAGTACAGAATCTCTTAAACACTTCTTTGATGCCCATGGAATCCAGGTGAAAAAAGAGAAAGGAATAAGTTTCATGTCATAAATTATAATCTAATCTAACCTAGACTCACCTTAAGAAAGACTAAAACCAAGTCCAACAAAAACCTCAGGAAAGACAACATTTGAAGGTTGAGTCCTCTGGCAGGATTCCCAAGATCACCCCCAGGTTTGGTAGTTTGCTAAAAAGAACTCAGAAGACTCTGAATAAGTTAAACTTACAGTGACAGTTTATTGCAAAGAGAGGACTCAATGCAAAATTAGCGAAGGGGAAAAAAAGCACATGGGGTGAATTCCTGAGAATACCAAGCTTCCAACATACTCTCCCAATGATGTCAAAGTATGCATAATTCTTCCACCAATGAATTATGACAACATGAGAAGTTTTACTGAGCCCTGGCCAGTTGGCTCAGGGGTAGAGCGTCGGCCTGACGTGTGGATAGCCTGGTTCAATTCCCAGTCAGGGCACACAGGAGAAGCAACTATCTGCTTCTCCACCCCTCCCCCTCTCGCTTCTCTCTCTCTCTCTCTCTCTCTCTCTCTCTCTCTGTCGCTCTCTCTCTCTCTTTCTTCCCCTCCCACACCCATGGCTCAGTTGGAACAAGCTGGCCCAGAACATTGAGGATGGCCTTATGGCCTTGCCTCAATCACTAAAATAGCTTGGTTGCCAAGCAAGTGAGCAATAGCCCCAGATAGGCACAACATCACTGAGTAGGGGGCTTGCTGGGTGGATCCCAGTTGGGGTACATGCAGGAGTCTGTCTCTCTGCCTTCTTACTTCTCACTTAAGAAAAATAAAAATAATAAATAATAATAAGTATTATCTACTAGAGAAAGTCACCTGAGCCAGGAACCCAGAGTTTATGAATCCAGGGTGGTTAGTCACTGAAGCTCCAGACCTCCAAAAGGAAAGCCAATTTTCACCACAAACTATCCTGACTAGCTAGTACTGTGTTCTGTATTGGTACAAAGCATGTAAAGCCTTCTTATCAGAATAATCCAAGAGCATTCGGAAAACCAACCAAGGGTCAGTCACAAAATCAGGTCCTTCTTGGTAATATGGAAGGTTTAAGAAACTCATGAGTACTGAGTTAACTCTTTCTTACACAAGTCCCAAGTTAGAAGGGCTTGGAAAACACCTTAGGCTTTCCATTGATCTGCCCTCACAGAGCATACAACTAAGTCATGTAAGTTCAAAACGTTTAACCAGTATTTCATCTGATAATGGATCAAAAACCATCTCTCTAATTTGGATGATGAAATGAAATCAAGAATTTCTACAATATATCATTCACAATGTCCAGTTTACAATAAAATATTACTAGTTATACAAGGAAACATGAAAAGTAAAAAAAATGCAGGCAACAGAGACCAACACTGAGATGGCCCAGAATTGGGCTTTAGCAAACAAAGAATATATTACAAATATATTCAAATAACTAAAGGAAAGTATTTCAAAACATCAAAGAAAGATGTGGTCTTCAGAATGAATAGAAAATCTTATACAGAAATTAGGATCCAAAAAAAGAACCAAATGTTAATTACAGAATTAAAATTTGCAATATTAGAAATAAAAATTCACTGAATGGGCTTAAGAGCAGATCAAAATACCATAATAAACAGACATCATTAGGAAATGTCTGACCTGAAAAACATAGAGCGGGGGAGCAAGATGGCGACGGAGTAGGCGGACGTACCAACTTCCAAATCCCAGAACCAAAGTGGATTACAACTCAATTTTAAGAACCATCACCTGGATAAACCAACTTTGAACAAAACTAAGTGGACTCTTCAACCAAGGAACACAGAAGAAGCCACATTGAGACTGGTAGGAATAGCGAAAACGCGAAGAGGGCTGCCCAGCTCCCCGGAGCAAACAGCAGCCCGGAGAGACCCGCGGGGTAGGAGGAGAGTTTGGCGGAGAGGGAGGGACCTGGGTCCCAGGAACCGAGCCCCAGCCTCCAGTCCTAGAGCCTAAAAGAGGCGTTTGGACAGTATTGAGCGGTGAAACAAGTGAGGGAGCTCCCAGGGCTACAGTGTGTAGTATTAGGTCCCTTCCTACTCTGCTGAGGGCTGCTTAAGGTTTTGCGGCGGCAGGACGCTGAAAGGCGGTTCTGTCGGCGTGGGCAGAGGCCAAGCCGGTGGGAGATCGGTCTAGCCCAGAGGGTCAGAGGGGACCGCGAAAGCGGTCCAGAAGCTGCGGGCCCGCCTTTTATCCCACTTACGGGGACAAAGCGGGAGGCCAGGAACGGGCAGGCCCTGCGCAAGCCGGCCCTGACCGCGGAGACCGGGCTAGGACCAGGGACGGGCAGGGGCTGTGGCTGAGCTGACGCTTCCAGTCCCCCCCAACACCCCGGCCGGAGAAACCACGGTTGGCCAGTATATGTGCGCGAGCGGGCTCCGAGCGCGGGAACGGGGTAGACCCCGAGACAAGTGGAGGCTCGCAGCTGAGCCCACACTACTATCCCCATCCGGCCGGGGAAAACCCGGATAGCATTCATACGTGCACGAGCGGGCTCCGAACGTGGGGGCGGGGTAGAGTCCGGGACGAGCGGAAGTACGCAGCTGAGCGGAAGCGAGCAAACGCGCCCGCCCCAATAAACCTTGGATTCCAACCCTGCGCAGAAGGGCCGTGGCCTCGAGGGCGGGGCTAAAGCTCCTGACGGGCAAAAGCTTACAGCTGAGAGAACGTCAAAAGCCCCGCCTAACCCGCGAAACTGTAGCGAGCAGGCTCCGACTGCTGGTTCTGGGCGGAAGTCCGGAAATAGGCTGGGTCCACAGCTGAGCAAAGGTGCTCACCTCTACTTTGGTGCTAATCTAGTGGCTTCAGTCACAGCCCCTCCCACGGAGGAGAGGCAGAAATCATAGCAAAAGCCACAGTGGGCCGGCACTGGCAACGCTCATACCCAACCACCCTAGGCACTGGCAGAGGGGGTGGAGGGCCTGCAGATACACCACACCTAGAGAACACAAAGGGAACACCTACTGGACTCCAGAGGCCACAACTTGCTTATACACAGAAAAAATGGGCAGGCAAAGGAATGCAAACCAAATGAATCAAGAGAAATCCCCAGAGAAGGACCTGAATGAACCAGATATAACCAAATTACCAGAAGCAGAATTTAGAATAATGATAGTTAGGATGTTCAAAGAAATTAGAGCAACAATGGATAGTCATTATGAACACCTAAATAAAGAGATAACAAGTATAAAAAATGAAATTGAAATAATAAAAAAGAATCAGACAGAAATGACAAATACAGTATCAGAACTGAAGACCACAATGGAAGGAATTAAAAGCAGGATGGATGACGCTGAGGATCGAATAAGCGAGTTAGAGGACACAATAAACAAAGGCACAGAAGCAGAGAAGAAAAAGGAAAAGAGACTTAAAAAATGTGAGGAAACTCTAAGGGAGCTTTGTGACAACATGAAGAGAAACAACATTCGCATCATAGGGGTGCCTGAAGAAGAGGAGAGAGGACAGGAAATGGAAACTCTGTTCAATCAAATTATAGCAGAAAACTTTCCTAAATTAAGGCTGGGAAACACTCCACACATTCAAGAAGCACACAGAACTCCATTAAGGAGAAACCCAAAAACATCTACACCAAGACACATCATAGTTAAAATACCAAAACTAATGGATAAAGAAAAAATTTTAAAAGCTGCTTGAGAAAAAAAGACTATCACCACAAAGGAGCCCCCATAAGGATGACATCGGACGTCTCAACAGAAGGGAATGGCAAGAAATAATCAAAGTAATGCAGAACAAGAACCTACAACCAAGACTACTTTATCCAGCAAGGCTAACGTTTAAAATTGAAGGAGAAATAAAGAGCTTCCCAGAAAAAGAAAGCCTCAAGGAATTCATAAAAACCAAACCAATTCTGCAAGAGATACTAAGGGGCCTCTTGTGAACAGTTTAAAGGGAGGAATGAATAGAGCAAAAGAAGAATACAGCTTTAAAGAATAAAATGGCAATAAACAACTACATATCAATAATAACCTTAAATGTAAATGGATTAAATGATCCAATCAAAAGACACAGGGTAGCTGCATGGATAAAGAAACAGGACCCATACATATGCTTTCTACAAGAGACACACCTTAAAACAAAAGATGCTCATAGACTGAAGGTAAAAGGATGGAAAAAAATATTTCATGCAAATGGAAATGAAAAAAAAGCAGGGGTAGCAATACTTATATCAGACAAAATGGACTTTAAAACAAAGGCTGTAGTAAGAGATAAAGGAGGACACTACATAATGATAAAGGGAACAATTCAACAGGAAGATATAACTATTGTAAATATCTATGCACCAAATATAGGAGCCCCGACATACATAAAGCAGACTTTGATGGATATAAAGGGCGAGATTAACAGCAATACTATCATAGTAGGGGATTTCAATACCCCTCTAACAACACTGGATAGATCCTCAAGAAAGAAAATTAATAAAGAAACACCAGACTTAAAGGATACACTAGATCAACTTGATTTAATAGATATCTTCAGAACTTTTCACCCTAAAGCAGTAGAATATACATTCTTCTCAAGCGCTCATGGTACGTTTTCTAGGATAGACCACATGTTAGGACACAAAAATGGTCTCAATAAATTTAAGAAGATTGAAATCATATCAAGCATTTTCTCTGATTACAATGCCATGAAACTAGAAATTAACCACAAAAGAAAAACTGAAAAATACTCAAACACTTGGAAACTAAATAGCTTGTTATTAAATAATGAATGGATTAACAATGAGATCAAAGAAGAAATTAAATAGTTTCTAGAAACAAATGATAATGAGCATACATCAACTCAAAATTTATGGGACACAGCAAAAGCAGTTCTGAGAGGGAAGTTGATTGCACTACAGGCATATCATAAGAAGCTAGAAAAAGCTCAAATAAGCAACCTGACCCTGCATCTAAAAGAACTAGAAAAACAACAACAAATAAAACCCAAGACAAGTAGAAGAAAGGAAATAATAAAGGTCAGAGCAGAAATAAATGACATAGAGGCTAAGGAAACAATACAGAGGATCAATGAAACAAGAATTTGGTTCTTTGAAAAGGTAAACAAGATTGATGAACCTTTAACTAGACTCACCAAAAAAATAGAGAGAGGACTCAAATAAATAAAATTAGAAAGGACAGTGGAGAAATAACAACTGACACAAAGAAATACAAAGCATTGTAAGAAAATACTATGAAGAACTATATGCCAAAAAATTAGACAGTCTTGGTGAAATGGACAAATTTCTTGAATCATATAACCTTCCAAAAATCAATCTGGAAGAATCAGAACACCTAAACAGACCAATTACAGCAAATGAGATCGAAACAGTTATCAAAAAACTCCCAAAAAAGAAAAGTCCTGGGCCTGATGGCTTCACAAGTGAATTCTATCAAAAATTCAAAGAAGAACTAACTCCTATCCTCCTCAAGCTATTTCAAAAAATTCAAGAGGAAGGAAGACTTCCAAACTCCTTTTATGAGGCGAGCATAATTCTGATCCCAAAACCGGGCAAAGACAACACAAAGAAAGAAAATTATAGGCCTATATCCCTGAAGAATTTAGACGCTAAAATTCTCAACAAAATATTAGCCAACCGGATCCAGGAATATATGAAAAAAATCATACACCACGAGTGGGATTTATTCTGGAGAGGCAAGGCTGGTTCAATATTCGCAAATCAATCAATGTGATTCACCACATAAACAAAAGGAAGGACAAAAATCACATGATAATTTCAATAGATGCAGAAAAGGCATTTGATAAAATCCAGCACCCATTCATGCTCAAAACTCTCAGTAAAGTGGGAATACAGGGATCATTCCTTAACATGATAAAGGCCATCTACGATAAACCGACAGCAAACATCATACTAAATGGACAAAAATTAAAAGCAATCCCCTTAAGATCAGGAACCAGGCAGGGTTGCCCACTTTCACCACTCTTATTCAACATAGTTCTGGAAGTCCTAGCTACAGCAATCAGACAAGAAGAAGAAATAAAAGGCATACAAATTGGAAAAGAAGAAGTAAAACTGTCATTATTTGCAGATGATATGATATTGTATATTGAAAACCCTAAAGTCTCAGTCAAAAAACTACTGGACCTTATAAATGATTTCAGCAAGGGGGCAGGATATAAAATTAATACTCAGAAATCAGAGGCATTTCTATATACCAACAATGAACTGTCAGCAAAAGAAATTAAGGAAACAATCCCCTTCACTATTGCAGCCAAAAAAATAAAGTACCTAGGAGTAAATTTAACCAAGGAGGTTAAGGACTTGTACTCGGAAAATTATAGAACATTGATAAAAGAAATCAAGGAAGATACAAACAAGTGGAAGCACATACCGTGCTCATGGCTAGGAAGAATAAACATCATTAAAATGTCTATATTACCCAAAGCAATTTATAAATTCAATGCAATACCAATTAAAATACCAATGACATACTTCAAAGATATAGAACACATATTCCAAAAATTTATATGGAACCAAAAAAGAACACGAATAGCCTCAGCAATCTTAAAAAGAAAAAATAAAGCAGGAGGTATCACTCTTCCTGATATCAAGGTTTACTACAAGGCCATTATACTCAAGACAGCCTGGTACTGGCATAAGAACAGGCACAGTGATCAATGGAACAGAACAGAGAACCCAGAAATAAACCCACAGCTTTATGGACAACTGATATTTGACAAAGGAGGAAAGAACATACAATGGAGTAAAGACAGCCTCTTTAACAAATGGTGTTGGGAAAATTGGACATCTACCTGCAAAAAAATGAAACTAGACCATCAACTTACACCATTCACAAAAACAAACTCAAAATGGATAAAAGACTTAAATGTAAGCCGTGAAACCATAAGCATCTTAGAAGAAAACATAGGCAGCAAGCTGTCCGACATCTGTAGCAGCGGTATATTTGCCGATTTATCTTCATGGGCAACTGAAATAAAAGGCAAGATAAACAAATGGGACTATATCAAACTAAAAAGTTTTTGCACAGCTAAAGACAATAGGAACAGAATAAAAAGACAAACCACACAATGGGAGAACATATTCGACAGCACATCTGATAAGGGGTTAATAACTAAAATTTATAAAGAACTTATTATGAAACGCAACACCAGGAAGACAAACAACCCAATCAAAAAATGGGCAAAAGAAATGAATAGAAATTTCTCCAAAGAGGACATATAGATGGCCAATAGGCATATGAAAAAATGCTCAACATCACTAATCATTAGAGAAATGCAAATTAAAACCACAATGAGATATCACCTCACACCAGTCAGAATGGCACTTATCAGCAAAACAACACAGAATAAGTGCTGGCGAGGATGTGGAGAAAAGGGAACCCTTCTGCATTGCTGGTGGGAATGCAGACTGGTGCAGCCACTGTGGCAAACAGTTTGGAGATTCCTCAGAAAATTAAAAATCGAACTGCCTTTTGACCCAGCTATCCCACTTTTAGGAATATACCCTAAGAACACCATAGCGCTCTTCGAAAAGAAGAAATGCGCCCCCATGTTCGTGGCAGTTTGTTCACAATAGCGAAGATCTGGAACCAGCCCAAGTGTCCGTCAGAAGACGAGTGGATTAAAAAGCTATGGTACATATATACTATGGAATACTACTCAGCCATAAGAAACGATGACATCGGATCATTTATAACAAAATGGATGTACCTTGATAACATTATACGGAGTGAAATAAGTAAATCAGAAAAAAAGAAAAACTGAGAACAGCACGATTACATACATAGGTGGGACATGAAAGTGAGGTTATGAGACATGGACAAGAGAGTGGTGGTTTTGGGATGGGGTGAGGGAGGGAAGAGTGGGATAGGGAGGAGGGGAGGGACGCAGGGAAAACCAGATTGAAGGTGACAGAGGACAATTTGACTTTTGTGATGGGTATGCAACACAATTGAATGATAAGATAACCTGGAGATGTTTTCATTGTACATATGTACCCTGATTTATTGGTGTCACCCCATTAGAATTAATAATAATAAAATATATATATAAAAAAAAGGAAAAAAACATAGAGCAATAAAGTTGGAAAAATTAACACAGCTACAGGGATCCATGGAAAAATATCAAACATATTATAGGAGTTCCAGAAAGAAAAGTGAATGAAAATGTGGCAGAAACAATACTTGAAAAAATAAGAACTAAAATTTTCCAAATTTAGTGAAAACCAATTCACAGCCCCAAGTTCAATAAAACTCAAGCAAAAATAATCCAACCTAGACAAATCATAGTCAAATTGCTAAAAAACAAAAATAAAAAATTCTTAAAAGCACACAGAGAAGAAAGAATATTTATTGACTACAGGGGAATAACAGTTTGAGTTTTCATCAGAAATGATAAAGATTATAAGACATTATAATAATATCATTCGTGTTAAAACATAAAAACATTCTTCAGAAATAAGAGTGAAATAAAGACGATTTCATATAAACAAGCTAAAAGAATTAAGTGCAAGAAGATGCAGTCTTTCACAATAAGAAATAATAAAGGATGATTTCAGATTGATAGAAACTCAGGTCTACATGAAGACAAGTCATGGACCTACAGGAAAGAATGAGAAAAAGAAAAAATATTTGATAATTTATTATATATTTTTCAAACTTTTTCATTTATATTTTTCTTAAAAGCCCATTAACTGAAGCTAAAAATTAACATTGTAAAGTGGAGTTTATAATATATAAAAAATTAAATAACAAGAATGCTTAAAGGATAGGAACAGAACAGGTAAACAGGATTGTACTATTATAAGATTCACAACATTTCTGAGTGTTAAGTGTGACATGAGAAACAGAAAGTATGACATAGTAAATATAAAGTGTAATGATACAATATCAACTCTATATAGATTTTGATAAAATAATGCATATCATTAGCCTTAGAAGAATAACCAAAAGTAGCTAAATAAATTTAATAAACTAATAAAAAATAAAATGGAATAAATATATATTAATATGTATGCATATTTGCTAAATGTTTACTGGAATTTTTTTAATTGTATTTAGAAAATTTAATTTAATAAGGTGACATTGATCAATAAAAGTACATAGGCTTCAGGTAAACATTCTATAGCATTTAAACTGTTGATTATATTAGATACCAATCATCCAAAGTCAAATCATTTCCATCACCGTATTTTTTTTTATTAATTTTAATGGGGTGACACCAATAAATCAGGGTATATATGTACAATGAAAACATCTCCAGGTTATCTTATCATTCAATTGTGTTGCATACCCATCACCCAAAGTCAAATTGTCCTCTGTCACCTTCTATCTGATTTTCCCTGTGCCCCTCCCCTCCTCTCTATCCCAACCTCTCCTCCCTCCCCCCACCCTGTAACCACCACTCTCTTGTCCATGTCTCATAGTCTCACTTTTATGTCCCACCTATGTATGAAATCATGCTGTTCTCAGTTTTTTTCTGATTTACTTATTTCACTCCGTATAATGTTATCAAGGTCCATCCATTTTGTTGTAAATGATCCATCACCGTATATTTGTCCTTCTTTACTCCCTTCCACCCACCGCCTCTCCCACATCTCCCTTCCCCTGGTAACCAGTCACTTTTATCTATGTCCAAGAATCTGTTTTATATTTCTCCTATGTGTGAAATCATACAGTTCTTAGCTCTTTCTGATTTATATATTCCACTTCGTATAATGTCCTCAAGGTCCATTTATGTTGTTGTAAATGGCAATATGTAATTATTTCTTATGGCTGAGTAGTAGTATTCCACTGTATATATGTACCACATCTTCTTTATTCAATCCTCTATCTAAGGACACTTTGGCTGTTTCCATGTCTTGGCCACTGAATAATGTTGCGATGAACATGGGACTGCATGTGTTGTTATATAGCAATGTTTTCAAGTTTTGGGGGGTAGATACCAGGGGTGGGATTCAGCCAATTCACACAGGTTCAGTAGAACTGATACCTAATGTTTGGTTGAGTTCGATGAACTGTATGTTAAAATGGCATTTGTAATCAGGGTTCTCTCTAAGGTGGGTGCATGGGCAGCTGCCCAGTGTGGAAATCATGAATTTACATTCCTTACTCTTTTTTAAAGTGCATCTGCATAACAGCATATTCTAAGCACCCGTATTAATGTTCATTTTATCCATAGGTAAAAAAAATTACAAGTGAGGATGCCAATCAAAAAGCAATATGGAAATATCTTAAATAACACTTTTATTGTTTTTCATCAAGCACTATTTAATATTTTTTCATTAATATTTTAAAACTCTTTCTTATAACATAATCTAGTTTTGTATACCCCTTTTATTGTTATTATTTAAGTATTAAATGCATGAAATAATAAACTACCTTTTGGTATATTGGGTTTTTATACTTAAAACAGTCATTAGGGCAGAGAACCAGTGTTAAATTATTTGAATCCCACCACTGGTAGATACCCAGTACAGTAGAGGAATTGCTGGGTTATATGGTAGTTCTATTCTTAATTTTTTGAGGAACCACCATAATTTTTTCCATAATGATTCTACTAATCTGCATTCCCACAAGAGGTGAATGAGGGTTAAAGAAAATTTCTACCCTAGTTTAATTCCATTTTAAAAGCCCATTACAAATTAAACTAAAATCTTCACCTTCATCATACTATTAACTTCCCAGAAAACAAATCATGTCAGCCTCCTGCCTAAATCTCTTCAATAGTTTCCCAGTGTATAGCAAATAAAACATAAAGACTTTATTATTCCCTATACTGGATGATCTAGTACCTGGTTACCTTTCTGATTTCCTCTTTTGCCACTCTTTCATCTAATGCATTCTCTTTTCAGTTTCTATAACGAACGTCTCTGGGTGCTGGAAATATAAGGGGAAACACTTTGCAAAGTACATGTTTGTCTAACCACGATATTGTATAACTGAAACTAATACAAAATAACACTGACTGCGATCTAAATTTAAAAATAAAATTAAACAAAATAATTTTCTTTTTTTCCCGTTCTTTTCCAAATGAGAGGAGGGCAGATGGAGAGACAGACTTCCATATGCACTCCTACTGGTATCCACCTGGCAACCCCCATCTGGGGCTTATGTTCTGCTCATCTGGGACCCTGCTCACAACCAAGCTATTTTTAGCACCTGTGGTGGAGGCTCCACAGAGACATCCTCAGTGCCCAGAGCCAACTCGCTCAAACCAATTGAGCCATGGCTGCAGGAGGGGAAAAGAGAGAGAGAGAGAGAGAGAGAGAGAGAGAGAGAGAGAAGAGGAGGGAAAGGGGTGGAGAAGCAGATGGTGGCTTACTTTTACCTTACCATTTTCACCCAGCCCCCAACCTCCTCCTTTGACACCTGTCAGTCTGTTCTCTTTATCTATGAATCTGTTTCCATTTTGTGTTTATTTTGTTCATTAGGTCCCACATATAAGTAAAATTATACAGTACTTGTCTTTCTCTGACTGCATACTTTACTAAGCATAATAATCTCCAAGTCCATCTATGCAGTTGCAAAAGTTAAGATTTCTTTTTTACAGCTGAGTAGTATTTCACTGTGCAAATATACTGCAGCTTTTTAAAAATATATTTTATTTGTTCATTTTAGAGAGAAGAGAAAGAAAATAAAGAGAAAGAGAGAGAAGGGGTGGTAGGAACAAGAAGCAGCAACTCCCATATGTGCCTTGACCAGGTAAGCCCAGGATTTTGAACCAGCGACCTCAGCATTCCAGGTTGACACTTTATCCATTGCACCACCACAAGCCAGGTATACCGCACCTTTCTTTCCCCACTCATCTACTGATGGACACTGGGGCAGCTTCTAAATCTTGGCTATTGTAAATAACATTGAAATGAACATAAAGGTGCCAATATTCTTTCAAATCAGTATTTTGAGTTCCTCGGGATATACCTTATTTTTCACTCCATAAGACGCAACTATTTCCACAACAGTGGAGGGGGAAATTCCTGTGCATCTTATGGAGTGAAAAATACAGTATTTTATTAAATATTTGAACACACCATTTGGTTCAGAATATTTTTTTTCTTATTTTCCTTCTTAAAACCGGAGGTGTGTTTTATGGAGCAAAAAATATGGTATACCCAGGAGAAATTGCTGGGTCATAAGGCAGTTCCATTTTTAATTTTTTGAAGGTAACTCCATACTGCTTTCCACAGTGGCTGCACCACTCTGCATTCCCACCAACAGTGCAAGAGGGTTCTCTTTATTCCATATCTTTGTCAACACTCGTTTATGAATTTATTGATGGTAGCCATTCTGAAAGGTCTGAGATGATATTTCATTGTAGTTTTAATTTGTATTTTTGTGATGATTAGTTACATTAAACATCTTTTCATATATCTGTTGGCCATCTCTATGTCCTTTTTGAAGATGTGTCTATTCAGATCTTTTGTCCATTTCTTAATTGGATTGCTTGTTTTCTTTCGGGGGGGGGTTGCTGTTGAGTTTTGTAAGTTCCTTATACATTTTGTATATTAAGCCCTTATCAGATGTATAGGTGAATATGTTCTCCCATTCAGTGGACTGTCTTTTCATTTTGTTAATGGTTTCCTTTGCTCTGCAAAAACTTTTTAGTTTGATGTAGTACCATTTGTTTATATTTCCTTTTTTAATTAAAAAATATATTTTATTGATTGATTTTAGAGAGACACGAAGGAGAGTCGTTGTTCCATTTTATTCATACTTTTGTTGGTTGATTCTTGTATGTGCCCACACTGGTGTTTGAATCCACAACCTTGGCATACCAGTACAAAACCTTAACCAGCTGAGCTACCCAACAAAGGATGTTTATTTTTTCTCTTGTTTCCCTTGCCCAAGGTGATAAATCAAAAAATGTATTGCTATGAGAAAGATCCAAAATTTTATTGCTTGTTTTCATCTAGGATTGTTATAATTTTTGTGTCTAATATTTAAGCCTTTAATCCATTCTGGGTTTATTCTTGTGTGGGGTGTAAGAAAGTGGTCTCGTTTTATTTTTTTGCATGTATCTGTCCAATTTTCCCAACAACATTTATTAAATAGACTATCTTTCCTCCATTATCTGTTTTTGCCTATTTTGTCAAATATTAATTGAGTATAAAGGCATAGGCTTATTTCTTGGCTCTCTATTCTGTTTCATTGAGCTATATATCTGTTTTTATGCCAGTACCATGCTGTTTTAATTACTATGGCCTTGCAGTATAGTTTGATATCAGTTATCAGTTACTGTGATTCCTCCCACTTTGTTCTTCTTTCTAAAGATTCCCGTGGCTATTTGGGGGTCTTTTGTGGTGCTATAAATTTTTTTGAAGAATTTTCTAATTATGTGAAATACACCATTGGTATCTTGATCACTTTAAATGTAAATGGCTTAAATGCTCCAATCAAAAGACATAGGGTAGCTGAATGAATAAGAAAGCAAGACATATATACATGCTGTCTAAAAGAGACCCACCTCAGAATAAAAATAAACACAAAAGGACCATTTTCCACGTTTTCTCCTTTCCTGCCTTCTCATGGATACCTACCTTCCAAATTACAGTTTAAAGGTTATCTCATCACAGAAGTCTTTTCTAACTACCCTAAAATTTTCATAAAATTCCTGTCACTGAATTGTTTCCTTCAAAGACTCTCCCACAAGACTTTAGTTCCTTAAAAGCAGATAGCGTATCTTTTTTTACTCATGTATACTTTTTGTCTACCATTATATATGAAAGATAGACTGTACTAAAAAATATGTGTTAAACAAATGGTATATATAAATACTTAAAACACAAAAGGACCCCATTAAATTTTTTCTTTATGAAATTACTACAAACAAGGTTGATAAAATTTACATGCCCACTAGCATCATAGATATGTTCTCCCAAGTAATTTTCATCATTTGTCTTCTTTTTCATGACATATTGGTATCACATCTTAAAATAACAAGAGCATAGTTTGAGAGAATCCCTGCAGTAAAAAAAAAAAAAAAAAAAAAAAAAGGCTTCAGTGGAGCCATGTTTATACATCAGCAATAGCACTCATAGATTTATAATAGAAAAAAATCTGTTCATTTATATTTATAATAGAAAAACCAATTACACTGTTTCTTGATAGAGAATTAAATAAAGTAAAAGAAAAGTAAAAACCAGCAACTACATGAGATTGACAAGTCATAATTGGTGGTTCCTGTAGAAATAAAAATGTACATGCTTAAAGCAGGAACAAAACATAAACCATATACAGGAACAGAAGCAATTAAACTTTGATGGGTAGCCAAATGACAGTTTGTGGCAATAAAAAGAAAACAGAATGGTTATGGTCTCCTAATTATTACTTAGAGAAATGAGTAGAAAACCACTGAAAAGAAAGAGGTACCCTGGCCAGTTGGCTCAGCAATAGAGCGTCAGCTCTGCATGTGGATGTCCTGGGTACAATTCCTGGCCAGGGCACACAGAAGAAGCGCCCATCTGCTTCCCCACCCTTCCCCCTCACCCATCTTTCTATCTCTCTTTTCATCTCCTGCAGCCAAGGCTCCACTGGAGCAAGTCGGCCTGGGTGCTGAGGATGGCTTCATAGCCTCGCCTCAGGAGCTAGAATGGCTTCAGTTGCAAGGAGCAATGCCCCAAATGGGCAGATCATTAATTGCTAGTGGGCTTGTCAGGTGGATCCCAGTCAGGTGCATGCAGGAGTCTGTCTTTCTGCCTCCTCACTTCTTACTTAAGAAAAATACAAAAGGAAGGAAAGAAGAAAGGAAGGAAGGGAAGGAGGGAAGGAGGGGGAGAGAAAGAAAGAGAGAGAGAAAGGGAGGGAAGAAGAAAGAGGTAGATGCTTTACGTTAACTTCACTAGCAAGCATTATATTTGGCCTTTATGTATTTGTTTGGTAAATAAATCAATTCCCTCCTTTCTTACTCCAGATCTTTGTGACATTTCACCTGAATTGTTAAAATGTTCTCATCATTGGTCTCCAAGATATAAGCCATATCGAGCTACATGACCAAACCTTAAAACTGCCTCAATGCCAACTTTCCTGATAAAAAGGGAACAGGAATATGGTACAAATTCAATGGGCATAGACACAAAACCTCTCAAAATCAGGTATTTACTAGTCTCCTAAAACTGAACAAATAATTTAATATACTGAATTCCAATTTCTCATCTTTTATAAGAATACTCATTTCATATGGTTAACTTAGAAGCAATTATTAATGCATCTGTAAAATCTGAACAAGCTAAGGTGCTCTATCATTATTTATTGCATGAATTAACACAGTCCAACCAAATAATAGAATTCTATTGCTCTCTATTCCCTTAAATTTATTCAAAGAACTTCTTACCTAAAATTTAAATATTTGTCATATATATTGTAGTTATATATGCCATATGTGTATATATATTCTATATAAATATATATATGATATAAGCATATATAGTGAATTTAAATATATATTTACAGAATAAAAATATGCATTATATGTATATTTATTAATATGTTTACAGGCTATCCCCCCTCACAAAAATATCAGGTCTATGAAAGCAAAAACTTTTGTCCATTTTGGCAGCTATATCCACAGAGCCTAGAGCACTATCTGACACATAGCTAGTAATAAAAATTTCTGGCTTTCATTTCTTTAGATACTACGCATCAACTACAGAATTAAGTCTAAAAGAATTAACATGACATAAAAAGTACTCTTTCTTCTTTAACACTAAACAGTTTCCAGCATTTCTGACCATGTTCCTCCATGCTGCTCAGTCTTCAGGCACACCAACGTGCTCACTTGCTTCCTTAAACACAAAATACACTGGAGTAGTCTGAGAGAGATGATACTTCCTGAATTAGGAACAGATGGTAATAGAACTGGAGAGAAGCAGCATACAGAATGATGGAAAGCTTTGAAGGTAAAATTAATGAAAATGGCAAATACATTGAATATAATGGGTGAGTGAAGAGGGAGCACTAGTTGACTACCATTCTTCTGGCTTGAGAAACTGTGCATAGAAGAGGAAATGCAGTTCAAGGGAGAAAAACTAGAATTCTATGTTAGATCTCATTATTTTTTAGATGTTTGTGAGAATCCAAGTAAAGATGTCAATTAGACAATTGAACATGTACATAATCAAGAAAGATCGTACAGCCAGAAAGTTTAAATTTGGGAATCATTAAATAACATTTAATAATAATAAAAATCATATCTGGGAAGTTTATATAATTTTCAGAGTCGTAGTAATCTGTTAAAGGTCACACAGTATTTGGTAGTAAGAAGGCCAGGTTCTAATCCTTACAAAGGAAAATGTTAGTTTATACTATATAACACTACAAATTAACAGCCACAGTTTGAGGAATACTTTCATAGCATTTTAACTCATCTGTATTTTGACACTTTGGATTTCAATTATTCATTTGTAGATTTGTCTCTCTTCAGTGCCCAGTAAAAATCTTGATGATAGAAATTATCTTACTTTTTTTGTATCCTTGCTCATCTAGCATAATATGTTACTCAAAATAGAAATTTCAATAAATATTAGATGAAAAAAATGCTGACTGAAAGAAAATATTTGAGAACTTCAGTGGGGGGTATCTTCTGTTGTCCCAGGAACAGAAATGTTAATTTACTCATGGCTATTTCATTTTGAAATCCAGGTTGGTACTGGAAATTCAATATTTACCAAATATTTGCTGGGCATTTGTTGTGTTAGGGATTGCACTATACGTTTAAAGGTAAAGGAAATAAATTCAGAAAATAATAAAACAAAGCTCTGCCTTTGAGATCTTTATATAAAAATAGGGAAATATAAATAGGTAAAATATGATAAACAGATTAAGAAAAAGAAGAAAGACACTGAGATAAGAACAATTGAAATGAGACTTTAATTGAACAGTAAATATTAGGTATAGTCATATAAAATGTCTCAAACATAAGCTTAAGTTGAGATTTAAAAAATACAACAACAAAGATGTGTCATCTTAAAGTATATGAAAACTTTTATTTAAACTTAAATCCTTTAAGTTTTCCTGAGACATAAAAATAAAGACATTAAGAAGGTCCTTAGAAAGACATTAGGACAAATAGGAAGATATACTATATACCTAGGTAAGAAGACTACAATAAAGTTGCTATTACTTCACAAATTAATTTAATTCCCACCTGAACCTCAATGGTATTTTTTAGATAAGTTAACTCAAAAATTTATCTAGAAACCTAAATAAATGAGAGAGGTGTAAAATTTCATAAAAAGAAGAAAAATAAGTAATGTCTTGTATATCCGTGAGGTTCATCTGAAGTTTCTAATTTAGTATCCCGAATTTTATACCCACAGATATGCATTTTAGTAAAAACCCTAAATTATTTTGATTAGGAGGTCTAAGGCCAAATTTCTATAAACCACAGACCATACATAGGTGTGTGTGTGTAAGATATAATAAAGGAAGCATCTCAAAAATTAATAGAAGAGACAGATTATTCAATAAATAATGATGAAAGTAGCTAATAAGAGAATTTTAAGTTTAGAACCACATTTTACAGCATACACTTACATAAAATTTATAAAGATTAAGGAATTAAATCTATGGAAAAAAACCATAAAAAAGTTAGAAACAAAATTAACTATATATTTTTATGATTTGGAAGACTTAAACACAAAAAAAAACAATGGTAAAAAAATATGAAAACAATAATCAATATATTTGACTACATGAAATATACACATTGTTATGTCAAAAACATACCGGTAATCATAAAATTAAAATATATCAAACTAAAAAAAGTACTGGCTACAATGATAACTAAGGCTTCATATTCCTAAACTATAAAAAGATCAGATATACCACTAGAAAATGCTAAAACTTTAACAGAAAAATATGAACAGACAATTCATAGAAGCAGAAAGCATGTATTAACATTTACTCATATGAAATAAGTTCAACCTTACCAATGATCAAAGAAATCTAAATTAAACAATGAAAGGACATTTTTGCCTATGAAGATAAGGAAAAGTTCGAATAGTGATTGTTCTCAATACTGGTGAATATGTAGTGACTTTTCCACATTGTTTGTAGAAGCTTAAATTGGTACAATCTTTCTGAAAAGCAATTAGCAGTAGACTTTAACGGCTCCAAAAAAAGATTCAGATTCCTTGAAACTGTAATTTCACTTCTAAGTACAGTATGCTCAGGAAATCAGAAAAAATAAAGACAAAATTTATGTACAACATTGTTAAGTGCAGCATTATTCATAATAGCAACATTACCTATTAAATGTTGAACAACAGAGAAACCACTAAATAATTCCAACCACTACATGATATTCTGTAATATGGGTTATTTAACTTATCTTTTTAAACATTTAATGACTTAAGAAAATGATCCTGGTATAATGGGAAGTGAAAATCACAAAAACAATTTTACTCTATAAATAATCATAACCATGTTTTTTAAAATTGTGTTTCTGAGTTTTTCTATAAACCAAAAGGAAATTGACAAGTTAACAATTTTAAATTGCAGATTATCTTATTTGTATAACTGTCTCTTTTATATATTTTCAATAACAAGTATATATTACTATTTTAATATTTAAAGTTGACTTTAAAATTTTTAAATAAATGGGTTGGTCTTGCATTGTGCCTTTATTATATTCTGAGGTTTAGGAAAGAAAGTTCCTAAATTATCTTACCATTAAAGTTGCACAAAACAATGATAAAATTATGATATATCTTAACATTCATTCAGTTCCCTTCTAATATTAATAGAAGTTTTTCTGAGCCTGAAAAGATTCATGTTTTTAGGAGCCAAAACTGTAATTATACCTATTATAATTAAAAGATTACATTAATTATCTTGTGCATCATTATCAAGAGGTAAAATGGTACACAGACATTTAATTATCTTGTTAAAAACTTCCTGTCCCTCCCCACTCCTGGAGGTGTTCTTTATCAATAAAATGGCAAAAATTCATTTTGTCAAATAAAGAAGAATATAATCTGATGTATGACCAAATTAAAAGGCAATGCTTGGTTGTCCTTACATTATGCTATGACGAGAATATGTTATTTTACTCTTTGTCTTTAAAAATGAAAATAACAGAAACTGCTTAAAAGGGCGGTTTTAAAGATCTAATGAGTTAAGCAATATAAAACCACCAAAACAAAGCCCAGCATATAGTAAGTCCTCAACACAACTGAACACTGATAATAATAGTATTCATTACCTTGAGACTTCTCACAGTAATATTAAATTATTCACCATCAAATAATTAGTACACTAATACATGAATTTAAATTTCTCTAATTGTATATGTCTTTAATATAATTTAAAGTATTAGGCTTATGAGTTTCTTTTTACAGATATAACATAACATGCCATTTTATCACTTCTTTATCTAATTTGTTGAAGACTGCGTTTGCATGCCAACTGCTTCTCTATGAGGCATCTTCTGCTCATCAACACAGTTAATGGTTGAGTACTTTTGATTTAAGTTCTGATTACTTCTATTATGTGGGTTAGAAGGATAATTCAATACTAACATTTTGAATGCAACCAAAGGACTTTTTACATGACAATTATATTCAAAGGTCTTTCCACTAAATATTTGTTACTTCATTTTAAAAATTCAGGAAGCATTTTATTTCAAAGATTTCCAGGGTTTTTTTTTGTTAATTAAATGTTAATCTCCTAAAGAAAATGTCAACAGTTTCTTAAATGTTTGATTGCAGACAAAATGATAATACATATTAAGACTTCAAAATCATAGCTACTTATCTTTACTTTGGTAGCTAGAAAAAATGTCAAAAAATAGTTCTGAAAACAAAATTCTATAGTATATCATCCACTCTACATAAGTCTCAAGTATAAAAAATGGTGCTATAAAACAATGAATTTAGAGTCTCAGGAAGCATATAAAATGAATTACTATATCAGTAGTGCAATATGTGCATTATAAATGTCTCACTAACATTAATTTTCATTAAAAGTACCCTTTGGGCCCTGGCCGGTTGGCTCTGCAGTAGAGCGTTGGTCCGGCGTGTAGAAGTCCCAGGTTTGATTCCCGGCCAAGGCACACAGGAGAGGCGCCCATCTGCTTCTCCACCCTTCCCCTTCTACTTTCTCTCTGTCTCTCTCTTTTCCTCCCACAGCCAAGGCTCCATGGGGGCAAAGTTGGCCCTGGCACTGTGGACAGCTCCATAGCCTCCACCTCAGGTGCTAGAAGGGCTCAGGTTGCAGCCAAGCAACGTCTCAGATGGGCGGATTATCCACCCTTAGTGAGCATGCGGGGTGGATCTCAGCCGAGTGCATGTAGGAGTCTGTTTGCCTGCTGCCCTCTGCCCTGCTTCTCACTTCAGCAGGGGATGGGGGAAAAGCACCCTTTGGCCACAGAGATTGCTTTAAAATATACGATTTCCTTTGTCACTCTAATAATTAACCCTCCTTCACTATGGGAAAATAAAATCTGATCAGAAGCTTTAGAAACCAACCTTGTAAATTAAATAGAAAAATCCAGACTCAGCTTTTGGAAACTTTCAGAAATACATAAATTTCAGAATTGAAGTACAGTAGTTGAAATCGTCTCAAAAAAATCCTGTCCTGAAATCAACAATATCTTCCTGATTTTGTACTTATAATCCAAAGGTCCATGAGTACTCTTGTTTGGAAAGACAAGCAATTTTAGCACCATGGCCAGAGGCACACAAAAATTCATTCTGGGACCACACTTCACTCACCAATTTTTACATATTATACTCTGAAAATTCATATCTAAATATGATAGCAAAACCACAATAACTACAGTGGGAAATAAAGTCATCAGATGTAAAAGTAATCTCTTTTATCTTTTTACTAGGGAGTTGGGGGTGATGGGCAAGAAATAGATTGTCAAAGAAACTAACATTTAGCAATAATGCAAAAAACAAAGTAAGAAAAGACCTTTATACATATTACCGTATTTCATTCTCTAAAGTTATATTTTAGAGGAATATTATCCTTACAATGTTGAAAAATACCATGGCTTTAAGAGGATAAGTAACATGTTCAAGGTCATACAAGTTGGTGTCAGTGGCCCTGGTCAGTGGCTCAGTGGATAGAGTGTTGGCCAGGCATATGGATATACAAGGTTTGATTCCTCATCAGGGCACATAGGAAAAGTGACCATCTGCTTCTCCCTCCATCCCTCTCCCCCTTCTCTCTCTCTTCCCCTCCCTCTGCCAGTGGATCTATTGGATTGGTTCAAGTGTGCAGCCCAGGCACATTGGAGCACATTGAAGCACATTGGAGCATCAAGTACTAAAAATAGGACAGTACTTGATCATGGGCCCTAGATGTGGTTTCCAAGTAGATCCCGGTTGGGGTACATGAGGGAATCTGCCAATCTACCTTCCTCTCACCTAAAAAAAAAAGTTGGTATCAGAGCTAGTATTTAAACCAAAGTCTATCTATTTCACTACCTACCTCTAAATACAAATTTACACTGACATAACTGCTGGCGCATACTATATATACAACAAGTATTTTCAAATAAATAAGTGGGGATATATTATATTTACATAGAACATAGCCACAGTCTCCTTAAAGAATACCATGTATCTTTCATTTCTTTGCAAGCAAGCATTATTGAAGGTCAGCTTTATTCAAAACAATGCTAGGCATGAGAGTAAACAAAGTGGGTATAATAACAGATATGATTTCAATCATTAAAAATATATAATCTAACAAGGGAGACATGCATATAAAAAGGGAACAAAAGAAGAAAACATGAAATGAGAAATATGCAAAATGCTGGGAAGCAATTTTTTTCTATTACACAAAGCATGAATTTAAGGTTCAAGTTGATAGATTTTAATCCTACTTCTACCACAGAAAAAGATGTGGGATATTAGGTAAGTTATATTTCCCCTTTGACATGAGTTTCCCCCATCTATAAAATGGAAACAACAGTTACCTGGAAGATTATATGAGATAATATAGAGAGAGCAACTAGCACATAAAAAAAAAGAAAAAAAAACCTTACAATTGTTACCACTGTTGTTAAGTTTTGAACATGCAGTTCGTATAATCATTTGTTCTATCAGGAGAATCAGTTGGTAAAATAAGTGAATTAAAGAAAAGTTTATGCTGGAAATGACTAATGTTTGAGATTTAAAAGACCAAAAATGTTTAAAGGCTATTTTATAGGAAGGATAATAGAAGTGAGAAAGGAAGAAAGATAAATTCCAGAATGAAAAGACAACAGTAAAGGTATTATGGAGTGAAAAGGATAATATCATCAATATACAGTGAATCAGTTTCTATTTTGTTTGTTAGTTTATTTTGTCCAATAGATTCCAGATAAGCTTGAAATCATATGCAACTTATCTATTTCTTACTGGCTTACTTAATTTAGCATAATGCTTTCTAGGTCCATCCATGCTGTCACAAAGGATGAGGTCGCCTTCTTTTTAAAGGCCAAGAATAAAAGAAAACTTAGATACAGTCAACAGTGTGGTGATTACCAGAGTAAAATGGGGGTGGCGGGAGGAAGAAGAGAGTCTAGAGGGGATAAATGGTGATGGGAGGAGATTTGACTTGGGGTGGTGAATATACAACATCCAGATGATGCATTGTAGAATTAATTGTACATCTGAAATCTATATAATTGTATTAACCAATGTCACTCCAATAAGTTCAATAAAAAAGTAAAGTAAAAAGTAAATAAGTAAAAGTAAAAATAATCAAACAAATGGTCCAAATGGTCACATAACATGACAATGTACAGAACTCTAAACTGCTAAGTCATTTTAAATGTGTTCCAAGAAAGTAGTGATCAGTATACATTATCTTCTTGAGTTTCCAGTACTTATAATGATGTCCACATACTTACTTAAGAATTTAGATAGTGGCCCTGATGGACAAGAAAATTAAATGACATCTTCCATCACTGTCTCTTATATATGTACAAGTTGCAAGGTTGGCAGGAAAAAAAAGATGGAGTGTGGGAGTGGGGAAAGAGGGTGGGGGAACTAACTATAAGCAACTAACAAATGTCAGTTCCACAGTATCTGCCATTAAATATCATTAACTAGCCTGACCAGGTGGTGGCACAGTGGATAAAGCATTGGACTGGGATGCAGAAGACCCAGGTTCAAAACCCCGAGGTCAACAGCTTGAGTGTGGGCTCATCTGGCTTGAGCGTGGGATCATAGACATGACCCCATGGTCACTGGTTTGAGCCCAAATCTCTGGCTTGAGCAAGGGGTCACTTGCTCTGCTGTAGCCCTCCAGTCAAGGCACATATGAGAAAGCAATCAATGAACAACTAAGACAAAAAAGTCACAATGAAGAATTGATGCTTCTTCTCTCTCTCCCTTCCTGTCTGTCTGTCGCTATCTGTTCCTCTCTGTCTCAGTCTCTGTCTCTCTCACTTAAACTTATTTTAACTTGCTATTATCTGAGTGAGATCCATAATCCTCAACTTCTTCATGGTTTTGTGATCATAAAATATGGCAAAAGTGACAATATGTATGTGATTACAGGAGCCTGATTCCATGATTGTTACATAAGATTGTAACACTCATATTTCTGTGTGTCTCACTTGCTATTTGAGTTGAGGGTAGACTCCACCCAACAATCAGAATGAAACTCATTCCTATATCCACAAGGGACTGAGTGATGCAATAACCTGAATGAACTTGGAAGTTGATCTTTCCTCAGTCAAGGCCTTATATAAGATTGCAGCTCTGGCCCACACTTTCATGACAGCATCCTAAGACATTAAACAAAAGATGCAGCTAAGCCATGCCCAGACTCTAAATTCACAAAAACTGTGTGATAAAAACTGTGTGCTGTTTCAGTGCTAAATTAATGATAATATTGTTTTGCAGCAATGAGTAACTAATACAGGGAACTGCCCAGAGAAGTAACCCAGTTGAGATGGTACTAATATACCTCCCTAGCCTGACCTCTGGTGGCGCAGTAGATAAAAACATTGACCTGGAATGCTGAAGTCACTGGTTCAAAACCCCGGGCTTGCCTGATCAAGGCACAGATAAGAAACAACTACTATGAGTTGATTCTTCCTGCTCCCCCCTTCCTCTGTCTATCCTCTCTCTAAAATGACTAAATAAAATCTTAAAATATACATACTTTCCTACACTAAGTAAAGCAGAACTTATATATTTGTATATAACCCTGACAATTTCTTTAAAAGCATCATATGAAAGACAACACATCCAAAAGTGTCTCTCCAAGTGGTCTGTCACAGTGTTTGAAATACTTCCATTACAGAAATAAAGCTATGTATCTTTAGAGGTATTCTTTGAGAATGAAAATATCCCAGTGAAGAATAACACATTGGATCATTATTCTCTACTGATACTTTCACTGGTTTAATTTAATATATAGTCATTGCTCTAGCAAAGCCTTGAGTAAATGGTCAAAGAACAAGAAATTTTTCACTCATAACTGAATGAGTGAATAAGTAGATGATAGATCATAGATAGATAGATGATAGATAGACAGACTGATGGAATTTTTAGGGTACTTCATAATTTCTAAAGGACCTTCAAAAGATAACTTATTTAATGAAATATTAGATATAAATCTCCTAGGACAGTGATGGGCAATCTTTTGAGCTTGGTGTGTCAAAATTTGCCAAAAAAATGAGCATAACTCGGGTGGTGCGTCACTTCGAGAAAAACGGCCTAACCGGAAGTCCCAGAACCAGACACTCTGTGCCGGAGTTCTGTTGTTTTGGCCTACAGACCTCCGGCACAGAGTGTCTACACTACAGCAAATGTTTTATCCTCGCTACTGCACCTGGCCGTGCAGGAGCCGAGGATGAATCGTCCTTCTTGGCATGACCCCATACTTCTCTGGTATGCGGCCGCGTGTCATCGAAAATGGTTATGCGTGTCAGTGCTGACACGCGTTTCATAGATTCACCATCATGGTCCTAGGATAATGCCTGCCTATAAGTTTTGTTTAACAAATTTTCATTCATTCTCTTCCTTTTAATCTTAAAATTAAAAATTTGATTCTTTTTTTTTTAATGAGGAGACTACATTGTAGAGAATCAATGACTTGCCAAAGATCACAAATTTAGTTAAATAACAGAGTTGAAACTTATATCCAGTCCTCAGACTAGGAAATCTGTTGTGTTCACTCCACTTTTGCCTTTACTGTCTCAGGAAGGACTACTAACACATCAGTTGGAATATTAAAGTCTAAATAACATTCTCCATTCCTGTTCAAAGGTATTTTTGGTATTTTCATTTATGCAACACTTACCAAATGCATTGAGTGTTTATTGGTATTAATTAAACAGAGCTTTATAAGAATTTGAAATCCGATTGCCAGGTCTATTACTCACTAGCCAGATGACCTTGGAAAATTCACTCTACCTCTCTGAAATGCAGTATCTTCATATCTAAAATGAAGGTGAAAAAATGATGATGATAACCTAACATTTGCCTCAAAGTGTCATTAAGAAAAAATGAGAAAATGAATCGGACAGACTTTTGAAAAATGAGACTATAGTATTTTATAAATGTGAACAATTTTTATAATTATAATTATTATTATCAACCAGGAATCAATAATTATACTATCTTAATTAACCCAGTTTTTCTAATCTCATATCAACTAAAAGATTTGATAATTAATATCTCCAATATTGTATTTGCTTGAATGTTGCTTGTAGAACAATGGATACTGCTATTAAAAAGAAGTTAAAGTCAAGTGCTAACTGCCTATTCTAAGATATATAGTTTAAATTCATACTAGAAAACTGTACCTTTGTACTGCTCTTCAAGTAAGATGTGTTGCTAATCTCTAAAATTACTGTTGATAAACTGTAAATGGTCATATTTTTCTAATTAACACTTTAAATTTGTCAATTACTTACAACTTCTCACCACAGACACTTTCCAATATGAAACCATACAGTCTTCTATATTAAAGTATAATTTTAAAAGCATTCTTTGTTTTTTCATAAAAAATTTGTCAATATGTTGGTATAAGCTTTTCTCTAAATATAGTATACAATGCATGAGATTAAAAAAAGCAATAGGCAAATTAAAATTACTTACTTAAGTATATTCAATATGTATTACAAAATATAATTTTAACTATATGCAAGTAATTCATACCATAATGGCCCAGATTCATGACAGGAAAAAAAAACCCACATGTATTCTATTAATTACATTTATTATTTTAGAAAACACTGATACTTTGTTAAATTAGCAAAGACTGAACTTACTGAGTGATTTATAAAATTGGATCCCACCTTATTCATAAATTGTAGTATTGGACTACGTACAGTAACTTTCTTGTCTGTCTGCATAAAGACAACATAATTGCTATTTTGATTTCTTACTACGCATCATGGATAATAAATTCTTTTAGGGAAAAGGGGATTAATAACTTGCATTTTCATGAATCAGCTAGCATTTGTATTTGCTGGTAACACTGGAATCTATCAATACATTCTGTAAGTAAATTAAACAATTTAAAAATCATGTATTACATTTACTTTCAGGATGATGAAGTCAACCCTTACATTATTGTACCCATAGCTGCATAACAAATCACAACAAAACTTTGTAATTTAAAACAACAGCATTTTTATCATTTCCTCCAATTTTGTGGGTTGGCCAGTGATTCACTTGGGTTCACCCCTAATAAATACATAGTCTGGAGCAGGAATTTTCAACCAGTGTGCCACAATAATTTTTAAAACATGCAATACCTGACTGTTTAGTCAGGGCACTGAACTCTTTTCCTTTAGACTATCAAATAAAAAAAATGGCAACAGCCAATGAAACAAGAGTGATATAGTATGAATGAATCAAAATTATACCTATTTTTTGTCAGATCAACAAAAATATATATATTTTTTGGTGTGCTGCAAAATTTTAGTAATTAGTTTACATGTGCCATGAGATGAAAAAGGTTGAAAATTGCCAGCCTAGAGTACAGGAAAAAGTTCTGTGCTGGAAATATAAATCAGTGTATAAATGATATTTAAAGTCAAGTGATCAGATGAGATAACCAAAAGATATAACTGTAGACAGAGGAGAGAAAAAAGCACAAGACCTGAGCCTTGAAATGTTCCAGTGTTTAGAAGGTAAAGAAATGAAGTGGAATCAATAAATGTAAAAAAGTAGATACTAAAAAGGAAAGAAAATTAGGGAGTTAATATTCTTCTCTGAAGCCAAGAAAAGATATATATCAAAGAGGAAGGAATGAGAATAGTCCAATTGGATCAAATCCTACTAATAGAACTGTAAAAATATAGTCTTAACTGCAATTTAACTACCTGGAGGTCATTGGTGATCATGAGAAAAGCAATTTTGGAGGAGGGGTATGTATAGTTGTTGAAAGTCTGACTGAATGGATTCCAGGGAGAAAAGAACTAGAGACAGACAATCCTTTATATATATACATATACATATTTTTTTTTCTGGAAAGGTAGCAGAAAAGGGAAGTAGTAGCTGTAGGGTTGTAAGGCAAACTGCACTTTTTTAAAAGTAGGAGAAATAATAGCATGTTTATATGCTGTTGGAAATAATATAATACAGAAAAAATAATAATAACAGAGAAAGAGGGAGGAATTGCTGAAGTGATGTCTTGGAGTATGTGAGAAGAAATGAGATCTAATGTGCAAGTGGAAGGGTTAAACTTCAGTAAGAGCAGAAACAGCTTCTCCAGTGATGAAAGAAAGAGTATAGAGCATATATTTAAATGAATGGGTGGGTACAGTAATGGAAATTTGCAGAACTGATCTTCCAATTGCTCCTATTTTCTCTATTTATTGATTATATATTATCTATCAGCCACTGTACTAGGTTATAGAAACATAAAATAAAAAAAGGCATGGTCTCAACCTTAGGAGATTTCTTGTTTGAGTGACAGAGTAGACAGGAAAGCTCATCGCATAGCCTCAGACAGAAACAACGGGAGGAGGATCAGGGTGGAGGAGATCCCCTAATGAAGGGTGTGCTGAATTTGTGGTGCCTCTCAGACAACCTCCTTCATAACTGTGCACAAAGTTGAATTTAGTTATAATCTCATAAGGTCAGTTAATAAATATAGTATCATTACACCATCCCAAGTTCTTCTCTATTACTATTAAAATAATTTAAAATTACATACATATATGTGTCATTCTTCCTATAGTCTGCCCACTGGGACTCAGAATTCAAGCAATGAATTATTAGTGTAAAAGTATCATTCATATAATTTACAAATTGATCCCCACCTATATTTCAAGTATCCACCTGGCACCACAGATATTAAAATGTTACTGATTCTATTCCTGATGTGTTTTGAAGGTTTTTTGTTTGTTTTTAAATGAGAGGTAGGGAGGCAGAGAGACAGACTCTGGAATGCACCCGAACAGGATCAACCCAGCAAGCCCCCTACCATGCATGCTCTGCCTTTCTGGGGCCGTGTTTCATTGCTAGGCAACTGAGCTATTTTAGCACCTGAAGTGAGGCCATGGAGCCATCCTCAGCATCTGGGCCCAACTTGCTCAAACTAGTCAAGCCATGGCTGCAGCAGGTGAAGAGAGTCAGAGAGAGAAGGGGAGGGGAGGGGAGTGGAGAAGCAGATGGTTGCTTCTCTTGTGTGCCCTGACTGGGAATCTAACCTGGGACTTCCACACACCAGGCCAATACTCTACTGCTGAGCCAACGGGCCAGGACTATTCCTACTGTTAATACAAAATAATGTTCAATAGAAACTGTAATTTTAAATTTTTTAAGTTAAAACAAGAAAGCTTTAAAATATCACTCATCTTGCATAAGAGAACTTACTATTTCTAAATATTTGCATATATTAGAAGAAAAATATATATCAGAAAAACATCCTGTTCCTAACATGGTAGAAGCTAATATATGTTATAACATCATAGTATACAAATAATTTGTACATGAATGTGAATCAAGTTAGCAGTCTATAGCAGATTGCTAGGATATGAAATCACGTAGAATATTATGGTAATTTACTTCCAGATTATTGCATTGTTATAGATTCTAAAGTTCTCACTAGCTTCTGAAAAAAAACATGCAGTGATAATATAAGGTTTGTTCTCTGTTTGCTTTCAGATATAAAAATACTAAATAAAAATTAACATGAAAAAAATCTGAACCTAGTAGGTGGTTAGGCACTTGAAGAGAATCAATCAATGTATACAGAAACAGTTATGTGCTACCAATGGAATAACACTATCGAACATTACATTTTATTGCAATGGTTTTTTGACCACACAGGAAGGATGCTAAAAATTATTTCCTAATGGTATCCAATGACACTATTATGAAACCAAGTATGTTTTGGATAACATCAGTGTTATGGATATACAGAGTGGATCAAGATTTGGTAGAACTATTATATCAGAACTAGGAACTTACAGGCCCATAAACTGAAGTACAAAAGGAACTTTTCCCTTTTCCCCAACTAATCCTAACAACTAACTTCTCTAATCAGATAATTTATTGTCAAACCCAAATGATTCATATAATAAATATAATTTAATACTATCTTTGAACCCTTCAAATGTGATACAGAAAAATTTATGGGATGAAATGGTCCCAACCAGTCAGAATGGTTCAGTCTTGTCCATCTCAAGTGACTGATGCTGTGAAGTTGTATTGAAATTCCTCTTCTGATATTTAAAAATTGCAGAAATCTTAAAATTAATGATTCCTCAAATTCATATCTATCAAGTAGATTATCTGTGTCCAACTATACCTTCCCATCCCATCTTAATTATATGATTTTCCACTAACTACTTCAATTCCATAAAAACTACTAGTGTGTTTCTAAACCAATAACTATCATTCAATATAAAACCTATTTTGTTCCAAATGCTTTACATATCTTACATCATTTAATATTTATCATTTCCCTCCCTGTAAGGTAGATACGAGTTTTCTTTCTAGCTCAGCTAAGTAACTTACACAAAGTCACACAACCAGTAAGCAGCAAAAACAGGATTTGCATTCAAGTCTGCCTGACTCCAAAACTCCTTCCAGTCTATCTACATATAACACAACTACATAGTTCTATTTCAAATCCATCAGGGAATTAAAAAGAGAAGTAAGAAATAATTTATGGCGTTAAAGAGCTTATTACATTCTGGGAAAAAGGAGCTACACTACAAAGAAGAATATAATATGCTGTGAGAGAAGTGCAAATAGTGGTTTAATATAAGGAGATATCACATACACACACACAAACACATACACATCTGATAATAAATTTCAGGGAAGGTTTTATGGATGAGGTGACATTTGAAATAAGTCTTAAAAAATAAATCATTTTATCAAAAAAAGAAAATGTACCCAGGCCAGATGACTCCATTTGTTGGATCATCATCCTGTTATGCAAAAAAGGAAAACTTGGTGATGGGAGTAGAGTCAGAGGTTTTTCTAAGAGAAAAGAATATTGAATAAACCACGGCAAAAAGCGTGTTTACTATAAAGTGAGTATTTCAGATTGTCTAAAGCACTGGATAAGTACAATGGAGTGAAGCAAAGAAAGATAAGAAAAAAATGTTGAGTCCATACTAAATAACATGTTGAAGAAATTTTATTTCATTCATAAGGCATAGGGAAGTTACTGAAAGCATTTGAGTAGGAGTGATGTGATTCAAGCTTTGCTTCAGGAAAATGGCTTGTACAAAAGTACTCTTTTTACATACAAATACAAAAAAATATAGTGCATACAATATATTGAAAGGGTAGAAGCCTGAGAGATGAAAGTAAATTTGGAAATTACTGCAGTATATCTGGCAGACTAAACTAAGACAAACAAACATGGTAGGAACAGATAAGGTAGAGCAGTATGAAATCTAAATACTCTGTCAAAACACAGAGTTAGTAAAAAAAAAAAAAAAAACTAAGTTAAACCAAAATCCAAACCTTTCTAATTCTAAAATACATGTTCTCTCCATTATACCATGCTGCCTCGACTGTGTTATATGCCACAGTGCTGGGCACAAAAGTACATATGCAGAAAATATTTCTTGGTTTTTTTGTTGTGGTTTTGTTAAGTACATAAATCTTGTACATAAGCAATCATTGCATATAATTAATAGTCAATGCATATTTCCTCAATGAAAAAACTAAAACTCTTTAAAAAATTAGAACCTATAGACATAGACATGGAAGGAGTACATTCATTTGTGCTGCTTACATAAACAATCACTCTTCTGGCTTAGTGCTAAAATAGTCACATAAACAGTCATAACGCCTGAGCAGGCGGTGGCACAGTGGATAGAGCGTCAGACTGGGATGCAGAAGACCCAGATTCGAGACCCCGAGGTCACCAGCTTGAGCGCGGGCCCATCTGGCTTGAGCAAAAGCTTGCCAGCTTGGACCCAAGGTCGCTGGCTCCAGCAAGGGGTTGCTCCATCTGCTGAAGGCCCACGGTCAAGACACTTGTGAGAAAGCAATCAATGAACAACTAAGGTGTCGCAACGGCAACGAAAAACTAATGATTGATGCTTCTCACCTCTCTTCGTTCCTGTCTGTCTGTCCCTATCTGTCCCTCTCTGTGACTCTCTCTCTGTCCCTGAAAAAAAAAATAGGCATAACTACATTTTCTAAACTCTGGTTCTTTGGGCATAGTTGGGTGAAATGAAAGGGAGAAATATCCACAGTAGTTCCTCTGAGCATGACTCCTTCTAGCACATATACTCTGGACCATTAAAAGCGGGAGCCACAGACTATGTGCATGGACTTGTATATTTGGAGACAGACAGCGGTGATGCTTCAATAATGATACACTAAATTTATCTACATGTATTGAAATACACGTATTCATTGACATTTTTCCACCTAAGGAACATTGACAGGAAGGTACAAAGCTATGGTAAAAGAGTATAAATTCAATTAATAAAAAAAAAAGAGTATAAATTCATTCAGGGGTGCCTCCACATAGTTCATGAACACTGGCATTAGGGACATAGGCACTAGGCTAACTGGTTATTTTAGAAATGTTGACTTTAAAGGAATTTTCAAAGGGTCTGAGCATGGGACAGTCACTAAGTTGTTTAAAATCTATCACTTATCCTGTTACACAAATCATCCTTCCTTTTTCTCATGTGTTTCATTAATAAATGTTAATTTTCCACACTTAGTCTCATTAATTTTCTATTCATTCAATCCCACATTTACTGCAGAGCTACCATGTGCCAGATACTGTACCAAGCTACACTACAGGAAGTAGAGGCTAAAAGAAGTCCTCGTATGCCGACAGCTCAAATCTAATGGAAGGGGCCTACATATAAATAAATCACTACAGTGCAATGAGAGAAGTAGATATATGAATCTCCAAGATGAAAGATATGGGAAAGAAGCCAGAGCCATAAAATTTAATGGACCGAAAGTGCATCATTTGCAAGAATCTTAAACAATAGTTGTAGAAGTGTCAGACAAAGGGAGAATCACAGAATTCCAGTTCCAAGGGAACAATAATAATTTGTTTAAGCTATCCAGCCTGGTTGGTGGCACAGTGGATAGAGCATCATCCTGGAACACCAAGAGCACCAACTCCATCCCAAGGTGCCAGCTGGAGCTCCAATCAGGGCTTGACCCAAGGGCACTAGTTTAAGCCCCATTATGGGCACTTATGAGAAGCAGTCAATGTCACAACTAAGTGGAACAAGGAGTGGATTGATGTCTCTCTCTTTCACTCTCGAAAAAGCAAAAACAAAAACAAAAAACAACAACAAAAGAAATGACTTCCCAGTCCCTATGTCAGTCTCTAAAGATATATAATCCCTGGTCACACCCACCTCAAGAAACCCACAACACAGTAGAAAGTTCATGACTACTCATTAGTAAGCAGAAGGCATTAAAAATATGAATATATAATACATTTAAAATTTTTATTAATACAGAATGTCATACTATTAGGATGAGACTTTAAAATAGCTCTTGCTTAAGACACACTCTCCTGCTATAAACTCTGGAATATTCTATCATCAACTATGTCTCTGCAAAGGCATGTGTGAACAGCACATGATAAAACTGTCCACTTCTACCCCCTCTCCATTCTCAGACCACACTTCCTGACTCCACCCTTTGTTCTAAGGTAAAAATTAATTAATTAATTAATAAAACCACTCCCTCTTTTGGTGACTCCATCATACCCTATCAAGACTATAACTTGTACTTGGTTCATTAAATTTTCATTCTCTTAATCAAAATGTAGTTTTTGATTACCCATTATGTGAAAGACACTGCACTAGATGCTGGGGATATAAAGCACTCAACAATATAGATACAATCCTGTTCTCATGAGGCTTACATTCTAGAGAGGGAGAAATAATCAAATAAATATAAATATATAACAAGTCAGGTGATAAGTGCTAAGAACAGAAAGAAATTGGGGTAAGAGGGATAGAAGAGATGAAAAGAGAGTACTATACTGGTTGTGTATCCAGCAAAATCCTCCCTGGTAGGATGACAATTAAACAGAAACCTGAATAGAGTGAGAGATGTACCTGGCAGAGCATTCCAGGCTGAAGAATTGCAAAAAGCTTGGGGTGAGAGTGTGCACAGTGTATTTAAGGAACTGCCAGATGAGAGATGGTGGTGATTTTAACACTATCAGCCCCTGTAGCTTTTTAGTGCACTTACCCAAATTTCAATCAGACTGTGACCTCCATAACAAGAATTCGATCTTAATTACCTTAGTCTCCACTGCCTAGAACAGAACTTGACATGATAAACACAATAAACAGTTGAGTAATTAATTAATAAATGAGAACTCAATGCTTCTTCTCTCTCTTGCTTGATTCACTCCCTGAGACTATTGATGAATATGAGCTATATCCTCCACTGAGCTTTAAGCTTTTCTGAAAGCAATGAGTGTCAGAGTTATCTTTTCTCCTACTTCCTATCCCTCGCCTACTCTTATATAATACAATGCCAATAGAAATAAAAGCACTGAAAGAATATCTAGGTGTAGTGGTTTGGGAGCACCCGGTGTAGGGAAAAATGGCAGAAACTCAGGAGACCAAAATTCTCTACAATAATGAACAGCATAAAAATACTAAAAAGAGGCTATTTCTTAAGAAAGACAAATGCTTACCTAATTTCTACCACTACCATCCTTAACTCTCATCTGTACCACTTTATAGACATAACTAGAGCCATACAATCACAATTAGAGTGTGCTTTCAGGACCCAGAGTTGAGTGAGAAGAGAGTGATCCCAGAGAGGGCAGCCAGGAGGTTTGATGCACAGTGTTTAAAAAGCACAGGATGCTGAGGCATAATTTCAGCTTCCAAAAGGTCTAGGATCTGAGCAATAACGTAGATAAAGCATATTTGCCACACAATGGTCCAGGAAAATCTGTCTATGCATATCTGAATCTCAGCCAAAACTGAGAAGTAAATTTTGGTATAGACATGGTGAAAATTAAGATTTCCATTAAGAGGGTACAGGTTCAAGGCAATACTCCAGGCTTACAGAGATACTACATAATTCTAGGGTATCAAGTTATGTGAGTAGTAAGTCTATGCCATGGAAAAGGAGATACCAAGAAAGAACCCTGTTCTGCAGACTATACCAATGCAGGAAATGCTACAACTTTTAGACTAATGACCAGGGTTTGCCTCTTGTACATGAGATAACAAGGCTAGTTGGCAGCAGCTCTGATACTACTCTGGTCAAGACTGGCATACTGGGATGAAAGGCAAGTGGTGTATCTAATTTCTGGTAGGTAAAGGTATGGGTAGAAGCTGTTCCACAAAACCAGATATGTGTCAAGCTGGAACAACCATAGCAGACCTGCAAGCCCAACTATTTCAGAAATGTCCATCATTCCCCATGTCCTACAGCCCCGTTTTAGAGAATCTGTCCTAACCGATACACTGAAAAGGCAATTCAATATAACCAATGACCATCCTCATTGGCCACAACAGACCAGATCCAAGCTGAGCCAGTAATATATTCCTTCTGATACTTGGAATTGACATATAAGATTGAGTTAAGTAGATTGTGTTGTGCAGACCAAAATCAACACTGCAACTGAAAGCCATAGCAAGCTGGAAACACAGGGAAAACAAACAAGGACACACAGGCCCAGGCATATGTGGAAAGAGGAAGAGGCTGCCTACAAGTTTCTAGTATCCTGCATGTGCTACAAATATGAGTTAAAATGCTTGTTTATTAGTGACCGAGAATTATTAGATAAAATTGTCTTGTTCTCTAGAATTTTAGGGATCTTCCCTAACATGTAATTCTCGTTTGCTATGCATTATTTATAGTCTTATGTTAAATGTTTAGATTTAATTATAACTATTCTATTTCTATGTACTATTAAGTTATACTTTAAATATCTAATATCTCAGGATCCACAATCTCAGAAAGAAGAAAACACACAAACAAAAATATACATATCTTTGCCTTCAGCAATGGGCATCCAATTTTACTAATAGAATTGCTCCTCATATTTTACTTTGTTTAGATATATAAAAGGTTAACATCTAATTCCATTTATAATGCTGATCCAGCAAGAAAGAAATTAATTTGGCATTAGAGTAGTAACATCAATTTCCCATGTATCTGAAGTAATGCATTTACTGGAAAGAGATTAATATCAATTCCATAAATCATTCACATGCTTTTTCCGGAGTTTGAGACATCTGAGTAATATCATATATGTGAGCTGATACCACTTTATGCATATTCCATTCATTAATCTATGCCTGGGGTTGCAGAGTAGTTGTCAGGAGAAAATATAAAACTTGGAAAGGAATCAATCTTTCTGTTCTTAATTTTTTGTGACTTGTTTTAGGTAAGGTAAGCCAAATGATGTCAGAGATGCAATGACATTAATCAATACTGGCAGCCAGCATTTTCAGGAAAAAAAATTAAACATTTGGTCAATTATCTTCCTAGTGATAACAACTACTTAATAGCCATCTGATAAGACAACATGTAAATGTCAATGTAAGGATTCCATTAAGGATCCTCAATAAAATGTTGACTGAAAGAGGAAATGAGTCTGAACATCTCCTGTAAATAGCAGTTCTTCATTGTTACAGTTTGTTTTCATAACCACACAAACTCAGAGTTGTTTGTGTCTGTAATAAACAGAGTTCTCCAGAGAAACAGAACCAATAGAGAGAGAGAGAGAGAGAACAGCAAGAAATTTATCATAAGTGATTGACTCACATTATTACAACGGAGGCTGACAAGTCTCAAGATCTGCAGTTGGCAAACTAGAGACCCAGGAGAGCCGATGGTATAGTTCCAGTGTAGGCAGGCTCAAAATCCAGGAAGAACCCATATTTCACTTCAGTTGAAGGCAGGAAAAAAATTGATATCTCAGTGCAAGGCACACAGGCAGGAAAAGTTACCACTTACTCAAGAGAGGTTCAACTTTTTTGTTCTAGTCGGGCTTTCAGCTGGTTAGAGGAGACCCACCCACAGTAGAGAGGACAGCCTGCTTTACTCAGGCTACCCACTCAAATATTAATCTCATCAAGAGACGCCTTCATAGACATACCCAAGATAATGTTTTACCAAATGTCAGGGCACTCTATGGACCAGTTAACTTCACACACGAAATTAACTATCCCAGTACCTTAAAAATCATCTACCAACCCCAAAAACACAGCAGCAAATTTCTTCATAGTACAAATGAGAAAAATAAGACTCAGACATATGAGCTCAGAGATCCTTATGCCCAGTAAATATTAGTTGTTTTTGACCAGTTGAAAATTATTACCCTAAAACCAGCAATTTTTAACCAGTATGCTGCAAGAGGCATGTTGGAATGCTATAAGAATTTTTACAGCATACAATACTGACTATTTAGTCAGGAACACTGACCTCTTTTCTCTTAGACTGTCAAATAAAAAAAAAGTGACAACAGTCAACACAATAGTTATCCACTATGAGTGAATCAAAATTATACCTATTCTTTTGTCAGATCGGCAAAAATAGTATATCATTTGGCATGCCATAGAAATTAGCAATTAGTTTTATGTGTTTCATGAGATGAAAAAGGTTGAATATCACTGCCCTAAACTTAAATCTTCCATTTCAAGTCACCTGTGGCCAACAAAACTGCGGAGAAAAGAAGTATGTAATCCAGCAGAGAAAAACAAGGTCTGAGTCAGACAAAGGTCAAATTCTGGTTCTGTCATTTACTTAAATTTTGACCTTTAGCTTTCCACCTGAAATATAAGAAAAATAGTATCTATTTCAGAGAATTCCTAGGAAAATTATAGATAAAATATAGAATCTTTCTTTTGTTGTGCTTGCCATTTAATAGGTGATCAATATTTTCCTAACTATTCTTATTCTGTTTACTTTAGGAACACATGAGGGAATTCTACTATTTTCCCCTCTTGAAAATAAACTAGACTAGAATACATTTTGCCCCATAAAATGTGAGTGAAAATTATTTGTAATAATTTTAAAGGGTTTCTATGTTATATTAAAATAATTGACTTTTTTGAATTAAAAACTTAAGAGAAATTTCTCTCCTGCCACAAATTTACATACCAAAAGTTTTTATATTTTAGAGTATATTAACAGAGAACATTTTCCCGGTCCTCTACCATTTGTGTATAAGAGCAGTATTGTCAATTAGGCAGGAGAAGTTTCATTATTCCATTTTAGTGATTAGCTCACACACTCAGAAAAGTTAAGTGAGTTGCCCATAGCCATTTACAGAAGTGCAAGGTCTTTTGATTCCTAGGCAATCCCAATCTGTGAATGGGGAGTGGGGAGGAATACCACACCAATGGGAATCACTTTTAGAAGATAAGTTATTGACATGTTGATTTGTTTTGGTGTTATTAGTATTATATACCACATCCTATGTTTCCCACACTGAAGACTCCCTCCCAACACACACACACACACACACACACACACACACACACACACACACCATATATTCTTGAGACCCCTTCAAATTCTCTTGCCTCTGCAGAGATTTATGAGGTAATAAAAAGGCAGAAGTAGCTCCAACACTTCTCTTTTTTACCTTAGCCAGGATTATGCTAGTAGGAAGAAGAAACTTCCACTGGAAACAGAAGAAATAATCCCTGGTAAAGTGATAAAAGTCAAGGAACCCATCTGTGGTAGAAGGAACAGTCCTCAGCAGAGAATGGTTGTACAGGGCACCTAGTGAGGAAGAGGTATGGGCACTAGGGCTCTGAACTTAGGTAAAAGTTCCCATAAAAACTTTCATTCCCTGTGTGCAGTGAGGCATTCCACATTCAAGGGCTGCATAGGTTTGGATGAGAAGGATGTCATGGTATCCAGACATTTCAAAATCAGTAGGTCTCACCTCATTGTCTAAGTCTTCAAGTCTTATGTAACTTCAGGAAAAAAGAAAGAGCCTCAATGAAGATGGAAAATTAAATTTTTCAAAATCCCAAATAAATGGGCACTATGTGGACCAGTTAAGTTGACATATAAAATTTACTATCTCAATACTTTAGAGATCAGTACTAATGAGAAAGAGACCCAGATGAGTTTGATTTAAATAAACTAAAATAATTTGGCATTTCTTGAATACATGAACTAGGATCCACACAACATACAAACAGGTCAAAATCCTTCTGAAAGCATATACTTAACTCTCAATTTCAAGTCTATGACATTTTCCTGACTATTCCTAAAGGACTGAATTTTCCAAATCTACAAATGTCATTCTTTCTCCATCAACTGCTAGAAAATCCAATTATCTGCCTCCATCAATGAGGAGCAAAATATGTTATGAACACATTCACTTAGCCTTCCCAGATCAGATATTCAAACCCTTCATGGGGAGTGAGTTAAAGCTTCTGAAAGTGGTAACAGGTTCATTGCCATCTGCTCACCTCTAAGAGTCAAAACTTGCTGTTCTATAAGCTAGTTCTGTTTTTTCTGGAGAACACTGACTAATACAATAAGTAACTCAAACAAAGGCATTCAAGTAGTAAATAATAAAACCAGAACTCACAACAAAATCTATTTCCAAAGCTAAGACTCCACTAACTACATGTTTTCCCATAAAGCATTACTATATCAAAAATTAAATCATTAAGCATTAATATATTAAAAATTAAAACCTACACTTTTCATAACATTTTAAAACTGTTTCAATATCTTTGTTTAAAATGATAAGTGAAAGGACCATTTCTTTCTTATGTTGACACACTCTTCAGGAATAATTATGAAAATTGATAAAAGGTAAAAACTGTATGTAATTTAAATTTATTGTAGAGGAAAATTTTTTAAAAATGAATTGGGAAGGAATTAACCAGTACACATGTATATGAGCATTTTCTTCTAAATGCTGCAATGAAACCTGCCCTATGAGATATTGCTTCCAACATACTTCCAAATAAGTATGTCTGACTATATTTAAGCGATACTTCAAATACAAATGTTCTGTGATTAATGTGTAAATTATCCACAGAATGAAAAATTGAAAATTAAGATAAAGGCACTGGGTCAGGTTAAACCATCTACCCTTGGATCCCAATATAAGTCTGAGTTGATGATAAAGCAAGGAACCTTATTAGTTTTCCATGATTTTATCTTCTATAATAACTCTGTCCCTGTACGGACAATAAAGCAGTGGTTCTTAACCTTTTTTGAGGTACTGAACCCATCAGTTTCATATGCGCATTCACCGAACCCTTCTTTAGTGATAAATAAAATATGATTTTTTTTTCCAAATTCAAGACATAGGTATATGTTTTTTTACTGGTGCACAAAATGAGCCGTGCATGAACATTTCCTTGCTCAAAGAATAAAACCAACAAAGTGCATGAACTCACAACAAATTACGGTATTACTTTATTCTGGCCTTTGCGGCAGAGGCTTCTCCGAACCCCTGAGACAGACTCATCGAACCCCTAGGGTTCGATAGAACCCAGATTAAGAACCACTGCAATAAAGACAGAGGTAGGAAAACAGAGGACTTTAGGACAATGTCTCACCCAAAAGAGTGATGATTTTCAGTTGAGTAGAAACTTAACAAATACTTTACTACCTACCCTTTTATTTATAAGCAAATGTCATTTATTCATTCATTCATTCATTCATTCATGAATGTTTTAAATACTTTATTCAATTTTTTAAATAAATGAATAAATAAACTTCAAACCAAGGAGGGGGGACGCTAGTCAGAGTAAGAAAAGAAATCATGGTTCCTGCCCACAGGAGGCCTACATTTGGAAACAACAATAAAATCTATGTTCCATAATAGAAATATCAATAAGGTTGTAATAGAAAATTAGAAGAGTAAAAAGTTCTATATAAGGAGAATTATAAAAGAACTTTCATGGAAAAGAAACTTTGGGTGTTAGCCTTGAGAATGGATCTAATACATATTAATAAAAATGTGGCAAGGAACTCTCAAAGAGAATATTGTGATCAAAATCAAAATAACAGGCCCTGGCCACTTGGCTCAATGAATAGAGTGTCAGCCCAGCATATAGATGTCCCAGGTTCAATCCCCAGTCACGGCACACAGGAGAAGCACCCATCTACTTCTCTCTCTCTCCATCTCCCCCTTACCCTCTCCCAGCCAGTGGCTTGAATGGCTTAAGCATGGGCTCTAGGCACTGAGGATAGCTCTGTTGGTCAGAGCATCAGCCTCAGGTACTAAAAATAGCTCAGTTGATTCAAGCATCAGCTCCAGACAGGTGTTGTCAGGTGGATCCCAATTGGGGTACATGCAAGAGTCTGTATTACTATCTCCCCTCCCATCAATTAAAATAATCAAATTAATAAAGATTTGATGTTAGAAAATAGGAAGGAAATGAAAATGCATGCATGAGAAGGATCATACAGGTAGAACATACGTTCTCAACAATGATGGTATCTGGAGAGGCAAAATACTTCCAAATATTACAATGAGTTGTGGCCCTCTGAAGGACTATAGTGCATAAAAATATGCAGTATATACGTAGCATTAAAATTGTGTGGATTTGGGGAAAATTAGAAAAATTAACTATCTAAAAAGGTTCCTTAGAAGAGTTATAAAGAAAAAGAGGTTAAGGAAAACTGAAGCAGAATAATAGGACTTAATGAGTGATTGGTAGAGAAACAAAGAAAAGTTTAAGAAAACTCTGGATGATAAAGAATTTTTGAAAATTAAAAACAAAATCAAAGGGGCTTTTTTTTTGGAGTTAGAACACAATAAGTTTGGTTGGGGGAGACATCCAGTGTAAAATACCAATTGAATATCTCGCTAGAGACACAATCAGCTAGGTTAAACTATGGGATTGGTGCCTTGAAATGTCAAAACTGATGGATCTTTTTAAGGCAGTGCTTATTCAAAATGTAACCCATAGATTGTTGCTGTCCTACAAACTGTTTATTACAGATGTGCTGTAAAACAAGTTCAGTATAATAGTTTAATAACCATTTCACAATTGGTGTACTAATTTAGTTGAACAAGGTATAAACCAGTTTGAATGTTGACAAATTCATATGGTAAATTGCATGTGATGAGAGCTTCATAACAGTCACACACCACAAGACTATATATACTGAGCCATGACACTGGAATTAAAACAAAACAAAACAGTTCTTGAGCACACATAGTTATTGAGAAGCATGTACCAGTAAAATGATTATGTGCCAATAATCACATAAAGATTATGACTTAGTGAAAGTATATTCCAAAGTTTCTAAGAGGGCAGGGATGCTAGTAAGGTGGCTAACAAAGAGTACTCAAGAAATCAAGTATTCAATTTTTAGGTGAATTTTTACTATAGGTATGTATGTGCATTTTTACTGGAAGAGAATTCATAGTTTTCATTCGATTATCAAAAATGCCTGTGACCTAAGAAAGGCTAATAACCACTGCAGTACAAATAACTTACTAGCTTTATCTCTATACCCACAGTACCTGCCACAGATTTAGTTTATCCTTTTGACAAATAGTTATTGAAAGCCTACTACATGTCAGGCTCTGGTGATAGAGCAAATAGATAAGGTGACTGTTTTTTTATTGTAAGGGAAGCAGATAAATAAATAATTAATGAAAAGGCAGAGAATAAAAACAGGATGATATGATAGAATGATTGGATGGCTACTTTAGACTGGCTAATCAAAACAACCCATCACCCAAAGTTAAATTTTCCTCTGTCACCTTCTACCTGATTTTCTTTGTGCCCCTCCCCTCCTCCCTCTCCCACCCTCTCTTCCATCACCCCACCCTGTAACCACCACACTCTTGTCCATGTCTCATAGTCTCACTTTTATGTCCCACCTATGTATGAAATCATGCTGTTCTTGGGTTTTTTTTCTGATTTACTTATTTCACTCCGTATAATGTTATCAAGGTACATCCATTTTGTTGTAAATGATCTGATGTCATCATTTCTTATGGCTGAGTAGTATTCCATAGTATATATGTACCAAAGCTTTTTAATCCACTCGTCCTCTGACGGACACTTGGGCTGGTTCCAGATCTTCGCTATTGTGAACAATGCTGCCATGAAAATGGGGGCGCATTTCTTCTTTTCGAACAGTGCTATGGTGTTCTTAGGGTATATTACTAGAAGTGGGATGGGTATGCAACATAATTGAATGATAAGATAACCTGGAGATGTTTTCTTTGAACATATGTACCCTGATTTATTAATGTCACCCCATTAAAATTAATTTAAAAAAAATAAAAAATAAAAAAACCCAGAAAATAAAAAAAAAAAACAGGCCACTCTGTTACATATTAGAAGGCAATATGTAAGCCAAGATCTGAATGCCCAGATGCAAAGATGGTGATGTAGGAAGGAAGGCGTGTAGGTCAGTATTCCAAGAAGAAGAAATAGCTGCATCAGACTGTCTAAAGCAGAAATATATTTGGCCTGCTCTGAGAATGGGCAGAAAGACATTGTGGCTAAAGCATTATTTAGGAAGAGGGAGAATGGCATAAGATAAAGTCAGAAAAGTAGTCAAGGTCCAGATCACTGTAGTCAGTGTGAGGAATCAGCATCTTAGTCTAACTCTGATGGGAAGAAAATGGGATGTTCCATATAGAACAGAAATGGGATTTGATCGGAGTTGCTGAAGGATCATTTTAGATGTTGTGTTGAGAATGGATGTGGGAAGGGGAACATGAGTGAAAAGAAGCAAGAGAACGAGTAGTTCCCAATGATGGTGGTTTGAATGAGGGAAGCAGAAATATATTAATGGATTCAGGATATCTCATGAGCATAATAACAATTCTCAATGGATAGATGGATGGTGAATTATCAGATGTGATACTCAAGATTTATAAGGATTAAAATTTAGGTAAGCTGAATCTTAGAGAATGCCTTAAGGGTCATGTGTAGATGAAAACAAGACTGGTCAGTCAGAAATAGAGTGGAGGATGAGGATGGTATAGTCAATGCTGCCAGGGGAAAAGAATTTCAAAAGGTAAAGATGATTATTAGAAATGTTATATGTTGCAAAAGAATCACAAGCAAAGACAAAAACACTGACTTACCTGATTAAGTCCCTGGCTACCTTTCAAAGAATTATCTTGCTGGAACAGAGGGGATACAAACAAGACTGTAAGGATGAAGATATAATAGGTATATAGGGACAGTTCTGTGTTTATTGGACATATTTCTAAAATCATCATGTATATAATTTAATCTTATCTGATGATAAAGAACATATAATCTTATATTGATGATAAGAAACAGATATCTTGAAGATTAAATATTTAAATTTTGTTGTCTACTTTTATATTTCCTGTCTCCTCCCCTCTGTCAGCTTGTCAACTTTGATTTCTCACCAAAGAGAATTCTTATCTACTCAAGCTCCACTCTGCCCACAAATTTCCTGAGATGAAAACCCATAGTATCAAGATAGCTAGAACTGTGTCTAAATAAGAAGAAATTAATTCTAAGTATCTCTTCCAAGGAGTAAAGTGCATGAACATTAGTGCATGCATTTTGTAACAACTACTTTGGCTAATCAACAGTTTCTCCCAACTCACCCCAGTCTCAGTAATGTTCTCAAAGAATAAGGTTACTAGATAAGTGTTTGTTTTCCATAAATCAATATATCCATGCAAACTTCCTCAATTTTACATCCTATAATTTGAGGTCAATAGGTGTAAAAATACTATAAATGTATGTATAACTAATTTCATCTGGTACAGTTCTACTCATTCTAATACTAGTTCTTTCAATGAATATTTATTGAGCACCTATCATATGTCAGGCATTGTTCTGGGCACCAGGGAACAAAATAAAGAAAAATTCCACTTTTGTAGAGTTAATATTCTAGTAGAGAAGACAGACAATAAGTTAAACCATAAGTAAATAAGTAAAATATATATTATGTTAGTGGTAAGTGCTAAGATAAAAAAAGCATATATGGGAAATGTCAGAGGAAAAGAGTTGAAGTTTTATACAGGGCAGCTAAGACAGGCCTCACTCAGAAGATGGCATTTTAATAAATAACTGAAGTGAGGGAGAAACCATGCTGTCTGGAAGAGCACTCCAGGAAGAGTATTAGGGTGCAGTTCCTATATTGTTTTCTCTATAAAATCTCTCTCAATGGCCTCCCACACTCACCCCACTCCACGCCATCCCACCACATCCATACACACAAAAATGAATTATTTGTCTCCTTGAGATTCCTTCACATTTCACTATTAGCCACTTACTGCTAGGCTAACAGTAATTCTAATCCACACAACAACCCTGTGATATATATATTGTTATACTTATTTTAAAGATGCTCTGAAGCTCCACATTTAAATGACCTGCTCAAGGAATAGCACTAATGAATGGTGGAGCTAGATTTAATTCATTCTGCTCTGCAGACCTACCTCTCTGACTATAATGTTCCTAGCCTCCTATTTTCCATAGCAAGCAAAAAAAAAAAAAAAGGAAAAGGGGACACTTTCACTTATTCAAAAGCTCAGACCTGTCTAAAAGAAAAAAGAATTTTAAAATAAACAAGTTCCCAAAATACAGTGCAAATTCAGAGAGTAAGTAAAATCACTTGGGTACATTCTCAAAACCAAACAGTATCTAATGACTTCAGCATAGGCCATAGGATACAAACTCAGCAGAAGGCCAAAAAATATTCTGTAACAACATGATAACATTTCTACATAATTATGATTTGTCTTTGAATTTTTGTATAAACCAGACACACAAAAAAGTCTGGCAGCCATTCAGTCTGCACACATAAACTGTATTTTAGAGTGTAAAAATTTTGTCAACAGCACAACTCACCACGGTGTCATAAAATAACTAAGTATGACCCAGTACAGGAAATTACTAGACTGGCAACACTTAAAGCCTGCAGTGTTAACTCTGACCATTAAAATAGAGCTTCCCCAAAGGCTGAGCCATGTGAAGCAGCAGGTGGTGAGTTGAAGCTCCAGTCTTTCCACTTACAGGAACCTCAAGGAATCACTGTGCAAAGCTTCTTGCCTTCAAAAGTGAGGCATGAATCAATCAGGGATAAGTCAATACAGAACCCATGCCAGGTAATTCAATAAAAGGAATGTATTACAGGATATTAGCTGCAAAAGTGTTGAGAGAGCTGAAAGGTCAAACAAATGAGAGTGAGGCAACACAGAGATTAACAGCAGCAGGAAGTCTTTACGACACGCATGGAAGAGGAGCAAAGGCTGCAGGCCACAAGATCCTGAGAGTCAGGGCAACCCAACAGAGCTGGGGCTATCTGACAAAACCTGAGGGAGACATAGCCACTGCTGCAGATGCTGCGCAAAAGAGAAAGGAGGAACAATATTCAGGCTTCTCCTTCCTTCCTGACCTTCAGTCTCCTGCTAGAGCCCTCTGTTAGCTGAACCTAGCCAGACTCTAGGGAGCCTGGGAAGTGCAACTGGAGTGGGGGGTGGGGAGGCCCACTGCAATACAGAGAAGGAGAGAACTAATGGGGAATGGGAACTAACTGCAAACAAATGACTTGCACAAAATAGCCACACACCTTCAGAAGGCAAGTCTTTCTGAAAGCTGCACAACAATGCAGTTTGTATGAATTTTTCAATACTTAGACTATACTATCAAAGTGTGACTATTCTATGAAGATATAAGAGTAAAAACACAGAAAACATTTTAGTTTTCCTAATGAATACAATGTAAAATAAAATTGCAAATGGGAAGCAATAATAATAAAAATTTAAAAGTAAATTCTAATTGAAAATGTATCATGGTCATCACTTGAAAAAGTACTTACCATAAGTCTTAGATCTTACCATATATGTTAATCATTCAAGTAGTACCTTAACTTTTTATTGGAAAGATGAGGTTTATAACTAAACTCGATTGACCACATTGAATTACATGATGTGTCCCCATTTTTTGCAGTTCTGTCACAGCTAAACCATAGCAAGATGGGTCATATGTACCAGAAGTCCCCTTCAAAGCAGTCAGCATCTGGATTAATTTTAAAAGAGGAACTGAGGAGGTATGCAGATGGGATACCATTAAACACAGTTCATACTTCTTCAGCTGTTCTTTCCCAGGCCTTTTGGTTCAGGAATGTTACTGTGGGAAAGGTCCTCATTCTTAAAGGAAAGTTATTTGGGAATGAAATATTTTGCTCCTTCCTCAAAGAGGAGGTAGAAGAAATAGAAGAAAAATATACAAGGTGATACATAACCATATATATTAGATATAATTCAGTAAAGAGGTCAAACATTTTTTTAAAAAATGAAAAACTACTATAAAAGAAGTTCAGCTTTGTTTCAATTATGAGTCAGAAACAAAGAACAGAATTATTCACCTACAGTTCCACACCTACCGATATTTCTCCACCAGAAGTTCTTTTTCCAAATGTTTTTATCTTTTTAAAGATTTTATTTATTCATTTCAGAAAGGAGAGAGAGAGAGAGAAAGAGAGAGAAAACGCAGAAGAGGAGCAGGAAGCATCAACTCCCATGTGTGCCCTGACCAGGGAAACCAGGGTTTCAAACTGGCAACCTCAGTGCTCTGGGTCAACACTTTATCCATTGCGCCACCACAGGGCAGGCCAGAAGTCCTAAACATGGCTAAACACTCCTTTATATTTCATAACCATGCTATTATGTCCTAAATGTGCTAATTTTTTCTCTCTCGAAAGAGATAATGACGTTGTAAGATAACATGTTCTGGAATAAATTGTATTAATAAGAAGAAAATTTGTATCAGATCTTATGTTAAAGACATTGTTAAATAAAAGTATTTAGAGTTCATAGTAGTGAGTCATGAAAGATTTTAAGCAATAAAGTAATAGGATCAGATGATTTTCATTTTAGCTTTGGAAGCACTGGGAAGGATGAACTGGAGAGAGTTGCAACAAAATTATTACCTGAAGTTGTTTGCCAGATGTTTACCTTATATATTTCTATTTTACATTATTAAATACTACAGGTATTTATTTTCCTAGTTTTATAGATGAGTAAACTTTAAGTGATTTCATCAGCATGACATAACCAATAAGTGCCAAAGGTTGTAACCAACCTGGTCTGTCTGAAAGCAAAACCTGTGTTCCAGGTACTATACTAGATGCATCTTGTTTAATTTTTTTTTCAAGTTTATTTAGCATAACACCCTCCAGATTCATCCATGTTGTTATAAATGGCAGAATGTCCTTCAATGTATGGCTGAATAATATTCCGTTTTGTATATACACTACATTTTCTTTATCCGTTCACCTGCCAAAGGACATTTATGTTGTTTCCATATTCTGGCTATTGTGAATAATGTTTCAATGATGCCTATTTCACAGAACAGAGAATAGAATTGTGGTTGCCAGGGGCTAGGGGCAAGGGGAAATGAGTTGATGCAGGTCACAGGGTAAACATTTTCAGTTATAATAAGTTCTGAGTACAGCAGGTCCTTGAATAATGTTGTTTCATTATGATGATGAGATGCCATAAGAACTTAACTCATTTATATCAATTAGCCTGTGGGAAAATTCATTTCATTATAACTCATTTTGTTTCAAGTCACAGAACCTATTGACAAGTTAAGTGATAATTTATTGTACAGCAGGGTGACCACAGTTAATAATATGGTATTGTATACTTGAAAGTTGCTAAGTATATCTTTTTTTTTTTTTTTTTTTTTTTTTTACAGGGACAGAAAGAGAGAGTCAGAGAGAGGGATAGATAGGGACAGACAGACAGGAATGGAGAGAGATGAGAAGCATCAATCATCAGTTTTTCGCTGTGACACCTTAGTTGTTCATTGATTGCTTTCTCTTATGTGCCTTGACCGCGGGCCTTCAGCAGACTGAGCAACCCCTTGCTGGAGCCAGCAACCTTGGGTCCAAGCTGGCGAGCATTTGCTCAAGCCAGATGGGCCCTCTCTCAAGCTGGCGACCTCGGGGTCTCGAACCTGGGTCTTCCGCATCCCAGTCTGACACTCTATTCACTGCGCCACCGCCTGGTTAGGCGTTAAGTATATCTTAAACACTCCCCACACACACATACAACAAAGGTTAACTATGTTAAAAATGTGCAGTAAAGAATGTGTCAACTATCTTAATCTTGGTAATTATTCTACAATATAAACATATATCAAATCAGCACATTGCATACTTTAATATAAATTATATTTGTCAATTATTCCATATAAAGTTAAAAAAACAAGTTTACTATCCATTTAGACATCTAAAAAATAAAATATTAGATGAGACATTAATCTAAAAACTTTGATTTCTAATGTAGTCCTGGCACATTTTCATACTGTGCCATGATTGAAGACCATTTCTAGCAAAAAGAAATATTAACAGTAATTTTTAAAGATTACACAAGTAAATGTAGTAAATTCCATTGGAGGAATTAAAAGTAAAAGTTTTAATAATTTATTTCCATTTTTTGAAATACTATGCAAATAACTAATCCATATCTTTATTTCACTGAACCTTTTTCTTGCAACAGTAAACATATTAAATTTCACAGGCTCACCAAGTAATTTGAAGTAGAAATTACAGTGCTCTTTTCATACTCAACACACATATACCAATCACAAAACAATATTCAAGTTGCATATAATGGTAACCAAACATAGTATTTTTTTTTGAATAGCTTATTTAAACAAGTAGAAATTTTTTCATTTTTCTTCATTACAAAAAATATTTTTATATTTGTCTTATCACCTAAGGGGTAATTTTCAACAACATAGTATTCATATGTGATAAACTAACCTATAATAAGATAATATGTATACGCAGTGGTTAAAAGTATGGCCTTTGGAGTCAGGAAATTCAGTTTCATACTCAGCTGCACCATTTGTCAGTCAGAAACTTCAGGTAAATAGCTTTACATTCTTGAGTATCAGTCTGCTCACCAACACAGGAGATATAATACCTCAGAAGGTTATGTGAATATTAAATGAAAAAAACTGTGTATAGTATGCAAGACAGTGTCTGGCAAGCATTAAGTAAGTGACCATTTTTATTGGTTTTTCTCCTAATGTTCTTGTTGGTATTAATGTTAAATTTTTATATAAATGTAAAAGTATTTTTCTTAATCTTAAAATACTAATATTAATATTTTAATTTATGAAGATTATTTTATTAGCTGTCCTCCCTCATTTATTCATATATTTATTGAGCTCCTTACTATATAACTGATAATATACTAAGTGCTAGAAAAAAAATAAATAAGAAACCATCCGTGACTTTTAGCGATAAGGGAAAAGAAAGACAATTAAATGACTGCAATGCAATAATGTCTATCACAGAAGAGCTTAAGAGATGCCTGTGAAATGCAGAGATAAATCAGCCAAACCTGCCTGAGATGTGCCGTTTCTCATAGGAAGACACACTGGACTGAGTCTGAATTAACACATTCCCATGTAGAGAAAAAGATCTGGGGCACAGAGAAAACAGTCATCTGGAAAGGTATGAAAACTGAAGAGAAGTTGATGGATTAGGGAATAAGAAGCAATTAAGTATGACTTTTTCATCAAAGCTATCAGAAATCTCTCCCCATCTTTCTGTTGCTCAAATTACTTCATTCAACAAATAAAAATAGTATTAATTTAGTGCTTAACTTTGTAAGCACTCTGCTTGGTTCAGTGGGAGAGAAGAGATTAAGCAGACTCAGATTCTGTCCTGGAACAAGTTACTATTAAAAGAGAACAAAAGAAGGTTTTTTAAAAATCGTAAAAGTGTTGAATGTCTCCAAAAAAAAAATAAAATTAGAGTGGTATGGCTGTTTTCCCAAGGGAAATACAGAGAGGTGTATTTAGGAAAAACAGATCAGGGATTCATAGGAAAGTTCATATTTGACCTGCAGACCTTATTTCTCATTAAAAAAAAATTATCCACCAGCTCAGGGCCAGGCAATGCGATGGGCACTTTACATATTACACAACTCCAAAAGAAAAAATAATTATAAAGGCTTATCTGAAGGAAATATACTTCATCCACATGAACCAATATTCCTCATTCATTTGATCTATTAATCACCTAACTCCTTCTAAGTAAATCTAGATACAGCTACAGAATCCTTTTCAACACAGAATACCAGGATACCACAACCAGTAGCTCAGAGTTAGCACAAAAGATAAAAAGCCCTCTTACTTCCCTTTTTTAAATAATCTAAAATATATCCCTTAATTAAATTAGATAAAATGAAGGCTGCCAATGTTAAACAAATTGTTTCAAGTGGTAACTGAACTTTTTTAAAATAAGATATCTTTATCCTACATAGAATGATAGTACAAAATACACTCCTATGAAACATTATTGTATCATTGAGGGTGTTGTTCATCACATTTCAGTATGTGCTTCAGAAATTTCTGTTAGATTTCAGTACCTGGTTTATTTTTATCTTACAAATATTGTTTATCTCTTTGCATTGGCTGTCAGAAAACACAGTTAAATTAGTTTTCTACTTATAGAAATAAATGTATGAACCTCATACCATGCATTGTATGTATCCATCCAGCTGAATTTTCTTTTGCTATTTCCTCTTTCTGAGATCTTCTCATTTATCTACTTATTATTATTATTTTGTATATAGTTTAGTGAAAATGGCTTAATTTTTTAAACAATGAAATATATATTTTTCTTTAATTAGTTTAGCCCTGGTAAACTAAACAACATGGAATAAACAAAGAGCAAAACTCTGCAAAAAAAGTTTTCAATTGTTGGTATAAACAACCAATGTTCTGGTCCTAGACTGTTGGCTCAGTGGTAAAGCATCAGCCTGGCTTGTGGATGTGCCTGGGTTTGATTCCTGGTCAGGGTACACAGAAGCAACCATCTGCTTCTCTACCCTTCCCTCAACTTTTTCTCCCTCTTTCTCTACTCCCATCCCACAGCCATGGTTCAACTGGTTCGAGCACATCATCCCTGGGCATTGAGGATGGCACCTCAGGTGCTAGAAATAGCTCAGTTGCAAGCATGGCCCCAGATGGGCAAAGCATTGGCCCAGACTGGCATTGCCAGGTGGATCCTAGTCTGGGTGCACATGGGAGTTTGTCTCTTTATCTCACCTCCTCCCTCTTGGAAAAGAAGGGAAAAAAACAATGTTCTTAAAATTCAGAGACATGGAATATTCTTTCAAACATATACACACATGTGCAAGCACATTACTCAATAACAAAAATAATTATTTTTAAAATAAATTTAAGTTACCTTCCTCACTAATATTTTTAACATGCTCTAAATTCTTACTATTTTCTATTCATAGAACAGCATGAGGCTCAAGGCATAAAATATTTAACAAGATTCAATCCCTATTAGCTGGGAATTCACAATCAAGTCCTATCTTCCTTTTAAGAATACCCACAGCATTTGTTGATTATGATGCAATATTACTTTTGCTGTTTTGTTTGTGTTTGTGCTCAATTGAATCTGTTCTCTCATCATTTCTTTATAGGAAAAACTTCTATTTCCAAAGATTAAGTTCTGTGACAATGTCATCCAGGACCAGATACATAATAGACATTCAATAACTGATTTAACATATAGTCAAATTATATCAGTTTTATCCCAAAAAATATTATCTGGGTACAGACTTTATAAAATACAAGGTACTATATGAATGTTCACCACTATTACCATTATACTTCTAATAATTTATAACAACATAATCATTGCATTTCATTCTTTTAAGTATTTCCAAGTTAATTCCATCAAAATGGATTTTTCCCTGACAAGTTGTTTCATTCAGATAAAATATTAAATGGGTTGAATAACACTGAATGGTTGGGTGGAACTGAAATCTAAAACACCCTCACCAGACAAGCTCAAAAGCAAAGGCCTTTAACTCACTCACCACTTTCAAAGCAAGCATCAAAGATAAGATGTCCTTTCTTGGGCTGTCCACAGAATCCAGCTGGAAGCACCATATATTTGCTCACATTCCCTCCGATGGCATCATCCTTTCCCATATCATTGCCTATTTTTTAAAAAAAAGTGGTTTATGTTAAACAGAAATCAAAATGCACTTAGTAATAGTAATCTAATTAGATTTCTATCACTAATTTTCCCCCTTCCCATCCTTTTGTGCTAATCCTGGCAATGAGAAATTAACGACATATTGTAGTAGAGTACAAAGAGAAATCAGAAAGATACAGCGCAAATCTCATCTGTACTACACACTAATTCTCTGTGATGGAATCAACTTAATCCCTTTATGCCTCAGTTTCTCTCATCCATAAAAAAGTAAATAGTAAAACCCATGTTTCAAAATTTTGCTGAGAATTGTATAAAGAATATATATATGATTATTAAAATGCAAAAAGTGTTCATTAAATTGCATCAATTATTTAATAATAACAGTAATATATTTAACTTGTCACAGATATATAATTAATTACTTTATTTTGAAAAAAGCAATAGTTCTATAACTAGCATTGTAACTACCTAATGTTTCATCATCAAAAATAATTTTGGAACCACTGAATTAGCACAGAAGTGGTATTTCTTACCATAAACTTTAATTTTTAAAAGATTTATAAGTTTCATTTCCATATAGGATGCAGAAAGCTGGAAAGATCTTTGCTTCCAGCTTAACAAGAACTATCCCAATAAAGAACAAATCATGACTTTTAACAATCTACCAGAAAACTGAGATTGTAGGGCAACCAATATTCTGATATCCAGGGAAATTCAGGCCCCATCAAAAGAAAATGGGAAGCAGGTATCAACTCCTCTATGGCAGAGCACAGAAGAAAGGAATATTGGATGTCATAACAAGTGAGTAAGAATAAATAAGCTAACTTTAAAATTTTTACTGAAAGTCTAGTGAAGAGGAAACTTGACAGTATAGAACCCCTGAGAGCCATAGGCACAAGAGGGAATTCACAACCACTGGCAGACTCCTGTACTTCTATTAGGTATTTAGGAGAAAGATTAGGGGGAAGGCAAAAGACTAGATAATTAGATAATGTCTTTTATTGTGGTGCAGAAGAGGAGTGGCTTCTGTTATAGAAAAGGCATGAAGCCCCACCAATATCTGTTTTCCTACCTCTGAAATAAAGGTAGTAAGATACTAGGGGAGGAAAAACAAAATTTGTAACTAAGTGAGACCATTGTAGGAGGAGGAGCAGCAAATAAAAAAAGTCCTTTTACCCAGGCAAGGGGCTGGCAAATAGTCATGGGTCTATGACTATATATCAACATTATTAGACAGCTCCTACCTATAGAGAAGGGGTAGAAAACTCTGCTTCATACAAGACATCAAAGATCAAGGCAGCATTGAAAGAGGAAAGAGAGATGACATTATTTTTTAAATCGCCACTCCAAGACCAGATTATATAGGACCTAAGAATGAGTATAGGTCAGGACAACAGAAATACTCCTGTTTCCTTAAAACCAAGATAACAAGCACTGGATTACAAACAATAGCAATCTACTTCTAGGGTAGTGTTGGGCAAATGAGTTTGTAAAATATGATTTTGGAATTTGCTCATTTTTATTGTTAAAAATGGCTGCCCCCCATGTATGTGATCTGTGATTACCTTCCTGCTTTGGAAGGGCCATTGTTATGCTAATGTTGCTGGAAGAGGGGTTTTTGTGCCAAAATGTTTTAAGAAGAAGGAGGCCATATTTTTGCAGAGTGAGAGCAGGGAGAAAGAGTGCTGGAGAAAAAGAAGCCATGTTGGCAGATGGGAACCGGAGGGGCAAGGGACTTTGTGAGCTCTGCTGAGACTGGTGGGGGCCTTTGATTCTAGGAAAATCCAGAATAGATCCTCCTGGTTGTGGAACCAGAGAATGTGTGAGTGGGTTTTGGAGCCCTCAGTGTGTTTGTTTTTACTCGCCAGCCAGTTGCGAGGCTAGAATAAAGGAATGGCCCACCAGCTTTTGGCTCCACAGTTTCTTTGCCTTCTGTCCAAATCTAATGAGAACCTGCATGTGCCTGGCTGTGATGGCCATGACTACTGGCCATACAGATAGAGACAAAAGTATTTAGACAATCCACCTCTGTGATAGTACTACTATGGGGAAAGGACAAAAGTACAAGGTAGAGTAATATCTTGAGGAAAATATCCTCAATCACCCCAGCACTCTCCTTCAAAAATAAAGTACTGTAGCACTAAAAGAATCTGAAGCCAGTGACAAAATGAAGGTAACCATAGCAATAATGAGACTCAACCCAACTTAACTTCTAAGTGGATATAAGGGCTCAAATTACCTAGAAAAAGAAGTGTATCGATTCCCAGTGACCAATAGTATTTCTACCATTTTCTACTGTTCTTGACACTAGTTATCCAGTATTCAATGAATGATTGTGGAGCATGTAAAAAATCAAGAAAAAACAACCTACTCTCTAGGTGAGAAAAATATAAACAGAACTAGATTCAGAAATGACCAAATACTGGAATTACTAGACAAAGAATTTAAACTAAAATTAATATGTAAAAGCCTCTAGTGGGAAAGGAGGACAAAATGCATGGACAAATGGGGAATTTCTTAGAGAGATGGAAACTACAGTAATGAGTCCAAAGGAAATGCTAAAACTAAAAAATATTGTAACAAAGATAAATGTCTACAATATATTCACCCATGGATCTGACACAATGAGTAATTAGTGAACTCTAGGTCAACAGAAATAAGCTGAACAAAAACACAAAGACAAAAGGGGAAAGAAAAAAGAAAGAACACAGCATCTATATGCTCTGGGATGATATCAAATGATCTAACATATGTATAACTGGAATTCCAGAAGGAGATGATAGAGAACAAGGCAGAAGAAATATCTGAAGAAATAATACCTGAGATTTTTCCACAAAAAGGAAAGATAGCTATAGACCCATGAAGCACCAAGCAGAAGACAGTTTTTAAACGGTATCTTTCATATCTTAAAATAAAAATCACATACAAAGTAACTAAGATAAAGAATTATAGTAGACTAGTCATAAGAAACTGTGCAAATTAGAAGTCAAGGTAATGACAGCTTTAAATTATTGAAAGAAAAAAAATGCTAACTTAAAATTTTAGACCCCATGAAGGTACCTTTTAAAACTTATGGCTACAATAAAAGTATTTTGAAATAACAAAAGAATGAGAGAATCCATTATCAATAGTCACTCTTATAAAAAATGTTAAAGGAAGTTTTTCAGGTTGAAGGAAAAATGATACTAGACATAAACTAAAATCCACAGCATAAAGGACTTCAGAAATTATATAAATGAAGGTAAATATAAATTTTCTTATTTTCAATCACTTTAAAAGGTAAATAACTGTCTAAATAAACGATAGTAGCAATGTATTGTGTGTTTATGACATATATAAATGTAAAATACATGGCAACAGTATCACAAAATATTGGTGGGAGTAATTGGAAATGCATTGGTCTAAGTTTCTTAAACTACATATGTAGCTTTGGAAAGCAGATGGACTATAAAATAAATTAAAGATATATTAAAAAACTTAGGATAAACACCAAAATATTATTATAAATATGCCAATAGTGAAGATAAAAAGGAAGTAAAAGAAATAACTAAGTAATCCAAAAGAAGACAGGAGACAAAAGAGGAGAAAGGGAACAAAGAACAGATGGAGCAAACAGAAAATAACTAGAACAATATTATAATTAAATTCAAACATATTTAAAGATCTTACATTTAATTAAGATAATTTAACGATATGTTCAATATATAGATATAGACTGCCAGATGAAACTACGAAAATCCAATATCTATAGGAAATCAAGTTTAAATATAAGAACGTGAATAAGTTACAAGTAAAAGGATTAAAAAGACATAGACATACTATGCAAACAATAATCAAAAAAGTCAGAGAGGCTACATTAAGGTCAGACAATATAGATTTAATGACAAAACATGAAACTAGGAATAAAGAAAGACATTATATAGCGATAATAGAGTCAATTCACCAAGAACACATAATCCAAAAGGTGTATGCACCTAACAAGAGCCTCAAAATACGAGAAAGATAACCAAACAAAATAAAAATTATGTTGAATCCCCTGAAACACAACCATCTTTATAATCAATAGAATGGAGAAAGAGAACATCACTATAGTCTCGCAGGCACTAAGATTATAGTAAGAGAATATTATGAACAATTTTAAGCCCATAATTTTGTGAAAGAAGATGAAATGACAAAGCAAAGACCATAGTAAAAAGAATACTAAAGACAAGCATTCCTTATGAATATAGACTAAAAATTCTCAGCAAATTATCATCAAATAAATGTAAAGTATAATATATCATGACCAAGTATAGTATATCTTGAGAATGGAAGATTGGCTCAACATTCAAAATTCAATCATTATAATTCACCATATCAAAAGACTAACAATCAAATTTATATGTTTATCTGAGTAAAGGGAAAAAACAAATTTGGCAAAATTAAACATCTACTTATTCTCATCATATGAAAAATTAAGGGAATTCCTCAACCAGATAAAGTCTTCTTTATATATTTATTTTATTTTATATTGTATCTATTTAGAAAGAATAACTAAATTACATTGTGAAAGACTAGAATTTTTCTGCCTAATACTAGACTCAAGATAGGTATGCATACTCTCACCATTCCTATTCAACATCACTCTAAAGGTCCTAAACAAGAAAACAATACAAGAAGAAGAAATAAAAGGTATACATAGTGTCCCTATTCATAGAAAACATAATTTTCTAAATAAAAAATCTCAAAGAATCTGCTAACAAAATACAATTAGAATTAATGAGTTCAGGAAGGTTACAGAACAAAAAACAATTAGCAAAAATCACCTGTATTTTTATATATTATCAACAAATAATTAGAAATTAAAAAACAGTAGTATTTACATTGCACAAAAAAACCATAAAATATTAGGTATAAAACTAAAAAGCCTGTGCGAGATCTGTCATTTTTGATAGACCAAAAAAGCTGAACTAAATATTAATGGATTTGAAGACTCAATCTTGTCAAAATATCAATTCTCCATAAATTGATCTATAGATTCAACAAAATCCCAACCAAATACGTAGCGAACTGGTTCTAAATTTGTATAATAAAGCAAACAAATTAAAACAACCAAAACAATTTTGAAATGAAGAACAGTGTCAAATTGGAGAAAAGACAGACATAGTTCATTGGAACAGAACAGACTATGCCGAAGTGCACCAACACATTTATGACCTGTTGATTTTCAATAAAGGTGCAAAGGTAAAATTCAATGTAGAGAGAATAAAATTTGCCAAAATAAATGGTTTTACCAAATCATAATTCATATACAAAAAAAACAACCAAATATCACACATAAAAATTAATACAAAATGCATCAAAAAGACCCAAGTTTAAAACCTAAAACTCAAAAATTATAGAAGAAAATATGAGTTTTCCACACACAAAGGAATGATATTAGATCCTTATTTTATCCTACTACATACAAAAATTAACTCAAGCCTGACCTGTGGTGGCGCAGTGGATAAAGTGTCGACCTGGGAACACTGAGGTCGCCAGTTCAAAACCCTGCACTGGTCTGGTCAAGGCACATATGGGAGTTGATGCTTCCAGCTCCTCCCCCCTTTCTCTCTCTCTCTCTCTCTCTCTCTCTCTCTCTCTCTCTGTGTCTCCTCTCTAAAATGAATAAATAAAAAATTTAAAAAAAAAATTAACTCAATGTATCAAAGATCTACTTGTAAAAACTAAAACTATAAAATTCTTAGAAAAAACACAGAAGGAAATCTTTAAGACATTGATTCTTGTTTTAGCAATGATTTCTTGTATATTACACTAAAGCACTGAATCAAAAGAAAGAAAATGAGTAAATTTAAAATTATCAAAATTCAAAATATTTTTACATCATATACTATCAACAGACTAAAATGGCAATCCACAGAATAAGAATATTTTCAAATCAAACATCTGATGAGGGATTAATATATAGAATATATAAGGAAATCCTTTATATATGTAGGAATATATGCAGAAACTCCTACAACTCAACAACAACAAAGAAACCAACAAGCAAAATATTTAAAAAATGGGAAAAGTACTTGAATAAACATTCCTCCAAAGTCAGCAACTGAGCACATAAAGAAATGTTGAACATCACTTGCCATTAGGCAAATTCAAATTAAAACCACCATGAGATACCACTTCATACCCATTAGGAGGCCACTATCACAAAATGGAAAATAACAACTGTTGGCAGAGACACTAAGAAACTAGAACACTTGCACACACTACTGGTGAGAATGTAAAGAGGTAGAGCCACTGTGGAAAATAGTTTCATGACATAAAAACAGTTTTAAACATTAAAATTAGCATTGTGATCTATTAAGGCCACTCCTAGGTTTATATCCAAAAGAACTGATATCAGGGTCTCAGATACTCACACACCAATGTTCAGAGCAATATTATTCTCAATATCCAAAAGGTGAAAACAACCCAAATTTCCATCAACAAATTAATGGATTTCTTCTAATAAGGTAGATACATATATGGAATATTTATTATCCCTTCATAAAAAGAAGAAATTCTAATACATGCTACAACATGGATAAACGTTGAAAACAAGACAAGTGAAATAAACTAGACACAAAAACAGATATTATATAATTCCACTGACATGAGATTTCTAGAATAGACAAATTTATAGAGAAATTAAGTAAAATGAAGGTTACCAGGGGCTGGGGAAAGGAGAGAATGAAGACTTATTGTTTAATGGGTATAGAGTTTCTGCTTGAGTTGATGATAAAATTTTGGAAAAGAATAGTAGTGGTTGCACAACACTGTGAATATATTTAATGCCAGTGAATTGTATACCCAAAAGTGGTTACAATGATAACTTTTATGTTATATATATTTCACCATAAAAAAAAATCACTCTAAAACATGAAATAAATGGAAAGATTTTTAAGTGCGCAAATCAAAAATATATATAAGAATATCTCTGTATATTTAGGTTAATCAAAGTTTTCCTAAATAAGACATAAAAATCATAAACCATAAAAAAGTTACAAAGTGAGCTTTATCAAATAAAAATTGTTGATCTTTGAAATGCATTATTAATTTTTTAAATGTCAAGCTACAGACTGAGAGAAAATACTTGCAAAACACATATGTGATTAAGAACTATATCTAGTATACATAACAGATTTTTACAGACACTTCACTAAAGAAGATATATGGCCTGACTTGGTTGTGGTACAGTGGATAGAAAGTCGTCCAGGGACATTCAGGACCCAAGTTTGAAACCCTGAGGTTTCAGGCTTGAATGCAAGCTCATCTGCCTTGAAAGTGGGTTCACTGGCTGGGGTGTGGGATCAAAGACATGACCCCATCGTCGCTGGCTTGAGCCCAAAGGTCATGAGCTTGAGCACAAGGTCACTGACTCAGCTGGAGACCCCCATCAAGGCATGTGTAAGAAGCAATCAATGAATAACTAAAGTGCTGCAACTACAAGTTGATGCTTCTCATCTCCTTTCCTATCTGTCTGTCTCTGTCTCTCTCTCCTGATCACTCTCTCGCTAAAAAAAATTAGGGTGTCAATTAAGTTCATGAAAAGATGCTCAACATCATTAGTCAATAGGTAAATGCAAGTTGAAAGCATGAGACACTACCAATGGTGGGATTCAAATAATTTAACAAGTGGTTCTCTGCCCTAATGACCATTTTAAGTACAAAAAGATGATATACCGAAAGGTAGTTTATTATTTCATGCATTTATTACTCAAATAAGAACAATAAGAGGTACACAAAATTAGATTATGTTATAAGAGTTTTAAAATATTAATGAAAAAATATTGAATACCTGACAATAAACAATAAAACTGTTATTTAAGATATTTCCATATTGCTTCTTGACCGGCATCCTCACTCGCAATTTTTTTCACCAATGGATAGAATGAACATTTCTACGGCGCTTAGAGTACACTGTTGCACAGATCAACATTAAAAAAGAGTAAGGATTGTAAATTTCTGATTTCCACATTGGGCAAATGCCCAGCCCCCCACCTTAGACAGAACCCTGATTACAAGTCCCATTTTAACAACCAGTTCGCCTAACTCAACAAAAAATTAGGTATTGGTTCTGCCAAACCAGTGCAAACCAGCTGGATCCCACCACTGGATACTACTCTACACTTAATAAAATGCTAAAATAAAAAATAAAACAAACTGACCAAACCAAGGGCAGATGATAATGCAAAGAGCAATGAAAGATCTTATGCATTTCAGGTAGAAATAGTAAATGGTAAAGGCTACTTTAAAAAATACTTGGGCACTTTGTTACAATATTAAATATACACAACATGCAACCCAGAAGTTCCACTCTTAGGTATTTTACCCAAGAGATGTGTAAACATATGTGTTCTCTCTCTCTCTCTCTCTCTCTCTCTCTCTCTCTCTCTCACACACACACACACACATACACACACACACACACACACAAACACACACACCGATAACCCTGCACATGAATGTTTATAGCAGTTTTATTCATAATCACTGAAAAACTGGAAACAATCCAAATGGTTTTAACTGGTGAATGTATAAACAAAAAGAGTTTCAAGCACAACAGGTGGTTTTCTGAGTTGAGAATACTGAAATAAAAGTTTGGAGAAGCCAAGGAAACTTAAATTTGAAAGTCAAAGTACTGAAGAGGAAAGAGAGGCAGAGAACCAAAAATCTATGTAAGGTCTGCTTGAGACCGGCTGAATACTAAGTCTTACAGAGTGAAACTCTTACAGAGTGAAACTCTGTAAGACCAGGCAAAAAACAACAACTAGGAAGTTGTAGACTAAACAATTTTCAAAGTACACAGGAGTGGGAAACATTCAAACTGCAACCATCCTGAATGGGGAATCCATGTTGAAAACCCAGGGCACTGAGCAGATATCCCAGGAAAGGTACTAGCCATGAACACTTGGAAAATGAAATTTGAAATACAATATCATTATAATAGGATCACAAAACACAAAATACTCAGCCTTAAATTTAACAAATTAGGTACAGGAACTGTATACTGAAATCTCAAAGACAATGCTGATAGATATTAAGAAAGACTCAATTTACTGACAAGGTATACCATGTTTATGTATTAAAAAATTCATTATTGTTAAGGTGACAGCTTTCCAAAAATTCATCTCTGGCTTAAATGCAATCCCAATAAAAACCTTAGCATATGTTTTAGAAATCAACAAGCTGATTATAAAATTTATATGGAAACACAAACGAACTAGAAAATCAAAAAAAAAAAATAAGCAAAAGTTGGAGAACATACATGGCATTATAACAAGAATTACTTTAAACTTATAGTAACAAAGACAATAGTATGAGCATCAATATAGTCATATAAATCAGTGGATCAAAATAAAGTTCAAAACTACATCCACATACATGTGGTCAATTAAGTTTCAACAAAGGTGAAATGGTAATTTAATATGGAAAGGACAGTCTTCAAAACAAATATTCTTTGAAGAACTGGGCATCTTTTCAAAAAATTATGAACCATAGGTCCTGGCCAGTTGGCTTATTGGCAGAGCATCCACCCAGTGTATGGATGTCCTGGGTTCAATTTCTGGTCAGTTCACACAGGAGAAGCAATCATCTACTTCTCCACCCCTCCCCTTTCCCCTTCACTCTCTCTCTTTCATTCTCTCTCTCTCTTCTCCTCCCACAGCCATGGCTCAATTGGTTTGAGTGTATTGGCCCCAGGCACTAAAAATAGCTTGGTTGTGAACATAGCACCAGAAGGGCAGAACATTGGTCCAAGGTGGGAGTTTCTGGGTAGATACCTGTTGGGGCGCATGCAGGAGTTTGCCTTTCTAATTCCCCTCCTCTCACTTGAAAAAGAAGAAAAAAAATATGAACCATATATATATGGGTGTGTATGGTGGTGGTGGAGATTACATTGGTATATATTATGTATTTTTATATATTTCCAAACTCATTAAATTGTAGTTATACCTGGTACATTTTATTATATGTAAATTATACCCCCCAAAAGTTGATTTTTAAATGTTTAAAAGTGAAAGATCCAGAATGATCTTCCTATCACAGAATTGATTGTGTGCATGTGTATGTGTGTATTTAAAAGTAAAATTATCCTATGGCTCATACCCCTCGAACCCTATTCATTCCCTAGATGCAATTGTTCTTAATCATATCTGCTTTCAGTTTCTCAGGTATTATTACACACAATACTTTTATACATCTATATCTTCATTTATCAACATCAAATGATTTCTACTGACACTCTACTAGGAAAGGAAAAGAAATGGATTGTGTACATTATTCTTCACTTTTCTTTCTGATAATTTTATTTTTTTGACAGAGACAGAAAGAGAGTCAAAGAGAGGAACAGATAGGGACAGACAAACAGGAAGGGAGAAAGATGAGAAGCATCAGTTCTTCATTGCGGCTCCTTAGTTGTTCATTAATTGCTTTCTCATATGTGCCTTGACTGGGGGGCAGGGTCTACAGCAAGGTGAGTGACCCCTTACTCAAGCCAGCAGCCTTGGGCTCAAGGCAGCAACCTTGGGTTTCAAGTCAGAGACCTTTGGGCTAAGGCAGCGACCATGGGGTCACATCTATGATCCCACACTCAAGTCAGCGACTCCATGCTCAAGCTGGTGAGCCCGCACTCAAACTAGATGAGCCCATGTTCAAGCGGGCAACCTCAGAGTTTTGACCCTGGGTCCTCAGCATCCCAGTCTGATACTCTATCCACTGTGCCATTGCCTGGTCAGGCTCTTTCTGACAATTTTTATTGGTTCTATTATTATTTTAATTATTCTGTTGAGGTAGTTATAAATGTCAGCAGGGGCCATTTTACAAATTTGGTGAGGAATTATTTCTTTCATAATAATGGAGGAGAACAGATTACAGTATTCTATAAATATTTGTTAATTTGATAAAATAAGAATAAAAATGGATTTTTAGGAGCTGAATTTGATTTCAACATTAAATATTTTTTGTCTGTAGAGAGCATAGTGAATATGTAATATACTTTAAATTTATCAAAAGAAACAGCACATTTACATTTATAGTTTTTAAGATAAACAATTGTGATATAATCAGAGACAAAATAGTAAACAAAAGCAATACATCACAAAACACACATATACTGACATAAAGACAGAAAGGGGGGTGGGGACCATAGCCCTTAATGTTAATGCAATATAATAGTTGAACATTTAAATATACAAGGCAGGCAATGAGATGTTATTCTTAGAGAAATCATAGTTCAATTACATTACACATGTATATAAAACCATTAAAAATAATGCCATTTACAGCAATACAAAACAATCCAAAGTGGCATGAAATTATGTTATAGAATGAAAATATTTAATTTTTTTTAATTCCATGCATTTTAACATTCAGCCATATAGCTGTTTCATGCAGGCTTTTGAACCCAAACTCTTTACTCTTATTTTTCAATACTCCCAAATTTAGTTAAGACATGAATTAATAGTAAGAATCTGGATTTCAAAGTCACTTAGATTTTAGATTAAACACACCTAACTCAGATACATATGTAGCTGTAACCTTTGTTAAGAAATTTAACCTAAACTCTTTGAGTCTATTAGCTTATATTTTTCTGAAGGTTACAGAAAATATATGTAAATAACTTAGAATATATATAGTATTCACTCAGTAAGTACTTATTACTATTAGTCATCATTATCCTCAGCGTGAAGACAACTATATCATAAAAGAAGTGTATTTAACAAAAAGAATAAAGAATTGAATTATATAAAAGATAATGGAGGATTCAATAAAGGATGGAAATAAGTTAAAATTTATAAACAGCCTCTTAGTGAAAGTCTTTTCTTTGAAATAAACACTGAATACTGTAACAGCCAGTTAAATTACCCAGTATAAAATACCCTGATTATAGTGTGTAAAACATGTGTCTCCAAACATAGAGACGGAGTAACAACACATTTTTCAATTTAAGGAACTTAGAGATAAAAGAAAAAATAAAAGAATGGAGGTTTATTTAAGGAAATAAAGACCTAGGTTATTTTTTTTAATTTTTTTTATTTATATATATATTTTATTATTATTAATTCTAATAGGGTGACACCAATAAATCAGGATACATATGTACAATGAAAACAACTCCAGGTTATCTTATCATTCAATTCTGTTGCATACACGTCACCAAAAGTCAAATTGTCCTCTGTCACCTTCTATCTGGTTTTCCCTGTGTCTCTCCCCTCCTCCCTATTCCACTCTTCCCTCCCTCCCCCCATCCTGTAACCACCACTTTCTTGTCCATGTCTCATAGTCTCACTTTTATGTCCCACCTATGTATGAAATCATGCTGTTCTCATTTTTTCTTTTTTTCTGATTTACTTATTTCACTCCGTATAATGTTATCAAGGTACATCCATTTTGTTATAAATGATCCGATGTCATCATTTCTTATGGCTGAGTAGTATTCCATAGTATATATGTACCATAGCTTTTTAATCCACTCGTCTTCTGACGGACACTTGGGCTGGTTCCAGATCTTCGCTATTGTGAACAATGCTGCCACGAACATGGGGGCGCATTTCTTCTTTTCGAACAGTGCTATGGTGTTCTTAGGGTATATTCCTAAAAGTGGGATAGCTGGGTCAAAAGGCAGTTTGATTTTTAATTTTCTGAGGAATCTCCAAACTGTTTGCCACAGTGGCTGCACCAGTCTGCATTCCCACCAGCAATGCAGAAGGGTTCCCTTTTCTCCACATCCTCGCCAGCACTTATTCTGTATTGTTTTGCTGATGAGTGCCATTCTGACTGGTGTGAGGTGATATCTCATTGTGGTTTTAATTTGCATTTCTCTAATGATTAGTGATGTTGAGCATTTTTTCATATGCCTATTGGACATCTGTATGTCCTCTTTGGAGAAATTTCTATTCATTTCTTTTGCCCATTTTTTGATTGGGTTGTTTGTCTTCCTGGTGTTGAGTTTTATAAGTTCTTTAAAAATTTTAGTTATTAACGCCTTATCAGATGTGCTGTCGAATATATTCTCCCATTGTGTGGCTTGTCTTTTTATTCTGTTCTTATTGTCTTTAGCTGTGCAAAAACTTTTTACTTTGATATAGTCCCATTTGTTTATCTTGCCTTTTATTTCATTGCCCGAGGAGATAAATCGGCAAATATACTGCTGCTACAGATCTGTAGAGCTTGCTGCCTATGTTTTCTTCTAAGATGCTTATGGTTTCACGGCTTACATTTAAGTCTTTTATCTATTTTGAGTTTGTTTTTGTGAATGGTGTAAGTTGATGGTCTAGTTTCATTTTTTTGCAGGTAGATGTCCAATTTTCCCAACACCATTTGTTAAAGAGGCTGTCTTTACTCCATTGTATATCCTTTCCTCCTTTGTCAAATATCAGTTGTCCATAAAGGTGTGGGTTTATTTCTTGGTCCTCTGTTCTGTTCCATTGATCTATGTGCCTGTTCTTATGCCAGTACCAGGCTGTCTTGAGTATAATGGCCTTGTAGTAAACCTTGATATCCGAAAGAGTGATACCTCCTGCTTTATTTTTTCTTTTTAAGATTGCTGAGGCTATTCGTGTTCTTTTTTGGTTCCATATAAATTTTTGGAATATGTGTTCTAAATCTTTGAAGTTTATCATTGGTATTTTAATTGGTATTGCATTGAATTTATAAATTGCTTTGGGTAATATAGACATTTTAATGATGTTTATTCTTCCTAGCCATGAGCACGGTATATGCTTCCACTTGTTTGTATCTTCCTTGATTTCTTTTATCAATGTTTTATAATTTTCTGAGTACAAGTCCTTAAACTCCTTGGTTAAATTTACTCCTAGGTACTTCATATTTTTGGCTGCAATACTGAAGCGGATTCTTTCCTTAATTTCTTTTGCTGACAGTTCATTGTTGGTATATAGAAATGCTTCTGATTTCTGAGTATTAATTTTATATCCTGCCACCTTGCTGAATTCATTTATAAGGTCCAGTAGTTTTTTGACTGAGACTTTAGGGTTTTCTATATACAATATCATATCATCTGCAAATAGTGACAGTTTTACTTCTTCTTTTCCAATTTGGATGCCTTTTATTTCTTCTTCTTGTCTGATTGCGGTAGCTAGGACTTCCAGAACTATGTTGAATAACAGTGGTGAAAGGGGACACCCCTGCCTAGTTCCTGATCTTAAGGGGATTGCTTTTAATTTTTGTCCATTTAGTATGATGTTTGCTGTGGGTTTGTCGTAGATGGCCTTTATCATGTTAAGGAATGATCCCTGTATTCCCACTTTACTGAGAGTTTTGAGCATGAATGGGTGCTGGATTTTATCAAATGCCTTTTCTGCATCTATTGAAATTATCATGTGATTTTTGTCCTTCCTTTTGTTTATGTGATGAATCACATTGATTGATTTGCGAATATTGAACCAGCCTTGCCTCTCCAGAATAAATCCCACTTGATCATGGTGTATGATTTTTTTCATATATTGCTGGATCCGGTTGGCTAATATTTTGTTGAGAATTTTAGTGTCTAAATTCATCACGGATATAGGCCTATAATTTTCTTTCTTTGTGTTGTCTTTGCCCGGTTTTGGATCAGAATTATGCTTGCATTATAAAAGGAGTTTGGAAGTCTTCCTTCCTCTTGAATTTTTTGAAATAGCTTGAGGAGAATAGGAGTTAGTTCTTCTTTGAATTTTTGATAGAATTCACTTGTGAAGCCATCAGGCCCAGGACTTTTCTTTGTTGGGAGTTTTTTATAACTGTTTCGATCTCATTTGTTGTAACTGGTCTGTTTAGGTGTTCTGATTCTTCCAGATTGATTTGTGGAAGGTTATATGATTCAAGAAATTTGTCCATTTTACCAAGATTGTCTAATTTTTTGGCATATAATTCTTCATAGTATTTTCTTACAATGCTTTGTATTTCTCTTGTGTCAGTTGTTATTTATCCACTGTCCTTTCTAATTTTATTTATTTGAGTCCTCTCTCTTTTTTTCTTGGTGAGTCTAGTTAAAGGTTCATCAATCTTGTTTACCTTTTCAAAGAACCAGCTTCTGGTTTCATTGATCCTCTGTATTGTTTCCTTAGCCTCTATGTCATTTATTTCTGCTCTGATCTTTATTATTTCCTTCCTTCTACTTGTCCTGGGTTTTATTTGTTGTTGTTTTTCTAGATCTTTTAGATGCACGGTCAGGTTGCTTATTTGAGCTTTTTCTAGCTTCTTATGATATGCCTGTAGTGCAATGAACTTCCCTTTCAGAACTGCTTTTGTTGTGTCCCATAAATTTTGAGTTGATGTATGCTCATTATAATTTGTTTCTAGAAACTTTTTTATTTCTTCTTTGATCTCACTGTTAATCCATTCATTATTTAATAACATGCTATTTAGTTTCCAAGTGTTTGAGTATTTTTCAGTTTTTCTTTTGTGGTTAATTTCTAGTTCCATGGCATTGTGATCAGAGAAAATGCTTGATATGATTTCAATCTTCTTAAATTTATTGAGACCATTTTTGTGTCCAAACATGTGGTCTATCCTAGAAAACGTACCATGAGCGCTTGAGAAGAATGTATATTCTACTGCTTTACGGTGAAAAGTTCTGTAGATATCTATTAAATCAAGTTGATCTAGTGTCTCCTTTAAGTCTGCTGTTTCTTTATTAATTTTCTTTCTTGTGGATCTTTCCAGTGTTGTTAGAGGGGTATTGAAATCCCCTACTATGATAGTATTGCTGTTAATCTCACCCTTTATATCCGTCAAAGTCTGCTTTATGTATGTCGGGGCTCCTGTATTTGGTGCATAGATATTTATAAGAGTTATATCTTCCTGTTGAATTGTTCCCTTTATCATTAAGTAGTATCCTTCTTTATCTCTTAATACAGCTTTTGTTTTAAAGTCCATTTTGTCAGATATAAGTCCATTTTGTCAGATATTGCTACCCCTGCTTTTTTTTTCATTTCCATTTGCATGAAATATTTTTTTCCATCCTTTTACCTTCAGTCTATGTGCATCTTTTGTTTTAAGGTGTGTCTCTTGTAGACAGCATATGTATGGGTCTTGTTTCTTTATCCATGAAGTTACCCTATGTCTTTTGATTGGAATATTTAATCCATTTACATTTAAGGTTATTATTGATAGGAGTTGTTTATTGCCATTTTATTCTTTAAAGCTGTATTCTTCTTTTGCTCTATTCATTCCTCCCTTTAAACTGTTCACAAGAGGCCCCTTAGTATCTCTTGCAGAATTGGTTTGGTTTTTATGAATTCCTTGAGGCTTTCTTTTTCTGGGAAGCTCTTTATTTCTCCTTCAATTTTAAACGTTAGCCTTGCTGGATAAAGTAGTCTTGGTTGTAGGTTCTTGTTCTGCATTACTTTGATTATTTCTTGCCATTCCCTTCTGGCCTCAAGTGTTTCTGTTGAGAAGTCCGATGTCATCCTTATGGGGGCTCCTTTGTAGGTGATAGCCTTTTCTTCCCTAGCAACTTTTAAATTTTTTTCTTTATCCATTAGCTTTGGTATTTTAACTATGATGTGTCTTGGTGTAGATCTTTTTGGGTTTCTCTTTAATGGAGTTCTGTGTGCTTCTTGAACGTGTGGAGTGTTTCCCAGCCTTAATTTAGGGAAGTTTTCTGCTATGATTTGATTGAACACAGTTTCCATTTCCTGTCCTCTCTCCTCTTCTTCAGGCACCCCTATGATGCGAATGTTGTTTCTCTTCATGTTGTCACAGAGCTCCCTTAGAGTTTCCTCACATTTTGAGTCTCTTTTCCTTTTTCTTCTCTGCTTCTGTGCCTTTGTATACTGTGTCCTCTAACTCGCTTATTCGATCCTCAGCGTGATTCATCCTGCTTTTAATTCCTTCCATTGTGGTCTTCAGTTCTGATACTGTATTTGTCATTTCTGTCTGATTCTTTTTTATTATTTCAATTTCGTTTTTTATACTTGTTATCTCTTTATTTAGGTGTTCATAATGACTATCCATTGTTGCTCTAATTTCTTTGAACATCCTAACTATCATTATTCTAAACTCTGCTTCTGGTAATTTGGTTATATCTGGTTCATTCAGGCCCTTCTCTGGGGATTTCTCTTGATTCATTTGGTTTGCATTCCTCTGCCTGCCCATTTTGTCTGTGTACAAGCAAGTTGTGGCCACTGGAGTCCAGTAGGTGTTGCCTTTCTGTTCTCTAGGTGTGGTCTGTCTGCAGGTCCCCCACCCCCTCTGCCACTGCCTAGGGTGGTTGGGTATGGGCATTGCCAGTGCCAGCCCACTGTGGCTTTTGCTGTGATTTCTGCCTCTCCTCCATGGGAGGGGCTGTCACTCAAGCCACAAGCCTCAGCACCAATGGTAGAGGTGAGTACCTTTGCTCAGCTGTGGACCCAGCCTATTTCCGGACTTTCGCCCAGAACCCGCAGTCAGAGCCTGCTCGCCTCAGTTTTGCGGGTTGGGCGGGGCTTTTGACGTCCTCTCAGCTGTGAGCCTTTGCCTGTTCGGAGCTTTAGCTCCGCCCTTGAGGCCAGGCCCTTTCTGCGCAGGGTCGCAAACCCAGGTTTATTGGGCCGGGCGTGTTTGCTGGCTTCCGCTCAGCTGTGTACCTTTGCTCGTCCCGGACTCTACCCTGCCCCCCGCCTTCGGAGCCCGCTCGTGCACGTAGGATGGCAAATTGCGGTTTCTCCGGCCAGGCAGGGATAGTAGCGTGGGCTCAGCTGCGAGCTTCCACTTGTCTCTGGGTCTACCCCGTTCCTGCTCTCGGAGCCCGCTCGCTCATGTATAATGGCAAACTTCAGTATCTCCGGCCGGGCGGGGCTGGTAGCGTGAGCTAAGCCGCGAGCCCCCACCCGTCCCTGGTCCTAGCCCAGTCCCTGCGGTCAGGGCTGGCTTGCGCAGAGTCGCAGAGCAGATTTCTGCCCGTTCCTGGCCTCCCGCTTTGTCCCCGTAAGTGGCATTACCGGCAGGCCCGCAGCTTCCGGAGCGCTTTCGTGCGTCCCCTCCGACCCTGCTGGGCTAGACCGAGCTCACACCGGCTTGGCCTCTGCCCAGGCCGACAGAACCACGTTTCAGCGTCCTGCCGCCCCAAACCCTTCAGCAACCCTCAGCAGAGTAGGAAGGGACCTAATACTCCACACTGTAGGCCTGGGAGCTCCCTCACTTGTTTCAGAGCTCAAAACTCTCCAAACGCCTCTTCTAGGCTCTGGTACTACAGGCTGGGGCTTGGTTCCTGGGACCCAGGTCCCTCCCTCTCCGCCAAACTTTCCTCCCGCCATGCGGGTCTCTCCCAGCTGCCGTTTGCTCCGGGGAGCTGGGCAGCCCTCTTCGCGTTTTCGCTATTCCTACCAGTCTCAATGTGGCTTCTTCTGTGTTCCTTGGTTGAAGAGTCCACTTAGTTTAGTTCAAAGTTGGTTTATCCAGATGATGGTTCTTAAAATTAAGTTATAATCCACTTTGGTTCTGGGAGTTGGAAGTTGGTACTTCCGCCTACTCCGTCGTCATCGGTTTGGACAGTTACATAATTAACACTGAGAACTTCCACTTCCTCCAGTCTTTGGGATGAGCTCTCGTGCTGGGCCTCCGAACAAAATCAGTGTGGGAGAGAACCACGGTGGTTCACGAATCCCGGAAAGAGTTCCAGCGCGGGAGGTGTGGTAAATGGTCACCCAGTCTCACGTGAGGCGCCGGAGCACGCGGCGTGAACCAGAGGCCGGCCAGTCGAGGCGGGTCTGTCCAGCGGGCCGGCGTTCCCTCTCAAAGGCCTAGGTTATTAATGTTATTATTTATGTCTTTAAAAATATTACATAAATAACAAATATCTAGCAATAAAAATTATGAACATATCTTGTAGAGGGAAAAGCAAATATCTATGTATATCTATAGATGTACCTAATGCAACAATATAATTCTATTGTATTTTATTCTGATAAATAGGCCTGTTGAGGCATCTAGAAATAGACTGTAAGGCTGCACAAAGTTTTTGACATTTAAGTGGGTTATGCTGATGATGGATGTGACAAAGTTTCAATTGGTTTTATTTTTACATGGAAAACTATTTTACACAAAAGTTAAAAGCAATTCATACTGGTCAAAAACAAGGGAAACAGCTTATTTAAAACTGACCTTTATATAGAATATATATTCCACCTCTCAGGCTAAAACACCTTGAAAGAAGTAACAAATTACCTCTACGTATAAGTGACATATAGTTATAAGGACCTGTCAAAAGATCCATTATAAAGCCATATTTCCAAGGTTTAATAATTTTGAGAGAAACTTACATTGAAGATGAGACTTAACCCACAAGTTCTCAGCCAAGAAAGTAAATCTAAAGTTCCTTCTGGTGGATGTTTTAGAAAAGAGAACCTACTGTTCTGTGAACTAGTCAACCAGTCACCACTAAACAGCTTTTTCCTAGCATTTTATAAAACTGTACCATGTTTGTTCTCATTAAAAATATATTTAGAAGATATACTACAAGAACTCAAAAAACAATAAATTAAAAAAAAATAACTTCCTAAATACATATATCCTATTTCTCCCTAGGCACATATATCTGTAATACAAATAAGATGTCTAGATTTATTAAGCTACAATCAATCACAGAATATTTCGATTACCAAATATATACTGAAGATCTGTTTTGGCACCCCCCTATCTAATGCCCATGACTAAGAAGACTACATAAGAAAAAGAGTCAACAAATCAATCTATCGCTCAACAAAATAGTAAGGGTATGCTAACAATACATTCTCAAAAAGTTTACCATCTAGAGGGCTATACTGCAAACTTATAAAATATAACGAAAAGAAATTATGTTTCTGTACGAAGGGAAAACTCACTACAGACAGTATATGATGCCATGGAATGTGGAGAACGATGATCCTAAGGCTGAATCCTTGCTTGGCTAGTTTTTAAGTGTCTGACCGTGGATGAGCCCAATTCAGCAAGCTATCGTCTTAGACTCCTCTATTTTCACCCTATCCCCTTTCAAAAGAAATTTTCAGCCCAGTTTTCCCTGAAAGAATAGTTGTATCCAATTTCCAAACATTTTTTAGTAAATGATCTCTCTCCCTTGATCTTACCAAGACTCTACTTACACCTATTCTATTTTATGTTACAGCTAATTGTGTATGCCCTCATGCTCACTTCCCACATAAACACTGACTTTCACTTAAGTGTTAGTCATTGTGCAAAGAGTCATATATTTCTGTTATTACTATTAAAAGGGATACCTGCATTTACTGTAAACTAAAAATGCAAGATATAGGGCAATATCAATAAAGAGCTGTTGAATTGAAAAAGGATTTCTTAAAAGTGTAATTTTCTATTTCATACCAAATGGGAACAATTTTTTAAATTGCATCCTTGGTTCTGAGTATGTAGTTATTAATTTATTTAACAAAATATTTATTTATGATTTTTATGTCCCTATTATGTTGGGTTCCAGTAATACAAATATAAACCTTAAAAGTTTCTGCCCATGAAGGATATCAATGGGAGAGAAAATTCAGTAAACTACTATACTGTAGTATAATGTGATAAATACTAGAAATGTAAGATAAGCTTCAAGGTACTTTACAAGAACACAAAGTACCAACATCTATAAATTTCTTACAAAAGGCTTTCTGAACCACCTTTAAAATATGTACGAAAATTAGGTAAAGAACTATGAAAAGAATTTTCAGGAAGACTGTATGGAGGAACAAAGTGGGAATATGTAAAGAAGGATAGGAATTAGATCATGGAAGGCCCTTTAAGGCATGCTAAGAGGTTAGATTTTTATCCCAAAAGCAGTAAAAACCTGTCCCTGAAGGATCTGAAGAAGGATGGTGTACAATCTAGTCCTGGGACTCAGAGCCAAGAACATTTTCAGAGAAAAGGGGAAAGCTGCCTCTATGATAATGACTTGAGTACGATAGGTCAAAGGGTGGTAATGAATGAGGTAGACAGCTGTACTAGAGGAGCCAGGAGTCTGGGATGCAGACTTGAAGACCATTCTACTTCCACACAAGCTGCACTGTTTTAGGAAAGCATGATGATGGATCAGCCTTTGAAGAATTTACATATGTAATCTTGTCAAGCTCTACAATTGAATTCTGGTTCCCAAATTAGAGTTGTAATTCTAAATGAAATTTTAATTTACATGCTAGAAACGGATCCTTAAAAACAACATCTGGCTGGTTTTCCTAATCTATTTCTGCCATAGAGTCAATATTCAAAGAGTTTCAGCACTGTGTTCTTTAAACTGTGGCCTAGCAATGATTTCTGGTGGTCCTCATTAATCTCCCCTCAGCATTCACTGGGTAGCCACTGAGCCAGTCATGGTGCAAGGTGTTGAAGATCCAGAGATGAATTAGACGTAGGATCTCCTTCAAGGAGTATAGGCAGTGGAAGTGGAAAAGTAAACAAAAAAGGGTTTCACATTTTCTTAAATACACATGCCCATTGTACACTAAAGGTTTAAAGAAGTAATAAATCCACTGTGTTGGGGAAAAGGAGGGGGGAACAATCCAGAATGTTTTTCTAGAGAAAAAGGAGGTCTTTGAGTCTTGAGTAAGTGTCCACCAGGCAACCAACATATGAAGAAGCTGCAAATACAAGACCCAGGGATTTAAGAGAACATCCTAGAGGGCTACATAAAAATCAGACTGTGGAGAACTTCAGATACTTAGTTAAAATGTCTACTTTATCTCACAAACAAATGAAATTATTAATGGATCTTAAGTAGCAAAATTACAGAATGTGCTTTGTACAATAGGAAGACACCTCTGGCAGTAGTATCAATAATGGATTGGAAAGGGATGAGATTGTACAGAAAATGCAGTTATGAGGCTGAAACAATAGTCTAGATGAGAGATGGTGAGGGGTCTGAACTAAGGTAAAAGCAATGAAGATGAAGAGTGAGATGAAAATTAGAGCTCCCACAAGCTAAACTGAGTAATTAGACGTTGTTAGTTCTCTAATTTTTCTATCCCATTCTTGGAAGTACATTTCCCATAGAAATGAATCAAAGATATTAAGTGAGTATAAGTAGATAGATGATAACAATCTAGAAACAGCAACTTTTTCACATGGCAATATTAAGTCCTCACATTTCCCAGAAATCACTGATCACTCAAAGAGGTTCAAAATGTTATTCAAGACTTACAGAAAATAAATGATTATTGTATAATTTTTTCAGATGTTTAAAATCTAGGAGGGCTAACTATAACTGTAGATGTCAGACTCAAGGTTCAAACAACCTTTATAAGCAAAGATGGTAAGCCAAAACTAACAAGACCAAAAGAAAAAAAGAAATAAAAAAGAAGAAGAAACAGACAGCATTTAGCTTGTGAAAAAAATATTAAAAATCAATTGCACAAGCCTGACCAAGCGTTGGTACAGTGAGTAGAGCATCAGCCTGGGACACTGAGGACCCAAGTTCAAAACCCCGAGGTCACCAGCTTGAGTGTGGGCTCCCCAGCTTGAGCACAGGGTTGCCAGCTTGAGCATGGGATCATAGACATGATCCCATGGTTGCTAGCTTGAGCAAGGAGTCACTGGTTCAGCTGGATCTATCTCCCCAGTCAAAGCACATGTGAGAAGGCAATCAATGAACAACTAAGGTGCCACAACTATGAGTTGATGCTTCTCATCTCTCTCCCCTCCTGTCTGCCTGTCCCTGACTCTGTCCCTCTCTCACTCTCTCTATCTATATATAAAAAAAAAAAAATCAATTGCACAAATGTAGACCCTGACTAATGGGAGGAAATATGGAAAAATAATCTCCAAATTTTGGTTAATCTATATTGCAATTACAAACAAGTCAACACAACTTATGACAATATTGGTAGAAGTTATCCTAAGCATGTAAAATACTAAATTTTAATGAATTAGGTACTCTATTGATCAGATTACAACTGAAGTACTTTGGCATAGCTCAAGCATCACATTTTAAGGGAAACACAAGTATGACCTGTTAAAGTCATCTAAAATCCTATCCAAGGAGGAAAATCTAAAAAAAAAAAGTGCCAGTAACAAATCTGGCTTTACATCCACAGTAAGTATTCCTAATGTTTATAAATAAAGATCAAAGAAAAAAACTAAACAGATATTTCATAATTTTCTTTAAAAATTTGAAGAGCTAACAAGTAAATAAAGGACTGAACTATAATACTTGCATTGTTAGACTGAACTAGAACCATCAATGGGTAGATTTCAGCCCAGAATATAAAAAAATAAAATAAGCATCTAATGAGCATTACCTTCCAACAGTGAAATAGGCTGCCCTAGAAAAGTGCTCTCCTTTTCATGAGAGACATTTATAAGAGCAGAGGCTAGCAAGGCATTCCTCAGGTTCTCTGTGAAAAGACATTTTCTGGGAGCAGGAAGTTGATAAGACAGCCTCTATGCATACTTAAAGTTTATTATTTAAAGAACTTATTAAGCATCTACTACATGCCCAGCCAGTAAGAAATACAAAAAACAAACAAAACAAAGTGTAAGATATGGTTTCTGCCTAAACTTGAGAGAATTCAATTAATACCTCTGAAATAATTTTAAAAAAATAATTTATTCAGTAATAAATTGCATACTGCACAAGATTTAAAATGGTAGGGCTGGTGAGAGATGAATTTATAGAAAGGCCTCTTGTAGTTGGTAGGATTTAAGTTAGTCCTTTCAGGATGAACAATATTGGTTTTAAATTTTTCATAAACTGAGTAATCAGATAATACTTATACTCTTTTTCCAGTTCACTTAAGTGATGACATATTTTTCACTTTCCAATACATGTATGGGAAAATAAACTTATAATGCAATGACTAAATATCTCTATACCACTACTGATAAAGAATATTTTATTTAACCAGTTAGTGACCCTGAAATAGGAGTGCTAGGCAGGAAACAGGAGTGCTCCCAAGAAAAAAGGAAATTCCCTTCCAAGGCATAGCTGCTCAGCAGTGGACCTGAAGAGCGGTTTGCAGCAAGAGCAGAGCGCCAAGGAAAAGAAAAAGCTCCAAGAGCCATCCCAGGGAGATTAAAGTGGACAGGACCCTGGTGGGCTGTAACCACCCAGTGACCCATCTCCTGTATACCAATAAAAAAAATTCACAAGGAAAAAAATATTTTATTAAAAAAATGTTTTAGCTCTTGAGGTGGGATGATACTCTAAAGAGGGTTCAAATGATAATGGGAAAAGGTCGTTGTATCACATAACTTACATGGAATTCCCATGAACGAGACTCTAAGAGTCTCTTATTACTCAGAGGCTAAACATATTTCCTTAAAGTAAAAATAATAAAATAAAATGTATCCCATATTTATCCTTGAATATATTAACTAAATATAGAACTGATCAAGTTGTATAAAACTCCTCTAAATTTAAACACTGCAATATATAAGTTTTTTCTGTCTCATATTATGTAACAAAGGGTCTCAGATAGAATAGATGAGTTATAAACAACTAAGTAATGAATAAATAAATTATTAACTGACAATACATATGTAGAAGCTGTCTCAAATTAGGCTTATGTCATTTCAATGTTTAAAAACTTCTAAATTATGTGTACTGAACTATGGTAGAAAAAATTAGTTGATCAGAATTCAATGTGAAATTTGGTTAAAATTAAAATAGCCATTATTTATTGAAAACTTAGGGTGTGTGAGACAATGGGCTAAACTTTTTATGCATGTTTTCAGATAATGCAATATTGGGTTATACAATAATCCCATAGGGTTATTGTGTTAACAAATGAAATAATTCTTATTTCCTTTACTTTGCAGATGAAAAAACTGAGGCTCAAAATGTTTTTGTTGTCGTTTCTTTAGGTTTTTTTCTTTTTTTGTATTTTTTCTGAAGTTAGAAGTGGGGAAGACAGACAGACTCCCACATGTGCCCGACCGGGATCCACCCGGCATGCCCACCAAAGGGCAATGCTCTGCTCATCTGGGGCATTGCCCCACTTCAACCGGAGCCATTCTAGCACCTGAGGCAGAAGCCATGGAGCCATCCTCAGTGCTCAGGGCCAACTTTGCTCCCATAGAGCCTTGGCTGTGAGAAAGGAAGAGAGAGACAGAAAGAAAGTAGAGGGGAAAGGGTGGAGAAGCAGATGGGTACTTCTCCTGTGTGCCCTGATTGGGAATCAAACCCAAAACTTCCACACACCAGGCCGATGCTCTACTGCTGAGTCCATCGCCAGGGCCTCAGAATGGTTTTAAGTACGTTTTCCAACATCACACAGATAGTAGAAAAGCCATAACAAATGCAGCTCCAACTTCAAAACTATTACCTATTCAACAGTAAGTAATTAAATAACAACTGCTTACCATGAACAGCTATAAGTGTGGGGACAGTGGCAGACCAGACAGGCAACATTCATTCAGTGATTCTTGTAGCAAATATTATGAGCACAGTTACTTACACACCAGATATTTTTCTTGGCACTTGGGATATCATGGGAAACAAAACAATTAAACATCCCTGCTCCCCTGTAATTTATATTCTTCTTGGGAAAATGTTTAATACATATATTATAATATTGTGGCAGAGATGAGGGTTCCACCTAACTGAGTTTCCTTTTTTCTTTTGTGTACAAAAGCTGGCTACATTTTCCGATCTTTGTTGCTGTTAGGTATGGCCACGTAACTAAATTCTAGCCAATGTAACTGTAGAACAAAGATTATGTCACTTCCAGACTTATTTTCTACACAATTTTCCACACTCTTTTTCCCATTCACCAGTCAAAAGAGAGAAGGACAGGATTCTAGCAGATGCAGGAACCATGTAAAGGAAAGAATTTAAGTCCCTGGATGGCTGCATGACCTTCCAACCAGCACAAAACTATGATCACGATAAGAAAAAAAATCTTATTGTTTTAAGTCAATGAAATTTCAGCTTAGTCTGTTCTAACAATAAGCCTGGTCTTTTAAACACAAATATGACAGGTAGTGATAAATGCTAAAGAAAAATAAAATAGGTAAATGGGTTTGAGAGGAAAAAAGGTGCTATTTTAGACCAAGTGGTCAGGAAAGACCCCAAAGAAGTGACATTTTATCTGGGACCTGAGCAAAATGACATAGTGATCCCTGTGCAGATCTCGAGAAAGAACATCACAGGTAAAGTAAGGGAAAGTATAAAGACCCCAAGGTAGAAGCAAAGTTGCAATGTTCAAGGGACAGAAAGAACTAACAGAAATTGAGGACACAGTCCCATTGTAAGTTTAATTGTAGTTTTTGATCCAAAATGAAAAAATAAGCAAACAAGTTAACTTCCCTCTTTCTAAAGTATCACTGAAATGAAGTGAAGATGTATAAGAAAATTTCATATTTCTTTATCTGTAACAATCGTTCTAAATCCTAGGCAATTTTGTTCCCCAAAGGACATTTGGCAATGTCTAGAGACATTGTTCATTGTCACAACTGTGGGAGATGTTACTAGCATCTAGAAGGTATAGTGCATAGGACAGACTCCCACAACAAAGAATTATCTGGTCCAAAATGTCATTAGTATCAAGGTGAAAATGTAACCTAATCTAATAAACCAAGAAAGGCTGCTTGGAAGTAAAACCTAGTATAAACCTTGAAGGGTTAATAAAAGCTACTTTGGTGAAGAGGAGAAAATAATACAAATGGACTTCCAGCCCAAAGGCCAACAAGAGGATATATCGGAAATCACAGGAGAAGTGATAAGACAATAATGCAGAACACAAGGAGGAGCTGACAATCCACACCTTTCACTCAATGACACTAGTCTTCACATTCATTCCCACGCCTCTGCTCATGTTCTTCCATAGCAAAAGTCTTCCTATCTTGAAATGAAGTGAAAAGCAAATCTTAACATTTAAGCCCTTGCCTTAAGAGCTATATCATTCATCCCAAACATTTCCATTTCAACTTGCTGGATAAGATGGTTCCATAAACACAGGCTAAGATCAGCTCAAAGATGGCAAAAAAAAAAAAAAAAAAAAAAAGCCAAAACAACAACCTCCCTTACTAAAGTTCATCCAGAAGCATCAGCAAATGGTCTCTTCTCAACCCAGCAACCTAAGTACCTGCTTTGAGTCTGGCAAGAACCACCTCAGTATTTTTTCACAACTCTATTATAATCTATAGAAGCACTATCAATTTTTCTATCCCCATTGCCCATAAAATATATCTGCCTTTCTCTGATTTGCTAAAGCTGGGGGGGAAAAGTAGCTTTCAAATGGCTGATATAAGGTTCCTCCTGAATTCCAATCATTCTACTATGTACAGTAAATTAGCATACTCAAATTATTTATTCCTTCAATGTGTTCCTTTGATTCCTTACCTAATATATATATATACTACTCACAAAATTTAGGGGATGTTTCAAAATAAATATGAAGCGATAAAATATCCCCTAATTTTTGTGAGCAAGTGTATTTAATTTTCTCTTTATCTCTTATGCTCTCTCACATAATACCAATGCTTTTTTCAAATCACTATACTTTCTATACTCCTTCTATCTCCTTGCCATCTCTTTCCTTTCAACCACGTTTAACCACTATCAACTCCATCAAGCATCATCCCCTTTAACAGTACACTATGCCGTGGAGGTTCCTAAATCCTTTCTCCCCAAGATCCTTAGAAAAATACTGTGAGATCGGCCTAACAAGTATTGTTTCTATTTTGTGGATAAGATTAGATCTCACCAATAGCTCAAATTTCTGCTTCAAACTTCCCTCTTACCTTCAACCTCAATAATTTCCCTCTCTCCTTCTCTACCTATATCCCAGTTCACTCCCTTACATATGCTAGTCTGCTTCTATGACTCCTCTTTGTATCATCATTCCAGTCCCTCTTCACTTCTCTTTTCCAAATACTTCACAGTCTTGTCAATGTCCTCAGAGTCTCAGATACCATAAATATGAACCTATCCATAAAAATCTCAATGGAATATACAGAAGCATTTCAGGGTTATCAAGAAGTTCCCTGAGAAAAAGAGCCACCAAAATAAAAAATGGGGCGGGGGGGATCCTAATAAGTTGAGAAAGCAGGTACAAAAATTCATGGCATTGTCTTTCTTTCCATTGCATAATCAGCTATGTCTTTGTGTATATAGCTGAGAGCCAATAGAGTATACTGCCAAGAGCTCTGATCTGGAAATAAACCTTAGGTCCATGTCCTTCTGTATCACGTATTATGTGTTCTTTAAAAAGCCATTCCATTACATGGACTTAAATTTATTTGTTGGTAGAATAAAGAACATTGAATTAAATAACCTTTTAATAACTTTTGCCTATAAAATCACAAAGGTTAACTAATTAAGAAAATAGACTTGAGTAAGATAAGATTAGTTGTGCATTCTGATTTTATTTTATTGTTTGGTACATAAGAAGGTGTAGCCTGACCTGTGGTGGCGCAGTGGATAAAGTGTCGACCTGGGAACACTGAGGTCGCCAGTTCAAAACCCTGCACTGGTCTGGTCAAGGCACATATGGGAGTTGATGCTTCCAGCTCCTCCCCTCTCTCTTTCTCTCTCTCTCTCTCTCTCTCTTTTTCTCTCTCCCTCTCACTCTGTGTCTCCTCTCTAAAATGAATAAAATAAAAAGAAAAATTAAAAAAAAAAGGTGTGTAATAAATGTATGCTCAATAACTGGGTACACAGAATGGGTCAGATAAATAACCAACAACTCTGCCAATATCAAATTGAGTGATGTTACAGTCTTAGTTCATGCCGTATTGTTCACATACTGGTTCTAACTGCAGAAGTTACCATCTGCTAATGCCAAGAGGTTTTAGAAATTCAACGAATGAGATGGCAGAGTTCTTCATATTTCCAACACTGTTCCTATCTCTGACATGCAGCAAATATCACACTGATACCTAAAGCCACATTTTGATTCCCAGAGAACAGAGAAGAGCAAATCCAGAGGATGAAACAGGGAACCTAAAAGCTCATGTCAGAATGTGCTTATGGTCTCCTGGGAAACTCCTCCAATTCAATAGCCTAAGAATATCATTCTACTTCACAAAGACATTGCTCTGATATATACTATTAAAGACTGACAGCTGCTCTTTAAACAGACATGCAGAGTCTTCAGCTGTAGTACAAACATGAAGAAACTTTGAATTATAGATACTTTTGTTTAAAAGTACTACTGATGCTGGGTGTGTGTGTGTGTGTTTGTGTGTGTGTGTGTTTTATGGCTACCATTTATGTGAGGTAGCTATAAAATTGGCTTTGTATCAAAGTGACCTATGTTTCAACTTCCTACTTTTACCACTTTACAATTGTATGATCTTTAGAAAGTTCCCTAAGCAATTCTAGCCAGTTTCTTCCTATTATAAAATAAAGATTAATATTACCTACCATATATTTTTAGAAGAATTAAATAAAAGATACTGAGAAATAACTGACCATATCTGGCATTTAAGAAATACTTTGTTTCTTTCATTTTATTTTTCAATTACAGTTGATATTTAATATTAGTTTAGTTCAATTTAGTTTAGTTTAGTTTCAGGTATACTGCATAGTAGTTACACAGTTCTATAATTTACAATGTGATCCCCCAACACTTCCACTACCCACCTGGCACCATATACAGTAATTACAGCACTATTATTTACTATATTCCCTATGTTATATTTTACATCCCTGAGACTATTTTGTGACAGTAAATTTTTACTTCTTAATTTCTTCACCCTTTCACCCTGTTCCCCAAACCCCTTCAGGTCTGACAACCATCAGTTTGTTCTCTGTATCTATGAGTCTGTTTCTATTTTGTATGTTCATTTATTTTGTACTTTCGATTCCACATATAAGTAAAGTCATATAGTGTTTGTCTTTCACTGTCTGACTTATCTCACTTACTTACCATAATACCTTCTAGGTCCATGTAGGCTGTCACAAATGGTAACACTTCATTTTATGACCAAGTAATATTCCATTGCATATAGGTACCACAGCTTTTTTTCCCCTCTTTTCTATTGATGAGCACCTAGGTTGCTTACATATTTTGGCTATTGTAAATAACACTGCAATAAACCTAGGGGTGCATATATTCTTTCAACTTAGTTTTGGGGTTTCTTTGGATATAGACCCAGAAGTGGAATCACTGAGTCATAAGGAAATTCTATGTTTAAGATTTTGAGGAGCCTTCATACTGTTTTCCATAGCGACACCTTCTTACATCATATATAAGAATTAATTCAAATGAATTAAAGACTTAAATGTAAGATTTGAAACCATAAAAATTCCAGAAGAAAACATAGCCAGTAAAATTTCTGACATTTCTCTTAGCAATTTTTTTTCTATGTCCTCAAGCAGAAAAAGAACAAAAGAAAAAATAAACAAATGGGACTACATCAAACTATAAACTTTTCACACAGCAAAGGAAACCATTATAAGGAAAAGACAACCTACTAAATAGGAGAATATCTTCATTAGTGATACATCCAACAAGGAGTTAACATCCAAAATTTATAAAGCACTCATATGACTGAACACCAAAAAGAACAAAGAATCAAGTTTTAAAAATGGGCTAAAGACCTAAATAGATACTTCTGCAAAAATGATGTACAAATGCTTATAGACATATGAAAAGATGTTTAACATCACTAATCATCAGAGAAATGCAAATTAAAACAACAATGAGATCACCTCACACCTGTCAGAATTGCTATCATCAATAAGTCAACAAACTACAAATATTGGTGAGAATGTGGAGAAAAGGGAACCCTCATGTACGGTTGGTGGGGATACAGATCAGTGCAGCCACTATGGAAAGAAATACTCACTTTTATAATAATTATAATTGTGCTCATATATAATTTGAGTATGAAAAAGAGCTAAATATATCAATGAGTTGTGAAAAGTACAGTTAAATTATGTAGGTCGCACACAAGGCAACAGTAATTAACAAAGAAAGAAAAATATGGTGGTGTCAGGTCAGAATGCCAGGCAAAGAGCTTAGATTCTATACGAGGCTGATTAGCAGTCTCAAGCACTGAGTACATAAAAGGAAATGGTCATTCTCACTACTGACCTTTCAAAAAGTTATGTAGTCCTTTTTAGAAGTCAAAAAGTGGGAAGAAAAGAAATGCATACAATACAAATCTAGGAACTTAGGTTCTAGAAATTCAAGGTTCATTAATAATTACTGAATAACTACCATACATAAGGTAGTCATGGTGGCAGGTAACAGACCCTGGAAACATTCATTCATCAAAATATATATTCATGGCAAAAGTAGGTTTATGGTTGTAATACAAATAAATAAAACAGTAATAAATAATAATACAATAATGAACTGTTTCACATACTAACAACTATAAACCTACTTTTGCCCATCCCTGTGTGTGTGTATGTATGTGTGTTTCCCACTAAGTACCAGCTACTCTGATAAAATTCTAAAGATACAATGGTAAATTAGGCATTGTTCTTATCTACACAGATTTTATAGTTGTAATGTAAGAGATATAGAGCTCCTGCCTCAAAATATTCTTCTCTTCTCTTGATCCTGTTTTTCCATCAGCCTCTTCAATTGGACTTTTCAATCCTTTATGGACTCTTCCTTCTGTTTCTTTTCCTCCTCCATCCGTTTCTTAAATATTAAGAGTACTTCAGGCCCTTCTCTTCTGTAAATTCTATCAAGGTTATCTGGTTTACAACCATGCATAGGTATAATCCACACTCAAATGGGCATGGCCAACAAGATTCAGGGTAATAGTAATGGACCATAGGCAAGATACAGTAACAAGAATCAGAAAATCATAGTATGCAACATACAAGGGCAGAAATGTGGATTAAAAGACTATTAGGGAATGAGTTGTTCAGAACAGATTTGAACCAGAAAAACTCAGGACCACAGATAGCTCATTGCCCTTCATCCCATCAAGTTCTTAAACACAAGAAACTGAAAGAGAAAATGAAAAAAAAAATTTTTTTTGAGTGCTTAATTTATGCCAACCATTGTGTAAGAAATTTTATACATGATTTCATTTAATCCTCACAACAATCCTATTATCCCCATTTTACAAATGGGAAATTTGAGACTAAAATAACTAGACCAACATCACATAGCTATTGAATTTAACTCAGATCTGATTTCAAAGGCCCCTGTTCTTCCACTAAATCATAGTAAATTCGTTCATATGCAGTTCTTTGTCTGAGCCTTCGGAAAATGTTAATTGAACGTGTTCTATAAACTTGTCCTAAAAAAACAATCATAGATGATTAGAGCAAAAAGGGCCTTAGTGCTAATTTAGCCAACTAACACCTTCTACAAGGCTACAAGTAATGAAACAGAGGCCCCAGAGAGGTTACAGGACATATCTAAACTCAAAATACACTTTAGATCTCTCCCCATGCACTTGAATTTCCTCCAACATTGGGGCTATATTGTGCATGAAGACATTTGATATGGATACTTCCCAAATCTTTGAAATTCAACTTTAGTACAAAAACAACATATCAACTGAGAAAAATAATCTCTGCTCTCTGCCCACAATTGCTTCATCTTAAATTTTTTATCAAAATGAAGGTCAATTACAGAGACTCTTGTGTAAGAAATTAGTTCTTTTAAAAAGAATTAATTGGAAACTTCTAATATCATTTGTCTCCAATCCAGGCTGCTTCATTGATAACTGCAACAGTTGTCAAAATAAATGGCCATATCCATGCATAGCTCACTAAAGGCATATGTTCTATTTCTCAAAGTTGCAAAGATTTTCAAGAAAGTTGCTTTTTTACAGATAGAGTTAATCTCTTATGGAGAAGGTAAACAATCAGTCTACTTCCAGCTGTGAAAAAGCTTGTGTTTCTACCATGTGAGCTGCCAGAAGCTATGCACATGCCACATTAGGCAAAAGACAAGCGTGGCTACAATATTCCAAGTCAGCAACAGAGACCCTGAGAGATGATGAAATTAGCAGCTGTGCAGGTAGCCATTGGGGAATTAGATTTCCAGAGCAGCAAAGAGAGACAGCAATACCTATCAGACATTTTTCTATGCTAAACAAACCATAGATTTTGCAAACAAATTTCTTCAACTTTGAAAAAGCAAGTTTAACTTAATTTATCACAATAACTTGACCCAAAATAATTATTTTCAAAGAAAGCATCATTACATCACACCTTCACAATACAGTATATCATAACATTTCTTTTTTTTTTAATTGATTTTAGAAACAAGAGAGACAGAGACAAAGATGGTGGGGAGGGGTAGAAAGTATCAACTCATAGTCACTTCTCATATACAACTTTACCGGGCAGGCCAAGATTTTGAAACAGTGACCTCAGCATTCCAGTTCAACACTTTATCCATTGTGCCACCACAGGTCAGGTCATATCATTTCTAAAAATATATCTGGTCGATTATATCCACCTGAGTTATTTTCTTAATTCAAAATTTTGATAGCTAAACAAACAGTAGGACAGAAGCAAAGTTTATAAATATTGCATGCTTAAATCTTAATAATTTTTCTCCCCTCTGCCTGAAAATATAATTCTACATATACTTTAGAATTTAAGGATTACCTCATTTGAGACAACTTTCTGACCTCCTCCATCTCATCTACTAATCATATAGCTATCCGTTTGCTGTACTTTCATAGCATCTTAACATACTCTTGTCATTGTAATTGCTGCATTATATTACAATCACATATAAATTTGTCTCTAATGGTTATTAGATCCTGTTATGTGATATTTCATGCGAATATTGAAAAGCCTACCTTGTACAAGCCATGCAACAATATTTCATTCACACAGGAATATAGCACACTGTATACTAATATTATAATAATTATTCTTCAGTAAAATAGCTAAATGATATTACTGAGGGAAATAAAAACTATGGGAATAGTTCAAGTTGAAGTTCTTTTGTTTGCAATCCTGTTTCTCAAATGTTTCATTAATCTTCTTAGGAACAAATTTGTCTTTTGTTTTACATCTAATGGAATTTAGCTTGGATGAGGTCCTTTGGGAGCTTGCTATGGGTATATTAAACCACAGGGAGACTGTCAGGGACTTCCTCACCAGTCTGTAAGCTCTACCCAGGGATGAAGATGAAAAGCCCTTCCCTGAAACAGACATATGATTATCCCTATGGTGGTCTGGTTTGAGCTGCAAGTAAAACCCCTTTGTGTTGACACCTAACATGCAGCAAACCAAACATTGCCAGAAGTCCAGGACAGTTTCGACTGTGAAAGAAAATAAGCAACAGAAGAAAGATGAAAATAGAAATAATAATAGCTAAATATTGGAGACACCACTTTATCGGAAAGAAAAGGATGTGAACTTCTTATTTGTGTATGTCTCTTGACTAGTCATTGTGATTTAAAATATCAAAATGTAGTCTATTCCAAATAGGAGAGGTATCCATAATTTCAGCCAATACTAAAACTAGTTAGTGGATACATTACACTACAATTAAGAAAATTATTAATTTGGCCAACAATTGAAAGTGCTCTAAACAATAAATGGAGTGCAAATGAAGAACTGGATATATTAAAATAAAAACAAAGCTCTTATATTTTGATCCTTCATGTAGTTAAGAGAATTAGCTTTAAAACAAACCTACTGCCTAATCCTCATTCTCTTCCTTAATATGAGTATGACTTTAAGATTGCTTTTAGAATCCTATCTCATAGAATTTTGTGAGAACTAAATAAGATAATAAAGTATCAGGTAGAGTATATAGCCATTGTTACTATTATTTCAATTCTTAACAGGATTTATTCATTTTAAGATAAGAAAAGACATGAATGAGTGAGTGAGTGAGTGAGTGAGCATGTGCCCATGCACACATGCACGTGTATAACTCAATCTATACCCCATTAAACAGGATAGTTAGGTGGAAAAAGTTTTCTTCACAATTATTTGGAAAGGAATATTTATTACAATTATTGTTCTTAAAGCATCTTGTGTTTACAAACTTATAATCATTTATACATGCATAAATAAATAATAAACAAAACATATTAACACAAATAAAGCTAAAAGTCACTGTGAACACTCAGATAATTTAGTTTCTCCTTTTCTCTTAGTTTTCATTTAAAAAAATAAGGTCTACAATCAGAATAAATAATTCATATTTCCATAGTTATAATTTTTTTCCAAAGTTAAGCACTATTCAATGTCAGAGATATGTGCTACAAAATGGATAAGCCCTGAGGACATTACGCTAAGTGAAATAAGCCAGTTATAAGAAAACAAACATTGTATAATTCTATTTACCTGAGATACTTTAGAGTAGTCAAAACTATAAAGACAGAAAGTGTAATAATGATTGCCAGGAATGGGGGCAGTGCAGAATGGGGAGTTATTGTTTAATAGGTATAGAATTTCAGTTTTACAAATTGAAAAGAGTTACAGGGATGGATGGAGGTGATGGTCACAAAACAATGTGAATGTACCTAATACTACTGAACTGTACACTTAAAATAATTATGATGGTAAATTTTGTTGTGTGTTTTACTACAATAAAATTTTTTTTACTACAATAAAAATTTTAAAAAAAAATGTTTTTATCATTTGAAAGTGTTGAAAGCTGATAGTGACACACATGAATCTTTCCCTCTTCTGTAAGATCAAGAAACCAAAAACCTAACCAGATCTAAATCTACACCTTCTTTGTCCAGAGTTTATTTCTTTACATAGTCAAAAAAAAAAAAAACAGCATTAATATCCTAATATCATACCTGTGTAATATAGGGTGAGTAAATTTCAACAATGCTTAAGAAAAAGAAAACCATTATTAAAGAATCTCTAAGCTCAACAATACATCAAATGTTACTCCTAGAATCAGTTAAAGAACAAAATGATATCTCTTATCTGAAAAATTTCAAGCATATTAGTGTATTAATCCCCTAATTTTTTCATCAAATACTTCCTCAGGGCTGCTAGATATCTACATTTATGCTAGATATTGAAGATAATGTGACTAAGTTAGTCCTTACCCTACTAATAAGACAAAAATAAAGACAAAAATTACAATGTAGTGTTAAATAGCACAACAAAGATCTATACAGGGCACTAGAAGGTCACAGATGGAGAACTGTCTAACTCTACCCAAAAATAAGAAATAATGTCAGGAAGAACTACACAAAATGGTTAAATTTTGGTTGAAATGTTCACCAGGCAAACAAGTGGAAGAGAACAATGCGGGCAAAGGGGAAACTGTGTACAATGTCACAGATGCACAGATGAAAACCAGAAGCACTCAAAAAACCACAAATTATTCAATATGGTTATAACATGATATCTCTGCAAGGAGGCGAGGTAGAAAAATAAGAATGAAAATTTAGATAAGGGCCAATTTAAGAGTGCTAGGTAAGGAAAAGTGAAGAAAATAGCTACCACTTTCTGAATGACTTCTATAAACTAGGTACTTTGACCCTCCTAATAACTTTTAAAAGTTGCCATTATCTCCATTTTAAAGGTGACAAATGTGAATCTCAGAAAAGTAATTTTCAGGTCATGTAACTAACAAGTAAGTTTGTAATTAGAATGCTGCCTCTTAACCACTATGTTGTAGAACAGAAGTTTAAAAGTATGAGTGAGAAATTAAAAATAGTTCCAGTATTTACCACAGCATAAAGTTCAAGGCAGAAAGGTACTGAGATTAAAAAATGGACCTGAAATAATGGAGAACCTTCTATGTAACTCTGAGAATCATGGATTACACAAAAATTGATAAGCTGTCACTAAAGGGCTTAGAGGCCATAAAATTGGTTGAAATTAAAAGTAGGTAGCTTATCAGAGAAGGGAAAGAGATTAGTGAAATTATATATACATAACATAGAGTTATAGAGAGCAGGACAGCAAATCTTGGGGGGAAGGGAGGAAGTCGTTGGGGGGAGGGGGCTAAAGGGGTATCAAGGGGACCACGGGGGGGAGGGGGGAGGAGATTTATTTGGTGGGATACTTGAATCTATGTAAACACAATAAATTAAATTCAATAAATTTTTTTAAAAGGTAGCTTTTATAACTATCCTTCTATAAATACTTATTTTTAAACTGGCTCTAATAATTTCAAAAAGATCATTTTCTTGAAGAGTATGCTGATCACAATTTCAATTAGATTCCAGAGGAACTCACTCTGGTTGTTTGGACAATGAACTAAATCATAGTTTACTCAGTAATGAAAATGTATGCATTCTCAGGAGGATCAGAAACAGAATATCCTAGTTACAGTCAGAGAAAAACTTCTACACATGCATTAAGTACATTAATATTATAAAGACCTGACATAATGCATAAAACACCAGATACTGTCTCTAAAGAGTCTCTTAAGATGGAATCATACTGTATAACAGGGAGTGTGTGGACTCCATGACAGTCACTCTGTTCATTAGCTTGTCTAATAAAAAGAATATTAACTCTGGCTTCCCAATAGGCTAATTTTCATGATGATATCTTGTAATGAATTTCTCCTTTACTGGAGTAGTATTAAAGAGTTCCTGATTCTAGTCGCTTCCCCTCCTATCAAGACAAACTATTTTTTTGTAAGTAGGTGTTACATTCAAAACATTGATTTTAAGGGTATAATTTCATGAACTGCTTCATGGTCAACTACCTCTCAGTGAGCCCAGATCATGTGTAAAGTTATCTTAGGGAATCTTATATTTTACCTAATCCGCAATTACATAAAGTCTAATGTGACAAAAATAAATTATTAATTATTGAAAAGATTAATTAACTAAACCAATCATAAATATGGTTATTAGTGAAAGATTAAAACCCAGACTTCCTGACCATCTAGTCAGTACTCTTAGTATCAAGTCAGGGCATCTCCTCTTGTTTTTGTATCACAGTGACTGCTGGACCATACTATAACAAGTACCAAAAATACTTTTATTGGATACTTGTTTTTGCTTATTTTTAAAATGTAAAAAACCCAAGAGAAAAAAGAAGAATCAGTTTCCAACATAGCTTCTTCCTGTGCTTTAATTAAGACTGCAGCCAAAGCTATCACACTACCTGACTTCAAATTATACTACAGAGTCACAATAATCAAAACAGCATGGTACTGGCAGAAACACAGACATACAGATCCATGAAACAGAATCGAAAGACCGGAAATAAAACCACGTATATATGGACAAGTGATCTTTGACAAAAGAGCCAAAACCATACAGTGGAGAAAAGAAAGCCTCTTCAATAAATAGCACTGGGAAAATTGTAAAGACACATGCAAAAGAATAAAACTTGACTGCACGTTGTCCTCATACACAAAATTAATTCAAAATGGATCAGAGACCTAAATATCAGATCTGTTTTAAAACAATAAATTACATAGAAGAAAAAGTAGGTACTAAACTTATGGACCTTGGCCATATAGAACATTTTATGAATTTGACCCCAAACACATGGAAAGTAAAGGCAAAAGTAAATGAATGGGACTATATCAAACTAAAAAGCTTCTGCACAGCAAAAAAAACTGACAACAAAACAAAAAAGGCAGTCAAGTCAACCAAATGGAAGATAGTATTTACAAATAACAGCTCTGGTGAGGAATTAACATCCAAAATATATAAAGAACTCACAAAGCTCAGCAACAAACAGACAAAAAATCCAATTAAAAAGTGAGGAGAAGATCTGAACAGAGCCTTTTCTCAGGAAGACATACAAATGGCCAAAAGATTTATGGAAAGATGCTCTTTGTTGCTGGCTATGCTGCAAATGCAAATCAAAACTACAAAAAGATACCACCTCACATCTGTTAGATTGGTTATTATCAACAAGACAGGTAATAACAGTGTTGGAGAGGCTGTGAAGAAAAAGGAACCCTCATTCACTGCTGGTGGGGATGCATACTGGTATAGCCATTATGAAAGAAAGTATGGTGGTTCCTCAAAAAATAAAAATAGAACTACTATATGACCTAGAAATCCCTCTACTTGGGATCTACCCAAAAAAATTGAAAACGTTGGTACATAAAGAGACATGCACCCCCGTGAACATCACATGATTCACAGTGGCCAAGCCATGGAACCAACCAGTGTCCCTCAATAGAAGATTGGATAAAGAAGATGTGGTACATATAAACAATGGAATACTACTTAGCCATAAGAAAGGATGATATATTGCTATTTACAACAACATTGATGGACCTTGAGAACATTATATTAAGTGAAACAAGTAAATCAGAAAAAGCTAAGAACTATGTGATTTCACACATAGTTGGGTTATAAAACTGAGACTCGTGGGCATAGGTAAAAGTTAAATGGTTATTGGTGAAGGGGACTGGGGGAAGGGAGTAAAGAGGGACAAATATATAATTACGGAAAATGGCTTGACTTTGGGTGATGAGCACAGAGTGCAATCAACAGTTCAAATGCTATAGAGGTTTACTAAAACATATGTACTCTTATTGATCAATATCACCCCATTAAATTTAACTTTCTAAATAATTTTTTAAAACACTACAGTCATCTAATAAAGTTAAGTGACACAAACACAGTGCATGCCCACTAGTTGTCATCCTACCTGACCACACTCTTACTCCAGAAACTAGTGATTGAATTGGGAACATCAGAGAAGAAAACCCAACTCCTTTTCTAAGCTGCAGCATTAAAATGATGCTTTGACAACTCTTTGAATTATCTCAGTATTCATAAGTTATCAAACTCCCAATGATAACATGATTTTCATTTGGTTCTAGTTCAGTGAAATAAAATAATCCACATAGGCACAACAGAGGACCAAAATCAGAACTAAAGGCTTGTCTTCACGTACCTGAGATGTCCGAAAATAACTGACTCAGCATCCTGAATATTGAACTTTATTTTTTCCATCAAGTACAAAGAACAAAACTTTACAGAGTATTACAGGTAATACTCTGACTGCCAGTGCATATTTGGTACATGACAAAACCTGACAATTTGACCATATAGTCCAGGAAATGGCAAAATTATAAAGTAGACATTTTTAGCTATCTAGGTTAAAAGTACCATAATTATTTTAAAGTTAAATGCCACATCCCATATGCCTTGAATAAACTATTCTTAAGAATACAATGAATGATAGCTAAGAGTGGAATGGAAAGTTTAGGGTAACAAGATAAATTTTATATACCAATTGGAAATATAGCTTTTGCTTCTCAAGCAAAAATAACAATAAAAGAAACTTAGAATTAGAGAAGACTCATGTCAAGGTAATAATAGTGTATACATAGTTTTCTACATTAAAATTTCATCTCTTTCTTCTTGATTCAAGTAAAATCCTACCAGAATTTAGGATATTTCCTTTCCAGCTTGTGGTCCTATCAATGGGAATCTATTCGACAAATAAGATACCATCTAAATATAATGTAATGGATAAAATAGGAACACAGGCATAGAATTAAGACAGACCTGGAAGTATGTCTTTCACTTCCATTTATTAACTAAGTATCCTTGTGTAAGTTACTTAATCTTATTAGGCTTCAGATAGTCTTCTATAAAACGAACATAATAATACCAACACCATGTGGTTGCTGTGATTAAATAATATAAATTATGTGAGAGTTTTAATATGCTACCTAACACATTACAAGTGCTTGAGAAATTCAGTTAGAAGCAAGATTAGCTGTACAAGTAATAGAAATAATATTGGTGTCTTTTTCTAAAATTTTTATCTCTGAGAATATTTTCTAGGTAGCTAAGTATTATAAACATTGATGTCAGGAGTGTAAGGAACTTCACTCTTACTACTTTATTTTATTACAACTATAACAGTCATTTACTAAACAATCATTATAAAAATTATACACTTTAATACTGTTTGAATTGTAAATAGTAAATTATCTATTAGATTTTAAAATAATATGTTATGACAGATGAATAAGTTAGTCTCCACTTTTTTAATATAGTCTAATTTCAAAATTGATATCCAAGCTCAAGATAAAACTATTCTGGAAAAAAATCAAAACATTCATAATAAGTATTATTGACTGTAGGCTAAGATGATTTAGATCCAACTGTTCTCTTCCACAAATTAATTTATGGTGTTAGTCTTTGTTTTTACTTACAATTTAAAAGAAAAGTCTAAACATTTGTATGAATACAAAATGTATTATAAAGAATAAGTTAAACAATTATATAATTGTTGATAAGGTATTAGATAAAGCAAAAACTTTGAAGCCAGAGAATGGTGTTCAAAACCTAGCTGAGAACTTACCGTGTGATTAACATTGGGCACGCTATATAATCTCTCTATCATTATTGCAATTATTATACCATTCTGAGACTGAAAATGAAAAAAAAAAATCCAGCTCCATTAATAAATAAATAAATAAATGGCTGTCAACTGTCCTCGACCCAATGCTCTCTGGGTTAGCATGCATGTATCCATGACACAAACTATCCTATTGTGCTATTGAGAATTTGAATTACAATACTCTCCTTATCTGTGGTTTCACTTTCTCACTTTCAGGTACTCACAGTCTGAAAAAATTAATAGAAAGTTCCAGAAATAAACCATTCATAAATTTTAAAATTATATATCATTCTAAGTAGAGTAATGAAAGCTCATGCCACTTGCTCAATCCCACTCAGAATGAGAATCATCCCTTTATCCCTCCTATCCCTGCTGTATATGCTACCTTCCCATTATTCACTTATTGGCCATCTCAGTTATCAGATCAGTTATAAGAGAGAGACAGATTTAGAAAGCATATTCACATAACTTTTATTACAGCATATTTTTATAATTGTTCTATTTTATTATTGTTATTGTTTTATCTCTTATTGTGTCTCATTTATAAATTAAATTTTATCATAGATATGTATATATAGGAAAAAACATAGCATGCATATAAGTATAGGGTTTGGTACTATCCACAGTTTCAGGTATCCACTGGAGGTCTTAGAAGGCATTGCCCACGGATAAGGGGGAACTAGTATAACTGCAGTGTGACCAAAGACTGAGATGCTTCATCTTGTTCATCAAAGGACATCCAGGCCCTAATTTTCATTGACAGCAAAGCAGGAAGCTAAGAAGAGGCATGAATAGAAAGCATCACATTGATTCTATCATAAGACTATAAGCAAACCAGCACTACAATCCTTTTCATATAACGCCTTCTTTGTGATAGTCTCTTTTTCCTAAGTATATGGGATTAAATGATGAGTTCATAAAACTACAAGCAAAAGAATAAAAGCAAAAATAATGCCTTTTGAGTTTCATTTAAAGAGTCTCCTTTTCTAGGGTCCAGAAAACCATTGGGTTAGCAAGTCACCTATTGTACAAATATTAATGTAAATATAAAAAGTTATACATAATTCTCAGATAACTATGTCAATGTCCATTCTTTCCAAAGGAAATATTTTAGCATACTGCAAAGCAGTCATGAGATAACAAACAGGGGCAGTCTAACAGGAATATGGGGTCTGCTTCTCTGACAGCTTTGCTTGGACATTGGTCAATTCTACCACAAGGCCAAAAAAGTAGCAACTTATATAGCATCTGTCTATTCCTGGATATGGCTTTCTTAATATTTCTCTCATTTTGGAAGCTATAATGTTCATTAAAGGCAATTCAAAAGGCAGAGAAGAAAAATTCAACTAGAGCCCGAATTAGTCCACTATAAACGTTATTAATATTTTTGGTGTATTTCTTTCCCATTTTTTAAAATTCTAAGCTAAGAGTTATATTTTTACATATTTTTTATTCTACATAAATAAAAGTTATCCTGCTTCTGCCTCTAACATAGCATAAGCATATTTCATATTAACCCAAGCTCTTCAAAAATGAAAATTTTAACAAATGCATAAAATTCCAACAAGTTCTACTTTTCTTAACTATCCTGCTATTCTTACTCCCTAATATACATAGTGGCTGCTGAAAATTCAAAGCAATGCACAGAGAGACAGCATAGCATAATGGTTAAATATGTAGATACTAGTGCCAAATTTCAGGGTTCAATTCCCACCATCTCCATTTAGTAGTGTATGTTTTATTCTTTCTGCCCTTCAGTTTCATCCATTTTTAAAAATAGAATGAAAAGGAGGAGGCTTATATAGTACCTACCTCATAGGACCATGATGGCGAACCTATGACAGGCGTGTCAGCACTGACACGCGTAGCCATTTTCGATGACACGCGCCACATACCAGAGAAGTACGGGCCCGCATGCTGAGAAGGACGTTTCATCCTTGGCTCCTGCACGGCCAAGTGCAATAGCCGAAGATAAAACATTTGCTGTAGTGTAGACACTTTATGCTGGAGGTCTGTAGGTCAAAACAACAGAACTCCAGCACAGAGCGTCTAGTTCTGGGATGTCCGGATAGGCCGTTTTTCTCGAAGTGACACACTACCCAAGTAATGCTCATTTTTTTGGCGAATTTTGACTCACCATGCTCAAAAGGTTGCCCATCACTGTCATAGGATCTTGTGAGGATCATGTGAAGGGTTAAGAACAATAGCACAATTGAGTAACCACTCAGTATCAGCTGTTATACTAATTTGATAATATTCTCTCCTGCCTCCTTCTGCAAAGAGATTTTACTTATTCAGGAATACTTCTTTTAAAGTAAATTTTCAGAAGTGTAATTACTGAGCCAATGATTATAAAAAGTTTAAAGTTCTAAAAGAATTGACAAATTGCTTTTTAAAAAAGATTATGCAACTAATTTGTACTACAATAAAAAATATGAGACTATCTTAACAAACTTAAGGCATTTACTCTTATTTCATTTTTGCTAACTCCATAAGGTAAAAATTATATTTTGGTTGTGGTTTAAATTACATTTCCTTGACTACTAATAAGGCAGAGCATTTTACCATACTGCTGACTACTTATATTTATTCTTTTATGGATTGCTGGCTATATTGTTTTCAAGGATTTTTCAAGGACATGGAATATATTTTATCTCTAAGATCCACAAGCAATTCCTTGAAAAACTATCATGGCTCAAAAAAGAGTATTTGGGGAGCATCTGTGTATAAAATTAACACTAATTTAGAGTCCTACACATACACACTCTCTACTACCTCTCAGGATTCTCAATGTATAGACACAGAAGAATGACTTTGGGTAGTGACATGTTTTCAAATATTTGGCCATACAGAGTGAAAGTCAATTCTGTGACTTTAATCACCGTGCAATTGTGATTTTGCAAAGATTATCAACTCTTACTTACTCATTCTCACAATATTTTGGCACAGATTGCTAATTATCTCTCAATATCCATTTTTACCTTCTTTATTATCATAACCCTGGATAGCATGCCAATCATTTTGCCCATTTCCAAATATTGTTTATAGCTAAATTTGTCCAGGTAATTAAGTTCTGGCCATTGAAATGTAAACAGAAGTTCGGTGGGAATTCCTAGCGGACCTAAAAGGGAAGAAGCAAGCATCCTATATTCTATTCTCTCATGCCTCCTGCCTCCAGCTTGGAATGGGAACATAATGGCTAAAGCACCTAAAGCCATCTTCAATGGTGAGAAAGCCAGCATGGCAGAAAAATAAAAAAGAAGTCTGATGGCCCTGGTCCGGTTGGCTCAATGGTAGACGGTCAACCAGGCGTGTGGCAGTCCTAGGTTCGATCCTCGGGCAGGACACACAAAAGTGTCCATCTGCTTCTCCATCTTTTCCCCTTTCCTTTCTCTATCTCTCTCTTTCCCTCCCGCCAAGGAGGGGAAGAGAGGCTCCATTGGAGCAAAGTTTGCCTGGGCACTGAGGATGGCTCCTCCTCAGGTGCTAGAATGGCTTCAATTGCAGCAGAGCAACGCCCCAGATGGGCCAAGCATCACCCCCTGGTGGGCATGCTGGGTGGATCCCAGTAGGGCACATGCAAGAATCTCTCTTTCTGCCTCCCAGCTTCTCGCTTTGGAAAAATACAAAAAGAAAAAAAAAAGAAATTTGAGCCTCTGATAAAAAAGTGGCAGTGTCAAACCAGCTCCAGACTGCCAACTCTATAGCTTTCATTTACATGACAGAGAAATAACCTTCTGTGTTTTAACCATTGTAATTTTAAGGTTTTCTCCCATATACAGCCAAAACATAACCCAAACTGATACCAATGACCAAAAAGCACTTACATTTGATTTTGGATAGCATGATTCATCTTTCTAGCAGCATAACATACTTGGAAATGTGGACTCTTTAGGTTACTAAGAGCATTTTAATTCAGTGTCAATAGAAAGAAGGCTAAAAGTTAGTTGGTTAAAATAAAAACAATATTTTTAATGTCTTCATTAGGAAGAAAGAGGCAGCAATTAATTAAATTCATTTATTTGATTTATTAAGTCCACTGCATGTCTATCACTTTGCTTAGTGTTGGGAGTACCACTACAGAAGTGGGTTCTGAGCTCTGGATGGAGGGCATATACAGGTTGGGGAAATAAGACCAAACAGAGAAGAATTACAAAAGACTATTCATTTATGCAAAATGTTATTCATTGTGAAAATATTTAATAAACACTTAGGGTTTTAAACAGAAAACTGCCAAAATTAAATGCATTTATAATAGTTTTATTTAGACAATTAATTTTAACAGGGTGACATTGGTCAACTAGAGCACATAGATTTAGAGAAAACATCTCCAGATCACTTTAACATTCGATTAGGTTGTATACGCATCACTCAAAGTCAAAGCATCCTCCGTCACCCTTAATTTGCTTTTCTTTATGCCCCTACCCTTCCATCATCCCTTCCTTCTATTCCCTTCCCCTCCCTCTAGTAACCACTGCACTCTTATCTATGTCCATGAGTCTCAATTTTGTGTCCCACCTATGTATGAAATCATATAGTTCTTAGTTTTTTCTGATTTACTTATTTCACTCATTATAATATTATCAAGGTCCATCCACGTTGTCATAAATGATTCTATGTCATCATTTCTTATGGTTGAGTAGTATTCCATAGTATATATGTACCACATCTTCTTTATTCAGTCATCTATTGAAGGTTTTTTTGTTTGTTTCCATGTCTTGGCCACCATGAAAATGCTTTAATGAACATGGGCTGCATGTGTCTTTACGTACCAATGCTTTTGAGTTTTGGGCGTGTATACCCAATAGAGGGATTGCTGGATCATATGGTAGTTCTATTCTTAATTTTTTGAGGAACGACCATACTTTCTTCCATAATGGTTGTACTACTTCACATTCCCACCAACAGTAAATGAGGGCTCCTTTGTCTCCACAGGCTTTCCAACACTTATTAACTGTCTTGTCGATAATAGCTAATCTAACAGGTGTGAGGTGGTATCTCATTGTAGGTTTGATTTGCATCTCTTTAATAGCTAGTGAAGATGAGCATTTTTTCATATCTATTGGACATTTGTATTTCTTCTTGGGAGAAGTGTTTGTTCTGCCTCTTCCCATTTTCTTTGCCAAAGTGAGAAGCGGGGAGACAGATTGACTCCCACATGCACCCAACCGAGATTCAACCGGCATGCCCAATAGGGGTTGATACTCTGGGGTGTTGCTTCATTGCAACCAGAGTCATTCTAACACCTGAGGCAGAGGCCATGGAGCCATCCTCAGAGCCGAGACCATCTTTGCTCCCATGGAGCGTTGGCTGCAGGACGGGAAGAGAAAGGTAGAGAGAAAGGAGAGGGGGAAGGGTGGAGAAGCAGATGGGTGCTTCCCCAGTGTGCCCTGGCCAGGAATTCGTACCCGGAACTTCCACACGCAAGGCCAATGCTCTACCACTGAGCCAACTGGCCAATGTTCCCATTTTTTTTTATTGGATTGGTTGCTTGTTTGTTGTTGAGTTTTGTCAGTTCTTTATATATTTTAGATATTATCCCCTTATCTGAGCTGTTGTTTGAAAATATCATCTCCCGTTTAGTTGGCTGTCTGTTTTGTTGTCAGTTTCCTTTGCTGTGCAAAAGCTTCTTAATCTGATGTAGTTCCATTCATTTATCTTTACCTTCACTTCCCTTGCCTTTGAAGTCAAATTCATAAAATGTTCTCTATGGCCAAGGTTCATGAGTTTAGTATCTATGTTTTCTTCTATGTATTTTATTGTGTCAAGTATTATATTTAGGTCTTTGATCCATTTAGAATTAATTTTTGTACAAGGAGACAAACCGTAGTCAAGTTTTATTCTTTTACACATGGCTTTCCAGTCTTCCCAGCACCATTAATTGAAGAGGCTTTTTTTTCTCCATTGTGTATTCTTGGCTCCTTTATCAAAGATGATTTGATCATAGATATGTGGTTTTATTTCTGGGCTCTCTATTCTGTTCCATGGGTCTGAGTTGTTTATTTTGGCTCTCTCATGTTTGTTCATGTAAGCCTGTAATGATATGAATTTCCCTCTTATTACTGCTTTTACTGCATCCCAGAGATTCTGATATGTCATGTTGTCATTTTCGTTTGTCTGTATATATTTTTGATCTCTGCTTTTATTTCTTCTTTGACCCAGTCGTTTTTTAAAAGTATGTTTTCTAAATTCCACATATTTGTAGGGTTTTTTTACTTTCTTTTTGCACTAGGTAATAATAAGGATATATATCATATTCATTCTATTCCGTTATCTCACGAGTTCTTCTGCACTCCATTTTCCTTTGTTACTGCAGATCTTTATCCTCTCCCATTTTATGGTACTGTTGTCACAGATTATCCTTGTTTTTATTTTATCCTCCTTGGGGTTTTCACTTGTAATTTTATTTTGTTTTGTTCTTTGCATCTAGTTGAATAACCCCCTTGAGTATTTCCTACAGTGGGGGTTTTCTGGTGGTAAATTTCCTCAGCTTCTGTATGTCTGAAAAAGATTTTATTTCTCTTCATATTTGAAGAATAACATTGAAGGAATAGAGTAGTCTTGGCTGTTAATTCCTCTCTTTGAAAATCTGGGTCCACACTTCTCTGATTTGTAGCATTTCTACTGAGAAGTTTGATGATAACCTAATGTACCTTCCTTTATATGTTATGTTCTTCTTTCCTCTAGCTGCCCTAAGGATTCTTTCTTTATCATGGATGCATTGTTCACAATAGCGAAGATCTGGAAACAGTCCAAGTGTCCGTCAGAGGACAAGTGGATTAAAAAGCTTTGGTACATATATACTATGGAATACTACTCAGCCATAAGAAATGATGACATTGGATCATTTACAACAAAATGGATGGACCTTGATAACATTATATGGAGTGAAATAAGTAAAACAGAAAAAAACTGAGAACAGCATGATTTCATACATAGGTGGGACATAAAAGTAAGACTATGAGACATGGACAAGAGTGTGGTGGTTATGGGGTGGGGGGAGGGAGGAGAGGGTGGAATAGGGAGGCAGGGAGGGGCACAGGGAAAACCAGATAGAAGGTGACAGAAGACAATTTGACTTTGGGTGATGGGTATGCAACATAATTGAATGATAAGATAACCTGGAGATGTTTTCTTTGAACATATGTACCCTGATTTATTGGTGTCACCCCATTACAATTAATAAAAAAAATTTATTATGCTGCCTTGGAGAAAGTCTGTTTGGATTGATAAAACTCAGCATTCTATTTGTTTCTTGGATTAGAGAATCTAACTCTTTCCATAGACTTAGAAAGTTCTCATCAACTTCAAAAGGTTGTTAATTTTGAAAAAAAGAAGGTTGTTAATTCTGATTAAATTTTTTGAAAATATACAGATATGGTGGTGGCATTAGTAAGTATTTAATAAATAAAAATATTTCTTCCTAAGTTATGTGAAAGTGGAACAACATGATTTTTCTATAGCAATAGATCACATAAATCTTGAATAGCTTCAAGTCAGAAGGGGTGAAAGATATAATTAAAAGCTATAATGATCACTATCTGAAAGGAACTCTCTAAGTCGGTTCCTAAACTATAAGGTGATAGTAAGCTAATTTTAAAAGCTATAGAACTCCTCAGAACTATTATTCCCTATTCAGTTGTAAACCCCTTGAATGCCCAAACTGCTATCTGTCTTTTATCTCTTTGTTCTGCTATGAAGTAGCAAAGTGAATAAATGAAAATTCTACAGAGGTTTACTACATTAAGGTAGTGTATTATTTAATCATAGTAACTGATAAAGTTTGGAACACTTTGTATTCTAAACACTTCACATGTATCATGTGTCTCAATCATCATAAAGGTATAAAGTAAGTAATATTGTCTCCATTTTATAGAGGAGGAAAACAGAATTCAAATAAGTTAACTACATACTCAAAGATCACAAGGCCATTAAGTAGCAGAACCAGGATCTGAAGAAAAAACAGCATCTGATGGGGTGTACAGGGCTGCTGCCAGCCCATATGTTGCCTTTGTATAAATTAGAAAGAGTTGCCCCTTTAGGTGGATATAGATCTTTGCCATGTGCAGAGCTTGGCAAGACAGACACAAACTAGATTTTAGCCTCTACTTTTGTGTGACCATTCATAAAGTGAACCAGTTGCACAACTGTAAACAACAGCCTTGGTATAACAGACCAGCAAATTAACTGCTAACAATTAATCCAATCATTTAGAACTATACTGTCTAACATGGTTGCTAGTAGACATCTGCAGCTACTTAAATTTAATATAGAGTTGCTCAGTCTCATTGGTTCAATAGCTCCATGAGGCAAGCAGCTGCCATGTTATATAGTGCAGATATAATAGAACATTTCCATCATTGTAGAAAACTTGTTTGGACAGCACTGATTTATTAGAGTATACAGGCAGAAGGATTTAAGATATTAGAAATGAATATATATATATATATAATATATATATATAACTAGTCTATCCCTGTCACCTGCATTTACATCTTGCATTCCTAAGAGTATTATAAAACTACCTGCACAATTGATGAGGTGGTGGTGCATTGGATAGAGCATCGACCTGGGACATTGAGGACCCAGGTTTGAAACCCTGAGGTCACCAGCTCAATAGCAGGTTCATCTGGCTTGAGCAAAGGATCACCAGCTTGAGCATGGGGTCGCTGGCTTGAGCATGGGATCACAGAAATGACTCTATGGTCCCTGGTTGAGCCCAAGGTCGCTAGTCTGAGCAAGGTGTCACTGGCTCAGCTGGAGTCACCCCCCATCAAGTCACATATGGAAAGCAATCAATGAACAACTGAAGTGCAGCAAATAGGAGTTGATGCTTCTCATCTCTCTCCCTTCCTGTCTGTCCCTATCTGTCTGTATCTCTCTCTCTCTCTGTCACACATACACACACACACACAAAACCTACCTGCATAGGTAGGATGAGGATTTTTAATAATATAACAAATTTATTTAATTAATTTTTAATGTACTGTGGATCCGAAGGAAGTGGGAAAATGGAGTAAGAGACATAAAAAAGTATGCATAATAGAGAAATGATCATTTATTTGTACAAACTCTAAAAAAACTGATTGATACAAAACTATTCATGGAAGAAAGATAGTTTTCTTATAAGTAATTATTGTTGTGGTATCAAAACTTTTTAACAACTTTATATTACTAGAAAGAATATGTCTTGTGAAGGCATCTTAGGCATACTCTTTAAAACACATTTTGGACATTTCCTTGGACTCTTAAAAAGAATATTAGACAGGAGAACTATGTTACATAAAAAGTTTCATTATGCCTGACCTGTAGTGGCGCAGTGGATAAAGCGTCGACCTGGGAACACTGAGGTCGCCAGTTCAAAACCCTGCACTGGTCTGGTCAAGGCACATATGGGAGTTGACGCTTCCAGCTCCTCCCCCCTTTCTCTCTCTCTCTCTCTCCTCTCTAAAATGAATAAAATAAAAAGAAATTTTAAAAAAAAGTTTCATTAACTTTGTGCTCCATAGTACCAGAAACATGTAGACAAGTTAGAGAAGCTCAATGAAGAGAAACAAAGCTGACTATAAGTAAAAAGATACTAACTTATGGGAAACTATTAATATATATGTATAGTAAACCAAGTAATTTTTAAAAAATCATAGTAACTAAATACAAATATATGGAGGATAGAAACTTCAGAGGAAATGTTTAGCACTGAGGTAAGGGTGTAGCTTAGACAAATCAAGTTACATAAATGAGGCCAAATTTAAGAGAACTTTAAGAAATAGATTTTATAAGCCAATATTTATTTCCCTTTTTTGTTTTTTTTAAATTTATTTTATTTTTATTTTATTCATTTTAGAGAGAAGACAGAGTGAGAGAGAGAGAGAGAGAGAGAGAGAAAGGGGGGAGGAGCTGGAAGCATCAACTCCCATATATGCCTTGACCGAACCAGTGCAGGGTTTTGAACTGGCAACCTCAGTGTTCCCAGGTCGACGCTTTATCCACTGCGCCACCACAGGTCAGGCCCAATATTTATTTTTAACTGTGAAAATAGCCTTTTCTTTGTTGAGAAGTGGCAAAAGCAGTGCACATTACTTATCACTAATTTTTTTAAAAAAAACAAAGTACTAAAAATGCTTTAGAGGGGTCTGGTACTGATAACCTAACATTCTATTTTCTTTTAATTTTCATTGTCATAATGCTATTATATTATCCCATCATCATTTTCTAGAAATGGTTTTTAGGACTTATTAGGATATCTCCAAAGAGATAAACCAACAGGTTTCCTTCTAGAAAGAAATAACATGTGTGCTGATGGAGTTCATTCAGAAAGGAATTCACACTTACTCCCACTATTTTCTCTCCAATATCCACCTCCTCATTGAAATTTTTGACATTTTATTTTTAAGTGCATATTTTAAGTGTATAAAGGGGAAAATGCTGTAGTAAAAAAGAATAAACTTGATAATAAGTAGGAAAAAATAATACATACAAAATGTTTTTCTTAAACATTTAAATCTGTACAGAAGTCCACATGATATCCTGGATACATTGTTTTTTAATGAAAGTGTTCCATATCTTGGAGTTTCCAAAGATATCAAATGATGTGCTAGTTGCTATAGAAACTATTCTCTTTTAATAAAACTCAGATTAAATAACTGCATAAAACAAATTCAAATTTGAAATGCAATTACTATCTCAAGCATATTTACATATTTGATTTTAAAATTACAGAAAATAAGATAAAATATCAAAAATACCTTTTATGTGTGCAAAACCAATGGCAGTTACAAATTTAATTGCAACTCTGCCCTTAAATAAAATAGTGTTTGGTGTAGTGAAATTCTATTTTATAACAAAAACTCAAACAACCTCTGTACCATTCTACTGCTACTTGAGTAGTGCTAATTTGCATGCAGTGAAGCATATCTAAATTAATCATATTGTATAAATGGTGTAAATTCAGGGTAGAGAGAAAATATTTCCTAAAGTTTTGTCTACATCAAATCAATATTAGGAAAATGGAGGCTCTGGCCAGTTGGCTCAGTGGTAGAGCATTGGCCTGGTGTGTAGATGTCCTGTATGATTCCCAGTCAGGGCACACAGGAGAAGCAACCATCTGCTTCTCCACCCCTCCCTTCCCCCTTTTCTTTCTTCCCCTCCCACAGCCATGGCTTCATTGGTTCAACGTGAGCGTTAAGGATGGCTCCGTGGAGCCTCAACCTCAGGAGCTAAAAATAGCTTGGTTGTGAGCATGGCCCCAGATGGAACTGCCAGGTGGATCCAGGTCGGGGTGCATTCAGGAGTCTGTCTCTCTATCTCCCCTCCTCTCACATGGAAAAGAATAAAAAACAAAAAATAAAGAAAATGTCCACAAATAACCACTGAAATTCCACAGCAGGTGACTTGATATAATGGGCAAGAACGGTTCTGCTTGTCTAGCACTTTCTCTTAGCCTGCACAGCCAAGGTCCAGACTACCTAGGGCTGCAAATTGCAGTCTGAACACTTGCCATAGTGGTATATCATGGCTTTGGAATCAAATGCCAAACTTTAAATTCTAGCTCTAATATTTATAAGGTATGGTATTTTGAGCAAGACTTAATCTCTCTAAACCTGTAAAACAAAGATAATACTTGCCTTATAGAATTGATGCAATAATTAATAAAATGTGTGTACAATGCCTAGCATGGTTTCTGCAAATATCTGGGGCTCACTGCCTGATAGCTTCTATTTTTATTACCATTACTGTTACAATTGTTATTACTATTGCTATTGCAAGTACAATAAAGCAAAACCATGATAATCTTTTTAACTTCTGTGTTTTTACTTTTTTCTTTTAATGGATTTGTGCAGTCTTTTTTATGGGTGTATTAAATGGCAGGGAGAGGGGTGCCAGTTGTGACTGTTTAGTAGAACTGGCTGTAATCTGGCTGCAGAGGTGACCTGTTTGGTTTATCCAAATCCCCTGCTTTATTCACCAGCTCTTCTGACAGATACATAAGAGGAGGCAGACTTCATTCTGGAAGAGCTCCACAAAACAGAGGCTAACAAACACCTAGATTTTCTCACTATTTAATTAGATTTTTAAGTTTGAATTCAAGAATTTTTCTTCATTCCCTTTCCTCACACAAGCCTTCCAAGACCGTATATATTCTTTCCATATAGAAAGAGTGCTTATGCATAGCACTCTTCTCCACGTATTTTGTATTGTGATAGATTTGATTGCATTATTGCCCCTGATTAATGGCCATCTATTGCATAGGAACCTCCTTTTCTACAGAGGTATTCTCCAAGAATTTGCTATCTTCTCATTCTAACCTGGACTGATTCATGTCATAGGCCTGCTGTTTAGCTATTGACTTCTGATTTCTTTCAATCTTCTGGGATTGAATCCACTTTTCTCTTTCTTCACATTCTCCTTAATTTTGCTGGTATATAACAGTAAGTAATTTGATGAGATAGAAAACCTCAGAGATACGAATTCTGACTTACTGCATCTCTGAACACGACCTTGTCCTATCCTAACATTAAGTGGAAGTTTGGCTAGACATTGAATTACAGGTTGAAAATATTTTCAAAACTTCAAAGGCACTAGTTCACTACTTTCTGGTCAAAGATGTATAAAGAGAATTTCATTTTAGTATTGTTTACAGTAGGCAAAACTAGAAAACCAAAATGCCCATCAATAGGAGAAAATTAAACAAATTATAGTGTATCCATACTGTATTCAGTCATAAAACATGATAATAACATAAAATATAGAAAGACATTCACAATAAACGGCTGTGTTTTCTTAAAACTAGTTATAAAGTAGCATACATACCTCATTTTAGTTGTCATAAATTTAAAAAGTTTATTGTTTTTACACATACAAACATACACACAGACACTATATGTACTTCTTATACACAATAAAAGCATATACATCAAAATATTAAGAGTGGTTATATTGAAGAAAATGTATTTATAGGTTGTTTTCTTTCATATTTTGCATTATATAAATTTTTAGCAAAATGTATGTGACAAATCCTGTATGATTTGTCTTTCTGTCTTTAGCTTATTTCACTTAGCATAATGTCCTCAAGGTTCATCCGTGGCATGTGACAAGATTTCCTTTTTTAGATTGAATAATATTCTATTGTATGTATGCATCACATTTTGTTTATCCATTCATCTGCTGAAGGACATCTGGGTTGATTTCACTTCTTGGTTATTGTGAATAACGCTGCTATGAGGATGAATATAAAAATATTGCAAGACCCTGTTTTCAATTCTTTTGAAAGTATAAATAGAAGCTTTATAAATTGTTCTTTTAACTATCCTACCAGATAAAGAGATGTTCTCCATATCCTCTGTACAACATTCTGTCCGATTCATTACACATTCACTGCTCAAGGCTAAGAGGCTGTTCTCTCAAGTGTGCCATGCACTTCTCCTATCAGTCAAGTAATATAGTTTATAAGAATTCAGCTTTCTCCAATACCAAAACTATTTTTTTACAGTGACAGAGAGAGGGATAGATAGGGACAGACAGACAAGAATGGAGAGAAATGAGAAGCATCAATCATCAGTTTTTCATTGCCACACCTTAGTTGTTCATTGATTGCTTTCTTATATGTGCCTTGACCGTTGGCCATCAGCAGACCGAGTAACCCCTTTGTCGAGCCAGTAAGCGTGGGTTCAAGCTGGTGAGCTTTTTGCTTAAGCCAGATGAGCCCACGCTCAAGTTGGTGATCTTGAGGTCTCGAACCTGGGTCCTCCGCATCCCAGTCTGATGCCCTATCCACTGCGCCACTGCATGGTCAGGCTCCAGTATCAAAATTATTTACATCAGTTGTACTTGTTATTATAACTACTTTAATTAAATATTACATAAACTATTGAATTATAAATGTGAAAGCAGAATGTTTATATAAAAACAGAGTTAAATGCTTGTGGAAAATTTAAGAACATGAAGACAGGTAGCTAAAAACTACTATTGGAGTAAGTACAAAATTGACAACTGTAAAAAGACATTTAAAATGATAAAAATCCAGAAGGCTTCTTTACACAGTTTGCTTTACAAGTGTCTTTAAATTCTTGCTCAACCTTGAAGAAAGCAAAGTTGGAAAATGTATACAACACATTATGTGAATATATATTCACATTTTAGAGTATGTATGTATCACTTTTATAATTGACTGCTTTAAGTGACTTTTCCAATTAACTAATTATTGATTCAGATATACCAAATAAGAGGGATATTATCTCTACTTCTATTTTAAATATTTGATTTGTATTTTATATATAATATCATAATATAAATATACTCAAGACTGCCTGAGTTCAAATCACAGTTCCACTAATGACCAGCTAGATAATAATGTATTTAATATCTCTATGTCTCAGTTTCTTCATAAAGATAATAATGGTGTTAACTACACAGGGTTGTACCATGCAGATAAATGTGTACTGTTATAATTAGGTAAGATTCTAGACCAGTTTCCTAATCCATCCTATGAACATTTTAATGCCATAATTATAAGTAAATACAGGAAATTAATTCTACTCCTTGCCTCATTCATTAATTTTGTAATCTTTGGCAGGAATATTTCCTTTTTATGCTTTTCTTAAATTTCCCCTTTTATAATTGAAAATCATTTCATCAATTTGGTTTCAAACATGGAGCTCACTGGATTTGGCATGGGGTGTAGAGTCCAGCTCTTGATATCAAAAGGTACTAATTAAATGCTTAAGTTTACTGCTGCAGTGAAAATACTATTTTGTAACTATTCAGATATTCTTTAATATTATAATTTTTAAAAAAATATATAAAAATAATGAATGATAAGATATTCAAGATTAAGTAGTATTGCAAAACTACATTAAACTTAGTAAAATAAGAATTTACTAATACTTTAAACACCTATTTTGATAATGGATTTACATTTTTTTTCATAGTTATAGAAATTCACAAAGAAAATAATTTAAAATGTTGTAGTATAACCATGAATCAGTTATGGAACTTGGTTTTGTAGTATGCATGTCACCATTACTCCCATCCCTTGAACCACAGGAGTTATTCTAAACAAAATAAACAGTAGATGAAATTCAAATACTTCTGAGATCACAAAAATTGTACTTCTGAATAGGTTCCTTGATGGTGCTTTTACATTGACATGCAAGTAGATATCAAATTTTGAATGAACAATATTACGAGTCTCAAAAAAATCATTTTTCAAAAGACTTGATGAGAACATAAGTCTCACTGCAAATAAATTACTAGGAATACATCAACAACAAAACCCCAATGATTTTCAAGTTCTACTGAAACTTGAAAATCATATATAAACAATCAAAGGATTAGGGGAAAAATTCCTACATCAGTCAACATTTATTTCGTATAAAAGAATACATATAAGAAGGAAATACTACTTAATAAATGAAGTAAAAGTCACATTCTATACTTCAAGGGATTTGTCAACTATTATAAACTCATGCCTGTCATTAATGAGGGAACTTTATTTGTAATAATGCATAAAATGTTTTGGGTGCTCGAAAGATTAAACGACAGTTGTTTTATTTCTTGCCCATACTCTATCAAAGAACAGAATAAGAACACTACAAATTTTAAAGCTAAAGAGAAACTGGTGATCATCCAAATAATTTATTAATTACAGATGAGTAATCTATACACCACAGATATGAAATAACTTGACCAAGTTAATAACATTAATTTATCTTATTAAACCTGGTGTGTCAAATACTGGTATTTATAATAGCTCCCTCCTGAAAACTTCACTGAAAGGATAGGAAGGAAAAAAATTGAGAATTATAAATCCTAAGGGGGTTGGGGAATAGGAGGCGATGGCAACAAAATATTGGAAGCTGTAAAGTTAACAGACAAATGGCAACTAAAAAGAACAAAGAAAGCTCAACGATATGGTGGCAGTAGGGCAAAGTCCATAAGCAGACTGATTCTCACTATAAATATGCATTAAGACATTTGCGAGGACATACTATACAACCCCCAAACCTCCGTAGTTTGGCATAACAATACTTCATTCTTATTCAGATGGGCAACTCTTTAGGAAAGCTATCCTCCACAGGCTAGTCATTTTACCACTTGCTTCACATGACCACCATGGTAGGGGTGAGTCTCACACCAGCAATTCAATGCTACTGCTCAGGAGATTTTCCAAGATGGCAACAAAGTAGGTGGATGTTTTAACTACAGCCTCCCAGGACCAAAGTGGATTACAACTTAATTTAAGAACTATCATCTTGAAACACTAATTTTGGACTAAAAGAAGAGAAGTTTATAACCAAGAATCAAAGAAATCACACCAAGATGCATAGGAAGGGCAGAGGACATAAAGGGCTGCCCCTTTCCCAAGAGCAGGGCAGAGGGTCAAGAGGGACTCTCTCTGCTCACTGCAGGGAGGTTCTCCCTTAGAGCTGAGCTTTCTAAGCCCCAGGACTGGTGTCCCAGTCTAGAACCCCAGATTCTAGAAGAGGTGCTCACACAGCATCTGGTAGTGAAAAGAGTCAAGGTTTCTGTCTGCAAGAAAGAAACTGAGCTCTTGGAGATGTAGGCTCCATCTTAAAGGGCCAGCACCGAAAATCTTGTTCACAGCCACTAATCTGGGCCTCCAGCAGGGGAGAGCTGAGAGGACTAAAATTGCATGAGGAGAGTTAGAAGTTGGTGGTCTGGGGAGAGACATTGTGCAGAACAGCCACCAGAACACCTGTGTTGAGTCCTTCTCCAATATTACAGTCACCATATTTCTTGGGTGGAGCAGACATTTAAAGTGTAGGTCCTGCAAGCCTATTGTTGGGTCTGATTGAGGGGCTTAGCCACTTTCTGGGGAGAGACACAGTCAGCCCCTGGGGAGGACTCTCTCAGTCTTCTCCTTGAGACCAGGTGATCACCAGCTGGAAGAACTTCTGCAGAGGGGGCTGTTGGCCCCAACCAATCTAAACCTGCTGCTTACCTCGCTAGGGAGAAATAGAATTGGAGTATCCAGCAGTGTCTGAGGGATTAGACTCTAGAGTAGGGGCCACTTTCCCATACTGAGCTCCTGACAAAGCGACCCCTGAAGTAGGGGGTCCCACTAATGTATTCCCAACCTCAGCTTCCCTAACCCACCAAGCATGCAATGTATAGAGGGGTTGGTTGGATGAGGGCAGTCTGAGTCCACACTACAGTCTTTCTACAGAAAACTCTGTGGGAAGACCAGGCAGCTTTAAGAGGAGGAGGAGCAGCTGAAAAGTGGAGACAAATCTTACTGAGCTTAGGGCTTTTATGGAGCTTCTGTCATCTCTAAGCAGGAGAAAGTTGGTCCTTATACACAGGTTGATCCCTCCCACACTACCCAGGTATAGAAAATGCTGACACAAACAGAGAACAGAGCAGTAGCTCCAGACAGGTAGCCCACAACAGGTTACAAATAACAGTTGACACCAACTCAAGAAGAGCCAGAACCAACACAACCAGTAGTGGGTGGCAGACAGCACCAATGCAAGACTCAGCTCACAACACAAGCACATGCCCAAAGGAGGAGTTCAGCAGGCACCAGATACTGCTGAGAATAAAAACATCCAAAAGGACAGACACCATACAGTGTCTAATACATATGATCGAGGTTGATCCTTAGAGCCAGCCAGCCTGAAGGAATAACAGGACCCATGAAAGGACAAACTGCATTGAATACTCACATACAACAGGAGGGTAAATATCACCCTCAAAAAGCATTCCTAGAGCAAGGGACTCAGATGGCTTGGAGGCCAGTATTACTGAGCCCATCTTTCTCATAAAGACACCACAACAAATTTCAAAGTCAGAACAGAGATTCCTAATATACAGACAAAATGAGCAAAGAAACATGACCCAAATGAATCAACACGAGAAATCTCCAGAAAAAAGAACCAAGTGAAATGTAAATAACCAAACTACAAGACACACAGTTTAAAATAATGATTATTATATAGCTCAAGGATCTTAGAGCAACAATAGATGGTCACAATGAGAAGTTAAACGAAGAGATAACAAGCATCAAAAAGGACACTGAAATCATTAAAAAGAACCAGTAAGAAATTACAAATACAATAGCAGAAATGAAAACTGTACTAGAAAGAATCAACAGCATGCTGGATGAAGTGGAGGATTGAATCAGTGATTTAGAGGACAAGATAAATGTAAACACAGAAACAGAACAGCAAAGAGAAAGGAGGCTCAAAAAGACTGAGGAAACTCTAAAACACCTTTATGACAACATGAAGAGAAACAACATCTGCATCATAGGGGTTCCTGAAGGAGAAGAGAAAAAACAAGGGGTAGAGAACTTGTTTGAAGAAATCATAGCTGAAAATTTCCCTAAATTGATGAAGGAAAAAGTCACACAAGTTCAAGAAGCACAGAGAGTCCCATTAAAGAGGAATCCAAGGAGGCCTATACTAAGACACATCATGATTAGAAAGCCAAAGTTAAAGACAAAGAAAGAATACTAAAAGCTGCAAGAGAAAAGCAGTTAATTACCCACAGAGGATCCCCCATAAGGATGGCATCTGACTTCCCAAAAGAAACACTTGAGGCCAGAAAGGATTGGCAAGAAATATTCAAAGTGATGCAAAACAAGAACCTACAACCAAGACTACTTTATCCAGCAAGGCTATCATTTAAAATTGAAGGAGGAATAAAAAGCTTCCCAGAAAAAAAAAAAGACTCAAGGAATTTATTACAATTAAACCAGTACTGCAGGAAAGGTTAAGGGGCCTGCTATAAAAAGAGCAATGGAAAAAAAGATGATTGTAGGTTTATTTAAAGAATAAAATGGCAATAAGTAAGTACCTATCAATAATAACCTTAAATATAAATGGATTAAATGCTCCAGTCAAAAGACATAGAGTAGATGCACGGATAAGAAAACAGGACCTGTATATATGTTATCTACAAGAGACCCACCTCAGAATAAAAGATACACATAGAATGAAAGTGAAGGGGTGGAAAAAAGTATTTCATGCAAATGGAAATGGAAAAAAACCTGTATCTGACAATATAGCCTTTAAAACAAAGGCTATAGTAAGGGGCAAAGACGGTCATTACATAACAATAAAGGGAGCAAGCAATCCAACAGGAATATATAAGCATTGTAAATACGTATGCACCTAATATAGGGGCACCTAAATATATACAGCAGATTTTGATAGATATAAAGGATGAGATTGATAGCAATACTATAATAGTAGGCAATTTAAATACCCCACTAACATCAATGGATAGATCCTCCAGACAGAAAATTAACAAAGAAACAGTGGCCTTGAATGACACACTAGATCAACTGCATTTAATTGATATCTTTAGAACTTTTCACCCCAAAGCAGCACAATATGCATTCTTTTCAAGTGCTTCTGGTACATTTTCTAAAATAGATCACGTTAAGACATAAAAACAAGTCTCAATAAATTTAAGAAGACTGAAATCATATCAAGCATCTTCTCTGATCACAATGGCATGAAGCTAGAAATCAACTACAATAGAAAAACTAAAAAACATTCAAACATTTGGAGGCTACATAGCATGTTATTAAATAACGAATGGATTAACAATGAGATAAAGGATGAAATAAAAAATATCCTTGATTTCCTTGAAAGAAAAGAATATGAACATAAAACAACCCAAAATCTATGGGAAACAGCAAAAGCAGTCCTGAGAGGGAAGTTCACAGCATTACAGGCATACCTTAAGAAGCAAGAAAAAGCTCAAATACACAACCTAACCTTGCACCTAAAAGAACTAGAAAAAGAACAACAGATATATCCCAGAGGAAGTAGAAGGAAGGAAATAATAAATATCAGATGATAAGAGCAAAAATAAATGACATAGAGGCAAAATAATAAATATAAAAGATCAATGAAACCAAGAGCTGGTTCTTTGAAAAGGTAAACAAGATTGATGAACCTTTAACCAAACTCCTCAGGAAAAAAAAGAGGGCCTAATCAGGCAGTGGCACAGTGGATAGAGCATCGGACTGGGATGCAGAGGACCCAGATTTGAAACCCCGAGGTGGCAGGCTTGAGTGCACACTCATCTGGCTTGAGTGTGGGCTCACCTGCTTGAGCGCGAGGTCACTGGCTTGAGCGTGAAATCACAAACATGACCCCATAGTCGCTGGCTTGAGCCCAAATATTGCTGGCTTGATGTTTAAGGTCACTGGTTGAGTCCCAGGTTGCTGGCTTGAGCAAGGGGTCACTAGCTCTGCTGTAGCTCCCTGGTCAAGGCACATAGGAGAAAGCAATAAATGAACAACTAAGGAGCCACAATGAAGAATTGATGCTTCTTATCTCTCTCCCTTCTTGTTTGTCTGTCTTTATCTGTCCCTCTCTCTGATTCTCTCTCTCTGTTTCTGTCAAAAAAAAATGAGAGAGGAACCAAATAAATAAAATTAGAAATGAAAGTGGAGAAGTAACAACTGACAGCACAGAAATACAAAGGATTGTAAAAAATACTATGAAAGTCTATATGTCAAAGAATTGAACAACCTAAGTGAAACGGATAAATTACTAGAAACATACAATCTTCCAAAACTCAATCTGTAAGAATCAAAACCCTAAACAGACGAATTACAACAAATAAAATTGAAAGTTATCAAAAAACTCTCAGCAAACAAAAGTCCTGGACCAGATGGCTTCACAAGCTAACTTTACCAAACATTCAAAGATGTAACACCTATCCTTCTCAAGTTATTCAAAATATTCAAGAGGAGGGAAGACTTCCAAACTCATTTTATCAAGTAAGCATCACTCCAAAACTAGGAAAAGACACTACAAAGAAAGAAAACTATAGACCAATATCCCTAATTAGCACAGATGCTAAAATTCTCAACAAAATATTAGCAAACCAGAACCAGCAATACATTGATAACATTATGCTGAGTGAAATAAGTAAATCAGAAAAAACTAAGAACTATATGATTCCATGAATAGCGGGGACATAAAAATGAGACTCAGAGACACGGACAAAAGTGTGGTGGTTACCGGCGGAGGTGAGAGGGGGAGGGAAGTAGAAGAGGGAGGAGGTAGGGGGAAGGGAGAAGCACAAAGAAAACCAGATAGAAGGTGACAGAAAACAATTTGACTTTGGGTGATGGGTATGCAGCATAATCAAATGTCAAAATAACTTGGAGATGTTTTCTCTGAACCTATGTACCCTGATTTATCAATGTCACCCCATTTAAATTAATAACAAAAAAAAGAAAAGATCATCATACATCATGATCAAGTGGAATATTCTGGGGAGTCAAGGCTGGTACAATATTCACAAATCAATAAATGTGATGCATTACATAAACAAAATAAAGGATAAAAACCACATTATTATATCAATAGATGCAGAAGAAACATTTGATAAAATCCAGCACCCATTTATGATCAAAACTCTGAGCAAACTGAGAATACAGGAGACATACCTCAACATAATAAAGGCCATCTATGATAAACCAACAGCAAACATCATACTCAATGGACAAATTTTAAAAGCAATCCCCGTAAGATCAGGAACAAGCCTCTTTCACTACTCTTCTTCAACATAGTTCTGGAAGTCCTAGCCACAACAATCAGACAAGAGTAAGAAATAAAAGGCATCCAAATTGGAGAAGAAGAGGTAAAACTATCATTATTTGCTGATGACATGATACTGTACATAAAAAACCCTAAAGTCTCAGTCATAAACTACTTGACCTATTAAATAAATTTGGCAAGGTAAAAGGATATAAAGTTAATATTCAGAAATCAGTGGCATTTTTATACATCAAGAGTAAACTGTCAGAAAGAGAAATTAAGAAAACAATCCCCTTCACTACTGCAATAAAAAAATAATAATAAAGTACCTAGGAATAAATTTAAGGAGATTAAAGACTTATAATTGGAAAATGATGATACATTAAAAAAAGAAATCAAGGAAGATATAAACAAGTGGAAGTATATTCTGTGTTCATAGACAGAAATATAAACATCATTAAAATGTCTATATTAACCAAAGCAATCCATAGATTCAATGCAATTCTTATTAAAACAACAAAGGCATACTTTACAGATCTAGAACAAATATTCCAAAAATTAATACAGAACCAAAAAAGAACCGGAATAGCCTCAGCAATCTTGAAAAAGAAGAATAAAGTGGGTGGTATCACACTTCCTGACATCAAGTTATATTACAAGGCCACTGTAATCAAAACAGATTGGTATTAGCATAAGAACAGGTATACAGATCAATGAAACAGAACAGAGAAACCAGAAATAAACACATGCCTTTATGGTCAATTGATATTTGACTAATGAGGGAACAGTATACAATGGAGGAAAGATAATCTCTTTAATAAATGGTGTCGGGAAAATTGGACAGGCATATGCAAAAGAATAAAACTACTATAGATCACCAACTCACACCATTCACATAAACAAACTCAAAACGAAAAAAAAAGACTTCACAAAACCATAAAAATCTTAGAAGAAAACATAGGCAGCAAACTCTCCGATATCTCTTGTATCAATATTTTTGCCAATATAGCTCCATGGGCAAGTGAAATAAAGGACAAAATAAAGAAATGGAACTACATCAAACTAAAAAGCTTTTGCACAGCAAAAGACACCATTAACAAAAAAACGACAACCCACACAACAGGAGAACATATTCGCTGATAAATCTGATAAGGGATTAATAACCAAAATTTATTTTAGAAAACTTCTAAAACTCAACGCCAGAATGGTAAATCCAATTAAGAAATGGGCAAAGGAATTGAATAAACCAGGGGTTGGGAACCGTTTGGGCTGAGAGAGCCATGAACGTCACATATTTTAAAATGTAATTCCATGAGAGTCATACAATATGTTTAACACTAAATAAATAAAAGTAAATGTGTGCATTTCATGTAAGACCAACACTTTTAAAGTACAATAAGTCTCTAAATTCTATTTAATAACATTGTTATGCTGTAGCTAAACAATGATGAATAAAATAATTCTTACCATTAATGCAACTTCTGGTGCTGCATGGTTTTGCTGATGGCTTTGTAGTCTGGTTGATACGTGGTGAGGTTAAGCTTCATGCAGGTGTTGAGACTTCCATCCGTTAAACATGATCGTAGGTTGGTCTTAACGTTTTTTATATGTGAGAAAGACTGCTCACATGCATACGTAGAGTCAAACACTCAGTACAGCAATATTCACACGCTGCAGTGTGTGGTATGTGATGGAAAACACATTCCAAGTTTTGACAATCAGCTGGTCCGCGGGGAGAAGTTTTCTCATTTTTCCCCACTTGTGTTTGCTAGCCAACTCTGCTTGCTGTCATGCAAGTCTCTCCAAATCTTCATTCAGTGACTTGAACTTATTCACCCACATGTCTGAAGCCTTCAGGTCAGCAACTTGTAGCTCCAAATCTCTGACGGAGACAGCAGGGATGTAACTCAGGTCAGCGCTGTTCACTGCACACTCGTGTGAATGGGTAATGAACTTAAAAAAATGAATGCGCTCATGAAAGTCTCCAAAGCGTGCTTTGAATGACTGCTGGAGATTAGATATGAAGCTCGCTAGCTGCTGGAGATCAAGATGTTGAGCAGGGTCAATTGCTGGGTATGCATCTTTAAACTCTCCCAGTTTTTCAAAGTGTAGTAAACGACCTGTTTCAATGTCAGCACTGAAGAGTTCCAGCTTGTTTTCAACTGCAAACACTGCTTGTTGAAGGGATAAGACTGTATTTCCAACGCTTGTCTTGCATTTTCACATTGAGCTGGTTCAGATGTTCAGTCATGTCCACGAGATAGAACTTCCGGAGCCACTCAGTGTTAGCTAACTCAGGATGTTCGACGTTTTTCACCTCAAGAAAAGTTCAGATTTTGCTCAGACAAGCTGCGAAACGGCTGAGCACCTTCCCTCTTGACAACCAACACACATTGTTGTGCAGAAGTAGAGCAGGATAATTATTCCCAACTTCATCCATCAGTGTTTTAAACTGGCAAATCATTTAAAGCTCGGGCAACAATAAAGTTGAACACACGAATGAGCAGTGACATCACCTCACCAAGCTGCCTGCCACACATCTGAGCACAAAGCACCTCCTGATGTAGGATGCAGTGAAAACTTAGGATGGGTCTCTTTACATGTTCACGAAGAAGCGCTATGAATCCCCTTTTTTCCCCACCATGCACAGAGCACCATCAGTACACACCAAAATAAGTTTATCCATCGGTAGATTTTTTTCTTTAGCAAACTCAGTGAAAGACTGGAATAAATCCTCCCCTCTTGTCTCTTTCATAGGCAAAACAGCAAGACTTTTCCTCACGTAGTGTATCACCTACAGCATACCTTGCAATCACGCTGAACTGGGAATAAATGGCTGACATCTGTTGACTCCTCCAAAGCGAGAGAAAAGAATGGTGCTGCATTTATGTCCTTCACTTGTGTTGCCTCAATTTAATTTGCCATCATGATGGTACGATTGTGAACAGTTCTTGCCAACAGAGGCATGTCTTTTATTCCTTTGATTATCTTGTCTTTATCCGAAAAGTCATCAAAAAGTTCATTGGCAACATCAAGCATGAATGTTTTGGCATACTCCCCATCTGTGAATGGCTTTCCGTTTCTCACAATTGCTAAAGCACCAGCAAAGCTAGCCAAATTCCAGTCACCTTGTTGGGTCCAAACACAGAGTTGCTGCTGACTAGCTTGCACTCTGTACAGTAGCTCTTGACATACCTTCTTCCTGCTGTCCCCCACTGGATATTTCGATGCAAAAGTAGTATGGCGTGTGTCAAAGTGCCACTTTATATTTGACCGTTTCATCGATGCAATTTTATCATTGCATATTAGACACACTGCAGATCCTGCTCTCTCCACAAAGGCGAATTCCTCTGTTCATTCCTGCTGAAAAGTACAATATTCCTCATCTTTTTTTCTCTTAGCCATCTTCTTCGTCAAAAGGGTTTCTGCAATTAGCTAGCTGACTACTTGATTAGAAGGAGGGAAGTTTACTTCCTGACCTCACAACGACCCGTGTACGTTACGCATTATCCATTAAAAATTTGGTGTTCTCCCAGAGGACAGCTGTAATTGGCTCCAGCCACCCACAACCATGAACATGAGCAGTAGAAAATGAATGGATTGTAATACATGAGAATGTTTTATATTTTTAATGTTATTTTTTTTATTAAAGATTTGTCTGCGAGCCAGATGCAGCCATCAAAAGATCCACATCTGGCTCGTGAGCCACAGGTTCCCGATCCCTGGAATAGACACTTCTCCAAATAGGATATATAAATGGCCAATAGACATATGAAAATATGTTCAAAGTCACTAATCATCAGAGAAATGCAAATTAAAGCCAAAATGAGATGTGAGGTGTGAGGTGAGGAACAGATGTGAGGTGGTATCTCATTAACAAATCAACACACAAGTGTTAGCAATGGTGTGGAAAGAAAGGGAACCCTCCTGTACTGCTAATGGGAATGCAGACTTGTATAGCCACTGTGGAAAACAGTACCGCATTTCCTCAAAAAATTAAAAATACAATAGACCTGCCTTTTGACCCAGCTATCCCACTTTTAGGAATACGTCCTAAAAATCTCAAAACACTAATTCAAAAGTAAATATGCACCCCAACCTGACCTGTGGTGGTGCAGTGGATAAAAAGGGTTGACCTGGAACACTGAGGTCGCCATTTTGAAACTCTGGGCTTGCTAGGTCATGGCATATATGGGAGTTGATGCTTTCTCCTCCTCCTCTTTCTCTTCCTTCTTCTTTTTCTTCTTCTTCTTCTTCTTCTTCTTGTCTCTCTCTCTCTCTCTCTCTCTCTCTCTCTCTCTCTCTCTCTCTCTCTCTCTAAAAATGAATAAAGTTTTTGGCCTGACCTATGGTGGTGCAGTGGATAAAGCATTGACCTGGAATGCTGAGGTCACCAGTTTGAAACCCTGGGTTTGCCTGGTCAAGGTACATATGGGAGTTGATGCCTCCTGCTCCTTCCTCCTTCTCTCTCTCTCTCTCTCTCTCTCTCATCTCTCTCTAAAAATTAAAAAATAATATCTAAAAATATAAAAAAGATATGGTTCCGATGTTTATTGCAGCATAGTTTACAATAGCCAAAATCTGGAGACAGCCCAAGTGTCCATCAGTGGGCAAGTGGATAAAAATGCTGTGGTACATGTAGACAGTAGAATACTACACGACCATGAAAAAGAAGGAAGTCTTACCTTTTGCAATGGCATGGATGGACCTGGATATTATTATGCTAAATGCAATAAGCCAGGGAGACAAAGACAAATATTATATGATCTCACTTATATGTGGAATCTAATAAACACGATGAGCAAAGGAACAGAATAGAGGCAGAGGTGGTGTCACAGGGAGCAGAGGGAGAGCTTTCAGAGGGAAGGGGGATGCGAGGACAGGATCAGAGAAGATGAAGGGATTAGTGAAATTATATATACATAAAATATAGATACAGCCGGTCCCGCAGACCAGGCTGGGCCTCAGTCTAGGTGCCGCCGGGCAGTTCGCTGGAACTGCAGGAGAAGCGACAGCCGGCAGGCCTAGGAAGGGCAGAGAAAGGGGCAAAACCTGTCTAGGCGCAGGCCACTCAGCAGGACCGAGTGCCACGATCCGCAGAGGGAGCCAACTGCGTGGCAGTGTGCATTGATTTCCAGTGGGCGGCCCTCTGAGGGGTGGGCCAGCAGGGTGGCAAGATGACGATGGAGTAGGTGAATGTACCAACTTCCACCTTCAAGAACCAAAATGGATTACAACCTAATTTTAAGAACAATCATCTAGATAAAACAACCTTGCACTAAACTAAGAGGACTCTTTAAACAAGGAACACTGAAGAAGCCACATTGAGACTGGTAGAAAAAGCGAAAACGCGAAGAGGGCTGCCCAGCTCCTCGGAGCGAACGGCAGTCCAGAGAGACCCGCGTGGCGGGAGGAGAGTTTGGCGGAGAGGGAGGGACCTGGGTCCCAGGAACCAAGCCCCAGCCTACAGTCCCAGAGCCTAGATGAGGTGTTTGGAAAGTATTGAGCTGTGAAACAAGTGAGGACACTGTTTGTGAGAAAAAGACAGTTTTCTCAGACCCAAGATTCTTCTTAAAGGGACAGCGCAGAAAACCTCACTCACAACCACTCACCCAAGGCTCCGGGGAACGAAGACAGAGGAGAGGACCAGAGCAGCAGAAAGAGAGTGTAAACTGGAAGGCACAGGGAGAAACACTCTGAGGGACAGCCACCCTAACCCCTGGGCTAAGTCACTTCCCTAATCAAAAATGAATATTTCCCCTGGAACTAGCAATAGGAGCAAAGGGAGACAGGACACCAGCCAAACAAGCTTTCCCACAGCACTTAGAGCAGAGCTGCTTAGACGGAGGGAGCTTCCAGGACTACAGTATGGAGTATTAGGGTCTGAGCTGCAGTGCACCCACCCACACTGCAGAGGGCTTGCTGGACGGACGGTGGCGGTGGGACGCTGAAACGTGGTTCTGTCAGCAGGGGCGGATGCCCAGTGGTGTGAGCTTGGTCTAGCCCAGCAAAGGGTGGAGGGGACGGGCGAAAGCTGTCCAGCAGCTGCGGGCCCGCCTGCAGCCCCAACTGCGGGGGAAAACCGAGAGGCCAGGAACGGGCAGAGATCTGCTCTGTGAACCTGGGCCCTGCGCAAGCCAGCCCCGACTGCGGGGCGGAGCTAGAACCAGGGACAGGCAAAGGCTCGCAGCTGAATGCACACCAGCAGCCCCACCCTGCCGAAAGAAACCCAGATTGCCATCCTGCGTGCATAAGTTGGCTCTGACCATGGGGGCGAGGCTATAGCCCCAATGAGTGGAGGCTCGTGGCTGAGTGCATGCCAGCAGCCCCGCCGGGCCTGAGAAACCACAGTTTGCAGTCCTGTGTGCATGACTTGGCTCTGAACGCAGGTGGCAGGACTAGAGCCCCGGATGAGCGGAAGCTTGCAGCTGAGCACACGCCAGCCGCCCCGCCAGCCCGATAAACCGTGGTTTGCGATCCTGCGCAGGCGGCCCCTGGCCTCGGGGGCGGGGCTAAAACTCCAGAAGGGCAGAGGCTCATAGCTGAGTGCATGTCGGCAGCCCCGTCCAACCTAAGAAACTGTGGTGAGCAGACTCTGACCACAGGGGCTAAGCAGAAGCCCGGGAACAGGCTGGGTCCGCAGCTGAGCAAAGGAGCTCACCTCTACCCTTGGTGCTGAGGCTTCTGGCTTGAGTGCAGTGGGCAACCCAACCTGTGGGGTGAGGAGACGGCCCAGGCATGCTGAGGCTTGTAGAGCCAGGCAAAAGAACACATCTCCTCTCATGGAGGAGAGGCAGAAATCACAGCAACAGCCACAGTAGCCAGCGCTGGCAACGTCCATACCCAACCGCCCTAGGCAGCGGCAGAGGGGGTGGCGGGCCTGCAGACAGACCATATCTAGAGAACACAAAGGCAACAACCATTGAACTCCAGTGGCCACACCCTTCTTATACACAGACAAAATGGGCAGGCAGAGAAATGCAAACCAAATGAATCAAGAGAAATCCCCAAAGAAGGACCTGAATGAACCAGATATAACCAAATTAACAGATGCAGAATTTAAAATAATGATAGTTAGGATGTTCAAAGAGCTTAGAGCAACAATGGATAGTCATTACGAACACCTAAATAAAGAGATAACAAGTATATAAAAGGAAATTGAAATAATAAAAAAGAATCAGACAGAAATGACAAATACAGTATCAGAACTGAAGACCACAACGGAAGGAATTAAAAGCAGGATGGATGACGCTGAGGATCGAATAAGCGAGTTAGAGGACACAATAAACAAAGGCACAGTGGCAGAGCAGAAAAAAGAAAAGAGACTCAAAAAATGTGAGGAAACTCTAAGGGAGCTCGGTGACAACATAAAGAGAAATAACACCGCATCATAGGGGTTCCTGAAGAAGAGGAGAAAGAACAAAAAATAGAAACTTTGTTCAATCAAATCATAGCAGAAAACTTCCCTAAGTTAAGGCTGGAAAACATTTCACACGGTCAAAAAGCTCAGAGAGCTCCATTAAAGAGAAACCTAAAGAAACCTACACCAAGACACATCATAGTTAAAATACCAAAGCTAAGGGATAAAGAGAAAATTTTCAAAGCTGCTAGAGAAAAAAAGGCTATCACCTACAAAGGAGCCCCAATAAGGATGACATCGGACTTCTCAACAGAAACATTTGAGACCAGAAGGGAATGGCAAGATATATTCAAAGTAAGCAGAACAAGAACCTACAACCAAGACTATTCTATCCAGCAAGGCTAACGTTTAAAATTAAAGGAAAAATAAAGAGCTTCCCAGACAAAAAAAGCCTCAAGGAATTCATTAAAACCAAACCAATTCTGCAAGAGATGCTAAGGGGCCTGTTGTGAACAGTTCAAAGGGAGAAAAGAATATAGCAAAAGAAGAATACAGCTTTAAAGAATAAAATGGGAATAAACAACTACATACCAATAATAACCTTAAATGTAAATGGATTAAATGATCTAATCAAAAGACATAGAATAGCTGCATGGATAAAGAAACAGGAACCATACATATGCTGTCTACAAAAGACACACCTTAAAACAAAAGATGCACATAGTCTGAAGGTAAAAGGATGAAAAAAATATTTCATGCAAATGAAAATGAAAGAAAAGCCGGGGTAGAAATTCTTATATCTGACAAAATGGACTGTAAAACAAAGGCTGTAGTAAGAGATAAAGAAGGACACTACATAATGATAAAGGGAAGAATTCAACAGGATGATATAACTATTATAAATATCTATGCAACAAATATAGGAGCCCTGACATACATAAAGCAGACTTTGATGGATATAAAGGGCGAGATTAACAGCAATACTATAATACTAAGAGATTTCAATACCCCACTAACAACACTGGATAGATCCTCAAGAAAGAAAATTAATAAAGAAACAGCAGACTTAAAGGATACACTAGATCAACTTGATTTAATAGATATCTTCAGAACTTTTCACCCTAAAGCAGTAGAATATACATTCTTCTCAAGCGCTCATGGTACATTTTCTAGGATAGACCACATATTAGGACACAAAAATGGTTTCAACAAATTTAAGAAGATTGAAATCATATCAAGCATTTTCTCTGATCACAATGCCATGGAACTAGAAATTAACCACAAAAGAAAAACTGAAAAATACTCAAACACTTGGAAACTAAATAGCATGTTATTAAATAATAAGTGGATTAACAATGAGATCAAAGAACAAATAAAAAAGTTTCTAGAAACAAATGATAATGAGCATACATCAACTCAAAATTTATGAGACACAGCAAAAGAGGTACTGAGAGGGAAGTTCATTGCACTACAGGCATATAAAAGGCAGCTAGAAAAAGCTCAAATAAGCAACCTGACCCTGCATCTAAAAGAACTAGAAAAGCAACAGCAAGTGAAGCCCAGGAACAGTAGAAGGAAGGAAATAATAAAGATCAGAGCAGAAATAAATGACATAGAGGCGAAGGAAACAATACAGAGGATCAATGAAACCAGGAGCTGGTTCTTTGAAAAGGTAAACAAGATTGATGAACCTTTAACTAGACTCACCAAGAAAAAAAGAGAGAGGACTCAAATAAATAAAATTAGAAAGGACAGTGGAGAAATAACTACTGACACAACAGAAATACAAAGTATTGTAAGAATATACTATGAAGAACTCTATGCCAAAAAATTAGATAACCTAGGTGAAATGGACAAATTTCTTGAATCATATAATCTTCCAAAAATCAATCTGGAAGAATCAGAACACCTAGACAGACCAATTACAACAAATGAGATCAAAACAGTTATCAAAAAAACTCCCAAAAAAGAAAAGTCCTGGGCCTGATGGCTTCACAAGTGAATTCTACCAAAAAATTCAAGGAACTAACTCCTATCCTCCTCAAGCTATTTCAAAAAATTCAAGAGGAAGGAAGACTTCCAAACTCTTTTTATGAGGCGAGCATAATTCTGATCCGGAAACCGGGCAAAGACAACACAAAGAAAGAAAATTATAGGCCAATATTCCTGATGAATTTAGACGCTAAAATTCTCAACAAAATATTAGCCAACCGGATCCAGCAATATATGAAAAAAATCATACACCACGATCAAGTGGAATTTATTCTGGAGAGGCAAGGCTGGTTCAATATTCCCAAATCAATCAATGTGACTCATCACATAAACAAAGGAAGGACAAAAACCACATGATAATTTCAATAGATGCAGAAAAGGCATTTGATAAAATCCAGCACCCATTCATGCTCAAAACTCTCAGTAACGTGGGAATACAGGGAACATTCCTTAATATGATAAAGGCCATCTATGACAAACCGACAGCAAACATCATACTAAATGGACAAAAATGAAAAGCAATCCCCTTAAGATCAGGAACCCGGCGGGGGTGCCCCCTTTCACCCCTCTTATTCAACATAGTTCTGGAAGTCCTAGCTACAACAATCAACAAGAAGAAGAAATAAAAGGCATCCAAATTGGAAAAGAAGAAGTAAAACTGTCATTATTTGCAGACGATATATTGTATATAGAAAACCCTAAAGTCTCAGTCAAAAAACTATTGGACCTTATAAATGAATTCAGCAAGGTGACAGAATATAAAATTAATACTCAGAAATCAGAGGCATTTCTATATACTAACAATAAACTGTCAGCAAAAGAAATTAAGGAAACAATCCCGTTCACTATTACAACCAAAAAAATAAAGTACCTAGGAGTAAATTTAACCAAGGAGGTTAAGGACTTGTACTCGGAAAATTATAAAACATTGATAAAAGAAATCAAGGAAGATACAAACAAGTGGAAGCATATACCGTGCTCATGGTTAGAAAGAATAAACATCATTAAAATGTCTATATTACCCAAAGCAATTTATAAATTCAATGCAATACCAATTAAAATACAAATGACATACTTCAAAGATATAGAACACATATTCCAAAAATTTATATGGAACCAAAACAGAACACGAATAGCCTCAGCAATCTTAAAAAGAAAAAATAAAGCAGGAGGTATCCCTCTTTTGGATATCAAGGTTTACTACAAGGCCATTGTACTCAAGACAGCTTGGTACTGGCCTAAGAACAGGCACATAGATCAATGGAACAGAACAGAGGACCAAGAAATAAACCCACACCTTTATGGACAACTGATATTTGACAAAGGAGGAAAGAACATACAATGGAGTAAAGACAGCCTCTTTAATAAATGGTGTTGGGAAAATTGGACATCTACCTGCAAAAAAAATGAAACTACACCATCAACTTACACCATTCACAAAAACAAACTCAAAATGGATAAAACACTTAAATGTAAGCCGTGAAACATTAAGCATCTTAGAAGAAAACATAAGCAACAGGCTCTCCGACATCTGTAGCAGCAATATATTTGCCAATTTATCTCCACGGGCAAATGAAATAAAAGGCAAGATAAACAAATGGGACTGTATCAAACTAAAAAGTTTTTGCACACGCTGAAGACAATAAGAACAGAATAAAAAGACAAACCACACAATGGGAGAACACATTCGACAACACGTCTGATAAGGGGTTAATAACCAAAATTTATAAAGAACTTATAAAACTCAACATCAGGAAGACAAACAATCCAATCATAAAATGGGCAAAAGAAATGAATAGAAATTTCTCCAAAGAGGACATACAAATGGCCAATAGGCATATGAAAAAATGCTCAACATCACTAATCATTAGAGAAATGCAAATTAAAACCACAATGAGATATCACCTCACACCAGTCAGAATGGCACTTATCAGCAAAACAACACAGAACAAGTGATGGCGAGGATGTGGAGAAAAGGGAACCCTCCTGCACTGCTGGTGGGAATGCAGACTGGTGCAGCCACTGTGGAAAACAGTATGGAGATTCCTCAAAAAGTAGAAATCAAACTGCCTTTTAAACCAGCTATCCCACTTTTCGGAATATACCCTAAGAACTCCATAGCACTGTTCCAAAAGAAGAAATTTGCCCCCATGTTCGTGGCAGCATTGTTCACAATATCAAAGATCTGGAACCAGCCCAAGTGTCCGTCAGAGAACGAGTGGATTAAAAAGCTTTGGTACATATATACTATGGAATACTACTCAGCCATAAGAAATGATGACATCGGATCATTTACAACAAAATGGATGGACCTTGATAACATTATACGGAATGAAATAAGTAAAACAGAAAAAAACTGAGAACAGCATGATTTCATACATAGGTGGGACATAAAAGTGAGAGTATGAGACATGGGCAAGAGAGTGGTAGTTACGGGGTGGGGGGAGGGAGGAGAGGGTGTGAGAGGGGAGGAGGGGAGGGAGGAGAGGGTGTGTGAGGGGAGGAGGTGAGGGGCACAAAGAAAACCAGACAGAAGGTGACAGAGGACAATTTAACTTTGGGTGATGGGTATGCAACATAATTGAATGATAAGATAACCTGGAGATGTTTTCTTGAACATATTTACCCTGATTTATTAATGTCACCCCATTAAAATTAATTTTTAAAAAAATGATAAAAAAAATAAATGTAGACACAGATAAAAGGACAGTAAATCCTAGAGGGAAGTGGGGAAGGGAGGCAGGAGGAAGAAGGCAAAGGCAGTGTAATGGGGTCATGTTGTTGGGGGGCGAGGGTGTTTTATATTGAGTTGGACACTTGAATTTACATTAACGCAATAAATTTAAAAACTTAATAAAAAAGTAAAACAATGAAGAAAACCTACAGCTAACATCATTCTAAAAAAAAAATATGCTACTGCTCAGAAGAGAGTCATGTCACCTCTACTTGCTTTTCATTAGCCAAAACATATCATAGGAACACATTTTTCAAATAGAGGAGAACTAGATATATGTAAAAGAAACATTATGTTTACGACATTGGACTCTGGACTCTTATACCTGAATATGCTAAAAGTAGAGCAATCGTACTAAATTTGAGAAGCTTAAGTAAAAGTCTATCCACTAAATAATAAGTTTCCTGGCCCTCTTCCCTCAGTCATCACAAGAATTCTTGCATTCCTGCTTTTCTCTACTAGGCAAAAAATTAAAGCATTATTTTGGGGGGGCAAAAATTACTTGTCAAAGAGAAACAATCTATGAATACTAACAGTAGAGAGTCCCCAGATTATGGCCTACCCGAATCATCTTCACAGTCAATAAGTTTTCCAAACAAAAAAGTTCTAATCAGCTTTTCAATATCTCACTTTTCATTACGGAAGTATAGCCAGAGATCACCACCAGGCATTTTTGAAAAGTCTCTAACACAAAAATAAAAATAAATAAAAGGGAGAAAATAAAAATAGAAAAATGAAAGCAATAAAATGAAATAAATGTTCATTATACATGTATACACATATGCATGTATTTTGTAAAATCGAGACCATCATAGATATAAAAGGATATTGCATAAATGAAACAAAAGAAGGAGATTATGGAAACAGACCAGTCACAAGACAAAGGACATTAGGATCTGAGTATGGGGCTCAGAAGATAAGTCTTGAAAAGAATAATTACTGCACAGATACAAACAGAAGATTAAAACTATGGGTTTCATGGGATTACTCAAGAAGAGGACATAGACCAAGAAAAGAGAGCTAAGGGTAAAATCCTGGCAACACTAAGATAAACAGGAGTCAGTTGTTAAATATAATCACTCGTTCTAACCTTCAACCAGCATTTCTTGCCCACCTAGAGTCCTGTGTGCATAGAAAAAAAATGTGTTATAGAAGCCAAGAGGAAAGTAATTCAAAGATAGAATAAATAATAGAGAAGCCTAAGAAACTTGGAGTTAGCAATTAGGAGATAATTACTGACCTTAGAGATTACATTTTCCTTACAGTAATAGGTGCAAAAGTTGGAATGGTGAATTGAAAATGTGAAGTGATGAAAAAAGAAATCACAAATACAGTAATTCCCGCTTATCTATGGTTTTGATTTCCATGGTTTCAGTTACCCAGAGTCACCCATAGTCTGAAAATACTAAATGGAAAATTCCAGAAATAAACACTTACTAGATTTTAAACTACATCATTCTGGGCAGCATGATGAAATCTCAAGCTGACACCATCCCACCAGGACGTGAATCATCCTTTTGTCCAGCCTGCCCATGCTGTATATGCTACCTGCCCATAGGCACTTAGTAGCCCTCTCAGTTACCAGATTAGAGACCACATTCACAAAACATTTACCAGTACAATAATAGAGTTGTTCTATTTTATTACTAGTTATTGTTGTTCATCCCTCACTGTGCTTCATTTATAAATTAAACTTTATCACAGGTATGTACATAGAGGAAAAGCATTATATATACAGGGTTAGGTACTGTCTGTGTTTTCAGGCACTCACTGAATATTGTGGAACATATCCCCTATCAATAAAAACTAACTACTGTATAGACTGCTTCAAAAAACCTCATTATGGAGCAATAACTAAAGGGAATATACTTGTTTGAGGAATGGATTTGTGGTTCTGTAAATGAGAGGCACTTACAAGAATGCGTACATATCATGAGAAAGGGGACAGTAATAGAGACCTTTCAGCATACCCTTTAATAACTCATGTTTGCTGCTCAGCTTTTCATTAATGATTGCTTACTTAAAGTATCTTTTCTTACCTATAGATGTTTAGCTCTGTGAATGTAATGACACTTGATCTTCACTACCTCTTTGATTCATTTAATAAGAACAGGTGCAATTACACCATATTTTATAATACTTTAAAATCAACCATGCTGTTAATCATCACAAGTACTATTTCTCTATTTACAGATGAGTACCTAAGGTTGGTTGGTTGGTTGTTGTTTTAGCGAGGGAAAGAGAGAGAGACATACAGGGACAGAGAGATAGGAAGGAAGACAGATGAGAAGCATCAACCCATAGTTGTGATACTTTAGTTGTTCATTGATTGCTTTCTCATATGTGCCTTGATCGTGGGGCTCCAGCTGAGTCAGTGACCCTTTGCTCAAGCCAGTGACCTTGGCTCAAGCCAGCAACCTTTGGGCTCAAGCCAAGGACCATGGTATCATGTCTTGACAGGAGTCGTGCTCAAGCTGGTGAGCCCATACTCAAGCCAGTGATATCGGGGTTTCAAGCCTGAGTCCTCAGCGTCCCAGGTCGACGCTCTAGCCACTGTATCACCACCTGGTCAGACAAGTTCCTACGGTTTGAAGGAGAGAAAAAACTTTCCCTAAACTAGTAAATGACAAGGTTCTTTTAAAAAAGAGAGAAAAAAGCCTAATATCTCCTACCATATTGCCTTTTAAATTATGTTCTACTGTTCCTCTATTAATAATATTCTAGATACGATAACAGATCACTGAGGTCCTGGGACAGATTAATTTTTAAATTCTCTTTATCTAGGTATAACATACATACAGAAAAGTACACAAATCATACATTTGAAAACCAATGTATTATCACAATGAACATACTTGTATAACAACTACCCGTATCAAGAAGTAGAATATTTCCAGGACTCCAAGGTCATCATATTGCTCTTTCCCCATCACTACTATCTCCTACTCATTCCCAAAAGAAAATCCTGTCCTGATTTCTAACACTATAGGGTAACTTTTATTGTTCCTGGACTTTATACTAGTAAAATCATATGACATATATCATTTTGCATCAATATCTTTCACATGTTGCTGCAGTCAGTTCATTCTCATTGCTATAGATTATTCCATTGTAGTAAGAAACAACTTATCCCACCATTCTACTACTGATGGACATTTGGGTTGCTACAATTTTCAACTCTTACAAATAATACAGCTATCATTATTCCTGAACATGTCTTTTGGTGCACATACATATGCATTTAGAGAAAGTATATACCTGACATTGTGCCACAGGGTGCACATGCATATGTCCAACTTAAATCGATGCTGCCAAGCTGTTTTCCCAGTGGTTGTTCCCGTTTATACGCCCACCAGCAGTGTATGAGAGTTTAGATAGCTCCAGATCTTGTGTGGTAGGTTCATTTTGAAAATATTGTGCACCAATTTGTCACATTTTTTATTCAAAAGTACATTATTTTAAAACTAAATATTTTGTTAATATTTCTTGTTCACTGAATCCCAAAGTCCCAGAAATTTCTTACTAAACTTAGTGAATTAATTTATGTGATATTAATGCACATAGTAAACAAAAAAATAAGATCTATATTCTTCTATGTACTCTAAATACATCTTATACCACCAGTTATCTGTTATTCCAAATTATAACTTTTCTTTTCTCTTCTCGTATCTCTTAAGAAAATGTTTGTGTGATACCTGGGAAGCCTTTCTAACATCATCTATCCCCCAAAATCTACAAAAGATTTGATGGTTTAGTCACTTAGTCCTGTAGAAAACCACTTTCCTGCTGCTAAAATAAATGATCTATGTACTCTAGGGAGAAAAAAAAACAGATTTATAAAGCACATCGACATATACTATGATTGTCAACTATATTTAATAGCTTGCAATGTTTTATTTATACTCCATGCCATGTCTTTTGAATACCTCTAATTTTATCCACAAATGTCAAGAAGAGGCAGAAAAACAGTCTCAATCATAAGTTTTGAAATTATTTATGTCATTTCCTAAGAAACCAAGGAGCTTCAGTATATTGTTAACACTTTTACATTAGCATTATGATACCAACAGCTGAACTACCTAACACACTTCTTCCTAAAGGCAAACCAATGCAGCAGTTTTTGATAATTAGGTGGCCAAGATGACATATCTTTAGAGAGATGAGATTCAAGAGATCTGTTACCAGTATTGAGAAAACAAGTAAAAAATATTTTTCAATGCTTTTACAAAATGTGAGGAACTGTATAAAATAGCAATGTAACAACAAATAACATAATGGGAATTATTTTTGTGTTAGTTGTCATTTATCTAAAATATGCCAAACACATATACAGTATATTAATAGAAAATTCAAAATTTGAACAATATGAAGGTTTTATTAAACAATTTAGAACTACAAAACTCAGAGAGAATAAAAGTAACTTGAACTTGTTCTCTAATTACTCTTTAATATGGATGCAATTCAAATGAAGTTTTTATCTATCCTTTTATCTAGTCCTTTAAAAGCATACTATCTGAGAGTACCAACAGGCAAGTTTCATAGTATTATTCTGGGGGAAATAAGAAAACTGAAATTCCATTTAGTCAATTTCGTGCTCAAGCATTTTATTTCTCCTCTGTTACCCAGGGCTTTGCAGAGCTACAAGAGAGACGGCCTCACTAGAATAAACCTTTTCCCCTCAATGATACAATGTTTCTGGCAAAATAAAAAAGATGTTAATATAATCTTGTTTTGGTGTTTTTTAATTGATATATAATTGATATACAACATTGCATTATTTTAGATTTACAGCAAAATTATTTGATATACACACATACTGTGAAATGATTACCATAAATTTAGTTAACATCCATCATCACACAGTTATAAAATGTTTTTTCTTGCAATGAGAATTTTTAAGATCTATTTTCTCAGCAACCTTCAAATATATGATACAGTGTTGTTAACTATGCTCAATATGCTATACACTACATCCCTTAAGTTAATTTTTTAAAAAGGAAAGCCTGCCTGCATGAAGCAAAAGAAAAAAATTAGCGTGCCAAGTCTTTGTTTTCCCAGTCTGATCAGATTTTCATTCATGATGATTCTGCCTCCTCTGACTGGCTTCACTATTATTAACGTAAGCAGTTCTAAATCAAATACATCTAGGATCATCACACATTATCAGAACAACCAAAGAACATTTGGGAAAAACTTTTGGTTCTACAGCTTTAAAATCACTTCAATACCAGTTCTCTCTAACCTCAAACCCAGTCTGTAGAAGAAGTAGTAATGGTAACTGCAAGAGAATTAATACCAGACTGTATTTTGTGCTATGTACTCAGAAATGTTTCTCCAGCAAGCCAGAGCTACCCAGTAAAGTAAGCTGTTGAGGGTCCAAATAACACCAAAAAAATGCCTTATTAATACCTTACACACGTATAGTGCTACACTATTAGTGATAGAAATAAATTTGAACTTGTACAATTTATTGTAAGAAAAACTGAGTGAGAGAAGTTTCCATGCCCGCCCAAGGTCACACAGCTTGACTGCTACCACTCAACTCCTCAACTAAGTCTAATGTAAATGCACTCTTACTTCCCAAGTAGGCTGAAATTACAGATGATTGTGCATCAGCATAAACTAATGGTTAATTTCTCAAAAAGAAGCACATGACAGAGCTTTAAGAAAAGAGGAGGGAACACATGTTTGTTTTAAATGTAACAAAGGCTGATCTTCGGGAGAGCTGCAGCTCGATGCTCTGCCCAGGGAGAAAAGGCTCTGATCAGACCAGTGTGGGGACAAGCCCAGAAGAGGCATGTTACATGGACAAATCTCTTTTACAGCTTAACCTAGGCCTATACTGGTAGTTCTGTCATCTGTACTATAGCCTTAGTTGACACTTTTATTTCTACTAGCTGAGGAGCTTGCTTCTTTTCCTCACAACAAACAAAAGAAAAAGCAGATACCCTCTCACAACTTTAGGACTTAAACAAACCCAAAACTGACATCAATGAACTAACTGCCTTTAATTAGACGATTTAGAAATCCCCTTTTTTTGTTAAATTTATTTTTCAGTTACTGTTGACATACAATACTATATTAGTTTCAGGTGTACAATATAGCAATTAGACATTTATATACCTTACAAACTAATCATCCTGATAAGTCTGGTACCCACCTGGCACCATACATAGTTATTGCAACATTATTGACTATATTCCCTATGTTGTACTTTACATTCCCATGACTATTTTTATAACTGCAATCTGTACTTCTCTTTCAACTTTTTCACCCATCCCCCCAACAGCCTTCCCATCTGGTGACCATCAATTTGTTCTCTGTATCTATGAATTTGTTTCTGTTTTATTTATTTTACTTTTTAGATTCCACATATAAGTGAAATCATATGGTATTTCTCTCTTTCTTATTTCATTTAGCATACTACCCTCTAGGTCCATCCATGTTGTCACAAATGGCAATATTTCATTCTTTCTTATGCATGAGTCATATTTCACTGTATATATGCATCACATCTTCTTTATCCATTCATCTATTGATAGACACTTAGGTTGCTTTCATAATTTGGTTATTGTAAATAATGCTGTAATAAACATAGGAGTACATATATCTTTTCAAATTAGTGTTCTCTATTTCTTCAGATAAATACCAAAGTTCTTTGACATCACTATTAACAATATTGTTTGTCTCCTTAGGCAAGGGAAACAAAAGAAAAAAATAAACAAGTGGGACTACATAAAACTAAACAGTTCTTGCACAGTGAAGAAAACATCAACATAATAAAAAGACAGCCTACTGAGTGGGAGAACATATTTACCAGTGGGAGAGAAAGGGTTAATATATAATATGAATAAAGAACTCAGACAACACCAAATAATCAAACAATCTGATTTAAAAATGAGCAAAGGACCTGCATAGACATTTCTCCAAAGAGGACATACAGATGGCCAACAGGTACATGAAAAGATGTTCAGCATCACTAATCATCAGGGAGATGTAAATTAAAACCACAATGAACTATCACCTCACACCTGTCGGAATGGCTATCCTCAATAAATACCAAACAACAAATATTGGTACAGATGTGGAGAAAAAGGAACCATCAAGCACTACAGATGGGATTATAAATTGGTGCAGGCACTATGGAAAACGGTGTAAAGTTTCCTCAAAAAAACTAAAATTAGAATGACCATATTACCAACCTATTCCACTTCTGGATATTTACCTGAAAAATTCTGCTTTGTTTTAACAAGCGAGCTTGACTGGAAGGAACCGCTGAGCTAATGCCAGCCCATGCTTTGTTTTAAATCAAGAAATGTTACAATGCTTGACCAGGTGGTGGTGCAGTGGATAGAGTATCAAACTGAGATGCAAGGATCCAGGTTCAAAACCCCAAGGTTGCCTGCTTGAGCACAGGCTCATCTGGCTTGAGCGCAGGCTCACCAGTTTGAGTGTGGGGTCGCCAGCTTGAATGTGGGATCATAGACATGACCCCATGATTGCTGGCTTGAGCCCAAAGGTCACTGGCTTGAAGCCCAAGGTCACTGACTTGAGCAAGGGGTTACTCACTCTGCTGTAGCCCCCCTGATCAAAGCACATATGAGAAAGCAATCGATGAACAACTAAGGAGCCTCAATGAAGAATTGATGCTTCTTATCTCTCTCCCTTTCTGCCTATCTGTCCCTATCTGTTCTTGTCTCTCTCTCTCTCTCTCTCTCTCTCTCTCTCTCTCTCTCTCGTCAACAAAAAAAGAGAAAGAAAGAAAAAAGTGTTACAATGGAATACTACTCAGCCATAAGAAATGATGACATATTGCCATTTACAACAATATGGATGGACCTTGAGAACATTATACTGAGTGAAATAAGTAAATCAGAAAAAGCTAAGAAGTGTATGATTTCACACATAGGCGGGATTTAAAACTGAGATTCATGGACATAGATAAAAATGAAGTGGTTACCAGAGGGAGGGCAAAGGAGGAGTGAGAGGGAAAAGGAGTAAAGAAGGACAAATATACAGTGACAGAAAATGAGTTGACTTTGGGTGATGGGTATACAACATAGTCAACAGTTTAAATGCTACAGAAATGTTTACCTGAAACCTATGTACTCTGATTGATCAATGTCACCCTGTTAAATTTAATTTTCTAAATAAAAATTTTAAAAAAAGAAATGTTACTTTACCAATATAAAAACAAAAGTCAACAAGCTATATACATCTATAACTTCTCTCTTTAAAAATAAATTTAAATATAAAATGACATTTTAATTAGCTCTATTATTCTGAAATGTTCTAGAGAACCACAAAAGATTATCTTTTCACAGTATTATCTCCTCAGAGAAATTACACATCTTACAGATTTGAATAATATAAAAATACAAGAGAGTATCTGAAAAACCAAGGTACTTAATTCTTTCCTAATGGTTATGCCTTCAATAATATAATTTTCTATTTCTTCCTTTCCTGAAAGAGTAATTGCATGATATACTTAGAGGAAGAGGAGTTTGGGGAGAGTTAGAGATCATCTGTTAAATCCCCTACCTATAAACATACTGTGTTTTTAAGCAATTTTTTAAAACAATCTAAACAAATTAAAAATAAGTATAAAATGTTTCTGTGATTTCTATAATGGAACTAAGCACTAAAATGAAATGCAACACCAGCGTGAAGATGACATTTACTTTTCACATTTATTGTCTTTTAGCTACTACATTTTTTTTTTCAAGGCCTAAGCTGATAGTGATACTAACTGCAATGATTTAAATTATAATGCACTTAAAATCATCTGTGATCTCTCACTTATTAGGCATGTAACCTTGGCCAAGCTCTTTAACTAAATGAGTCTCAAATTTCTCATTGTAAAGATGATGATAATAATACCTTTGTCACAGTAAATCTGTAAGGATTAAATAAACTTAAGTATTCTGTAACAAAAAGCACATATTTAACACAATGACTCCTGTACATATGAATTATGTATATAAAATTGCTCTGTATGTTCTAAAGTGCTATAAGAAATGGTAAGGTTATCATCAATGACATCATATTACTGTTATATTCTCTTTAATATAAGAAAATTCTCAAATGTAACAGGACCATCTGAAAACTAAATGAAATAGCACATGTGAATAATGTTTAGCAAAAGGCAGGTTTTCAATAAATGTTTGTTTAAAAATCTAAAGTCAAACTCCCAACTCCAAATGAAGCCAGGAAAATTTAGCATGCTTTCTAATCCAGACTATTATATGGCTGCAATATATACATACAATAACCTTTTATTTATAAAACAGAATATTATGTGGTATATTAAAATCATCAATTATTAATGTTTTGAATCCCAAACCTTCATGCAGTGTTATTAGAACCAATATAATGTCAATTCCCATTATAGGATGTTAGTTTCCATATATATTAAAAAATACATATGTATAATTATATGTTATTGTCGTGAATATATTTATGCAAATAAATTTTTATACATTTGTATACATGACAAAATCTATTCTAGAAATGAACACATTGCAATCTTTATTGATAATACTCATAATACTCAGAAATTTTTCAAAATCTTTAAATAAAGATTTCATTTTTATATTTAACTTACTCGTTAGACAATATAGATCCATACTTATATATTCATCCACAAAAACTTTCACTGCCTTTGTCTTCTTTCCTGGCTCTCTCAGAATTAAGTCTCAAATTTCTAACTGTATCCTCACTGTGTCCACATGGATATCCCATTATTACCTGAAATACAACATACCTAAAATACCTATCCTTTCCACAACAAAACCATTTCCTCCTTTGATTCTTCCATTTATGTCAAAAGATTCCCAAATTTAAAAACTCAATCTGGTAACAGCCCAAGTGCCCATCAGTAGATGAGCAGATAAAAAAAAAGCTGAGGTACATTTCCACAATGGAATGTTACTCAGCCCTATACAAAAAAGGAAATCTTACCTTTTGTGACAGCATGGATGGACCTGGAGATTATTATTATTAAGTGAAATAAGCCAAGAAGAGAAAGACAAATACCATATCATCTCACTTACATGTGGAATCTAATGAACACATTAAACTGATGAACAAAATAGACACGTAGACACATGGAACAGACTAACAGCCGTCAGAGGGGAGGAGGGCTGGGGAAATGAATGGCAGAAGGTGAAGGGATTAAGCAAAATATATATATCTGTAAGCAAATATGGAGCTAAAAACAATACTGTTCCTTCTCTCATCTTAGAGATCCTAAGTTAAGAAAAAATATGCAGACACACATTTTTATATAAAACATGTAGACACAAACAACAGTGTGGTGATAGCCAGAAGGAAAGAGGGATAAGGGGTAAGTGGTGGTGGTCAAAGGGGGGTAAAATAGGGATGAAAGAGACTTTACTTGGGGAACTGTGCACAATGATGCAATATGCAGATGATGTTTTATTGAGCTGCACGCCTGAACCTGCACCCCAATTAATTCAATTTAAAAAATAAACATTTTTAAAAAATATACTCAATCATTTTGATCCCTTTTTCTTTCCTCTCTGGAAAGATATCATATGGAAGGAATAGCAAAGAACTTTCATCAACTAGATTGGGATTGTTCCTGTTTCTACTTCTTACTAGTTGTATTAGCTTAAGCAAGTTATTATGACCTTTCTGAACTTAAGTTGCCATGTCTATAAAAATAAAAATTCATCTCACTTACCTTGCAGGATCTTGTAAGACAAATGTAATGTATATAAGGTGCCTAACAGTAAGCTCTTATAAATATTGATAAAGAAAGTTCTCTTTTTTTCATCATACCCAGTCATCAAGAACTATAGATTGTTTACTTTGAAATGTACCCACTGTCACTACCTATTCTGGGCCCTTCCCATTTTATCTTCCAATTTGAGTCTCATCTAATTCCTTATCCTTCTGATGCAGTGGCCAAAAAAGATGAAAGAAGAGAGAAGGAAAAGAAAAGAAAAGAAAAGAGAGAAAGAAAGAAAGAAAGAAAGAAAGAAAGAAAGAAAGAAAGAAAGAAATGAAGGAAAGGAGGGAGGAAAGAAGAAAAAAAAGAAAGAAAGAAAGGAGGGAAAAAAGAAAGGAAGGAAGGAGGGAAAAAGGAAGGAAAGAAGGAGGGAAAAAGAAAGGAAAGAGGGAAAAAGGAAGGAAGGAAGGGGGAGAGAGAAAGAGAGAGGTAAGAAAAGAAAGAGAAGGAAGGAAGGAAGGAAAGAAGGAAGGAAGGGAGGAAAAAAGGAAGGAAGGAAAGAAAGAAGGAAGAAAGGGAGGGAGGAAAAAAGGAAGGAAGGAAGGAAAGAAAGAAGGAAGGAAGGAAAGAAGGAAGGAAGGAAGGAAGGAAAGAAGGAAGAAAGGAAGGAAGGAAGGAAGGGGGAAGGAAGGAAGGAAGGAAAGAAGGAAGGGAGGAAGGAAGGGGGAAGGAAGAAGGAAAAGGAAGGAAGGAAGGGAGGAAAAAAGGAAGGAAAAAAAGAAGGAAGGAAGGAAGGAAGGAAGGAAGGAAGGAAGGAAGGAAGGAAGGAAGGAAGGGCCAGCTTGTCCAGAGGCCTTTATTTATGTGGCATGCTAGCTCACAATAGCACTTAAACTACTTTTCATCAATTTGAAAATCATAGAACAGTTCACTCCAAGTTCTTTCTGCCCACCTTCCAATATGGTCCTTTATCTCTATGATCCTTTATGTTTCCTTTGGATTATCTCAGACAAACTTGGGTACAAACTTGTCTCCTTATCACTTACCCTCCTTACACCTGTCTTATCTATCTGCCACGTAGCCTGTCTCTCCATGTCACCCTACCTTTTAACACTAATGTGATCTGTAGGAATGCAACCCATAAACTCTCTCCACTGCTCCAATCCTCTTCATTAAATATTCCCATCGCCACCTAATATCTGACTGACCTTAGATGGCCCTATTTCTCTTGCAGCCCTCTTAGGAAGAGGCTGTGCATTTTTTCTTGACCTAGTATTTCTAAGATGAGAGAAGGAACAGTACTCTCAGCTCCATATTTGCTTACAGATAATTATTTTCTATACTTATCTGAAAATGCTTTCTTTTGGGGAGGTCAAGCAATGAGACAAATCTAACAGGAAGTTATATTTCAACATACCAAAATACATTAAAATTAATTTCACCTGTTTTTTACATTTTAATGTGGCAACTAGTAAATTGAACATTACAAATACGGATTACTGAGCTACAGAGCTTTCCATGCCAAAATCTAGCTTTCAATGGAAGAGAAGTTTAGCTGAAGATGAGTTTGGAATTTAAACTTTACTGTACCCTCTCTCTGTTGCTTTGATAGTTTCTACTCTTCTATCCAGACCTATTCTATCTTCTACCTATACCTATTCTACTCATGAAAAATGGGTCTACTTACTCCCAAATATACTGCATGCACTTGTACCTATTCGTAACCAGAATACTCCTTCCATTCTTACACAGAATAACCTTTCCTGGCATGGAATGTAGTGTTTTTTAAAACACTTTCTACCTTGCCCTATGGCAGGATTATACATCCCACTCTATCAATATCAGGCTTGCTATAACATTTGAACAAAAATGTGAGCAGAGGTGACATGTGCCGTTTCCTAGCAGAAGCTTTAATAAGAACAAGTGTTTGGTTCCAACATGGTCTTTTCTCTTCTATCTGGCTTTTTTCCCTCTATCTTCCAGATGGAAGCTACTCCATTAAGCTGGGTCCTAACATGAAGATGTGAAAGAAAACTACAACTGACCCACAGTGGACATGTACTGGAAGCAAAAAAATAAATATTTGTTGTTGTTAACCCCTGGGATTTTTGCATCATTTATTATCACTGTATAACTTAGCCTAAACTGGCTAATATTGTCACATCCTTTTACTATAGTCATTGCCACTCTTCAAAATCTATCTATCGTAAGCACCACTATTGCCATAACTTTTTTCCCCAATCAATTAAGTCCAAAATTACCTTTTTCCTCCTCTAAGTTCCTGGAGTTCAGCTATAACGCTTTTGTTTTTGCAAATCTATTCTTATTTTGAGTTATTATTATTTAAATCTGAATCATTTATATTGCTTAATGGCTGTTAATATAAAAAAAAAAATAACTGAGACAATCAGATATTATATCCCTCAGTAGGAATACATAAAACCACAGTCTTGGGAAAAGGAGCCCAAATCTCATCAAGTTTCTAGATATATGCAATCATTTAAAGGAAATATAGAAAACAGAAAAACTATATATACTATAGGAAAGCAATCACCAAAATACAGGAAAACAATCTGCTTTATTCAAACAAAAGAATTGCAAGGAGAACAAAAAGGATGATGATAAAATAATCAAATTAAAAACTAAATGGATATTTAATTATAAGGAATTATTGTTATTTGGTGTGATTACATATATTTGGTATAATTGTATATGTGTGTGTGCATGTTATATAGTATGACATATATATGTCTTTTAGAGGTATATATTGAAAGATTTATAGATTAAATTACATATCTGTGAAATACTTCAAAATAGTCCTGGGGGAAAGACAGTAAGAAACACGAGTATAGTTGATAACTGTTGAAGTTGAATAATGTGTACTTAGAAGGTCTTATATCCTTTCTATTTTTGTATATGTTTAAGTTTTCCATAAAACAGAGATTATTTTAAGTGGCATTAAGAACTAGACACATAAGACAAACTATCTATGTATAGTTGACCCTTGGTTGAACAACACAGGTTTAGATTATGTGGGTCCAGTTATATACAGATATTTTTCAATAAATATCTAGAGCCAAAAGTTTTTTTCAGTAAACATATAGAGTCATAAGTTATATGTGAGCCCTGGCCGATTGGCTTAGTGGTACAGCGTCAGCCCGGCGTGTGGAAGTTCCAGGTTCAACTCCCAGGCAGGGCACACAGGAGAAGCGCCCATCTGCTTCTCCACCCTTCCTTCTCTCCCTTCTTCCTATCCTTCTCTTCCCTTCCCACAGCCAAGACCCCTCTGGAACAAGTTAGTCCGTGCGCTGAGGATGGCTCTATGGGCTTCACCTCAGGCACTAGAATGGCTCTGATTGCAACAGAGCATCACCCCAAATGGACAGAACATGTGGGAGTCTGTCTCTCTGTCTCCCCACTTCTCACTTAAGAAAAATACAAAAATAGGTTTTATGTGGATTTTCAACTGAGCCTGGGGTTGGCACCTTAACCTCTACATTGTCAAAGAATCAACTGTAGTAGCTTTATAAATAAGCTAACCCTGTAAGGTTTACATGACCCTGAGATAAAATACGATAGTCTAGAAAAGTGCCTTCCATGAAAGCAGAAGAAAGGAGAATATAAACTTACCTCTGTACTTGTTATTTTTTTTTTAACCTAGCCGGCCAGAGAGAAAATATATTTTTAAATATTATGTAATATAAGTAATATTTTATATATATATGTAATGTGGGTATTTATATACATGTATTCACAATGATGGTCTAAAACAGGGGATGCAAATTTTATGAGCTATGCAAGTAACACCAAATGAGTTAGCTGGCTGAGAACAAGGAATTAAGGAGGAAACAGCAAGGAGCCTTTGCCTGTAGCTTCTGCCAACAGTGAACATCATCAATGTAGGCACAGTTTTGCAAAGTTTCCTGAATTTTCCAGAGAAGTCAGAAATCCATACCTTTACGTGATATCCTCTTATTTTTAAATAATTGAGAATCAATATAATTTAATTTATTCCTTCTTTATATACTTCATAAACACAACAAAATATGCCTAATAACTTGATCTATCCCCTGTGCTGCCAGTTTGCAACCAGTGGTCTAAGAAAAACTTATTATGTCATGGTATAATGAAAGGATCTGTATTCCTGCTGTTTCCTGATAGCAAGAAATTATTGCTGATAACCACTGAGACAAGAGAAAAAGACTTCACCTGATTCACTGCCTCTAATGATCCTGTTATGTAAATAAGTTGTTAAAGGTGAGTTCTTTCTGTGTAGTTGTCATTTGTTCCTCTCTCCCACCCCAAAACGAGTCTCCACTAACTAGTCTCTGGTAAATTAATTTGAAAGAATAATCATAAACTTCATTTTGAGTAGGTGAATCTAATAGACCAAAGGTAAATGATTTCACCTTTGGCTTATGCTATGAAAACACACAATACCCCTAAGGCAATCACATTTATTTGAGTCCTTAAGCCTGTCCTTGTTTCAATTCAGGATTATGGAAGTTGTCCGCAGAAATTAACTGTGGGGGACTGGTGGCTAAGAAACAGAAGAGACCACCAGAGGCCTTTAACCTTATCGCTAACACATTTTGATGGATAGGGTATCCATTACAGGAAAGTAAGGGCCTCAAGTTTCTTATGCTTCTACACTCTGTATAAAAGCCTAATTTAAAATTTTTAAATCTTATTACACTTTAAAAATAAAATTAAAGTTACATTCCCAAAACCCAAGAAAGCCAATGTGGAGGGAATGGGAGGTTCAGCTCACGAGTCCAGTTAGACATTCCACTCAGAAAATATTGCCTTGTGCCAGATACAAATTTACTTATAAGCTTGGAAGGGAAAATGTGCAAAATTAGGAAAGCTGTACACAAAATAACTTCAGTATAAATAAGAATGTGATAAGTCTGGTTCAAATAAACCCTTAATAGTTTGAAATAATTATTATCTTTATTTAAATTTCACATAACTACATTTTTAAATGACTAGTTAAAACTTGGAAGGCAAAGATAAAGACAACTTCAGAGTTAAGAAACAGGAGGAGCAAGATGGCGACGGAGTAGGCGGACGTACCAACTTCCAACTCCCAGAACCAAAGTGGATTACAACTCAATTTTAAGAACCATCACCTGGATAAACCAACTTTGAACAAAACTAAGTGGACTCTTCGACCAAGGAACACAGAAGAAGCCACATTGAGACTGGTAGGAATAGCGAAAACGCGAAGAGGGCTGCCCAGCTCCCCGGAGCAAACGGCAGCCCGGAGAGACCCGTGTGGCGGGAGGAGAGTTTGGCGGAGAGGGAGGGACCTAGGTCCCAGGAACCAAGCCCCAGCCTGCAGTCTCAGAAAGGCATTTGGACAGTTTTGAGCTGTGAAACAAGTGCGGAAGCTCCCAGGCCTACAGTGTGGAGTATTAGGCCCCTTCCTACTCTGCTGAGGGCTGCTTAAGGTTTGGGGGGCGGCAGGACGCTGAAAGGCGGTTCTGTCGGCGTGGGCAGAGGCCAAGCCGGTGGGAGATTGGTCTGGCCCAGAGGGTCAGAGGGGACCGCGAGAGCGGTCCAGAAGCTGCGGGCCCGCCTTTAATCCCACTTACGGGGACAAAGCGGGAGGCCAGGAGCGGGCAGGCCCTGCACAAGCCGGCCCTGACCGCGGGGACCGGGCTGGGACCAGGGACGGGCAGGGGCGGTGGCTGAGCTGACGTTACTACTCCCCCACTCCCCCACCCCAACCCCCCCCCCCCCCCCCGGGCCGGAGAAACCGCGGCTGGCCAGTGTACGTGTGCGAGCGGGCTCCGAGCGCGGGAACGGGGTGGACCCCGAGACAGGTGGAGGCTCGCAGCTGAGCCCACGCTGCTGTCCCCGCCCGGCCGGAGAAACCCCGGATACCATTCATACGTGCACGAGCGGGCTCCGAACGCAGGGGCGGGGTAGAGTCCGGGACGAGCGGAAGTACGCAGCTCGGCGGAAGCCAGCAAACACGCCCGCCCCAATAAACCTTGGTTTCCGACCCTGCGCAGTAGGGCCTTGGCCTCGAGGGCGGGGCTAAAACTCCGGACGGGCAAAAGCTTACAGCTGAGAGCACGTCAAAAGCCCCGCCTAACCCGCGGAACTGTAGCGAGCAGGCTCCGACTGCTGGTTCTGGGCGGAAGTCCGGAAATAGGCTGGGTCCACAGCTGAGCAAAGGTGCTCACCTCTACCCTTGGTGCTAATCTTGTGGCTTCAGTCACAGCCCCTCCCACGGAGGAGAGGCAGAAATCATAGCAAAAGCCACAGTGGGCCGGCGCTGGCAACGCTCATAACCAACCACCCTAGGCACCGGCAGAGGAGGTGGGGGGCCTGCAGATAGACCACACCTAGAGAACACAAAGGCAACACCTACTGGACTCCAGTGGCCACAACTCGCTTATACACAGAAAAAATGGGCAGGCAGAGGAATGCAAACCAAATGAATCAAGAGAAATCCCCAGAGAAGGACCTGAATGAACCAGATATAACCAAATTACCAGAAGTTGAATTTAGAATAATGATAGTTAGGATGTTCAAAGAAATTAGAGCAACAATGGATAGTCATTATGAACACCTAAATAAAGACATAACAAGTATAAAAAATGAAATTGAAATAATAAAAAAGAATCAGACAGAAATGACAAATACAGTATCAGAACTGAAGACCACAATGGAAGGAATTAAAAGCAGGATGGATGACGCTGAGGATCGAATAAGCGAGTTAGAGGACACAATAAACAAAGACACAGAAGCAGAGAAGAAAAAGGAAAAGAGACTTAAAAAATGTGAGGAAACTCTAAGGGAGCTTTGTGACAACATGAAGAGAAACAACATTCGCATCATAGGGGTGCCTGAAGAAGAGGAGAGAGGACAGGAAATGGAAACTTTGTTCAATCAAATCATAGCAGAAAACTTTCCTAAATTAAGGCTGGGAAACACTCCACACATTCAAGAAGCACACAGAACTCCATTAAAAAGAAACCCAAAAAAATCTACACCAAGACACATCATAGTTAAAATACCAAAGCTAATGGATAAAGAAAAAATTTTAAAAGCTGCTAGAGAAAAAAAGACTATCACCTACAAAGGAGCCCCCATAAGGATGACATCGGACTTCTCAACAGAAACACTTGAGGCCAGAAGGGAATGGCAAGAAATAATCAAAGTAATGCAGAACAAGAACCTACAACCAAGACTACTTTATCCAGCAAGGCTAACGTTTAAAATTGAAGGAGAAATAAAGAGCTTCCCAGAAAAAGAAAGCCTCAAGGAATTCATAAAAACCAAACCAATTCTGCAAGAGATACTAAGGGGCCTCTTGTGAACAGTTTAAAGGGAGGAATGAATAGAGCAAAAGAAGAATACAGCTTTAAAGAATAAAATGGCAATAAACAACTACATATCAATAATATCCTTAAATGTAAATGGATTAAATGATCCAATCAAAAGACATAGGGTAGCTGCATGGATAAAGAAACAGGACCCATACATATGCTGTCTACAAGAGACACACCTTAAAACAAAAGATGCTCATAGACTGAAGGTAAAAGGATGGAAAAAAATATTTCATGCAAATGGAAATGAAAAAAAAGCAGGGGTAGCAATACTTATATCAGACAAAATGGACTTTAAAACAAAGGCTGTAGTAAGAGATAAAGGAGGACACTACATAATGATAAAGGGAACAATTCAACAGGAAGATATAACTATTGTAAATATCTATGCACCAAATATAGGAGCCCCGACATACATAAAGCAGACTTTGATGGATATAAAGGGCGAGATTAACAGCAATACTATCATAGTAGGGGATTTCAATACCCCTCTAACAACACTGGATAGATCCTCAAGAAAGAAAATTAATAAAGAAACAGCAGACTTAAAGGAGACACTAGATCAACTTGATTTAATAGATATCTTCAGAACTTTTCACCCTAAAGCAGTAGAATATACATTCTTCTCAAGCGCTCATGGTACGTTTTCTAGGATAGACCACATGTTAGGACACAAAAATGGTCTCAATAAATTTAAGAAGATTGAAATCATATCAAGCATTTTCTCTGATCACAATGCCATGAAACTAGAAATTAACCACAAAAGAAAAACTGAAAAATACTCAAACACTTGGAAACTAAATAGCTTGTTATTAAATAATGAATGGATTAACAATGAGATCAAAGAAGAAATAAAAAAGTTTCTAGAAACAAATGATAATGAGCATACATCAACTCAAAATTTATGGGACACAGCAAAAGCAGTTCTGAGAGGGAAGTTTATTGCACTACAGGCATATCATAAGAAGCTAGAAAAAGCTCAAATAAGCAACCTGACCCTGCATCTAAAAGAACTAGAAAAACAACAACAAATAAAACCCAAGACAAGTAGAAGGAAGGAAATAATAAAGGTCAGAGCAGAAATAAATGACATAGAGGCTAAGGAAACAATACAGAGGATCAATGAAACAAGAAGCTGGTTCTTTGAAAAGGTAAACAAGATTGATGAACGTTTAACTAGACTCACCAAGAAAAAAAGAGAGAGGACTCAAATAAATAAAATTAGAAAGGACAGTGGAGAAATAACAACTGACACAACAGAAATACAAAGCATTGTAAGAAAATACTATGAAGAACTATATGCCAAAAAATTAGACAATCTTGGTGAAATGGACAAATTTCTCGAATCATATAACCTTCCAAAAATCAATCTGGAAGAATCAGAACACCTAAACAGACCAATTACAGCAAATGAGATCGAAACAGTTATCAAAAAACTCCCAAAAAAGAAAAGTCCTGGGCCTGATGGCTTCACAAGTGAATTCTATCAAAAATTCAAAGAAGAACTAACTCCTATTCTCCTCAAGCTATTTCAAAAAATTCAAGAGGAAGGAAGACTTCCAAACTCCTTTTATGAGGCGAGCATAATTCTGATCCCAAAACCGGGCAAAGACAACACAAAGAAAGAAATTTATAGGCCTATATCCCTGATGAATTTAGACGCTAAAATTCTCAACAAAATATTAGCCAACCGGATCCAGCAATATATGAAAAAAATCATACACCACGATCAAGTGGGATTTATTCTGGAGAGGCAAGGCTGGTTCAATATTCGCAAATCAATCAATGTGATTCACCACATAAACAAAAGGAAGGACAAAAATCACATGATAATTTCAATAGATGCAGAAAAGGCATTTGATAAAATCCAGCACCCATTCATGCTCAAAACTCTCAGTAAAGTGGGAATACAGGGATCATTCTTTAACATGATAAAGGCCATCTACGATAAACCGACAGCAAACATCATACTAAATGGACAAAGATTAAAAGCAATCCCCTTAAGATCAGGAACCAGGCAGGGTTGCCCACTTTCACCACTCTTATTCAACATAGTTCTGGAAGTCCTAGCTACAGCAATCAGACAAGAAGAAGAAATAAAAGGCATACAAATTGGAAAAGAAGAAGTAAAATTGTCATTATTTGCAGATGATATGATATTGTATATTGAAAACCCTAAAGTCTCAGTCAAAAAACTACTGGACCTTATAAATGATTTCAGCAAGGTGGCAGGATATAAAATTAATACTCAGAAATCAGAGGCATTTCTATACACCAACAATGAAATATCAGCAAAAGAAATTAAGGAAACAATCCCCTTCACTATTGCAGCCAAAAAAATAAAGTACCTAGGAGTAAATTTAACCAAGGAGGTTAAGGACTTGTACTCGGAAAATTATAGAACATTGATAAAAGAAATCAAGGAAGATACAAACAAGTGGAAGCACATACCGTGCTCATGGCTAGGAAGAATAAACATCATTAAAATGTCTATATTACCCAAAGCAATTTATAAATTCAATGCTATACCAATTAAAATACCAATGACATACTTCAAAGATATAGAACACATATTCCAAAAATTTATAGGGAACCAAAAAAGAACACGAATAGCCTCAGCAATCTTAAAAAGAAAAAATAAAGCAGGAGGTATCACTCTTCCTGATATCAAGGTTTACTACAAGGCCATTATACTCAAGACAGCCTGGTACTGGCATAAGAACAGGCACATAGATCAATGGAACAGAACAGAGAACCCAGAAATAAACCCACAGCTTTATGGACAACTGATATTTGACAAAGGAGGAAAGAACATACAATGGAGTAAAGACAGCCTCTTTAACAAATGGTGTTGGGAAAATTGGACATCTACCTGCAAAAAAATGAAACTAGACCATCAACTTACACCATTCACAAAAACAAACTCAAAATGGATAAAAGACTTAAATGTAAGCCGTGAAACCATAAGCATCTTAGAAGAAAACATAGGCAGCAAGCTCTCCGACATCTGTAGCAGCGGTATATTTGCCGATTTATCTTCATGGGCAACTGAAATAAAAGGCAAGATAAACAAATGGGACTATATCAAACTAAAAAGTTTTTGCACAGCTAAAGACAATAGGAACAGAATAAAAAGACAAACCACACAATGGGAGAACATATTCGGCAGCACATCTGATAAGGGGTTAATAACTAAAATTTATAAAGAACTTATAAAACGCAACACCAGGAAGACAAACAACCCAATCAAAAAATGGGCAAAAGAAATGAATAGAAATTTCTCCAAAGAGGACATACAGATGGCCAATAGGCATATGAAAAAATGCTCAACATCACTAATCATTAGAGAAATGCAAATTAAAACCACAATGAGATATCACCTCACACCAGTCAGAATGGCACTTATCAGCAAAACAACACAGAATAAGTGCTGGCGAGGATGTGGAGGAAAGGGAACCCTTCTGCACTGCTGGTGGGAATGCAGACTGGTGCAGCCACTGTGGAAAACAGTTTGGAGATTCCTCAGAAAATTAAAAATCGAACTGCCTTTTGACCCAGCTATCCCACTTTTAGGAATATACCCTAAGAACACCATAGCACTGTTCGAAAAGAAGAAATGCGCCCCCATGTTCGTGGCAGCATTGTTCACAATAGCGAAGATCTGGAACCAGCCCAAGTGTCCGTCAGAAGACGAGTGGATTAAAAAGCTATGGTACATATATACTATGGAATACTACTCAGCCATAAGAAACGAGGACATCGGAGCATTTATAACAAAATGGATGTACCTTGATAACATTATACGGAGTGAAATAAGTAAATCAGAAAAAAAGAAAAACTGAGAACAGCACGATTACATACATAGGTGGGACATGAAAGTGAGGGTATGAGACATGGACAAGAGAGTGGTGGTTATGGGATGGGGGGAGGGAGGGAAGAGTGGGATAGGGAGGAGGGGAGGGACGCAGGGAAAACCAGATTGAAGGTGACAGAGGACAATTTGACTTTTGGTGATGGGTATGCAACACAATTGAATGATAAGATAACCTGGAGATGTTTTCATTGTACATATGTACCCTGATTTATTGATGTCACCCCATTAGAATTAATAATAATAAAATATATATATTAAAAAAAAAAAAAAAGAAACATGGTGATTCCCTGACGTATCTGAGGAGTACTTTACTTTTCATCAGAAGCAGTTTTCTTAGATTTAGAAAACTAATATGAATAAAAAATGAGTTTTAAGCCCTGATTTATCATTTTTAAAACTCTGAGGTATTTAAAAGTCAAACTTGATTTTTAGGCATTCCATATACATAAGTATTTTTTAAATTACACTTTCTAGACTATTTCTTCTCTTTGAAACTAAATATTCATAATATTCTAGATAGTTGGCAATAGTAAGTAGCACATCTACTTTAGACCTAAAATACTTAAGAACCAGAGATTTCTATTGGCCTTCCAAACAGATAATACCAAAGTAATACAAATGAAAGGATGATTTTTTAAAATAAAAGGAAGAATGAACAAAAGATCAAGGGTTTATTCTATAGATTGGTCTCTTCTACTTAACCATGGCAATGAAGGAATAGGCACAGCCTGTAGCAGAAAAATCAAAAAAGCTAGATATTAAAAAAATGACAGATTTTACTACTTTCTAGTTTCTCTTAAAAAGAAAATGGATTGATACATAAAAAGTTAAAGAGCTTGAAAAAATTAAAATCAGCAATATAAGAACATTTAACTTGCTAGAACAGAAGCAAAGAAATTTCTCCATTCTCCTGATAATACTTAACCCTCTTTTGAAAACCAATTTTTTTTGAAACTTCTGAAGTTTCAAAGTATGTATTGTTCAGAGCAGATACCCACAGGATAAGAATGCTTTTGTCATTCTAAAACAAGAATTCTAAAGCTCTCAGAGCTTTAAGTGGGGAGGTAGTATGTTTTCATGGGTAGCTGGCAACTTTTGATAACATGAGAAATGGCATTAAAATTAGGTACTAGCACAGTGATGACTTCAAGACAACAAAGGTAACCAGAGACAAAGATAGACATTTTTATAATGATAAAGGGGATATTGTATCAAGAAGACATAACACTTCTTAATATATATGCACCAAAACAGGGAACACTAAAATATATGAGACATTTACTAACAAATCTGAAAATAGAAACAGACAAAAACACAATCAGCCCTGGCAAGTTGGCTCAGTGATGAAGCATCAGCCTGGGATGTGGATGTCCTGGGTTCATTTTCAGATTCAGGGCACACAGGAGAAGCAACCATCTGCTTCTCTACCCCTCCACCTTCCCTTCTCTCTTTTGCTCCCTTCACCTCCTGCAGCCATGGCTCAATTGATTCAAGCAAGTTGGCCTCGGGTGCTGAGGATGGCTCAGTCCCTCCACCTCAGGCACTAAAAATAACTCAGTTGCCAACAACAGAACAATGCCCCAGATAGGCAGAGCATCACCCCATAGGGGGCTTGCAAGGTAGATCATGGTTGGGGAGCATGGGGACTCTGTCTCTCTGCGTCCACTGCTCTCAATTATATAAAAAACACACAAAATCATACTGGGAGATCTCAACATCTAAGCTGCAAGAACAAATGTACTTTATAGAAAGAAACAAGAGAGATCCCACATCAACAACCTAACATCACACCTTTAGAAACTAGAAAATAAAGAACAAAAGCAACCCAAAGTCAGCAGAAGAAAGGAAATAGTAAAAATTAGAGCAGAACTAAATGAAATAGATAACAAAAAAACTATAGAAAAAATTAATATAACAAAGAGCTGGGTTATATTAAAAATCAATAAAATTGACAATCCACTGGCTAGACTCACTATGGAAAAAAGAGAAATGACACATATAAATAAAATCCAAAATGAAAGAGGAGAAATTACCACAGACATCATAGATATACAAAGGATCATACTAGAATACTATGAAAGATTACATGCCACCAAATTCAACAACCTAGAAGAAATGGATTCCTAGAACTATAAAATCTTCCTAGATACAGTCACAAAGAAGTGGAAAACCTAAAGAGACCCATAAGCATGGAGGAAATATAAACAACTATCAAAAACACCCCCAAAAATAAAAGTCCAAGACCAGATGGCTACATGAGTGAATTCTACCAAATATTCAAAGATTTGGTACCTATTTTTCTCAAAGTCTTCCAAATATTAAAAAAAGAAGCAATACTCTCTAACACATTTTATGAGGCCAATATAATCCTGAAACCAAAACCTGACAAAGATAACACAAAAAGAAAACTATACATCAATATCTCTAATGAATACAGATGCAAATTGTATTCATTACAATCTAGCAAATTGAATACAAAAATACATTAAAAATATTAATTCATCATGATCAAGTGGGATTCATTTCTGGAGCACAAGGATGGTTCAACATATGGAAATCAATCAATGTAATATACCACATCAACAAAACAAAGAACAAAAATCATATGATTCTACCCATCAATGCAAAAAAGGCATTTGATAAGATACAACATCCATTTATTTTTAAAACACTCAATAAAATGGGTCAGAAGGAAAGTATCTCAACATAATAAAGGCTATATATGACAAACCATCAGCTAATATCATACTAAGTGGTGAAAAAATGAAGGCTTTTCTTCTCAAATCAAGAACAAGTCAAGGCTTCCCACTCTTTCCACTCTTATTCAACATAGTTCTGGAAGTTTTAGCCAGAGTGATCAGACAAGAAAAAGAAATAAAAGGCATCCATGTTGGGAAAGAAGACATAAAGGTATCACTTTTTGCAGATGACATGACCCTGTCTGTAGAAAAACCCAAAAACTTCACCATAGAACTATTAGAAACAAAAAACAAAAACAGTAAAGTCACAGGATACAAAATCAGTATGTAAAGGTCTATTGCTTTCTTATACACAACAATAAAACTTTGGAAAATGAATTTAAAAAAAAACAATTTTTTTTTATACTTTGAACACAAAAAATAAAATACCTAAGAATAAACTTAACAAAGAATATGAAGGACCTATATACTGCAACTACAAAGCATTATTGAAAGAAATTGAAAAAGACACAATGAAATGGAAAAATATTCCATGTTCATGGATTGGAAGAATCAACATAATTAAAATGGCCATATTACCCAAACAATATATAAATTTAATGCAAGCCCTGGCCAGTTGGCTCAGGGGTAGAACATTGACCTGGTGTGTGGAAGTCCCAGGTTAGATTCCCAGCCAAGGCACACAGGAGAAGCACCTATCTGCTTCTCCACCCTTTCCCCTCTACTTTCTCTCTATTGTTGTCTTCCCCTCCCACAGCCAAGGCTCTGTTGGAGCAAAGTTGGCCCGGGCACTGAGGACGGCTCCATGGCCTCCGTCTCAGGCACTAGAATGGCTCCTGTTGCAACAGAGCAATGCCCCAGACGGGCAGAGCATCGCCCCCTAGTGGGCATGCCAGGTGGATCCCAATTGACCACATGCGGAAGTCTGTCTCTGCCTCCCTGCTTCTCACTTCAGAAAACTACAAAACATAAATAAACAAATAAATAAATAAATAAATTTAATGTAACTCCCATCAAAACCCCAATGTTATTTTTTAAAGAAACAGAATTTTTAAAAATCACCAGGTTTGTATGGAACCATAAAAAAGCCCAAAAAACCAAAGTAATTCTGAGGAAAAAGAATGAAGCTGGAGGTATCACACCACCTGACTTCCAATTATACTATAGAGCCACAATAATCAAAACAGCATGGTACTGGCAGAAAAACAGACATACAGACCAATGGAACAGAATTGAGAGCCCAGAAATAAAACCACATATATATGAATAAATAATCTTCAACAAAGGAGCCAAAACACACAATGGAGAAAAGAAAGGCTCAATACATGGTGCTGGGAAAATTGGAAAGCCACATGCAAAAGAATGAAACTTGACTACAGTTTGTTCCCCAGCTGAAAAATTAATTCAAAATGGATCAAAGACCTAAATATAAGATCTGAAACAATAAATTACATAAAAGAAAACATAGGTACTAAACTCATGGACCTTGGCTATAAAGAAGAATTTATAAATTTGACTGTAAAGGCAAAAATAAATGAATGGGACTATAACAAACTAAAATTCTTCTACACAGCAAAAGAAACTGACAACAAAATAAATAGGCAGCCAACCAAATGGGAAATGGTACAAATGGGAATATTTGTAAACAGCTCTGATAAGAAGTTAATATCCAAAATATATAAAGAACTCACAAAGCTCAGTAACAAACAAGCAAACAATCCAATTAAAAAATGAGAAGAGGACCTGAACTTCCCATTTTTCTTCTCCCACAAAGACATACAGATGGCAGACAGATATATGAAAAGATGCTCATCTTCACAAGCTATTCAAGAAATGCAAATCAAAACTACAATGAAATTACCATCTCACACCTGTTATATTGACTATTATTAACAAGACAGGTAATAACAAGTGTTGGAGAGGCTGTGGAGAAAAAGGAACCCTCATTCACTGTTGGTGGGAATGTAAAGTAGTACAACCATTATGGAAGAAAGTATGGTGGTTCCTCAGAAAATTAAGAATAGTACTACCATATGACCCCACAATCCCTCTCCTGTGTATCTATTCCAAAACTCAGAAACGTTGGTATTTAAAGACACATGCACCTCCATGTTCATCACAGCATTATTCACAGTGGCCAAGACAATGGAAACAACCAAAGTGTCTTTCAATAGAGTACTGGATAAAGATGATGCAATACATATACACAATGGAATATTACTCAGCCATAAGAAATGATTATATATTTCTATTTATGACAACACAGATGGACCTTGAGAACATTATACTGAGTGGAATAAATCAGAAAAAAGCTGAGAACTATATGATTTCACACATAGGCGGGATATAAAACTAAGACTCATGGACATAGATAAAAGTGATGTGGTTACTAAGGGGAAGGGTGTGGGGAAGGGAGAAGGGAGTAAAGACAAATATATACAGTGACAGAAAATGGTTTGACTTTGGGTGATGGGTATACAACATAGTCAACAGTTCAAATACTATAGAAATGTTTACCTGAAACCTATATACTCTTACTGATCAATGTCATCCTGTTAATTTGATTTTCTAAATAAAATGATAGTTTCTATCTATATAAAAAAAATCAGGTAACTGAAGAAAATTTTACTTTACTTCATTTCATCAGTATGACATGAACTTCAACGTAAAGTTCATTGAGAACAACATTTTGCCAAATTCAAACTACTTTGAAAATAAAGATGTACAAATGTTAAAGAAAAATTTCTTTCTCCTCCCCTCCCCGCAAAATACCAATTTGATCCCTGGGATAATATGGTTCACTAGTACTTACGACATCCATTGTCTGAGAACATATTACTTAAGATTTTGATTATATAATATACAAGTTCAATATATAGTGAGTTCCTTAATTGAAGAAATTCAATTAAACTACTGATCTATTCACAATATAAAAGTCTCCTGGAGACAGAAAAGATATAATCAGTGTAACTCAACTTAAAATTAGTCCTAATTCTGGCAAATGTTGATGCAAAAAAAAAAAATTCCTTTCATAGGACCTTATTAAATCAGCTTCTAGGAATTAATAAAAAGAATAAATTAGATCATGATTCCCTCTCCTCAAAATATAGGGGAAAGTTGCTTTAACAAAGTTGAATCCTTGACTACTTTTATATTAAATTAAAACATATAGTCTCTTCAGAGAAAAGAATAAAAATTGTCTACCCCCTTTATTAAACCACTTGATTCATCATCCAGTTCTATAATATGAGTGATGCTGAGCTTCAAATTAAAAAAAAAAACCCACAATAGTGATAATCATAAACTGAGATAAGGCATTCCAGTCTTTTATAGGAAAGTTCAAAACATTTACAACCGTTTTTATCAGGCTGCAAAAATTTTACTAGCATTTCTCATAGTTATTGCTATTCTTGTAGAGATACATTGGTAATGACATTAGCAAGATAAAAAGTTAGAATATTACTGCTTTAAATAATATTTCCAATTTCAATTAAAAGTATTTTAAGTTCTTAACACATTTATGAATCTAGGACACATGTCCCAAACATATACATTTGTAAAGTTGCTTTCTTCCTGTACCTGGGGTAGCTATATGATCACAAACATATAAGAACAGATAAGCAGCATCATGTCTCAGGCATTAATTAGTTAGAATTTCCTCTCTATCATGTAAATTACATATACTTTTACAACTCTATTGAGTAAAGGATTAGTATAACCATTTTAAAGATGAATAAAACTGACACTCAGAGAAGCGCTGTTGTACAGTAAGTGGTAATTTGTAATTTTAAATCTTATCTGTTTAATTCTAAAACCCATGTCCCATTAACTGTGTCCTGTTGCCTAAAAAGACAAACACCTCAAAACTGGTTTTAAATTATCTTGTTCTGTAGCCAGTTAACCAATTCTGTTTGTATCATATTCAATTAGGGATTTTTTGTGTGTAAAATATCAGAAGTTATTCCATTTCTCCCTTTCATTTGTGTCAACATCTTAACTTCCAACAGCCCAAGTTCTAATATTTAAACCTAAAATGTATAGATAAAACATGTTTCATTCATTTGGCCCACAAACAGTTATTGAATGCCTACTACACAGCAAGTATATGCTAACTGCTATTTTAGTCTCTATTACCCATCACTAATTTACTCAATGAGTGCATAGAGATGTCTAAGAGGAGAAACTTCATTAACCCCATGATTAGAGCAATTAGAAACAAATGAGCACTTTGTAATACATGAGTCTGAAAACTAAGGTATGTATTACCTCTTCTTCTAAGTAAGAAAATTGGTGTTATTTTACGATCTACTGTGTGCTATCCCCTCCTATCATTAACTAGATTTTATATTTAGTAAATGAAACTAGGAGGCAGAATAGAGTAGTTCTATCATAGACTTTGAGACAGATAGACTTGGGTTATACTTCCAATTCTAGTGCTTATTGGTTGTGTAACCTTAGCTACACCACTTAATCTTTCTAATCCCCAATTGTCTCAGGTGTTGAAGTGCAATAATTATATCCCTTTGCAAGAATTTTGTGAGAATTAAACAAGATATATGTGAAGAGCCTGAAAAAAAAGGAGGTATTCTACAAATGGCAAAAGATTGGCTTACTGAAAAAACTAACTTTATTTTTAAAAGTCATTACTACGGGGGAGGAGCAAGATGGCGATGGAGTAGGCAGACGTACCAACTTCCAACTCCCAGAACCAAATTAGATTATAACTCAATTTTAAGAACCATCATCTGGATAAACCAACTTTGAATTAAACTAAGTGGACTCTTCAACCAAGGAACTCAGAAGAAGCCACATTGAGACTGGTAGGAATAGCAAAAACGCGAAGAGGGCTGACCAGCTCCCCGGAGCAAACGGCAGCCCAGAGAGACCCGCGTGGCGGGAGCACAGTTAGGCGGAGAGGGAGGGACCTGGGCCCCAGGAACCAAGCCCCAGCCCGCAGTCCCAGAACCTAGAAGAGGCGTTTGGACAGTATTGAGCTGTGAAACAAGTGAGGATACTGTTTGTGAGAAAGAGACAGTTTTCTCAGACCCAAGATTCTTTTTAAAGAGACAGCACAGAAAACCTCTCTCACAACCACGCACCCTGGGCTCCGGGAAACGGAGACAGAGGAGAGGACCAGAGCAGCAAGAAGAGAGTGTGTACTGAAGGCACAGGGACAAACACTCTGAGGGACAGCCACCCTAACCCCTGGCCTAAGTCACTTCCCTAATCAAAAACGAATATTTCCCCTGGAACTAGCAATACCAGCAAAGGGAGACAGGACAGTAGCCAAACAAGCTCTCCCGTGGCAATTAGGGCAGAGCTGCTTAGAGGGAGTGAGCTCTCAGGTCTACAGTGTGGAGTATTAGGGCCCTTCCTACTCTGCTAAGGGTTTCTAAAGGGTATGGTGGTGGCAGGATGCTGAAACCCGGTTCTGTCGGAGGGGGCGGAGGCCCAGCCAGTGTGAGCTCGGACTAGCCCAGCACAGGCGGAGGGGACACGCAAAAGCGGTCCAGCAGCTGCGGCCCGCCTGTAACCCCACCTGCAGGGAAAAAGCGGGACGCAAGGAACAGGCAGAGAACTGCTCTGCGACCCTGCACAAGCCGGCCCTGACAGCGGGGACGGGGCTAGGACCAGAAACGGACGGGGGCTCGCGGCTTAGCTCACACTACCAGCCCTGCCGGGCCGGAGAAACCGAGGTTTGCCATCCTGAGTGCGAGAGCTGGCTCCGAATGCGGGTGTGGGATACAGCCCGGGACGAGCGGAAGCTCGCGGCTGAGCGCAAGCCAGCAAACATACCCGGCCCAATAAACCGCGGTTTGCGACCCTGTGCAGGAGGGCCCTGGCCTCGAGGGCGGGGCTTAAGCTCCCGACGGGCAAAGGCTCACAGCTGAGAGCAAATCAAAAGCCTCACCCAACCCGCAAAACTGTGGCGAGCAGGCTCTAGTCTGCGGGTGCTGGGTGGAAGTCCAGAAACAGGCTGGGTCCGCAGCTAAGCAAAGGTGCTCACCTCTAACCTTGGAGCTGAGGCTTGTGGCTTGAGTGACAGCCCCTCCCACGGAGGAGAGGCAGAAATCACAGCAAAAGCCACAGTGGGCTGGCGCTGGCATCGCCCATACCCAACCGCCCTAGGCAGCAACAGAGGGGGTGGCGGGCCTGCAGACAGACCACACCTAGAGAACACAAAGGCAACACATACTGCACTCCACTGGTCACAACTTGCTTATACACAGACAAAATGGGCATTTCTCTAATAATTAGTGATGTTGAACATTTTTTCATATGTCTTTTGGCCATCTGTATGTCCTCTTTGGAGAAATTTCTATTCATTTCTTTTGCCCATTTTTTGATTGGGTTGTTTGTCTTTCTGGTGTTGAGTTTTATAAGTTCTTTACAAATTTTGGTTATTAACCCCTTATCAGACGTGCTGTCGAATATGTTCTCCCATTGTGTGGTTTGTCTTTTTATTCTGTTCTTATTGTCTTTAGCTGTGCAAAATTTTTTAGTTTGATATAGTCCCATTTGTTTATCTTGCCTTTTATTTCAGTTGCCCGTGGAGATAAATCGGCAAATATATTGCTGCTATAGATGACGGAGAGCTTGCTGCCTATCTTTTCTTCTAAGATGCTTATGTTTTCATGGCTTACATTTTAGTCTTTTATCCATTTTGAGTTTGTTTTTGTGAATGGTGTAAGTTGATGGTGTAGTTTCATTGTTTTGTAGGTAGATGTCCAATTTTCCCAACACCATTTATTAAAGAGGCTGTCTTTACTCCATTGTATGTTCTTTCCTCCTTTGTCAAATATCAGTTGTCCATAAAGGTGTGGGTTTATTTCTGGGTTCTCTGTTCTGTTCCATTGATCTGTGTGCCTGTTCTTATGCCAGTACCAGGCTGTCTTGAGTACAATGGCCTTGTAGTAAACCTTGATATCTGGAAGAGTGATACCTCCTGTTTTATTTTTCCTTTTTAAGATTGCTGAGGCTATTCGTGTTCTTTTTTGGTTCCCTATAAATTTTTGGAATATGTGTTCTATATCTTTGAAGTATGTCATTGGAATTTTAATTGGTATTGCATTGAATTTATAAATTGCTTTGGGTAATATAGACATTTTAATGATGTTTATTCTTACTAACCATGAGCATGGTATATGCTTCCACTTGTTTGTATCTTCCTTGATTTCCTTTATCAATGTTTTATAATTTTCTGAGTACAAGTCCTTAACCTCCTTGGTTAAATTTACTCCTAGGTACTTTATTTTTCTTGGCTGCAATAGTGAAGGGGATTGTTTCCTTAAGTTCTTTTGCTGACAGTTCATTGTTGGTATACAGAAATGCCTCTGATTTCTGAGTATTAATTTTATATCCTGCCACCTTGCTGAATTCATTTATAAGGTCCAGTAGTTTTATAACTGAGACTTTAGGGTTTTCAATATACAATATCATATCATCTGCAAATAGTGACAGTTTTACTTCTTCTTTTCCAATTTGGATGCCTTTTATTTCTTCTTCTTGTCTGATTGCTGTAGCTAGCACTTCCAGAACTATGTTGAATAAGAGTGGTGAAAGGGGAACCCCTGCCTGGTTCCTGATCTTAAGGGGATTGCTTTTAATTTTTGTCCATTTAGTATGATGTTTGCTGTGGGTTTGTCGTAGATGGCCTTTCTCATGTTAAGGAATGTTCCTTGTATTCCCACTTTACTGAGAGTTTTGAGCATGAATGGGTGCTGGATTTTATCAAATGCCTTTTCTGCATCTATTGAAATTATCATGTGATTTTTGTCCTTCCTTTTGTTTATGTGAAGAATCACATTGATTGATTTGTGAATATTGATCCAGCATTGCCTCTCCAGAATAAATCCCACTTGATCATGGTGTATGATTTTTTTCATATATTGTTGGATGCGGTTGGCTAATATTTTGTTGAGAATTTTAGCATCTAAATTCATCAGGGATATAGGTCTATAATTTTCTTTCTTTGTGTTGTCTTTGCCCGGTTTTGGGATCAGAATTATGCTCGCCTCATAAAAGGAGTTTGGAAGTCTTCCTTCCTCTTGAATTTTTACAAATTACAGTATTACTTTATTCTGGCCTCCGCAGCAGAGGCTTCTCCAAACCCCTGAGACCGACTCATAGAACGCTTAGGGTTCGATAGAACCCAGGTTAAGAACCACTGTATTAGATCAACCCTTTCCAACAAAGCACTCCTACTTTGAAGATTTCAGGTTCTTAAATGTAACCTCAGTACTAACAAGTAGAGGATTTCTTAACCTAGGTTTCTAGATATGGATATAATCTCTGAAAACAATTTCAAAATTTAGTGTCCGTACTTAGCTTGCATTTTCATGAGAAAGAATTTGTCTTTTTATCATATATTAAAAGGGATCTAGAAAAGGGGAAGATGGCGATGGATTAGGCGGACGTACCAACTTCCAACTCCCAGAACCAAATTAGATTATAACTCAATTTTAAGAACCATCATCTGGATAAACCAACTTTGAACTAAACTAAGTGGACTCTTCAACCAAGGAACACAGAAGAAGCCACATTGAGACTGGTAGGAATAGCGAAAACGTGAAGAGGGCTGCCCAGCTCCCCGGAGCAAACGGAAGCCCAGAGAGACCCGCGTGGCGGGAGGAGAGTTTGGCGGAGAGGGAGGAACCTGGGTCCCAGGAACCAAGCCCCACACTGAAGTCCCAGAGCCTAGAAGAGGCGTATGGACAGTATTGAGCAGTGAAGCAAGTGAGAATACTGTTTGTGAAAAAGAGAGAGTTTTCTCAGACCCAAGAATCTTTTCAAAGGGACAGCGCAGAAACCCTCTCTCACAACCACGCACTCGGGGCTCCGGGGAACGGGGACAGAGGAGAGGAACAGAGCAGCAGGAACAGAGAGTGGACTGAAGGCACGAGGACACTCTGAGGGACAGCCACCCTGACCCCTGGGTTAAGTCATTTCCCTAATCGAAAACAAATATTTCCCCTGGAACTAGCAATACCAGCAAAGGGAGACAAGACACTAGCCAAACAAGCTCTCCCGCGGCAATTAGAGCAGAGCTGCTTAGAGGGAGGGAGCTCCCAGGCCTACAGTGTGGAGACTTAAGACACTGCCATCTCTCTGAGGGTTGCTGAAGGGTTTGGGGTGGCAGGACGCTGAAAAGCGGTCCTGTCAGCGTGGGCGGAGGCACAACAGATGTGAGCTCAGGCTAGCCCAGCAGGGGCGGAGGGGAAGCGCGAAAGCGGTCCGGCAGCTGCGGGCCGCCTGTGACCCCATTTGTGAGGAAAAATAAGGGCAGAGATCGGCTCTGCGACCCTGCGCAAGCCGGCCCTGACCACGGGGACGGGGCTAGGACCAGGGACGGGCGAGGAGCTCGCGGCTGAGCTCACGCTGCCAACCCCGCCCGGACGGAGAAACCGTGGTGGTTTGAAATCATGCAAGAGTGCGCGCGCGAGAGTGCATGCGAGCGGCTTTCGCGGCTGAGCTCACACTACTAGCCCCGCCTGGCCAGAGAAATCCCGGCGGCTGGCCACCCTACGTGCGCGAGCCGGCGCCGAACGTGGGGGCGTGGTAGAGTCCTGATCGAGTGGAAGTATGCAGCTGAGCTAAGGCCAGCAAACACGCCCAGCCCAATAAACCGCAGTTTGCAACCTTAGGCAGAAGGGCCCGGGCCTCGAGGGCGGGGCTAAATTCTGGATGAGCAAAGGCTCACAGCTGAGAGCACGTCAAAAGCCCCGCCCAACCCACAAAACTATGGCGAACAGGCTCTGACTGCAGAGGCTGGGCGTAAGCCTTCTGGAAAAAGGCTGGTTCCGCAGCTGAGCAAAGGTGCTCACCTCTGCCCTTAGTACTAAGGCTTTTGGCTTGAGTGACAGCCCCTCCCACGGAGGAGAGGTGGAAATCACAGCAACAGCCGCAGTAGGCTGTCGCTGGCAATGCCCATACCCAACCACCCTAGGCAACAGCAAAGGGGGTGCAGGCCTGCAGACAGACCACACCTAGAGAACACAAAGGGAATACCTACTGGACTCCAGTGCCCACAACTTGCCTATACACAGATAAAATGGGCAGGCAGAGGAATGTAAACCAAATGAATCAAGAGAAATCCCCAGAGAAGGACCTGAATGAACCAGATATAACCAAACTACCAGAAGCAGAATTTAGAATAATGATAGTTAGGATGGTCAAAGAAATAAGAGCAACAATAGATAGTCACTATGAACACCTAAATAAAGAGATAACAAGTATAAAGAACGAAATTAAAATAATAAAAAAGAATCAGACAGAAATGACAAATACAGTATCAGAACTGAAGACCACAATGGAAGGAATTAAAAGCAGGATGAATCACGCTGAGGATCGAATCAGCGAGTTAGAAGACACAATAAACAAAGGCACAGAAGCAGAGAAGAAAAAAAAAGAGAGACTCAAAATATGTGAGGAAACTCTAAGGGAGCTCTGTGACAACATGAAGAGAAAAAACATTCGCATCATAGGGGTGTCTGAAGAAGAAGAGGACAGGATATGGAAACTTTGTTCAATCAAATCATAGCAGAAAACTTCCCTAAATTAAGGCAGGGAAACATTCCACACGTTCAAGAAGCACACAGAACTCCATTAAAGAGAAACCCAAAAAGATCTACACCAAGACACATCATAGTTAAAATACCAAAGCTAATGGATAAAGAAAAAATCTTAAAAGCTGCTAGAAAAAAAAAAGGCTATCACCTACAAAGGAGCCCCCATAAGGATGACATCGGACTTCTCAACAGAAACACTTGAGGCCAGAAGGGAATGGCAAGATATAATCAAAGGAATGCAGAACAAGAACCTACAACCAAGACTACTCTATCCAGCAAGGCTAACATTTAAAATCGAAGGAGAAATAAAGAGCTTTCCAGACAAAGAAAGCCTCAAGGAATTCATTAAAACCAAACCAATTCTGCAAGAGATACTACGGGGCCTGTTGTGAACAGCTAAAAGGGAGGAAAGAATATAGCAAAAGAAGAATACAGCTTTAAAGAATAAAATGGCAATAAACAACTACATATCAATAATAACCTTAAATGTAAATGGATTGAATGCCCAATCAAAAGACATAGGGTAGCTGTGTGGATAAAAAAACAAGACCTATACATATGCTGTCTACAAGAGACACACCTTAAAATAAAAGATGCACATAGACTGAAGGTAAAAGGATGGAAAAAAATATTTCATGCAAATGGAAATGAAAAAAAAGCTGGGATAGCAGTACTTATAGCTGACAAAATGGACTTTAAAACAAAGGCTGTAGTAAGAGATAAAGAAGGACACTACACAATGTTAAAAGGAACAATTCAACAGGAAGATATAACTATTATAAATATCTACACACCAAATATAGGAGCCCCGACATACATAAAGCAGACTTTGATGGATATAAAGGGCGACATTAACAGCAATACTATCATACTAGGGGATTTCAATACCCCTCTAACAACACTGGAGAGATCCTCAAGAAAGAAAATCAATAAAGAAACAGCAGACTTAAAGGAGACACTAGATCAACTTGATTTAATAACTTCAGAACTTTTCACCCTAAAGCAGTAGAATATACATTCTTCTCAAGCGCTCACGGTACGTTTTCTAGGATAGACCACATGTTAGGACACAAAAATGGTCTCAATAAATTTAAGAAGATTGAAATCATATCAAGCATTTTCTCTGATCACAATGCCATGAAACTAGATATGAACCACAAAAGAAAAACTGAAAAATACTCAAACACTTGGAAACAAAATAGCATGATATTAAATAATGAATGGATTAACAATGAGATCAAAGAACAAATAAAAAAGTTTCTAGAAACAAATGATAATGAGCATACATCAACTCAAAATTTATGGGACACAGCAAAAGCAGTTCTGAAAGGGAAGTTCATTGCACTACAGGCATATCATAAGAAGCTAGAAAAAGCTCATATAAGCAACCTGACCCTGCAGCAAAAAGAACTAGAAAAACAACAACAAATAAAACCCAGGACAAGTAGAAGGAAGGAAAAAATAAAGATCAGAGCAGAAATAAATGACATAGAGACTAAGAAAACAATACAGAGGATCAATGAAACCAGAAGCTGGTTCTTTGAAAAGGTAAACAAGATTGATGAAACTTTAACTAGACTCACCAAGAAAAAAAGAGAGAGGTTTCAAATAAATAAAATTAGAAAGGACAGTGGAGAAATAACAACTGACACAACAGAAATACAAAGCATTGTAAGAAAATACTATGAAGAACTATATGCCAAAAAATTAGACAATCTTGGTGAAATGGACAAATTTCTTGAATCATATAACCTTCCACAAATCAATCTGGAAGAATCAGAACACCTAAACAGACCAATTACAACAAATGAGATCGAAACAGTTATCAAAAAACTACCAAAAAAGAAAAGTCCTGGGCCTGATGTCTTCACAAGTGAATTCTATCAAAAATTCAAAGAAGAACTAACTCCTATCCTCCTCAAGCTATTTCAAAAAATTCAAGAGGAAGGAAGACTTCCAAACTCCTTTTATGAGGCGAGCATAATTCTGATCCCAAAACCGGGCAAAGACAACACAAAGAAAGAAAATTATAGGCCTATATCCCTGATGAATTTAGACGCTAAAATTCTCAACAAAATATTAGCCAACCGCATCCAACAATATATGAAAAAAATCATACACCATGATCAAGTGGGATTTATTCTGGAGAGGCAATGCTGGATCAATATTCACAAATCAATCAATGTGATTCTTCACATAAACAAAAGGAAGGACAAAAATCACATGATAATTTCAATAGATGCAGAAAAGGCATTTGATAAAATCCAGCACCCATTCATGCTCAAAACTCTCAGTAAAGTGGGAATACAAGGAACATTCCTTAACATGAGAAAGGCCATCTACGACAAACCCACAGCAAACATCATACTAAATGGACAAAAATTAAAAGCAATCCCCTTAAGATCAGGAACCAGGCAGGGGTTCCCCTTTCACCACTCTTATTCAACATAGTTCTGGAAGTGCTAGCTACAGCAATCAGACAAGAAGAAGAAATAAAAGGCATCCAAATTGGAAAAGAAGTAAAACTGTCACTATTTGCAGATGATATGATATTGTATATTGAAAACCCTAAAGTCTCAGTCAAAAAACTATTGGACCTTATAAATGATTTCAGCAAGGTGGCAGGATATAAAATTAATACTCAGAAATCAGAGGCATTTCTGTATACCAACAATGAACTGTCAGCAAAAGAACTTAAGGAAACAATCCCCTTCACTATTGCAGCCAAGAAAAATAAAGTACCTAGGAGTAAATTTAACCAAGGAGGTTAAGGACTTGTACTCAGAAAATTATAAAACATTGATAAAGGAAATCAAGGAAGATACAAACAAGTGGAAGCATATACCGTGCTCATGGCTAGGAAGAATAAACATCATTAAAATGTCTATACTACCCAAAGCTATTTATAAATTCAATGCAATACCAATTAAAATACCAATGACATACTTCAAAGATATAGAACACATATTCCAAAAATTTATAGAGAACCAAAAAAGAACACGAATAGCCTCAGCAATCTTAAAAAGAAAAAATAAAGCAGGAGGTATCACTCTTCCGGATATCAAGGTCTACTATAAGGCCATTATACTCAAGACAGCCTGGTACTGGCTTAAGAACAGACACATTGATCAATGGAACAGAACAGAGAACCCAGAAATAAACCCACACCTTTATGGACAACTGATATTTGACAAAGGAGGAAAGAACATACAATGGAGTAAAGACAGCCTCTTTAACAAATGGTGTTGGGAAAATTGGACATCTACCTGCAAAAAAATGAAACTAGACCATCAACTTACACCATTCACAAAAAGAAATTCAAAATGGATAAAATACTTAAACATAAGCCGTGAAACTATAAGCATCTTAGAAGAAAACATAGGCAGCAAGCTTTCCGACATCTGTAGCAGCAATATATTTGCTGATTTATCTCCATCGGCAAATGAAATAAAAGGCAAGATAAACAAATGGGACTATATCAAACTAAAAAGTTTTTGCACAGCTAAATACAATAAGAACAGAATAAAAAGACAAACCACACAATGGGAGAACATATTCGACAGCACGTCGGATAAGGGGTTAATAACCAAAATTTATAAAGAACTTATAAAACTCAACACCAGGAAGACAAACAATCCAATCAAAAAATGGGCAAAAGAAATGAATAGAAATTTCTCCAAAGAAGACATACAGATAGCCAAAAGACGTATGAAAAAATGTTCAACATCACTAATTATTAGAGAAATGCAAATTAAAACCACAATGAGATATCACCTCACACCAGTCAGAATGGCGCTCATCAGCAAAACAACACAGAATAAGTGCTGGCGAGGATGCGGAGAAAAGGGAACCCTCCTGCACTGCTGGTGGGAATGCAGTTTGGTGCAGCCACTGTGGAAAACAGTATGGAGATTCCTCAAAAAATTAAAAATCGAACTGCCTTTTGACCCGGCTACCCCACTTTTAGGAATATACCCTAAGAACACCATAACACTGTTTGAAAAGAAGAAATGCGCCCCCATGTTCGTGGCAGCATTGTTCACAATAGCGAAGATCTGGAAACAGCCCAAGTGTCCGTCAGAAGACGAGTGGATTAAAAAGCTTTGGTACATATATACTATGGAATACTACTCGGCCATAAGAAATGATGACATCAGATCATTTACAACAAAATGGTGGTACCTTGATAACATTATACAAAGTGAAATAAGTAAATCGGAAAAAAAAAAACAGAGAACAGCATGAATTCATACATAGGTGGGACATAAAAGTGAGACTAGGAGACATGGACAAGAGAGTGGTGGTTACGGGGTGGGGGGAGAGAAGGGAGGGTGGGATAGGGAGAAGGGTAGGGGCACAAGGAAAACCGGATAGAAGGTGACAGAGGACAATTTGACTTTGGGTGATGGGTATGCAACACAATTGAATGATAAGATAATCTGGAGATGTTTTCATTGTACATATGTACCCTGATTTATTGGTGTCACCACATTAAAGTTAATAAAAAAAATGGGGGGATCTAAGAGATCAAAAATGTTTCAAAACACATGGGGGGTGAAGTAATAAAGTCTATAGCTCTGTTGCTAGATGTGCAATACTAGCAATGTCCTGAGTAAGCTTTATTCTCTCCCCACACAGCTTTCCAGGGCACATGTAGCTCTCTCTGCCCTTCATTCCTCCTCTCCACTCCTAGTTTCTCTGCTTACCACCCTCACTGGGCTAATACGTTCTTAACATTCAAGACTCTTGTGTCCCTCCCTCCTTCACAAAGTTTACAAACACCATCAACACCCTCAGGATGTCAGGAAATCATTCTCTGGCCTTGCTCAGAATTTTCTATACAACTCTATCATTGCCTGGATGATATTCTAACTCTATTCCTCCTTCATTAGGATGGGAGTTCCGTAAAGGCAGAGACTTTGTCTAATACATCTCTGAATTTCCAGAGTTTTGCACAATGCCTGGTACATGGCAGGTATTCAATACATATTTTTTAATAAATAATTTTTAAAATAACACAGTCCACAATATAGTGATTTCTTCCACAAAGCCATGACACAGAGACTAATAAATTATAATTAGTGACTTATAAGACTCTTGAACTATAATTGATGACCAACTGTTTTTTCCAGTCCCTTCTACCAAAACTCAGAGATTTTTTTCAAAACCTTGTTGAAAGTATTTATTTAGGAATTTCTAATCCTATATAAAAGTTTTGAATCCTATATAAAAATCTAGGAGTCTATTTGTGTTTGCTTGATTTGTTTTCATTCAGTTGACATGCAAGACGATTATTTTGCATGCCTATTTAGAGATTCAAATATTCACAATCAAGGATTCTCAAAAATACATGACAAAAACATCTTCCTTTAGAGTTTGAAAAAAGAGAAATCTCTTTTACAAGATCCTTTGACTAAATGGGAAGTATATAAATAGTAAAAATATCATATGCCCATATGGTGAACAGCATCAATGAATTATTGCAAGTTTTCACACTTGCAATAATTTTTTATAATCAGACAGATCAAATTTAGCTAAGAATAGAATTTCTCTTAAATCAATACTAAAATTAACACCTACTCCACTACTGAAATTTAACAATTAATAGAAGTATTCTGAAACTCAGATAAGAATGTGCTGCTCTAATGGCTCACAAAGCTATGTATGACTTTAATAAGACTATGTATATAAAATAATGACAGTCTTTTGACCTCCTTAATTCATATAGTTTTCTAGTATCTCTCATTGAAAGTAACACTGAGCCAAATACTGACACTGAAGCCAAATACACCACTCATAGAGCTCAAAAATACAGAAATGAACAGAGCTCCTTAGAAGAAATAAGTACATGAACGTCAAGGAAACAAAGGCGTGTCTGTCTCAGTACTTTGGGGATCTTTAATAAAGCTATGGTCACTGATGTTACAGAAGATATAAAGGTGACAAAAAAGAATTTGAAGTTTCAAAAATATTTGGAAAAGAGATACAGTGATATAAATCCACATCCCCTTTTCGACAATTCCAGCATACCTAAGTCTCTAAAAACAGTAACACTTTTCATAATTTTGGTGCCAAAACTAATTTGTCAGCAAAACTTAACCTAAATTGATGTGAAGTTACTTATAATTTTTATTCAAATAGTGTGAATGCAATATTAATGTGTTTGACTACAGGGTACTCTCCCATATCCCATTGGGGATATTATGTAATCAACAATACATATGTATTACCTATCTATAATTTTTAAAATCTGAATTCCGAAATATATTTGCATCCAAGGCTGCAGACAAGTGATTGTAGACTTGGATTTCCTCTTCTTTTAACACTAATTTTACTAGTAAGCCTTTAGGAAAAGGCACACACACACCCACAGACACACACACATACACACACGTACACCAATTAAGCTATGTTTATTTGGGGGTGTAAGACTATATACTTTTCATACTTTATTTCTAATTCTCACCAGGAAACTATGTGTTACTATCACCAATTTATAAATATGAAAACTAGAGTCCAACTACTAACAAAAGATAGAAAACATTATTCTCATAATAAAGGTGTTATAAAATTTCAAGATTCTACCTATAAATGATGTCAGATACATAAAGTTTCTCATTTTGAAAACTCATTTATTTCACAAAGAAAGTGATGAAGTACAGGCCATTTTAACAGACGGCACCATTCCAAAATTTCTGGGCTACTTAGGGCTCTATAAAAGTAACAAACTTGGCAATACAGGGGAACAAATTATTTTACCAGGTAATTCAAACAAAAGCTTTTTTGATAGTAGGAGAGGAAGAGGAAGAATCTGAGAAACTGAAGCCGTTCTCATTTAGCTTGAGACTAATATTCCTATATTTAGCTATATATAAGGTTTCTTTTTATTATTAATAGTCAAATTGTTGGAGAAGGAGAAAAATGTTGACATTCATGTCCTGATTTTCAAGTACAATATTTCAAAGAAGAAACTTCCTTTTGCCACGCTGACCTTTTTGCAGAACTATGTGCATGCTTGACCAAAAACGGATCATGTGTCCCTTTACTCCTTCAAGTAATTCCTCAAAATCTACCTCATATAAGACGTGTCCCATGAATACAGTTCAGACGATTCTACATTCTCCAGAACATGGTGTCTGCCTTTCTTCAGATAGCAAATCACTTTTATCAATGAAGAAAAATGAAGAATGTCTAATTTTTAATTACTGTATGTTTAAAGCTTGCATTTACACATAAAGTATATGTAATACATTTGAATTATTTAATATTCAAGCTTCAGGAGAACTACGGAAATATCATTTTTAGATTTCTTCAGATATATTGTCTTTATTATTCACAACTATCCTACAAATATTCCCACTTTACAGATGAAGAAACTGATCAGAATATTTGAATCTAAAGTTCACATCTAGTAAATTGCAGAAATAAAACTTAAACAAGGATCTGAGCCCCAGTTCCTTCCACTTCATCTTTGCTATTGTATGCTTAGCCTAGAATATTTCCTGTAGAGCAGTGGTTCTTAACTTGGGTTCTATCAAACCTAAGGGTTCAATGAGTCAGTCTCAGGGGTTCGAAGAAGTCTCTGCCACAGAGGCCAGAATAAAGTAATACTGTAATTTGTTCTGAGTTCATGCACTTTGTTGGTTTTGTTCTTTGAGCAAGGTGATGTTCATGCACGGCTCATTTTGTGCACCAGTAAAAAAACATATACCTATGTTTTAAACTTGGGGGAAAAAATCATATTTTATTTATCACTAAAGAAGGGTTCGGTGAATGCGCATATGAAACTGGTGGGTTCGGTACCTCAAAAAAAGTTAAGAACCACTGCTGTAGAGCAAGAATATTCATCATGGCTATTTCTTCAGTACATTATATGTCGCAATTCAAACAGAAAGCCAAATAATAAATCTGGATAATGCAAACATTGCCAAAAAACTACCATCTTACACTGATTATTTGCAGATCTTAAGCAAGTTGCTTAAATTCTCTGGCAAAATTTCTTCACATAATAACTTTTCTCTCTCTCTTTTTTTTATTTTAGCAAGAGAGAGAGGTCAGACAGGGACAGATAGGAGGGGAGAAAGGTGAGAAGCATCACTTAGTAGTTGCGGCACTTTAGTTGTTCATTGATTGCTTCTCATATGTGCCTTGACCTGGGGGGCTCCAGCTGAGCCAGTGACCCCTCGCTCAAGCCAGAGACCCTGGGCTCAAGCCAGCGGCCTTGGGCTTCAAGCCACAACCTTTGAGCTCAAGCCAGAGAACATGGGATCATGTCTGTGGTCCCACATTCAAGCTGACGACCTCAGGGTTTCTAACCTGGGTCCTCAATGCCCCAGGCCTAGAGAGACTCTATCCATTGTGCCACTGCCTGATCAGGATTCATATATTAACTGAATAGAGAAACTACCTTAGAGAGTAGTTACAATGCTAAAGTGGATTAAGACATATAAAGCACTTAACACAATGTCTGGCACATCATAAATACTCCATAATTGTTAGCTGTTGCTATTAAGATGAAAAATCACCTGATAGACATATTTTATACCAGGTGACTCCAGCCAGCAATAGCTGGACACCTATTCCAAAGTCAGTCAATCCTACTCTGGCTTGTGATCTATGTCATAATCTGATTGGAAAAGATGATGTGTGTCAATCAGATTCTCTCCTTAGGAATCTGAATTCAGAGACAAAAATTGAGCCAGTTAGTAGTGATTCAGAAGCTAAAAAGTTTGGCTCCTATCTTGATCTATTCTCTCTCATCAAGGTTACCAACAATCCTAAATCTAGTCCTCAGTCATCCTTTCAGTCATCCTTTTTATGATCACTTGGCAGCATTCAATCTTTTGAGTATGCTGTTTATCTTGAAACACTCTTTTTGTTGTCCTCTTATCTCTGTGGTTGTATTTTCTCAGTCTCGTTGGAAGGCTCTGAAATATCACAGCTACTATACTGTCTTCTCCCCACACTCTTTACTCTCCCTTGAGGTTATTTCATCCACACCATGGCTTCAGTAATCAATTCTATGCCAGCTCAGACTTTTCTTGTTCATTCAACTGCCTTGTCAATCTTTCTACTTGTTCGGATATCTCAAAATAGAGATGGTAGTTGGACAGGACAAAGAAAAATCTGAAAAACTGATGCAGTTCTCATCTAGCCTGAGACTAATATCCCTATATTTAGTTAACTATATAGTTTCTTTTTTATTATTAATGGTCATATTGTTGGAAAGAAAGAAAAATTCTGTATCTTCTGTACTCTCCACACCATAGCCAGAGTTGTTTTGTTATTGTTGTTGTTTTTTAATGAGTCTAATATTGTCGTACTCCCATTTAAAAGGTGTCATTAACTTCTTATTATTCTTAGGATTTTTTATCAAAATTTGTATCATAGCTTGTAAGACTCTACGAGATCTTCTTCAGCTTACCTCTTTCTCCTCCAATTGCCCTACCTGCAGCCACACTTGTCTCCTTTTAGTTCCTTAAACGCAGCAAACCATGTTTTCTCCTATATTAGGGTCTTTGCACATGGTTTTCCTCTCCTGGACCACTCTTTGCTCTTCTCCTCATTTAGTCGATCATCATTATATCTCAGCTAAAATATCAGTTCTTCAGAGAAAACTTCTTAAACCTCTAGACTGTATCAGGTCATTCAGTTATCCATTTAACAATGCTTATTAATAACCTACTCTACACCAAGTACAGTTTGGATGTGCAGGACTGGTAAACACAACAAAGACCCTCCCTTTCACGGATCTTCCATTCTAGTGGAAGAGGAAAAAGACAATAAGCAATAAAAATAATCAGTAGATTAATATGTTTTTAAGCAATAAGTCTTCAGGAGGAAAGAAAGAAGAAGATAAGAGAATCACAAGCATGGAGCTTCCAGTGCCTAATTTTTTCCTGGCATACAGTTGGCATTCGATATACATTTGTTAGTGGATGAATGAATAAAAGAATAAGCATGTTCAAGTTATGAGGGAGCTTAAACCATGAAATGAGGAAGGGAACTCCTTACTGGAAGAAACAGAGTTGCCATGAAAGAAAGAGAAACCATACAGGTCTTGAGAGATTGTGGTCTCTTGAACCATTCTTGATGTCTTCACACAGTTTCCAGTTCCAGTCACTGTCTGGTCTTTACCATAACCTCCAACTCCCTCCTAACCCCCAAGGATTGGATCATTCAAGTGGGTCACTCTTGTAACCAAAATACCTAATCAGGACACAAATACAAGATTACATATACCATTTCCATCACCCATCACCACACATATCCCAAACCACCACTTTTCTACACTCAGAGAGATTACCACTTGTTTCGAGGTTCCAGTTCTTCCATCCTCAGCCCCTTTTAGGGACAAACTCCTGTCCACATACACAGGACTATAAAAACTCTTTGCTGTCTTCTATGATTCTATAAGACACCTAGATCACTATATCTCCAAGCCCAGCCATGCCCACAACAATGTCACCTCAGGAATATGATCCTGGGTCTCCCTTCCTGTCAGTCTTCCTTCTTCTCAAAGACTGTCTTTCACCCGCAGATATGTGGACATGCACCCCTTTGATTGCGAGTGATCCTCAAGCTCGCTGATGCACATCTACACTCAGGAGCCAGCCTCCTTTGGTAGGGTTCTGAAGGACTGGAGCTCTGGGGTCCCTTCTGCCTCTTGTCCTCTCAGGGACCCACATGAGGATTTGCCTACTTGCTCTGTCCTGACCTTAAGGTACTAAATACTCCGTGTGTATCTCCCTTCCATGGCACTGCCTAATATTGAAGTAACACTTCCTCTCAAATACACCTGTCTCCTCAGAGTTAAAGCCCCTCACCCTCAAACCCTGCCCCTTCACGGATCCCCCATATTCCCACAGGACTGTCATAACCCCTCCGCACTTGAACCTACCCCTGCGATCAGCCCCCATCACGGGTGCCCCTCAGGACTGGAGTCCTGTGTCCTCCCTGGGGTCCCAGCCCTTTCTGGGCCCCGGGTTCTCTCAGAGGTGTGCACAACCCCCCATGGACAGACACTCCTGCACCACCGGGACTCCGAGGTCCCTGCTCGCCACTCAGAGGGGTATGCACCTCCCTTGACCCCTGACCCCGAGGTCATTGCCGCATCGCGCGCACAAACACACAGGAGCGTCTGCTTAGCAGTAGGGCCATGCTCGAGTCCCCTGTCCCCTCAGGCCCAGGACAGCAGTGCTGCCTCAGCGTTTCCCCCGGTATTCCGCCCCCACACACCTGCCTCAGGCGCCGTCTGGCTCCGCTCCGCCATTTTTGGTTGTCCCTCCGCCTCTGAGCCCACGCGAAAATCGCGGGGCAGTGGGGAACCGGCGATAGGATCTGCGGGCCAACGGGAGCTACCTCACCGAGACGCGGCGCGACGGTTGCCAGGGCAACGGGCGGCGACACGCGGGCGCCGGGTGGGGAGGGAGAGGAGGCAGCGAACATCCAAGGCTCCGCCCCCTCGGCGTGAGACCCTCAGGGCCCAGGCGCCTTGGGGCTGGCTAGAACTCCCCGGCGCTGCTTCCCGCATCCGAGCCAACACGTCCTGGCAACTGAGCATGCTCCGCCGCCGCTGGGACGCGGGGACCAGGTCTGCTAGATGGCATTCTCCTACCACCGACGGAGGTCGTGGTGCTGGCCACAGAATCGAGGGTCTAGCCATTCCACTCAACTTTGGGAGCTTGAGAAATGTTTCTTGATTTCCCAGCGCTTTTCCCCACCCACCGTGCGCCGGGCCTGGTGTAGGGGCTGGGTAACATGTCTTCAACTGAAATGCCCACACCATCCCAAACACGCAAAAACCCAACGTCCCCTGTGCATCACTCCCTTAACACTTACGGTGTTTTATGCATTAGTTACTTCTCTTTTTGTCTATTGACGGTGATCTCCCCTGATGCCCTGGTCGGTCTCTTCATCTTTGTATACTCCTTAATACAGCATAGTGCTGTCACAAAGTGCTCAGGAGGTGTTCGTGGAATGAAAAATGATTCCTAAATTCACTAATGCACATTCCTACCAGTTTACTAAGCATTTAATTTTTTAGCAAGTATCTTGCTAGGTGGGCCCCCACTGCTCAAGGGGTTCACAGAGAAAGTAAAAGAGATAAGGGCTTTAATAGAGCCTAACTAGTATTCCAAGTTCTACAAGATCATCAAAATGAAACTCTAAATTGGGGGATGGGAGTAATCAGTGGAGACTTATGAAAGGAGTGGATATCCTAGCTGAGTTTTATTCCTCAAATTCTACATTTATATTATTTTATTTTATTAATTTTAATGGGGTAACATTAATAAATCAGGGAACATATGTTCAAAGAAAACATCTCCGGGTTATTTTGTCATTCAGTTATGTTGCATACCCATCACCCAAAGTCAAATTGTCCTCTGTCACCTTCTATCTGGTTTTCTTTGTGCCCCTCCCCTCCACCCTCTCCCTCCCTTCCTCCCTACCCCTGTTAACCACCACACTCATCTCCATGTCTCTTAGTCTCTTTTTTATGTCCCACCAATGTATGGCATCATGCAGTTCTTAGTTTTGTCCCCTTGTACTAAAATTAATTCAAAATGGATCAAAGACCTAAATATAAGACCTGAAACAATAAAGTACATAGAAGAAAACATAGGAACTAAACTCATGGACCCTGGTTACAAAGAGCACTTTTTGAATTTGACTCCAAAGGCAAGGGAAGTGAAGGCAAAGATAAATGAATGGGACCACATCAGACTAAGAAGCTTTTGCACAGCAGGAGAAACTGACAACAAAATAAACAGACAATCAACTAAATGGGAGATGATATTTTCAAACAACAACTCAGATAAGGGGCTAATATCCCAATTATACAAAGAACTCACAAAACTCAACAACAAAAAATTGGGAAGAGGACATGAACAAACACTTCTCCCAGGAAGAAACACAAATGGCCAACAGATATACGAAAAGATGCTCATCTTCACTAGCTATTAGAGAAATTCAAATCAAAACTACAATGAGATACCACCTCACACCTGTTAGATTAGCTATTATCAACAAGAGAGGTAATAACAAGTGTTGGAGAGGCTGTGGAGAAAAAGGAGCCCTCATCCTAGCTGAGTTTTAAAGAATGAATAGCTGTCAGCAGGCAAAGGAGGGGAAGAGTGTGCCATGCAGAGGGAACAGTGTGAGCCAACAAACAGAGCTGGGGGTCAGCTATGAAGCTACACTGCTCACAAAAACTAGGGGATATTTCAAAATGAATATGAAGCAATAAAAAAAAAGAAGCATTTAATTTTTTTCATTAAACAAGAACATCAGAAAAGCAAATGACCAATCAAAGAAAGTTGCTCAATGCAAAGCCAACTTTTATTTCAGTGTTGAGAGTGCACTATACAAAAGGCTGAAAGTACTGGAGTATTTGAACCTTTCCTGATCCCCTAATTTTTGTGAGCAGTATACAAGAAGTCTAGTATGACTAAAGCACAAATCACGTAAAGAAAAGTGTTATCTGTAAAGAAGTTCCTGTATGGTTAGGTGGTATCTTAATTTAGGTTCCCCAAAAGCAGAGCCGGAGGAAGGGGCTTCAGAGCTGCTGGTAATGTGTTTGGGAGGTAAGACAATGAAGCAGAAGAGAGATGGAGAGAGTGAAAGAGAGATGAGGGGAAAAGCCAAAAATATATATGTGTGTGTGTGTGTTATTGAGCTGATTGATTTAGACAACTGGGTTTAACTCACTGGAGACCCTCTAAAGAACCTTATAGAGTGTGCTTCAGCATAGTCCCACTCAAGAACAAGGAAGCTAAATCCTTTACCTTAATTTCCATCCCCATTGACTGAGAGTTACCTTCATCCCCAGTCTGAAAGCTTTCATATTTTCTGGTGACCTGTGCCCAAGGCCAAGCAGTCTTCTAGAGTTTGTGAGAAAGGCTGGAGGCAGAAAAGCCTTGAGACCAGGAAGCTTTGGGAGTGGGTTGCTGGCAACACGCATAGAACAGTTCATTCACCTGCACTGAAATTAGGGATAATGTGTGGGTACCACAAGAATCTACAGAAAGTTATATGAAAATATCCATCAGAAATAGCCCTCACATTTGAGCAGTTTAAAATTCACAAGTCAGGCCCTGGCTGGTTGACTCAGTGGTAGAGCGTTGGCCACTGAGTGTTGGCCACAGTGTGTGGAAGTCCCAGGTTTGATTCCTGGCCAGAGCACACAGGAGAAGTGCCCATCTGCTTCTCCACCCTTCCCCCTCTCCTTCCTCTTTATCTCTCTCTTCCCCTCCTGCAGCCAAGACTTCATTGGAACAAAGTTGGCCTGGGCGCTGAAGACGGCTCCATGACCTCCACCTCAGGCACTACGATGACTCCGGTTGCAGCAGAGCAATGGGCACAGATGGGCAGAGCATCACCCCCAAGGGAGCCTGCCGGGTGGATTCTGTTTGGGTGCATGCGGGAGTCTGTCCGTCTGCCTTCCCGCTTCTCACTTCAGAAAAATACAAAAAAAAAAAAAAAAAAGAATTCACAAGCCATGTCAATACAACCATCAAGATAGAAATACACAGGTTTTCCAAATCAATCTTAATGATTGGTAAGCGCTTTGAGAGCTGTAAAAATTTTAACGTGGGAGCCTGACCAGGCGGTGGCACAATGGATAAAGCACCAGACTGGGATGCAGAAGATCCAGGTTTGAGACCCCAAGCTGTAGGTAAGGACACTGTTGGGCAAATGAGTTTGTAAAATATGATTTTTATGTTTGCTCACTCTTATTGTTAAAAATGGCCACTGCCCAGATGAAACTGCTAATTACCTTCCTGCTTGTGAAGGGCCACTGTTATGCTACTGTTGCTGGAGGACGGGTTTTCATGCCAAGAAAAGTTTGTGTGGAAGAAGAAGAGGGGAAAAGAAGCCAAGATGGCAGGTTACTGAAGGAGAAGCCAGTTTGTGCAGAAAAGAGGAGGGAGAAGATGTGCAGATGGGGAACCAGAGATGACTAAGAGAGGTGGGTGCCTTTGACCCTGAACCTGCATGGCCGAGACTATTGGCCCTACAGGCAGAGTCTGGAGAAGTTATATATGGAGTACATGATCCTGTAAGTGACAGAAACCCATTGACAGGTGGCTAAGCAGGTCAAGAACCTGGTCAGATGCTCTGATTGCTGTGTAGAGAGATTAGAGTGGGAAAATTGGGATGCTGTGTAGTAATTACTCTATACCAATGTATGTAGCACATAAAGGTTCTCATCAAATGATAATTTAAAAAATCAACAAACATGTTTGTATAGAACTGCACTGTTCAATTTATTTTAAAGTTTAAAAATTAGTTATTAAGTCAGACTAGCCAATAGCTAGTACTCAATAGCTACATGCAGCTAGTGACTACTATATTAAGCAGCATATAGTATATATATTTTCATCACTGCAGAAAAGTTGTGTTGAGCAACATTGATAGATAAATGCCAACTGGGTAGAAGACATGGAATGCCTGGAAAATCAGTGCTGACACTGACAGGACTGGGTTTAGCTCTGTGTGTCAGCTCCTCTTCAGGGAGTAGTACAGGAAAGAAGGTAGACTTCTCTCCTGCAGGAGTCCTCAGAGATTTCCCTTTTGTTGTGTGAGATAGCACAGCAAGGGTAGTGGGTTAGGGATACCTACAACAGAAGCCCTGAAAGTTGGTTTTCCCATGCTACCATTCTGAGTATCCCTGGGAAGTCTGTCTTCCCCAAGGATCTCATATGATTTCTGTTTCTACAGACAGCCACCCACCTACTCCAGAGCCAGAGTGCCTTCCTTCTGATTAAATAGTCTCTGTAGGATTCACCCACTCCCTATGTAAACATTTATTAAAGTAACACCTTTTGTGTGCCTGGCACTGAGTTAGATGCAGTATGGAATGAAAGAAACATTCAAGTTATTATCATATATCTCACATGCACAAACTCATTTACTTCTCAGAGCAACGTTGTAAAATTGGCATTAATGTTATCATCTAGTACAGAAGATGAAATGGGGATTCAGAGAGTTTAAGAAATGTACACAAAGTCACTCAGTCAGAAAGTAGCAGACCAAGGAAAGACTGGAAAGATGCTAAGAGAATCACCTACATCATCTCATGTCATTCACATCAAAACCATGCCTTTGATGTTTACGAACTAATTGGGAAGAATAAAATTAACACACACACACACAAAAAACAGTTTACAATTAATTTTCCCCAAAATGTGGTAGAGACAGCAATACAGATGCTCAGAAATGTAGGAGCTTCAAAGAGGGATGCCCTTGGTGAGCATCGGGGAAAGTTTTTAAAGGGAATTAACCCTTGAGCTGAGTGGTGGTGGGGCAGGGGATATGGCCAGCCAGATGAAGAATAGGGTGAGGAGAAGAGAAATGAAAATGGTAAGTAAGTTACTTTATATCCAGCTTGTCATTTTTATTTCTACTGTGCTTATGTTGGTTTGGCCTTCTAGAAATGTTATGTCTTTTCTTATTTGGGTTCTAAATTTCATTTAAAAAATAAAAATTAAAAAACCTGCCTTTTGACAAGGTTATCAAATTATTTAAGGATTTTTTCTTAACCTGAATAAAATATTGAAATGTTAAAAATATGACTGAACTCAACAGAAAGGAAAATAGTTTCCTGTTGAAAGGAAGAGAGAAATCAATGGTGCAAAGTCATTTGTCCTTGTAATTTCCTTGAAACAGAATGCTCTTTTCTCCTCTTCCTGAAGGACTGACTTACATCAAGTCTCATCTCAAACGTTACATTATTAGAGGGATTTTCCCTGACAACACTATTTAGGTATTTCATAGTTTTTATAGTATTGTGAATGGTATTTTATGTTCCATAATTTTTCTGCTTGATTTATTCATGTAGACAAATGCTATTGATGTCATCAGTTATATTATAATTGTAAATTCAGTAAAAATTTGTATATTATCTCTCATAGATTTTCATTGTTTAAGATTTCCTTTAGCCAGAATGGCACTCATCAGCAAAACAACACAGAATAAGTGCTGGCGAGGATGTGGAGAAAAGGGAACCCTTCTGCACTGCTGGTGGGAATGCAGACTGGTGCAGCCACTGTGGAAAACAGTTCGGAGATTCCTCAGAAAATTAAAAATCGAACTGCCTTTTGACCCAGCTATCCCACTTTTAGGAATATACCCTAAGAACACCATAGCACTGTTCGAAAAGAAGAAATGCGCCCCCATGTTCCTGGCAGCATTGTTCACAATAGCGAAGATCTGGAACCAGCCCAAGTGTCCGTCAGAAGATGAGTGGATTAAAAAGCTATGGTACATATATACTATGGAATACTACTCAGCCATAAGAAATGATGATATCGGATCGTTTATAACAAAATGGATGGACCTTGATAACATTATACGGAGTGAAATAAGTAAATCAGAAAAAAAGAAAAACTGAGAACAGCATGATTTCATACATAGGGGGGACATAAAAGTGAGAATATGAGACATGGACAAGAGAGTGGTGGTTACAGGGTGGGGAGAGGGAGGGAAGGGTGGAATAGGGAGGCGGGGAGGGACACAGGGAAAACCAGATAGAAGTGACAGAGGACAATTTGACTTTTGGTGACGGGTATGCAACACAATTGAATGATAAGATAACCTGGAGATGTTTTCATTGTACATATGTACCCTAATTTATTGGTGTCACCCCATTAAAATTAATAATAATAATATATATATATATAAAAAAGATTTCCTTTAGCCTATAAGAAAAATCAACAGCAACAGGGTAGCTAGGTATCTGTTGCTTTCCCGTCTTTTAGTGTACAGTAAAATCTTGGTTTTTGTCGATAATTCATCCAAAAAAAATCAGTGAAATCTGAAACTGATGAAAATCGTGGCTATTATTTCCACATGAATCAATGAATATCCAATTAATTCTTTGTAGACACTCCAAAATACATACCAAAAACACATTTTATAGAGAATAAATGTAGTGTTTAATACTAAAAACAATAAGAACTTAATACAAAGTGAATATAAAAGACTAATGTAAAGAATAAATGAACACTTAACATGGCATTTACCTTTCTGAAGACTCTTCTTGGCGTATGGAAGACGGCGAGGAGGGGAGAGAGAGAGGTGCAGAAACTATTGTCTGGAAGGGGAATCCTCCTCTATAAGGACCTTAGGTATCAAGGCACTATCTGGGGTCACTTCCCTTCGTGGTTTTTGGCAGTAGGACCAGCTTCAGAATCAGTGGACCCATGTCACACAAGAAAGCTGTCCAAAGAGGTCTGTTTCTGCTGCCTCTTTAAGATTCGCCTAAAATGGGGCAAGACATTATTATAAAACAAGTTGCAGACAAGGCCTGCGACAGCTTTGAGTGATTTTTCTCTACAAACCCTTGACCCTTACTTCTTATGGAGAAGATGTCCTTAATCTCTGAAGAAGGCATATTCCCCCCTGTCTCTTCCTCCTTATCTGAAGCAACTTCTTCATCTGCCGTCTCTTGTACTTCTAGGTGAAGGTCTTGCAGCTCTTCTGAAAAAGAATCACCATCTAACTGTTTTTGATTGATTCAAATTAATAAAAACTGTTCAAGTCTTCAATTGTTTACAATGTCTGTTTTGTTAGCGCATTCATGCCTTTAGCTATATTAGCCTCCTTTATTGCTTCCTTTTTCCACAGTGGAACTTATCGTGGATAGCACCTTCCCATACATGTGGCTGATTTCAGCAATTTCAAAGCCACTCTCATATTTTTCAATGATTTCCTTCTTCAACTCAATCGTGTTCCTGGCCTTCTTCTTCAAAGGGCTGCTGGCTCTGGAAACTTTCTTTGGTCCCATAATGGAGCTAAAAGAAAAGGGTTAACTTATTAGCAAGGGGAACACTTGACATGGACAATATGATTTTAGCACCTGTAATTTTATCTTACATGCATTACGTACATTTTGAAACTGAAAAATGCAAAATAAACACATTACACCAAATACTGTATATGCAGTAATTACTTACATGTAATTGTGGTATTAGCACTCGCAATCAATAAAAAAAAAGCACAAAAACACTGGAAAGCAATGGAATTATTTAGCTAGATGTACAGGGTGATGCTCACCTGAGAAAAAACACCACACTGAGCAGGAGAATGTGTGGGTCGCTCTTCGTTTTCACAAAATTAGCAGCGAGGTGGGCACGCCCATGAAATCCGAGGCAACCAACAAAAACCGAGACAAACATTTTGTGGAAAAAAATCGACGATAACCAAAGTCAACAAAAACCGAGGTATTGTTGTATGTCTTTTTCTTGTATTATTGATTTAGGCGGAGCCTCTTACATTGTGGTAAAAAGTAGTTTACAGCTGGGATTCTTGTCTTTTTCTGATATTAAAGAAACTGAATCTAAAGTTCTTCCATTAAATGTAGCTTTTGACAGAAATTCTATGTCAAGTTGAAGACATTTTTAAAGAGATCTTCAATTGCAAATGGATATTAATATTTAAATCCAAAGTTTTGTTTGCATCTACCAAGATAATCATTTGGTTTTTTTTCTTCTTTAATGTAGTGAAACAAATGGATAGATTTTTCTAATATTAAAACATCTTTACATTTCTGAAACAAATACTATTGAATTACAGTTTATTTTTTTAATGCATTGTTGAACTCAGTGAGCCATTTTATTTAGATTGTTTATATCTATGTTAAGAAAAGAAAATGGCCATCTAAGCCTAGAGAATTTCAAGGGGAACTTTTAAAATTAACATTTCAAAGTCTTTAAATAGTTATTATTTTGTATTTTTCTTGAGCCAATTTTAGGCCCCAAATATAGTGTTTAGAGATACACACTTAGGTGATAAAACCATAAAGAAACACACGGAAGTGGCCATTATAAAATTAGTAGGCAGGGAATTGTGATTAGGACAGAGCACATTAAGGGGCTTTTAGAGTGGCTAGTAAAGTTCTGTTGTTCTGATTGGTGGTTACAAAGATGTTTGCTTTAAAAAACTCACAAAACTGTACATTTTTTATATCTATGTCTTACCATAAAATAAGTGTTATTTTTGTTCAAAAGCACACTTCCATCTCAACCATTTTTTTCAAGTTCCAAGTTTAAAGCTGCTTATAATTCATCATAATAACTGACAGTATTTAATAAGTTTTATTAAGTTTCATTCTAATTTCAGTCTCACAGTAGTTCTGTGAAACAGGTTCTATCTATACTTTTCTAAGGAAACAGAGGCAGGTTATCCAAATTGCCTGATATAACAGCTAAGAGGTAGTAAAGTTAAGACTCAAAACCAGGCTTGATTCCAAAGATCATGCTCATTATGAATATAGTCCATTAGCTCCCAGCCTTTTTCATAATAAATCCTCAAATCATATCAGTAACATAAAGGCAGCTTGATTTGATGGACAGAGTGATGATGGGGGTAGGGAGGTATCTGGATGAGTCAGATTTGGTATCAGCTTAAGGAAACTCACAGCCTCCTGAAAAAGACACTGTGGCAATTTAAGCTGAAAAGCCTGTCCTGTTAGCTCCTAATTATGATAAGATATCCTAATTACGTGTCAATACAGAGAACGTAATTGGCATTGACACCACTCTGGGTTGCAAAGAGGAAGAACCATTGACAGCTAGTCTAATGGATATGAAACACAAGCCAATGATTTCTTAACATAATAATGCCAGGGACTACTGTTCTGAAAGGAGCAAGGATAACTACATGGCAATAGAAGGAAAAGGCCTCGGTAAATTTTGATCATCTCCGACATATGAATGTCACACACCTTATCTTTGATGAGATATAATTACTTCTTAGGTGTATTAATGAGGAAATCAACAGTGATATGTTTCTCCTAGGAATAAGCAGTGACTAAGAAGAGTAGGAGCTGAGGGAAAGCTGGTCCAAATCAGATATGCACAAAAGGTCAGAGAGGCAGATAATAAATAATCTTTATAGATGAAGAGTAGATTCCCAAAGTAGGAAATGAGAGCATGAACCTCAGGGATTTGGAAGCAAATGGGTGAAACTGAGAAGGGTAAAAGGTCCTAAAGATGGACATTTCCACATACCACCCTCTTTTTGAATGCCCAAGTCTGAAAAGCTTCACTGTTTCCATAAAAGGGACTGCTAAAGATGATGGGTTCTGGTCTCTGTTTCTCTTACTCCTTTCGAATAGCTACCTCCACAGGGAACTTGTGTAGTTTTTCATTTGGGGGAGATTAGTAGGACTGGGAGGTCCAAGAAGGATCACACCTCACAAAAACCTTAGTAATTAGTGACTGCAATGGAGAATGCATTATAACCATATATAAATGTAATTTTTTTATATATATATATTTTATTATTATTAATTCTAATGGGGTGACACCAATAAATCAGGGTACATATGTACAATGAAAACATCTCCAGGTTGTCTTATCATTCAATTCTGTTGCATACCCATCACCAAAAGTCAAATTGTCCTCTGTCACCTTCAATCTGGTTTTCCCTGTGTCCCTCCCCTCCTCCCTATCCCACTCTTCCCTCCCTCCCCCATCCCATAACCACCACTCTCTTGTCCATGTCTCATATTCTCACTTTTATGTCCCACCTATGTATGTAATCATGCTGTCCTCAGTTTTTCTTTTTTTCTGATTTACTTATTTCACTCCGTATAATGTTATCAAGGTCCATCCATTTTGTTATAAATGATCCGATGTCATCATTTCTTATGGCTGAGTAGTATTCCATAGTATATATGTACCATAGCTTTTTAATCCACTCATCTTCTGACGGACACTTGGGCTGGTTCCAGATCTTCGCTATTGTGAACAATGCTGCCACGAACATGGGGGCGCATTTCTTCTTTTCAAACAGTGCTATGATATTCTTAGGGTATATTCCTAAAAGTGGGATAGCTGGGTCAAAAGGCAGTTCGATTTTTAATTTTCTGAGGAATTTCCAAACTGTTTTCCACAGTGGCTGCACCAGTCTACATTCCCACCAGCAGTGCAGAAGGGTTCCCTTTTCTCCACATCCTCGCCAGCACTTATTCTGTGTTGTTTTGCTGATAAGTGCCATTCTGACTGGTGTGAGGTGATATCTCATTGTGGTTTTAATTTGCATTTCTCTAATGATTAGTGATGTTGAGCATTTTTTCATATGCCTATTGGCCATCTGTATGTCCTCTTTGGAGAAATTTCTATTCATTTCTTTTGCCCATTTTTTGATTGGGTTGTTTGTCTTCCTGGTGTTGCGTTTTATAAGTTCTTTATAACTTTTAGTTATTAAACCCTTATCAGATGTGCTGTCGAATATGTTCTCCCATTGTGTGGTTTGTCTTTTTATTCTGTTCTTATTGTCTTAGCTGTGCAAAAACTTTTTAGTTTGATATAGTCCCATTTGTTTATCTTGCCTTTTATTTCAGTTGCCCGTGGAGATAAATCGGCAAATATACTGCTGCTACAGATGTCGGAGAGCTTGCCGCCTATGTTTTCTTCTAAGATGCTTATGGTTTCACGGCTTACATTTAAGTGTTTTATCCCTTTTGAGTTTGTTTTTGTGAATGGTGTAAGTTGATGGTCTAGTTTCATTCTTTTGCAGGTAGATGTCCAATTTTCCCAACACCATTTGTTAAAGAGGCTGTCTTTACTCCATTGTATGTTCTTTCCTCCTTTGTCAAATATCAGTTGTCCATAAAGCTGTGGCTTTATTTCTGGGTCCTCTGTTCTGTTCCATTGATCTATGTGCCTGTTCTTATGCCAGTACCAGGCTGTCTTGAGTATAATGGCCTTATAGTAAACCTTGATATCTGGAAGAGTGATACCTCCTGCTTTATTTTTTCTTTTTAAGATTGCTGAGGCTATTCGTGTTCTTTTTTGGTTCCATATAAATTTTTGGAATATGTGTTCTATATCTTTGAAGTATGTAATTGTTCTTTTAATTGGTATTGCATTGAATTTATAAATTGCTTTGGGTAATATAGACATTTTAATGATGTTTATTCTTCCTAGCCATGAGCACGGTATATGCTTCCACTTGTTTGTATCTTCCTTGATTTCTTTTATCAATGTTCTATAATTTTCCAAGTACAAGTCCTTAACCTCCTTGGTTAAATTTACTCCTAGGTACTTTATTTCTTTGGCTGCAATAGTGAAGGGGATTGTTTCCTTAAGTTCTTTTGCTGACAGTTCATTGTTGGTATATAGAAATACTCCTGATTTCTGCGTATTAATTTTATATCCTGCCACCTTGCTGAATTCATTTATAAGGTCCAGTAGTTTTTTGACGGAGACTTTAGGGTTTTCAATATACAATATCATATCATCTGCAAATAGTGACAGTTTTACTTCTTCTTTTCCAATTTGGATGCCTTTTATTCCTTTTTCTTGTCTGATTGCTGTAGCTAGTACTTCCAGAACTATGTTGAATAAGAGTAGTGAAAGGGGAACCCCTGCCTGGTTCCTGATCTTAAGGGGATTGCTTTTAATTTTTGTCCATTTAGTATGATGTTTGCTGTCGGTTTATCGTAGATGGCCTTTATCATGTTAAGGAATGATCCCTGTATTCCCACTTTACTGAGAGTTTTGAGCATGAATGGGTGCTGAATTTTATCAAATGCCTTTTCTGCATCTATTGAAATTATCATGTGATTTTTGTCCTTCCTTTTGTTATGTGATGAATCACATTGATTGATTTGCGAATATTGAACCAGCCTTGCCTCTCCAGAATAAATCCCACTTGATCGTGGTGTATGATTTTTTTCATATATTGCTGGATCCGGTTGGCTAACATTTTGTTCAGAATTTTGGCGTCTAAATTCATCAGGGATATAGGCCTATAATTTTCTTTCTTTGTGTTGTCTTTGCCCGGTTTTGGGATCAGAATTATGCTTGCCTCATAAAAGGAGTTTGGAAGTCTTCCTTCCTCTTGAATTTTTTGAAATAGCTTGAGGAGAATAGGAGTTAGTTCTTCTTTGAATTTTTGATAGAATTCACTTGTGAAGACATCAGGCCCAGGACTTTTCTTTTTTGGTAGTTTTTTGATAACTGTTTCGATCTCATTTGTTGTAATTGGTCTGTTTAGGTGTTCTGATTCTTCCAGATTGATTTGTGGAAGGTTATATGATTCAAGAAATTTGTCCATTTCACCAAGATTGTCTAATTTTTTGGCATATAGTTCTTCATAGTATTTTCTTACAATGCTTTGTATTTCTGTTGTGTCAGTTGTTTTTTCTCCACTGTCCTTTCTGAAGTTATTTATTTGAGTCCTCTCTCTTTTTTTCTTGGTGAGTGGAGTTAAAGGTTCATCAATCTTGTTTACCTTTTCAAAGAATCAGCTTCTGGTTTCATTGATCCTCTGTATTGTTTCCTTCGCCTCTATGTCATTTATTTCTGCTCTGATCTTTATTATTTCCTTCCTTCTACTTGTCTTGGGTTTTATTTGTTGTTGTTTTTCTAGTTCTTTTAGATGCAGGGTCAGGTTGCTTATTTGAGCTTTTTCTAGCTTCTTATGATATGCCTGTAGTGCAATAAACTTCCCTCTCAGAACTGCTTTTGCTGTGTCCCATAAATTTTGAGTTGATGTATGCTCATTATCATTTGATTCTAGAAACCTTTTTATTTGTTCTTTGATCTCATTGTTAATCCATTCATTATTTAATAACATGCTATTTAGTTTCCAAGTGTTTGAGTATTTTTCAGTTTTTCTTTTGTGGTTAATTTTTAGTTTCATGGTATTGTGATCAGAGAAAATGCTTGATATGATTTCAATCTTCTTAAATTTATTGAGACCATTTTTGTGTCCAAACATGTGGTCTATCCTAGAAAACGTACCATGAGCGCTTGAGAAGAATGTATATTCTACTGCTTTACGGTGAAAAGTTCTGTAGATATCTATTAAATCAAGGTGATCTAGTGTCTCCTTTAAGTCTGCTGTTTCTTTATTAATTTTCTTTCTTGAGGATCTATCCAATGTTATTAGAGGGGTATTGAAATCCCCTACTATGATAGTATTGCTGTTAATCTCACCCTTTATATCCATCAAAGTCTGCTTTATGTATGTCGGGGCTCCTATATTTGGTTCATATATATTTATAATAGTTATATCTTCCTGTTGAATTTTTCCCTTTATCATTATGTAGTGTCCTTCTTTATCTCTTACTACAGCCTTTGTTTTAAAGTCCATTTTGTCAGATATAAGTATTGCTACCCCTGCTTTTTTTTCATTTCCATTTGCATGAAATATATTTTTCCATCCTTTTACCTTCAGTCTATGAGCATCTTTTGTTTTAAGATGTGTCTCTTGTAGACAGCATATGTATGGGTCCTGTTTCTTTATCCATGCAGCTACCGTATGTCTTTTGATGGGATTGTTTAATCCTTTTATATTTAAGGTTATTATTGATATGTAGTTGTTTATTGCCATTTTATTCTTTAAAGCTGTATTCTTCTTTTGCTCTATTTATTCCTCCCTTTAAACTGTTCACAAGAGGCCCCTTAGTATCTCTTGCAGGATTGGTTTGGTTTTTATGAATTCCTTGAGGCTTTCTTTTTCTGGGAAGCTCTTTATTTCTCCTTCAATTTTAAATGTTAGCCTTGCTGGATAAAGTAATCTTGGTTGTAGGTTCTTGTTCTGCATTCCTTTGATTATATCTTGCCATTCCCTTCTGGCCTCAAGTGTTTCTGTTGAGACGTCCGATGTCATCCTTATGGGGGCTCCTTTGTAGGTGATAGCCTTTTTCTCCATAGCAGCTTTTAAAATTTTTTCTTTATCCATTAGCTTTGGTATTTTAACTATGATGTGTCTTGGTGTAGATCTTTTTGGGTTTCTCTTTAATTGAGTTCTGTGTGCTTCTTGAATGTGTGAAGTGTTTCCCAGCCTTAATTTAGGAAAGTTTTCTGCTATGATTTGATTGAACAAAGTTTCCATTTCCTGTCCTCTCTCCTCTTCTTCAGGCACCCCTATGATGCGAATGTTGTTTCTCTTCATGTTGTCACAAAGCTGCCCTTAGAGTTTCCTCACATTTTTTGAGTCTCTTTTCCTTTTTCTTCTCTGCTTCTGTGCCTTTGTTTATTGTGTCCTCTAACTCGCTGATTCAATCCTCAGCGTGATTCATCCTGCTTTTAATTCCTTCCATTGTGGTCTTCAGTTCTGATATTGTATTTGTCATTTCTGTCTGATTCTTTTTTATTATTTCAATTTCGTTTTTTATACTTGTTATCTCTTTATTTAGGTGTTCATAGTGACTATCCATTGTTGCTCTAATTTCTTTGAACATCCTAACTATCATTATTCTAAATTGTGCTTCTGGTAATTTGGTTATATCTGGTTCATTTAGGTCCTTCTCTGGGGATTTCTCTTGATTCATTTGGTTTGCATTCCTCTGCCTGCCCATTTTGTCTGTGTATAAGCAAGTTGTGGGCACTGGAGTCCAGTAGGTGTTGCCTTTCTGTTCTCTAGGTGTGGTCTGTCTGCAGGCTCCCCACCCCCTCTGCCAGTGCCTAGGGTGGTTGGGTATGAGCGTTGCCAGCACCGGCCCACTGTGGCTTTTGCTCTGATTTCTGCCTCTCTTCCGTGGGAGGGGCTGTCTCTGATGCCACAAGCCTTAGCACCAAGGGTAGAGGTGAGCACCTTTGCTCAGCTTCGGACCCAGCCTATTTCCAGACTTCTGCCCAGAACCCTCAGTCAGAGCCCGCTCGCCACAGTTTCACGGGTTGGGCGGGGCTTTTGACGTGCTCTCAGCTGTGAGCGTTTGCCCGTCTGTAGATTTAGCCCCACCCTCGAGGCCAGGGCCCTTCTGCGCAGGGTCGCAAACGCAGGTTTATTGGGCTGGGCGTGTTTGCTGGCTTCCGCTCTGCTGCGTACTTCCGCTCGTCCTGGACTCTACCTCGCCCCCGCGTTCGGATCCCACTCATGCACATATGAATGCCATCTGCGGTTTCTCCGGCCGGACGGGGATAGTAGCGTGAGCTCAGCTGCGAGCTTCCACTTGTCTCGGGGTCTACCCCGTTCCCGCGCTCTGAGCCCGCTCGCGCACGTATACTGGCAAACCAAGGTTTCTCCGGCCGGGGGGGTGGGTGGTGGGGGGGGACTGGTTGCATAAGCTCAGCCGCAAGCCCCTGCCCGTCCCTGGTCCTAGCCCAGTCCCCACTGTCAGGGCCGGCTTGCGCAGGATCGCAGAGCAGATTTCTGCCCGTTCCTGGCCTCCCACTTTGTCCCTGTAAGTGGGATTAAAGGCAGGCCCACAGCTTCCGGACCGCTTTCGCTCATCCCCTCCACCCCTGCTGGCCTAGACCTAGCTCCCACCGGCTTGGCCTCTGCCCACGCCGACAGAACCGCGTTTCAGCATCCTGTCGCCCCAAACCCTTAAGCAGCTCTCAGCAGAGTAGGAAGGGACCTAATACTCCACACTGTAGGCCTGGGAGCTCCCTCACTTGCTTCACAGCTCAAAACTGTCCAAACGCCTCTTCTAGGCTCTGGGACTGCAGGCTGGGGCTTGGTTCCTGGGACCCAGGTCCCTCACTCTCCGCCAAACTCTCCTCCCGCCACACGGGTCTCTCCTGGCTGCCTTTCTCTGGGGAGCTGGGCAGCCCTCTTCGCATTTTCGCTATTCCTACCAGTCTCAATGTGGCTTCTTCTGTGTTCCTTGGTTGAAGAGTCCACTTAGTTTAGTTCATAGTTGGTTTATCCAGATGATGGTTCTTTAAACTGAGTTATAATCCATTTTGCTTCTGGGAGTTGGAAGTTGGTACGTCTGCCTACTCAGTCGCCATCTTGCTTCCTCTAAATGTAATTTTTTAAATTCAGATATTGCACTCTGTATTACTTACGCATAAGTAGTTTCTCCATTTAATGTTAATTCATGAGAATTTTCTCATGTCATAAAGTATTATTTGAAAGTATTATTCCTGTTGCTGCAAAATATACATCTTAGGGATGCATCATAACTAATAAACCATTTCCTTCTTTTTGGATATTTTGTTCAATCAAGTCCTACGTTTTATGTTATAAATAATGCTGCAGTGAACATTATTGCACAGGTATCTTTGCTCATTATCTCTGATTACGTCCTTGGTTTGGATTTTTAGATATAAGGTCGCTGGGTCAAAGGGCATGAACTTTTCAAGGCTCTTGAAACTTGACAAATCATTCTCCCCAAAGACCTCATCTCTTTATGCTCCCGCTAGCACAGTGTAGATTCCCTTGTGACATTGTCACATGATACCCTTGTCAACATCTGGCTGTGATATTTACAGAAAATAATATTTTACCCAATTAGCCAGGACACATGAAGTGATAGAGCTTAACCATCTGCCGAGAAGAAATTTAAGGAGTTTGGTTTAAACGTGGAAAAGCTGATTGTACTTGTCACAGAAGGGGCACCTGAAAGAAAAAGAGGGAAACTGTTTTCAACACTTCATTTCCATTAATAGAGAATGGTTGTGTACCTCAGATTTCATGTCTCTTTCAGACAGAGTGTGTGTAGGAACTAGCTGTGCTGAGTTCTCTGTGGTTTAATAGAGGAACAGATCATGATCTCCAGTGTTCTTCATTCTCACGGCTTTAATTGGTACTTATTTATGAGGTATTTGAAAAAAGATGAAGAAAGGTATGAAAACCTATTTTATTTTGATGATATTAAATGACTTGATTGTTTTTAAACTTATTAAGACCTAAAACAAAATACTTGGAACTAAAGTACTCTAAGATACCCATTTTGTTAGGTCTACAAGTGTCATTAAGATTAAACTTTCTTACTGATGTGACAAATACCTAAACAAACTGATCTTCAAACTGTAAGGACTAAAATCAAGCTGCTGCTGACTTGTTCAAGGAAAACATTTAGGTTGAACCAGAGACCCAGGACTTCATTTTCCAGTACTTAAAGAATAAAAGAATTTTAGAGATCTAGAAATACATGGTAAAAACTGAATGACAGTTTCATAAGAGATTCACAGATTATGATGCCAATAGACTTAAGTATCCAGAATTGCTGTTAGGATGCAAATATTAGGATGTGTCCAAATTAATAAGCATCTCTTCTATTAATTTTAAGAGGAGGTGATTAATATGAAAGTTAACTATGTCCAGTAAAAAGTCACAGTATCCCTGAAATTGTGTATGTAAGCATATAAATCCCAGAAGTATCTGGAAATGCATGTCTTTGCAATGAAACACTAGGCTATGGCCTTTTCCTATAACATGCAAAAAGAAAGCTGAATATCACAATCAGTGATATAAATCTGGAACAGAAATTGCAATGTTCTCTGACTTATAAACACATAGTGGGTATTTAATAAATAAGTTGAATGAACAATTCAATAAATGAATGAACAAAAAAAAGCTATGATAACTGTACATACAAGTATTTGGGGAGTACAAAAATGGTACACCTGGCCCTGGCTGGCCATTTGATTCAGTGGTAGAGCATCAGCCCAGTGCATGGATGTCCTGGGTTCAATTCCCAGTCAGGACACACAAGAGAAATGCCCATCTGCTTCTTCACCCCCCCTCACTTCTCTCTCTCTCTCTCTCTTTCTCTCTCTCTCTCTCTCTCTCTCTCTCTCTTTCTCTTCCTTTCCTGCAGCCATGGCTTGACTGGAGCAAGTTGGCACCAGTCACTAAGAATGGCTCCATGGTCTCCACCTCAGGTGCTAAGAAGAGCTTGGTTGCTGAGCAATGAAGGAATGCCCTAGATGGGCAGAGCAAACCCCTAGTGGGCTTGCTGTGTGAATCCCAGTCAGGGCAATGTGGAAGTCTGTCTCTGTGCTTCCCTGCCTCTTCTTCTCTCACTGCATTAAATAAAATAAGTGGTGCACCTTAAGATGATTTAAATTTGCAGTGGAATTTGGATATGGTCAAAAGAGATTTCCTAGAGAAAGGTAAAATGTAAGCTGAGTTTTAAAGGACAAGTAAGGAAGAAGGGAAGAATCCTATGAAAAGAAAGCAGATGTGAGGAGCAGAGTATAAGAAAAAATACAGCTTGAATATTCAGGAAACTGAAGATAATCTGGAATGACACAACAATACAGTGAACAGCAGAAAATGGTTCCTGTGTGGCTGAAGGAGTTGAGTATAGTCTCCGAAGCCTTATAAATAATTTGAGTCCCAAAGGTAAAGCATCCTTCTTCTAAATACCTCAAAAGGTGATCAAAATAATCTTGACTTTCCTTCCAGTAGATATTCCACCAATATGAAAAGTAAAAACACATTTATTAGGAAGTTCTCTTGTTTAAAATTCTCTGTATTCCCTGTCCACTTATCTCTCACATCTACTCTCCAACCAAGAGACTCAAGCTAGCTAGCCATCATGACATCTAATGAGACCCATAATTAGAAACCAGATTCTCTGATGGGATTAGAGATAAATTTTGTATGGTGAGTTAATCTTATATAACTACCTTTAATAATATCCAATAATTGCTGTTATTGCTGTGTGTCTTGGCAGATGTTTTAAATAGTAGTTCCCCCACTTCCAGCTGCCCCACAATAAACAAATTGCAAAAGATACAATTTCACATATGCATATTTTCATTGTTTCTACAATTCCATTTTAAGAGCCGCATGTCCTCTGTATTTGGAGGGAAAAATATTATGAGTTGCTTTGCAGCAGGTACAATGTTCTAAACAAAAAACCACATCCATACCCCAAGGAGTTTGTAATCCAAAAGCAAGAGTGGACATGTTATGGAACACTGCAGAACAATACCCACACAATGCAGGCAGATGGAGTAGCATATGGCCAACACAGCTGGAATGCTTTGTAAACCATCCCCAAAACATTGCTGGTCTTTGAACACTTCCTTCATTCAAAGTACAGAACATCAGCTATTATCAGTAAGCTCTGAAAAACCAGATGAGACGTTTAAGATAGCCTTGAGTGAAGGTCATATTCCAAAAGTGTGCAGACTTAAAAAAATAAAGCTTTCTGATGAGAAGTGAACTACTGCCCATGCACATTACCCTCTCCCCTCAATGGTAACACACTCCATATCCTTGTTGTCAGAGGCAAATCAACTAAAGATTTTAGGTAATGTCATTTGATGGAAAATAGGGAAGGCATTAGACATAATTCATTTGGCTTATGTTCATCAAGTATTAACACCCTGGAGCTGTGATCGCCTGCTTTGTTGCTAGCATTTAGGGACAATAAATAGAGAGCTAACTGGGATGTGATAGAAAGATCATCGGAATTAAAGTCAGATCAGGTTTGATTCCCAACAAATCACGTCACCTTTCCAACTCCATGTTTCCTAACTGTTAAATGGGATTAATTATTTGTATCTACTTCACTAGACTGTTTAGAAATCAAATGAGATAGTATGCATTAAGGCATTTCCTAAACCAACAATCACTGAACAAATGTTAGCTCTTATTATGTAGCATTCATTACTTCTGAGTTCTCCTAAATTCTCATGGAAGCTCTTCAAATGACCCTACAAACATTTTTATTTGTTGTTTTTAGTAGATTTTACTTTGTAACAGTTTTAGGTTTACAGAAAATTTGAGAAGATAGTATAGAGACTTCCCATGTACCTGCATGTTACCTCTATTATTCACATCTTATATCAGTGTGTACATTTGTTACAACTGAGCCAATAGTGATACACCATTATGAACTAAAGTCTAGAGTTTACTCAGATTTCCTTCATTTTTCCTAATGTCCATTTCCTTTTCCAAGATCCCATGCAATATACTACATTACACTGACCTTACTCTTCTCAGACTTTCTTTGTTTCTGATGATCTTGACAGTTTGAGGAATATTGTTCAAGTATTTTGCAGGATGCCCCTCTACTACAATTTGTCTGATGTTTTCTCTTGATCAGATAGTACTTATATGGGTTTAGGGGAAGATGATCACAGAGGCAAAGTACCATTTTTATCATATTATATCAGGGGTACACACTATCAGTATGATTTTGATGTTGATGTTGATGTTGGATCATCTGGTTGAGGTAGTGTTTGTCAGATTTCTCTACTGTGAAGTTACTCTCTTTCCCTCTTCTCTGTACTGTATTCTAGGAAGGAAGTCGCCAGGTACAGTTCACACTTAAGGAGTAGGGAGCTATGCTTCCCCTCTCTGGTTATGTTTTTACCTCAAAAAAGGCAGTATTTCCAATGGGACACTGTTTGGCCACTCGCATTAGGGAATGTTGGGGTTCAAAGATATTTCCAAAGAGCTGATATGAGCTCGTGCGTTTTTGGAAGAAAAAGTACAGTAAATACAGTTTTTTATCCTGTGCCTTGAAAATCACAGTCCCCATTTTTCCTGTGAGATCATTTTTACCTTAAAGGAAAAGAAAAAGTTAACTTTGTTAGATTTGCCATTGAATGCTTAGGGAGGCCTGTCTTCTTCATAAAGTCCTGTTTCTTTCTTCTTCTTCTTCTTCTTCTTTCTTATCTGCACCTTCTTTAAAAGGAGAACTCATGCATTCATTTCTTCTTTTAGATTTTTCCACCATGCTGCTTCAAATATGTTGCCTGTATAATTTTCTGAGATAGAAAATAAGATTCCAATCTTCTCTCTGAGGGAATAGTATCTTTGAAGTTCCGGGAGGCATCAGAATCAAAGGGAAATCTACAATTTACTTCCTTACAACAAATTCTGGGAAGATAAAACTAACAAGATACAAAAGGAAAAAATCTGTTTCAAACTGATAATAAAAATGCTGTAATGAGTAGAAATAAAGAAAACATAAGAAAGTCATGAATAAAAGTTACTTGGCTAATAACAATTGCACGTCCCTAAACCTCAGAAATGCAGGGCAGCCAAGGTACTTAAACCTCAAATGTCTGATTTGGCCTTTCCTTGGTGAAGTTTATTTCTCAAATACTAGTCCCTAGGGCAGAATAAAAAACACAGTGAACATACAAATACACACAGTGAAATCTGACACAAGGAATTTAGATGAACTAACTAAGTCACTAGTATTTGTTTTAGAAGAGAACTATAAAGGCATGTACCTGGCGACTTCCTTCCTAGAATACAGTACAGAGAAGAGGGAAAGAGAGTAACTTCACAGTAGAGAAATCTGACAAACACTACCTCAACCAGATGGTCCAACATCAACATCAACATCAAAATCATACTGATAGTGTGTACCCCTGATATAAGTGACATTTTTTGAAAGATAGTTATGTAGTTATGCAATTCTTGCCATCTTCCCAATCAAAAATATACATCTATTCAGGAAAGAAATTGGGCATTCAGCTAAGGTATTATTAAGACAATTTTTTTAACAAGAAATAATAGAAATTATAAGCTTCCTTTGTCACAGGCAATACTGTGTAAAGGAAAGGATACTAGTTTTGGAACTGGAAAGACTTAAATTCAAATTCTAACCTCACCACTTACTAGATCTATGACTCTACGTGTGTTACTCAACTTTCCTGACTCTCAGTTTACTCATCTATAAAAGACATACTAGGCTTGCCCTGTGGATCGTTATGACAATTAGATATAATGTAGGGTTAGATCCATAGCAAAAGCTTAATTAACATATAGCAAGCTCTGAATTTGAAAGAGAGAAACAACATATTATTCCTAACCTCACAGAGTTTATAATCCAATGGAAGAAATAGAGATTAATCAAGAAATTAAGCATAAAATAATAAAATTATCAAAATAATGAATTCTACTAAGTGATTTAGAAAATGGTAGGTTCCCCTGAAAAAAAATGATGACTGAGGTAAAAGAAATTATTTCAATAAAGCCCCAAGGAGGAGCAAGTAAGACAAAGGACAAAGGAAACAGAACATGCAAAGTTCCTATGGTGAGGGAGATGATGGTGCTTTTAAAAAAGTCAAGTGGAGGCCCTGGCTCCTTGGCTCAGTGGTAGAGGGTTGGCCCGGCGTGTAAATGCTCTGGGTTCCATGCCCAGTCAGGACACACGGGAGAAGTGCCCATCTGTTTCTCCCCCTTTCAGTTTTCTCTCCGTCTTCCCCTCCTGTAGCTATGGCTCAATTGGAGTGAGCTGGCCCTGGGTGCTGTAGCTGGCTTCATGGTTTCCACCTCAGGCGCTAAGAAGAGCCCGGTTGCTGAGCAACAGAACAAGGCCCTAGATGGGCAGAGCATCGCCCTCTAGTGGGCGTGCCAGGTGGACCCTAGTCAGAGTGCATGCAGCAATCTGTCTCTCTGCCTCACTTCCTCTCACTGAGTAAAAAAAAAAGAGAAAGAAAAAAAAAGAAAGAAGGAAAGAAAAGAAAGTTAAGTGGAACAAGGGAGAGCAATATGGGAAGAGTGGCAGGAGCCAGGACAAACAGGGTCATCATATAGGCCATTTTAAGGATTTTGGTCCTTGCCCTATGAATAATGCAAAACCACTGAAAGGTTTTGAGCAGAGCAATGATATTATAACAATTTTTAAAAGGTTCACTCAGGCTGCCATGGGAATAGACTGTAGGGACAGAAAATACAGGAAAGCCTGGAGAGGCCAAGGCTTTGGGTTAAAAGAGGATAACAGAGGCACCAGAAGAGATAAAGTGATAGGGGCCAGGATTGGCAAGTCTACCTTCTTCTAAATTTTGTGTTTTATAACCTTACATGTTATAATAAAATACTAAATACCTGTAATGAATAAATATAGAAAGCAAGATGCTTGCAGTTGAGTAAAAGAGTTTCCCAGCATTCAGCACTTGAGTTCATTCCCAGAAACATAATTACATGGAGAAAATGGAGTGGAAAGGATAGCAGCATTCGCAAGATATCTGAGGAAGGAAGGAGTAGGGTGGTGGAACAGACACTAGATGGGCAACTTGATACCCAAGTTCTAATCCCAGGTCTGCCTCATACATTTGGACAAACAATTCCCTTCCTTTCTTCAGGCAATCCCCAACTGTAAAACGACCAAGTGGAACTAGCTGACCTCAAGAATCATTTTCGTCACAAATGTTTCTCTCACTATGGAAGACACATATATTAACTATAAAGGCAGTTATTACAGTGGTTTAGGGTGCACTTTCTGAAACCAACATAAGAACAAACAGTGCTTACCATGATCCAGACATTGTTCTAAGAATTATATATAAACTGCCTGAACCTTCCCAAATCTTATCAGTGGAAACTATTGATATTATCATAAACTTCATTTTATAGTTGAGAAAACATAAGTGCAGAAATGTTAAGAGGCAGAGACAAAATTTGAATGTAGCAGTCTAGCTGTGATGCACACGTCCTCTTTGGACACTAACTTTCAACTGGCTCTGCACTTTCCTGAGTCTCTCTGTGCCTATGTTCTCTCACTTATAAAATGGAAAAACTAATAGTTCTTACCTAAAAGTCTTTTGTAAGGATTAACTAAGGGTATACATATAAAATAATTAGGAAAATTGTACCTAGAGTATAGTAAGTGCTCAGTAAATATTAGGTGTTATTATTACTTGGTGGCCCAAGGAATAATGGACACATACATTTAGGGAAACACTCATTGGCAAGAATGACACATTCTGACCCTGAGCTTTCATCCTGTTTCCAAGGCAAACAGGCAAACTTTAAACACTATGAGTTATTGTATGTTCTGTGTGAAGGCTTTCTCCCCATATGTTTATTTTAAATTATGCCCTAACTCACTTGAAAGTAATAAAAGAAAGGGTGATATTAAATAAAATAACCATGTCCAAAATAAAATATAGTTCCTATACCTAATCCAATCTGATCCAAATTAGGTTTGGCACTCCTTGGTGTTTTCATAAATCAATGTATTGGATCACAACCACCATTTAAAAGAAATAAAATAATAGGATAGTTTAGGATTAGATAGAAATCATCAGAGTTCATTACAGGTAGTAAAGGTAAGCATTGCTTCATAGAATCTTTGTTTCAGAGGAATATAGGGGAACATAAATTAGATTTTTTTTTACTTTGTTATCATTTTTTAAAAGTTTGAATAACACCAAGTGGGATTATTTATTAATTCAACAAATGTTCGCTATGTGTAATTTGTTCTAAGCATTCTGCCAAGAAAAAAATCGCAAGAAATAACTGAGTTGCAGTTTCAGCAAGTTCAAAGTAAAATAGGGAAAACTGACACTAAACAAAACCAGACTGAACCTTGAGGCCTACGCCTCCTTTCCTAGGAGAGGAACGATGTTTAGGAGAAAAGTAACACGTCAAATTGCTGAGGTTTCATGGAAACTACATGGCTGAGAAAGGGATGCTTATTCTCTTGTAGTTGGTGGTAGCTTGGTAAATTTTCTTAGTTTTTCAGATTTATCTTGATTTAAAAATTATAATATTTACAGGGCCAGGGAACAGATAAATTGTGAGATGTGAATCAACAACCTATGTAGCTGACATAATGTACTTTCTTGCTTTTTGACAGGTTCTTTTCCTATGAAACACTCAGTGGGGACATAGGATGACATGGAGGAATACTGGATCCTGTCCGTTCCTTCTCCTGTAGATCTTACCATTATGGGTTAAAAATAGAAGCTGTTGAATGAAAGAAACTGGATATAGTTAAAACTCCACTATAATTAGTGCAGGGCCCCCTCCCCAGATTGTTAATGAGGCTGTTTGAATTAGCACCTGCTCCTGGAAGAGTGTTATGAGTTCATTGGCAGTGAGGCCCCTTGAGGGAAATGAGAATAGAGGGAGTGGTCTATATGCTGCCTTCTACATGTGTAATCTGAGAGTATCTTGTTCATTTTGTTGCACTCACTCTGTGCGAGAGCTGGGTTAGATGTTAGAGGAGACATAAAGGTGAGAGACACAGCCCTTGCCCACAAAGAACTTACATATATGAATACAAGTGTCCCATTTACACAATGGACAGAAGCTCAAAGCAATGGAGCAACAAGGTTTAGCTAAGAATACTGACCTAGGAATGAATTGTGGTCCTGCCACTTTCTAGTTGTGTGACTTTGAGCAAAGTCACTAAACTTTCAGAGCTTTAGTTTATTTGCAAAATCAAGATGATTGGGCACTCAGAAGGAGCAAAAGACAGCCACGAGTGAGGTGGGCAGCATATCCCTGAGTGAATAGTAGGCGTTCAGTAATTGAGCTGACTATAAAATCGAAGTGCCTACAAAGAGATGACAAAATGTTTCAGAGCTTCAGAAGAGGAAAATGTATCAGGAAAATTTTCTTGGAGCTGGCATGTGACATGAACCTTTTCTCAGGATTTATCTGATGTTAAAAGGAGACAATGCAATAGGGGAGAAATATTCCCAAGGAGGAATGACATAGCAAAGGCACACAGGCAAAGAAAACTGAGACATTCCAACTAGTAGACGTGTTTTTGCTGGGAATTAAAGTTACTTAGATGAATAAGTCAGTCTCCAACCTCAAAAAGCTCATAGTCTAATGAGGAGACAAATACACAAACTGAAATTGACAAAACAGAGTGATCGCACTTGTGATAGAGGGTTGCACCGAGCCTGTGGGAGTCCAGTGGAGGCCACAGGCTAGACTGATCAGGAAGAAATGGCAGAAGATGAAGATGGTAGGGCAATATTCTAGAATGGCAGGGACAATGCTAACTGTATGGTCCATGCCCAGCAGAAATACCAGTCAGAAAATCATACTAGACACGTAGGGTAGGGCTTCGAAGTGCAGAACATGATGAAAATAAAAACCGGGCTTGTAATAGTGAGAGAGTAAGAGAGGTGACCAGGAGCAGGAATTGGGGAGAAAAATGGCAGGATTCTAAAATTTACAGGTGGTGCCATGTAGTGTCATGATGAAGCCTGGTGTCAACTGTGAAACTGGGTGACTGAAATGAGAAAAGTGAGTCATTATCCATGAGGCATTCAAAAATTGGTTAAGTGATTAAAAAGGTTATAGTTGTTTGCTGATGACTTGGAGGGTAGAGATAAGAGGAAGGCTTTGTGGAAGAGGTCAATGAGCCCAGTATAGCTTTTACCCAGAAAGGTGTGATTGTGTCTTGAGAGCAGCAGTAGGTAATTTGGGTTTGAAATGTACTAGATTCATTATAGTGTCTGATTGTGTTGGTTAGGATATTGGTTAGGTTGCTGTGATAGGAAAGTCCAAAATAAGTGGCCTAAATAAAATAAAACTTTATTCCAATGCCATGCAAACCTGAGTTTATACTCCACGGCCAAAATGACAACACCCATAATCCTCCAGATTCCAGGGTCTTTCTGTTTTGTTGTTTTGCTAACTTGTATCAGAGCTCCCACCATAACCTCTAATTCTTTTTCTTTTCTTTTAATTAAGTGAGAGGAGGGGAAGCAGAGAGACAGAATTCTGCATACACACCAACCAGAAACTACCCAGCAAGCCCTCTATGGGGCGATGCTTTGCTCATCTGGGGTCATTGTTCTGCTGCTCAGCAACAAAGCTATTTTAGCACCTGAGGTGAGGCCATGGAGCCATCCTCAATGCCCAGGGCCAACTTGCTTCAACTGAGCCATAGCTGCAGGAGGGGAAGAGAGAAATAGAGAGAAGGGAGAAGGGAGGGATAGAGAAGCAGATGGTCGCTTCTCCTGTGTGCCCTGACCAGGAATGGAACCCAGGGCATCCACAAGCGGGCTGAGACTCTACCATTGAGCCAACCAGCCAGGGCCACCTCTGCATTCTTATTAGCTAGAAGAAAGGCTCAGTGGATAGCATGACCCCGAGTCACTAAGAGTGATCAGCACTTAAGGGGAAGGGAATTAGATTCCCAGCTTGGTAAAAGAGTAGAGAGGTCACACTGCAGAAGGGCGGGTGGAATGGGAGTTATTGTTGTAGCCACATTTGGATAATACAATCTGCCACACATTTAAATAAATGACCTTTAACAGAATGTTACTTAGCTTACTGAATATGAGTAATCTGAAGAACAAATGGCCTTGAACAAGATGGATTCCATTCAGTTATTTTATTCATTTTAATCCATAGAACAACCTGGTAGGGAAGAGTCAATTCACACCTTCATTTTATAGATAAGGGAAGTAGACAACTTTCTCAAGGTCCCTGAAACAGCTAGTTGTGGAGTGGAGATTTGAACCTAAGCCTACTTGACTCCTGGCATAACACAGCCTCTCCTGAAGCCTGACATCCACACAGAATGCAGCAGAAAAGGAAGATCCACCTTTACTGTCAGAAGGATTCAATAAATGTTTGTCAAATGGAACTGAATGAAATCAAACTACTAGAGGAGAATCTTAAAAACAAAATCTGAGAGATGTGTATAAAACTAGGTTAGCTTTGAAAGAAACACATTAATTAGCTAATGAAATAAATACGTGAACACTCTTCATTTGCTGGAATCTACACAACATATATTTATTTTAGAAAAGTATTCCTTGATCCATTCCACAAGGATTCAGGCATGAGTGTTGGACTAGAAATGTCAATAAAATGAAAAATACTTAGAGATTTCAGTTATAATGTTAGCATATTAGAAATGGCCAGTGAACAGAAGCCACTGCCATTGGTAAAAGCAATGGGCAGAGAGCACAGAGAATTGTTACTCCTGGCCCTGCTGCTCACCAGCTGTGTGAACCTGGGTAAATCACTGAGCTCACCTGGACCTGACTTTTACTCCTTGCCAGTAAGATGGGGAGGATGTCAGTAATCTCTAAGGTCCTTTACAGCCCTAAAACCTACGTGAAGACCAAGCACTCTTTTTTCTTTTTTTTTTTTTTTTATCATAGCTTGCATGTCATGATTTGCTGAGTTTTCTCCTATTAAGCAATTAATTATCAAATGTATTAAGTGTAAACTGTAACTGTTAAAGAGCAACTGAGAATAGTTGAAACTGTTAGAGCAAAGGCTCTAATCAAATGTTTCTGAACATATGCTCATGGGCTTACTCAAAAACAGTGCTTATTCATTGTCTTCATTAAAATCTCATGTGATGAAACATTAGAAAATGTACAAATTCTGTTATATTCATAACAGTCAATGACATTACAATGCAGCCTCATTCACTGTTATGCAGAGTAAGCCTTTTTTTAAAGGCACCTCTATGAAGCTTCACTGTTCACTTTTTTACTTTCCAACTCCTACTTGTTCTTCAAAACCCAATTCTAGAATCATTTTTTCCAGGAATCTTCCCAGACCTTTCCTTCCATCTACCCTTTTTCTCCCACGCTGCTCTGGCTGCCCTTACTCTGTGCTTTCCTAGTCCTTGATGCTCCTCTCTATTTTAGTACTTGTTACATTGTGTTACATTATATTGTCACTGTCTGTCATTTCCTCATCTCTGTCTACTCAGGCTGTGACCTTCTCAGGACCAAGGACAAGTCTACTGGCAGTGGTTGGCATGAGCCCTAGACTTAGTAGGTGCTAAGTGAATACTTGTTGAATGAATGAATTTCTTCCTTTTCAGGAAATGTTACTAAAGAAGACAATAGGTGTATTTTTCTTTTTATTGAATTTATTGGGGGTGATATTGATTAACAATATTATACAAATTTCAGGTGTACAATTCTACAGCACATCACCTATACCCCCATGTCAAGTCTTTACCTATCACCATTTATCCTCCTCTACCCTCCTCTACTTCCCTCCACCCTCCTTTCCCCACCAATCACCACACTGTTTGTGTCCATAAATATTTTTCTCTTTTCTTATATCAAATTCCTAAATTTCTCAAATAATCATACCTTTTTACATGTCTATTCTATTGATGTGCATAGTTGGAGCCTTTTTTAAATCTTCCCAATGCAGAGGGGAGAGGGGGGAAAAGAAGCAACTTGTATTAAGTGATTCTTTTACACATTTTTCTCCATTAACATTAAAAATCATCTACATAACAACCCATGAGGTAAGTACTATTATCTCGGTTATATGGAAACTGATGCTCAGAGGATTAAAGAAACTTGGCAAAGTTTACAGAGCTCCTGAGTGACAGAGGTAGGATTAATCTGACTCCACCTAATACCACACTGCTTCCACAGGGAGGAGAAGGGGGCACTGGATGGTGGAGAGTTGGGGAGAACAGAGACAGGTTAAGGTTGGTTGAGGCCCCAGGTGCAGAATAAAATATTGGGTCCCTTAAAAGAGAGAGAGAGAGAGAGACAGGGAAAATAAAAATACATGTTAACCAAATTTTTAAAATATTATGTACTATTAATGTTAAAATTGCACGTATGAAACCAAACTTGGTGTCGTTAGAAAAAAGAGTAAAGTTGGAGTGTTGCGGGGCGCTTCAGAAGTTGGGACCCAGGGTGCATGCCCATTGTGCCTGCAGTTAAATTCGCATCTGGAGGTAAAAGGGATGGGGTGAAGGTGTGGATGGGGTCTCATTCTTGGAAACCTCTCACGTTTTAAAATTGAGCTATTTTCCAAGTTGATGCTTACAAACCCTGAATTTTAGCCCTTTACCTGAAGGTTAAGCAACAAGTGCTTCCTAACATAATACTTCTGTTCCTTCTGTTCCTTCCCAGTAATTATTTAAGCCTTGGAGGTTGTACAGATGCTGTTGTTAAGTTGTTTCTCATTAAGCAAGAAATAGGGCGGGACAGGGAGGAGCATGGCAAATCAAATCCTCAGGTTCAGCCAACCACATAAACAAAGAAACACAGGTGCCCTTATAATTAAGGTGCACAATGAGCTTGTAATGCCTTTGTGTGAAGATTCAGGACTTTTAAAGAAAAATAACATTACTCAATATAGGAATTGCCTTTCAAAGGAGGAAAGTAAGTTTCCGTGTTTTTAATAATTGTTTCATTACATGAGGTTGACTTTTCTAGAGCCACAATATGACTTGTAATTGTAAAATTATCACAGATTCTGTTTATGGTTTGTACTGGGAAGTAATATAAATTAATGTTATACTTTAGAGAATTTAACATAATTCAAAACACATGCATATATGTATATATGGGTGTGTGTATGTGTGTAATAGGCCAATATATATATTAGACTAAAATATATCTTCAGTTGAGAAATAAGATTTTCTGCCTGTAGCGTGGTTCTTAATACTAGGTAATTTACTCTCTTTATGAGATTTTTCATAAGTAATATTAACAATTTGATCATAAACTTGATAATATATTATTTTTTATCTTTGTTTGGAACTTTTCAATTGTTTTCAAAAGACCTTATATATAAATCCAGAGAATACATGACAAAGTAGAACCCTAAATACACCAGATTCTTTTTTTGTAAAGAATTTGTGAATGAATTGATTTTATTAAAGTTAGACAGAAAGAATTGGTATGTTTTGTATAACTTGTACCTGGATTTGACTTTTGTTTTAATGTTATAAGCACATGTAAATGCTATTTGGATTTCTTTTAAATGGAGGCAGTTTCCTACTATAAATTCTGACAGGTTGTGCATTTATATAAACCTTTGGCATTAATAACAATATGTTCAGGTCTCAATATAAGGAATATACACTAAAATATTTATATTACTGCAAAATATAACTTAAAATGTGCAATCATTTAAAACACTCTTAGTATAATAGGCACTATTCTTATTATCTGTGTTAACTCATTTAATATTCATAACAATTTCCATTAAATCAGTTCTAATATTTTGCCAATATTACAGACAAAAGAACTGAGACACAAAGAGGTTGAGTAACCTACCCAAGATCACAGAGATAGTAAGTGGTAGTGCTAAGATACAAGCCAAAGCAGGCTTTAGAGCCCATGCTCTTACTGACCATAGGAAATAGCCAAATTAGATTCTCTGGATAAGTGGTTTGAGTAATAAGAAGGAGCAGAAATTGCTACAAAGGTTGTGCTTAAATTATTAAAAATAACATGTATCGAGTGTGTATATCTATCTACCTATCATCGTCTGTCTATCATCTATCTATCTATCATCTATCTATCTATAATCTATCTAACTTCATCTCATCTGGTAATGTATTAGGCTGTTTTAAGTTTCCCTTCGCATTTAATTCTCACAATCACAGTATGATGTATTTATTTAGCTATATAAACGTGGTCAAGTTATTTAACTTCCTTAACTCAAGCCTCAATCTCCTCATCAGCTGTGAGACTATACAAAGTGCTTACTTAGTACAGTGACCAGAACAAAGTAAATTCTCAATAAAAGTTATTATTATCATTACTGTTTTTAGGCTTAGAAATCCCAAATAACTTGTTCAAGATGACATACCTTAAAGAAGGTAGAGCTAAGATTTTGAACCCAGGTCTGATTAGTACATTAACTACTGTGGTTAAGATTATGTTCTTTATTGTACTAAACTGCCCTGAATTCTTGCCTGCTAGTCCTTGCCACAGTGTTTTGTTCATTGTTGGTACTTTGATAACAGAGATAGTGATAAATTAAAACAAATTTTGTTTTAATTACAAAATAATAAATATTTAATATTGACATTTTAAAAAATACAGAAAAGCATTTGAGGGGTAAAAATCACTCATAACCTTACCTTCCAAACTAATCACTATTACCTTTTCAAATACAAGATCATTCTGAACATAAAAATTTTTTACCTATTTTTCTCACTTTGAAACATACTGTGAATATATTTCCATGTTGAAAAATGTTCATCAATTAGATCATTCTTAATGTCTGCAGAATATTCTGTTGTACAGATGATCAGCCTGCTTTGTTGACCATTAAAGACTATAATTTTTCCATTTTTTAAAGAATGCTGTAGTAAACAGGATCAAGTCTTTGAATGTGTTAATTATTTCCTTAAGATAAATTTATAAAAACAGAACTGCTGGGTCAGGATACACATTAGCAGAATTTTGAGTTGGTATATCCCCCTGTGCCCAGGAACAAAACCCTTCCGTATTAAAGGACAAAGTAAGAAAAAAACCTCTTTTAGTTATTAAAGATTGTTCAATTTTAAGGCTGCATTAAGAATAAAATCATCTAAAATAAATAAGATAATCCATGGAAAATGCATGTAATAAGTGTTCAGTAACTAATAGCTTCTTTTATATTTGTGTCTTTTGTCATTCCAAGTCCTTTTACTGTGTAGGTTTTCTCTTTATTTTATTTGGGTCACTTTGAAAGTCTGAATGGATGAAGTCCTAAAAATGGGGAGAACTTCAAATTCCCAAGGATTGTGAAGTAAAGCAATATACCAGGGGTCAGAAAAACGTTCACAATTTTACCTCCTGTTTTTCATGTGACCGGGAGCAGGTCTTCTCTGAAAACAAAGCCTTCACCTACAAAGAAGCAGATTGGATAAGATGGCTGCTTTATTATTTCCATTCTAACACTTCAACCCAGAAAATCTTCATTTCCTGTATTTTTAATCAAGATATATTTTCTTTAGTCATGGGCATTCTCCACAACCCAACCATCTGCGAGTTTTTGAACCCTGAGAGGGGAAGTTTCATCAAGTGAGGACCAAAGAAGCCCCTTTCTTATAATGATCATCACATTACTCAACACCAGACTAATACTTCTGTGGTTCAGGAATGTTTTACAGAGTAAAACATTTTTACCTGAAATCACAATGCAAAAAAAAAAAAGCCTTGGTCGGTTTGTTTGGGACTTAGTGATGTCAATCTCTGTCTCCATTTTTCACTTTGGACATAACTTAGACACCAATCAACTGGCTAGACATGGCTTGAAGGATACACTTAAGGTACCCACACTCCCTGCTGGGGACAGGCCGCCTTTCTAATGCGTTTCTGCCTAAACAGTAAGAGTCATTCCAAGAGTTCCAAATTGGTGTTTGTAAAACCTCAGGGCCTAAGTGTTTTGCCAGTAATACTTGTCCAAATGGTGCTGTTAGACTTGAACTGCGAGGAATTTTACTTCACTTAAAATATAAGCACAGGTAGCAGAATTGATAAAAAGGAGGATCTGTTCATTCAATTTCTTGAGCATAACTTGATGTCAATCCCAGAGCCAGGCTCCAGGGCCACGGACGGGAACTTGACTCAAAGTGCTCAGTCTTCCGTCGCCCGCGCCAGGCGCCCCCTGGAGGCGGCAGTGAAGGTGGAAGGTGGCGGCAGCGACAACGGCGGGGGTGGCGAGGCGGCCGCGCTGCGCTGAGCCCGCGAGCCAGCCAGCGATAGAGCGAGCGCGGTGCGACTCCGGGAACCTCTTCCCGCCCGCCGCGCTACGCTCAGTCTCCGCCACCTCCCGCCCAACTACACCTCCGAGAAGATGCGCCTCAAGAACCAGGTAACGGTTCCTCGGGCCTGCCCCGCGCCCCCGACGCCCCGCCCACCTGCTGTCACGGGCGTTGGCGGCCGCGTGGCCGCGTGGCCACGTGGCCAGGACTGGACTGCTCTGGTCGCCCAGCCCGCCTACCTCGACTCCCCGGGACGGGGAAAGGGCTCTTGTAGGAGCGAGCCCCCTTCATTCCCCGCCGGCGCCTCTGGCCGGGGACTCCCGGCGACCCTTTCTACTACCCGTCCGGCGGCTCTGGCCCGGGTCACTCCCTCTCCCACCTCCCAGACTTCCCGGGACCAGGGGAGACAGCCGAAACTTGGGTCAGAGTATGCACCCTTCCGTCCCCACCAACCCGGCAGCCCGGAGAAGCTACCGCCTCGCGCCACTCCTTTTGCTCCTTTCCCGAGCTGTCCTCGGAGTGCCTTTGCTGAACGGGTGGCGCCAAAAAGTCCAGGCGGCAAGCGAGCGGGGCCCCAGGGTGCTGGGCGGTGAACGCGGATCCTCAGCAGCACCCGGTCCCCCGCCCCGCGTGGCTCCCGCTAATTGTGGAGAAGCAGCATCCTCCAGTGCTTTCCGCATTAGAGCCCACAATGGACCTAGGAACTTGGGGCATTTCTAGACGACATTAAGACGATCTTCCGTTGTACTAAGCAGTGTTCTTGTTTAATGGAGGAAAAAGGAGGCTCGGGTGTTGTGGAGGGTAGACTGGTATGTTATAATTGTTGTCTCTCTTTGCGCTGCGGGTTGTCAAATGTTTAGAACTTAACAAACACACGTCATGATATCTTGAACCTGCCAGAGAAGAATTGGTTCTAAAAAGAAGATAACCGCCCTCCCAGCAATATATGTTAAGGGACTTAGGGAAACCACAAGGAAACTGAAGGGAGGGGCTTCTAGAAAACAACTCCAGTTTGGGGGGAAATGAGTCATATTGATTCCCAATGTTTAAGCTGGCACTGCTTAAGAGTGGTAATTCTCATATATTTTCTATGGGAAATCAAATACCCACCTCCACAACACAGCTTGGCATCAGCGCTGTGGGTTCCTGAAAGTCTACCTGTGCTCCTTACCTACCTATTTTATTTTAGTAGAACCCCTTAAAGAGGATGCCTTACATTACCCTCCTGCATTTGTGCGCCTAGGTTTTTATAATACTTGCAAATTGACACTGAACAAGCTTTCACTTCAGTCATTTCAGAATAAGTTTGATGTTTTAAGTGAGAGGTGAATGGAGCTCCGTTCATGAGGGAAATAGTCTGTGTGAAGTGTTTTGTAAATGTGAGTAGGTTGAGTTTAAAACACTGAATAAAATTAATGTGACTAGGAATCAAAAGGTTCAATCCAGATGTTTGCCTCCTAGCTTCTTTGAGAAATTGATAGTGCAGTGCTGTACACAGCCAATGTACAGAGCCTATCTATGATTCTTGGGTAGAGTGGACTGTGGCACTTCAATAGAGTGGACTGTGGTTGACCAAGAACAAATAGGTGTTTGAATTCCTTAAATTCATTTTCCAAAGTACTAACTGTATTGTGGGGTGAGTGAGGTTGTGACCCTTACACCTATATAGAGGATATTTTCCCGTTCCTAACTATTTATGGAAATACATGAGGGATTGTCCTGCAGTCAAAGAGCTAGTAAGTAATCCTCTTTAGTATTAGTCTTTGAAGCTTTTGCTTGCTTATTAAGATAAAGTACTTGGGTATGTTTGTGATAGAGATGGGGCTGTGATTTTGAGCTGGTGGCCTCACTAACTCCACTGCTTAGTGTGTTTTTTGAATTAACAGAAAACTCCTTAGCATTTATGTAGAGGTACTATGGCGTTGCATGAGGGATTCTAAATTAGATATTTTTGGTTCAGGTCTAATCCCACCACTCAGTTGTTATAGGACCTCGCATGCATAATTAATTTATTGGTTCTGCTCTACCTCCCCCCCACCCTTTTCTTCCAAGTAGACCAATGGGGATAACACCAACATTTGACATGGGAATTAAATGGAATACCATATATGTACAGTGCCTGGCATGTGGGCCCTCAGTAAATACTCCTGTTGTTAACCCTCCATAGACAGTACCTTTTACCATTACTGCTATTATATCTACTTAGAAATAAGAACTTACAGTTGGCAAGAGAGACTGCAGAGGGACAGAAGGGAACTCTCTGGGGTGACTGAAATATGCAATTTCTTGATTGGGATGTTGACTACAAGAGTGTATCCCTTTGTCAAAACTCATCAAACTGAACACTTAAGATCTGAACCCTTAAGATGTGCATTTAATTATATTTCAAAATTAATTGAAAAAAGTTAACTTCCAAATGTGTTAAGTACATGTCTTTTGGGATGTGGGAGTTGATATGCCAGCAGTTACTAGTGATATACTTCCAGAAAGCCCTCTGCACATACACATATCTTCATAAATTCATGTTGGGTCATAGGGAAGGTAGAGAGAAGGAGCACTAGTTTTTCAGGCTTGTTTCAGGAGTGATGGTCCGTGGAAAAGAATGATTGGCTTATGCCAAGATTATATTCAATTAAGAACTTGCATGTGGTATTAGTTTTTACTAGTAGCTTTTAAAAACTGGATTAAAATGTGGTTTTGTTATTATCCAAGGGTGCTCATTTGCATAATACAGAGTGGGACAAACGTAGGTTTACAGTGGTTTGTATGGAAAATAATACAATAATTAATAAATACTAATATAAGAATACACTATATTTTGTGTACTCACAACTATAAGCCTACATGTGCCCCACCCTGTATATATCTATCCAGAGAACACAGGTTCTGAAAGGTCATAGTGATTTTGCATGCCTTTTCTTGCTTTCACATTGTTGATAGTTAAAGGAGTTAAGTTACATTTAGAGCTGTTAGCATAAGTAACAGGCACATAGTAAATGTTAATACACCCTACCTATTATTATTGAAGTTGATATGCTCATAAGCATGTTTCATTCGGAGGTCAGAAATCAACTCTAAACCAATTATGATAATCAGTAACGATGGTGTGTGTAAGCCTATGAAGTGGTAACAAGCCAATAATTAGTAATAAAATATTATAAAAATAAATTTTCACTTGTTCAGACATAGTGGTCTTGAACTTTTCAATGTTAACTCTTAGAAATACAGGCAAAAATGACAATGGAAGCAAAACTTGCCTGAGAAACAAAAAATATATGCCACAAGGAGTATGTTAAGTTATTTACTCACATTGGAGCTCCTCGAACTTCTCCTCAAGCCTTTTGATTCTTACTTGAGACATAGCTCTAACATATGCTGAGTTCCTTAATTTCTCAGCCTATAGCCGATGAGAAGGCTTGGTGGAGAGGAGATAAACTAGAAGTTTCAGTAAATGTGAGCTGGAAGTGAAGGACAAACAAACTACAAACGTAAATTTGTTTCTGTTTTGTTTGTTGTTTTATTTTATTTTTTAGATTCTATATGTGAGTGAAATCATATGGTATTTGATTTGTTTCATTTAAAATAATACCCTCTAAAAAATAATAATAATACCCTCTAGATTCATCTATGTTGTCCCAAATGTTAAGATTTCAGTTTTTTTATGACTAAGTAATATTTTATTATATATATGTAATACGTCTTCTTTAGCCATTCATCTATCAAAGGACACTTAGGTTGCTTCCATAGCTTGGCTATTGCAAATAATGCTGCAATAAACGTAGATAGAGATGGATATATCCTTTTGAATTAGTGTTTTGGATTTCTTTGGATATATACCCAGAAGAAAGACATGAGAAATAAGTTTAATTTTAGGTAGAAGAAATAATTGAATTATAGCACTTAACAATTGCTGATTTAGGGGGAAATTTTAATTTTATTCTTTAAAAGGGTTGCTTTATGGTATATGTTGGTATATGCTTTATGGTATAAATAGAGTTATTTTAAAAGGTGAATAGTATATAGTGATGCATCTTAGAAATATTTCCATCGGTATGATTAGAATTTAAATTCGTTTGTTAAGAAGCAAGCTTCAATTATCCAGAAATTTTACTTAATATAGAATGATTTATTCCTTCATGATACTGCATAAATGAAGAATCTATTGACATTCATACTTGTGATTAGAAACTGGATTTTTAAAATTGCATTCTTGTTTTGTTGCTGCGATATAATGAGATGAATCATACATGATGTATTAGTTTGCTAGTGCTTCCATAACAAATACCACAGACTGGGTGACTTAAGCAATAGAAATCTTCTTCCACACAGTTCTGGAGTCTGGAAATCCAAGATCAAGATACTGGCAGGTTTTTCTTATTATCTCTCCTTGGTAGGTAGATGGCTAACTTACCTGTCTGTCTTCACGTGTTGTTTTCTCTGTGTTTCTGTGCCCTAAGCTCCTCCTCATATAAAAACACCAATCATACTGGATTAGGGCCCATTCATATGACTTCATTTCACTTTCATTACTACCTCTGTAAAGGCCATATATTCCAAATACAGTGATATTCTGCAGTACAGGAGGTTAAGACCTCGACATATGAGTTTTGTGGAGATATAGTTTAGTCCACAACACATAGTATCTAGTAAAAAGCTAACAAACCAGATTTGAATTCTTGATTTGGAACGGTTCAAGTGGGATCTAAATCTGTCTGTTGCAGTGAGAAACCCAAACCAAATCATCGGGTACCCACATGCACACGCTCACCTTTTACATGTGAGACTGACTGCCCTTGAAGCAGAGTTCAGGTCACTGTCCAAGCTGAGTTTAATGTGTGACTGGGTCCACTAAAAAGCATGTCCTTAATTGATTAAGAAAGACGGCTGTCTGTGCAGGAATTCCTCGTCTTTCTGACTGTATAGCACTTGGGTGATAGAAATAGGAAGGTTTGGATTTCTGGAGAAAAAAACAAAAGTTTAATTCTTTGATGCTTTCATACATAGTTCTGTCATATGAGCTCTTTGTTTGAATTTCCAGGTATCTCTGCAACAAAATAATTATATTCAAGCCATGAATTTTGGAATCCAAATTTGCTGCACAAGCAGGCTTTGTTCACTCCAATCATAGCCTGGTGATAACTTGCTCAGAGATGTACCTAAACAGCCTACTTCAGGGTTTATTCCCCTTACCAGTTTGAAGTTCATCTTGGCTCCACCTGTGCATGCATCAAGATGTGATATTTTATCTAAAGGAAAGGAAAAAGCCTCTGAACGTATGTTGTGCAAAAATGGCTCCCAAATGCATTATGCGTGTTACTACCAGTTTGTGCTAATTTGCACAGCCTCTGAACAACTGGCAAAGTGGCTAGTGTTCATGTTACAGCTGCCATGGAGTCCCAAGTTGCTTTAGGAAATTTTACATTTTATTAGTGTAATGACAGAGTTTACAGTTATCCACAGTTAAGTTAATTACAAACACTTATTATCTATAGTACCAGCTTGATGCTTAATCTTATATTTCCTTTAATAGAAATGTTGCAGCTTTTACATTTAATTATAATGGGGATTAATCATCACTTATATGAGTTTTCACCTACAAGCAAAACATTTGAAACAAATTATAGTTGAGATGAGGCTATTAGATTTAAAATATACCAACATAGTTTTCTGTTTTCCACTTTTAAATTTTCCATTAACAAAACTTGCTAATGTCATTGAGTGTACTGAAATTGATTTTACATGACTGATTGGACAATTGATTCATTCATTAATTCAATGAATAAATATTCATTGATTGTCTAAGTTTTAGATGCTTGGGCTACATTTGTGAACAAAATAAACACTCCTGTCTACAAGGGCACAAGGGAAGGTAGACATCAAAAATAACCACAATAACTAAGTGCAGTATATAGAAGTTAGAAGGTTATAAGTGCTATGGGAGGAAAACTAGAATAGGATAAAGGGAATTAGGAGCTTGGTTGGGAATTGCAGTCTTGAATACAGTGGGCATTGAGAAGGTGGTATTTGGACAAACTTGGAGGAGAGAAGATATTAGCCATGTGGCTATCTGAAGAATAAGCAGAGAAAACCATCAGAGTTAAGGCCCTAACACAAGAGTGTACCTAGAGGAGTTCAATGAATAACAAGTAGGTCAGTATGGCTGGAGAAAAATGAACAAGAAGGGGAAAAGATTATAAATCAGAAGATAAGATTTGTATGCTGAAGAAATATTGTCATGGCTTATTATCTACTAATGAATGGAGAGACTTAACTTTTATACTAAGCACATTGTAGGCACTTTGCAAATGCTTATTGAATGTTCTTTGGCAAATGAATTGGTACTTATAAGAACTGGTCCTGGCCCAACCAGGCGGTGGCGCAGTGAATTAGAGCATCGGACTGGGATGTGGAGGACCCAGGTTCGAGACCCCAAGTTCGCCAGCTTGAGCGCGGGCCCATCTGGCTTGAGCAAAAGCTCGCCAGCTTGGACCCAAGGTCGCTGGCTCCAGCAAGGGGTGGCTTGGTCTGCTGAAGGCCCGCGGTCAAGGCACATGTGAGGAAGCAATCAATGAACAACTAAGGAGTCACAACGGCAAGGAAAAACTAATGATTGATGCTTCTCATCTCTCTCTGTTCCTGTCTGTCTGTCCCTCTCTCTAACTCACTCTCTCTCTGTCTCTGTAAAAAAAAAAAAAAAAAAAAAAAATTGAGGTCTATCAATCTCAGGAGACCCATACAATAGATTGGCATTATATTTTCTTGTTTACTTCTTGTAGGATGGACCTCATAATTATTATATTTGTATATTTTGTTTATAGTTCTTAAGTTATTTTTACATATAATATCTCATTTGACCCTCACAGAAAATCTACGTGAGAGATAGACAAACATTATTACATTTTGGACTGGCTCTCTTCCATCTGACCTCTGGATCTACTCTGCCCTTTGCTAATCCTTTCTGGGACCTTGGAAGCTGACCTTTTTAGACTACGTCAGTGAGGTCTTCCTTATGGAAGGATTCAGCCAATGCTGGCACTGGCAGGATATTTGAGATGGGGGGAAGAGTGAGTTTCAGGTATTTTTCCCCAGCTCCCTTTTCACTAGGCTGCTGGTTAGTAGTGGCTATATAGAGACTACAGCCCCTATCCATCCTAGAGCTACAGCTCTCTCTCTCTCTCCTCCCTCCCACCCAACCTCCTCTCCCTCCAGATTCAAGGGTTGGTATTGGGTCTCCATTATTGCTAGTCCCAGGGTGCCTCATTATCCCTTGATGAATTTTCTTCATAAGCCTAGTTCAGTTTTACTCTTTGAGTCTGCTTTCTGTTTCCTGACTGATACACAGCTTTAAAGATGACAACCTAGAGAAGTTGGACAACTTGCCCAGTGATAGAAATCTATAAATGACAGAGTGGGGAATTGAATCCTGTTTTTGTGACTCAGAGGCATAATCAATTTTGAGTATAACCCAAAGGAACATATCCCACCTGGTGTATAATGATGGAGTATTATCGAGCATTATTTCCTTAATCATGGAAGAGCTTTTATAAAAAATAGGGCTCTTTAAAAAGAAATACTATTCCCCTTCCTGTTCCTCCAAACAAATAAATACCTAAACATGTCATATCTTCATAAGAGAAGTATGGAGACAAAATTTGGAAGTACTTAGACTGTTTGCTTTTGGTTATTCATAGTGATGAAAATAATTAATATTCTGTAATTTCCCTTCTTCATCTTTCTACTGGTCTACTATAGAATCTCTTTATTCTGCTCTACTTTCCAGTCTTTCCCCCTCCAGTTGGTCTACACAAAACACTGTCTCTAAAATGTAGATCTGACCCTGTCATTTCCCTGTCCCCAGCTATCCATAGAATGAATCCTAAGCTAATTGGTTTATCATTCTCCACCTATCCTTACCCTTGCTATATCTAAACTCATGCCCCTCTATTTTCTCCCACTGAAATCCTATACTTGCTCCAACACTATATTATTTTTAGTGAACCAAACATGCTTCACATTTGCTTCTGCCTATTTAGTTTTCTGTTTTCTGTGTCTACAATATCACTATCTTTGCCCTCAATGCCATCATCTTTCAAGTGAACCACTTACCGATCCAAGTTCTGTAGGAAAACATCCCATGAACCTTTTTGGGCCCTGCAGGCAGAGCTGCCAGACTTAAGAAAAGAGGCCCAACTCCTCAAGAGCAGAAACTGGATCTTACCATTGTATCCCCTGAATCCGGGGGTCTGGTCCAGGGCCCTGTTCTTAGTGGACAATCAACAAGTGTTTATTGAGCAAATGACTCAGTTTGAGTCTCCTCCAACGAAAACCTTTGCAAGAAAAGTTTTGAAGTTGTTTCTACTGATTTAAAATGTCAGAAAGGTGGTATGAGAGTAGGAGCAAATAAGATAAAAGGCAAAAATTCTGAGCTGCCATCAACCAGAGAATTCCTAAATAATAAATGTTTTTGCTACCAGAGGGCTGACTGAAACTTTGTACAACTTTAGTTTCTTGCCCAACCTTTGGATACCTGGGGTTGACCTGTTAGCTTGCTCTGTAATTATAGAAGGGATTTTTCTCCTCACCCCCAGGGATTGATTGACCACCTTTTCCCTACCTCTCTGATATTAAAGATCTTTTAGTTCTCATATCATGAGTTTCTGGACAAAGGGTCACGTGGAGCAGCAGTTTTGCGGATCTTCCTCGGGTCATTGGAACTAGTGTTCCTGAAAGTGCCTGGTGCTTGACTGTAATCATAGAAGTCAGATCCCGAGTTTGTATTACAAGGAAGAGTTTTTGTACTACAAACCATCCCTGTCCACTGAGGCTATCACTGTTTGAGGGGAAAATGATACAAACTGAAGTGCTATACTGTAATTTCAGATAAAATTGCTATGTTGTTTGGAGATATGTGACAGAAGGACAGAGCTCAAGAAGCTTTCATTTTCATGGGACAATTTTATTGTGTGTTGAAATAGTATTTCTCTCCCCTTCAAGGGTATTATCTATTTGGGGGTATATATTATGCAAGGATAAAGTATTCTTGTAATAAAAGAATTTCAAGAGACAAGAAGTACCAAAACGTATTTTTCTGACTTTCATTGTGGAAGAATCACAGTCTACAAGGGAGGAAGTGATCAGAATAAACTAAAATTTAGTGATTTGTCCTCTAGTCACAAAGTGGTGTGTCAGATAGAGTCACAGTAGACCGTGGTTTGCTTTTCTAGATAAGTTCTGTTCAATGGGAGACATTCTCAAATTCATAAGCCAGAGAACAGACTTTATAAATTGCCAAATCAAATTGGGATAGCCAGTACTGTAACTTTCAAAAAAACCGTGGAACATTGGACATATATGGGATGAAGAGAAACTCTACAGGGATGAGGACAGGATACGACATAAAAGAAGAAAAACCAAACCACTGAATTTTAAGGTAGAAATGTTTGTAAGCAGCAGCGTTATTACCTTATGTTTGTAGAGTGCTCTATCTCTTTTCTATTACATTTTTTACATAGGGTTGTATAAAAGGATCATGAAAATTTAATAAGAAGTAAAAGTGAAATTTTGAATTAATAGAATTCTGAGATAATCCCTTTATCACAAGTGTTATTTTTATTAAATTTTTTGGGTGACATTGGTTAATAAGATTATCTAGGTTTTTAAGTCTATGTTTCTATGATACATGATCTATTGTATTTCGTGACCACCACCCACAGTCAAATTGTCTTCTGTCACTATATACATGGCCCCCTTTTCCCTTTATTACTTCCTCACCTCCTTCCCTCAGGTAACCACCATACTGTTGTCTGTGTCTATGAGTTTCAGTTTTATATCTCACATATGAGTGAAATCATATGGTTCTTAACTTCTTCTGATTTATTTCACTTAACTAATATTCTTCAGGTTCATCCCTGTTGTCACAAATGGCTTTTCATTTTTCCTTATGGCTGGGTAGAATTTTACACAAAAAATGAATACAACAAAGAGCTGGGTTTTTGAAAATATTAAAGAACTTGAAAAATTCCTGGCTAGGCTCACTAATTAAAAAAGAGAAAACACTCATATAAGCTAAGTCAGAAAAGAAAGAGAAGTTGCCACAGACGCCACAGATATACAAGGATCATATTAGTATACTATGGAAGACTATAATGCTATCAAATTTAATAGTCTAGAAGAAATGGATAACTTCCTAGAAATATACACCCTTCCTAGAATGAGTCATGAAGAATTGGCTTCACTAGTGAATTCTACCAAACATTCAAAGAGGACTTGCTACTTATCCTTCTCAAACTCTTCCAAAAAATTGAAAAATAGAGAATACTTCCTAACACATTTTAGAGGCCAACATAACCCTAAGACCAAAACCTGGCAAGGACAACACAAAAAGAAAACTACAGACCAGTATTTTGATGAATAGGGATACAAAAATCCTAAACAAAATACTAGAAAATGAAATACAGCAGTACATAAAAAATAATATGTCATGATCAAGTAGGGTTCATTACAGGGGCACGTGGGTGGTTCCACATGTGCAAATTGATCAATGTAATGCACCACATTAATAAAACAAAAGATAAAAATGATATGATTTTATTAATATAGAAAAAGCATTTAATAAGGTATACTATCCATTTATGATGAAAATACTCAATAAAATGGGTTTGAAAGAAAAATAACATATTAAGGCTATATATGACAAACTATCAGCCAATATCATACTGAATAGCTGAGTGTGGTTATTTCTATACCTAGTAACCTAATACAATAAATGGCACCAGTGGTTCTATGTAGATGAATCTTGAGAAATTATCCTGTATTCACCCCTCTACCTTATCAACTTCATTCAGATTCTGGGTTCAGATGGTTAACCTGATTTCTTTCGTTACCTAACATTTATTGAGTACCTAATATGTGCCTTGTTCAGACATGGAGAACCATATAGACAAAAATTATTGCCCTTGTGAAACTTACATTTTCTTAAACACCATATTTCCTTGATTTTTATAATATGATTTCTGAAATGGAAACCCATTTTACAATCAATATTTAAAAAATACTAAAATAAAATGTCGTCAGTTGTGGATATGGAAGCCCACATGCAATTGGATTTTAACTTAAATTTGGATCCTTGGTTGTTGTTTAAAATATTTTCTAAAGTAGCCAAAAGCACATGAAAAGATTACTAGTTGTTAGGGAAATGCAGATAAAAACCACAGTGAGATACCACTTCACATACATAAGCATGGCTTTAATAATTAAAAAAAATAACAAATGTAGTTAAGGATACGGAGAAAACGTAACTCTTGCCCATTGCTGGTGGAAATGTAAAACAGTACAGTATAGCCACTGTGGAAAAGTCAGTTCCTCAAAAAGTTAAGTATAGAATGACTCCCTCCACCTACAGTTTCACTTCTAGATACAAACCCAAAAGAACTGAAAAGCAATATTCAAGTACAGGGGGCCCTCAGGTTACAACACAGTTCCATTCTTATGACAGTGACGTAACCTGAATTTTGGTATAATTCGAAACACACCCTAGCCTAAGTCACTTACCTATTCTAATATAGTTATAAGAACATAATCTAGAACATAAAAACACAACTAAGCCAGAGAAAAAGGAAAAGGACATAAATATACTCTACTGTACACTGTACCATAGTAACAGAAAAAATGACAAAAAATGAGTGTAAAAAAAAAATTCCTTACCTTTATTCTGTGGTTGGCTTGCACACTGGAAGGGGCATTGCAAGGTGGGAGAGAGTGACCTATTGGAAGGAGGATGCTGGAGAGGCAGGAGAACCTGCAGAAGGTGCTGGAGATACTAGGTCAGATGAGTCAGGATTGCCTAAGGAACATGCAGGAGATGCTGGAGATGACTCTACCTGCACTACTGGTGTTTCTCCTCAAGAAGCAGCTGATGTTAAGGGTACAGGGTCTGTTTCAGGCCTCTATACCTTCTTAAAGAATTGTTCTAGGCTAGTCTGGAAGGTTGATGACTTATTCTCTTCCAAAATCTGCCTATAGCATTACAAGGCATCATGACAGCTCTGTAGACCTTACTGAATCTGTCATCACTGGAGTTCTCAGCCCGAAGTTTTGCCAACCCATCCTCTACCATAGAAATACCTTCTGCCAAACCCTTAGTAGTAAATTTCTTGGGTTCTGGGGTTTCTATTTCTTTCTCTCCCATCATCTGCTTCTCCAGCTGAATGAGGTCCTCAGCAGACAGCTCCTCTCCACATTATGCCAGTAGCTCTGACTTTCATTTAGGAGCCATGATAAGGGCCAAAAAGTCACCAAATAAAGCAACACAAACAGAACCCTTGTGCTTTTTAATAGTTACAAATGGCGTAGGTAAGCTACTGGGGACACCAACTCCCTCGCTCATAGACCGCGTTACTGCGTATTCTGCTGCGTGCAACCAAACTAGTTCGCCCACTTAGTCCGTAAATACAACACTAATGGCATAAAATGAAACACTCACATCTCATTTTTTTAACTTTTTACGGGAGTGAGCGTTGTAAACTGGAAATGTCATATGTTGACGAGACTGTCGTAACGCGAGGACCCCCTGTACTGTGGGAACATATTGAGGAGGAAGTAGAACTGGAGAAGAATAGCCTCAGATATGATGCAGATCAAACAAAAGATTGACGTACCCAAACAGAGCTCTGGAACAAAGATTTCCTATAAGGAGGCCCCACATTGGGCAGATATGGTCAGGCCATAGTATCCCCACTGTGCTCAGTCATTGACTGGACTGTCCAGGAAAAGCATGGCCCAATGGTGCTGCAGCTGGAGGCTGTAATCAAACTGTACTCCTTACAGGTAAAGTTGAGTTCTCTCTTGAAGGAAGTTCTGAATGGCACATCTGCACGATGGCTACACTGCCTGATGGGTTATGAAGCTCCCATTAGCTAATACAAATAAAATACTTGAAATAGTGTCCAAAACTTAGTAGTACCATTAAAGTATTTGGTATTATAGAAAATTATCTGTACAACTACATATAACTTCAAAACTTGAGTCTATGTTGGAAATTAAAAATTCAAATGACAACAGGAGCTCAGCAGAAAACATAAATTGTAAACTGACCTGAGTACGGGGAGGATGGTCTCTGTAGCCAACTGGAGAGTACATACTCTGCTTAAAGATATTCAAATGAAAAATAATATCAAGGAAAATAGCAATTATTCAAGCCCAGGTAAGATTCAAACTTTGAAAACTAAACTTGTATTTAACTTTATGAAAGAAAAATCCCAGAAACTATACAAAGATTTTCTCTATCATTTTTGTTCATTAACAATTAATCAGAGTATCACAGGGGCCCTAAATCCATGCTAGTGGTCTTGACCTCTTTGATATTTTAGGATTGATAGTACAATCTCAAAAGTTATCAAGGAATATTGAGGTTTTTTCTTCATTTGGTTATTCGGTTGTTTTTTCTTTTTAATGTATAGAAATGACCTGCTGGATATTAAATATTGTTAATTTATTTTCTCTGCAAAAAGAGAAAAAGAAAAAAATTACTTTGAAAGAGGAGTATAAATTATGCTTGAATATTGCAAGTCACTCAGGGTGTTTGTCCATAGGAAGTAAGCAAACACCTTTGTCCAGCCAGACTCCAGAAAGAGGTGATACAGCTGTCAGGTGGCTAGGATTCTGGGGGTGGAAACATTAGCTCACAGTCTACTGCATTCTGAGACTGAGACTCGCCATGACAGGTGGGGGATACTACTGCAGATGGGACCATGCTGGTGCAGTGCAGTCATCAGAGGCGGGCCCAGTCCAGCATATCTGCAGTTGCAGCCTGCCCAGGCCCTCCTCCACATGGCAATAGCAGGGACCCTTCACAAAGCCCTAAGCCACTGCTCTGGACCTGGACCTGGTCCTGGCCCCACTAGTGCTCTGACTGAATTACAAAGTGATGCCTTAGTGGGGCACACTAATGTACTCTGACCTGCTGAAGGGGGAAAAAGACTGTGAATACCCTTTTTAACTTGATTATGTATCGTGGAAAGTCATATAGCTTTCTGTTGGAAGTAATGCTTTTGACATATAGATATCAGATGCCTAAATGACAGTCCTTGATGACACAGAAAAGGTCATACCCATCTCTCTGAACTCTGAAATTCTAGGATCTATTTAAAGAGATTTGACAATTCGTTCTGTTTTTAATTGCACTGAATGATATATGACAGGCAAACTTCAGGGAACACAATAACTTTTATTTCAATTTTGCATGACAGAATAGTGGTTTTTTTAAAAAAAAAATAACATAGTCAGGTGAAATTTACACAAAATTAACCATTTTCAGGTAAAAATTTAGTGACATTAATACATTCACAATGTTGTGCAACCACCAGCTCTATCTAGTTCCAAAACATTCAGATCACTCCAAAGTAAAATCCCTTACTCATTAAGCATTTCCCCCCTTCCTAGCCCCAGCAACCACCAATATGCCTTCTGACTCTGGATTTGTCTGTTCTGGATATTCTATATAAATGGGATCACATAATGTCACATTCTTTTGTCTGGCTTCTTTCACTAAGTGTATTTTAGAGGTTTATCCACATTTTGGCATGTATCAGAATTTCATCCTCTTCTTTTTTAAAAATTTTATTTAGAAAATTAAATTTAATGGGGTGACATTGATCAATAAGAGTACATAGGTTTCAGGCAAACATTTCTATGGCATTTGAACTGTTGATTTTGTTGTGTGCCTTTTCATTGTATATAGATACAGCAATTCATTTATCCATTCTTCCACTGATGGACTTTCAAGCTCTTTCCACCTCTTGGCTATTGTGAATAATGCTGTTATGAACATGTCTTTACATGTACAGGGAGTCCTCAGGTTATGACAATCTCAACATACAATGTTTCGAGTTTATGATGCTCACTCCCATAAAAACTTTTTTAAAAAAAATTGAGACATGAATGTTTTGGCTTACACTGTTAGCATCGTGCTTACGAACTACATGGGCAAACTAGTTTGGTTGCATGTGATGGAAGAATATGCAGTAATGCAGCCTATGAGTGAGGGAGTTGGCATCCCCCAGTACGCTTACCTATGCCATTTGAGACTATTAAAAGCACAAGGGTTCTGTGTGTGTTGCTTTGTTTTGTGACTTTTTGGTCCTTATCATGGCTCCTAAATGAAAGTTTAGGCATCATGTGGAGAGGAGCTGTCTGCTGAGGACCTCATTCAGCTGGAGAAGCAGCTGGTTGAAGAGAAAGATACCAGAACCCAAGAGATTTACTACCAAGGGTTTGGCAGAAGGTTTTTCTATGATTGAAGATGAGTTGGCAAAGTTTCAGGCCGAGGACCCCAGTGATGACAGGTTCAGTAAGGTCTACAGAGCTGTTATGATGCCTTGCAATGCTATAGGCAGATTTTGGAAGAAAAGTAATCATCAACCTTTCAGACTAGCCTGGAACAATTCTTTAAGAAGGTAGAGAGACCTGCAACAGGTCCCGTACCCTCTACATCAGCTGCTTCCCGAGATGAAGCACCTGTAATGCAGGTAGAATCATCTCCAGCATCTCCTGCATGTTCCTTAGGTAATCCTTATTCAGCTGACCCAGTATCTCCAGCACCTTCTGCAGGTTCTCCTGCCTCTTCAGCATCCTCCTCCCAATAGTCACTCTCTCCCACCTTGCAATGCCCCTTCCAGTGTGCAAGCCAGCCAACCACGGGAATAAAGGTAAGGTATATCTTTTACACTCATTTCTTTGTCATTTCTTCTATTATTACAATACAGTGTACAGTACAGTATATTTATGTCCTTTTCTTTTTTCTGTGCCTTAGATGTGTTTTTATGTTCTAGATTATGATTTTACAACTTTGTTAGGATAGCTAAGTGACTTGGGCTAGAGTGTGTTTCGAATTATACCAAAATTCGGGTTACATCATCGTCATAGGAATGGAACTGTGTCATAACCCGAGGACCCCCTGTAAACTGATAAATCTCTTATACTTCTAACTCTGTCTTAGTGTCTTCTTCTTTGGGGATCCAACTAATAATAGGTTGGTACTATTATTATCATCATTTTACAGATGAGGATACTGAGGCAAGGACAAGTAGGTCAAGGTCTTACAGCAAAATGAGTTTCAGTGCTATTAATCACGTCCTTAGCCATTATGGTGTGTTACCTCCCCATGCTAAAGTTCTTATGCATTCAATTAAGTATCCATTGTATCGCAGAAACTCTGCTGGGTTCTAGGAGTACAGGGATGAATAATACAGTCTCTGATCCCACTAAGCTCATACTCTAATGCAGAAAACAAGGAAAATTAGCAGATGGTTTCAATCTTTGCTCGTAGTGCAATAATGAGATAAGTGCAGGGTGCCTGAGAGTCTAGAGGAAAGGAACTTAACTTGTGCTATTTCTCACCTCCTCTATTTCTGATGTGGACCATCCTTCCTCTTATCCCCCAGGCCATACCTTTGTACTATCCAGGATGCTTGTCATATCCTCTGACCTCTCCAAACTGAGCTGGCCATAGTTGCTCTATATTCTCATAGGAACCCTCTGTCTTACCATATCACATGTACCTTAAATGGTGTTTTCTGGCCTACCTTCTACTTGTCTATGTGCCCATTGCCTAATGGCATGCCTAGCTGAGGCCTAATGGCATGCCTTGCATCTCCAACTAATTTCAAGTTCCTTGAGGGCAGCAAACATTGATTTAATTGCTTTGAAGCCTCCTCGAGTGCGAGTCTTATGACTGGAGACTTGGAGATATTTGGTATATGTTTCCTAAGTGAAAACAGTTGATTGGCGATTGAGCTGTAGGAAGGAATGAAGAACTGGAGGAGATTTAGAAGAGCAGCCAGGCAGCATGGGCATGGACTCCAAAGGTACAGCCCTGTAGATTGCTCACAGTCTCTGTGACTTAGAGAGGTGGGCTAGTCTCTCTGAGCCTTTCCCTCTACTCTAAACAACAAAGGTGATGATATGAACTTCACAGGTTGTTGTAAGGATCACATGAGATAAGGTATCAACAAATAAAGTCACTTTCCTTATTGTCAATTGTCATTTTTAGTAGAAACAGCCTTTTGACTTGGAACAATCAGAAGTGCAGAGTAAGCTTAGAACAGATGTTTTTGTCCTAGAGAAGACTGGAATAAATTTATTTGTTGGATTAAGTGCTATCCTGGAGTTTGCCTGATTTGAATTTTGGCCACCACCGCTTGCTAGTTATGCATCATTGGGCAAATGAACAAACTCCATGCACCTCAATTTTATAATCTTTAAAATGGGAACAATATTTACTGCATAAAGTTATTGTAAGAAAGAAATGAGCCTGCCCAGGCGGTGGCACAGTGGATAGAGTGTCAGACTGAGATGCGGAGGACCCAGGTTCGAGACCCTGAGGTCACCAGCTTGAGCGCAGGCTCATCTGGTTTGAGCAAAACTCACCAGCTTGAACCCAAGGTCGCTGGCTCCAGCAAGGGGTGACTCAGCCTGCTGAAGGCCTGCAGTCAAGGCACATATGAGAAAGCAATCAATGAACAACAACGGTGTCGCAATGGCAACAAAAAACTAATAATTGATGCTTCTCCTCTCTCTCTGTTCCTGTCTGGTCCTATCTATCCCTCTCTCTGACTCTCTCTCTGTCCCTGTAAAAATAAAATAAAAAAATTAAAAATATATAGTAAAAAAAAAAAAAGAAAAGAAAATCTGCAAAGTCACATTGAAAGGGCATGGCTACAAGGGATTCTAAAGATTTTGGCCAGTTTTGCAATTGCTCTACCACACTACTCATACATTTCTTCTGGAAAGAAGGAAACAAACACTGTACTAGGGTTTATAGAGCAGAAACCTTTCCCTATAATCAGTGAGTCTTATAATGAGACTGTGAGTTAAATATTTTTGAGCCTTTAGCAGGTGCTAGATACCATACCAGGCACATACTCCTATCGAAACCTTTTCTTACTCTTTCAGCATACATTGATTTCTAACATGTGGGAAGTAAGGTTTCCTCCTCAGACTACTGCTGTCCTGACTCTTCAAGGCTCGTGTTATTTACATTCATGGTTTCATGTTCCAGTTTTATGTAGAGACAGCGATACTCCAGCCTAAACTTCCCAGAGCTTTGTTTTTTTATGTCTAGTTGCTTGTCAGCCAATGTGTCATAGTTGTCATGTGACTACCTCAAACTCAGCATACCCAGATGTGTAACCAGATGTATTATTTTAAAATATAATTAGACTGATAATTCCTAGTAAAAATACTATGAAAATACAAAATACATGTAGTAATTGTTTGGCTTTTATGTGACCTTTATGTATGACTTTTAACCCCTTAAAGTTTTAGAGCTGCTGTAAATAGAGACACTGTAATTAACTTCTGAGAAATATTCTCTGGACAAAAGCATTTCTCATTTGGCTTTAATCTTGGGTAGTAGGTAGGGTGTTGGATATAGGTTGGGTAGCCAAGGAGTTCAGAAAATTTGAGTTTTTATTTAGGGTTTTAGTGGTGCTACTAAATATAGCATGTCCCATTTTTCCTTTTCCTTCAAATCATCTCCTTGATGTAACATGAAACCAAATAGAACAGCACTGAACAGCTTGAAAGAGTGAATATCGTATGTTGAAAAGGAATATCACAGTATCACCTGATAAAAATAGTTTGAACCCACAGCAAGCAGAGATTGTGCACTCTAAAAGAGCACATTTTTAAGGTTTTATTCATATTTTGCCCCTCCCCCCCAAATTGATGAGTATTTGCAAAAGTGCTACCAAGTAAGAGGTTGATGGATGGGAAAAAATAACCTTTAAATGTGGTAGTCAAGTAATTAGTTGTTAAAAAGAAGCAGTAAAAATGTGGTTATAAAGGCTCTGTACTGTTTCATGTTACCAACCAAATATGTTCATATTTCTAAACATTGAGAAAGTTTCGACAAAAACCAAATTAAGAAGCCTGAAGAGGGCCCTGGCTGGCTAGCTCAGTGGTAGAGCGTCAGCCCATTGTGTGGAAGTCCTGGGTTCAATTCCTGGCCAGGGCACACAGGAGAAGTACCCATCTGCTTCTCCACCCTTCCCCCTCTCCTTTCTCTCTCTCTCTCTCTTCCCCTCCCATAGCCAAGGCTCCATTGGAGCAAAAGTTGGCCTGGGAACTGACAATGGCTCCATAGCCTCTGCCTCAGGCATCAGAATGGCTCCAGTTGTAACAGAGCAATGCCCCAGATGGGCAGAGCATCTCCCCCTGGTGGGCATGCAGGGTGGATCTTGGTCAGGTGCATGCGGGAGTCTGTCTGTCTGCCTCCTCGCTTCTCACTTTGAAAAAAAAAGAAGAAGAAGCTTGAAGAGGAAGTAACCATATTATTCATTTATTCAACAGGTCTTAACCAAGGAAAAGCTCTATCTTGGGTACCCAGAGGATACAAAGGTAAAACATACAGATTCTCAATGAGTTTCCTACCATGTAGGGAAAACATAGTTATGCATATGAGTATGCACATAAACATTACCATGTTAAAAGGGACAAGTATATCAGAAAACAATGAAGTGATATGGAGTTTGTATGTTCAGTCATTTAATTATCTGACAAAAATAGAATACCGAGTGATGTCAGAGAAATGGTGCCGTGAGGGGTGCTCCCAATATTTCCCCTTGAAATTTTAAGATTCAACAACTAAAGACAGAAAAAAATCTCAGGAGCACCTAAAATATACACACACCAGACAAAGATGTGACTGGGTAAAAAGGTGGCTGAATATATAATCCACTCAGAAAGAAATAAGATGGAGAATGGAGTATTTCACTTTCCTCACTGATCTGAGGAAGGGCCGCTTTCATCTGGAACGGAGAGAAACAGAGGGTCTGGGGCAGAGGGAAGAAGTTGGTTTAGGGTGGATGATCAAGCAGAGGAGATAGCGCACCAGCTCAGCCTCAGATAGTGGTGAGGGGGCGAGCACAGGCAGCAGGCTCCAACAGAGTTTTCCGGTGTGGGGTGACTAGAAGTTGGCGCCAGCAACTTTATGTGCTCCCGGGTCCATGATCATGGGCGGTGTGCAAATGGCTCCACCTAGCACCTCTGGCATGGGTGTGTGCGCTCATGGACTGGAGGGATTAATCCGAGATTATCAGCAATGGACATCTGCGTGAGCTGTAGCCAGCATCTTGGTGTGGTCCCAGATCCCCAACCAACAGCACAGGAAGTGCACAAGGGCCGGGATCCCTAAGCCCGAGACGGTCTGGGCGGGGCACCTCAATAGGCCTTCATTCCCTGTTCTGACTGAGATCACAGGCACTGTCCGACTAAGTGGGTGGGTGCAAGCCTCCGTGTGCACGGCTGAAGGCATTGGGGCTGAGTGTGCATGCGGCTTGCTGCAGGCTACCAAACAGTGCACAAGAGAGAAGTCTGTGGAGATTAGACCCGCAGAGTGCTGAGACATGCCCGGGGGCCCTTAGAAAATTGATCTGCAATCAGCTCCCAACCCATGACATTCTGAAACATGCTAGACCTGTCCGCCAGCCCTTAGAAAGATGCCAGATCTGCAATTGGCTCCCAGCCCTGTCTGCTCCCACTGGTGCTCTGGTTGGCACAGCCTTACCCAGAACTGTGCTTTGAGCAGTACTGGAACAAGGACCTGGCTGCTCTTAGAGCCTCTTGCTCTGCAAACAGTGGCAAGGGTGAACCTCACAGCTAAGTTCCCAGGTTGCTAGCTCAGGTGGGAGAGACATGGGGAGAGGCATTTGGAAAACTAACCAAAACTCTCATTATTAGAGCTTCCAAGCCCTAACAAGCCCCACCTACCAATAAAACTAAGACCCAGCCTACATCATTGCCATAGCAACACAACAGCAAACCTCTGCCTAAGGGCCTCACAGGGGCAAAACCTGCAGTATAACACAACCTACCAAAAAAAAAAAAAAAAAAAGGAAGAAGCTACCTCTCAAAACCAGGTAAAAAGTACATTTTTTATAACTTCTTTTTCCTACTTTGGCCATTTTATCTTCTTTTCTTTTTATTCTTTCCTTTGCCTTTTAAACTTCATTATCCATACTTGTTATATTTTTCATTCTTGTTTTTTTATGAGGGTTACATTTTAAAACCCTTAACTTTTTTTTTCTGTCATATAATCATCATTTATCAACAAATTATTTTATTTTGGATTCATATCTTTCTTTGTGGCATATTGCATGTTTTTATTTCATTTTTTATCTCTGTCATTTTCACTCAGTTCCTGCTCCCTGTTCTCTGTAGTTTTTGTTCCACTTATCATTATAGAGTTTTCATTTTTTCACTGTATCTTTTTAATTTTTATTTTATTTTATTATTTTAATTATCTCTTATTAGTGTTATTAACAATACCACTCTCAAATGCCAATAAGGAAAAAGAAACCAAATATCATGGATACAAAAGACAGAGATGTAGTTCAGATAGATGATGAAAAATCTCTAGAAAAAAATTTCAATTGCTTGGAAACCTTGGAGTTAAATGATATAAAATTAAAAATTGAAGTCCTTAAAATACTCAGGGAAATACAAGAAAGCACAGAATGGCAATTTAGAGAGCTCAAAAAACAATTCAATGAACAAAAAGAATACTTCACCAAAGAAATTGAAACTATAAAAAGGAACTAAACAAAGATGAAAAACTCAATACATGAACTAAAAAACAAGGGAACAAGTTTAGCTAATAGAATAGGCCAGATAGAAAAAAAAAAAAACAATAGGCCAGATAGAGAAGAGAATTAGTGACATAGAAGACAGGCAACTGGAGAAAATACAGAGAGAAGAGGAGAGAGACTCACGAATTAAAAAAAGAGAGAAAGCCCTACAGGAATTGTCTGACTTCATCAGAAAGAGCAACATAAGAATAATAGGTATATTAGAAGGAGAAGAGAGAGAAAGTAGAATGGAGAACATATTCAAAAAAATAATCAATGAGAACTTCCCAAGCCTCTGGAAAGAATAAAAGCCTCAAATCTAAGAAGCAAACAGAACACCAAGTTACCTTAACCCAAACAGACCTGCTTCAAGACACATTATAATAAAATTATCACAAACCAATGACAAAGAAAAAAATCCTATGGCAGCCAGGGAAAAGAAGAATACAACATATAAAGGAAGGTCTATTAGGATATCATCATATTTCTCAGCAGAAACTGTACTAGTCAGAAGAGAGAGGACCCCAATATTTAAAGTACTGAAATAGAGGAACGTCCAGCCAAGAATACTATATTCATCAAAGCTATCCTTCAAATATGAAAGGGAAATAAAAACATTCACAGATATAGAAAAGATGAGAGATTTTATCACCAGAAAATGCCCACTTCAGGAAATACTAAAGGGGATTATCCAACCAGATACAAAGAACAAAACAAAAGAAAATTACAAGTATAAGCTCCAACAAGGTCACAATAAAAACAAGATTACTCTATGACAACAAAAAATGGGGAGAGAAGACAAAGATTAACAGTAGCAAAGGAGGATGGAGTGCAGAAGCACTCATGAGATAATGTACTACAATGAATATTATATATATATATATATATATATAATATATATATATATATATATATATATATCCTTATTATTACCTAATGGTAGCCACCCCTAAAAAACCACTACAGAAACACATGGCTATACAAAAGAAGAAACAGGAAATAAGAGTGGAATACAACCAAAGAAAAACAAATGAAAGAAAAACAAAAGAGAAGAACCAAACAAGATACAGAGCTATCAGAAAGTAATATATAAAATGGCAATAGAAAACCATCAAGTGTCAATAATTACATTAAATGTAAGTGGATTGAACTCACCAATAAAAAGACACAGAGTAGCAGAGTGGATCAAAAAAGAAAATCCAACTGTATGCTTCCTTCAAGTAACACATCTAAGCTACAAGGATAAAAACAAATTCAAAGTGAAAGGCTGGAAAACCATTCTCCAAGCAAATAACATCCAAAGAAAAGCAGGTGTAGCCATACTCATAAACAATGCTGACTACAAGACAGCAAAGGTAATCAGAGACAAAGATGGTCATTTCATAATGATAAAGGGGACATTGAATCAAGAAGACTTAACACTTCTTAATAAATATGCACCAAACAAAGGAGCACCAAAGTATATAAGACATCTACTAACTGATCTAAAAATAAAAACTGACAAAAAATACTGTCATATATGGAGACCTCAATATACCACTGACGGCTCTAGATCGTTCATCCAAACAAAAAATTAGTAAAGAAATATGGGCCTTAAACAAAACACTAGAACAACTGGATATGATAGATATCTACAGGACATTCCATCCCAAAACACCAGAGTATACATTTTTCTCCAGTGTATATAGAACATTCTCAAGAATTGACCATATGTTGGGCCACAAAACTAACATCAACAAATTCAGAAAGATTGAAATTATACCAAACATATTCTCTGACTATAAAGATTTAAAGCTAGAATTCAACTGCAAAAAAGAAGTAAACAAACCCCCCAAGATGTGGAAATTAAACAACATATTTCTAAAAAATGAGTCAAGAAATAAAAGCAAAGATCAAAAGATACAGACAAACGAAAATGACAACATGACATATCAGAATCTCTGGGATGCAGCAAAAGCAATAATAAGAGGGAAGTTCATATCACTACAGGCTTATATGAACAAACAAGAGAGAGCCTAAGTAAACAATTTAACATCACATCTTAAGGAACTAGAAAAAGAAGAACAAAGGCAACCCAAAACCATCAGAAGAAAGGAAATAATAAAAAACAGAGCAGAATAAATGAAAAAGAGAAAAGAAAAAACTAGAAAAAATCAATAAAACAAGGACCTAGGTTTTTTAAAAGATCAACAAAATTGACAAACCCTTGGCAAGACTCACTAAGGAAGAGAAAGGACTCATATAAACAAAATCCAGAATGAAAGAGGAGAAATCACCACAGATATCATAGCTATACAAAGAATTATCATAGAATACTTTGAAAAACTATATGCCACCAAATTTAACAATCTAGAAGAAATGGATTCATAGAACAATACAATCTTCCTAGACCAGTGGTCGGCAAACTCGTTAGTTAACAGAGCCAAATATCAACAGTACAACGATTGAAATTTCTTTTGAGAGCCAAACTTTTTAAACTTAAACTATATAGGTAGGTACATTTCTTATTGAGGTAGTGCTCACACGTGGTATTTTGTGGAAGAGCCACACACAAGGGGCCAAAGAGCCGCATGTGGCTCATGAGCCACAGTTTGCCAGCCAGGGGTTTAGGCTATCTATTTCTTCATGACTCAGTTAACAGACCCATAAGCAGGGAAGAAATAGAAACAGCTACCAAAAACCTTCTATATCACTGACTGAAAAAAAGAAATGCACCCCCATGTTTATGGCAGCATTGTTCACAATAGCAAAGAGCTGGAAACACCTCAAGTGTCCATCAGTGGATGAGTGGATTAAAAAGCTGTGGTACATATATACAATGGAATACTATGGGGCTATGAAAAAGAAGGAAATATTACCTTTTGCAACAATATGGAGGGACCTGGAAACTATTATGTTGAGTGAAATAAGCCAGGCAGAAAAAGAAAAATATTATATGACCTCACTCATTTGAGGAATCCAAGGAACACTGAGAACTCAGGAAAGGAATTGAGACAGAGGAGGGGTCAAAGGAACCAGAGGAAAAGAGGACAGAGGGAAAGGGGAGGATAGGATGGGATAAACCTGAAGGGAAGGAGAGAGGGCGCTATTGGGAGGGGGGCAATGGAGATGTGGAGGGGAATATGGGGGAGGGGGATGCAGTTGGGGTTACCCTAGAGTCTATGTAAACACAATCAATTAAATAAATTTTTTAAAAAGCTTCCAAAAAACAAAAGTCCAAGGCCAGACTTGGTTCTTATTCTACTCAAAGTCTTCCAAAAAATTGAGGAAGAAGGAATACTTCCAAACACATTTTTTGAGGCCAACATAACATTCATACCAAAACCTGGCAAGGACAACACTAAAAACAAAAAAAAACAAACTACAGACCAATGTCTCTAATGAATACAGATATTAAAATCCTAAACAAAATACTAGCCAATCGAATACAACAGCACATTAAAAAAATAATTCATCATGATTAAGTGTGATTCATCCAGGAATCACAAGAATGGTTCAACATATGTAAAACAGTTAATGTAATACACCATATCAACAAAACAAAGAACAAAAATCATATGATCCTATCAATAGATGCAGAAAAGGCATTCGATAAAATATATCATTTTATGTTTAAAACATTCAACAAAATGGGTATAGAAGGAAAATATCTCAACATAATAAAGGCCATTTATGACAAACATCATATTAAATGGCAAAAAACTGAAGACTTTTCCTCTAAAATCAGGAACAAAACAAGGCTGCTCACTCTCTCCACTCTTATTTAATGTAGTACTGGAATTTCTAGCCAGAGCAATCAGACAAGAGAAAGAAATAAAAGGCATTCATATTGGGAAAGAAGAAGTAAAGGTTTCATTTTTTTGCAGATGATATGACCCTGTACATCGAAAACCCCAAAGACTTTACAAAAAGATTAGAAACAAAAAACCAATACAGTAAGGTTGCAGGATACAAAATTAATATACAGAAGTCTATTGCCTTCCTTTATGCCAACAATGAAACATCAGAAAATGAACTAAAAAAAAAAAAATCCCTTTTATGGTTGCAACAAAAATAAAATACCTAGGGATAAACATAACAAAGAATGTAAAGACCTATATAATGAAAACTATAAAGCATTGTTAAGGGAAATCAAAAAAGATACAATGAAATGAAAAAATATTCTTTGTTCTTGGATAGGTAGAATAAATACAGTCAAAATGACTATAGTACCCAAAGTGATATACAAATTTAATGCAATTCCCATCAAAATTCCAATGTCATTTTTTAAAGAAATGGAACAAAAAATCATCAGGTTTATATGGAACTATAAAATACCCCAAATATCCAAAGCAATCCTAAGGAAAAAGAACAAAGCTGGGAGCATTACAATACCTGACTTCAAATTATATTGTAGAGCTACGATAATCAAAACAGCATGGTATTGGCAGAAAAATAGATATTCAGACCAATAGAGCAGAACAGAGAGCCCATAAATAAAACCACATATATATGGTCAAATAATCTTTGATAAAGAAGCCAAAAACACACAATGGAGAAAAGAAAGCCTCTTCAACAAATGGTGCTGGGAAAATGAGAGCCAAGTGAAAAAGAATGACACTCGACTTCAGTTTGTCCCCTTGTACCAAAATTAATTCAAAATGGATCAAAGACCTAAATATAAGATCTAAAACAATAAATTATATAGAAGAAAATATAGGTACTAAACTCATGGACCTTGGCCGTAAAGAACATTTCATGAATTTGACTCCAAAGACAAGGGAAGTGAAGGCAAAGATAAATGAATGGGACTATATCAGACTAAGAAGCTTTTGCACAGCAAGAGAAACTGACAACAAAACAAACAGTCAACTAAATGGGAGATGATATTTTCAAATAACAGTTCAGATAAGGGCCTAATATCCAAAATATACTAAGAACTCACAAAACTCAACAACAAACAAGCAAACAATCCAATAAAAAATGGGAAGAGGACATGAACAGACACTTCTCCCAGGAAGAATACAAATGGCCAATAGATATATGAAAAGATGCTCATCTTCATTAGCCATTAGAGAGATGTAAATCAAAACTACAATGAGCCTGACCAGGCGATGGTGCAGTGGATAGAGCGTCAGACTGGGATGCAGAAGACTCCAGTTCGAGACTCCTGAGGTCGCCAGCTTGAGTGCGGGTCCATCTGGCTTGAGCAAAAGCTCACCAGCTTGGACCCAAGGTCACTGGCTCCAGCAAGGGGTGGCTCAGTCTGCTGAAGGCACGCAGTCAAGGCACATGTGAGAAAGCAACCAATGAACAACTATGGTGTTGCAATGGCAACGAAAAACTAGTGATTGATGCTTCTCATCTCTCTCTGTTTCTGTCTGTCTGTCCCTATCTATCCCTCTCTCTGACTCTCTCTCTGTCCCTGTAAAAAAAAAAAAAAAAAAAAAGCTACAATGAGATACCACCTCACACCTGTTAGATTAGCTATTATCAACAAGACAGGTAATAACAAGTGTTGGAGAGGCTGTGGAGAAAAAGGAACCCTCATCCACTGTTGGTGGGAATGTAAAGTAGTACAACCATTATGGAAGAAAGTATGGTGGTTCCTCAAAAAATTAAGAATAGAACTACCATATGACCCAGCAATCCCTCTACTGGGTATATACTCCCAAAACTCAAAAACATTGATACGTAAAGACACATGCAGCCCCATGTTTATCGCAGCATTGTTCATAGTGGCCAAGACATGGAAACAACCAAAAAGTCCTTCAATAGATGACTGGATAAAGAAGATGTGGTACATATATACTATGGAATACTACTCAGACATAAGAAATGATGACATCGAATCATTTACAACATGGATGGACCTTGATAACATTATACTGAGTGAAATAAGTAAATCAGAAAAAAACTAAGAACTGTATGATTCCATACATAGGTGGGACACAAAATTGAGACTCATGGACATGGACAAGAGTGCAGTGGTTACCAGAGGGAGGAGGAGGATAAGAAGGGGGTGAGGGTAAGGGAGGAGCATAAAGAAATCCAAATAAAAGGTGACAGAGGACAATTTGACTTTGAGTGATGGGTATACAACATAATCAGTTGTTAAAATTATCTGGAGATATTTTCTCTGAATCTATGTACTCTAATTGATCAATGTCACCCTGTTAAAATTAACTGTCTAAGTAAAAAAATTTTTTTAAAGATATGGAAAAAGAATAGAATTCCTCCCGCATCTAGGCACTGTGGTAGGTGCTGGTGACATAGCTTACATTCCAGCCAGGCATATAGATGACAAGTTAATAAACTATTAAATAAAATAATGTAGTTTCAGGTCATCAGTAAATGCTATGAAGAAAATTAAGGATGTTAAGGGGATCTGGTGGATGTTGTTTTAGGTAGGTGGTCAGGGATGTGTTGAGATGGTTTTGGGGAAATAAAGGTCATTTTTGAAATAAAAGGCTAGACATAGGAGAATGAGCAGTATTTGAGGGGAAGAGCAGTCCAGTTGGACTGTTTTGGGGGTGAGTGAATGCTGTAATAAGTCTCAGGAGAGTTGGTGAACTTCTATCTTCTAGTATTTTAAAGGGCTGTGAAGTGGGAGAAAGCAGGACCAGGCTGGGACCAATGCCTCGAAGTTTCAGGGGTTAAAGCCTGTGCTATCTAATAGTAGAGAGAAGCATCTTATAGCACTGTGTTAGGTCAAGTGCTTATGAACTCTCGGGGGTGCAGAAATGATGTCTTTTTCATCTTCGTATCTTTGTTGCCTATCCTAGTGTATGACACCTAGTGTAGGTGATCAAGAGTTGATTTTTGAGTTACATTCCTGAACGTCACATGTGTGAACTCCATGGATCTTGCAGGTATTCCATTGAGATGGCTCTGGATCTAAATCGAGGCCTCCAGTTAAGTTTTCCCAAAAGGCATGGCTTATCCTGTTTCGGCATACCTAGATGACATAGACTAATAGTAACCTCCTTTTCATTTCCCAGGCCTTTTCTCTTTCTAGGAGCAGAGAGTGGTTTTGTTGTTCATAAAGCTGTACCTGACTTAGAGCATGGTAATCTAATTTCTACTTATTTCACTTATTCACAAACATTTGTTTATTTCAGAGAGAATAATTGACCCAGGATTTCACACAGTAGTCTCTGAGGCCTTGTGTCTCTGAGTCTGCTCTCTCACTGCATCCTGCTGTCTTGTATGAAACAAATTTCATTTCATGAGGCTCTGATTATGGATCTCTGTGTCATATTTCAATCTCTTTAGCAGCAGCATCATTTTCCCAGCTAAGAGGACTGCCTGCTGTTGATGAAGACCTAGTAACTGTGCTGACGAGGACAGCTTGCTCTCTCTCCCCTGGTTAATGAAGCCTTCCTGGACCTCTCTGGCTCCCAGTATTCTCTCTTGATCCTGGTTGCCTACACCATTTATTATCTACCCCCACACCTTGTCATACTTAACTTGTTCTTTTATGATTTCTTATGCTAGACTCTTGTCTTCTTAGATGAGTTGTATGTTCTTTTATTTTTTCCTTTCCTTTTTTAGCGAGAGAGAGACAGACAGACAGGAACAGACAGGCAGGAAGGGAGAGAAATGAGAAGCGTCATGTCTATGATCCCATGCTCAAGTCAATGACCCCGCGCTCCAGTTGGTGAGCCCGCATTCAAGTCAGATAAGCCTGAGCTGAAGCTGGCAACCTCGAGTTTTAAACCTCCCAGGTGAATGCTCTATCCATTGTGCCACCACCTGCTCAGGTGGTTGTTTGTTTTTCTAACCCAAGAGCTATGTTTTCGACCAGGAATTACATTCACGTTCTCTGCATCACTAGATATGGTTGCTTAAGAACCACTTGCTTGATTCAGAATCACTCATGACTGAAAGGAAAGTTACAGTGAATTCTTTCAGGATAGAGACTATATAGTCAAACTTCTTTGTATTCCTAGCCATAGGTATCTGGCCCAGAGTCGGTACTCAATGAATGTGTTTTGTGTGTTGTGTCCTTGCTTCCTCTATTCCACTGCAATTTGTTCTAGGTATCTCAGTTTAGCAGCATTCTTTCTAGTGATATTATTTACTTCACTATCCTTGAGGCAGCATCTGGGGCTTATCTCTTCCTGCTATAATAGTAATAATAATAATACCTTGGTTTTAGAGTTATTACTACGTGGTAGGCATTATACTAATCACCTTACATGAATTGTCTTAATAACCCTTCAACTACCCTTTGAACCCAGGCATTCTGACTCAAGAGCCCACATTCCTAACCTCAGTGCAATATTACTTTATTGCCCATTTCTGTGCTTGATAACCCACAGGGAGTCAGCCCTTGTAAAGTTTTGGTGAAATTTGATTAAACGTATTACTTACATATTTAAACATTCCTAAGTCTCTCCTGTTTTCATGTCATGGCTGTTATTAATATCTTCTATGAAGTACCATGGTTTGTGTTTGCTCTGAGGTGAATTTGCTAAGTACATGATTATTACAGGGAGTAACTGGATGAGGCTAGATTTGGTTTGCTGTCTGCCCTGGCTTTGCCAGGCAACAGGATTTGTTGTTTTCCCAAGCTTTCCTGGCACCATAAGTGTGGTTTAACACAGAAAGATATGTGTTACGTTACTAGAATGGAAGGGAAAGCAATTTCTGGGACAGTATTTCCAGTTTTTTGAGAGGCGCAATAGAATTGTAATGGCCAGAGAAGGCTGAACACTGCCTTTATTTTCCTGGGTCCTCATTCAGGTGTCTACACATTTAATACTATTTGTAGTGGACCCTGGAGAATGGGCACTTATATGGGACTCTGTTTCCCTTTTTTTAATTTTTCTTTTAACTGACCTGTATTTTCATTTTATAGCAAAAATATAGACTATGAAACTTCCACCAGTAAATAGTGAGATTTCATAGGGTCAAGAAAGTTATACGTATAATCATTGTGGACTTCTATTTTTTCCTCTGTGAATGCCACATACTCCCTAGAACTGTTGGTGGAGTAAATGAGGTCCGAATTCCTAACTGGGGCCTGCAGCATCTGGCACCATCTCAGCTCAGGCTGCCTCTCAGACCTACTCTCAGATCACCTACTGCAGCCTCACTGGCCCTTTGGCTTGTTGCAGGAGGCCCAGCCGGCTCCCGTCTCGCGCTTTTCTTCTCTGCCTGCATCTCCAGACACTCAGGTAGCTTCCTCCTTCACTTGGCTTAGGCCTCTGCTCAAATGACCCCTTCTTGGAGAGCCTTCTGACCAACCCCCAAAAGAACTTGGCCTCCCTGTTCTATCTATCCCCCTTACCTTGCTTTATTTTCCTTATACTACTACTTAAAACTGTTTTACATTTGATCACTTGTCTTTTCTCCCCTCACTTGAATATAAGCTCCATGAGGGCAGGCACATAGTCTATCTTGTTTCCTTGCCCCCTCAGCCCCTCCAGTGGTATCTGGAACATAGTAAATACTCAAACAGTATCTTTTTTCATGACTATAAACGTACCTGGGACTATCTGTTTTAGAAGGCGTGGATAGACTTCTTAATTTCAGCTTTGTAAGTTTTTTTCCTGGGTAATGCATCTTTTATGTTTACTAATTTAACTAATAAAAGCTTACTGGAAAATTAAAGATTTGGCATCAAATTGAGGTCCACTGTAGATGCAGCTTCCTAGGGACTAGGTGACTGCCTTTTGGGGCTGGCATAGTTAGGTGCAGCTATAGCATTGGCAGCTGATTTTTAAAGAAACAGCTAAGGTAGGATAGGAGAACTGGATCCACAGAGATGAAGACCTATAGCTTTGATCATGCTGGGGCTGTAACCACACTGGACAGGGAAGGGGTACTGAACGCCTTATACTTACCAATGGTGTGACCTTGTTCAAGTCCTCTATGCTTCCGATTCCTTATCTGTAAAATACAGTTTGTAACTGGGAAGAGAGTTGGGGGGAAAACTGCCTACCACACAGGTTTGTTGTAAAACTGTTGAAAAAATGTATGTGATAACAGTGTACTTATTTAACTGGCACTTAAATAAGTAGATATAAATGTGTATAAAGTGCCTGCCACCCAGTAAGTGCTCAACAAATGGCACCCATCATTTAAATTAAAATTATTAAATCACTCTTGGAAATGATTTGAAACACTTGGAAAGATTTAGATGTCTTAGTATTAATGATGAGCTTTCCTTGGATTTAAACAACCTGTTGTGTTGTCCTCTGCTTCCTGTTTGCATTTAGTAAGCATGGGAGGGCCCTTTAGCATTATAAGAATCTGGACTCTGGAATCAGATAGTACTGAGTTCAAGTTCTGAAGTGAATAAATAAATAAACTAATGCCCAAACCTAATCTCAGCCCATGCAAGTTTCAATTTCCTTTACTTATCACATTCCTGTCTATCATTTGAAGGAGGCACTGTAGCCAAAATGCCAGAAGCAAGAGAAATAAACTGTGGCCTGGATAGTTCACAGATGTCTTTTGTGCCCCTGCATGAACGTGAGCCACTATGCACTTCCTCCTCATTAGAGACACAGGCGCACTTGGTCCACACAGCCCCACTCAGCCTTCCCATTGTTTTATGAGACAGACACTCACCATCATCATCATAGGTGAATGACAAGAAGCTTGGGAAAGAAAGGGCTACAGACAAGTCATCCCTCCCTTAGATCATCAAGATCCTCCTTGTCTTAGTAGTTAGACTCCAACCTAATTTTAATGTGCCTCAAATCTGTGGTCTTTGCAATTGCTGGTAATGACATAAATAAAAATCCCGATACAAAGATTGAATACTTGCTAATGCTAGACATCGTGCTCAGTCCTTTATCTGAATCCTTCCACAGCACTTGGAAGTATAGATACTATTGTTATCCCCATTTTCCAGATAAGGAGACTGAGGTTTCAAGAAGTGAAATGACTTTCCCAAGGTACCCCAGCTAAGAAAATGGAGATAAACTTAAGGTCAACAGAGGTAAACTGAAGTCCTCCAACTCCAGAACCTATTCAGGTTTATCACCCTCTAAGGTGGTCTGTCATGTCTGCCAGACTATGAACTTTGGAGGAGAGACAGATCCTCTTCACCTTGAGTTCCCATTTATCCCTGATGCCCAGCTCAGTCAACAGTTATTAAGATGCAATTTTAAAATTTATTTTTTGTGGATAATGCTTCTGTAACTCAAGCTGCAAGATAGAAGGTGCCTAGACCTGTGCATTCTACTCAACCCTTGGCTAAGACACCCAGTATCCCTTGAGTCTAACAGAACCTGGGGGTGGAAGCTATTACTCCACCTTTACAGAGGAAAAAAATCATTCTTCAATCTCCCTTGGTAGGCGGTGAGGTTGGGATGTCAACTCAGGGTACTTAATTTCATATTTGGCATTTTCCATCCTCTGTATCTTTAAACTACTAAGAAACTTAGAAATTTTGTGGATGGGGACAAGGAAGTATATTTGAAAAATCTCTTTTATCATAAAACAAAAGCTCCTCTTGATGGTGAGGCAGAAAAAGCTTTTTAATCTCTAATACAGACACAAATGCTCTATTGATTTTTTTAAAGCAAAGTAACAGAAACCCATGTCCCTCTTTTTGTGAAAAATCATTATTACTGGGAGTTGTGGTCTGCAAGATGCTAAATAAGGATTCTAGCTAAAATGCTTTGCAAAAATATTTCAATGCAAAATCAATACTATACATGAAAATTTTATGAAAAGATGAATTAAATATAAAACAACTCCTTACCTTTTAGTGAATACACACACATATGAAACATTAACATCTGCTAGGATATGAGATGTGGTGGCTTTGTAGATGAGGGAAAATACCAAGAGGAAAATACTCAGAAAATACTTGTCTGAGTATAATGGTGGCCATAACCAAACTGCCATGGGTACCAAAGGACTGAAGTGCTTAGAAAAATTGAGCTCTAAGACAGTGCCAGACTCTGGACTTCCCCCGGGTTTAAGACTCCCGAGCCTTCAGTTACCTTTCCTTCTGGACATCTTGAGTGGACCACATGAACAAGACTGTGAGATGGTATTTGGCTAGTCATGGCTACAAGGTGTGCTGGGTCATCAGCATGGTCAAAAAAGAAAGGTGAATGAGTTTGGTGGGCTTTAATTCAGAGAACACACTTTGAGAGGTTGTACTGGTAACACTTAAGATCAAAGGTTCCAGGGCTATGGCTGTGCATGTAGTGTGGTCTGTGCGTGTAGTGTGATCTGGGGCCATGGCTGTGTGTGTAGTGTGGTCTGGCTGGGCTCTGCTTCTTCAGTTTATGGCTGAAGCTTAGGCAGATTTTTTTATATTTCTCAGGACTTGTTTTATAGTTATTTATAGTTTTGTCTTATCTCCCTGAAATCCTTGAGAAACCAGTATCTGAATAGTTCATTACTGTAACTATCCTTGTTGTATATATTCCAGAATAGGCACTCTATAATAAAAGGATGGTTCAAAAAACAAAGGAAGATCAGGTACAAAAATAGCACTACAATAATAATGACGATGATCGCTGCCATTTATTGAGCACTGTCTGTATGCCAGGTGCATTATACAAATATATATGTGATTACGTATGTATGTATGTATGTATGTATGTATGTATGTATGTATAAAGAGATTTATGATAAAGAATTGGTTCATGTGATTATAAAGGATGACAAGTTCCAGAATCTGTAGTCAGCAAACTGGAGACTCAGGAGAGCTGTTGCTATAGTTCTAGAATTAAAGCCTGCAGTCTCTAGACCCAAAAAGATGTTTTAGTCAAATCTGAAGGCAGGAAAGAATGGATATTCCAGCTCAAGGCAGTCAGGCAGGAGGAGTTCCCTCTTACTCACAAGAGGGTCAGTCTTTCTGTTCTATTCTAGCCCTAAACTGATTGGATGAGGCCCACCCACATTAAGGAGAGCAATCCGCTTTACTGATCTACTGATTCAAGTATTAATCTCATCAAAACACCCACACAGGAGGAGCAAGATGGCGACGGAGTAGGCGGACGTACCAACTTCCAACTCCCAGAACCAAAGTGGATTACAACTCAATTTTAAGAACCATCACCTGGATAAACCAACTTTGAACAAAACTATGTGGACTCTTCAACCAAGGAACACAGAAGAAGCCACATCGAGACTGGTAGGAATAGCGAAAACGCGAAGAGGGCTGCCCAGCTCCCCGGAGCAAACGGCAGCCTGGAGAGACCCGCGGAGCGGGAGGAAAGTTTGGCGGAGAGGGAGGGACCTGGGTCCCAGGAACCAAGCCCCAGCCTGCAGTCCCAGAGCCTAGAAGAGGTGTTTGGACAGTTTTGAGCTGTGAAACAAGTGAGGGAGCTCCCAGGTCTACAGTGTGGAGTATTAGGTCCCTTCCTACTCTGCTGAGGGCTGCTTAAGGGTTTGGGGCGGCAGGACGCTGAAAGGCGGTTCTGTCGGTGTGGGCAGAGGCCAAGCCGGTAACAGATCGGTCTAGCCCAGAGGGTCGGAGGGGAAGCGCGAGAGCGGTCCGGAAGCTGCGGGCCCGCCTTTAATCCCACTTACGGGGACAAAGCGGGAGGCCAGGAACAGGCAGGCCTTGCGCAAGCCGGCCCTGACCGCGGGGACCGGGCTAAGACCAGGGACGGGCAGGGGCTCGCGGCTGAGCTGACGCTAACAGTCCCCCCCCCACCCCACCCCACCCACCCCCCACCCCCCCCCACCCCCCCACCCCCCCCAACCCCCCCCACCCCGGGCCGGAGAAACCGCGGTTGGCCAGTATACGTGCGCGAGCGGGCTCCGAGCGCGGGAACGGGGTGGACCCCGAGACGGGTGGAGGCTCGCTATTATCCCCATCCGGCCAGAGAAAACGCGGATAGCATTCATACGTGCACGAGCGGGCTCCGAACGCGGGGGCGGGGTAGAGTCCGGGATGAGCGGAAGTACGCAGCTAAGCGGAAGCCAGCAAACAAGCCCGGCCCAATAAACCTTGGTTTCTGACCCTGCGCAAAGGGCCCTGGCCTCGAGGGCGGGGCTAAAGCTCCGACGGGCAAAGGCTTACAGCTGAGAGCACGTCAAAAGCCCCGCCTAACCTGCGGAACTATAGCAAGCAGGCTCCGACTGTTGGTTCTGGGCGGAAGTCCGGAAATAGGTTGGGTCCGCAGCTGAGGAAAGGTGCTCACCTCTACCCTTGGTGCTGATCTTGTGGCTTCAGTGACAGCCCCTCCCACGGAGGAGAGGCAGAAAACACAGCAAAAGCCACAGTGGGCCGGCGCTGGCAACGCTCATACCCAACCACCCTAGGCACCGGCAGAGGGGGTGGGGGGCCTGCAGATAGACCACACCTAGAGAACACAAAGGCAACACCTACTGGACTCCAGTGGCCACAACTTGCTTATACACAGAAAAAATGGGCAGGCAGAGGAATGCAAACCAAATGAATCAAGAGAAATCCCCAGAGAAGGACCTGAATGAACCAGATATAACCAAATTACCAGAAGCAGAATTTAGAATAATGATAGTTAGGATGTTCAAAGAAATTAGAGCAACAATGGATAGTCATTATGAACACCTAAATAAAGAGATAACAAGTATAAAAAATGAAATTGAAATAATAAAAAAGAATCAGACAGAAATGACAAATACAGTATCAGAACTGAAGACCACAATGGAAGGAATTAAAAGCAGGATGGATGAGGCTGAGGATCGAATAAGCGAGTTAGAGGACACAATAAACAAAGGCACAGAAGCAGAGAAGAAAAAGGAAAAGAGACTTAAAAAATGTGAGGAAACTCTAAGGGAGCTTTGTGACAACATGAAGAGAAACAACATTTGCATCATAGGGGTGCCTGAAGAAGAGGAGAGAGGACAGGAAATGGAAACTTTGTTCAATCAAATCATAGCAGAAAACTTTCCTAAATTAAGGCTGGGAAACACTCCACACATTCAAGAAGCACACAGAACTCCATTAAAAAGAAACCCAAAAAGATCTACACCAAGACACATCATAGTTAAAATACCAAAGCTAATGGATAAAGAAAAAATTTTAAAAGCTGCTAGAGAAAAAAAGGCTATCACCTACAAAGGAGCCCCCATAAGGATGACATCGGACTTCTCAACAGAAACACTTGAGGCCAGAAGGGAATGGCAAGAAATAATCAAAGTAATGCAGAACAAGAACCTACAACCAAGACTACTTTATCCAGCAAGGCTAACGTTTAAAATTGAAGGAGAAATAAAGAGCTTCCCAGAAAAAGAAGGCCTCAAGGAATTCATAAAAACCAAACCAATTCTGCAAGAGATACTAAGGGGCCTCTTGTGAACAGTTTAAAGGGAGGAATGAATAGAGCAAAAGAAGAATACAGCTTTAAAGAATAAAATGGCAATAAACAACTACATATCAATAATAACCTTAAATGTAAATGGATTAAATGATCCAATCAAAAGACATAGGGTAGCTGCATGGATAAAGAAACAGGACCCATACATATGCTGTCTACAAGAGACACACCTTAAAACAAAAGATGCTCATAGACTGAAGGTAAAAGGATGGAAAAAAATATTTCATGCAAATGGAAATGAAAAAAAAGCAGGGGTAGCAATACTTATATCTGACAAAATGGACTTTAAAACAAAGGCTGTAGTAAGAGATAAAGGAGGACACTACATAATGATAAAGGGAACAATTCAACAGGAAGATATAACTATTGTAAATATCTATGCACCAAATATAGGAGCCCCGACATACATAAAGCAGACTTTGATGGATATAAAGGGCGACATTAACAGCAATACTATCATACTAGGGGATTTCAATACCCCTCTAACAACACTGGATAGATCCTCAAGAAAGAAAATTAATAAAGAAACAGCAGACTTAAAGGATACACTAGATCAACTTGATTTAATAGATATCTTCAGAACTTTTCACCCTAAAGCAGTAGAATATACATTCTTCTCAAGCGCTCATGGTACGTTTTCTAGGATAGACCACATGTTAGGACACAAAAATGGTCTCAATAAATTTAAGAAGATTGAAATCATATCAAGCATTTTCTCTGATCACAATGCCATGAAACTAGAAATTAACCACAAAAGAAAAACTGAAAAATACTCAAACACTTGGAAACTAAATAGCATGATATTAAATAATGAATGGATTAACAATGAGATCAAAGAAGAAATAAAAAAGTTTCTAGAAACAAATGATAATGAGCATACATCAACTCGAAATTTATGGGACACAGCAAAAGCAGTTCTGAGAGGGAAGTTTATTGCACTACAGGCATATTATAAGAAGCTAGAAAAAGCTCAAATAAACAACCTAACCCTGCATCTAAAAGAACTAGAAAAACAACAACAAATAAAACCCAAGACAAGTAGAAGGAAGGAAATAATAAAGGTCAGAGCAGAAATAAATGACATAGAGGCGAAGGAAACAATACAGAGGATCAATGAAACAAGAAGCTGGTTCTTTGAAAAGGTAAACAAGATTGATGAACCTTTAACTAGACTCACCAAGAAAAAAAGAGAGAGGACTCAAATAAATAAAATTAGAAAGGACAGTGGAGAAAGAACAACTGACACAACAGAAATACAAAGCATTGTAAGAAAATACTATGAAGAACTATATGCCAAAAAATTAGACAATCTTGGTGAAATGGACAAATTTCTTGAATCATATAACCTTCCAAAAATCAATCTGGAAGAATCAGAACACCTAAACAGACAAATTACAGCAAATGAGATAGAAACAGTTATCAAAAAACTCCCAAAAAAGAAAAGTCCTGGGCCTGATGGCTTCACAAGTGAATTCTATCAAAAATTCAAAGAAGAACTAACTCCTATTCTCCTCAAGCTATTTCAAAAAATTCAAGAGGAAGGAAGACTTCCAAACTCCTTTTATGAGGCGAGCATAATTCTGATCCCAAAACCGGGCAAAGACAACACAAAGAAAGAAAATTATAGGCCTATATCCCTGATGAATTTAGACGCTAAAATTCTCAACAAAATATTAGCCAACCGGATCCAGCAATATATGAAAAAAATCATACACCACGATCAAGTGGGATTTATTCTGGAAAGGCAAGGCTGGTTCAATATTCGCAAATCAATCAATGTGATTCACCACATAAACAAAAGGAAGGACAAAAATCACATGATAATTTCAATAGATGCAGAAAAGGCATTTGATAAAATCCAGCACCCATTCATGCTCAAAACTCTAAGTAAAGTGGGAATACAGGGATCATTCCTTAACATGATAAAGGCCATCTACGATAAACCGACAGCAAACATCATACTAAATGGACAAAAATTAAAAGCAATTCCCTTAAGATCAGGAACCAGGCAGGGTTGCCCACTTTCACCACTCTTATTCAACATAGTTCTGGAAGTCCTAGCTACAGCAATCAGACAAGAAGAAGAAATAAAAGGCATACAAATTGGAAAAGAAGAAGTAAAATTGTCATTATTTGCAGATGATATGATATTGTATATTGAAAACCCTAAAGTCTCAGTCAAAAAACTACTGGACCTTATAAATGATTTCAGCAAGGTGGCAGGATATAAAATTAATACTCAGAAATCAGAGGCATTTCTATACACCAACAATGAAATATCAGCAAAAGAAATTAAGGAAACAATCCCCTTCACTATTGCAGCCAAAGAAATAAAGTACCTAGGAGTAAATTTAACCAAGGAGGTTAAGGACTTGTACTTGGAAAATTATAGAACATTGATCAAAGAAATCAAGGAAGATACAAACAAGTGGAAGCATATACCGTGCTCATGGCTAGGAAGAATAAACATCATTAAAATGTCTATATTACCCAAAGCAATTTATAAATTCAATGCAATACCAATTAAAATACCAATGACATACTTCAAAGATATAGAACACATATTCCAAAAATTTATATGGAACCAAAAAAGAACACGAATAGCCTCAGCAATCTTAAAAAGAAAAAATAAAGCAGGAGGTATCATGCTTCCTGATATCAAGGTTTACTATAAGGCCATTATACTCAAGACAGCCTGGTACTGGCATAAGAACAGGCACATAGATCAATGGAACAGAACAGAGAACCCAGAAATAAACCCACAGCTTTATAGACAACTGATATTTGACAAAGGAGGAAAGAACATACAATGGAGTAAAGACAGCCTCTTTAACAAATGGTGTTGGGAAAATTGGACATCTACCTGCAAAAAAATGAAACTAGACCATCAACTTACACCATTCACAAAAACAAACTCAAAATGGATAAAAGACTTAAACGTAAGCAGTGAAACCATAAGCATCTTAGAAGAAAACATAGGCAGCAGGCTCTCCGACATCTGTAGCAGCGGTATATTTGCCGATTTTTCTCCATGGGCAACTGAAATAAAAGGCAAGATAAACAAATGGGACTATATCAAACTAAAAAGTTTTTGCACAGCTAAAGACAATAGGAACAGAATAAAAAGACAAACCACACAATGGGAGAACATATTCGACAGCACATCTGATAAGGGGTTAATAACTAAAATTTATAAAGAACTTATAAAACTCAACACCAGGAAGACAAACAACCCAATCAAAAAATGGGCAAAAGAAATGAATAGAAATTTCTCCAAAGAGGACATACAGATGGCCAATAGGCATATGAAAAAATGCTCAACATCACTAATCATTAGAGAAATGCAAATTAAAACCACAATGAGATATCACCTCACATCAGTCAGAATGGCACTTATCAGCAAAACAACACAGAATAAGTGCTGGCGAGGATGTGGAGAAAAGGGAACCCTTCTGCACTGCTGGTGGGAATGCAGACTGGTGCAGCCACTGTGGAAAACAGTTTGGAGATTCCTCAGAAAATTAAATATTGAACTGCCTTTTGACCCAGCTATCCCACTTTAAGGAATATACCCTAAGAACACCATAGCACTGTTAGAAAAGAAGAAATGCGCCCCCATGTTCGTGGCAGCATTGTTCACAATAGCGAAGATCCAAGTGTCTGTCAGAAGATGAGTGGATTAAAAAGCTATGGTACATATATACTATGGAATACTACTCAGCCATAAGAAACGATGACATCGGATCATTTATAACAAAATGGATGTACCTTGATAACATTATACGGAGTGAAATAAGTAAATCAGAAAAAAAGAAAAACTGAGAACAGCACGATTACATACATAGGTGGGACATGAAAGTGAGGGTATGAGACATGGACAAGAGAGTGTTGGTTATGGGATGGGGGGAGGGGAGGGACACAGGGAAAACCAGATTGAAGGTGACAGAGGACAATTTGACTTTTGGTGATGGGTATGCAATACAATTGAATGATAAGATAACCTGGAGATGTTTTCATTGTACATATGTACCCTGATTTATTGGTGTCACCCCATTAGAATTAATAATAATAAAATAAAATAAAATAAAAACACCCACACAGACATATTCAGAATAATGTTTGGCCAAATATCTGGGCATCCTGTGGTCCATTTAAGTTGACATATAAATTAACCATCGACATTTCCCATGGTTGAAAATGAATGATGTATGAGTTAAAAAATAAAATACTATATAAATGTAAAGGGTATTACCATCAATACAAAGGAAAAATGTTATTCCTTTCTGAGACTAGCTTACATTTTTTTGTGACTTGAAAACATTTTATTTATTAACAAAACTTTTGATCAGTCTTTGATTTTGTGAAGTTTCAGAACATTTCCTTCATTACAGTTAAGAACTGAATGATCTTACCTGACCAGGTGGTAGCACAGTGGATAGAGCACTGGACTGGGATGTAGAGGGCCCAGGTTCAAAACCCTGAGTTCTCCAGCTTGAACGCAGACTCATCCGGCTTGAACATGGGTTCACCAGCTTGAATACGAGGTTACTGCCTTGAGTGTGGGATCATAGACATGACCCTGTGGTCTCTGGCTTGAGCCCAAAGTTTGCTGGCTTGAAGCCCAAGGGCTCTGGCTTGAGCTCAAGGTTGCTGGATTGAGCAAGGGGTCACTCACTCTGCTGTAGCCTCCCAGTCAAGGCACATATGAGAAAGTAATCAATGAACAACTACGGAGCTGCAACAAAGAATTGATGCTTCTTATCTCTCTCCCTTCCTGTCTGTCTGTCCCTATCTGTCTGTCTCTCTCTCTCTCTGTCTCTGTCACATATGCACACACACACACAAAAACAACAACAAAAAAAAACTGAATGATCTTGTGAAAAGGAAAGAAATCTAGTTTTCCCAAATTCTTTTTTGTCATAAGAATAAGATGCAAATGAATTCTCCACCAAGAGTTAGGTCTATTGGGTAGCTAAAATTTTTCATTTGATTCAAATATTTGAATTTTGATGAAATATTACCTTTTCCCTATTTTCATTTAACCCTTATAACAAGTTTCATAAATTATGTTGAAGTTCCTACCAAGGAAGATGCAAATATTATCACCCATGGCCACTTACACTCTGATACATTTTAATGTTATAGTTCTGGATGGTTTTGGTCCTGAGCTCTCTCTTTTAAATTATATTTTTCAATTACCATTGACATTCAATATTATTTTGTATTAGTTTTAGATGTACAGCGCAGTGGTTAGACAATTATATATACTTTACAAAGTGTTCCCCCCGTATTTCCAGTACCCACCTGGCACCACACTTAGTGACTATAATATTATTGACTATGTTCCCTATGCTATACTTTACATCCCTGTGACTATTTTGTAACTACCGATTTGTACTTTTAATCCCTTCACCTTTTTCACCCAGCTCCCTAACCTCCCTCCCCTCTGGCAACCATCAATCTGTTCTCTGCCTCTATGAGTCTGTTTCTGAGGCTAGCTTGCATTTATCCTGCGCTTTCCAGATGCTGGTTACTGTACTGTTTTACTGCACTTGACTCATTCAGTTCCTACAATGATCTTTCTCTCCTTTCACCCCTTGGAGGGATCCATGTCGATAACTACTGCACACAGACTGCCTGAACTATGACATGCTGAAGAGCAACACAAGCTCTGGAGCCAGCCTGCCGTGGTTAGAATCCCAGCACTGTCACTGGCTGCATGACCTTAGAGACAACTTACTAACTTTTCTGCACCTTAGTGTCCTCTTCTGTGAAATGGGATAATAATTGTAAAATGCTTAGAACAGAGCTGGGCATTTAGCATACAAATATGTATAGATAGTATGTTTATATGTACAGATGTTATGGTAGTGGTGGTGGTGGTGGTGGTGATGATGATTACACAGAGAGCAGACTCTCATGCAGTCAGGGGCCTGTGAGGTAGTGTCAGTGTGTGAAGTAGCCAAAAATAAGTCAGGCAGTGGCTGGGCAGCCCAGTTGGTTAAAACATTGTCCCAATGCTGTAAGATTGTGGATTGGATCCCAAGTGAGGGCACATACAAGAAACAGCCAATGAATGCATAAATAGGTGGAACAGCAAAGTGATGTTTCTCTCTCCCTCCCCCCCTTCTCTTTCTCTCTCTAAAAATCAGTAAGTAAAAAAAATAATAAAAGAAAGAAAATTTAAAGACTTAAGTCAGTAAAGAGAGATAGGGTGGTTGGAGAACTAGGGGGTGTCTTAATAACTCAAAGGCATTAAAAGCTGAGAATTTACAGAATACTGCTTGGGCCACTATCAATTTTTTAAAAATATTTTAAGACTTTATTTATTCATTTTAGAGGGAGAGAAAGAGAGAAAGAAAGGGGGGAGGAGCGGGAAGCATCACTCCCATATGTGCCTTGACCAGGCAAACCCACAGGCTTTCGAACCGGCAACCTTAGCGTTCCTGGTCAATGCTTTATTTACTGCACCACCACAGGTCAGGCCACTATCCATTTTTGACCTCTGGTCTGCCACACACCAAGCTTCAGAATGACTGTTAACAATCCTGCCAACAGAATGGTCTATTTTACAGCTGTAGAGATGGAAACTCGCTCAGCAGACGGTAAGCACCATCGGGAGCAGAGGCCTGACTCCAGAGCCGTGTAGGATTTCTGGGTGGGTGGAACTGGGCAGTGAGTCCCTCCCACAGTCATTCCCCAGCACTGAGCCCTCAGTTTGCTTTCTAGCAATCTGCTTTCCTCAGTGGTGAGGCCTGCTAAGGGAAGAGGAACTGGGCCAGTGTTCCTTGCAGGCACCCTGAAATGCCTTTAGCGCCCCCCCCCATGTAAATCCCACAGCCTGCTGACATTGCTCTCTCTTCTCCATTCTCATGCCTAACACTGGCCATGCAGGTGGTGGCTGTGTTTGTGTTTGCATCGCTCCTGGCATGGTGAGCTCAGAGTAGGGACCTTACCCACCCTTCCAGCCTCTGCCTCCTGAGCACACTGGCCCCACTGAGTAACATCTGCTGGGACTGAGTTCTGTTCATCTCTCATCAGGGGCTTACCACCTAAAATGTTTAGTTTCTCCCATCTTCAGAAGTGGAATAGCAACTGTCACAGGTTGGATTCCCTGGGAGGCAGACACATATGTGGACCACCATGCAGAAGGGAGGGCTCTTGAGATCAGGAGCTGACCTGGGGAGGGGAGGGTGGGTACAGAGAGGAGGGGAGGAGAGAGCAGGGGCGGGAGCAGGCAGGTAAAGAAAGAAGTCAGGCTGCAGCAGTCTCACTGAAGGCCTCGACCAACCCAGGAGTGGTGCTGAAGCTGAGATAGCCTCTTAGGACTGTTCTGAGTTGGGGTGAGGGCAGCAGGCCTTTCTACCCTATGTCAACCTATCCATGGATATGGGGCACCCCAAGAAGGGGCATGACCCTGGCAAGGACAGCTGTCTTCAGTCAGCTGAGGGCTGTCTAAGGGGACTAAGTCATTTGGTCCTGAAGGAGGGTCTGGGCAGCTCATTACAGCATCTACCTCAGTGGCAGCATCACAGGTTATTGGAAAGCAGACACATGCAAAAGCATATTGTAAAGTGCTAAACAAATGTAAGGTTGTAGTTGCTGTTAATATGAATAGTAAGATTATTGGGGCTCAGTACATATTTCTTTAACAGAGTTGAAGCTATTTTCCTAGAATAGGTCCGTAGTAGGAATCATGAAGTCGGCATATAGCCTTGTTTTTATTCCTCTCACCTCCCCAAAGATGCTCTTCCCCTCACTCTCTTGTTATTAATCTTGTCTTAAAAGTGCTTATGCCATCCTATTTTAAAACCTCTAGAGTTGGTTTGATTTGATTTCCTTTCCACAGAAATGACTGCTCTGAACTCTGACCTTAATCCAGGATGGTTGGAGCAGCTGGAAGCACTTTCTGACTGTCTGTCTTCATACTTTACATTCCATACATGCTCAGAGGAATCCTAAATCCTAGTGCAGTTTTTAAACATTACTACATTAACTATTCCTACCGGCGAGGTTAATTAAACATAATTGAGGGCTGGCCCTAGCATTCCCAACTTTTTGCTGACCCTGGAGCCAGTTCTGTCAGCCTGTAGGGCTCAGACATGAGGACACGTTGGCAAAGCCATTCACGTGAAAGATGAATGTTCCAGAGATCAAGAATACTGAGCGACTCTGGGTTAATTCTAGGGAACACCTGCTTAGAGAAAGAACTGTGCATGAGAGTTCACAGGTGTAAGACGTTGTTGATTTCACACACACAGGATGTACTGAGGCAATTATTCTGTGAATTCCATCATCATATAATTTCTTTGAAACGTATATATGTGCTATATTTCTAACTCACAAATCTTATTGTGTCACTTCCCTGCCTAAATACCTAATAGCTCCACCATAAAATCTAAAATCTTAGCAAATCTCTTTTAGTGCTCTAAATATGCTAGTATATTTTATGCTGCTTGTCTTTGTGCTTGCCATTTTCTTGCCCCAGAAGACTCATTCCCAAGCATCCTTCAGGTCTCAGTTCAAATGTCACCTCCACCAGGTAGCCTTCTTTGGCTGCTCCACAATTCCATGGTGTACTTACCACCCTGAACTGCCTTTCCTCCAAGATGGTGACCTTCCAAATGAAAGGAAAATGAATTTGTGGATCTTTTGGAGAGAAAAAGTGTCAGGGTGGAGAGAGAGAGGGAGAAGATACATGCAAAGCCCCTTTACTTAAAATTTGCATTCTGTAGAGTCAATACTCAGTTATACATATCTCTAAAACTGTAACTGAATGTATCTGATATTTGATTTTGTTCTTCATTTTTAACAAGAACCAAGAACCACTTTGTGATCCAAGGATAAAGGAGTTTTTTTTTTAAGGAGAGGCTTTCTGACAGGAGTAAAACTTTCCCCTGACTGCCCTCTTGTGGAGGTGCTGAAAGAGCCCGGAAATGCTAGAAGCATCGTAAACCTTGTTCCCCAGGTTGAGAGCAGTGTCCTGGATTTCCCTTGTTCTCTTTAGTCAACCTGCCATATGTAAATAATGTCAGGTTTTTAAAGAATTGGAGTATGGCAAAACACGCCCCAAACTGAGTTCAGTTTGTCTCTGGTGCATTGACAGTTCTTCAAGAATGTTAGAATATCCAGAATGAAGGTTATGAACAGCACATGGAGAAAGGTCACGTCTGGTTACAAGAGGTCTCTGGTCACTGAAGTGGTAGAGCACACGAGCTTAACTGTATGTCTTCATGAGCTGATGAAAGCACTATTAAACAAGAATAGTTTAAGTTCTTTTTTCCGAAGACTGGTGGCTCCTGCCATACCTGAGAATCACCTGCTGAGTTATGTTAGAATGCTGATTTCTGAGCTTCTCATCCAGTTATGATTCCGTGTGTATGGGTCTGGGCTGGAGATCTAGAAATCTTCAGTTGAATAAGCACCTCAGGGTGATTCTAATGGATGTGGCCCTCACACATCCTGCAGTGGGGATGGGTTTTATGGAGCCATTTACACACTTTTTTGTGACTAGCTCAATTTTGTATAGAAGTCACAATTGCAGATGTTCTAACACATTGTCCCACGAGAACACTCATTTTAAACCTCATGTCCTGATTTCGGGCTTAAGAGACATGGTCTTCATTTCTATACATGGATTGCAATTTAGAATTAGCATTTGGTCTGTAACTATGGAACAGATTATCCTTTCTCTTTTCCTCTCTCCCTCCCCTTCTTTGTATCTACCTGCCTGTTAACCTGGCTGTCTACCTATGTACCTTTGTACCCACCCACTTGTATTTATGAATCACTCTCTGCATTGTGCCTTGTGCCTAGTTAGCCAACGTGAGCCGCAGGAAGAGCCAGCCTATTGGAACAGAAATTACCCAGGAATTTTGGCATTTTTTATGGAGAAAGGTAAAAGGCACTGGTCTAGGAGTAACCGACCCTACAGTATAATACTAACTTTAAGCCTTCTTAGGTACATTGTTATCGACCTAGCAAAGTGGTTCACAGGTGAAGAAAAGTTAAAGGGATTATGCCACCACTTAAGTCACCCAGAGTCATCAAGCTTGGACTATCACTTGAATCCAGGTGTGTCTGGCTCCAGAGCTCTCTGCTCCTTTTCTCTGGATGAACATATTTCTAGCTACCTGCAGGTGGGCACCAAAGCTCATCGGCCTTTTCTGGGCCCATCAGTCAGTTTCATTCTCATGAAAAAAAAAAAAGATTTTTAGAAGAAAACTCCATTTTCAAGAACGTAAGTTAGCAAGTCACGAATTTCTCCAGGGCACTGCTACTAACGTCTTTCCAGTTTCTGGGAAATCTAAAAATCAATTGTATTGAAGTGAAAAGAATGCTTACTGTGATTTTTATAGAGGTTTCTGAAGGTTGTTTTAAGACAAAACTGGGCAGCCATGTATCTTAATTTTATATTTTATGGAGAACCTGCTGCATTGTTGACACTCCTAAAAGGTCAGTAACAAGTTGTTTGATATTTCAAGTTAATTGTGAGTCTCTGCATGTTTGCATAGCTGAACCTTTATTGCTAAAGGTCCCTTATAAATGTTGCATTGCCCTCAATGTTTGGGCTTCCTTGAATGCCTTGTATGCCAATGGAAATGTATTTGTTGCAGTGGAGAGACATTTGATCAACACAGTAGAGCTAATTTTCCTTTAGCCATCAGAATATCTTAAAAAATAAAGTTTATAATTTTTGATTATAAAAGAAACATGTTCAAGAGTTTAGAAATATATAAAATGGTATAAAGAAATTACAAATATATAAAATGGTATTTAAAAAATCAATCACCCATAATCCTCTTATCCAAGAATAATGGTAGTAATAATTTAAAAATGCTCTTTAAGTAAGGCATGCCTACTGGGTGTCAGCCACTGTTGGTAAGATAGGTGATATATTCTAATTTCATAGATTTGGTAACTAAGGCTTAGAAAGGTTAAATAACTGTCCTCTTAAGTGGGAAGTAGTGAAAAGGCTGGTTATAACATTCTGTTTTTTTCCTAGTTCCAAAGCAATACTTTTTTTGTGTCTCTCCTGCTTAACCACCATTAACATTGTATTATGTTTCTTCCAAGTCTTTTTTTATACATATTTTTCATGGCTGATAACATACTGTGAACACAATTTTTGACCCTCTCATTTTCATTTAACATAATGGCATAAGCACTTTCCTTATATGATCTGCCTCTGCCTCCCTCTCTGAATTCATTTTATACCTCCTCCCAACTTGCACCTGGAACTAATTACAATTAGTTTATTTTATTTGCCTTTTTATTGTATCCTTATGTCACCTTCATTTTTGTAGGTCTAGCCTATGCCTATATATTCTGTACTTTCTAGCCACCATGGTACAAGCCAAGGATATTCTTGCCTTGGTACCTTTGCAATACCATTCCTCTGCCTCAAATACTCTTGTCTCAATCTGAAATGTTTAGTTTATTCTCATCTTTTAGGTCCCCTTTCAGATATGCAGTCTTTCCCTAAAAGAGTCTCAAGTATGTCCTGCTCTTTTTCTTAGGTCTTCATGAGTTTCCTTCATGGCACTCATTACAACTTACACTTAATTTATTTTATTTACCTTTTTATCGTATTCTTGTGTCACCTTCATTTTTGTAGGTCTAGCATATGCCAATACATTCGGTATTTTCTGAACACTCTTGTATACAAAATACTTTAGTATTATTTTCACTTATATTAGTTTTTATTTTATTTTTCAGTATCAATTGACATTCAATATTTTATGGTAGTTTTAGGTGTATAGTATAGTGGTTAGAAAATTATATAATTTATGTAATGATCCTCTGATAATCAAGTACCCACCTTGCCCCATACATAGTTGTTGTATTCCCTATGCTGTACTTTACATCCCCATGACTATTTTATACCTACCAATTTGAACTTATCACTTCACCTTTTCCATGCAGCCCTCCAACTCCCCCCTCATCTGGCAATCATCAGTTTGTTTTCTGCATCTATGAGTCTGTTTTGGTTTTGTTGCTCATTTATTTTGTTCTTTAGATTCCACATATGAGTGAAATCATATGGTATTTTTCTTTTGCTGTCTGACTTATTTCACTTAGCATAATACCCTCTAGGTCCATCTATGTTGTTGCAAATGGTAAGATTTCATTCTTTTTAATGGCTGAATAGTATTCCATTGTGTAATTGTACTACAGCTTTTTTATCCACTTGGCCATTGTAAATAATGCCACAAAGAACATAGGGGTACATATCTTTTTTAATATTAACTTTATTTATTTATTTGTTTGTTTGTTTGTTTATTTATTTTTACAGGGACAGAGAGAGAGTCAGAGAGAGGGATAGACAAGGACAGACAGACAGGAACGGAGAGAGGTGAGAAGCATCAATCATCAGTTTTTTGTTGTGACACCTTAGTTGTTCATTGATTGATTGCCTTCTCATATGTGCCTTGACCGCAGGCCTTCAGCAGACTGAGCCACCCCTTGGAGCTAGCGACCTTGGGTCCAAGCTGGCAAACCTTTGCTCAAGCCAGATGAACCCGCACTCAAGCTGGTGACCTCGGGGTCTCGAACCCCGGGTCTTCTGCATCCCAGTCCAATGCTCTATCCACTGCGCTATAGCCTGGTCAGATATCTTTTTTAATTAGTATTTTGGGTTTCTTTAGATATGTACCCAGAAGTGGAATTTCTGGTTCATAAGGCAGTTCCATTTTTAATTATTTTGAGGAGCCTCCATACTGTTTTTCCATGAGGCTGCACCAATTTGCATTCCTACCCACAGTGCACAAAGTTTTCTTTTTCTCCGTGTCCTTGCCAACAGTTGTTGTTTATTGATTTATTGATGATAGCCATTCTGACAGCAGTGAGGTGATATCTCATTGTGGTTTTAATTTTCACTTCTATGATGATTAGTGACATTTAGCATTTCTTCATATGTCTATCAGCCAGCTATATGTATTTTTTGGAGATGTCTATTTAGGTTATTTGCCCATTTTTTTAATTGGAATATTTATTTTTTGGTGTTGAGTTACATAAGCTCTTTATAAGTTTTAGATATTAACTCCTTATTGGATGTATCATTGGTGAATATATTCTTCTATTCAATAGATTGTCCTTTTGTTTTAATGAGGGTTTCTGTTGCTGTGCAAAACATTTTAGTTAAATGTTATCCCATTTGTTTATTATTTCTCTTGTTTCCCTTGCCTGAGGAGAATACATTTTTCATTCTTATGATGGTTGCAAACAGGTTCAAACACTGGGTTAAACTGGAAGAAAAACTGTAAGGTTCTTGCATCCTAATACTATAAAAATTTCACCCCAGTAGTCTAAAATGCAGATAACTGCAAGTTCTGGGAGGTTACCGGCCTCTCTGCACCCTTGCTAGCATGATCAGTTTTAAAAGTTTTAGCTAAGTTTACATTTGTCAATTCATTACCTCAACCAACTAGTTTAAACATTAATGAGTTCACTAAATGGATATAAATAGAAAAGTGTTAGCAATTTTGATAGGTGATTCAAATGATGCCTGCTCATTGTAGGTGCCCAGGACATTTTTGTTGAGTGGAAATAGATGGTATATAAAACTGAGATTCATGGCCATAAATAAAAGTTAAATGGTTACCAGCCAGAGGGGGGTGTGGGCAAGGGGGTTGTAGGAGAAAGGAGTAAAGAGGGACAAATGTATGGGGACAGAAAATGATTTGACTTTGGGTAAAGTATATACAACATAATCAACAGTTCAGATACTATTAGAAATGTTTACCTGAAACCTATGTACTCTTATTGATCAATGTCACCCTGTTAAATAAACTTAATTTTCTAAATAAATATAAATAAATAAATAACACCAGAGTTCCTCCATAAGATATATTTTCAGGGAAAAAAAAATCTCATTTGATAAGGGGATGATATAAAGTTGACATTTGGCCAGAGTTCCAAGAACACCCAAATTCCTTTCTGAACCCTTTTTTCTGTGAGGTCATACAGAGAAATGTAAGTGCAGAGAACCATGGCAAGCAGAGAAACACAGATGAACTCTGTCTTCAACCCTTGTAATCTGGACTGGACCTTGCGAAGAATTTCTTTTGCTGGTCCTGAAGGTGGCTAGAGCTTAAAAACAGCGTTGCCCTTGACCCCTTCTCCTCTATGTCTGCATCAGAATGATGAAGGAAGAACTGTTCAGAGCAAAAGAAGACTGCTTGCCCTATCATCGCTGGTATGGACCTGTCCGAATGCCATTTCAATATCATCTCCTTGACAGATGAGGGGCCATTTTTATTCACACATATTGGATTAACAAAGACTTTAAAAATTGATAATATTTAATGCATGGCATAGAGAGAAGCCTTATCCTCTGAGACCACGATCCAGTAAAAAGCTTTTGAACCTGACTGGATTTATTTCTTCTAGCCTCTTCGTTAGGTGGGCAGTGAAGGGCAGACAGATACCAAGACCTTCCCTTTCTCAGTATTGTTTTAATGTACATGGTTTTAAAACTATATGTGAGTTTAAATATTTTCCACATGTTTGTTAACCAGTTCTAAGTCCCCTTTTGGGTAACTGTTCATGTATTCCGTCTTGTCTGAGTCTATGTGGGTGTCTTTTGTAATACATTTATGTGAGTGCTTTAAATGCAAATGCAGTAAGTCTTTTGTTTTACATCCATGGTAAATGTGTTTCCAACTTCCTTCTTTATAATTTTTACTGCTTTAGACTTACAAAAGTTTTTAATTTACATGTAGTAAATTCTACCAATAATGTTCCTTGTTAATTGCTTTAAAGCTTAAGAAAGTCTAAGATTGGATAAATGGCTACTGATACTTTTTTCTTTTATTAGCATGTCTTTTTTAGAAGTTGCCTTTTAATTTTATAAAGGAACATTGAAAATGTTTGATTGTAAAAACCTGGTTCTGTAATACCTTCCTCTAAACTGGTGTGAACCTTTCTCCGATTTGGCTTTGAAAAAAATACACTTCAAAATGAGGTCTAACTAGATACGCTTTAACGGTATTGCTTTGTTTAGTTCCTTGGAATCTCTTGCTTCTTTTAATTTTTATTCATGCTCTCCCTGCTACCTCCTGCAATAGTATGCAGAGGAACCCTTTAGCATACTAATATAATAAGGGTGCTTTTTATGGCTTAAGAGATCTTGGGAATCCTTGGGAAATTGTTCAGTGACTCCACAACAGAATTAATGTTTGTAAGCCAGAAGCCTGCATTCTATGCAAGAGACACATTTTCAGAGCTCTTCTTGCTGTCCTGGGAGTGCTGCACCTGCCCCCACCTCCAGATAATTGCATTGGGGCCAGAGCTTCTTTGTTGCTTGCTTTTCAGTGAAGGGAGGTTGTGTATTATATTCTGGAAGAGATGGGAGCTGCTGTCATGTGAGTGCATTGTCTCTCGGGGGCTCTGCAGGTCCAAGGCCAGTCCTTCATTGTGGGCCCCTCAAGTCACTCCTTGCCCTTGGCTGTTCATCAGCTAAAGGGAAAGTCCCAAATGCTGATTGTCCTCATGCATTTTTCCAAAGGCAAATGCTGGTACCAAGGAAGAGAGGGTGGGCATAGAGGGGCAATCAATTATCTGTGCTCTTAAAACTAAAGAAAACGGGCCCACAGTTTAAGAATATTTATTGTATCATTCATTATTTTCCTTAGGTAGGACCCCTATTGGGCAGTAGATTGTTTTCCTAATCACTAGACTGATTTGGAGCTCCGAAACAGCCAACCAGAAGTGGGATTCTGAAACATGATTTATTTTAAATTAATGTATTTTTTTCCTTAAACCAGCTTGATAGAATGAAGAGACAGAGGCACAAAGAGATCTGGGACTTAGCCAAGATGGCACAGCTAGTTAGTTACAGAGTCAAGAGGTTTGGTGTTCACGTCTTCCACTCCAGTACCTTCCATTGCCTCTTTTCTCACAATCTCCAGAGAAGTATATTTTACAACTTTGGCTATGAACAACATAAGGCATCTCTTAGATTTTTATTTTTTCAGAAACCTCTTAGTTAAAATACCCCATTGAGGATAAATATATTTTTATTTTTGTGAAATACACCTTAGTGATGTGACTTAAATTGTAACTACCAGAAGACCCTGAATTTTCTACATGAAAGTTGCTGTGGACTGAATTGTGTTCCTCCCACATTCATATGTTGAAGGTCCAACCTCTAGTATGACTCTGTTTAGATATAGGGTTTCTAGGAGGTAATGAAGATGAAATGAGGTCATACAAGTGCAGTCCTAACCCAATAGGATTGGTGATCTTATAAGAAGAGGAAGAGAGCAGTTTCCTCTCTGAATTTGAGCACCCAGCTCACATGGGAGGGATTGCTCCCACGAGCTGGGAGGAGGCACCATCAGCACTCAGGGCACCCTGACCTCGGACTTCTGGCCTCCACAACTGTGAGAAAAGAAATGTCTCTCTGTCTTTTAAGCCACTCAGTCTGATAAGTTGTTATGGCAGTCTGAGTTGACCGATACAAAAGTTTTATTGTGTTATTAAATTCTGGTTCCTAGACCCAGTAGACATTCAAATTATAAGATCCCTGAAGATGATCTGTGTTTTAGAAAAACCATTCTGAAGGTTGTTACTTTGATGCTCTGGGTACCTTTTGTGCATTTGAGTGGTGAGCGCTTCAGAGCACTTGCTTCACTTGTAAGAAATAGCCTATTGTTGGTTGGAAATATCCTGGCTTGCAAATGGAACTGGTGGATGGAAGCTGTCCTGTCCTCCCCTGAACCAGGAATAAAATATGCATAAGCATTGTAATGTCACCAAGGCCAGAGGTCTTTGCTGGGTTGGGAGCTCACTTCTGGGCTCCTGAAATCACTTAATTAAAGGCAAATGCACATAATACCTGAACAGCATTACTGTGCTGGTTTTGTCTTCCCTGCCATGCTGAGTTATTCATTAACATTTGTGTAAAACATTTGAATCATAGGCTCCTTTTAGAAGGTCATCCAGCTCATCCTTTCCCTCTGTAGACCAACTCTTTCAAAAGCATCTCTAACAAAATTCTGAGCCTCTTATCTTCCCAACCACAGAGCTGGTGCCCTGGCACTGAGGGATCCAGCTGATGTCAAAATTAGAAACAAATATTTAACAATGCAACCTTAGACAAAGTATGAGATCTAAAAATGTATGGCCTTAAGCCTCATAAAGTTCTTGAAATAAAAGACAGTCAACTGCTGGTCTGCAGTTCTTAGAATGGTAATGCTACTTCCATAATGTTAACCACCAAATGTCCTCCACCTCTGAGGACAGGCAGGCTCCATGGATCACTCAGGACACTAGAAACTAGGAAACAAGAAAGGGCATCCACCCACATAGCCAGCCAGCACCTCTCACATCCTCCCACAGACCCTGTTCTCCAAATGCTAGACAGTAGAAAAATCAGTTAAACCTTGTCAAGAGGCAGCGACGCTTCAGATCCACTCAAACGACTGTATTTGGTTCCTACTGAGGGTTAGCAGTTACTTTGTGAAGCGGGCTGGGTACAGCCATAGCCCCATTTCACGGCTGGTGATGCTGACCCAAAGCATGGCTTGAGGGTTCCACAGCAAAAGAATTGAGCAGCTCTGCAACTACAAACCACCCTGAAAATAAACCAGCTCCTCAAGGATTATCTGACACCCCACCAGGCACCGGGATAGAGGAGAATCAGACATGGTCCCTGGCGGTGCAGAGCTCTCAATGGACTGGAAAAGAAAGACCCATAACCTGAACATGACAGTGTGAAGAGTTCTGTAATAGCAGCAAGGAAACAAAAGAAGCTGTAAAAGCATAGAGGAGGCACCTAACGTAGATTCTTAAAAACTGGCCAAATTAAGTTAAAGAGAGAAACCACTGTTACCTTGGTTTTTCTTTTAGATTCCAATATGATAATCATAGCTTCTAATTGTGATTTTTTTAAAAAAAAGTTTTGATTTATATTTTTTCAAGCTTTGACTTAATTTCAACATTCCTTCAAGTGTTGACTTCTTAAGAACATCTTTTTTACCTTTTCTGTTGTTAGAATGGGCTGGAGGGGCAGGTGGACTTTTTTCGACGCCACCGGGGATGGGAAGGTGAGGCCAGATGCAGGAGAGCACAGCTGCTGGGTGAGGCCACCTACAGAGGAGCAGACAGATGGGGAAACCCAGTGTCCAAGGGACTCAGTTGTTTGTTTTAAGAGTCAGGTAAAAACCTGGCATTTGGGGTCCCAGCATGGAAAGCATAGCTGCAGGGATTCTGAGGTTGGTGTTTGGGCAGGTAGGGAGGCAGGTGGAAGTTGTGAGGTCTGTCCACAGGAGGCTATTGAAAGGTTCTGGTCCTGATATCAGGAGGAAATGACAGAGTCCGAGCAGGCTCAGTCAGAGGTTATGGACTTCAACCTACCTGAGTCTCTATCTACTCTTGTTTAAAATTATGGTGTTTCTTTCTGTCTCATAGGGTTGTTATAAGGGTTAAATAAAACTCACATGAGGACACAGGTACTTGAGAAAATGTGGGGTTCCCACTTCTCCTTCCTTCCCATTCCTCCTTCCCCTTCCTTCTTGCACTACTCCGTTTCACTATTTAAGAGCTAATCTGAGGAAGATTTAACAGCGGGTGCACGGGGCCCTGACTTCGGAAGGGCCGTGCAAAACCCCAACTTTACACTTTTTTCTAATGTAAGGGGCCCAATATTTTCTTCTGCACCCAGGTCCTCAACCATCCTTGATCTGCCTCTGGAGCTAGTAGTACCCAGAGATATTCCAAAATGTTCTACACCAAGTGTGCCACCAAGGCTTCCAAGGAAAATGATGGTAGAATAACTTCTAAAAGACTTAGTCTGGTATTGTTATTTGAAAAAAGTGGAAGGAACAATCTGTATTAGTCAGAATAGGAGAATTACCATAGCAAGTAACCCTCAAATCTTAGAGGTTTAACACAATCAAGATTATTTCTCACTCATATCACAGTTCAACATGGGTCCACAGGAGGCAGTGTTCCACACAGTCATTCAGGGACCCAGCCCATCTTAGCTGGTGGCTTGGTTCTCCTTTATGGCCTCGCAGTTCTTTGTACCCTCTGCGTATACATGTTCAGCAAGGGAAGATGGAGCAGCATACAGAAGTTGTTTAGGGGCCAGACTTAGAAGTGATCACTTCCACCCACATTCCAATAGCCAAAACTGAGTTATTCAACAAAGACCAGAGTCAGAACTAACCTAAATTGGGAAAATTATTGCAAAAGTAGTAAATAAGCCCCCCTCCCTGAAACTATGTAAACAGAGCCCAGTGAGCCCTGATCTGGAATGTCCTGTTGGGGTGAGTTGAGGGACATTCAAGCCAGAAGAATGAAGAGCACCTTTCTCTCTGAGGTTCTCCGATTCAGAAAAAACAGCAGAGACTGGGAGCCGAATTACCCAGCTGAATTTCTGGTGCCTGAAACCAAGTTCTTGGAGTAGAAATAGAACGTTGACTTTCGTTTCATAAATTGTTCTTCCAGCTTTGACGTATTGGAGATTTTTAGCACGCACACTCACACCTGGCCGCCTGCCACCCTCTGCCATTGCAGATACGCTTACAGGAAACAGTAAGTGGATCTGCTTTTGATGCTGGCAGCATCTTACTAAAATGCTTTTGCTGGCATCATGGAACAGGAGCAGAATTCAGCTGGGACCAATAATGAGGCTATTTAGAAAGTTCTCTCCTCCACCCCCTGACAAGGCAGATGTGGTGGGGATTTTTCCACTCCCATTCTGTCGATGGTGGCCGAAATTAGTTCAAGGCCATCAAAAATGTTTAGACCTCGGGAGCTGAAACCCCAGACCTGTAAAGAGGACAAGTCCTCCTTTTCCTGTCTAGCAATAGAAAAAGAAACTCACCCCAGAGTGTCTCAGCACAGAGATCGGTCACCTATTTGTTTCATTAACAGACCTAGAAAAGGCACAGCCCTGTGTCAGTTTGGAAGGGGAAAAAGTATTGGCCTCCAATAAAAATACCTCCAGATAACCTTACTGTGGCTGATGCTTTCTGTGTCCTGAAATTACATTATATTAAAACAACATTTTCTATCAGCTCATTTAAAACTCCCAGTCATTATTGTGTGAGGTAGAGATTTCATGCTTTATCCCCTTTTAATAAATTATATACTACTTGAGGTCCATAGAGATTAAATTACTTCCTTAAGATCTTTAAGACATGACTTCAGGGTTAGTGCTGGACCTCTATACTTCCCTAGTCTTTCACTAAACACATGAGGTTATTATCCAGTGGTGCTTTTCTGGTGGGTGTATGGGGGTTTCTGCAACTCAATATAACTGACTCTGCCCATATGTTGATTCATTCTTCCATCTGTCTATCCACAAACTCTGAACTGGGCATTGTGCTTAAGATGCAAAGATGAGTGAGGGTCTTTGCCTTCAATAAGTTCACAGCTTAGGAGGTGAGATGGACATGTAGATAAATAAATGATGGATACAATTATACGTAAAGATAAGGTGTAATGGGTATTATATGGGAAGGAGCAGGATTGGACACACAGTAAAAGCATGATTAGTTCTTCTCGGGAAGGTCAGGGGCAGTCTCACAAAGGAAGTGACATTTAAAATGAACCTTAATGATTATCAAACATGTAAAGGATATACGTGCATCCTAGATAGGACACTGGCATGTGCAAAAGTATAACAGCTTGAGAGAATATGGCCCATGTAAGGATATCCTTGAGCATTTGGGGATAGTTTTGGATACTGGGGAAGCCCAGGGGGCAGCCTGGCAGCATTGCTGCACTACAAGTGAAGAATCATAGTCTGGAATGTTTGTGCCCATCCTTGTTCCGGATACATAGTGACATCTCTTGCGGGGAATGTTTTGAGTCTGACCCACATAGTCTAGTCCTGGATTATATTCTGTTCATGCTCTCAGTCTGTAAACCTGGGCACCCTAGTCTAATTGGAATTGCTCAAAGGTCTTGAATAATGTCACATTCTTGCTGCATGCCCTATCCCAGCACTAAGAACAGTATACCGTGGGTGCCAAGGAGCTGCATGGTGATTTTAAAATATTTGGAAGTCAAACAGTGAGCCCCAGGGAATGTTAGGAGGGTGCAGCATTGTGAGAGAGAAAGCATGTGGCCTTCAGTTCAGTTAGGTAACCTAGCACTGTGCCAGTCATGGGTGACACCAGTGAAGGTAGGTTCTTGCCTTCCAGAACTCACAGTCTGGACTGGAAGATAGACATGGATGGCAGTGATTGTGATTCCCTGAGGGATGGAGTAATCTGAGGAACAAGTTGTGTAAGTGGTCAGATAAGGAACTGCTAATTCCATCTGGGGAAAATTGGAGAGCTTGACCTTCTGCTCCCAGTCCAGTGTAAATTCCAGAAGCAAGGGATATGTTTAATCCCTGGGGTCTGGCATATAGTAGGTACTCAAGAGATATTTTCTGAATGAATTCATGGGAATTGATACTTTAACTTGATTTTGAAGGATGAGTATGTGTTTACCAAGGGGAAACAGGGGAAATGGTGTTCCAAGCAGAGAAAATAGCTTGAACAAAGACATACTCAAAAGTATACATTTTTATTTACCTAACTGTTGTTTCTCTAAATATAATTCCAGAGGGTGTTCTTGTACTGTGAATATCATTTCTAGATAATGGCCTTTCTTTTCTTTTCTTTTCCTTTCCTTTCCTTTCCCTTTCCTTTCCTTTCCTTTCCCTTTCCTTTTCTTTCTTTTCCTTTCCTTTCCCTTCCTTTCCTTTTCCCTCCTTCCTTCCTTCCTTCCTTCCTTCCTTCCTTCCTTCCTTCCTTCCCTCCCTCCCTCCCTCTTTCTTTCTTTCTTTTTTTCTTTCTTTCTTTCTTTCTTTCTTTCTTTCTTTCTTTCTTTCTTTCTTTCTTTTCTTTCTTTCTTTCTTTTCTTTCTTCCAAATTCCCCTCACACATTACTGTGCTAAGTATCTTAGAAAGGTTAACCATATCGGCACATAGTAACCAAGGACTTTGTTAATACTCAGAAGTAGGTATCAAATTAAGTTGCTCATAGGTAATGTGACCACATAAACTGATTTGCCTTAGATAGTGCTGGTTTGTGCCTACTGTCTCTGCTATTATTGACAGAGTCTCCTTGCACTCTCAAAAGTGTCTGGATTTGACCAAGAGAAGAAAGAAGGGTCTCTTCTCTCAAGCATTCATCAAGGAGAGTGGTAGATGTAGAAAGCCTCACTACCAGATTTCAGGAGCACCAATTCAACAGTTATTCAGCAGATGTTTATTGAATGTGATTCTATTCTGGATACTCCAGAGATCCTTAAGGATGAATAAGATTTGATTTCTCCTTGGTCCTTATTTCAAAGTGATGATGGTACATATCCTGTCTTTCTCATAGTTGGCTATGAGAATAGCACTGTAAACACTCTGTGTTTGTTGAATGACCATAATGGGTCAATGTATGATACTTAACTCCTTTGCAATAGATGGTCTCCTCTGGCAGTGCAAGGATAACAAAAATACTACCTACCTTATAGGATTACTGTGGTATTGAGTTAATGCTTGTAAAGAGCTAAGACTGGTGCCTGACACAGTAAATGCTCAATAAATAGCAGTTACTTTTTGAAAGTGCTTTGCAAATAAAACAGAGCTACCTATAGCTTTCTGCAGCTTAAATATGAGAAAAACAGATATTTGAAAGTTTTGTTTAGGGAAGGTTGCATTTTTAAATTTATTCAGCCATTGTTTATTATGAATCAGACATGAACCCCTCCCTCAAAGAGCTCAAGCCTGGTAGGAGAAACAGACATGCAAAAGAAAATACATACATTTGTGTTATAAAACAACATCTTATAAGTTTATGGAGTCTGAAAGTTCTGCTGGTTACCCTTCATAGACTACTCATTGAAAATTTCAGCAAAAGAAGGGATGGACATTGAACCATATTAATCAAGGAAGCAATGAGATTAGATTTGCATTTTAGAAAGGTCGCTGTGGCTGGTAAATGGTGTTCAGTCAAAACTGGAGGTAAAGCTATGTTGATGATAATATTCCTGGAGAGATGCAGAGATGTGAACCAAGGCAGTAGCAGTAGATCTAAATAGATCTAAGGAGATAGAATCTACACAACTGGGTGGCTGGCAGGACTCTTGAGAAGCTTATAGACAACTGTTCTTGACTGGAGAAAGGTATATCTTGAAGGACAAGGTCAAAACACTAAGTCCTCTCTGGGTTCTTGTGAAATCTGTGTTGTCAGCATTGAGCATCCACACTGTTAGTGGTTGTACTTTGGTTTCTGTAAGTGAAGAACATTTGATAACATTAATTGTGAAGCTTTAATGTAGTTAGAAAATATGAGAGGCATATGCACTCTTATCCTAGGTATTTGGGGAGCCCCAGAAACTGAGACATTCCATTTGGAATCTTGGAGGGAAGTTACCAAATACTTTGAATTAGATGTACTAGCCAAGGAGGTTTGGGCTTAAGGTTGGTGGCTTTGATACTAGAACCCAAGTCTTTTGATGCCTACTTCACCCTTTTTCCCACTGCAGTCTCTATTAGACTAGAACAGACTGGTTTCCTCACTGGATGCCAAGTTCCTTAGAGTGCCCCAGAAGATGTGTTGGTGTGGGGTAAATGTTTAGAGAAGCCTACTCTTTTTCCAACCGGGAGAACAGCACTGTTTTATTTGTTTATATATCATGATGATCATAATAATATATTTATTAAAAAAAAACACAGGAAAAGTTGAAATTAAATCCTCTAGGGTTGCAAACTGGCTAAACAGCCTGATACTCCTACAGTGCAGAATTACTCTCTCCTTTAAACTAATTATATATCTAGATCTATATTTACATCTATATTTAGCTATATAATTATATAATTTTATACACATATACATATATATTAAATATCAACTAATATTATAGCCTTATAAATAGACAGTAACATTACTTAAATAATATTTAGAGTATCCTATAAATTATCCTAAGCACTTGTACTTCCCAGAGTTCTGGTTGCATGGAGTGTAGGAATGTGTGCAGGTGATGAATTCATACCCCAGACTACATCATCAGTAGCATTCTTCTGTTTTCCATGCCTTTCACATCCTCTGAGCCTTACTGAAATTCTCTGTGAAGGCCTCTTCAGCTGTAGAAGCACAAATTCTGTGAGAAAACCTTCATATCATATTCACCAAGAAAGGCTGCAGCCAGAGCATTGCCATCTCTAGCCATAAAGCAATGTCTCTGTTGAGAACACTCATGGCTTCAGCTCAACGGGTTGGTCCTGGACAGCAACTTCCACTTTAGGGTTTCTGATCTTAGTCACTCAAACATTTCTAGAAAGAAAAGGACCTATCTTTGGCAGAGATTTCTCTCATCAGAAAAATGATTCTGTAGAGGAGTAGATTCCAAAATTCATTTGGGGGAGTGATGGGGGGAATTCATCTTTGAGATTCATCTGTTTATTATTTATTTCTATGAGAAGCCATATCTTAGCCCATCATGTGAGTAGATTCACTTTACCCTAACACATATTTTCTGGGCACCAACTAGGAGACAGCCACTGTACTAGCTGGAGGTAAACAATGACAGATAAGAATAGCCCTTGTCCTAGAGTATCTTGAAAACAGTTCAGGGAGACAGACCTGTAAACAATTCTGATAATACTCTGGCATAAGATCAGTGGAGGCAGGAAGAATAAACTGCTATAAAAGCTCAGATAATGCAGCAGCTAATTTTGCTTAGTGAGATTTAAGCCTTGAAGGATGAGTATAATTTTCCAGGGAGAGAAGGCCTTCCAACCAAATTGGAAGGAATAGCAGGAATAAAGGCATGGGGTAGAAGGGCCAGCTGATATAGGAGAGTAGACTGGCACATCTAGAACTATATATATGGAAGGGAATGTCCCTGAGGAGTTAGAAAGCTTAAATGAAGGTTAGGTTGTATAGAGCCTTGAATGCCCTAATGACTAACTGGTCATGATATAAGCAGCGAGGATCATGGAAAGTTACAATAGTAACAGAACATCAGTTGAACATAGGTTGACAGTGTTTGCCTGCTTTTGACCTATAAAATCAATTTCATGTATTTCATATAAAGTACTTAGCATTTTCACTGCTCAAACAGAATATTATAAACTCTGTAATATGTTCCTTACACTCATTATCTATTTAAGGCTACAACCTTAGGAATTATTACTGTCCCCATTTTAAAGATGATGACACTAAAGTTCAGTGAGTATCTGGACTTAATCAAGGTCCTGATCAAAGCCCTAGGTTCTAATGATTTTAACCAACCATCTCCAGTTCTGTATTTTTTTAAAATGACTCTGGTGACCAGCCTAGACATTGGAACATGATGCTGTCCTGACTCTTCATTTGAGGTGAATTTTAAAATCACCTTCAAAACCTTAATTTCTTTTAGCCAGCATTTTTACTGTGAAAGCAGTTGAAATTCAGAGTTAATCTTACCAAAAATTTTGTTTACTAATTAAAAACTATTTATTTATAGACTCTGACATAATAGAAACGTCAGAAGTAATTTGGTTTATTTCTTACTTATTCAGGAAGATTCTGGTTCAAAGAGAAGATGTGATTTGCAAAGGTCATACAATTATTGGTGGTAGAGATAACATTGGCCACGAGGTCTCCTGGCTCCTCTTTCTATGTTGCCTAGTGATTTTAAATGGATCTTGCTTTCCGGAACGCACATTGAGCACTTACTCTGTGTAAGGGCCGTTGTTCTAGACATGTTCTTCGGTATAACCCCTTATACATAGAAATGTGTAAAACTTCATATTGGACAGATGGCACAGTGTAGCTCTCTGCTGAGAGCAAGTAAAGGACAGAGACAGAAAAAATCTGTCTTTTCACTATCCATATCTTGGAACTGGCACACATAAATTGTATGGTCTTACATGATAATGCATTTTTAGCAGTGAAGACATCCCTTGAAATTACTGTTCTAAACCCTTGTGCATTTTGTTTCCTTGTGGCCTGAGGTGCCCATGTGGTAATAGATAATAAAGAACAAATTTCAAACAGAAGTTTGTATATTATTTTAATTATGAAACCTTTAAGACAAAGAAAGAGTTTAAAATTTTTTGAAAAAAATGGAAGTTTTAATGACATATGTGACACACACATTTTACATTCCTAGGGTTGTAGAAGGCTAGCAAAACCTTTTGTAAGTATGCTTATTTCACTAACAATACAGAAACAATTAAATGTGATGATTACTTGATTATCTCATGATCTACTCTATGGATTATGAAATAGGCATGGTAGGTATCAAATGATAAAATTTGAGATAAAGTTGGAATTCTAAAAACATTTTTCTTTAAGCTGTCCAAAGAACCTTGGGTCACATGTAATATAGTTTGTAATTTAGGTTTAAAAACTTTTCAGTCTTCTCAGGAAGGGAGCAAACTGAATAGTGAGATCAACATCAATAACCGTTTTAAACTTGAGTGTAATTTCTATAATAACTTAGGAGTAATGGTGACTCAGTAAAGTGAAAGTTACATATTTGCAAATAATTTCAGTGTTGGACCAGGGCTTTTCCCAGGGACTGAAATTTTGCAGGAGCCCAGCCTTTTTATGGTTAGCACAGAATATTAGTTTAAAGGAAAGTTAGCATGAAGTAGGTAGTTGTGGCCTACAAGGCTTCAGGTTGTAATGTTAAAACCTCTGTTCAAGCCTGACCAAGTGGTGGCGCAGTGGATAGAGCATCAGATTGGGATGCGGAAGACCAAGGTTCGAGACCCCGAGCTTGCCAGCTTAAGTGTGGGCCCATCTGGCTCGAGCAAAAAAAAAAAGCTCACCAGCTTGGAACCAAGGTCACTGGCTCCAGCAAGTGGTGGCTCAGTCTGCTGAAGGCCCGCGGTCAAGGCATGTGTGAGAAAGCAATCAATGAACTATGGTGACGCAATGGCAACGAAGAACTGATGATTGAGGCTTCTCATTTCTCTCTGTTCCTGTCTGTCTGTTCCTCTCTATCCCTCTCTCTGACTCTCTCTCTGTCCCTGTAAAAATAAATAAATAAATAAAACTTTAATAAAAAAAAACCCACTTCTGTTCAAAAACCTTACATTAAAAAAAATACCTATCTTCGTTAAAGATGTGATCCTTCTCAAGGAAGTATTTTGAACTCGAAGCTGCTGTTGCTAAGGGGTTGTTAAGGGAAATGAACTACTCAGCACTAATGTGTAACTTTACTCTTCTGCTTAAAAGTAGTTAAATCATGCCCCCAGCTTCCGAGTCAGAGAGAGGAAGAACTAAAAAGGGTCAAGTTGAGAGTGGCCTCTTTCTGACAGTTATATAGCATGCCATTCCTATTTTTTATGTTTTTTCTTCAGCTTCCATAGAGAAAGGAAGCAACATTTCTGGGCATAAAAAAAATTGAAAAGGTAAATTAGGCTCTGAGCAGGGCAAGGCTTATCATGAATGTAGACTATCCAGGTCTAAGGCAGAAGGAAGTATCTAAGCACTGAGAGAATTACTTCTGCTGATGACCAACCTCAGGAAAAGGTTTTTTATAATAACTCAAAATTAAGGGGGACTCAATAAAGAAAGTTATGTATTAATGAATAAGGAACCAAATAATTGTGCCCTGAGCAATTGGTTCAAAAGTTTTTCTAAAATATTTCGGATCAATTATGTATGTTCTTTTATTGAGTGTCTACTATGTTTCAGACCCTGATATTCTACACGCTGGGGTTATAGGCAAATAACATACAATCTCTGCACTGAAAATTCACAGTGCAGTGTGAAAATAACAAAGAACTATGATTCATTGAATACAGTCTATAATAGAACTGTTTAGAATTATGCTCACCATTAAATATTTGATAAATATACTTTGGAAAATATTTGGAAAGATTAATGTCTTGGGGCTTTAACAGGTAATTCCATGTCAAGATCAGGCACTGTTTCCTCCACTTACAGAGATGTAAGAGGGAATAGCACAGAAAATGATAGTAAGCAGAAATCATAGGACCAGGATTCTATCATCACCTGGTGGCAAAATACTGAAATTGCAAGCATAGGTTAGTTTTGCTTTGTTTTGTTTTTTATTGTTATCATTTTCAGTGTCAGCAGATGTCAACAACATAACTCTGAATGTTGGTTTTTGAGTATTGAATAAAACACAGAATAAGACTAAAATTTCTTTAGATCTACATTTTCTACATAAGGTAGTAAAGAGTGTAGACTAGGTTTGGACACATATAAGTTTGAAACCTAAATTTGCCTCTTACCTGCTGTGTGATTTTCAGAAAATCACCTAAATTCTCTAGTCTTTAGTTTCCTTTTTGGATTAAGCAAAGTATAGTGCAATGGGTGACATATAGTGGGTTCTCAATAAATATTAATTCCTGTTCCTTTAATGAAAGTACTTACTGAATAAGAAGTTTGCTTTCCCACAGTTATCATACATAATCTCCTATTTATAACATTTTAAAATGGTAGAAGTTGGAATAGATTCAGAGGAGACCTTGGAATGGTCTAATGCTAATGAACTGACTGTCATTATGCCATTTCTGCCCTCCTCCCGACCCTTGTTCTTATGTGAAATATCCTGCATTTTCCTAGACAAATCTTGTCCTCTAAACCGAGCTTCAGTTCCAGCTTCTCCCAGGAAGCCTTCCCCCATCATTCCAGATGGCATCTGCACCATTGACAATCCTTCATTTTTCTTTTATTATTCATATTTTTATATTTTATTCATATTTATTATTTATATTTTTTGTATTTTTTTATTTTTCAGTTACAGCTGATATATATATATATATTTAACACAATATTATATTAGCTTCAGGTTTAACATAGTGATTAGACACTTATATACCTTAAGAATACAATGAAATATTACTCAGCCATATAAAAGGTGGGGGGGCTTGCCATTTGCAACAACATGGATGGACCAAGAAAATATTATATTAAATGAACTGTCAATCAGAGAAAGACAGATATATTATTTCACTTGTATGTAAAATATAAACTGATAAACTTCAGCATTTTGTTTTGGTACTATTATTTTAGCATTCTTTCTTTCTTATGTTACTAGGATTGATTGATATATAACAAAGAAAGCTCTTTCCCCAGAAGAATGTAAATTCTGTGAAGATGGATATTATTACTTGTATTTCTTTTTACTCTCCACACTAAGAATTTAGCACTGAACTTTGCCCATAGGACTAAGGAAATGTTTCTCTGTAGCCGGTATTTTTTCATTAGACCTGTAATAGGCCATTCAAACTTTCTTCGTTACTACTGCCTCATTCTCTATCTGAATTATCTTGTAGCTAGGTACTAATTTATAGTTTTCCCAACTATTCTCCCTGTTAATAACAATAGCTACCATTTAGAGTGCTGCTTCCACTAAGCCCATTTCTGTTTTAATCCTAGAACAAACCCTAAGGCAAGTATTACTGTGTCCATTTTATAGGAAGCTGAGGCTTAAGGAACCTAGCATATCATTCTCCCCTAAGAAGGTGTTCGGTGGTTCCAAGATGAATCAAACAAAATAGGCCTAGGGAAGTATTTGAGGGGATGATGAGTGGAACTATTGGTCTTCATTCATTCCCTATAACTGAGTGCTACTGGAGCCAGGCTCTGTGCTATAAGGGCCTGAACTGTGCTGCTCAATGTAGGGAGGCAGGTTTGGGAAAAGAAGTAGGGAGTGAGACTAGAGCCTCAATCAGATACTCATTCTGCCTTTATACTTTCCAGCTTTAATCCTTTGTATTTCTCTCACTCCAAATTTACAACCTAATCATAACAATAGATTAAATGAGACACATTTTGAGGACACACCTGGTTAAAAGCACATCACAAAGAAATCTCTTGGTCATTTTAGTTGAGAAAAACTAAACATGCCTTCCACCCTCCCTTTCTTTTCTCTTCTTGTCTGTGCCTATCTTCCTTGTTCATTCAACAAATATTTATTAAGCATAGTCTTCAAAGAAGTGATGGAGAAAAGATCTTACTTTAGATGAGGAAGACACCTTTCTGAAGGAATGCTTGTATATAACAATTGTAACTACTATAATGTTGTGTCAAATTGTGCATGTCAAGTGCCTAGTGCAATGTTTGCTATACAGTAGACTTCTGGTAAAAAAAAAAAATAGCAGTTTTTATTTGCATTTTATAAGTACTATTATTTCTTTATTTCTTCTCCTCCCTCTTATCCCCTCCCCTTTACCATTCCCTCTTTCAAGTCTTCCTTCTTCTGCAATTTATGTTTTTTGCTTTTTACAATGCAATCATTTCTTTATGATTATAAATAGAATTATAACTGAGTCCAGATTTTTAAATAATTCTATATTGAATTATTGTCAAAATTGTATTAATCTGGTTAAACACTGTATCCTTTAATGGTATGAGTGGCTACTCCATTCTTTATCTACTCAGTGGCCTTTGATTGTTAAAGATTTATATTTATACTAAGATTTTTTTGTTTGTTTCTTCTTTTTAATTTTCATTTTTAGTAAAGCTGATCTGAACTGAAATGAAAAGCCCCCCCCAAATTCCCTTCATGCAGAGAACTTCAGATATCTGTGTTTGCATGAAGGATATAGCAGTGAAAAGTTCAGACAGAAACTCCACCTAAATGAGGTTTCTTGGATAAGTGTGTATTTACCTTTTTCAGAATTCAGTAAGGTAGTTTTCCTGTCCTTCAATTTTTTTTTCTCAGAAACACACCCTAGCGCTTTAAGAGCGTGGTCAAAGGCACAGTGATTCTAGAAAGAATCCTTCTGCTTTCAGCTGCTGTTCTAGTGTAAGGCTTAGTAGCATAGAAGGAAGACAGGAAGATCAAGTGTGAATCAACCCCAAGGTTACCTTATCAGCCCAGGTGAATTCTTGGCAATTTCAGTGTACTAGACAGCCATTTGTCTACATTTCCCCACACAGCAGCATTCCTCTGCTCTTTCCCACCGGCTATAGTAGACAGAGCTACTTAGGAAAGAGAAGGCATCACGCCATCAGCTCATTTATCTGTAAGAGAAAGAACATCGACAGCGCATTCCTGATCCTACCAGTAGACTCCATGTCAGGCTGGTGCATCTTCCTTGTCTTTGTGGTATGTTTGCCTTTTCCTATAGAATTCGATTTAATGTTTCCACAGGAAAACAAATATGACAAGCCCAGCCCCACAATTCATCAAAGGAAAATTATGCTTTAAATTTTATCGAAAGCCTTTAAATATAATATACCACTGTCTGGGCAGACTGATTGCATTTTTCCTAAAGGAAGAAATGCCAGGGGTTTAGGTTTATTTTTCAAAGGAACAGGGAGAGGATAAAAAGAAATTGAGCCATAGGAAAATGTCAGGTCATAGTTACTGATGACGCTGTTTAAATGGTGTGCCATAATCATATTAGGGCAGAGCACATGGAATTCCTGATTCCTGTGTGACACTGAAGAAGGACCAGCAATTATCTGCATGTGTGTGAATTTGCAAGTGTCTGTTTGCTCTACCTTCCCACCCCATTTTGCTAATTCAATTGAGGGGCAAGAAGGGATGATCCAGACAGCCGGAACAGGAGGAAAAGGTCTGCAGCTGTGCTCGGAGGGACGGGTGTGAAGAGAGAGGCTCAGTCTGACTTGGAGTTGTGTACCATGCACGTGAATGCTCTGGAACTGCCCTAATCGACTGAAAATGAGCCGGCTACGGTCATATGGAACAGGTCTGTTTAGCCACATCACTGGGTAGCATGGCAGATGGTAGACCGTCAGTGGGTGGTATTGATTGGCTGAATTTGCCTTAGGGTAACAGGACTATGGGTCCTTAAAACCCCCGCTTCGTCTTTTTTTCCTTTGTGCAGCCATATACAGTTGTGGTTTTCTTCTCTCCCTCCCCCAGCCCCCAGTATCTCCTTTTTTTCTCTCTCTCTCTTTTCAAATCAAAAGCCTTCCTTGGTAATCAAAATAGAGAGGTTACCTTGAGATAAACACTCTTTAAATTATCACCAAGGCAAGAAAACGTGAGAATATTTTATTTAATAGGCTGATTACATTTTAGTGTTTGAAGAAAGTGACATTTTTTTAATTAGTGTTTAAGACATATGGTGAGTGTACAAATTAGCTTATTTCATACAACCAGAATTTGATGAGAGCAACTCCCCCTTCTCTCTCCCCAGTTAAAAACTGTCATTTGAAACTTAATATGTGCGAGGAGGTTAAATGCGATTGAGGGATGCAGCTTTGACTTAAAGATGAAGGAGACAGTCACTGTGTGATGTTGCTGGGATGGGTTGGAAAAATACTAGTAGCAACATCGGTGTTTGCAAGAGGAAGTGAAAGTTCTAAGGCTTTAATTTTGTCCAGCCAGGAAAACAAAATCCCAGGTATCGGTGTACATTGGTTTCTCTTTTAGATACGCGGGAACGTAGAATGGTGCTTGCGTGCTCTGTAAGTAATAAAACCCTACTTAAAATCAAGCCATAAACAATATAAGTGATGAGATTTATTTTTGTTCAGGTGTTATTCTATCCTTTCAGCATCTCCCCACCTCCATCACCTGGGGCTTTCAACTTGGGACATTATATTTATTCCTGACGGAAGAGTAGATTAATTGGAATAGGAATGTACAAAGGAAATACTAAGCTATATATCCAAAACAGTATACCACAGAATGTTCCACTTCAGAAATGATCTTACGGAAAAGGAACAGCACTGGGGAAAGTTACATGACTAGTTTGCTCTTGTGGTTGTTTATAACTATCTGTGTAACTGTGTTTTTAAAAGAGGTGCTTAAGATTTTTTTTCACTGTCTTCACTTTTAAGCTTTTGATTATTTCCTAGCATTTAACCATATCAAATAAATCCAATGGTTTACTCAGGAGAAAAGTTGTGCCCTTACACTATTGTGTTCATTGTGTATGTGTTTTGTTCATATGCATATTTTTAAATTGGGTTTTTCTTACGTGAGTCAATATTTTTCTCTTTTTGCTAAAGGAAAATATTTTCAGGGAGTTTTTGATTTTCCCCCTTGCTCTGTGTTGATTGAATTTTCCTTGTTCATCCTTTGCTGAATGAAAGAAACAAAGCTCGTTTGTGTTTCATTCTTCACAGTTCTTATTAGAATTGATGATGGTGTTTTGTTTTGTTTTCTCACTATAAGTCTGAGAAGGAATTTTGTTTATTTTGACAAGACACAGAGAGAAAGAGACAAGACGCTTATTAGGATGCTGGTGTTTCTCATGTTATATCCTACACCCAAAAGCTATTCCAAGGGGGGAAAAAATCACAGTCTTTTAGGATGGTTCATTTAGATCTGTGCACTCTACCCACCTGGTGGTTATATAGTGAACTGTTACTTTAAAGAGTAGTTTAAACACCAGCCATGTTTGGGGCAGGCTGCTCTTGCAAAGAGAGCAGTACATATAACAGGAGTCTACTGTGTGAGATAAGGGGAAAATTCAGCTCACTGACTAGAGGTTTTAATGTGTGAACTCTAGGGAAATAATATATTGACTGTTCCGTGGTGCGCAAGAAAATTGAAGAACCCTTTGCAGACGGAGTGCTTTGCAAAGGATTCTATCTGTTTCTCTTAAAACAAAATCTGTGGCAAGATGTTTGAAATCAGCAGGACGCTTAATGCTGCTTTGTTAAATAATGAGGTAATATTTCGTCACTTTTTTCTGGGCAGCATCTGTTTGTTTGTTTATTTTTCCCCCCTTGCTTCATTCCCCCCCCCCATGTTTATGAAGGGTTCTTTTTTTTCCTGTCTTTTTTTTTCTTTTCATGGAAGTCAAGGAAATACAATTCGTGCTTCCATTTCTGTTCCTCCCCTTTGGTGCTTTTGGAGAATTTGGTTGTCTTTTTTATTTGCAGTTTCAGCCGGCTGCTGTTTCCTGGCCCATTGTGCCACGTAAGGCTTCTCCACTGCGCGGAGTAGGTAGTTATTAACGCTGAATTGGCTTCTGGTACAGTCCATCTGGACTCTGTGTGGGAAAGCTGGCTGCCGGCGACTGATGCTGAGATATCTGCAACCTTTGGGATGTGTGCATGGTGGCGAGGGGCTGACTGATATGAGATTACTTCTTTTAAGGGAAATTGTTATTAATGAGTCAAGAAACTGCTCATTTATGGTAAGAAGGATACAGCGGCGCTGGCAGCCCCACAGCTCTGGGATATCATTTTTAGGTTGCCTTAGCTGCTTGAGTGAGACAAGTTTCTTTCTGTGATGATGGAGGATTGTGGTAGAAAAAAAAAATCATGCATGACTGGGAGACTCGCCTGCCTGATTCTTGAGATAATATATTGAGAATCTGTTGCTTTACAAATGTCACACCACTGATGTAGCGGTCAGCCCCTCACTCTGAAAGATGAATGGTACTATTGGAAATGCAATAATAAGGTTGACTTTTCCCAACAATAGGATTCTGCCTTTGTCTTTAGAGAAAAGGTCTCTGAGGACATTTGTGCATTTGTTTGAGGATTCTGTTGAAAGACTTTAGAGTGGAGGTTTTGGGAGAAGTGATCAATATACAAAGTGCATGGATTTTTTTAGTCTAGCAAAATCAGCTAATTGTTTATATTATAATGTAACAGTTCCTATTTTGGAAAAGTGGCCAGAACATCTTTTGGTATACCTAATGTTAATGTATGGGTCACTCAGTGTGCTGAGATTAGTATGGATGGGAGAAAAGGGTTTTAAGAAATTGTGACTTTTGTAACCTACCAAGAAATACAGAGTAAATATTTTGTTCCGAATGAGCTGTTTTTATTTGTGTGTTTGTCAGCGTGCTGTTCATGTTTACTTTTCACAATATTCTTATTTTGGTGAAACCACCCTCAAAGTTTTGGTTGTTGATTTGGACACCCGTACCTGCTCTGTGTACATATGTTGAGCTCTTTAGGAGACTTAACCTATGAATTCATCCTTAGTTCACGGTTCAATAGCTATTGTAGTACTATTGTGACTCATTGGACTCTATACATTTGCTAAAGAAATTACTTCATGTTTACCAAATTTAGTGTTGTTCCACTTAAAGGGATTATAGTTTTAACATTTTCAGTTTTCTCTTTCATGTATTTTTATATCTAGTAGCTGAATTTATTTATTTTCAAATATAATAGTTCATATAATATATCCAACACATACTGTTTTTATGGTATATCTGCATTTTTAAAAGTGCATGTATATACATATATATGTATATGTGTATGTGTATGTTTATGTCATGGTAACTTGTAGACAATTGTTTTAACTTTTTAAAATGCACAGGTTATTTCTTTTCTAATAATTTTTCACTGACCCATTTATTCTCAGACTTTAAAGCCCAGAATATAGCATGATTTTCATCCTATATTTCTACTCTGCCCAGTCCCATCACGCTGACAACTCCTGTCAAACATTAAAGATTATGTTGAATTCTATCTTTAGTTATATTTGTTAACTTTGTGTATTCATTGAGGAACAAAATGATGAAGTTATGAGTTAAACAAATGGGGATAAGTTAGTTTTTAGATAGAAGTAAAGCACCAACACCTCAAGGAGGCTGCTTAGAAAACCAATCTAGACAAAATACTATACTACGAAAGGCTTGGTAGAGTAGAGGTTATGAGTTGTATAATACAGACAGACAAACTGTATACGTCATCACACACTTGCTAAATGTCCGTTTGCAAGTCTTCTAAGAGGCCAGAGGAAAAATGACAGCATTTGAAGGAGAGAACAAAATCACGTGTTCAGTTAAGCAAGGCAAGCAAGCACTCTGCACCAGTTCTGAAATGAGACAGTTGTCAAAAGCATGTTTTACCTTTAAACCGGTAGGGAAAGCAAAGAAAGAATGAGTTTTAGTGGATTTTTAAAAATTCAGATCATGCCTCTATCCAAGTTGAGAAATAAATTCATTTAAATAAATCATTCATCATTCTCTGTTTTGAAAAGCTCAGACAGAAGGCAGAAAGGTAGAGGCTGACAGCTGCCCCTGACCCCCGCCCAGCTCTTTTCTTTTTTGTTTATCAGGAAAGAGTTTTCTCAAGCAAACTGTATGAACCTAGTTCACCGAGCAAACACACTCTCAAACTTACTTTCTTCTGAAACACTGGCCATGTTAGCGACAGAAGGAGCAGTCCTTATTGAAAAATCAGCAATATTAAGAAACAAAGTTAAAATGTAGATGTATTAGCACATTAAAGTGCTTTTGTTGTATCCTTAAGCCTAGAGGCAGGTCATTAAATATGCATTTCGCTAGAAAGCAACTGTCGAGAAAGATAAGGTGGTTGAAAATACTGCATACGGGAGAAGCCCACTGTCAGAGGGGTGGAGTGGTGCAGCCCTCAGGACAGGGGAGAGGGAGGACACTCCCACTATTAAGGTTTACAAGCCGCCAGTGACCTGCAGTTGTTACAGTACTTTTGAGCTGGGAGGAGGGAAAAGGTAAAAATACAAGTATGGCTGTTGTTGCTTCAGCCTGGCCTTAATTACCAGACACAAGAAGCAGTTCAGAAATCTGGTCTCTGTTGTTGTAGAGGTCACCAAATCATTAACATCGTCAATCTGGCAGTAGCTAATTTAAATAGCACCTGATGTTGCAACGCCTCCCTGCGTTTCCCGAACCAATCAGATCCTGGCTTCGGCTGACAGATGGTCCCATAAATGGATGTAAAAAGGGGAAGCTTCGAGCCAATTTCAGCAAGGCTCTGTTCAGTTGTTCTTATCTACATCCTAGAATCGGGGGTTTCAGCTCACTGCTCCCTTTCTTTCTTTTTTTTTCTTTCTCTCCCCCGTCCCCCCTAAAATAATTGATTTACTTTACAATCATCCACACTGTGTTTTGTGGATCTTTAAAATATATGTAACAATAGTAGTCATCTAAATATATATATATTCTGAAACCTTTGCAAATTTTAAGAGAAGAGTCGAAGCTCTGCAAGACCCAATATTTGCCAATAAGAATGGTTATGGTAGGTATGACGAGATTTATAATCTGTTGTTTGTGCTGCTGGAGGGAAGAAAAGCATCTACACCTTGACCAAGAGTTTAGTTCTCTGCTGCTGTTTGATTCCTACATTTACTATCTCTTTTGTGTAGAGAGTGCGGGTAGGTCCTTTTATTGAAAAGCAGTGGGGAAATAGATTGTCATTTTGAATAGGTCATTGCCAGTTTTCCCTTCAACATAAAGGCAGGGGTGGGGGAAGGTGGGCTGAAATAATTGCTGGTTTGTTGAAAGAGGTTATATCACATGAGACCGTGATGGCAAAATAAGGGATTTCTTTTTGTAAAGGGAGAGGCGGTATGCCCTGCGTGCCCGGGTTTTGTGGGGCAGGGGGTGGATGCAGCGGGTTAGGGAGTCTCTCCATTTCCGTGCTGGGAATTTAAACCTTGACAGGTAGCTCCTCGATACTGGACGTTGAGATGGGCATTTGTGTTTCTGGGGACTGCGCAGTCAAAACGGCAAAGAGAGTGATTTATTTGGGCTTCAGTAAATGCTGCATCTTGTATTTCAAAGAGTTTCCTGTCATGACCTCATAAAAAAGAGGAGGCGGCTTGTATGTGTAGCGGTGCCTGGCGTGTTGAGTTGTTGCTTCCTTCTCTGGGCAGCAGCTCTGTAAGAAGGAATGTCAGCTTTTACATAACGTTCCTTTCCGCTTTTGACACACTGTGTGAGGGTCCATCTTCTTCTGATCACAGATGGAGTGGAATGGCTTGAAGATGGTAAGTGAAAAAGAGGAAGGCAGCTTGGAGATTCCAGCCGGTGTGTGTGTGTGTGTGTGTGTGTGTGGTGAACTGTGCATCGTAAATCACTGTGCAGATCGTTTGTGTGTATATGTGTGTGTTTATTAGTATTTCTCTTTTCTGAAAACCAAAATCCATCTCCAAGTGTAATGGCATTGCATGCACACAAGGCACACACACTGCCTCTTCCATAGAGCACACATTTTAGCCAAGCAAGGTTGGTGTCTTTTTTGACAATCACAATGTCACAGTCGCTGTTGACTGGCGGGTCCACCGTCTCTGTGAGCTTTCAATGGAATTGTACGACTGTGGAAGTTAAAGGCACATTTCCTTTTCAGTCTCCTGCTAGGAGTGATGGGGAAGGCTGGGAATGAGGGTTAGAGGAGATGAGGTTCAGTGCCAGCAGATGCGACTGTGAAACAGGACTTTTGGATGTGGAAGGGGAAGTGGAAAACCTTTCTGCCAAAGTAGTAAATCTATTTTTAGCATTTTTTTTTTCTGAAGGAAAAAAAAAGGGGGAAGAATCAGGGAAACTCCTTGAGTGTCGCTCCTGTCGCCTGATGTTGACCCTGAAGATATGGCACAAAATGGCAAGATCAGATGCCACGAGTGCTCACTTTGACTTTGAATTTCCCCCAGCGAAAGCTTTCACGGGGTTTCAAAGCTGGGGATGGGGAGAGGCTGTAAATTCATATCCATCTCACTCATTTCTCACTAGAGAAGCCCGGGAGGACTTTTCACTCTGCATAGATGTTATAACAAAGCTGTGGTCTTTTTCCCATTCTTAGAGGATTGCCTTTGTCTGGCTGCTTGTTTTGATGGGTGTAAAACAAATAAGATTAGACCGAGCAGCCCAACTGAAAGCGATAGCTGGGAGGAAAACCCAATGAAAGGTTGCCGGGGAAACGAACAGAGGAAAAGCCGAGTAGGGAGCAGGTGGCTATCATGAGAACACACTGCAAACAGTGTAAAAAGGGGTGGGGGGACGGGACCGCGATTATCTTTGCTGTTCTTTGTGGCCAGCCCAACTTTAATTATTCTTTATAAATTGGTGTTAATCACATTTCTAACTCTGGTTTACAGTGATTTTTAGAAATCTATTTTTAAGCATCTATTCTGTCTCCCTTGTATTTTTCTTCTTTCTTTCTTTCTCTCTCTCTCTCTCTCTCTCTCTTTGGTTTAAAATACAGAGAGAAAAAGAGAGGGGGAAGGGAGGGTACAAAATCTTGCAATCTCTCTCTCAACCTCCCCCTTTTCCCTGCTGTGAAATTGTACGTGCCAAAAATCGCAAGGAATCCTATGAGGCCATTTGAAAAAAAAAATGTAAATTATATTGAATGAAGTTGACAGAAGCATAATAAACTCCTACAGCTGATAGGTTCTGCACATGATTTCTTAGAAATTTCCAGCAAATATCCATCCATAGGCGGAATATAGGTAGAGTAGATTTACCCTAAACAATGATTATGTGCTAGTTAATAGTGGTATTTTGACTAAATCAGATGTTGATACTACAGTTCCAGGGAGTTCATTGTATTTCTCATTTTATATCCTGAGTAGATATTACTTTTAAAAATAATAAATGAAAAACTAGAGTCTAGCCTTTTGCAATGCCTCCCTCTTCACATCTCGGGCCACAGGATCCAGCAGGCTGCACCCTTGTAACCACTGCCTTCCATTTGCCACTTGGTCCCAGTTCTAGTCTTGGCATAAACTGAGTGAAAAGCTGATTTTTTTTTCAGTGTCTCAGAACGTCTGGGACTCATGCGTGCGCTGGTGACAGGCTCCTCTCGCTTTTTCTCTAAGTGTGCTTTACTAGTAGTCCCTTTTTCTCATGATGGTGGGTTTCCAGAAGGACTGAAAGGTATAGTACTTAGGCGAATAGGAGGTAAGGCAAAAACGACTGAAAGGATATCTGTTATGTTTTCTTCCTGAGACGCAAATTTGATATAGGATCCGGCAGCTCATTTTAAGCCAAAATGAGAGATTTAAAAATACAGAAATGTGGTAAAAGGTTAAGAAATCTAATTGGCTTTATTGAAAAGTACTCTTAATTTTTTTCTCTCCCCATTGCAAATCTCCGTGCGCATGCATACACACACACCCCCCATTCTTTTTTCATCGCTGATGCTTCTTTTTGTTCTGTCTTCTTCTTGGGAGATTTTTAGAATTTGTTTTGACTCTTGGGGTGAAAATAAATAAAGATATTTTTGTCATACACTGAACCTCGCTCTCATCTGGGGTGTAAACACGTCGCTATTAAAAATAGAATAGTTTTTTATTATCTCTAATACAGATTTTTTTCTTCCTGAGAATTTTCCAGCATTTTTTTAGTTAGAGTAAAACAGTACCTATAGGAACTGTCACCTTAGCTTTGGTTGTAAAACAGACACGTGGTTCTACTGCTGACCTTTTTCACTTCTTTGTCTTAAAAATATTAATGCCTACTACCTGCCCGTGGAGGTGTGTCTTTACGGGAGTACATGGCTGAGTGTGCATTTATTAAGAAATGAAAATCTGTTTGGAAATATTTCTGCAAAGACAGTCTGATTCATTGCAGGTTTAATAATCAGAATGTTCATGTATCTCATTGTAATATGGCTAAATGGTTTAATATTTTAATTTTAAAAAGGTTAAATGAACATAGGTGGAGAAATAGTCAAAAAATTCTTTTGAGAATTATTGAATTCAAAGACAATTGTAATTTTAAAAAACCTAACAAGCAAAAAACATGGGAAACCTTAACCATTCATTTGTGATCTCATTCCCATTCATTCCTAACTGCCATTCATTCAAGTCATCCTCCTGACCAAATATAGATGAGCTTGTTTCTGTTTGATAGTTTCCAAAATCTTAAAACTTTTTCTCACCCTATAATCTTTCCTTGGTCCTTTGAGTATTTGAAGATTTTTTTCTGAGAGGAAGGCCATATTGTTGTAAGGTAATAACAATAGAATAATTTTTGAAGAAAAAGAGAAAATGAGCTATGCATTTGCATCTTAGTTCTCAGCTTAGTCTTGAATTAGGGCTTGGGACATGTTAGGCTTCAGATAACTTTAAACTTAGCATTTCTATTGGGGATAATTTATTTGAAATGTCAAATCTAGACATTATTGCATGAATGTTGCTTTGTGTGTGTATGTTCAGCATTTCTAAAAGAATTTGCGGGTGAATCAAGGTGTTTTTCTCAAGTAAGAGTCACCATAAACAATAGAAGAGTTTCTTCTGAGTAAGTTCTTTTCTTTGGTTTTATTTCTTCCCTTTGCACTTATTTCCTCATTGTGGGTGGATTCTCTTCCTATGTGAAAACTAATGCTATTCCTTCCATGAGGAGATATGCTGCTTCAATTAGCCCTTTCATCTTAATGCTTTATTTTATTTTATTTTTTAATGAAACAAATTGTCTGTGTGTACCGCCAGTAGGGAATGGTGGTCTTGATAGAGGTCACGGTGCATGGACGGAAATACTTTGGCCTTGACAAATTTCTTTATCAGGTCCAATGATCTGTGGCCACCGAGCGCTTAATTTATGTGCTTGGACACTTAATATGTACATTTGTTGGTGAGCTGGCCAGCGGGTACCAGGCACATGAGAGTGCGCTGGCAAATGCTGCAATGCAGTATTTTTCCCAATGTCACTGGGAATTTTGGGGGATGAAGGAACAGAAACATTCAATGGACCATGTCATACAGAAATGGCCGATTCCTCTTTTGAAATCGGTCGACCTTTGATTGCCCACTATCCATTCTCCCATCCATTTGAGAGACATGGAAAGTGTGTGCACGAGAGGAAGACTATATGGGTTTATCAGTGTAAGCATGTGTGTTTCTGGAATCCTGAATCGGTCTTAGGCTTTCCTTGTTTGGTATTACCAAATGTGTATACATGTACCTGCACGTATATGTATATTCAGAAGTGGAGGAAAACCTAACGGGGTTGGCTTCTCGTAAGAAGTGGCTTTTTCTCCTCACAAACTCTGAGAGTTCTTATTAGAAAAATAAAGAACTTCATCTAAAAAGATATCCAGATCCTATACACTTTCATTAATAACCAAACACCTTTCTGTATTGGCCACTTGAGAACAATAAATGTGCAAATTATAACCGTGTCTGAGAGCTAGAAGCTGCCCTTTCAATCAAAGGTTTGGATTCAAATTAAAATGTAAGTATATATGGAAGGAGAGTTGTTTTTGCTTTGAGAGCATTTGAACCTCATCTTTAACCATTGGTAAAAAGAAGGAAGAGATAGGATAGCTGTGTTAGCATCTCATGCTTTGTTTTGTGAGTTCGTGTGTGTGTGTGTGTGTGTGTGTGTATGTGTGTGTGTGTGTTTTGGGAACATCTTTGTATTTTTTAAATGTCAGCATATTTTAAGGGTATAGGGCTTTTATAGATCAGCAGCTTTCTAAGGGTAAAGAGAAAGGTGATCTGTGGGTGGGTGGGTGAGTGGGAGTTGTCACAAGTAGTAATTGTAATAAATTAGCCATCTAGAAATGGAAATGGGGGGGAAAGGCTGGAGGGCAGGAGTGGAGAGGGATACCAGCATGTGGGTCTGCGCCTTGGCATTATAAGAGATAATATGTGATAAATTTGAACTGGTGCCATTCTGGATGCCTGATAATTTTTCAGAACCTTGACTTTGCAGGTTTATAACTTCTTTGCTCACTTGTTCACACCTTTAATTGTATACACTTTGGGATGCTAGCTGGGGGCATCATTGATGAGCCATTTTATTTGTTGTTTATCTCATTAAGTATTCATGCAGTGTGCTCACAATAGCTTTGGAGCATCAGTGTTAAGAATCAAGCACTTTGGAAATGGAATTGTTACAAAAGAACAAAAAATGAAAAAGCAGTCAGCTAGCCAGCTAGCTTGCATTGGATGTTCACTCTGCTTAATGGTAATATTTATGCTGCTTCTTGTACATTCATTAAGAAATAACTTACGTGTGTCAGAGCTCTTAATAGGTCGGCAGCTTTCTCTCTCTCTTTCTATTTCTCTACCTATATCTCCTTCTCTCTTCCCCATGCCCTCCCTCCACCCCAGAGATTTAGCCTTTTGCCGGACCATTTTAGAACTGACCGCTTTTGCTTTGGGGAAGATCATTATTCAGATCCTTATTGTATCTAACACTAGAGGGTTTTCCCCCTCACTACGGATCCCCCTCTGCAAGAATCAAGAAATTCTGAATGCCGTAATGGAATTTTAAAATAATTTTGTTGAGAAAGCAGTGAAAATGTTGGAGAAATAAGGTCAGTATAATTGTGGTTTTGCAATTTGTTTTTTGTTGTTGTTATTGTTTGGGGGGGAGCTTTATTCTTTTGAGGGGAGCTTTATTCTTAATCATGAAAATAAAATGCAAAGCTAGCAATAAATTTTTAATGGAAAAAATATTATAAGTTGTAGATCTCTCCTAAAAATAACTTCTCTTGGACTCTTGGTTTGAAAATAACATTTAAACTTTAATTATAAATTAGTCTTTTTAAAGGTATAAAAATGTACTTCATCGATTTTTTTCTATAAGAACTTTAGTTCTTTTTTTCAGGATATGAGGAAGCAGAGAAACAATTGCAGCCAAGATGGCGAATTCTGAAAAACACACCATAGCATGGAGGTTTCCTCTCTCTTTGCACTTTGTGGCGTTGAATCCTCTCTTGCTCAGTCTATGAATCAGTTACCTTCGATTGTCTATTCTTCTCTAACAACTAGCCCTTGAAGTTGTTTTGTTAACTGTGGTCATAGTAGAGGCTAGCTATCATTGTTTTTGGATGAAGATGTATTTGTTGAGACTAACTTATGTGCCTTTCTTTGGAACGTAGAATTCAAGGTCACTATCTCTTTTTTCTTTTGATACTGATCAAAAGACATCATTAAAGGTTAAGTCCCTGTGATTGGATATTTTTGGGGTGAGGGACTTTAAGATTAGACATTATACAGTGAGGTTTGCATCAAATTATGAGAAAAGATCTGTCGGAACTTTCAAATACATAAATGTTTTTTCTTTTATATTTTTAAAAGTCTAGGCAAGACTCGAAAAGATAGGTAAAAGATCTCCTGGACATTTTTGTCTATAAGGTTTCATATATCCAGATGTTCACACTCAGGAAAAAGTAAAGTATGGACAGTTGGGAAGAACTTGTCTTTCTGTCTGCTGGCCATGGCGTTTGGCTAAAGCCTGTTACTTTTACAGAAATAGGAATGCCTTGCTTCTGACAGAGATGATTCTTTGAATACCTTTTCTCATGTTAGCCTCCAAGGAGGACCCAAGAAGATAGTGATCCTCTTGACATGCCCCTGTGTAAACCATGAGTTTGTGGTGGAGCAAAAAACATAGTCACTTCGTCATACACAGTAAGATTCTGAATTCAGTTTATATGGGGAGGAGGAGTAATAGATGGACAGCCATGACCCCCAGTGGGCCCTGGGATGTACCAATAATAGATTCTCAAGTAGTCTGTGTTTTCCTAAGCTGCCAGTCTAAACCCTTTAGAATTTTGCTTTCTAATTTGTGCATGAGAAATAACTGGCTCAGTTGAACATATTTTTTCAAGTGCCCCCTTTGAAGATGCAGTAGTAGTAAATACAGCTTTAATGATAAATTTTAGCTCTTAGAGCTATTTAAAAGTCTGTGGTGGAAAGCCTGAGAATTTGCAGTCTTTACTAATGAAACTTTCATTAGGAAAGTGCTCACTTAAAATGGAGTAAACAACTAAGTCCCTACAATTTGTGATTTTGACCAGATTTGACTCATCTTTTCTGTGTTACATTTTGTAATGCAGCCAACCACACATCTAAAATTCTGGATATTGTACATGTCTTCAATATTAATTATCTCTGTTGATGCACTCGATACAGACAGCACAATTCCCACAAGTCCACATTCTTACTGTAACACCAAAACAGAAGTGATATTTATGAATAATATTGGGAAAGTTGTCCTCATAGTAACTGTTCCCCAAAGGAAGCTTTACATAAATGTGCATTTATTATTCAGGATATTAAAAGGAATTCCTTAGCTTTTACTTTTTTAATTTGGGCTAAAATATGTAAATGGTTTTATTTTGGAGTTTCTCTGTTTTAGGTGGCTTTGGGGGAGGATAACTTTCTAGCTTGATTATATTTTAATCACCTCTGTAATAGAAAAGGTTCTAATTCTAAAAACAACCTGGTTATTGTGATTAAGACCCAGAGGGCCGGTTTGCAGATGGGTTAAAAAACATATTACACCAACTTGTATGCATGTAGAAAAATTAGACTTGTTTCTCGTAGATACCGTTTTTCCTATGTCTTTGTTGGCAGGGCCAGCTCAGAGGCCATGGAACCGCAAGTTGGTCTCAAGACTCAGAGGACCTTCATGGTGTGTGCACACAGACAAAACAAAAGTGATACTTATCAATAATAATAGGAACCCTCTGGAAGTGTTGCTCTTCATTTTAAGAAACCAAGAATTCAAAGGACTTAAAGTCAGATGGATTTGGGTTGGAATCTTGACTTTTCCAATTTGTAATTGGGTGATCTTGGATGAGGTACTTCAGTTTTCTGAGCCCCACTGTCCTCATCTTTAAGATGGCGATGCTCATGCCTGACTCCCAGGGTTTCTGTGAGGCTCAGATGTGGAATAGCGTTGGAAGTCACCAGTCAGACGCAGAACCTGATATGAAAAGTTCGTGGAGGACAGTGGGTCTCTTTCAGTCTGCGGGTCTTTCTGCTTATTCCAGATGCCCTGGGAAGAAGTAGCACATCATGTGCTACCCTCAGAGTCTCCGTCCTCTCCCCAGAACTCAAGACGCAGTGTGAGTGTGATACAGAGCGGCTTTTAGACATAGACAAGCCCTCAGTTTTTCTCTAGAATCGTATGGCTTTCTTTTATGCATTCTTCTTGAGTTTTGAAACCCATGATTTTCTTTAAAATTAGGATTAATTTAAGATTTAATTATTAAAGAGAAAAAAAAGAAGAACATAAAACTAATTTTAATCAGTGCTTTCTTTTTTTTTTTTTTTTTTTTTTTAGTTTCATGAAAGTCTATTAGGAAATTCAGAGTTCAACCAGAAGGAAAATAAATTAATTAATTAAAAAATATATAATAACCTGTATGTTACTTGACTTTGGCCCAGAAACCAACTTTCTTTGGAGCTATTTTTCCCCCTTCACTACATCAGCCTTTTTTCTCTGTCCCTCTTCTTTTCCCAATAGGCTGAATTTTGAATTGAGTTGTGAAAGATTGAAGCAAAAAGTGGCTTACTGAGATTTTTCTAAGTTGCCATTAGTTTTCCTTCTCCTGCTTAGTGAGTAAGGTGGTGGATGCTAGGGGCCCTGCAAACAGCTCCAGAAGTGCTCGGGCCGCCTGAAGAGGTGTTGGCGATGTGAGCGGAGTGCTGGCCCACAGCTCATTACCCCCCACCTGAAGGATAAAAAGAGAAAGGAAGAAAAGCACCCCACAGCCTGACATAGCTGTGGATCACACACACGTGGGGAGGGGTCGCGGGTGGTGTCAGGACAGGTGTTAGGCCAAGCCTAATTTTGGACCTGTTTGCCATGGCTCTGAAGGGGTGAAGAAATAGGCACGTTAAATAAATTCGCAAACTGTTTTAAATTGGAACCTGTTGCTGTCACAGGATGGAGGATGGAGAAACAATACAAGTCATCCCTGAAGGGGTTCCAGACTTCAAATGAAAACGTAACCTGAGAACACTGTGTTAATGTCAGGGACTTTGGATTTTACTTCATGTCATCATGCGAAGGATGCGAAAAGGAGCATTTTTTTTCCTTCAGGTTCATCCTTCAAACATGGAGAAGGATTCTACATTGATCTGACCCCCAATTACCACTTTGCAGACCCTATGCTTTCATTAAAAAAAAAGAACTTTGCTGTTAAACAGACAATAGAACTTCTTTTTCCACTTGTATCTGTTTCAAGGCTTCAATAAGGTTCTTGTAAGGATTTTGTAAGAAGCCATGTATGTGGTGCCCAAACTCTGGAAGAATTGTGGTTGATTTTTGAAATGTGCTTATATGGGCAGAGATAGATCTATAGAAGAAAGGGGCTTGAGTTTTGAGAAAGCGTAGAAAAATTTTCACACTTATTAATGAAAGACCAAAAGGAATATACTCCACATTCTAGGTGCCTCCTGGAATGTGGCAGTATTTAAAACATCCTCTAATATAGTACTTAAGGACAATGACAGGCAGACTGCAAAATGTGCCTTGGCAGAGGAGACATATATACAACAGAGGAAGGCCTTCTTTCTTGTTGGGGGAAGGAAGCAAGGCTTCGTGAAGGAAATGGCATTTGAGTAGAGCCAGGAAAAGAAGATAGGCAGAAAAATTAGGAGAAAGGGGAATTTCATGTGGAGAGAAGAGTAAGAGTGCAAAGATACCGAGATAGGAACTTGCTTAAGAAATAGTAAATAGTCTGATGTAAATGCAGCTCCGTATGTACAAAAATAATGCCAAAGAGACAAGTAGAGGTTAAGGTTTAGGACTCTTATGGTGTTTTGACATGGTGTTGATTTTATTTGACTTGATTGTTATGGAATGTCTTAGGTCAGAGAACTATAGTTTTCTGATTGTTTTGCAGGGTGAAGAACTGTCTTTATTGAGTCATGATTTCTCAGAAATTGAAGTCACCCTAAAATTGTTCCTAAATTAGATATTGGTTATTTAGAGGGAAACAGCATTAAAGAACACTGCTGATTATAGTGTGATGCTATGATGATGAAACTCATTGGTGAAGTCACATTGCAGATTGTTTTAGGGTTGGTTACAGAGCCAAAAAGCAGTAGGAGGAAAAATATTGACTTAATTTCAGATCATAAAGAAATGTGCCGTTAGAGGACTACGCTGCATTCTCTCACCAACAGGTACCAGTGCTTATTTTGTGAGATACTGTGTGGCCAGAGAGAGGAGGGTGGTGGTTTGGGAATCAGCTTATTTCCTTCAGAATAGAAAAATACTCATTCAGACTTCCATGTGCATGTACCAAATTATGCTTGTCTTCCCTGGTAGTTTGTGAGCCCTGGAGGGCAGAGATCATGTCAAATGCTCCCTTATTTCTGTGCTAGGCAGACAGTAGCTACACAATAAATGTTTGTTGAATTATGTTATAATTTTTTAAAGATACTGAACTACAGTTAGAAGACTTGTGAGTCTTGGAAGTTTGGGTGTGTCATCAACTATGGGTGTCTCTTTAGTCCAAGTCACCTAACCTTTCTAAGTTTCAGTTTCTTAATACATTAAATAAAATTAATACAACTTTATAGCTTGATTGGAGGGTCAGTTAAACTATATCCTCAATAAAGTCTAACAAACAAGATGATAATATTAGTAAATTATTAGGTTCTAGTTTTACCAATTATATTACTGCGTCTTGACCAGAATTTAAACAAATTAAAATATTATCATGCTAGAAAGGAATAAAATAGAAAAAAATATATCAGTGGCTGATACTTAGTAAGGGTAAGTAAGTATGTATTATTACATCATGAAACTTTTGTTTCGGTTATCTGTGTTCTGAGATGCGATATTAAGTTCAATATATTTCTTACTTTTTTTGTGCTTTGTTGGATCATGGTCAGTAAAGTTTGAGAAACACTGTCCTAGATGATAGGGGGTAAATGCCCATTTTTTGTTACAGCTGTTCAATGCAAGATCTCTAGTATCGTCCAAATAATTAAGGATAGGATAGCTTCTGATTGTTTTAGATTTAATGTGGAACACTGTATACTAAATCTTTGAAAATTGATGCCCGCATGGTATATGTTGGGGGTTGTTCTTTATCAAAATATTTATTAATTAGCAAACCTCAGTTCTTAGTCATGCTACCTAGTTGAAGCTACAAAGTAATAATAATAATGACAACAATAAATAGTGGAGGTGACCTAGAAATTAGCTTTTATTTCTTGAGCTATAACGATAAGTCAGACACTGTGCCTTACACACATCATTGCCTTAAATCCTTAGAACAATCTTAAAAGGTAAATGTTAATTTTGCTATTTTATGGATAATCTAACTGAAGTTTAAAAAGGTAAATTAAGGTTACACACCCAGAATTGAGTAGGCCAGGATTTGATATGAGCCCACGTTTAATTATAAAGCAACATGTAAAAGATTTATTCATTCCATGAAAATGTATTAAAGTGCCTACTTTGTGTTAGTATTGTACTGCTTTACATAGAGAAAAGAGGTTCAACTGGTCTCGGCCCTAAAGGGTTTACTAGCTGCCCCTGAGGTTTTATTACGCATGAAAGTGGGTAAGATATGATTTACTCACAAGAGGCAAAGGCTCTGACCCTTTCATACTTTGTTTTATTCTGGTAGTACTGAGAAAAGTGTCTAGCACATAGTAGGTACTCAACGAAGATTTGCTTAATTAAATTGAAGTTGTGCTAAGTCTCATTTGCAGACTGGGGAGGAAATGGGAGAGTATTGGGGAAACTTTGTGTTGAAGAATGCCCTTACCTGCAATGTGACATATCCATCCATACTAAAGCCAGTCAGTGTCTTTTGGAACAACTAAAACTGGCAGCAGAAGAAAGCCAACCAGAGCTCAATAACTCAAATTCTAAACCTAACTTTTATTCAGGAAGAAAAAACATTTTCCATCTTAGTATGGGAAAAGAGTATTGTGGCACAGACATTTAGAGAATGATAAATGAAGTGTAGCCTTCCTTAGATTGAAAATAATAATAATAATTATTATTGTTATGTTTACTGTACCACTTACTAACCTTATAACATCAAGCAAGTGACATGATTTCTCTGAGCCTCAGTTTTCACATTTGTCAAATGATTTATACCTCCCAGGGTTGTTGTGAGTATCGAACAGATCCATTTGATAAATACTTACTAAGCCCTTACTCTGTGGTGTGATCTCTGAGGATTTAGTGGGAAAGGAGCCACAGCCCCCTGCCCTCAAGGAGGGCAAAAGGTGCTCTGAGAGTGGGATTTGATTCCCAGCACCTGCAGAGGCCACTGTGAACAAATGCAGCACCCTGCGGTCTGCCTTGGGGTATGTATATGATTGCCATGCACGTCTAGTTTGCATCATTAGAAGTTCAAGTTTATTGAGGAGAAGGTGCTGTGATAATCATCTTTTTATCTCTCCCTACCCCTGGGCCGAAGCCTTTGCTGTTGGCACAGTGTTACCTTACACAGTTGAGGCTCAATGAATCCAGTCCAATTCAGCAAATATTGACCAAGTTGATCAGAGCACTGGACTGAGGAAGGGAGAATAACATTTGCTGAACAGAGTTGAGTTGAAAACGACATTAGAGTACAAAAGGGGAACAGTATCATGAGGTGGTGATAAACTAGACTTGTGCTAAAAATGCCCATGATCTATTCAGGAGAAAAATGGGGTCACAAAGAAAATTCAACAGTGAGCCTAAAAAGATGATGTATACTTTCTCTCTCTTAGTGCTGTTCTGTTTGTATTTCATGGAGAACCAATCATTTGCTATAGTCACACCATTGAGATATGATCTCGGAAATGGCTACATAATTGATTTGTGGATCAGAACTAAATCCAGCCGCCATCCCCAGACCCAGGAGACCCTCTGTGGCCTGGCTTCTGCCCTCCTTGCCAATCTCCCCTCCTGCAGCTTTCTGCTTTCCATTTATCTTCCACTGTGGAACTGCACCAGGCTGTTCCACACCTATGCTCACAAAGACCCCTTGGTCTCAAACAGCCTTCTGCTTTCCTTCACCATGAGACAAGGAAGAGGCTCGTCTCACCCAAGACTGCCCTAACTCACACTGCGTTAGAGCCGCCTCTATTTGCACTGCCAGCTCCCTCCAGCTTTGGTCTTCCACACTGCATAATCAATTGTTGATTTGTCTGTTTCACCATCACCTCAGCACTCAGAACTGGGTTTATCTTGGTGCCGGCACCCAATAATAGTCACTCGGTAATTCATTGTTCACTGAATGAGGTAGTTGGCTATTGGTTCGCTTGTCCCTATGGTTTCCCATCAGGAGCCCTGTTAACTTTTGGTCTATGAGAGGGATGTTGGACCCAAAGCCCCCTTGTCTTGCAAACTGACTTTGACATTACTGTAGCTCACTAACCACAGTTCTGTAACTTTGAGATGAAAAACTTAAGTATGTCTATTTACATGAAACTTTTCCTGATCACCATGACTCACCTGTAATTTCTCAGTAATTCTTCCGTCTTCTAGACTTGCGATTTTCAACATTTTTATCTCATGGCACACATTAACTAATTACTAAAATTCTATAGCACACCGAAAAATATATTTTTTTCCAATTTAAAAAACAGGTAGGTATATTTTTTATTCATTCACACCAGATGGCTACTGTTGTAATGGCTATCATTGTGATGGCTGTTGTCGTTTTCTTTTTATTTGACACTCTAAGGGAAAAGAAGTCGGTGCCCCTGACTAAATAGTCAGGTATTACATGTTTCAAAAACTCTTGTGGCACACTGGTTGAAAATTGCCATTCTAGACTGCTTTCCATCACTTGCTGTATGTACCACACAGTTAACAATGATACACCACAATAATAGCAACCCTTTATAGTATATTGTGAGGCTTTGCAAAAAGAATTTTACTTAGGTTATCTCATTAAACTTTACAACTACTTTAAGGAGCAGGTATTTTTACTCCCATTTTTTAAGAAAAAGCACCGTGTAGATTACATAACTTGCACAAGGTCATGTGAGTAGGAATGTCAGAGTTGGGATTCCAAACCTAGTCTATTTGATTCCAAAGCCCGTGTTCTGTCTTCCATTTTGTAATACTCACCTCTTAAAAACTAGGGACTAAAAGACTAAAAAAGGCATGTTAGCCTTGTTGTTTTTAATAAGACTTTAGATCAAGACCACCAGCATTCAATTTAAATTTTGTCTTAACCAGTTGTGACCTTGGACAAATCACTTACTCTTCCTACCTTTCAATTTCCTCACCTATAAACTAGAGTTCTTATGAGGATTTGATGGATCAATGCATATTAAAGATTTAGAATGGTGGCTGGCATATAACGTGCTAATGATCATCCTTGTCCACATCCAACATTAACTCGCGTCCCATTCTTCAAACAATTGTTGGGTGCCTGATACATACCATACCAGACACTGTTGTAGGTACTGGAGATAGAGTGGTGATGAAGACAAGCCCCTGCTCTCGTGAAGCTTTTATTTTAGAGGGGCAAGACAGACAATAGCATCAGTGAATAAGTGAATTTAGATATCACCTATTGTGTGATAGTCTATAATTTCACATAATGAAGTGCTATTTTAAAAATACAAGGAGGCCCTGGCTGGTTGGCTCAGTGGTAGAGCATCGGCCTGGCATGTGGAAGCCCCGGGTTTGATTCCCGGTCAGGGCAGACAGGAGAAGTGACCACCAGCTTCTCCACCCCTTTCCCTTTTCTTTTTTTCTCTCTCTCTTTCCCTCCCACAGCCGTGGCTCAATTGGCTCAAACAAGTTGGCCTCGGACACTGAGGATGGCTCCATGGCCTTGCCTCAAGCACTGTAAAGTGGCTCCTGTTGCAATGAAGCAACGGCCCCAGATGGGCAGTGCATTGCCCCCTAGTGGGTTTTCCCTGTGGATCCTGGTTGAGGTGCATATGGGAGTCTGTCTTTCTGCCTACCCTCCTTTCACTAAAAAATAAAAATACATTGGGATGATGGGTTGAAGAGTGAAAGTACTGAGTACTTGTTTGTGGACACATGGTGAAACCACCAGTGGTTCAGGTAGTGTCTTCGCGAGCTAGAGCAGTCCACACCCTGATCTGAAAGGCTAGGCTTCATACATCCAGATGCTGACTCATGGGGTGAATACTGCATTCAAGGTGTGGAGTGGTCAGCCATGGAGTACAAGAAATTAAACGATTAGGTTGAGGTGTCTAGGCCACAGGGAAACTCAACATGGAGAACTCATAAGTAGGTCAGGGGTCCCCAGTCAGAGAGGGAGAGGCTTCATTCTATGTTCTTATAGTTGAGGCTATGAAATGGGATAAATGCCCTGAGAAAGTCAGAAGAAAGGTTTAGTTAATTATCCAGCTAAGGACAGGGCCATCTAGGATGTTTTGTCAAGTAATGTGGTAGGATCACCCAACTGCTCTTTACAGACCTAAAAAGTTCAGAAGTTACTGACATTATCATAGGATTCTTTATTTCCATAAGAGCATTCCAGTGGTTAAGAGCATGGGTTTTGGAGTCAGAGAATCGACGGGTATTTTCCTCCTCCATTTACCTGTTTGGGGGTCTTGGTAAAGTCATTAATTTGTCTGAGCCTTGGTTTTATTGTAAAATGGGGCTAATAATGCCTACATCATAGGCTTATTTAAAGGATTAATTGTGGCCCTGGCCAGTGGCTCAGTGGATAGAGCATCGGCCAACATATGGACATCCCAGGTTCAATTCCCGGTCAGGGCACACAGGAGAAGTGACCATCTACTTCTTTCCCCTTCTCTCTCTCCCTTCTCTTTCTCTTCCCCTCCCACAGGCATCTTGATTGGTTCAAGCATGGCCCCAGATGCTGAGGATAGCTCTATTGGTCCCAACATGTCAGCCTCAGGAGCTAAAATAGCTCGGTACTTGAGCATCAGCCCCAGACGGGGTTACTGGGTAAATTTCAGTCAGGTGCATGTGGGAATCTGCCTTACTATTTTCCTTTCCTCTCACCTAGAAAAAATAAAAAGGATTAATTGTTAGCATATGTAAAGAGCCTGGTTCAGGGCTAGGCATATAGTAGACATTTAATAAAAGCAAATTTTAAAAACTGGTTCAGTCCTCCTAGGGTATACATTTTTGTTCAGTTTTATTAAGAAATTTGACATACATCAGTTATAACTTTAAGGTGTACAGAAATGATGGCTTGATTTACATATATTGTGAAATGGTTACCACAATAACATCCTTCTTCTCACATAGATACACTAAAAATAAAATTTTTTTAAAAAAAACGGAAGAAAATAATAAGGGGAAAATTTTTTTCTCCTGTTATGAGAACTCTTAGGATTAATTTTTAAAAGTTTCCTATATATCAAAAAGAAGTGTTAACTATAGTTATCATGTTGTACATTATATCTCTAGTACTTATTTATAACTGGAATTTTGTTCTTTTTGACCACCATCCTGGTTTCCCCTTGCCTCCCTCATCCCTACCTCTGGTAACCATCAGTCTGATCTCTTTTTCTATGAGTCCAGATTTTTTTATTCTAAATCCTACATATAAGTTAAATTATTCATTATTTGTCTTTGTCTGACTTATTTTATTTAGCATGAAACCTTCATACCTTCAAGTTTCATCCATGTGGTTGCAAATGGTAGGATTTCCTCACTATTTTTATTACAGAATAATAGTCAGTTGCATATATGTACCACAGCTTATTTATCTATTAATCTAATGATGCATACTTGGATTGTTTCTATGGCTATGGTAAATAATGCTGTTAAGAACATGGGATACAGCCTGACCAGGCGGTGGCGCAGTAGATAGAGCTTTGGACTGGGATGCGGAAGACCCAGGTTCGAGACCCAAGGTCGTCAGCTTGAGTGCGGGCGGGGGGGTGTCGGGGGCCCATCTGGGTTAAGCAAAAGCTCGCCAGCTTGGACCCAAGATCGCTGGCTCCAGCAGGGGGTGGCTCGGTTCACTGAAGGCCCGCGGTCAAGGCACATGTGAGAAAGCAATCAATGAACAACTATGGTGTCGCGGCGGCGGCAATGAGAAACTAATGATTGATGCTTGTCATCTCTCTCCATTCCTGTCTGTCTGTCCCTATATATCCCTCTCTCTGACTCTCTCTCTGTCCCTGTATATAAAAAAAGAACATGAGATACAGATATCTTTTTGAGTTAGTGTTTTTGTTATCTTTGGATATATTCCTAGAAGTAGAATTGTTGTATCTTATGGTACCCCTATGTATGATTTTTTGAAGATCCTCCATACTGTTTTCCATAGTGGCTGTCCTAATATACATTCCCACCCACAATGCACAAGGATTCCCTTTTCTCCACATCCACACCAGCATTTGTTACCACTTGTCTTTTTGATGATGGCCTTTCTAACAAGCATGAGATGTTGAGACTAGTGACATCCCTAGTGACTAGCAATGTTGAGCATCTTTTCATGTATCTGTTGGACTTTTGTATATTTTCTTTAGAGAAATGTCTATCCAGGTCCTTTGCCCATATTTAAGTTGATTTATTGTTTTTTTGTTATTGAGTTGTGTGAGTTCTTTATATGTTTTGACACTAACCTCTTATCAGATATATGGTTTGCAGATGTTATTTTCCATTTCATAAGTTGGTTGTCTTTTCACTTTGTTGATGGTTTACTTAGCTGTGCAAAATCTTTGTATTATGATGTAGTCCCATTTGGGTTTTTTTTTATTTTGTAGTTTATGCTTTTGATGTCATACCAAAATATATATATCATACCAAGACCCATGTCACAGTGCTTTGTTTCTATATTTTCTTTAGGAGTTTCATGATTTTAGGTCTTACATTTAAGTCTTTAATCCATTTCAAATTAATTTTTGTGAGTGGTATAAGATATGTGTCGGGTTTCATTCTTTCATGTGATTATTCAATTATCCCATCACCATTTATTAAAGAGACTGTTGTCTCCATTGAGCATTCTTGATTCCTGTGTCAAATATCAGATGACCATATATACTTGGGTTTATTTCTGGGCTGTGAATTCTGTTCCCTTGGTCTATCTGTTTTTATGATAGTACCATACCGTTTGGATTAGTACAGTTTGAAATCGGAAATGTGATACCTTCTGCTTTGTTCTTCTCCATATTTCTTTGGCTATTTGCTATCTTTTTTGGTTGCAAATAAATTTTAGGAGTGTTTTCCTACTTCTGTAACAAAAATTGTCATTGGAATCTTGATAGGGATTGCATTGAATCTATAGATAGCCTTTGGTAATATTGACATTCAAAAATTTTTATTCTGCCTGACCAGGCGATGGCGCAGTGGATAGAGCATCGGACTGGGATGTGGAAGACCCAGGTTTGAGACCCCGAGCTCACCAGCTTGAGCACGGGCCCATCTGGCTTGAGCAAAAAGCTTGTCAGCTTGGACCCAAGGTCGCTGGCTCCAGCAAGGGGTTGCTCGGTTTGCTGAAGGCCCGCGGTCAAGGCACATGTGAGAAAGCAATCAATGAACAACTATGGTGTCGCAATGGCAACGGAAAACTAATGATTGATGCTTCTCACCTCTCTACTCTCCTGTCTGTCTGTCCCTATCTATCCCTCTCTCTGACTCTCTCTCTGTCCCTGTAAAAAAAAAAAAAATTATTCTTTCAAGCCATGAATACAGAATATTTTTTATTTATTTGTCGTTTTTTCTTTTGTTATTAATTTTTTAGAGGAAGAAGAGGGGAGAGAGAAAGAGAGATAGATTTGTTGTTCACTTATTTATGCATTTGTGTTTTCTCTATTTCTTTCATTAATGTCTTATAGTTTTCAGTGTAGAGAACTATTATCTCCTTGGTTAAATTTATTCCTAAGTGTTTTTGTTGTTCTGATTATTGTAAATGAGATCAATTTCTTTTTCAAAAATTTTGTTCTTAGTATATAGAAACACTGCTAATTTTTTATGGAATTTATTGGGGTGACACTGGTTAACAAAATTATACAGATTTCAGGTGTACAATTCTACAACACATAACAATACTAATTTTTGTATGTTAATTTTGTATACTGCAACTTACTGAACTTATTGATTAGATCTAGTGGTTTTTTGGGGTTTTTTTATATATTTTCTATATATAAAATTATGTTGTCTACCAATAGAGATAATTTTACTTCCTCTTTTCCAATTCTGATACTTTTTATTTTTTTTCTTGCCTAATTGCTCTATCTAGAACTTCAAATATGATGTGGAATAAAAGTGCTAAAAGTGAGCATCCTTGTCTTGTTCCTGATCTTAAAGGAAAAGTTTTCAGCCCTTCACCATTAAATATAATGTTAGCTGTACGCTTGTCATACATGTTCTTTATTATGTTAAGATATGTTCCTTCTATGCCTAATTCATTAAGAGTTCTTATCAAGAATGGATGTTGAATTTTGTTGAATATTTTTTCTGCATCTATTGAGGTGATTACATGATTTTTCCCCTTTATTATGTTAATGTGATATAATGTGTTGTATCACATTGATTTTCATATGTTGAATCATTCTTACATTAGGGTATGCATTTTTTATATTAGTCGTTTAGTGCAGGGCTCACAGGAAGAGAAATTTTAGGCTAAAATATGTGAGTTACTTCCCATTGCATAGCCTTCAAATAGTAGAACAGATCATCTTAAAACCAAGGACATATCATCCCAGAAAGAACTGTAGATGCTAGAGGAAGATAAGATTTGATTTGCCTCAAATCAATATGGTAGAGACTAGAACAGCCAGTCTGTCACAAAGCTGTATTGACCCCACCCTCCTGGAGTCACAGGCTCTAAGGGAAACTGTGAAGAAAGTCCCTAGGTACAAGGGCTTTGGAGTCTGTAATCCTGAGTTCAGTTCTTAAGTGTGCTACTTTTTAGTTTTGTACTTTCTTATACTTAATGCTGCATGCATATTTCATAGGTTAAAGTATTCAGGCAAAGGATCTTGTACTACCTAGAATTGAATGTAATCCTACTTGATGCACAAGTGTCAGCAACTGGGAAGCATTATTTTTAAATTTTAGATAAAAATCTTTATGTATTTTTATTTCTTTTTCCATTCTGTGTGCTACTGCATAAAATTAGAGTAAAATCTTAAGATTAAAAAAAAAGAAAGCAAGAGATACATTTTATTCTCATCACAAAACTCCTTTGTCTTCGTTAGCAATGTGCAAACTTAAAATTACTTAAACTCTCCATTATACACTTTTAAGAGTAGAAGAATAACTGTCCAAACATTTGACAGCACTCCTTTTGTACAGAGCACTGAATGATTCCTAAATATTTTTTCTCTCTTGTTGTTAGTGGCATGATGGTGCTATGATTCTCTGAGAATTTATTTGACCTCCTTAGCCACTAGTTCACCTTTATTTTTATCTCGATGCAGTACTCATCTAAAATAAACAGAGCAGGAAGAGAAAAGCCTTTAGAACAGGATTTAAAAAAATATATAGAACCACGTGTTCCTCTTATGATTTTCTCAGCACACTGTGGAACCTGGTAGGTTGGGAAAAAGAAAGTCACTTTCAATGTCCTCATGTTCTTTACCTCTAAGCTGTCCCAGCACCTTGTATCTGCCTCTGGTCACTGATTCATTCAATGGGTTTTGGTTTAATTCTATCTGTGTAGTGCATGCTGGGAATAAGAAATCAACCAAAATTCAAGCTTTACTTTCAAAGAGCTCCCAGTCAATGAGGAAAGAAAGAGGTAAACCATAACTGAATCTTGAGTAGTGGGTGCCACAACAGAGGAGAGAGAGGAGGTGCCTGAGGCTGTGTAGGTCAGGGAGGTAGGCTGTGAATTTTGCAAAATGGCAGGGATATTGAAATGGTGGTGAGAGAAACTTTAGAGGTGGAAAGGAAGCACACATGCAAAGACATGGAAGCATTGACATGGAAGGGACATACCACAGGATGTATGCAGAGTTTGGCACTTGCCTTAATGCATTATGGAACTTTGTTTGTTTACAGATCTGTCTACGAATCTCCACCCCCCCAAGACTGAATTCCTAGAAGCCAGAAATGCAATGCCTTAGTACTGAGTTATCTAACAATAATAATATATTTAGCTTATGCCACATTCCTATAAACCCTAGCAACATTGAGAGAACTGAGACACAAAACCATTAAGTAAGGTGCCCAAGGTCACACAGTTAAACAAGGATTTGAACCTAGGCATTCAGGCTCTAATGCTTGTGTTGTTAAACATTATGTTTACAATAGATTTTTAACAGGTGTTTGAATTGATTTGCATTGAATGGATGTAGAAGTAATTACATGATTACTTAGTCACTCATTTGTTTTTGTTTTTGTTTTGTTAATCTTACCAGCTCTAACAGTTGTTACAGCAAAATGTTCAGAGTCCCTATTGGCTCTGGCTTTAGCTTCTGTGACTGGGAGAAACTCTCACAGGTGGAAATGTTCTATGGAGCTCTTAGCCAGATTCAGACCCAAAGTGAAAATGAAATACGGGTTTAGGCCTGAAACAGGGAATTAGAGGTAGAAGAAATGTGGAAGTAGACCCTGTAAAGATGGCCTTACCCAGAAAATGGAAACACCTGGCCTTAAAAATACACTCTTTGGGGACAGTTTGAAAGAAGTTATATTGTTATAGGAGCAATATAGCTTTAAAAGATGCAAGTGCTCCTATTATTAAATTGATTTTTAAGAGGAAAGATAGGAGAGGTTTATGATGTAGCCACAGTGGTGAGGAACAGAGCAAGGAAAGGAGATTTAGCTATGGAGAGCAGGTGAGCACCTCAAGAGCCATCCATTCATTCATTTATTCTACCAACAAAACACAGAGCTCTGCACTGGTCCCTGGATTACAAATGAATCACACACAGTGTGATTCCTTAAGGAGCACAATGATAGAATGATAGAAACAGGAAGATGAAGAATCTTAATGCCATGTGATAAGTGTCTGTGATGGAAGTGTGTACAAGGAACAGAGGTAGGGGCCGTGGTGGGGTGTTGAGGAAGGTCATTAGGCGTGATGGCGAGAGGAGGGTTTTTCAGGCCAGCAGGGGTGCTTGTGTGGGATGTGTCACAAGAGAGAGCCCAGTATGTTCTGTCATTTCTGGCTGCAGAAGGATGTAGTCTGCGGGGTGCTTTCCAGGGTTTAGGGAGGTGTGGTGGGTAAGGAGGAAGATGGGCATCAGTGCCAGGAAGAACTCAGTTCAGAACCCAACACTGTACCTTGTGAACAGCTGGTCACTTCCCCCCTTGTTTGCTCCTTAACTCTTAGTTTGCTCACCTGTAAAATGCAAGTATGAGGGCAGAGGGATGGGCCAGCATCCCACCCATCTCTCAATGTCTTCCTAAAGATGAAATGGGCTGCTGGGTGTAAATATGCTTACAAAATTCCCCAAGTCTGACATGTGCTTTAATGAATTCTTTCTAGTGACTTTGAAAGTTCATCTCATTTTTCCAGAGAGTTAAGACTTGCTGTGTCCTCTCTGCACTTCCAAACATACCTTTCTGAAGGGATCCTGGAAAGTCCTCTTAAAGTGCATTTGGTCAATGTGCCTGCTCCTGGGGCCACGGGAAGGATGTGCAGTCCAGGCAGAGGGTGGACCAAAAACAACTGCTGCTCCTCCGCCCTGACTGGGTCCGTGTGGAAGGCCAGAAGTGCCTGCTGTGGCCAGTATACAGAGTGCACTGTGGCAATTTACTGAAATTTCCCCCGAAACAAGAAGGGTTTCTTTTCTGGAAATCAGAAACCCTAATGACTGTGCTTGTTACATATATTGGAAGTATCTAACTTTAACCCCCCTAGAGGGTTTTTTTTAAAAGGACAGTGTACCAAAAATTGTGTTTGTAAATGTTAAAAAACGATGCTTTCATTATTCATTTTTAAAAAGTTTCCTTAATCCTTCCCCCTGACTGGTATTATTGTGAGACCTTATGAGTTAATGTTTGTTAAGTATTTTGAAGATGAAGGAAACAGCTATTGAGATAGGTGATGACTAGTAACCTTTTGAAGTGTTCTTTTCTACTTCAGAAATTAAATTCCAAGGATTAATTTTACCAGCTCTTAGATTAGTCACCTTTGCCACCTGCGACACTTTATTTAATGAGCATATATCTTCAGAATGTTACATTTTGGACAAGGGGAATGAACATGTATTGAGCGCTTACTTGTGCTGAGCTCTGAACCAGATGCCTTAAATGTGTTATTTTTAATCTTCATAGCAACGCCGCAAGGCAGATAGAATTGTTCAAATTTTTCAGATGAGTAAATTTAAATTGCACCTTGGAGAGTCAGTCTTTAAGTGGCTAAACCAAGGTCAGGGCTGGAGCTGGTTTTCAAACCCAGATCAGATCAACTTCAAACCTCATGCTCTTTTCATTACACTATATAGGATTTTCAGTTAAGCTCTTTCCTGTAAGCTCCACTTATTTGTTAGTATTTGCTGACCAATAGCAAGCAGATACACAGCCTGGAATGGTTTTAATCAGCCTCGATCATTTACTTTCTCTAAGACAACTGGGTCGCATTTTGTGGTGATAGGAACTTGTTTCCCCTCAGACTCCGAGGTTGAGGAAAGGGCAGAGAATTTGGTTTCAGACTTGAGTTCAAGTTGCAGTTCTGGCTGAGGGACCGCAGACACTGCCCGAAGCCTCATCTCTCCATCATGCTGAGTGACTTCATTCTTTAAGCCTAGGCTTCCTCAGCAATAAATGGGGGCATGACAATGACCTACTTCGCAGAGTTGAGAGAATTAAGTGAAGTAATGCATGTGAAGACACCTATCATCACTTATTACCTGCTAACCTAATGTTGGTGGCATTGGAAGGAAGTTAATGGTCATTGCCTGCCTGAACATTTTCCTGTGTGACCCAAAGCACTTTTTGATCCGCTTGATCACAGTTTCTCTGTTTCTTGAGCCTTTGCCATGTTCTGAGCAGGGACTTTGCTAGGCACTTTGAATATACTTCTTCATTACCACATTTGTGACATTATATCATAATTGCTTATTTACTTATTTATTTACTTTCTTGCAGGCAGGAACCTCTTTTCTCTCCTTGTATCCCTGGCATTGAACATAATGGCTTCTGGCCCATCAAAGGAGCTCATTAATGTTAAGGAACTTAGTTTGGCTTTTGTTCCTTTGTACTGCTTTTCTTCTTTTAAAAGCCAACCTTATTTGTGGGAAGGGGCTGTTCCAATGAAGCACTGTATTATCATTATTAAATTGTGACTTATAACTTGCTTTAAAGGACACCTGTACAAAAGATATTTTAGGTTGTACAACAGCTGATTCTGAATATTTGTTAACCTCTCACATTTTTAAAAGGTAAATTTCCAGAATAAAAAGAATATTTCAAGGGTTGGAAGAGTTTGCTAAGCAAATATACTTTGTATCTGTGATTTCAAAGAACATGGTTACCTTACTCAAAGAAATAAACTCTTTTCAGCACTTTAGTGTATATACAGATATCATATCCAAATTTTTCTTACGGACATATTAAATTAGTCCTGAAAAGACCTGGGAGTTATTATGTATCATGCAGTTTGAACTTTAGTGTAAAGGTAATAATTTTAAAACTTAAATTTTAAAAGTTCTTACTGTTTCTGAATTTTTAAAAGGCCAGTTTGACTCTTGCCCAATTAATATGAATTAGTAAAATTTCAAAAATCTATTTTGAAAAAGACAAGATTGAAAAGACAGAAATATTAACTATTCTCTCTTCTAGTTTAAATGTTCTGTTGTTATACAGCAAACCTAAAAAATACATATAGTGGGAGATTTTTTTAAAAAAATAGAATGAGAAAATTAAGGTGAAGGAAAATTAAGAGAATTTAAAAATAAGATGAATTGAGAGGTAAAGTTTGTCTTTTTTAAAAAAATGAAAAGTTTGCAGTGAGGTCCTTTGCTCTTTTTTCACGCACAGAGAGCTACAGAGTTAGCACCATTTTCCTAGCAGTAGTACAAAGAGAGGACCCAATGAATTGTAGGATGCAGAGTCCATAAAACAAAAGCTAATCCATCTCACAGAGGACAGAGGATATTAGTGGCTCATTGTCATAATAAAGTATTTGCCTCAAAGCAGACCAAAATGTAACGATACTTAGTATTTGCTTCTTATTCATGAGATTTTTAATAAATATGTATTAGGAGGATCTCCTTGTGCAGGGAAGAGAGAGAAGCTTAAAAAGCATGGCATGGAATGTTGCTTGACAGTGTCATACATTCACAAGATGTCCTTGAAGATGGAGCACAGAACAGAGATCAGGGAAAATTTTGGCAGCTCCAGTTGGGAAAATAAATGGCTGTTGTGTGATTGGGCAGATCCTGAAAGCAGGCTCCTGCTCAAACCATGTAATTAAGAAAAGTGGGAGCTTTTGTCCAAGTGCAGAATGTTCATAATATCAGAGTTTGTCAGCAGGAGCTTTTAGAACGGATCAGTACTTTTCACTCCCTGATCCAGGGAGTGGTTTTCTTATAAATCATCTTCTCTCCTTGCTGTCCTCATGAAGGTTGCTGCCCGGCGATAAGGCAGACTTAGATTATAACCTTGCAAACACGCAGTGAGTTAGGTGAAGGGCAGACCAAACCAGAGACTGTTTCAAGTAATGTGATTCTTATTCATTTGAGCCCCTCTGGGTCCTCTAGTATAGGAACAAACAAAATGTGGCCATGAGAAATTCTGCAAGAATTTCTATGGTCTCTGTAGACATGCTGTCCACAAATAATTCGAAGACACTCCACCAGCTCAAGTCTGCATTCTCACCAATACTGATTCAGGTTCACTCATATGCATCTGCCTTCCCAGAGGGTGTGCAGAAGGAATGGAAGTCCAGCTACCTCTCTGATATAGCTTGAGGGATAGAGTTCTCCTATTGGGAGAAAAAAAAAAAAAGAAAGTCAGTGAAAGAGGAAATAAAAAATGAAATTTCAAGTAGAATAAAGTAGTTTCTAAATTTAAAACTACCCTATCAGAACATATTCAGAGTTTCTTCACTAATGACCATATAGACATACCATGAGGCTGTATGAACTGTCCGCAGGTCGAATTAACCTTGGCCACTGATACATACATTTGGGTGTTTAGAACTATTTTATTTCACTCAGTATATTTAGCTTCAGAATGCCCCCAAAGAGGCTCTCCTTTGAATTGCACAATTGGAAGAGCTGTAAGCATACATTTTCTCTCAACAAAGAAAAGGTTGCTGTGTGCAGAGTTTTCTAGACACAAACTCCCGCTATTCCTCACTGCCTCACTCTTCTCCCCGGATGTGTTAAGAAAATAGTTAATTTTCAAATTAAAAAAAACAGTTTTATGTAGGTTTCTAAAGAATTTAATCTTAGTGTTCATAAAACTTAAATTCAGAGATATGATCCAAATCTTTAGATCATGATACACATCTACAGAATGACACATTGCTTTTTACAGCTGAATCTCAGTGAGTTTGCTCACACCCTGAGCCACTAGCCAGGCATTTTATAAATATACAACATTTATGTTTACATGAATTGTGCCATTGGCTATTATTTGTGCATTTAATCAGAAGACAAGTCCGACTTAATCAGTTTGTGGACAGTTTTACAAATGATTCATTAATGTTCTTTGTATGGAAGATGAAGATAATATATTTACCATCACAACTGCTTCCTATCCCAACAGGTACTTGTAGCTTATTAGTAGACATTTTGATTATTATGCCCGCATTAAACATTCAGAGCTTGAGGGCTTAAAGGGTAAGGTGGGAAAGGAATTGTTTTTCAATTGATTTTTTTTTGTTGTTTTTGTTAAAGTTAATATTTTTGCAGGAAGCCTGAGAGCTTTGCCCACGAAACTGTATTTATATGAAAATGAAAACATTTGTCTTTTTCAAATATGCCTTTAATAATAATAATAAAAAAGCTTATTGAAAGTTTGCAGTTATATTTATTTAGTGGCCATTTTGGAAAAGAGGACGGAATTCGGAAGGGACGATGAAGGAATGGTCGCCTTATCTTTGTAATGAAGTAGACAATCAAGTGATCTCTAAGATCTGGGAGTTTGGTGTAAGAGTCTGTTAAAACCAAATACCCAGGGGTTTTACCAGGACTGCCTCAGGATAGGCACACCAGGAAATTATTGTAGGGGCAACCTGAAACCCTACAGAAACACTGTAAGATATAAAGGAGGCCAGTATTTTATTCAGGAGAAATGTGTGTGATGTGTCTGGGGAAAAAGATTAAAAGCTTGCTTTTCTGTGAATTTGAGAATCAAGCCTAAGAGAAATTAAATTTTGATTATGTGTTTCATATCCATGCTGGCCCTGCTATTTTAAGTATTAATGCCTCTTGTTCTCTCCAGTGGCTGCTGATTTTTTAAAAGCCCTGACTACCACCGCTGAGAATACTTGCGGCACGCCTGGTGTTCACCTCCAGCGAAGAAGATGCTATTTCAAAGGAGTAATGCCTCAAGCTTACCTCATTGTTACAAACTGTCATTTGTTTAGAATGTAGACCGGAAACTGGACTGTCCTTTCAGTGTCAGAACAGGGTAGGACTAGTCTGTGTGTATTTCATTTATGTGCTTTCTGTGAGGAGGGAGAGTCATTAGAGAAACTTGGAGTAGAGTGCTTAAAAGGAAGGGGTGTATACAAGTGATTCTAATTAATTATTTGTTTACCTACTTTCCTCTCCCATCTTGAACCCTCAAGGGCAGGAACCGAATTATTTTTGTTTCCCCAACTCCTAGAACAATGCCTTGGTCTATAATAGCATTCAATAAACTTGTGTTGAATTGAATACACTTGTTTTAAGGAAATGCTGACAATTTATTACTTAAGTAAATCAGTCCTTCAGGTTATTTGTGTATCTGCCCAAAGGTATTATTATTATTATTATTATTATTATTATTATTAAACTGTCAGCATGTTTTCCCCAGTTGAAATTAATTTCTTTTTTTTTTTTTTTTTAGTGTACTAGTTACCTTCCAGCAGAATCTATAGAAACTTGGTACAAAGGGAAGGGTCTGGGGGGATAAGAGTGCAGTCTTCAACCACGTCCCCCTTTCCAGGGGTCTCTGTGAGTCATCACCTATAACTTGGTTGGGGGCATATATTTCCAAATTCCCTTTTCCTGGAGTGATAAGATCATCAATCTCAGCCCCCCCCTTTGGACCCCATTAATAACAGTGTCTCCTTCCCAAACGAATCATAACCAGGAAAACGTTGTGTTTAGAAAATAATCTTAACCTGAAGGGGCTTGAGCAAATCAAAACCTCTTGAAAAGGAGGGGAGAGTATGTATTTATGAGCTGATGGACAAAACTTTAAAGAAATATGAAATTGGGGGGCTGTAAGGTCATTTTTAGTATCTTTCAAGGAGCAAGAAGAAAAAGTGAAGAATTACTCTTAAAAATAGCTCTGTCTTCAGGAACACAGAGCCTGCTGTGGAATTTTCTAACTTCGAGAATTTGTTTTCCAGACTTTTGAGAGGCGGCAGAGATGCTGTAGTCGGACATGCTGTAGTCCGGGCTACTCCACCGGCATTAACACGCTGTGTGTCAGACTGTGTAAGGTTTAACTGGGAAAAGCCTATGAAGAGAATTAGGACTTTTATTTTTGTTCTCATGAATAATTTAAATCTATTTCTTTAATGGTTTGATTCAGTGACTGCCCTTGATAAACATTATTCTTCATGCTCTTGGGAGTGTTCGTTCTGTTACATAAAGGGTTAGCCTTCATACATAAATTTTGCTAAGTCCTTCCCACATGGCAAAGAAAACACCTTTAAATATGCATTAAAATCCTTAACAAAATACATGTGTGTGTCTCAGATGTTCACACCTGCGCTGTGGCTGCAGTCAGCACATTCCTTGAGCATCTTTCTCCTCTCTGGGAATGCTGACATTTAGAGGGCGCTCAAAGTAGAGAGGACAGTATTTGGAAAAGAAACGTCATATTTCTGTGACCTTTTAGGTTCTTTTTTTTCTTTTTCTTTTTTATTTTTCATGATCCTTTGGCCTGAATTAAGCATTGAGGCCACCTCTCCAGTGAAACAGCAGCAGCAGAGGACTGACTGCCCAGAGCACTGCGCTAGGGGTACAGAGGCTCTGCTCTGGCCTCTTAGATGACCAATGTGAGGAGTGAGTTCTACGGCAGGGTGGGTTCCTCCCCTGTAAACTTGCAACCTTTTTCTTCACAGATTTAATTGTGAAAGTGTAAGCTACTCCTATACTTTAACATATGTAAATGCAAGACCTTTTTAATGGAAAGTGTTGGAGCAAAGACAGGATATGGTGTGGCTGACAGGTTTGGTGAGGGGTCTGTGGTTGCCTTTGTGATGTGGCTTTCTGAGGCCCAGGACAATGACTCTGTCCTCAATTGTGTAACTCTAGCTTGACTTCCCCAAACTTGAGCAAACACAAGCATTGTGAAGAGCGGGGACCAAGGGGGATGTGAGGAATTCATGAGCTGATGGGAGAAATGTTAAAGGGAGCTTTCAGTACAGTTTTAGTACTTTAGTACTTAACACATTTTTAGAATTCTGCAATGGACTAAATGCTTCCAGCATGCTCAACTGACCATTTTCTCCCACCTTGTGTGAGGAATTGAGTAGAGGGTAGGTGAGTGGGAAGGTAGGGGAGTGGGGTTCTAAACTGTCTTATCAATAAGTAAAAAGACCCTGACCTGTGGTGGCACAGTGGATAAAACCTGGAAATGCTGAGGTTGCCGGTTCAAACCCCTGGGCTTGCCTGGTCAAGGCACATATGGGAACCAACTGCTATATGTTGATGCTTCCTGCTTCTCCTCCTTTGTCTCTCTCTCTCCCCTCTATCTAAAAATTAATAAGTAAAATTTTAAAAAAGAAGTAAAAAGTACATTAGTCTACATAGAGGTATTCCAAAAACATTTCAGGCTTGAGTGGAAAAAAATCAATTTGGGGGTTTCAATCTGGGACAGAGGATTGCCTTTACTGCATATAAAATTGTTGCATACATGTACATTTTTTGGAGAGAAAGGGAAAAGGCATTTTGACACATTCTCCAAGGGGGTCAATGTCAGCCAAAGTATCAGCCCTCCTGCTTGAATGAATGTCTCTTAAAATCTGCATTTGAAATAATGCCTGAATGCATGCCCAGCATATAACAGGTACTCAATAACTGTTCTGTCTTCTTTTGTTTTATGTAAAATGACATTAATACCTTATTAGTTTGCATTTCATAAGGTTGTTTGAGGGATGTAGTAAACTCTTGGGTATGCAAGGACTTTCATTCATTCAATAGTCCTTTATCCGGAACCTACTAATTGTCAGACCTTATCCTACATGCAGAGGATACTATAATAAAATAGATATGGTCTCTGGCCTGGAGCTGAGTTCAGGTCATCATTCTTTATAAACTGTAACGTGTTATATTTAGAAAACTATGGAGGTAGACAAGTCTCTGCACTTCTTTTCATCAGTTCAAATGCATTTCGGTAATATAGCCACCTCTCACTTCCTCCCTAAAAAAAATAATTAAAAAATAAATGAATTTGAAAATTAAACCCTTATCCCTGTTTGCATTGTCACAAGACTACTCAAGTGAGGTAGTCTGTAGTCCTGGCCTCAAGTCCCATCTCTGCTTCTAACTAGCAGTGTGACCTTGAGCAAGTCATTTCCTCCCCTTTCTTTGCCCTCAATTTTCTCATCAAAATTATGGGGTTGGGCTCTGTGGTCCCTTATGTTCTCTGATATCTGTCATGCATCCAAACGCTATCTCTCTATTGCCAGGACTTAGCACAGTGCCTATCGCCCAGGGCTTCATCTCTGTTTACCTAACATAGCCAGATCTAGTCAGAGTGGAAATAAACCCTTTTTATGTGCAGATGACCTGAGAAGTCCAGAAAGTAATATAACAGATACCTTGAGTAGCTAATAGTGAGAGATGAGATTGAACAAGTAATTGATTGTGGTGAGGGAGACGCCATGAAGAGTAAGAGGGCTGGCTTTTTTTTTTCCCCGTAGCACCCTGAGAAAGAGGCTGACCCAGCCTCTGCTTCTTATCTCTCCTCCACAATGATAAACGACCCTGAGTGATGATCCAGCAGCTGCAAGTCTGAGGCCTTCTCTCCTGCTTTTGTTGTATATTTTGCAGAAAAGAGTGGTGGGAGGGGTGAGGTTAATGTGCTGAGTGTGAGTAATTAGTCATTCAAACCATTGACATTTACAATGACAGGATTTGAGTGCCTACGTTATTGTGCACTGCTCTAATAGTTTATCCCTGAAATTTTCTGCCTGTATAATGTTTCTTAAAATATATCATGGGAATATAAAAGATTTAATGCAGTGCTTTGTACAACCATTAGAGTTTGAAGTCAACTGAACCTCCTCAATGTTCTATCCTGGATGCCGACTCTAATTCTCCTTCTTAATTGCCATTCAGAAGAGGGAAGGAGGACAAGTCAGGGGTTTGGAACTCAGTCAGCTCCAAAGTTGGCTGTGAAACCTGCACAAAATGTTTTATTAAAATACATTGGCACACTTGAATAACTGATATATTTATTTGCATTGAAAATGGTGCTGTGAAGACTACCAAAGGTCATAGGCCAGGAAAGCAGGGGCTCCAATTTTTGCAGAGCTAGCCTCTGCTGATCGGAGTGCATGCTTTCCACTAACACACACATTTTCCTCTGTTCTGTTTCCCAAGCAGAGATGGCAGGTATCCTCTATTTAGTATCTATCATGTAAGCCTAAAATGCTGTAGTTTCATATTGTTGGGTTTGTTATCTTTAGATCTTGGTAACTTATCTCATTGTCCAAGTAATGGTTTAAAATCCTCATGGTTGACTTACGTGCCAGATTTGGTTCTGACATTTTATATCTCTGGTTCTCTTTGTAAACCTGTCTTGCATCCTGGGATCATCATTGAGACCAGTGAGGGTCTTATTACATGAGGTCTATTAATACATTTGCAAATGTTTCTTAACTTTAGAACTGTAGGTTTTTATGAAGAAAAAGCTGTGTGTGTGTGTGTGTGTGTGTGTGTGTGTGTGTGTGTTTTCATCTGTTCTTTCTGAATACACAAAAAGATAACTCTGTAGTGTGTGTAATGAGTAAAGTGAGCTCCAGTTCCATCAGACGAGAATGACTTGGCCTACTGTATAGTTACTCAGTACAGAACATTGCGTCTCATGGCTTCTCTTCAAAGGTTTGAGCCCAGTACAGTATGGATTGTCTGATCTACAGATGGAGCTCAGCTCTGTGAGTCAACATATATTATGGTATCTACATAGGCTATCTGGGGGATATCACGTGAGGAGATCCAGAAAGCTGATGGAGGAACTAAAATTCCTTGCTGCAGTCTTGATACTCCTAGATCTTCCTGGAGCAGAGAGACTTGTGAGATGTTCACATGGACGAGTGGTTGGCTTTCACCATGTGTGTCTGTGAGGCAAGCATCCAGTGAACAAAGGATGAAACGAACTATCAGGTGACACTTAGCAGTCTTAGCCCCACCAGAATCTCAGCCTGCTTAGGTACGACATATTATTCCCGTACTCCATTTTAACCCCCTGAAAGATACCACAAAAGTATAGGATATTTGTGGGTGAGCTGTAAGAGTGGTAACCAGAGAAAGGTGGAAAGCAGGGAAGGTGTTCTATAGATTCTGGGACTGGCTTTTTTTTTTTTTGCCATTATATCAAAATATAGTAGTTGGGCAGCCTTGTGGTTCTGCTAGCCAAGCCTTCTGAATTGGATAAACTGCGTTTCAAGTTTCTTGTCGAGTTGGCAGTGCTTTGTGTGTTTGTTGCCTAGACACCTGACTCACTAAAGCAATGAGACAACAACAAATGGAGGCACTGCACAGGCCCAGGAGGCCTGGCGGCTTGGCAGACACTGTGATGATGCTCCATACCATCATCTCCATTAGCAAGGCCCTCCTCTGGGCATGGCTTCCTTATTTTTCCTGGGCCTTTGCCTCAGGGGCAGAACAGCTACATAGGCTTTGCTGGGTGCCGTTACCATTGTGCTGAGGAGTGCTTAATTTAAGGTTCTTCTCAGGGGCTCTTTGCTCTCTTCTTGCTGTGTGGACCAACCTTCCAGAGTCTCATCATTGACCTGAAGCCAAGAAGAAAGTTCTTGTGATGGGACGAAAGTTACTTACCTGATATGAAGAATCTTAGAAGCTCCCCAACTATCCTCCATCTGCCTTCTTGCCCTGCCTCCTCTTGTTTTATTTTTTGGTTGTTGTTGTTTCATTTCCCATTTGTGATCACCAGAAGAGGAAACAATTGTAAGAACAGTCACCTATGTAGGGCATGGTGGGGAATAATAGTTATGATGCCTCTAGACACTTAATTAAATACATACATGATCTGTGGTTCGGAAGATAACCCTGCACAATAGACTTTATTCCAGTTTACAGACAGGATTCTGAGGCTTGGGGTATCGAGGCTACCTGTCTGAGATCACATAGCTAGTAAGTGATAGAACTAGAATTTTAAGTCATTGTGTGACTAAACACTCATTCTTTTTAAAATTATTTTACTATACCACTGTGCTTCTGATGAGAAAATAAGTGAAAAACAAAGCACAAACAAAAACCAGTCTCTGAATGTTGATGAGGATGTGCATCAGCTGAAACTTTCATACTCTGATAATGGGAGTATAAATTGGTACAGCCACTTCGAAAATCTGTTGACAATATCTACTTAACCTGAACATACTTATACCCTAAGACACAAAGATAGACTCCCAGGAATATTCCCTACAGGGATAAAGATAATAAAATGTGATATTTTCACACAATGGAATTCTTTACAGCAATGGAGAACAATCTACCACCACATTTGATACAAATATAATGTATGAAAAGACATAAAAGAGTATGTATTGCATGACTTCATGTATATAAAGTTCAAAAACAGATTTAAAAAACTTGTGGATTAGAAATGGCTACCTCTGGGGGTGGGGGGAGGGGAGTGGCGAGGCTGGGGAACCAAGAAAGGCTTCTAGGATGCTGGTCGTGGTCTGTATAGCGATCTGAAAGATGGTTACTCAGGTGAGAGTGGCATTCACTTTGTAAACATTTTCTGAGTTATTTATATACTTTGCCACATGTATAGCATATTGGAATGCTTGCTCCCCAAAATTCTCTGAGCAGCCAAACGATAATAATAATGAAGCTGCTAGTTATCAGACCTCTGCTAAGCTGTGGTTTTCTCATCTACAGAATTAGAGATTAGAATATGCTTCATTACCATCTTGTGAGAGAAGTCACATCAGATGATGGGCAGAGTGACTTTAATTAATATCAGCGATTGCAGTTATATTCCCACCACTATTCAGTTGTTTTAAATACATCACGTTGCCAGATCCCTCTTACCACCTAACAAGGCAGGTGGCATTATTCCCACTTTTCAAATGAGAAAACTTAGTCGCCTACAATGTAAGTTTCTTCCCCAAGGTCACACAGCTAGTAAATAGCCATGCATGAGTCCATTTCCAAGGGTTTGATGATCAATTTCAGAGGAGAGAGACGGAAGCCCTATCATGAAGAATGAGTAAGAGATGGCAGTAGGACAGGATGGAAAAGTGGGACTGATAGGCTGCATTTGAGGCCAGGAAAGTTGGGTGCAGGCCCGGACTCTGCCCCACTTTCCTGTGATGACAAAGAAGTCACTGGAATTCATCTCAAACTTGAGTGTTTTGAAATAGATTTTATTCCCTTAACTGTCTTTTAGCTCTGAAATTTTGTGATTCTCCATGTTTGTCGTGCCATATGGGGCATCTTCATGACCTAGCTCCATGAGCTTATACCAATTTTCCATGAAAACCTCCTCCTAGCATTATTTTCTCAATACTTTCCCTTGATCCCCCTATCCTATTAGCAGGGTTAATTACTCTTCCACTACATGCCTATTGTCCTCCTGCAAGCCATTTGCCTGTCAGTGTCTTATATAGACAGTAAATTCTGTGAGGGTAGAGACTAAGTTTTTTTTATCCTTTATTCTCATGCAGGCAGCCTGGGACAGTTCAGGCATTTATGGAAATATTTAATTGACTATTTAAATCCAGAGAAAGTTATTTTTGAGTCATGTGTGAAAGAGCAGGCTCAGGATGTGCTGGGCATAAGGTGGAAACCTAGAGAGAGCTTTTCCTTCATGCTTTTTATTTTAATAGAAGTCCAGGTAAGATAGTAACACAATGGTTAGGTCAAAATACCAGTAGATGACTTTGTAGTTCCCCAGCATATGCTTGTGAAATCTGAAGTTTGATCAGTGATTAAGCCATCAGTGAAGATCTAAACCCTTCCTACATAGAATTGCTCTACTTAATGTAATGTCATTTTACTCTAGGAGATAGTTAATAAACAGGTACTGTATTTGATCTTGTGAGCATAGCCCTCTATATTTAATTTTTTCAGCTTTAATGGAACTATAATTTTAATCATGATTATTACTTTACATTTTAATTATAATTTGGTGTGGCTTAAGTATACATTTCTGAGAGTGATTGTGTAATGAAAACAGGAATTAGCTTTTCATTAACAAAATAATGGGAGAGTTCCCAGTGCATTCTAGTTTGTGTTCAAAATCTATGGGCTGACCTAAAAATAACAAAGGGAGTTTAACATTTTGTTTTATAACATGCTTCTAAATTGGCTATGTTCACAAACCAGTCTCTTGCTCCATCTTGCTTTATCTTGTTCCCTTTCTTTTCAATAAATTAAATTAAATATTTTTAAAAGCTTTAATTATGTCTTTGAGTTTTCAAAAAGCTTAATTTTATTATTTTTGTTATCCTATTTTTGTTTAGATAATTAGCACCATGGAGCCTCAGGTGTCAAATGGCCCGACATCCAATACAAGCAATGGACCCTCCAGCAACAATAGAAACTGTCCTTCTCCCATGCAGACAGGGGCGGCCACAGATGATAGCAAAACCAACCTCATAGTCAACTATTTACCCCAGAATATGACCCAAGAGGAATTCAGAAGTCTCTTTGGAAGCATCGGTGAAATAGAATCCTGCAAACTTGTGAGAGACAAAATTACAGGTATGCTCTTCTTCAGTATTCTAGGTTTGGCATTTGCAGCTGTGTTGTTCCCTGAGCTGCACAGGCCTTAACGGAAATGCACGTGCATGCTGGTGCACCTGAGCATCTGCAGTGTGGATCCTGCATCCGAGGATGGTGTGGGCACACAGTCAGATACTCACATGTGTGTGCGCTGCAGGAACCATGTGAGGAGTGGTGGGCCAGGGAAGAAATGAAGAATTCAAAGCTTTCTCAGCTTTACTTTCTGTGAAATAACCCTTTGGTTTTATTGCCTTTTATTCTTAACCAACCATCCCTCCCTTTTGCTCTATAGTTCTCAGTTCTGCCCTCTGCCCTCCTTACATTCCACATTAGTTTTTATCTACTTATTCCTTTCCTCTCAAACATTTGGTTTGTGTGTGTCCAATGTTCTTCCATGTGTGAGACAATGTTTTAAAGGGGTGGACTTGAGAACTTGGAGACTTTTTACTTGAAAATGAAACAATACCCTTTTTGACTTCGATACTTGATATATTTAGGTTCTGATTTTTTTCCTCTCCATAAGCATTCACTGGGGACCTGATGATGCTGTAATTCTTGGGGATGGAGGCGTTTCCCTGCAATCATTTTGGAAATGAGAACATTTTCTTAGAAAAATAGTGGGAGACACAACAGGAGTGAAGTGGCTGCTCCCTGGCGCTCCATTCCAAAGTCACTCACTCTCACCTTTAAGTATTTGTCATCTTTCAGTGTTGACTCTTATTTCCACTTTTCTGGACAGCTTACATGATGAACAACTAGCCTATATAGGAAAAAGGAAACTCTTATTATAAAAATAGGAAGATACGTCATCTTGACTTAAATCAGAGAATCCAGTGTATATGTATGTGTGCATATAGATATATATGTATATGTAGTCTACATATATATATATATATATTCTTCAGTTCTTCTAATTCACTTGCAAATTTGTCCCCGATATAAATTAAGTACTTTGCAAAACCATAAAACTAAAATAACTGTTGAAACTGTGTCACATAACCCTCCAAACATAATTTTCTCATCTGTAAAATTGGAAAATAATAGTTATCTCAATGGGCTTATTGTGAGGCTTAAATGAAAGACTGGGTATATCCTGCCCAGCACAATGCCTATTGCACAGCAGTCTCTCAGTAAGGGGAGATGTTCTTATTATAGATGCAGTTAGCATGCTTCAAGAAGTGCAGCTAGAACAGAGAAATTTTATCAAGGTCTCCAAGTAGGTCTAGGGCTTTGATGATCTTACCCCAAAGCACTGGATCATCCATTCTTTAACAGAATTGCCTGTGCTCTCAGAAAGCCAATGTTTAGACTCCAGAATAATCTTTATATAATAGGATGATAATTCAAACCAAATTAAAACCAGTTAACCATATGATTCTTCCTCCCACTCCTGTATAGAATATGTATTTTTGGCGTAGCCTTACCTTTTAAATAGGGACTCTGCCAGCTATATTAGGGAATATTATTAATCACCTTTTCAAAAGAGTTCCCTTAGAACCGTAGTGAGATTTTTGAGAAGTACTGATTCATGTTGTTGTTCCTTGTTTTCTAAAGACACATGTTTAAACAAGCAGATTCCTTTACTGAAAGAATGCTAATTTGGTAGTTCACCGAGTGGATTTGAATAGGAGTGACAGCTTCCAAGACAGCCTTTAATTTGGTATACAAAAACCAAAATTGTCAACTTTGGTTTGTTTAGCACCCTCTTCAGCACAAGCAGAGACACACAATAGCATCTGAGCTTAAAGACAAGCTTACGGGTTGAAAGCAAAAATACAATTCAGGCATAAATTTATAATTACGCATTTTTAAAAAATTCAGGCAAAAAAAAATTTATTTGCAGAGAACTTATGGGAATGAGGCAAGGAAATGCAGAGAGACTGGGGATATTTGCCCTCATTTGGTAGCAGTGTTTAATAAAAGTAGAACTTGTGGTTGTAAAGAGTGCTTATTAAATTCTTCATTTACACTACCTAATTAATTCTAGCATTTTAAATTAACAGTGAAATTGGTCCCTGCTGTACCATTCCGTAGATGCAGCATATTTCCTCCATCCACCCGTTGTTCAGGTTTAATTGGCTACGCTAAAAGTCAAAGAAGGAGGGAGAGATAGGTCTGTGGGAGGTGGGACAGGAGTGGGAATCGCTCAGACGAAGACCCTCTGTAGCCATTTGGGGTGAGTGACAGCACGGGCTGGGAGAAGTGAGGTGTCACACCAGCGAAGTTGAAAGGCTGCTGCTACTGGTTCAGAAGTCAGGGTAAATTACATCATAGGTATTTTTGTTGCCCTGATTTTTAACATCCCAGTCCCCCTTTTTCCTTCAACACCTCCTACGGATCTCAATACATCTCGATCCTGTGAAGTTTATAAGGAGTTCTAAATATCTAGTGGGAGGATTGGGGGATGGGAAGTGGCAAAGAGATAAGAATTCAAGATTAAGCTTTTCCGGCCCAACCCACCCTCTAAGAGAATATAATAGGTTCCCCTTAGAAGAGTCTAAGATGGATAGATAGATAGATAGATAGATAGATAGATAGATAGATAGATGATAGATAGATAGACAGACAGGCATAGCGGGAGAAGGGACTCCGTTGTCAGCATGACCAGTAAGTAGCCTGAATTCACTCCTGGTCATCAGTGTATTCTCCACTGGAGAACACATAGTGGAAATCTGGGCACGGACTGAAGTACTGTGGTACTGAGGACATAAGTGCTGTCATTCATCAAGTATTTACTCTATGCCAGGTACTTGCTAAGCACTAACATATCTTATTTCATTTAACACTGAGAACAACCTCCATTTTTTAGATAAAGACTCTGACACTTAGTGAAGTTAAGTATCTTCACCAGGCTTCACAATTATTTGCAGATAGTGGTGCTGGGAATCACCCCTTCCCCCATTTCCCAAAGCAGGATCTTATTCATAAAGCATATTCAGGGCAGCCCAACTGTATTAAGGGAAGATCCCTACCTAACCCTCATTCCATAACCCAATGAAATATTATGTTCCTCTGAGTAGTGCAGTTTCTGGCCACCTTCTGGAGAATCAACCAAGTATGCACTATGGCTTTAAACAAGACTCTGGTGTATAACAGGAGGCAAAGATAATGTTTATCTTCCTCTGGGGATGTAAGTCAGCCTTCAGAGTAAGGCCAAATTTACTGGAAGTGCCAGGTTTAAGATTCCCTTACAGTGCTTTTGGACATCTCTGTTACTTATCTTCTCAGAGATATTAGATTTTCTTTTTCCAATTGAGAAAGGACACTTATCAAGATAATCTAGATAACAGGGAGAGAAGACATGTGTCCCAAGTTGCCATGGACACGTGATGGCCCTGGAAACCTTGTCCTTTATTTTTCTCCTTCATTCATCTGCAACCTCTGCTGATGGAGAGGGAGTGGAGTGGACTATGGCCAGCAGGGATTCCTGCAGCCTAGAAACTCGAGCAAAGAGCACCAAACCCTCGGTAGAAATTACACTATTCCCACGGACTGCAGAGAATTGAATTCTTTTCATATTTTATATTAGTTGTCTTTTTGTTTTGTCAAGCTTTGAGGTTGCATTACTGAATCCAGGCTCCTAGATGATCAGTTCTGAGGAAGGAGAGGTGGCTGAGGCCGGACAGAGCTCAGTGGCTCAGGGTATGTCTTAAAGCCAGCAGAGCTGGGGTGCTAAATTGCATTTTGAAAATTGTCTAACTTGTTATCACCCCGCTCCAAAACAAATAAAGGAAAAAAAAATAGCAAAATAACCCCCAGAAGTAAATTAGTTTACAACAACAAACAGTTTGGATTTGCCCCTCTAGGGTGTGTGACTGTTTGTATCACAGTGGTAAAAAGAATTTTGTCTTTACTGAATGTCCCACTATGTGTGCCCATGAAGTATAGTTTTTAAGAGTAGTTTTCTATCCATTTCAGGCAGGTGAGAGTTCTGAGATGAGTTTTGAGGGCAGGGTGGTTGACCCTGTACATTGCTGGTTCCAAAACTGAATATATGGAATGACTGGTGCATGAACCGGACGATCAAGGCTGTGCATGGCTGAGAAAGTGTGAGCTCTGTGTTAGCTAGAGCTGTTAGGAAAGGTTTAAAAGATGAGGTTCAAATTTAGGTAGAGGGGGAGACAAGCAAAGGAATAGAGCTAAAATTCTAGTCTAAGAACAGAAGTCTTTTTCATTCTCTTGTGCTTTAGACATGCCTCTTTGGAGGCAGTAGTCTAACATGAAGCAGCATTGCCCAGTGACATTAAGCACATCAAAATATAAAGTTGGTTAGAAGTTTCAGCCCAACCAACAGAAATAGCATTTCCTAAACCTCACCTCTAATTCATCTCTTAAACTCTGCCTTTATAACATGTCTTTGGCTTAATTAATGTTATCATTTAGTGGAAAGGATAAAATAAGGCAAAAAAGAAAACCTTCACTACTGTGCACAGCAGGGTGAATACTTTGTCACTGCCTCTGTATCTGTAATCACATCTCTGATTAAAAGAATCAACTCGGTTTTGATTCAGGTAACTCCCATTCTCTTCCGGATTTGTGCAGGTGGCAGTAATTCTGTGTCCTTCTCAGTAGATGAGACATGGGAAATGGACTACAGCAGAAGGGGGGGCTCTAGCATCAAGGCCGAGAGGCATTACATGGAAGACAACCTTGAGTTGAGGTGAGAGAGGAGAGTGAGAGTTGTGAATTGCTCTATGTTACCTCATACACTTTTAAGGAACTGGACTTAAAAGGACACTATGGGAATTTTACTTCTGAGATACCTTTATAAACAGTAAAAGGCTCTGAAAAATCCTAAAATACCTAAGTGCTTTGAATTCACTCCTGAAATGCCCATTAAGTCCTAAAGTAAATTTATTGGCATAATTTCTTACAGCACACAGAAGAGATAAATAAAAATGATAGTATCAACTTTTGTATGTTTTTGTGTGCCTTATGTGTGTACTGGGCACTGTATTAAATGCTTTAAAAAGAGTAACTCATTGAAATAAGTAAATTGGTGCAAATAATATATATAGTTAGGAGTTGATACCTAAAATACATATATAAAGAACTTATACACTCAATATTTTCTTTAAAAATAAAAGATTAAAAAATGGGCAAAGGACCCTAAATAGATATTTTTCCAGAAAAACATACAGATGGCCAACAGACACATGAAAAGATGCTCAATATTACTAATCATCAGGGAAATGAAAATTAAAACCACAATGATATACCACCTCACACCTGTCAGAGTAGCTATTATCAAAAAGATAATAAATGGCAAGTGCTGGCGAGGATGTGGAGAAAGGGAATCCTGGTGCACTGATGGTGAGAGTGCAGACTAATGCAGCCACAGTGGGAAACAGTCTGGAGGGTCCTCAAAAAATTAAATATGGAACTACCTTGTGATCCTTCCACAAATGGAAATGAAAACTCTCATTCAAAAAGATATATGCACCCCTATGTTCATTGCAGTATTAGTTATAATAGGCAAGATATGGAAAACAACCTAAGTGTTCATTGATAGATTAATAGATAAAGAAGATTTGTGTGTGTGTGTGTGTGTGTGTATATATATATATATATATATATATATATATATATATATATATATATATATATATACAATAGAATATTGCTTAGCTATGAAAAGAATGAAATCTTACCATTTGCAACAACATGCATAGACTTTAGAAGGTATAATGCTAAGTGAAATAAGTCTGACAGAAAAAGACAGATACCACATAATTTCACTTATGTGAGGAATCAAATAAACAAAACAAATGAGCAAACAAGACAAAACAGAAAGAGACTCATTAGATACAGAGAATAAACTCGTGTTTTCCAGAAGGGAGATGTAGGGGAAGGGGTACACAGGAAGGGAATAAGAAGTACAAACGTCCCGTTATAAATAAATAAGTCATGAGCATGTAATGTATAGCATAGGAAATATAGTATAACTTTGTATAATGAAGGTGGTAACTGATTGTGATCATTTCATAATGTATAAAATATCGAAGTTCTTTGTTTATATACCTGGAACAAATACAATATTGTATGTCAACTATGATTTAAATAAAAATTACTTTAAAAATAAATAGCCTGACCAGGCAGTGGCGCAGTGGGTAGAGCGTCGGACTGGGATGCGGAAGACCCAGGTTCAAGACCCTGAGCTCGCCAGCTTGAGCACGGGCCCATCTGGCTTCAGCAAAAGCTCGTCAGGTTGGACCCAAGGTCGCTGGCTCCAGCAGGGGGTTGCTGGGTCTGCTGAAGGCCCGCGGTCAAGGCACATATGAGAAAGCAATCAATGAACAACTATGGTGTTGCAACGGCAACGTAAAGCTAATGATTGATGCTTCACACCTCTCTCCATTCCTGTCTGTCTGTCCCTATCTATCCCTCTCTCTGACTCTCTCTCTGTCCCTGAAAATAAATAAATAAATAAATAGCAATTTGGGATTTCTTGAAGATTCATGATAATAGCCAATGTTTATTGAACACCTACTGTGTGCTAAGCATTATGTTGAGATCAGTATATGGAATTTCATGTAATCCTCAAGAGAGTAATTTTACAGATGAAGAAACCTGGACTTAGAAACAATTGAGGAATTTCTGCAAGGTGATTTAGCTTCCAAATAGAGGCTAGGACTTGAACGCAGGGCTTTCTGACTCATTTTGAGTTGTCCAATTTATAACTTATCATTGGCAGTATTCATAAAAATACTAAATTGACATCTCCCCTTTACAAAACAACTCAGCTTATATTATCCAGAGGTTAAGAACTTTTAGCCCAGGGAAAACATAATTAGGGCTCAAAATCTTTTGTTTTGGAAAAGAGCACACTAAATTTAAAAAATAAATACCATTGGGGTTTTTTTGTTGTTGTTTAATTAAACAGATCACTGCTTACCTGAACAAGGAGGAATAGATCTGACGTGGTTCTTAACTTCAGATTTTCTCTCTTCACAAAACACCCTTCCTTATGTTCACCTTTTTTTTTCAAGCACCAAATTGAAATGGATGCTGCCTTAAATTTAAGCATAGTTAACACCCAACCTCAATTATGCATATCCAAGTAAATCCCAAGATATTGATTAGCTAAATGAACTTTTCCTCATGCACAGCAGAGGGCTATTTGTCAGTGGTGGGAAGGGTGGAGGAGATTGTAGCATTTATCAGTACATTCTGCTGCTGGTTTTATAGATGGCATTGGTACAATGCAGTGTGTCTCCCGAATTCAGAGGAAATCAGGTAGATTTGCATCTGTCATTTTATTTATCACCTCTCCGCAGTCTTCTTATATGTATTTCTCAAAGAAGAGTAAAATATCTTTTATTTGTTGACTTGGGAAGACACATTGTTGAAGATGACTGGAAAATTTTTAAATGTGGAAAGTATTTGACAGCCGAATGGGATTACAAAATGGGAGAATAGAGGTCTGCCTTATTAAGGGAGTTTGGAGAATGTCAGAACATTAAATGCAAACAGTAAACCATGATTACTGTGCCTTTTAGACACCCATCAAAGGCAATCATAGACCTCCCATCCTTTCTAATTAGGACAGGTTGGCAATTGAGTGAAGCTGTGAGGTTGAGAGTTTGTACAGATACATTCTGCTTCTATTGACACAGTTTTTTCCCCAGGATGGCAATAGTCAGGATTACAGACCAGATATGGTTTCCTCTCGCCCCCTGGCTATCTCCCCCTTCATCTTCCCTTCCAAATAAGATGATTCTGCCCTGCTTCCCAATTCAGATAACTGGAGGAAAGTATTCTCACATCCCAGGAGAGACATCTCAAAGGATTTTTACCTAGGATGTGAATCAGGCACTTTCTATTTCTGTGCTTTAGCTGACTGTTTGGTTCATAAGACCAATTCCCTGTTCACCCAGCCCCCTTACATTCCCCCAACAAAGACACACACACTCACTTGCTCACTCCCTCCTTCTCTGTAGAATGACCTGGTTGATTGAGACTAGGAACTAAGCAGGAAGGTAATGTCAAACTGAAATTTCCACACATTATCTAAAAATGTAATTCATCAGCTTCAAGGTAGGAGGAAAGCGCTTTCTGAAATGTGTTAATGGGAAATTCATTTTTTTCTTCTCTGTGAGGTGTGGTAGTGGTGATTTCTTTTTCAATCTGCTCCCCCTCCCTCATCCCACATCTCTCTCCTGCTCTTAACTGATGAACTCTGTGTGTCTTCATCCCTTCTAAGAACTAAAGATCTTTAAGTTGCTTTTCATTTTTTCTACAGTTCCCAAATTGAGCTTTGATGGAAGAAGATATTTCTAGTTTGGAGGAAATATAAAATTCAGATAGAGACCATATATTTGTATAAGGTTTTTACATTTGAGAACATTTTCAATCAGCCAAGTATCTGCCCCTCTGAGACCAGTAAAAATTATTTCCTTTCCTTCTCTTCTTTGAAATTCTGTATCAGGATCTGTGAGGAAGCCAAAGGGAGTAAGACTTAGTTTGTGCCCACATGTTGATGCTAGATGAGTCAGTGAGTCGGGGAGCCAGCACAAATGGCAGGGCCTACAGCAGCCGGCGGGTCTGGAAGAGGCAGGGAGCCTGCTTAGAGTGCATATGCCTTGCACATCCACCTTTGCTATTTTGGGGGTGTTTTTGTTTTTCACCATGACTCAAACTCACCCTTCCTTATCCTGACTGTTAATGTCATTGGAAAGATAGCACAAAGGTGCTCTAATAAAACAGTGAAGTTGGAGATTTGGTGGAATGCTTACTATGTGTCAGCTATAGTGCTAGGCGTATGACATGTTATCTCATTGAGCCTTATGTCAGTTTTGCATCATCAGCGGTGTTATCCCCATTTTACAGATAAGGAAGCCAATGCTTAGAATCAGCTAGCTAGAGAATAAGGCTAGCTCTGTCTGACTGTTACCACTCTGTCTCTGCTGAAAGAAGATAAAGGCCTCAGCTCTAGCTGTTCAAGGAGAAAAAGATAGCAGTGGGCTGGGGTTCTCAGAACAAGTATAAAATAGGAGTGGGCCATGAACTGGTAGCGAGCAGACTGTGGGAGATAGATCCATGTGGCGGAAGTGACTGAGCCAAGCTTCAGACATCTGCAAGGGATAGTGACTAAAACAATCAGGATTGCTCTGTGGGTAAGTGTTAGCACCCTCTTTGTATTGGAGTAACTAAGACTCAGAAAAGAAAGTATTTATCTAAGGTCACAGATAATAATCAGTGGGGCTGAGATTTGAACCTAAGTCTTTTGGACTGTAGATAACCCGCTCTATCACAGAATAACTTTGTTAGTAAATAACCTGACCTACAACAGAAGGAGATGGACAGTTTTCAGACTTCCCATGGCATCTGTGACTGAAGAATCATTGTTTATCTTACTGAGGTTAGGTACGTGTTCTCTGGGTGACTTCCTTTCCACCTACTGCAATTTCTCACTAACTTATTAGTTTGGTTTTCTGCTTGGCCCTTGTTTTGTATTTGGATGTCTGGTGATATGCGAGGCCCCATCAACATGAAGTGGACACAGCTAGTTAGGATAATTACTCTGATTCTTACAACCACTAATGAAATTTCTCATCACAAACATCTTGAATCAAATTAAATCATTTTATTAGTGGTATGAGCATAAAATGTGTACTTAATAATCCCCAATATTTTTCTTCATGTTTGTTATCAAAGGCTTTCCTATTTAGTACCTCTTCTGACCCTCTTGAAATAGCCAATATAGGTAATGTCGGTCCTCACTTTCAAGATGAGGCCTGTACAGTCTCAAAAAGACTTGAGTCGAGAGCACTTGGCTTCTTATTTTTCTGGCTCCTTCTTCTTTCCTTCTTTTCTTTGCTTCTTTTCTGTCCTGCCATCTCTTTCTGCCTTCTCATTTATTTGTCTGCCATTTGATCCAGAAAGGATTTGAGTTGGCTTATACTATGATATGGAAAAGAGCTCAAACTAAAATACTCATAAATTTTTTAAAGCAAGGTAGAGCTAGGAAATGGGCATTGAATGGTAAAAGGAGACAAGAAGGAAACTTTATAAATTAAATGTGGGTAGGTGACTTCTCTGAGAAGTGACAGACCACCTAGCCTGAGTTTTCTTAATATCAAGGAAAACTAGATGGTGACTTCCTTGGTCCCATTCTCAAATTGTAACCAGGATCACAGCCCCACCCCCAAGCCCACTCCACTGGTGGCTGTGGAGGCAGCTGTCAGCTATAATCCAGGATGTGACAGGAAGCCTGAAATCACACACATCGTGTTTTTATCTTCTCATTCTTGCTTGACCCCACATTAGGTTGATTGAGTTGTTTTCATGGCCAGAGCAGGCAGTGACACAGAGAAGCTGCCTGAGTGGGTCCCTGTTTCATTAACATATGATGTCAACAGTGTGGCAAAGGAGAGGCTTGAAGGGGCTTCCTCGCTTGCTGCCCTGGACTGAGGTGTTCCTGGTTCTGAGACCCTTCAGCCTTCCCTCTCACCTCAAACCCCAAGGTTGGGCACATAGGAACTTCCATCCTCTGCCTCCATCTTCCTGGTGAGGATTCCTGCAGTGAGTTCTGGCTGGATCCTTAATGCCCAGGGCCCTGAGCTGGACAACAAACAGGAAAATCCAATGTCCCCTTTACTTTCTGGTCTTAATCCTAGAAACTGGAACTGGTTCTCAGGCACCTTTCTCTTCCCAGAAGACCCCTACTAATTGATGGATCCTTCCCAATTACACAAACCACCCCCTAAGTAGAAAAGAAACGACACACTACCCGAGAACCCCACACCCCTGAAACACACATACCCCAAGTACTCCTTGTCAGAAATAGTAGTGCAAGGAACTAACCAGAAGTGAGACGGACTTTAATGAAGTCCTGCCCCACCTCCAACCCTCATTCAAATAGACACTAGGTGCATGCGTGGCCTTGCAGAAGTCCCTTTATCCCTTGGACATCCATTCTTTCAATATACAATAAGAAGATAAATCCTTACCTTACTTACGTTCTTTGGATGGTACTTGTGAATTCAAATCAGATGACACATGTGAAGGCACTTATAAATTAAAGTAACCTATAAGTGGGAGGGACCCCTTCGGTCCCATAACTCCTTCCCTCTTCTCACCAAGGGCCTGGAATCTGGGCCAACAAGTGGATAAAGAGAGGAAAAGGAAAGTGACCGTCTGTCTGTCCCTGGTTCAGTTCTCAGTTATGTGATCCAAGGAGGAAGTAGAAGACAGCATGAGACAGCAGGGGAGTGGAATGGGAACTCACATTTATTAAGCACTGCTAGATGCCGTTGGTTTATATTTGTCATCTCATTTAATCCTGACCACAACCCCAAGAGGTAATGGTTAAACCCCATTTTCTGGATAAGGAAGCCAAGGCTCCTGGAGTTTAAAGTGACTGACCCAAGGTCACCCAGCTGGCAAGTGACCAAGCTGTGTACCCATGTCTGTCTGACCACATGCTGCTGCCAGTTGTGACGAGCCCTTCATAGAGGATTCCCCACATTCTCGCTATTTCCTCCTGAGTTGTGGACGCGGTTGTGTAGGATGTGTTCCAGCAAGCCGCAGGAATAATGAACGGCAGCTTCAGTGGTTTTGGAAGGTTGTAAATGAAAGCCTTTGTTTCGATATTGAAAATGTCAAGATGATTTCTGAGATTGTTTTTTAAATCAGGCCACCTTTACGAATGGCAACGTGATAAAATAGAAGGATCCACCAATTCTCATTCTAGTTGTAACTGGGGGACTTTAATTTTGTGCCTCAGATTGTTGTGCCTAAAATGGGGATAATAACACAGGCTCTTTCCACTCTGCTCTGCGTTGTGATGTCAGATGAGCTGCTAATGTGTTGGTAGGTCATTCTTAGTGCTGTACAGGATATTACAGTGGTCACCCAGAAGACAGGGCATTGTAAGAAGGGGATTGACAAGGGTAAAGCAAATACTAAAACCCCCGTGATAAGCTAGCTTTGCTTTCTGGTCTGCTTTCCAGATGTTTTGTTCGGTTATCTACGTGCATCTCAACAAAAGCTGATTAACTCTCTCAGACATCGCTATCTAATTGTTATTAATGCTCAAGCTGATCAAATTATAATGCCACAGATCCTACTTGTGCCGCTAATATTAGATTTTGGATTCCGGTCTCTAATGAATGATTTTTCCTCCATGCATTGGAAAAATTAGTTAGCAGAGTTCATAAGAAAGTTTAATTAGCAGGCTGTTTGTGAAAACAGCAGTTGTGAGTCATCATTCAAAATGAACTACATTTCTCAGGGTGGCATTTGTTCTGTTCCTTGAGCAGCCACATAGGATCCTTGTGTTTGGGAAGCTGGTGTCTGCATGCTGCCCACTTGAACTGCATTGTGTAATAAACTAATGATAGAAATAGCACGGTTTAAAAGCCAGAGAGGAAGAAGAGGTGTAGAGTGTCTGTTGTCCAGGGGAATATCATGGACCTACTAAAATTCAGGACTGTGGTATACAGGATAGCCTAGGGATTAAGAGCTAGACTGCCTATATTTGTATCCCCACTTCACCACCTCCTGGCTGTATAACAGGCAGATTCTTACCCTCTCTGTCTCTGTTTTCTCATTTGTAAAAGAGGGGTATTGATAGGATTGTTGTTATAATCAGTATATGTAAAACACTAAGAACAGCACCTGACATATAGCAACATAATTCTTATAGCAGTTCTGCAAAATGTAGGTATTATTAGTCCTGTTTTACAGGTGAGGAAACAGGCTCAGAAAGGTTAAGTAATCTATCCAAGACCACACAGCTTCTAAGTGGGCAGAGCAAAGTTGAATCCATGTTTGTTTGACTCTAAAGCCTCTATTTTAGTCTGCAACACTATATTGCCTCCCCAGTCATATGCCCAGTTAGTTAACTATAGCTGCTGTGCACGTGTGTGCCTGTATGTGTGCATCCACATGCCTGTGCTTTTGCTTGGGTATTCATACAGCCACACACAATTATGTTTTATTTTTCCTTGGGTCTTTGACTCTTCTAAGGAAACTCCTTATGCTCACTGCATGCTACTTAATAACAATGACACAAATGAGTGAGAACCAAACTTGTACAAATTACACTAACACGAAAATATGTCTTCAGATGTCTGACACCCTTCCCACTACATATGTCTGTCCTTTGACTACATTATCTCAGAAGCATGTCTCGTGACATCTTCTGAGAAACAGAATCATGGAGTATCACAATGAAAAGAGATCTTAGAAGTGTTCTCTGGCTTGGTCTCTTTGTTTCTGCTGGTATCTCAGGAACCGTAGCTCAGAGTTGGGGCCCAAACCCCTCTGCTATTTTAGGGAAATTAATCTGGAGACAGCATTCAGTCCTGTGTCAAAGAGTAATGTTCATTTGGGAATCTCATCTAAAAGTCTTTCCCAAAGATGTATATTGGTAACCTGTTTTTTAAAAGGAAGTCTGTGACCAAATGAGTTTGGGAAACTGAAGTGAACCAACTTCAAAAAGGGTTTCTTTTTATCACTACTTCTCTGAGTCTATGTTAATGTGCACCACAAATCTTAAAAGGAATGGCGTAATACATACCATTCATTATCCAAGGAAGCTTTTTTATTCTTCAGCATTTTGTGGCCTGTATGTTCTAAATCAAGAAGAAAGCGTGGAGCTGCATTAGGAATAAGTTGTGGGTAGAAGGGAAGGAGGCAGTTTAGGACCGTTCCTACCTGATGACCTCAGATCTCTTTAGTTGGAAAAGAGGTGGCGTCGACTGCACGTGGGTGGGTGTGTGGACACCTTGAGAAGTCTTATGACTCTCCGGAGGAACAGGAAAGGGTGGACCCAGCTCTCTACCACCAGCACATGCTAGGCATTTTCTGTTGAAAATTACTGAGTTCTGAGCATGTCCTGGGCATGATTTAAATTATAGGTTCGTTTGGTTTCCTGATTGTCAGGGTGACATTTCATTTTCCATTGCCCAAAATTGCTGAGCCATTAGAAGGTGTTTGCATTTTGCAATTCTCACACACGTTGCTGGGTACTCCTTCATTGTTACCTCTTCCAGGTACTTGACTCAGTGTAGTAGGCTGGTCACACTTGCTTGGTGTAGCCATTCCTGCACTTCACTTTAAAAAGAAGGGGGGGGGAGGGGGAGAGGCAGGGGGAGGAAGGGAGAAGAAAAATGGCTTCCCTCTCCTATTTACAGACTCATTTCTGCATGAATTATTTTGTGCTTGGGTTTTTGTTTCTTTATTTTGTCTTATTTCTTACCTGCAAACTGAGTGGTGATGAAAAAGGAAGGCATAGTTTTGTTTCTTATTTCTTTTCTTTTTCTGGATCTGGGGAATTCATGTCTTTTTTAACATTTGTTGGAACTGAACAACTGAGCTGTCAGACCATGGTCCTGAGCTTCATGTCTGGTCCTTTACTATCCATGCACCTCCTGGCATAGGGACAGGGCATTTATCTCTGCATTTCACACTGCCGTTGGTAAGTCCAATGCCAGAGGACCCCAAACCCTTAGCTCAGAAGTGACATACTGACAAAGACTTTCAGACAAAGTCCTTCTCCAGCTCATATTTGACATCCTGGCTTATCTCTGCACAGACAAGTTATTTATTTCACCTCCTTTTTTGAGAGCCACGGAATTCCTTTTACTTCGAATAAAGGCAGTGTTAATAGATTTATATTCAGTTAATATTTGAGAGGCATCTACCTTGTGCCAAGCCTTCTCCTATAACTTACCTCACATAAGCTAAATCCTAACATGATATCGGGTGCCTCCATATGCCCTTTATAAGAATAGTGTCTGATAGAAGATTTGGAGCCATTGTCTTAGTGCCTGCATACAACAGTTTCTTTCACCCACAGACGGTCTCATCTTGCTGTTTACAGGGTATGTAATTAGTATTAACCTGGTAACATTTTCTACCTCTTCTTCCTTTGTTGCTAAACCATTGTCTAACATCAGCTGCATTTCTGGAATCCCCTGTTGGTTCACATCCATTCTGGGTAGAAAGACTTGGCTTTTTGACATCCAGACCTCTGTTTCATGTGAGAGTAAGCCAACCAAGAATGAAGAGTTCTGGTTCATTTCTTTGGCTAGCTGGGAGGTTGCCAATTCCTCCTCTTTTTGTTTCCAACCCTTATGAAAAATATTTTTAAATGTGTGACTATTCATTCCTGTGGGTAAAAATATTCTGAATATAATTTAATTTCATGTTGTTTTGATTAAGAATCTTTTATTGCCAGGGTCATCAATATGAACACTTTTTCACGTGTGATAAATGCTGAAGTTGAGAGAGTTGTCAGGAGGCTTCTATTGTCTCCGGTATGTTACCTAGAACAGTGTTTTTCAACCAGTCCACAAAGTCTATAATCAATGGGTCTATAATCTTCATACAACATCAGGGTGGTTAACTCTTTTGTGGACCCATATGAAATTTCTGGTGAACCAGCACCAGTCTGCTGACTGGTGTTGAAAAGCACTGACCTAGAATATGTTTTCCTCTCAGTTTCTTTTTAAGTAAAACTTGATAGTTTTTATCACATGAACCGTCTTTCTTCCTTGATAAAACCAGAAGAGAAATAAGATTCAAATTAGTTCTCTTTTTTTATTTATTGAGGTTTGTTATTGAAATGTATAAGTACTGTCATTTGCAGCAACTTATTATAGGACAAACCAAAAAAATAAGGTTTTTTAAAACCACCTTTGAGATTTGATTGGTTGGTTTTCTTTATGAAATAATGTAGCTTCATAGCTGGTCCTTCCTACTTTGGGGACTGCTGGAAATCATCGTGTATACTTTGTGGATTTCCATGTGCCTTACTGTGGTAACAGAGGCGTTGTTTTAGCATTTGATTGAACAGTTTGGTTTCTATCTTCTCTGAACAGAAAACACTATTTAAACCTGCTTGGGCTTTGGAGCCAGCTGGTCTTGAGAGCTCTGGACATTAGTCTTCTTGATTATAAATGGCTTACCTTGTAGGGTTGTTTTATTTAGGAATGGATGAGATGATAGATATAAGATCATGTGTAACAAAATAAGAAAAGATAAATATGTACTAATTAACTAGGTGGGAGAAATCCTTTTACAATGTATATGTATAGCAAGTCATCATGATGTATACTTTAAATATCTCACAATCTTATTTGTCAATTATACCTCTCTAAAGCTGGGCTAAGAGGAATACGTATAGCACACAGTAAGCACTAAAAAAAAATAAATATTTTTTGATACTATTCATTTGATACAATTGATTATTGAACTAATTCATTCATTCATTTAACATAGGTTTATTGCAAGCCTACTATGTACCAGACATTGGTCTTACCAAGATTAATAAGACCCCAGGTCCTGCCCTAAGGAACTTAGTGTCCATTGAAGAACACATGTAGTTCGACAAGTTTCTATTGGATGCCCACTGTGGGCCAAGTTCTTTGCTTGTTGCCATCTCAATGCCACATGATGAGTGCTCAACCTCTGGGAAATTACATCTACTTAGGAAGCCAGGTTGTAGCCTCTGGGAATAACCAAGTACTGGCTCAATGTAATTTTAAATACTTTGGGAATGCAGAATAAGGAAAGCTAGGTCCTGTCTTTTTTAATAGTGTTTGTTGTTGGCAGAGAGCAGACACACTCACGATTTCAGGTGTCTCTGCCAGCGGGGCGTAGGGAGATCTTATCTGTGTAGCTGAGCACAGGTTCAGCTTAGAAACAGCATGGACAGTCCAGACTGATATCAACAACTCTTGGTCTCCAAGAAGCAATGGCTGTAAGATCAGTGGCAATCTCTTTTCCTGGAGGGCTAGATGCTCATGTTGTCCCTTCTTCCTGGAGCTCTCTTCTCTGTCTTTTGCCTGTCTATCTCCTACCAGTCTTTTCATATTAGTCTCAGCTCAGGTGTCCTCCAGAAACCCTCTCTCCTCACTGTCACGACACTTCACCATACTCTTAGATGATCATTGTTGATTAATAGGTCTTATGTTCCTACTAGACCATGAATTCGTTGCTTCTTCCTTAGTCCTCAGTTTCCAAATCTGTAAAAGAGACTTGGAGATGTTTGATATTTAAGTTCCTTGCAAGACTTAGTTTCTGTGATGTATCAGATTCAGTCTGACAGACACACCAAGTAGGAAGATGGGAATAGGATACTTTGGGGTGTCCATTCAAATGAAATGAAAAGAATGAGAACTTGGAGATAGTGCTCAAAAACCAGACTCTTTCAAAGTCTCAGGGACATTGTGTGGTGTCAGGGCAGGCGTTTAGCTCACAGGTGAGCACATATTCAGAAAACCAGGAAGCAGCTGAAAGCTGTCGTGGGAAGGTAAGAATATGGGCCTGGCTATTATTCTCTAGCCAAATAGCCTTGGGTTTGTTATTCTCCTTTCTGGGCCTCGATTTCCCCTTCTGTAAAACAGTAATAGAAATGCTTCTTCAGAGGTTATAAAGATTTAAATAATGGTATAGGTAAAGTTCTTGGCCCATAGTAGGTATTCAATAAATATTCTCTATTGTTTTCATTTTCTTAATTAGAAATCACAATAAACGGAAACTGGCTGTGGGCATGGGTCTAAAATAAATATAATTAAGAACCTTTGAAGCTTCGAAGGGATGTTATGGGTTGATCTTGCTAACTGCTATAGCATCTGCTGATAAAATGTAGGTCTGGCTTCGTGTTTACCATCATCCTAGTCATGGAACCCTCACCACCTCACAAGACAGCCCTTACCCTTATAAAATCATTATTTAAAAGTTCTTCCTTTTATCAAAGCCAATGTCTACTCCCTCTTCTATTGTCTGAGGCTCATTTTCTTCCTGGGGGCCCTGCAGAGTAAATTGACCCCTGACTTTCTATGACAGCCTTTCAAATATTGGAAGGGGCTTAAAGCACCTCTGGAGTCTTCTCTCTTTCACACTAAAGCCCCCAGGTCTTAAACATGTGTCTCATGGGATCTGATTCCATACCTCTTAAGAGCATCTGGACGCACGTAATGCCCTGGCAAGAGATTGTGCCACTCTTCCTGGTCCCTTTCTGTTTAATATATGGGAGGTTGAGGATGATTAAGAGGATATAAATATGTATATAAATAAATAATACTTATTTATTCAACCAAAAGACATTTACTGGATGTCCAAATAATTTCATGGACACTGGCAGGTTAGGAAAGTACAGAGATGAATACTATTATCATTTTGGCCTCCAGTTCCCGCTACGTGGTGGGGAACAATAATATATTAAGAGGTCATTTGAAAAGGTGTGTCAGTGACGATGTTCACCTGATCTGCAAAGCCGAGGGACAAGGCCAGAGTGATATTCCCATATGTCTTACTCAGCAGTGCTGTAGAATCAGCTTGAAGAAACCAGGGGTGCCTCTTTCCTCTTTTCAGTTATTTGATAAATGCATTGGTAAGTTCCTCTCACATTCATTTGTGCCATTGCTCCAACATGCCAAGCATGCTCCTGCCTCAGGGCCTTTGAGCATGAGGTTCACTCTGCCCAGAATGGCCTTCCCTCAGAGGGGAGACTGACCCCCTCCTATCCCTCAGGTCTCTGCTACAATGTCACCTTTACAGTGAGGCCTTGCCTGACCCTGTATTAAAAAATTGCAACCCTCCTCCCCGACACTGCCTTTCCCTTTTTCCTGCTTTATGTTCTCCCTTGAACTCACAATCATCTGACAAATTTTATATTTTATTTATATGTTTCTTGTCCTATTCCCTCACCCCAAATATGATGACAGAAACCAAGTACTTTTTGTTCTCTCTATATTGCCAGTAAATGAAACTATGCATGGCACATAATAAATGCTCAATAAATATCTATGGAATAAATTAATATAGTGCTTAAATTCAGCCCTCAGGTTGGAATCTCATCCCTTCATAAGGGAACCCGTATCAAAATTCTGCTCTTTCTTCAAAGCCCAACTCAAAAGCCCCCACCTCCAGGAAGCCTTCCTTATTCTGCTCAGTTAAAATCAGTTTCTACATCCTCTCTATACATAACTTTAAGAGAAAAATCTCTGGTATACAGGGTGGGGCAAAGTAGGTTTATACCTACTTTGTGAATACACGGGACACTGACTTTATTCTTGTATTATTATTATATTATATATTATTATATTTTCTATATGAGTAACTATAAGCCTATTTTTGCCCCACCCTATTTTATTATTTTTGAACTGTAATTCTTATATTTGTCTTTCCCTTCTACATAATAAGTCCCCTGGGGGCAGGAACAATTTCCTGGTCATTTGGGGGGCCACTCATAGTTACATGTGGAATCTGTGTGCCTGTTGCAGTATGTGCTCCAGTGTAAAAGAAAAGCATCAGAAACATCCCTCACTCTCGAGGAGGCTGGGATTCACTGAGGAGGTAGCATCCGCACAGGCCGTAGTATAAGAGCTGAAGAAGGACGAGAGGAACGACCTACTGAGCACATGTCATGTGCCAGGCACTTCACATGCATGATTGCTTTTAATCCCTCTAATAGCTCCCTGCAGATAAAAGTAATATTAAGTCCATTTTACAGATGAGATTACTTCAACTGAAAAGGACAAAGTAGGAATGCAAATTTGGGGAATGAAAAGAAATAGCAAATATTAAGGAATTCTGAGAGCTTCCCCATCAGAGCATCCCTCCCCTGTGAGTCTGGGCAAGGTGTGTAGGTGCAGGGAGGTAAACCTAACTTGGCCAAGGTCACGCAGCGAGAGGCCGAAGCTGCAGTTCTTTATAAGTCCCCAGGTGACGCCAGTGATGCTGCTGGAGGGACCATACTTAGAGTGGTAAGACTTTAAATAACAGTTGTGTGAACTACTGGAAGAAAATAAATCCTCTGACTTGTTGGTTTTACAAACACTGAGTTTGCGGGAGAAAAGCCAAGACTCAGACAGCCAAACACAGGTAAAGTCTCACGGAAGTGCGTTGAGACGGGGCAGAGCCATGGCTGCTCCGGAATCGCGAAGCATCAGCAGTCAGTGTAGAGAAGGGCAGGCGTGTGCCTCCCCTTGAGTTCTTACCTGATGCCAGCCTCTCTGCTGTGCCATTGCACAGAGGCCAGACCCCACAGAGAGAAGGCAGGAGCTGGGCAGTCACACAGACCTGGCTTCATGCAAATCCTAGCCCTGGAGCCTACTTCATGGTTGACTCTGGGTAGGTTATTTAACATTTCTTAGTCTCACTTTCCTTATCTGCACAATGGGCCTATGTACCCATTTCACAGGATTAAATTAGGCATTTTTACTAAACCGTTGCTGGTAGTGCCTGGCATAAAGTAGGCACAAAATAAATTGTAACTGTTCTTCATCCTCATGCTAATATAGTTAATCCTCACAGTGATCCCTTGATTGTGAGGATAAGGAATTATCCCTGTTTTTCCACATAAGGGAACAGGCTGATGAAGCTTAAACGACTTAACCAACGTTACACAGGAAATACGGTTTTAAAGCCACGCACGTGCGCGCGCGCGCACACACACACACACACACACACACACACACACACACGTATATATGCAGTAACAGCCGCAGAGCTCTCTGACACTCTTTTGAGTGAGTTCAGGTAGATTTCAAGGCAGCTGACAGCTGGGAAAGCCACCCCAGGACTGGCAGGGAGGGAGTGCTGGGACATGGAGTTGACCGCGGTTAACTCAGCATGTGGATTTCTGCCACGCAGGTGATCTCGAGGTGACTAGGGATTTTATCATGTGCTTTGAGAACAGAATTTCAGCCTGAGCTAGGGGTTCTAACATCCACAAAAATTCCTTACTCAACTCAGAAGTTTTCATCAACAGCAGCTACCCATCTGGCTGCCCACTTGGGGGCTGTGCAGATGAGAGAAAGTAACTCTTCAGTTTCTTGAGAATGACGATTTTTAAAGACAGAAAAAGCAAGCTGTGCAGGTTAGCAGTGCAGAAATGCTGAGGTTCCTTCCAGCCAGCCCTGCAAGGGGACGGACTGCTTCTCCACCGCTGCCATCAGCCATGAGGACGTCACATTTGAAGTCCTGCTATCATAACCCCAATGACCACAAAGGCAAAGGGAAACACTTTGATTCAGAATGACTAGGAAAATGAGGGGTTATAATCAGCTATGATGGCAATCCTTCCTAGAGTTAGAGTACAAGTTTAAAATGCTTAACACAAACTATCAAAGGTAATCTACTTTTTCTTAGGTGATTCAAAAAAGCTTCATAAGTATTTCAGGGCCTCAAAAAAGTTGTCAGTAATATTTTAGTTCAAATGGAGTAACTGTGGTTATGGAAAAGGGTACTGGATTTAGAGTCAAAAGATCTACACCAGGATGTCAGCGAACTATGGCCCAAAACCCAAATTGAGACCTCTGCCAATTTTTCTAAATAAAGTTTTATTGGAACACATCTACACATTCATTAGTTTACATATTGTCTGTAGCTGCTTTTATGCTGCAGTGGCAAGTTGTCATGACAGGGACTGGAGGACCCACCAATGCTAAACTTCCTGCTCACAAAAATCAGGAGAAAGTGCAGATACTCCAGTACATTCAGCATTTTGTATAGTGCATTTTCACCAATGAAATAAAAGTTGGTTTTGCATCTTATTTGCATAACCAAGCAACTTTTTTGACTTGTTTGCTTTTCTGATGTTCTTGTTTAATAAAAAAAAAATTAAATGCTTTTTTTTTACTGCTTTATATTCATTTTGCCATATCCCCTAATTTTTGTGAGCAGTATATTTACTGTCTCAGCCTATGCATAAAAATTTTACCAACCCCTGGTCTAGATTGAGATCCAGCTCTGTAATGTAGGACAAATCACTGTTTTCTCTGAGCTTCAGTTCCCACATCTGTAAAATGATGATTATCTCTCCCACAGGACTGTCGTGAGAATCAAATGTGACAGAAGGGGTGGGAGAACACTTTGGAAACTCAGAATCTCTGTGGAAAGGTGGGCAGGGATGGTTTTTATTGTTTACCTGAACAATACTGTAGGAGAACCCACTCAGGACAGTTTTTGTTTGTGTTTTGTTCTCCAATCATCTCTGGTGGCAGCGTATTGTCCTGTTCTTCCCTTGTTCCAGGTCCCCGCCCTCCACCTCTTCCATACATAAAAACAGCTGGTGCTATGCTTCCAGAAATGAAGAGTTAGTACACATAAGTTTAGCCATTCTTTCATTTAGCAGATATTTGTTGAGTACCTTTCATGTTCAAAGATGCTAACTGTTATAAGGTTATTCTTGTGGGGAGAAGTGTTTGGTGTCTAAGAGGAGAAGTAAGGTATATGAATTATTATAACAGAATAGAGATGTTTGAATTTCATACTGGGAGGACACATCATGTGTTCGTGTGTGTGTGCATGTGTGATTTATAAAAACAGAAATGTTCAGGTTCATATTTAAGAAAAACTTGTTAAGAAAAGAACCTGTTTAATCCAAAACCACCGAAATGCCTTAAAATCTAGGCATTATGTATAACAGTTTTCCCTTGGAAATGACATTCTAATTTTAAGTTTCTATCCCTAAGTGCTAAGAATTCATGTCCTTCCCACGCATGGTCACTGGATGCCACCCCATGCCTGCTGGACAGGACTATTAAGGACTAGTCCCTTGTAAGTAAGGGCTGTAGGTCATCTAGACATCAAAAGGCCAGGTACTCACCATAATTTCTAAATTTTAGAGGCAGTCTTTGTTACATAATATATTTTCTTTATCGATTTATTTTTTCTTCGTTGATGATTCAATAAACATGACTTTGGTGATTTAATTTTTTATTTGTTCAACTTGCTATCAAAATAAATTCATAAATTGAGAACAAAAATGAAGTTTAATCTGTTCTAAATATTAATGTCCTTTCGCCATACCTGTATAGTCAAATCTTGCTACAGCTAACAAAGGAAGAAGACACAGTTATTTGGGAAAAGAAAGAAAAATAATATAAGGACCCAATGTGTGTGTGGAATGCAGATGCACACATACTGAGCTCTCGGCTCCTGGCTGGGTCCCTGGGTCTTCCCAGCATGGTGGCACTCTTGGTCCCCATGGAAATAATGTTGCTATTTTTTGTGAAGGTGTTTCATCTGTGTTTTTCTATGTACATTTAAATACAGAGCTACAAATCCATAACCCATAAGCAGTATACGGCCACCAAAATAAAAACACTAAAGTCTTCCTTATTTTACTCTCCTCCACTACTAAAAGAGTTTCTGAAAGAAATGAGTCTTGGGTTTTTATATTTTCTACCTAGGGCTTTAATCCTCTGTAGGCTGTTTTAAAGAGAAGGTTTATTTCCATAGAGTACTTTGTATTAGACTTAGCTGGACTCCTCCTCCGCAGGCGAGAGGCACGTGGAGAAGTCAATTTGTGAACTAGGTTACCGCAGCTGGTGTCCCCGTGATGCCCCTTATCTCATACCTTGCAATTCACAGCAAGTCTCTCCTCTTCTGTCCTCTGGTGCCATGCAGCGTTCCGTTTTATGTCAAGGAGAATCTCCAATCTTTTCTCCTCTTACTTTCTGAAACGATGTTCCCCGGTTTTTACTTTTCCTAAAGCACCCTCCTTCTTGATACTAAGTGCAGTGTCTAAAGCTGGAGCACATGACGATAACACAGTTGTGCTGGTTGCAGTCTGGTACTAAGGTGATGGTGGGTTTGGGACTGATAAATGCAGGTGGGTGGATATGACACAGAAGTACCTTTCCTTCACTTGACCTTCAGAACCTTCCTAGGACCTGAGAGTGTTTTCCTTCCTCCTGAAACAAAGGTCTAAAATAAAGATAAAATGTAGAATGTAAAAATCATAGCCCCTCTACAGGGGTGGGCAAAAGTAGGTTTACAGTTATGAGTAAGTAAATCAGAGTTTTATTCTTGTATTACTATTTATTAATTCTTGTATTATTTTCCACTGAGCAGCTGGAAACCTACTTTTGCACACCCCTGTATTTATTTTAGATTTTTATAAATATGTGAATAATTAGACAGAAAGATAGTTTGTCAGGGAAAATGCATCACCGGTAGGCATGATAAATCTCTTTACATATATTTCATCATTATGATGAATTATAAACTATTTGGATTTAGGTCCAATGTTTGCAGTTAAGGGGCAAGTGTTTTGTCTACATTTTTTCATATTTTATTTTAACTTTACACAAATTAAATTTAGCTAGATAAGTTGATATCTGACTTGTTTCCTAAAATTCATACCTAAGGTTTATCATTGAAATTATTGTTTTAAAAGATGCCCTTTAAAGCAGCTCAACTTGGTGTGTGACTGTTTAAAATAAATAATTGTAAAAATATTTTAGTACAGTAGTTTGAAGGCTTTTATATACAAGATAAATAGAACTAATAAATTGACATGATGAAAATGGATTTAATTAGGTAAATTTAGTTAGGCTCGTTGAGATGGTGTCAAAATTAGGATAAATGGTATTTTTAAATCAATGAAATGAGTCTCTTTTATTTTTTGGTTTGCAAAAATTTTCTTGTAACATGTAGCAGGGTCTTGTAATTCACATACACCTCTCTCATGCTTTCTCTTCTGTGTACACACACACGCACACACACACCACAAACACAGTGACATGGGGAGAGAAGGGTCCCAGCCCCTGGAGGGTGCTCAGCATTCTCTCCTCCTTCCTCAGTTTCTAGTTCTGGCCTCTGCCCCGGTCTTTTCCTATTATAACTCTGTCATTCCAAAACAAGGAAATATCCTATTGGAAAGAATTGTTATTTGGGGTTTTTCATATGGGAGACAAACGATGTATTTGAGTTTCCTCACAATTCTCTTTGTTTCCTTCCTATAGAGAATAAAAACATCACACTCATTTTCTGATCCAGCACCCAACTTGTTTTCCCAGGTTCCCTCCTACAACCAACACAAACACAGACATTTACCGGCAAAAACAGAAGCTGTTGGGAAGAATTTTTGGCTGTTGAAACAGGCTCATGTCACTAGGACATGGCAGGCTCCTAGCTGTATTGTCTCCCCACCCTGGCCCCTGTACTCCAAAGGGAACTTTATGTAATCAGTCCTTCCTGACATGTGATGTCCTGTCATTTTCCTTCCCTTCATCTCTGCTGCCACCCACAAATCAATAACGTTGCCTGGGAAGTTCAAACTGGTTTTGCAGCCACCCTGAGTACTGTGTTTCTTAAAGGGTATGCCAGAAAATGTAAAGTTTCCTAATAATATTTCTGGCTGATGACACATGCAGAGCTGATGGACTATTTATAATCAGTGGCACGATCGCAAACACATTATTTTTACTTTGCTGTCAGGGGGAGGGGAGGCTGTCACTTGCCACCTCTCTTTGCAGACAGGTCAATGCGATCTCCACCAAACAGAGCTAAATCCTCTTTGAAGAATGCATCTGCACCCTATAATCCCCCCCATTAAGTTAGGAGCTCCCCAGTTCTTTAACCCACCCATTTTATTGTTGTTGGGCTGTGGGGATGATGGAGGCAATGAATAATTTGTAGCAACTGCTTTGAATTGTGGCCATGCCTTCAGTATAACGTCTCCAGTCTTTGCTGCTCAGATCCTGCTACATTCCTGAGTGTGGGTGTGGCCGGCACAACTGAGGCAGCAGACAGAGCTGTCGTGTCCAGCGCTTGCTCCAGTTTTACAGGACTGACCAGAGCACAGCTGTCATTTGTTGAACAGCTACTATGTTCTAGGCAGTGCCCCTGGTAGGCATTTTATATACAATATCTCATTAACCCTCTCAAACCTGTTTGTGGCAGGTGCTGTTATTGCCATAGAAGAGATGTAGGGTAGGGGTGGGGTGGGACAAGAGCTTAAATGACTTGTCCCCCAAGTCACACAGCTGATAAGGAAAGCCCTAGGACTCCAGTTTAATTCTCTTCTAACAAATGACACTTGTTCTCTTTCCACTACCCTGTCCTGCCTCTTCCCCATTAAGTGGACATTTGTGTATATATGGTGTGGATGTGCAGGGGCTCTTTCCTATTCCCAGCTTGGGCAGCTCCCATGAATTTAAAGCTGACCATAATGATACATGAAAGAATTTGAAATTTTTCAACCTGGAGGTAAACCCTGGTATAAAAGAAACCATATACTAGAGGAGGGTTTGGATTCACTGCAATGGGAAGTGTTATCTTATAAAGATATTGAGCTCTCTCTCTTTCTCTCTCTCTCTCTCTCTCTCCTTTGCTCTTTCTTTTTTTCTCTTTTTTAAAAAATGTTTCCACAGGACAGAGTTTAGGGTATGGATTCGTTAACTATATTGATCCAAAGGATGCAGAGAAAGCCATCAACACTTTAAATGGACTCAGACTCCAGACCAAAACCATAAAGGTAAGAGGTAATATGCTGGCTCCTGCTTGGGGAAGCGCTGGTTAATTTCATCCCTTCGACCTGATGAATTAAGGCGGTGAGGGAGCTGGAAGTGGTCTTCTTTGTTTATTCAAAGGGCATTTGTGGGGAACACAGATCATTACAGAAGAGTGAGGAGAGGACTGACTAGGGAAGGGACCAGGAGCTGCGGGACCTCCGGTCTGGAGGGCAGATGGGCTGTCAGAAATGACCACCCCACCTGGAAAGCCTGTGAGCCTGAGTCTGCAGAGATGGCCAGAACTGAGCTATGGGAATCAGCTGAGGCAAGGAAGCTATTCTAGGCAGAGGGAACAGCACATGCAAGCTGTGAACATGTACATAACCATAGTAGTGGAGAACAGCATATAGAGTAGTATTGTGGCCTCAGTTTGATGGGGAGATAATGAGAAGATGAGCTGGGGGCAGGGATCTCCTATGCCAAGCTGAGCTAAAGGTACAAAGAACCCTCCTAACTGAGACTTGAAAAGGAAAAATCAGTTATAAGTAAACACACTAGCTTAATAGTATATGTAAGATCTGTGGGAACGTAGTAAAGGAATGACAGGAAAAGGAACATTCCAGCCATCTGAAAATAATCAGACAGGTACATAATATCTCACAAAGGGTTAGATTGAGAAAGACAACTAGTTACTCAGAGCCTGCTCCTCCAGACCAAGGTTTCTATAGCTGGATTTTCACTTTTTGTTCAGACTTCACCTTTGCAGATCCTTCAGGAGGTGGTGCTGTTTTGGCTTTGAGGCCCCCTTCCAACAGTCAGTGGTGAGCTCCTGAGTGGTGCCTGCCTCCTGCCCGTCCTCCTCACCTAGCATCATCCTGTTTGGGGGCAGCTGCCAGTCGTTTAATGAATGCCATTCTTCATAGCCTATTAAACCACGGGGACGTGTCTCCTGGGCACTCATCCTCACGATAGCAAGTCTGACGCAAAGTAGGACAAAAGAGAAACCTCTCCCAGAATGGAAATCTATAGATGGCACCAGCGCTCAGTGTCTGAAAACACAAAACCAGAACTTTTTAATTCAACAGAGTGACTTTTCCAACATCCAGACTAACAGAGGAGACTAGTGATATAAGGTTATCTTAACTGGAAGGTAATCAAAATAAAAACATAGCCAAAACGAAACCAGACCTTCTCTTTGGGGACTGTATTATGTAATTTTCTTTCTTCCTCTCTTCTTCTCTCCCTCCCTTCCTTTTTCCCTGTTCCCCTCTCTTTTTCCCTTTCTTCCTCCCTTCCTTCCCTCCTTCCTTTTGTCCTTCCTTAAGCAACTTTAGTTTTCCAATTGAGTTTTTCCATATTTATACAGATGATTGTTTTCCTGATCTCATACAGTCTGTGGTACACAAAGACTGTATGGGCCTGGTTCAGATTGCCTCAGTCTCGGCTTAGAGTCAGTCCCTATGAGTTCTCTATGGGAAATAATTGAGAATTATTTAATCATGGGGTAGTCCTCTGAGAGGTAGGAGAATTAATTTTATTTGAAGGAGAAACATAACTATTCTTGTGCTTTAAGTAAAGATGGGATGCTCACATCACCGAACTCTCTGATGAGGCCACACCAGGTTGAGAACCTGTATCTGTGGGTTTGATTGATTTTTCTGTGCTATCTAATTCAGCATCAGAATGTCAGACTTTTACTCTTCCCTTGATAGACACCCTGACCTTGGAATGAGAAAGATACTTTTCTTACCTCTGCAGTTCTCTTGAAATTCAAATTTCCCCAAGAGCTTAGGATCAAATTATCAGCCATCCATTCTGTGTGTATGTTTTTAAAGTATTCCATGAAGCCGTAGGCATGTCCCAAAAGACAGGGTGAACCCAGCCTTTCTGATCTGAGAATGCACCCCTGGCCGTCAAAAGCAGTGCTTTGTCTAAGTGGATCTTAGCGACAAAGAACATTGATTATTTTCTTTCTGTGAAGAGCCAGTCTGCCTGCTTCCCTTCTCCATATTCCTTCCCCCACCCCCTCACCCGCCCTGTGCTCACCCTGCATCAAAATGCTGCCAACACATTTGCACCCAGCAGAAACGTGGGCTTCCAAGGCACTGTGGGATTGAAAATGCATGATGCCACGGCTGAATCAATAATTTCCATTCTTTACGACGAATGAAAATTTAATGTGCAAACCTGGGGAATTCAGCCCTTTCATTAAAGCAGTTTATTTGCCATACTAAAAATTAAGTTTGAGTGATAGGTTCCTTTATTAACTTCTCTTCCCTTTCCTAGAGGGACACAGTGTTTAAGGTAAAACTCATATTAAAGGGGAGAAAAAAAGCAAACCTTTTTCATGTGCTGATAATAGTCTCATTATTTATTAATTTTAAAAAATTGCTTTTCTGCCTTTCAGGCCACTGTTTACTTCTTCTGCTTCGGTTTGCTTTGACGAGTGGCATGAGATTTATCTCTCTACTATGACTCCATGAAGGAATAGATAACTTACCTATCTAAGGGGGAAAAAAAACAAAAACAAGATTTTTTTTTTGAAACATGCATTACAGAGATCCCCTTAGAACCATCTAGCTATAGTCAAGTCTCTCTCCTCTTCTCAGATTTAGAGGGCATTTTTGGAGTGCTTCATGCAAAACATGCAACTTTGAATGTAATACACATCACAAATGCAGGCAAACCAAGAGTTGATTCCTAAGCTTTGAAAGTTAGTGATTAACAACTAGATCCAAGATAGTTCTGGAAAGCCGTGAGGGGCGGTAGAAGCTGCCGTGAGCTGGAGAGCAGTAAAAAGGGCAGCTTTTCTTCGGCTACTGCTGATTATTTAACCCTAGATAGTTGCCAGATCTTCTAATCGTTGAATAGAAAATGAAATCCAGATTTTTTAAAGCCAAATCTCTCCATTTCTAAAGGTTGGATACCAATGCAAAAAAAACCCAAAACATTTTAAAGCATTATGTAAGTGGGCCAAACTTAACTAATAGTGAACCTGTGGACATGCAATTGGCAGCCTCTGAACTCAAATTTAAATACACAAACACTGCTTTGCTGATTGGAAGCGAATGACTCATTACTGGCTGCTAGTAAAAGGTGCCCACAAATGATGGTTCTCTGATAACAAATACTGATTTCCCCTTTATTAATGGGGGATGTGATGTGAGCATGCAGATGCTGAGGGTGTGTGGAAGGCAAGGCCAGACCTCTGTCGTCCGTGAGAGTACAGTCTAGATGTAGACATGTCAGTCGCAATGAGTAATGTGGATGACTGTGGATAACTTGCCCATTGGAAGAACAAGTATCTTATCCAGAAGTGTGCATTACAGAGTTCTCCTCGGAACCGTCTAGTCCATGTCTGCAAGCAAGGGACTGGAGAGGAACAGTTCTTTGGATTATAACTGGTGTAGTGGGAGAAAGTGGCTAGGTTCCCACCCCTCGTCTTACAGATCGGGCTCCGACAGATGAAGTGACTGTCAAAGCCATGTAAGTGGTGAGCAGTGTAGCTGAGTTAGCCTCCGAGGGTTCTGTGAAGGGTCTGTCAGAAGAGAAGTTGCTTGATATGTTACCAGGGGCTTGAAAGGAAATAATAGTGGTGCTTCCTTATATTGAGTATTTACCGTGTGCCTAACACTATTCTAACCCCTTTACATGCTTGATTGTGTTTAATCCTTGAAACATCCCTAGAGCTAGGTGCTTTATACAGAGCAGCTCTAATTCTTAAAATAGCCCTGTAAAGACATGCTATTTATACAAATGAGAAAACTGAGGCCCGGAGAGGTTAGGAGACTTACTCAGGATCACACAGTTGGTAGCAAGATTTGGAGTAACAAAAAAAAAAGTGTTTTAAAAGGAACTTTGGCAGTAGGCAGTACCCGCTGGGATGTCACACTGCCTGTTTATTCAGCAAGCACGTGCATTCTGCAAGTGTGTGGGTGTGCATTTGGCTCAGCACACACACACAGGTTATACGCCCCAATGTGGGACGCAGCTACACAGAGCAGACAAATGAATTGCGTGTCTCCTCCAGGTTCTTCAGTAAACAGGCTTGTGATTCTGGGCTGCTGCCATCACCCTGAGCACTGACCTGACTTCAGAGCATTTCTTCTCAGACCCCTGCTTCCCAGGCAGTGCCGTGGCAATTGTCCCGCCCATGAGTGTCAGAGAGGCACGGTGCTTCCATCGGCTAGCCTGCCACAGAGCCTGGCTCCTCACTTGAGAAACAAGGTCTTTTCTCAACATTTCAACCCTGAATCTAATGGAGATGATTTGTCCCACTTAGGGCTTTTGTGGTGCTATCTGTTTAGTTTCTTCCCCATTTGTCTCCAACATGGATCACTTTAGAAAGCATTGGGTAAAATGGCTACGGATTCTAGAAAATTATTTCCAGTCCCCCTAGACCCCATGCCAATGCCTGTCTCAGCCCCAAACCTCTCCATGGGCTCCAAAAGAGCAGCTTCTGAACTTGCACTGTAATTCCACCCTCTCATTAAGAAGCAGTCCATTGAATCCAGTTGCGGTGGTCCAGCCCTTTGTCATATGAATTAGGAACAAAGAAAATCGAATGGTTCTGTAATACTTCAAAAGAAGGATATGTTTACCCAAAATTTGAATACATGTCCAAGTTACACTGAGAACTTGCAGTAAAAATGTGATTTACAGTAGGATTTGAGGGTTTTGAATTCCTCCCAGTAAAACGTTCACAGTATACCTGCTTGGATTTTAACCTGAGTCTGAGGAGCAGGGTTAGAGAGCTGTTCACTGTTCACTGCTTCACCTCTGGAAGCTCTTATCTCATAGGGGACACAGACATGCAAAAGACCAACTCTAAAGCAGTGAGATGGGGTGGTCGTGTGGCTACAGGGGTTCCCATTTGACTTGGAGGGGCTGTAGGAAAGTAGGGAGCTGTGCAGGGTTTAAGGAGAAGAGGGAGCTGGTCAAAGTAAAGCTCTAAGAAGATTCACCTGGCCGTGGGGTGTCACTTGGGTGTTTGATGAATGAAACCAGCAGCTTGCAGGCTGCTGTGGTAGGTTTTTGTCAACATTGGACATTGGTTTTCATCAGCTCTCTTGAGAGAATTTTTTTTACTCATTTCAAAATCAAGACATGCTTATGGATAATTTGGAAAATGCATTATCATACAATGAAGGCAGTATTAGCCATCCCAACTCAATGTGATTACTATTTTTTATATATTTCCTTCCTTTTTTCATTAAGTTACATGTTTGCAAATGTTTTGGCGTCTTTTCTTTTTCTAATAATTGTATTAAGCTGTTACTCAAATTATAAAAATATGTTTGTAAGAAAAACATTCACAGAGCTCTTGTGCAAACTGGAAGTGTGTGTGATTTCAGGACTAGGTTAGGGATAAGGGGACAAAAGAGCTGTTTCTGCTACTCAATGAACCCAGGAGGGTTGGCACTCAGGAAGTGGGGTGGCAGAGAAAGAAGAAGCTCAGTTGTAAGGCAGGAGCCCAGTTCCAGGGCAGTAGGACTAGGGAAGGGGAAGGTGTGTGAGTGAAGGCTTTCTCCCTTCCAGAAGGAGAGGGAGAGCAAGGTCTTTATCCAGCCTCTCAGTGCTGTGATGCTGCTTAGCCACTTCTCCATTTTCACTTTATTCTCCTAATAGCACTACGGTGCCTCTAGGGGGTCTTTCCACACATGAGCTTTGCAGGTTCCAGTTTGTCCCTCCCCTCCTTCCTCTTGCCCGGGGTCATCAAGGAGCCATGCTGCCCTCCCTCCCCCCACATCCACCTGCTTCGCTAAAGGCCTTCATTCCGCTGAGGCATCTTTTCTTTGCACTTGGCATAAGCAATTATTCCTCCTATCACTGTCCTTAATGCTTCCGGAGAGTTAGAAGATCATTTTTTGCTGACGGCTATCACCCCACCCAGAAATAATAGACTGCCTCCCTTAGTCTTATTAATAACGAAAAGGCATTTTTCTCTCCTCCCCCGTTGCAGCTAGAGCTGGAGCCAGTGCAGGAGTATGTCCACACCAAGGTCAGCAAGGGCGGCTGGATCGCCAGATCCCCACGGAGCCAAGAAAGGGCACAAGGCATTGCCAGTGGAAACTGGAGACCCGTTTACCCAGTTGTACCAAGCTGCTCTCTCACTCCCATGTGAGGCTCTGTTGGGCTGCTGTGCTTCCCAGTGCGCTCTCAGCTTCCTCTGAGTGGATAATTTCAGACACAGGAATAGAAGTTTGAGAGATAGTTTCCCTGCTATCTCTGACCAGTGAGGTTGATATGATCCCAGTATCTTAGAGGTCATCCACAGTGCCCTGTGTCTGGATTACAGAAGAAAATTGAACAGGTCCAGATAGGGAGGAAATGAAGGTTTTCAGAAGCATGTGGAATGGGGCTTGGGCTTTATCAGTCTGCAGGAGTAGAAGCAGCCAACAGTGTGATGTGAGCTGCTTAAAAAGGAACCTCGGCATACCTTGGCTGTGGTAGGAGAATGGTGGACTCCAGAGCACAGGAGATAGTGGTCCTTTCTAGGTCACGTTGGTGAACTCATCCTTGTTGTATTGTGGTGTGTTCTCAGCTTCACCATTTTAAAAGAACTGTCACCCTTGGTGTTGTCCAGAGGCAAATGACAAAGATAGCAAAGAGGGTGTTCCACTCACATACTCACCCCGTAGTGGTTAGGTTACCGTTCTCTAGGGGGGAAAATGTCTGAGGTGACCCTAAAGCTCACTCCTATATTTCACAAAGCTGTGAAGAGAACTTATGGAGCTGTGAGGGTAGAGCAGAGGTCCCCAAACTTTTTACACAGGGGGCCAGTTCACTGTCCCTCAGACCGTTGGAGGGCCGGACTATAAAAATAACTATGAACAAATTCCTTTGCACACTGCACATATCTTATTTTAAAGTAAAAAAACAAAACGGGAATAAATACAATATTTAAAATAAAAAACAAGTAAATTTAAATCAACAAACTGACCAGTATTTCAATAGGAACTATGGGTGCGGATGCATCCTATGCTTCTCTCACTGACCACCAGTGAAAGAGGTGCCCCTTCCGGAAGTGCGGTGGAGGGGGGCAGATAAATGGCCTCAGGGGGCTGCATGTGGGCCCCGCAGACCATAGTTTGGGGACCCCTGGGGTAGAGCATCTGCCCTGAGTGAGAGTGAGTCCCTGATTGTCAAAGGCTTTCAAATGGAGCCATTAGTGACAATGTAGAAAAGATTCCTATACCAGCCTAGAGTCTGAATAAATGATCCTAAAGGTCCCCTGTTGGTCTGAGATGCTGTACCTTCATGTTGTTTGGGGGTCTCAAGCTGTCCTGTTCAGTAGAGTAGCCACTAGCCACATATGGCTATCATTTGAATTTAAATTAAGATTTTAAAAAAATAAAAAGTTTAGTTCCTCAGTCGCACTAAGTACGGTTGAAATACTCAATAGCCACATGTAGCTAGGGGCTCAAATATTCAACAGCACAGATCTGGAATATTTTCATGATCCCAGAACATTGTATTAGGCAACGCTGGCCTAAAACATCAGTGGCCCTGGGAAATAATCACTTCTCCAGGGTTATCATGTTGCCCTAGAACGAATCAGCTGGTAGATCAAAGGTCAGAAAGCTTTTCCCTCTTCCCTTCCCCCTTTGTTATTCAGTCAAAAGAGCCTGAGCTGAGATGGAGAGTCAAGGCCTAGCTCTGTCAAAAGCTACTAGGATAACCTTGGGAGCTTACTTTACTTCTCTGGACTTATTTCCTCATCTGGAAAATAGTTTCTTCCAGCCCTTAACAGTCTAACTATTAAAATATTAGAGCACAATCTTTCCAGCTTGGTTACATTCCCAGATGATAGCAGTTTGTGCCCAGTACAGGGCTTGTATTTCACTGTCCACATTAGTCTGCCATAGCAGAAAGATCCAAAGGCTTGGAGTCATATCCAGCTTGTCTTAGTTTGTCTTTGTGACCTTGGATAAGTACTTGACCTCAGTGAGCCAGAGTCTGTCATCCAGAAAATAGAACTAATAATATCTCTCTTATAGGTAATCATGCATACAATGGGTGCTCAGTCATGATCCCCAGAATGAAGATGAATAGGGTGACTCTTAGGGTGAAAATTACATAAGAAGAGGGAAAGACTTTTTTCCATCTACATGTTTCAGAGATGCATAATGAAGAAGTCCGAGTCTTATTAAGCCTCAGGCAGCATATTGAAAAGGCTTAGCAGAGTGGAAAGTGTTATGGCACTTCTAGCTGGCCACAGTGACCTCACCAGGCTTCCGTAAAGCAGAGGCAGGAGTGGCAGTGAGGAGAGTGAGTGGGTGTCTGAAGCCCTGAGTCAGATCATCCTTTCCGCCAACCAGACCATGAAACCATTAGCACATCTCTCCCCTCTAGGGGCCATCAGACAGACAGTGAGTCTTGTACTTAGTAAGCCTCCTCAATAATTTGATGGATTTTTAAAAAGAAGTTGTAAAGCACGCAAATCTACTACCACACGGTTTAAAAAAATAAAAAGACATGGATTCAGCCTACTGTGTGCCAGAGGCTCTCACGAAATTCTTGGATACTCTTCAACTCCATGATTTCCTCTAGCTCCTTCTCTATGGCAGAGTCAGCTCCTGGGAGCTAAAATTCATTGCACACAGTGAATTTTATGCACACAGTATATTAACACATTTCTGTATCAATCCAGAGAGCATTTATTCAGCTCCTGCCCTACGTAAGGCTTTGCAGCTAGATGCCACCGGAGATCTGCACAAACCACCAGAATACTTAGACTATTAGGACAGAGACAGTGTTGGCACAGATGGCTGTGACAGGAGCAGGGTGTGATAGCTGCTGCCATTGAAATGGGTGCCATCTGTGGAGCCCAAGGAGAGAGCAGTCATTTGTGCCTGGGCCTCATGGAGGAGACAGCATTCAGGCTGGGCCTAGAAGGATGGGCAGGAGTCCATTTGTCATAATGATGAGCAAACAGCAGGAACAAAGACGTGGAAGTAGAAACTTTCAGCCCACCCTTCGTTTTTTGTGAATTGAGGTGTGGAGTGCATGGAGAGATTAGCAGCAGAGGAGAGGTTGGGTTGGATCGCAGAGGGCCTTGAGTGTTCAGGCCAGGGTTTTGAACTTCCGTCACAGGGTGCTGGAGCAGGGGGAAGTGGCACCTTCAGAACCCCCTCAGAAATGTTTGTTTAGCATCAGGTTTTGCTCCCAATGACAGAGTATTATGTACCAGGTGGCGGATGGGAGAAGTATGAGGACAGGGGCCACAGAAGCTGACGCCCGTCCTACCTGTGAGAGGCGGACCCTCACAGTCAAAACTGTGGCTTCCTGGAGCCAGCTGGCTTTTTTCTTCTCTCCTGGCTCTTGGAGGTGGGGCTGGAGGTCCCTGGGAGGGTTGCTCCTAGAAAGCCCCAGCAGCACCGGAGTCTGTTCTTTGCTGCTGTGCTCCCGACCTCTTTGGAGTAAATGTCCCCTAGGGATCTGCATACTCTGGGGAGTTTGTGCTCACTCAGAGTGTGTTACAACAGATTGGGGGAAATCAGCAGTCTGATCATCTGGAATGATCGGTCTCTGTGTCTCCTCTGCTAGACTAATAGTTGTACATGTCAGGGACTATTGTGTTCATCTCTGCACCCCCGGTGTCTAGCATAAGGGCTGATTACATAGCAGTTGTATCAAAGCCACTGTTTATTGAGCACTTACTGTGAGCCAGGCATTGTGCCTAGGAATCTTATATGCATTAGCTTGTTTAACCCTTAAAACATTTCTATTAGAAAGCTCCTAAACTACATTAGTCAAGTAATGCAGCTCGGAAAGTTTAAGTGACTTACCCCAATGTTATGCAGCCAGTAAGTGGTCAGAATTCAAACTCATATCTCTTCAAACACAAAGCCCTTGTTCTTAGTGAGGTTACTCTGTCTCCTTTCCAGTCCAGAATAGATGCTTAATTTCAGTTAAGGTGAAATTAAGCATCTATTCTGAGATGAATAGATATAAATGAGAACTTCCTTATAGTGGCCTGTCTCAAAATATAGTTGCCTGATATTCTTAACCAGTACCAATTGGTGATCCATAAGATAAGAGGTGATGAAGACAAGAAGGATGCATCTGGTGGACTAGAATAGAAATAGGAGGGTAGAAGTTATGAGGGAGGCAGTTTTGAGCTCAGTAGAAGAAAGAATTTTTCAATAATCACTGATGGCCATGATGGTATAGGATGCTTCTTGAGAAAGTGAGCTTTCCATCCTTGAAAATGGTAAGGTGGGTAGCCAGCTGTGTGGATCCTGCCTTGCACTTTTAAGGCCACTTACAGCATCAAGTTTCTATGAAGCAGGTTTCAAGGATGGTGCTTTCTGTTAGGATCATCCGTGTCACCTGTCACCTTTATTTCCACTTACTATGAACCATGGTTGTAGAGATTGGCAGTTTTGTGAATAGAATGCGGAGCTCATGAAAGCATACAGTCATGGGTAGAAGTCCTTACTGTTTTTCAAAGGGCCCAACAAATGTCCCCTCCAAGTTCTAAACCCACTGAGAGATGAGACACAAGAGGAAAGCCTATGGAATCCTAAGGCCATCTCTATTACTGATCAGGCCCCAGATGGATTCAGTGGGCACAATGGGGTTCCTAACACAGAACCCCACACTTGGACAGATTGACATACCCTGTCACAGGTGCTCTGGCCCCCAGGAGGCCACCCCATACCAGAGCATAACCTGCTCCCCCAGAACCTGAGAACCTGGAACAGAAAGTGCGCTTCAGCTGGCCTCTGACTTCCAGAAGGGAGGAAGCAGGCAGTGCTGCAGCTCGGTGCTGTTTCCTTCACCGAAGCTTGTTTAGAGCAGATGCTCCACTCCCCCAGGAGAGGAGAGGGGAGAGGATACAACGGGCCCAGACTGCTCCTCCTGGGGGCTCCCTCCAAGTGGAAGAAAACACACGGAGTGTAACGTGAGTGTCCCCCGACAGTATCTGCCTTCAGGAACAGCCTTTTGCTTCACACTCTTCATTGTTCACTTACTTCCCGAGCTGGTGGGGTCCTTGAAGCAGAGAAACCCCCAGCCCTCAGTCCCCTAGGGCCTGGCAAGCAGGAGGCATTGAGGAAGGAGTGGAATGAATTAACTTCCATCTTCTAACGCCAGTGTTTTCCTGAAGCAGAGAAGGATGCCTTTCCTCTCATCTTATCTCCTTAAGAACACCCGAGGTCCTGCCTTCGTCGTGTTTGCTAAGTCCTCTCCCTTTTCTGTACCGTAGTGGCTCAGACAGGGAAGGTGATGCCAGATGATGCTATGAAGGGGTAGGGTTGCTATGAGCCTGCAGAAATGGAAGGGATGGGGAATTTTGAAGGACTGCAAATCTTCCTTCCATATCATTTATAAAGTCAGCCATTCTCCACTACCTGCCTTTGGGTCACCTTTACCCAAGAGAGAAGATTGGCTGCCTACTTCCAGTTCTTTCTGAGCCCCAAAGCAAGATCGGTGCTGGCCTAGAAATGCCAGACTTGTCTTCTGATTCTGGATGAATGAAGCAAGCAGGACCCCCATGGCCTTAGGCATGGGGTTCTCCAGGATGCTGCCTCCAGCCCTGGAAACCCAGGGCTCTAGGTCACTGGCTCAGTGGGGTGAACAAGCCAGCAATGTTTGCCTCTCTGCAGGAGCTGAGCACTGGGATTTTCAGAAATGTTTCACCCTCACAAAGGGCCTGCCACCTGTAGTTACTTAGTGAGGATTTAATAAATGTATGAGGAGACTTAAGAAGTTTAGATCCTGGAATGAGTATTTTGGTTTCTGAATGTGGGAAGATCCTTTTCTTTTTGGTCCCCTCCTATATGTTTCCAGGACAGGGGACTAAGAGAAAAATAGACTTATGATTTCAAATAGAGGAGAAAAACTGAGCAGCAGAGGTTGGCTTGGCAGACAATAATCAGGGTGCTGTTCACCTTTGGGATTTGTTGCCGCTTGTGGCGGGATTCACCCCTGGGAATGGATAGCAGTAATTCTCCCTGACTGCGATTCGCCCTCTGTCAGAATTGCCTTTTGAGGAAATAGTTCTGGTTGTGTCATTGGCTGCTGAGGGCCAGCTCCTTTTTCAGGTCTGTCCCAGCCTGCTCCCCTCTGTACCCCAGTTCTGGCTTCCCAGAACTAAAGGGAATCAAGGTCATTACTATCCACTAAGCATTTACCAGATGCCAGGCAGGCACTACACTAAGCCCTTGACCTTCATCTTTTTGTTGGTCCTCACAATATTGGAAGGATAGCATCAGACCACCACTCCCTATCCCCTTCCTGACTTTTTGAAGCCTTAATTAAAGGGAAATTAATCGTTTTCTTCTCTGTGTTTCAGTTGCAGCTATACATAGCCCACACATTTGTGGCATTGTGGTGGTTGGTCTATATGTGTACTAATCCATTCTTCCACTTTACTCATTTGTTGAATATCTTTTGAGTGTTATCTGTTGTACCCATTGCACTTGGAGCTCCTTTAGGGCAAGAGAATATGCCTTGTTCTTGCATGTTGTGTACCCCTAGCATGCAGCACTGAGCCTGGCGCATAGTAGACCCTCAGGAAATGTTTGCTAAGAGAAAGCCTCTAAGTGATATCTAGCCCTCAAACGCTCTTTCAGTCCTTCCAACCTCAGACACCGGAGAATGGAAAGTGGGAAAGACAGCTGTGATTTTGGGTGCTTAACTCTCAATGATTCCCCTTAGTTCTCAGGAATGCAAGTTGCAATTAACCCCAAAGAGCCATTAGTGTCAGCATCATTTGTTATGACCAGCAGATGTTCATTCACTCTTTCAGTAGGCTTTGAGTGCCCCGTGGGTAGCAGTCTCGGGAGCTAGAGCCACAGAGATGAGTAAGACGCACACATACTCCCCGTGGCCTCGAGGAGATCAGCAGACTAGATGGAGAGATGGTGAATCAAGGTCAGAACAGGTTAAGTACTGTGGGTGAGCTCATTGAGAGCCCTGCTGGGTGGAGGTGGGTGGGGGTTAGGAGGAGGTGAGATCAGGAAAAGCTATTTAGAGAAAGTGGCATTTGAGCTGAACCTGAAAGAGAAGTTAGGATTTGGACCTGAGGAAGTGAGTGGGAAATCCCCCACCACCACCACCATGAACAAACGCATCATGGTAGGAGGGTATGTTTTAAGGAAACATAAAGGTCATTCAGATAATTAACTTGTCAGTAAGAGGAAGGGGGAGACAAGGGTGACCCTCATTATCATGGACATATCACTATGTTTCTATCTTTTTTTCCTCCCTACCACTCCTTCCTCTTGCCTAAAAAGAGTTTTTCAAGGTTATAACCAGAAAGACTTGGTCCCTTAAAGCACAGGGGTGGGGTAGCCTTGTATGGAGTGGCATCCTGTCCAGGCAGTCTCATGGGATTCTTGGTTCTTTATTCCCCACTCCCCCCAAAATGCACACACAGGGTCCCTCCATGTTAAGGCCCCTCTGCCAGTCAGCCATGTCCTGGGAAGGGACCGGGAGGGGCCACCTATGAGTTTCTAGAAGTAGACACTGCAGGCATACTGCCTTATTCAGTCAGCAGGAAGAGACCAGAGATAGATTAGTCACTCACATCACAACATCTCTTTGTAGGTGTGGAACTCAGAGAGGCACCAAGCACCTCTGTCATGGAGAGGGAGAGGGTGCCGTGATGAGGGGGTCTGCTTATTTATTGTTCCTCTTTGCTAGACCATGTCTCAGACACAAGGTTCGCTTCACTGCTTGCGATATCGTTCTTAATGCTGAAGGTCCAGTTTAACATGTACCATTCCTTTTGCACACATGCTTTTGTGGGTGCACAGTGTGCATGTGCACACACACACTCACCCCTATAGTCTTAGCAGGTCTAGTGAATTGGTTATAGATGAAATAAAACTCCCAACTGAAAAATTCTAAAGCATACAGGTCCCTTCCTGTCCGACGTTGTCAAATGTTCTCTGAAATGACTGTTTTCATCATCTATTCTGAGCCATAACCGCCCCAGAAATAGCTTTAGCAGGAAAGTGCTTTTGTTAGACTAGCTGTAAATTATATTTCAAATGTCTCATGTTGTTTTCTTAAAAAATAAATAAATAAGTAAATGGAAGTCTAAAATTAATGACTGCTGGGGTTTGCTTTGCTTGTGTGTGTTGCTTACAGATTTGGCTTCTTGCAGATGGAATTTCAGATCTGTTTACACTTCTGTGTTAGCTTTTTGGGGGAAAGAAACAGTTGAGCGATCTGAGAGGACAAATTTACAAAGTCGAACTTATTATAACCGTCGGTGAGGCTCATGTCTCTCCAGCTGCCCTCTTCTCCCTCCTGCCCACCGTGCCCTCATTCTGGTTATCCTGGTTTTATCTGCTCTGCCTCCAAGTTCGAAGGCAACTGGTTCTTGCAGATGTTATGACAAAGTCACATAACCAGTTTCGCAAGCAGATGTTCATTCAACCCCGTTCCACCAGTGCTTTGTCATTCAGCGAGAGCAGACCTTGTGGGAACAGATTGGAGCATCACAAAGGATGGAACATAAAAAAATCTTGCCGAGAACCTGATCACTTTTATGTGCACAAGAAGAAAGGGGGTGTGGGGGGGGAGGGTGGCAAGGAGAGAAACCAGCAGAGCAGAATTTTATAGGTTTTTTTATTTTTTATTTTTGGTTTATTCAAAGATTATTATGTGTTGGATACAGTAAATCATCTATACACCCACACCCAGGAGGTAAATCTTCAGAACTCTAGGCGTGGGTAGTTCTGCATTTAACAGCTGCCATAGAGTAGCTATTTTGTTCTGCACTCTGAGACCCTTATCTGTGCATTTGTTTTAAGTTATTGTCAATTCTCCTCTTGTTCCTCTATTGCTGTTCTCCTGGTTCTCATCACTATTACAAGAGTAGCTAAAAATCTGAGCTCCTGCGTTATTTAAACTGATACCATTAGTTAGAATGATAGACGAGGCAAGGCACTCTCATCTTGATTGTTGACTCAGTCTCTACTCGGAGGGTATTGCCTATAATGGATTTAGCTCCTCTTGCCTTTTCCTAGGTCTCATATGCCCGTCCGAGCTCTGCCTCAATCAGGGATGCTAACCTCTACGTTAGCGGCCTTCCCAAAACCATGACCCAGAAGGAACTGGAGCAGCTTTTCTCGCAATATGGCCGTATCATCACCTCACGAATCCTGGTTGATCAAGTCACAGGTTAGGTGTTTCTTTGTCATTTCTTTCTTTGTGTCTCAGTGTCACCAGCCAGTGCCCTGTGACCCATAGGAACAGAGGGGTAATGGTTACTTAGGATAAAGGTTGTGGAATATGAACAGACAGATTTTTGACCTAGGAGAAAGACTTCTTCTCCATCAACTGCCCACATTTAAAATGTGCCATGTCAGGAGGCCGGAAGTCTTCATCAGGGGAACTATTGCAGCAGCAGCTGGCAGGGCTGTCAAGATGATTCAGACATTAAGTTCAGAGTGGGATACATGGCCTTCAAAGTCTCTCTCAACCCCCAACCAGGCAACATTACATTTGAGTGTGAAAATAACGTGATGTATAGCTCTAACCCTGATGGTAGTAGCATCATAGAGTTAGAGGGAACCTCAAAACTGCCCCATTTTGCCCCGCATGAGGGAACGGAGGTCCAAAATGTGGGAAACTGACTTCAGTCCAACTAGTCAGCGTCGGCACAGAGATACGGACCCAGATTCCAGCACTGAGGCACTTTATCCACACTAAGGAGAAGCAGCCACCACCTCTCAGTAAAAATCACAAGGCACCGTGGGCATTTTTAATAACAAAGTGTTTTCCCCTGCTCCCAACTTGATCCCAGTTTAAAACCCCCCTTGGAGCAGTTCAGCACATGCATACCTTTAATTTAAGCATCAAACCCTCACTGAAGCCAGCCGTGCCAGAGACTCTGTGCAGAGAGGCACCAAGGTCCAGCGATGGAGCAGGCACAGCCCTTACAGGACTCCAGCAAGATACACCTGCTGGACTAGAGGCTGTCCAGTGCACTGTGAGAGCACAGGAGAAGGCACTCTGTGCCTGGTAGAAATTGTTGAGAAGGCCACATTGAAGGTGAAAAGTTTAAACAAGGTTTTAGACGGTGAATTGCAGTTTCTGCAAGAAGGAAGGATCGAGCACTCTGGGCAGATAGAGTGTATCCTGTAGCACAGGCTAGCAGGGTACAGCTCAAGGCATGAAGTCGAGGAAGAACACAACCTGTCCTAGGGACATCAGGCTGGCATGAGGCGCAACAGCAGATTTGGGGCAGGGTCATCGAGGGTATTAAGTGCCACTCCAAGAAGTCTGAACATCCTCTGTTTGCAACATGGAGCCATGGGAGGGTTTCTTTCCTGGATCTTATTTGTTATTTTGTCCTTGGAGTAGGCGGCAATGAGGAACAGGTATCATGCATGAGGTAAAAATTGAAAAGGTCCAGAAAAAGGTATAGAAGGTGATTTTAAAGGTTGTAATGTTGTCAGAGTTTGCTTTCCAAATAGTTTTCTTAGTTGCTAGGTATGTAAGGGCCCCCTGGAGGAGGAGAAGCTGGACAGTGGGTGATCGGTTTCAGCAACTAAAGGAAGATGAGGGCTGAGTAGGGAGGTGGTGGCAGTCTGGAAGGGGCAGATGTGAGAGAGGCCTGTGTTCTGTGGGCAGATTGGCATCTGTCCAGAGCTACAATGGGGCAGAAGTGCAGGCAGAGGTGTTTTGATGGGTGAGAGATACTCAGGGAGCCAGGCTCAGCCCCTAGCCTCACCGGTGGGCTGACTCTCCACAGAATGCCCCTGGGACCTAACCCACCACTTCCCTGAGATGTTTACTAGCTCACTTTGTTCACTCTTTATGAAGGTTCTTTCTCTTCCCCAGGAGTGTCCAGAGGGGTGGGATTCATCCGCTTTGATAAAAGGATTGAGGCAGAAGAAGCCATCAAAGGGCTGAATGGCCAGAAGCCCAGCGGTGCTACAGAACCAATTACTGTGAAGTTTGCCAACAACCCCAGCCAGAAGTCCAGCCAGGCCCTGCTCTCCCAGCTCTATCAGTCCCCCAACCGGCGCTACCCCGGCCCACTGCACCACCAGGCTCAGAGGTTCAGGTAGGCATGCCACATGTCCACTCACCTTGCTACCTGGGTACAGAGCTGGGCAAGGACCAGGGAAGCCCATGGCCCCGGAGAATGGGGCAAGGGTGAAAACCTCCACCCCCAGGAATGATGGTGCAGACTCCTCTCCCTCAGCCTGTCTTTCCTCCTGTAAAATGAGATGATTGGATCAGATGCTCTTCCAATCCCTCTCCCAACTTAACCACCATGACTGTGGTGAAACTTCAGGTTCTTGGGCGGAAACAAAATTTCTGCATTTAACCAAATAAGAAGGTTCAGTTTCAACAAGAGTTAATCGCAGATGTGACCAGATCCGGCAGCTTAGACTTAAGGCTAAGGCAGTGGCTTTAATAAAGTCAGAGAAAAGAGTAGGTCAGGAGGCAGGTCCTTGCCAGAGAAAGGGGTTGGCCTGACTCCCCTTTCTTCTGTAGGTAACTGATGGGTTAGGTGTGTGGGGTACTCTGTTCGGCGGTACTCTCTTTTGTGTTAACTTCACTCTGACTATTAAGTCAGCGATCTCTGGGAAAACAAGGAGGAAGATTTTTATCTACCCCTTATTAGTGTTTCCTTTAAGAACACCCCCCACCCCAGAAGCTCCTGATGCAATGGGCATCTCCTTTCTCCCGGGAAGAAGAAAGGCAGGTTTCTCTCCAGAAAGGCAGTGTGAGTTTGAATGACCTCTATTGTGCAAATGATAAGAATATTCTTGACCTTTCCATAATAATTCTTAATAATTACTCCACCCATGTCCCAACTTCCCTTTAATGAAGGGGTTTTTCCCGTTTTCAAACATCACATGGGAAGAGAGGCGGCCCTCCCAGCTGGCCACCGTGCGGAGAAAGATCTGCCTCTGAGGGTCCTCCGTGCCCTGGGAATGCGAAATGGTTAATGATTTCATGAAGAGCCCAAGTCATCTAATTTTTATTTTGTGTGAGAGCACATGCAGTATTTATGTAAAAAGCCTTTCCAGCAGGCTTCTAATGGTGGAAACTATGGTTACTACTGCCCCATAGTGTGAAGAGCTTGTCCCCAAAAGGTACTGTGCATGAGGGAGATTATAACATAATAGCAGTTTACTGGGAGGTGCTTGCAGGTTGTAAATAGCGAATTTTTTTTAAATATTCACCCCAAAACTCCCCACAAAATGTGTATAATAAGAAGATTTAGTTAATGTAGCTAGACTAAGAGAAAAGATTCATTCTGACATGCAATTGCATGTGTGCATGTATTGTTAATGTGAAAAAGACCTTTATTCACAGGTTTAATTATAATAAAATGTGAACAACTTAAGAAGCCGTCACCTCTTTTTAACAATTTCATGCACAATATAAAATAAAATACGCACACATGCTAAGAGGTGGGGGCAGTGGAATTAATTCAGAACTTGAAAGAAAGCGAGATTCATTAGACACTTGCTTTAAACGCACGCACTGACCTGAACATGAATGACGGGCAATAGGAGGCAGGCAGGGAGGACCTGCTGGTGGATAGACTCCTAAGCACGGGGGCAAGTTGTTGAGCTTTTCTTCTTTGAAAATGGAGCATTCTTATTAATAGTTCCATTGAGCGACCTTGCCATCTGCGAGGCATTAACCCAGAGATCCTCCTTCTCTTTGCAGGCTGGACAATTTGCTTAATATGGCCTATGGCGTAAAGAGGTAATTAAAACTCCGCAGACTGCCAGATGTCCGTGTTGGCACAGACTGGGGCTAGAATTTTTTTTTTTTAATTCACTAACTTTACTTTTTTTTTTAATTCTTCCTTTTTCTTCCACCAGCATGTCAAATTCTTACTTTTCATTTCGGACCTCAGTTGATTTTGTTTCTTTTAGGGCACACAAAGTACGTTTGTGTGTGTTTCACTTTTTCTTTTATTTGCAGGTGGGCTTCTCCCATGGTTCAGGTGCCACAGCTACCGACCGAGCCCTTGATAATCTGGTCCCCAAGCGAGTGGCTTCCCTGAGGGGGAGGCTCCAGCTCTGCCCACTGATTTTGCAAAGTTGCAGAGCAACTGTTTTGCATTAGCAATGCCAAGATTCAGTTAAGAGGGCAAATTCCAGCAAATCAAAATTAGAACATTTTGCTAATCATGGTTGACAATCTTATGATTGTCAGTGGAAAAATTAGATTTTGGACTACTAGCCCCTGGCCAAAGCGTGAACAAATGCATGAGGGACCTCCTTTCTCCCGCCCCCCTCAGTGTTCATCTCAGGGCACAGCCTAAGAGTGAAGCGTATCTGTGTGCACCTCAGCCAGGGGTTTTGTGGGGGTTTTGTTACAGGTTTTAACAGTTTTATAAATGCTCCCATGATTATACATGTACATGTGTTTGAATTTGCTGTTTCATTCACTTAAAGCCTGTTTGTGAGGTTGGGAAGTCAAATAGATTCAGAGCTTTTGGGGCTCTCTAAATGCACTCACAAGGGTGCTACAGGCCTAGTCTGAAAGCTGAATCTCAGGGAACTGAGTGTGTTATGTCACTGTGTCCACGAGATTCCCAAATGTGCTTTCGATAAGCTCCACTGAGCTGCTAGGGACATAGCATCTTCATCATCCTGCTCAGTAGAGCTGCACAGTTTAATTCTCCTTCGTACAGTGGAGGGAAGGAGATAGGGTTTTTAATAGTCCTCATCACACCCCCTGGACGAGGCAGTTCTTTCACCACTTGGCCATGCATGGTAAGTACCTCGACCATGGAAACAGGCACCCAGTGGAGGACGTAACTTGACAGCAGACTCTGCTTTCAGAACACCAGTCTCTCAAATCTCAGTCCCAGTACAAGGGAGTAAATGATCTCCACGTGTCTGACACACTGCTTGCCTGTTCCCATACTTTTTACATATTTCCTATTCTGTCCCCTACCTTTGCTCCCCTCTAACTTAGTGAAGTAGCAGCAAATATTATGAAGAGAGAGAGATACACTTATGTATAAATGAGGCCAGGCAAGACACAGCAGCAGTGTGCATGGCCTCCACTTCCTCCAGATCCCCACACACAGTAAACATCACTAGTTGATAAGAGCATTCGTTCTCTTTTTCTATTAAACCTGGATTTGGACCCAGAAGCTTTCCTACCAAAGTGTTCTAGGCAGCTGTAACCAACTAAAGTTGAAACCTCTTTGCTGACCCTGACTTTGGCCTTATCATAAATACTTAACTATTATCTACTTATAAACTTGAACGAGGTCAGTTCATTCGGTTGGAGGAGAAAAGATTGAGAAGACAGTCTTCAGAAATAATACCAATAATAATTAGACACAAATTTTCCCCTCTAAGAATCTGTACGATGATGTTTTCTGTTTCATCTGGTTATTTGTTTATAAACGAGAGAGAAGATTGACTTAGTGAATAATACCAAAAATAATGTCTACTAAGTTGTTATGTTTAGCATATCTTCAGCAGCCATTTGATTGTCTAAATTCTAGGCATAGACTTTTTCTTTCATAGGACTTTCAAATCTCCAAGAAGATGTGCTTATTTTTCAAACAGTCCTAGACACTTTCTCCCATTCTCTTCCCCATTTTTTGCTTCCTCTCCTTCTCCTACCTCCCCTTCAAATAAAAAAAAAAAAAATGAAAAGCAAGATACTAGTCGGTGTGTAAGTTTGGTACAAAACAAAATATTAACAAATATTTTTCTGCTGTAGGCACTGGCAACCTTATTGTTTCCTCTGATGCATCCATCATGAATCACACATGGATATATTATATCAGACAGTGAATAGAATATGAAGGGTTGTTGTTGTTTTTTCAAGATTAAATGAAAACTGAGAAGCTTTTGAAGCCAAATACAAAAGTAGTTGTAATAGGGCAAATAACAGTTTTCTGCTTATTTTTTTTTAATGTACAATGATTCAAGATATATAAATGCACAAACCACTTACAGTCTCACTCCTGTGATGCTTAGAAATGAATTCCAGATAATATAGCATCAAAGAGTGATACATCTTTATTATTATTGCTCATTTGTTGGAGAGGCTCTTTTGAATAAATGCTAAATGAAACATGAGCCACTCATCTGATTAATAACAAGACGTGTCTGTTCATTCTCCGTATCTCCGTCCTCAATAAGATCAATAGATCTTTGACAACCATAAGTCAAGGGACTGCAAAGATGGTAGAGTAGAGCACTTCTAAAGCCATTCTTTAAAAATATTAATAACATCTCCCAAACATTGAGTTTCTGTGTATTACTATGTGTGTGAGATTCCCATATGTGCTCCACTGAATAAATAAGTAGAGCAAAAGAATGAATGAAACTGAGCCCCTTCCCCAAGAGCTCATCATCTCTTGTGGGGAGGGAGGATAAGGGTCAGGGTGGGAAACCCTGTGAACATATTCTGTGTTAGAACTATGATAGAGCTATGATAGAGACTTGCTCTGGGAGTTCCCTGTGGTTTTAGAAATTGACCTAGGCCTTTCTCTTGGCATATACGTGCCTTAGCCATTCCCCTCAGAGAAAATGCCATAGACATTAGTTTTTGCATTTTGGTTTTTAAACCCTGAAGACTCTCCTGCAAACACTCACTCAGCCCTCTGCCCTGTGTCTGTGTCTGTGCATCTCTGTGTTATCCTTGGTCAGACTGATGTCTGGACCAGTCCCCCCTTCTGCTTGTCCCCCCAGGTTCTCCCCAATCACCATTGATGGGATGACAAGCCTTGTAGGAATGAACATCCCTGGTCACACAGGAACAGGCTGGTGTATCTTTGTCTACAACTTATCCCCTGATTCCGACGAGAGTGTCCTCTGGCAGCTCTTCGGCCCCTTTGGCGCAGTGAACAACGTCAAGGTCATCCGTGACTTCAACACCAACAAGTGCAAGGGATTCGGCTTTGTCACCATGACCAACTATGACGAAGCTGCCATGGCCATCGCCAGCCTCAACGGGTACCGCCTGGGAGACCGAGTGTTACAAGTTTCCTTTAAAACCAACAAAGCCCACAAGTCCTGAATTTCCCATTCTTAATTATTAAAATATAGATATAAATATACACGAACAAAACACGCGTGCACACACCCATACACACACACACAAGAGAGAGAGAAACAAACCTTTCAAGGCTTATATTCAACCATGGACTTTATAAGCCAGTGTTGCCTAAGTATTAAAACATTGGATTATCCTGAGGTGTACCAGGAAAGGATTTTATAATGCTTAGAAAAAAACAAAGAAAAAAAACACAAAAAAATAACTTTGATGCATTGAATGTTCTTTCATAGCTGTCGTTGTTGAATATAATATACATAGATAGCAATGTGCAGGGATTTTTACCCAGCCAGCTAACTTTACTACCTTCCTTGAAGGTGGGTCTTTTTAAGATGACCATTCGCTCATTTGAAGAAGAAAAACAAAAAACAAAAAAAAATAATAAAAATAAAACAATTTTTACAAAGTAATGGGATTCAAAGAAAGGAAAAAAAGTTTTCTTTTTTTGTCAAAATGTTGATCCAATCAGATTGGTATAAAAAAAAACAAAAAAACCCACACAAATTAAAGAGGAATAATAAAAATTGCAAAAATGAAAAAAACTTTTGCAAATTTTTTTATTTTTCCTTTTTTCTTTTATATCATGTGAACTAAAACAGTCTTCTGTTAGGGGACGGGGGAAAGGGGGATTCCTGATGACATTAACAATTTAATAACATTAACATTGTTGCCAAAGAGGTGGTCTCTTTGCTGAAAATGGGTTTCAAGAAAAATCTATTTTTATAAAATATAAAGAATTTTTACAAGAGAATCTGGATTTGAGAAAAAAAATATTTTGACTGGCTAATTTAGGGGAAATTGACAACTTTGTCGCGTTCATACTGCACTGGTAACTTTTTAGAGATCAAGATGTGTGTTTTAAACTGGATTCGTAGACTGTTTTTTGAAGGATGGGCTATAAACAGATGATCTTCATATCTTTTCATAGCATGTAATAATAATTAAAAATTATTAATTACTAGGGGAAAGGAGTGTTCGTCTACCCAGGGTACCACAGTTCCCCACAGTCAAAACCCAAAAGCAAGGAGATGAGTTGAAAGACAGTTTTTCTTTAAGTCATCAGTATGGGATGTCAGCAGAACAAAAATTTTAAAGATTAATTTTTCTTTTTATCTAAAACTTCCTTAGTTTGAGCAGTAGGTGCTACAAAATTATTTACATATCTTAGTATCATAGTTAAATGTAATGTGTTTAGGAGAGGAACACAAAAGATACATTTGCTTTCAATTCATTATGGAATTTTCAAATTCACTTTGTAGCCCATGCTGATAGAATTGGGCTGTGTTGGTACATTTGAAACACTGTTTATGTTGCTTGAAACACTTATTTATTTAATCGCTGATGTGATGATGCCTATGGCCGAGATCAAATATAGCTAGATTGGCTAGACTACTTATTTGTTTACTTAAACTATGGGAAGAAGCATATTATTGTGTCATTCTGTTGTGTGTGTATGTGTATATACAATATAAATATATATATATATATATAAAGTTATTTTTCTTTGGGTTAATTTATTATAAGTTGTAACACTTGACTAGTTTTGTTTGTAATGTCTTAAAATGTTTTCTTATGATATTTAAGTGACAGTTAAAGAGGTATCAAGGTAACTTGTGTAGAACTATTGTTTGATATATTGTCATGTTTGTTGTGAATATTTTTTCTTACTGCACAGTAGAAAAATAAAAACAACTGGGTCTTTATTTTAATGTAATTCAGATTGGGGAAAACAAAACAGAGCTAAGGGAACAAAATGACTGAGGGAGCATTCTCCCACGTCCAGTGCACTGATCATTTTAGTATGTTTGTGCTTTGTACGGTTATATATTTAAAATGAAAACAAAACAAAAAAATACAAGGGTTCATGCTCTTCCCTGGGTAATAGAAACAGTTACTCGCTATGCATAATCTAGTTGATAGTTAAATTTGCTATTGCTTTTCTTGTCTTGTTATATAAAATCTTTTCAATACAAGTTTAGTCTTAATGGTAATAAAACGTTATGGTTCTTTATAACTTGTGCTTATTTTGTGCGTTTTTTCCCATGCTGAACCCACTAAGTGCATGTAGACAGACTTGTTTTCACACTGAAGAGGCAAACTTTGTAGTAGTAGTCGTAGTGTAGACAGGTAATGAAAACCAAGGCTGCATCATAGATTCCTCCTTTCAATTTTTTTTCTGTTTTTTTTTCCTCTTTTTGATTTTGGAAAAAAAAAAAAAAAAAACAGAACCAGATTTTAGTTCCGAGAACACTCGTTCAACATTCAGGGAAACCTTTACGTCATCTGCTATGAATGAACTCAGTTTGCTGGCAAAGTTGATGCATTTGCTAAGTAAGCATTAGTGGGAAAAGCATGCCAAAATCTCTTCTCTATAATGTGTTCACACTCGGGGGAAAAAAAAAAGGAAAAAAAATCTTAGGACCAGGCAGTTGTATACTTTAGTTATAATGGATGACTTCATGTTAATCTTGCTAGTTTAGATGATTTCTGAGGGAAAGTATTGTAACTGGTTTTTTTTCCATAATCTTGTTGTGTTTGAATTTTTTGTACTTTATCTGTCCAGACAATAAATGAAAGTGTGTAGAATGGATTTGAGCTTCCCAGATTTTTAAATGTGTTCATGCAAACGTTTTGTTCTGTAGCATCTTCAGATTTCCCCAATATTTTTACCATTAAAAAAAAACCACAAAAGGTAGTGTTAAATTCTGTTTTGGTAAGTTGCAAAAGTCAACTCAGTATTCAAAAGCCATTACCCTAGTTCCATGCCACTAAAGTGTGATCTCCAGCCGGCAGTATCAGCATCATCTGGGAGTTGTTAAAATGCATACTCTCAGGCCGAATGCAAATCTATATTTAACCAGAACTCCAAGTGAATCACTGGTACTTGAAAGTGTGAGGAGTACTGTGCTGGTTGATAACAAGCTGGCACATTTGGCATTATTATTGGCATTATGACACATTAGTGCCTGTTACTCATTTATAAGCACACTTGTGACTTATTCAGTCGCAAGGGAGGCACCATTTGCAGAGCATCAATATGTGTCAGACGGGCTGTGCAGTGGCCTCTCCATCCTCTCGCTTTCTCTTCCCGCCATCTGGGAGAAGCAGATAGCACCATCCTCATTTCACAGATGATAATACTGAGGCTCCATGAAATTGAGTCACTTGAAATAGCTAGTCAGCTTCCCGCTGAGAGTTGAATCCGAGGCTGATTCTCCTGCGCAGCACCTCAGCATGCGGTGCAGAGCTCGAGCAATATTAAGGAAACAGACCATTTGTACTGGATGTGACAACTAAACAAGAAAGGTCACCTCTTCATGCTAGCACTCATTCTTGCTTAGAACCAGCATATGTTTGACTTCCTTACCTTTGAATAGAAACCCTAGTCAAGGACTTATTCATACAGTGAATAAAGAACATGATTCAAAGTCAGCCTAGAGGGGGAGGGCTGCCTAAGGCATCACAGGTCACATTGAAATGTGCCCTGAACTTTACAGATGAGCTTTCTAGTGATTTCCTGATACAATCACTCTTTGATGATACCCTTTCATTTTCATTTTTTCACTAATTGAAAATTTATTATCCCCCATAAAATATCATCATCCATAAACTGACACTTGAAGTAAAAAACACCCCCAATGAGGCAGATGAAGGAATAGTCAGATTCTTTACCATTTCTAATTAACCCCTTTTTTATTATTATGTTAAATTACATCAATAGTTGGGATAATTAAATTCAGGGCAAAGAGTGGTATTTAATTAACCAAGCTAAATATTAAAACTCCATCAGCCTGAACTTCACACAGTCAAACTTCAAGGTTTTTATTTTAGTTTTATCTTAAAAACAAGCCCATATGTTTCTTTCCTGAAGAAAACTGGGCATTCAAACTAACAGTTGCCCACAGGAATAGCAGAGCTTCACAAACGTGTATAGGGTCTAAAAATATTGCTGGCAAGCCTATGATAGTTTTTACCAATCATCACCACCCCTGCTCCTTAATTAAAGGTGTCATTTTAGTGTACTTAAGTGAGTTGGTAGAATGTTACCAGTTCAATACAGTTCATTCCCCAGCCTCCAACAGATCTATCCTGAATGTTTCACCAAAAGCTGTAAGTATTTAAATAGGTCGTTAAAATATCCATAGAAGGACATCCTACTTACACTCTCTTGGCAACACTTCCCAATACCAGCACAACGTGTTTGCCTAACATCGAATGAAACATTCCTCTTGCTGGGAGTATAAACCTGTTACCTGAAATCTCCAGGCAAATATTGTACAGTTCCTGCAGGTGTTTGCTAGAAAGGTCTAACAAATCACAAGAATGTAGGGATTATTAAATTTCTCATAGGTCCTCAATACATCATGTTATGCTTGGATGAAAAATTGCATGCCAGCGAAGGCTGAAGGCATTTACTTAGTGTTATTTCTGTCAAAGTGATAGCAAGAGAAGAATGCAAAAAACATGTACTTGTGTCTGTAACCATCCCACATCATCATCACCAGCATCAAAGCTACTCACACGGCTGTCACCAAAGATTAGACACTGACCAAATGATGCATACAGCCAATACAGGTCCTGTTTAAAGTTCTTTCGTCAACATCAGTCATTATTGATTCATTTGCAAATAAAACATTTAAACCTCAACATTTGTGGTTTACAAGTACATTTGTGAGTTTAAAAGTTTGAAACTCACAAAGAATTGTGAGGCCCCTACTCAGTGGGTATTTGGGTCTGGCTATCCTAACCTTGTCAAAATTTGGCACTTACTCACCTTTTGCAATAGATGACTTAAGAGACTTTCACTCCTGTCATTCTTTGCCCTTAGTTTCTGTATATACGCTACATGTGTTCCTTAACAAACACACACAGACACACAGAAGCAAGTGTTTGTACAGTTAAATAGAAAATGGGGTTTTTGCTTTTCCCTGCAAATTTGAAAATCATCCTGGACAAGACATTATTAACAGCTAGAGTGTGTTTTCTAAACGGAAAAGATATTAAAATCTTAATGTGGGGCCATCCTGGCGGATGCCCTCCACAGCCCTAAGGGACCTCCCAGACCCAGCTGTGTGAGAGCCCCACACCCTTCACTGCCTTTGTTCCACCTCGATAGAGAATGATACAAGGAAATTACACTTTATTTCTATGAGCTAAAATCAAGTTTTAGTATTGTCCAAAATGACAGATACAATTCCTTTATCTTATTAGTTTTTTGGCATATTAGGTAATAAGGTAATTTCTCATGGTACAGTATTTATGTAAGAATTGTATTTCTCTCTGTGCAGATCACTTACAGAAATGTCTGTTAACAGGAGAGAATGATGCATAATTGGTACTTAAGATTAAAATAGACCTGAGAACATAAAAGTGTTCCCTCACTTAAAGGAATAGCATTTCTCCAGTCTCATCTTCTTTGTTTCTGCAACAGAATGAAAACTTGCTTAATATCTCCCAACCCTAGCTTAATTACCAGAAGGCTTCCCTATGTGAGTCTAGCTTAATCTACCCATGATTCAAATGCAGAGTGGACTCATGTATCATTCCAGATGCCATGTAATTATTTTAAAGTTTCCAGCAAAGTTCTTGAGGTTTAAGAAACTGTTTCTAGCCTGACCTGTGGTGGCACAGTGGATAAAGTGTCGACCTGGAGCACTGAGGTCACCAGTCTAAAACCCCAGGCTTGCCCGGTCAAGGCACATACAAGAAGCAACTATTACGATTTGATGCTCCTCCCCCACCTCCCACCTTTCTCTCTCTCTCTCTCTCTCTCTCTCTCTCTCTCTCTCTCCTCTCTCTAAAATTAATAAAAATAAAAAGTCTTTAAAAAAAAGGAAAAGAAATTGTTTCTAGAAAGAGCACTAGTGCTTATTGTCTCTAATATATGTCAGGCACTATACCTGCATTTAGTGCTTCTGCCAACTCATGAGGGGCACTATCCTTCTTTTACATTAAGCAGAAGGTGACTCAGCGAGATTTGCTATCTTGCACACATGAGTGGGTGGTAAAAAAAGAATTCAAACACAGGCCTATCTGACCCCCCAGCCCACGTTACACCACCCCGGTTTTGAACCAGTTCCATCATCCTTAGAGCCAAACGACCACCAAGCAGTCCTCACCAGGTTAAAGGTGGAGAGGAGCCCTGCTTTGTAAAGAACAAGGAAAGTTATAGTAAGGCATAGTGTCCTGGGTTCACCCCTCCCCAGATATTGCATGGAAAGACAGATCCATGACACTGTTTTATAAACAAACTGACCCAGAAAGACTGAAAGTGATAGTTTTTTAAAAACTGTTGTTCATCAGTGTTTGAAAATGAAATTATTTGTTAACAGATCTATTTAAATCACCGAAAGTTAGCAGGTCAGAAAGGAATTGAGAACAGGACTAGATGGTACGAAGATTTGAAAGCCATTTGGTCAACCTTGACAACGCAGACTCAGAGAAGTTAAGATTCTTACCCAAAGTTGCACAGTACGTAGCAGAGTTGGAATTTACTCCCACTTTCTCTGGCTCCAATTCAACATCTTTCCACTGCACCAGACCAACGGCCTTTCAATGCAACACCACCATTTGTTAGACACCCTCCTACCTGTGAGGTAAGGCTGGGTGGGGTAGGGGAACCAGCCTAACCTTGTCTATCCAAGAATCCTTTCTCTGAACAGCTGCCATATGCCAGACTTAGGAACACAAGGATGAATATTCAGCCTTTTCTTTTTCGTCCACCTATTTTCTGTGTGACACTGTGCAGTGGGTTATGACAGGAAAGAAACCAAAAAAGGAAGGGACAGAAATCTAGAGTTTTGTTACAAAGACAAGACGTGTGAAACAATTATTGAGCCATGCCAGGTTGTTTCTGTGCTAGAGGGAGAATTACAGGAAACTTTGAAACTCTGTGGGGAGTAAAAGGAGTATCTGGGGTCCAGGAAGGAAAGGGGGTGGCCTAGTGGAAAGAAAGTAAGCTCTGGGCAAATCATTTAATGTCTCAGATTCCTGATCAGAGAAGGAAGAATTAGGGATAAAATATGTCAAGTTCCTGACACTGGATGAAGAATAGTAGGAATTAAACAGCAGCCAGAAAGAGTCCCCGGAAGTTGAGAGCTTGGGTGGGGTGCTCTGGCAGAGGGGACTGAATTTGGTGGGTTCCTCTGGATGTAAAGAACATTTCTCAAGTAAGGGAGGAAGGAAATAGTCTGGTTATACATGGATATAAGCTCTTAGAAATCTCATTTGGCCTTGTGGATCTTGAGCTGCTTTGGAAACACAGTAACTCCAGCCACACAAGCAATCAGAGACCCCATTGATCCCCCCCTGTAGCGCTCAGCCACTACAATGACTGAAGCCATGCTGCCTCCTCCCTGTGACTCTTCAATGACACTCCCTTGATCAGCAATCCAATTCTCCCTGAACAAACAGTTCGAATTTCAGAGAAGAAGACCACACTGGCCCTGGCTGGTCAGCTTGTACAGGCTGCTGGCACCATGAATTCTCCTGCACACAGACCAACCTGGTTCACATAGGTGAAGCCAAGGCTGGAGTCACATACAATAAACATGGCCCGCTGGTAAAGAATGACTTGGAGGAGTTGCCCTGAGAAGGGTCCTGGGGCAGGGTAGGCAGCTAGAATAGCCTGTCCAGTACCATGGTAAGTGGTCAAACAAAGTAGATGTGAGACAGGCCCTCCTGGGGTCAGTGAAGGGATGGAAGCAGGTGTTGAGGAGTCTGGGTAGGCTGCAGCAAGAGGACAGCAGAGGAATAACAGAAAAAGAGGTGGACACTCGGGTTGAGGCAGGGGACAGTTTTAGGAAAGCAGGGTACCAGAAAGGTACCTCCCTTGCAAGAGCTTGGAGGTATCACTGAAGGGCAAGATCAAAGCTGGAAGATGTTTAAGGAACACAGGAAAGAGCGGTCAGTTCTAACTTTGGCAGGGGGGTTGAGGGGATGAAGTTGAAGTGTAATAAGAAAGGCATCCTAGAGATGTATAGGGACCAACTATATCTTGAAAGATGAATCGGACCTGGAGAGGCAGGCACTAGAGCAAGGTCAGGAGCATCATACGGGGAGCAATAAAAGTGACCCAGGACCAGGAGTCAGAATGCTCAGCTCTTTCCCTGATTTTTTGTATGAATTTGGGCCCTCTGCTCACCCCCTTAACATACCCTCATCAAACTGGGCCCTCCAGGAGCAAGATGCCTCCACCATATTAATTTCATCCCTGGGCTCTCATGACTTGTGGGTGGAGAAAGGGGGAAAGAATCAGTGGCTCCAAAGACATCATTGAATGGCCTTCCTGGACCTCAGCAGATGGAGGTTGGAGTATAGTATAGAGCAGTGATGGGCAATCTTTTGAGCTTGGTGTGTCAAAATTCGCCAAAAAACCAAGCATAAGTTGGGTGCTGAGTCACTTTGAGAAAAATGACCTAACCAGAAGTCCCAGAACTAGATGCTCTGTGCCGGAGTTCTGTTGTTTTGGCCTACAGACCTCCGGCACAGAGTGTCTACACTACAGCAAATGTTTTATTCTCCGCTACTGCACCTGGCCGTGCAGGAGCCAAGAATGAAACGTCTCCCTCGGCATGCGGCCCCATACTTCTCTGGTATGCGGCCACATGTCATCGAAAATGGCTACGTGTGTCAGTGCTGACACGTGTGTCATAGGTTCGCCATCACGGGATAGAGTAAAGGAGAAAACATTAGCTCAGGAGACCGGAGTTCAAGCTCCAGCTCTAACACCAATTTCTTGTGTGACTTTTGACCAAATAGTATACTTCAGCCCTGCTCCTTTTCTGTGGTCCATGTGCCAGTTAATGATGAAAAACCGAGGGCTATTCCTAAATCCAAGCCCCTTCCCCAACCAATCAATCAATTACCAATGTTACCTCCTGAATTTTTTTCAAATTCAGCCCCTCCTGCACCTCTTCGTAGCTGTTATCTTAGTTTGCCTTGTCATCTCACTGCCTAGTAACTGTATACCTGCTATGTGCATAGATTCCAGCACTAACCTTATAGGAGGTAGATCCCCCTTCTTACCTTCTGCAGTGCCCCTATCTCCTCAGAATAATCTGCTTAAAACATTAATCGGACCAAATCACCCCCCTGGCTAAATACCATCAGTAGAGTCCCATCACCCAAGTGATGCGGTCTAGACACCGGAGCATGACTCCCAGGGCCCTGCATCAGGTAGGCTCTGATGGCTTAACGGGCCTTATTCCTCTCCTCTTCCTGCTCACAACTTGTGGTCAAGCTATGCAAAACTACTACCTGTTCCTCGAATATGACACAGTGTTTGGGCACAGGCCTATTCATATTAACTCTCTTCTTCCTTCTTAACAGAACTCTAGTTTTATTAGGGCAACAAAATGCCTACCTACAGGACATCTTTCAGTTTTCCTTGTAGTGAGAGGTGGCCACATCACACAGCTCTGGCCAATGAGATGCAGCAATGAAGCTGCCAGGAAAGCTTTTTAAAAGAGAGCAAACTCAGCTGACACAGTTTTCCTTTGGTCATCGACCCCCTTGCCTCTTTATTCTCCTCACTTGGAACGCTGGTATGGTGTCTGGGGCTGCATCGCCTCATGGATGGCAGATTGGAAACACAGGAGGCTCCTGGGTTCTCGATCACATCTCTAGGCTGCCACAGCAACCCCGGGTTGTGTCCTCTGGACCTCTTATTACTTGAGGAAAACACACTCCTTACTGCAGAGCCCTCCCCACCCAACCAGTGAACACATTCTTATTGATTTGCTCATTCTATCCTCAGTCCTCTGAGCAGTCAAGTGAGGCCCTGGACCGTTAAACCCCCAAGCCATTCATATTTGACCCCAGGCAACTTTTTCCTCTACATTATTGAGACAAATGAATACTTTTGTATGTATGCTACTAGGTGAAAAAGTTAGACAACTTTGCCTCAATGGTTAAGTTTGATTATAACTTTGTCCCACTTGTCCAATGACAGTGAAATGGAGCCCTCGGTTTGACCATGTCGATGAGGCCCATATTGGTCTTTGACACACCCAAGATGTCCGGTGCCCCTCCAAATGCCTTTGTCACACTGCTAGGAGTCCCATCCCCACATGCCTCCAGATTGTCATTGCTGTACCACTACCCAGTCTGTCATGCATCTAAGGCTCCTCTTGGGATACCCATCCAGAGGCACAGACCTACCTTTGACCTCTGATTACTGCTCCCGCCCCCACTCAGGCCTCAATTACTGCTCCCGCCCCCACTGACTAGAAGATCTTGATATCTTTGCTCACCTTCAGTGCTCATCTCTCTTTTCCTTGTTCTCTCTCTCTCTCTCTCTCTCTCTCTCATCTTTAGGGCTGTACTCTCCTTATTTCTCATCCCACTTTGCTGGGGACAGGATCATACTACCACAGAGCAGCTTGGTCCCCCAATGACTTAGTGAAATAGTTTTGCTTGTTTGTTTGTCTGCTAAGAAAGCCTGGTCAGAGCAGGCTAAGAGCTTTACACATGCTTACAACCAATGCTCCTTTTCTTAGAGCCTGTCTGCCAGCCTGACCCTCTGTGCCAGACGCCCTCCTGAAAGTGATGTTTTTTTCTCAGGACCCCCTTGTCTTTGTTGCAATCTGGCTTCCAGGGTTCCCTGTCCCCATGACCTCAATGCCCATTGGACCTGTTTAGATATGTCTGAACCTCAAACATGAGTAACCCAAGTTCTTACTCATGGGGTCTATACCTGAGGATGTAAGCTAGACACCAGGAGAGTGTGGAATGTAGGTAGGGTTCTGAATCTCTTGCCACAAAATGCATGATGAAATTCTCTAGGCCTCAGTTTCCCCATTTGTAAATGCAGGAACAGGACTGCCTGACCTCAGCTTCATCAATCTGATACCAGAAAGAACCCCCGGGGCAAATGTGAGGCCCCAAAACACATTAAAATCAGTCATGGAGCCAGAAGAGAGGGAGCTATGAGGGGCAGAGGAAGTTTTCAATCAGGTGCTGAGCCTTCACTGCCAAAAATTTCCCACAAACAAACCCACCCCGGCAAAGGAAGCTACTGTCGGCTGGCACACAGCAGAAAAGAAGGCGGGCACGAGGCCTCATTAATCTGGCAACTGTGGGATCAGTTGCAGATGCCCCCAGCCCACCCACTTCTCACCATCTGCCGTTGCTGCTGCTGAGCTGAAAGCAAGAGGCTCTGGTGGGAGTCCAGCCTGAAGCCAGCAGAAGGACCCGGACCCTAGACTATGGGTAAACCTCAAGGACATGGCTGTTCCCTTGAGGCCAGGCTTAAACCCCAGCCGTGTCTCCCAACCCCCATCTCCACCCTCAGTGCAGTGCACAACCCTCTATGAACCTATGCTTTGGAAGCAACTGATGGAGGAGCTCAGCACCCTGAACCAATATAAAGCAAATAAATAACTAAACTGCACTGATTGAGAATTTACCATGTGCCAGGTACATAACTCATCTGATTTACTCCCCCAACCCTAAGACTATCTCCAAACTACTCAGTTGTAATTCTTGATGATTTCAATGTGCACACAGATGATTCCTTCAACACCCTCCCAGCTTCTCATTTCCTCATCCTCTGTTTCTCCTTCCACCTACACTCCCTCCCTGCCCCTACCTTAAACATTGCCTGTCTCGCTCAGTCCTTCAGCACCCAGACTCAAAAAAACCCTTAACCCCCTGGGGACCTTCAACTCATTTTTGACTGTCTCTTCCTCCCCAAACCCTGCAGGTTTTTATTTCCCCTTCTATCCAGCTTGAATTCCATGCTCACAAAGCCAATACTACCTTTGAATACATTTGCATTTCCCTTGTTTTTGCCTTATCTTGTACTCTTTTGACTCAACCAAAGCTCTCCATGACACTGTGCCAGCACCTTCACAGCTGAACACAGCAAGAGAAAGATACATATTAATGCTAACCCGGGTCCCTATAAATTAGTGCCTCCCCTGGGCCCTAAAGCTGCCCAAAGATCACATTGTATTTCCCTAGTTCATTCACTCTCCTGGATGGCACTTCCTTGCTTTCTCCTTGAAACCTCCAGTAACTCCTCCCACATCTTCACTCTCAAGACAGGACTCTCTCTGCTTCCTTTTCCTACCTTTCTCACCATTCTCCATTTCTCCCTTAACTCTTTGATCTCTAAATGTTGGAGGGTGTGTTCTTGAACCTTTTCTCTAAATACAATCCCTCATCTCTTGTTGTGGCTTTTAATATAATTACTGCTCGAATGGCTCCCAAATAGATTTCCAACCTGGATCTCTGCCCTGAACTCTGGAGACATATGTGCTGTTGCTGAGTTGACTGTCGAACACAAAATAACGATTTCTTTTCCCGTCCCATCTACCCAGCCTGCTCTCTTCCTCATTTCAGCAAATGGCAGCACCATCTTTCTGGTCTTCCAAGCCCAAACTCCTGCAGTGACACTTAACTCCATTTGTTTTTCTTCTACCTCCTAGAACAGTCTCCCCATCTATAGAGGTTTGTATCTGTTTTGTTCACGATTTAACCTCGGCTCCTGAAACAATAGTCCTTAGTAGGTGCTCAATAAATACTTGTTAAATAAATGAATAATTAAATTAATTTCTGTTCATTCAATAAATAAAATACCAATGACCCTTAAACAACATGGATTTGAACTATACGGGTCCACAACTGTGCAGATTTTATTTCAGTAAATATATAGTTAGCCTTCCATATTCCTGGGCTTTGTGTCCATGGATTCAACCAATTACAGATTGAAAATAAAAACACTATTTTTGATTCATGGTTGGTGTTGGTCAAATAAGTTTGTAAATATGATTTATATGTTTGCATTGGATGTGAGGAACAGGCTGTAAGCAGGCAGCGTCCTTATAGCCTAAGGCTTAGTTTTAAGACTAAGCTTTTCCCCACACCCTTGACTGTTGCAGGATAGGGGGTGGTGCACTCTTATGAGGAATCCCATTTATAGCTCAGAAAAGTGACTTTGTATCAGAGACTTCTTTGTTTGTATATTGGATTAAAGGATTTGATTTCTACACTATAAAATGGGGCAGACCAGGAGCTTGCTCTCTCTCAGTTCCTGAGATTAGTATTAGAGAGAGAGCAGAGAAAGGCCATGTGGAGGAGAGGAGAAGCAGCCAAGATGGTGGAGTGCTGAAGGAGAAGTTAGTTTGTACAAAGTTTGTGCAGAGAGAAGGAGATGGGGAATAAGGCTGGTGAAGTTAGAAACCTTCGATCCTAGGAAAACTCAGATAAGTCAGTGGCTTTGGGAGCCCTGAATGGAAAGGGAAGTGTTTGCCCACTGTGTGTATTTCTTGCCCGCCGAGTGCAAGCTAGGATTAAAACTAATGGCCCACCAGTTCTTGGCTCCATTGTTTCATTACCGTCTGTCCGAATTAAATGCGAACCTTCGTGGGCCAGGCGGCTGTGATGGTGGCCGTGGCTACTGGCTTTACAGTTGGGAACTGTGGATGCAGAGGTCGACTGTCTGCATTGTTCTATGTCATTTTATATAAGCAACTTGAGTATCTTTATATTTTGGTATATGCAGGGATCCTGGAGCCATTCTTCCATGGAAACCAAGGGACAATGGTTAAGTTTGTGGGGAGTCAAAAGTTATATGTGGATTTTCAATGGCACAGGAGTATCCCCACACTAACTGTTATTACAGATTGTGATAGAGGCTGGGAAGGAAGGTGCTGTGGAAGAAAATAACAGAGGCCTTCTACTGAGAGAGGGTAGTGACCTTTTAAATCTGAGAAAATGGGACTTTGAAATAAGACCTGAAGGAGAAGAAGGAGTCACTGTGGAAGAGCCAGGCAAAGAACAACAATGCAAAGGCCTAGAGGTGGGTTAAGAGCTTAATGGATTCTAGAAAATAGCAGGTGGCCAGAGCGCAGCAGAACAGCGAGAGGAGGGACAGAGGTGCCAATAGACATAGGAGAGCTGGCCAGATCCTGCAGGCTTTTACAGACACTAGTAAGGAATGTGTATTTTATTCTAAGGTCACTTGACTTCACTTGTCTTGTTAACTTTCTAAATAAAGAGCATGGAGGAGTGTTAAGACCCGAGGACTGGGATCCTTGTTGTGCCAGGCTGATGCTCATGACCTCTAGAAGTATCGCTCCCTTCTGAACTAAACATCTATCATCTAGGGATAACCATTTCTGACCTGCTTACCTTGTACCATTGGCTTCAGGTTCAAGTAAGATTAGCCAGGTATATTTACAAGTGTCATTGCTAAAGCTTGAAAGACATTTTAACCAGGTTGTCAAAAACATGGACCAAGCAAAAGGGAAAGGTAGAGTTGGTTTGCATTTAAAGAGGTTCAATGTGGTAAAATTCCTCAAGAACTGTTTTTGCTAAAGTGCAAGTTAAAAGACATTTCCTAGCACTGCCTAAGGATTTCCAGCCCTGATGCTGGTTCAGTTCTTGGTGTTTCAGGAGGCAGGTTGAGAAGTAAGCTACTGACAAAAAGTATCTGGAACCTGGAATCCTGTCCCATTAATCACAAAATTGGGGCTTGCTTTGCCTACCCCCACCCCTGCCTTGGTCAGTAACCCTCACTCTACCTCTCGAGGGCCTCATCTCTATATTCAGGGAAAGTAAAATATAAATCTAATGAAACTGCAACCTTGAGGTCGGGAGAGTCCCAGGAAGAATTACGAAAGGGGTAGGACATCTGAATTACGCTGGTCTCCTGTGTTCCTTGGAGATTTGGGAGAAACAGGCTGGAGGTCCAGGTCAACAGCGGCTGGGCAGAGTGGTGGCTACGGAGAGCGGCAGCTCCTCCTCCCTCTTCAGACGCCAACCTAGGACTGCTCCGGGGAAACTGGGGCAGTTCAGGGGAAAGAACTAGACTTCTACACAATAGCATAGCCTGGCCTGACCCAGGCATGGCATCTGGGAGCTCAGAGCAGAGATGATACTAATGTCTGCTCTTCTGTAAGTAAAGATCAGGAGCCAGGGGCTTTCATACATTCTTTGTAAGTCTTCCCACATCCCATTGAAGTACATAGTCCCGTGATGGCAAACCTATGACACACGTGTCAGCACTGACACGCGTAGCCATTTTCGATGACACGTGGCCACATACAGCCGCATACCAGAGAAGTATGGGGCCGCATCCTGAGAAGGACGTTTCATCCTCTGCTCCTGCACGGCCAGGTGCAGTAGCTGAGGATAAAACATTTGCTGTAGTGTAGACACTCTGTGCCTGAGGTCTGTAGGCCAAAACAACAGAAATCCTCTGTAGGCACAGAGTGTCTAGTTCTGGGACTTCCGGTTAGGCTGTTTTTCTCGAAGTGACACACCACCCGAGTTATGCTCGGTTTTTTGGCGAATTTTGACACACCAAGCTCAAAAGATTGCCCATCACTGACATAATCTTTTCTCCACTTTACAGGTGAGGAATTTGAGATGCAGAAGAGTCAGGTGACTTGTCTGTCGGGAAATTGGGATTCTAGCCCAGTCTATCTTGCTCTGAAACTTGTGTACTCTTTCTAGTATCACCCCCTCTCCCAGGGACATTTCCTCTTTCCTCCTTAGACGTCCTGGGGGATGGGGACATCAAAGGCACCTCTGCTGCAAAAGCCTTTGACCCTCATAGGTGGAAATTTAAGAATACTTACTTTATCATGTTGTTGGAAGGATTTAAGACTTAGAATACAAGGTAGCACACAGTGAGTGACTAGGAAATGTTTGGTCCTAGTTATCATCATCATCATCATTATCATCATCTAACCAAGGTCCCTCCCTATGCAGCTTGTGTCTCTATCCTCAGGAAACCCAAGATTATTCCTCTCCCACTGGAGAAAAGCCTTTAGTTTAGACAGTGATTCTCAGAGTGTGGTCCCCAACAAGCAGCATCAGCATTACCTGGGGACTTACAAAAATACAAGTCTGAAGGCCCCATCTCAGGACCTACTCAGTTGGAAATTCAGGATGGAGCCCAAAAAATCTGCATTTTACACACAATACAATATACAGATGATGTATTTTAGAATACATATATAATTTTATTAACCAATGTCACCTCAATAAATTTAATTTTCAAAAGTCTGTGTATGAACCAACTCTGTTGTAGTTTTGTGCATGTTCAAGTTTGAGGACCACTGAGCAAAGGTAGCTCATACCTGCCCCACCCAGTGGCTTAACAGTTATTTCTCATTCACACAGAGTCCTCAGGGGTGTTCCTGATGGTTAGGAAGCTCTCTTCCAAGTGGAAACTTCTATAGCCAAGGTCCTTATATCTTGTGGCTTCGCCAGGCCCTGGGCTCCTCTGCATTTAGTCAGCAGGCAAGAAAGAGCAAGAGAGGATCACTTCTTGGAGATTTCTATGGGACCATACTAACCACAAAAGAGGCTGGGATAAAATATATCAGTCTTAAGGGGCTGCTTTGAGAATTAAATGAGAAAAGGTATGTCAATCACACATAGTAGATAAAGAAAGCAATTTTTGTTGTAGTGATCTTGTTAGGCCATGTGTCAAATTTTCCCTTCTAGACTAAGAGAGCAGTACTTCTACTGCTAGAAGTACCTGACCCTTAAAGGACATGGCTTTTTGTGAATACCAGCTCCCCAACCCAGCATTAAGGCAGTGTCTGGAACCTAGTACATGCCTAAGTAATATTTGTCAGTGAATATAGCGTTTTGTTAACATACATACATATATAAAGATCCTGATATACGGCAGGTAGCACAGACACATCAATCAAAAGTTTGGCCCGCCTTCTCTGAAAATGGCATCTAGTTGTCCTGATTTTTATACACACCAAGATTTGGACGCATGATTAAAATCCCTCAAAGTGACTTCTTTCCAGCTGTCCTTTAGTCTGCAAGGAGGTGACAAAGATCTGACATCTTCATCACACAGCTACTAAAACGTCCTTCCTGAATTGCCTTTTGTTTTGTTTTGTTTTTGTTTTTGTGACAGAGACAGAGACAGAGAGGAACAGACAGGGACAGAGACACAGGAAAGAAGAGAGAAGAGAAGCATCAATTTTTTGTTGTAGCTCCTTAGTCTCCTTAGTTGTTCATTGATTGCTTTCTCATATGTGCCTTGACCAGGGGGCTACAGCAGAGCAAGTGACCCCTTGCTCAAGCCAGTGACCATGGGGTCATGTCTATGATCCCATGCTCAAGCCAGCAACCCCACACTCAAGCTGGTGAACCCACACTCAAGTCAGCGACCTTGGGGGTTTGAACTTGGGTCTTTCGTGTCCCATTCCGACACTCTATCTACTGCGCCACCACCTGGTCAGGCCTGAATTGCCATTTTAAACCATTTACTTACTTTAGCTGTAGTTTGGGTTTAATTACAGAAAGACTGTGGGTTTGAGTTGGGTTGAGTTGGACTTAGGAAAGGGAGGAACAGATATATCTAGGTCCCTTTCACTCACTGAAAAACATTTTTGCTAGTGAGAGAACCCTCAAGTAAGACTAGGCTAGTCAAATAAAGCAAATGGCAAAAAAGAAACTTGGGAATCTCTTTGGAAAGGAAGAGACTGTCATGGTGCAGGAATCTGTGGAGGTCTCACTTCAGCAAAAAATTCTTCACTGCCTCTCCAAGACCTCAGGACATAGGCCAACAGGCTTGAGACTGGCATTCAAGTCTAGGACAAGACCACACTACCAATCTCAACAACCCTCTCCTTCCCTCCCAACTGTCATCCCCTCCACTGTGTACCCCATTGACTTTATGAACATTGGGGTCCTCTAGCTTCTCTCTTGACCAGGGCCCAGTTTTATTTCTTCTCCTGTGTAGTAAGACTGGGCAAGTCTAGCTCATCGGCCAACAAATATTTATTGGGGTAAAGCAGTTACCAAGATATAAAATTCCCTGGCCTCAAGGAGGAAACAGACAATAAAAGTCACCACATTGTCCTTTAAATGGTGATAATTGCTTACTATATTAATTCCTTTACCCTTTTCCTAGGACTGGTGAATGAAAATGACAAAAATAAATTTGTGATTAGTTCAATGTATAATTTTTGAAACATCTTTCCTTGCTGTTCTAGAGCCTCAAGGAAATATCTGGACCTTCCCCTACCTTTGCACTGAGACCCATTCATTGATATTGACAACACATTACATTGTCCTTCCAACTAGACAGGGAGGTGCTTGGGACCAGGAACAGAGTCTGACTCTCATGAAGGCACAGAAGACGATCTGCTGCATGAATGAGAAAAGGACTGTACCAACTCTGAGCTGTCTGTCCACTGGCCCCTAGCCCCAAACCCTTCTTACTCTTGCAATGATTTTCTGCCCTACAAAGTTTCTGCTACTCTTTGCAGTGGGCCTGTCATGGTTTCTAAAGGGGGTCCAATGAGGACAAAACCCCCTTGAGCTGAGATCCCTTATGACAATTTAACATCCTGGAACCCAGCCCAGAATGGCTATTCTCCAGCCCAATTCCGTGAAAATAATTATTGTCGACGTCATCATCTAGTGAGCACCTTCTATTGTCGAACACCATGCTAACCCTTTGATATAAATCATTTTTTTAATAAGCAAAAATTTCTCCTTGGTAATCCTCACAGTGCCAATAACCATGAGAAATACATGGAAATTACTAGCTGCTATCAATATTACTGTGTCTAAAACTACCATTTTCCCCTGCATTAGAACAATCTGAACATTGTTAGGCAACGACATCTAAGCAATTTTAAAATTATTTGAGTCATGACAGAGAGACTCACAACTGAAATATTTACCTTTCAATTGCAGGTGAGGATGTTCCCTGAGATGGAAGATGTGACAAGTTCCCGCATCGTGTGAGCATCAGAGAAAAGTTCCCCTGACAAGTCACGTGCAGAGATGGGAACTGCTGATTAAGAAGAGGATTAATTTTATCTTCCTAATATTTCTGCCAGGGAAATACTCACAGGTTTGTAGAATAGAGCAGCTGGAAAGGTTCTTTGAGGTCTCCTACTCAGCCCTTTTGCCTCATAGATGGGGAAACAGAGGCTCAGAAACCAGAGGTGCATCCTAATTATTCAGACTGCCTCTTTATACTCCCCACTCCTACCCATCCTCCACACTAGAGTTTATTGAATAAATGAATTAAACTAAAGAAGCTATTTGGATCTTGATATATAATTAACTGAAGAAATATTTATTGAATATTTACCATTTGCTAGGCACTGTTCAAGGCACCAGGATATCTCCCACAGTTTCAAGTGGCATATCTAGCAGGGGCAGCTGGTCCCCATGGCTTCAGATCCCACCAGACAGGCCAACCATGGTTCTGACTCTGGTGAGGCAGCTCCGGCCCTTGGGCTGTAGGAACATGGCCTCCTCCTTTTACTCCTGCATCCATGGGGGAGGTGGCAACCTCTGCATTTGCTGATCTCGGAGTTGCCTCACCCTTCCCTTGGTTGCTCTGTCAACTCTTCTAACACTTTTGTAACTAACTCCCTGTATTAAATGATCACCATGCCTGGTGTGGGTTGTGTTCCCCAATGGATATGGACTTCATAACCCTCTGTCTGACTTAAGCTTTTACTCTACGTGAAATGGGCAGCCATTGGTGGGTTCAAGTAGAAGTTTGTGAAGGGCCTCAAAACCCTAAATGAGGCATTTGTGTTCCCATTAACATTTCTTGAATGGAAGTCACACAAAATTTGTGATGGAACAAACTCCTGGTGCCTGCTCCTCTGCTCTCTATTCAGTGTTCAATAAAGGACATTGAAGACCCCAAAATTTCAAAGACAAGAAACAGTATTTGCATCTTCTTAAGAATTTTTTCCCAAGACTCCAACTGTTGAAAGACCTTTAAGTGTCCAGAGGGCAGAGGGCACTGTGCATAGGAAGGCTTTTCTCTATTTGGTTTCCTAGGAATGCCAGCAGAGGGGGAAATGAGATGGTAGCCCTCAGGGGGCCCTTGCCATATCCTAGGCACCTGCCAGGCAATTTCACTAACTAATGGCTCATTTAATTCTACAAGGACACTATCTAGTGGATATTATCTTTATTTTGCCAACTAAGCTTGGGTTTCAGAGAAGTTAGGAAACTAGACTAAGGTCACACATTCTCCTGTTCCATCAACAAGTGGATCAAGGCTCAGTGCAGCCCCTCAGATGGTATTCAAAGTTATGAAATGGAGTAATTTGGGGGCAGTCATTGGACAAGAGGTCAGGTCTTTGGGCCAGAAGTCATTTTGCCCCTCTGAGTCTCAATGTCTTTGTCAATAAAGTAAGAATAATAGCAATAATATCTATTTCAAAAGATAGTTTTGAGACTTAAAATAAGCTACTGCACAATAAGGAGTATTTACATCTTAAAGCTCTATACCAAAAGTTTTTTGTTTTTTGTTTTTTTACAGGGACAGAGAGAGAGTCAGAGAGAGGGATAGATAGGGACAGACAGACAGGAGCGGAGAGAGCTGAGAAGCATCAATCATTAGTTTTTCACTGCCATTACGACATCTTAGTTGTTCATTGATTGCTTTCTCACATGTGCCCTGACCATGGGCCTTCAGCAGACCGAGCTACCCCTTGCTGGAGCCAGCGACCTTGGGTCCAAGCTGACAAGCTTTTGCTCAAGCCAGATTGGCCGCACTCAAGCTGGTGAGCTCAGGGTCTCAAACCTGGGTCCCATGCTCTATCCGCTGCGCCACCGCCTGGTCAGGCAACCACCAAAAGTTCTTAACCTGGGGACCATGCTTGAGCTTTGAGGTGCAGGAATCCTTTAAAGATGATCCTAAAACTTATATGTACAGGCATAGATCTACTGATTCCACAAAAACAACCTGACTTTTATCATCCCTTTTTTATAGGTAAGCATCTTGCTGTGTGGATGGTATTCTTTCATATAAAGAAAGGCTTTTTGCTCTCAGATGTAACCCAACTAACTGCTGCTGTGTACTCTGGATTTTAGGGGCAGCTAAAGAATTTTCAGTGGTGATTTTGACCACTTGAGATTCTCGCCTCACAGACTGTCTTTAGAATCCAACCCCTGCAGATGGGACTCCTCTCTTTGTGCATGTGTGGCAAGAGAGTAAGTGACTCCCAGTCGCAGGTTCTCAAGGGATAAGGTTACTCAAAGGTGATTGGGAAACAACCATTTGAGACAAATATTACAAGTATTACAATGTTCATAATGACAAACATTCTATGATGACTGCCATTACAAACACATTTACTGAGTACCTACTCTGGGTCAGGTGTAATTCAAAAGTGAGTTAGAGGAGCCCATGTCCCTACAAGGCTCATAGATAACAAACCATATGTAGTTGGCAGGTTTCTTAGAGGAAGTGGAATAGAAGCTGGATCCTAAAGGATTCTAGGAATTTTAAAAGGGCCTGCCGGACAGGAGGGGTATCTTCAGCAAGGACATAGAGTTGGAAAAGTGGCAGGGCCTGCTTAGGAAATGCTTAGCTGTGACTCGATACAGACCAAGATGTGGATGAGCAGGAAGGAAGCTGAAAACACAGGTGAGGCCCTCAGTGTCATCCAGAATACAAATTCTCTTCTCGCTACCAATTTCCATAGCTCACTCAGCCCTTTCTCTCATTTGCCTGTTCCAGGGTTGAATACCTTTGGCTGCTCTGGGAAAGGGAGGTCATTAACTTATGTAAAAGTAAAACAGACTTGGATTCATCCAATATCTAGCTGTGTGACCTTGGGCAGAACTCTTACTCTCTCTGAACCTCAGTCTCATCATCTATAAAATGGGAATAGTCATACTTTTCCTGGCAGTACTACCCAATAACGTGTTTAGCACTTAGTGGGGGCTCATCTCATGTTAGTTAAATTGGGCTTTTGGAGGGCATCAGATGAGGTAGTAGATGGTCAAGTGAGACTCAGAGTTCTGCATGATTGCCACGTTCACTGACCTTGAGCAGATCTCACTCCATCCAGAGGCAGTCCTCTTCCATCACATCAAGCTCCCTCAGCTGTAAAAGAGACAGGAGGGAAATTTATCAATTGATGCCAGACATTGGAAATCACGTAACACATGCTAATGCCATCGACCCTTGCTGAGATGTGCTGATTTTCAAACAAGCCTATTTGACTCTGATTCACCTCTAGAGGAAAGAAAGGCTATATTATTGATATGAAGAAACAACAAGAAAAAAGTCATCCAAACAACAATTCTATCCAGGCTTCAACTTTCACAACTTGTGTTTAAGTTCAGGTGACATTCCTGTTAGGTTATCATGTCACCATCCACTCACTTGATTATCTCACAAGTGCTCACTTTGGAGCAGACCCTGAGCTGGGCCCTGGGAGCACCAGAAAAACACAGAGCAGACCCTGTGCTAAAGAAGCTGCCAATCTAGGGGCAAGAAAAGGGCAGAAGCATTGACCAAGACAATTCTGGACATTGAGGAGAGATAGGTCATAGGATGGGAAGCCCTGGATGCTTCGGGAGCCAGAGGAAGAAGTGCTGACTAGCTGGAAGTGGGAAAAATCATAGAGATTTTGAAGATATCAGACCTCTAAGGGCTGGACCCAGCTCCAGACACATCTGCTCACACCCTCTGCACCAGCATGCCAGTGACGCAGCAGGCTTTCTTCTGCACAAGACCATTTCATGCCTTCACACTCATGATAAGGAATGTAGAAATAGACTTGAAAACCAATGAGTAAGCCCCTTCCTGGTAGAGAATCCAGACAAGGTCTCATGAGGATACACTTGAGCTGGCACTTGGAATGAGTAGGAGTTCACCCAAGGAACTGTCCCAGGCCAGCCATGAGTAGCATGTGGGTAGAAAAGCAAGCATATATGGGGGATGGTATTGAGTTCAGTGTAACTGCAGGATAAAGTGAGCGTGGGGGAAGGTAGGTGTTGAAGCTTGGAGCAGGGTCAAGGTAGCCAAGGGCTTTGGATGCCAGGTGAAGGAGTTAGTACTTTATCCTGTAGGTGATGGGGAATGCTTCCTGGGTTTTGAGCTAAGTAGTGACATGGTCAACCATCATAACAACCCTGGGGTGCTCAAAGTAAGTTCAGAAGTAAGGCCAAGCTTCTATAAAATGGTACAGGGAAAGCAGAAATCGGACTCAAAGACAAGAAAGTGTATTGCAGGCCCCTGAGCCGGTGAGCAGCTCTACCCCTGCTAGCCTGCAAGGGGCCCAGCACTTCCCAAGGTCATCCTTTCTCTGACAGCCTTTGAGGTCTCTAGCATTTCTCATCCACCCTCCTGAACGATCACCTTTCTGCAGGTTCTGCGCCAAGGACAGATTTGATGGCAAGCAAATGGCCCACTGGAGAAATAAAATGTTCGTGTTTCTTCAGCAGAGAAAGCTGTTGGGTTTTTTTATTATCATTATTATTATTTTTCTCTGAGCTGAACAAGTGACGGGACATAATAATATCATTTATTCTAACTTGCTCTTGCAAATCAGAACTTTTTAATATTTTCCTTTCAAATGAAAATGCCATCTATCATTATCAAATGAAGTGCTAATGAAAACAACACGCATAAGAAACACGCAGAGCGTGATGGAGCACCTTGTCAGCAGTCCATAGTCTCGCCGTTAATTTGATTTCTGCCAAAAATCACTTAAGTGAGACTTGGGGATTTTTTTTACTCAAAGCTCCAGAACCTTCTACTGCGGCCTGTTTATTCCCCTCTCCCGGAAAGACTCTGAAATCCTGGGCCAGTTTTAATTTGACTTTCAATGGAACTCCCATTGATTTCACAAGGGATGTGTGCGTGACAGAGAGCATGGGGGGTTTTGCGTGCTGGTCTGCGTATTACTGCTCATCCCTTTCCCCCAACACACAGTTGGCTGGTGGTCTTAGGCTATGTCCTTGTCTGGGTATGTGTGTTTGTGTGCTTCAGTCAGGGCGTGCCTCTAGGTGAGCACATGCTTGTGTCCATAAGCCGTGAAGACAGTGATTGTGTCTATTCATCCCCCACTGTCGGCCCAGCATCGGGAGTGCTGCCCAATACACGGGGAGCACTCAGTAAACACTTGTTAAATGAATGTTAAGTGAAAGTACCTGCATCTTCATAAGGCATGCGCTTGCCTGTAGGGATTCATAGCTACGTGTTTCTACTTTCATGTGTGGAACCTTCCGGGCAGGAACTCTCCCTGAATCTCCGGGGCTTTGTATAGTGCCAGGTTCACAAGAGGTATGCTGTAAATATTTGTTACATGAATATGTCTATGGGTTTTCATATATTTTTTTAATTGAGATAAAATTTACATAACACAAGATTAGCCGATTTTAAGTGTACAGTTCAGTGGCATTAGCATAGTCACAATGTTGTACAACCATCACCTTCACCCAGTTCATCACCTCCAAAAAGAAACCTTGTGCGCATCGAGCAGTCACTTCACATTCGCCCTCTCCCACCCCAGCAACCACCATCGGCTTTCTGTCTCTATGAATTTACCTATTCTGGATATTTCATATAAATGGATTCACACAATGTGTGACTTTGTGCCTGGCTCCTTTTACTTAGCGTGATAGTTTTGAGGTTCTTTGTATATAATTTTACATCTGTAGGTATTGAAGTCTGTAGGTATATATGTACGTGTGAGGTATTTGGCACCATGGCCCTGTCACTAGGGCCCAGCCTAAGGCCTGGCAAAAAACATCTGGGCAATAAGTTAAACCTCTCTTGCCTTTCTTTGTCACCAACCCTGCCTGGCACCTTTGCATAGGCTGTTCCTGCATCTAGATTACATTTCTTCATCCACAGCTCTTGCTGAGCTAACTCTAAACAATCCTGAGTGACCTGTCCAAGTGCTATCTCTTCGAGGCAGCTATTCCTGGCCACAGGCTGAGTTACAAGGCCCTCCTCTCGACTCCCTGTGCACCTGTGCTTTCTTTTGCCATTGCCCCACCTCACTGTGCAGTCATTGGTGATCTACTTGTCTCTTCCTGCTAGACCATGAGTTCCTAAAGGGCAGGAGCTAGATCTCCTTCATCTTTTCAGTCCCAGTACATAGCATGAAGTTTAGCTCACAGTAGGTGTCCCATCAGTGGTGATGAAAAATAAAGAGAATCAATTTTCAGTAAAAGACAGTCCATGTAGAGAGAACAGCATGTGCAAAAGCCCTGAGGCATGAGAGTGTACATTCATTTTTTAAAACTGTCACAATTTGTTATGACTTGACGCCTGGTATGTGTGAATAAGGAGAAAAGTGAGAATTTAAATAGGAAGCAAGATGTAGGAATGAGTCTATCATGAACCACCCTGAAGATAATGGGGACTCACAGAAAGGTTTAAGTACAGCCATGACCTGGTGAGATTTATGGGCTCCAACTATTCCTCTAGCTACTAGGTGGAGATGGGTAAGAGGGCCAGCATGGGTGAGGGTTGAGCATTTAGGAAAGCACTGCGGAAGTCTAGGAAGATGATAAGAGTGACTCAGTCCAGAATGGCAGCAGTGGAATTGGACACAGAGACTTAAGCAGTGCTCAACAAAGTAAGGTCTGTGACCTGAGGCCGATCCGTAAACTATAACCAGTACACGGCGAGAGAAATACAAAGGGGAAAAGGTTTCCAGGACTTGGAAACCTTTACAGCAATTTGGCACTGCTGAGACATTTTTATTGTACTTTACAAAAGTATTGATCCAGAACACATTGGAAATGGAAAAATAAAAGGTCCTTCACCATGGATAGTTCAGAAGGCAGGCTAATACATGAGGCATGTTAAGGAGTGAAGAGAGAGAATGCAGGGAGTCCCCCAGCAAGACTGCCCATGGCAGGGGCCCTAGCTGGAGCACCTGTGTGTCTTCAGAACCCCTTGGGGAGGAAAGGGTTGGAACTCTCGCAGTCTGTCAACAGCTGATAGTCCTGAACAATGTCAAGGCCACACACAGGATGCCAGGAAGTCTTAATATGTTTGAGTTGCTGTAATAAAATGCCATAGATGGGTGACCAAAACAAAACATTATTTCCCACAGTTCTGGAGGCTGAAAGTCCAAGATCAGGACACCGGCAGGTTGGGTGTCTGGTGAAAGCCCACTTCCGGGGTCACAGCCAGCCGCCCTCTCTGTGTTTTCACATGGAGGAAGGAACAGGCACTCTCTGGAGTCTCTTGCATAAGGGTACTAATCCCATTTACAAAGGCCCTGCCCTCATGACCTGATCACCTTCCAAAAGACCCACTTACAAATATCACTACATTAGGGGATAGGTTTCAAAATACGAATTATTTTTTTTTTGCGGGGGTGGGGGACACAAATGTTCAGTTCAGCAAAAAGTAAGAACAGAAATCTGGGTCTGGACAGAAACTAAGATCTGATCCTAGGTGGCTGTGAGCCACAGAAGAGTCTGGCTCTGCTTCCTCCTCCCTCATCCTCCAGCGTTGCCCTTGCTCTGCTTAAAGGCACAGGGTAATATGAGCTTTTATGGAAACTAAGTCACAGTAGACTCCTCCCTATCCTTCAATTCCCTACACTAAATCTGCCACCAAGTACTGTGATCTCAAAAGGCAGTACGGTGCAGGGTTAAGAGCATAGACTCTGGAGCCAAACTACCTAAGTTCAAATCCTGCCTTCACCATCTTATAACTTAGACATAAAATATACTCCTCTGGGCCTATTTATCTGGGTTATTATGAGAACTAAATGAGTTACATTCAAGCAGTTAGACTGGTACTCGGCATATGGAGAGAGTTCCGTGTTCACCATAATAGTTACAGTAATTACATCAGTTGCTTCTACTTCCTACGTACCTCATGAACAAAACTGTCTTTCTCTCCACTCCTTGTGCCACTGTCTCAGTCCAGGCCAACACTATTTACCCCAGACACATCAACAGCATTTCCTCAGTGGTCTCCCTGAGGCCATATTGCTTTCACCTCTCTGGGAAACAAAATTTTTGTTGCATCCACAAAAACACTTGTTCTTACCTAATTTGAGTATGTTGATCTCAAATCTGGCATTAGTTTTTCTTTGTAAGCTACAGTTTTTGTGCAGTTCAAAATTTTAGGTTTTCATCTTATTGTAAAATTTTCAACATTTAGTTTAACATAATGAAGTAGAATGTCTTCTTGGGCATCATCTTTGTGAAAATATAATAATTTATATAATGCAGTAAATACACTAATACACTAAAAGATATGATTACATCAGAATTTGTCTATAATTTCAAAATAGAACATATTAAAACACTTATTTTAATCATCAAATTTGCACAAAACTTATTTAAATTCTAGTCAAGCAAAAATTTACATTTGTAGCTCTTGCATTTGTGTACTTGTTGAGGACAATCTCGTTTGATGCTCCAGCAGTAGTCTCCTCATCACTAACAGCTCCAAGATTTCGGGAAACTTATCAAGGTGACTGTTCAGGAAGTGAATCTTAACGCTTGTGTTACTACATCCAATGTCGTGGAAAGCCAACAGCATCCTTTGAAACAGAAGTTCATAGTTTTCTGCTTTTTTGTTGCCAAGGAAGTTCTTTGTAACTGCCACAAAAGACTGCCATGCTGCTTTCTCCTCCTTATTCATCTTCCTGGCAAATTCTTTGTCACGTAGAAGGGTTCGAATTTGAGGTCCATCGAATACACCTGCTTTTATCTTCTTGAAAGACAAGGCAGGAAAAGCAGAAATAAGATGTTGAAAGCATTCACTTTCTCTATTCAAAGCCTGAACAAACTACTTCATTAAGCCAAGTTTGATGTGAAGTGGGGGAAAAATGATCCTGTCTCAATTAACTACAGGTTCATTCACAATATTTTGCATCCTTACTTTCAGAGCTTCAAGTTTCAGCCACTCCTTCTGTGTCCAGTGTTTCTCCCGAGCTCGGCTGTCCCACAAACACAGAAAGCAAGGATACTTAGTGAAACCTCTCTGATGTCCTAGCAGGAAATTGACCATTTTAAGATCCACACAAATGATCCAGTTATGCTCCTCATACTTCAGAAAGTCAAGGACAAATTTTATGTCGTTATAATCTTCTCACAGATGAGTTGAATAACCAATTGGAACTGCTGCATAAACATTACCATTTTGTAGGAGAACACATTTCGGACTTCATTTAAAGCTGTCAAGAAATAGCCGCCATTCTGTTGGACTGTAAGTGATAATACCTAGCTGGCTGAGAAGACTACTGATATCATGACAGTAAACAAAGTGTTTGTCTTCGGAGAAAAAGTCCACAAAAATTTGTTCATGCTTCCTGAAATGGGATACTTTAGCTGACCGGTGAAGTACATTCTTTTCTTGAAGCCAGGAGGCTAATAACTCAGCTGCTTTCTTTGATAGGCCCAAATCTTTTACTAAGTCATTCAATTCCGGTTGGCTAAACTGCTGAGGGGTTAATGACTGCTTGGCATCAGAAGAAGACCCTTCAGATTCTACAACCATTTCCTCATGCATCTTATCAAAATATACTTGATCACTTTCTTCGTCCTTAGAAGAAATAAAGCCATTGAAAACTGGAACCAGGAGTGTCTCAGAGTGTGGGATAGGTCATATTGCTGAAGGAATATTAGGATATGTGATCATATGCCATTTTTTTTGCTGCTGCCCTTTGTCTGGATCAGACAGAAACAATAGTCACTATTGTGGTCCTTAGGATCATGCCAAACCATGGGAATACCAAAAGGCATTCCTTTGAGTTTTCCTTTTGTCCAGTCACGAAGCATTTCCTCACAATTATGACACACAATATGAGGAGCCCAATTTTTGTCTTGATCGCCAAGGGGAACTTGAAAATAGGCAATATATGCATGTGTCACAAATGATGAAATATTGCGCCTTTGACCTTGAAGTGTGTAACAGCCACATATATAACAGAAGGTGTCAGGACTTTTCTTACATTTACACCTACTCAAAGAAGCCATTATTCAATCTTAAAACAAAATAAGAGGGTCTTTTTATCAGATAATAATTTTTTACATTTAAAAACAACTACAATTATGTCAAAGTGATGTTTGTAAAACATTAATTGCCTTGTGGTTATGTTCAATCCAAGAGTCGTTGCCCTTTAACTCCAATTTAAAAACCAATGCATGCCATTAACTGTAACAAAAAGAAAGTAAAATTGCATAAAAACCAGAGCATGCAGAAAAAAACGAATTTCATATTTGAAATCAGCGATGCAGATATATATAGAAATAGTTCTAAAACCTCATGCAACAGAAAATAAAAAATAATTGTTACCCAGTGAGTGGCTTCCTGTGTCCGCAGAATGAAGGTCAAACTCACAGACTTAAGTCACAGGCCCTTCAGAGCTCCACTGTTTCTTAACTCTCACAGCCTTTTGCCTCAGTTGCCTTTTTTCTCTATGGGTCAGCCACATGAGCCTTTCTCAGTCCCCCAAATGGCTTTTGCATATTCTGATCCTTCCACTTGGGCCACCATCCCCAACAGCTTCACCCAACCAGCTCCTCTGCCTCCTTCAAACTTCGCCTCCCTAACATAACACTGACTACATGGTGTCATCACACGTACCTGCCTCCCCAGATTCTGAGCTCCGCCAGGGAAGACACTGGGCCTGACCCATCTGTGTAGATGCTCAATCAACCTATAGGAAATGGGATCGAGTTGGAACCAATATTGCATTTTAAGAGCCAAAAAGCAGGATAAAGTAGCTGGATCCGATTTCTCTAGGGGAGGTTCTTGCGTGGGCAAGGGGAACATGAGATGTTCTTTTCTCACACCATCCTCTTCCTGCTGCCAACCCCCTCCTAGCAGCATGGATCTCGTGAGTCGACTCCAGATTGGATGGGCTTGGCAGTGGTTGTCTGGCTGAGTGCCCACTACCCGTGGGCGCCCAGGAAACACTTGCTGAAAGGAGCTAAGCACCACCCAAGCACTGCAGTCTTCCAACTCCTACCATGGGGCATTGGAGACAGGAGTAGGTGGCATGCAGAAGGCGAGACACCTGAATCTACAATATCTCTGGATCTCAGTCTTGTCCTGTATGCAATGGAGTCAATAATCCTTACCTTAAAGGTTGGCAAGGAGAGTCAAGGAGATCACAGATGTGGGCACATAGTAAACACTTTCTACTCTTGCTCAACTCCTGATAATTTTCTTGGCATCACTAGGGAAACGGAGGTAAAGAGAGTGAGGAAAAGCACAACTTTGGGTAGAATCCCACTTCGATGCAATGTAGATAGGAAGATTTCTGTAAATATATATCTTCTGAAGATCTGGCTTGTTTTTAAAAGCTCCCATGAGTGGTGAACCTGGGCACTGATTTGCAATGGTTAGCAAGCAGAGATAAGCAGTTCAAGAAAAATAGGACTAAGTATATGGAAGGGAATTGAACTGAAATACACTACTGCCAACAACAGCTAACATTTATAGAGAGTACTTACTATGAACAGGAACTGTGTTAAGTGCTTTATTTGTATAATCTTTTTTAAGCCTCAAAGCAGCTATGGGAATGTATTCTTATTATTAGTTTCACTTTACAAATGAGATAAGTAAGTGAGAGGAATTAAGTAACCCACCAAAGAATTCAATCATGCCAAGCCATGATTTGAACCCAAAGCTATTCAATTCCCAAGACTTGTTCTTTCCATCTGTGGTCTTCAGCCTTATACCTGCTGTTCTGTTTCCTTCTATGCAACACTAGGGCTAGAAACCTGAGAACTACATTTTTCAGGCTCCTATGTCAGCTGGGTTCCAGTCTGGTTCTGCAGTTGGAAGGCATACATGGGCCATAGGAAGGCAAGAAGAAAACTGAAGCCAATTTAGGCTTCAGTTACCTGTAAGAGCGTGGACTCTTGAATTGTAGGAGCTTACTGACATCAATTCTAGGAATGTCTGTGTAGGTACAGCCTGCACTTTCCCCTTTTACTTCTTCAGACAGAGAAGCAGCAATGACCTTTCAGTGACTGATATCTGGGGAGCACCCTCTTTGCTTCCTATTTTGCTCTCCAGCCCATCCAATCATTTTGTAACAAAGTATGTCTGCTTAGAGAACCTGGAAGGGTTTGCTTCTTGACTAGACACTGGCTGGCCCAGTTATCGCTCTTTCTACTCCTCCCGTCAGAAGGAATAGTCAGTTCTAGGATCAAGATGTCAGCCAAATAGGCTGAGGGCAGGGCTGCAGCCCCTGTCAGACACTGGAGCTCCATCAGGGAAACGGAGGTAAGCATCTGTTGGGTTAACATCAAGAAAGTGGGATACAGGTCGGAGCAGCAGGTATCCAACATGCCAGGATCAGTCTGTGGGCCTAATTCCACAACCCACCTACTAGTAAGGTTGAGGCCCAATGTCATCTGCCAACAACCAGATGGTCCCCAAACTACGGCCCGCGGGCCAAATTGCGGCCACCTGAGGCCATTTATCCGGCCCCCACCGCACTTCTGGAAGGGGCACCTCTTTCACTGGTGGTCAGTGTATGGAGTACCATATGTGGTGGCCCTCCAATGGTCTGAGGGACAGTGAATTGGCCCCCTGTGTAAAATGTTTGGGGACCCCTGGTTCAGGGCATGGGTAATGCAAGAGAGACTCGGGACTGTCAGCTAAGCAGACTAAGAGATGCAAAGCCAACAGAATGTCTTCTCCCTGCCTCCACTGCCCCTAGAAACCCATATACTTTGTGTTGACTATTCCTTTTATTTGGGAACTTGACGAAGAACAGCTTTGAAAATTTGACCAACCTCGTTCTGTATCCCTCACGAGCTAGTTCTGTCAATCACTTAGTCCTTGCCACCCAGCCTCAGTCTCCTTGTTTATAAAGTGGGGGTTGCCATGCCCACTGCCCAAATGTGAGGGTTGAGTGAGACAATGTATGGAAAGTACCTAGCTCAGCTCCTGACCCATTTGCAGATGCTTAATAACTGTGCATTCCCAACCACCCCCTTCTGTATCACACGCTCCCTTATTTAGTAGCTACTTAACGCCTCCCCTATGTGTGTCTCCCAAGCACCATTATGATGTCTGGGAAAGTGAAGATCATGTTGGAGCCTTCTTTGCCTTATTCAGAGTACCTAGTTCATTTAAAAATAATAATATGTCTTTAATAATAAATAAACCTTCGCCTGACCAGGTGGTGGCGCAGTGGATAGAGCGTCGGACTGGAAGGCTGAAGACCCAGGTTCAAGACCCTGAGGTTGCCAGCTTGAGCGTGGGCCCATCTGGCTTGAGCAAAAGCTTGCCAGCTTGGACCCAGGGTCGCTTGCTTCAGCAAGGGGTTGCTCAGTCTGCTGAAGGCCCGCGGTCAAGGCACATGTGAGAGAGCAATCAATGAACAACTATGGTGTCGCAACGGCAACAAAAAACTAATGATTGATGCTTCTCATATCTCTCCGTTCCTGTCTGTCTGTCCCTATCTATCCCTCTCTCTGACTTTCTCTCTCTGTCCCTGTAAATAAATAAATAAATAAATAAACCTTCACATTCACAAAAAAGAAAAAGATGGGAAAAGATAAATGAGGCTTCTTCACTCAGCCTGAATATAGCACATTAAGAAAGACTGAAACTTTATAGAATCTGCTCAACTTATTTTTGTACAACTCATTCTTCTTTTCCCACCTTTCTCTATTCTGCCCTCCTTTCCTTTCTTCCACACATATTTATTTTCTAAGCCTGGGAACACAAAGATAAATAATTAGTCCTTATCCTGAGGAGTCCAGATTCCAACAGGGGAAACATCGCTGGTGTAGGCAGATGTCCAGAATCCAGGACCAGGGATATGGGTCATTGATCCATGTGTCCATAGCAGAGACCAGAGCCTGTCAGGCAAGTACAATGGCATGGAGTTCACAGAGGACACCAGAGGACCAACAAGACTTCCTGGAAGAACTTACTCACGTGCTGGGCCATCACTTGCCCTCCAAGAAACTCAGTTTCTTCTTCTGTAAAGTGGGATTGTAATACCTGCTGGACGAGTTTGTCATGGGTTAGATGGCAATACAGAAAGGACCTGGCACAAAGTAGGTGTCAGTAAATATCAGGTCCCTCCCACCATGCCAGTCGCCTTTCTTGAAGGAGATAGGAGCCCAAAGTTAGAAGTGTGGGGACCGAGATACCTCTAGAGTATGCTGTGCTGGCTTCTGCATGTGAGCAGTTCCTCATTTGACCAGTGTGTCCCCTTCCTGAGCAGGGCTATTGCTGATGGCAAAGCCAAACAAAACAGAACAAACAGTGAATGATGAAGAATCCAATCCCCACCCTCCTCCAACACACACCTCCCTGAGGTTAGAACCACCCAGAACACAGTCAGGCCAAGAGCCTCCCGGATCCCTGTGAGCCCCTCTCAGCCCGCCCTCTGCGGCGTCTTAGATCCTGGGCACGGCAGTCCCGGGTTTTCTTCCTCTCTGTTCAGACTGAGCAAGCTCCCGAACTTGTCAAACCTCACAGAACAATCGTAAGTGAAAACTCCAGTTATTAAAATGTATGGGGACTAATTATTGATCTGAGAACATGCTGAATAAAAAAAAAAAAAGACATGCTTGGATAAACGGAAATCATTTATAATCATTAATATACATGTGTTTATTATTCCTCATTGAGAGTGGGAGCTACAGAAGGGCCGTGTTATCCTAGCAAATTAGAGGGGGTGATGGTGCCATGTTCACCCCGACGTGTGATGTCTCTCTGCTCAGACTTATTCATGTTGGCCCAATTAAAAGGAGGACAGCGTCCCTACTGCAGGCCGCAGAAGTGTGCAGCGCAAACACGAGCGCCTAGGAAGATGAGCTGGCCCGGGCTGCACACAGGCCTGATGTAGTTAGCGTCAGTGCAGAAGGGAAATCGCTGGCCCACAACTGGGCACCTTCAGAGAGGGACCTCCGTCGAGATGGGCAGCACCTTAGTCCTGTTACTGGAAGGGTGGCCCTCCGTGCCTCCCATTCCCTTGCTTTCCCCCACACCCAGTCCTCCAGTCCCCCACATGACACAACTGCCCTACAACTCCATTCCAAAATACATTGCCACCCCCTGAGCCTTCGTTTTCTCATCTTGCAGGCACCATGTTCTGGCTGTGGGATCCCAGGCAGTGTGACCTCTCGGAGCCTTTGCTTCATCAGCTAAATGGGGAAACAGCAGTCATATAAAACTCCTGGGATCGTCTGAGGATCAAACAAGATAATACATGAAAAGCACTTAGTTGGAGCTTGGCTACAAAACAGATCTTCAGTAATTTGTCAGCTATTGTTATTATTGCCTTCTTAAATGTAAATTAAATCACATAAGGTATGTGGAAGTAATAAACACAATGTTTCCTTAAAATATTTTCTCAAGTATTAGGGAAAAAAAAACGGCTCTAAAGTCACTCCTGTCCCCCCCCCCCTCCACTGCCAAGAAGATGTCACAGATATATTGGCCCGGCCAGCTGACCTCAGACAGCACTCTCTCTTCAGATTCCTGCAGGAGACTTGGACTGGGGGTCTCGGCAGGAGGGTGTGTTTGGAACAGGTTTAGGTATCTCTGTTCCTGTGTGCAATGCTCATCCCAGAGTCACACGGTGAGTCCTGCCCATCTCTACCTGTTGCCGCCTCCAGGAAGCCTTTCTGAGACAGTCCCTACACCCACCTCTGGTACCTTGATTTACGACTATTCCTGCAGATGTCTATCTCTTCCACCTGAAAGTGAGTACCTGGAAGGCAGGGCCTGTGTCTTATCCAGCTCTAAGCCCCAGGGCCCAGCACAAGGCCCAGCCCAGGAAAGTGAACAGAGTAGCAAGCACTTAGCAGGTATCGGCTCTAAGCCAGGCTCTGGGCTGACCAATGCACAAGCGCTATCTCATTGAATCTCACAGTCCTTCACAAGGTAAGAAGCATCACAGTTTTTCATAGGCTCAGGGAAGTCAAGTCTCTTGCCCAAAATGAGAGTGGCGGATCCTGGTCAGACCTTGTGTCTGTCTTCCCCGGAGCTTTCACCTCTCCAGAGCCTGACCCGAAACACTACTGCTTAGAAGGGAGGGAGGGAGAGGAAAGGAGGAGAATTTGCTTCACTTGCCCCACTTAGCTGTGACTGGGGCAGAGACACTGGCTTGGAAGCTGTTCCCAGCATCCAAAAGAAAAATGACCACAGCTTCTCAGCGGGAAGGAGAGCAAGTGGTGGAATGGAAAGATGCTTAGGAAAGGGCACCGTAGGGATCTGCCCACTTGTTGAGGGAGCAAGTGCCAAGGGAGAGGGAGGGATGCATAGGTAGACCGTGGTGCTGGTGGCAGTAATGTGGATGTGAATTATCACCTTCTCCTCATCATCATCATCACTGACATCATCATAGAGAGAGAGAGAGAAGAAATTTCATCCCAGACACAGTGAGTACTAAGTGCCCATCACACATGATCTCATTCAGGCTGTGCAACAACCCCATGAGAATGTATCATTAATGGATGAGATGGAAGCTTCTGAACAATAGCTTATCGGGGACAATTTATACCAAAATTGACTTGAACTTTATAAAATATTATACCAGCACTTTTTAACCATGAAATATGTGTCCTGGCTACTCAGTCCCTCCCATCACATAAAGAGGTTGGGGTGTCCTGTGCCCCCGCTTTTTCCCCAAGGTCACAATTCCAGCATCCTAAGACCTGTTGGTCCTAATGCATTGCCTAAGCACTTCTCCCAGCATGATTAGCAAGTCTGCCCACAAGTAGAACTTGGAGACATCCAGGAGTCCTCAAAGGGGGCAGGCAGATGAGCATCCCCTTCCCTGGTGTACCCAAATCTCTGCTGTCCCCCAACAGGTGAACATTCCACTGACTTCCCCACTCTACCAGCTCGAGGACTCACTCTAGCAGCCCAGTGTCAGGCTCACAGCTAGCTGGAACCCCAGCTCCTGGAGAGCTCTCAGAATTGAAGAAATAAGTTGAGGGAGCTTAGCAAATCGACTTCCTAATGAATCTTTTCGGGTCAGGGTGGAAACCGTTCTGTTACTATGGAACGTGGCTTGATTTGGAAATTAATGTGGTAATTTACAGCTATTCTGCCAGGCAAGAAGATTAACAGAGAAAGAGAGCATGAGGGGAGAGAGACCTGCCGTGCCAGAGCCTTAAGAGGTGCTAGCCTGGGACATGTCTGGAGATTTGGGCCACACAGACTGGTGCAGTAGGGTGTCTTCTGCCAGCTGGGCCTGTGTGGGACACAGGCAAAGACACTCCTCAAAGCGGATCTGAGAATCACTGTCTTCACCCCTCCTTCCTTTAGGGATTATATATACATATGCATATATATATACATGTGTTCTGTATATAGAGAGAATAATAGGTAGACTTTTTGTTACTGCATTACCCTATTCTGCAGAATTTACTTTCTAGTATCACAGTTAAGCCATGTCCACAAGTCACCCAATATCTCTATTGTAAATGAAAAACTGATATTAATTACCAAAAAAGAGACAGTAAATATAAAATTAATTGCATTAAAAACAAAATAGAATTACTGAATGCTAGAGAAGCCCTTTCCTGCCAAAGGTTCCGAGTCTGAAGCCTGTCCCCTATTCGAGGAAAAAAGCAAGTATTAGAGAGATGCTCCAGGTGTGTCACTGCAAAACCAAGGTGTCCACGCCTCTTGAGGCAATCAGGCAGATTGGAAGAGGAGTTCAATAGAATCCAGGTGCTCACTATGTGAGCCATGCTGTTCAATGCCATGACCTTCACAGTTTATTTATTTAACAAACATTTACATAGCACAGGCTGTGTCAGAGGCTGTTCTATAAGCTCTTAACAAAATTAACTCATTTATCACATTTAATTTGCATTATAACTCTATGTGGTATAGCATTGTTTCCATTTTAAAGAGTGGAAACAGAGAGTTTCAGTAACTTGCTAAAAGTCACCTCAAACCATCTCACATGCCACCTAAAACCATGCTGCTTTGATGAGTCAGAGAGGCCTGGAGCTCCTCCAGCCCTTGCCCCTGCCTGAGCTTATGTAGACAGGGGAACTGTTTAGAAACAAAGTCCTGCCTGACCAGGCGGTGGTGCAGTGGATAGAGCGTAGGACTGGGATGCGGAAGACCCAGGTTTGAGACCCCAAGCTCGCCAGCTTGAGTGCGGGTTCATCTGGTTTGTACAAAAGCTCGCCAGCTTGGACCCAAGGTTGCTGGCTCCAGCAAGGGGTTGCTCAGTCTGCTGAAGGCCCGCGGTCAAGGCACATGTGAGAAAGCAATCAATGAACAACTAAGGTGTCGCAATGGCAACAAAAAACTAATGATTGATGCTTCTCATCTCTCTCCGTTCCTGTCTCTGTCCCTATCTATCCCTCTCTCTCTGACTCTCTCTCTGTCCCTGTAAAAAGAAAGAAAGAAAGAAAGAAAGAAAGAAAGAAAGAAAGAAAGAAAGAAAGAAAGAAAGAAAGAAAGAAAGAAAGAAAAGTCCTGGGTAACTGCAGATGGATTTCTCGGGGGCCCAGCCCATGCCAGTGGCAGCAACTGTGGGTCAAGCCACACCTCCATGGCCCTCTGACACTTTCCATCTGACTGGGATCTGGATTCCATGGCTGGGGTGTGAGACTCAGTTGGATGTCAATCCTGGAAAGACTGATGTCAGAAGGAGCGAAGGGAGTGGGGTTTGTTTGTTTATTTGTCTCATAAAGAAATACACTAACCCTTGGAGCCAATGCCTTTCTCTGTTAACTATTCTTGAAAGGAGTCACCAAGGACCAGTCCAGGGCTGCAGCTAGAGATCAGGTGGCTGGATCCGAGAAGGCAGCAGGCTCGCTTGGCACAGGGAGAGCAGGATTGGGTATAGATGGGGCCTGTGTGGGTGATGAGGGGCCATCTGCCCGGGGCGTCTGTGACCAGCTGTCTCTGCAAGTGCAGCCAGGTGCCCTCAAGGGCCCACTCAACAGTTCCGCCCTGGATGGTCTGGCCTTATTCTGGCCTCGGGGTGTGCGATGGGCTGCCCGGAGCATGATGGGAGCCCTGCTTCATTATTATGATAATAAAAGGGTAGCAGAGGCACTATTGCGGAAATTGTTAATGCATTATTCTCCTTTGCTTCTGTAAGTACACAGGCCTTACCCAGTCTGACTAATGTGAAGTTGAGAACCTTCCAGAAGGAATTCCAAGGGAAAGATAAATGTCTATCCTCTGACATTTAAAAATAGCCAGATTTTTGTCCTGGTTAGAACTAAATGTTACACTGTTCCCCTCTAACTAGTAGGGGGCGACAGTGGGGGTGCTTATTATAAAAAATAATGCAAACAAACTTTCTGCAGATTTGGGTTGGAGTGCAAATTAAATTTGAGACCCTACTATAATGGTGAACATTGACTGAGCATTTCCTTTGTGTCGGGTCATTCCTTTGCCAAGTGTTTTACATGCATAGCTTTATTTAACCATCTAAATAATCCTGAGGTTGGTGCTATTATTGTTCCCATTTTATGGATGAAGAAAAGGAGGAAGGTTAAGTAACTAGGTCAAGGTTGGGTACCCAGGAGGAGATAAAGAAGAGATTTGAACCCTTGGTGCATTTCTCTAGATGGCAACAATTGTCCCCAACAAGCTACCAGTCTCCTTGGCCATCATGACTTGCCCGCCAGGAGCAAGCAGAACACATCTTAGGAGAACTGTGTCTCCAAGACAACATTCTTGGGCTCTTGCCAGATAAGAATTCATCCAGGGATCTTTCAAGGCTGTAAAGGCTATTGAGAATGCACAGGCCTCACATGAAAGGTGGGCTTGTGGCAGAGTCTGGCTCCTCTGACCAATGCCCCGGACTTGAAACAAACCAGGCAGCTGCTCCCCCATTCCGATCCCGGATCCATAAGTAATGCAGATCACATATCCCACCGGGGACCAGGGTTTGACTCCTCTCCTAGGCAGCTCAGTGAGCCCCTCAACTGCCAGAGACTCCAAACACCAGCATCCCCGTCCTGCCCCCATGAGAGTCTCCATTCTCCTCTCTCTAGCAGTCAGCTCAAAGATCAAGCAGGACCTGGCTTTCACTCTGATTTTTTGGACATTGGAGAAGGCCCACCTCATCTTATGCTTACCAAAAACATCCCCAGCAGAAAGGGCTGGGCCATGTTCATTCTCAGGCCTTGCCCCTGGTGTACCCAGAGCTCCCCTCTCCGCTCAGGCCTTGGGCTGGTTGGCGGGCCTGGCTCTGCTACTACTTGCTGCATGGCCTTCATCCTCATCCATGAAATAAAGGGTTGGAGCTTCTGCGGTTCAGTACCTCCCTTCACTTCTTCTTCTAGTTGCCTCTTATGTCTTTCTACACCGAGCTCATGCTATTAGGTTCCCCCCTTCCATCTTCTAACTCCACTCCCAGATAGATTCCATTCCTCCATCACAATAACAATTGTTTTATTAACCATGCACCAAGCACTGTTCTGAGGGTGTCACATGTACTGATGTATTTAGTTCTCATAATGACTCCATAAGGGAGATGCTATTAGTGTCCTTGTTACAGAGAAAGAAACTGAGAAATAGAGGCAAAATGAGTTACACAAAGTCACCCAACAAGTAAGTGGCGGAGCTGGGATTTGAACTCTTATGTGGTTCTCAAGGATGATGAAAAGGTGTGATGAGGCATGAGGAAAGCCACTTTGCCTGGTCAGATTTTTTGTTTTGATATATGATCCCATTCAGGGAGGTCCAAGCAAAGTTTAAGCCAAATGACATCTTTTTTTCCAGACAATTTTATTCCTCAGTGACAGCCGCAAATCCAACTTTCTAGGCCAAACTCCCAAGATCTATTGCCATTGTCACGATTACCAGCAATTCACTCCAGAACAGAAATCCTAGGTGTGAAGACACAAGGGCATGGACGAGCTGCCGGAACACTGCGGTCCACATCTGACACTGTGTGTGATTTGAAGTAAGTTCCTGCTCCCGTCTGCTCCCTTGTATGGTGACATAGCAGGCAGACAGGAAGCTGAGCACTAAGTTTTACTCTCTGGCCATCTCAAACACCTTCAGTTCCCTTCACACCCTGCTGAGATCACACACCGCTTCCTTTGCCTGGGAGCACCCCTCCATTCCTTGCCTTCCTGGCCAGTCTCTACATTGCCTTTAAAACTCAGAGCAGAAGTCACTTCCTCCCTAACCCATCTATTTTTACACTCAGCACACTGGAGTATAATTTATTGATTTGAACATCTGTTCTCCCACCACACTGAGAGCTCCTCATGGGCAGGGACTGTATTTTTTAAATTTATTTCCCGGGGCCTTAGGTCAGTGCACAGCTCCTAGCAGGTGCTCAATCCGTATTGGATGGACTAAATTGAAGGTGATTTAAAGTCATCTACTGAAGTTCCCACTATCAGAAAATTGCAGGACTAGGACTGGAACCCAGACCTGGGGATGCCAAGTCCAGCACACCTCATCTCTTTGTCACTGTCAGGAGTCGCAGAGGAGACCTGCAGGGTGAGGAGGGGTGTCCAGACCAGCTGTTTCCACTATGCTGCTAGTGGCTTGGGGGCATGTCTGGGGAAGGAATGGTCTCCCGGAGCCAGGCTGCCTGAGCAGGGTCCTCAGGATGCCCAGAGCCTCTGTTTATCCACACTGGCATCACTGCTCACTTTGTCTCCTTTCCTTTCCCCATCCCAGCCCCTACCAACCTAACCCCCGACTTTCAGGGGGCTAAAGTCAGGCCACACTTTCCCCCTTCTGCTCCCTTTCCCCAGACCTCTAAAATTTCAGGGGGAACCTGGTTTTCTGAATGAGGCAGAAAGAGACAAAGAAAGCCACCCACCACCACGCCTGTCTAGTGCCCAGTTCATATTCCTGCTGCGACTGTATCTAAATTTGCAAATCGTCACCCCGCGCCCCACCATCATGTGTCATCTTTTATGCATGGCCACCTCTGCCTTGCAGCTCGGCCAGTTGCTACGCAACCAACGAAGGCGCCGCAGGGGCCTGACATTAGTGAAAGCAAATTGACCAGAGGAGCTCTCATCGCAGGCAGAGCAGCCAGGGCCTCCCTGAGCCGCTCTCCTTCCATCGGGTCCAGACCCATGGACTGCAGCCTTCCCTGCCTAAGCTGCAGACACTGGTGCTCCTACTCCTTCAGAAGCTGCTGAAATCTGGCCAATGACAGTAGCCACCTCCAAAGGGAAAGGAAGGTCCAGGTACCTTCAAGCTCTAAAATTCTGAATCGCCAGTGGGACAGACACTGGGTCCTGCAGGGAGGGAAAAGAGCTGCCATTCGTTGAGCGCTTACTATGTGCTAGGCATGGTGAGAACAGTACAATGCGAAAAGCTCTAACTTCCTGGATTCCAGCCCAGCTCCACCATTTCTCAGCTGTGTGATGTGCATGCAAATCATTCATCAAGACTCAGACCCAGCCACTGAAAAAGACTGTCTTCAGACATCTCAGAGAACGATAAAAGGCTGGATAACGGGCTGGAGGGGGAGGGAGGCCATTAGAGCAGCAGGGGTGAGAAGATGAGAGGAAGGAAGGAGGGGAGGATACCTAGTATTGAAGGCCTCTTGAGCCTCCTGTTGGGAGAAACAGAGGAAATTAGAAGCTGGCAGTTCTGGTCTCCCCTTCTTCCCAGCCCGCACAGCCCCCAACCCTGGGAACTTGACCTCACAATTTCCCACCTGAGTAGACACTATTCTGCACTGGGAGGCAACACATTGTGCTAGAAAGAACAAGAGCTTTGGAATGAATCAGAACTGGCTTCAAATCCTCAAATCCTGCATCTCACTTTTTCGAACTATGGGGCTGCAGCAAGTTCCTTTTGCCTTTTGTGTTTCAGCTTTTCAGTCTGTGAAACGGGCATGACGGCAACAACCTCACAGAGTTAAATATCTCTTAGATCCAGAGGGCCTGACAGAAGAATCAGTCAGTGCCACTCTTCTCCCCCAGGCTCTTCAATGGCTCCCAGCTGTTGCAAGAACAGCTCTACTTTCTTAACCCCACCCCATCCACGCACCTCCCCAATCCCTCGTATCCCCACTCCCAGCACCTCTGCAATATTTGCTAGGACTCCTTTTGCCTAGCAAACCCTTCCTCCAGCTCTTTGCTTTTTGAGATCTGATCTACCATTGAAGACCCAGAAAAAAAAAAAGAATATTCAGCTAAAATAATAGACAAGCCTGCTCTACCAGATCTTTCTCCCTCCCCACTGAAATTTCCCAGTGGGAGAAGGAACAGGGAACAAAAATACGGACCCCCACCTACCTTTTCAGTGGTGAGTTTGAGAAGCTGTATGTATGACTAGATCTCTCAAAGCTCAATTACCTATAGAGAAATAATGCCATTCTAGGCTCCTGAATCCTCAGGGTTACATCTCACCCTGAGTGCAGAGACAACCTCAGGAGGTTGTCAGCAATGTACTGACCAGGCATGGTTTTAGGGGCCATAACATCTTGGTCTTGAGCAGTGTTTAACATAAGCACTAGTCAGCTTAAATATACAACTGTTTGTTATCATACTAACAATATCTTTTAACTTTTACACAAATCCATGAGGTAGATATTACCCACTTGCTAGGGAGACACAAGCTCAGAGAGGAAAAGCGACATGCACAAGACCACACAGGGGTTGGTAATGGCAAAACTGGGGCAGGTACACAGTTCTACATGGAAATAGGCTGTGAGTCTGTAATCGTTAACACTTCCAGAGGTCCCCAAACTACGGCCCCGCGGGCCAAATTGCGGCCACATGAGGCCATTTATCCAGCCCCCCGCCGCACTTCCGGAAGGGGCACCTCTTTCATTGGTGGTCAGTGTATGGAGTACTTACTGTATGTGGCTGCCCTCCAAGTGAACTGGCCCCCTGTGTAAAAAGTTTGGGGACCCCTGCGAGACAAATGCGCCCACTTTTAAAGCCCACAAATTGCAAGGGAAAGCCATTTACTTATTTTTTTTTTATCAGGACAAAGCCTCTACCAAACTCAGAAAGATAGCAGGGAGGGTGCAGAGCACTAGCTCAGGTGTGCCCCCAGGCAAATGCCTCCGTTCCTCTGAACCTGAGTTTCATCTCTGAAATGGGAGCCGAGGTTTAACTCCAGACCCTCCTCGAACATCTATCCTAAAAGGCAAAAATGATGCTGCCACCAGAGTGCTAAACCATGAAGCCTTGTTAGGTATTAGAATCCTCTTAGTGGCATTCCTCAAACAAAAGGTTTACAACCAACCTGTTTCTGATATACGCATTTCTTTAATCAACGTAAAGAACTATGTTGTCATTGTTGTTTAGAAGGAGATGAACCAATTGTATTGCCTTCATGTTGTATTGAAAAGCATTTTTTCGTTATTTGGACTAATTTCCAAACAAATTAAAAACTATTGTAGCAGTCAAGCTCTGACTGCTCCATCTATTAGATTCAGAAGATGGCAAATTTCTTAAACATAGATATAAACAATTCTGGTAACACAATCTGATTTTTTTTTAAACAATCTGATTTTATCATTGAAATTCTGTCTGGGAAGGCAAAAGTTCTTCCCAATGTCTTCTCCCTCAAGTTCCCAACTGTTCTCCTACTCCTGGAAACCTCCTGGTGAAGGAAAAGCAGGTCCTGTTACCTGGGATTCAGTTGCATATAAAAAGGTAAATCTTTTTCAATTGTCCTTTGATCACAGAGATGACCAGGGTGGAGGAAGTCAAGAAGTTTCTTTATGATCTGCCTTCTAGGTTCCTGTTTCTTGCACAGTTTAGCTACAATAAACTCATTTTCATTAGTGCCTGGTCAGTGACCCAGCCCTGGTCAGCAGCCTGCAGAGGCCTCTCGGGTGTCCGCCTGTGAAGTAGGCGTGCCGTGGGGGTGCTCGAGGTTTAATGGAGGTATGAGGCTGAAACAGGTGAAATAAGTATAGCAAACATGTATGCAAGGAATTGTTTAAATGACAACAGCACTGGACTAACCCCCTTGTGAATGATGGCCATATTAGATGGAGCCAGGGTCTAGACCTCAGGATGGGAAAAAGGTTAGAGCTCAGGTTGGGAGCAAGATCAAGGTTCAGATAATAAGCAGGAGTGAGACTCAGTCTGTGGCCAAGATTAGGACTCAATTTAAAACTGAGCTCCAAGACCAGTCTCTGGCTAGAGCCAGGCCAAATTCTGGTCAGGATCATGGCCCAGCTTGTGACGTGGCAACGTGATTCATTAAAGATTTAAACCTAGTGTCTGCTCATGCAATCCATAGTCTAGTCGGGGTGACAGCAAACTGAAATTACTCTATCAACTATTAAGAGCTATAAAAGAGGGTAGCAGGAAATAATAAGAGTATAAGAGAAGAACTGATCATCCAGTCTGCAGGACCATGGAATGCCTTCTAGAAAAGGTGATGCTAGACCTGTGAGGCCAGGAGACCCTGAGCAGCTCACTGCAATGTCATTTTTTGTATCATTGTTTTGAGCATGTGGTCTTATTCACTTTGTGATTCTTCAATTGCTTCCAACACTGTGTTGGATACCATGTCTGTTCCAGGCGACATGCTTGCTCTTCCTCTGGCCAGCGGGCCCTGAAGAACACAGTTTTGTTTTCAACCTCTATACTTCCCACTATTTCCTGTCCACCACTCAGCTGCTCTGTCTGACCCTGACACTAACTCCAGACACCTTTGTTTCTTTGGTGTGGTTAGATGCACTGGGTTTCTCTGCAGTGACCCATTTATTCCCTTGTGCTATTCACCTTTATCTTGTAGCACAAAGGTGTGAACCTTTTCCCTAGATTTAGATCCAGTAGCCCTCGGAGGAACTGAATAGAAAAGAAAATCAGACAGTGAAAGCCGGGAAACCAAGGAAGCTTTGCAGCCTCAGGCAAGTCACTCAATGACTCCGTGTGTCAATGTACTCATCTGTTAAATGGGGCTGAAACACACCCCACCTATACGCATAATGTTTTGTGCATGTGGTGAAGGAACTCATGTGAAAGAGCTCCGAGATGGAGAGAATAACAACACATCTCTCAAAGATGAAGAAGGCAGACGTTCATTTCAGCTTCATGGGATTTGTCGATCCTTACTGGGGTCCTAAGAGGTAGGATCCATGTCCTCTGGCTCGGTTCTTAGCCCAGGTGTATGGGAAGGGGATAATATAGGTTTCTGGGCCACTTCTTTAGGACAGAAGCACAGTTTTTATGCCCCTTTGTATAGCAGTATACGTACCCATGTATGTGTCTTAGACTGGCTTCTGAGAGCAGACTCTACAATGGGGATTCATGTGCAAGTGATTTATTAAGGGAAAGCTTCCAGGAGAAACCAATCAGGAACTGGGGAAAACAGGACAGAAAGAGGAAGGAGCCAAATAGGGTGTGGTCTCAGGAAAATTTCTGTGGAGACTAGATCCTTCAGGGGAACCCTGGAATGTAAGTTGTCCCAAATTGAGAGTGAAGCTGATCTTTCATTTTCTCCCTTCCAACAACCAAACCATCATTGATCAACTCCTCAACACTCCTGGCTGCCTGTGATACTTGGCTAATGACAGTGAGCAGTAGGCCAAGGGCAGTCTGCTGAATTAAAGCCAAAAGTGCTATTGAAAGCATATGAATGAAGTGAGGGGGTGGGGACCCAAGGGGACTTACACAGAGCACCCACATTACCTGCTAGAAGTTTCCCATCTATGTCAGTTTCCCAGCTTCTCCAGCTATCCCTTCTTATTTTCCTATAAGAGCTCCACTTTTCCAATTTTTTAAATGATGGAATTTCACCTGCTTGAAACCCTTCCCTGGCTCCTGATTGACTGTGGAATAAAGTCTAAGTCTCTTCACATGATTAAAAAGCCCCTTCATGGCCTGACCTGTGATGGCACAGTGGATAAAGCGTCGACCTGGGAACACTGAGGTCGCCAGTTCAAAACCCTGCACTGGTCTGGTCAAGGCACATATGGGAGTTGATGCTTCCAGCTCCTCCCCCATTTCTCTCTTTCTCTCTCTCTATCCCTCTCTCTCTCTCTCTCTCTCTCTCTCTCTCTCTCACTCTGTGTCTCCTCTCTAAAATGAATAAAATAAAAATTAAAAAAAAAGCCCCTTCACGATCTGTCCTCTGCTGACCACCCCAACCCTTGTCACTCACATGGTTCCCTCACTCTACCCCAGTCAAGAACTTATTGAATATGGGGATCATAATGGGGTTCTGTGATACCTCAAGCTCCTCATAACCCAATAAGGGAGACAGGAATACAAGAAAATCCAGGAGTTTATGGGAATAGAGGTAAGGTACATAACCCAGCCGGGGTTCAATGAAGACTTCCCAGGGGGTGGATGTGAAGGATATAGACAAGGAAGTGGAGAAAAGACTGACCTTAGTAGGATTTACACCACCAATAGAAATTGGGGAGATGGATGGGGGCAGACCTGGCAGAGAGTTGTTACAAATTAACCTATTAAATATTTGTAGAGTGAATAAATAAATGAATGACTATACAGGCACTACACAGCTTGAGCTTTAGAATTCAAAAACCTTGGTTCCCATCTCCTCTGCTTACTCCCTAAGAAACCCCCAAGTCATCCAACCACTCCGAGTCTCAGTTTCCTCATTTAGAAAATGAGGCTAATGAGGACATCTGAGATGATGGATGAGAAAATACTCTGCATGCTACAAAACTCTCTTTAAATATTGGCTTTCATTCATTCATTCAAAGAATATGCAGTGTTTCCGTAAAGTCATGGTGCACTTTTTACCATGTGACAGGTCAAAAGTACACTATGACTTTACAGACACACTGAATTTTAGTTCCTATGCTATATCAGGTCATATACTGGAAATCAGCGTATGAATAGGCATTAGATGGGAACTCTCCTTGCGGGTGGAGAAAAGACAAGTTACAGAGAGGAGACAAGGAGACAAGAAGACAAGGAAAGGAGAAAAGCTTGGCTCATAAGACCAGATGCTGTAACTGAGATCTGGGAGCTCACAGACAACCCCACTGATTATTTATCTAACGAAGACGTTTTCCCAAAGAAGGTAAAATTCATAAAAATTGGGCCCTGAAAGACAGTGGGGTTTCACCAGATGAAAAAGGAGTCTGGGTAGAGAAAGAACATATATGAAGACACAAAGGTATGACAGAGACATGCTTTTAGGCCAGCAGGACTGGTCTGAATGGCATAGTGGATAAGGGATGGTGTTGGGGCATGAGGGGGGATGGGTAAGTCTCTTAAGGTCAAGTAATATAGAGGGAGTTTAAGTACTTTTCTGCAAGTAATGGTGACTGACCCTCTTTGGATGAGAGCTCCAGCGACACTGAGACGAGAGGAATGGGTGAGTAAAGACTATTTGGGGCCTAGGAAAAGATGTTGTGGAAACATGTACCCTAAGAATTGGAGGAACTTCTGAACCATTATCACCAACACACAACCACATCACTATCACAACCACCACCAAGTTTTGGCAGTTTCTCCCTCAGACAATAATCTATTATGGAAATACCTGCTTAGCATGGCTCTTCTTGAAAATGTTGCTCCTATATCATGACAGTCGTTACACAATATTTTCCAATAAATTTTGTTTGGTTATTTTATTTGTGTATCTATTGACCTCTTCAAGGGTTTAAGACAAAATACCTTCTAACTAACCTTTAATATCCCTCTGAAGAGGTCTTTATTAGTTATCTATTACTGTATAACAAACCATCTAAAACTTAGTGGCTTGACACAACCATTTATTCAGCTCTCCTGTAGATTGGCAATTTGGGCTATCTTCAAAGGGGCCATTTTCCTGCTGGGTTTTTTTTTTAAGGTTTTATTTGTTTATTTTAGAGAAAGAGAGAGAGAGAAGGGTAGGGGAGCAGGAAGCATCAACTCCCATATGTGCCTTGACCAGGCAAGCGCAGGGTTTTGAACCAGCAACTTCAGCCTTCCAGGTCAATGCTTTATCCACTGCACCACAGGTCAGGCTTTCCTGCTGGTTTTGTCTGGGCTTATTCATTTGTCTGTGTATAGCTATGAGTCAGCTAGGAAACTCTATTTCTGGGAGTTAGCTGACTGTCATCTGAGGGTATTGGGATCAACTGAGCTTTGTGTCTTTCATTGTCTAGCAGGTTAGCCTGGGTTTGGTCACATATGGTAGTCTCCGTGTTTCAAGAACAGCAAAAGAGGAAGCCTGCAAGGCCTCTTAAGGTCTACTCTTAGAATTCTTTCAAAGTCGTTTATTCTATTGGCCAGTGCAAGACACAAAGTCAGTCTGAAATAGAGTCCAACTCTTGATGGGAGAATTTGAAAAAAAAGGGGGGGAAAGGAGATAATTTTTGAAATCTATTCTAAGATTTATGAACATTTTTCTATTAATCCTAGCATATGCAAGGAAAAAAAAGAGTGGAGAACAGTCCAAAGCAAGTTATTGCTATTGTTGTTTATTAAATTATTTCCAATAATTATACCATATACTGAGAGCATGGTGAACTCCCTCTTGTTTATTATTATACATTATTGTTGTTTATTGGGCACCTCCTATGTGCCAGAGACCACTCGAATAACAGTGGGAAAGGCATACACAGTACTTGCTCTTATGGAGTTTACAGTCTAATAAGGAAAACATCGTAAACAAGTAACTATAGTAATTTGACAAGCATTATGCCTAAAAGTTTTACAACTTTATTAACGTTTTTCTTTATGATTTTTGGCTTTGGATTCTTGACTTTTAAAGCTTTTCACAACCCCAAAGTTAAATAAATATTTACTTGTCTAATTGAGTTTTGAAAAAAGTAAGGAGGACCCTTGGCTGGAGGCCACCTTAACTTGGGTCCCCAGTGAACAAACCTGGGTCCAGCCAGAGACCAAGACCAAAAGAGGGGAATCCAAGCTCATCTCCAGACCCAGGTCATCCCAACTCCAAGCTGTTTCCTGTTACCAGATCTGCTTTTGAGCTCTTCTCATGTGTGTTCTGATGCACAACCTGATGGATAATCAGACCTCTCAACAGCATTTGACTGGGTTTCATTCAAATGTATACATAGATAGATAGATGATAGAGTTGTATGTTTGTTTGTTTTACACTTAATAATATATTAAGAAAATTGTCTTATGCTATTCAGTAAATCTACCATGGGGAGCCATAAAATTAATAAATGAATATTAAAGTATCATAAAAAAGAAATTGTTTGTTCAAGCATCTCTCCTTGGAAGGACTCTCTACCCATAACTATCTATTGCAACTTGGCCAGTCAGCACTGGGCATAGCAACAAGCACCCACTCTCTGCTCCTCCCTCCACTTTTCTAGGAATTAGTTTAGTATTCCCTTGAATCATAGTGGCAAAATATGAAACCTGGATTTCAACATTGATGTCCCACTGTAGTCTGGGGAAATGCAGCCATGATGAGCTTCCTAGAAAGAAGTTTACCCTGTGACCCAGCTCAGCTCCCTGGGGTTATTAGTGTTGAAGCTTGCAGTGAAAACCTTAGTTAGTCTGAATTTTTTCAGTAGATTTGCTGATCCTCTCCCATGCAAGTATATCCTGGAAATATTAAAAGGAGGGAGGAAGGGAGAGGAGATGTCAGCAGGGCAGGGGGTAGTGGGGCGTTCAGCTGATCCTAAGTCCCTTGATAATAATCACAGGCTGGTCTCACCAATATTGTCAACAGCCAGCGTGGAATGCTATAAGAAGGAAACCCACTTCATTCATTTATTTGCTTAATAAATATTGTCTGCTATGTGCTAGGCCCTCTTCTAAATGCTGGGGTTACAGCAATGACCAAGACAGACCTGAATTTATGCCCTCAGGGAGCATATATTCTGGTGAAGGACAAGAAAGGAAATGATTAAGAAGACAAAGCTGAAGAGATAGGGTGTGTCTCGGAAAAAGTAGTTTTAAACATGGTGGTGAAAGAAAGTGTCGTGGAGAAAATGACATCTGAGCAAAGATTTGGAGGTGAGGAGGGAAGAGTGTAGGGGTAACACATGAACAAAGAGCAGGAACGGAGGAGGGGTAGTCCGCGGCAGGGAGACCATACCATGCAGGAGCCTGGAGAAAACACCTGAGCTTATGTGAGAAGGCCGAGGGCGGTTTCCCAGGGAGAGGATGGCAGAGAGGGGGTTTGGAGATCAGTAGGAGTTTGCCCATGGGCACAGGCAGAAGGGCAGTCTAGCAGGAAAAAAAGTGTGCAAAATCATCAAGAAACCATGAAACATGTCTTAGGGTAAAACAGGAAAACCAGACCTTAAGGGGCTCAATGAGTTGCTCAAGGCCACTTAGTAATGACAATTAAAAAAATAATGTTAATAGTGGTGAGTAGAGTCAACAACACTCAGTGAGCTCTTACTGTGTGTCAGGCCCTGTTAAAGTCTTTCTTTGTGTTGATTGTTTTAATCCTAACAACAACCCTGTAAAGTATGTACTGTTCCTAACCCCATCTTCCTAATGGGGTGAAGAACTCAATCAAGGGCCCACAGCTTATAAGCAGTGAAGTCAAGCTTTGATGTCAGTAGGCTGGTCTCAGAAGCCACACACTCCACCTTTGTAGCCACCGTGAACTCAGAACTGCATTCTTCTTTTCCACCTGCTGCTTCCCTGGCTTCTAAAGATCAAAATTCACATAGTCCAGCCCCCTGGTAGGATATGTATGTCCGCATTTGACAGACATGGCCCCTGAGACCCAGGGATGGTAAAGGCCCAGCCAAGTTCACACAGGTAATAAAGGAGACCGTTTCTGTATCCCAACACATATGGTCATCTGGCCACCTCACAGTGGGTGTTCTTTTATTTATTTTTTTAAAATTGATTTGAGAGAGAGAGAAGAAGGGGAAGGGAGAGAGAAAGAAAGAAAGAAAATCGATTTGTTGTTCCACTTATTTATGCATTCATTAGTTGATTTCTTGTATGTGTCCTGACCAGGGATCAACCTCGCAACCTTGGTGTACTGGGACAGTGCTCCAACCAATTAACTACCTGGCCAGGGCCTAGATTTTCTTTTCTTTACAGATGAGGCTCAGGGGTTCATACAATCCACTATTTCTCAATCTTTTTGCCATTATTATCTGCCTAACAAGTCATTTAACATGCTTTGTCTCTTAATTTTTTCCCATTCTCATAAAATCTTAATACAACAGATACACTGTGTATTTGCTTATATAATCTGTATATGTTTGTGTTTTATACATTTTAAAAAGAGGAAACTGCCTGACCAGGCAGTGGCTCAATGGATAGAGCGTTGGACTGGGATGTAGAGGGCCCAGGTTTGAAACACTGAGTCGCCAGCTTGAGTGTGGGCTCATCTGATTTGAGCAAAGCTCACCAGCATGAGCATGGGATTGCTGGCTTGAGCAAGGGGTCACTCAGTCGGCTGTAGCCCCCCAGTCAAGGCACATAGGAGAAAGCAATCAATAAACAACTAAGGTGTCACAACAAAAATTGATGCTTCTCATCTCCCTCCCTGCCTGTCTGTCTGTTCCTGTCTGTCCTTCTCTCTGTCTCTCTCTCTCTCTGTCCCTGTCACAAAAAATAAAAGAAAAAGAAAAAAACCATTTTTGATGTCCAAGAACCACTTTTTATTCTCGTGGAGGCAATATTACCCCCTTTGAAAATGCGTGATCTGGTCTAACCTTTCCATTTTACAGTAGGAGAGACTGATGCCAGAGAGGGCGAGGGAGTACTTGCAGGTCACTTAGCTAAGACCCTTGGAGTTCAGAGCACCCCCAGGGCTCCTGCTCCTCCGCTTCTGGCTCCCCCACGCTGCCTCCAACTTAGCCATGCAGGTCTTCACACCCCTCCCTCGCCATCACCCCGCCTTTCCTCTCCTGACTCAAGGTTCCATTCAAACTCAGACCCTCCACGTTCTAAGAGCAACATGCCCTGCAACTAAGGACCCAGGTACCTCCTAGATTCAGCCATGGACCAGCCCATAAGAAAGCCCAAGTGTCATCGGGGTTTCCATCACAGAGTCGGCATGAAAGGACACACATTGTTCAGCTCATGTCTCTACCGTGGGGCAAGCAGATCACACCACAGCTTCCCTGGAGGTTCGTTCCCATCACCTTTTCCAAATGCAAGACAAGCATAAAAACTACTACAGCAATGAACAACAAAAAATCAACTTGGAAATAATTAAACAGCAAGGCAGCCACCCATAATGATATTCTGCAGCACACTTTGGGGACAGTTTGCTGCAAAAGCACCCGAGCACTCCGGTTGTTTAATTAACATTGAAACGGCAGTTCCACAAGAACTAAAAACCCTGTTAATTTATGTGTCTCTTAATGATGCTCATTTAAATACTGTCAACTTTCTCTCGGTTTAATATTCATGATTTTTAGTCATTAAAACACCATGATCAGCTGGGGGTGGGGAGGTACTTATACACCCAGAAACGAAAACTCTCTGAAGACAGCCATTTCCAAATTCCTGCCTCTCACTCACTTGCCCCAAAGCTTAGCCCCTTAGAGAAGCTGTCAGCCAGCTGGGGTGCTTTGGGGTCTGCGAACAGTACAAGGGGTTGAATGCAGCCTTATAGTCTTATTCACTGCCCACTTCCCCTCCAAACCAAGCAGGTTCACTCTCGGTGTCAGCAGCCACAGAGCTGAGGAGCTCTGCTGGCAAGTGTAGTCTCTTGATACGCACGAAGAGGCCAGCTTCGAACCCCGGGGTGTTCAGAAGTATTTCAGTCAGGGCTAGGAGACACAAGTTACCCTGAAATGCATCTCTAAAAGAGAAGGACATTTAAGACTGGTCAGGATAAGATGCTGATGAGGCAAGGAGGTCCAGGGTTCAGAGAAGGCTGTGGATGCCCTTGTAGCAAACATGTAGAGTCAATGCAAGGCCTCACACAAGAGCTATACTTACACAATGCAGACTATGAATGAGCCCACACAAAAACCCACAGACTCAGCACGCACACATATGCATAGACACACATGCAAACACTGTAAAAGCATGTGGAAATCAATAAGGAGAATTCATGTCAGTCCAACTCAAGATTATCAGATTCCGACAAACAGCTCAGACACTGTGCTGGGCTCTAAAAAATCTAAACTGATCAAATAATGGACAAGGACCAAGAGTCATTCTCCATGAGATTAGAACCAGGGTAAGTGAGGGTGGGAGGTTGTGGGAAGCTCAGAGGAAGGGACATAGGAACAACAAGTTGGATTGTCATCAGAACACCAGTGCTGACTGTCAACAATTCCTAAGGGCTAGTTTCCATCCCCTTCTCAAGATCTGTCTCTGCAAGACCAGTTTATAATACTGGATCCTGCTTTTAATGAGCTAAAAAACAGCTCTGGGAGTAAGCCAAATCTACCAACATCCCTTTACTTCTATATCCTTTCCTCAAGGCAGACAGAGCATGACGAGTGTCATGCGAGTTAACTGGAGCAGGGGACAGAGCATTGACTTCAATGTCACATGGAGCGCAGTTCCACTTACTATCCTTGTGGCCCTGAACAAAGTCAGTTCGTACATTAACATGAATCAGTTTCTCTTTGGTAAACCTGAGATAATATCATTTTTACTGAAAATATTTGTTAATGGGTGTGTCTTCCAACTAGAATGTGAGCTACCTGAGGGCAGGAACAATGTCTGCTTTACCTCTGTACTGTCAGAGCATGGCACCTATTCGGGACTGGATAGACGTTACACTGAACTGCAGGTGCTGGCCTCACAAGGACGCTGTCGTGAACAAATGAAATAAAATATAGAGAGCACTTAGTAGATTCTCAATAAATTATTTGTGACCAGGGAGACGATCAAAGAAGTCTTCAAGAGGGAGTTTGAATTTAAAGTGAACCTTGAGAAGTGGTGAAGAAGTGGGCCAAAGAAAAAAGCATCCTAAGTTGAAACAACAGAGCATACAGACAGCCAGGCCAGGAAAGCTCAGCCCTGCCTGTGTTCTTCCCCCACAGCTGGTTCTGCCCATAGACCCCTTGAATATACCATGCTCTCTCACAATCCCTTCTGTCCTCAAAATAGTCTGTTCTCCCTCAGTCACCTCACTCTTACCCAGGCTACAAAAACTAGTTCTGGAGTTGCCTCTTCTAGGAAGCCTACCCTGACTTCCAACCTCCTTCTGGTGTTCTGTCTGGTCTCCTGCAAGCTCTCAGTTCCACTCTCCTCATACCAGGTGGCTGTCTCTGTTTATATTCCTGTTCTCTCACTTGAAGAGCAAGGCCAGCTTCTGAACCATCACTGAACACCCAGTGCCCAGCACAGAACCTGGCACAAGCAGTTTTTGCCTAGCAGAGGGGATGCAATCTGAGTAAGGATAGTGATTAGAGAACTTGGCCCCCAAATCCACAGCACAGAGGCAAATGTCAGTAGCGGTCACCTGGGCCAAGTCACCAAGGCCTGAGCCAAGCCACCTCATTCCTCTCCCTTCCCCCATCCAATCATCATCCACAAGGGGATCTTACTCTTTAATTGGATTCTGTTCTATCCCTCCATTCTTTCTGCCTTCTCTATCCCCACTCCCTCTGCCCCGGCTCTGGCCGCCAGCTCTCCCCGCCTTGGGCTACTGCAGTCCATTGTGCACAGCCCAAGAAATTGAACTAACAACCAAACCCTTTCTCAGAAGGAAACCGAACTTCTCAGCATGACCCGGAAGGCCCTTCTGGAACTGAGCATCGCCTGTCACTCTGCCTCTCCAGCCTCATTTCCCAAGCCTGCTGATTATAGCCATTCTCTCTCTCACCTCCAGGCCTTTCCCTGCTGTTTCCCCTGCCTGGAAAACACTTTCTTCTCCTCATGTCCCCCTTTCCCAGGTAACGTTTCTGTACCTTTCAAGCCTTGGCTTCAATGTTATCTCCTGTAAGAAGCCTTATGTGATCCCCCCAAGGTTGGGCGAGGTCCCCTCCTGTCTTCCCTGGGACACTGGGCATTTGTCAGATGAGAGGGAAAGTGCTCAAGTGGTCAGGAGTAAGATTATGGGGAATGGGGACACCTCTGTAAGCCTGCTCCCTCTGGCTTATGTCACTCTACGGGCAGCTCTAAGCAGACCCCTCCCCCAGCCGGTCTGTGTGGGCTCTGCCAGGGGCGGGAGCTGCCTGAGCTATAGCGCCTTCCTCTGACCTCCTGCCTCTGCACGTCCCTGTGACTCACTGATGGAAAACATCCACCCCTTCTGGGCCTCTTCCTTATTTCATCACTTTAATAAATTAAGAACAGATTGAAAAGCAGGAAACATTGTCTCCCAGGTCCCAGCACCCACATTCCAACTCAATTACAGGATTTGTTTTTCGGGTCTGGCCAGAGGCAGCTGGGACATGGCAGGAAGAGCCAGGCAAAGGGTTTAAACCAAGAGGCCAGAGCAGGCAGCTCAGACCCCAACTCAGTCCCTGACCAGGAGCCTCAGGCAAATCCATTCAGCTCTCTGCACCTCCTCATCCACGTCTGGGGAATGGGTGATAACAACAACACATTCTTCACAGGATGGTGGGAGCCTGCCGAATAAGGGAGGCAGTGTAAAAATGCTTTGTGAGTGGTCAAGCCCTAAACTGTGAGAGAAATAGATGATTGCCAATTCTCTCCATTAAAGATCACATGGCATCAGGCCCCCTCTCTTCTAATAATTTAGCTCTGGGACTTGGAACCTAAACTCCTGAATTGCTTGAGAGAAGGTCTTCGTTTTCCACTCCTTGCAGCAGCTGAAACCAGAAAGATGGGCTCTATGGATCTTTAGTCACATATTTAACTGTCATTCTTGTTTTTCAGTTGATAGCCAAAGTGCTGTTGGGGGATGGGGGCTGTAGGTCTAAGTGGGAGCTGGGAGATGTAGCTTTGTTCCTGACTGCATCACTTGATTTCTTGCCAATTGCATCACTGTGTGGCTGGCCGTTTCAGCTTCTCCATGTATAAAGTGAGGGGGGGAAGGGGTGAGTTAATAATCTTTGTCTCAATCACCTCACAATGTGACAATTAAGATCAAATTGGACCTTATACAAGCTGTAAAGCTTTATACAAATTTAAGTTGTTAAAAGGGTATTAATAATTCAATTATTATAATAGAGACCAATAGTGATGAAGAAGAATATTCCAACTAGACAATCGTGCCTCCTCTTCTTTGGGGAAGAGAATTGCATGGCTTCCTTTGATCACACCTCTTGAGTTCCTTACTATGTATGATATTGGAAGTTCTTCCTTCTCTACCCCAATTACCTCATGTTTTCTGTTAAACCACTCTCATTTTCTGCTTTCACTTGGAACAGAGAATAAGGTCACCATATCCTTTAAGAAAACATTCATCCAATTTAAGACTATTCATAAGACACACTTCTTCCTTCTAACATGCCATCTGAGGAGAACACATTGGAGGAAAGTGATGAATTTTGTTTTGGAAAGGTGGGTCAGAGGGGCATATAGATCTTTCAACTGGATGCACAATAGGCTAGCTGAAAATAAAGTCTAGAGGTTCAACAGAGTAATCAGTGTTGAAACTAAGGAGGCCTCAGAATAAAAGTGGCAGCTGGATAGTTTCAATCTTATTAAACTGTTCTCCATTTCCTAGCCAAACCATCCATTCTCAGGCTTCCCTACATTGGCTCCAGCTATTTCTCTGCCTACAATATCCTCTCCCCTTTATCCACCCCTGATATCCTATGCATTACTTCCAGAGAGGCCCTAATATTTTGAGACATTTCACTTACCCTTAAGTGAAGTATTTTAAGCTAGCCTCTATGTTCCAGGCACTGCACAAGATGCTGTGCTAGGACTATCCTATTTAGTCCTTACAATACCACTAACATACCATTATCCTCACTTTATAGAAGAAAAGCTAACTGCCCCATCAAAAGCCATGCAATACTCTTTGCTAGAACTAGGATTCACATTCATGTCTTTAAATACAATTCCAGAGATTTTATTGCCACAAGATTCTGCCAACTACTGCAACAACATAGTTGAGGCAGGGTTAGACTAGCTTCCAGTTCTGAGACTCAGCCTGCGCCTCAGACTCAGACTCAGATAGCAGCCTGGCCTGAATTTAGGACAGTCACTCTGACTTGGGGTTGAGCTGGTCAGACAAATTAGCTGGTCAGCAGCCAGGCGACTCTTTGGTCTCCATAGATAGAGGTTGGCCTCCCTTGGAGCTCTCCGTGGTACTGACATGACTTCTATCTGCCGGCCTTGAAAGCCGGATGCATTCTCCCCATACAGGCACTACATAGGTTTGTTAAGGATGAGCCATTTTCAAAATATGTTCCCAACCTTTAACTATGTTTATCCTTATGCCCAACAGACTCCTCCCATGTACCTTAGCTTGGCTATCATTGGCTCCCCAATGTGAGGAAGCCACACTGGCTTTCCCAGGAAGCGTTCTTGGGTACCTACTGTGTACAAGGCACTGTAGTGATGAGCTTTATAAGCATTACAATTTATTACATATTAATACAGTTTATGGTTTGTGCATTTATTTATTGTATTTATTATGTATTGTCTCTCCTCCATCACTAGGATGTAAGGCCCATGAGGGAAGGGATTATTATCTATCCACTAATTTTTTCCCAGCAACTAGAAAAAGTGTTTAGGACATAGTAGGTGGGCAATAAAATTTTTTGAATGATTAAATTAATTACAAAGATATAAAAGAACAATACAACATAAAGAGAGCATTATAATTGCATTTTATATATAAAGGCTTAGGCAAAATAACTTGTTGTGGGTATTTATTGTCCTTTCAAGTTCCAAAGTCACAGTGGGTTCTGAGAGAACTGAAAGGTCACCATCATCCTGGTACAGGTCAGAATTAGTTATGAAATTTGGGGGGGAAATGTGTCATTGTGTCATTGTTCACCTACTCAATTCAATCTCAGAACAACATAAGTACAGTCTTCATTGTTGAGACCATTGAGACTCTTAGTTCTTAAAAAGGATAACTGAGGCCAAGAGAAAGAAAGGGATCCCATTTGTTTTTCACAAAACCTTTCAAGGAGTTTACCATAGTGAGAACAAGATACACCAAATGCGCTCTACTCTTAGCATGAAACCTAATGTATCCTGGCATCAGAACTTAATCTGGAACCACAGTCAGGATGCAGTATCTGAACAGAGTTTCTGCAGTCTAAGAACAGGGTGCAAATTTGTGATTTGGATCAGGGTTCAACGGGTGATTCCAAATCAACTAAAACCATTAAATTAAACAACGTGCACATAGTGCCTATATCAACACTTGATTTTATTTGGTGAAATGCTTAATAAATTAGACTCTCTTCAGATTAAATGGAATTTTACACAGTTTTTAGGTTTTATTTATTAGCCATTTTTATTCTGGGACTTCTTTCTCTTCTCTGAGGAGTACTTCTGGACATGCCTGCATTGGGAAGTATCTTGAACAATATGATAAGAACTTTTCACTTTGTCTTAAAATTATGAGAAGCAGGAGAATAAGCAACAAATTCCAAGACTTGGAATCTTGGCCTATTCATTACTGTCTTCTATTCTGTCCCTAAAACCCTGCTTTAGCCTGTCCTGGCAGTCCCATATTACCAAGGATGGAATTAGGAGAATATATATATTTTAAAGTTCTTCATTTCTTGCCTCCTTGGGAACTTGCACTCGTGGGCAGGATGAAGTGACAAGAATTGTCTTACCACCTGAAACAACAACAGAAATAAAAACAGACAAAATAAGTGAAATGATGGTTTTCAAGACAGTGGACATCAGTCAACAAAAGACAATGTCCCCTGAGAAACAAGACACAAGTAAAGTAGACTTTACATTTGCCTTTGCTTACTACCTTGAGAACATTGCTAGGCTTCAGTACAATGTGGGGAAAACCCAAGGAGAATTTAATGGACTCCCCAAGTTGAGGGCTCAGAGTTGAGAGTCCAGAGGGAGCAAAGCAATAACAGTTCTCAAGTACTGGAGAAAGAGAGAGTACTACATAGAGAGAGAAATCTAGAGATCTGTGGAGGTTTCTCCCTTAAGTGTTGAGTGCATATCTTTGAGAAAATTACAAATGTCTGAAAGAAAAACCACCAATGCCCAGCACTCACATAGGGTCAGAAATAGTACCTGTTTCCACCAGCCAAATTAAAAAAAAAGCAACTCATAATTCACAGGGCATTGGATAGAGCATTCAAAAATACTTTACCTCAATAATGGGGAACCCTTAGCTCTATACTAGAAGCTTCTCGGGTCCAGCCTAAAAATATCTTAAAATCAAAACCCAAAAGTATCAAACTGTTTTCATATAATTTAACTGCACCTCAGAATATTGCTTAGGAATACTTAAGCAATACAAAATATATCCAGCCCCCAAGGTAAAATTTACAGTGTCTGGAATCCAATCAAAGATAACCAAGCAGCCTGACAGGTCTTGGGGCAGTGGGTAGAGTGTTGGCCAAAAATGCTGAGGTCACTGGTTCAAAACTTGAGGTTGCCAGATCAAACACCGGGTCACTGGCTTGTGTACAGAATCATCAACATGATCCCAAGGTCACCGGCTTAAGCCCAAAGGTTGCCAGCTTGAGCTCAAAAGTTGCCAAATTGAGTCCAAGGTCATTAATATGAGCCCAAGGTTGCCAACTTGAGCAAAGAGTCACTGGCTCAACCTGAGCCTGAGGCTGCTGATCCAATCCCTGATCAAGGCACATATGAGGAGCAATCAACATACAACTATATTAAAGCAGTGAATTGATGCTTCTCTCTCTTTCTCTTTTCTCCCTTCTCTCTCTCCCCGTCTGTCTCTCTCTCAAAAAAAAAAAAAAAAAGAAAAGAAAGATTATCAGGCATGGAAAGAGGCAATGAAATATGACCTATACAGAGAAAAAACATCAGAACTGACACAGATATTAGAATTAGGAAACAAGGACATTAAATAGATATTATGATTATGTTCCCTGGGTTCAAAAATATTTCTAAATAGAGTCAGAGAAGATATAAAAAATACCTAAATTAAACTTCTAGAGGTAAAAATCACAATGTTTGAAGTAAAAGAATACATTATATTTGATTAGATTAAAGGCAGATTGGAACTTGCAAAAAAAATAGTTAACTTGAATAAATAGACATGGAAACTATTTCAAATAAAAAAGAAAAATAAAGAAATGGTAAATTGAGATTATCAATGACCTGTGTGACAACATCAAGCAACCTAATTAGAGTCCATGAAGGAGGGAAAAAAACAGAAAAAGTATTTAATTAAATAATAGCTAAAACTTTTTTCCAAATTTAGTGAAAACTATAAATTCACAGATCCAAGAAGGTCAAGGAACCCCAAACGCAAGAAAAGTAAGGAAAATGACATCAAGATACATCATAATTGAATTTCTCAAAACTAGTAATAAAAGAAAATCTTAAAAGCAATCATAGGGAGAGAAGTTATAAAAGGAGGAACAAAGATCAGGTGTAAACAATGTACACCAAACGACAGTGGAGTGGCACCTTTGAAGTACAGAAAGAAAGCTGTCAACCTAGAATTCTATACCTAGTGAAAATAATCTTTCCAAGGAGAAAGCGAAATGAATCTTTTCTCAGATATACAAAAGCTGAAAGAATTCACCACCAGCAGAACAACATTATAAGAAATGTTATAAGAAGGACTTCCGTCAAAAGGAAAAAAGAAACCAGACGGAAATGTGGAGCTTCACAATGGAATGAAAAATATCAGAAATGGCAACTACATGGATAAATGTGTAAGGTTTCTACATTATTGTTTAAATCTCTTAAAAGACTATTGACAATAATGGATATAGAGTTTCAGTTTTATGAAATAAAGAGTTGTAGAGAGGGACAGTGATGGCTGCATAGCACTGAGAATGTACTCAGTACTATGGAGCTGTACAGTTAAGACAGCTGATGTGGTGGGTATGTTACCACAATAAAAAAAACTTTTAAATAATTGATGATTTAAACAAAAATAATAGCAATGTGTTGTGGAGTTCCTAAGTAAAATGGGTGATGTTAGCATAGCATCAGGAGAGGGGAAATGGACTTATGCTATTGAAAACTCTACATGAAGTGTTAAAGTATTACTTGAAAGTAGAGTAGGATGTTGGAAATGTATACTATAAACCCTAAAGCAGCCTCTAAAATAACACACCAAAGAGTTAATAAGCCAACAAAGAGATAAAATGGAGTCATTAAAAAGATTACTGTTTATTCAAAAGATGATAAAGCCCTCTCTACATCAAGAATTAACGGGAAATGTAAATACCCCTGCCTCCCTGGGCCTGTTGAAATCATCTGAAAAGCAGCACTCCTCTCATGTCTGGATTAAATCCTCAACGCCATCTTTGAGATAGATAGATCACTATTATTTCCTACCACAGATTAGCAAACTGAGACCTATGGGAATGTACGGTAACTTCCTCAGGTCAACAGCAAGTTAGCAAATGAATCCCTGATCTCCTTTGTTCCAAGTCAGAGCTGCTTCAACCAATCCGTTAAACAGACTCCTCCCTTCAGAAACTCATGCATTCCCACATACCCCGCCCTTCTCTCTGTCTCTCTCTGTCTCTCTCTCTCAAAAGAAAAAATACAATTTGGCATGAATTAATGATGAGCCTGCCTGGCCAATTACCAGTGCTAAGTGCTCTCCCACTGGGAGCAGCTCCCACAAAGCACTAAGTGATGTGGGCCTAGCCGAGGGGGCCCTGCCCAGCCAGGCCCAGTGCCTCTTGGGTCCAGGCTTAGAGGAAGCAGCTTTCCAATTAGCTCTTGCCAGACAGACTGGCTTCTCTGCACAGCAAATTGGGTTACAGAGCTCTCCTCCAGCTGGCCTCCTTGTCTGGTCCCACCCGCCCCAGCGAAGAGGAAGCTAATCAACCATGAGGCTGAGCCTGCACGTCTGTGTAGACGTCAGCCCTGTCCCCTAAGGTGGCATTCCAGAAGCCAGTAGATATGCCCTATACCAGCCAAACAATGGTCTCAGAGCCCTAGGATTCAGGCTCCTGAGCTAACAGGGAAAAACAGTGCTCACGGGAAAGAACTTAAGGTTCTTATTTCTAACCTGCCCATAGCCACCCCCATTAATAAGGCAGAAAGTTAAGGCTCCCCCCTGTGTCATCAAGTAAGGGGAGAGTTTTTCTGATTTTCTTTTTCTTTTCTAGCATTTCAAACATAGCCCAGATGTCATTTGAATCTGGAGCAAAACGCTGAGGAGAAGGGAGCTTGGAGCCTGACCATGGTATGTCTTGGACCTTGTTCCCCTCGTTCTGGCCAGAGCTGGCACCTCCTGTCCACATGGTCCTAACCAGGAGGGCCTGGCCTGCTCTGCCACTCCCCCTAGCGGGCATCACCATGTTACAGCACCCAGCTTCCCCTTTCCAAGAATAAAAAAATACAGGTCCAGCACTTCCCAATTTATGAAGTAATTTCCAAAGCAATGTCGTACTCGATCCTCACAATAACTCTGTAGGGTGTACTGAGCAAGCATTGTGATTCTCATTTTAGAGATCAGGACCCTTGTTTGACCAGGGAAGGGTGAGCTCAGAGCCGGTGTGCCGCAGGACTGGTCCTGAAGCCCAGGTCTCACTCCAGCTCATGGCTGCACTGGGGGATGAGAGGGGGTGGGTCTCAGCTCTCCTTCACCAACAGGGGGTTTTATTTACCCTACGAGCCTGAGGGTTGGGTGTGTCTTCTTCCATCCTGTAACCTTCACCCTTACACCTCATGTGAACTGTGGTGTGATACAGATCAACAGGGAAGGGTCCTCGCAAAATGTACCCACACAGCCACTCAGCACCTATCACGATCCAGGTACTAGGAACTCCAGAGTGAATCAGATGAAGCCCCAGCCCTCAGGGAGCCCACAGACTTGTTGGGAAAATAAACAGATAATGACAACACTGTATGAATAGTGCAATGATGGAGGTGCCACAGGGGCTGGGGGGGGTCCAGGGCAAGCCCCCAGCCCAGAAGATAGGTGACACCTGACCCAAGCAGAAGAATTAGCAGGAATTCACCTGGGCAAAGAAAGAGAGGAGGGCAGATGAAGAATATTTCAGGCAGAAGGAACCATAAAGAAAAGACAAATCACTAGATGCCTGCAGGAAACTTCTCAGTCTGGCTGTGGCCTGGAGCATAAGGGTGCAGAGAGGCATGGCATGGGGTTGAGATGTGTCAGGGCTAGACCATGAAACGTGCTGTACTCCCAGCTGTTCAGGTGGGGGCTTTGTCTGAGAGTTCCCTGCAAGGGGATGGCAGCGATCCCACAGCTAGCTCGGTTTACAGCCAAATGTTCTCATACCCATCGGGGAGCTAAGCAGAGAGAGCCTCTGGGGAGTAAGCAGCTGGTGATGCTGAAAAGTGTCTGCCAGGAGAATTCAGCTGAGAACACTTCCCATTCCCAAGAGGTCAGTGGGGCTCTGTTGTTCCTCCTTGGTAAAGACCCTGAGATCGCACTGTCATCCATAATTCACTCAACAAGCACTCACTGGGCCTCCTGCCTGGGCCAGACTCTGAGCTAAGCTCCAGGGGCACAGAAATAAAAAGACATGGTCCTTGCACTTGAGAGATGCACAGTCCTGGGGGGATGGGAGCCCGAGGGAAACAGAGTAGGGACTTGTTGCAAATCAGTGGGAGGTGGGCACAGAGGAGGAACAGCAATCTTGTATGGGAGCCACAGAGGAGAGGGGATTTGAGCTAGGTTTTAGAAGATGGGTAAATGTTTGCCATTCAGGTAACGGCATTCTATGAAGCAGGAAGAGTTCATAAAGCATAGAGTCATAAATTGGCATTGAGGAGAAGGGAGAAGTAGGCAATAGTTGTGTGTCGAGGTACGTGGTGAGGGATCAGACCACCAGAAGCCAGTTTTGCCAGGCAGAAGAACTGGAATGCTCTCCTAGGTCCGGTTTGGGTTTTATAAAAATGATGCTGGCAGCCTGACCAGGCAGTGGCGCAGTGGATAGAGCGTTGGACTGAGATGCGGAAGACCCAGGTTCGAGACCCCAAGCTCACCAGCTTGAGAGCGGGCCCATTTGGCTTGAGCAAAAAGCTCACCAGCTTGGACCCAAGGTCGCTGGCTCCAGCAAGGGGTGGCTCGGTCTGCTGAAGGCCCGCGGTCAAGGCACATGTGAGAAAGCAATCAATGAACAACTAAGGTGTCGCAACGGCAATGAAAAACTAATGATTGACGCTTCTCACCTCTCTCTGTTTCTGTCTGTCTGTCCCTATCTATCCCTCTCTCTGACTCTCTCTCTGTCCCTGTAAAAAAAAAAAAAACAAAAAAAGATGATGCTGGCAGAGAAAGAGTGGCTGAAGCTGGGGGCTGGAGCAGAAGGATTAGATCCAAAAGACACTGAAGAGGCAGATTTGGCAAGGCTAGGGGACCAGCTGACTAACAATGAGAGGAGACACTCTTATCTTGGTTTTTAAAACTGCCAAGCTCTGCTAAGTAAACTTCGTCTGCAGAGAAGATATTCAATAAGCTACAAGAATCAATAAGCTAAGGTAAGTGAAAGCTCCGGTACAAATACCTTTGCCTCCACACCCCATAAACATTAAGGCAACACTCAATAAAGATCTACTGTTAGCTGACTGTACATGACTCAATGCGTGAAAGTGCATGAGTAATGAATGAACAAGAGGATGAGGGAATTGATACCCTGTGGATCTCCAGCAGGCATCATCGGAACCATACAAGTCTCTATGCCCTGTCTGAAGTTCTGGGGATATGCTATCCAGAAAGCTAGCTTAGTTGTATGTGTTGCTCAGAAACACACTAAGGGAGAGTAAGTCTCAGAGGCTGCCTTAGGGTTTGGGGTTCAGCTGACCCTTCTTAGAGGTTTTAGCCTTTATTCTTTTGGCTGATGTCAGGCAATAGAGGAGTGACTTGTCTATCTATACCTGACTCTAAGGAGCCTCCGTCTCTGGGATACAGCTTTGGACCTGACTGTCCCATCCTCATTATGCAAACCTCAATAAATCATAAGATAACATGTGAGGAATGGAAGAAACCTCAGGGGGTAATTGACATCACTGTCACATACTACACACAGGTACTGTGCTAGGTACATTGTATGTATTGTCTCATTAAATACAGAAATCCTGAAAAGAAGGGGGTTCTATTCACTTTTTACTGATTAGGAAACTAAGGCATAGAGAAAAGATGGACCCTTTCCTAGGTCATCCAATGATATCTTAGATCGAGTTCATCAATTTATCTATAATTAGAGCAGCCCATTGTAGAAAGTTGGAAAAACAGAGGAAAGGAGCTTACAATGTGATCATCCTAACACAGCAGCTATTGTTTTGCATAGCTTCTATATGCTTAGCACATACTTGAGATTTTATTATTTAGATAATTTTGTCTTACTTGTTTCTTTATTTGACATTATATAATAAGTATTTTCCAGGTTACTATGTTACCTTCAAAACCACTATTTATGGCTTTCCGACTGTTAAATCAGGTGTAAACACCAAGCTTTATATCTCTGTCTCATGATTGGGTACTTAAATTTCTTTCATTGATTTGATATTACAAATAATCAATCTTCTATTTAGGATGGTCTTATAGCAGGATTATTTTCATAGGGCAGACTCTCAGAAACAGAAATACGAGGTCCTAAGATACGAACATTTTCAGGCTTTTGCTACCTTGCTGCCTTTCTCATGGGGCCTTTCTACCTCACTCCTCAGAGCTGCATGCCTTCTTCACCTCCCCTATCTGGAGCGCCCCTAGCCCAGGCATACCTCTCTGACCCTCAAGCTCCTTATCTGTGACACAGAGCTAGTAACCCTCCCCAGACAACCTCGTGGGCTGGAGAGATCTTAGTAGAGCATAGTAGGTGTTAGACTACATGGTTTCGAAGCCCAGATCTGCCACTCAGAAACTGGGTAACTTTGGGCAAGTAACTTAACCTCTCTGTATCTCAGTTTTCTCTCCGCAAAATGGGAGTGATGAAAATAACAGCAACTCCTTAGGGTTATAGATGAGGTTTACAGAGTTATTTTATGCACAAAGCCTATAGCAAGAGCTGTGGTTGATGTCTGATGTAGGAGGCAGCCCTTGCAGAAAAACTTCAGCATTCCTTTCTATAAGGGCTGCCCCAAGAGGAGAGGGCACTAGCCAGGTGCCAACAGATGGGCATTTTTTGAAGAGTCAGCTAATCTAGCTCTAATGCCATCACCATTACTCTTTCTCTGATGCTTGTACAGTACATGGTCTGGGTCTTTCTTGCCAACCCCGCACCCATCCACCACTCTGCCCTCTGGCTGCTGTAGCCTGATCTTATCCCCTTTTTATCAGGCTGCCTAACTGACCAGAAAATGCAAACACATCCCTAAATGCATGCAACTGCCCCCCCCAGCATACTCCCCTCACCCTCCTTTCCAGGAAACCGGCCCCAGCGCCAGCCTGACGAGCAGCACTTAATTCTTTATTGAAAACCATTAACTGGAGTTCAGTTCTCTGAGCCCCAGTTTCAAATTACCCACAGGAAATGGCAGACTGAGAGAGTGGCTTTCAAGGGCAGACCCATCTCCTCTAAAAGACTGGCTCCAGGACCCTGACTTTTTATTTTTATTTTTTTTAGAGGAAATAACAACAGCAGCAAAGGCAGCAATCATTTCAACTCCTAGATGCCTAAGAGCTGACAGACAAAGCACCCTCTCCTCTTCTCTCTTTAACAGTAGCCCTGTGCAGTGGGTTAGCAGGGAGTACTATCATCCCCACGATGGATGAGAAAACTGATGGCTCCAGGGTCCCACCGGCTGCCAGGGGTTGAACTGGGGGGCAGATTTTCCTGCCAGTGATCCCATGACCCTTCTGTCACACTTTATAGACCACCCACAAGAGGGAAGTGACCTCTGGGAGGCACAGCAGGGGAGACAGGTGAGGCAGATGAGAGCCCTGCCCCTTATAAGCAACCAGTCCTGATTAGGAGGGAGGACAATGAAAAACAGCCCTAGCCGAGGGTCCCTAGTTCTAACCTGCACCTGCCACTAACTGCCTGACACATTGTGAAGTTAATTATTATTCATAGGACATGCAGGGAGGACTGAGACTTAGAGAAAGTGGAGAGGAGTGAGAGCAGTATGTCCTCAGTTCTCTCTATCAAGACTTCTCATCAATTGGAAAGAAATTTCATTCATTCATTCATTCATCAATTTTGAATTGCTTAGTGTTGCCTATGTACCAGACACTGAGCAAAAAGTACTTTGCAAATAGTCTTCACCAACTCCTCCAAACAACCCTTTGAGGTAAGTACTATTACTGTTCCCAGTGATCAATGAGGAAGCTGAGGCTCAGGCAGTTTAGGTGGCTCGCTCATGATTGCACCTCAGTGGCAGAACTTGAATTCAGGTCAACCTGACTTTAATTTCTGCTGCTTTTTTGTTATTATTATAGTCCTGCAAACAACTGCTCAATGACCCAACAAGAGCACAGAGAGAATAAAGACCTGTGTGGGTCTCTGGGGAGGTTTCCCAGAAGTGGCGGCATCTGAGCTGAAAGAAGGAAGAGACTTGGCCAAATGAAAAAAGAAGGGGAGGAAGCTCCATGAAGGGGCCAGAGCTCAAGCCAGAGCCAGGAAGTGTCAAAGGGCACAGCATATTAAGGCAAGTCAGGAATTGCCGCAATGTTTGATTCCAGCACCGAAGGTACAGAGGGACTCTGCCCTCTGGGAGTGCACAACCCAGGAGAGGTGGGGGGGAAGCCCAGTGACTTGGTATTTGAGACAAACTGGGTAAGAATTTTTATCCAAGAACAAAGAGTTCCTCCTCCCAGCAGCCCGAGGAGCAGCGAAACCAGGAGGCCCATTGCCGCGGGAGGGAAAGAGCTTTGGCCTCAGAGACCAGGGGCCTGCTCCCTTGAGCTCTGTGACTTACCATGTCCCTGACTCTGGGCTCTCCCTTCTCTGTAAAGAAGCCACTGATACCCACTTCCCAGCATTGCATATTACTGTACCTGACAATAGTTTGAAAATAATAAAGAGATAGACTTTTATTCTAAATTACAAATCTGGATGCCAAGGCTAAGGGGCATTAATAATTAGCCAATGAATATACCAGAAAAATGCTTGATCTGCAGTTTGATCTCAAATGTGGAGGATTCCTCTGCCTCCCTGTCATGCCCGCCTCAGACCCTAGTGTAGCCCTCAGGAGTCCAGTCCCAGAAACCTGCTCCTCTGTGCACAAGGTCCCTTTGGAGGGATGAAGGCAACAGCTGTGTTCCCAGAATTGCCTCTTCCCAGCCAAACACTCCCATATTTTCACCCAGTATGATTTCCTTATCCTCAACAGGGGTTAGCTGTCCTTGAGAAGAAACATGAAAGAACAGACAACAGCAGGAGACCCCCAGTGCCCCAACCAGATGTGAAGTCTCTCCCGCCTCAGGACCAGCATCCAGACCCTCAGCAAACTCCCTGAGGAAAACAATAGTCACAGCCTGTTTGTCCCACCTACCCCAGTCCACAAACTGCCATGGCCAATCTGGACACCAGTTTTGAAACCCAAGGGACCTGTCTCCACCTAAATCTTGTCTCTTCCCCACCCCAAGTGGCCCTGACTGGAGCGGGGTTTGTTTTCCTGGCCACCTTGCTGAATGCGATGCACACTCATTTCAGAAAACGCTGACCTCTGCTCCAAGCCGCCTCGTCGGCACTTTCCCAGACATGGTTCGGCTGTTTATTTATTTATTTTTATGTTAGCAAAGAGGAGAAAATCACTTCGGCCTAAAATGAATACTAATGAAATGCCTTCGTTAGCTTCCTTTGTGATAAGAATGAAAAATTGGATTTGCACAGAATTGCAAGCCATGTATGTCTTTCCTTTCCCTCAGACTTTTATTTATTTATTTACTTTGCTCTTTTCTCTGATAGGAAGATTAGGAACAGCCAAGAAGGAGAGTAAAGTCATTTTATAAAAAAAAATATCTGCATTTTTAAGGGCGCCTTTGTTGCAGAGGGACGTGGCAGTGCAACTTCTCCAAACCCACTTTTCTCAGCCTGTAAAGCAAATGTACCTATTTGTCCTCTGCTGCAACAATGCCAGCTGCATTCAATCAACTGAGAAGCTGCAAGCCATAAACCTTCTTCCCCGGCTAAGGGGGGGCTGATGGAGGGAGGAAGCAAGCAAGAGAGGAGGCACGCCATAAAAATTCATCAGAATAATGTAGAGATGAGACGCGCTCCCATCGCCAGCGAGCAATCAACCAATCACTCATCCCGTGGCATTTACAGCACGTCTCATTCCCCTGTTCCTTAAGGACAATTGATTTTTCCTGATTCCATTAGCATAACAGCGTGGAAAATGTCTGCAGTGCAATATTTCTGGAAAGTTCCAACAAGTAGGCTGGGCACTGGAGTGTGACCATCTCGATAAAGCTTCCTCAGGCTCTGCGGCAGACGCCAGCACAGCCACCGCAAAAGGCCCAGAGAGAATGGCGCAGCCTCCCAAATGTGAGGGCCAAGGGTACCTTAGGGTGTCAAAGCAGGTAACTGGCACCAGTATGAAATCCCTCTTCTCACCCTTGAACACACAAGCACTCCTTTCGCAAGACCGGGTACTATGGAGTGGTAAGGAGCAAGCAAACCCACCCAGCCCAGGAGGGACCATATCACCGATACCGGGTCCACCAGTGACCTTCTAAATCTCCTAGATTTAGGGGTTGAGAGAGGGATGCTTCATGTTTTTATTTCTTAATGTAGGAACAGAGGCTGCAGGAGGAGGCACACAGGGAGCCATTATTTTGCTCCTCTGTCGGCTGGGTCTACACAGCCTTCTGCACTGAAACAGTGTGTGCATGAAGAGGGAGTGTGAGAAATTTGGGGCTATGCCGACCTGGGTTCAAGGTCTGGCTCTTCCTTTTATCTTGTGTGGCCATGAGCCACAGTTAATTAACCTCTCTGATCCTCAGTTTCACTTTATGAAAACTAGGGACCTCATTTCTTTTCAGGTTGTTAGGAGAATTAAATAAGAATGTGTGAAGAAGGTGACAGAGGCCAATTTGACTTTGGGTGATGGGTATGCAACATAATTGAATGATAAGATAACCTGGAGATGTTTTCTTTGAACATATGTACCCTGATTTATTGGTGTCACCCCATTAAAATTAATAAAAAAAAGAAAAAAAAAGAATGTGTGAAAAGCACCTAGCATGATGCTGTTGCACAAATCAAATACTCCTCCCTCCCTCCCTTGGTCCCTCCCTCTCTCCCTCTTTCTTCATGTTTCAATTCCCTTTTGTCCACCAGCAACCCAATTCTCTCACAGGGGCAGCTTCAGCAGGTCAAAGTGGTGAAAATTCCCATACCAAAACCTAGAATGTTTCCATCTCCCGCGCAAGTGAGATAAAAACCTGGCTCTATCTTTTAGGATGTACTTGAAGAGACTCTCTCTTATTCAGTCTCCTGAGTCATCCCCTTTCTCCTCTCACCCTCTTCTCTGTTCTCACATTGTACCTGTAAAATCTTTCAAAAACACATATGCGACCTGTTCTGCCCTTTCTTAAAACCCCTCAGCAGCTCTCTTCAAGATTCAGCTCACGCTGAGCCTCCCCTGGGAAGCCTTCTTTGACCTCAGGATCCCTGTGCCCATCTCACACTTCATTGTGATTTGCTGTGTCCATGTCCTCTCTCTCCTGAACAGTGGGCTCTCTAAGGGGAGCTCTCCAGTCCTGTGTCCTCAGTGACACTCACAGCACCTGACAGTTGATGTTTGTTAAGAAAACCAACTACAAAGGCGGTGCTGCTCTCGTTGGCTAAGGCTTGATTGAGGCTTATTTCAGTGCTTAGAGAAAGCAGTTTGGGTGCTGGCCGTGGTCCTGAATCTCTGAGCACGGAGAAGAGAAGAAAGAAGTAATGAAAAAACCTGGAGTGTGGTGGGAACAATGCACATCCATTCAGAGCAGAGGCGGACAGGGATCCTGGAGACTAAGTCTCAGTCCTGGATCTGCTGTAAATACTCTGCTCAAGACACAAAACCTTTTTGAATTTCCATGTTTCTCATCTGTCAAAGGGGAACAAAATCTGACATGCCCATGTCATAAGACTGTCCTGAGGATTGCAAAGATGATGTCTGTGAATCGCTTTGTAACCTTTTTATCAAGTGCCTGCCATGAAAGGTGTCTAAGATTTCTTCCATGTCAGTGCTCAGCGATTGAGTGACCACATCCACCATCTATCTACATGGACCACCTCCACTTCCTTACCACCAGCTTGCTTCTCAGCTTGCTCCCTTGTGGCTTCTGGACCCATCACTCTAACAAAACAACTCTCAATAATGACCTTACACTGCTCAATCTGTTGGCATTTTTCTATCTTTATTATACTTGCTCTTCTAGGGCTATGTTTCTTGCTTTCAAGCACTTATATCATGATGTAATTATGCACTTATTTGTGTGACTGTTTTATTAATGCTTGCTCCACAGCTAGTCTGTGAACTCCGTGAGGTTAGGAATTGCATCTGTTTCTGTTCACTTTTGCATGCTCAGGTCCTTGCATGAAGTTCACAGGCAGCAGCCGCTCCCATGAAAGAGCAGGAGAACAGGCAGTGTGCTCAGAGCAGGCTGGCCATGGGCAGCACTGACTGAAACAACCACAGAATGCCTGGACTGCTCTGGAAGTCCCAGAGTCAATTCCCCAATGCCAGAACTTCTGCCCGGTGAGGCATAGACCTCCAAGGAGGCCTCTACCCTTTTGAGAAGCATGAAGGGTAAGATGAGGACTGGCATGGTGCCAGCAGCATAAGCACAGAGTCATGAAGAGGTAAGTATGATAAGCTGATATCTGGGGAACCACGAGTCCTGACACCTTGCTATGTGGAGAATGAAACCTGAGGCCAGAGATCAAATATGACTTAAGGAATCACAGTGAGATGATGTCCTTCCCCACCCAGCAAGAGCAAGAGGCAGGAAGTGTGATCTGTCATACCTCCTGAGCACCTGTTCTGGACCACCATAACCCTGGGCTGGCTTCTACCATCACATATGTCTCCTTGGTTTATCATTTTTGTTCAGTTATCTGTCTCCCTCTAAAAGGCAAATGCCATGTCTAATTACTCTTTGTATTGCCAGGGCCTCGCTCAATGCATGATGCACCGAGAGATCAGCCAATGTTTTTTGAATAGACACTGCATTGAAGATATCGGGGAAGTGGGTGTTGAGGTATAAGAAGGCTGACTGGGAATCAGCTCAGAGCCCTGGGAATCAGCTCAGAGCCCTATATAGCCTCAGAGAGCTATCCAACTCCAGAGCCCAGGCATGAAAAATGGTCAGTCTCAGTCCTGGCCTTCTCCCAGATCCAGCCTTGGGCTCCATGCTAAAGTCCATAATATAGAACCGCAAGTGGATTCCTGCTGAATTTCCAGCCTGTTTATCTAAAAATCTAGAGCCATCCCATAACCTAAGGATGACAGAATTTCAGAGTTTATCATTCATCTTTATGAGTTAACACAAAGCACAGAATATGTCTGCATTTGAAAGCCAGGGAAATTGAGGTTTTTTCATTCATTTCATAGGGACTCAGAAGCAGAGGCTTTGTAGTCAAAACTAGTAAATACGAATTCCAGCTCCTCTATACACAGCTGTGCACCCCAAGTCTTCAATATGGATTTACAAGGACACACAAGATATTCGCTTTGCCTTCAAGGAGCTTACCATCTATCTAGAAATAATAAAAAGGCATGTCTATAAGAACTCTAACACCAGGTAGAATGTGATTAAAATCCCCCAAAGAGATGATGGGGAGGCTCATAAGCAACTGGGAAAAACGCTTAATGAAGAAAACAGCTTCTCATCTGAGCTTTCAAAAGTGCAGAGGAATTTAATGGTAAAGAAAGGAGGAACATTTTGGTGAAGGAGGAAGCAGGAGAGCTAAGGCATGTCCCTGGAATGGGAAGTATGCCTGTTTGACTGGAGGGTTCAAGGATATGTGGAAGGTAATTGGGAATTGAGGCTATAAAAGTAAGTCAATGGGGAAACTGGGACTGGCCTCTAGGACTCTTCCTTAGGACCACTTTGTCCTCATCTTCAACCTGAGTAAATGGCACAGTGATTGGCAGGAACAGGGGGCTGTCCCATTGTAACTGCACTGAAAAAGAAATAATCAGAATTAGTATGACTGGCTGTGGGCAGGGGCTCAGAGACTCAGACAAAGAAATGTGTGAATTACAGTATGAAAGCAAGGACACACGTTGTGCCCACATCTCTACATGCTTAGAATCACTCACTTATATGAGCGAATATGGCTCTTTGCCATGAGCACTTTATGTTAATATGTTTAATATAAATTAAACATCTGCATGGCAATTTTTTTTTCTTCAGAAATATTTACCTTTGCCAAGACTTCGTGAAAATTTGGAAGGTAAATTTCAGGTCAGCTCACAAATTCTGAATTATCACAAATTGTGAATTTGTTTGTGGAAAAGAGCTGAGATTAGAATCATGTTGTTTGAATAAAATATTCAGCAGCTTTAGAATGTTCTATCAGAATGTTCTAGCATCTCTCAGGCTCTAACCAATCAACTTATCAGATGACAGTATTGGCTCATCCAGACGCAGGTCCAAGGACTCGCTCAGACATTGCCTGGCTGTGTGACCCTGTTACCTTCCTTCCACCTCTCTGGGCCCACCTCATATTGTGAGGATAAAATAAATCAGGTAATAGATTTGAAGTTGACCACAAATCTCATAGTTTGAGGAGAAAGATGGCAAAGAAACAAAAGAGATGAAATAGGATGTCCCAGCTCTGCAAGAAGCATTCCAGGCCGTGGGTAGATAGTTATTTGTGTGCTAACAGGTGGCATTAGTTCAACTTTTCCTCATGTCAACCTGAGGGGCACTAACCTGGCCCTTTCATAAAGGTTATTTCCTATTGTTGTAAATTAAGTCTTACTGTTGTGAGATACATGATTATATCTCCATTTTACACAAAAGGAGACAGAAACTCAGAGAGGTCAATAACTTGTCTAAGGCCATATGGCAAAGAAATTGTAGATCCAGATCCAAACCAACACTTTTCTAAGGATAAAGCCTGTCCGCTCCACTTCCAAATTATGCCACCTTACTTGGAGCTGGGTGGATGTCACTGTGGAAACCTAATCTGCATATCTATCTACCTTGGAATCCTGGGACAGCAGAGTCTATAGTGGGGCTCCAAGAACCTTGGAAAAAATGGTAAAGGGAACTTTGGGACTGATTCTCATGTAAGAATTTCAAACTAGAACAGGAAATCAAGGCTGTCTAAACACAGGATGAATGAGTCATGTAGACGCTGCTCTGAGGTAAGAGAAAGTTAAGACGCAAGGGTCTCACTGGAAAAACAAAAGAGACCCAGGGTTCAGAATGTTGGGAAGGGTGCTCCAGCTCAGAGACTCAAAAGCAAAGTGGGCTTTGCTGTACATTCTGGAAGGGCTCCATCTTGGAACCCTGGGGCTGCCAATTCATGGCCATGTAGTCTTAGACGAGTCACTAGTCTTCCAAACCTCAGTTTCCCAATCTGTAAAATGGGGACCACATCACTTGATTCCTGCATTCACAGAAGAAGCATATGTATGATAAGTGTTGAGCCAGACCTTGGTCTCCATCTGTACAAGGAACTCTAAGGCCTCTCTCCCCGCTGGTGCTCTGCAGTCTTGTGTCTCAGTTCCCTCCATGCTCCTATGACCACCAATTCAGGTAAATGGGACCACGTGGGCCCCATTTGTCTATCCATAGAACAAAAATGGCCCCAGGGTCAGCAGGGAAAAGCAGCTTGTCTTCCTGCCTCCCACTTCTCCCACTGAGCCAAGGATCCCAACATATTGGCTACAAGAAACCAACCCAGAGCCTCAGCTCAAGGTCAGACCCAAACCCCAGCATAACCACCACGCTGTGTAGCCTTGAGCAATTCACTTTACTCAGTCAGGTGTCATCTGTAACATGGTGACCATCATCCCTACCCTAAAAAGTTGAGGTGAACATGACAGAAAGCCCCATAGTAGGTGCTCAAGGACAGGCAATTTCACATTCTTTGTTATGAATGTACGCTGACATAGTCCCATTAAGGTAAAAAAAAAATCTTAACTTTCACTTTAATTCTAAGCCCCGGAGGCCTTTAGCAGGGCTGACAACATCGTCTGGAGGATGGTAAATATTTGTCTATTTCAGAGGCAGCATTTATCTTCCAAGGCGCTCGTGCCAGTCCCCGTGCTGACAAGCAACTTGTTTATTTATTACCCTAATAACAAATAGATTGTCAGGCCCGGAGGCTCTGCACGCGCTACAGCGGAGTTTGGGCCTGCTTCAAGCCGCAGCCACCCAGGCTCCAGCCAGCTCTGTGGGGCTTGAGGAGCTGGGGGCGGGGGCACCAGCAGCAACCTGGATCCTTCCCTGTCCTGCCATTTATTTCCATCATTTTTTCTCTCCAGACACTCCCCTTGCAGAGCTCACACTGTGAGCCTTGCCCTGGGCTGGCTCGGGCTGCGGGGAAGAACCACACATAGCCATTGTCTTCAAAGAGGTTGCAGTCTAAAGAGGAGAGATGCAGAGGATAAAAACAAAAATAATGATGATAATAATACTTAATAGCAGCAAACGCCAACTTTGTACCAGGCGCTGTGCAAGGTACTTTGCATATACTAACTCATTTGCTGTACTAACTTATAGGATCCAACCAACAAGTAGATACTATTATTATACCCACTTACTGATGAGGAAACTGAGGCACAGAGAGGCTAAGGGACTTTCCCAAGAACACATCCATAGAAATCATTGCAATACAACGCAAGGGTAAATCCCAAAGCTACATAACAATTGTATAATAATATTGCACATTTTTTGGTGACAGTCATATGGCTTCCTCGCTATTCCTCCCTCCACATACCAGGCACACTTGTGCCTCAGATCCTTTGCACTGGCTATTTACTCACTCTAGAGCAGACTTTCCCCAGATATCGACTTCATTCTCCTCCTTTAAATCTTCATTCAAACGTCCTCTGCTCAGTGAGACCTTCCACAACTACAGTTGTGGACTTCACCTGACCTCCCAGCCCCTTTGCTTAATTAGCCTCTAGAATACTTAGCGCACCATCTGTCCTGCTGCATGTTTTACTTTTGTGTATGTTCATCTCTTCCCACGAGGCTGTGCTTCCATGGGGGCAGGTTCTCTCCTGTCTCGGCTGCTGCATTCACAGCAAGAAGCGCAGAGCCTGGCACAGGGAAGGTGCTCAGTTTGCTGAATGAATGAATTACACCTTACAGTCTAAAGATAGCATTTCTGCAGCCCAGCCCTGAGTGGTTGGCCTCCCTCGGGGCCTACTGTTCAGTCCTTCTTCCTGGGGTCACGACACACTTTCCCTGGAGGATACCACCCCCTGCTGCGGCTTCAGGTTCTTCCTTCCCCCGAAGACTCTTGAGTCCTTATCTGTAGACCAGAGCCCAGTCATCAAACACATTTGCTATTCCACGCCCATGCTAGTCAGTGGGCAGCTTTTTCTACCCAAATGCCTGTGCCACTCTCCTCTGCATGAAAAACTCCTTCTCACTCTTCATGATCTAACTTAGATGTCACCTCCTCCGTGCAGCCTTTTCTGAAAAGAGAGGAGGGGGCATTGTGAGGAGATAGACACAGAAAAGGATGAGAACAGTTTGGGCAACAATGAGCCTCACAACTTCAGGGACCCTTGATCAGGGCTGGGTTCCTGAAAGCTCCTGCAGGCCATGAGCTTACACTGGCTTCAAGGGGATGATGGCCTGTGGTTGCCCATGGCTGGCACCTTCACTGTGACCCCCAACAGACACACATAGCACCTGGACTCTCAGAAGCTTGTATCAGAAGGTGCCCGATGCTTGAGACTGTAGGGACTACCAACTACATGGTACTCTAAGTAGAAGCCCTTTCAAAAGTCCTTTCAGACATCACCTCCTGCTGCTGATCACAGAGACGAGGGCAGTAACAATAATATTTGGAGCTGGTTTGAGGCAGTGTGGTATGATGGTTAAGCCCACAGAGACCCGAGATCTAGGTTGCCTGGTTGCTCTTCCACATCTTGCTGTTGAGACCTTGGGCAAGTTACAAAAATATTCTTTCCCTCAGTTTCCTTATCTGTAAAATAGGAATATTGATTTCAACTATCTGGTAGGATCGTCATGAGGACTACATGGATGACTGCATATAAAGGACTTAAGACACAGTACGCACTATTTGTTTTAGTTATTGCTGTTATTCGCACTGTGGTTTGGCAGGACAAGACCAGCAATGAGGCAGAGCAATGCCTGGGTGTGGCTCCTCCAGGAAGGTAGTAGCCTGTAGGGGGTGACCCTGGACCTGGAGCGGACTCCATTGTGCAGTCCCACAGAACTCAACCCCAACCAACCTCTTTCATTCTCCGTGGAACCCTCCCTGACTCTGGGCCACTGCCACCCCCACCTCAAGACTCCATGCTATTGTTGTCTGTTTCCATGCCTGTCCCCGCATCCAGGCTGTGAGCTCCAAACAGCAGGTCCACCCTGATGCAGCTCTGGAGCCTGGGGCCTCACTTGGTGCTAGGTATGAAGTGCGGGCTCTGTAACTGAGCACCCCCGGGGCCACCCAGCCCTCCCAGGTACAGCCTGTGGCCTGCCTCCAGGCTCAGACACCAGGGAAGGGCCATGCTTTCCTGTGTTCACAGATCTGGGTATGTTGGGGAGAAAGCCTCTGCTACTTTCCAGAGAGCAAGGCCTCCACAGCCATTGAGACTGTCCATAAGCTGGAAGTCAAGACCTGAGAGGAACCTGGGGTGTCTGTTGGACAGAGAAGGATAGGGCAGGCCCATACCCTATGAAAAGCTTCTCTGGGTAAAATTAGAAATGTAGCAACCAGCTTCACCAATCGGGAGCCCCCTTCTATGATCAGTATTGACTCTTTACCTGCTGGCGTGTAGGTGGTCTGATGGTCCTAGGCAAAAGATCAGAACAGTTGTTGCCATCCAGTATAAAAATGTTTCAATGTTTTGGTAATCAGCAGGTCCTTATTGGTACAGGCCAGTGATTCGACTGGGACATACCAGTGAAGGAATCCCAAGGCCTTGTCCTTTTGTAGTTTACAGACCAGGTGGAAACTAAGGAGCCGGGCTGAGAGGAAGACACCAGGTACCATCTGTTGAGACAAGTGCTATAAAAGAACTACTATAAAAGAAGCTTTGGCAGGGCAGAGAGATGAGACAGAACCAGCACTGGAGGCAGTAAGAACAGCAGGGGCAGCGGCCTGGAACCTGGAATGCTCGGGGCATGTGAAGGTACTGAGGCCATCAAGGAGTGTGGGAGATGGTGGAGGGGAGAATCATAGGCCCAGACAAGTTCGGAGTTTTATTCAGTTGACAGAGAAAAGCCAAAAGTGTTTCTTAGACAGGTGAGCACCACGGCAAGAAAACCAGTTCTGGCTTGAGTGTGAACAGTGAATTGGAGGAGACCAGGAGGAAGACAGGGAGGCCAAGCAGAGGTGGCTTCAGGACCCCAGTCAGAGAGTGTGAGGGCTGGGCCAGGGCGTGGGGTTGCCAGTGAGACAGAGAATGGAGAGGGGAGGGATCTGAGTGGGCAGCACCATCTCAGAACATCGACTACATCAGGCCCGACTCGGCCAAAGGGGTGGTTTAGCTTCTCAATTAAGGAAACCTCAAAGGCATCTGAGAGACAAGGGGAACTTGATAGGTGAGGAGTTTAATCTTCATGCATTTAGCTAACACACAGGGGGAGATTATTGGCGGGTTCCACGGTATACCTTCAAGGTCATGGCTATCTATCTGAGTCACCTGTAGTGACCCCCTTGAAAAAGAAAGGGAGACCTAGCTCTAACTCACTGCGGAAGGTTCGATAGCTATTTATCTTTCAACCAGGGGCCCTGTGGGGTCAGGGTGGTTCTTGGGGGCCCTGGTTTTGTCATTTAACCCATCAGAGAAGAATGTGAAGCATGGAATTCATAGGCTGAGTGGTATTGGAAGCTGAGCTGTGGAAAGATTTCTGGGCCAGGAGGGCTGCTGCTGCTATCAGCTGTCTGTGTGATTTGGGGGTAGTTAGTCCCTCACTCCTTAGCCTCTGTTTTGTCATCTTTATAAAAGGATGTTCTACACCTCAGCTGAGGATGGCACCTCTGCTCTCTGCCCATGTGCTCTGTGGCAACAAGCCAGCTACGCAGCCTCTTAGCTGGCACACAAGCGCAATCAATTTTTAAGCACCTACTGTATGCCAGACTCTGTAAAGGATATTACACAGCCTACAGTGCAGACAGACACTAATAGCATCATTTTAGAAATAAGAACATAAGACTCACAGAGGTTTCACTTGTTCAAGATCAAAGGCAAATCTGGGATTTGAACGTGGATGTGTTGGATGCCAACATGCACGGATTTTCTGCAAGGCCATTTAAGCCCCTGGGTACAATAATGCAAATGGGAATCAGAATAACTCGAGGTTCTTTCTCACATCCAGGAACATGAAAGTCCCTTCCACTCCCTCATGGCTTGCTCCCCTAAATATATATGAGCTACCTGAAATGGTACACTAGCCATTCACTCTCTCATCCTTTAAAAAATGTCTTTCTACTTCCAGTGGAAAATGAAAATATGGTTATGACCCCATCTCCTTATTGTTCTTAGAGGTTAGTGATTAAGAGTCGAGGCTTCAGTCTTATTCAGACCTGTCACTTACTAGCTGTGTGACCTTGAGCAAGTCACTTCACCCCTCTGATCATTGAGTTCTTCATACATAAAGTGAAGATGATGATAATTATCTCCTGCTCATAGGTTTGTTGTTAATCCATGTGGAGCATTTAGCTCTGGACCTGACACACAGTACTGCTCAAAACTAGATTGTCCACAGCACTGCTTCTGGAGTCAGACTGGCTGAATTCTAATTCTGGCCCCACCACTGGATGGCCCTGGACAAGTCCTTTAACCTCTCTGTGTCTCAGTCTTCTCATCTCTAAAATAGGATTCTTACAGAACCTATCTTGTAAATGGTTGTGAAGATTAAACAAGTTAACATAGATACAGAGAGCATTTTGACAGTTGCCAGATGCGAGGGGGTCTTCGGGGGATGAATGAAAAAGGAGAAGGGAGTAAGAAGTACAGATGAGTTGTTATAGAATAGTCTGAAGATGTAAAGTACAGGATAGGGAATATAGTCAATAATATTCTAATAATTATGAATGGTGTCAGATGGTACAAGACTTATAAGGATGATCACTTAGTTATATAATTTCTAATCACTGGGTTGTACACCTGAAACTAATATTATATGTCAACTGTAATTGAAAAATAAAAATGATTTTAAAATTATTTTCAAAAGATTAAATGAGTTAACATGTGTTAAATTGCTTGGGAAACTTCAGGGATATCATCAGCACTCAATAAGTGTTGCCTATCATTACGGATAACCCTCACCATCTACAGAAAATCTTTACAAATATATTGAGTCTTATACAAATACCTAGCACCCTATAGAAATAATTAGAATGAGGGAACGTAGATGGGAGAAGGAAGGAAGAAAAAGGGAATCAATTGAGAATATCAATGTTAAAGGGCCAGGTAGATATTGGAAGACTTAAAAGGAAAAGGAATTTATAGCACGGTGCTAACTAAGACAAAGGAAGAAGTCTCTCTCTCTCTCTCTCCCTCTCTCTCTCTCTCTCTCTTTCATTTTAAGAATAAAATAGAAAGATAATGTGTGATAGCTCTTTTTTAATTTTTATTAATTTTAATTTATTGTGTTAACATGGATTCAAGTGTCCCACTCTGCTCAATATAACACCCTTGCCCCCCGACCCCCATGTTCCTGTTATACCCCCTTTGTCCCCCTCCCTCTAACTCCCTCCCCCCTTCCCTCAGGGATTTGCTGTCCTGTTATCTGTATCTATGTGTTATGTATATATAATTTCACTAATCCCTTCACCTTCTCTGTAACTCTAGCTAACTCTTTACCAAGCCCATGTCCTCTGCTTTCTGGGCACATGGCTAGACTATACTTCCCAGGCCTCCTGTCATCAGGAGAAATCAATTGACTGAATTTTATCTAGCCAATGGAATGTGTGCAGAAGCAATGTGTGCCACTTTCTGACCTGACATGCTAAAACCTCCGTGTTCTGTCCCTACTCTGCCACTAGGTGTACATGAGAGAGTGCTCCTGTCTATACCCACGTGCTAAACTTGGCAGACCCACACTATCTATGCAAGGAGCCTGTGTCTCTGACTCACCACTTGGAGAAGAGCTTCTTATCAATCAGGAACACCCATTCTGGACTTTACCAGGATGAAATAAGCTCCTATTAGGCTTTCATGGATTTGTTTGTTATAGCACAGTGGTTCTTAACCTTTTTTGAGGTACTGAACCCACCAGTTTCATATGCGCATTCACCGAACCCTTCTTTAGTGATAAACAAAATACGATTTTTTTTCCAAATTCAAGACATAGGAATATGTTTTTTTACTGGTGCACAAAATGAGCCATGCATGAACATCACCTTACTCAAAGAACAAAACCAACAAAGTGCATGAACTCACAACAAATTACGGTATTACTTTATTCTGGCCTCCGTGGCAGAGGCTTCTCCGAACCCCTGAGACCAACTCATCGAACCCTTAGGGTTCGATAAAACCCAGGTTAAGAACCACTGTTATAGCAGCTAGTGCTATCCTGAGTAATGCTAATGCTCGCAAAGAGCTTAGTGCAGTGCCAGGAGCATGGTACACTCAGCATATGGTAGCCAAGAGTTCAGGAGGCCAGAAAGCCCAACACCATTGCCTAAAATCATATGATTTCAAAGCTTTCATGGATTCCAGAAAACAAGCCTTTAGCTCTCAGTCTTTTCTAAACCTACAAAAGCACAGAAAGGTACACCTTTAGCTCTCTTTGAAATAAAATAAATAACTCCAATCTGACAGGTTGACCCTGAGGAATAAAGGAAATAATTATAATTCACCACTATTCTGTGAAGTCAGTTACTGCACATCAGGCATTTAACTGATTGCTTTACCTATGTTATCTTCTTTCTCCCAAGCAAACTAAGAATCCCCATTACAGATGAAGAAACTGATACTAGGAAGTTAGGTAACTTGCCCAAGTCACACCGATAGTAAGTAGGTAACCAAGCCAGGAATTGAACTCGGGTTTTATTGAGTACAGAGCCAGAATCCCTAACCACTGGCCTTCCCTGGAAGAGGGGCTGCCCTCCAGAGCCCACCTCAGGCTGATTAGCCCCACACCAGAACCTTCAGCCAACAAATGAAGACAGTGAGGTCTGGGGTCACAAGGGTCAGCAAGTCGACTCTCAGTGTAGGATTTCGGGTCTTGCTGGCTTGAGCCTTCTCTCCAGGATCAGCCCCATCTTCAGCTCCTGGAACCTGACCCGCTGCTGCCAGACCGGCACTGGAGCAGAATGTAAAACACTGAAAAGAAAATGAAGGAAAACAGCTCAGCAGCATAGCAGAGGGAGCTTGTCACCCATTCCCTTCCACCCCACGCCCAGACTCCGGAGAGGCAGGGAGAGGCTGGACCCTGGCTTTCCACCCAAGGTCACCTTCACGACAGTTCCGCCTGCCAACGCCAGGCCATGATGGATTACTGCTCGCTCTGGCTACTGTTCACTGCACAATCCAATCTAGGAGACACACATATTTCTCAATTCAGGGACTTCTTTTATTTTATGAAAAATCAGCGGCTGCTCAGGCATGAGTGGCTGCACTTGGCAAGCACTTGGATTGTGTGAGCCTCCTCCAGCCCTGTTGCTTTCCTGGATTCCCTCCCTCCTGCCCTAGTCTACCCATTCCCCACTCTCAGCCCTGTAGGGCACAGAAGGAAGAGCACAGGCCAGGAAGTCAGATAGTCCTGAGTTCAAGCCCCACTTCTGTCATTTACCCTCTGGGAGACTTTGCACAAGTCACCCACTTTCCCTGAACCTGTTTCAAGTGATGATGACACTGCCCACACTCCGGAGTTATTACAAGGCCCTCACGAGCCGTGCGGATGGAGCTCCTGGCACAGTACCTAGCCCACTGGCACCTTACGGTACCTAGCCCACTGGCACCTTCTGTGCACAAGCACTCATTTCATTTCTTCTTCTTCATCTCTACTCTTAATCACTTGCTCTTCTTCCCTCTGTCCTCTGCTCTCCCTCGTCTCCCTTCTCTCGCCCTGCTTCACTGTAGTTTACGTCAATCTTACAACACTCAGTATTTGGCCCAGACTGCTCTGTTCTAAACGTCAGAGCAATTACTACCACAGGCTTCTCTAAACTAAGCTTGTTCCTTATTTCTGCTTTTATCTGGACAATGGTCAGTGTGGTGTGGTCATTAGGACATAATCCTTATGACTCAGACAACAGTGACTCTGAGACTTGTGTCACCGACTTCTGGAAAGGTGAATTTCAATTGTCGTTACCCTTTCAAATTCTTGTGATTCATTATTCTCAGCTCTTCGCTTGCTCTTTATACTTAAATTTAAATGAAGGAAGAAAGTATTCTCTTGTGGGATGTGACAAAGATATTGTCTTTAGCAGCCTGATCTGTCCCCTGAGCCCAAGTTCCCCACCACTTCATGGATCATTTGAGTCATGCTGATGATGGACTTTTAAACGGGCAGAAAATCAAGAAGATGGCTGGTTAAATGTAAAAGTCAAAGCTGAATTGGTGTTGTAAGAGGAAATAGAAATTGAGCACAGCCTAATAAGACATCTGTGGGCCTCCTTCTGCTGATGCCACTTTAAGCATTAGAGGAGGTCGGTCCCTTAAGTCAAGAGAGATCAGAGATCCTGGGTCAGAGACAGCCAGCCTGAGCACTGGCACCAGCAGCCAGAACAGAATCAGAGGCTCTCAGATGTCTCACGTGTCAACACCACCACACAACATGTTCCCAGACATGCTTGACTTCTCAAGTGGACTTCCCCACTCACATACCCAGCCATTCCCAAGCACCACCAAATCCACCCTCCCCTCTCCATCCACAGGGCCTTGTCCTTGTCCCCATCATCTCTCACCTGAGTCACTACACCATCCTCCTTCCTGCTCTTTCAGCATCTCCCCCCAACTTCTCTGCATGGCAATAATGACCTTTCCAAAATGCAAAGCTGACCACGTCCTTCTGTACCTTTAAGCTCTCCAGTACCTACCACTGTCCTCAGGCTAATCTGACTACGATTTTAGACTTTGTGGGTTACATGCACTCAGCTGCAACTGCTCAACTTTGCCATGGTAGCAAAAGCAGCCACTGACAATAAACAAACAAATGAATGTGGCATGTTTCAATATAGGTCTATTTCACAAAAACAGGGAGCCGTATTTGGCCACTGAGCCATAGTTGCCAGTCTCTTTGATTTAAACCAGCCCGCAGCATCCTGAGTGACTCGGCCACTGCCTCAGAGAGGTTCGCTTCATCACTCACAGTGCAATAATGCTTCCTTTATAATCCAGCCACATAATATGGCTCAGTCTCTCCAAACAGGCCGCACCCCTACCCTCTGCTCATGCTGTCCCTATGCCCATGCCTTTACCTTATGTGTTCTTACTCATCTTAGAAGACTGTCAGTCTTTGAAGAGATATTTAGCAATAGCTTCAAAATTTGAATGTTGAGTCAATCAGATGTTCTGACAGAAATTTATTTTCCAGATATATTAAGAAAGCGATGTGAAAAAGATTGTATATGGTATAATCTTGTTTCTGTAAATAAAAGAAAAAGAATACACACACACCCAAATGCTTGATAGGTGCATGAATCGGAAATGATACAGGAGAAATGTAACCGTGGTTACCTCTGGGGAATGGAGCCGGAGGTGAAGGGCTGGGCAAGGCTGCCAGCTGTGGTTGTAAAGCCTGTGCACTGTGGAAGCCCCAGGACAGCCACATACCTAGACCACAATGGCAATGGAGTCCCCTGGAGCTGTGCAACAGAACAGCAGCTCCGATTTTGGAGAAGATAAACTTGTGACTACCTATCCTTTTATACTATTTGAATCTTCACAGTACCAAAGCCAGGATCCTTGGAGTCACTCAGTTTTGAAGACTGTGCTCTAGCTGTTCGCCGGCTTGCCAGGCTGTCGTCCATCTTTTGAGAAGGGAAAGGCTGCCTTATTCACAGCACAGTGCAAATCATGCCACTAAAGACAGAATAAAAGATACGGAGAGCACAGACTGACCTGAGTTGGAGCTGAATCTTGCCAGAGAGAAGAGCAAGAAAGGATACTTAAGCCAAGGGGAATGGCAAGTGCCAAGTTATCGATGGGTAAAAGACATTGAACATTCCAGAGATTTTTTAGAGTAATAAAATGAAACAGACCACAATGTGCAGGTGGGTATGAGATATAGCACACAGTTCTTTGGACCTGCTGTGTACCAGAAAAGCATGCTGGCAAAGTCATGACCTTCTGGGATTCCAATGCTCTCAGGGAGGAAAAGATGAGGACAAGTTCAGATTTCCTTAATATAAGGTAAAATGTTGTCAGCATTCTGGAGGTTAGGGGCAAGAGACAACTTCTCATGCATGCTAGAGGAGAAGGCTTTATAAAGAAGCTAGCCTCTGATACAGTGCACAAAGGGTGAAGGGATTTCACCAGGCAGAGATGGAATAGAGGCAGGCAGAAAGGGCAACATTTTAAGCAAAGGAAGGGAAAGAAGTGAGCCCAGGACATGCTCAGGTTGCTGAAGCACAGAACTACGTTAGAAGAAGGTTATAGATGAAATAACTGAGGTTGGTTGGCTGGATGGGGACGGCTTTGAACATGAAGCCAAGGATGCTGGCCTGTTTCCACAGTGTTGGTATAGTCTGGGTTTCCAGCTGACATTCTCGGAAGCCGAGGGTCATTATCCAGGACATTAAGTGGCTAATGGGCCCATCCCAGTGCCCAGTGCAGCCCGGAGCACAAATATTTTCCAAATGCTGTTTTTATCTCTTGGCAACAGTGAGGCCAAGCTAAAAGGCCAACTCTGAGCTAAAAGCCCTGTATTTGCTGTGGTTCACTCTCCTCTCTACTGCCCATGGCCTAAAGCCCTGAGACCTGTCTCCTCATCATTGCCACTCCACCCAGACTAACCCTTCCGCAGAAACAAAGCCAAGCCCACACCTGCTTTCTCTGACCTCATTTCTTTCCACTAATTGATCAGAGCACAATAATAGCAGACAGCAGGAAGACTAGTCCCTGATGGATGCAGGGCTCAGGAGAGAGCCTCAATTATTAATCCTGCTCCAGCTGCTGGAGCCAACAGGTCTCCTGGGTGCCCAGAAGAGTGGCCTGGTCCCAGGTGGGGTTAGGGTCAGGATTGGGGGAGCTGAGTAATACCCAGCAGCTCCTAGGCCACATCTGGAGCCACTGGGGCACCAGGAGCTGGTGCCTGATCTGCCTCAAGTGGGATGCCTGCTGGCTATGTTGGCAATGCTGAGAGGAAGGCCATTTGGAAGACCCTGAGGACACTATTCTGTTTCCCATTTACACATATTTGGCTGATGCCCTTCCTTCTGCATCCCCTTCCCAAACAAGCCCTCTGGACAGAAGTGGGAGAAGAACAATGGAGACATTTCCCAGCCATCCAGTCTGGGTCCAAGCCTAGCACCTCCTTAATTTTCTCTTCACGGTTCAAGTCTTCTGCCTATGGCTCAAACCAAGGTCTTCCTGGGGACCTGCGAGTGGGGACACAAATATAACTCCCCCACCTCTGCCTGTCCCGGCTGTACCCAACCTCCATGGCTAGCCGACCCAAGCCTCGTCTCCTCCAGGAAGTCTTTCCTGACACCTTCCGGCCAAGTTCTCCTCTGAACCACTTTATGGAGTTCGTAGGGTTATGGCTTGATTTTTGGTGTTTTTTAATGCTTGTGAGCCAGCCATTGTGTTCCTATAAACTCTTCAGGACAGAGTTCTGTGTCTCCTTGTTTGTGAATAAAGGGAAAGGGCATGGAATTGAAGGCCACAAAAACAGAGTTCAAGCGTGGCTTCTGCCACTAACTAGCTGTGCGACCTCAGGAAATTTTCTCAACCCCTATGAGCCTCAGATTCTCAATCTGAAAAATGGAAAACATAATAATCTCAGACTCCCAGGTAACTTGTGATGGTCCATTGGGCCTGTGTTGTCCATGCCTACTAACCCAGAGCTCTGCCTTCCCCACTGAGTCCACTCTCCCACCTTTCAAAACACTCTATGCTTAAATTTATCAGCTTGGGATAATCCTACCATGAAGGGGTAATAAGAAAGAAAATAATCTCTGTAAAATGTCTGGCACATAGTAGATACTCAATAAAAAATAGCTATGGGGTATCAGTTTGGAGGGAGTAGTTGATTTCTTTGTTTTGGTCAACTTTCTTGAGGTAGAATTACGTGCCATAAAATTCATCCATTTTAAGTGTATAATTCATTTAGTTCTGACAAATGTGTTCAGTCATGTAACCACCACCATAATCATGATATGGAACATTTCCAACACCCTGTTCAACACACTTTGCTTGTGTCCCCTTTCAATAACTACCTTCCCCCCACTCGTGGCCTGCATCAACCACTGACCTGATTTCAGTCCTCAAGTAGTCCTTTTCTAGAATTCACATAAATGGAATAACACATTATGTCATCCCTCGTGTCTTGCTTCTTTCATTTAGCATGATACATTTGAGATTCATCCATGTTATTGAATGTATTAGTAGTCCATTCTTTATCATTGATGAGTAGTTTTCCATTGTATGGTATATCAAAATTTCTCTTCTTTTCACCCATTTAATGGATATTTGGGTTCTTTATGTAATATTTGGGTTATTATGAATAAAGCTGCTGTAAAACTTGGCTACAAAAGCCATGGTTATAATTCATTGTGGAATCACAGAAAATCAGAACTGGACAGCTCCTCAGCGATCAAGTCTAGCACCTTCACCTGGAAGATAGAGAAGATGACAGTTTGAGGGGAAAGCTCATGGTTTAGCTCTTTTCTACTCAAAGTAGGGTCCAGGAATCAGCAGCAGCATCTCCTGAGAGCTCACTAAAAATGCAGAGTCCCAGCCCCCTCTCTGACTTTCTGAACCAGAATCTGCAAGATCCCCCAGCTGCTTCACGGGCACATTTAAGTTTGAGAAGCTCTGGTCTAGCAAGCAAGAGATGAACGTGGAACTAGTACTAAGTCACCTGACTTGCAGGCCAGAGCTGCTTTCCCCGAGTCACAATGATTGGCAGTGGAGATTGGGAAATGAAGGTCCAGGACCTCAGCTTCTGAAAAGCCCTCTTAATCTGGAACAGAACTGGCTGGTGTAGCTAAGGGCTGAGCTGCAAAGCCTCTGTAGACTCCTAGGGCCATGGATCCTCTTGGTGTCTGGGTCAGCTTGCCTAGGCTTCTTAATCTAGAATCATAATTATTTAGATAAAAATGCTGTGGACACGAGAATTAATGGCAGCCATGTGGCCTAAGTTGAGGGAGGCAGAAAGGAAAGGCAAAGAAGTCCTGGATGGAGCTTTCAGCCCCCAGAAGTGCTCAATAAACTCATCTTCCACAAACACCCCTTAACTGTGTTTTGTCTATTAAATAGATACATCTGAGCATAAACACACTTTCCTTAAACAACTACAGAAAGCATGGTTATTATTAAATTAGATAATAAGATTTTATAATACCATTAAATAATAACTATAAATTGTTTCCAGTTTTAACAAATTATAAAAGTCTGTTGTTCTCATTAATGGGTGATCATTTCAGGATGATAAGTTTAGAAGCAAAAATAACATTGCTAGTCATAAAATTTTATTTTATTTTGCAGTTGGCTGCTACAGCATGTTTCCCAGCTAAGAAACAAGCAACAAACTGGATCAGCCCAAGGTTGGCCATCAACCAGCAAATGCAGAGATAAGGGTCCCACACTCTAGGCGACAGGGTATCCTTGATCTTCAGACATCTATGATGTTCTGCTAACTTAAAGCAGAGGGTATGGAGACATGAATAAACCCTTGCTCTCCAGGAGTTTACAGCCTCATGTGGACATGGTAAATCTAAGACACAAATACATAACCATACAAGGCAGTCTGCCCATAACCAGCAAGCCATACCAAGTCTCAATGCTTCTGTGGCTGGAATAGTTATGCTGTATTTCAAGGAAGAAGTAAGACAGAGCAAGGCCTTAAAAGCAAGAAAAGGGAAGAATACAACAAGAAGGAAGAACAGCTTGAGCAGAGGGGAAGGTGGGAAATGCACAGCAAACAGTCCTTGTATGGCTAGTATATGAATGACATTGAAGAAGACAATGGCACGAGAAGAGGCCTGACATGGAGCTGGGGGCCAGCACTCACTGAAGCTTTGGGAAAAACGCCATGTGATTTCACTTACATGTGGAATCTTTAAAAAATAAACAAAGCAAAACAGAAACAGACTCACAGATACAGAGAACAAACAGACTATTTATTGCCAAAGGGGAGGTAGTAGAGGGGTGGGTGAAAAAGAAAAATCCATTGAAAAGTTCTAAGAAGGGGCTCAATATGGTCAGATTTGTAATTTAATCTTAAGAAACTGGTAGACTCATAACATAGTAAATCCAGAAAGAACTCTTTTGTTCACATGAAATGAAGTTCACGTGTCACAACTACCTGCTCGCTTATTAGACAGATTCCAGGGCCCCATCCCAGGCCCAATTAATTAAATTCTATGGGATGAGGACTGAGAATATTGACTTAGTTTAAGAATACTGATTTTAGTTTTGTTTGAGAACATTGATTTTACGCCCCTCATTTTCCAAAAGAGGAAACTGAAGTTTAAATGACAAATAAATTTCCCAAAGGTCACACAACCAGTAAGGGACAGAGCCAAGACTGTCATACCCCTAAGGCCATTCCAGGACTCTTCCCTAACCAGATTAACGTGGTGTGTATTTTATTTTATTTAACAAATACCTGTATAATGCCAGATAGTGGGCCCTGCAGATATGTCCGTGGACTATGCTACAATAGTCTCAGCAGGAGAAAGGAAGCATGTTGGTGCTTTCTGCTCACCTTTCTCCGCTGGCTGCCTTCCCCTCCTCTCCTGCTCAGGCCACTGAACACAGGCCATCCAAGGCCAGTTTGGACCAGCCTTCAGAAGGCCTTCTTGTCGTTATGCTAATGCCTCTCAGCATCCACTGGAACCAAGTAATGAGTGTCATTTGAGCAGATTAGGGGTAGAGAAAGGAGAAGTCAGTTTAATTACAGTTCATGTCACAGAACACAGATGCTTTATTAAGGGTCAAATTTTTTTAAAAAAAGAATTATAACTTCTGTGCAATCTCCCTTAGGCAGTCATCCAGCCCCCAAACACTTGGAACTCATTCCCACAGCCAGACTGGGGAGAAGGGAGGCATGGATTACACCTCCTAATGCAAGTGGACCTGCTTTACATAAAGTGAAGACCCAAACTGCAGAATCAGGATTTAAATAATATCCAAGCACTGACTGTGTGCTATGCACTATTAGAAATGTGTTACACTTAATCCTTGTAACAACGTTATCAGGTAATTACCATTATTACTCCCACTTTACAGATGAGAAAAAAAGACCTGGACAGGTTAAGTGACCGGTTCTGGCTCTTCAGGCTATGAGTGGTTAACCTTGGAATCAAACACAGGTAGTCTGGCCCATGCTTCTCACCACAAAGCTAAATCCACTGTATGCCGAGCCTTGTGCTAGGAACTGAATACAAAGATGAACTAGAACCAGCATCAGGAAAGTTCAGCATCCAGTGGAGGGAGACAGTCACTAACACAGATAATAACTACATAGTGTGATAAGGGCTGGGACAGAGAGAAGCTCAGGGATCTGGGAGCCCAATAAGATACCCTCTCAACATGGCTTGGAGATCAAGGAATCATCCTGAAAGAATGTGTACCTGGGTGACCCCTAGAAGATAATCATCTGCCAATAATTGCTCCCCAGGAGGCAAGCATTAGCATTTCCTGTGCCTGGACCAGCTCTGGCTCTGATAATCCCTTCTCCATCTAATTGGATCTGTATACTTTATACCCAGATCCTGCCCCTAATGAGGGAAGACTCAGCCAAACCCTACTTCCAGGATTCTTTATATTCAGACTCTGTTGAAGAGTCTTCCAAACTCCCATGGCCACAGCGTGGAAAAGATTCTTTGCAGTAAACCTTCTAACAAAACACAATAAAATTTTGTCCCCAAACATTAAAATACAATTCTCTCTACTTTAGGATCCTTATGGGGAAGGGAACACACATGGAAACTAACGTAATTCAGCCACTGGCGGGTTTCAGCAAATGAGGAGCAAGAACAGAGAAGTGGGCAATAACCCCTAGGTTCCTGTCTGCATAATGGGGGTGGGGAGACAGTCCTCACCTGAGATCAGGAGCAAAGGAGAACATGACTTGGCTGAGACAACCTGAGCAGCTGAAAGCATCCTAAGAAGTATGCCAGCTGTGCTCATCTCCCATCTGGAATCCTTTGAATAAAGAAAAAATTAGAGATTTTTATTCATTTGCAAGGGTACCCCATGAAGATAAGACCTCCAACCCATTTTTGAAACAGAGGTTTTATCAAGCATCCCCAGGACTAGGTACTGAATGGGAAAAAGACCAGTATTGTTCCCGAAGGCAAGGGGGAAGTTCAAGAGAACATGACTTTGGCCTGCCTTCCAAACTAACTTTCATGAAGAGAGTTCTGCACACTAGGAAACTGGGGGCTGGCTAGAAAGGAAGGAGGGAAGGTGACTCTGAGACTACACTAAGATTCAGCTTCTGGGTTCCTCACTTCCTCTGAGTCTGTTTTCTCATCTGTGAGATGAGGCTAAACATCTATGATAGGCTTATCCCTCCAGGCTCAGCTTACAGCATTAGAGATAAAAGGAGGGGATAATGGCTGTGAATGCTCTCTGTAAATGGGTTCAGGTACAGATGTTAGTTTACAGTAACAAGGCTGGGTTTGCCTTCTACTCAGTCACTGATCCTCATCCAGGAATACAGTCATGCTTTTTGTTGGCACTTATCACTTTATTATCATGAGTATTTTTCACTTTACACCATTTCTGTAAGGTGAATGGAATAGTTATCATCTCATTCCATAAACAAGAAAGCAAGGACCCAGAGAGGTGACTTAACTGTCTTCTGCATGAAACTCAATACAGAAGAAATAATAATAATTAACATACATATTGCTTTAGCACTTTATAATTAACCAAGCATTTACACTTAAGTATTTACTCTGATCATTCCTACAGTCCTTAGAAAGGGGTGAAGTAACTCCTCCCTCAATTTTGTAATGAAACAACTGATGATCCTATAAGTGGGAATAGCAAGCCCAATGCCACACAGCCAGAAAGAAGCAGAGGCAGAACTGGAACTCAGTCCTTTTGTTTCCAGATTCAGTGTCTTCTTCTCCTCATTGTTTCAACTTAAGTCACTCCTAGGCAGCAATTCCTTCTAGTCAATGGTTTCAGAGGTTGGGAAATAAATTTTGGCATAATTTGTATTGTGGTTTGTGGGCAGGTGCTTTCTATGCCTATATGTTTCTTTCCCCAAAATGCTAAATTCTGTTTGTGGTTTATGGCAAATAATCAGGAGAATTGGATCCTACTTCCAGCTTCTTTACTGACTCTCCATGTGCCCTTGAACAAGTCACTAGACCTCTGATCCTCACTTTCCTTGGTATAAAACCGGACCAATATTATTGCCTCTAGAATTGTTGCGAAAATCATCTGGGTAACAGACAACAAGCAATTTGTTAGCTGCAACAATCTTACAAATGTAAATGTTTGTGTTCGTGTAAATAGTATTTTGTATTGGTTGCTATTAAATGTATTTGACTATGGAAGAATAAGAAGAGCATGCATGTACACATTTGTTCAAAGAGTTTCCCGGACACTAAGATAGATTCCAGATTAAAATAAAGGTGACCTGGCCCCTGCCCTCAAAGACTTCTCTAACTAACTATAGGAACATCTTAGAAAAAAAGAGCACTGAATGTAAATTCAGAGACTTGAGATTGAATCTCAATTTTGTCATGGGTCAAGTGTGACATTGGGTCAAGTCATTTTAACTCTTTAAAGAACAATTTCCTTTATTTTTAATGAATAAGTTAAACCACGTCTTGCCTCCCAGCTATGAAAGTCTAGGATTCCAGAAACATAAAAAATGTTTATGGCATCTTTTCAAACTGTAGTGGATTTGTGGGGGAGGAGAGGAAACATGGTTAACTTCCGAGTAGCTGCTGTCAAGCATAGGAAGAGAAAAGTCCTCCATACTTACAATTAAGGAGGACACTGTCTTGAAAATAACGCATCTCCTGAGTACCACGGACTCCGGCCTGCCTGTGTCCTTTATTGAGGCCGTGAGGCAGAGCTGTTTCAGCACCATGGATAGCGTCATGATGCGGCCTCTCATTGCCTGGAGCCTAAACAGGCCTTTCCACCACCAACCAGATGTTCCTGCTTTCTCAGCCAGCTTAAGGCTAAAACAAACCTTTTCAACCAGGGTTTATCAGAGTTTCTAAATTACATACTGGGAAGAAATTTAATTTGTTTAATTAAGAAAGTTTATTTCATGGTAATTCAGTTTTGTTATGCTGCAAAGACTCAATGTGTCCTCTGGTGGGGGCATCTGTTGTAAATATTCACTGCTTTACTCAAATACCCTCTCCTGGCCCTGCTCTCCTTCCCTCACCCCACGGGTCTGATATGTCTGAAGTCTACTGAGGAAAGTGGTGCCTTTCTGAGCAAGGACAAGATCAAGACAAGGTCAACTACATTCAGTAAGGAAAACATGGAAGGTTGGATGGAGCTAAAAGAGACTTTAGAGATACAGTGTGCTACTTTTGCATTTTACAAACAGGGAAACTGAGGCCTTGAGGGGTAGGGACAAGTCACACACTAAGCCAATGACAGAGCTAGAAAAGTCTTCTGACTTCTGATCCCCTGCTCTTGTCTCCCAGATTCTAAATTCAGGCTAATTTCAAACTAAGCCTAGAGATCATCTGGTCAACTTCCTTGCATACAGAAGGGGGTACTAAGGCCTAGACAGGGGGATGACTTGCCCAAAGCCACAGACAGGCCTATCTTCCTCCCTCCCACTGTAGGACTCTCAAATCCCTGAGAATCATCTGCTCCTACTGGATCACCTCCAGCGAGAAGCAGTTCAATATTACATCTGTACACCTATGCTAGTTGTAGTACAGGATAAAACTGAGATTTGACATTGCCCTTCCTTTAAGGAGCTTTCAGTCCAATTTGGCAAAGGAAATAAAACGAAAATAAGAAGCAAAATGGTAGCAATGAGCACCTCTTATGCATTGCTCAAACACTTTCCTTAGAGTTCCCCTAATGTGTCCTGTTCCTTCACGCTTTCTCGTTCCATGGTACATTGATATCTTTCCCTGATGCAGCTGCCTGGTCAACTCCTCCTGCTCCTTCTTCAAGACCCCGGAAAATCTTGCCATGTCCTGACCAGCACACACAGCCATAGCAAAGTTTCTCTCTGCTCCATGCCCAACAGTATGCTAACGCCCTATCTCCCAGCAGTTTTCATACTGAACAGTTCTTTTTAAATTTGTCTGTCTCCCCACCAGGGTAAACTTGGAATCGCTGATGCCAAGAGCATTGTCTGGCAAAGACTAGAAGCTCAACAAATAATGGCTCAATAGATAAGTATGAAACTGATTTACTGTAGAGTTTTAGTTCATTGGGGTATAAAACCTAGAATAGTTTTATTTTTCTACTAACTGATACCCACTGTGCTCTGTTGAACCCCCTTTTTCCTGCTGGGTCGTGGGCCGTCTTAACAAACTCTCAGTCTGAAGCCATAATATTTTAGTCACTTTCAGTTATTTGCACAGCTTCTGTAAGACTCAGTCCTATTTTATCATTTTATATTCTTATATGTTATTCATATATTTTCCTTCCTCGCCCATGTTATTCCCTGCCCCTGACTCCCCACCCCTCCATCTCAAACCCAGTTCAGGCATGAAGCTCTAGTTGGAAGGAGCTGGATTTTCTCTCACTCACCTTGTCCCCCTTCCACTGCTCTGGTGTTGGGGTGTGAGGAGGGAGGCAGGAGGTAGCAGACACCTCATATAACAGCTCATAGGGAGGGCTTCTCACCTGGTTTGTTGTCTGTAGGTTCCTTATGAGTGGTGGGGAGGGGCCCATAAACTCTACTGATGAGGGTCCTCCCCAAGCAGCTTCTGGTGATCTTTATGTCCTTCATTATTGACTGCCATCCCCCAACATGGTCTCACAATTCAATGTCTCATGTCCCCTACTGCCTAAGGTCCCGAACCTCTCTATTCTCTGTGGGCCTCCAATCAGAGTCCTGTGAGCACAGTCCAGACCTGACTTGGATAGCAAGGCTGTCCTTGACCCTTTAGTCTGGCCACCCATCTCTCCCCTGCTCTCCTCCTGCAATCCTGGTACTTACGGCCAGGTACTTAAGTGAGAAGCAAAATCTCATTCCGCTCTTTCTCGGGAACCTGTCTCAGGGAGGGGAAATCCTTTGTCTCCTCCAAGGGAATGATATGGGAGGTAACGGCGTTCTCCTCCTTTAGGTGGAAGAGGTCAGAGTGCTGCTGCTTTTCCAAACCAGGGTTCTCTCAGCCAGCAGTGGCTACCCTGATTTCCAGTCAGTCTCGGTGTAGTTTTTTCTAAGCCATTAACTTTAGTTCCTGGAAAAATAAAAAAGAATTCACTCTGTACCTCACTCTCTCCTGTACACTATTTCCTGGAACTAAGACCAGCCCAAGAGAGATTCAGAAAACAGTGATGCCCAGGGGCAATCAAGGGAAACTTCCTGAAGGGAACAGTCTAAAAGATGAACCTTGAAAACTAGACAGAATTAGAATTGCTGGGGAAATAATGGTGGTCTAGGCAGAGGGAAAAGGAAGAGGAATGGTTAAAACATTTTACAGGCTATAGCACAGTGCTCAGTCCATAGTGGGCCCAGAATAAATAGCATGAATTAAACTGACCCACTCGCAGCTGGAAGTTCTCTGGAAAAAATAAATAAAATTGCAGGGACTGCACAGCCGGACAGATGAATTTAGATCACCACCCTCACATTATTTTCCCATTTTCAGAAAGTCATTTTATTTCTCTGAGTCTCTATTCCCTCATCTAGGAAAAAGAGGAGGGGTAATAAAACCATTTCGTGGATTTTGATGAGGATGAACAAGGTGCATGGCACACTGTAGCTGAAACAATGCCATGTGGCCACCAAATAGTTTTATTTTCCTTCTGAGCACACAGCTTGACTTTACTTCCCAGTTCTCAAGAGAAACCATGGGACTAAACTCTAGCCAGCAGACTGTGGACACAGTGAAGCACACCAATCCTAGCCTTTGCCCCAAGTCCACCATACACCTTCCATGCTTCTCTCACCCTGTCTGTGAGCCAGAAAGGAAAAGACTCCAGGAAAGTGAAGTTAGAAAAGAGCTGCTTCTGAGAGCCCCCTGATGATGGTGGGCAAGGAGTAAACCCTTGTTGTTTAATACACTGAGATCTGGAGATTGTGTGTTCCAACAGCAAGTGTTAATACCTCAACGAACACACACATAGAAAGTGCTTAGTAAATGTTGGCCGCTATTATTAATAATATTTTTGTAACACTCTTTAGTTTACAAGCACTTTTTTCTTTCTTCATATAATTGATCCTTCATAGTGCCCTTGTACATGGAATGTGGAGAACAAAGATTACTGCTCCATTCCATAAATGAGGAATCTAAGATCAAAATATGCTGGTAAATAGAGGTACCTACTGATCACACACAAGCAAGGAAATCACTTTGCTAAGACCAAAACTATTCTACTTGCCTCAAGAGACTGACTGGACCCCACACACTTGTTTTGCTGGACCACATAGCCAGCACCAGCCCCCCTGGTATCAGTCCAGGTCATAGGGTGAGAGTAATCTTAGGATCACTGGCAATACATGAAGAGTTAAGTAATTCCTGACCAGGCTCGTGCAAGGGCAGGCAGACCAGACACTAAAGGCAGGTGAGATGACGGCATCACTGGTTCAGAAGACCACATGCCACCACTATAGAAGGAACTTGAAGATGTGGATTCTAGTTTTAACTCTGCCACCATCTTCCTGAGTGACCTTGGGCAAGTAGCTAGAGATCTCAGGAACACAATTCTGAGTCAAAGTCTAAAGGTAACATCAGGACTAAGGGATTAGCTTTGTTCCAGAGGTCTGGGGCCCTCATGGTTTCAGAGTGGGCAGAGAGTGCCCTACCTCCAGGAGACCTTGGGAATCCCCTCAGAGGCCAGCTGAGAGTGGGCCAGTCCCATTCCCCACCCCCACTCCACGCAGCTGCTTACGCTCCAAAACCCCAGTCAAAAGGCATCTGTCACCAAAACAAGTGGCCTGCCATTCCAGCAGAAAACAAGATCTGGGAACAAATGGTGTTTTGTCTAAACAATTGTTTCCAACAGCAATTCCCTTTCCAGGATAGCTTTTTAAATTATTATTATGCTTATTCACTAATTAAGTTGAAACACATAAATATTTTCAATGTACAGATAACAAATGCCTCCATCTGAAAGAATCAGCTCACTGAGACTGACAACCCTGATGACTCCCACCTGCCAGGGCTGGAGCAACCAGCGGACCAGACATTGCCATGCAACATGAGATCCTGAGAGGAAAGGGACTTGCAAAGCTCATACACTGATCAGAGGCAAGGCCAAGATGAGAATGCAGGTTATCTTGTCCTGAAAGCAATATCTTCCTGATAACTGATACTCATATGAATGTGACCATATTGTCATCACTATTGTTATCATTTTAAAAAAGACAGGTTTAAGCTGAAATCATGATTTTATACTCACTAGCTATATGCCCCTCTTCTTCATTCTTTTCTCTTTTTTTTTTTTGTATGTTTTAAATTTTTTTCCATTACAGTTTACATTCAACATTATTTTGTACTAATTTCAGGTGTACAGTATAGTGGTTAGACAATTAAGTCTCAATTTTCTTGTGTGAAAAATGGGTGAATAATTTCCATCATCTTGAGAAGATCAAATGAGAGAATCATATGTAAAGAGCCTAGCCTCTAGTAAGCACCTGATCATTCTTTTTTTTAAATCTTTATGTAGATATTTTATCTTTTATTTTTATTGAATTTATTAGGGTGTTTTATAAAGAATTTCTAAAACTCAACACACACACAAAAAAAACAATCCAATTAAAAAATGAACAAAGGACCTGAATAGCAACTTCTTCAAAGGGGACATACAAATGGTCAATAGACATAGAAAAAGATGTTCGAGGTCACTAATCATTAGAGAAATGCCAATTAAAACCACAATGAGATATCACCTCATACCTGTCACAATGGCTATCATCAACAAATCAGCACCTGATCATTATTAACTAACATTTAGAATAAATGGGGAAGGTTCCAGAAGAAAAACTAGCATTGTGGGTAAGAGCACAGATCTAGAGCTGGTTGTCAGGATTCAAACCCGGCTCTACTACTTCTTTTTTTTTTTTACAGGGACAGAGAGAAAGTCAGAGAGAGGGATAGATAGGGACAGACAGACAGGAATGGAGAGAGGTGAGAAACATCAATCATTAGTTTCTCGTTGCCGTTGCAACACCTTAGTTGTTCATTGATTGCTTTCTCACATGTGCCTTGACCGCAGGCCTTCAGCAGACTGAGCCACCCCTTGCTGGAGCCAGAGACCTTGGGTCCAAGCTGGTGAGCTTTTGCTCAAGCCAGATGATCCCGCGCTCAAGCTGGCGAGCTTGGGGTCTCGAACATGGGTCTTCTGCATCCCAGTCCGACACTCTATCCACTGCGCCACTGCCTGGTCAGGCCCCACTCTACTACTTTTGAGCCGTGTGCCCTTGGGCCAGCTATTTAACTCCTGGAGCCTTGGACTCTTTCCAAATGGGGATGTCAGTAAAGTTATAGGGTCACACAATAAGTACAATAAAAGTGAGGACTTTTCCCCCTATTTTACCCTACTTCTGTTTAGCTTTTAAAGAATTTTCACGTCAACCTCTCACTGCAGTCTGGGAAATGAGAGAGTAAAATTACTTCACCCATTTCACAGAGTAGACAAGAAGACTCAGGGAGGCCTAGAGAAATGCCCAGGTCCCACAGTCAGGAAGTAGTAGAGCTAAGACTTAACATCAGGGTTTCAGCTATGCATCCTGAGCAGTCCCTGGCCTCACCCCTCTCTATCAGCCCCAACCCAGCCATGTGCCTGCCACCCTCGTGGTTAAAAGTGGCCCTAGAGGACACGGGAACTGGGAAAATGAGAAGAGATAATGCTGCATGGCTAGCTCCTAAAGTAAGCAAGGGAAGGAGATGGCAATAATTTTAACTAGATTGATTTCACCTGTAGGGCCATTAACTTAATGCTTCCCACTTGGCTAGGAGAAAAAGCCAAGCTCGGCTGCAGGTGGCTGCAGTTTGTTGGCTGCAGAGATTAGAGAGAAGAGAGTGTCACCATAAGAGGAGGCCTGAGGGCTGATCAGGGGCGAGACGAGAAAGGATTGTGCAAGTGCCTCTGAATTTTGCACCCTAGGCAACTCGCCTTGTCCTAGTCCTGACCCTGAGTGGAGAAAAGACTCCAGAATGGAGATTATGACCCCTGAGTTCAAGTTCTGACATTGCCACTTGCCAGACAATTAACCCAGGAGACTGGTTTTTCCACTTCCCCCAAATGGGGCTGTGTATCTCTATGCTGAAGGATAGGAGGGCAGCGTGAGGATTTGGTGAGAGGTGCTGAGCTTTCACAGGGGACGGCAGCCTTCGGTGATCACCTGTCCTGCCAGCAAGGAGACCTGCTCTTCTCTCCTGCCCCAGGCAAGGCGGCCCATGCTCTCCGTCTCCTCCATACCCATCCCCTCTCCATAGCCAAGTGCACATTCACACTTAGTTCAGCCCCCACAGCCTTACACAGGCTGCTCCTCCCTCCCTGTCTTCACCCCACGCCACGAAAACCTCCCCTTCTCATCCCTGATGCCCAGTCTTCTGCCTCTCCTTTCCTAACCACAGCTCCTCCTTGCCCCTCCCCTTTCACTCCACAGGATGCGCAAGTGCCCCCTTTTGCCTCTTAACCATTATTATGTTTGCTGGCCTTGAATCTCTAGCAAGGAGGGTGTTATGAATTGAATTCTGTTTCTCTAAAATTCATATGTTGAAGTCCTTGCCCCCAGTGTGACTGTATTTGGAGACAGGACCTTGACAGAGGTACTTAAGGTGAAATGAGGTAATAAGAGTGTGTGGGGACACAGGTCTGGTGCCCGTAGAGAGAAAGAAGAGACACCAGGAGCAAGGTCTTCCAGAGAAAAGGCGACGTGAGGACACAGCAGGAAGGTGGCCATCTAAAAGTCAGAAACAGAGGCCTTAGCAGAAACCAACCTTGGTGGCACCTTGATCTTGAATTTGCAGCCTCCAGAACTGTGCAAAAACAAGTGTCTGTTATTTAAATCAGCCAGTCTGTGTATTCTGACAGCTCTAGAGTCTAAAATAGAGGGTCCGCAACACATTTCATTTGTGAGCTTGGGTGGCGATTTTCTTTCTCTAAGACCATTTCTACAGCGGATAAAAGGGGTCAGCTCGGCAGGGGAAACTCGGGACTGTCTCCACAGAGACGGTGATAGTCAAATTGAGCAGGAAGGGAAACCCCGCAGAGGCGGTGTCATGGATGCTGTGGAGCTTTGAAACAGCCAGGGGAGGTCTGGTCTGAAGGAGTCACGCAGGGGGAAGCTGGAGAGAGCAGGGCCAGGGTGTGAGGCATGGTGAGTGCACACGTAGGTCCATCTTCTTTCTGCAGAGGGCAGGAGGGAGCCATGGAACCGTCTTGAGCAGAGAAGTAGCATGGTTTGTGTTTAGAACATTGCCCTGGCTGCTGTGAGAAACCTGGATTCGACGTACAGGGAGGAGAATGAACTGGACTCCCTGACGCGGGGCAATGACCTGGACCAATGTGGCAGGAAGAGGGACGGTGTGAGCGATGGAAGGAGAAGGAACGGACCACATGTGGTGCTGAGGGGACCGGGCAGGTTGCTGCGCCCCGTGCTCCCCGTGGGCCCGGGGTGAAGGGGAAACCGTGGGTTTTACACATTCTGAGAAGGGCTGACCAGCAAAAGACTGGGTATATGTCATGTGTTCAATAAATAAATGTGAAGAACCAAAATGATAATGTTACCACCTTGGCCCTCTGAGTCATGTCCCTGAGCCCCTCCTTGTCCAGTTTCTCTCATTTTTAGAAAAGGAAGGTAAGGAACACGTGAGCCTCCACAACAGAGGCCTATGGACTGGCCGCCCGACATATACTTCTGAAGTTATTTTAAAATACTGATTTCCACATCCTACCCCTAAACATTCTGTTTGGATGGTTTGGGCAGGGCCTGGAATCATTTTAAATAAATGCTGAAATTGATTCCATTTTTCAGTGTTGGCTTAAATGTGAGAGGACTCCCCTTAAAATGATTCTTGACTCCTACCTCCACCCCAAGGCCCACTGAGGAGTGTAGAAAAGTCACCACCACCCCCCCATGGTAAGTTGAAAAGAAGGCTTTGTAGCTTCCATATAAGGGTTTTCCCTAAAGTCTGTAAGAATTCAGAGTTCATTATTTTCTGGCTCACTATCTCTAAGAAAGTAAGATTTTACGATTCTATGATTTTGCCCAGAGGTCTAGCTAAGCCGGGGATGGAGGTGGACTCTGCTGGTGCCTGCTGAGGAGTGAAGAGGAGGCAGGCAGAGCAGGCAGGGGCAGTGAGACAGCCTTGCCAATCTGTTACTTCACTTGACCAGCATCTAGCTCAGCGGGCAGCCTAGCATACGTGTTCAATAAATAAATACTTGTTGAGTGAATAATGTATTTGCCAGGATTGCAAGTGTTAGAAACCCAGCTGGAACTCGCCTAGATAAAAAGGAGAAGGCTACTGGGGTGTCTGCGGTGACTGAGGTCCAGCTGAGCTGGGGAACTACAGAAGCCAGGGTCTCCACTGCCACCAGGACTCTCTGTGATGCATCTCGGTCTCTCTCTGCATGCCAGCATCATCCCATTCTAGATGACAAAGCTTTCTCCACATGGCAAGAAATGTGAAACCTGCCCATCCTGAGCCCCACATCCAACAACTCCCATTGTCAGGAAGGATCTAGGATTTTCTTCCCTGCTTTCCAGTTTGAAAAGTGCCATGCAAGCCCTCTGACTGGCCTGGTGGAGTTAGGGGCACACTTCTGGTCAGCTGGGTGGGATTATAGAGCACAGACACCCTAAAGAAGGGTCAGGCAGTCACTCCTATTGGTGACTATTCCAAAAAAAGTTATTTGAGTGCACAGTATAGTCACATTATCTTATTTGGTTCTCAAAATAACTATGATTGGGAGTTGTAGGAGAGAGGTGTTCTTCCCTCTTTGACAGATAAAAACACTGAGGCTAAAAAAAGGTTAAGTGGGACCCAAAGGCACACAGTCAGGTCCGGACCTGGAACCTCACGTCTTTTGACTCCTAGTCACATCTTTGATGAGCAAATGCATAAATAAAAAGCAACGGCAATAGCTGCCATTTACTAAGTGCCAGGCCCTTTAGATAAATTATTACATTTAATCCCAACTACCCTATAGATATTATTTTCACTCCCATTTTATGGGTGAGGAATTAGACTTGTTATGTGGCTTACTCAAAATTAGCTGAGAAAGGACAGAGCCCGCATTGGATCCAGGGTGCCTCCGATGTGAAAACCTGAGCACTTTCTTTGGCCACATGTTTCTGAAAGGCCGGTAATACCAGAGGCATGTAATTTGAGAAATGCCAAAAATTCCTCAACTAAAAACCCTCATCCCTTTTTTCAGTTACAAATACATGGCATTCCTTCGCATTAATATGATAGTTCTGCTCTTTCTAAGTGTATATACAACAGGAAGAGGGTAACTACTCCAAGCCAGTGGCTCTCTAAGTGTGGTCCAGGACCTGTATCACCTGAGAACTTGTCAGAAATGCACATTTTAGGGCCCCACTCCCGACTTACTATCTGAGTTGAATTGTGTCCCCTCAAATTTATGTTTTAAAATTTTAATTCCAGTACTCAGAATGTGACTTTCTTCAGAGATAAGTTTAGTGAGGTCACAGGATTGGGCTCTAATCTAGTATGATTGATGTCCTTAGAAGAAGAGGAAATTAGACACAGACATACAAGGAGGAAGACCATGTGAAATGACCATAGGAGGTGGCCATCTACAAGCCAAAGAGAATGGCCCTCAGAAAGAATCAACCCTGTCAACACCTTGACCTCAGACTTCTAGCCTCCAGAAATGTAAGGAAATAAGTTATCTTGTTGACGCCATTCGAGTCTGTGGTAGTCTGTTATGGCAGCCCTGGGAAACTAATACACCTACTAAATCAGAAATTCTGGGGCCCACTAGTTGGCGTTTTAACAAGCCTTTTAGGTGGTTCTCAATTGTGAGAACCACTGCTCTAAGCCATAATCAAATATTTGTGCCTCTTTAGTGTCAGGACATGTGAATGCACACTGGACTAGCTTGAGCTAGGGTTCTAGCCTGGCAGGAGCAGCCTGATTGAGAGAAAGAAGTCAAATGCAGAGAAAAGCAAATATGAAATATGGAGAGGGTGTGGGAGAGAGGAAGAGAGAGAGAGAAAGAATGCAGAGATGGAATGAAATAGATGGCAGAGTTCAAGTGCATAGAAGGCCACTCTAAGATAAACCTGGCCAGCTCATTTCAAAGTTTTGACACTTAAAAGTTATCTTTGTCAGTTGCATGTCTGTAAATAGAGTATATGCTACCAACAGATATGGCCTGGTTCATTTTCCTTCTACATCCCGTACCCCTGAGCACTAGGACCATGGAATAGCAGGTATCTTCTAAGTAACTGTTGCTCGATGAGGTTTAGCAAAGCTACCCCTCCTTCCTGTCCCCATGGCCATGGCTAAGTCCTGGCCTCATCAATTTTTGCCTAGATCCTGCAACTGCCCCTAGTTTGTCTTTCTTATCTCCTCCTGACCCTCTCACATCCCATCACCAGGCAGTAGAGTGAGCCAATTAACCTCCTGGCACTTTCTGACCACTCCCCTAAGGAACACCCTCCAGTAGCCCTCACTGTTTTCAGATCAAGATCAAGATCACTGGCTCATCGCCTCAGTCCTCGCCACTGAGCACCAGTGAACCCCTGTTTCGCTGAGCTGGTATGCCTCTTAGCTCCAGAACCTGGGGCAGAGACCAGCTAGCTAGTCACCGAATTTATTTTGCTTTTCTCCTAAGACTACATCTAGACCGTATTACCCACACTCCCTTGCAGTTAGATGTGTCCATATGTTCAGTTCTAGCCACTAAAATGGAGGAGGAAGTGATGTGTGCCACTTCCAAGCCTGGCCCTTAAAAGCTTCCTGCATGATCGTCTACACTTTTGTCACCCATCAGCCCGCTGGAGGTCAATGCCCAGAGCAACCTCGGAAGCCACAGGCAAGGTTATAGAGCCTCTCTCTGTTAGCCTGGGTTATTAGACAATGGTGAGAGGCAGAGTACCCCTCCTACTCCAGTGCCACTGATTGAATTTCATGTGAGCAAAAAGTTAACAACTATTATGATAAGCCATTAGAGTTTTCTGTGTTACTGCAGTCAGTGTTAACTAGAAAACATGGCCTTGGTCAATGCAGGCCCATTTGGGGACCTCCAAAGAGACTCACTGTGTCTATTCCCTCTACCTCGTCCTCCTGTCCAATCCCATTTGTCCTTCAAGTCCAGCTCCAGTGTCTCCTCCTGCACAGTGACTTCCCTCACTCCCCACCCCGAGGCCCCACCCCAGGCCAAGCGGACCCCTCCTCTCTCCACACTGTGGAATAGCTAACATTTATTAAGCACTGCCTAAGTGTCAAGCTCTGTGCTAAGACTTTACAATTATTCTCTTCTAACCCTCACACTACAGGAAGGGGATGCTACCTTCCTCCCCCTTCTAGAGATGAAGCACAGAGGATGAGGTGACCTGCCGAAGTCACGCAGCTAGTAAATGGCAAACTTAGGGTTTCAACTCACATAGACTGGCTCCAGAGGTCCCACCCTTACCTGTGACATGGCACCCCCTCTCCATACCGCCAGCAAAACTTTCTCTTAAGGCAGTGATGGGCAATCTTTTGAGCTTGGTGTGTCAAAATTCGCCAAAAAACTGAGCATAATTCAGGTGGTGTGTCACTTCGAGAAAAACGGCCTAACCGGAAGTCCCAGAACTAGACGCTCTGTGCCAGAATTCTGTTGTTTTGGCCTGCAGACCTCCGGCACAGAGTGTCTACACTACAGCAAATGTTTTATCCTCGGCTACTGCACCTGGCTGTGCAGGAGCCAAGAATAAAACGTCTTTCTCGGCATGCGGCCCCATACTTCTCTGGTATGCGGCCTCATGTGGCCGCATGTCATCGAAAATGGCTACACTTGTCAATGCTGACATGCGTGTCATAGGTCCACCATCACAGTCCTAAGGTGATATTTTCAAATGAAAATTAATTATCGTGATTTGTTAATGAGAAAGCAGTCTACGCTGAGCAGACCGTGGCTGGTCACCGCACAGTAGAGAGGAGGAATCTGCTCCAGTGTACTAGTGGATGAGATCGGGGCTGGGGACAGCAGGGACTTCATGTCTATAGGATGCTTCCTTAGAGGGGTTTGCATCTTGTTCTGCCAGCAGTGGGTGGTCAAGGCGAATGGAAGGTGACAGAAATCCGCCCCAGTGACAGTGCTAGCATGACAAAGCAGAGAGGCTGCTCCGCTTGAGCAGAAGTGTGCAATGTCTAAGGCTGGGCTTGCTCTGTGATCTCGGGAGTTACAGCTGGGCCCTGAGAGCTGTTGACACCTTCATTATTGACATTCCTGAAGGACAAGCAACTTAGTGATGGTGAGTCTAAAACTAGCCCTTAACTTCTTTCTCCCCTTGAAACAATTGTCTCCACTATTCCATTTTTTTCTCACACAAGATTTCTTAGGAATGTAGCCTTCTCATTTTTATAGAACATATTATATGGCTAGTGTCTGTCAAGATGTCTGTCTCCCCCTGATTGAGCTCCCTGAGGAAAGGACAAGGCCAGGTCCACTTCCAGGACCTCAGAGATCAGCACAGAGCCTGGCATGCAGCAGGTGCCCAATGGCTATTTCCTGTGTGCTGTTTTTGGCCAGACTCAAATCCCAGTTTTTGATGACAAAGCTCCTCTATGCCTGGTAAACAGGGGAGGAGACCCAGGGTAGAGGTGAGAGGCGGCTTGATGCCTAGAGTAGTGTAGCTGCCCTCTGGGAGGATGCAGGCTGCCCAGGAACCAGAGATCAGAGGTGCCAGGGATCAAGAGATGAGCTGGGACTGCAGCAGGGAAAAAAGAGTAGCCGCACCCCATGGGCTGACTTTGACCACCTCTAAATTCTCCAGAAATCCCCAGGCCCAAAAAGGACCTCTTTAAAAGGCATTTTCTGACTTTTTCTATCTCAGTGGCTCATGAGTATACAATGACGTTCTATGGAGGCTACAACAGATTGAACACAGGGCAGATATGAGAATTCAGGTGTATTTTTTAAGCAAGATATCAAAGAGATTTTGCAAAACTTTAAAAGTTTCCACCCTTCTTACTTAGTTTATTTTGTCTTAGAAACTATAGGTACTTTTCATTTAAAATTTATGATTTATATTCAGATGAGTTCATTGTATCATTTAAAATGAATTAATAAATAAAATGTTTATTTTTTTCTTATTTTTAATTTCTGATGTGGTATAAATATCGATAGCTGTAACTTACATAAACAAATATTCTTTGGGATCCTGAGACTAACATGTTTGATAACCACTATCCTAGACCAGAGACAAAAATAGGAATGCCTGTGATAGCATTATCATAGCAAAATATTTGTAATAGCAAAAACTAAAGACAATTCAAATGTCCAGCTCTGGCTGGATAGCTCAGTTGGTTAATATGTTGTCCCAATACATCAAAGTTGTGGGTTTTATCCCAGTCAGGGCACATACAAGAATCAACCAATTGCCCTAGCTGAATAAGCTGAGTTGGTTAGAGCATCGTCCTGAAGCATAGAGGTTGCCAATTCGATCCCTGGACAGGGAACATACAGAAACAGATATTTCTGTCTCTCCTTTGCTCTTTCTCTTCCTCTCTCTAAAATCAATAAAATAAATATTTTAAAAAGAATCAACCAATGAATGCGTAAATAAGTGGAACAATAAAGATGGCTCTTTCTCTCCTTCCATCTCTCTCTAAAAATCAATTTTAAAAAATTAATGTCCACAAAAAGAATGAATGAAATAAATCATGGTGTAGTCACACAATGGAATATTATGTATCATTGAAAACAAATGAACTGTAACCAGAAAAACAAAACAGAATTAATCTTAGAAACATACATTGAATAAAATCAAGGCAGGTCACAGAAGACAACATACATCATGATATCATTTTTACAAGGCTCAAAAACCATTTAAACTAAATATTTTTAATTAAATTTATTGGGATAGCAGTGTTTAGTAACATTATATAAGTTTCAGGTTACAACGTTACAATACATATGTACACTCTATATTGTATGCTCACCACCCGAAGTCTAGTCTCCTTCTGTCACCTTGTATTTGACCCCTTTTGTCCTTTTTGTCCTCCCCAGCCCCTCTTTAAACTAAACATATTTATTATTAAGTACACATACATATCTGATAAAGCTTTTGTTTAAGCAAAAGAATGATAAATACGCAATAGACCTTCTTGGGTGGAGCCTGAGGAAGGACTCAGAAAAGAAGAAGCACATTCAAAATGTACTGTCATTGACAATGTTCCAATTCTTAAGTAGGGGGGTGGCTGGTGGGGAGTCATTTTAATATGATCTTCATAATTGTATGTATGATACATACATTCTTCTGTATGTATCAAATATAATATTAAAAAATAAACTAAAAACCTATTGAAACCCCCTTTGCTGATTGCAAAGAACATACAGAATGGAACCTCTTGTCATCTTAGAAATCAAGGAAGTTAGCTTGACTCAAGAGCCACGTTGAAGAGGCTTCTATTAACCAAAGGTGGGATCATATGAGCAGCTATAAAGAATATAAAATGGATTGAAATACACCAAATTTACTTAAATCCATGAGTTCATAATGATACAAAATAATCTCATTGGTTACATTTGGATAACACTAGGGAACCAACTCAATTTAAAAACTGAAAATGAGCCCTGGCTGATGGCTCAGCAGTACAGTGTCAACCTGGTGTGTGGAAGCCTGGGTTCAATTCTCCATCAGGACATGCAAGAGAAGTGACCATCTGTTTCTCCATGCTTCCTCCTCCCCCTTCTGTCTCTCTCTCTCTTCTATTCCCACAGCCATGGCTCAATTGATTTAAGAAAGTTGAGCCTGTGGTGTTGAGAATGACTTCATGGACCCTCTGCCTCAGATGCTAAAAATAGCTTGGTTGTGAGCATGGCCCCACATGGGCAGAGCATTGGCCACAGATGGAGGTCACTGGGTGGATCCCAGTCAAGGTGCATGTGGGAGTCTGTCTCTCTATCTCCCCTCCTCTCACTTAAATTTTTAAGAAAGAAAAAACTGAAAATGAATCCTTCCTTTTCAATGTCAATTGTATCTCAGGGTATCCAGTTATTCAATTAGTCTTCATAGAGTTCCAGCTAATGAGAAAGTATATATATATAGAATTAGAATATCACTATTGTGCGAACTGTGAAAAAGTAATGGATCTAGACCAGTGGTTCTTAACCTGGGTTCTATCGAACCCTAGGAGTTCGATGAGTTGGTCTCAGGGGTTCGGAGAAGCCTCTGCCACAGAGGCCAGAATAAAGTAATACCGTAATTTGTTGTGAGTTCATGCACTTTGTTGGTTTTGTTCTTTGAGCAAGGTGATGTTCATGCATGGCTCATTTTGTGCACCAGTAAAAAAACATATACCTATGTCTTGAATTTGGAAAAAAAAATCGTATTTTATTTATGACTAAAGAAGGGTTCGGTGAATGTGCATATGAAACTGGTGGGTTCGGTACCTCAGAAAAGGTTAAGAACCACTGGTCTAGACAATGATCATTAATGACTGCTAACAACAAAAGAGACATGTCATTTTTGTGTCTCCTAATGAATGTTCACCCCACCTCTGAAGTATTCTTGCCCCAAAATGAAATCTGACAAAGCCTATAGAATTAACTACTGATAGACAAGAAATACAGGGACAGATAAACATATCAAAGTACACCATGAGGTGCAATCTGCAAAGTCCGCATGTAAGAACAGGATGAACAGAACAACCCAGTTTCCTCAACAAGTAAACAGTGAGAGAAAAATAAAAGGAAGGGTGAGTTTCAAACTAAAGAGACTTAAAAGACACTCTAAGCCAATTGCAACATATGGAAGTTATTTGGACCCTGGATCAAATTGTAGAAGAAATAAAATTATGAGTTAACTTAAGATAATTAAATATTAACTGTATATTTGATTATATTAAAAATTTTTTATATTCTCTTAGGTATGGTAATGACATAGTTGTGTCTTTTTTCCGATTTTTTCTTTTGCTAAAATACACATTACTTAAAATTTACCACCTTAACTATTTTTAACAGTTCAGTCGTATTCAATACATTCATAATGTTGTGCGGCCATCACCACTATCCATCTCCATAAATCTTTTCATCTTGTAAAACTATATGCATTATAATAACTCGCTATTCTCCCCTTCCCCCAGGCCCTGGCAACCAACATTCTATTTTCTGTCTCTACTAATTTGACTACTCCAAGTACCACATGTAAGTGAATCCATGCAGTATTGTCTTTTTGTTATTGACTTATTTCTATAGTTATGTATTTTAATGCATCCTTACACAAATTTGATAACATGCTATCTGATCTGTGCTTCAAGATAATCTGGAGGAGCCTGACCAGGCGGTGGTGCAGTGGATAGAGCATTGGACTGGGATGTGGAAGACCCAGGTTCGAGACCCCGAGCTCGCCAGCTTGAGAACGGGCTCATCTGGCTTGAGCAAAAAGCTCACCAGCTTGGACCCAAAGTCGCTGGCTCCAGCAAGGGGTTGAACGGTCTGCTGAAGGCCCGCGGTCAAGGCACATGTGAGAAAGCAATCAATGAACAACTAAGGTGTCGCAACGGCAACGAAAAACTAATGATTGATGCTTCTCACCTTTCTTCGTTCCTGTTTGTATGTTCCTATCTATCTCTCTCTCTGACTCTCTCTCTGTCCCTCTAAAAAAAAAAAAAAAGATAATCTGGAGGCATGGTAGATTAAGGGGAGTGGGCAGGAGTATATGAAACAACACAGGCCATGAGTTGGTAAATGTTGAAGCTGAGTGATAGGCACATGGGAGTTCATTATTCTCTCATGTATTATTCTTTCTACTTTTGAATGAATTTGAATTTTCCCCACAATAAATTTTTTTGTAAAGAACAAAGGCAAGATAAAGATAGTTCCAAGCAATGAAAAGAAAGATAATAAAGAGGCAGGACAGAATTACAGTTGTTCAGACAGAGGACAGTGACAGCATGAAGAGCAGGAAAAGCAGTGTGGAAAGAGCCGTGATGAGGTGGGAGGAGTTGTGATGTGGTGGGAGGGGCCAGGATGAGGTGGGAGGAGCAGTAATGAGGTGGGTTTCACACGTGCTGCCTTTACAATGCCACCCTCCCTCTTGTAAACATCTAAGCAGAAATCGGTACATCCTGGAAAGATCATCTCTGGGGCATTTGAGAAGAACATCAAAAGTAAACAAATTAACAAGTTCCAACATGCCACAGAGAGCCCCAACCTTCATGCTTTCCACCCAGGAAAGCAGTTGTCTGTGTCTCCCTGTGTTTTCTGTCCCTGAGCCAATGCCATATTTGACAAGCAGTTCTCCCAACCCATGGCGACTCAAATGTGATGCAGTTTTGGGTACCTTGGAAACATCAGAGAAGGGAGGAGACTGGCAGGGGGCCAGGAGGACTTCTCTGAGTAAACCATTTTGCCTCAGTAGTAGTCCACCAAGTACAGAGCCCATTCATGGTAGAGCCACCAGCAGAGCTCAGGCTCAGGGTTCTCAGCTGGCAAAGCCTGGGCCAAGAACCCAATAGATAAGTACCATTTCAAAGTAGAAACCTACTGAAACCCCTTTTCACCCCAAGCCCTCTGGTCATCATATGGAAAATCAGTAGCTCCTAACACCGCTGAACACAGCTTGTAAGGATTCATCCATCTGTGCAAGCATCCATCCACGCACCCATCATTATTTACTGAGCACCTGTCATGTGCCAGGCACTCTTCTCCTGTTGGCGTCAATGAAAAAAACAAACAGAATCCTTGCCCTTGTGGAGCTTACATTATAGTGGAGGAAAACAGATAAGCACTGTAACAATTAAGTCCATATGTGGGCTGTTAGAAAGTACAGAAAAGGAGCATGGTGGTAGGGATTGGGGAGCTGGGTGGGGCGTGGTCAGCCACTGAGCACCGTCTCTGCTTCCTCAGTGCCCCAGCCCAGGCCTCATCCTCCTTCCTGGACCATCGTATCAGCCTCCTCACTGCTCTCCCCCCACAGGCTCCCTCCTCTCCATCTTGGAGTCAAGTTTATCTTGGTCCATCCCAGATAGGGCCATGTTGCTCCTTGTGTAAAACCCTCCAAAGACTCCCCACAGACTACAAATCCCTGAGGAACCCGGACCTGCATAGCCCCTGCCTGCTCAGTCTTTTCACCCACGCCCCACCCTCCAACCACACCCGGGCTTGTGCCATCCCTGCCCCTCCCGCAGAAGGCCAGCCTCTGCTGGGTTCTGAGTTCTGCAACAACCACCCTCAACCCTGTTTTCCTTTCTCTGCCAATGAATCCTGCCCCAAAATAGCCTGGGAGCTCAGGGTCTCCACCTCCTGAGCAGGCAACAGAAGACCAGGGACCATGGCTTCCGCCTTACATTGTGTTCCCTAAAAACAGACTCTGAAGCAAGAAGTTGTGTGCAGGAGGCTTACTGGAGTCACACCTATAACTAAGCAAAGGGACAAGCTGACCCACAGTGAATTGCAACTGATGTCTCAGCTGATCCCACAAGGAGCTCAGGAGCTCTGGAGCTTCTGGTGCCTCAGAATGGTCGCAAGTTTAGGGAATAGGATTGGGCCCCTCATTAGCCAGTCATTGGCCACCATGAGCTTTCAAGATAAAGCCTACACTAGGGGAGGCAGTTCTTACAGCCAAGGGCATTTTCCAGCGTGCCATCAGCAACCAATATTCCCAGCAGCTGGAGGATAGTGTGTCCACCCTGGAGAGGGGATCTGAGCAAAGCACCACAGTATCTACTACAGCTTCTGACAGACCTGAGTTTGAAACTGGCTTCTGTCACTTACAACAGTGTGACCTTTGTGGAGATAATAATGGGCTTTGCCACTTACTAGAGTCTTAGGAAAGAACTGTCCTGATAAAAATGGCAGCTTGCACTTTAATGTTTATCTCCTCTCTCTACAGCCCTCTCCTCTTAAAATGACAGTAGGAGAAAGGGAAGATATAAACCCAGAGGACAGAAAGAAAGGAAGAGGAGTCATTAGTGGATGAGAAAGTTCAACAAATTTCTCTAGGATTGAAAAGGGATTGCCTGACCAGGTGGTGGCGCAGTGGATAGAGCGTCGGACTGGGATGCGGAAGACCCAGGTTCGAGACCCCGAGGTCGCCAGCTTGAGCACGGGCCCATCCGGCTTGAGCAAAAGCTCGTCAGCTTGGACCCAAGGTCGCTGGCTCCAGCAAGGGGTGGCTCGGTCTGCTGAAGGCCCGCGGTCAAGGCACGTGTGAGAAAGCAATCAATGAACTATGGTATTGCAACGACAATGAAAAACTAATGATTGATGCTTCTCACCTCTCTCTGTTCCTGTCTGTCTGTCCCTATCTCTGACTCTCTCTATATCCCTGTGGGGGAAAAAAAAAGAAAGAAAAGGGATGGAGTGAATGGTACCTATTTTTCAGAGGAGAAGAAGCCACAGCACAACCTGAGCGCTCGTGTTCCACCAACAAGTGAGCAGTCTTGGAATAGCCGCACTCGTCATTCTCTCTGCCGCGTTATGGGCTGATGTCCCCTCTCTGGTAGGATGTTCCTGGGAATGCCCATGCACTTCTCCTCCAGCTAACCTATCTCCTTCCCCAGAAATAAATAATTGCCTATTCCCAAACCTGTTTATGCCAGTTATACTTGCTTTGTAATTATGTGATTCGATTTAATATTAATAAGCCAATAAAATATGATTGTGAATGGGGAATTGTTTTATGAACTAAGATGAGTGTCTTCACTCAGTGAAGGCAGGCTGCTATTTTTTTTTTTTTAACGTTCGGATGAGTTACAGATAAGCAATTATAACAGATTGGGAAGAAATTATATAAATCCAGAAGGAACCTCCATTCGGATTGTCATTTGAGTTTTAGCTGCACTGTGAGGATGCCACCCCAGGAAATGGTAGACAATGCTTTGTGTGTGGAGGTTTGCACAGAAAAGACCCTACAGAATGCTAGTGTACAGCCCATGCTCGAAGAAAAGGAAATAGTTATTTGTGTGTTTTTAGGTCAAAACAAAATGCTTATAATGTGTGTTTTATTTTTTAATGATTTCTTGCTTGAAACAATTTTTTGATTAACTAAATTTAAACTAGTTTTACTTAGACAAAACCTGCAGAAGATGAGAAGAAAGCCAGCCACCTCGCAGAGCCAGGAAGGCTGTAGGGAGGTAGGAGGTGGGATTTTGAGGTTGGAAAGGGCTGAAAACAGGAAGCTTGACTAAGATTCTGCCCAGGGGAGCAGTGAGACCCCACAATCCTCTTTTCTATTTTGGAAAAAATGTGGCTACAGATGGAGCGACCCCCACACCTAGCTCTGCATGCCAGGCTAAGAGCTTTATGTATATAAACGCAGCAACCCAAGGGGTAGTATTCTTATTGGCCCTAATTTATAGATAGGAAACTGAGGCACAACGAGATGAAGTGACTTGTCCAAAGTCATACAGCTAGTAAGTGGCAGAGCTAAGATTCAAACTCAGGTAGTCAGGCTACAGAATCCATGCTCTTAACCACACCCATCCTGCCTTACCAGAGAAACAAAGCAGTTCAAAAGAAAAGAACGCCTCTTGTTGATATAAGTATGTTCCTCAACCCAAAAAGGGAAACTGACCCACCTGCCTTCACAGGATATCCAATACCAGTCAGCTTCTTGGACCGCTATCCTTCGCTAGAACCACAAAACATTAGAGATATCCCCAACGTGATGGGTGACAAAGAGCCAGAGAGGGAGAGACCACAATAAACCAACCAAGCAAAATGGGAAACTGGAGGAAGACAGAGATAAGTCAGGGAACAGGAGGGAAAAAATCATTAAGTAATATTTTCAGAAAGATAAAGAGGCTGTATCTATCTTATGGGGAAATTTAATAAGAACTCTTGGAAATTAATATGATACCTGAAATAAATTCAACAGAATGATTGGAACTTCAATTCAAAGAAACAATCTAGAGGGTAGAACAGAAAGACAAGGACAAGGAAACTGTGAGAAAAGAGACCTGGAAGATGAGTCCTGGAGGCTCAGGATCCAACTCATAATAGTTCCCCAGAGGGAACAGAGAGAAGGAGATTATTAAAGAAAAAAAAAGTTTTATTGAACTGAAAGACACTAGAATCAAATTGAAAAGGGCCTCCCACGGCCAAGCACAATGAATGACAAAGTCACCCATAAGTCACATGTATTATGAAATTCCAGAATTCCAAGGATAAAAGAGAAAATCCTTTTTAAAAATTCAAAATGAGAGAGAAAAAAGTTACATATAAAAAGGAATCAGAAGGCATGATGTTTCTGAATGGCAGTGCTAGGTGCAAAAGACAGTGGAGCAGAGCATGGATATCTGAAGAATAATTTCCAACACAGAATTCTATGCTTAGCTGAATTATCAATCAAACAGCAAAGACAGAATACAGATTAAGTCCACATCTAGGAAAATTTCTGACCCCTCCCGAATTTCTTAGGAAGCAACTAGAGTTTCCAAAAGAAGGGAGTAAAACCAGTAGAGACAGAAAACCAAGAAACAGGGGCACAGGGAGAAAGTCCTGGCAGACAGCCGGGCAGTGCAGTCTGGCAGGTAACACCCACAGAAAGGGAGCCCACGACAGAATGGGGAACATGACAAAGCTACTATGGGATAAAATATGTGATGAGAGGCGGAGGGCAGTTCTGATGGAGCTTTGGGGGAAATGAGGAGCCACATTTTCTTAATAGGAATGCTGGTCACTGGATTACCTAAAAATAGTGCTCCCGAGACATACTGGGCAGGCAGATGGGGTTGGAAAACAGCTAAAATCCCTTATTTATTCCAACTGAAAGACAATAGATAATGGCTGAAGCTGGTAAATTAAGAAACAGCTGCATAAGCATATCACTCCAAAATGTGTAGGTAAACATCAGAAACACGGGTAAGAATGGCTAAAATGGTTGCAGCCAGGATGCAGTACTGGAAAGATAGATTGAATGAGCAGGATATGGCTATTTTTCAATAAAAACCTTTGATTTGCTCCGGCCTTGGGACTCAGATTTCCTATAGCAGTCTCACATGCATTATTTCATCAGCTTCTTCATTCAATAAACTCACTTGAAGAGACAGGAAACTGAGGCCCAGAACAGGGGCAGTGACCTTACAAGGTCACAGAGAGAGAGGTCTGCCTGGTCCCCCCTTCGCCCTTACTCTCATCCCCACCCCCCCGCCCACACACCAAGGTCCAGAAATCCGATGACTCGTTCCACCTCAGACGTCCCAGACCGCATCTCCGAAATCCGCTCCACAACGGTCGTGTGGGCGCGGCCGGACTCAGCCAGACACTGCCCCTGCGCCGCCCGTCGCTTCCCCGCTGTCTGTCCTTGGGAGGACACGCGGGGAAGCCGAGCGCGGCGCGACAGCGCCCCCTGCCGGAAGCCGGGCACTCCGCTCCCAGCTAGCCCTCGCCGGCCGTCCTCCGGAAAAGGGTTAGGACCCCGCTCGCGGAGTTTTTAAAGGCAAGCTCCGACCCGGGTTGGGCCAACTCTGGACCTCTTAAGGCCGGAGGATGCTGTAGTGACAGAGGAACCCTCTCTAGAACCACTGGTGTCAGCCCCCTCCTTGGACACACGCTGGGGCTAGATCGGGTGACAGCCTACCCAAGGTCACACAATCCACCTCTGGTACAACCAGCACCGGGACCCAGACCTTCCATGGAACCTTCCAGGGAGCCTAACCCTCCGGGTGTCCAGAGCCCCTCGAACTGGCCTCTCAGAGCTCTGGAAAGAGCCAGCGACAAGAGGAGGGCGTTGGGGTCCTGCCCTGTCCGCACGGACCCCTGGGTGACCTTGGGCAGGACCTCCCCCTATCTCGGCGACTCGGTCCAGCTGTGGGCGCGTGACCTCCAAGGGTCGTTCCCACCGAGTCCGGAGCTGTGTGTTCCGCGCTTCGCCGCCGCTCACCTAAGGCGACCCCAGCGGCAGCGGCTGACCCCTGCTGGCCAAAGGAAGAGTCGCTGCGCCCGGGACCCCCGCTGTCGGGACTCCACCCACTTCCAACCCCCACTGACCGCGCCACCGTGCAAGGGCGAGACCCTCCAGCCCAGCGTGTCAGCTGGCAGGAGGACCTCGCACTGCGCTCATCCTGAGAAAACAGGCTCGGACAGGGCCGGACCGGCTGCAGACGCTGGCATCCTGCTCAGCTGCACGTGTCAAATGAGGAGAGACACTACCTGTGCCTCCGCCAGTTGTCTTCAGTAAGAGCAGTGCAGTGGCTGAGTCTTGACTCATACTTTGTTCCTTCTCAGCTGTGTGACCTTGGGCAAGTTATCAGAACTCACTCTCTCCATTTTTGCCACCACAAAATGGGAATAATACCTAATATATAGGTATTGTGTATGAATTCCTTTAACCATATAGCAAACCTATTAGAAAGTAGATAGTTATCCCTCATTTAACAACAAGGCACAGAAAGGTTAGCTGATCTAATCAAAGTCACACAGTAAATAAATGGCTGAGGCTAGGACCAAAATCCACGTAATCTGCTCTGAATCGCCATACTATACTGGGATGATCACACTATATAAATTATAAGATTGTGCTGAGACAAGAGGAAGCCTCAGTGTTACCATGATTGTTTACTGAGCACCTACTGTGTGTCTAGCCCTGTACTAGGTACCTTGGGTACAGCAGTGAGCAGGCTGACCCAGCCACTGTCCTGGTGACGCTGCCAGCCTGGATGGACTGACATTGAACAAGCCTGAAGCATGTGCATTGTGTTCTAAGAGTCAGGATCCCAGGCCAGAGGATGGCCCAGACCCATGCACAACCACTTACTCTGTGCCAACTGAGAAAAGTGCCACATAGAGGCAGTCTGCTACAGAGGAGATCCCAGAGTGGGAAACCAATACCTCAAGCCAGGGCTGAGGCAGGCACTCAGGGAAGGTCGCTTCCAGACTGAGCCTGAGCAGTGAGGTATTTACCAGGCAGAGGTGATATGGAGAAAGCGGGCCCCCAACCCCATGGCAACCATCCTCTTCATTCCCATCTAAAAGTCCTCAAGTCATTGTCTGCCCCCTACACACACACCCCAATCTAAGGCTAGGAATCACCTGCAGGGCAGTTTGGATTCACAAGACAAGTTATCTTGATTGAAAAAACCAGTCCCATAGCTCAGGAGATACTGTGCAAGAGCTGGGGCCCAGTATGGGGTCTCAAGAAAGAGAATTCTAAAGGTGAATCTCAGGAGGCAGACAGTTCAAGCCTATCAGAGGAGGAAAGAGGGAGGAAAGCCACTGGCAGAGAGCTTGTGTGCAGCGATGATTGTGAAACAAGCAGACTTTCCTGGTTCCTCCCACAGATAAGTAAGATTGCTCTTTCAAAATGTCCATATTCCTGCCTCTCAGAGGGCTAAATGGGTATCAGTGCCTCTGCCCTGGTGCCAACTGGTTTAATCAGATTCCTTTCCTGTTGCCTCCTTATCGCAGCCTGGGCTTGAAGGAGAGGGGGAATGTTAATCGGGTAACCCTCTGGCCTGGAATCCTGACTCTTAGAGCACCCTGCACATGCCTCAGGCTGGCAGCTTCTCCAGGGCAGTGGCTGGGTCAGCCTGCTCCCTGCTGAATTCAAAGCACCTAGTAAAGGGCCTAGGATTTCAGAACCATCTTTTTTTTTTAATATATATTTTATTATTATTAATTCTAATGGGGTGACACCAATAAATCAGGGTACATATGTACAATGAAAACATCTCCAGGTTATCTTATCATTCAATTGTGTTGCATACCCATCACCAAAAGTCAAATTGTCCTCTGTCACCTTCAATCTGGTTTTCCCTGTGTCCCTCCCGTCCTCCCTATCCCACTCTTCCCTCCCTCCCCCCATCCCATAACCACCACTCTCTTGTCCATATCTCATACCCTCACTTTCATGTCCCACCTATGTATGTAATCGTGCTGTTCTCAGTTTTTCTTTTTTTCTGATTTACTTATTTCACTCCGTATAATGTTATCAAGGTACATCCATTTTGTTATAAATGATCCGATGTCATCGTTTCTTATGGCTGAGTAGTTTTCCATAGTATATATGTACCATAGCTTTTTAATCCACTCGTCTTCTGACGGACACTTGGGCTGGTTCCAGATCTTCGCTATTGTGAACAATGTATTTCAGAACCATCTTAAGGAGAAGAGGCAAGAGAATTTTCTGAGGGAAGGAAAGGAGCAAACATTTGTTGAGCCCCTCTTTCAAGTCAAGCCCCTTAGTAGGTGCTTTACCTCTGGGATGGTTTTATTCTTAGACCTCGTAGCCACTGTGTGAGGTTGAAGTAGGATTTGCATTTTCCCATTTTACATGTGATGGAACCAAGACTCTAGAAATGGCATAACTTATCCAAGGTCACAGGACTGCTGAGCTGCAGAGGCAATATTTGAACCCAAGTCTGGGTGGCATTAGCATGGGAACCTTTTCCACCACATTCCAATGCTTCTTTAGAAAGGCCCAATGGGAGATGAAGACGGGATAGGGGGATAGGAAGGGAAGAAAGGACGGAGCAGGTGTTTTTTCCAGGATAACCAAGCCAAAAAAAAAAGAAAATCAGATTAAGAGTCAACATCTTCACCAAGGTCTTCATATTCTCCCTGGGCCGCACAGAGTTAGCAGGACTAGGGCCTCCTGCCTCTGCAGGTATTTTTAAAACCACCCACCTCTAAAACTCCTCTGTTCCTGTGCTTCAAAGTTCCCTTGAAAAGTTGGAATAAATTTGGCTGTCTTTTCTCCCAGACATATGCAGAGGAGGAAAACAAAAGAACACGTATTTTATGAGCACAAATTTGGGACAGTGACACCTCCAATCATCATCTTATGGCACAATGATATACAATAATTAGGTGTCAGGAGTAACCTATTGCCACGAGAATAGAGTCATCTCTGCGAGGGAAGAAGAAAGTTCTTTCCTCCCAGAATGAAATCAGAGCAGGGAGAGGGGTGGAGGGAGGGAACCACAGCCTGCAGTAGGTGAGACACAGCTGCCCACGGGCACGGGTTGCATGAAGCCAGGAAAGGCATGGTACCCATAAAGGAGATAAGAGGGAGTCACGAGGAGGACTGGATTGGAACCCAGCCTTCTGGTTGTGACACCCTTTTGCAGCTGGGTGACCCTGGGCAAAACTCTTTTCCTTTCTAGCAGGTATTCCCTGGATATGGGGGTGCCTGGAATTCCCCTGGGAGGTCTCCTGAGGAGTGCAGCTGGAGCCGCACCCTCAACAATGGGAGTGAGTAGACAAGCACAGAGAAGCAAGAGATGGCCAGGACTAAAGCTGGCCCAGGCGAAGGTGTGCAGGGGCAGCCTGCCTCAAGGACACTCCTACGGTGAAAATTGTTTTTAAGACTGCGTCATTCACAGGCCAATTTGATCCTCTATTTCTATGAAATACATTGCTGGTCTTTTCCCTTTATTTTTTTTTCACAAAAACACTAGCCAAAGGGCACTTTGTGTCTAGTGACCTGGGCTCAATGTGTCTCTAACATTTCCCCAGGGAGTTGTAGATTCAGTTTCATTATCTATTAAAGAAGAATAATTATATCTGGCACTATTGTGAGGATTACACGAAATAATAATATAACCAAGTCCTAGGCTTCAGACCTTCTCATGGCTGGCTTCTCCTCGTCCCCTTCAGAGCTCAGATGTAATTTTCTCAGGAATGTCTTACCTGACTACCCAACCTAGAGGAGGTAGGTGTTCCATCCAGTCCCTCCCATCTCTGCTTCTCTCTCACCTCCAGGGTGAAACCACAATCTGAAGGTACCCTTTTTATCTGCACTTACCTGTTGTCTGTCTTCCCTATAAGTTATAAGCTCCTGAGGGCCTTGCTCTGCCTTGTTTGCAACTAGAGCGCCCCCTAGTGTACGATAGGTGCTCGATTAAATTCTTGTTGAATAAATGGGTGAATATGAAAAAAAGTCTCAATAAATGTTTGTTTCTTTTCTTCCCCTCTTAGCCCTGCTTCTATTGCCTCTACTTTTGAGCCAGGACTTCAGTGATAGGAGGATTAAATTAGAGGCCCCGCCTCCTTTCAGGGCAGCCTAGTCCAAGGCATGATGGGTGGGTGGGTGTTGTCTTGCAGATCCTAAGGTTTGACATTCCCAGTCTGTAGTGTCTCAGGTTAAACTAAGGAGGCATCTAGAGAGGTCAGTATCTTGCCCAAGTTATTATACAGGTCAGGTCATAAGTGGCAAAGCCAGAACTATCCCCAGGAAGTCTGGCTAAAGAGCTTAAGCTTTCAACCATTAGACCATATGCCTCTTCTAACTGTTTTTGAGCCCAGAATGGTTCTAGGTACTTCACATATATTGTCTTTTTATTTTTAAAAAATGTTTTTAAGAATAATTTTTTTTCAGCCTGACCTATGGTGGCGCAGTGGATAAAGCGTCGACCTCGGAACACTAAGGTCGCCAGTTCAAAACCCTGCACTGGTCTGGTCAAGGCACATATGGGAGTTGATGCTTCTAGCTCCTCCCCCCTTTCTCTCTCTCTCTCTCTCTCTCTCTCTCTCTCTCTCTCTCTCTGTATGTCTCCTCTCTAAAATAAATAAATAAAAATAAATTTAAAAAAATTTAAAAAAAAGAATTTTTTCAGCTTTATTGAAGTATAATTGACAAATACAATTGCAATATATTGATTTCAAGTGTACAACATAATAATTTGATATATGCATACATTGTGAAAAGATTCCCCCCATCTAGTTAATTAACACATCCATTACCTCACATATTTACCTTTCGGGAGGTAAGAACTCTTAAGTTCTACTCTCTAAGAAAATTTCAATTGTACAATACAGTGTTATCAACCACAGGCACCATTATACATTATTCTTAGACCTTATTCATCTTCTAACTAAAAGTTTGTACCCTTTTACCAACCTTTACATATTTCTCCACCACCCAGACCTTGACAAACTCTATTCTATTCTGTTTCTTTGATTTCTTCAATATTGTGTTGAACATTCTGGGTCTTTTGCTTTTCCATATAAACTTTAGAATCCATTTGTCAATATCCACAAAACAACTTTCTAGGATTTTTATTGGGACTGCATTGAATCTATTAATCAATGAGGAAGCACTCACAATATTGATTCTTCCTTTTCGTGAATATGAAATATCTCTCCATTTATTTAGTTATTTGATTTCTTTCATCAGAGATTTATAGTTTTCCTCATATAGATTTTTCATATATTTTGATGAAATTACTAAGTATTTCATTTTGCTGATTGCTAATGTGAATGGTAATGTATTTTTACTCCAAATTCCACTTGTTAATTGCTAACATATAGGAAAGTGATTGGCTTTTGTATATTACCGTTGAATCCTATAACCTTGCTATAATCACTTATTAGTTCCAAAAGATTTTTTTGTCAATTCTTTTGGATTATCTACATAAAAGATTATGTCATCTGAAAACAAACAAAGACTGTTTATGTCTTCCTTCTAAATCTGTATATCTTTTATTTCCTTTTCTTGTCTTGTTGCATTAGCTAGTGCTTCCATTATGATGTTGAAAAAGAGTGTTGAGGGGGGAGATCCTTGCCTTCTTCTTGATTTTAGTGGGCATGTGAGTTTCTCACCATTAAGTATGATATTAGCTGCAGATATTTTTGTAGATTTTTTTAGCAAGTTGAGGAAGTTTTCCTCTATTCTTAGTTTACTGAAAGTTTATATTATAAGTGGGTATTGACTTTTGTCAAATGCTTTTCTGTATCTATTGATATGATCATGTGATTTTTATTCTTTGATCTGTTGATGTGATGGACTACATTTATTGAGTTTCAAATGTTGAACCAGCCTTGTATACCTGAGATAAGTCCTACTTGGTCATGGTGTATACAAACCACTTAATATTTTTAAAACATTTTTATTATGAACATTTGAAAATATACACAGCCTGACCTGTGGTGGCGCAGTGGATAAAGCATCGACCTGGGAACACTGAGGTCACCAGTTCAAAACCCTGCACTGGTCTGGTCAAGGCACATATGGGAGTTGATGCTTCCAGCTCCTCCCCCATTTCTCTCTCTCTCTCTCTCTCTCTCTCTCTCTCTTTTTCACTCTGTGTCTCCTCTCTAAAATGAATAAATAAAAAAAAGAAATTAAAAATATACACAAAAGGAGTATATTGAACCTGCATATACCCATATTCTAGCTTCATCAGTCATCCACCAGTGGCCAGTCTTGATGCATGTACCCATTCACCATCTACCAACCCTTGGGTGTGTTATTTGCAATCAAATTCCATTCGTTTATTCTTAAACATCTCAATGTGTATCTTTAAAATATAAAAATTTTTCTGTTGTAAACAAATAAACTTAACCTAACTTAAAATTTTAACAGTTTATTGGTATCCTTAAAAATGCAATAAGCACACAAATATTTTAGGTAACTTTTTATTACTGTATAAAATACATACAGAAAGTGCACTAATCAAAAATGTATAGCTTGATGAATTTTTACAGAGCTCACCACCTGTGTTACCAGTTCCCAGGTCAAAAAATACAGAACATGACAGCACCCCAGAAGCTTCCCTTACCACAGAGTAATTCTGCTGTTCTTCAAACCCTAAGGTTTTCAGAGACACAGTCATGCAAGCTTCAGGCTAGCCCTGTGCCTCTATGATCCTAGCAGTCAGATAAGAGCAACACAGCCAATTCCTCAACGATTTCTCCCATCAGTCCAGTTCTTCACGGTTTTTATAGATTTTAAAGAATCTTTCTGCCTTTTCATCCTCACACTGACCTTGTCATTATTTCTCCCATTTTACAGATCAAGAAACAGGTTTGAAGACATGGCATGGTATGTCCAGAGTCACACAAGTAGTTAATAGCAGAGGGAAAGAAAGGAATTTGTATGTGCCAAGTACTTTATTATAATTTGTATGTCATGTGACCCCCAAACAGCCATAAAGGAAGCTGAGGCACAGAGGGGTTTGGTAATTTACCTGGGTCACACATCTGGTGAGTGGCAGAAGCTGAGATCTGAACACAGGTCTGCTGGAATCTACAACCCAACCCACCCCATGGGGCCATCTCTCCACTAGAGTCTGAGAGTGAGCCTTGCACCGTCGCTGATGGCTACCCAGTCCCTTCCAGTGAGTGTGCCCATTCAGTTCACATCAGTGCAGTCACTGAGCACCTACTCTGCTCAGAACCACAGGCATGGATGCCCAGGATCCTGCACCAGGCTTTACCCTGGCCACTGAGGTTTGTAGACTGGAAGGACAATTCCCACCTCCTGAACCCCAGCAGAAGACAGAGAGGCAGGGAGAAGAAGGCCCCCAGAGCACCATCTAACATCTCCCTTCCCCTCCACTCTCCCTCCCTTCCTTCCTATGTGTTCCTCCTCCCCTTCCCCAGCCTCCCATTCCCTTTCCTGGCCCTCACCATTTCCTCCCTCTCTCCCCCCTCCCACGTCCCCTCAGTTCCCTCTGCTCCCTGTTCCCCTTCCCATGCCCTCCTCCTTTTCTCTCCCTCCATCCCACTGCCATCCCCCACCATCCCTACTGACAAAGTTCCTGATCCCCAGTGCCTTCAACAAGTAGGGGAGAAATTTTAATTTAAAGTCAAGCCTCAGAAAAGAAAAACAAGGGAGAACAGCAGAAACTAAAGTGGCCCCTGCAGCAAGGGGAGGGTGCTGTCTCCCAGACCAGCCGGCAGGGACACCACTCTGGACACTGTGAGGTTCTGTTTCTTATCACCAGCAACCTGTGACCGCCCTACTAAATGGGGGGGGGGGGAGGGAACAAATGGGATGAAAAACAGGAGTGGGAGTAGGTCTGTGGTGCGTGAGTAATATCACTTAATTTTAGCCACCTCTAATTTCCCACCTTGTCATCGCATGCAATTGCTTCTTCCCTCCCCTCCCCATCCCCAGCTGAACAATGATTTTCAAAATAGTGGCTCATTCTGACCTTATCATATAATAAATCTGTGGGCAGCACACTTCTCCCACGGGAGACACCAAATGACAGTGACTGAAATAGAGGAAAGGGACGAGGGGTGCTTGTCACCTTTAGCTACACGAACTTCAAATAAGTTATTTGGCCTCTGTGGGCATCAGTTTCCTCGTTTCCTCATCTCTAAAGTAGGGATAAATAGCAGCTACCTCACAAGCCTGTTGGAGATCAAAGGAGTTGGTATGTGTAAAGCCCCTCTGGTGCCAGGCACACACAGAGTGCTCAGTAAGTGCTAATTAACATAATCGTGATGAGCAGCTCCTCAACAGGGCTCTGTCTGTGGGAAGCACCGGCACCCCCAAGGGGGTCACAGAGCTGCCGTCTCAAGGGTCTCAGGTTTCACTTTGGTTACGACTGCAGCTCACCTTGTACGCCTTTGGGTTTTACATGTGCTGTTTGCCCGAAGCACTTTTTTTCTCTTTCTCCTTTTGGAGAATTCTTGTATATCTTCAAGACTGAGTCCAAATGTCACCTCCTCTGGGAAGCCTTCCCAACCCCTAGAGCACTAGTCCCTCCCTGGTCAGCGTATCCCTAGCATGTTGGGCAGAACCTTCACTTGAGGAAACTGAAGGGCACTCCAAGTCCGGGTGTCAGCGCTCAGCCCCTTCCAAGGGCAGGTGGTCAGAACACGTTTCCTGCTTGGAGCTCAAATATGAAGCCCTTGAAGCAGGACAGGCACTGACTGTCGATCCCTTGGCCAACATTCCACCACAGGTAGTTAGTTAAAGGGGAGCCACTGTGAGCCAGGGATCCAGGGCTGAGTCCTTCACATTTTAATCTATAGCTGAGGAATTACCTATGTCAAAAGAAAGTGTGACCACAACATTCCAAACCTCAAAAATGTCATTTATTTGGTAGAAAACAGGACCACGTGATCCTCACCCCTAGAATGTCTTTGTTCCGCTCAGCCTGGCTTCTAAGACACATACACAGAGAAAGAAAATACCAAATTGCAGCAGACCAAAGCTGAGGAAACCCAGCTGTCTCCAGTGGGGAGAAGAACCAGCATTTATTGAGCATCCATTGGTTGCTGGAACCTTCCTCTTCTTATTTCATGTCATCCCTATAAGGCAGGGACTATCACCTGCTCCCGATAAGAAAACTGAAGCCTACAGAAGTGAAATGATTCTCCCAGCCTGACAATCACAAGCGGCAGACCCGACACCGCAGCCCAGACGTGTCTCGGGAACACATGTGTCTTTCTCTCTGCGTGGCTGCCTGCAATCACGTGATGGGGAGCCATCCCATAACCTCCCTACCCTCCTGTTGACTGGGCTTCCTCCTGACTTTTTTCTTTTTCTTTTTAGTTTCTTTTTACATTTTTCCATTGACTTGAGAGAAAAAAAGAGAGAGTTGAAAAGCATCAACTCTTCATTCCATGTAGTTGTTCCATTCAGTTGTGCACTCATTGGTTGTTTCTCTAGGTGCCCTGACCGGGGATCAAACCTGCAACCTCGGCACACCAGGACATGCTTTATGCACTGAGCCTCCTGGTCAGAGTCCTCCTGACGTTTTTCCCTATCTCAGGACACATCCACATCTTAGGTTATTTATGAGGTCACCATTAATCAGAGATCAGCTGTCCACATGCCCTCTGACTCTGCAGCAGCCGCAAGGAATGAACTCTCACAGAATCAAAGCTCTTCCACACTCGGGCCACCTCTGATGCACAGGTGTTTGAGCAAATCACCACAGACTTGCTGGCCAGGGATTCAGTGAGACTCCAGGGAGGACTCTTGCAAAGAAGAGAAATAAGTGTCTGCTACACGTCACAGCAGCTCCATAACTGGAGGCTGCCATCAGGTGGACAAGATAGATACTAACTTTCATCCCTATAAAACTCAAGATGAAAAAGGTGACAAGTATTCTAGCCTTCTATCTCAGGCTCTGCCACTAAAGAATCATCACCTCTTCCAACCTCTTTCCGTTCTTTGAAAGCACAACTAACCTGAAAACCTCTCTCAAGTCTCGAAGGCCTTCCTCCATGTTCTAATAATAACAGCGCGCGAAGCCCACCTTCACCCAGCTTGCTCTCTCCCTGGCCACCAACCTGACGTGTGTAAGATTTTTATGCAGCTGCAAAGGCGTTTGCTATTTAGATGGCAACTCGGGTGAAATTGATTAGTATCTAAACATCTTTCAGTTGGAAGCCTCTGACTGGCCCAAGGAAAAGAGGAACTGCTCAGAGACTGCAGAACTGCACGGCGACAGAGCCTGCCTCTTTGTTATTTACATAGAGCGAGTGCACACTGTACATGGCCCTTGCAAACAAGGGCTAATCTGCAGGGAGCAGGCAGCATGTGTGATGTTCCTGACTTCCTTGCCAGCCAGCTGGAGGGAAAGGCCCTCTCGGGAAAGGGGAATGGTGATCCGCGAGACCCCAGCCTCATGGGAAGGGTTATGATTTCTGTTGGGTGGCATCCAGCACTTCCCAGCTGCCCACTCCAACTCTGCCAGCTGGGAGGCCACTCTTAAACTCTCTGCCTCTGTAGCCGAGCCTGCATCCATGTGGGCCCTGGACCAGATGAAGGGGAAGATCTGGAGACTGCTGCTCCAGCCGCAGCCCTGACAGTTAATGGCTGCGACCTTGGGCAGGAAACTTACCCTCTCGACTTCAGTTTCTTTGGGTGTGAACTCTCTGCATGGGTCTCCACTGAGCACATGGGCTGTTCTCTTTAGGAATGTTTGCTGCAGGGCTGGGTTGGAAGGTATTTCATGTCCCTGCTCAGAAGTGCTTCCCTTGCCTCTGTCGGTCAAATAAGCTTGTAAATATGATATACATATAGGTTTGCCCGCTTATAGTTTGCATTGGGTGTGGGAGACAGGATGTAAGCCGGCAAAGTCATTATAGCCTAAGGCTTAGTTTTAAGACTAAGCCTTTCCCACCCTTTTAATACTAAAATCTTTTCAAAACTAAGCTTTTCCCCACACCCTTGACTGTTGCATGATGTGGGGTGGTGCACTCTTATGAGGAATCCCATTTATGCTTCAGATAAGTGACCTTGTATCAGAGACTTCCTTACTTATACATTGGCTTAAAGGTTTATGATTTCTACACTATAAAATGGGGCAGACCAGGGGCTCGCTCGCTCTTTCAGTTCCTGAAATTAGCATTGCAGTAAGAGACAGCCAAGATGGTGGAGTGCTAAAGGAGAAGCCAGTTTGTGCAGAGAGAAGGAGATGGGGAACAGAGGTGAATAAGGCTGGTGAGGTAGAAACCTTTGATTCTAGAAATACTCGGAGCCCTGAATGGAAAGGAAAGCATTTTCCCACTGTGTGTATTTCTCGCCTGCCAGGTGCAAGCTAGGATTAAAGCTAATGGCCCTGTTGTTTCATTACCATCTGTCGGAATCAAATGCGAACCTGCACGGGCCAGGCGGCTGTGATGGTGGCCGTGGCTACTAGCTTTACAGCCTCTCTCGGTCCCTCACTTCTAAAATGACTGAGAAAAGAAGGAAGCACATTCATGCCAAGGCTGTGGCCACACGCAGCCTGTCCGCTCCACCAACTGGCCCGATGCATGCCAAGGACAAGGCCAGTAAGAACTTCATCATTCAAAACACAGTAGAGGCAGCATCCATTAGGGACATTCCTTCCACCACCACCCCCACACACCCCTTTTTGTTTCAGTCCTTTGTAGGAGACTGCAAGCTGGCAAAGCCCTAGCAGTTTAAGGCTTAAGCTAAAGGCTAAGCTCTTCCCCACACCTCCATATTGGCTATGAAGCTGAGTATTTGTACTTGTCTCATCCCCTCAGCTCACTTGCTTAAGTTGCTAGAGGCAATTTAAATGCCCTTCCTCTCACCATTTGTTTTGTGAAGTTAAGATGTTATGCAGAGTGGAGGGTTTTCTTCACTTGGGAGAATTCTTGGGTTGCCTTGGAAATGTGGCTTTGTATCAGAGATCTCTTTGATTTGCTAATGACTTTGCTCTGCCCTATAAATAAAGTGGTTTGGGGGTGAAGATTTGCTCTTGCAAGCTATCAGCTGTGCAGAGACCTCCCGATCACATCCTTTTTCTCTCTCAGTTTATTTCTTCATTCCACACCGTTCTCACTCAGGACCTAGACAATTACTAGCCGTGCTGGTCTGGGGAAGTCCTTACTATGGTTCCTGAAGTTAAAGTTTTCTTTGGTGGTATTTTTCCCAGAAGGTCAGTGCATCACCATGAAGACTGGAATACTAGCAAGCCAGCCTAATCTCAACACCAATACTACCCAAAAGCACAGCTAACAGAATGGGGTGGCACTAGGGCCAGACTCTGGGCCGCATATGTTATGTATAGGAAGTCTTATCTAATCCTCAGCCTGGCCCTGTGGATAGGCAGCTGCCTTTTATAGGTGAGGAAACTAAGACACAGAGAAAGGAGGCTAACTCTGCCTGAAGGAATGAGGAAGCATCCTGGAGGAGGTGTTTAGGGAGCTCCAGCTTGCCAGGAGGGTCTTCTGTGTAGAGAGGACAGGGTTCCATGTTCCCCTCTCCCCCAACCCCCATGCTCCTTGTAGCCTAGAGGTGGATAAGATTGTCTGTAAAGTTCAGATCCCAGGCTGTGAGTCAGGCCCTGGCAGAAGACAGGTTCTTATCTATGTGCCTATTCACTTATCGAGCTAGTGCAAGCTGGAAACAGTCTCTCCCTGAAGCATAAATTTCAAAAGTTTCCTTTGATGAGGAACAAACTGTATTGTTAATTCCACAGAAGCAACTTCTGCCCTCTCCTGAGGGGTGTCCAGGGTCCTCAGGCCACAGTTTTAGCTGAGCTGGAGGCTGTTTTATCAGCAGCAAGAAAGAAACAGCCTGCCCCACCCACAGACACGCTCAGAGCAGAGGACCCAGGAAGAGGTGAGGGCCATGCAGGTGCAGGCAATAGGGAGGAGGGACCCGCTTCCTGCCCACCCAGAGAAAGAGCTGGGCCCAGCTTATTCCAACAGAGAAAGGGAAGGGGGACATCATGAGAGTCCTGGATTTTCCCACAGGATGGGGTCCTCAGCCTCAAAGTCAAATCTATGACATTAACTTGTTGCATGGCCAGGAGAGGCAGGGACTCAGCCACAGGTTGTGACCATAGTAGACAGTTCTATATCCTTCCTGCTAAAAGCTGCATTTGGGGATCAGAATGGGGTGAACCTGGGCCTTAATGTTAGGGACATCATGACCCAGCTGCAGGGCTGGAGAAGGCAGTGAGAAAGAAGTGATGTAAATGGAAAGTAGGGGAAGAAGGAGAAGGAGTTGCTACCAAAAAAGATTCCCACCTGCCTTCCTCTCATCTGCCCCAAACTTCTGTTACCTCTGACTCCTTAGCACTCCTAACAAGTGCCTGAATGTACTAAAATTTTGTCACCTGCCAAATTAAATAAATCCTGAGACCTCAGTGGCTCAACACAATAGAAATTCAGTTCCTGCTCACATTTCTGGCTAAACAACCTTCCACGTGCTCATTCGGAAGCCCAGGCTCCTTCCATATTGTGGCTCTTCCCAACAATAGAATTTTACAGGAGATTTTGAGAGCTGGGTCTGGCAGTGATCTACACCACTTCCACCCATTCTCCTTGGCCAGGACTCAGCTTCATGGCTGCATCTAACTACAGGGAGATTGGAAAAACAGTCTGTGTGCCCAAAAGGAAGGGAAATGGGTTCGGTGACCAACAAGCCAGTGTTTGTCACTTCAGATCACCTCTTGGCACTGAAAATCACAGAAACTTACACTCATACATAGACCCATAGAATGTTAGGATTCTAAATTTAGAGAATCCTAAAAGAAAAGAATGAAATCACAGAACTTTCAAGTCTTATAGTCATAGACTCTTGAAATATTAAAACCACAGACTCTGAAGAGTTGGTCATGGATCTGTTCATCTCCTCCATCAGATTATAAGTTATAGGGGGGGTGGCGAGTCTCCCATGACCCTGCACCTCCTCAGCACCCGCCACACTGATGGCAAGCATAGCAGTGCAAGTCGTGGGTGCAGAAGGGGGTGTGAGCCTGCTGTACGCCAAGCACTACACTAAGTACTTCTAATATTTAAATTCACTTACTCCTCACAGCAACCGACCCTATAAGGCAGGACTATTATTACCCATCCCCCAAATAACAGATGAAAGAACTGAGGCAAAGAGGTTAAGGAATTCACCTGGCATCAGCTAGTAAGCATTCAATAAACATTGGTTGAACTAATGTGAATTATCTAAATCTGTTTTCCTTTCGCTTTATCTCTCAGTTGCAAAAGAGAAAGACAGTAAGTTGTCAAGGCGTAATTGAAATATAAAAGAGACCCACAGACAGAGAGCAATTCACTTCACCGTTTGCTCCCCCAACTTCTGAGATAAACTCCTACGATGGGAAAACTGGCAGGGCCTCATTAGTTTCTGGGAGGGGGTTGAAGTCAGTGTGAGGAGGGAGCTATGGGGGCTGCGGCAGGGCTTATCCGCCCGCTCACAGAGGAGGCCTTGCTGGCTCCATCTAATTAACAGTAAACCAGACACCCCAACACAATCCACCTCTACATCTGCAACACACTGATGATCTAAAAATGCCAGCCTCCTTGTGTGTCAGCTAAATGTCACTGGCGACAGTTGATGCAATTCAGAAATGAAAGTAAATCCAATATTATCACTGACTAAATAACCACAGGCCCAATCAGGGGCCCCAGGCCCCAGAGCAGGAGAGGGAGAGGAGGCAGCCCAGCAGGAAGGCAGGGGAGTCCGCTTCTTCCAAGATGAGCCATCCTCTGGCTGCTCACGACAGGAGACTCTAATGTACTGGGCTGTTCTGCTCATGAGGATGAGGGCTTACAGCCCCTAAGGCCACCTGGTTTGGCCACAGAGGGCCATTCTGTCTCTAAGCCCAGTTTCCCTACCTGTGACGGGAAGAGGGAAAAACAGAGCCTTTAGGAAATGACTGGTGCTGCTCTGATGTTTAACAATTCGTTCAGTCAACCCCTATTTACTGAGCAGCTGTCATGTAATAGGCAGAGTTCTGGGTGCCCGAGACACAGCAATCTTATCCCATCATCCCCTTCACTAGGCTCCCGCATCAAGGTCAGTACCAGCTCTCTCGCTCCCCTTGTGTCCCCATCCAGACCTGTGGAATACTCTGTAACTGCTGTGGAATTGATGTATGCATGAATGAGTCTGCTCGTCTGGCTTCCCAGTAGGCTGGGAGCTTCTTGGGAGGCTGTGTTGTCCTCAAATATGGGCCTTAGGTGTCACTTGTCTCCTGGTGCCCAGTTCCCAGCAGATCGGTGACAACTCCAAAGCAAATTGTACCAGTTCCCACCCCACGGGATGCTTTTCGGTGGCACCAAGTATTAAAAATACCTCCCCTGTGGGACCAAAATTAATATCACCAATGAGAGGTAAATGGACACAGAGTGCCTCCTGACGGTACCCTGAGAAGGACCCAACACCACCCAGGGTTCCAGCCGCTGGTGCAGCACCTGAATCCAGTCACCGCAACATGTCAGACAAACCAAAACGAGAACCATTCCATTGAGAAGGGAGCAGGAGCAAGGGGCAGACTGTTTCTTCAAAAATGTCATTGTCATAAAAGATGAAGAAAGGCTGAGGAGCTAGGGTCAGTAAGGTTTCCAGAGTCTGGCCACTGAATCCCCTAGCTGAGCTTCAGCCAGAAGGCTATCCTAGAACAATGGTGGTCCCGCAAGTAGAGAGGTGAAATTCTCCCCCCACCCCCACCCCTCCCCTCAGATCCTGCGGTCAAACCTGGCTCAGGCGTCAGCCTCTGCCTTATGTGAAAGTTCCACTGGCATTTTCCTTTTTAGTCAAGTCTCTTCTGCCCTCTAGTGGCAGATGCAGAGATGACGGGAGGTGAGGCTTCACTCAAAAAACCGGGAAACCCAGTAGTACTCTTAGCCTGCAGTCCATGAGCTGATTCCCAGGCTTGTAAATGGAGAGGTCCGGGTTTGAGCTTCCAGTTGTGCAGGGGTCATTCTACTTCACCAGAACATGAGCTCAATTGTTCTGAGGTCATATATCGAGGCCAAATATTAACCCCAGATGGAGCCCCATAAAAACTAAGCGATAATGAAGGTCACTTGATGAAGACCACAGCCTGATATGGGTACCTATATACCCATAGATTGAGTCCTGACCTTGATTAAAGGCTGAGCTCACCCTTAGACCCCTCCCGTCTTCTACCATCCCTCTCACCTGCTCCCCGATTGTTTAACACCACCATTATTGAAAATTAAATTAAATTAATTTACAATTAGATAAGCTGTGTAGGAAAACAAAGCTGATCCATACTCAAAATGTATTACTTGCTAATTATTGTCTTACATTTTACTACTCCCTATGCTCTTGAGGTTATTTAATCTACTATAGCTCTATGCCATAAATAGTGTATGGTGGTATGCTATTGTATGTCTCTCCCCAACTCTGTATTCAGGGACATCACATTGGTAGCTTAAAATCAACCATGGTGAGAGTGTTTATATACCCAGAAATTGGCAAACATGGCAAAGGCAGGCCTGAGCTTCTGTTTTGTTGATTGTCTAGACCAGGAATCAGCAAATTACAGCCAACATGTTATTCTTTTACCTAAGATTAATTTTTACATTTTAAATGTTAGAGAAAAAAAATAACAAAGAAGAATAAGTAACAGAAATCACATGGGCTCACAATGCCTAAGATATTTACTATCCTGCCCTTTACAGAGTTTGCTGACCTCTCCTCTAGACAAGAAAGTGATGTATAAAATGTTAATAATGCAGATTGTTAACATGTCAGGTCTATAGCTGTTACATCGTAAGTCACATAAAATATTGAGGAACTATTTCTCTGACATTGATTAATTATTTATTGCAGGGGGGAAAGGTCGTTCACTTCATTGACAAACAGGTAAAATTCTAAATTATGTAGTGCTGAAGCCTAAAGAGGTTCAAATTTTATGACTATAACTTGTGTGAGGTTTGAGAAATGGTCCTACAGAAGAACATCTACCAAATTTAATGACAATAAATTTATGTGGGAAAAGAGCAGATTGGAATGCAACTCCATTTGTCAAATTACGGTTGAATGGCAGCACTCTTTAGCAGCAGACGTAAGAGTTTGGGGAAGTCAGTGAAAGTATTCCTTGAGACTCAACTGGTTATAGAATTTACCATAAAGAATAGTGTATATTGTATGATTGTAAATGTTGCACCATTCACATCAATAAAATTTATAGTAAACTAATGAATGCAAATATAGACATGCATTTTTGGAGAGCTGGTTGTTAAAAACTTGCCAGCATACTTCTGCCTCACAGCCTTCAAATACCCCAAAACAACAGCTCTGTCCCTCATTCTATAAAAGGCTGGTTTCCCCAAATCTGCCATCACTCAGCCCCCCACCATGGACTTTGCCTCCATTTTCTCTCTTCCCTTTTTCTAGAACACCTACCTTTCAGAACTTGGATCTCTGTTTTGTTTTTGAGCTTACATTTTCCATCTGTCTTCTTGCTTTACCTTTCAGGGTGTCTCCTCAGCTTCATCTCATAACCTCTCAACTGAGCTTTTCATTTATGCTTTCAAGTTTTAACATCCAAGAGTTTTTCTTTCCTGGTCATTCTTCTCAAAGCATCCTGTTCTTTAACAGATGCAATAGCTTCTCTTAACTCTGAAAACATTCATGTTAGTGTGTTGAATTTTTAATTTTTCTCTACCTATATTGTCTATGTTTCTGCCAAGTAACTTTTATTTATTTGTTTGTTTGTGTATTTGTTTGTTTGGTTTTGTCTCTGTCTTTTGTACTATAAACAGTTTTGGAGGGATGGGGGAACTCTCTGATGATCCTTTCTTATCTTTATTTGAGGCATTACTGAGAGAACTAAGGCTCCTTGAAGAAACTGCTGATTTCTGAACTAGGACACAGAAAGTCATTGACAAGCCCAGAACAGCTCTTTGTGACAAAGTGCTCAAAGAAATGACATAATGATGCACACAAGCACCAGCTTGAAGGATCACCCATTGGATAAATCTAGAACAAATAGAAAAGGTACAGAGATAGGTAGATAGATACTCAATAGTAACAGATTATAACTCACTAACTGAAATAAAATTCATGAGTCCACATTAATATAACTTTATAAATAAATGTGTGGGAAGAAGAATGAGCTCTTCCTTAGAGTACTAGAAAACTAGTAAATATAAAAGGAATGGCGAAATTAGAAAATTACCACCAGATAGCATTATGGTAACAATTGATTCGAGCAAGAACCATCAATGATGCTAAAACTAGTGAGTAATAAGACACATATTAATTATATTATAAAGCGAAAACAGTAACCTCACACTGGAGGTATCTGGCTGACGCCTCCTTAAATGTGTGACTACAGTTAACACCAGGGGCTCTAAGATATATAAACATTGTATGCCTCCTGATATGCACTGAGACATAGTGTTGTTTCTGTGGTGTTCCTGCCAATTGTGCGTAAGTCAGGAGGAGATATCAGAGAAACCCAAACCGAGGGACATTCTGCGAAGAACTTCTCCAGTACTATGAAAAAAATGTCAGTGTCGTGAGGCAAAGAGGACTGGGAAGCTGCTTCAGGTTAAAGGAAACTAAAGGGACAGGACAGCTCACTGCAGCCCATGATCTGGGACTTTCTGGTCTAAAGAACGTTATTGGCACAGTTAGCAAAATCTGAATAAGCCATAATAGCCCAGAATCAATGTTAGTGTCAATGTCAAAAAAAATGTCGGTGGTTTTGAGAAACACACAGTGAATAATTTAGGGTTAAAGGGGCATTGTGTTCAGTAAAAAAAAAAAAAAAAAATGTACATATCAGGTGAATTTGGTGAAAAGTAGACAGGAATTCTTGGAATTTTTCTAAGTCGGAAATTAGGCAAAAAAGAAAAAAACAGGTAAAAGAAAAAATTAGAAAGCTGATGGGAAGCTGTGTGCACCTGCATGGAGCGTGCCGACAGCGGGCCTGGGGGAGAGAGCCGTCTACGGGACATTTCACTGGGTGCTGCCCTCGGCCCGGTACCGGTCCGTCTTCCATTCTCCGGCTTAGAGATGTGTGCCTGGCTGCCAGGTGCCGGGAGCTGACGGTCAGGGGCATGGGTGCTGTGCTAGGGACTTGACATTCAGGATGCAACATTCCCTTGATCTCCTGTTTGCCCCCTGCCCCAGGCCAGAGACGTTCTCCAAAGAAGAAACCTCCAGACTTCTGTCTAAATCTGGCAGGGGCGGGGAGTGTTCATCCCGCGCAGAAAGGGAAGGAGGCCCGGGGTCTACCGGCTCTCTGTTCTCAGCCCCACCTGCTGCTAGCAGCGCCTGAGCCTTTTGGGGTTCCCGCTGTGGATCCAGTTGCTGGTTTAGACTCACTGGGGTGTAAGATTGAGTCAAATACGTGCTCCCTGCTCCCAGCTTCCCATCGCTGCTGCTGTCACCTGCTCTCCCCTTCTCTTTGTCCTTGTGGCTTTAAATATTTTAATAAAATCTGTTTGCTGTCATTCTGGTGGAGATTCAGGAAAGAGTGTGTGTGTCTGACCTGTTATCCTTCATTGGAAATCTTTTGCTGTGTTTTCTAATCTTCCTAAAATAACCATATATTTCCTGTGTAATTTTAAGATATATTTAAGCACGAAAGGGTTAAATATTGTGAAAGCATATCAAACAACGTAGGAATATGATGTTCATCACGTTTCCGACGGGAGGGTGTGTAAGTTCTGAGAAGGGGCTGAGGAGTGTAAGTATTCGGAGGCGCCTTGGGTTCGAACGTGAGCGCTACCGCTCGTTGGTACTGTGCCATGAAGGCGAATCAGTTCCTCTACCGACGCTTCTAACCTGCGATTTACAACTGTTAAAAAGGAAAAGCAACGGAGTGGGGGGGGGGGGTACACAGGATAACCCAGGCTAGCAAAAGACCATCATTCTTCAATTGTCGTCGAATTCTACTTGGGGCTAAGGCTGAGAAGGGAGCGAGGTCGCGACCACCGCTACGGAGAAAGGGGGCTTGGGGTGTCACGCAAACCGAGGTTAGAGACAGGCCTCTGTCCCCCACCCCAAGACGAGGTCAGAAGAGTCCCAAGGGGTTGGTCAGGACGACGGCTTATGCCAAACCCACACCCTCCGCAAGTTGGGTGCAGACAGCGAGCCTCCAGCGCGGGTACCAGAGCTGAGTGCACCTCCAGCTGCGTCCTCAGGTGCTCGGCTGCCCGCGGAGGGGTGGGGTCCGCGAGGGGCGGCCTTGCCATGTCTGGCCACACGGGGGCAGCAGAGGACAGGCGGAGAAAACCCAGAGGGTCTTGGGGATGGGTGGGAGAAGGTAGGAGACTGAAAGAAAGACTTAGAGAAGGATAGATAATATCCAAAAAAGAGGGCAGAAAAATGAAGGATTGGGAGACAAACAGAGAGGGAAAGACTGGAAGCCCGACAGCGAAAAGGGGAGGAAGCCCTACTCATAGTAATAGATTCCTCATAGGTGCCAAGTGCTGCTGGCTAACTTTGTGAGACCCTATTATAAGCCCATTTCAAAGAGGAATAAATTGAGGATAGGACATGACGAGGTCAGTCGTTAAGTCACGGAATTAGCACTAGCATCATTTACTAGCTGGAGTGTTATTTGAGTGTTCTGTGCCTTGATTTCTTTACTTACCTCACAAGGTTGAAATGAGAATTAAATAACATATAGTGCCAGAATAGCATTCAGCACATAATAAACACTCAATAAACACCAACTATTATTATTATGTTTTTGTTGTTAAATCCTCACAACATAAAGAGCAACATGGACATTTGGTCTCCAAGTTTGTGGAGGGCTGCTGAAAAATATTTCTCCATATACTTGGGGAAACTGAGGCTCAGAAAGATAGCATGACTCAGCACATGGACCTAGATGGCTCAAAGTCAGGTCTTTTCACCCTTTCTTCCATCGTGCCCTCTGCAGAGCCTGGTGCACGGTGGGTCAGCACTGCCTGTCGCACCCTTGCCTCTTACTGACAGGAATCAGAGGACAGAGCTGAACAGCAGTGGGAGGTCTGGACGTGTTCACTGGCCCTTCAGGGACAAAGAGAGGAGATTTTGGTCCTGCTTGCTCCCCATACCCGCAATGTCCAGCCTGTCAGGAAAATCTGGACAGTGAGCACGAGTAGATGGCACAGGAGAGGCACGCGCTGGCACTTGGTTTCCTAAACCTGGCCTCCAGTTGCAGCAGGTGTCCCTCAGTCAGCCACTTAACCTCCCAGCCCTGCCCCATCCTCTTCCTTCACAGAGTGGAGATTAGAGGGATCCTTTGTTCCTCGACAGGGTGGAGTGCGAGGCTAGAATGAGGTGACCAATGCAAAGGAACAGCCCGGCACACAGGATGCTCCAAGCAAGGAGTTCTGGTATTATTTTCCCCCCACACCCAACCCCTCCCCCCGCCCCCAGGTTTAATAGTACTGACCTCCACTGGTCCTCTGAGAACCGCAGGAAACCACTCCAGTATTTGAAACAGCAGTGTGGCGAGGTCAGCGGAGCCGTGGGAGACCAGGGAGGAGGCTGCTGTGATCAGAAGGGAGATGCTGGCTGCCTGGAGCCCACACCCTCTCAGCTGCCCAGAAGGTCACCTGCACAGTTTCCAAGCATGCCCACAGCGTCTGCGGCTTTCCGCCTGAGAACTTTCAGTAGTGCGGGAGTCTTCTCCACCACAGGTGGGGCAGGCCAGAAATGCTGAGGAGTTAAGGCCCCATGAGCAGCGCTCGCTCTCGCAAGAAGGATGGAGTCGGTGGATAAGATCTCCTGCTCCTTAGCCCTCAGACAGACAATTCCAAGGAGTGATCCACTCAGCCTCTGAAAGGGTCCCCAGTTGAACTGAGTGCCTAGTGATGCCAGAGGTAACCCATTCATTAGCCTGCCCTTTATTAGCTTTTCTCCATTTCCGGTCTCACTTCCACACTCCTTCCTGTGCCACGTTAGGATTACCGCCCAAATAAACTACTTACACCCACAATCTAGTGTCCAGATTAACTTTGGGAGAAACCCACACTAAGCAGTTGGTAACAGAAATGACTCAGGAAAGATTACCTCAGGAAAAGAGTCTAAAATAAAATCACTAAGATGGTAAAAAAAAAAAAAAAGAAAAAAATCCCATTTCTGGTGGGAAGTGGGATGCTTTGGCAGCGTCACCATTAATGACTCTGGCCTGTGAAGAATGGGGCAGGCGAACAAGTGGAAAGGGAATTGAAGGCTGTGTCACAGCCCCAGCACTGAAGACCTATGACAGCAATGGTAATGATAAGGATTGTGGAGCCGATTCGCTTTCACTACCCGCCACAGAAGCCTTGGAGAAAGAGAATCTCTCCCGCTCAGTTAAGTCCACTGTCAACTCAGGAGAAGGGAGGCATTTGTGCCAATCTACAGGGCTCAGGAGAGTGTGGGGTGTCTGAGTTTCTCAAGTCTGAATCCCAAGTCTCAGGGTCTCACTTCTGCTCTACTGAGACTCTGACTCTAGCCCAGGACTTACTAAGGCTGTAGCGTCAGTCTCTTCTGTAACTCAACCATGCTTACAATCAAATCTTGGGCTGATTTTTGACATGGTCTGCCTTCCAGTTGCAGGAGATGAGTTTCTTTAAATTGTGCTATGAAGGCCCTCTAGTTTTCACAATAGAGCTTGGAACCTTGGGAGTTGACAGTAAACTTAACTGAGCCTCCCACTTCTTTATACACTCATTGGTTATTGTGTGTTTTTTGGGGGTTTTTTTTGCCCTGATTGGGGATCAAACCCACATCCTTGGTGTATTGGGTCAATGCTCTAACAAACTGAGCTACCCAGCCATGACTTTATGAGTCTGCTTCAATTTTGTTTGTTTCCATAGATTGCTTCCATATCTTGGCTATTGCAAGTAATGCTACAATGAACATAGGGGTGCATATGTTCTTTAGAATTAGTATTTGGGTTTTGTTCTGTTATAAATCCCCAGAAGCAAAGTCACTGGGTCATAAGCAGTTACACTTTTCATTTTATAAGGACCTTCCATATTGTTTTCACAGTGGTTGCATGAATCTGCATTCTCACCAACAGTGCATGACGTTTACCTTTTCTCCACATTCTTGCCAACACTTGTCATTTGTGGATTTACTGATGACAGCCATTCTGGCAGGTATACGGTGATATCTTACTCTGGTTTTAATTTGCATTTCTCTGACAATTAATGATGTTGAGCATCTTTATATGTCTATTAGACTTCTATCTGTCCTCTTTGGAGAAATGTTTATTCAGTCCTCTGTCATGGCACCCAATTTTAATATATACTATAAAGTTTCAGTAATGAAGACAGTGTGGTGTTAGCAAAAGGATAAATACAGAAATCAGTGGTAGAAAACAGAGTCCAGAAACAAAACAAATGCACAAAAATGTGGCAACTGATCCTTTGACAAAAGTGCAAATGCAATTCAATAAAGAAAGGATAATCCTTTTAACAAATAGTGTTGGAACATTTGGTCATCCATATGCAAAAGAATGAATTTAAACCTATACTTTATGCTTTCTACAAATATTAACTCTACATGGATCATAGATCTAAAGGCAAAATATAAAGCTATTAAGTTTTTAAAAGAAAAGAGAAGAGAAAATCTTTGTTAGGTAAAATGGATGTCTATAGCACAATCCATTAAAAATTGATAAATTGGACTTTATGAAAATTTAAAACTTTTGGTGTGTGAAAGATGTTGTTAAGAGAATGAGAAGATAAGCTAAAGACTGGAAGAATCTGTTTGCAAATCATGAAGGACTTGTATCCAGAATATATAGAGAATGCTCAACACACAACAATAAAAAGAACTAAACCCAATGCAGATAAGAGGAAGGAAATAATAGAGTATAAATTAATGAAGTTGGTTTTTTGAAAAGAATCACAAATTTGACAAACGTTTAACTAGACTGATCACGAAAAAAGACTGAACACTCAAATTACTAAAATCTGGAATGAAAGAGGGGACATTACAACTAGCCTTACAAATTTTTTTTAAAAAAATTATAGCCTGACCTGTGGTAGCACAGTGGATAAAGCATCAACCTGGAAGACTGAGGTCACCAGTTCAATACCCCAGAATTGCCTGGTCAAGGCACATATAGGAATTGATGCCTCCTGCTCCTGCCCCCTTCTCTCTCTCTCTCTCTCTCCCCCCCTCTCTCTCTTTTCTATCTAAAAATGAATAAATAAAATCTTTAAAAAATCAAAAAAGAGAATTATAAATGAATACTATAAACAACTACATGCCACAAATTAGATAATTTAGATGAAATGGACAACCTAGAAAGATGCAAACTATGAAAACTGACTCAAGAAGCAACAGAAAATGTGAATACATCTATTACAAGTTAAGAGATAGAATTGGTCATCAAAAATATATATATATATATATCCATGAAGAAAATTCCAGGCCCAAATAGTTTCACTGGTGAATTCTACCAAATATTTAAGGTAGAATCAATACAAATTCTTCACAAACTCTTCCAAAACATATATGAGAGAAGACTATTTCCCAACTCATTCTACAGAAAAGCAATACCTTGATAACAAAACAGAGACATCACAGGAAAGAAAAACTATAGACCAATATACCTTATGGATATAAACACAAAAGTTTACAACAAAATATTACAGACTGAATCTATCAACATGCAAAAAGTTGTATCCAGCATGACCAGTTTATATTTGGTCCAAGAATATACTGTTTGTTTAAAGTCCAAAAATCAATTAATATAATATAGCACCTGAATAAATAAGTGATAAAGTCATATCATCATATCAACTCATGTAGGGAAAGCACTGAACAAAATTCAACACCATTTCACGATAAAAACTCTCAACACACTATACTAAAAGGGAACTTCCTCAGCCTAATAAAGGGCATTTACACAAAATGCACAGCAAGTATTATATTTAATGGTGAGAAACTGAATGATTTCACCCTAATATCAGGAGCAAAACAAGGATGTTCAGTCTTGCCTCTCTATTCAACATTTTTTTAGAAATTCTAGCTAGGAAATTTAGACACAAAGTGAAATAAAAAGGCATCCAGACTAGAAATGAGGAAATAAAACTATCTTTGTTTGTAGAGAACATAATCTTGTACAAAATACCCTAAGGAACCCACTGGAAAAAAACCTGTTAGGATGAATAAATGAGTTAGGATACAAGATCGACATACAAAAATAAATTGTGTTTCTAAACACTTACAATGAATAATCCAAACATTAAATTAAGAGAACAATTTATTTTACAATAACAATAACATCAAAAAGAATAAAATACTTAGAAATAAATTTGTAAAAAGAAGTATAAACTTCTGTTCTCTGGAAACTGCAAGATTTTGTTGAAAGAAATTTTAAAAAATAAATAGAAAGATATCCTACGTTCATTGATCAGAAGATTTCATGTTATGATGGGACTACTTCTCAAATTTAAGATTTAACGTGATCTACACCAACTTTCTGAATTCTTTGTAGAAACTGAAAATCAAAGCCTAAACTTTATATGGAAATTCAAGAGACACAAAATAGGCAGGATAATCTTGAAAAAGACAAACAAAGCTGAAGGACTCACTTCTATACAATTTCAAAACTTACCTCAAAGCTACAGTAATCGAGAGAGTGTGGTATTGGCAAAAATAGACATAGATCAACAGAAAGAACTCAGAATTTAAAAATAAGCCACACATTTATGATTGTTCTGACAATTGCCAAGACAATTCAAGGGGGAAAAAATCAGCTTTTGACAAATGGTAATGGGACAATGAGATGTCCACATGCAAAAGGATGAATTAAGACTATACCTCACACATTTTGCAAAAACCAACTCAAAATGGATCAAAGATCAATAAAAGAATTAAAACTATAAAACTCTATAAAGAAAAAATATAAGTATAAATTTTCGTCACCTTAGTTTAGGCAGTGGCTTCTTATATATAACATCAAAAATACAAACAACAAAGGAAATAAAAACAGATAAATTGTACTTCACCAAAATTAAAAACCAGTGCTGCAATGACACCACCAAGAAAGTTAAAAGACAACACTAGAATGGGAGAAAATATTTACAAATTATCTAGCTGATAAGGGGCTTGTATATAAAAAGTTTTATAACTCAATAACAAAAAGACAACCCAATTAAAAAAGACTTGAATAGATATTTCTACAAAGAAGATACAAAAGTGGTCAAAAAGTACATGAAAAGATGCTCAGCATCATTGACCATCAGGAATATACAAATCAAAACCACAAAAAGATGCCATTTCCAAAAGACAAATAATAACAAATGTTGATAATGATGTGGAGAAATTAGAACCCTATTGCACTGCTGGTGGGATTGTAAAATGGTTGCAGTTGCTGTAGAAAAGCTTGGCAGTTTCCCCAAAGGTTAAAGATAGAATTATAATATGATCCAGCAATGCCACTCCTAGGTATATAACCAAGAAAAATGAAAACATATCTTCACACAAAAACTTGTACACAAATGTTTATAGCAGTATTATTCATAATAGCCACAAAGCTCAGACATCCATCAACAAATGAGTGGATAAATAAAATGTGGTATACCCATGCCATGGAGTATTATTCAGCAATGAAAAGGAATGAAGTACTCATCCATGCTACAACATGGATGAACTTTGAAAACATTGTGCTAAGTAAAAAAAGCCAGGAAAAAAAAAAAAAAAAGACCACATGGTGTTTGATTTCATTGATATGATTCTTCCAGAACAGACAGATTTGTAGAGACAGAAAGTAAATTAGTGGCTGTACACTAATTTGGAAAGTTTGGGGCAAGTGGGTAGTGTCTGCTAATGGGTATTAAATTTCTTTTGGAGGTGATAAAAATGTTCTAAGTCTGATTATGGTGAGGGTTTCACTATATAGTATATGGGAATATACAATAAGTCATTGAATTGCACACTTTAAGTAGGTGAATTATATGGTATATAAATTATATCTCATAAAGCTATTATTTTAAAATACTCAACCATAAAAAATAAACCCAAAATTTTAAAAATGAGCAAAATATTAGAGCATACAGTTCAGCAAAGAAGATATATGAATGAAAAATAAGTACATAAAAAGGTGTTTAAGATGATTAGTTGTTAGGATAATGCAAATCAAAACCACAATAAGATACCACTGCACTGCTCTTGGAATGGCTTTAAAAAATAAAAAGAATTGAGACAAGTACACTAATGTGGCAACTCTCACATGTTGCTGGCTAGAATGCAAAACAGTATAGCCCCTCTGGAAAACAGTTTGGCAATATCTTATACAGTTGAACATTCATTTACCATATAACCTAGCAATCATATGCTCAAGTGTTTACCCTGGACAGACGAGAACTTATGACACAAAAGCCTGTTCATGAGCCCTGGCCAGAAAGCTCAGGTAGTAGAGCATCGTCCAGATATGCAGAGGTTGCCGGTTTGCTCCCCAGTCAGGGCACATACAGAAACAGATCAATGTTTCTGTCTCACGCTTTCTCACTCTCCTCTCATTCTTCTGTCTCTAAAATCAATAAATAAAAAATATTTTTCAAAAGACTGTTCATGAATGTTTATAGCAGCCCCATTCATAATCACCAAAAAGTGAAAACAACCAAAATGTCTTTCAACAGTTAGTGGAAGCCCTAGCCAAATAACTCAGTTGACTAGAGTGTTGACCCCATATGCCAAGGTTGCAGGTTTGAACCCTGATCAGGGCACATAGAAGAATCAACCAATGAATACATAAATAAGTGGAACAACAAATCAATCTCTCTCTCTCTCTCACTGTCTCTCTCTAAAAACAATAAATAAATAATTGTTTTAAAAACACAGTGAGTGGAGTAACAGAGAACAGCTAAATAATTGAATCTATGCAGCAATACATAGGAATTAACTTTTTTTTTTTATAGGGACAGAGAGAGAGTCAGAGAGAGGGATAGATTGCTTTCTCACATGTGCCTTGACCGCGGGCCTTCAGCAGACCGAGTCACCCCTTGCTGGAGCCAGCGACCTTGGGTCCAAGCTGACAAGCTTTTGCTCAAGCCAGATGGGCCCCACGCTCAAGCTGGCGACCTCAGGGTCTGGAACCTGGGTCTTCCGCATCCCAGTCTGACGCTCTATCCACTGCGCCACCGCCTGGTCAGGCAGGAATTAACTTGACACATGCAACAACTTCATCACTGCTCAGGGCATTACGCTAAGTCAAAGGACTACATACTGTATGATTCCATTTATATAAAATGCTGGAAAAGAAGAAACTGTAAAGGCCGAACAGGTCAGCGGTTGCCAGGGCTTAGAGCAATGGTTCTCAAAGTGTGCACCCTAGAAGATTTCCAGGTGCGCCCTATGGTATTCCAGAGAAATATGTGCCTGTTGGGGACCAAACAACCAACAAGGTTTTTAAAGTTTAGACTTTTGGGACACAAGGGTATGAAAATTGGCTGTAAGCTGACAGTCTGCCCAACACCCCACCTCACTCGTCTGATTAGGTTGCACAAGGCTGTTAAGCTGTGGTGCTGGATTGTTTACATTACCCTTCATGTTCCTGAGAAAGACTGGAGGTAAGTTTCTCCTATCCTTTGTTTGGTGTAAAGTTAAGATGATATGTACGGTGGGGGTTTTCTGCACTCAACACGATTAAGAGTAAAAAGATAGGAATTCTTCAATGTATTGATGAGGAAATGAAAGTTTGCCTTTCAAATATATTCCCAAACATCAAAGAAATCACTAGGACACATCAGGCTCATGTTTCTCATAAACACAAGAGTGAAAAAACTTAACACATTTGCGCCAGGACCTGTCAAATTTACTAAATCTTACTAAGAGTGTATCTATATATATAAAAAGATAACTTTTTTGTTGTTTTTTTAGTTTTTAACCTTTCTTTTTTATGGACTTTATATTTTTTCTTTAAATTTTGACTTAATTATTATAACATATTTCTCAGAAATTTGTAGATAGTGCGCCTACAATTATTTGTAAGATTTTAAATGCGCCCCAACTTAAAAAAGTTTGAGAACCACTGGTTTAGAGGCTGGGGAGAGGTTTTGATTATAGAGGAGCAGCACAAGGAAGTTTTTTGGGTTGATGGAAATGTTCAGAATCTGATCGTGATGGTGGTTACACGAATCTATACAAGTGCTCAAACTTTTAGAAATGTACTATGAAAAAGTCAGTGTTGCTGTATGTAAACATAAAAAATAACCATTTTAGATACTATATTAATAAAAATATTTCATATGTGTGTATATATCTGTATATGCGTGCATGTGCACAAGTACAAACATAATTTAAATTCAACAATCAAGGTTGTTTTGAACTTTGACCACCAACAAGAGGTTTTTGAGGTGAGTAACATTTTATCTCTGAAATTGTTTAGAATTGCTGGCCTATGGTAGTAATTTCCAAAGCAAACCAACTTGTAGTCAGTACTACTATTGTTTTAAATTCTCTACAAACAATGCACCCACTCACTCACTACTCTGAGAAGGATGCCTCTCATGACCCCAAACTGGTGTGCCACTCTCTTCTGTGGTTCTGAAATAAAAACTCCTTACATAGACAGAAACTGATCTTGGAGCCTCAGAAGCTACTGAGGTGGTCCATTCTATCCTAGGATGGTGTAAAAAGAAAATTCTGCATTGAAAGACTGACCTCTTCTGTAATAATCCTGCCTTTTATGAAGAATGTAAAATGGAATATCTGAAGGAAAGGGAAGAATTCAGAAAAACTGGAATTCCTATTAAGAAGGGGCTGCAGAAGCTTCCAACCAGCATGTAGGCAAATACTCAAATGATATTCAGTAACTTTATTCATGGAAATCACAATGATCTAAAATAAAGGACTTGAGGAAGTGTGTTTGCTTTAACTTAAATTATGGAAATATTAATTTTATCTGAAATAAAGATTTTTTTTAAAGAATTTTTTTTTTATTATTCATTTTAGAGAGGAGACACAGAGTGAGAGAGAGAGAGAGAGAGAGAGAGAGAAAGGGGGGAGGAGCTGGAAGCATCAACTCCCATATGTGCCTTGACCAGACCAGTGCAGGGTTTTGAACTGGCAACCTTAGTGTTCCCAGGTCGACGCTTTATCCACTGCGCCACCACAGGTCAGGCTGAAATAAAGATTTTTTTAATTTAAAAAAAAACTGACCTTGGAAGCTAGAAACCAATGGACTAAAAGGTCCTAGGGATACGATATTGATAGTATATAAATGATATTGTGGCTTTGTTAGAAAATGTCTCATGTTTTAGAGATAAATTCTGAAGTACTTCACAGTGGAATTTCATAATATCTATAATTTACTTTTAATTCTTCAGAGAAAAAATTAGGTGAAGCAAATATGGCCAATGTTAATAATTATTGAAATTAAGTGATGAGTATATAAAGATTTATTATACTCTTCTCTCTCCTTTTTATATGCTTGAAATTTTTCATAATAAAAGGTTTTCAAAATTAAAAATGCATCAGAAAATCCCAGAAATATTAAGTCTCTTAGCACCAGAGCCAATGAACCTTCAATCCAATAATATCTTACAGCTTTATCATGGCACATCCCAAGATGAATTTTTTTTTTAATTTCTTTATTTATTTTTATTTTTTTTATTCATTTTAGAGAGGAGACACAGAGAGAGAGAGAGAGAGAGAGAAAGAGAGAGAGAAAGGGGGGAGGAGCTGGAAGCATCAACTCCCATATGTGCCTTGACCAGACCAGTGCAGGGTTTTGAACTGGCTACCTGTGTTCCCAGGTCGACGCTTTATCCACTGCGCCACCACAGGTCAGGCCCAAGATGAATTTTTTAAATTAAAAATATATATATTAATTTTTTGAGACAGAGGGAGAAATGTCAATTTATTGTTCATCTTATTTATGCGTTCATTGGTTGATTCTTATTTGTATGCTGATTGGGGCTCAAACCTGCAAACTTGGCATATTGGGATGATGCTTTAACCAATTGAACCACCTGGCCAGGGCCATCCCAAAATGAATTTGAATCAAAGCTTGTAAGATCCTAAACTGTTGTCCCTTGAAAAAGAAAATGGAAAAGCAAGTAGCATGTTTTCTAAAGCTTCGACCCTACAATGCTAAAACCAAGATAGTGACTCATTGCCTGAAAGAGGCAAAGAGTCAACTATCTTAAAAGCTTGGTTTTCCAGCAGGTAGGTCCTATTTGCTGCAGAAGTCTGATGACAGGCTTCAAGGAGGAAGTCAACTCTCTCTTTTTAAGTCAGTATGACATGGGTGTCAGTCACTTGCAAAGTGTAGGGACTTGTCACATCCCTTGACCTATAAGGCAAGATCACCAAGGGCCATGTAGCTTTCACTTTGTTCATTGGAACATCTGCTCCTGGAAACCTGAGTCAACATGTAAGAGGTCTGATGCCCTGAGGCTACTGTGATGGAATGGCTGTATGTATTCTGCAATCAGTGGTACAGCTGAGCCTTGCTTTCCAGGCATCTATGCAGAAGTACCAGATATGTGACTGAAGTTGTTACCCTGCAGACCAACAAATCTACTGGCTGAGTACTGATGAGCCTTCCATCACCACTATATGGAACAAAGGAATGACTCTGCCATGCCAAATTTTTGACCCATAGAATTATGAGTTAATAAAATGGTTATTTTTTAAGTCACTAAATTTTGGGCTCATTTGTTATGCAGCAATAGTTAATAGTAGCAGGAAGCCAGAAGGTGGGACCTAAGCTGGGCTGTAGCAGATAAAAATCTTTATTGGGTACTGAAACTTTAAGAAAAAGAAGACACTTGACCACAAGCACAAATTGAAGGCCTTGATTGGGGCCTGTACAGACCACAAATCCTGAACTTGAAGCTCCATGATATCACTGGGACTTGGGAGAGGTGAGAATGATCCTCAAAGTAGAGGGACAGAAATTGGCTTTGCAGAGAGAGGAGCTTGCATATGCAAAGGAGCAGGAATGTGCATGGTCTGTTCTGAGTCTGAGTGGCTGGAATGCAGGAGCCTGGGGAGGTGGGGATGGACAAACGGGAGAGGGAAGAAAAGCCTTGAGCCTACAGCTTTAGGAGGTGGAGGGCATGGGCAGGTTGAAAGGGACCTACCTGTACAGCTAGGAAACCCTGAAGATTAAGCTTAACTGGTGTCATGATAACAGGCTGCCCAGGGTCCCGCCCCGGAACAGAGACCTTTACAAGGTGCAAAATTTTAAGAGAATGAGGCCCTGCAGCCACCCACAGGCTGACTCTTTCTACTATTGGGTGCCCACACCTACAAGCCCCATAAGCCCCTCAAACTCTGTATGTTGAACACTGAATGTTTTTCCTCACACTCCAATCTTGACTGTGCTCCAGTGGTCCATAACTCTGAGTGTCACCAGCTGTGAGTCACCTGCCACAGACCCCTAAGATCCATCGGAGAGTCCTCCTCCCTGGTTTACTCGCCATGGTGGATCAATAGTGGAGAGTCTGACTCCCAGCAGTTCTTGAAGCCAATCTCTTCTTTCGCTGTCCCTTCTCCCACAGATCATTTTTGGGTGCCTTCGTTTCTCATGGCTCCTCCTTCTTTAAGGGGTTCAGCCTTTCCCCTACAATCTAGCCAACCCAAAAGCACATGCAAACAGGCATGCTGCTGGTGACTCCCTCCCTCTGGAAGCCAAGCCCCTTGCCCTGGTGCTCCAGGCTCTCCATGATCTGACCTCTGATTTCTGTCCAACATCACAGCCTGTCCCTCTTCACTTGTTCCCCAACAAGGACCCTTCACTCCCTCACTGACCTCCTGCCGTGGGTCACATGCTGCCCCTCACCAGTGCTCTCAGGACTCAGGTACAGCCTTGCCTTCTTTTAGAAGCATCTCCAGGGCCCACTCTCTCCCATCTGATGATCTTTGTCTGTGGCCACCTGCTCTGAGCAGGACATCTCCTGTGACACTTTAGAAGATCTCTTTCTTTCTTTCTTTCAATTGATTTTAAACAAAGAGAGGAAGTGGGGGGGGAGAGAAACATCGATTTGTTGTTCCACTTATTTATACACTCATTGGTTGATTCTTGCATGTGCCCTGACCGGGGAAGGATCCCACAACCTTAGCATGTTGGGATGACACTCGAATCAACTGAGCTACCCAGCCAGGGCCAACACTTTAGAGGATTTATAAGCAGAACTTTTTCCAGCCACTCATTGTCTCTGAGGTGTTTAGCCCTCTGTGGAATGGGACCTAAGAATGATAATGAACACCTTCTCAGCAGGCAGTGAACTAAGCTTTCTGCACATTACCTGAGTTGATCCTCACAGCACCCAGAGAGGCAGACATTGTCATTAGCATTGAGGAGGATACTGAAGTGCAGCGCCCTACCTTGCTCTCCTTTCAATGGGCACCTCCCGGGCTCTGGGGGCCCTGATCAGTGTGTCCTCCTTGTTGGTTTAGTTGCCGCTGCAGCCCCGCCACCCTGTGGATTTTGAGAGGGCAGTAATGATGCCTGTTTTCCACACTTGGTATCCCAAGCTCCTAGAACTGGACTGGGCACACAGTAGTACCTAGCAAATATTTGCTGACTGAAGTCGTCCATGAATGAATAAAGCAAACCAGTGACAGAGCCTGGACCCCAGCTCTGTTCCCTTTCTCACCTACTGAGCAGGATCCTGATTAGAATGAGTTTAGTACAAACCTGGCAGCCAGTAGGCACTGGGTAGTGTGTAGTTGCTGATGTTGTTATGAAAAAAGAGAAGGAGAGGGGAAGGAGGAAGAGAAAAAAATAATTTATAAACAACTAACACCTGATGAGTCTGTTTCTCCAACATTCAGAGCTCCCCCAGGAGACTGGGCCCAGGTCCGCTGATTGCCCAGGCCGGTTCAGGTCCAGCAGAAGGGGAAAGTTTGAGAATAAACATGGACAGTAAAGGCCCCATCTTCCCGACACTCCCCCGCAAAAAAGAGTTGATGTTCCTGCCCCTGTCTTCACCTGCAACCGCGACCTGAAACCTAGCTCAGGCCCGAGTCCGCTCTGACCCAACACGGTAGGTCCCGAACCGGAGATGCCTACTCACCGTCCCGCCCCTCTTCCACCTTCCCCACTCCACATTGCCACCTAGCTAGCAACCTGGCTTGAGCTCCTGGATTATGATTCTGACTGCTCAGAGCCTGGATGTGCGACTCTGGGCCTCAATCTTCCTGACGTCTCAGTGGAGAGTGGGGTCAGGGGTGCTCGTGGGTGCAGGATTTTGCCAGGCGTCAAGGCTGTGACTCACCGCCCAGAGTTTTCATCCCGGGGCCTGGGCCACGGAGACTCGCTGGAAGGGGAGAAGAGGAACCTGAGAACCCCCACTACTCTACCCCCTCAGATTTTCATCACTCAAATCATTCTGACCTCTACTAAGACGCTCATGGTCAGGAGCTGAGGGAGACCACATCCTCTTTGGGTTCTAAGGCCAGGCCGCTTTTCTGCTCTTGGCTACATCAGTACATGGGAGGGTCGTTTCTGCAGAGTCCCCACTATCGGCCCCGAGAAAGCTCTTCGTGAAAGGATAAAAAGGACTCGGCCCACTGGAACACTGGAGGGGAGAGGAGGTCCGGAATACCCGAGTGGTTGGACAAGTCCCTGAACCACTTTGGACCTCAGTTTTCCTCCTCTGTGAAATGGAGCTGATAATCATCATAATCATAATAAAACTCACTGGATTCTTTCGGGTTTGCTGTGAGAATGAAATAAAATACGAAGTCTACGAAGCTCCAGAGATCCGTGAGAGTGGGTAACACGGCCCAGGCTCCGCCCCCGGGTCTGGCTTCAGCACCAGCGGGAACCCAGGAGCTCCAGGAGACGCCGCGTTGGTCGTTCCTTCTTGAAAACAAGGCACCCAGGCCTGTCAGGCTCCTCGTGGGTGGGATGAGGGAAGAAGCGGAAAGGGGACGGCTGCAACACGGGCTGAGAGATGGCTGGAGGCTTCGGGAAACGTGGAGTGGGGGGGGGGGGGAGGCTGGAGAGGGTAGCGATGAAGGGCAAAAGTTCACACTTCTAGACGCCCTGACTCCCGCCTGCCTCTCCACTGCTAAGGAACTCTTCTCTCGGTCTTTTCTCCCCTCTCCCTCTTCTTTCCTTCCTGTCTTCATTCTCTCTCTCTCTCTCTCTCTCACCCCTGCCCCACCTCTCTCGTCCCCCATCTTTCTTCTTTCGCTCCTACTCCCCCCACTTCTCACCGTCCGCCTCGCACTTTATAACCAAACAGCCAAACCCCTTTCCAATTAAAGTGGAATTAGGCAACTCAATCAAATTAGTTCCCTATTAAAGCCCTTCTTTATTAAACCGTTTTTCTTGTCCTGCTATTAAGTTTCACCGCCTGGCGGAACTCGAGCCGGCCCCAGAAGTTTACCTTGGGATGTTGCCGGGGCCAGCTGAAGGGAGGGGGCACCCTGTTTTCCGAAGAGGGGGAGCCGCCCTGTCGAGAGCGGGAAGGACCGCGGAAGGAGGGGGTCGGCCCAGGAGCCGATAATGTGCTCAACTCCACTTGAGGGAGGAAAGTACAAAGGGTGCGGAGTGAGGTCTGGCTGCAAGGCGCGTTCTCACCTGCACTCGCGGATTACACTGCCTCGGGTGGGAGCGGCACCACACTGCCCTCAAATAACTCCCAGTACCACCCCAAAATAAGTCTGTGGGGAACCGTCTTCCCTTGCAGCCTTCCCTTCCCAGCTGCCTCCTCTGCCGCCCCTGGTCCCAAATCTTTCTGAGAAGGGAGACGCGCCGTTTACGACCCGGGCTGCACCCAAATCTGCGCCCCAGGGAGAACCAGAACCTGGTTGTCAGCCCCGCAAGATTCCGGAGGAGGTTCGACATCCAGGGACAGAGAGCTCTGGCCAGGCGACTCCGCCAGAGCCCGTGCGCTGAAGCGGGAAGTGGGAGGGACACGGGTCCCCAGAGCGCAGCGGGCGCCGCTCCTCCCAGAGCTCGCAGCCGCCGGGCCCTTCCAGGCGCCACGGGACGGTCCCTTGACCTGCACCCCCGAGGGTCGGAGCTGCCGCAGGACCTTGGTCAAGCTTCTCTCTAGTACCAAGCCGGAAATCAAGACCTTTTCAATCCCGCTCGCTGCCGGAGGAGCGGGGACGAATTCGATGTTGTTTTCTTAGAAAATAACATTTATTTCTAGCTCATGTCTATGCAAAGGAAAGCACAAAGTGAGCCATTCTCTGCAGCAGCGTTTCCCGCTGTCCGCCCTTCGGCTGGGGCGTTTGGCGAGTCAGGGGAGGAGAGGATGGGCCCTCGGACAGGCGGGTGGGTCCGGCTCAGTCGCTCGTCGCTCCGTTCCTGCTTCGGTGCGCAACTTGACCGCTCCTTAGGGAGAGACCAGCCCAGGCAGGAGGGCAGGTGGGCAGGATTCGTCCCGAGTTTACAATATATTTAGTCTATAAAACCTGATAGAACAATGTGCGCATAGTCTAATTTTCTCCATTTTGTCCTTTTTTTTTTTTTTTGCTTATTTAGATTTTTTCACGTTAATACCGAGATCACCTACAGGTTACAATTAATAACTTAGAATTCCATTTTATAACATTATACACTGGCTTGTATATATGTGTATAGATTATATATAGATTTATACATATATAAAAACTCACACTGCACCAAGGAAACCCATGCTTATCGGCATAAGCAACAAAGAGCGACAAATACCGCAACGAGGAAAGTGCACTGTAGAACTTGTTTCCTTTTTTTTTTTTCACAATTGATATGGATATATATGTGTGTCCCAAAGACTCGACTCAGTGCCAAGAGATTTATACATCCTAAATTTATATTTGTTAGAACAAATATTTAAAATTCTTTAAAGGGAGAGGGAAACACGAAAAGACTCTCGAACTATCCTGCCATTCGTTTGAACGCGCGGGCGGGAGGGATGGGTGTAGCTTAAAGGAGAAGCAGGACCGTGAGTTTAGGAAGCAGCCTTTGAATTCGCAAGAACTGTCGCTTTCGGAACGTCTGAGATGCCTTGGGGAGGAAGGAGGTCGGGGGATGAGGATCAGAGCCGCGCACCTCCTCCGAGAACACCGTTTGTAGCTGCTCCCCTGTGCTCAGCTTTCCCCATTCACCCTTCAAAACAAAACTGAAAACCACCTTGGAGCGAGAGGACCCCAGCCGGGATGCAGAGAGCGCACTGCCGAAGAGGTGTCAGCGGCCCACGGAAACAAGGGTAGGCTCCGGGTTTGGGGCCGCCCAGCTGCCGGGCCCCTCGCCCTACTGCTTCTCAGGGGCACCATTGACCATAGGCCCGTACAGGCCGCCGCCGTAGGACGGCTCCTTGTGCACCGCGGCGGCGGCGGCGGCGGCGGCGGAGCGGTCGCGCATGAGATCGCTGAAGGCGTAGTCCATGGGCGGGCGGAAGCCCAGTGTGGGCACCAGCCCCGCGGTGGAGTAAGGGGCCATGAAGGCCAGGCCGCGGCTGTGCGCCGCCGCCGCCGAGTAGGCCAGGCGCAAGGGGCTGAGGCCGAGCGGTGCGCCCAACGGGTAGGCGCCCGCGTCGGCGCCGAAGTGACTGGCGTTGGGCTGCAGAGGCGAGAAAGCCGAGCGGCTGCTCAGAGAGCCCAACGTCCCGGGAGCCATGGCGCCGGCTAGCAAAGGTCTGTGGTGCGGGGGTGCGGCGGGGCCGGCCTGCAGCGGCGCGGGCAGCCCGGGTCCCCCGGCGGCCGCGGCGTCGACGCGGCCGGGCCAACCGTCGTCCGCAGCTGCTCCTGCACCCACTGCGGCCTTATCGGAGGGCATGGCGGGGCCGAGGCCAGCGGCCAGGCCCCCGCGGTGGTGGTTCAGCACCTGCTCAATGGCCTGCACCACGTCGCCGCCGCAGCCCTGCAACACCAGCTCCAGGACGCCTCGCCGGTGGCCCGGGAAAACGCGCATCAAGATGTCCAGCGGCGTCCGCTGCCGTGGACCCGGGCCTCCGCCCAGCCCTGGAGCTGGTGCGGCTTCTGCCTCTTCTCTGTCGGCCTCCGAACCGGATTCAGAGCCTAGAGGGCTGGTGGAGCCCGGGCTGTCCTCCTCGCCGCCGCCTCCGGGGCCACCGCTGCCCAGACAACTGCCACCACCCTCCTTGGACGACCGGGTCAAGGGCGACCCCGAAAACGACTCTCCGTCGCCGTTCTCGGAGCCCGAGCCCGGCCGCACCTCCGGGGACGACGTCCCGGGACCCGAGTCCGCGCCGTCGGGTGATAAGGGCTTCCCGGGTGGCGGTGGCGGGCTGCCTGGACGGCCTGCTTGAAGCAGCGCCTTGGGAAACAGGTCAAACTTCTGCAACTTGGCATCTGGGAGGGGAGAAAAAGGATGTGAGAAACGAGAATAGGGAGGTGACCACACCAACACCGCAGCCTGTTTCCTTTCCTAAAGAGCCCCATTTACTGGGCTTCAGCGCTCCTCTTTCTTTTCCCCCCACTATTTCTTCTTTTCTGAGTCTCTACAGCCCTTTATCTCTTCCTCTGCCCCCAGGGAGCGCTCTCTTTCTGCACCCAAAAACCCAACCACCTGTGCCGTGTAAACTCAATATTCAGTGCCCTTCTTCCTACATCTGTGCCCCAACACTTCCACCCTTATCCTCCTCCCTAGCCCTGCCCTGCCTGCCCTGGAAAAGTGACCTGGCCCTGGGTTCAAACAGAAGCCAACATATCTTCCACCTGCATTATACACTGTGTAGAAAAGCCCACTTCACCTCTGCAATTCCAAGAGCCAACCCAGGCCTGGATGCCCTCTGACCCTGGGCAGCATAGCCTGTAAATAAATAAGCCTCCGGCATCTACAAGATTCCAAACCTCTCTACGGGTAAAAATAAAATCCCTATTTATAAGACACCCTTTCCAAAATTAAGACCTTAGAAGTTCTTGCCTCCCAAGCTGAGAGCTGAGAGGGCCCCAATGGCTTCTGCCTGATTTCCTCCCTCCCCAGAAAAGGCCAAGGGAGTTTTAAGAAGAGGGTGGGGCCAGGCAGGAAGTACAGGGGTAAAAGGAGCGGGCATCAAGGGAAGTGAGAGTGCTCTACTCTGAAAAACGGGAGACAAGTTGGCAAAGAAGCTAGAAAGGAGCAGGACGCAACATGAGGCTTTCCGAAGGGCATTAGGAATTAGGAACAAGATTAAAGGAACCACAAGTGGAAAAGGAACTACTGTAGGTGTCTTCAATGTCTAGAGAAAAAGGTGCGGGATGGGGGGTGGGAGGAGGCCTTGGAGAGGGTTGGATTTCTGAAGAGAAGTGAGAAGTAATGGAGAAAACTTCCTGTTGTGGAGAAACACAGAATGAAGGAAAAGAGAAGACGAGCAGATTTCTATGCTGGTGAGAAGACCCAGCGAAGTGAGCAGGGAAGCTGGGACGTGTCTACATAGAGATAAGACTAAAGCGTTCACAATTGGGCCCGCAGTGAAGTAAAGGAGTAAAGTACAAATGCTTCAGAAGAGAGAGAAAGGAGAGTTCATGTGTTTATGCCCAAATTAGGGGCTGGGTGTGCAGTCAACTCTTACCAATCGGGACAGTTGGAGAAGGGGATTCTACTCTTTCAGTACCGAGTCAAGTCCCTGGGCCGCGTATCCCAGGGCCCCGTCCCTGTTCCCCTCGCCTCCCGGCCCAGCAGCGCTCTCACCTGAGGTCCCGGCGCCCGCTGTGCCGCCTCCAGTCCCCGCTCCTGCTCCTGCTCCTGGCCCCCCGCCGTCCGCTGCGCACACTGAGCCGAAGACCTCGTAGGCGGGTCGCGGCGGGATGATGCCGTTGGCGGCGGCCAGCGCCAGGCCCTCGGCTGTGCCATAGAGCAGCTGTAGCTCGCGCGCCTCGTTCTCTTCTTGCGCCTGTTGCCTGCGCAGCGCCACCTGCGCCGCCATTACGCGCTGGCGCTCGGCGATGAGCGTGCATTTGGCGCACAGGCAGTCCTTCCAGCGGCAGTAGCGCTTGTGGCCCTTGAGCGCCGACACCACCCCGTGGTTACGACAGCGCGCGCACTTGGGGGTCCGCGGGTACTTCTCCGCTGCCCGCAACAACAGCGGCGGCGCCCTTAGCAAGCCGCCTGCCACGCTCACCGGTAGCGAGGCGGCCGCCGCCGCTGCCGCCGCCACCGACGCCACAGATGCCACGGGCGGCCCGGTCGTTGTCGTCGCCGCGGTCGCTGCGCCCGGCACACTGGGCAACTCAGAGCGTAGCTCCATGTCAGGACCTGGCGTGGAAGACCGTGGGAAGGGGGGAGAGACTCCCGGTGAGGAGTGCACGGTGTGCGAAGCCACGGCAGACCCTCGAGGAAACCAGGATTAGATAGGAAATTTCGGCGGCAGATGTTTGGCTACTGGTTGTCAAATCTCTAGGAGGAGGTGCCTTTGGAGCTCCTTGTAAGTTCGAGCTTCCCCACCCCACTCCCACCACAGCTCTTCTTATATCTGATTTATGCGCTGAGTGTAAGATTTCGTTTGAATAAGTGGTTCTGCTAGGAAAAACAACAACAAAGTTTGAAAGTCACTGGTTCAGATGGATGTAACGAGAGTTTGAAAGAGAAAATAGTATCCCCCCAAAGTTTAGCTTCATTGGGATGAGATAGGACAGAGAGAAATATTTGTTTGATTGGACTTGTATTAGAGAGAGAAAATTTTGACCCAACAGGTTGATGCCAAAACAAAACAGAAACATCCGAAGTGAAATGTCCAGTTTTGTGGAAGGGTGAAGGGTTGGGCTGGAGGCTTTTTTGTTTGTTTTTTGCTGATGGGAGCAGGAGAGTTCAAGAGAAAAACAAGGAACAGAAAGCATAGCTCTAGGAAGTGAAGTGAGGGGTAGGAAACAACTCAGGGCAAAGTTAGGCCCAGAGGCCCAGGGATCCACGGAACTGTGGGAACTGCAGTTCCGTAGTGCGGGCCTCTGTAGAGTGGTAGAGAATATGGGTGTGGAGCTGGATTTAGGATGCCCGAGGAAGAGGATTAAAGAGAAAATTTAACTTTGGATAGGCAAACCCAGTCTAAAGATTAGCTAGCTTGAGGATTTCAGAAAACAGCTGACATAGGTGTCTAGGTCCCAGGGTTCCTACGGTGGAGAGAGGTGTGCTTGAAGGGAAGAAAAAAACCTGCAGACATAGGCTGGGGTGGGTATGGAGTAAAGCCTATGGCGCAATTATAGGCTGGAGAAGTAGGGAGGAGAGAGTGTCCTGCAAAAGTTAGGTATTGCAAGAGAAAGATCCAGACCACCTCACACTGCCTTCTCCTCCCCTCTGCGTGTAGGCACCCAGTCGTCAACCGCACCCTCCTATGCTAGGGCCTCGCAGGACCCGGCTGGGGCGCAGAGACCTGCATTCTGGTAGCAGAGTTGGGTTCCTGGGACTTGAATGACTTAGCAGGCAGCACTGAGGCAGGGGAATAGCCTCTGGAACTGGCTCCGAGGGAACACAGGAGTCCCAGCTGAGTCCCGCGGGCCAAGAAGGCCCAAACAGACCAGCGCCGAGCTTCCTCCACGGCTTGCTCTGGGTTCCCTGGTCCCCGCAGGAGCCTGAGACAGAATCCTGGTGTCACCTCCCGACAATCCTAAACCCCTCCCCTCTCTACTCTCGCAGCCTCTTCCTTCAGGCCCCTCGGGCCAAGCAGTCCCTAAGGCCAGAGTTGCCCAGGCTTGGTCAACAGGGGCCGCAGGCCAGGCCTCCTCCCCTGCCCTCCCCGCGGCCCTCAACTACCTGCGTTGAGCTAAGGAATCCTCCTCCGCTGGCGCAGCACGCGCCTCCCAGCTCCGCTCGCGACGTTGGTGCTCTTGGCCTCTTCTCTTTGCCCCCGGCCCCTTATGTGACCACGTCACCCTCCTTCAGTCACCATGTCCGAACTTCCGGAACCCCTCAGAACGCTTCGGAGTCCAACCCTTCCTTCGGAAATCGAAGCCGGGGGACCGTTTAGCTGGCTGGAACCCCCCACCTGGCCCTCGCCACGCCGCGTCTCCTCGCGAAGCGCGCCGAACGCTGCGCACAGCCGGGCCCCAGTTGCCCTGCACTGCCAGACTCTCAATGAGCCGCCCGCCCGCTCTATTGTTGCTCCTTAGGGCTCCATTAGACAGAATTGGACAACAATGTGCCGCCTGCCATTGGCCAGGGGAGGCAGACGGCACTCTGATTGGCCGGACCTGCGCCCGGGGAGCCCCGCATTCTACTGTGTCCGAAAGATTCGAAACTCCAAAGGGTCCACTGAGTGCCCCCGGGAGGGGAGGGGGCGCGCTAGGAAAGTAGTGGAAGAAAGTAGGCAAGAAGGAGCCTTGAAAATATCGTGACAAATAGTTTCCGTGCGCCGTAGAGCGTGTGAATTGCGCTTAATTACCGTGTCCGGTGGTGCCTCTACGTAGACCTGTGTAACCCCTCCGCTTCTGGGGTGCGGGCTCTGCTGCGCCGCTCTCACTGGCCGGGGGCGTTTGGCAAGGCCGACTTTCCCAAGTGGCCCTGGCGCGGCTGGGGGCGAACTGGGGACAAGTGACAATTCAATTACCGTGTTCGAGTGGGGGGGGGGGGCGGGTAAAACGGGGTGGAGAAGGAGGGTGTATGTGGCAATGCCAAGACGATTTTCCTGCTTCCTTCCGGCTCTGTTTCGACGTGCCCCCAAGTCCCATGCATTTGGGGTAGTCAGGGGCTTGTTTTGGTTTTCCTCCTGACGGCTTGAAAACGCAAATTATTTTTTAAAATCCTGTTACGATAAAGCATCACGGAGGGTAAGTGTGGTTATTTGAGATACTTGTTTTTAAAGTGGATCCCGGAGAGATTAAATGGGATTGCGCTTCCTGTCTGCGTCCCACGCGTCCCTCACGCTTTGCGTCTTTCCCTCCTCCGGCCCCCTAACCTCGTCCGTCTGCCCCTCTCTCTCCTTTCCTTGCTTCCGCAGCGTTTCGATTTCTTTTCCGTGATAGTGGGATTATTTTTGTCGTTTTTGTTTTAAATGAACAAATAGTTTTCTTTTTTAAATGAAAGTAAAAAGTGGCCTCCTCTCCCCAGGATCCTCTTGGAAGCAGGACGCGCACCCATCTGTCCATCCTTAGGGCTGGAGACGAGCTTGCAGCAGCCCCCAAGAATAGTTTTAACTTTCGCCTTACTCTCCCGTTCTGACGTCACAGCTTTGGGTTACAGCTCGGTCTGCAGAGGAGGTAACAGGTTTCAGGTTTTGTTTCCCTTTCTAATGGCAACATCTGGAATTAATGCCGCGGCCCTCGGGTGTGATCGCCTGGGATTTCTCCATCTGTGGTTCTCAATGCCTTTTCTTCATCTTTTCTTCGTTCTAATGTTTTCCCACTCTCATTTTTATTATCTGCTTTTCTCTCTTGTTTAGAATAAAGAACATTCGTTTAATTAAGCGAGAAAAAAAATGTTTCCCATCATCGCTCTCCCTCCATTCCAGACCGTGTAGACGTTGTTCTTTCGAACTTCCCAGGTCCACGGGTTCAGGCCGGAGCCATCTGGGGCGTGGACATATTGGGCGTGCAGACTTGGCCCAGGAGCCTCAGGACGCAGACGCTTCCACGCGGCAGGACCACTGGGTCTCGCTCTGCCAGGCCAGTCGCTTCTGACGCGTAGGGCTGGGGATCCTGGAGGAAGGTGCGACGAGCCGGGTCTCACCTCAGGCAGCGAAACCTCGAACGGGTTCCTCCGGGCCGCCAAAGCCTAGGACCAGACTAGGGGAGGAGGGAGGGAAAGAGGATGGTGTGCGCCAAGAGTGGGGCGGAGAGCTTCCAGAAAGTTGACCAGAGTCGCGCGTGGACGCACTCCAACCGGGACATAGCCTGTGGCCGAGATAGAAACTAGGCCATGCGCTGCTAGCAAATACCACTCGCTGGAGCCTGAGAATTTGGGAGAGAAAAAGGGGTCTCTCACGTGCAGTGTGGGTAAGGGAGTGAGTCTGCGATCATCTGTTCTTCAGGAGCTTAGGACCCAGACCCCACCTTCCAACTCTTTGAGGTTATGAATGAGGTCAAGGAAATCTGTGCGCTAACTGCACTCTGGGAGTGGGGGTGAAGTGGGAAGCGAAGACCGCAGCCAGATCCTGCGAGGGAACCGCCAGGCACCTTTTTTCAGAGCTACCTTGGACTAAGTTTTTCAGAAATTGTTTTAAACCTCAAAAGAGATGAACTATAGAAATCAACCTAGCTTTAGGCGGGGGCGGTGACACAGACACCCCTCCTCGTTCTTGAGATCAAGCCACTAGGAGATCTCCCCACTCCTCTTCAAGTGAACCTGTGGGAGTCAAGGATCCAGTTGAGCGTTCAGACTTGGAAACCCTGAGCTCCCTAGTGTGTAAGGAGCCTCATTTTCTTAGGAGGGGGAGAGCACACATCCTGGCAACCATTCCAGCCAGAAGGAATCTGCCTGTCCCTACAGAAGGCGCCTTTCAATCCTCTTTTCTCCTCTTCACAGTCCAATAGATCCAAGACCCACACCTTTCTTCTGGCACCCCTGAGGTTGGGCTGATCATGTGAGTGAATGTGTCTTGGAGAGAGGCAGAGTAACGTTCTGGATCGAGACTCACACGTTCCCAGGCCACTCTGGGTCTAGTCCTGGTTTGGACTCAGGTCAGGAGGAGGGGAGCAGACTAGAAGGGATGGCCGGCTGAGCCACCAGCAGTGGGGGAAAGCATACCCAGATTGAAGTAGCAGGGGTTACCCCTCTACTCTCAGTCGAGTGTGGCTTCACACCTGGACACAACACCCACACATGTGCCCTTACTCTGCAAAGTCTTGGACACACCCTCACACCTGTGGGCAATCACCACCCAGGGGTTGCACTCACCTCTGAGGCTACCCACCCACCAAAATGACCCATTCTGAAATTTCCATTGACTTCACAGCACTTTCAAACTATGTCCACATGTTGGGACATCCACTTGGTGTGTGATTTCTCACTCAGACACCCAGTCTCCACCTCAGGACTGAATACCCAGACAGGAGCATATGCTCACACAAGTGTACCCTCGTTCCTCCACTGACTTAACCCTACTCCAGGGTCCTCAGCTCGTGGGGCTGGACTCTGGGCAGAGAAAGCCAGACCTCCCAGACAAACAAATGCAGCTGAGGGCAGAAAGCCCATCCTCACACGGTCACACACATACAAGCTCACTAACACGTGTTTTCTTAGCTCAGGGTCACTTGCTAGTTCCTTTGCTGTGCCAAGGTCTGGGGCCCCAGGTGAGCGCTCCCAGCCAGAAAAATCCACCTCCACCGATATTCGCTACCACCCCCACCCTACGCACCCTCCTCCCAGGAAATGATGGGAACAAAGGGATGGCGCTGGCAGAGACCCGGGGTAATGGTGGGGTTGGGGGTTGAGGGGGCGAGGAGGATGCTGGTGGCGCAGCGCAGTGGCGCTGAGTAGAAGCAGGGCCCGGGGCGCTCGCTGAGGGGGGACCCGGGAGGCATTGACTTTTGCGCTGTTAGTCCGCGGCCTCGGAGCAAGCAGACGCCATCTGTTTGCCGGCTGCGGCGCGTCCCGTTTAATTACCCTCCCGGCAGCCTAATAGAGATGATATTAAACTAAATCTTTCTGACATTAAAAGTAATTATCCCCAAACCAGTGGCTCCGGGACGAAATCGCCCCTCCCGTACCCACCCCTCCTCGGCCGCGCCAGATTCCGTCAGTTTGGCTACAACTTTTAACTGGGAAGGGGGTGCAGAGAAAAGGGGGAGTCTACGCGGGCCATCCGCTGCACAGTTTCCCACACAAACACAGACGCTCTTGTATGCACGTTGAACACCTGTATACACACAGACACGCCACAACATTTTCCTCCGGATCAGCTCTCGAGCCATGTTAATTATGACTCAGCTTCGGGTACCCCCGGGCCGACAGGGAGACATTCAGCCTGCTTTGCTGTCCCCGCTTCCCAGTCCGCAAAAGACAGCCCTTTTGCGTGGCTAAAGCCACGGATCCAGCCATAGCCAGGGTTAGGGACCCGGACACTAATTTGCAGCCAGAAAGAACCTCTCCCACCGCGGCGTTCGACTCCTTAGGCCCCCTCCGGCGAGGGCCCTGCGCCCTGGGCTGCTGGTGCAGGGTCTTAAGCGGCACCACTCTGCGAGGCAGAGGCGGGTGTCACTGTTTCACTTCACAGGTGAGAAAACAGATTCAGGGAGATGAGATAAACTGTCCCACATCTTACAATTTATAGGGAGCAGAGCAGAATTCAAATCCTGGAGTGCCAGGAGAACCCGGTCCCGAGGCCCAGGTTTTGTTCGGTTCCTGGCGCGGGCTCGGAAGAATGCGCTGTCGGATGCTTGGCCTGTGGCCCTCTCCGCACCTTCACCCTCGGGGACCACGGGACCCGCTGTGCTCAGCCTCTTCCGGGGCCCTTGACCGCCCACCAGAGGTGTGGGCCCCGCAGCAGCCAAAGGCGGGAGAGCGAAACACCTGCGCTGAGAGCGCGGCCCGCACCCCCAGCGCAGAGCCGCGGCGACCTCAGACCGCCTTTGATCAAACCCCGGCGTCTTCAGGAGCGCCGGGGAGGGAGAGGCAGTCGTCCAGGGTCCGCAGGCTTCCTATCTACACAATCTCCAAGATGGGCGCATTTGAGCCTGGGACGAACGCGTGGAGAGTGGTGCCCATCACCAAACTGTTTGCTTCTATTGTTGAGTGTCTACTGTGTACCACCACTCTGCCAAAAGCTTGGTGTGTGCTGTCTTGCTTGGTTCCCAGTCATTGGGGGAAAGTGTGGCGTTCCACGTTTCAGAGACTCGTCCGCCAAGGTTCAGCGACATGTAATTTGCCTGGGGTCACAAGGCTACTGAGCCAAGAGGAGTCTAGGGACTCAGACCGGACTACCACTCTTAGTTTTTCCTTTTTTCCCCCTCCTTACCTTCAATTCTGGCTGGATAGGATCCTGACCTAGAGCCTTTCAGTCAGTTTGAGTCCATCCTATTTACCAATTATTCACGGAAACATGAGAAAACGAGGCCTTTCATTTCTTCATTCTATGCTTGTTCATGTCGATCACTAGTTTGTCCCAGGCCCTGAGGACCGGAGGGTGCTAAATCAACCGTGATGGGTGGGCCCTTAAAGCGCCACCTGAGGGCAGAGTCCGTCGCCTCACAGAACTGGGCTGAGGTGGGAGTGGGTGAGGGGCGTCAGGGAAGACCTACTAAAGTAAGGGCACCCTGATGTCAGAGGTTAGTTTCCCGAACGGAAACATTCCTATTGCGTGTTCTGATAAAGCAAAACATAAAACATTTTAGACAACGCAGAAAAGTATATTTGGAATATATCTTTTTCATATACCAGTGTTTACAAGAATATACTTTTCATTATCTTCTTTTTATTTGTTAATGATAGACTGTTTCATATTAATGTCTACAGTCTTTTAAAACAATTGCTTAATATTTCATTTTATGGATGTACCTTTATTTAGCTATTTTCCTATTAATTGATATTTAGTTTGTTTCTAATTTTGCTATAATAAACATTGCTACAATAAACATTCTTTGTGAATTTACCTTATTATTTCCTTAAGATAAGTTCCTAGAAATAGGATTGATTGTTAAAAGGCTTTTGACAGCTACCTGTCCAATAACCCCCAGAAAAGTTGTGTCAACAAACACACTCAACAGTAGTGAATCTTGCTGACCTTTTAAACCATTGCCAATTTGAACAGGGGGAAGGGGAAGAGTATTTTGTCACTGTAATTTGTATATCCTTAATTACTCCTTGGTTTTTCCTATATGTGTTAGTAACTTGTGGTTAAAAAAAAAAATTCTGTGTATGCTGTTTGCTTATTTTTCTGTCATATAGATGTTCCTTTCCTTAACTTGTAATAGCTGTTTATATATTAAAGACACTAGTATTCTCTAATCTATAACATATGCTGCATTTCTCATTCATTTTGTTCATCCTGTTTTGTTATTGTTATACTGAAGTTAAAATTTTAATGTAGACAAATCCCTCGTTTTTTCTTTGATTTTATTTACAGTATTATACTTGAGTGTTTCAAATCTAACTTTCTAAAAGCATTCTACATTTTATATTAGCACTTTTTTATGATTTGCATTTATATCTGCAATTTATTTGAAATTAATTTTGGTGGAAGGTGTGAGGTAAGTTTGTAACTGAATTTTCCCCAAATTTTAGCCAGTTATCACAGCACTAATTAATGATGCCCCCCTCCTCCCTCCCCCCAGGCACGAAATTCTCAGGTGGCCTGAGGCGGCTTCAGTGATCCCTCTTCTAGTGAGCTGTTGACTTTTGGGGCAGCCTCACTATTTTAATCATTGTACTTCTGTAATGCTGGGGATAGCAAGTCATCCTCGGATTCCTGGTTCATTTTTTTCAAAATTCTCATGGATGTTTTGGAAAGATAATCTTCTGAATGAATATTTTAGAATATTTAAAAGCTGGCTTCAAAAAGAAAATTAAAAAATTAGAAACCCTTTGAAAATTTGACATAACCATTTTTAGAAATTAACTTGAAAGAGATTATGCATCTTCACAATATGGGATATTTCCATTTAGGGACAGGTATGGCTTTCATTTATTCATGACTTCTGTCCCTTTGTAAATTTTGTCATTTTGTTCCTATAGTTCTGTTTCTTAAACATATGCCTTGGTATATATTATGTAGCTATTGTGAATGGTATCTTTTCACTCATTACAACATCTAGCTGGTTATGACAGAAACATAAGAAAGTTACTGTTTATAGTATATTTATCACTAAACTGGCCTCCCTCCCTTCTCTCACCCATTTAAAAATAGTTCTCATTATTTTTAGTGAGAACTGAGTTTGGAAGCTGAGTTTGGAAGGACCCAGAATTGACTAAGTCGAGGAAGTGAGGATAGACAGGCTATTTTGCTAAGAGAAAATGATGCAAAGGCCCACATGATTTGCAGGCCTCTCTGAGGCTTTGGGCACATTATGCACCTGTAGGCTGGTCTTCTTTAGACCTTCCTCTCTCTGGCTTCCATTTTCCCAAGGGGGCCTTCGGAAACAGTGGTTCTGGGAATCAGTAATGCCTCTCACCAGGGCCCACACTCCACCCAGACTTAGAGCCTTCTCCAGGCTGTGTAACCATGGGCGAGTTGCCAGCCCTCTCTGGTCTCACTTCCTGACCATCCTGGAACCAGATTGCCTGAAGGACAGCAGAAGCCAGAACACAGCAAACAGGGGGAGGAGCTATGAAGAGGAAGGGCATTAGGACTAGGCTTTTGAGCAGGATTTGCCTGGGTTTGAGTCCCCACCCCTCTTGGAAGCACGTTGAGGGACCACCCTTCCACAGACACTTACTTCCAGCCTGTAGCCCCAAGGCCATGACCAAAATGAAGACATGATGGAGGAATGAGCCCAGGAGGGAGAGACCTAATTCATCTTTCTGAGCTACACTCACACACTCACCCTGGCCATCTTTCCCTCAGAGAGTTCTTCTGCTCTGACTTCCACTAGCACCACTGCCACCCCGCCACCCTCCACCCCCTCCACTCCCACTTTCTGCTGGGACTGCGCCTTCGGCTTCCAGGCTGTGTACAGTGCGCAAGTTCCAAGCTGCATGGCTGGCTCAGGGCCCCATATTGGTTGGCCTGGAGCCCAACATGTTAAATCTCTTTCCTGCAAGTTGGGGTGTAGGGAGGAGTTGGGAAGCTGGCTCACAGTTGGCTTTATTGCCACAATGGGTGGTTCAGACTCCAGGCTTGAGGTGGCACTGATGGGCAGATACTTCCCCGGGTTCCCAGCTCCAGGCCAGTCACTCGCCCAGAAAAGCACTCATCCTTTAGGATCCAGTGCCCAGGATGCCCCGCTGTCTCCTGTCAGAGACATGATAGGGGAGTGCTGACCCTGCAAGTCTCTAGTGCCCCCGCATTCTACCCTTTCTGCTGCCACACACTATCCACCATCCTCTCTCGTTCTTATTGGAGAAAACCGAGGCATAGAGAAGAAAAAACCTTTCAGGCGTCACACAGCTAGGTGGGGGAGGGATGAAGCTGTTCTTTGTGTCTACAGAAGAGACTGGTTGGAGACTGGGTCGTGGGGGAAAGGCCTGAGGATGGGTCTGTGGGAGGGAGCTGGTCTTTTGGGCTTTGGAGCTTCTTCACTTCCTTCTGTGCAACTACAATCCCCCTTTATCCTCAGGGCTGACCACACTGTGTTCCCAGTGCCAGTCAAGAGTCAGGCACACCCTGAATGTACCTACCCTTGGCATCTTTGGTCACCTGGCTTGGCTGACCTGGGCTGGAGTCATGCACATGTCACATTTCCTCTTGTATAAGATGAGAGGGAAAATAAAGCTTTCATGGTGTTCTTCTGAGGATTCACTAACACAGTTCATGTAAAATCCTTCTCAGCGTCTGACCTGGAGTAAACAATCAATGTATATTGGGTATTAGTATGTGTTAGGCAGTTGTTGCATGAATGAGTTCTCTTTGCCTTCACTCCAGAGAGAAAAATCATTCATTTCCAGTACCTTTATGCCTCTCTTAGGAAGAAGACTGGACCCTAGCTGGTTGGCTCTGTGGTAGAACATCAGCCCGGCGTGTGGATGTCCTGGGTTCAATTCCCAGTCAGGGCACAAAGCAGAAGTGACCATCTGCTTCTCCACCCTTCCCCCTTCCCCTTCTCTAACTCTCTCTCCCCCCGCTCACAGCCATGGCTCAATTGATTCGAGCACACTGGCCCAGGCACTGAGGATGGCTCTGGGGAGCCTTCACCTCAAGTGCTGAAAATAGCTCGGTTATGAGCATGGCCACAAATGGACAGCCCATCTGCCCCAGACAGAGGTTGCCGGGTGGATACCTGTCAGGGTGCATGCGGAAGGCTGTCTCTCTATCTCCCCTCATCTCATTTGGAAAAGAAGAAGGAAAAATAAATAAAGAAAGAAAGAAGACTGGGAAGCTGAGAGCTGGTGACAGGAGGTACCTCTGCTCTTGAACCATAATCTGAAAACTCCCCCAGGATCAGTGTTCATGACTCAGAGACCTTCCGGCAGGCCCAAGGTGCTTGTGGCCTTAAAGAGACACTGGGCCATCTCCTTCCCTGGGCACTCCACCCGCCACCCTTTCCAGGGCATCCAGTAGTGACCAGACGTTTGCCATGAAGCACAAAGGGGTACTGGACTGGGAGAAAAGGAGCAGCGCAGCCTGGAGCCTGCCCCCAGCTGGAAGCCCCCTGACCTGTCTCTGCTCAGGATCTCCGCTCTTTGGGGAACACTGTGGCATTGCAAGTTCCTAGTGGGGCTCCCCAAAGGCATGGGATGGGTTCTGTACCATTTTAACTCCAGAGAACACATTCTGTCCGCTATGTCCATCACCTACCATAGTGTGTAAAACTCATACAACGCACTTTATTTTTACATGAAGGAAATAAGACATGTAAGCAATATCTGTGCAAGTCTGCTCCTCACTAGTACTGGGTGTGTGGTTGGAGGCATGTCAGAAAGGAGGCTGTGGCCAAGTCCCTTCACTGCAGTGGCCCTTAGTTTCTCCATCTGTAGACTGAGGAAAGCTAGACCTGCTGGACCTGGAAATGTTCTGAAATGAAAAAAAGGATAATGCAGACCCAGCCAAGAAAATGTTTCCATGTGGGATGCTCCATCCAGCTGCGGCCTTGGCACCCACTCCTGGAAATATAGCAAAGGTCCTGGTCTCCACACCTGGTTCCCCTTACGGGTGCTTCTGACCAACCCTTCAAAACCACAGAGGAAAGTTTCAATAAGACTGTCTTTGCTGCTAACTCCTCAGAAAAGTCCTATGCAAATGTGCCCAAGTCCCGCAGATAGTACCTCCAGTGGCCTGGAGACCTGAGCCCAGAGGGGCAGGCTCCATTCTCATCCTGTAGGATGCCTGCATTTTTTTTTTCTCTGCCTTTATTTCCTATTTTATTTTTATCTATTTATTTATTTTTAAATTTATTTAATTAATTGTGTTTACATAGATTCTAGGATAACGCCGACTGCATCCCCCCTCCCCCATATTCCCCTCCACATCTCCCTTGCCCCCCTTCCTACAGCGCCCTCCCCCCTTCCCTTCAGGTTTATCCCATCCTATCCACCCCTTTTTCTCTGTCCTCTTTTCCTCTGGTCCCTTTGATCCCTCCTGTCTCAGTTCCTTTCCTCAGTTCTCAATGTTCCTTGGATTCCTCAAATGAGTGAGGTCATATAATATTTTTCTTTTTCTGCCTGGCTTATTTCACTCAACATAATAGTTTCCAGGTCCCTCCATATTGTTGCAAAAGGTAATATTTCCTTCTTTTTCATGGCCCCATAGTATTCCATTGTATATATGTATCACAGCTTTTAATTCACTCGTCCACTGATGGACACTTGGGCTGTTTCCAGCTCTTTGCTATTGTGAACAACGCTAGAGAGGATGCCTGTATTTTTAAACTCTGGGATCTCTGACTGTCAGGCTTGGGCAGTGGACTCTGGCCAGAGTTCTTAGATGGGTTTTCCTTCTCCCTACAGGCCTTCCTGACCGTTTGGACTGGAAATCCTCTAGCATTGACCACCCTGAAATAGGTGGATCCACCCCAGGCTGGGGGTTCCGGGCCAAGGGTGGAGGCTTAGAATCCATCGTTTAGCAAAAAGCTTACACGATGAATGGGTGAGTCAAAACTGAGCCAATCTTCATAAGGCAAAGGGTGTGTAAATTGTCCTTAAATTAAATGGTGGCCTGCTGAAATGCATGGTGGAAAAAAATATTTTTTGTGGAGATAGTGTTATATAGTAGCTATGAGACATTGGACAAATGGTTTCACCTCTCTTAGCCTCCCTGTATATTAGTGTATGTAACAGGGATAGTATCTTCTACCTCACAGGGTAGTTTTGTCAGTTCATTTGTTCATATAACATTTATTGTCTGTGCCCACAGTGGTGACAGACCTGTCATGGTCCATAGGGGGAGATTTCTGTGTAAATAATCACAGTAATGTGCTAAGTGCTCTGTTAGGGGCAACCTCAAGGGTTAGAGGAGGCCCCTAACTTGTCCTGGAGCGCCCATGAGGCTTTCTGGAGGTGGAGTGGTAACAGCCTGAACTCTGGAGCCAAACTGTCTGGGTCTGACTCCTGGCTCCTCGGTTCCCTAGCTGTGTGACCTTGGATAAGTAACCTCTGTGCCTCAGCTTGCTCACTCCTATAGCGGGGATAGTAACAGCTCCTACTCCATAGGGCTGTCGTGAGGAGTAAAGGAGTTAACACAAGTAAAGCACTTAGTGCCTGGCATACAATAAACATGGTACAATTGTTCACTATATTATCAACAGCTATTTTTCAAGCACCTACTCAGTGACAGGCCCATATTGAGGGATAAAACAACCAGATTGGCACGAACCCTATGCTCATGGAGTTTATACCTTAGGCAAATCCTAACTGAGCCTTAGAAAAGAGCTCCTCTTATCTAAGGAGACGTTGAAGAGAACAGAGAGCGGAGCCAGAAATCGGGGGCTGGCGACATTTCACAGGCAAGCAGAGCAGGAAAACTGAGGGGACCTTCCATAGGAGGGAGAGAGACTGGAGCAGGGCACTGCCAGAGACGGACCGGAGCAGTGTGTGGGTTAGAAGTTACAGTTACTGAGCAGATCAGAGGGGGCTCTCTTCCATGCGGGAAACAGCAGCCATGAGCCTTGGGCTCAGATCCAGTGGAAGCTCAGCTTCTCTCCCTACTGGCTGTGTGTCTCTGGGACAGTGACACAATTTCTCTGAGCCTCAGTTTTCCTAACTGTCAAGTAGGATGCTGATAGCAGTGACTTCCCCCAGTATCAGAGGATGGCATGGGAGGCCAGAGTGCAGAGAGCCCCAGCAAGGTGCAGGGCTCAGCAAGGACCCAACTCCGGTTCCCTTACTCCTTGTCTCTTCTCGGAGCTCCAGCTGGTTTTGCTCCAGCTCCAATTAACTAACTGCCTCAGGAACGCTGGGTGCACAACTGCCAAGTGCCAAGCCCTGGGTTGGCTCTAAAGAGAAACAGATAATTAGGGTCGGATCTCTGTCGTACAGTGTTCCCAGATGAGCTGGGTGTTATAGATGGAAGTAACCAGCTCATTATTAGTACATGAACATATTACTTTTTGATTTAAATTCAGTTATAAATCTCAATTTACTGTGTGCTTACTATGTACTTGTCATTTCTCTAGGCCTAGAGGATATAAAGTGCCTCAGACCCTTCGGGGCTCACAGTCTGGGGGTTGTGGGGGGAGGAAGAGGGGGCCAGTTCAGGGTGAGCCAGTGCTATGAGAAAGGCAGCACAGGCTGAAGACTCACAGCACAGCACAGCACAGCCACCTAACTTGGAGGGTGTGGCAATGATTGGGGAAAGCATCCTGGAAGAAGTGAAGACTGCACTGGGAGCAAAGATGAAATGAGTGGTAGGAGTCTAGTTGTCATGAGGAAATATGCAGGGCGGAGGGAACAGGGTGCAAGGCCAGGGTGAGGGAAGGCACAGGCTTCCAGGGAACTTCTGGGAGCTCAGGGCCAGCGGTGTGAGGGGCGTGGCTGGTGATACAGACGAAGAGCCAGGAAGCAGGAGTTTTAAATCTAAGCCAAAAGTTTGTGTTTTATTTGAAGGGCAATGAGAAGCCTTTAAGGGGATCAAAGCAGCAATGCCTCACGCCTAGGTAGGTGCTTTAGAAAGCTTTCTGGCAGCTGTGTGGAGACTGGTCGAGAAGAAGAGGGACTGGAGGAAGGGAGGTCAATTCACTGGGGAACCATTTTTTTTTTTTCATTTTATGTCATATAAATTTTAGAACTTTTTAAAATATATTTCTGCATCGCTGATTCCAAATCTGAAATCCGTTTTTTGGTGCATGCTCTAGTTTTTATGCAACTTTAATTTCTTTTTGTTACAGTTAATGACATGCATTGGTTTTTAAATTGGAGTTAAAGGGCAACCACTCTTGGATTGAACATAACCACAAGGCAATTAATGTTTTACAAACATCACTTTTACATAATTGTAGTTGTTCTTAAATGTAAAAAATTATCTGATAAGAACACCTTTTTGTTTTAAGATTGAATCATGACTTCTTCGAGTAGGCGTAAATGTAAGAATAGTCCTGATACCTTCTGTTATATATGTGGCTGTTACACATTTCAAGGTCAAAGGCGCAATATTTCATCATTTTTGAAACGTGCATATATTGCCTATTTTCAAGTTCCCCTTGGCGATCAAGACAAGAATTGGTCTCCTCATATTGTGTGTCGTAATTGTGAGGAAATCCTTCGTGACTGGACAAAAGGAAAACGCAAAGGAATGCCTTTTGGTATTCCCATAGTTTGGCGTGAACCTAAGGACCACAGCAGTGACTGTTATTTCTGTCTAATCCATTCAAAGGTCATCGGCAAGAAAAAAAAAACGGCCTATGATCGCATATCCTAATATTCCTTCAGCAATACAACCTATCCCACACTCTGAGACACTCCCAGTTCTAGTTTTCAATGGCTTCATTTCTTCTAAGGACGAAGAAAGTGATCAAGTGTATTTTGATAAGATGCATGAGGAAATGGTTGTAGAATCTGAAGGGTCTTCTTCTGATGCCAAGCAGTCATTTCATTAACCCCTCAGAAGCTTAGCTAACTTGAATTGAATGACTTAGTAAGAGATTTGGGCCTATCAAAGAAAGCAGCTGAGTTAGTAGCCTCCAGGCTTCAAGAAAAGAATGTATTTCACCGGTCAGCTAAAGTATTCCATTTCAGGAAACGTGAACAAATTTTTGTGGACTTCTTTTTCCGAAGACAAATACTTTGTTTACTGTCATAATATCAGTAGTCTTCTCAGCCAGCTAGGTGTTACCACTTACAGTCCAACAGAATGGCGGCTATTTCTTGACAGCTCTAAACGGAGTCTGAAATGTGTTCTCGTACACAACAGTATTGTTTATGCAGCGGTTCCAATTGGTTATTCAACTCATCTGTGAGAAGATTATAATGACATAAAAATTGTCCTCAACATTCTAAAGTATGAGGAGCATAACTGGATCATTTGTGTGGACCTTAAAACGGTCAATTTCCTGTTAGGACAACAGAGAGGTTTCACGAATATCCTTGCTTTCTGTGTTTGTGGGACAGCCGAGCTTGGGAGGAACACTGGACACAGAAGGAGTGGTTGAAATGTGAAGCTCTGGAAGTAGGGATGCAAAATATTGTGAATGAACCTGTAGCTAGCTAATCAAGACAGAATCATTTTCCCCCAGCTTCACATCAAACTTAGCTTAATGAAGCAGTTTGTTCAGGCTCTGAATAGAGAAAGTGAATGCTTTCAACATATTATTTCTGCTTTTCCTGCCTTGTCTTTCAAGAAGATAAAAGCAGGTGTATTTGATGGACCTCAAATTTGAACCCTCATATGTGACAAAGAATTTTCCAGGAAGATGAATAAGGAGGAGAAAGCAGCACGGCAGTCTTTTGTGGCAGTTACAAAGAACTTCCTTGGCAATAACAAAGAAGAAAACTATGAACTTCTGGTTCAAAGGATGCTGTTGGCTTTCCGTGACATTAGATGTAACATGAGCATTAAGATTCACTTCCTGAACAGTCACCTTGATAAGTTTCCTGAAAATCTTGGAGCTGTTAGTGATGAGCAGGGAGAACATTTTATCAAGATCTGAAGATGATGGAAGAGCGTTATCAGAGGCGATGGGACAGAAATATGATGGCAGACTACTGCTGGAGCATCAAATGAGATTGTCTTCAACAATTACACAAATGCAAGAGCTACAAATGCAAATTTTTGCCTGAATAGAATTTAAATAAGTTTTGCACAAATTTTATGATAAAAATAAGTGTTTTATTATGTTCTATTTTGAAATTGTAGACAAATTCTGATGCAATCATATCTTTTAGTGTATATACTGCATTATATAAATTATATTTTCACAAAGATGATGCCCAAGAAGACATGCTACTTCATTATGTTAAATGTTAAAAATTTTACAATAAGATGAAAACCTAAAATCTTGAATTGCAAAATACTGTAGCTTACAGAGAAAAACTAATGTCAGATTTGAGATCAGCACACTCGAATTAGCTAAGAACAAGTGTTTTTGTGGATGCAACAAAAATTTTGTTCTCCAGTGTTATAATGTGGTTTTATAACCTAGGGGAGGGACAGTAAGGTTGAAGGAAAGACGTTATTGGAGTAACAGATGAAGGAGCAGGAAATAGGTTTTGGAGATGGCAGAGAGGCAGAAGCTATGGGTCTCTTCTTCAATCACTGCAGGTGCTTTAAAAAAGGCATTGCTTCAATTCTGGCTCCTGACACACTGGGGGATGAGTCATTTTGGAGTTTTCTACAAAAACGTGGCTTTACTGCCTGCACCCATCAACATTTATAAAGTGTTATTATTGTAGTTGTTATTTGATATGCCTTGGTAATATGTCTTACTTTCCTTGAAGGTGGCACTATGTTGTCATAAATGCAGCAGGAGCTTTGGAGTCAGGCCTGAGTTCCAAACTCTGATCTGCTCTTTATTAGCGGAGCGGGTCTCGGGCAAGCCACCTCACCTCTTTGAGCCTGTTGCTTCTTGAAAATGGGGTCAAGATCACCCACCTGACAGGGCCGTTGAGGGTTATATGATATAATGTACAAAAGGCTCTGAACACAGAATGGGCACATCCTAAGTGCTAGGCAAGCTCGTCTTCCTCCTCCTGCCTCTCTCCCATGATGCCCCAGTCTTGTCCTTATGGACACTAGTGACAGTGGCACTTTATGCAGGACTCTCTGACCTTCCCTGGGGGCCCTAAAGCAGTGCTCCTGGACATGGTGTGTCTGCTTTTCATTTTCTGTGTCTTCTCCCTTAACCTGCCTTTTCTCATTGCTGCCATCACCTTTTCCTTTTATAGCCTGTACACGTTTGCCGACCAGGTAATAGCTGTTCTGCTTTACATGTTAGCTGTTGACTGCTAATTCATTTAAACTTCACATCATGACCAACCAGGTACGGTTACTTCCATTTTACAGCTAAAAAGCCGAGGCAGAGGGAGGTGCGGTGACATCTCACAGGCACACCGCTAGGAAGCAGAGTGGTCTGGACCCGGGCAATACCGCTCCAGAGACTTCTCTTCACCACACATTGGATCACCTCTCAACTGAGAACCACAACTAATCATGTACAAGTTAAGCATTAATAGACGGAAGACTGGAGAGCAAGTCTTTTATTGGTATTTCCTCTCAGACCAAACTTTCAAAATACTGCCGAGAGGATCTGTCTGAACAGTTGGGATTGTTGAGGCTCATCTTCCATAGCAGATTATTTGAGACAGAAAGAAGCATTAAACACAGAGCGAGGTTCAAGGCAAGAACCCCTACTTGCTGCCTCTCACCCTCTTTGGGAGTTGCAGCCCTTAGAATATGGCTTGATGAAAAGAATAGACAGCTTTCAACTTCCCAAATAGTTTGGTGTTGTTTGCATGAGAGGAATGGTGGTTTAATTTCCTGGCATCAGTACAGGCCACTCAGAATCTGACGAATACAGATTTACCACCCAGAATAGTGCACAGAACTTTTTGGTCACAATTGTACAAAACCGTAGGGCATTCCAACAACTTCCTGAATGTGAAATTTAGAGGTTCTTCATAGAAGAGCTGTGGACCTGAAAATCAGAGCCAAGGGCTTGAGTCCTGACTCTTCTGCTGACATTTGTGTGACATCAGGCAAGCCACCACCCTGAGCCGTGTGTATAAAACAGAATGCTCAAGTCTGCCCTGCTTCCCTCACTGCAGCGAATTGTGATGGAGTGAAAGGTGTGGCAAACTGCCTTGTGCTCTCTGTTATTAGGCCACTGAGGTTTAGAGAAGTTACCTCCAGTGGCAGCAATGAGGCTCAAGGTGGAAAGCACTGGCTCTCTGGAGTGTGTGTGTGGTCTCCCACCACACATTTTATGAAGAATCAAATGAGATGAGAAGGGGTCACTGAGATTGTAGTGTGACAGCTATGTGAGTTACACCTGGACTGACTTAGAATTCCACATCCCCCCCAGCCCCCAGGGGACCTGGGACCGGGTAGATGAGGGATGGTGGCAGTGCGCCCATGGCGCTGCTCATGGAGACAGTAAGACCCTCTTCCACACCGGAGGAACAATGAAACTGCAAAACTCCTATTTCTAAGACCACCAAGCAATATTTATAAAACCCTAAATTCTATTCTCTATTATAGAAGACGCTCTCCTCCAGCTCAGACTTTGGATGCTTCTAGTTCAGGGAAGAACGCGATGTGTCCCATTTGTCTAGTGGTGCCAGAGCATGGCAGCACCACTAACCAGAAACCTGCCCCAAACCGCACCTTCCAAGGGGCGGTGAGAAACTGGCGATACTTCTGTACTCCTTCAAACCAATGCTCCAAGGGTACAACTGATACTCCAGGAACACAGAAGCGTGAACCAGAATGTGGGTGGGGCCGGCGAGGAGCCCTGGCCTGCACTGTAAACAGCAGGGCCTCAGGTCACGGAGCACAGAGCTGACAGTCTGGAGGTTGATGGAAAGCCTCAGGCAGGTGGGAGCAAGTCATTTAATGTTTTTCTAGTCATTTTAACGTTGTGCTTGTAAGAAAAGGTATAACCTGCTTTGGCCTCCTGCGCATGAGGAGCTCAGTAGACCAGGATGGACAGGTCAGCAGTGAGAACCAGCTGAGGCCTTTCCCAGCAACAGGGCCTACAGGAAATATTTCATGGGACTGAGCACGAAGAACCAAGACAGGGCTGAAAAAGGGTATGTGAACTCCATACACATTCAAGTAGCATTTAATAACTTTTATGAAATCGATTCAGAGTAAAGTTTATATTATTGGAATACAGAAGTAAAGACAATAGAGGAAACAATATGATGGTGTCAAACCCAATTCAAATGGAACAGGATACACATGAAAATGAATTCAGAGTCCCGCCTCTGGTCCGCCCGCACCCTGCTGCTGTTCCTGAGTGTGGCCTGAGTGCGGGTGGGCAGTAGCTTCCCATGGCAGCCGCAGAGCAGGTCTCCCTGGAGAAGAGCTGGTGCCCCAGTGCACCTGCAGCGTGTGGACCACAGGTTAAGGTGGAGTGGAGCTGGAGAGGAAGTGCTCAGGCTGAAACCCTGCAGCGGGTCTCTTCCTACCAGCCTCCCTGCAGAGACCTCTGGGCCAGAGGCCTGCACCTAGGCAGATGCAGCCTGGTCTGCTAGGAACACCTCTATTTTTAATAGTGCTCAGGGAAGGTACCTGATTGGGGCATCAGAAAAAAGACACAAATGGAATTTTCTTGGCCAATGCCCACTTCTGGGCAGAGAAAAAATAACCAGGCAGATCTTTGGTCACTTTTCCTCTGCCTCGATTAATCTTCTGTTAACACCGTGGCTTAGACCAGGGCAAAAAACCCAGTAGTTAAACTCTCTTTTGGACAAGCATAAAATGTCAAATCAGGATCCCAACAGATATGGAGAAACACTCCAAGGCTCAAAAGAAATCACTGTCAGTGAAGGTATAAACAGCATTTCCATGAACTGAACTCTAAACCCCAAATCCATAGATTAACAAAAGTCCACATATACTAAATCACCCCCAAATGATTATATGTGGGTTCAGGCAGCACATCTTCTGAGCTGAGCGCCCAGGTTTGTTCTTAAATATATGAAATCCGAATTTTCAGCCATTGACTGAGATTCCTTTCATTTGTGATGGGAGCTCAATATCTAATATTAAAACATTAAAAGGATAACAAGCGGAGCAAATTCCTTATTATAGCTGGGCTCACAGTCCAAGCGGCAGCTTGGTGACTCTGATCTGACTCTGGTGATAGACAAGGGGCTTAACACAAGTGACAAGGTCCAAATTAGTGAAGGAAAGAGGGAAAGAAACACAGGAGGGATTGCATTCACTGCACACTGAAGGACCAGCAGCCTGGGCACTGGTATCTGTGGGGTTCCAAGTGCCCAGATGCAAACCTAACAGTAGCTTCCTGCAGCCGGGCCAGACACTGACGTCCTGGTACTAGTCCCCGGACACTGTCTCAACATTCACACTGTGCGCTTTACACTGTTTCCCTTGCGGCAACGGAATCGCAAACACCTCCTAGATGGAACTGAAGACCCAAGGCAGCAGCAGTAAATAAATATCTTGCATATGTGTCAGATGCAGTCCTCAAACACAACCTTACATCTTAGTAAAAGAGGTCAGAAAGTACCAACAAAAATGATATGTTTTTCCCCCTAAAATAATGTTTCATCTCCAGGCCAAGAAGTTTCATTTGATTCTCCTCTCTGCCTCTTAAAATTAGGTGACAAAGTAGAAATCCAGTTATGAAAATAAAAAGGCAGAGGTGTATGAGCCCTGGCTCGATGACGTATCAATGCATAGCAGCCTGGTGTCCTAGGACACGGTGGGGAGAAGACGGGCGCTGGAGAAGTGTAAACCCTACTGTGTGATCACGTGCACTGCACAGTGCAGGAGTCACTGAACGAGGGTGAGGGAAGGGACAAGGGAGGGGGCAGAGTTGTAATTCTCTATGAGGGTTGGGAACATATGCTCGTGGATGGGACATTTTAAGTAGCTATGTTTATTATTACTTTTTCCAGCAATCTTGCAAGAGGCAGAAGTGTGACATTGAATTCAGTGAGACGAGCGTGTAGGTGGGTTGGCAAAGAGCCCTTCTCTTGATGCAGGCCTCCGGCTTGTCAAGGAACGGCTGGTTCCACTGCTGGGCTGTGTTCACTCTTTTGCTTCGAGGAAAAGGGTTTCTTGAGGGAACAACTTTACCTCCAGTAATGATTTATTTGGGTCCAGCTGGGTTATCTAAAAAGACAGAACACACACATTCAAAAGACTGGAAAAAGCACTGTTTTCTCCACATGACATTCAGACCCTATCCATGCACACTGCTTTCAAGCCTAGTATGCATGGGCACGAGCATTTTCTCATCTGACCCTCAAAATAGCCCCGAAATGTAGGTGTTGTTATTCTCATTGTATAAGCAAGAAAACCAGGGCTCAGAGAGATCAAGTCTCCCAGTTTAGTAGAAGAACTAGCATTTGACCTCAAGGCCTAAGTTCAGGAGCCGGGACCTCTTCCTGGGCAGCTAAAGGTTTGCTGCCTCCTGTCCAGCTCGGCCTGGCCAGCAGAGCAGGAAAAGCTGGTTAACAACCGAGTGGCATTCATGAGGACCTCTCCTGGTTAACTCCTGACAGCAGGGAGGGTCTTTTCTGCTTGTCTAAGAACTAAGTCTTTGGGGCTCATCTCCCTGCTAAACCCACCTGTAATTAATGCTAGGACGCCCAGTCCACCGTGACCAAGATGAATCCCTCCGCTGCCGGGGAGATTCCTCAGGGAGGCTGTCACAATCTCCTTGCTGGGCGTATGTGTGTGTATGTTTAGTCTGACAAAATTAGTCAATGTCATCATGTGACAACATTTTAGAATTAAAAAAACATTTTGTAATATGAACTATAGAGAGTAAAGCTAGACAAAATTTCTTGGCTCAGTAGGGATATGTTAATCATACAGAGAACCTAAATTAGGTTTTTGACCTCCTGGGCTGGGGGCAGGGATGGGACGTGGACATTTTCTAAATCGGAGAGTGAAAGAAACAAATACTTCCTGTTTAACAAAAGGGATCATGAATTTTAAAACGATGAGCAATACTGGTTTAGTGGAAAGGACAATGGGCTTAAGAATCAGAAAGATTCTGGTTTAAATCACAGCTGTGTTAGCTATTAGCTTTGTGGCTTTGGAGTTAGTATCAATCTTGCAGGACTGATGCGAGGATTAAATGAGAAAAGATATATAATTAGCACAGTGTCTGGCACAGAGCCGGCATTCAACGATGGCTGCTGTGTGTGTGAGCAACTGTACGGACGGACACCGATAAATGGGCAACCCCAAGTGTGCGTGCCGAGGGGCTGGGCAGTGTTCTGTCGGATACAGGAGCTCTGGGCCCGTGGGCAGAGACCGCAGCACCCAAGGCAGGCAATCCTGCCCTATGCTCAACTCAAGCCACACCTAACAGGACGGCTGCACTGTCTTCTAGCTGACAGGAGGGACACTATCTTCAGCTGTATCCAGATGGAAACCTGGATGCCCAGGAGGGTCATTTAAGGAGACACATCCACCTCTAGGATCCTGTCTGCTTATAAGGGACCCAGAGTAAAGCCATGCTACTGGTATCTCTTGGGCTCTGGGCAGATGGGCAGGCGAGGTGGCGGGGAGGGCCCAGCCTGCTGTCCGTCTTCCAATGCACTGGGAGGCAAGCTGCTGGCAAATGTTTACCTAGTTCCCCAATTAACGTACAACTCCGCTGGCTTCTGTCAACAAATGGCTATGCTGCCTCTGCTTCCGACTCACTGGCATTTTCTGCCCAGCTGCTTCCGCTATTGTTCTTAATTAACATGCCAGAGCTCTTCCAGCATCTTCTGCTTTGTTATTTGTGGCTTGTAAATATGACGCTTGCTGGGAGAAACCATAACCATAACTGTGGCAAGGCTGTGTGTACTGGCAGAAAGATGCTACAAAGAGGCCAGGAGGCCGGAGCCCCAGGCCCAAGTGAACCCTGCCCGACTTGTCAACACGCAAGGTTCGAGGTTCAGAAAATACACCCAGTTTTTACACAGAATTTAGGTCCAGAAAAAGTTAAGTGATTTTCCTTGTTACTTTAAGTGGGAGAGCTGGGATGTGAGGGAGAAATTTCTTGAACATCTATTACAAGCCAGACACTTTAAATATGTTATTCCATTTAATTCCTAGAAAAACTATGCAGGGCAGGTGGAGATGATAAAAACGGTTGCCATTTATTTAAAGCCACATAGACGGCAAGGTTCTGCCTATGTAGAACAATGGTTAAAATGAGGCAAACTTATATTCAAATCCCTGCTGTCACTTACTACCCCTATCACCTTGAAAAAGTTACACACCAGAGAGCCTCAGTTTTCTCCTCTGTATGAGGGGAATAATCACGGTATCTCCTTTAGAGGTTGCTGTGATGCTAAAATGGAATGATGTTGGTGAAGACTCTGGCATGGGGCCCACGCCAGGAAGTGTTCAGTGGGCAGTAGCCATTACTGGCCGGAGTGTTGTCTAAACTCAGTGCTGGAGCTCTTTCTCCAAAAGCTCCTGGAGCTCACACCTTCACCCTTACTTCTCCTCCAACGCCCAGCAGAAGTACTCCCCCCTGGACATGGTGATCCCTCAATATGTAAGACCCCTTCCTATAGCTGCCATGGGGCTTGGGCCACAATGGACTCTTCATAGCGAACATAGCTGTGTTGGGGCTGCCTGACCTAGCATCCCATATCATAGCAATTTTTTTTTTTCTCTGAAGGTCATTTCAGACAGAAAGTTCAAAGCAAATGGGACAATCTCTATTTTCATTTTCATTTACCTGGTGTGGACAGAGAGACTGTGGGAACCTGGGGGATGTAGGACATCATGCTTCATTCTAGCAAAATCAGTGGCCATATTGTAAAAGCACGCTGCCGTGCTCTGGAAGGAAGGATGTGGAGCATGCCAGGAGTTCCCTCCTGGCAGGAAAGTGCCTGAGAATCATGTTCTCTGAGAAATGCTGAGAGTGGGAGGTGTCTCCCTGGAGAGAGGGCGCTGGGAGTTGTGGTTGTGCTGCCACAGCAGCAGGCAGGGGCTGTGCCAGCCCTCTGTGAACATCCGAAGGACTGACAAGCAGACAGCAGACGTGTTCTGTGCAGCTCAGTGGGGAGAGTTGGGATCAGTGAGGTAAAGTAGCAAAGAAACAAACTCAGCTGGTCAGGAAGAACTAACATAGCAGCAGGTGCTGCTGTGGTACTTCTGCATCTTCTACCCTTTTTCCTCTTCCTTCTGTCCTTTATTTTCTTCTTGTTCTTCTTCTTCATCATCTTCATCATCATCGCAGTAACTACCATTTATTGAGTGCCTACCATGTTGGAATCATGCTAACTGCTATATGTGTTGTACCTCATCTAGTCCTCCAAATACCAAGGGAAGGAGGTGTTATTTGTGCCATTTTACAGTCTAAGATACCAAGGCTTATCTCGCCCAAGGCTGCAGACAGAATAAAATTTCAAACTCAGTTTGACTGACTCCAAAGCACATGATGGCCAGAATGTTTCTGGCCAACATGTCAACAGGCTCCCTTAGGGTAGGAAGGTGACTTACTCTTTAATGTCTCTAGAAGTATTCAAATAGAGTATTCAAATTTGAAGAGCATGATGATGATGATGATGATAGTAACAGCTAACATTTATTGAGCATTTACTTTGTACCAGGCATATTCCAAGCAATTTACATTTAAAAAATAATTTTCAAAATAACCTTCTGGGGTAGGTTATCTGAGGTAAGTATAATTATTATTCCCATTTTACAGATGAAGGAACTGAGCCACGGAACTAACTTGCCCAAGGTCTCAAAGCTATTAAGGTCAGAGCAAGATGTGAGTCAAGGCAACCTAGCTTGGAAATCTATGCTTAACTATGACTCTTCTGCCAGAGTGTTACTAGCAGCAGGAGCCACATGGAGAAAGAAGCTGGATGAGATGACCTGAGTTGTTTCTAACCAAGCTTCCAGGAGGTAAGATCTACACTTCAAGAGTGGCAAAAGGTCAAGGGTCGAGAAAAAATCCTGAAATGTTTACAAAATACAAATACAAAAACCCAATTTGAGCTTGCGTTCTGCCATTTACTTGGGACTTTACTGAACTATTGACTCTAAATCAACAGAGAAACCCACCTTTGGGACTCCTTGCATGAAGAGGGGTATTCTCAGAGAAGAGAGACTGTGTCTATGTTAGAAAATGAAATTCAGCCATCTTAACACTTTATTCATTATACTTGAGAAACTTGAATGCATATATTTTCTCACTATATTAACAATGCCAAACAGTCCAACCCCCTCATTTCACAGCTGGGCAACCTGAGGCTCAGGGAGGTCAAGTGACTTGGCCCAGGTCACACAGCTGATAAGGTATGGATGCCATAGTCTGCCCCAGAGATTCTGACTTTTGTTTTGGGATTCTTTCGGGCCACACCATTCTGCTTCTCACTCAACCCCCCCCCCCCAAAATTCTAAGCATAAATATCATACTACTAGTAGGCTGGGAGCTACTTGAGGGCAGGAGCTGAGTGATATGAAAAATTACAATAGCAGCAATACATGCATAATGTTCTATAGTTTGTAGGATATTTATACAACCATTAATTCACAATCATGTACGTTAAGTATTGTTACCAATAATTTTTACTTTTCTTAATTTTGCCAAAGAAATGCTTTTAGTTTGCAGTTGAATAAAGGAAAGTCTGGATCTAATATTTTCACATTTAGGAAAATTCTAGGTTCAAAAACTGGTGCTGAACAACTGAACATCTACATGCAAATAAATGAATTGAGATGCAGACCTTACTTACGCCCTTTATAAAAATTAACTCAAAATGTAAAACACAAAACTGTATAAAACTCCTAACGAAAACAGAGGAAAAAACCTAAATGGCCCTGGAGATGGTGATGACTTCCTTAGATACTGTATGAAAGGCATAATCTATGACAGAAATAACTGACAAACTGAACTACATTAAAATTAAACATTTCTGCTCTGTGAAACACACCATCAAGAGAAGGAGACACTGTCAACAGACTCTGGTAAAATATTTGCAAAAGGCACACCTGATAAAGAACTATTATCCAAAATATACAAACAACTCTTAATAAGAAAACAACTGAATTAAAATGTGGGCCAAAGACCTGAAAGACACCTCACCAAAGATAGATAGATGGCAAATAAGCATATGAAAAGATGCTCCACATCAGACGCCAAGCCACCAGGAAATGCAAATTAAAACTGAGATACCACCACATACCTATTAGAATGGTCAAGATCTGGAACTGACAGCAAGGAATGCTGGTGAGGAGATGGAGCTATGGGAACTCATCCACTGCTGTTGGAAATGCACAATGACATCGCTATTTTGGAAGACAGTTTGGTGGTTTCTTACACAAAGAACCATATTCTTACTAGACAATGCAGTAATCATATTCCTTAGTATTTACTTAAAGGAGCTGAAAATGTATGTTCACACAAAAACCTGCACACAGATGTTTATGGCACCTTTATTCATAATTGCCAAAACCTGAAAGCAACCAAGATGTGCTAACAAGAAATGAGCTACCAAGCTACCAAAAGCCAGAGGAACCTTAAATGCCTATTACTAAGAAGCCAATCTGAAAAGGCTACATATAGTATGATTCCAATTATTTGACATTCTGGAATAGGTAAAACTAGGGAAATAGTAAAAACAAACAAACAAACCCCAAACACTATTTGTCAGGGAGAGATGAACAGGAAGAGCACAGAGGATTTTTAGGACAGTGAAACCCTCTGCATGATACTATCTATAATGACAGATATTCACCATTATACATTAGTCCAAACCCATGGAATACACAATGCCAAGAATGAACCCTAATGTAAACTATGATTATGATGCCAATGCAGGTTCATTGACTGTAACAAATGTATCATTCTAATGGGGATGTCAATGACAGGGAAGGCTGTGCATATGTGGGAATGCGGTTATATGAGAGCTCTCTGTACTTTCTGCTTAAATTTGCTGTATACCTAAAACTGCGCTAAGAAAAGTCTTTAAAAAACACACTAGGTTAAATTCTTTTTCAGGTTCTCAATATATTTTGATAGAGTGTGGGCCTAATGCACTACAGTCATACTGGGAAATCCCACCTTGGGAATAGGACTCACTCTGCAGATGAGGAAACCAGACCCAGAGACTGAGTTTCACACACACCATACCTGGCAGAGGCAGGGTCGGGGTCAGGGTCAGGGTCAGGGTCAGGGCCAGAGGCAAGGGCAGAGGCAGGGTCGGGGTCAGAGGCAGGGTCGGGATCAGGGTCAGAACCTGGGCCTTACTTGTTTCCTCACTGTTCCCACTGTTATGCCCCACCTCCCACAGGGGCCTAACAGGGCTCTCTCTCACTCCATGAGTTACAGCCTTCAGTTTAGGTTCACTGTAACTGGGCAGCAATAAATCACCAATGCTTTCTCAAAATGTATTCTTGCTTTTAGAGTAAAATTTGATTTCAAAAAGTTCCAGCATTTTCAAGAGGAGAAAAGCTTTGCTCTCACATTTCCTCTAGTATTTACCTGCTCCCCTCTGGTGACCTCACAGTCACTTTCTGGACAGTATGCTGTGGCTCTGTGAGCAGAGAGGGCCCTGCACAACCAACCCCCAGGAGCAACCCTCTGCCACACTGGCAGGAAACTTACAAACCCCTTGTAGCCCACGCAGAGAACACACTAGAATCTCATCCATACCCCTTCCATCTCTCTCTACCCCCATGTGAATGACAACCAGGTCCCATCCTCTCCATCAGACACACACCACACAGACACAATAAACACCCAGAGGTATGAGGAAACCCACCCCTGCAGTCATGGACCATATCCCTCTACAAACCGTCTGTCTCACCGCTCAGACTTCAGCAGGCTCTCCCTCCTCCACACTCCGCTGTACCGACTGCCGGGGCTGTACATAATCTAATGTTGGGATGTAAAGGGCTGGAATGTATGGGTTCCAGTGCTGGCTCTTGTGGCACAACTATGGACAAGTCACTTTTATCCTGTTTTAATTTTTATATTTTTAAAAGTGTGGGAGAAAGTGACTCAACAGAATCAACTGGGGTACAGCTGGGCTTGGAAACAGAAGCACCTGGGTTCAAATTCCAGCTCTTAGCCACATCAGTAAGATGAAGAGAGCTCCAGTTTCCCATCCCACTAGGTGAGAGGGTTGTTGTAGTGGCTACAATAGCCATCACAGAACTCGACATACGGAAGCTGTTAGGGCTCAATGCCTTCTTTATGTCTAGTAGATGTCCCCTGTATGGCGTGAGCTTCCTGATGCTTGGAAAGGTCAAAGTCTGATCTAGGGAGGGAGATGTGGTATGGAGTCCCATCGCTGTAACCTCCTAGCTATCTGATAACCATGGGTAAGTTACTTAACCTTCTGGCTCATTGTTTATTTATAAAACTGAGACTGGTTTTGCCATCCAGAGTTGTTGTGAGGATTAAACAAGGCAACACTTATAACCCGTGAACCATTTATTTCATATTCGTGCTGCCACGTGGAGGGACCCCCGGATGCTCTCCTTTTTGATCACATGGAGTGAGAAGAGATCTGTCTGCTTGGTGAGGGAGGAAGACGAATCCGAGCTCAGCCTGTTTCCTTCCCTTTTCTGGAGCCAACCTGTCCTCCTGTTACAAGGTACAAGGGGCCTGCAGGGTTCAGCCATGCCAAGAATTGAGTGGGCAGATCAATAATTTAGGGGCAGAGAATGTATCAGCAAGCCACTTGGCTGTAGAACCCAAGCAACAATCTCTGATCAACCTTTTCAGTAACAAAGGTGATATATATCTTTGTATTTTATTTTTTTATTGATTTCAGAGAGATGAAGGGGGAGAGAGGGAGACAGAAACATCAATCTGTTTCTGTATGTGCCCTGACCTAGGACAGAACCAACCACCTCCGCATTTCATGACAATGCTCGAACCAACTGAGATATCCAGCCAGGGCCAAAAGGTGACATTTTAATCCACACCTGAGTCCTATGTCTTTCAATTAGTCAATTAGTCTAAGTAAGAATATACTATTTAATAGCTCTAAAACCACCAAATACCCTATAGTACTAACAATTACGATTTGATGTAATCTGATACAAAGGTTACAGCTATATTTTTCTCAAAGTCTGTTAGGCCTTGACTAAAAGAAGAGAGAATCCCCCAGTCAGGACATAAATCGATTCAAAAGATACATTTCCCACCTGTAACATAAAGCTACAATGGAACTTATTCTTAAAGAGGTGCTTCATATACATATACATACATACATACATACATACATACATACATACATACATACAGTATTTGTTCGAAGTGAGAAGCCAGGGGTGGGGAGGCAGACAGACTCCCGCATGTGGATCCAACTGGGATCCACCTGGCATGCCCACCAGGGGTGATGCTCAGCCCCTCTGGGCTGTTGCTCCTCTGCAATTGCAGCCATTCTAGCACCTGAGGCAGAGGCCATGGAGCCATCCTCAGCGTCCAGGCCAACTTTGCTTCAATAGCCATGGCTGCGGGAGGGGAAGACAGAGATAGAAAGGAGAGGGAGAAGGGTGGAAAAGCAGGTGGGCGCTTCTCCTGTGTGCCCTGACCGGGAATTGAACCCGGGACTTCCACATGCTGGGCCGATGCTCTGCTGCTGAGCCAACGAGCCAGGGCTAAGAGATGCTTCTTTAAACCCAAGTTATTTGAACACAAAATGAATTTGCTAATGATTTCCTTTCTGAAAAATCTGTGTATGTAATAATAGTGACTATTATTTTATAGCTTTGAAAGCACTTTCCCATAGTACCTAACCTTCAGAGCTATCCTAGGAGGGTGGGCTGGCTGACCCTCATTTTCACAGGTGAGACCACCACAGCCCAAACAGGAACATTACTTGCATGTGGCCATACAACTAGAACTGGTGGGGCTCACATCTGAACTCAGGTCTTTTCACTTCAAAGCCTGAGCTCTTATTCTAGTAGGCAGCACAAAGGCTACATAGGCAAATTCCCAGATCACAGTCAAGCTGAATATATCTGCTTTTGGTTTTGTTCAAAATCAGCATTTACTTTGAACTTGAGAAATAACTAATCTTTTTGGTATGCTATGAGTAACCTATTCTGTTAGTTCCTCATTAGAAAAACATGCCTATTAAATATCACAAGTTTAAAAAAGAAATAATATCATACTACCAAGAAAGTTACAATTTCTTTGACACTTTAAGTACCAAGCACTATACTAGTTCTATATATATTATCTAATTAAATGATTGCAACACCTGTATGAGATAAGTACTCCTTTTATTCCCATTTTATAGATGAATTCTGAGATCAAAAATGATTAAGGGACTTGCCCGAGATTATACAACTAGAAAGATGAGGCCAGAATGTGCACCCGGGTTTGTGAGCTCCCAGCACTGCCCCTCTTTGCCCCTTAACCTCTGATCCTACTTCTAAACAGACAGTTAATGTGACCAGCTGGCTTTCCCTTGGGCATAGAGAAAGCAGGCACTCTGAGCTGTGTTGTGTGGCTTATGTTCCTGTTGTGGTATGGGCTTTGCTGTACCCTATAGGTTATCTTTTGTTACTATCATCTTGGTCCTAGTCACTAATTGCCCATTTTCTTTGAACTTCTTTTGATGAACTGGGAATCCCTAAAGATGGACGTTACACCCACAAAGTAACAGAGGGAGAATTTAAGAGCGGAATTAATGGTCATGGGCTGACCAGGGTGTAAAAGGCTTTTGTAATTGTAAAGTCTTTTGCAAACATAAGGGATTATAATCATCATTATCATTGTTGTTGTCACCATCATCACCATCCACAATACCAGTGGTAGGTCCTAGCAAATTCTCCTCTGCAATTGCTGCAGGTGGTAATGCAACCCCAAAAGGAAAGACTGGAAGGCTCCTCTATGGGACTACTCTATGGCTATTTTCATTCTAGCTTCCTGAGTAATTTCTGGACCAATGTCTCATTGGATCACAGAAAAGAAGTGGCATTGCAGTGAGGGTTTCCAGGCAACAGCGACAGGTGCTCCATATTAAACTGTGCTAGAACAACAAGGCTGCTAGAGAGCGAGGCTGGGTGGGCTTCTGTGGCTGCAAAGCACAGAGTGCCTACAGCACATTTTCTTTCCTTGACATTTTTTTTAGGTGGGAAGAAGGCAGAATGAATGAAAATTTAAAGGAAGAACAAGGAAGACTAAAGTGACCAAGGGATGGGAATTGTATTTTGTAGGCCGACCTGTCATTTATTACATTATAATAATGATAACGACAGTTAACATCCACTGGGAGCTTACTAGGTGCTAACTGTTCTAAGTGCGATATAAGCACTACCCAACCTTATGAGGGAGGTACTACTACCTCCACTTTAAAAATGAGGAATAGAAGTTCAGAGAGTTTATACAACCTAAGATTGCACAGGCAAAAAGTGATAGTGCAAAGATTTGAAACTAGGTCTGGCTCGAGAGTGTTCTTAACCACCACATTACATCATTTTAGTGCTGTAGTCAGACATTGGACTATTTATTCTAAGTCTACTGCTTGAAAGAATGGTCCCCTTCACGTAGCTGAAGCACAAATCTCCCCGTAATAGAGCATATTACTACCTGAGGCATTTGGGCAAATTTCACCAACAAGCTCCTCAATTATCACAGACTTAGTGACTGCTAGAGCTGGAGGGGGTCTTTGGAGGTCCTGTCTGTAACAGATGGTGACAGAAAAGCCCAGTCAATGGAAAGAATTTACCTGAGGTTACTGAGCATTCTTGGCAGATCTGGGACCAAATCTGGATTCTTCTTTCCCATGCTAGAGCTGTGTTCTAGCACAGTTCTGAGCAACCTAGGTACACAGGCATTTTTAATGTGTGTAGTGATTTGGAAAAGGCTGGGAAGCACTATCCTAGGGAACATACTTCACTTTCAGAGGCTGTTATCATAGAAGGCGGCCAGGTTCTTATATAAAAAAGATTGGTCTACAACACTAACCACTGTGTTTGGAGAGAAACTTGTTAACTGGCTAGGTTCAGAACAGCTACCTCAGCTTAAAAACCTGAGAAACCCTGATGACTGCCTGCCCAGAGCTTCGTCACTAGGCACGTGGTAAGTCCTACTTAGGAGGCAAGCAGAAAGAGTGCTGGCGGGTTTTGAATCCCAGTTCTGTATGTATGCTCTTGAGCAAGTCATTTAATGTCCAGAAAGACCCACATTCCCATCTGCAAGCTGGTGACATTATTAAACAATAGGCTCTAACAGACCATTTCTCTTTGGGTCTCTCCTTCACACTGCCACTAGTAAGTTAAACAAAATATCTGATCCTGTCTCTCTCCTACTTAAAATTCTTAAGTGGTTCCTTAGGGCAACAGGATAGGCCCCTTTTGCTTTGGCCTCATTTTCCCAATATGTAAATGGGTGGTGTTTCTGGCAAGGCTCATAGCACATCCATAATGGAAGGCAAGGCTGAAAAGACAGTCTGGAGACAGATCATGAAGGGCCTGAATGTCTTATTAAATGTAAACTCCCTGGCTTTCAGAGAATCCTGGAGAGGCATGCTCAAGGTGCTCTTCAGGCAGAGTGGCTAAGGAGCAAGTGAGCATTGTGGAAGCATTTAATACTCCAGCAGGGCCACGGAGCTGCTGCATGTGTAACTGCACGCAAACACCACTCAAGCGCTGGAGCTTTGAACAGGAGTTAAAAGAGTTGAGTCCCTAACGACATACAAAAGACTTGCCGGTGTGATTTATTCTGATGTATTTACTTATCCAATTACCAAAACAGCAGGAGATCATTAAATTTTCTAGTTACCAGATGCAGCACGCTCACTATCTTAAATGTTACCAAGGCTTTCTCGAAGCTATTTTCTTATTACATTTCATCTGCCCAAAAGCTTATGAAACTGGAAGGCAAGAATCGTGAACAGAACCGTGTTTTCTTTGAAGGCTGATCCAGCAGGCACCTGTACAATACCAAACTTGTACCAGAAACTCCCAAACTCTCTCCTGGATTTAAGGACAAGTACCATAATGAGAAACAAGAGAATTTAGGAGAGAAAATGCTAAGGAAGTGGTACTTGAAGATGGACAGCAATTTGTATTTCCTCTGGCCAGACTTCTGCACACTCACTTTCTATCAGTTTGCTCTCCATGCCCACTGAGGGTCCGGGCTCAGAGCAGTGAAGGAGAGACGGGAACACACATCCTCTGGGAGACTGCAAACCTAAGGTGACCAGACACCCCGCTTTTGGCGGGACAGCCCTGATTTTTGGAAAGAATGCATGAAAAGCTAGGGAACGGCAGGAGAATGGGAAGGGAATATACGGTTTTCGGGAGACCCTGCCTTGACCTGGAAGCGCCAGCACTGCCGCAAGAGCTGGCTGTCCTGTGCGGGCCCCGAAACAAAGAACTTCGGGCAGGACATACCTGCTGGGTGGCGGCTGTCAAGTCCCCTAATTACCCATAGGCCTGCGTCCTGGAGCCGGCGTGCGGCTCTGGGCTCTGGGAGGCACAAGCTGTTCGGTCTCCAGCGGGCGGTGGGGCTGGATGCGGGGAGCGCGGCCACCGCAAGGACGAGTCCATATTTCTCAAGTGAGAAATATGCCAAAGAATAAAATAATACCATACTTAATTTTTTAAATGTATTATATTTGTAAATTGTACTTACGTTGAAATTTAAAAAAATATACAATACTATTTTTGCAGTCTATGAAAATTATTTTTGCTCCATATAGACCAAATTTTTAATCAAGAACCCCCAGCATTCTTCTTTGGACTACCTGTGTGGTCTCGGACAAATCACTTTTGAGTAACTTAAAGACAGCAATTGTGTGTTTCCTGTTTCTGTATTTCCAGCTTCTAGCAAAGAACCTGGTACATTATATACCCTCCATAAAGGCTTGTTGAATAAATGATCAGACCAGAGAATGCTGACTATCACTATCATTGAACATATAAAAATAAAGAGCAAGCCTTTACTAACATTTTAGAGTTCAGTTGCAAAACCCATGTTTATTCTACTTCATTTTGAAAAATAAAATACATCATGTAAGTGACATCTGGGCCTAACTTTTTGAAAGAGTGGTCATGGTTTGGCCCCAACATTCCTTCTCTAAATACTATCCCCTCACAGACTTCATGCTGCAGCCAATTAGAACAGTTTGCTATCCCCCACATATGCCTGGTGCCTTTCTTACTGAATCTTTGCTTTTGTTCTCCCTACTTGACTGTTCTTCATTCCCTGTTGAAAATTTACATATCTTTAAAGGACCAGCACAAATGTTACTTCATCCACAAAACCAGACAGGCCTAAGTGACAGAGCCCAAATGATCTGTCCTGTTCCTTCTAACAGAGGTAATCAGAAGTGGTGTCTTCTCTCAATCACTTCTGAAACACAGGGGCCATGTATGTTCATTGTGGTCTCTCCCTCACGTACCTAATCCACTGCCATGATATGGCTGATTCACGTTTGCTGCACTAATACCTTTATTTCACCTTAGGATCCGCAGACAAGCTGGCAGCCAAGGTCTGCTGGCAGATTTAAGGTCACTGTTCAAACTGAAATGGAGGCACTGGTAATATCAACACTGTCGTTTGCTTAAACAGCACTCCGAAACTTGACCAGGAAAGGCAACCCATTTCTGGAAGATCTAACTTAAAGGTCAGCTGCAGCCTCACACTGAGTTACCCATCTGTATGCTTCAGGTTATTCTGCAATTGCTTCTCTATGAGCCTGTCATTCAGTTAGGGTGAGTTCCGAGGGCATATAATGAGATCTCACTGGCTTTATACCCCCAGAGCCTACTCCACTGCTGGGAATATCTTGAATTCATGAATGTTCACTAAAGGACTGCCTGATGAGTGGCTGAGTGGAGGCACCCCACTCCTCACCAGACCCTCACCAAGCCAAAGAAAAGGAAGTAGAGAGGAGCTGTATCCCAGCAGGCCCCCTGGCTCTCTCTGGCACTTGCCCTAGTCAGTCCTGCTGCCAGACATGGGGACTGACAGTAAGTTTGCATCAGTTGCCCTTTCAGAAGGCACAGATTTTCCCCTAAACTGCTGTTGGAATTGGCTAATTAGAAGGATTTAAAAAATTTTAATATTCTAAACAGAGAAAACTGGTTCTGAATTATTAAGCAACATTTTCAGTGCATTTGGATAACCTTAAGTGACTTAACTGCCACCTGATCCTAAACTCTGGCTCAGATAAATAATGTAAAATATTGTCAAAGCTCCGTCTTATAGGAGCCTCCAGCTATAGTAAATAAAAGCTTAAGTCCCCATAAACTGCCTGGGACAGAGACATTCTCATATAAAAGGTGTAGGAGAAGATGACATTAAGTAAAGCCACCAGGACCAAGAAGCCAAAGGTTTTGTTCTAGATCTCAGAAGAGTTGTCAGTAAGGCAGGCATTTTCTATATCCAAGTCATTTAATCATAGAATCACATAGTATCAGAGCTGAGAGCTTTAGAAAGCACTTGCTTTAATCTCTTTATATTTCAGGAGAGGAAAACAAGACCCAGAGAAGCATATACCTTGCATGAGATTGATCATATAACAAAATGGCTGGAAAAACAAAATTCTGCCCCAGGATGCCTGGCTCTCACCTTAGTCCCCTTCCCACTATGTCATCCCTCTGAGAATGTCCTGCTGGAGGTGGAGGCTGACAACTAATAAAATGGTTATTAAAAAAACACCTGTACATCAGATTTTGGAGTTTTCTTCCATGACTATGGGGAGAGGGGAGGGGGAAGGAGGAAAGGTGGAAAACCAGGAATAAGTGAGGGTGAGTGTCACTATATAATGTGGCCCCTTTCCTGCCTATCCTCAAGCCATGAGGATACCATGAGTTTCTGCCTGGTACGATGGAAAATACAAAATCAAAAATTGTGGACTCATGAATAGGTAGGAGTAGTTTTTCTTCTCATTTATTTACTAAACAAGTATTTCCTGAATGTTTACTACGATGTCAGAAACTGTGCTAGACAATGAGATCAACACTTTATAAAGGAGGCGCCATCTGTGCCCTCAAGGGCTGTAGGCTATAGAGCAGGTGCAGACAGGAAACCCACCCACTGCAATTCAGAACAGTAAAGGACTACAACAGGGAAAAGGGCAGTGGGGAGTCAAACACCTCCCTCAGTCCAAGGGTCTCAATCAGCTCCATGTATCTCTTTCTTCTGTGTCTCACTCTAATATGCTACACTCTCATCATTTTACTGACTTATACTTTCATAAACAATAAACCAATATTAGTTGCTTACTATGTGGCAGGCACTGTACTCAGATGAATTAGATATAATCCTAAATAGCTTCAGATTTGATGTGCACATTTTTATTTTTCTGTTTACAAAAATGTCTATCTTACCATCACTTTGTGACTGTTACAAAATTGGACCAACCATTCTACTTCTGGTGTCTTGATCTAGGCTATGATCAAATTACTTTCCTTCTCTGCATCTTGGTTTTTAAAATCTATAAAATAGAAGTTTTTTCTTGTTCTCAACAGTGTAATAGGCAGGCATGAGGAAGGCCTGTTCACACAGGCTCTTACATACAGCCAACTAGAGGAAGGAAAGTGGAATAAATTTGGCAATGTCAAAAGTCTTCAGGTTTGGGACTTAGCTGTAGAAAGGAATCCATCCTAAACCCTTGAGGTTCTGGTTCTGGGTGAAGAGCAGAGTGTGGTCTGGGTGAAGAGGGCTGGGGCAGGCACTGGGGGGGGCCCACGGGGGACGCAGCATGTTGATGCACATGCTAATGCACTCTGGAACTGCAGCACAGGCTTTGAAAATTACAGTGAGTGTCTGGAAAAGGTTAATCTGCACATATACACGTCTGCAGTTGTTTGTATTTACAGTGGGGTTATTATACAGACTTTAAGTGAGCAAAGCTTGTCTGCATTAACACCTGGAATACTGAGCACAGAACTAGTGATTTTTTATTTATGGCTGAATGGAGTCAGATTGGATTTGTATGCACAGCCTTCAAAAGTTTATTTGATTTCTGATATAGTACTTTGAATACTACAGTGCTTTATAAACACCTTATAAAAATTAAGTTCTGGGGAAAAATAAATAACTTACTAAAGGTTTAAATCTATCACACTACCTATACATAATCAGTAATAGTCACTCCATCTTATGTTCAGCATGGTACTGGGAAATTTTGGGGATCAAATACTGATATTGAGACATTTAAGCTCTCTTTAAGCTTCTGTGTCCTCATCTGTAAAATGGGGATATTATCTATCTTTCAGAGAACTAATATACTTGATTGTGCATACAACAGGCACAAAAATAAGTGGCTGTATTCATTGCCATCAAGCCCTACCACTTCAAATGTTTCGTAAATAAGTTAGAAAGGGGCAGAGGCAGATTTTATTAAGACTCTGAATTCCACCCAGCTTCCAAGAAATGGCTGTAATCACCTCAAACATATTTTAAACTCTTTTGTGTATTCCATTGATCTGGTCGGGGCATAAATGGGTTTTCTTACATATACCATGTCTTTCTCTCAATACCTCTACCTCTAGTAAGATCTTTTCCTCTCCATGCCATCAACCTCATCATAATAGCTTAAGATACTGAGCATCTGCTATGTGATGGTGCTTTATATGTATCAATCACTTCATTTCATTTTTACAACAGCTTTGAAGTACATATTAACATTATCCTTATGAAAAGGAAACTGAACTACACAGAGGTGTAATTTGACCAAGATTAAAGAGCTAGGAAACGTAGAGCTGAGAGTCAATATGGGACTCCAGAACCCAATCTTTGAACTACAAGGCAATACTGTCTCTCCATCACTCATCTCCTTCAAATCCGCCCAACTCACTTCCAGGGGTTCTGTTATTGGCCACTCTTACAGTTTCAATCTCTTTGTTCTCTGTCAGAAAGTATCACCTATACTTTCTCCAGCACCTCAGACATAACAAATCCCAAACTGAATCTACCTCATCCGTCTTCCTTGATTTCTGCACATGAACTACGATCCCTCTAGCCATCCAGGCTGGGAACATCAAGCCATCTCTAACATCTCCTTGCTCCTACCCTGACATAGCTAGAAAATCACCAAGTCCCACTGATTCTTCCTTCCTCCTGATTCTCTGCCTTCTCTGTAAGCTCAATGCTACCATCTTAGATTCTCACAGCCTGCTCTGCTCTACTGCAATAATCCTAGCTGGTCTCCCTACTATAATCCTTCCTGATAAAAAATACTATAACCAACAAGTTTGAGGCAGTAGGAAAAAGGCAGAAATGTGGAATCAAAAGACCTAGGTGGAGCCATTGCTCTGCAACTTATTAGCTATGTCAATTTGTGTTTGTTATTTGGCAGTTCTAAGCCTAAATTTCTCATGTTCAGTACCTACCTTAACTAGTTCAAATTTCCACTGGAATTGGTTCTCTGAGGGGAAGAACTTTGGCCTATTCACTACTGTATCCCCGATGCCTTGAGCATAAGAGGTGCTCAATATTTGTTGGATTAATGTAGCAAGTTTCAATCGGTGTGCCACAAGAATTTTTAAAACATGCAATACTTGCCAATTTAGTCAGGGCACTGACCTCTTTTTCCTTAGATTGTCAAATAACAAAATTGACAACAGCCAATGCAATAATAGCTGTCCAGTGTAAACAAATCAAAATTATACCTTTTTGGTCAGTTTAGCAAAAAATAGTTTTGTGTGTGCTGAATTTTAGTAAATAGTTTATATGTGCCATGAGATTAAAAGAGTTGAAAATCTCTATGTTCACGCATAGAAAGTCCTTCAGTTATTTTTTTTTCCAACTCCTATCTCATTTCGCTCCATGCCTGACTTCACATCCTAAATCCCATCATGGCTGACTGTGCAATTCCCCAGATGTATGCTGGCTTATATTCCTAAGGTTTTGTTCATACTTCTGTCTGACAAATGGCCATTCCTTTAAATATAACTATTAATACCAAACCTGTAAAATGACACTGGTATCTCATTAATTAAACTACAGGCCTTGTCCACATTTCTTTAGTTTTTATGTGTATTTATTTGAGTGTGTGCCTGTGAATATTATATGCAATTTTATCTTGTGTAGATTTGTTTAACTACCACCACAATCAAGGTATAGAGTAAGACTGTAAAATTTAGAATCACACTCATGCCCTGAACACATCATCTATCCCTGGTGACCATGAATTTGTTTTCCATCTTTATAATTTTGTCAATTCAAGAATGTTATATAAATGTAATCACATAATGTGTAACCTGTTGAGATTGGAATTTTTTGCTCCGCATAATGCCCTTGAGAGCCAGCCAAGTTGTTTCATGTATCAACAGCTCATTCCTGTTTATTGCTGAGTAGTATTTCCTTTTTAATTTTTTTTAATTTATTCATTTTAGAGAGGAGACACAGAGTGAGAGAGAGAGAGAGAGAGAGAGAGAGAGAGAAAGGGGGGAGGAGCTGGAAGCATCAACTCCCATATGTGCCTTGACCAGACCAGTGCAGGGTTTTGAACTGGCGACCTCAGTGTTCCCAGGTCGATGCTTTATCCACTGTGCCACCACAGGTCAGGCAGTATTTCCTTTTTAAAAAATACTTGTTCAACAGAGGCCCAAGATGGCCTACTTCAAGGATCTGGTGTCAGATAAGGAGAAGAAGCACGTAGCTGCTAAATTCATCACTCATGCACCCCCAGGAGAACTTAAAGAGGTATTCAACAATGTCCAGCTACTCCTTAATAACAACAATTTCCTCAAGGGGCAGTGTATGCATCTGCCTAGTGTAACATGGATCAGTTCAGAACACAATGACCTGGGTAATAACAGACTTTTAGATTCAAGAAACAAAATTTCCTTTAAGTTTGATCACTACAGAAAGAAGAAAGTGACCCCCAGCCAGAGGAAGTAGATGGAGGCCTGAACTCTTGGAGAGAACCCTATGATTCTCTTTGTAAAGGCCTAGTGAAAGATCATTATTCCAATGGCTTCTGTACTATTTATGCTAAAACTATTGATGGGCAACAAACCATTATAGTGTGTAGTTTCAGCCTAAAACCTTTTGAAATGGTCACTAGAGAAGTTCACTACCACCCACCTACAGCCTAGGAGTTCTTAAGATTCAGGTACACAATTATGAAGATGGCAATGTTAAATTGATGTACTAGATTCAGCAACTCTTTCAAATGAAGTCCAAACTGCCAAGAAATTTATAAAAATCACAGGGCATGCAGAAAACGAATATTAGACAGCAATTAGTGAAAAATATCAAACAATGTCAGACATCACATTCAAAGCCTTGTGCCGGCAGCTTCCAGTTAGTTATCCACATCAAAATCGACTGGAGCACGACACTCAGCTACAAGACTGGCAAAGAAAAGCAGACTGCTTAAAGGCTGAATGCAGGATATGTTAGTACGTGGAATGAAAGGTTTCAATGCTTGGTCATATGAAAAATAAGTGACTTATAAACAAGAGTGATATCTGCTGCTAGGGCTTTCAAAGTTAGGTTTTCTAGCCTCATGGAATACTGTTGAACCTACAACACTGTCTTGATACTTTTGTGTTCTTTGTCTTATAATTCTCTGTTTCACAACATCTACTTGTAAATCTTTTTTTTTTAAATTCTGCTATATTTAATGATGGAGAGAGAGATCTATCCTGAAGTCATTTTACTGTTTAGAACATTTTCCAAGCCATGAAGCCCTAGAGAGAGATGTATCCTGAAGCCATTTTACTATTTAGAACATTTTTCAAGCCATGAAGCCTTGTTACTGATATAGACAGGTAATATGTTCATACTATTCTCTGTATCAAGTAGTCCAATAGAAATATACAAGTTTTGTTCTAAAAAACTTGTTAAAACCCTGTTTCTTCTGTGAAGCTTTACTAACCTGTTCCCTGGGTTCCCATTATAGCCAGCTTCAACAATCACAGCATTTTTCACCTTTAAATACCTTTCTTTGTTTGCTCATTTATAAGAGCTTTGGTTACGTGTGTGTGTGTGTGTATTTTTTTTTTTAAGGTGAGAGGAAGGGAAATAGTGAGGCCGAATTCAGCATGTACCCTGACTAGGATCCACCCAGCAACCCCATCTGGGGCCAATGCTTAAGGACCAAGCTATTTTTAGCACCCGAGGCTAATGCACTCCAAGGGAGCTATCCTTAGTGCCCGGGGCCATGCTCAAACCAATCGAACCACAGGCTGTGGGATGGGAACAGGGAGAGAAGGGGGAAAGGAAGGTGGGGGAAAAGCAGATGGTCATTTACCCTGTGTGCCCTGATTGGGAATCAAACCCAGGATGTCCATACACTGAGCCAACCCTCTATCTACTGAGCCACTTGCCAGGGCCACATCTTTGGTGCCTGGCAAGTACTTCATAACTAAGTATGTGCTATATTCAGGCATGACTTATAGTATTGTTGGCCAAGAGTTCAATGTTAATGAATCAATATTCTATATTAAATAAGGTGTCTTGAATAGAAACAAACATAAAACAAGGTTATTCATTAATTGGCTGATGAAAATTTGTAACCAGAGGCTCATAGGAACTTAAACCTCTATTTCCCTTAGGAGCAATGTTCAATATTCACTAATTCATTGTTTGTAGCAACTTTACACCACATAACTACTGTAAAAAATGAGAATTCACTGTACTTCTCAGTTCAAAAACCAATATATTGCTTCACACAGCCTACACTATAAAATAAAAATATGGCAATTTCTTAACATCAGGTACATTACTTACCACATCTGCACCACTGACCAGACCTTTATATTCAGTTACATCTGTGTGTTCTTCATACTGCGTCTAAGGTTGGCAGGATGTTCCCCATGCCGGCTAGAGTGATCTGCCTTATCACCCCTACCAGAGTTGGCCTGTGGACTGAGACCTCGTCATAATAATCACCTTCCATAGTATATGCCATCCATCCATTTATCCTCAAACCACAAATAATTTGGTGAGCCCCTAGTCTGTTGTAGGCCTGTGCAGGCCCTGTGCCAGAAAGTGGGGGTACAAAGGTAAATAAGACACAGCATAGCTAATGCCCTAAATGAGCTTACAGAGTCCTCCTGGCACTAGAGGACCCTGACACAAAGGAGGCAAAGATTTCCATAAGGATATAAGCCTGATCTCTCACCCTAGGAAAAACACCAGAAACTAATTCAGTAATGTTTCAACTATGAAACAAATCTGTGGTTTGTTAAAACAGAAGGCAGATAGCCTGACCTGTGGTGGCACAGTGGATAAAGCGTCGAACTGGGAACACTGAGGTCGCCAGTTCAAAACCCTGTACTGGTCTGGTCAAGGCACATATGGGAGTTGATGCTTCCAGCTCCTCCCCCCTTTCTCTCTCTCTCTCTCACACTCTGTGTCTCCTCTCTAAAATGAATAAAAAAAAAAAAAGAAAAAAAATTAAAGAGAAAAAAAAACTCAGAAGGCAGTTATTAAGTAGTAAATATTGAAAATCACTCTCAACCTTTTGTTTTTAGGTATGTACAGTATACTGTTTGATATCCCTACTTAAAAGCTGGTAGCTTCCAAACAGTTAATATTGAACAAAGACCCTTTGTCCTGTTGAAACCAAAACATAAAAGAAAAAAGGATAGAAAGGAGGGAATAGGAAGAGAAATGATCAGCATTACTATCACACCAGTTACCATTATTAAATTCTTACTGTGTCAAATGCGGTATTAAACCTTTTACATTCAATCTCTCACTTAATGCTCACAATAAATAACCCTTTCAAGTCGGTATTGTGACTTCTATTTTACCAAGAGGTCAAATAATCTAAGATCACTCAATGAAGAGCTGGTCCAGAATTCCCAGCCAGGTCCATTTGAGTCCACAGCCTATGTACGCTCTTGTTTCAGGCTACAGTTCCTCTGAACATGACTGAAAAGAACAGGTAGTGTTAAATAAATCATCCTTACAGTGTTGATTCATATTTGCTTATAAAACAAGCAAGGAAAAATAAATACCAACAACTTCCCCTTTATTTTAAGCAGCCAGGTTGAGAAAGTATTCTCCGTCAATGAGGAAAAGTGGCTGCAGCCCTTTGGGCTCATTTACACAGGAGATGCTGGCACCCTAGAAACTGAGAGACGGCCATATCCAGGGATTGTGACTCCCTCAGTTCTCTTGAAACTCTTGCTGGAAATACAGGGTTAATTAGTACTTATTAGTTTTTTTCTGAGGCCACATTCACCTTTTGTTACGGGACTAAATTCTCTTAGGAGTGAAGAGGAGAGGCAAAGTCAAAAGCTTAGAACTTTTCTAGTATTCCACTTACATATCTAGTAGTAAATCCCAGAAGTGAATCTGAGGTGTAAATATCTTCAAAAATATAACTATACGTGCAGAGAACAGTCAACATAGCAGGCCTAACAGTTATTCTTTTGAAAGGCCTGCTTACAAGGGTGGCCTAAGCCTGGCATTTGGGAACTTGGGTTTTGGAGGGGTTGTTTCCATCATTGACAGACCGTTAAGAGTGGCTCACTAAGCCCAAACTGTTTATGCAAACAACAAAGTTTATGCTGAAAACGGCTTTCCTTCTGGGACTCTGGAATTTTGGTATGTGCTAGGCAAAGAGTACCTACATGATCAACCTCCAATAAAAGCCTTGGGTACTGAGTCCCTAATAAGCTTCCTTGGTTGGCAGTATTTTACAAGTGTTGTCTCAAATCATTGCTGGGGTTAAGCTCATCTCGTGTGCTTCTACTGGGAGAGGATTCTTAGAAGCCTGTGTCTGATTTCTCCTGGACTTCACACCATGCGCTTTTCTCTGTGCTGATCTTGTGTTGCATCCTTCTGCTGTAACACAGCATAGCTGTGGGCATTACTGTATGCGAAGTCCTGTACGTTTTGCTAGGGAATCGCCAAACTTTGGAATGGTCTTAGGAACCCACCCCCAGAGAGCTGTTGTCAGAAGTGGGATTGAAAATAACCCGATCTGGCTCATCAAAATATGGTGAAAATATTGTTTGGGAAAGAAAGAATGAAGGGGCAGGGAATGATGAACTTTTGGAGCCTGGATGGATACGGAGTCATTCATCCAAGGTATGCAACTGCAGCTGAGCTGCTGTCTATTGTGAACGGTAAACATTGGCTATGGAATTTTAAAACAATATATTTCATCCCAGGAGACTTGGCCGCTGGCTCCCCTGACTGGTCTGGGCTGTACTGGGTGAAAAGGAGCAGCCTTTAATGCCCTTGGTTTTCATTCTCTTTCAGGTGGCAAGACAAAAGGTCCCAGAATTTGCAAAGGTGAGCTTTGGGTGGGCGAAAAATGTTCAAGTTCCACTATTCTCTCCATCAAGTGGAAGAAAGAAAAAAGTCCCAGAGCTGAAGTGCAATTTTAGATTAATAAGAGGAAAGAAAAGGGAGAAAAACACTTCAGCCATTTCTTCACCTAAGCTGTTGTCACCTGCGCTGCAGCTGAGCAGGGCTCTGCCTCCACTTCCTTGGCGTTCCAGCCCCTACCTTTCCCCAGCAACTTTAATATTAACCCTGTAAATGATAAATTTACTGCTAGGTGTTGGGAGTAAATTTGCAATGAGAAACAAAAGAATGCAGAAATTTTTAATAATGATTTTGTGTTTGTTGCATCTGGATATATAGTAAAAATTGATATAAAACATTATATGCTTCTAGTTTCATAAATGCTAGAAGAATCATCCCAATCAAAAAAACTGCAAAGAAAATGTGTTAGAACACAATTTCCTTGCTGTTTGTAGCTGATGAATGGGTTAGTATTTAGACTCTTTGAGTACTGGAAACAGAACATGGCTTCAGAACTGATGATTTTTCCTTATTGGAGCCTTAGGAAGAAGGGGAACAACATGGAATAGAGGCACTGTTCTGGATATACACCTTGGGGATTTTAACTTCTTTTTTTTTTTTTTACATGGACAGAGAGAGAGTCAGAGGGATAGATAAGGAGAGACAGACAGGAACGGAGAGAGATGAGAAGCATCAATCATCAGTTTTTTGTTGCCGTAGCAACATCTTAGTTGTTCATTGATTGCTTTCTCATGTGTCTTGACCACGGGCCTTCAGCAGACCGAGCCACCCCTTGCTGGAACCAGCGACCTTGGGTCCAAGCCGGAGAGCTTTTGCTCAAGCCAGATGGGCCCACGCTCAAGCTGGCGAGCTCGGGGTCTTTGAACCTGGGTCCTTCCACTTCCCAGTCTGACGCTCTATCCATTGTGGCACTGCCTGGTCAGGCCACCTTGGGGACTTTAAAACGCAGTTTTTAGTTTGTTAATGAGCTCCTAAAAAATCAGATGTCTGATTTTTAGAGGCTCATGATTTTCCAGTGTGATGCATATTTCTGAGTAGGTAAATTTTAATAAGACTAAAAGACTTAGGGTAGCCTTGCCTGTCACTTGAATTTAGAAAACAGCTATCCTGCCCTGCAGCATCTTGGCTTTGGGCTGAAGAAAAGTTGCTGGTCTCTTTTGAAATCTTCACTCCACAGGTCTTAATTGTCTGAATTTGACCCTAAACTAACACCTGACATTGTCTGCTGTAAGCTGTCTCAGCATCAGAATGCGCTGTGCTGAACATAATGCAAGCACAGGTTCACGAATAGGACTTTTTGATGCTGGGACGATTGTAGATTTAGGACACCTCTCTGGAGCCTGAAACTGTGAAAATATCACGAATACTGTCTGCTCGGAGTTTCGTAAAAATGCCGACAGGAAAATAATTTGTTTTTTGATGGGACCATCTAGAACCAAGCTGCTGACTGGCTTCTATTTGATACGAAAACTGACTGCATTCTTAACTTGTGAGTCCTGCCAGAAGCTGCAAGTCAGGGGAGCATACCATGAGGATGGCTATTTGCTCGCTCCTTACAGACGGACGCTCTTGCCTTTCTTTGGGGGATGACTCAATGCTGCTGTCTTGGGTTCAACTTCCTAGATTAGTTGCAGTTTGCAACAAAGGACTAATAAATAGCTTGTCTTTACTTCTCTTACCTTCCTCCTGAGGCACACACCTTAGGAAGACAGTTGGATTATTAAATGCTACTGTTCTCACAAGGGGACTGATCTTTTCTAGGTTGCTCACTGGATAAATGAACAGGGTGAAGGAATATGAGGTCATGTAAACTCATTTTGAAAATTTTTTATAATTCAGAATATTGTCCTAACCAATTCCTAAACATGATGTCTTTCTGTTTAAGTCTTATAAAACTAATTTTTAATAAAAATCTTTGTCCCTTTTACAAATATAATCCTTCCAGAAGAAAGGTCTGGATGAGAGTAGAGGACAATTAAAGAAATAAAAAAGTAAAATTATGGTTGCTAAAGTGGGACACACTGATTTTTGTAACAAAGGAGAAAAACAATACAAACTAAAAATTCTGGCACTTGGGGAGGGAAGAAGGCATTAAAGATATTTGCTTTTCAAAACTTCCTGGAAACTTTCACTTCTTCCTGATGGAGAACTCCCCATGCAGCCTTTCCAAGCTGCTGTGGCTGCTTTGAATTCCACCTGACTGCTGAGTCTACAGTCACACCTGATGGTGGCGACCACGAGAGACGGCCTCAGCTGCTACACTTCCACACAGCACACCTCCAGATGTTGTCCACACTCATGAAGTGAATGGACTGGTGTCATGAACCAGCAAAACTAAGACTGCTTTGGAAAGTCCCTCTGAAACCAAAGGGTGAACTAAATTATTTGAACAGACTGAGAACCTAAGCCTGACTAAGTGAGCATGTTCTGCTTGGGGTGCTCGAATATTGGAAACTTTGTTTGTAGGGCTACCATGTGTGCCCTCTGGAATTGTATTTCTTGTGTGTATGCTGCCATCACCACAATGCCTCAACCCTGGAAGGCATCATGGTCAGCTTCAACTTAGCCAGGATTGTGCTGTACTTGAACTGATGATGCCTTGGGCCAGGTTAAAAAAAAAAGAGGGGGTTAATACAGAAACTCAAGGAGGAAGTCACCTGGCTTTGTAAGGAAGACCTTAATGGTTAAGGGATCCTGTCTATGTCTGGGATCCCTCAAAAGCACAACTGACAAGACTGCAGGTGTTGTCACCTTGCATATAGGGTCCTACTGAATATAATTTTTCTGTAAAGATGTCCTGGTCAAGAGCAAGGAGGGTAAAACGGCAACTGACACGGCCTCAAAGTCCAGGAGCACCATAGGGTGGAGGGGATGGTAGAGAACTGGCCTGTCTCAGTTCAAGGGGCAGCTGCTTGGGACCCACCTACTGTCATCCTGGGGGTGATGCCACCTGGTGGAGCTAGACCTTCTGAGTCAATAGGACATAGGAAAGTGTGTTGTTAGGTGTATTTTTAAATGTTGCCTCTAGTTTTCCAAAATACCATGTTGACAATAAATCTAAGATGCCACTGATTGTAAGACATTCTGATATTTAATAAACTACTAATAAAGGGGAGGGAAGCAAAGGGGGTGATCTGTGCAGAAAAGAGTTAACATAGCAGGCCTGACTGCTATTCTTTAAAAGGCTTGCTAAAACAACAACAAAAAGGCTTGCTTACAAAATCTGTACAAACTGTTCAAGTTTTTGCTGAATATCTGCTTTCCTTCTGGGGTTCTGGAATTTTGGTTTATGCCAGGCAAAGGGAACCTACTTCTGAGATCAGTGCCCAATAAAAACCGATGCACACCGAGGCCCTAATAAGCTTCCTTGCTTGGCAACTTTTCACATGTCTCAAACCACTCCTGAGGGAATTCAGTTCCCTGGTGATTCTACTGGGAAAGGACCCTTGGAAGCTTGTGCCTGGTTTCCCCCTGGACTTTGCCCACTGTGCCTTTCCACTATGCTGACACAGCTTTGTAGCTTTTTGCTGCAGTAAATCATGACCATGAGTATTACTACCTACTCAGACCCGTGAGTCCTGGCAGGAAATCTTCAAACCTGGAGGTGGTCTTGGGGACTGCTTGACACATTTTATAAGAAAGTTTTCTATTTGGGATAAAAAGCATAGATTTTGGAGGTTCAAACTGTCTTATTTGTAAAATGGAGCTGCTAGCTATACCGTAGAATTTGTATATGGTCTGAGAGAATACTTTCTGAAGTGTCTGGCACAGAGTAGGACATTAATAATTAATTTCCCTGTTTGGCTGAAAGCTGAAAAAGGCTGTAAAAACCGAAGAGTTCACCAAATTAGCCACAAAAACTTCATAGAAAATGCATATCAGAGATCCACGTACTTATGGAAGGTTTAGACCCAACTCATCTTGAAACTAAACAGAAAATTGTACCACGGTTTGTAGAAACAGTAACACAGAGGGAGAGAGAGCATGCTTCCTTAAAGAAAAGGGTGACTGAAAGTGACATGGTGTATTTCTTCCTACACACAGTGCCCTGTTCAGGGGCACATCCAGTGGTGAGCTGTGCTATTTATTCTCAGCACAACGACTACATATCTTCAAACATCACCTGTCCTGAGTATCTAACACGTTTCATGTGCTTGCCCTCAAATCAACTCACTTAATTCGTGAACTACCTCACATATGGCTATTGTTGCCTGCCTTTAACAGGTGAAGGAGCCAGTTTAGAGAGGTTATGGGACTTGTTCCGACATCTGGCTCCTTGTATCATATTATCATGTCTCCCTGTCATGACTGCCCACACTCAAAACACATTTTTCTTACCCTGAGGCACTGCAGTAAATAGTGGACTTTCTTCCAAGGAAGGTTCTATTATAACACAAGTGACAAAGGGAAGGTCATATTAAGAATGAGGAATGTGTCTAAAACTAATTTTTTAAAGGCTAGAGACAGGTCAAGTATGGTAACTTGCTGGAGAAGGATCAAAGAAACTCAGCATTGCTAAATCAAATGGCATGGCCCTCTGACATTTCCTAAGTGTTTTCATTATCACTTTTGATCTTATCATCACAATATACTTGTGGGGACACATGGCACAATCCTCACTTAAAAAATGAAGGAACTGAGATACAGAAAGGAGAAAGAAGGCACTTGGTGAAAATCACAAACAGAGGGATGTGCCGGTGTTAGAACAAAACTCTTCCTGACTCCAAGCAGAAAAGGACCAGGAGAAGCTACCGACACATTTATCCACATATTTAATCCAGATGTTTGGAGAGTACACAGGAGCATTTCTCTAGTCTCGCCCTCCTCGCTGCGGTTTCAGCAGTCTCACTCTAATAGCGCAGCAGCCGGGCTCTTCGTCTGGCTGCAGGCTTTCCCATGTCAGCGCACCTTTCCGGGCTGCCAGTGAGACGTAACAGAAAGAAGCAGCACTTTCATATTTCATTTCTACTTCTTGGCTGTGTTATCTTGCTCAAAACACTTAACTTACAGTTTTAGTTTCTGTATCTGTAAAATGGACATTTTATTTGCCTGGTATAATAGGTTTGGGACATAGGTTAGACATCTGCTTCTTTGTGCTTCTAATTTTTTCAACTATAAAGTAAGGATAATATCAATCTCACAGGGTTGTTATAAGGATTCAATTAGATGATACTTACAAAGTGCATAGTACAGGTGACACAGTGGAACTCAATGAGTGGTGGACAGCATTATTAGTATTTCACAGGTTGGTTGTTTGCCTTATTCATTCAACAGATATTTACTGAGACTCATACTGTTCTAAGTGTCAGGCATACAGGAGAGAGCATGTCAAGTTCCTGCCTTCAAAAAGTTTCATTATAGTAGGTGGTGGACACTAACAACTAAACATTATGTCGGATGGTGGTCAGTTCAGTGGAAAAGAAAGCAGGGTAAGAGACACAGGAGTTGTCAGTTTGCCAGAGTGGGAAGGTGGGGGTACAGAGGAGAGAAGGAAGACAGTTATTTTATGTGAGTTGGTCAGAAAAGGCCTCAGGAAAAAGGCACTATCTGAGCAGAGACCTGAAGGAAGTAAGGCCAGGAGCTCTACAGGTATCTACAGGAAGAAAGTTTAAGTGCAAGGTGCGGAGATGAAAAAATGTTTCATGGTATTTCAAAACTAGCAAGGAATACCAGGGTGACTAGATAAGATTGAGTGGGGTCACAGAAATGCCAGGGAGTCACTTGAGGGAGGACCTTTCGAAAACTCTCAACTATAAGGAGAGTCATTACAGGGTTTTGAGAAGACAGAGACATAATCTGCCTTATATAAAAAAATAATCAGTTTGTATTTTTGAAAAAGAGACTGAAGGGGGGCTATGCATGGAGGCAGAGTGGCCAGTTAGGACAGCATTACAATAATCTGGACGAGGAAACAGTGGCTTGGACTAGGGTTTATTGTCCCAGCTGCTGGGAATGTTCTGTTTTTATCTGCACACCAAAAATCTTATCCATCTCAAAGTTTTGTGGAGGCAGTGAGAAGTAGGGACTGGACATATTTTGAAGGTAAAACCAATAGAATTTGCTTATAAGTTGGATAGAAAAATGAGAGAAAGATAAGTCAAGAATAATTCTAAGGTTTCTGACCTGAACAAAAAAAGTGAGCCTGCCGCTTAACGAAATGAGGAAGACTACAGGAGGAGCAGGTTTGGCGGAGGGTAGGAATCAGTAGTTAGGTTTTGACTGTGTTTAATTTGAACTGCCAATTAGACTTAAAGCGGAGATGCTGAGTAGGCAGTTATATGTATAAATGCCTGGCGTTAAGGAGAGAGCTTGGGCTAGCGATATACACTTTGGAGTTGTAACTCTATGCATGAAGTTTAAAGCCACAAGACTGAATGAGATTACCAAGATAATCAAGACAGAGAGATAAGCTTGACCTGTGGTGGCGCAGTGGATAAAGCGTCGACCTGGAATGCTGAGGAAGCTGGTTCAAAACCCTGGGCTTACCCGGTCAAGGTACATATGGGAGTTGATGCTTCCTGCTCCTCCCCCCTTTTCTCTCTCTCTCTCTCTGTCTCTCTTCTCTAAAGTAAATAAATAAATAAATTTAAAAAAAATTAAAAAAGAGGTAGAGAGATAAGAGATCAGGGGACTGACACTTACTGAGCACTTGTGTCAGCTAATGTGAATTTGTACTGGAGTAATGCACGGGTAATTGTTCTTACTTTGATGATAATAGCCACATCATTCACTTGCTCAAAAACTTTACATGGAACAAAGCCAGGCTTCCTTTCCTGATATTCTAGGTTTTATACAACACCCCCCTCAGCCTTTTCTCAGAACTTTATATCACAAACCTCATATTTCAACAAATGTGGTCTACATTCCACCATGTAGCCATGCCTTGAATATTCCAACATCAGCTTCTTTCCTCAAGCTGTCTGGTTATAAACCCACCAAAAATCCTACCTATCCACAAGTTTTGTTCACTTGCTATTTTTTTTTTCTTTTTACTATTTCTTATTTACAAAGTTTTCTTGGTCACCCAGGCCAGCAGGGATCTTTGCCAACTCTGATATCTACTGCCCTCTTTGTCTGACTACTCTGAGGACCCATGAACTGCACTACGAGTATTATTTGTATGAGAAGCCAGGGCAGTCTCAAAGGTAAGGACAAACCCTTATTTCTTAGCAGTCGGAGCAGGGCCTGGCAATATTAGAATGTTGGGTAAACACAGTATGAAATACAACCACAGTGTAAGCTTTACCTACATCTGGCTGTGACCAAGGAAAAGGAACTACGAAGACAATATAAAGAGGTCAGAGATGATAAGATCTTTCTAAATGTATAAAACTGAACTTCATTTACATATTAAAAGTATTTTTCTAGATGATAAACTACCTCATTAATTTATTCCTTACATGGTTCAGGAGACATAATGGCATAAGGATTAACAGCAGACTCTAGAGTCACACCCTTAGGTCTGTATCTGGTTCTGAGGGAGGCTAGGGCTAGGTTAAGGCCAATTACTTAACCTCTTTAGTGTCTGTGTTCCCTCAACTCAGTGAAGACAGTATGACTATTTACCTTTAGAACAGTTTTTAGGATTAAATGAAATACAGGGTACTTACAATATACCTAGTATATAGTCAGGCCTCAAAACTACTATTACTAAGAAAATCTTATCCTAATCATTTGATTAGTTAGATAATCATAATGATCATCATTACTTTTTATATTTAGACAGCATCTCACAGTTTACAAAGCACTTTTATGTACATTGCCTTATTTGAGCCATGCTATAGTCCTGGGGAAAAAATTAGTTATTCCTATTTTATAGAGAAGAAAACTGAGATTGAGTGAGGGGTGTGCCTTGTTCAAGGCTGCACAAGTAATAAATGATGTTCTGTTTCTCAGTCCAGTGTTCCTTCCCCTGTACCGTTGCCTTTCCTCTAGCCCAGGGGTGCTCAATACGTCGATCGCAATCTACTGGTCGATCGCGAAGAAAGTGTGGGTAGATTGCATGACATTAAAAAGACATTTGTCTTTTGATTGGCATACCGGGTAGCCAATCTGACATCTGAACTTTTGACACACTACGCATGCGCGTTAAACCGTGCTAACTTGTTCAGTTACATTGCTGCGTAGTTAGCCTTCAATTTATTTAAACTAAATACAACAAAGGGCACAAAAATGAGTGCCGTAGCTGGTCCGAGTAAGAAGCCTAAAACCTACCACTTTCATACAGAATGGGAGGAGATTTTTTTCACTATGTCATATTCTAAGTGCGTTTGCCTCAACTGTCTGTGTGCCACTGCTATTCCAAAGAAGGGAAATGTGGAGCGGCTTTTTCGGACTGTTGATAAAAACTATGACATTGACTTTCCTCCGAAAAGAGAGCTGAGAAGGAGAAAGGTGAAAGAAGAATACACAATATTAAATAGTAATAATAGTAACTTAAATAATGATAATATAGAAGAAATAAATTTATGTTTTGCATTTTTATTGTAGGTAGATCATTTTGACTTGGTCATCTTATAAGTAGCTCGCAAGCTGAAAAAGTGTGGGCACCCCTGCTCTAGCCCATCTCCTCAACTACTCCAATGACTCAGTAAAGACCACTGCACTATGCCCTTCCAGACTGATTGACTCTGTCGGGCATTGTTAAAGCACTGGGTGTTCTTCTCATTACTTAAAGACAATCAAAACTTATACTTTGGTAACTAATACATTTCTGAAACAAAATGAATAACCTGAATAGACTAATTTTCTCTTTAATTAGACTGCTGCTCTGTCAGATTAGAGTTTTCCATATAGAACAATTAAAGTAGCAGCAATATCATTCTTTTAAAAATTTTGCTATTTAATTACTTTTGTTGTAAATATTATGTAAACAGTTTACCAAATTATTTCAACCTACAAACTCAAGTATCCTGTGGTCAAAATACTCCAGGAGCATTTCTCCTTAAAAAATCACTGTTGAAAATAAAGCAACTGAAAGGTCCAGACTATAGTTCTGAGTGTCATTAACTGAATGCATGCTCTCAAGAAAGTCATTTCACTTCAGTCCTTCACATTCCCTATCTGTTGAGTGGCACTAATTCTACCTGTCCTGCTACCTCCGAAAGCCCAAACAAAGAGGAATGAAATAACTCTGTGAATGCATAGTGCACTGGAGTAAGTAAGACATCTTGATTTCTTTCAGTCAAGAAGTACATCGTGGCTTAATGGTGGGATGCATGTGGTAAGAAAGTAATGGGAGGGAGTGAGAAGAACCGAGTAGGAAAAGGAGACAGTGTGCGATTGTAAAGGGTTTGCATGCTTTGGAGTAAGGAGTTTGGGCTTTTCCTGTAGGCCATTAGAACCGCTAAGGTTTTTAAATAGGAGAAAGATGAAATATGTTTCTAAGTTTAAAAAAAATAGGGAAGATTGGAGTCAGGAAGATGAATTAAGAAGCTATGTATTTAATCTGGGATATGAAGACTTGGGCAGTGATATGTGGGAAGGAGAGAAAAAGAACAGATTTGAGAGAAGTTTAGAGGCAGAACTGATATTGTGACTATAGATATTAATTGCACCCCACTGTGCAATCATAGTTCTTATTCTCCAAATCTTGATCATTTAGGAACTGGAAAATCTCAAATAATTAGATATGGAGATATAACACACCTGGGGGAATGGAACAAGCTCAGAAGTATGTAGTAGTAACTTTAACAAGTATTTCACTGATTAGATGCTTCATCTTGCTTTATCTTGAAAGCATAGCAGGATTCAGGTTTGTGAACCCTGAGAAAGAAGACACTTACTAAGAAAGGCTCCTGGTGACTACTGGGCTTGAATATTAAATCTTCAAAAAAAAAATCTTATTCATTGATTTTAGCAACAGAGAGGAAGGGAGAGGAAGGGGAAGAGGGAGAGCAAGAAAGGGAGAGAGGGAGAGAGGGGGAGAGAGAGAAACATCGATTTGTTGTTCCACTTACTATACATTCATCGGTTGATGCCCCTATGTGCTCTGACCATGGATCAAATCCACAACCTTGGTGTATTGGGTTGACACTAACCAACTGAGCAACCTGACCAGCGTTGGGCTTGAATTATAAAAAAGCAGAGCCTAGCAGCACTTCTACACGGGGTCTCTCATGCAAGCTGCACTTCAGGGAGAGGGCTGCACTGAACTGCCTGCCTATAATATGCTCCGGTCATCTAAGCCAGTCCTTATAATAAAGGAGTTCCTGGAATCCTATTTCAACCAATAGGACTGAGACTTTCCTCATCGATTCAGAGCTGTGCAGCTCCAACCAACAAGAGTGTCTCTATTCTGACCAATCAGGACAGTGCCTTTTGGACCAACCAAACTGTGAAGATTTGGAGTCCTTATTTGCATACAAACAGACCAATCATGGACCAGGGGCAGGAACTTCTATCCATATAAACCAGCTCCCTTCTGGATCTGGGAAAGCACTCTCCCTTTTCACTGAAGATTGCAGAGGAGCAGAGAAGGGATATGTAGCTGGAGAGGGGCCTGGGCCTGGGCCTGGGCAGCCTGGTCCCACGGATGCCTCATAGCCTTGCTGTTTCATAGCTGTGCTGTATCACAATTGAGCTGTTCCACAGCACATGCTATATCACAATTGAGTTGTTTCCCATAAGTTTCCTTCTTCACTGCACTCTAAATTGGGATGTCTGTTGGTATTGAATTGGTGCCAATGACCATCAATTGACAAGTAGTTCAATGCCATTACAGTTTTGCCTTCTGGTTCTGTTCTGTTTTGTTTTTAGAAACAAACTCAGTCTAATATAAATTGAAAAGCAATCCCATGGCAGTATTAGAGGCATTAGCACATGAAAGTCACTAAAGCACAGAATATTTTAAAATATTGGTTCTTAGAGTCGGAATTTATTGCATTTACCAGGTGGTCTCTAATGTTGATATTCTAGTTCTATTATCTGATGGCTCTAATTTTAAGTGGAACTATACTGCTCACAAAAATTAGGGGATATTTTATTGCTTCATATTCATTTTGAAATATCCCCTACTTTTTGTGAGCAGTATATATAATCTATTAACAGATTCTTTTTTTTTTTTTTTTTTTTTACAGGGACAGAGAGAGAGTCAGAGAAAGGGATAGATAGGAACAGACAGGAACAAAGAGAGATGAGAAGCATCAATTATCAGTTTTTTGTTGCAATACCTTAGTTGTTCATTGATTGCTTTCTCATATGTGCCTTGACCACAGGCCTTCAGCAGACAGAATTACCCCTTGCTCGAGCCAGTAACCTTGGGTACAAGCTGGTGAGCTTTTAGCTCAAGCCAAATGAGCCTGTGCTCAAGCTGGTGACTTCGGACTCTCGAACCTGGGTCCTCTGCGTCCCAGTCCGATGCTCTATCCACTGTGCCACTGCCTGGTCAGGCTATTAATAGATTCTTAAAAGAAACAAACAATCTTAAAAAACTTGGGTTTTAGTGTTAGCTGTGTTACAACTTAACCATGTGACTTAAGGAAGGTATTTTTCCCCATGCTTTCATCCTTCCATCTGTAAAATGACAGTATGGCTTTGAGATCTCTGAGATACTTTTCAAATATAAGCTATTATGATTCCAATGATACATTCTTATTTTTTTTAAAGTGAGAGTAGGGGAGATACAGAGACAGACTTCTGCATGTACCTCGACTGGGATCCACCTGGCAACCCCTGTCTGGGGCCGATGCTCTGCCCATATGGGGCAACTGAGCTAATTTTAGTGCCTGAGGTGGAGGGTCAAAGGGCTGACATGCTCAAATCAATTGAGCCATGGCAGTAGGAGGGGAAGAAAGAGAGAGTGAGAGAGAGAGAGAAAGACAATGGGGAGGGGGAGGGAAAGAGAAGCAGAGAGTTGCCTCTCATGTGTGACCTGACCGGGAATTGAACAGGGACTTTCACCTCCTAGGTTGATGCTCTACTGCTGAGCCAACCAGCTAGGGCCCCAATGATACATTCTTAAATCTGGGTTAGAGCATTTGGATATTTTTAACACAAATATCTACCATTGCTGAACAGAAAGAATTAACTGCTACCATGCTTTCTTAAGCTGTAAGCCTTTCCCCCCATTACTGCCTCTCTCCAATTAGGATAATTATAGCAGAAACTATTTTTTATGTGGGAGGTACACAGTAGTTTATATTCACTTATTTAACTCTTACCTCAAATCTCTGAACAAGATATTATTTCTCTTTCAAAGGAAGAGAAATAAAAGTTTAGCAGACTGAAGTGAGTTTTACAATGTTATAGAGCAGGAACATGATGGAGTGGGATTCAGATACAGGTCTAACTATGAACCAAACTTTTATTTTTAACTATGCTTTTGTGTTTCCAATCACCCAACATTTCTCTATGCAAGACTCAGGTCAAATTTATTTCCTTTGTAATGCCTTCCCTGTCATTGCAGGCTGAAATTACCCATTCTTCTAAGTGTGAGTACAATTTGTAATGCATTTGTTTCAGATGCATTATTTTCTCTAGAATGTGAAGTCTTCAGGGTAACAATTTCTTTTATTTCTGTATGATTAGCATCTGGTATGGAGGCTGGCAGAGTGGTTACTCAACAAATAACTTGCTATATATTAAAGAAGAAATACATGAATGAAATGTAAATTAAACTACTTATATATCCATATGGTGGCAAATAAGATACTCCTGTATTATCGATGAAGTCAGACGCCATCCAGCAGGAGCTTCTGGGTACAGCCTATAAGTTATACAAAGGTATGAACTGTGTCATTATTTTCTAGCAAGTGTTCCCCGTGTTGAGCTCAGTGCTTAGCATTGTGCTTAGCATAATAAAGTAGATGGGTGACAGAGGAAGTGATGTGTGTACCCTTAATTTATAAGGTTTTTCCCACACTTCATTGAAACCTTTTACTGAGGGCCTACTGTGTGAAAAACCCTGCTAAAAGCCTGTTTATACTCACTTTTCTGATACTTTAAACATTACAGGGACAAAGAAAACATTTATGAAGAAAAAAACCCTAGAAAGCTGGAAGAAAATATAAGTACATTAAGTTCTTTGTTTTAGAATACCCACAAAATGTGTGAAACTGTATTTCTAAATGAATGTTTTTCCATATTTTGGGTTCACATTTATAGATCTGGAGGAAGAAATGTTTTTGGGATAAGAACAGGGGCTGTGTAATGACGTAAGTAACAAGGCACACAGGTCATCTGTCCTGAAGTCAACCTGCCATTACTATTCTTTTTTTTTTTTTTTTACAGAGAGAGAGTCAGAGAGAGGGATAGATAGGGACAGAAAGACAGGAACAGAGAGAGATGAGAAGCATCAATTATCAGTTTTTCGTTTTGACACCTTAGTTGTTCATTGATTGCTTTCTCATATGTGCCTTGACCCCGGGCCTTCAGCAGATCCAGTAACCCCTTGCTCGAGGCAGCGACCTTGGACTCAAGCTGGTGAGCTTTTGCTCAAACCAGATGAGCCCATGCTCAAGCTGGCGACCTCGGGGTCTCGAACCTGGGTCCTCCGCATCCCAGTCCGATGCTCTATCCACTGTGCCACCGCCTGGTCAGGCTCTATTCTTCTTTCCAATGTATTCTGCATTTTATAAATAGAAAGATCTCACTTTACAGTTGTAAGTGAAGCTTCTGAGTGACAGGATATGAACAGACAAAAGAAAAAGACCAGAGGAGGCAGGAAAGGAAAGAATTGTAGGATAGTAAAATAAGGAACAGGAATGAGTAGAAAGAAGAGGATAAAAAGGGCAATATAGAATTATAAAGAAGAAGGGGAGGGGTGAGGAAAGGAGGAGAATAGGAAGAAGGTTGGGGGATACTGACAACCTCACACTGACACTGTAGGTCCAGAGGGAAACTAGGGGGCTGGTGGGGCCCCTTACTCTGGGCTCCTAGTGGAGGTCATTGTTATTCCTCAGCTTTTAGGACTCAACTACTTTACTACCTTTGACCTTGTAATGCCCAAGTAAGGCAAATAGGCCACTGATGTTCACATGGCTCTAACATATCCAAGAAGTAGAGCTTAATGACCAAAGCTCTGAAGTGAATACTGCATCTTCTCTTGGTAATTGTTATTAACAATGTGGAGAAAATAACAAACACAAACAAAGAACTTAATGTTCCCAGCATCCTGGGGGAGGCCTGTGCTGCTATTTTGGTCCTTCCACAGTGCTCAGTTCATGGTATACCCACTGGACATTTAGTAAATAGTTGGACAGCTGGGAAATCTTAACACGAGTATTGTTTTGGTTGGGGGCAGGGGTGCAGAAGAACATTTGACAGGTTCTTCGATGAGAAACCAGTCTCTGTGTTGTGGAGAAAAGCTGAAAGATACAATAAGACTCCTCGAGTTAAGTCTTACGTTATTTGTTATTAAAGAGGTGAGGTCTTAAGATGTGCTTTTTAACAGTCTTTAGTTTGGCTGTAATTTAAGATGACTTTTACAAATTAGATCCTAATCCTTGCAGACACAGATGGCTGTTACAGAATAGCCTTGCAAAAACACTAGTCATTTGACTTGAAAAAGCATTCAGAGAAGGATGAAGGGCTATTAATTCTCACCCCATCCCTGGCTCTAAGAGGACTAACGAGTCCTGGGTGGGCTCTCATGTTTAAGTTTGGGTCTGGAATCTGGGTGGGCCTAGGGCATCTGTTTTTTTTATTTTTTATTTTTTATTAGTTTTAATGAGGTGACATTAATAAATCAGGGTACATATGTTCAAAGAAAACATCTCCAGGTTATCTTATTCAATTAGGGCATCTGTTTTTATTTGGAACAACCTCTCTTGTTCATTCTGGAATCAGAGATTTAGGATCAGACCTGAGGTCATTAACATTCAACAACAGTAACTGAATGCTTATGGGTGAGGCACATGCTGGGTCAGGGGAGATAGACATAAACATGATATGGACAGTCTGTGTAAGTAATTACAGACCAATATAACAAGTGCTAGTGAGAGGAATATACAAACTGTAATGGGTAGATAGGTGAGGAGCTTGGAAAAAGGGGAGGGCTTCCCAGAGAGTATGACATTTGAACTGCACATTAAAAGATAAGTTCCAACAGGCTAGGGAAAGTGGAAAGGGTAGATATTCAAGGAAGAGAGAACAGAATTAAAGAAGCACAGAGGCATGAGAGTCTCTTGTGTCATTAGTGAACAGTAAGCAATTTCATAGCTAATGGTAATGAAAATAAGTAACAAGAGGTAGGATTTTAGTTGGAAAAGGCAAGTATAAATCAGATTGTGAAGAGTTTTTTTTTTAAATTAATTAATTAATTAATTCATTCATTTTAGAGAGGAGACACGGAGTGAGAGAGAGAGAGAGAGAAAGAGAGAAAGAGAGAAAGGGGGGAGGAGCTGGAAGCATCAACTCCCATATGTGCCTTGACCAGACCAGTGCAGGGTTTTGAACTGGCGACCTCAGTGTTCCCAGGTCGACGCTTTATCCACTGCGCCACCACAGGTCAGGCCATGATTGTGAAGAGTTTTTGAAAACATTCTAAGGGGTCTGTATTTATTCTAGGGCAGTAGGGAGCTACTAACGTTTTTAAACAGAGGATGATCAGAGGGGTTTTTTAGAAAAACCACTATGTAGCAGATAATTCTATGTTGACCAAGGACCTTAAAATGGACCTGTGTTGGATACTGGTAAGCTCTTGATTTCTCCTACAGGAACAAAACTTTGGTTAGACTTTTCCTCTGGGCAACTGGGCCAAACTTAATCTAAATTGCCCTTGGGATAGGGCTGGAGGTAGAAATGGGGTCAGATCTGAAAGGGACATTGGGAGATAAGACTGTTCAGCAGTGTAAAACAATGCATGCATGACTGAGATCTAAGTCAAGAGTAAATTTTCTCTAAGATTAAGTGACTGATCCTCCATTTAGGGCTAATCCATACTGTCACTTAAGATGATGCATCAAAGATGCTGAATTCTTGATCAGTAGAATTCCAGGCAAGCAGGTAGTAGGCCCAAGAACCTTCTGCGTTTTACTCGCAATCCCCTACTTCCCACAGTCAACATTTTTACCCTGTGGGAAGACATCGGTAACTCTGATCATAAAACCCAGATCCTTTTAGGAGATTGTTACTTGTACCCCACCTCCAATAGTCAGGGTTAAAAATTAACTTGAAGAAAAAAAGAAATATAATTTTAAAAGCCAGGAAGGTCTCCTTAGACTCCATCTCTTCTAGTACTTCCATTTTACAGATGAGGACAAGAAGGGCAGCAAAAATAACCAAGGGCTAGGCTCGTGAGGGTCTCATCACAAGAAAAAAATATTTAGTAACTATGTATGGTGATGGATATTAGCTAGAATTATTGTGGTGATCATTTCAGTGTACACAAATATCGAATCATAATGTTGCACACCTGAAATAAATATAAAGTTACATGTCAACTGTACCTCAATTAAAAAACAAAACAAGGGGTGAGGAGGACTAACTAGCTCCTAAGTTTTGTTAACTTCTCTAAGGTGAGATGTTTATCACAGAACACATGGCTGATACAGAACCCCTTAACAGTTGCTCTTTTCTAAGCTTCACATATTTATAGTTCAACTACAGTGACAGAATTTAAGGTACTTGGATACAGCATGTGCATACATGTGCTCCCTTGTGCACGTTTGTGCATCGTATAGTATATGAATAAAGAGGAAGAGGTTGGAGCAATGGGTGGAGCTAGTGAGAGAGAGAGAGGCCAAAGGCCAGTACCTGGGGACCACTCTAGTCTCCTTGAATTAGGCAAAAGTGATAGGATCCTCATCCTCCCTCGGGGGTTTGTGGCTGACTGGTGGAACTACACATGCCACTGGTTTTTTTATCTATCCTGCAAATCTGACAGCCAATGTGAGGGACTAAGATGGACATTAACTAAATTCTTAGGCTTTGAGTGATAAAGTCCAGGTTACTAAGCCTCACATTACTCAATCGTAATAGAATCATAAAATATTAAGATTTACTATGTATGTTAAAGATAGGCTAATCTAAGCCCTATCCCATATAAAAAAAGAACACCAAGAATGACTCCTTGTCTAATATATTATTGCTGAAAGCAATCATTCACTAGTGTTGGGTTATCTCCAATGACAGAAAATTCACTACCTTACGACACAAGATAGTTCTTAGAAAATACTTTCTTGGCTCTGGCTGGTATCTCAGTGGATAGTGTGTTGGCCTGGCGTATATACGTCCCAGGTTTCATTCCTGGTCACGGCACACAGGAGAGGTGACCATCTGCTTCTCCACTCTTCCCTTTCCCCTTTCTCTCCTTCTTCCCCTCCCACAGCCAGTGGCTCAATTGGTTTGAGCATGGCTCTGGGCACTGAGGATAGCTCCGATGGAGCAAGCACATCAGGCCTCAGGTGCTAAAAATAGCTCAGTACTGAAGCATTGGCCCCAGATAGGGTTGCCAGGTGAATCCTGGTCAGGTGCATACAGGAATCTGCCTATCTCCTCCCCTTCTCACCTTAATAAAAAGAGAGAACAAAAGAAAATACTTTATTATAGGACACTTCCTTGCCTCCGATAACTATCAACTGATTAGCATCATTTCTGTCCTTGGAGCCTTGCGGTCAGATCGCTCTTTTACATGGCAGGCCTTCAATTAGCTGAAGACGACAATCATATCTCCCATGGCCTTTCCTTCTCTAGCAGAAATAAATGTTCCTCAAATGATACAATTTCCAGTTCCCTCATCTCCCTATCAGCCCTGCTCTAGACATGCTCCTGTTTCATCATGCTTCCACATGGAGTCTAAGGACTCTTTCAGGTGTAGTTTAACTAGTATAGAGCTGAACAGGACCATTAAGTTATCCTCTTATTGGAATTATAAGATTATATCTCTAAAAATACAGCTAGCTTTTTGTTGGCAGAGAAAGCACAATGTATATTCAGCTTAATTCGACCATAGTATTTGTTAAAGTACGACCTTCCCATCCAAACTTGAGCAATTGATTTTCTAAACCTAATGTAATACTCTATCGCTTTATATTTCTGTAATATTTCTCTAGGTTTATTTTTGTCTATTATTTTAGTACTTTTAAGGTTTTCTTGAATCTTACTTTTCACAATCTAAAACTCTCATAGTCTTCATTTAAGTTGCTAATAAGTATGGTAAGCAATAAAAATTAAATATAAAACCTCTTGTCAAATGGGCTGGGAGAAAAAGGTGAAGGGATAAAGCAAAGAAAAACACCTTACAGACACAGACAACAGTGTGGGGACTGCAGGAGGAAGAGGGAGCGGGGGTAGGTAGGTAGGGGAAACAGATGGCGACGGAGGGAAACTTGACCTGGATTGGAGCACACACACCGCAATATACAGTTGATGTATTGTGGAACTGTGCACCTGACACCTGTGTAATTTTATTGACCAAAGTCACCCCAATAAAGTCAATAATTTTTTTAAAAAAGAAAGAAAGAAAACACTGAGGCAGAATAATACTGGGTGGTGGTGGTGGTAGTAAACAGATTTCTGCTGTACATATAATCATATTCATTTTCAAAACTTGGACTTGAATACCACATTGGAGAGCTTTCAGTCTTGTCTTCATTCCTCATATAAAATGATCATTCCATTTTCTGATAACTAAGAGTAAAACTACCTCACAGTTCATTTAAGAATTATCATATGACATCATTTCATCATCTCTATTATGGAAATTATTTAAATCTTTGACAACTACTTGAGATTTAACAGATTAATATCATTTTTTAAGAGAATATCTTAAGTAACTTTGTGCACATAGCATATTTGTATAATCTGTGTGCATTGTCTTCTTTGATTTAATTTGATGAAGGCTGCCTATCCATTTTTTCCCTACTTTTCCCATCTATTTAGTCCACTATGAAAATAACTGTAAATTGGGTTATTCCTAAAATTTGACAACCATAAAGATTTATTGCTTTTTGGATAGAGAAAGCAGAGAATGTATTTCAGATATTCACTGTGAAAACATCTGCATATGTCTGTCAGGCATTTTTAGGTGAAATTCTGTACAATAAAAATGTTGGAAAAATTATAAAACCTCTTGGTTCCCTCTAGGGAGGGGTTGGGAACCTATGGCTCGCGAGCCAGATGTGGCTCTTTTGATGGGTGCATCTGGCTTGCAGACAAATATTTAATTCAAAAAATTTTAAAAGATAAAACATTCTCGCCTGATCGGGTGGTGGTGCAGTGGATAGAGCATTGGACTGGGATGCGGAATCCCAGGTTCAAGACCCCAAAGTTGTCAGCTTGAGCGCGGGCTCATCTGGCTTGAGCAAAAGCTCACCAGCTTGGACCCAAGGTCGCTGGCTCCAGTAAGGGGTTACTCAGTCTGCTGAAGGCCCGCAGTCAAGGCACATGTGAGAAAGCAATCAATGAACAACTAAGGTGTTGCAATGGCAACGAAAAACTAATGATTGATGCTTCTCACTTCTCTCCGTTCCTGTCTGTCTGTCCCTATCTATCCCTCTCTCTGTCCCTGTAAAAAAAAAAAGCAAATAATAAAACAAATACAAAACATTCTCATGTATTATAATCCATTCATTTCCTACCGCTCATGTTCATGGTGGCGGGTGACTAGAGCCAATCACAGCTGTCCTCTGGGACAACTCCAAATTTTTATTGGATAATGTGTAACGTACACGGGTTGTAGTATGGTTCTCACGGAATTACATTTTAAAATATGTGGCGTTCATGGCTCTCTCAGCCAAAAAGGTTCCCGACCCCTGCTCTAAGAAGAGGATGGACTCTTAGTCAATACTTTCTGGATACCACCATTTAGTCACCAGTGAATCTACCTCCTGCACAGTACCTGTCTACTTTCCCTAAGAATACTATGAGAGACTATTGTCTTGTTGAAAGGCAGATACACAATAAATATGTTACCCTCCCTATCTCCCAGGCTAATAAGAATTATCAAATCACAAAATACTCTTGGTTTAACATGACTCGTACTTAGTAAACTTAAAATCATTGACCTTGATCTAACTGTTAAGCATACAATTTTTAGATTTATTCTGAGGTTTAGAGAAATAAGATCTTGGGAAGCCTGTATGAATGCTGGAACAGGGAAAACAGCTAGAAGACCTAGTACCTAAATGGTAGCATAGGCTACTGGGCACCTGTCTGCTGGCCTCGGAAACCATACCTTCCTTGAAGACTGAGGAAAGAATGGTGTGCAGAGCAATGAAGGACTGGTGGTGTGTGGTCTTGTAGCAGGTTGCACCATGGATGGGACCATCGCTGGACTATTTTGTCCAGCCCTAATAATGGGATATCTCTCATCTGGGCACACTTCCCGAGATAGGCATAGGAACTTACGTCTCTCCTGGGAAAGGTACTCAGTAACTTGAACTCATCCCATGGAAATCCTTTGGAAGCTACAAAATCAAAGACAATCTGGAGCTTATTGCTGGCCAGGAAACGCCGTTCAAGGAACTCTCCACTGGGGGTCCGGATCCGCAGTTTGCTCACAGGCTCAGCATCTTCCTTTGGCTCTGGAGGCAGGGCCTGCTCTAAGGAGAGCCGAATGGCCTATGGAGAGCAAAACCAGGTGTTAAACTAAGTGAGGGATGAGACTGGGGAGTAGGGGAGACAGACACTAGAAAAAAATCTGTCGCTTTCTAGAAGCTCATCAAAAATTTACTGCTCATTTATTAACCAAATTTACCACTTCAACAATAAAATCATGTGTTTTTCATTTTAATATTAGCTCAGTGATTTTCAACCTTTTACATCTCACGGCACACATAAACTAATTATTAAAATTCTATAAAACACCCAAAAAATTTTTTTGCTGATCTGACAAAAAATAGGTATAATTTTGATTTACAAAAAAAAAAAAAAAAAAGAATAGTAATAGTAATTACTTATCCTTTTTGCTGCAAAGTGACTTAAAAAAAATCTGGTGCCCATACCTGTACTTAAGGATTTCTGGTACCAAAAGTTAGGTAATCAGACGCAACCTTATTATGTGATGTGACCAGTATATTTATGATTGAAACCAGGACATTCACACTCAATGGCTATTGTTGTGTTGGCTGTCATCATTTTTTTATTTGACAATCTAAGGGATTGTAAATATTTAGGTATTGCATGTTTCCAAAATTATTGCAGAATACCAATTAAAAATCACTCTATTAGCCCAACAGGCAATTAATTAAAGTAAATCCCCCCCTTGATGACACATATTATTGATAGTAACTCCATAGGAAAAAAAGATAATTTAATTATGTGTGTGTGTGTTTTAACTGAAAGCTGCAGGTATTTCTGATTGAGGAAAAAGTCATCAAATAGCCAGTTGTTTCCTTTTTAGGATAAAAACTAAAGCTATTGGAAGAATTTACAAAACATACACACACATTTATATTAAAAAACATACATTGCCTAAGTAGAAATGACTTAAGAGTTTGGAAAATATATTAACATCAAAGTGGAATAGAAAGATTTTGTGGGGTTATAAAAATTTTTAGAAATAGAAATGGTGACTTTATTTTCTGAATATGCCTTTTTATATTTTTGATTTCTGGCTTATGTAAATATATTACGTTTAAAAATGTTTAAAATAACCCACAGAAAAACAAAGTTTTCTCAGATACCAACAGTATGGATAAATTAATTTCAGTCATTCAGAATAATCTGAGTTGTTCTAATACTAATTTTTTTATTTTTTTAGAGAGAGAGAGAGAAAGAGACAGACAGGCAGAGACACAGAAAGAAAGGGAGATGAAAAGCATCAACTCTTTGTTGTGGAACCTTAGTTGTTCATTGGTTGCTTACTCATGTGTGCCTTGACTGGGGGGCTACAGAAGAGCGAGTTACCCCTTGCTCAAGCCAGCGACCTTGGCTCAAGCCAGCAACCATGGGTCATGTCTATGAGCCCATGCTCAAGCCAGCGGCCCACTGCTCAAGCTAGTGAGCCCATGCTCAAGCCGGATGAGCCCACGATACAGTTGGTAATTTCAAGGTTTCAAATCTGGGTTCTTAGCATCCCAGGCTGATGCTCTATCTACTGTACCACTGCCTGGTCAGGTTAATACTAAAGTATTTTTTAAAAAACATTAAGAATTTCTGTAATACGCAGAGAAAGCTCATCTTTTCTTGGATTGTGAGGTTATTTTCCTTCTGGAGGCATTGGGTAACACCACCTATGTTAGGGAATTATAAATGTGAAAATTATATACATGATATATAATAAAGTTTCCAGTGTGGTGTCTGATATAGTAATATGCTTCAGTTAATGTTTGCTTAAGGTTGCACTAATTAAATAGTCTTACAATCTCATTTTTTATATGCGAAGCTGATACCCAGAAATGGAGACGTAAGAGTTCAAAAATTAAAAAATAGGAAGTTAAACTATTTATTTTTGCCTTTTTTTGGGACAGGACACACAGCAGTTTATTTAATATTGGTGTACTAGGTCAGCAATAAGTTTCAGCCGCATATTTTCAAGTAGTAAACTATTTTAGTAATGCCATCATATATTAATAACCCAATGAATACATGATGCTGTGTACAACAAAATTTAATTCCAGTTGTAGTATGTCTTTATAGCATTCCCTATATTGTACTGTAGTAATCTTTTAATAATTTAAAAAACTTTTTCCCTTCAATTTGAGAGAAAGAGAGAGGAAGGGGGAAAGTGAGAGATGGGGAGGGAGGAAGAAAGAGAGAGAGAGAGAGAAGCATCAAATTGTTCCACTTAGTCATATGCTCATCAGGTGCTTCTCATATGTGGCCTGACCAGGGCTCAAACATGCAATTTTGGCAGCTGGTACAACACTCTATCCAATGAGCAACTGGCCAGGTCTGTAGTTATTTGTTAATGTCTGGGTTCCTCACTATCCTACAGGCTACATTAGAGTGTAGGAACATGTCTTAACTTCTTATTCCAAGTGCAGTGAGTTCATAGCACAAAATAGATGCTCAAGCCCCAGCCAGATAGCTTGGTTGGTTAGAACATCATACCGGTATACAAGGTTGCTGGTTTGATCCCTGGTCAGGGCACATACAGAAACAGACTGATGTTTCTGTCTCTCTCTCTCTGCCTTCCTCTCTCTCTAAAATCAATAAAATAAAGTTAAAAAAAAAAGATGCTCTCTATATAATGTTAGAAATGGAATAAACTAACATGTTAACTGAAATAATGCATGTGAAAGTGCTTTGTGTGGTGATAAACATACAGTAGGTGCTCAACAGTGGTAAAATAATCTGAGGTCTAACTCCCCCCAGCACCAACTTTTCAGACTGATTTTCTATATTTGTGTCCCTTAAAAGCTAACTATGAGCTGCTTGTAGGGTAAACTACCTCTGTGGATTAGCGTTCTTCACATCTGCTAAACTATGAAGTGGTATCATTTGATTATTTCTTTCTAACACCGATGGTTCTTTAAAACATTTTTTTTAGATTATAAAACATTATTCCTGATTATAAAAGTAACAAAATTAAAAAAATATTAAATAAAAAAATTGAAATTAATTTCTAGATTCACCACGAAGAGATAGCCGCTGCCACCACTCAAGTGTTTATATCCATTAATCTTTTAACCATTTTTCAGTGTATAATTTGGTGGTATCAAGTGAATTTACAATATTGTGTTACCATCACCACTATTTCTAAAACATTTTCATCACTCCAAACAGATACTCTCCATTAATTTTTCGTGCATGTTTTATATATATTTAAACTTTTAAACAAAATTTGAATCAGTGTTATACTGCATAAAGCTTTATTTCTTGTTCAATCTTGTATTTTGTCATTGTTTTAAAGATTGTACTGAATTACAATGTTTATGTAACTTAACATACAAATGGTAAGTGTACAATTCCATATATCTTCTGAAAGAGAACATACCGCTATAACTAGCGCCCTGATCAAGCATCTCAGAAGACCTTTAGCTCCTTTCTGAGAATTACCTTCCTCGAAGTCAATCTTGACTTTTAACACTGCAGTTTAAAATACTTTATTTTAATATTCAAATTAAATGTAATGTATGATTGGGAAATAGGCTTTGGGTGTGACAAAGGTTCAATTCCTGGTCATTAGGCATATGTCAGTTTTTGAGAACTTTAGTTACCTCACATAAGAAATAGAGCCAGTAATATCTTCCTCACAAAGGTTCTTGTATAAAATGCAGTAATATTTATAAAACACTTAGCAAGTGCTGACGCGTGACCAGCACTCCGTAAGTGCCTAGCATGGAGCTTCTGCTGTAACACTGTGCTTAATGGATGACAGCCACTTTTGGTGTTATCATATCATTATTATTATTCTTTGCACCTACTTTAAATCAAAACCTAATGTGATATTTCCTGGTTTCTCCTTCCTGATCTCCCCTTAATACACCTGTCTGCTTGCTTTCTATTTTGACATTTCCCTGCACAGTATAACAGATGCTACACTATTGTCTGAACTCCACCAATTATACTACAGAAGAATCAACAACAGTAGCTCATTACCCCATTCACTGTGCAGACAGTATCTGATTCTCAATGTACCCCGTCTCCAGGGCTTTTCCCCAGAATGAAAACAGGCCCAGAGATCCCACATCACTGGTCTAACCAGGCAAACAAGAAAGAGATATTGGGTAAGTTGGCAATCTTGGGATCTAAATACGCAAGTTTTACTGGCAAAAAAGAGCAACACTATATCAGTAGCTCAATTTGAAATATATGGCTAAAAGCAAAGACCTTGCCTAGTAAACAATATTGAAAATGCCATAAAGGACACCCATACTTGAATAACTGCCTTCACAAACTCCATTGTTAGACTTCAATTTAGTTAGCTCAACAAATAAAGGTGTTCTTTTTAATCTGCATTTTAGGTTTGTAACAAAACAAGGAAACATGGTATAAGTTAGAAATATGAACTGATCTTGGACTTTGTTTTACTAAAACAGAAATATTCAGAGCATTCAAATCAAAGGGATGAGAAATAAGGACTTATTCAAAAATTAGGCAGTAAAGATATATACCCAGAAAAGACTGTTTCTATACAATTACTTTTTTTTTAAAAAAGGAAAGCTACTCACACCGATCTCTTATAATTAACAATGAATTTACACACACCATGCACACATAAATACATGCACACACACTACCATCTATGCTTGTACGAGTAACCATCAAATAATAGTTTACAGATGGTTGAAGCAGAGTGTGAAGTAGGTTAAAGCTAACATGAATTCCACAAATTCTTACTGAGCACCTTCCTGTGCGAGGTATTGTTTTAGGTAATGGCAAAATAGCAGTGAGCAAAATAGATCTAAAAAATTCTTCTTACATGAAGCTTGCTTGTATTTCAGTCGAGTGGAAGATAACAAAAACACACATAGGAAAATGTGTAGTGTGTCACATAGTGATGAGTGGTATCGAGAGAGTGCAGAGCACTGGTAGAAGGAAGGAAGGGGCACAACTTTGGTGTAAGCATCAATAAGCAAAGGACTAAAGGAGAGGAAGTCATATCGACAATTAGATCTGAGAGAAGATTATAGGCAGAAGTCAAGTAATTGCCAAGCTCTGGCGCCCTGCTTGACTAAGGAACAGTGAGGTAGCCAATGAGGCTGGAGCAAAACGGTAAGGGCCAGAGGAGTTAAGAGTTAAAGTTAGAGAGAAATCAAAGGAGAGGGGTGATTACATCATATATGGCCTTGAGCAGCCCACTTAATGATTTTATCCCCATTTTAAAATTAAGGTATAATTTATATATAGTAAAGCCTATACTTTTAAATGTATAGATCTGTAAATTTTGACAAATGTATATATATATTTGCATTGCCAATATCAGTAATCAAGATAAGACCAGTTCTATCACCATCTCCCCCCGGCCCCAAAAAAACTCCCCATCACTAGCTGCAGGCAACATCTTATCTGTTTTCTGTCCCTAGTTTTGCCTCTACCAAAATGTTATATAAATTTAATTGTAAATATCATATAAATGGCTGCTTCATTTAGTGTAATGCATTTGAGATTCATCCAAGTTGTTGAATATATCAGTAGTTCACTTCTATTTAATGCTGAGTGTTATTCCATTGTCTAGATCAGAGGTCCTCAAACTATGGCCCACGGGCCAAATTGCGGCCACCTGAGTCCATTTATCCGGCCCGGCTGCACTTCCGGAAGGGGCACCTCTTTCATTGGTGGTCAGTGTATGGAGTACTGTATGTGGCGGCCTTCCAACGTTCTGAGGGACAGTGAACAGGCCCCCTGTGTAAAAAGTTTGGGGACCTTTGGTCTAGATATAGTAATTTGATTACTCCTCCAGCTAAGGAATACTTGGGTTGTTTCTAGTTTTTTGGCAACTACAAATATAGCCACTATAAGTATTTGTGTAAGCAAATTTTAATATTATTTTCATTTCATTTCTGTGAGTACATAGAAGTATGACCACTGGGTCATACGGTATGTGTATGTATATATATATATATATATATTTATATATATATATTTAATTAATTAATTATTGTTTTACAGGGACAGAGAGAGTGAGAGTCAGAGTGAGGGATAGATAGGAACAGAAAGGAATGGAGAGAGGTGAGAAGCATCAATCATTAGTTTTTCATTGCCGTCGCAACACCATAGTTGTTCATTGATTGCTTTCTTACATGTGCCTTGACTGCGGGCCTTCAGTGGACCGAGCAACCTCTTGCTGGAGCCAGCGACCTTGGGTCCAAGCTGGTGAGCTTTTTGCTTAAGCCAGATGCGCCTGCGCTCAAGCTGGCGACCTCGGGGTCTCAAACCTGGGTCCTCCGCATCCCAGTCTGATGCTCTATCCACTGCGCCACCGCTAGTTCAGGCCAAATGATCATAGTTCTTAAACCACAATTCAGATATATGACCTTTGGGTTGCTGCTGGATATGAGAATCAGTCTACAGGTTGTGATTTGGATACTACAAAACTAGCATTTCTAGTCTATTTTAATGGAATACTTCAAACTGGAACTATCTAAAAATTGTGGATAGATGGTCTCTGTAATTATAATGAAGTGTATTTATGTATTGGCCACTACCATATTACATTGTTGAAGAGACTCAATAAGATAAGTTTGTTAAGTGCTCAGCACAGAGTTTAGCACATATTAATTGCTTAATTGAAAGTGATAATGACGGAGGCAGGGAGGATTACCCTTATAGCCCAGTGTAGTGGTGCTATTGCTGTGTGCCAAGAAGCAACTTATATAAGATAAAGTCACAAATTAAGAGCAATTTTACTTTAATAACCTATTCATGATCCCACCTTCATTCTTGGGATAATAGATAGAAAGAACACCAGACAACTCTAGTTAAGCTGTTCCCAGGCAAAGGGTAGGTAAGAATTTTAAAATAGGCTTTTAAATCCTGTTATAATACTATCTTCCTTACCCATTTTGTAGAATGGTGTGAAGATCAAATCAGAAAACTGAAGGGAAGTGCTAAGGCTTCAAACTTCATGCTCTTCCATTTTCATTTAATGATCTTTAATATTATCTAACACTTTCTATTTGAGGCACCAAGATGTAAAAAGAAATAATTTTGGGTAGATAGGCAAAAATGCAACATTTTTCTTTTCTGAGGAACAAGCAGTAAAAGGCAACAGCTTTGTGCTCATTCTCACTTATCTATGACTCTCCAAAACTTTGCCCTGTTAGCCTTAGGCAGAAATCATCTTCCTCCAAGTATCGTCAGCACTCTGGGTTATTTAAATAGTTTCTATTATGTAATTTTTCCCTGAGTAATTTTGTATCCTTTTACCCTTCTGTATTAGACAATGAGTTACTTAAGTATAGGGACTATGTCTCACTCATACTATATAGTTTCCATAGCACCTGAGTTAGTATTTTGCACATAGAAGATCGACAATTATTTGCAGAATACTGACTAACTAAAAGACCTGGGAGTCAAAAATCTTAGCTAACACCTTCTCTGCTTACCAAAAACTCAGTGGCAAATATTCAAGAAAGAATTCTTAAAGGGTATGTAGTTCATTCACTTCTCTTGTTCCTATAAATTCTATCTTCTAAAATGGACTATCAGGTGGCTTAGTGGATAGAGGGTCAGCTTGGTGTATGGACACCCTGGGTTAAATTCCAAGTCAAGGTACACAAGAGAAGTGACCATCAGCTTATCTCTCCCATCTTTCCATCTTCCCCTCCCTCAACCAATGGCTTGACTGGTTCTAGCATTGGCCCGGGTGCTGAGGATAGTTTAGTTGATTTGAGCATCATCTCTAGATCAGGGTTGCGGGTGGATCCCAGTCAGGGCACATGAGGGAGTCTGTCTCATTATCTCCCTTCCTTTCACTTAAAAAAGAAATAAATAAAATAAAAATAAATAAAATGGATTATCAGAAAAATATATTATTTGGGCCTTTGCAGAGATGTTTTTACTAGATGATGCTCTGGTCTTATGAATTTGAATTACATAAAGTTTTAAGAAGCTTTTATAACATGACTTGCTATTGCTATTAGGTACTGGATATAGTTGGGGACAGTATTCACCATACTGCATAGCGTCCTCTTCAAAGGAAACCACAGGAGACATTTCTAAGGTCTTACTGCTTAAAAAATCTGGTAACCTTTTAAGAGACTGGCCTTTATCTGATGTTACAGAATAAAACATGTAAGCAATCATATTTTCCTTTGTTTTAGCCCAAGAGAAGAAGAGAAAACAAATTTTGTGGTTAATCTTGAACAAATGTACAGAACATTATCACATGCATCTGGTGCTTCTGATGGATTATTTGTTGTTACCACAGTAATCTTACCTTTGCTTTTATCTTCCTTTATTTGCCTGGATTACAATATCTTTTCTTTCTTTTTTTAGTACACTTGGATTGCAAATATTTATGTAGGTTACTTAAAACTCATTTTAGAAATAAGTCAATACATAAATTAGTAAACTAGGGGAGATTTTTGTCATCATTTCTTTATTCTTTTCTTCAGAATAGTCTTAAAGCCTTTCTCCTTACATGACCAAGAACCAGATCACTACATCTTCCTAGATTTTACAGATTTCACTCTACCAGTTACCACACAGCAAAATGAGGCCAAACACTAAGGAATTTTCCTGTAACTAAGGTGATTTGACTATTCAATACTTCATTTTTATACAGGATTTTGAAATACTAAAGATAATCATCATAATAAAACCATTCTTGTTCCTCAATGCAATTATATGGGTTAGAATTTCTGCTTAGCAAGGGAGGCAGTATTACTATGAAAAGCCAGGTGACCTGCCTTCTAGTACAGATGCGTCCAACCAGTTTGGAAACAATGAGCAAACTGCATAATCTCTCTGGGTCTCAATTTCTTTTGAGATTGCACAATACCAGCTTTTCCCAAAGAATCATTTGTTGCATACTAGTGTGCTGAAACATGTTAATTGCTGCTCCATGAAAAAACGATCTATTAAATTTGGGTAGGACTTATTTAAATTAAAATAAATATAGTTTCTTAACAGTGGGATTTATAAGAGCCTTTAATTGAAACACTGGGGAGATGTGTAGAATACATAGTATAGCCCGAACTTGGTTTTTGGAATGGGCAAGTGTAAGAAATGACTTGTCCTCCTTTCCCCATTCCTCATCCTTTTACATGTTTATAGCTGGAATACATATACCGAGGTATGCTAAAGAATGCTTACGGAGCCTTCTAAATGAGAGGACAGGCTTTACCTATATTTGGAAAGGGAGAAAATTTTAGTTGAGGGTAAACAGGTAAATCATCAAAAGAAAGTACATATGTTTCCAAGCTTTAGATCAGAATACACAGTTAATTGACATTTGGCAAGTAAATGGTTGAAGACATGCTATTAAGAGAGAGCATGTGTAAAAGAGAACATGAAATAACAAAAGTCCTATATCTTTAAACTTTATTTCCTAAAATAGCCCAAAGCACAGTAACAGATCTCCCTTTTATTTAAATTTTCATGAAACTTTGCATATGTGATTCCTATAGACACAGAGAATGGCATATGGCCCTAGACTGGAATGGAGTAAGCACAAGAGCATGAGCTTTGTTGTCATGAAGATGAAGATGAGAATCTCAGCTGTTCCCTTTTCTATGTGTGACTTTTGAACAAGTTTCAGTTTCTCTCACTTGTAAAGAAATCTCTAATTTAGCCTGACCTGTGGTGGCGCAGTGGATAAAGCGTCGACCTGGGAACACTGAGGTCGCCAGTTCAAAACCCTGCACTGGTCTGGTCAAGGCACATATGGGAGTTGAGCTTCCAGCTCCTTCCCCCCTTTCTCTCTCTTTCACTCTCTCTCTCTCTCTCTCACTTTGTGTCTCCTCTCTAAAATGAATAAAAGAAAAAAGAAAAAGAAATCTCTAATTTATTTTTGTGTGTGTGACAGAGACAGAGACAGAGAGAGGGACAGATAGAAACAGATAGACAAGAAGAGAGAGAGATGAGAAGGATCAATTATTCATTGTAGCACCTTAGTTGTTCACTGATTGCTTTTCTCATATGTGCCTTGACCAGGGGGCTACAGCTGACTGAGTGACCCCTTGTTCAAGCCAGTAATCTTGGGCTCAAGTTGGTGAGGCTTCCTCAAACCAGATGAGCTCGCGCTCAAGCCAGCGACCTCAGAGTTTCGAACCTGGGTCCTCTGCACCCCAGTCTGCCACTCTATCCACTATGCCACCCCCTGGTCAGGCAAGAAATCTCTAACCTTATAGCTTGTTTTTTTTTTAGGTGAGAGGAGGGGAGATAGTGAGATAGACTCCTGCACATTCCCTGACTCCATCCACCTGGGGCCAATTCTTGAATCAACCAAGCTATTTTTATTTTTAGTGTTTGAGGCTGACAGTGGGACAACCTGAGCTATCCTCAGTGCCTGGGGCTGATGCTCAAACCAGTCGAGTCACTGGCTGCGGGAGTGGAAGAAAGTGAGAAGTGGGAGAGGAAGAGGGAGAGAAGCAGATGGTCACTTTTTCTGTGTGCCCTGACCAGGAATCAAACCCAGGACATCCTTATGCCAGGCCGATGCTCTATACACTGAGTAAGCTGGCCATGGTCTTTGTAGTTTAACAGTCAATGAGTAAGCAAATATAAAGCAGCTAGCAGAGCACTTGAGGTAGAGAAGATGCTCAAGAAAATATTTTCTACCTTCCATAACAGAGAACCCTCAGCATACAGACACTACAGTTTGTCAGGATAGTATTCTGTACATATATGATATGTATGTCTCAAACCATTCAATAAGTGTTTTCATATGAGTAAACTTTGATTTTCAAACAGTAAAATATTGCACATATTTGAATATTACAGGCTCAAATATTACTTCTTCTAGAGTGTGGTCTGATCTCAAAGCTGTAACTGATTTTTACTTTGCCCTTAAACTTGCTTTTACTTCTCAAAAGGTATTTTAAAGTTTTCCTTGATTTACTGTTACTTGCAGACAATCTGCATCTTCCCTACAAGATGTAATTTCTTCTGGCAGGCAGAAAACAATTTATTATCCTTTGTTTATCTCTCAGTGCTTCGCACAGTTCTCATACACAAAAGATGAGCTGAGTAAGTTCAAGGTGGCATTGTTTGACTAAGAATGATAACTAATGGCGTTTTCCTCAATTCAAGTTAGAGCCCCTTAGACCTTTCCATCACTTGTTAGATGGCTTCCTCTTTTTATAAGTGACTCTTTTATTAATCCTATATCCAGAAAAAAGTTCTAAAAGTCCTTTTTTGTGAAGCCACCCTAGAAAGTCTTTTGATACCTTCTCTGTTTTCACAGCACTTCAGACAAACCTTTTTCATAATGTTACAAATGGCATTTTAATTCTATTCTTAAAAACTATGAACTCCTGGATGGGAGGACCCATGTCTGTATACATATCCATAACAGATTTTGGACATGTACTAAGTATTTTAAAAAATTTGAAAAAATACGCCTGACCAGGAGGTGGTGCAGAGGATAGAACATTGGACTGGGATGAGGAAGACCCAAGTTTGAGACCCCGAGCTCGCCAGCTTGAGCGCGGGCCCATCTGATTTGAGCAAAGCTCACCAGCTTGGACCCAAGGTATCTGGCTCCAGCAAGGGGTTACTCAGTCTGCTGAAGGCTCGCGGTCAAGGCACATGTGAGAAAGCAATCAATGAACAACTAAGGTGTTGCAACGAAAAACTGATGATTGATGCTTCTCATCTCTCTTCATTCCTATCTGTCGCTATCTATCCCTCTCCCTGTAAAAAAAAAAAAAAGATTGCAAAATACGTGAGTGAAAAATTCTCTATATTACTACAGACATGACATGAACTTATGGGTGAAAAAATCAGCTAAGCTAAATAGATTTCCCATATTTAGGGGTCCAGTGCAAGAAGTTACAGAGGTAACTCACAGTACCTTTTGGTGGGTAAAGTGAAGCCTGGGGAAAAGGCCAAACACACAAACTTTGTATTTTGGGGGGTGAGACAATATTCAGTAAGGCAACAAGAGGGGAAAGGAATTGAACAGAACACAATGAATCTAGTCTAAGGTCAAGGTTTTCTAAGAGTTCCATACAATAAATTAGGAAAGGTTAGATCTTCCAAACTAAAAGGAATCTGGGAAAAATATAAAGAAGTATGTTCTAAGATTGATTAACAGCCCAGTATCGAAGGCAGAGAAAACAAACCTAGCTTTTGAATAACTTTCCTAAAAGTTATGTCCTACCTCTCGTTCCTCTTCTTGTTCTTTGCGTATCTGCTCCAAACGAAACTGTTCTGCCATCTCTCTCTCATGAGCTTCCCTCTGTTGATAAAAGAGAAAGGAAGCCAGCTCTCAATAAGTAATTTACTTAAAAAAAAAGGAAAGAAAAGAAAAGTTCATTCCCAGGTACACTGTGGTAATGGGAGTATTTTTCTCGGGAACAAACATAAAAATGAAAGCAACAACAAAGCATATCTCTCTGTTCATGTTGGGTTCCTTTTTCAGATACCTAGGTAGCTCTGGGTAGTTTTCACATTCACCACAACCTTTCTCTGGTCTTCCTTTACTGCTATGTTACATGTACCCAAATGTCAAGCTCTCTATTCACTCCAGCCTTTACTGTGCACCCCTTGCCTTCTGGCCCCTTGCTGCTAGCATGTACGACATTTTCTCTCCTACCCCTCTTTATTCAGTTCACATATACAGCTCTTCTTTGAAACCCTCCCCGGTCCATTCCCACTTCTTGACTTTACAAAAAAGCTAATAAAATCTTTCCGCTAAACTCTTACAGAACTCAGTACTTCTCTTATGATATTTAGGATCCTTGCCTAAGTATTACAGCTATTTGTGTCCTTGACTTAAATTACTCTCTACCCTATTGTGAGTCTTCTTTTGAGGGTATGAATAACTGTGCCTTATTCATTTTATCTTCCTTCAATGCCCAGTATAGCAGATGCTCAAAATGCATTAAATAAATCAGTGATTCTCAACCCTGACTGCACATTTAGAATTACCTGAAAAAATTTTTAAAAATTGCTAGGTTGTGCCGTACTGGTGGTAGAGCAGTGGATAGAGAGTCAACTAGGGATATTGAGGTCCCAGGTTTGAAACCATGAGTTTACTGGCTTGAGTGCAGGCTCACCAGCTTGCGCAAGGGGTCACTGACTTGGCTTAAGCCCCCTGGTCAAGGCACATATGAGAAGCAATCAATGAACAACTAAAGTGACACAACTGTGAGCTGATGCTTCTTATCTCTTTCCCTTCCTGTCCCTCTCTCAAAAAAAAAATTGATAGTTTGTACCATATATAGACTGACTAAAAATCAAATAAAGTAGATACTAGGCCCATTTTTGTTTTCATTTTTATGACAAACTTTAACTTGTCAAAATAAACCATACATTAAGGACTAGAAGTAGAAGTATATTCTTTCTGTTAATTGAATCTAGCTTTCTCTATTGCAAGCCTAACATTCTTAAGGATCAAAATGATAAAAGGGCTGGCACTTAAGTAATGAAAGACCATTTAGGACTGAGTTCGTTATCCAGAAGTCCCCTGACCAAACCTACCTTTGCTCTGTCGGCTTCAAGTGAAAGGCGATAGGCCTCATCTTGTTCTCTCTTCACATTTTCTCTGGCTTCACGTTCATCCTTAAAAGAAAGAAAAAGACCAATGTGTTTTACTTACCATATTATTTTTTTAAAGAAAAATATGGCAATCCCATTTTTTACTCATGTGTGATGTGAGTTTAAGTAAACAAGACACTTTTAAGGCGCATAAAATATAAATTAGTAAACAAGTAAGATGAGTAGCACGGTATGCAGTGAAAAGAATATTTAAAGCCTAGCTCTCTACCACTTACAAACTGTGTGACCTTGGACAAGTTATTAACCTTTTTCTTTTTAAGTGAGAGTAGGGGAGATATAGAGACAGACCCCTGCATGTACCCCAACCAGGATCCACCTGGCAACCCCTGTCTGGGGCTGATGGTCTGATCATCTGAGGCCATGCTCACAACCAAGCTATTTTTAGTGCCTGAGGCAGAGGCTCCACAGAGTGAGCCTCAGCCACTGGGGCCAACGTGCTTGAATCAATTAAGCCAAGGCTGCGGGAGGGGAAGAGAAAGAGAGAAAGGAAGAGGGGGGAGAGAAGCAGATGGTTGGCTCTCCTGTGTGACCTGACCAGGAATCAAACCTGGACCTTTCACACACTGGGTTTATGCTCTACTGCTGAGCCAACTGGCCAGGGCCTATTTAACATTTTTAGGTCTCAGTTTCTTCAACTGTAAAATAGAAATAATATTTGTCTCATAGGGTTGTGGTGAGAATTAAATGCACTAATATATAAACTGTCCAGCAAAGCAACTGACACTTAGTTCATTTTCACAATGATTAGTTCCTTCCACTTTCCTCTTGATTTTTCAAAAATAAACTTGAAGGCTGATCAGGTGGTGGCACAGCGGATTGAGTGTTAGACTGGAACATGGAGAACCCAGGTTTAAAACCCTGAGGTTGCCAGCTTGAGTGCGGGCTTATCCGACTTGAGCAGAGGCTCACCAGCTTGAGTGCAGGGTTGCTGGCTTGGGCGTGGGATGATAAACGTGACCCCATGGTTGCTGGCTTGAGCCTAAAGGTCACTGGCTTGAAGCCTAAGGTTGCTGGCTTGAGCAAGGGATTACTCATTCTGCTATAGCTGCCCAATCAAGGCACATATGAGAAAGCAATCAATGAACAACTAGGAGCCACAAAGAAGAATTGATGCTTCTCATCTCTCCCCCTTCCTGTCTGTCTGTCCCTATCTATCCCCCTCTCTCTCTATGTAAAAAGAAAAAAAAAAAGGATAAACTTGGAGACTGTCAGGGTTGGGATTAAGGAATGGATTATGGACTAGGCAGTAAACCTGGTCAGCAGAGTCTGAAAGCAAAATACCCTAGTACTTCAGTCCACCCACACCACTAAAGCTTGGTTATCAAATAAGTACTTCCTTACTACATTCACACTCATGAAGTGTGAATAACTTAGAAGTTCTATAAATTGAAGATCCTTTAGAATACTTTTACCTTCTAAAGTAATTATGCCATCTGCCTACATTTAAATTGCGATGTCATTTGAAATTAAAAGTTATTTCAACTGCTGAAACTTCTCATTTGTTAAATTCTGGAGTTTAGTTAATATACATGTATTTAAATTTAATACCCACATAATGTTGATATTAGATTGTAGATCCCCTTTTTGGTCATTTTGTATAATAGGCTGAATCACATAAAGTCACTGATATTTAATAATTTTGACCTATAAAAATGGAATTTTAAAAATATGGAATTTCATATGGTTTAACTTAATACTCTAACTTTCTGTCTCTTCTACTTAATATACGCTTACTCCAGGCTGAGCAGAGGCTCAGCATTGTCTTGGTGCTCTCTCTAATTCAAGCATGAACTTCTCCCTGGAGTCTCATACTCCTTTTAGTTTCACTGATTAAACCAATTTCACAGGCTCTGGTTTGAATAGTGACATTTCATTGATTCCTAATCTTTCAAATAAAAAATTAGGAAGATTTAGATGTTATTTAGCCTGAAGTTAACTTCTATATTTTCTATGATGAAAGGGTATGCTAGGGAAAATATATCAGGAACAATTTACATGTCATATAATATCATACATGAATAAAAATGGGTTTTAAAAACTTCTACTTGGAGACTTGTACTTAATATTCCTTTAAATATATTTTCACCAATTCCAACTAGGTACTTCCTATTTTGGTTTATATGCTACAGCTTTACTATGATAAAATAAGCCTGATAGGATGTATTTTCTGTTTCTTTTTACAATTGTATTTGATTAATTCATTACTCTCTAAACTCCTTCCCTCACTCAATATACAAGTTTTTACATAGTGGTTACTTAATGATTTATTTGGCCTTTGCTGATCTATATTTGATATAAAATGCCTTCTTTCTTTAAGTCACTGAGGAGAGAGGTAATGGGCAAATCAAAGAACTGTGTTCAAGTCCTAGCCCCGCCAGAAACAGGCTGTGTGCTCCAGGATAAATAATGTCTCCCTTTGTAGTCATTTATTAAATTAAAGAATTGAATTTCTAAGGATTCTATGCTTCTGTAGACAAGTTTCTCTTTCTCTGTATTTTTTTTTTCTTTTCACAGGGACAGAGAGAGAGTCAGAGAGAGGGATAGATAGGAACAGACAGGAATGGAGAGAGGTGAGAAGCATCAATCATTAGTTTTTTGTTGCCGTTGCAACACCATAGTTGTTCATTGATTGCTTTCTCACATGTGCCTTGACCACGGGCCTTCAGCAGACCGAGCACCCCTTGCTGGAGCCAGCGACCTTGGGTCCAAGCTGGCGAGCTTTTGCTCAAGCCAGATGGGCCTGCGCTCAAGCTGGCGAGCTCAGGGTCTCAAACCTGAGTCTTCCGCATCCCAGTCCGACGCTCTATCCACTGCGCCACTGCCTGGTCAGGTGACAAATTTATCTTTCTAAATTTAGATATACCTAATATAATCAACAACCCGTGGGAATAACCTTATCTTTTTATATTTCAAAAGAGAAAATATTTAAGACCTTTAAAGTTTTAATTTTACCTTACTTTCCTGACCCTACCCCTCCAAATTGGTTTAGGTTTCTCTCATAACATTCTGTATTTTCCCTTGAAAACATTTATCGCAATTGCATTAATTATCATGTAATTATTTATTTAATGTGAGATTCTTCATGACACTTTACACATCATCAAGGCAGGGACCTTGTCTACATTATACACTTCTATATTCCAGGTATTTCACACAATGCCTAGCTTTTGGGAGGTATTTAATAAGCACCTGTTGAATAAATGAGTTCTCTTTCCAGGCATAAAGTATTTGTTGTGTTCAGTAAAAATTAAGGAGGCAAAAGATATAGCTCATCCAGGAAGCAGTGCCATCTGAGTCAATGAAACTGACTGGTGGGGCAGAAATGACACTATGTACACACAACAAAGGAACCATCTAAAAACTACCACAGCTGGAAGCCCTTTCAGCACAAATATAGTTTATAGGAAAAAACATTCTAAGTAAACAGCTCTGTTTTAAAACACTGTTGCAGAAATGAAAGGCCATTAAATACAAGAGATCCTTGCCACAAAATGAGGCACTTAAATGTGAGAGGACTTCTTGAACCAGTTAATTTGCTTTCTTCCTTTCTCCCCTCTCTCTCTTCTATTTATCTTCCCTCTCACAAATATTCATTAAGCACCAACTGTATACTAGGTATCAACCTAGTACTGGGGATATGGAAGCAGGCCAAGTTTAACAGGAGAAGACATGGATAATCATGGTTGGACTATTTTCATCCTTATTTTATGGAGCCTATTGATTTACTGTGAATAGCCCAGTGTTCAAGTTTTATATTATTTTCCTTCTGTTCCTTGAATAATGTGGCTCTCTCTTCTTGAAAGACTTCTTGCTCCATCAGCTTTATTACCCAAAATCCTACCAGCTTTTCATTTTACTTCCTGAAAGATAAGAAACCAACAATGTCCAAAAAAGCCACTACCAGGGATGAAGAAAATGAAATCATATGAAGGTATGTGGTTTACACAAGGCTACCCATTAAGTCAGTGGCAGAGTTTATACTTGAACCCAGGTCTCCTGCCAGCTTCTTTTCCCAATCCTCTTCCCCATAGTCCAATGCTCTTCCCGTTGCCCACAGCCCTCTCTGACCATTGCAGACAGAAGGGCTGACTAAGCATGAATTTTCCTAAACTCACCATGTTCATAGCTTTGTGTGTATTGGTAGTTGCTTGTGAATGGCTTTGACTTCTTCTTTTCTGTTTTGTAGATTTTATAGTTTTCTTTACAACTGTCCTGTTTACAGTCATTTCCAATTTTGGGATTTAGAGAACACTGGTTAGGTGCTTTACCTGTATTATTCTACATGATTAGATTTTAAAAGAAAATCCCAGGTGTTGTGGTTAGCATTTCATGTCTAAATGTATTCTCATAACCTGGAGATGTGCCTCTTGGAACTTTTCCTGTGTCCCATAAATAATTTTTTTGAAGGCTCGTCTTGCTAAATCTGAGAGGACACATCAAAGTGACTAGAAGTACATGTTGATTATGTAGAAGGGGAAGAGTTGAATAATCGGGGTCAGGACAGGTCTCAGGTGCTGCTGGGGATGGCTTAGGCTGCTTGGTATGAAAACACTCTGTCACACTAACGTGAGAAGCCAGGCTGCTCAGAACTAATAGCCTCCACTGAGTCTTCCACCTGTAGCACACTTGTCACTGCTCTTATACTGCTTTGTGCTACTCTCATTTGTATATCTGTTTCACTGCTCCCAACCTGAGCTGTAGGGGAAGGATTCTGTATTTTCCTGTAACATCTAGGGTACTATCTTACGCATGGCAGGCATTCATTTCATATCTGTTAGATGGAATTATCAGTGCTCAACAGTTATATACCCGAAGTTCTGGGTATTGTTTAGGTAATTTTTATGTAAGTATATTTCTTACTCTGAGTATTATATAACTTAAGAGTGCTGGAATTAGAATTCAAACCTAGTCTTTCTCACCCTAAAAATCTGTTTTCCCCCATCACTGTGCCACACCAGGTGGCTCAGTATACTTCTATATTTCTGAGAAAGTAGCCATTGAATCAAACTTCATAACAACCCATTAAAAATAATGACAACAGCCACACCTGGTGGTACCAGAGTAGATAGAATATCAATCTGGATGCTGAGGACCTAGGTTTGAAACTCTGAGGTTGCTGGTTTGAAGTATAAGGTCACTGGCTCAGCTGGAGCCCCACAGTCAAGGTACATATGAGAAGTAATCAATGAACAACTAAGTGCCAAACTATGAGTTGATGCTTTCCCCCCTCTAAAATCCATCAATCAATAAGAAATCTTTTTTAAAAATTAGTAATGGTAGTAAATTCCCAAAAGACCAATAAAAAGTTCTGAATTTTCAAGTTGAAGTAGGCTATAGTGGTTAGGCTTGTTTCAAATACTCACCAAACATACACAAATAAACACACCATATATTTAATTTTTCTTCTGAATGCCCAGGTTAGAATGTATACCCTACTCTTTGCCCTTAATAAGTAGGATCTTGTAAATAGGGAAATGGCCCTGGTATATAGCCCTAAAGAGAAAGGGATCAAGATAACCTGGAATTATTTCAATATAAATAGAGTAGATAAAATATAGCAAAAATGTTAAAGTGTACTCAGCATGTGAAAGAGAAATTCCTAGGTACTACAAATAAAGACAAAAGTGAAAATCAGAGCTGTAAATGATGAAATAATATGGAACTTGACAAGGTAGTTTATCATTTTGGTAACCTAGAGGCCCAATTAGAACCAAAAGATTTATTTTGGCCTCAAGCAGGGTAGGGATTTGGAAATGTTATCTGTGAGATAACTTTGGCAGTCTGTAAGTGTAACTGGAATCTGGAAATAGGGTGAAGGGGAGAAAACTTATTTAAGAAATAATAGCCAGCCTGATCAGGTGGTTGCCTGATCAGGGAGTGGATCAAGTGGATAGAGCATTGGCCTGGGATGCAGAGAACCCAGGTTCAAAATCCCAAGGTCGCCAGCTTGAGCACAGTCTCACCAGCTTGAGCACAGGGTTGTTGGCTTGAGTGTGGGCTCAGACATGACCCGATGGTTTCTGACTTGAAGCCCAAAGTCACCGGCTTGAGCAAGGGGTCACTGGCTTGGCTACAGTTCCCTGGTAGAGGCACATACGAGAAAGCAATCAATGAACAACTAAGGTGCTGCAATGAAGAATTGATGCTTCTCATCTCTCTCCCTTCCTTGTTTGTCTGTCCCTATCTGTTTCTGTCGCTCTCACTTAAAAAAAAAAAAGGCCAAAGTTTTAAAAATTTCATAAAACTATATAGCCAGGTCCAAGAATCTAAATAAATACCAGGCAAAAAAATTAATTTAAAATGAAACCCATAAATAAAGCTATGTCAAGGCACATCTTAACCAAATTGTGTAAAATTAATACCAGAAAGAAAAATCTTAAAAGCCATCAGAGAAAAGAACAGATAATATGTATAGAGGAACAACATAGAAATGAGAGCAGACTTATCAGATACAGATATATTTATATGGTTCTCATGCAGGATATAAATTTGAAATACAACAAGAGAGTGAAGCAACATCTTTAAAGCATTGAGAGAAAAAAGTCTGTCAGTGTAGAATTTTTTAAAAAAATTTTCAGTGAGAGGAGGGGAGGCAAAGACAGATTCTCACATGTGCCCCAACTGGGATCCAACTGGCAAGCCCACTAGGGGGTGATGCTCTGCCCATCTGGGGCTCTTGCTTTGTTGCAACCGGAGCCATTTTTTAGTGCCTGAGGTGGAGGCCATATAGCCATCCTCAGCCCCTGGGGCTAACTCACTCTAATCGAGCCAGGGCTGCAGGAGAGGAGGAGAAGAAGGGGGAGAGAGAGAAGTGAGAGGGAGGGGAGGAGAAGCAAATGGACACCTCTCCTGTGTTCCTTGACTGGAGATCGAACCTGGACTTCCACATGCCAGGCCGACACTCTACCACTGAGCCAACTGGCCATGTGTAGCATAGAATTCTTTACCTACTAAAAATAGCTTTGAAAACTAAAAGTGAAATAAAGACTTTCAGATATACAAAAGTGAAAAGAATTAACTGCCAGGATGTATAATATTGTAAAAGTTTAAAAAAGTCCTTCATAGAGAAGAAAAATATCAGATGGAAATCTGGATCTAAACAAAGCAATGAAGAGAATTGTAAATTGGAGTTTATGTAATTTAACAGACATTATTTGTTACTATTTAAATCTCTCTAAGAAACAACTGTGTGTGCCCCAATGATGTTTCAGAAACAGAAAAATCCATTCTAAAATTCATACGAAAACTCAGGGGACCCCAAATAGCCAAAAAAAAAAAAAAAAAAAAAAAAAATCTTGAAAAAGAACAAAGTTAAGAGGACTCTTATTTCCTGGTTCCAAATGTACTATAAAGCTATGGTAATCAAAACATTATGGTACTGACACAGGGATAGATATCTACACCAATGCAGTAGAACAGAGAGCCCAGAAATAAACTCTCACATGTATAGTGAAATGACTTTCCTTCTTTTTTGCTGGGGCGGGTGTGGGGGCTCGGGAGAGATGAGAAGCATCAACTTGTGGATGTGGCACTTTTTTAGTTGTTCATTGATTGCTTCTTATTCGTGCCTTGACCCAAGGGCCTCTAACCAAGCCAGTGACCTCTTGCTTAAGTCAGCAACCTGGGGCTTCACCAGCAACCACAGAGTCATGTTGATGGTCCCACACTCAAGCTGGTGAGCCTGTGCTCAAGCTGGCGACCTTGCGGTTTTGAACCTGGGAACTCAGCGTACCAGGTTGATGCTCTCTCTATCCACTGTGCCACCACTGATCAGGTGGTAAAATGATTTTTGATAAGGCTGTCAAAACCATTCAATGAATAAAGAATGTTTTTTTTCAACAAATAGTTCTGGGAAAGCTTGATATCCAGATGCAAAAGAACGCACCTGAACATTCATTTTATACCATACTTAAAAGAAATCAATTCAAAAGAGATCAAAGACCTGAAAATTATGTTAAAACTATTAAACAATTAAAGGAAAATTTTGGTAAAAATCTTTATAACCTTGGATCAATAATTTATTAACTATCACACTGAAAGCAGAGGCATTAAAAATAAAAAATAAGTTGAGCATCAGAATTTAAAACTTTTCTGCATCTGAGTATATAAGAGACTGAAAAGACAATCCATAGAAAGAAGGGAAATATTTGAAACTCATATATCTGGTAGGAGATTAATATCTAGAACTCCTACAACTCAACAATAACAAAAATCCAATTCAAAAATGGGCAAAAGACCTAAAAAGATAGTTTTCTAAAGAGATCTAAATGGCCAGTAAGTACATATTCATAGCATTATCACACTACACACAAGGTGAAAACAACCTAAGTATCAATATAGGAATGCATACACAAAATGTTTATTATTCAGCCATAAAAAGGAATGTAGTCCTGGCTGGTTGGCTCAGTGATAAAGCATCAACCCAGCGTGTGGATGTCCTGGGTTCAATTCCCGGTCAGGTCACACAAGAAAAGTGCCTATCTCTTTCTCCACCCCTCCCCTCTCGCTTCTCTCTCTCTCTCCCCTCCTCTCCTTCTGCAGCCATGGCTTGATTGGAAAATGTTGGCCCTGGGCACTGAGGATGGCTCCATGGCCTCTACCTCAGGCGCTAAAAAATGGCTCTGGTTTCAATGGAGCAAGGGCCCCAGATGGTTAGAGCATCGCCCCCAGTGGGCTTGCCAGATGGATCCCGGTTGGGGCACCTGAGGGAGTCTGTCTCTGCCTCCCCTCCTCTCACTAAAAAAAAAGCAGTTCTGATACATACTATAACATGGATAAAACTTAAAGACATCGTGCTAAGTGAAATAAGCCAACAGAAAAGACACATATTGTATGTTTTTACTTATATGTAGTACATAAAATAGGTACACTCACAGAGATAGAAAGTAGATTAAAGGTTACCAGGAACTAAGGGGACAGGGAATGAAAAGTCACTGCTCATTAGACTGGTTAGAATCTCCAGTTCAACGGTGAACAGACATCCCTGCACTTTTCCTGATCTTAGCAGGAAGACATTCAGACTTTCACCCAGAAGTAAAATGTTAGCTTATAGGTTTTTCATAGATGTCCTTTATCAGATTATACTCTTTTAACGAAAATTTCTAACAGAAACGGATAAGCTTTCAGAAAAGCCACAAATGGAGAAAGTTAATCCGCAATGGTGCAGAAGAATGGTTAAATACTAGGACTAGGATCTAATCCTTTAGCAACCAGACAGAAGTTTGGGAGATAAGACCTGTGCTTTTGAACAGATTCCCCAAATAGGTTCTCAAACGGACATGGTGATTGCTCACACAGGAACATGTCTCCTGAGTGCACACACTCTGAAAGATAACGGAGAAAGAAAATATATTTCCTCTCCAATATGGCAGCCCTGTTACATGGAAAGTCCAGCTAAAAGCTCTGGAGATTATTTGGTGTGTGTGTGTGTGTGCCCACGCACGTGCGAGCTGGCATGTAACAAAGATGATGTAGTGGTTTTTGACAAAATATGAATACTAAATTCTGTGGTCACTTCTCCAAGTCAAGATTCCTTCCAGGGAGCAGAAAGGTAAAATAGGACAAGGAAGCTTACTTTCAATCACAGGTTAGCAAACTGTGTCTTTGGGCAGAAGCTGGTCCACTTTTCCCTTCCACTAGCTCTATGCTCTAGCCATACCAACCCTCTCACCACTCCCTGAACAGACCAGGCTTTGCATGCCTTCATGCCTTTGTACACTCTTATCCTTGGCCTGGAATACTCTTCATCTAAATCTCACCCATTTTTTAGGCCCAATTTAAGTGTCTAGGCATTCACATGTTATCCCTCCACCGCTGGGTCAAATGACTTCACTTTTATGTTCTAGTCACACTCTATTATTATAATTATACATGTACATATTTGTCTCTCTTACTAGACTGAGCACTTGAGAGGGCAGGGATACTGTTTTATTAATCTCTGAATTTCCAGCATAAGTTAACACCACCAAGTTGCACTTGATAGACTGTTAGTAGTAAACATTTAGTGAATGCTTACTATATGATAGGAACTGTTCTAACTATACTGCTCACAGAATTTAGATATTTCAAAATGAATATGAAGCAATAAAATATCCCCTAATGTTTGTGAGCAGCGTATATAGAGATACAACATTATAAATGAGTAAGATGCCAGTGAATTGTACACTTTAAATTGTTTAATTTTGGGTTATGTGAATTTTTCCTTAAATAAGACCCCAAGTATCAAAATTTAAATAGGAAGTCACCTGAGTTGCTATTTTGGCAGCTACTGAGCCACTACCTAAGTAACAACAATGCTCTCTGTAGTGAAAGAAGGGAGAGGAACATTTCCATTTTTCTGCACTTGAAGTATAAATGATGAAGGCACTGCTTGAAAAGGTGTGTTGAATTGGCATTCAAAAGAAGTGCTGTCTGACAGCACCGACTCCATGATGTGCTGCAGCCAGGATACTCCTCATATTCCAGCCAAACAGCTTGGCTCCTAGTTCTCGTTCCATCCTGAAGGCAGAGCAGTACTGGGGAAAGGTCCTGGGCTTCAAACACAGACAGACTTGGTTTAAATTCTAGGTATGTCACTTAATTTCTGTGTCTTTGAGCAGGTTCCTTTTTTCTTTTCTTTTCTTTTTAATTGATTTGAGAGAGAGAGAGGGAGGGTAAGAGAGAAAGGGGGGGGGCGGAGGAAGAGATAAATAAATAAAGAACACTGATCTATTCCTGTATGTGCCCTGACCAGGGAATGAACCAGCAACCTCTACTTCTGGATGATGCTCTAACCATCTGAACTATGCAGCCAGGGCCCTTGAGCAAGTTCCTTGACCTCTTTCATCACTGATTGATTTTATCTCTAAAATGGGAAAAGTAACTCTTTACTGGATTATTGGAAGGATGAAATAAAATGATGAATACACATCACCTAGCATAGTATCTGGGGGTGCAGTGGGTATTTTATAAAAGTTATTCAAATCATCATCAGCATCATCCTAATATTAATCCTCTTCTTTCTAATAACTAGATGTGTAATCTCAGCCAAACAGTTGTCATTTCTCTGAATTTCTTCTAAGGACTGCCTGGGAGGACTTGAGAAAAATCACCACTCATTAATAGCAGCATTTTTCTATAGGTAAAATGGCAATGATAGAGGAGGGCAAGCAGGGAAAGGCTCATAAACAATTACATGAACACAAGCCTCAGGGCTCTGAAGCATATTCCTTTGTGCCCTGGTTGACTGCTGTATTCCACCCAAACCACTGTCTCTGTATACCAGGGCTCTGAGATTTGTCACAGGGCTGAAAATGAAAACATTTAGAAGTCCTAAGCACATATTATGGAACACATGCAACTTAGAAGAAAAAGCAATGTTACACTGTAAAATAAGTCTCAGAAGTCTGACCAAATTCTGATTTTGAGGTTTTAGAAATATCAAATTCAAAAAGGTATTGCTCTTTCTCTCTCTCTTTCTGTTTATCTGGTGAAACTACTCTGCTTATTTCATAGTGCTTTGTCTGCCTTTAGGTAATCACATTCAAAGTTGCAGGTTGTGGGGGCTAATTGGAGGGAGGCCTCTTTAGTATGATGGTTTAGGGCAAGCCCCTAAGCTTGCTCTACTTTTGGGTGACCTAGGCTGTGAGAACTAAATAGAGGAACACATGGTGGGACTATGCTCTAAAATGTGCTAAAGATTCCAGACTGAAACAAATGATCATTTTGTTAAATGAAATTAGGAATAACTCAGCAGGTCTCATTCCCTCTATGCTAACAGTGAATTCCTTGGTCCTAGGCCTATTTTATCACTTTTTACAGAATGGTGTTTTTACCCCATTCTGTAAAAAGCTCTTGTTTCACTGTTAATCAAAGCTGCCATTAACTAAGTATTTGCAAAGGAAAATGCAGTATTAATAAATATCGCCCACCTATATTTTAATCTAAGACTTTTATAGCCCTTTAAAATCTTCTATTTCAAAGTTTACAAAGCACTTTCACATGTGATACAATAATTCGGTTGTCCAGGAAAGGACTTTTTTACCCACTTAGAGATGAGGAAACTGAGACTCAGAAAGTTTAAGTGATTTTCCCAGGGTCATACTGCTTGTTAGAATGCAGGCTACCTGGTACCTCATCTACAGCTTTCTGTCATTTCACTTCTCTTCAACCTACATGCTCATTGTGTTTTTCCCCCTTAAATTTTCTTCCTTCCAGACATTAAAAATATAGTCCTTGGATCAGTGTACGAGATAGTCACGGTATGATTTTCACTTGGAATACACTATTTCCATTTGCTGCAAGGAACATACTATTTTCACTTGCTGCAAGAAATGAACAGGAAAAACAAACATAGGTTTAGTTTATTTTATTACCAATGGACTCTTCATAGAGAAGAGCAAGATAGTAGAGAAGGGAGATAGTGGTACCTCATCTATCGTGTGGGTTAGGTTCCAGAACCCCCCACAATAGGCAAAAATCTGCGAAGTAGTTACCTTATATTTACTTTTTTATATATATTTTAAGGCTTTATAAACCCTTCCCACACTCTTATAAACCTTTCCCACACTGTTATTAACCTTTCCCACACTCTTATAAGTACTTCCTAAGCTCTTAAACACTTTCTACACTCTTAAACCTATGTAATGTTAACATATAAAATTCTATGCTACGTATTTTATTTTGGTTTAGTATTCTTTTAATATGTTTTAATTAATATATTTTATATTTTTAATATTTTCAATTTTTAGACTATAAAATGCTTATTTTACCACAAAATAATTAAAATAATAAATATATCAAAATACCTATATACTGCAAAGTCTCGAGACATAGTGAAAAATCCGTGATACAAAATTAGATATACAGTATACAATTTAAAATCTGCGATACAGTGAGACCGCAAAAGGTGAACCACAATATGCGAGGGATGACTGTGTAGGTAACACCAGCCTTGTATTATCCTGTAGTGTTGTCATTACCTATTTACATGTTTATTTTTCTTTTCAGACCCTGTACAAAAAGAAGAGACTTCTTTTTATTTTTTAGCTCTGTGTCCCAAGTCCCAAGCAGTACCTGGTGCTTCCTTCATAGGTCCTTAGAAATTTTAATGAGTGAGCATTTGGCTCCACAGGCATTTGCATTATAAGTTTATATTTGTTAAGCTGATTTGCCTGTAAAATCATTAAGAAATTGCTCAAAAACAGTGAAATAGGATTATGGCAAACCTGACACTCAACATTCTTTCAAGTTACATACCTAAAAACACCAGGTTTGATGCCTATTATATCAAAGACTGAACCTAAGTGTTAGAAATCTGGTTACATTTTAAACTCTAGTTAACAAAAATTTTAAACAGAAACATTTCAAGATAGTCCATCATAGGGCTATAAAAAACAGAGAGACAAATTCACAAGTAGCTAGTAACTTCCAACTCTTGAGACTGTCTTGCTTTGCTAGAATGTAAGTCTCTGGAATTTCCGGTAGAGGTGTTTAGAAAAGGTTTGTTTTCATCTGGATAGAGTGGTATGTGGGAGTAAGTTGAAAAGCTGGATTTAAGACTGGTTTGCTAATTTCTTTAGTGGCAGGGTTTCACATGATGGACTGCTGTCTCAGTGTCTACTTTAGAGGAAGCAGGCTAGCTTGTCAGAGTTTATGTTATGGCTATCCCAACCCAGAGAAAATCTTCTTATTGCCTGGTAACCTAGAATAAAACCACATTCTTCAAGCATGATGCCTCTGGTTCAGACCCTTGTCATCTCCAGCTTAGACTATAGCATTAGTCTCATAATAGGTCTCTTGACTTCTAGTCCCTCCCTGTAAAATTCATTTATTGATTCATTTATACATTTATAATACATGTATACATAGCTACTATCTGTTAGGCTTTGTGTTAGAAACTGTAAACAGTAGGATGAGTAAGACATAATCTCCTTTTCTCACTAATTGTAGGAGATAAAAGCATAAGCTTGGAAAGGAAGTTAATAAATATGAGGATCTATTACGGATTAGTCATTTTACATACACTGTTTCTTGTAGGGTATTATTATTTCCATTTGACATCTGGGGAAACTGAGACTTAAACTTGAGGCTACAAAATTTGCCTGTGGTATACAGCTTGTCAGGGACTGGATAAGGTTTGATATTTAGGTCTATTTTTAAAGCCTATGTGCTTTTTACTAAACCAATGGTTCTCAAATTTAAGGTACATAGAAAACACTAGTTTTACAGAAAATTAGAGAAAACAGATTATCTAGCCCATCTCAGATTCTGATTCAGTAGGTCTAGCATGGAAACTCAAAAAATCTGTATTTTGTAAATGGGTGGTCAATGGACCACACTTTGAAAAGCACTGTACTTCAAAAATAAAAAAAAAAGATAAATTACAGCAACTATCATAAAGATATGAACAAAGTGATAAGCAAATAGCACAGTGAACAGAATTATTTCCTAAATTACAAATATAATCATGCGATGGCTACTCACGCCTAGAGTTTTAAGGTTTAAAATCCACAGCAGAGCATAGAAGCACCTTCAAGATGTGGCTCCAATGTTTGTTTACAGCCCCTTTTCTCCTGCTTTCCTTCTTCCAACAACTCCTTCTTGTCCTCTTGAATTACTTCTCATTACCCATACGTCCCAGGTCATTTTACGCCTACATGCTTATCACATTTCCATATTTTCCCCAATGTACTTCCTTCTTAATCCAAATTATTACTTCTTACTCATCCTCCCAAACTCAGTTTATGTTATTATTATAGAAAGTATTTTGCAAGTACTTACTAGATACCAGGTAATAATCTAAGCACTTACATGTATCAACTGCTTTAATGCTATTAAATAACTACTAATTGAAGACACTGAGAGCTAGGATTTAAATTCAGGTAATATGGCACTATCAGCTCTTAACTATTAACTTTTAGTTGGCTCTAATGAAATAATGAGATACTCTTAAGGACTCTCTTCCAATTACCCAGGGCCTAGTTCAAACCATATCTCCATTCAGATTCCTCTTGTCTACTCTCATCTCTTAATCTTGCAAACTAACATCCTTCTACTCCACTTGTCTGTGGACTACATCTCCCTGCTTTGAACCTAATGATTCAATACTTGCTTCATGTGCTGAGGTTTTATTGTTAGAGATAAATGGCAGTTCTCTGAGGGCAGAAACCATGTCACCCAGTATAGGTTGGCACATGATAGGCAGGCACTGAAAGGATTTTTATTGGACTGAAATTCAGAGCAAGCGTTTTACCAGCTAACTCATGTTTGGTGGTTAAAGAGAAAGCACATGGATGGGGAATGTGTAGTGCTTCCAACGTGGAATGAGGGAGTGAGTGGGCAGGTATTTGTTAGTTCCTTCTTTGACAGAGGCTATCATTCTGGGAAGCAAATATGAAAGGGCTCTTAAGTACATGAAGGATTGTTCTCCATGACTGGCTGGTCCTGACTTTCGAAGTGAAATTCTACATTTCAGTCTCCTAGTAAATAATAAGTAGATAGCTATAGCTACACATTAAAATTATTATTTGGATTAAAAAGCTGTATAGGGCCTGAGCAGGCAGTGGCGTAGTGGATAGAGCATCAGACTGGGACTCTGAGGACCCAGGTTTGAAACCCTGAGCTTGAGCACAGGATCACAGACATGACCCCATGGTGGCTGGCTTGAGCCCAAAGAGTCACTGGCTTAGCTGCATGCCCTCCTTTTCTGGTCTAGGCACATATGAGAAAGCAATCAATGAACAACTAAGGTGCTAGAACTATGCTTCTCATCTCTCTCCCTTCCTGTCTGTCCTTGGCTGTCTGTCTCTCTCTCTTACTAAAAATAAAAAAAAGCTGTATAGGTTTCACCCCTTCCCAGATAAGAGGCATTCACAAATACTTTGGGCTGGTTGCAAAGCTGAATAGTTCTAGTGCTTTGTGTAAATAAACTAGTTCGGGACTACTTTGTCTCACTTATACTTGGAACAGATGCAGTGAATAGATCTCACAGGTTGTATTCTTTGCATTTTTATGTATAGTTATTCTATCTTTTCCTCAAGGTAAATGCTTTACAACTGTTAAAGTAATAAAATAAATAAAATAAAATATAAACACATGCATATGATATAAGAGTTTTATGAACAACAGAATTTAAGTAAGTATTTTTCTAGCATAAATACATAGAATAATTTTTTAAAAAGGTAAATTGGTGTAGCCACTATGGATGATGGTATGGAGGACTCTCAATCAATTAAAAAACAAAAACAAACAGAAAAACCACAGGAACTCCCCAGGTGGCTGTGATGTTACTAGCCACTGCACCACACTTGAGAACTGATGTTCCAATGGCTGCACTAATTTAGTGTCATGCTAACTGCTATATAGAAAAATTGTTTCCAATTAGTATCTGATCTGGGAAAGTTATTTACTGTGCTATGCCACAGGTTCCTCTTCTGTCAAATAGGTATAATAAAACCTGTCTTGAAGAATTATGGTAGGAATGTAAGTAGCCCAGTCTTATGCCTAAGAATAGGAATTCAATAAATGTTAGCTATTATCATAGGCACACAAATAAAGTTAGCAATACAAATAAAAACACAAAAACTTTTTTGCTAAAGACTATTTACAAGTCGATTCTATAAACTATTTATTTTCCTTGCTTTTAATCTTATTTTTAAGTGAACATACAATAAAATTGTTTTTGGTGTACAGTTCTGTGAATTTTAACATATGTATAGATTCATGTAACCACCACCAGAATAAGATAGAGAACAGTCCCCCAGCCCCCAAAATCCTTGGTGCTGTTCCTCAGGACTTTCTCCTAAAGCCTAACTCCTAGCAACCACTGACTGGTGCTCCATCCCTCTTGTTTGTCTTTTTAAAAATATGATACAATTAAACTATATACTGTATAACCTTTAGAGACTGACTTCTTTTACTAAGCATAATGCCACTGTAATACATTTAAGTATCAATAGTTTGTTCCTTTTTATTGCTGTATGTTTCACTGCATGCATGTAACTGTATATTTATTCATTCACCCACTGAAGGTGAGCTGAAATGCAATGAAGGACATGCCAGTTGTTTTCAACTTTGGCCATTATAAATAGCTCATGTACAGGTCTTTGTGTGAATATAAGCTCTCATTTTTCTGGAATTAATAAAAATCAGATTGCTGGGTCGTGTGTTAAATGTATGTTTAACTTCGTGAGAAACTGTCTAACTGTTTTATAGGGTGGCTCAACCATTTTGCATTCCCATCAGCAATGGATACGAGTTCCTGTTATTCTCTATTAGAATACCTTAGCATCCTTAGTCCAAGGTCCCAAAGCTGTGCAAAGCTGGTGACAGGATTTTAACACATGAGGACTGAATTGCTTCAATAAAACAGGTACAGCTGAGAATTTCAAAAGCAACTCCTCTATTAAAATAGTTCTTTCTAGTCTGCTAAAATTTTCTCTAGGATGTTTTCCTTTGTATGTCCAGATATTAAAATACACACACACAACAACAACATACATTTAGTAGTGTGCAGTGTGGAGAATCATTTCTTCTTTGCCTTGACTAACTTTGGTGAGCTTTATGGTAAAAATGGTCTGCAAAGACAAAACAGATATAATGGGAAGTGGGAAGTATATGTGGCTACTGTTGAAGTGAAATAGCTAATCTGAAGTTAGACTCTTTCTGATTAATTAGCCAAGCAGTCTCTAGTTAATTATACAGTGTGGGGCAAAGTAGGTTTACAGTTGTTCATATGGAAAATACTATAATTAATAATAATACAAAATAAACTGTGTTGCATGTACTGATAACTGTAAACCTACTTTTACTCCACCCAGTATAATGTGTCTTTTGGCTGATGATGTAGTCTTCCACTCTAGCCATCTACTGGGAAAGTACCCGTCCTTCATCTAGAAGATACATCTCTACAAATCTACCTGCTAAAATGTTGCCCCCCCCCATTTCAGCTTAAAATAATTTTCCCTGGTGAGGTCTTTCTTTCTAATTTTAATAGGCAGATTTAACACCCTGCCTATATTCCCATCATGGGAATTTTATTATTATACTGGGATCCTTTGTTTTCATGTCACTGAACATCTAAAGGACTGTGTCATCCTTTATCTCTACTAGTACTTAGCACAATGTGGGCATATAGCAGGCCCTTAATAAAAATGTGTTGGTTTAGGGGCCAAAAAAATGAATTAACAGTGGTTTATCTGGTGAACTGCTATATATCATCTTTTAAGACTCAATGTTTCCTCCCTAAAAAGTCTTCTTTGTGCCATCTCTGCACTTTGTACTTATTGCTATTGCTGTGTTTTCTTACTATATTGCAATTGCCCATTTGGTGGCATGATAGGTAATTTGAAAGGGTAACTGGAGTTGAAGCTAATCTGTAACTGGGAGAAAAGTACCAAATATTTCTCCCCCCCCTCCCCATGAGAGGCATCAAATCAGAGAAAAGTAATTTGGGAAGGCAACTTGCTAAAAATATTAATAGAGCCCTGGCCAGTGGCTCAGCGGATAGAGTGTCAGACTGGCATATGGATGTCCCGGGTTCTATTCCTAGTCAGGGCACACATGATAAACAACCACCTGCTTTTTCCCTGTCACTCTCTCCTTTTCTCTGCCTCTTCCCCTCCTGTAGCCAGTGACTCCACTGGTTTGAGCATGGCCCTTGGAGCTGAGGATAGCTCTGTTGGAGCTCATCAGCCTCAGGTGTTAAAAATAGCTTGGTATTCAATCATTGGCTCTAGATACGCTTGCCTGGTGGATCCCAGTAGGTGCATGTGGGATTCTGCCTCACTGTCTCCCCTCCTCTCACGTAAAACCAACATCAAAACCAAACCAAACCAAAACAAAAACCCTAATGGTAGCAAATTGAATTTCTCCTCCTGCTATTTTTCTATACAAATTCTCTGCTTTTTATAAGCTGGACCAACCCACCTTCAATTTCTTCATAAGCTGGACCAACCCGCCTTCAACTTCTTCATTCTTCTGCTCATACTTCCTGTGCCCCTTATACCTCTGCACACACAGTCTGTCTTGTACTTTCCAGCATGAGGTCAAATCTTACCTCTTCAGAGAAGTCTCTCCTGATTATAAGGATCACTCCTTCTGATGTCTTCTATCTCACATAAGAAACTACTTTTGTAAGAATATACTTTAGCTTTTTCACTCTAAAAAGTTCCTCAAATAAAAGTACTGTCCCTCAGACTTTAAAAACAAACAACAACAATGAAAAAAACAATGAGTGGAAGCTTTCGATCTGGCACAGCAGACAAATTCAAGGTAAAGGCTGAATGACCAAGTTCCCTCTCATAAACACAGTCATAGACCACTGGGGGTGGGGGTCAAGGGGAGGAAGAAAAAGCACCAAAGAAGTGACTGTCTCCTAAAATAAGAGATTTAGGTAGTGTAATATTTAAGACAAGAATAGTTTCTTTGAAACCTTTTTAAAGAATATGCCTTAAGACAGTTTCAGTTAACATTTTTCCTTAGGTGCCTATCAGTTTTATGACTACGGGAAGGTCTCAGCTTCCACTTGAGGAGGCTTTGGAAGAAGTAGAGGTTTTAATTTTTATTTGGAGAACACTAAGATAGCTACTTTTAAAACAATGGTACATAAAAGGAAATACAATAACGAGGTGTATTTCCCCCAAAGCTAGCAAACACTGTGTTGCTAGAAAGTAAACATACTTTGTTAGACTCTACTGCTAATAAAAACAAAAAGTGGACAGGTTGGGCCAGCTATTTAATGATGAATGCCTTAACAGTAATAAATGTTGACAGCCCAAATCAAAAAAGAATGCATTACTGAGATATCATCAATTGTGTTCTGTCATTACAAGGCAGCTCCACCCAGTCTAAGCTTGTCAAAAAGTGTTACTGTAATCCATGAAGAAATCTTCACCTCAGGCAAAGGAAGAAAAAATGTGAAGGGCTGGCTCTGAACAGGTGTGCAGAATTGTAATGCCAAAGTTGTCATAAATCTCTTTACATTAGTTTCATACATGACAAATTATTAACTTCTACTCTGAGGTGTCAAGCATGGATGAACAGATCCATCAGTAGGCACTTTAAGAACAACAAATGTAAATAAACAGGGTGTGGATATAACTCTTTAACAGTGAGCAATAATTATTTCATGCACAAGAGTAGACAATTATGACAAACTCTTTTATTCTACTCAAGTGAATATGATATTTGGGAATCTGGGATTGTCTGACATACTCGTCAGGTCAGCCCACTCCAGTTCTACCTAATCTTGGTTTCCTCCTCAATAAGATGGGGACAATAACTATCTCCTAAGACAGGGGTCCCCAAACTTTTTACACAGTGGGCCAGTTCACTGTCCCTCAGACTGTTGGAGGGCCGGACTATAAAAAATACTATGAACAAATCCCTATGCACACTGCATATATCTTATTTTAAAGTAAAAAACAAAACGGGAACAAATACAATATTCAAAATAAAGTACAAGTAAATTTAAATCAACAAACTGACCAGTATTTCAATGGGAACTAAGGGTGTGGATGCATCCTGTGCTCCTCTCACTGACCACCAATGAAAGAGATGCCCCTTTGGGAAGTGTGGCGGGGGCAGATAAATGGCCTCAGGGGGCTGCATTCGGACCATGGGCCATAGTTTGGGGACCCTTGTCCTAAGATAATGAAGAAACCTAAAAGAGATTAGTTACAAAAAGTGCTTGGCATTAGCATACATTCACTATCTGCTTGTTCACTCCTTTAATGTATTTCAACTTACATCTTTGATTCCCTAAGAGGTAAAAGTTTAGAATTTAAATATAGAGTAATAAAATGCTCAGGTTTATAGCTCATGAGAGCAGAGCTTGAATTTTTTCCACTCTGTTAATTCTCAGTAGTGTCTAGCAAGTACTGAGTCCAAGAAACAACTACTTATACGGCCAGCCCACAGCAATTTGTCACTTCTTTGTACTTAAAAGTACTGAACATTATTGACGTGCATTGTCTTTGTTTTCTTATGTTAAATGGTAAAATATACATAATATACAATTTAGTGGTATCAAGTATTCACAAGGTTATGCAAATCATCATCACTATCTATTTCTATAACATTTTTATCACCCCCCCCAAAAAAATTATATGCCCACTAAACAATAAAACCCAAAGCCACTCCATATCCTCATTCCTTGGTAAGCTCCATGGTACTGTTTTTATGAGTTTGCCTATTCAAGATATGTCATATAACTGGGATCATGCAATATTTGGCCTTTTGTGTCTGGCATCTTTGATTTTACGGTCATCAAGATTCATCTAAGTTACAGCACATATAAGTACTTCAAACTTTATTATGACTGGATAATAGTATTTCTTGTGTGGACAAACCACATTTTGTTTATTCACTCACCTGTTAATGGTCATTTGGATCATTTCTGCCTTTGGACTACTGTGAATAACGCTGCAACAAACATTTGTGTACAAGTATATGAGTCTATGTTTTCAATTCTTCTAGGTATGTACCTAGAAGTGGATTACTGGGTAGTGTAATAATTCTTTGTTTTATGTTTTGAGGAACTGCCAAATTGTTTTCCATGGCATGTATAAGTCACAAAACAAGTCTTAATACATTTAAGATTGAAATCATATCAAGCATCTTTCACCACCCAATTGTATAAAACTATAAACCAATACAAGAAGAAAACTGAAAAATTCACAAATATATGGAGACTAAACAAGCTACCAAACAACCAATGAGTCAAAGAAGAAATCAAAAGATCAATAAAAAACACCTAGAGACAAATAAAAATACAACATACCACATATGTGATGCAGCAAAAGCAGTTCTAAGAGAAAAGGTCATAGCGATAAATGTACACATCAAGAAACAGGAGGTATCTCAAATAACATAACTTTATATCTCAAAGGAAACAGAAAATCAAATAAACCTCAAGTTTAGCAGAAGGAAGAAAATAAAGATCAGAGCAGAAACAAATGAATAGAGACTAGAAAGACAATAGAAGAGATCAATGAAACTAACAGTTGTTTTCTAAATATAAATAAAATTAATAAATCTTTAGATAGACTAAGAAAAAAGAAATGAAATAAAATCAGAAATAAAAGAGATGTTACCCCTGACACTATAGAACTAAAAAGGATCATAAGAGACTGCTATGAACATGAATTATACATCAACAAAATAGATCACCTAGAAGAAATGAAAAAATTCTTAACAACACACAATCTATTATGACTGAATCAGGATGAAGTAGAAAATCCGAACAGACTGATTACAAGAGTAAGGAGACTGAATCAGTAATTAAAACTTCTCAACAAACTAAATTCCAGGACCAGATGGCTTCACTGGTGAATTTTATAACATCTAAAGAAGAATTAATAAGAGGAGAAAACACTTCCAAACTCATTTTCCAAGGCCAGCATTACCCTGATACCAAAACTAGAAAAAGATTCTACAAGAAATTAAAATTATAGGCTGATACCCCTGATAAATATAGACATGAAAACCCACACCAAATTAAAAAAAAACTTCAAAAGGATCATACAACATGATCAAGTGGGATTTATTTCAGGAATATAAGGATTGTTCAACATCCATAAATCAATCAGTACAATATACCACATTAACAAAATAAAGGGTAAAAACCACACAATCATCTCAATTGATACAGAAAAAGCATCTGTCATAATTTGACATTCATTTAAGATAAAATTTTCAACAAACTAGGTATATAGGGAATGTATCTCAACATTATAAAGGTCATACTTGACAAACCCGTATCTAACACTGCATTCAAAAGTGAAAAGCTGAAAGATTTTCCTCTTAATTAGTAACAAGGCAAGGATACCCGCTCTTGCCACTTTTATTTAACACAGTTTTGGAAGTCCTAGCCAGAGCTATTAGGCAAGAAAAATAAATTGCAAAAGAAAAAGTAAAACTGATACTATTTGAAGATGACATGATATTATATATAGAAAATCCTAAAGACTTCACTAAAATATTGTCAAAACTAATTCATGAATTCAGTAAAGTTGCAGGCTACAAAATCAACATATTAAAATTTGTTTGCCTGCACTAAAAACAAAAGAGAACTTAATAAAACAACCCTACTTACAATTGCATGAAAAATAAAATACTTGGGAATAAATTTAACCAAGGAGGTGAAACATCTGTACATTGAAAACTATAAATGAAAGACATTGAGGAAGACACAAATAAATGGAAATATATTTTATGTTCATAGATTGGAAGAATTAACATTGTTAAAATGTCCATACTACTCATAGATTCAATAAAATCCCTATCAAGATTTCAACGACATTCTTCACAGAAACAGAAAAAAGAATCCTAAAATTCATACACAAAAGAACCCCGATAGCCAAAGCAATCTTGGAAAGAGAGAAACAAAGTTGAAGGCATCATGCTACCTGATTTCCAATGTATATATATTACAAAACCATAGCAATGGCATAAAAAAAGACACAGATCAATAGAATAACATAAAAAGCCCAGAAATAAACCCACACATATATGATCAATTACTTTATAATGAAGGAGCCAAGAATATACAATGGGAAAAGGAAAGTCTCATCAATAAATTGTGCTGGGAAAACTGGACATCCACACGCAAAAGAATAAAAGTGGAACATTATCTTACACCATACACAAAATCAACTGAAAATGAATTAAAGACTTGAATGTAAGACTTGCAGCTATAAAACTAGAAGAAAACATAGGTGGTAAGCTTCTTGACATTAGTCTTGGTAATGGTTTTTTGGATTTGATACCAAAAAGCAAAGGCAATAAAAAAAATAAAAAAGTGTGACTATATCAAACTAAAAAGCTTCTGCATAGCAAAGTAAACCAATGAAATGAAAAGGCAACCTTCTGAAAGGAAGCAAACACTTCCAGATCACATATCTGATAAGGGGTTAATACCCCAAATATAAAAAGAACTGATAGAACTCAATAGCAAAAAACAAAACAAAACGAAAAAACTAATAAACCAATCTCATTAAAAAATGGTCAGAGGATTTAAATAGACACTTTTCCAAAGAAGGCATGTAGATGGCCAACGGGTACAGGAAAAGGTGCTCAACATCACTAATTATCAGGGAAATGCAAATGAAAACCCCAATGAGATTTTACTTTACCTCTTTTAGAATGGCTATTATCAAAATGACAGGAGAATGCGGGGAAAAGGAAATCCTTACACACTGTTGGTAGGAATGTAAACTAGTGAAGCCACTATGAAAAACAGAATGTAGGTTTCTCAGAAAATTGAAAAGTAGAACTACAATATGATCCAGCAATTACACTTCTGGGTATTTAGCTAAAAGAAATGAAAGCACTAACTCCAAAAAGATATGTGTACTCTTATGTTCATCGCAGCATTATTTACAACAGTCTAGACATGGAAGTGAAGCAACCCAAGTATCCATCAATAGATGAATAGATACAGAAAATGCCATATATAAAGAAATATTATTCAGCTATAAAAAAGAAAACATTTTAACATTTCCTACAACATGGATGAAATGTGAGTTTCATCATTATGCTAAGTAATACAGTGTGTCTGTAAAGTCATGGTGCACTTTTGACCGGTCACAGGAAAGCAACAAAAGATGATAGAAATGTGAAATTGGCACCAAATAAAAGGAAAACCCTCCCAGTTTCTGTAGGATGATGTGGCAGCATGTGCGCATGCGCAGATGATGACTTAACACCGTGTATACAGCAGAGCAGCCCATGGCCATGCCAGTCAAGATGTGGACGGTACAGAGGAAAGTTCAGTGTGTTCTGTGGCTTGCTAAATTCGAATCTGTGACCAAAGTGCAACATGAATATCAGCGCATTTATAACAAAGCTCCAACACATAGGAATAATATTACTTGGGATAAGCAGTTGAAGGAAACCGGTAGTTTGGTGGAGAAACCCTGTTCTGGTAGGCCATCAGTCAGTGACGAGTCTGTAGAGGCTATACGGGATAGCTACCTAAGGAGCCCTAAAAAATCTGTGTGTGTGTGCTCTACAATTACACCTAAGCAAGACTACAGCTCATAAAGTGTTAAATAAATGTCTTTGTTTTATGGGGTACAAATTGCGGTTGTCGCATGCTAAGAAATCGGCGGATAGACCCACACGATGTGCATTTGCTACAGATATGCTTCATGAGATCAACAATGATGCAAGATTTTGGCAGAAGATTGTGTTTAGCGATGAGACAACCCTCCATATCTGTGGATATGTTCATCACCATAACGTCCGAATGTGGGCTGCTGAACATTCTCATGCCTACGTTGAGTACGAACATAACACCCCTAAAGTGAATGTATGGTGTGGCCTGATGCATGATAAGCTGATAGGTCCATTTTTTTTTTGCGGAGCAGTCTGTGACGGCAAACACCTATCTTGACAAGTTGGAATTGTATGCAGTGCCACAATTTCCAGAAGGTGTCATCTTCCAACAGGACGATGTTCCTCCACTCTACGCCACCATTGTTCCTGAGTTTCTGTATAGAACATTCCCCCGGCGGTGGATAGGCAGGGGTTCAGTCAAGCCATGGCCACCATGATCCCCGGATCTGATGCCCTTAGACTTTTACTTTTGGGGTTATGTGAAGCAACATGTGTACATTGAACGTATCAACGACATTAATCACTTAAAACAGAGAATCACAGATGTTATTCACTCTGTTACACCAGACGTCCTTACCCGTGTGTGGCAAGAACTTCACTATCATTTGGATGTGTGTAGGGCAACAAATGGAGCCCACATCGAACTGCACTGAATAGGTATGAAACTGACAGAGTTTTCCTTTTATTTGGTGCAGATTTCACATTTCTATCATCTTTTGTTGCTTTCCTGTGACTGGTCAAAAGTGCACCATGACTTTACGGACACACTGTATAAGTCAGACAGAGAAAGACAAATACTGCATGATCTCAACTATACGTGGAATTAAAAAAATCAAGCTTGTAGATACAAAAAACTGATTGGTGGTTGACAGTAGCAGGGGATAAGGGGTGGGTGAAATGAATGTAGGTGACCAAAATGTATAACTTCTTGTTATAATAAGTCACGGGGGTGTAACATATAGCATGGTGACTATAATAATACTGTATTGTATATTTAGGAGTTGCTTATAAGTTTTTACCATGAAAAAAACAAAAGTAACTATGTATGGTGTTAAATATTAACTAGATTTTTTGTGATGAACATTTTACAGTATCAGATCATTAAGCTGTACACTGGAAACTAATATGTTATATGTGAATTACATAACAAACAAACAAATAAACCCTTTTTCTGAGCTGAAAACAACTATCTATATAGGCAGGCGCCTATGTCTTTTCCAGCTATCCATTTAATACCCTAGTTATTCAGAAACAACTCAGTTAGCTCCTCCTCCTTCTCCTCCAAGTTACTTCTGGGTATTAGATCTTTTATGACTTTTGCTTTTCCATAGAATTCTGTTATTTTAAAATACTGCATTTTTGTTTTTTTTCATATATCACATATAAGTTTAGACACAACTATATTAGGGAAAACTCTCCTAACAGAACTATTGACCAATGAGTTCTTGCTGGCTTCAGGAAGTAGTTCAGATATGTATTTTTAAAAGATTAATAGTAAATGATCCTTTAAAAAGTTGGTCTGTTTTATACATTTTGCTTTAGTGTTTTCACAAAAATACTGTTTTTAGTCTGTGTCTATCTTGTAATGATTCTTGTTTTAAATGAAACAACAGAAGACAGAATCCTGTTTATCATTTTAATTCTGGAAACAGAATGGGTATGACAATAATGAGATTTTAAACAGAGGAAAGAAAAAGGAGTGGAGGACATAAAACAGTAAGATAAAGACAACAGTTTAGAACAAAAAAAGCTACACATTCCATGGAGCAAACTTCAGAGCCAACAATTTCCTTTGGCAACACAAAAAGCTGTTCTGAGCCAACAAGCACACCTTCCTGTGCTGCAGCAATGTTCTTAAGACTCAGCATCCTTTAAGATAAGCCTAGAATGCCACTCTGGCATATATTGCCCAAGTTCCACTTGTGTGTTGTTAGAGTTACCAAGGATACGACTGCCCTTGAAATCTGTCCTGCTCTCCAACATCTGGATTGTGACAATTACTGAGCTACTGCTCAGATACAAGTTAGAGAGGTTGGACTGAAAGGAGCAATCCTTGTACCTATGATAGAGGATTCTAAATAAATTAGTGTTTAATGGATGAACAAACAAATGAATGAAACAATAAACAGACAAGGAAGTAAGTATCATACCTTCTTTTTTTTTAGTAAGACAGAAAGGGAGACAGATGAGAAGCAACAACTCGTAGTTGTGTCACTTTAGTTGTTCATTGATTACTTCATATATGTGCCTTGATATGGTGGCTCTAGACCATGGGATCATGTCTATGATCCCACACTCAAGCCGGTGACCTCCCACTCAAGCCGGTGAGCCTGCATTCAAGCTGAATGAATGCTGCTCAAGGTGGAAATCCTGGAGTTTTAAATGTGGGACCTCAGCATCCCAGGTAGACACTCTATCCACTGTGCCACCACTGGTCAGGTCATAACTTCTTGATAATCAGAGGTTTCTAGATTACTCATGGTTAAAAAAATAGTTCATATGAAAATAAAGCTAAATCCATTTATATGTTAGAAAAGTACCAATTGTTTGAAACCAGGCTAAAAACAAAAATACAGTGGTACCTTGACATATGAGCACTTTAAATCACGAGCAATTTGAGAGAGGAGCAGTCACTCATGGGATTTTTTGCTTTAAGTCACGAGCGGATATTTGAATCATGAGTGTTGGGCAAATAAGTTTGCAAAATTTTACTGTAACCAATCATCCTCCTTTAGGGAGGACAGTCCTTGTTTTGTAAGCCTGTCCTCCCTCAAAAAGTGTCCTCCTACATGTCCTCCTTTTTGATATCGGAAGACTAATCTGTAAATGTCTATATTCGATCGATGCAGAGTCGATCCATTGCGTGTGATGTGATGTATTTGTATCTAAATGAGTACTTTTTCTTATAATTATTATTAAAAATTAATAGGCATGTAAGCATAATTACAATATAAAATATTATGTTTTTATTATGCATTTATCATATTATAGTGTATTACTGTTGCAATGAATAAAATGTTTCTTTTATTTACGATATTGTTTTCTTCAATTTATTTTTGTCCTCCTTTTCATTGTAGAAATGTTGGTCACCTTAAAAATTTGTGTTTGAGTTTGCTCACTTTTATTGTTAAAAATGGCACTGGGCAGCCAGTGTGTGCTTGCCCTCAGAGCAGGGCAGTTGATTGCAAATTTTGGATTACCTTCCTGCTTGGGAAGGGCCATTGTTATGCTAATGTAGGCTGGAAGAGAGGTTCGGACACCAGGAAAGTTTTAAAAAGAAGAAGTCGGGATGGTAGAGTGAGAGCAGAGAGAATGCAGAGTGCTGAAAGAAGAGCTAAGATGGCAGGGTGTTAGGAAGTGAAACAGGGTTTTTGCAGTTTAGATTTTTGGAGAACAGAGGTGTGGGGAACTGGCTGTAAGCTGACAGTCTGCCCAACCCCCCACCTCACTTGCCCGATTAAGTTGCAAAAGGCTAAGCCCTTCCCCACACCTCCATGTTAGCTGATACTCATCCTACCTCCCATGTCCCTGGAAAGACTATAGGCAAGTTTTTCTCTCCTGTTTTGTGTAAAGTTAAGATGTTATGTATGTGGGGGTTTTCTGCATTTGGTAAAATTCTTGGGTTGCCTTGGAAATGTAATCAGAGATCTCATTGATTTGTTAATGGCCTACTTTGTCCTATAAACAAAGATGTGGTTTTTGAGCGCACTTTGTTTTTGCTATCAGCTTTGCAGAACCCTCTCAAACCCATTCTTTAATTCTTTAAGTGTATTATCTTAATTCTGTGCCATTCCACTCAGGACCTGGAATTACTAGTTGTGCTGGTTCACGACAGTAGGGAAAGAGAGAGAAGCCAAGATGGCAGAGTGCTAAAGGAGAAGCCAGTTTGTGCAGAGAGGAAAAGGGAGGTGTGCAGATGGGGAATCAGAGGTGACTGAGACTGGTGGGGGCCTTTGATTCTAGGAAAAACCGCAGAAAGTTCTCCTGGTTATAGAACCAGAGAATGTGTAAGTGGCTTTGGGAGCCCTGTGTGTATCTGCTCGTTGGCTGGTATGAGTCTTGAATAAAGGAATGGCCCACCATTTTTTGGCTCCACTGTTTCTTTATCGTCTGCCCGATTCTAATGGGAACCTGCATGTGTATGGCCACGATGGCTATGTATTTGTAGTAGTTTGCAGCAGGATTCGGATCAGATCAGTATGGAGCCGCCACCACCCTTGGGGGTGGGGTAGAGGACTATTTGTTGTTATGGTTCCCCAGGGCTGTTCTTTTGGGGACTGTGGGCTGCCTGATTTTTACAGCCCTGCAAGAGGTAACAGAGAGCTCTGTGTAAGAGGCTGCCCGAGGCCTGCAAACTGAAGAGTGGAAGGAGTTGGAATGGTCATGGGAGAAAGAGATGCAGACCCTGAAACTGGAGCAAGTGCTGGAGAAAGAGGCCGACCGGGTTCATGAGTTGCACCTGGAAATTGAGCAGTATTTGGAGAATAAACTACAGATTCGTGAGTTGCAGTTTGCCCTGGAAGTTGTGGAGAGTCGGCAGCCACAGGAGCCTAAGCTGGAACCGTGACGGCAGAGTGGCTCTGAGTCAGTGGAAGCAGGTGCTTCTAACTCCTCTTCTGAGGATGAGAAGACTGGGGCTGAAGTTGCCATCCGAAGACTCCAGAAGGTAAAAGCCCAGTAGCAAAGGGTTCCTACTAAGCCCCTGGTATGTTTGCTATGATTATGGTACATAGAGGTGGATGGCAGCATGCTCTCTGGAGCAGAGGTGGAAATGTTGGCCACCACTGACACGTGCTCCCCTTGGGGTAGCGTCTTAAGAGCTGCCAGGATGGAAGGGATGAGGGGGGAGGCCTGAGGCCCCACGTGCGTGGATTGACTCTTGGATTGCGACCAGAGGGGGGCATCAGCTTCTTTGTTGGATGGACATGCGGCTTTTGGATAATATGAGAGACCCTGATGGAGGTCTGGTTGAAACTGTATGACTTATGCTGTTGCTGTAATTTGTTTATGTGATCTGCCTAATTTCTTGCACAGGAATGCCTGTGGTGTGAATTGCAAAGTGAGCAAAAGGGGTAGAATGTTGGGCAAATAAGTTTGTAAAAGGGATATTGTTATGCTAATGTATTTCTCCCTCTGCCAGCATCTTCACTTGACCTTGAAGGTAAATACACTTCATAAACCAGTTTATTTCTTTACATTCTCGCTTATTGTGTGTGTGTATCTATCTATCTATCTATCTATCTATCTATCTATCTATCTATCTATCTATCATCTATCTATCTATCTGTTATTTACAAAGTACATTTTCTTATTTAAAAGCATATAAAACAAAAAATTCGTGTGGTTTTTGGGGACCGAAACAGATTAATTGCATTCCCATTAATTTAAATGGGAAAATTTGATTTGACACATGAGCAAACTGAGTCAGGAGGTTGGCCATGAAACAAATTAAACTTGGGTGCCAAGGTACCGCTGTAGACTGTGGCTATTGTCATGTAGTGACAATTGCTTTCCTCCTTATCCTTTTGTTGCCAATAGCCCCTCATTGCAGCAAAGTACCTGTGTCCCCAGGACCTAGCCCAGTGCTATATACTTGAAAAATGCTCAGTAAACACTTAAAAAGCAAACTGATATCGTTAATGAAAATATCTATGAAAAAGTTATAGGCAGTTCTGTCAAAATAGAGGTTCATATAATGTATATTTCTTGGTTAGAGATAGAACAATTAATGATGTAAAGGCTAGTCCAGTCTGGGCCACTGAAGTATAAGCTCAGTTTTATTTAATAAACATTTTATATAGTATGGGTATCTTAGGCTGCACTAATACAACAGAATCATGGAAGTAATGGATGTAACTGAAGTTAAGTTTAAATAAACTGAGGCCTAGGAAGCCATCTTCCAAACCTGTTGGTGAATTTGATTTTAACTGGGAGTTCAAGATGTCTCATTTGAAGGCAAGTTCACAACTATAAGGAACAGTGCTTCTTGTCACATACACATGACAGATACCAAGTCATTATGAACTATGTAGAGTCTGTCCAAAATAAGTCTTTAAACTCAGAAGAGCTTTTCTTAGGAATTCCTTACTTAAGGCCTGAATAATAATTTTCATAAAGGCACTCTTAAAAACAAGAGAAATCCTTACCTTTTGTAGTTAAATTTCAATAAAAATTTCAATTATATAGAGCATGTGATTTTTCCTGTAACCCTCAAGTTCAATTTTGTGCTAAGTATTAAAGGAATTAAAGTCAATTTCTTTACCAGTGAATTATGAGGAACATAAATTAAGAGAAAAGAATGAACTGGGAATATGCATGCAAATACTGTGCATTCATATTATTTTACAACATAATCTGTAAATCTAGTACTAATGAGACTCAAAATTCAAATGGCTGAAGAATGTGTTTAGCGAATTATCAATGCCTCTATTTTAGGATAAGTGTAATCTTAAATGGCAACACACCTATTATTACAAATTCCTAACTAAGTACAGTACTTCATTATTTTGAAATGTCACTGTCAATTTATAGAGTAACAGATAAACATCTTTCTACCATATACCTGATTACCTTTCAGAGAAATGAAAGATAATTAAGAAAAATTACAAACATAATGTTTTTTACAGCCACAAAAGATATCTACTGAGCATTAAAACTGCAAACTAGTTATAACACTCCAAATTTTCACATTTGTTAGTGTGGACATACAGGTTTTATATCATTGTAATCATTATTTTTTTAAAGACTATTTATTTTAGAGAGAAGTGAGAATGAAAGAGAGAGGGAGAGAGAGAGTGTGTGTGTGTGTGTGTGTGTGTGTGTGTGTGTGTGTGTGTGTGTGAGAGAGAGAGAGAGAGAGAGAGAGAGAGAGAGACAAAGAGAGAAATGAGGGGAGGGAAAGAGTAGGAAGCATCAATTCCCATATGTGCCTTGACCAGGCAAGCCTGGGGCTTCAACCAGTGACCTCAGCGTTACAGGCTAACACTTTATCCATTGTGTCACCACAGGTCAGGCTCTAGAATTACTTTTTAAGTAACCTTTTTTCATGTAAATTCTTCCAAGTATTCATTTATCCAATCATTTGAAAAACTTTTATTAAGTGCCTACTCCTAAGTATACTGTCAGGGAACAGAGTTACAAATGCAAATATGGTATAACCCTTGTTCTTCTAACAAACTCAGTCTTATGAAAGACAAACAAGTAAAGTAGAATACAATAGTACAAGGTTACATTAAAATTGTCTACATGCTTCCCATTTGAAATAGATAAAGGGTATTGTATTGGAAACATTCACTATGCCTGGAAATCTTTTATCATTGCTCAGAAATCACTCTCCCATATATGTTCTAAAAATCTCTTTGCAATTAAATGAAAAAGAGTAATTTTATAAATACCCGTGAACATTTGCTTCTTATTTGATCTTAAAGCTAGAAATTTCTTGACTGATATAGCCCTAATGATTACTTGAGATTATTGTAGGTCCACCAGTTATATGACGTTAGGCAAATTAACTTTTTTGATTCTCAGTATTCTCATTGGAAAAGTAGAGATAACAGTACCAGTCTACGCTAGATTGTCTCCCATTTGCCCCTCAGTATCCATGCTGTACCTAGCTTTTGCTTAGGAAGGTTCTAGTGGGTTAGGTTAACAGGGGATACTAGCAGAAGATCAGTGTGGAAGGAAAGTGAAGCTATTCCCTGGTTTCTTCCCTACCAGGTCACCAAGGGCTGGCTATATCCCTCTATCAGAAGCTATCCTCTCCATATACCACTTTCCCTCCGCAGGACTTCAAGCACAGGGACGGTAATGGCTGTTTATTCCTAGACTCTGTACAATCCACTGTTGACTTCCATAATTCCTGCTCATATCTTTATACAGTTCCCTTATTAAACTCTTTCCAAATAACCCAGCTGGAAAATGCTATCTGTTTCCTTCCAGATTGATTCATACAAACTCATGGGGTTGTTTTGAGGACCACACAAAGTGATAAACATAAAATGCTTAGCACATTATAAATATTCAGTAAGTGTTGACTACTATTGTCATTATCAGTGTTGCTGTTATTAGTATTTCATTTAAGGTTCCATACTCATGTATTCTATACCATCTGAATTTTGAACATTGAAAAGACTGAATAATTCAGAATTTTGGAGATCTTTTACTAATTCTCAGTGCTTCAAAACATGTTCAAATATAAAATGTCTTTATTGCTAATCAATCTCAATATTTACAAAGAATAAAAAAGTACTTTAAAAGTGAGCGAAAAACCCACATAGTGGACAAGATTTCCTGGATGGTAGTTTCTTCTGGAAACATGCTTTGGAATTAATTTCCTGCAAATTGACCTCCTGCCACCATGCCAAATCTAGCAAAGTATAAATGTCCATAAAGTTATACAAATTGCTAGGTCATGGGGTCATGAAAAGAATGGACTGCAAAGTAAACTCAATGGCATAAAATCCTGTTAATCTGGAAATACATCTTCATCATCCTTACTTATCAATCATGATATAGGCAAGCATCACCACTTGACAAATTATCTCATCAAAATCCTAGTAAAGGTCTACTTAACCTTTCACCTTACCTCATCCTTTATATCTTCCTGCTGCTGGGCTGTGAAGATCTCCATCGCAGCCATGAGTCTCATCATTAACTCATCCACTGTTGTGTTACCTAGCAACACATGGAAATCGCCAAACTTCACATTAGTTATTATAAAATGGGAAGTCATTCCTGAATTAATCATAAGAAATAACTACAACAAAAAATGTACAAACTATTATGCTATTATGTAGTTAAAACTTTTTTATGTTTTCATTGAAAAGTTTCTTATGTTCAATGAGGAAGAGTAAAATGGTATACTGTCAGGTAAAATTTCAGAACATTTTGATTTCAGGGAACAAACTCTTAAGAAATATTTTTAGCAGCATAAGTAACAATGTACAAGTCATGAGCGTCAGAAGTTCTTCCATGTTATGAAAATATATCTACTTAATACTATTAGCAACAACTACCATTTGTTTATATGCCAGTGATTAAGCTAAGCACATGATATGTATCATCTCTTTTAATCTGTACAACAGTTTTATGAAGGTGTCATTATGATTTTTATTTTAAAGAGAAGAAAAATGAGGCTTAGAAAGCACAAGTAACTTGCCAAACAAGATAAAGCTGGTTAAGTGGTTGGGCCAAGATTTGAAACCATGAGTCTGACTCTAAGCCTGTCTGCCACTTCAATACAGTGTTTACTTAGAATCATTTTCTATCTCTAAAAGTTCTTTGGTAAAACAAATAGTAATTTAAGTTCTGAAAATAAATTGATTCCTTTTTTTGCCCAAGCGATATGTCTCCCTTTCAGCTGTTTTCAAATGACTATATTATCATTTTTATGAAGAGGATATTTAAAATGTTTAACATTCCTTAATGATATTTTATTCTCTGTCCAAGTCCATAACAAAAATAGTACATATGTGCCACTTCCTAAATGCATTAAGTCCTCTTATTTGCTTTGGATGCACCTGCAAGAAAGAAATTCATGAGGCTACAGAGAGATATAGCTATTCTTACATTCTTTCAAACCTATAGCCCAAAGAGTCTATCTTTCTCCAGGGCCTGAGAAGAGAGGTCTTTTTGTCTCATTAATGAAATGAGACAACAGATAGTAAGTATTTTTGCTGGTGTTCTTCCAGAGCGCAGCTTGACTAACTTGATTTTTTAATGGTCCTTTTCTCAATTTTCCTTAAGGCCACTGACAGCATAGGGTTCAAGAATAGTTGTAGTCTTTAGCAAAAGAAAATGATTTAATTAGGTCACATCAGCCCTACTTTCTCAATAAATCACCTAGAGAACAAATATTATGTTGGTGTGGTATCATGGCACTGAGATTGCAAAACTAGTTTTGTAATCATAGTTATAACCCTAGTTCCACCAGTTTGATCTAGTACCTAGAAATTACCTAGCACATGAGAAGGGTTTAACAAATATTCACTTAATAAACAAATAAATAAGTGACTGACTATAGCTCTCTAAGGATCTTCCTTATCTGCAAAATGAAGATAACACTACCTCTGTAGTGGCCCTCAGAGGGATCAGAGGTAATATGAAGTGCCTGGTGCACAGCACACACACAGTCACTGGTTACTTGTAATAGACATGATAAACGGCAAAATGTTTAGAATCATCTTTAATATAGACTTTGTTCCTAGGCAAATCTTTGGGTTTATATTTCTTATTTGTAAACTGTAGTGCTCAAGACTCAAAGTATAGGGCATGAATAGTTTATGGAGGGTACTGAAATCACCAATGGGAAAATATCATCCATAGTGTATAAATGACTATATACTGGCCATTAATTTCCAGGTTTAAATCACTGCTTATAAACTATGCTTCAGCTGTAATTTAGGATTCACTGCCAAACTGAACTATAGGCATTTTTATACCTAAGTTCTTAATGATCTACGATGAGAAAGTAGTTCAAAGTAAATTTATTCTTTATAGCCTACTGCAGTAGCTTTATAACGTTTTGGTCAGAACCCCTTTATACTCTTCAAGAATACCGAGATCCCTAAAGAATTGCATGTGGTTATAGTTATCAACATTTACTGTGCTAAAAATTAAAACTAAAATAAATATTTAAAATGTACTTAATTTTCTTGAAAGTGACAATATAAAGCCTTTATGTATTAATATGAATATCACATTTTTATGAAAAATAACTTTGTGTTCCTAAAGAAAAGGTTTAGTGAGAATAATTGCATTGTTTTAACATTTTTTGTAAATCTCTTTAATGTCTGGTTTAACAGTATACAACTTCGTTCTGATATCCACTTCTATGTACATTAAGCCAATTATAATACACCGTCTTGGTTGAAATTTATGAAACCAATCTGATGTCACACAGATATGTAGATAAAAAGTGAGAAGTATTTTAATAGATAATTGTAGACATTTTAATAGATAATTGTAGACATTCTTTCTCAATATATCCAAACTGACAAGCAGACGTTTCTTCAAGGTGAGCTATGTGAGGAATCTGAAACCATATCAATAAACTTTTTGTACTTTATTAAAATCCACTGGTCTATATCTTGCCCTTTGAATGGCTCTTTTACTCAAGTGTGATTTTATAACATCAGGCACTGGGCATTTGAAATACTGGTTCAGAGTTATATATTTCTTCTGAATGTCGACCACACCTAATTAGATATATTAAAATATTATATTTGCTAACATAAGCTATCAATCTAACAATAAAAGATGTGACTTTTTGCTTAAAAGCTCAAATTTTATCACTGGCAACAGATACTGTCAGTTCTCCTTCTTGATGTGGCAGACTCACTTTGCTATCCTGAAGAAAGGAAATATCCAGTCTGTGTAAGTGTAGTCTGTCTGTCAGTCATTTTCAAGTAAAAACTGATGGTCTATAAAAATAAATGACTAGTTTGGCTCAAGCAACCACACAAGTGTTTTCCTTTGAGACTACCATTTTACTTAGACATGCAGCAGAAGTGCTTTAGCCACACCTCCCATTGTGTCACACAAACTATAAAAAGGGTTAAAATTTAATAAAGGTAATCCTTTCGTTAGCTGCATTTATATCGAGGTGAAGAATATGACTATTAACATAGTTTTGTGTCATGGACTTGATTCATACTAAGGAGCCAGCACTTTTAAACAATGTTGATTTTGTGCAGCCAGTACAAATGTCAACAGTAAAAAGCAAAAAAAAAAAAAAAAAAAAAAGTCTTATTACTATTATGAAAATAATTTTGACTTTGTGGATTCCCTGAAACGGCCCAGAGGACCTCTGGGAACCATGGACCACACTTTGAGAACCACCAACTATAATATTTTATCTTCATTATCTTTTTCCCTGTGACAGAGAATAGATACTGTTTTCAGTTTAAACTTGCCAAGAACAGGGCAAAATTTTATATAAATCCTTAAGGTAAATGAGTAATAGGAAAAAATCACTTATTTATTTTTTGTAAAGATTAAATTTTTTGGTAAAGTTTAAATTCACAGGTATGCTATAACTTCATGCCTCCGAGTTGTAGCCTAGACATGGATTCACTTAAATAAAGGGAAATGACCGTGACTGTAAACAATTCCATTCAGAATATCCAGCAATTGGTTTTTCTAGATAACTAAAGATAAGCATTTCTTTCAACTCATCAACATCACAGTAAGACATCTGTATGTATATATACATGCATGAAATGTCGTATTTGACAACTGGTTATGACTTAATTGGTAGTTTAGAGAATTTAGCAATTCTGAACATTTAACATGATTATCCTATGTCCCAAGGGCTGTGCAATTTAATTAAAGTATTTCTGTTGGATTTTCATACAGCATATTTTGTTTTTCATAGTACCTATACTTTTTGAAGGAAATTCTATATTTTAAAATGCAAAATTATTCACCAATACAAAAAAATTACTATCAGTTTTGATGGTAAATATTATAAGGTTATCATATATACAAGAAAACACTGTACTCTCCTGTGATATGTACTTTACCTTGTATCACATTTAACACTTCATTAGATGATCGCTTTCCCATAATAATCAGAAAAAGTGGAAACTGATCTGTTTTTTGAGTCCGAATGGTTTGTGCAACAACACTGCCAAAGTGTCTATTGCACATTGTCAGAAATCTAAAATGAGATAAAATTTAAAGTAAGTTTCATTTCAGAGTTTAATACATGTATTAGTACCCTAACAAAAACTCATTGTTTTATTAGTTATGTTAAAATTAAGCAGCTTGTCTGGTAACAATACGTAAAGTCTTGCTATGTTGAGTTTTCTACTACTACAGAAATGATTATCATACAGAAAAGCAGGCAGCATACCCTACCTGCTGTCTGGGGCTGGCAGCAAGGGATTCTTAAACACTCTAACCCAGTGGTTCTTAACCTTTTTTGAGGTACTGAACCCACCAGTTTCATATGCGCATTCACTGAACCCTTCTTTAGCGATAAAATATGATTTTTTTCCCCAAATTCAAGACATAGGTATATGTTTTTTTTACTGGTGCACAAAATGAGCCGTGCATGAACATCACCTTGCTCAAAGAACAAAACCAACAAAGAGCATGAACTCAAAACAAATTACGGTATTACTTTATTCTGGTCTCCGCGGCAGAGGCTTCTCCGAACCCCTGAGACTGACTCATCGAACCCCTAGGGTTCGATAGAACCCAGGTTAAGAACCACTGCTCTAACCTATACTACCCTAAACCACGTGAAAAGCAAATATAATAAATTTTAAGAGAAAATAATTTCTTAAATAGGACAAATATTTCATGGTACGAAGGTAAACTATCATTATTCTAATCTAAACAGGATTTAGCAACATTTTCACAAGTGTTTAGAATCAAGAACTGTACTTTAGAATTATGTTTTCTCCAATAGTAGCAAATTTTCTAATTTATACTTAGTATGGGATAAAAATAATAATTCTCAGCTTTTGACCAAAAAAAGCTCAGAGATATTAGCATACTGAAGTCTACCATTAGTATTCTTAACACGACCTAGAATAAATGAAAAAACTGATAAAGCTTTTCTCTTCTATTAGAGGACTGTTTGAAATTAGCATTTCTTTCAAGAGAAAAGGGTAGCTTATGATATGTTTTCAGATCTGATGGTAAAAAGTAAATGTCATAATAATAATGAATTATGAAAGACCAAATGCAAATATAGAATGCTTTAATAAGATCCAATTTAATAAAGTCTGTAAAAATAATGGACTTTTAATAACACAGGTCACAAAAGGCAAAACAGTGGAAATTCTGGAGACTAGCCACTGGTACTGGCTTATTAATTCTTAATTATGTTCATGAAAAGCAACTTAAATCGTGTGTTTTCTTATGCCTTATGATAATATTTTAGGTAACAACTCCTCTGAAATGTATGTTCTAGCTGATGAGCAAAGTCCTGTCATCACATGCATTAGAAGGTAAATCTATTTGAGAAGACAAACGGCATTGAAATGTCATGTGCTCAGATTCATTTGATAACAAATTCAAAACAGAATCAAACTTGTTAATTTTTAAAGCCAATATGTTTCTTGTCTACAGAAATTCATCGCCAAAACTCAGGCCGAATCCTCCACAAAACCTGTGACATGACTACATAAACTGGACTGTGATGTGGGCCGCCAGAGCTGTTGGCAAGAATGTGGAGACAAGGTAGCACTGCTGCGAATAAGTTCACTGGCAGGCAGGTTCAGATACACATTTAGAACAGCAATAACCAAACCTCATGCCAATTTTAAATGACAAGGCCTTAAGAAACACATTGTTGGCCATGGAATATCAGTGCTCCTACGAAAATTCAGATTTTCACATTCCACAACTATTATGGGATAAAAGGTGCTCAAGCAGCCTAAGCCTCCATACCAAATTTCATAACAACCATATAGTTTTAGTTTCTCAATGGGGATTTGTAGTTCAGGAGACTAGAAAGTTCTCATTTTTCTTTCTGCTTCTTACTTAAAATGTTTGAAGTAGAAAAATAAAATTGGAATGTCATTTTCTACAAAAGGGGGAAAATAAGTCCTTGTTGCTATTACACTAATGGATTAAATGGATATCATGCAGTAGATGCCCATCACAGAACTAGCATTGAAAGTGGACACTAAATACTACCTAAATGGAATATTCCTCAAAATGAAAGGAAAAAAAGGAGGGAGGGAGGGAGGGAGGGAGGGAGGGAGGGAGGAAGGAAGGAAGGAAGGAAGGAAGGAAGGAAGGAAGGAAGGAAGAAAGGAAGGAAGGAAGGAAGGAAGGAAAGTTTTATGAATTCAATTTCAAGACAATTTTGCCTGAAAATTGTGTACTTCCCAACTTCCCTTTTTCTGAAAATGAGCTAGAAGGAAATATAATTATAAAAATGTAGTTATCTTACTGGGTTTACAATATTATTTGAAATAAAATTTCAAAACTACATAAAATATATTTAAGAGAGGGGAAGACTTCAAAGACATATTGGCTGTTTAATATGGTGATCGGTAAAAAAAATGGTGATCGGTAGACAGGTATTGGTAAACTGTTCTAATTTTTTGAGACAGCTGAGAAATGTACAGGGATCACTCAGCCAGGTGATGCTTTCTTGTGGCCTTAACTAACAATCTGTTCTAATAAAAGAGAGACTTTGTTAAAATTTTAATTAATATGATTAATCTTCCTAAGATCTAAATCATGTTTACTTTGAGCTTTTCAAATTGCAATCACTGAGACCCTACAGGGGCAATGGAGAGCCACAAACGACAAACTCCCTACTTGTCCATTCCTCCCACTGTGATTTACAAGAACTTCACAGCACAGATACGAAATCTTTCTCATGGTTGGGAGGCTCTGCTTCTTCCTCTAAAGATCATTCACAGCACCAAGTTGGCATTCACAGCACATGACCGGTAGCAAAAATCCAGGTCAAAACATTAAAACAGAAACAGATTTGGAAAAAACAAGTTGTTTTAAGAGAAAAAACAATGTGGTTCTTTTGATTGTGGTCTTTCCTTCCCATAGAAGAGGTAAATGTGTCAGTGCATTTAGTAGAAGCCCAGAGTTTTCAACCTAACTAACTGCATATGGTGTTCATCACAGAGAGGTATCATGAAGGGATAAATGGTTTCTACAGCAATTGAATCCGGAAGTCAAAAATCCAAAGGAGGAAGCAGAGACAACTGTTCATTGGCAAGGAGTAATGGCTGTTTATAAATTATAAAATATTTTAATAAATCAACAAACCTACTCATCATAGACCTATTTGGGGAATAACAGGTTGCTTAATTAACCCCCTAAACCGAAAGCTAAAGCAACAACTTGAAAACACAAAGGACAAATGCTCTCACTAAGGGGGAAACATGGAGAGAGGAAGGGAGGCAGGAGAAGAAAAAAGAAGGGTTGAGAAAATCAATTAAAGAAAACAGTTAATCACAAATCTGGTATAATAAAGCAACTCATTTGTCTCTGTTAGATGGGGGATTAGGGAGTGGGAAGTCTCAAACTTTGACCTTGGAAAAGAAACAAATATAATTAGTAGCTCACATTCACCAGTTTGCTATTAGAAATCTAAGAAAAAATTCTTACCTTTTAATATAAAGAAAAATTAGTAAAATTTTCAGTTGCTGAGGTATAGATCTTTTCTAATTTGCTAATGGAAATCGGGATTACTAATAAATCAGATATGGGAAAAAGTAATCTCATTTTAATTCAAAATAGAATATAGTTTTGTTGCTTTCATCAAAGTCATAATTAAAAATGTACTTAAAAGAAACAGACCAGTTTAGGGGGAAGGTGATAAAATTCCACAAACACTTACTACCTATCTACTCTGAACTAAGAAATGTAAAAACAAGGCACACTTGATAAAAAATGGAGGCCACAAAACTGTGTCCGGCTTCCTGAATATTACATTTCAGTGTGACTCCCATAAAAATAAAGATGCCTGAGATGTAAAGTGGGAATAACATTTATCTTTAAAACACGTATATTCTTGTAATATATAGGAAGTACTCAGAAGTGTGCTTAGAATATGGTCGTCCCTTAAAATTGGTAACTGTTTTATTATTATTAGCTGTATAATGGTATTTAACATTTTTATCACAGTAACTTTCAGGATTAAAATAATAGCTTATACTGACAGGCCAACACTGAAAGATTAGTGTTTTGGCATAATAGGACACAACACCAAAGAATTGTTGACTAAATAAAAACAGTCACTGATTTTATTTTCACTCAGAGAACAAAAGAGCATTGATATTTGGAAAGTAATAAAATGTAATTATAGATGCTGTAGCTGTTCAATACCACAAAATTCACATATTTAAAAGTGGATACAAAACTAATATCACTATTTCCTTTTAAATACAGCTATGTTTAACAATGTTAATTACTTTAAAACCAGGAATCAACATCAAAATTTCTGGCTGCTTACTCTTGAGCCATTAAACTATTAAATGTCTTTCTGATAATGTGTGAACCATTGCTCCAAACCACGTTTACTAAGCAGAAGGAATTCATAATTCAACAATGCTGCAGGATTTCTCAGTAATATCCAATAGTTTGAGGCAAATCGTTCGTATATACTTCCTTAGCTGCAGCCACTAGCCTTATACTACTTCTTTGGAAAACACTTTAGTAACAAATCAAACTAGTATTTTTGGCTATAGTAATAAGCCTCATGACTTACACATATTCATTCATGAGTTTGTTCAATCACACTTATGAACATCAGTAGAAAAACTGAACATAATGTAAAGTACCTTACAGATCATCTACCTATTTGCCAACACAAAATTCTCCTTTCTTCCCCCTTTCTCTTTAATAGGGAAGTGAGACTTACCAAGTTGCTAGCACTGACAGGTATGGGCAAACCAGGCTAGCAAAAGAGTTTTATCTCCTGCAACCTCATTTCCACAAGTCAGCATGCCCATCCCATTGTTCAGCTCATTTCTGGAGTTTCCCCATTAGGAATAAGCTTCAGCACCCCTGGCATGTACCCCTTTGTCCCTTGACAGTGGCTTTGATTGTTGGAAATAATCCAAAGTCTTTGGTTCAAACTGAATTAGGTGAACAAGGACCATGACAGAGTGATCTTCAAGCTTTATGGCCTAGGACTCCCCTAGGAAGTTTATTTAAAAGACAAGTTCCTCTGCCCCATTTGCTCAGATTCTGAGTTAATAAACTGGGGTAAGGTCTGGGAAACTGCTTTTTTAATATGCTGCTAATCCCACCCCAGGTTAACGGACCACACTTCCACACTTTGAAAACTTTCAGGACACAAGACTGCTTCCTTGTAAGGCTTTGAGCTGTCTCTGAAGGCAGTTTTTAAAGAAGTTATACCCAAAATATTTGGACAATGGCAGCTTCACTAGACCCAGTGTTGACTCTGTTGAGGTGGTTACCACGAGGAAGATGTTAATTCTCACTTGATTCATCTTTATAGATGTACTGCAAGCTGATATGAGACAAACAAATACCTCTAAAGTCTGTGAACTCCTGGTGACAGAAAAATACAAAGCAGAGAAGGGGAGCTTGCAATATAAAATGAGTAGTCAGGGTAAGTCTCACTGCAGAGTTGATATTTGATCAAAGACTCAAGGTGGTGAAGGGAGAAGGGAAACACAACACACATCTCCAGGAAGAGAATTCTGGGCAGAGAACAGCAAATTGAAAAGTATCTAGCATATTTAAAAGGCAACAAGAGGGTTAGTATAGCTGGAGCAGAGTGAAGTATAAAAGTCAAAATGATCAATTTTGACTAATTTTACATGGTAAAAAACACCATAACTAGCCAAAAGAGAAATAATAAGCAGAGGGCAAAAGTCTGAATTGCAAATCACAGAGAAAAGGGCTAATTTCCCTAATATGTATATAAAGAACCCTAATAAAAAAAAAAGGAAAAAGATCAACAAACAATATATAAAGACAGCTCCCAGAAATGGAAATAGTAATGGCTCAGAAACATGTGAAAAGATACTCAAAATAATTTAGAATGAGTTAACTAATTAAAATTATAATAAAATTTTTTTTGTCAGATTAGTAAAGGTGAAAAAAACTTAGCAATACGATGCATTGGCAAGATTATAGGGAAACAGTTACTACTGTACCTGCCAGTAAAAGTGAAATTGGTACCAACTCTCTTGTGGGCAATTTGCCAACATATACTAAAATGAAAAAATGCACCTATACTCTTAAACTAACACTTCTACATCTGGGAATTTAGTCTATAAATATACTTCTATGTGGAAATTACCTAAGTGCACAGTTAATTACTGTAAGCTTATAGTAACAGAATACTGGCCATAATTCAAATGTCTACCAATAGGGTTTGATTAAATAAATTATAGTATTTTTTAAAATTTAAAGGAATACTATATAGCCATAAAATATGAAGAGTTCTTTATTAACTGATATGAAATATATTTAAGATATAATGCTAATGAAAAAAGCCAATCATGAAATAAATATAAAATCTGAAAGATAACAATCCTTTTATAAAAATAAAAATTGCAAGTAATATCAATTCCATCAATTTTAAACACCAACGTTAATCACATTTGTTTATTTTTTTATCAGTCTTTTGTGCAAGTATATCTTTTCCTTTTTAGGTGCTTGCTCACAGTCTGGGTGGATACAATATATTAGCCTTCTACACAATATTAACAAACCAGCACTTGAAATGGTTGAATAATATTCCACTGAGTAGATGTATACATTGCCATATTTATAACTATTAACTTAAAGCAAGATGTTTCTTTTCAATATTTTAAAAATTATTATTATAAGAAATGCTGGGATAAATATCCTGAATTATATCCTTAGAAAAAAAAGTCTATGAAGTGGAATTATAGGGTAAAAAGGAAGAATCATGTAATGATTATTGATACATATTATCAAATTGTTTTCTAAAAGGATGGCATAATGCCTCTCCATGTAAATGCAAATATTGCATGCATGTCAGAGAACACAGCCAAATTTAAGAAAACGGAGTTAGATTGTGGGTACACTTAATCTCAAAACTATCTCTCACCTGACCAAGGCTAAGACTTTCAAATAACAGTAAACTTAAATTGTCTCAACAGATTAGTGGACAATTTAAAAAACCAAAATAACTTCTTTATCTACTTACTGTCTGTAAGTCATTCAACTGAAAAGGCTTTGAGGCACTGACAGTTTAATGACAGGTCTGTAGCTAATCTATAGGTGCTAATTTATACTAATGTTCTGGAACAATAATACTAATAAATAGATAATTGGCTGTCTTTTTCTTACCACTAGTAAGAATATAAACATTTATTTTAAATACCTCATATAAATCTTAGTTGGAAAGGATAAGAGAAAACACCTAATCCAATCTCTATCAAATGCAGAAATCCCTTCTCTAGAAATGTAAAGAGAAGGTTCATTTTCCAGGGACTGTATAAAAGACCAAAATTTATGTTAAATACCAGATATTTCCTTTGTGTTCTTCCTTTTACCAATATTTATCAATATTTATAAGGACCCACTAAATATATGACAAAACATGGTTTCTGTTCTTAAGATAATAAAGATATATTTGGGTTTGGTACATCAAAGACTCCAAAAAGGAAACATGTATGGTACATAGCAGGGGCCTCGATTTAGTGGTTCTAAGTGCTGGAGGGAATCAGAGAAGGGAATACCAGATCTTAGAATTCAAGGAGAACTTTGTGTCCCAGGACGGTGCCCCTGGGGAGCTATCAGGAGGAGAGGAATCATCTCTGCGTTCCTAGCACCTAGTGACTACCATGCACTTGTTGCATGAGTGGGCCGATTCATGCTTCAGTTACCTTCATCCCCACAGTGGCAATGTTGACCATACAACCTTCCTTTACCTCTTCTAACTATTTTTGAAGTGAGTTTTAATTAAGAGAGTTGGCGTGAATTATCGTGGTCTCCAAAGCCCCTTTTACTGTGCTTCCAACTCCACAGGTCATTTGACCCGGCAGAGTAAGCAGGTATTGGTCCACAAGTTCATGATTCTAAGCTTTCCTCTTAAGGTTTAGCATGCTGAAGTTTTTACATATTTTCATCCTGTCACCATCAATGACAGAAAATATGACTTAAAAGAGGTTTAAAAGAAAGGTTTAAAATATCCAAACATGAACACATTAGAGAAAGCAGGAATTACGGCAAGCAGCATAATACTGTGGGAAGAACAAGGACTTCAGAGTTAAACAAACGTGGTATTTTACTTGCTGATTGTTTCTTTGGAAAACTTTTTCAGAGCCTTAGCTTTTTCGTATATAAAGTGACTATGATACCTACTTTTAGAATTAGTCTGTGGGTTAATAAATATTACTTCTTTTCCTCTTTATGTGCTTCAGAGTCAAAACTGGTTTTTCTTTCTGCACGCCCCAACTTAATGTTATGGCTAATTGGTTCCTAATAAAAGTTATAGTAGCAGTCTCACACTCATTTACCTACACAAAGAGTTATACTTAGCACCATGGTTTTAGCACTGTATCACATTGTATAATTCTACAGTCTGTATAAATAGCATACTAAGATCATACCTATTTTAGGATAGAGATTTAAAGTAAAAATAAAAAATTATATATATAAAATATATTTTTTTCATGTTGTCACATTCTCTGATTTTTTTCTAGCTGCAAAATTAGGAGACTGTGATTTTATTATATAAAATGTGCACCATTTATTTCAGAGTTGGTCAGTTTCTCTTGGAACCCTGACATTTCGTTATATATTTGAAAATAACTATTATTCTAATGGATAAAAAATGTGGGATAGCATTAATAAAAATCTTATCACATGAGGAAGGTCTTGAAAAGATAAATGACCAACAGCACAGAACATTAGCACTTCAGTCAACTTATCAAAGCTTTCAGGCAAGAATCAATTACAACCCAGCACTTCACAAAGGCTCACTTGAGAAAGCGTGATGTTTGACAGAGTTGAATGAATAGGTTGACTATGTATGCTTTTCCTCTGAGCTCTATACCTGTTACGAATTAGATCATCAAAATGAAATATTTAAGGACCATATTAACTAAGCTCCCTAAAGAATTACCATCACTGAAAGAAGATTTAACATAAAGCCCTCTGCTTTTTTACAGGGGATTGATGTAAGAAACATCTGCCTATAATAATCTATCTCATGTAAAATAACAGTAGAAAATAATTGTCAATTATGTTACATAATGACTGTCAAACAGAAAAGTGTGTAATAGAATTCTCCCCCGAATTCAGCATCAGGAAGTTAAAAAACATTTTTTTTAATTATTTAGTTTTTCAATTATAGTTGACATACAATGTTATATGAGTTTCAGATACACAACATAATGATTAGTTGTATCACTTAAAAAGTGATCATACTGATAGGTCTAGTGCCAGGACATCTTGAGATGAACTATTAGGCTTCCTTTAATCAGACGAGAATTGTAAATGATGAACTATAAACTCGAGGCTATCATACCTAGAAAATAACAGGAACTCAATAAGTATATATTAGATGGATAAATGAGTAAATGAGGATATACCTATTATATTTTCTTTTTTCTCCATTAGCTGCCAGAATTACAGTTATAGTCAATGTTCATATAAAAAAACTTTAGTCAACCCAAGTGTTTATAAATATGCACTATTTGACATTTTTAATTTGTTTTCATCTTATTTTATTTTTATTTTCCTGTTTTATATTGTATCTATTCTCATGTAGCTATTGTATCTATTTTTAAAGTAGGAAAAGAATAAATGCTAAATGGAAAAGCAGGCAAAAATATGTAGAAGAGAAAATGGGAGCAATATGGAACAGTAAATGCTTACTGCATAGTGTACTGGATAAACAAATGAACAGGTAGTAGAACAAATGGGACAGCAAAGAGCTAGAATGAATAATAGAAATTACGATCAACTAATGACCATACTACCTTAAAAAAATATTTTTTTAAAAATTTACTGACTAGAGAGAGAGAGAGAGAAAGGAACATAGATCTGTTCCTGTATGTGCTCTGACCGGGGATCGAACCAGCAACCTCTGCACTTCAAAATGATCCTCTAACCAACCAAGCTATCTGGTCAGAGCAGAGGACCATATTACCTTAAAGACAAGTAAATACCTTGATTTTCAAAAAGTATAGACGAGCACACTTGATGTCAGTTCCCTAATAATACTAGAAAAGTCACTGAGACAAATGGTGTATGAATACTTAGAATATAGTAGGTGATGACTGGGTTATTTAGAACACAAGCTCAATTAACTATGAGGTTACCAGACTGAGAACTCTGGAGCATTCCATAAACTTCAACTATCTGGAATTCAATAAGGCATGTGACAAGGTAGCTAAAAGTCGTTTTTAGAATAAGATTCAGAAATGTAAGATCAGTTAGATAAATTCTTTGTCAGCAGGAAATTGAACTTCTGGAGTGCTACTAAACTGAGAGTGATTTCAAATAGTTTACCACTTGGCTTTGCCTCCTCTGAGGCAAGAAATATATATGTAGTGTCAGACTTTTAAAAAATAAATCATCCCATTCAATTCTAATAACAACTCTGAGGGATGTGGTCTTTTTTTTTAAATCATCAGTTTCCAGTACAGAAATTGCAACTTAGAATGTTTTGTCAACTTGCCCAATGTCACTATAGTGGCCTAGTGGCATGGCTAGAATTCTAATTCTAGTCTGACTAAATCCAAAACTCATTCATACTTTTAACCATTATGCTGTCATGCATTCTTATACAACAAATAATTATTGAGATTGTAGTAAGAAATAAAAGTGGAAAAGACTGATATAATTTTTGCTCTTATAAAGCTTATATCTCAGTGGAAGAATTAGAAAACAATGTTTTTAAATAAGCAAAAAGTACTAGCTTATTATAAAAAGTTGTAGGAGAGTACTATGAAAGAGAGTAAGGGTAGAGAAGCCTTCTCTAGAAAGGTTCATCAGGCTTTTTTGATGAAGAGACATTTAAATAAAGACAATATTAAGGTCATTTTTGTCTGATGACCTCTGGTTTTTCAATCAACTAGTGAGGGCAGCTGAAAAGAAGAATAGAGAGGGACATGAGATGTTTCTTTTGTGAATGAAGAGTAGTATACAATGAGACCTCTTACCCAGGGAAAGAGAATTAGCTAAAAATCACATGTAGGCCTGTTCAGTATTATTGTGTATTCTTTTAAAGTTTGTGTTTATTAATAAAATAAAACAAAAATGGTGCAACTTTCTCCAGCAAGTGCACAGGCATAGAGAAGGTGAATAATTGGGTTCAGCAAAGAAAGTAAAATGAAGGGAGACAAAGGTGAGGGAGTTTAAAGTATACAAGAAAGTGATAACGAAGAACCTTGAAATCTTTAAATAGGACAAGGAGGGAAATAAAGATTGGAGGTAGGAAAAGGTGAATGAAGTGATATGGTAGGGTCAGTAGATTGGATGGCATTATGAGATCAAGCACATTAGCACTGCTGATACTTAAGTTTGTGCAAAAGGTAGTGTTGGTCAGAGCCAGATGTTTGAAATAAAAATATATGAGGTGATATATTTCCTACTGATGACCACATTTAAGTGTAGAAATAAGAAAAGAAAGAATTTTCTGGAATTGGACATATGTAGGAACTGAGAGGGTAACAAGAATGATAACAAGAGATGATAAGGAGTTAAAATATTATTTATGAGTGATACATATGAGATCATTATGAGAGTTAATAGAACCCGAATTTCAAAAGATCCTGTCAATGAACCACATTAGTAGAGAAAGACAAAGATCTGGTTTGATAACAACTCAGACCCAGCTCATTCTGGGCAGCCCCATACCTGAAAAAACTAGTAGAGGATAGTTGCCTCGCCAGTTCAGTAGGAGCCAGTAATAGATAAAATTACAGAATAGACGTGAGCATAGCACCAGAAGAGCATCCCCTGGAGCACTATGTAGAACTCTGGGCACCTTTGGAACGGGCTGAGTCTAGACACTGTCATGTGAGGAACAATGGCAAGAAATAAATATACGTGGTTACAAAAGGCAAGAAAATTAGGGCAAACAAGATAGCTGTGGTTACACTGATAAAGAATTGCCATGCAGAAGAGAAGTTTGGCTTATCCCAAGGCCAAAACTAGAACCAAAAGGGAGAAGATTGCAGAAACTCTCTATAGGAAGAAGCACTAGCGCAAAAACCTTTTTCAGCTTTAGAGCAGATCAAAACATATTCAACAGTAAGCCAAGACATGGAAACAACCAAAGTGTCCCTTGATAGAGGACTGGATAAAGATGTGGTACATTTATACTATGGAATACTACTCAGCCATAAGAAATGATGGCATAGCCCTGGCCACTTGGTTCAGTGGTAGAGTGTTGGCCTGGTGTGCCAATGTCCCTGGTTAGATTCTTGGTCAGGGCACACAGGAGAAGTGCTCATCTGCTTTTCCACCCTCCCCCTATCACTTCTCTCTTTCTCTTTCTCCTCCTCCCCCCTTCCTGCAGCCAAGGCTCAATTACAGCAAATTGGCACTGGGTGCTGAGGATGGCTCCATGGCCTCTGCCTTAGGCACTAAAAAATGGCTCTGGTTGCAATGGAGCAAGGGTCCCATATGGGCAGAGCATCGCCCCCTAGTGGGCTTACCGGGTGGATCCCGGTTGGCACGCATGTGGGAGTCTGTCTCTGCTTCCCTTTCTCTCACTGAATTAAAAAAAAAAAAAGAAAGAAATGATGACAGTGTCATTTATGACAACATGGATGGATCTTGAGAACATTATATTGAGTGAAATAAGTAAATCAGAAAAAGCTAAAACTGATTTCCCACATAGGTGGGATATAAAACTGAGACTCATGGACATAGATAAAAGTGAAGTGGTTACCAGGCCAAAGGGGGTATGAGGGAGAGAGATGTGTGGAAGGGTATAAAGAAGGACAAATATAAGCTGACAGAAAATGATTTGACTTTGGGAGATGGATATACGTGCAGCATTATCAACAGTTCAAATGCTATAGAAATGTTTACCTGAAACCTATATACTCTTATTGATCAATGGTACCCTGTTAAATTTAACTTTCTAAATAAAATTTAAATATATATATATACTATCTTTTAAAGCTTTCCTTTTGAGCTCCTGAGTAGTATTGAGTTACAAACTGGAGTGACATCAGTTGAGCATATTACAGGCATACTTCAGATATTGTGGGTTTGGTTCCAGACCACTGCAATAAAGCGAGTATTGCAATAAATTAAGTTGTAATCGTTTTGCTGGTGGAGGGCTTGGCCTTCAATTTGTAAATAACAAAACGTCTGTGAAGTGTAATTAAGTGAAGCACAATAAAACGAGACCTGCCTGTATAGGGCAAAATACCTGCATGGCTGCAAACTGACACTGACTGAGAATGATTCTAACGCCACTCATAATATTTGGTGAATCCATATTTACGTGTTCCCTGAGCAAAAAGTTCATGCCCTACCCATTTCTTATTTCCCCCACAGGGCTTTGCACACAGTTACTCAGTACATTTTTGTTGTTGAATAGCCTGGCAAGGTCATGGGAAGTAAAGAATTATTATGCAGCAGAAAAGCATAGGTGTATTTGGGATTTACAGCGAGTACAGCCACTTGCATGATGTTGGGTAAGTTACAGAAGCTCTCTGAGCCAAAAATAGTTTCTTCATTATGTGAAACTGTAGCTTTGCAATTTACCTTTCAAAATTGCAGTTAAATGAGGTAATGCATAGAGGATTGAATGAACTCATATATACTGTCAGGCACACAGTAGGTGCTTAATAAATGGCTTAGGTGTTACTATGTGTTTTGTTTTTTTTTAAATGCAGCAGTGAACAGTGATAGTCTTGCCCTTGGCTAATGATACTCTCATAGAAGCACCTGTCACAAATGACATGAGCTTGGAGGACAGTTCTAAGGGTAAAGAAATTGCCTTTTTTGGTGAAAAAGTCTGAAAATAATTCCTTAGCTACACCTCACTAAGATCACTATGACTAAATCATCACAAACCGGTAAGGGCAGAATACCAAGTAACAAGAAAGATCTAGTACATGAGAAAAATAAGATTTGATAAAAATTCCCATCAGACAGTTATGATTATAGGACTAGGTAGTAACGTGGGAAGTATCCAAATCAGGTAAAAAAGGCTTGTAAACTGGTAATTTAAAATTATCTCAAAAAACATCTTTAAAAAGATAATCTTCTATTTTAACAAGAGTAAAGAATGTATTATAAACAGTTTAGTCATCATCAATATACAGACTGGCTTGTTCTCAATCATAAGAGGCTATATCACCTTTTATCACTTCTCTCTTTCCTTTCCTTGCGGAGCTATTAGAAAACTATTCACAAGTGCTCCCTTGGACAATGTTGAGCAGTAATTATGACTTGCTGACAAAGAGATATGAACAATTACTGAGTCCATTTGAAACCCTACACTAATAAAGTCATTAGATGCTGCCCTTGCCATGATCCTTCTAAAAGCTTCTGAAGTTACAAGAACACACGGCGGCATTGTTTGCAGGGACAATTGCTGCTGGCAGAACGCAAACCTTGAGTTAAACCATGCTGCAAATTGATCTTGACATTCTGTTAAGACCGCCACTAAAAATCAAAAGCAGAGGAGGAAAGGAGAAAATGAGTGGGTAGGATGTAATCATGGAACAGGAGGGGTTCCTCCTCACCTTCTCTCCTCCCTCTTCACAAAACAAACCAGGGAGAAAATGACAAACTCTCCTGGTGTTTTGGAACCTTTATTTTAAAGCATTAATTAAGCCTTTGACCTGGGATGTTTAGGATGCAATACATTTCCTTTAAAACGACTGGAAGGAAAATGTAGCACAAAGGGAATAAAGAAGTTTGGGGAAAAGCATATGGAAGTCTGGCATTGAAGACTCTCTGGAAGTCTTAATTTCCTGACCACAACATGTCCATTCGTTTTATCAGCGACTTTTGTAGAATCTGATTCTGTTCCTAAAGTAGCAGCCACAAATGAACACTCCTTGTGTCTCCCATGCAGACCTTAAACCTGAGCTGTATTTGCTGGATCAATGTGAGTGTAGGGTTAGACTCAACATGGTCAGCTAGGTTTCAGCCAGGCATAAACTACTGACTAGTTTGGAGTTAAGGGTAAGCTGCTGTGAATATGGCTAATTACTGAGATGGAAGTGCAGGTGAAGACAGCTACTAATAATAACTTTAAGTCAATTAACTCTTGCCAAAGATTAAGTAATGTGGAAAACTATCACTGAATATTAAGGCTAACGAGTACCTGTCAGCACAGCAGCAGAAACTTAGTTACCTGAAATATTGTACCCAAGGACATTAAGTTCAAAAGCTAATATTGACAGGTAATAGAATTCTGTCTGTGAACATTGGCAGTGTGTATGCAAAACTTAACATAATAGTACGAATATGTTACATGCAAACTCTGTAACTCAGGCATTGTCCAGCAATTCCTTGGGAACAGTTTGCAGCTACTCTGAACATTGCTTAGAAATGGTATGCAATGCTTGATTTAACACTTTGTAGCATGTACACTGATGTGCGAAACATTTTCACCTCAGGATCTTACATATAAGCAACTCATTCTTTAAGCACTGGTAGGGCTGATTACCCAATTGGCACTATCCTAGTCAGTTCAGTGTTTAAGTTTTTTGGAATTAAGAAGGTCTAAACCAGTACCTATACAGGATGGACAAATGGATACATTTGCCTGTGGGCCCAAATAGAGATATCTATTAACTCATTTATTACTGGTGATACTGGTGGTTTACAGTTCCATACACATTCAGCGGCTCTCTCTGACAAAGCAGCTTCAGCCAAGAACCTACAGCTTAGCAGTGAGGGCACTTGTGTGCCGATCTTTCCATGTACCCAGTGGGTATCTAATAGAGGAAAGAAACCTAATGCTTTTATTGTGCTAGATAGCATTAGTATAAATACAGTGCTATCTCTATTTAATTCTGATGGTGCCCAAATGAAACTTGCCTGGCTGCTGGGCATATCTCACCAGCAGCCAGTTTTGTGCTCTGGTTCTATGGACATGTTTACTGAATCAATGCCACCACCACTGCAGAAGGGTCAGAGTACCATCCCAGAATGACCCAATCTAAGATGCCAGTTGCTTTAAAGGTATCATAGAGACTTGGTGGATCTAGGGCAGAAACTCTGGAACCACTGGATAAATCTATCTAGAGTGGATTTCAAACCTCTTTCCAGATGGCCTGCAGGCACCAGAACTCATGAGCTGAGCATAAGCTACAACATTCTTGGGTGCTACAGAGCCAGCAGAAGACATGGTACCCAGTGTGGATATTTTCAGTTTATTCTGCAAAGAGAATGAGTTTTTGCTTTAATAGTCCTCTAATGACTATGGGGAAAGATCACAAATTAGAGGGATATAGCTACATTTCTAATACTCTTTAAACTGCCCAAGCTGGTCTCATTTTTCAGTAAGCCTAGTAGAAATTATTTATCAAAATAACACTTTTAAAAAGGTATTGTGTAACAATGAGATAATAGACATAGCTCCCTTGGAGAGGCTGACAATCCAGCAGGGAGATAGAGAACAACCATACACTGCAATGAGTGCAATCAATACAGTTAGCACAGAAATACTGTGAGAGCATACAGAATGTGCATTTTCACCCAGAGTGAGGCAAGAGCAGAATGGAGAGAGGCAAGGCTCCCTAGAGGCGATATCTACTCTGAATTTTAAGAAATCATCTTTTCAGCACCCAAGAATTTATTCACTAAAAGTATTTTGACTGTTTAGTTAAATCCATGATGGTTTTTTACACATTATAATCCAAAAGAGTATCTAGCCCTGGCTGGGCAGCTCAGCTAGTTACAGTGTCATCCTGATAGGCCAAGGTTACAGGTTCCATTTCTGGCCAGGGCACATATAAGAATCAACCAAAAAATGCATAAATAAGTGAAACAACCGCCCTGCCCTCCCCCTCCCCCTCCCTCCCTTCCTTCCTTCCCTTTCTTTCTTTCTTTCTTTCTTTCTCTGAACCTCTTTAACAAGTCAACAATAATAATAATAGTAATAATAATAAAAGAGTATCTGATTTCTGCTTCATTGTTTGCCTGTAAGCATCTGCCAAAACTGGGTTGAATCATCTGTCCAACCCAGTTGGCTGGCCCTAATCCTCAATCTGGTTCAGATCATTTAGGAATATATTAGCTGGCCAGATCCTTCTATTTTCTTTTCTCCCATAGTTATGTAAACCACTAACCCTTCATTTCAGATACCTAATAATGAAGTTTAAAATACCAATAACCTTCTGTAAGAATAACAAATATCTGCAACCCAATAAACTAGCAATGCTGCTAATATAAAAATCTCTGAATAGAAAAAGTAAAATTCTAATTTCTTCTTTCCGTGTGCCCTCCCTTTCAAGTCCTCCCTGACTCAGCATGAAGTTCATTTACACTCTCAAAGCACCTTGAACATACTTCATATTACATATTAGCTCTATGTCTGTCTTGCCTACAGGACTACAAATGTTTTAAACATTAGCACTGTTATTTTTTTCAACTTTTTGTCCTCACTGCAGAGCACCATCCCTGGTTCACAGAAGACATTCAGTAAATGTTTATTCAATGAATAAACATGAAGGAAACATACCTTTCTTAGGATATATTTTAGCCACTTCTAGAAGTGATTTGTAGGATCTCTTTATTTATTAGTATCTATCTCTTTTTAGCTCCTCCATTTCTTTCACTTACAGGCATATCTCACTGTTTCTATCAGTATCATTGTTTAAATGGATCTTTAGAAAATTATATCCTTTAGCACCTCTCAAGACTAACAAGGGCTTTCTGCCTGCTGCTTTAAGAAACAATGGTCCTGAAATCCAACTAGATATGGCAGCCAACAAGAATGTTCAGACTTTTCCAAGAAAGGAACTTCCATTTCAATATACAATACTTAAATTACAAGCAAAGGTTTTACATGGAACTAAACACAATACTTTCATCTGCCAAAAGCTTATTGAGTTTCATCCTCCTGAAATTTTGTACAGTTTCTTGGGACAAATAAATGAGACAAATAAAAATAAGAGAAATAAAATAAGCCTTTCTAGAAGACAATGTAGTGAGCCTGTACAACTATAATAATTCTTATAGCTCAAGTTTGATATCTCCATTCATATTTGAAATATTCTAAGATCAATCTAGAAATTATTCTAATTCATTTGATATAGATATAGGTTGGTTAACATAAGTATTCAATCTAGAAAGGTATTAGAATCATTTTGGAGTTGGGAAATCCAAAATTATCAACATCACAGGGGTGTACAGCAGTGAATTCTATAGAAATCTCTTTTTTACTCTCGCTTATTAGTGAAATGAGGAAATTTAACATAATACCAATTGACATTCTAGAAACCCTACCAAAGCATTCACTTACTTAGCTCAATATCCTTCACTTATATTTTATACACATGAGAGATTCACAGTAAACTGTGGAAGACTAATTCTGTAGGCTTAAATCTGAGTATTTCTTAAGCAAAAGTAAATTTGCTTGGCAAGTCCCTCCCCATCTTAGACATTAATTTCTCCTGGTTATTGTATCAAGGGTAGTCCCTATAAACCACTAAGGAAGCATCCAGACTTAATAACATACAGGTTCAAGATTCTGTAAGTTTATATGATTAGCCTCAGCTAAAATAGCCAGATATGGGACCAGATAAGCCATCCACCAGGAATGTACATCCAAACTTTTACATTTGTCATAAAAAAAAGGACAAAAAACCACTAGTAAAAGGAAACCTACAGTAACAACCTTAGTTGTGATGCCCAGAAATCTCTTCTGTATTTCTAAATATTAATCTGTCCCATTTTAACTCTCTGGTAATAAACAAAGGATGGCTAACAACTTCTGATATGTAGCCCACTGATCAATAAATATCAGTGCAAACGTCTTCTACTGAATTAAAAGTTTGAGGTTTTGTTACTCAGTGGTAATAACATCAAATGGATGATGCAAGCAAATTTCATGACAAACACCTTCGGATAAACATGGTGATTAAAATCTAAGACCACAGAGATGGAACTTAATTAGAAAATTTTATTTAGATGAATCTGTGCTGGGTGGTAAGAAACTTCTGGCTAAAGTAAACTCATTTTTGGGAAAATACATCAGCCTAATTAATTCGTTTACAGTTTCATATGTCGAAAGGAAATTCACTTTTCCTTTCCTTTAGGAATATGCCATCCCAATGAATTTTCATTTCATGTTCATGAAATGTGTATTCTCCCATTTGCCTTAACAGTAATAATGAGGAGCTGAACATGAAAAGTAGGTACATAATTCTGTTACTTTGTAGAGAGAAATGTAATAACTCTCCTTAAAAGTTTTTAATTAATATCAATAGAATTTAATTTTGAATAAGGATGTCAAGTACTTTCAATTCCAGAAATCATTACATTCTATTTGTTAAATTAAATTTCTAGATACTTCTATTTTCAGTTTTTTAAATATATTTTTTATTTTCATGACAGTAACTTAATAATGTGATGCCACATTTTTAAAAATGTAGCTTTAAATATCCTATCATTCTTCATAGTAGGTCCTGCACATTCATTGAGAAATAGCTCTAAAGCCTTAAACAAGGCCTTTATTTTGTGTTTTAAAAAAGTGTCATAAGGAGTTAATAGGACACAGCTGTACTGGCTCTTTCTAATAAGCAGCTTCTGTCGCTTTGGTCACCACAGGTGTCTCTGTAACCTGCAAACTCTTATTACTAGTGTATCAAAGTTGTGCTACTTAACAGACTTCTTTAGTAAAACATAACAAAGCAATTACATGGCTGTTGATTGCCAGTCATAAAAAAAACCCTCAAACACTGTTTTTCAAAAGAAACTACACTGCAATTTTTTGTCATTGTAAAATAAAAGGAACTAAGGAATTAAATGGAGGATAGAACAAAATAACAGCAGGTAGCCCACTGAACTTAGCCACTACAGATGGTTTAGAAATAGTGTTTCCTTCTCCATCAAGTTGTTGATAAAAGGAAAGGAGGAGATTCCTTACTGCCAGTGAATGGCAAAAGATTTAACCAAGTCTCCAGTCTATGTATTTTGCCTCATGAAAGACCTTCGATACTGCATTTTTATCTGTTTTTGGCACTGCTTTTCATCACCTTTAACTGAGTGTGAATAATAGCTAGCCTGATTTAATTTAAACAAATACAGGTGCTAAAGGTTCTTTATTTACGTATAACAGAACATTTCCAAGGCAGAACGAGCCATCCTATGAAATTTCCTAACCATTTGCTTAAAGAAATGAAGTATTAGATGAAGGAATTGCTTCAACATTCTTTTGCTTCACATTTAAGGGAAGAAACATCTTTCTTTTCAGATTCAGCTTACATAAAACACAGTCTGAATAATGAGCAAAATTTCAGTGATACACAAAACAATATAACGACAAATCAGATTATTTAATTTCTAATTGTTCTATATTCATTTAAATTAGGTAACTACAATAGATTTGCCTTAAAATGAATTAATCACCTTGTTTACTAACCAGCAGCCTATGATCGGGATTGTGTTAACACACCCAAAGTAGTATCACGGGATGTTATGGCCACATGTGTAATTAAACATCATGAAATATATTTCAGATGAGAAATGCAAACAGGCAAAATAGGAAGAATTATTCATCTCTTACAGATATCATGATTAACAAACTAAGTAAATTTACCCTGACAGCTAGAAAAGGGATTTTTTTCCTATTGAGAATATAGATGTGTGCAAAAGAATGTGTGCAATAAAGCGATCACATCAATTAGCATATGCTAGAGTTAAGCTATTCCCAACTACACTGGACTGCTCCAGAATGTCCTGCCTTCTTCACTGGAATTATTAAAAAATAAACTTACTACTAGAATTATATGTTAAGACTTCCCTTGCCTTTTCTAAACATTATTTAAAAACACCGATTTTCTGAGACACAGAGAAGAGTGTGGTGGTTACTGGGGGGGGGCACAGGGAGGGACACAAAGAAAAGCAGATAGAAGGTGACGGAAAACAATTGACTTTGGGTGACGGGTATGCAACATAATCAAATGTCAAAATAACTTGGAGATGTTTTCTCTGAACATATGTACCCTGGTTTATCAATCTCACCACATTTAAATTAATAATAATAATAAAAAGAAAAGAATAAAACAAAACACTGATTTTCTCTAAATGTTCAACAACATATTACAACAGAAATATACTGTATCTATTTTATTACAAAAAGATGAGAACAATGAATTTTGTGTGGATTTCTAGTTACTCTTTAATTTAAGAAATCTTTACAAGTTAAGGAATTCACAATTTTGACTAACTGCATGTGTTAGCTACAATAGCTTATATCTAATTAAATACAATTGTAGAGAATTTAATGCTGAGGATAAAAATGTTTATGAAGATAGAAACCAAAAACAATGATGACTTTAAAAAAAACAGAAGCCCAACTGTAACCTGTGAACAACATTATTACCTTGCTCTATTGGCATCCTTTGTCAGATCCCAAGCCCAGGTTATAAAGTTTTGACTTAGATAAGAGACAATGGATTCAGCACAAAGCATTTGTGAGCAGAACACGTTGGTTAATACACTTTCATCATGGTGGAGGTAGATAGCAAGAAGCTTTCTCTGAAAAGAGAAGAAAAAATCTCATGAGTTAAAACTGCCACTAGTGTCAGATTTCTTAAGTTTTAAAAGGGCATAATCAGTCAATATAAGCAGCAAAGACAAAAATTAAATGCTATTCCCCAAAAGAGTACCCAACACTTGGAGTTCCTAAAGCATTTACGAGTAAGAATAATTTTGCTTCCTTAAACTCTAAAGAGGCTGGGAAGATTATGTTCCATTTCACAGACTGCTGTCACAGATTTCTGTTAACACGTGCAAGCCTCTCATGCAGAAATTGCAAAAGAATTGCACTTAAACAAAATAGATCTACCATTCTTCATATTTAATACACACTTTATATTTTAAAGGATAAATTAATCTGAACTATTCAACTATTGAAAGAAAACAATACTGATTAAGATTGAATGCCAAATTCTCTCACTTATTTTTAGTGTTTTTAATCTAAACAGTGAGTAGTCTCTTCTACTTCAAAGAAAAGATTTGAAATGAAATTTGTTTTAGTTCTACTCGTAATTTCAAAGTCCTGAATATATTTCTATATTAAAATCCTTATTTAAGAGCATGTAACATCTTACTGTCATTTGAAAGGATAGAAAAATGTTCACATGAATTCTAAATTTCTAGTTTATATTTCAGAAAATATCCAATATAGTTTCTCATATGAATAGTTACTCTTTTCCTTCTGCCTGATAAAATTTTCTTTCAAGAAATGACATTTGGTTTCTTAAAAGTGTCTGGTCATATTTGGACATTCAGTAAAATAGCTGAAACTAAAAACTAAAATTGAGCAATATCAATTGCAACATATCATCTTTAACAACACACAATTAAAAAGCTTAAATTGTTGATAACTAACTTCTTGGTGCTACCTTGCTGAAGAGCTGAATTTAAGAAGAATTCAGTTTCTAGAAAATGGAAAGATTTTATGGTAAAGTCAATGTACAAACCAATCTAAAATTCTGGCAAAGAAAATTTTGGCGATCTGAAATTCTTTCAAGGAAGCTCAGGGTCTTTCCCTTCATATTAAATAAGGATGTGATGATAAAGAAAATTTTGTGTGACATACTAATCAAAAGAACATCTATAGCAAAATATAAGGCTCATGTTGATAAAAGATTAATGAAATCTGATGAATTTATCTGATGAAATTATCTTGATGATTACTCCACATAATAATAAAAAGATATTAAAGTATTTTCTTCAAAGGTAAACTTTGTACTAGATGAAGGCAGCACAGGTAGAGAGGTAGATTAAGATTCCTAAAACATCTACTATGAGAAGGAGGCAGTTAGTTACACACCCATTATCTACTTTAGTCCTCAGAATAAACCTGCAAAATATTATCCCTAACTTTATTAGCATATGAGGAAATTTAGGCCTAGAAAGCTGACTTGCCCTAAATTCCATCTGGAATTGAAACCCAGATTGACTGACTCCCAAGCCTACCGCTTTCTTTGATTGTGGCGATTCCAACATTATAGGCAAGGCTTAAAGTGCTTATACAGTAAGAAGATGCCAGATTGGCCACTGTTCATACATCAGTGCTTCTGGAGCCTCAGAGACAGCATGTAAAGGGAATAGGACAGGGCTCCTAAGTATAAGTAGCTCAGCTATTTGAACAGTAGCTGCTTCCATGTTTCAATTCATTCATTCATTCATTCAACAAGCATTTGTTGAAATACTCTGTGCCATTCCCAGCAGGAAGCTGTGGTGATAAATTGTTGAATAAGAAAGACTCAGGGTTCTTTAAGCGTGCTGAAGTCTGCAGATAATAGTAGCTGGCTTCTAGGAAGTTTGTAATCAGATACATTGCTGGAGAGATAATTAGCTGATAAATTCCCACTCATCTTTTAAGGCTAAAGGCAAATGCCTCTGTGAAACCTTCCCTGATTCCCTTAAGCAGAATTAAGAGCTTCCTTTTCTGGGCCTCTACCTCGTTCCATCAGTATTATAATTGTTTGTCAGTATCCTCCCTAGACAGTCTCTCAAGTGTAAGGGTTGGGTCACTTTCAGTCTTCTTTGCATCCCTAAAAGAGCACAGGTCTCAGCATGTTTGATAAAATAAAACTTGAATGCTAATTTCAACACCCCCCCCCCAAAGGGCACCAAATGGCAGCAGCAACACCAAATCATTTTTAGTAAATGAATCTAGAAATCTACTGCTTTAGGGAAAGGAACGTAAGCCTGGCAGCACTAACAAATTCAGAGTTCCTCTTCTTAGGAGCTCTCTAGCTGAACAGACAGAGAGATGTCAACCTCTAATTCTGCTTGATCGTATCTCAGCAACTACATTTAATGAGACACTGGGAACAAGAGAGCAGTCCACTTTTAAATCAGCATATTTCTAACCAAACAAAAGCAATGGTTAAATCTTTAAAGTGCCTATTTCTCTCAAGAACACTGCAATGAAACATTTAGACTTTGAGAAAGAGATTAGTGACTTACATTGCTATCTCACTGAATTAATTTAAATGCTCTTCCAAACCAAACACACATGTGCCAGAGAGGCTACTAAGAAACCCAACATGCAGAGTTCCCTATAAGTGCAGCCAGCAGTGTTGACTGAAACTAAACTTGGAAATCCAGGGCACTAATGCACAATATCAAGTAATAAAACAGCATCTCTTTGGCAATATTTAATTTAAAAAAGAAGAAAGAGGCAGGCGAAGATCAGGCACTGTCTGTTTTGGGGGATCAACCATTCTGCATTTCAAAGCATTGGTCCCTGCAATATCCAGGTTACTGTGCTAGAATCTCGACTATTATATCGCAGTTGTGAGAGGGAGGGCAAAGATGTGTTTACTCAGTGATTAGGCCCTCAGAATAAGCCTCTAGCTCCTAGAGAGACAGCTCACCACTTATTCATTTGGGCCAATTCACAAAGCCTAGGAAGATTAAACATCCATGCTGAGAAGACAAGCGAATGCAGATGATGAAAAAGAAATAAAAATTCTTTAAAAACTCTGAGATGACTTCATTATTTTTCCACAAGGAAACTTTAGGAAAGTGTTTAGTTAGAGAAAAACCCACATTGACCTCTCTCTAAACCCTTAATCTTTCCTTTGTGGTGGCATTGCTTTGTGGTAAGCTACTGGCTCGCCTCGCCCCTCTTTTCACTGGAAGCTGAGAGAAAAAAGGCTCTGGAGAAACAGTGTTCGTTCCAGGGACACAAACCCCTGACACTGTTAAAATATGAGATGCCAGCAAAACACACTTAAAAAAAAACACAAAAACTCTCAGTTTAATCTCTAAACTGTGAGAAAGGAGATGATAAAAAGAGTATCAGAAGAGGACCTTCAGACTGGTAAACTTACTCCCATAGTCGCTTTAAAAAATGGAGATGGACCACGAGCAAATGAAATAAAAGGCAAGATAAACAAATGGGACTACATCAAACTAAAAAGCTTTTGCACAGCTAAAGACAATAAGAACAGAATACAAAGACAAACTACACAATGGGAGAACATATTCGACAGCACGTCTGATAAGGGGTTAATAACCAAAATTCATAAAGAACTTATAAAACTCAACACCAGGAAGACAAACAATCCAATCAAAAAATGGGCAAAAGAAATGAATAGAAATTTTACCAAAGAAGACATACAGATGGCCAAGACATATGAAAAAATGCTCAACATCACTAATTATTAGAGAAATGCAAATTAAAACCACAATGAGATATCACCTCACACCAGTCAGAATGGCGCTCATCAGCAAAACAACACAGAATAAGTGCTGGCGAGGATGTGGAGAAAAGGGAACCCTTCTGCACTGCTGGTGGGAATGCAGACTGGTGCAGTCACTGTGGAAAACAGTTTGGAGATTCCTCAAAAAATTAAAAGTCGAACTGCCTTTTGACCCAGCTATCCCACTTTTAGGAATATACCCTAAGAACACCATAACACTGTTCGAAAAGAAGAAATGCGCCCCCATGTTTGTGGCAGCATTGTTCACAATAGCGAAGAGCTGGAAACAGCCCAAGTGTCCGTCAGAAGACGAGTGGGTTAAAAAGCTTTGGTATATATATACTATGGAACAATATTCAGCCATAAGAAATGATGACATCGGATCATTTATAACAAAATGGATGTACCTTGATAACATTATACGGAGTGAAATAAGTAAATCAGAAAAAAAGAAAAACTGAGAACAGCATGATTTCATACATAGGTGGGATATTAAAGTGAGACTACGAGACACGGACAAGAGTGTGGTGGATACGGGATGGGGGGAGGGAGGGGAGGGTGGGATAGGGAGAAGGGGAGGGACACAGGGAAAACCAGATAGAAGGTGACAGAGGACAATTTGACTTTGGGTAATGGGTATGCAGCACAATTGAATGATGGGATAATCTGGAGATGTTTTCATTGTACCCTGATTTATTGGTGTCACCCCATTAAAGTTAATAAAAAATAAATTAAAAAAAAAATAACCCCCCCCCAAAAAAAATGGAGATGGAATAATCTTAAAATAATATTTTCTCTCTGACATAACAAGCTTTCAACAAAAATTTTTCTTCTGTTATTATGATAGTAATAATGAACAAAATATAGACTCTTAATAATATGCAAATGCTACTAAATTTGGGCTACATAAATCTCATTAAATTTTAGGTGTGGCTAAATGAAGCCCGGACTTAGATTTCTGATTATTTTATTGAGCTCAATTAAATTCTGTCCAAAAATAGTGAGAACTGAGTTCAGCACATCAGGAAACTGCTTTTCTGAAGAAAGGACATCTAGTACATAGAGAAAACATAAGAAAATGTTTTGTTTTCCATTACTATAACCATTTTTCCTTTGGCCCATTAATAATTTAGTTCAATAACATTTGCGGAGTACCTATGTGTTAGGCATTGAGAATATAAAGATGAATTAAACAAAGTTCCCTTTGCCCTCCAAAAATCTGGGGGACGGGTAGTGAATAGGAAAGCAAAGATTTCATCACAGCGCCATATAATAAATAAGGCTGGGGAATTAATAAAACTGTATCTTATTTGGCCTTTTTAATATGGCAGAGGGTATAAGTCTGGTTGACAAAGGCAAGCAAAGCAGCCCAGCTACACTCTCCTCAGACTCCCTCTTCATGATCTAGGTTTTGGACACATGGTGTAAAGAAAGTCTACTAGTTTTAAGTAACAAAAAGCTCTGTGCTAAAACTCAGTTTTGCCACTTGCTGGCCTTATTTGGGGCAACATGGGTGTAGTAAAGCTTGTGGATAAAGTAGGTAAATTACCCATTTAACATGTCTGACCCATAGTAGGTGCTGAATAAAATGTAGCTGTTAGGATGAAGATTTCAGAATCATCCACACAACATAAAAGATCTGAACACTATTCCAAGAGAAATGAGAGCCATAAAAATGTATTGAAGCCTGACCAGGCAGTGGCGCTGTGGATAGAGCATCAGACTGGGATGCGGAAGACCCAGGTTCAAGACCCCAAGGTCGCCAGCTTGAGTGTGGGCCCATCTGGCTTGAGCAAAAGCTCACCAGCTTGGACCCAAGGTCGCTGCCTCCAGCAAGGGGTTGCTAGGTCTGCTGAAGGCCCACGGTCAAGGCACATGTGAGAAAGCAATCAATGAACAACTATGGTGTCACAACGGCAACGAAAAACTAATGATTGATGCTTCTCACCTCTCTCCGTTCCTGTCTGTCTGTCCCTATCTATCCCTCTCTCTGACTCTCTCTCTCTGTCCCTGTTAAAAAAAAAAAAGTGTATTGAAGATTATACAGCACTTTCATTGCTCCTACTGGCAACAGTGTTTGGGATGCTTAATTGAGTCCCTGCTTTTAGGGCCTCCCTAAATCTTCACAAATTCAGGGACTAAGGAAGGAACTAAGTTGATGCTTAAGAAATGCCAAACTGACAATGACAACCAATGTGACCTGGCCTTGAAATACAATAGTTATTGTATTTGGACACTGAGCATCACAGAGCCATAGAACAAGAGCTGGAAGAAATGAGCTGGCTCCTTCTCAAAACATTTGCTGAGAAGCAGGCACAGAGCAGACACTCAGAAAATGTTTGCTGAGGGACTGGAAAGGAGGTTGTCTCGTTTCCTTTTGAGTACCAGAACATTCATAATCTGAGTGTTCAATGATTTTAAAGTTGATATAAGAAATAATTTCTAGAAATGATGGGTCAATTTTTTTAGTAAGTTGGGATCTGACTTTACTTCTCCCCTTCCCATTTTCCTTCTTTTTAATCATCATTATCACCACAATAATCCTCATCATCACTATTATTTGCTGTTTTAAGTTTGGGAATGGTTTATAGATACAGACAACTGATACACTGATACAACAATAAACACCCATTTATCCTTTCCCTGGATTTACTAATTATTAACATTATGCCATATTTGCTCTATCATTCTTTGTATGCTTCTCCCTGAAATATTTCAAGTTGTTTACATCATGACACTTCCACCCATGTTAAGTTCTGTCTTCTCAGAAACAATAACATACCCTTATGTAACCATAATATCTTTGTCACACCCAAGACATTTAATATTGTTACAATAATATCTAATCTAGAGTCCATATTCAAATGTCCACAAGTACCTCAACATGTCCTCTGTAACTATTTCATTTATTGCTTTAAATCTAGGCTCTAATTATGATCACTCTAGTACACTGCCCCCTTCCATAATCCTGTTCCTGTAATGGATGGTCATAGGCCTAGCTGAGCATGCAATGGTGACTCAAGGAAATAGAAGCAGGGCAACACAAAGCCATAGTGTTTAGGTTTCAATTCCTGCCTTGACACCTACCAGCTGTGTGACCTTGGGAATGATACTTCACTTTTCTGTGCCTTGGGTGCCATATAGTTCTGGAGGTCAGAAGTCTGACACTTTGTTTAGATGGGAGTGGTGATATGAGTGCTATGACTGAGGAGGTCCCAGGGAGTAGGATTAGGTTGGCTGTCTTTTTATGAAGGTGATCTTGAACTGAATTTAAAAATAGATGATAGCAACTGACTTCTCTGTGACTTGAGCATGCAATTTTAAATTTAGGTTATTGTGGGAAAAAATAAAGAGTGAAAAAGAGGAAAAGCAAAGATAAAAGTTTGGAAAAAGCCCAGTGATATCACTGGTCTGATGTGTTCAAAGATTTCAAAGGTAGTAATTTCTGAAGAAGAAAAACCAGAATACAAACTGATTTGTGGAAAGAATCATGACATTTTGCCCTCTTTGGCTCCCAGAGCTGAATTCGGGGACCAATGACAGCAACCAACTGGAGAGTTTCTGAAAGAAAACAGCCAGCTACCAATAATGAGGAGATGGCAGGATGGTGTCTTTTCCTTCCTACATCCTGAAGCAAAAATGTTGGGACAGCACTCTGAAATCTTGAGGACATAGATGTATTTAAGTTTCACAGGAAGAACTCTCAAATGGAAGTCACAGGTTAAGAAAAACAAGCAAAAAGCCTAAAAAAAATCACTCCATAAAATAAGCCGACAAAGGTTCCTTGGGTAAAAAGTTTTATCAGTTTTCATTGTTAAGACTCCGATGCTCAGGTCATGAAATGCCTTTGAGGAAGGACAATATGTGACTAAAGTTTTTATGAATAAGGAAATTTGAAGCTCAAATGATTGGCTACTATGGCAAACTACAGAGAGGTAGCCAAGCTCTTTGGGGATGCTGAGAGAGTATACAGGCAAGAAAGTAGGCAGTTTCAGCCAGACCCGAGATCTCATCTCATTGGTTTTCCAGGCGAATACTTAGGAACAGTAACAGTGACTGAAAAAGCAACCACAGAAAAGAGCAGGCAGGATTTTTTTGATCCTTTTCTCCTCTGAGAGGAATAACTACCCCTAGTTAACCATGGGCCTGATGAACAGGCAGAACTTGAGTGTGAATGTGAGGTCACTACTTTGAAAGGCAAAAGTCAACAAACACACCCTTCTCCCACTTTTAAGCCACTGAGGAAGAGAAAAAGAACCCTATCCTACCTATCTCATCTGTTTCCATATTTGAGGAGTGGGGAAACCGCAGCAATAAAGAATTAAAGATAAAGTAACAGTAATTTTTCATTAAAAATGTATTGATAATATCGCATCCTTCCTGAAAAATTACAGGAATGCCAGTGATTTGTGGGTATATATGATCAGTAACTTTCTAATCCTGTCAAGTATTGTCTGGCAGATTTCAAAGAAGAATGTTGTAAATTATAAAAACGAGCTAACCTGAGTTTAAACATAGAGAATTGTAGTAACTCTTAGCCACTCATTTAATAGGAGTGGCAGAAATTGTTAGTAGTCCCTAAATATTTTTCATTTCTTCTTTAGAGAAGGAACAGATTAATGGCTGACTGAAATAAAAAACACCTTTCTCAGTCTCCCTTTTAAACAAGGGTAGCTACATAACCAAGTACTGGCAATATAAGCAGAAGTGCTAATCCAAGTTGTACTAGTCACGCTGAATCATGATATAACCTGAACTGCACTACACAGTGGAGCAATTTATTAGAAGGAACCTGAGTTCTAAGATGTGCCATATTAGCCCTGGACAGACTACCTGTGGACATCCTGAAGGAAAGGGAGAAATTAGCTTCCATTTTGTTTTTCTTTTACAAGCAACTAAAACCAACCCTAACTCTTACAATAGGTTAACTATAAAAACTCCTAGGCCCTGGCCAGTTGGCTCAGCAGTAGAGCATTGGCCCAGTGTGTGGAAGTCCTGGGTTCGATTGCTGGACAGAGAACACAGAAGTGACCATCTGTTTCTTCACCCCTTCCCCTTCCCTTCCCCCGCATGCGCTCTCTCGTTCTCTCTCTCTTGTCCTCTCCTGGAGCCATGGCTCAAATGAGCAGGTTTGCCCTAGGCACTGACGATGGCTCCATAGTCTCGCCTCACGCACTAAAATGGTTTGGTTGCTGAGCAACGGAGCATCAGCCCCAGATAGGCAGAGAATCAGCCACAGATGAGGGTTGCTGGGTGGACACACCAGCCCCAGATAAGCAGAGAATCAGCCCCAAATGAGGGTTGCTGGGGGCACATGCGGGAGGAGTCTGTCTCTGCCTCCCTGCCTCTTATTTGATTAAAATAAAATCCTTAGTCATACATAAAAATGATAGTCATTAACCCATACGATCTGAAGATACACATTTATAAATTTATTCTTGGCCCATCAGAAAGACACAGCCTCCAATGGGCCTTGAACTATACTTTAAGGCAGTGGTCGGCAAACTCATTAGTCAACAGAGCCAAATATCAACAGTACAACAATTGAAATTTCTTTTGAGAGCAAAGTTTTTTAAATTTAAACTATATAGGTAGGTACATTCCTTATCGAGGTAATGCCCACACGTGGTAGTTTGTGGAAGAGCCACACTCAAGGGGCCAAAGAGCTGCATGTGGATCATGAGCCGTTGTTTGCCGACTACTGCTTTACGGGATTTTAGGTGCCACTGGATTTAGGCAAATAATCTGACTTGTCATTTAGAAATCTCCATTTTGTATTATCTATTAGTGAGATGAGAGGAGGGGACCCTATCCTTAGAAGGCCAAATAGAAACTATGATTGGATGGAGCCAAAAGACATGGAGGTTGCTACTTGGTGTGTATCTAGCTTAGTCTTCATGCATAGATCATGGAAAGCCTTCACTGCTATCAATGTGGTCTCATCCACTTAATTACCATATCCAGAGAGGACATCCTGCCTACTGGGATCTGTAGTAGTGTAACACTGCCATGTACATCTACCTGAAATGCCATACAGGCCATATTATAAATACTTAAAGTCCAACAGGACAGATGAAGTCATAGTAAGTGATTGGTTTAGGTATTTAGCTATTTACACATACATAATTTTTATAATACAAAAGGAGACATACTATATATATATACATTATGTAACTCACTCTTTCCACATAACAATGTATCTTGAATATCATTCCTCATCAATATATATAAAGCGGCTTCATTCTTTTTTAATAACCAAATGGTATTCCATGAAATGAATTAACATATAACATACTTTCAATTTTTGCTATTATAAAAATGCTGTAGCCTGACTGGTGGCAGTGCATTGGATAGATTATCAACCTGGGATACTAAGCAAACAGGTTAGAAACCCCGAGGTCGCTGGCTGGAGCAGAGTAGCTAGCTTGAGCGTAGGATCCCAGACATGACCCCATGGTCATTGGCTTAAGCCCAAGGTTGCTGGGCTTGAGCAAGGGATTACAGGCTTGGCTGGAGCCCCTCCCCACCCCGATCAAGCGACAGATGAGAAGCAATTAATGAACTAAAGTGCCCCAAGTATGAGTTGATATTTCTCATCTCTCTCCCTTCCTGTCTGTCTCTGTCTCACTAAAAACAAACAAAAATTATAGTAAGCTATAGTAAATGTCCTTGATTTATTTTATTTCTTATATGCTTAAGTATTATATATATATGCAGAAAAAAATCTGCTTTTATAAGTGACAATGATATATTAGTGTAGTTTTAATTTATATTTCTTACATTATGGAAAATATGAAACATCTTTTCATATTTATGAGTTATTTTACTTCTTCTGTGAAATACCTGCTCATATAGCTTACCTGTACTGGATTGTTGTCTTTTTCTTATTGATTTTTGGAGTTCTTCATAAATGTATATGCAAGAAAAATTAAGTGTCCAATATCTTTAATAAAAATGCTATTTGCTATTTAACATCAGAAATACTTTGATTTTCTTACTATAGTTACTTATAAGACTATAGTGATAAGTAAATAAAAAATAAACAGATTCTACTGAACTGCTTTATAGAGGAAAGAAAGGGCAGAACACATCAGTGTAGGTGTATGACAAAAGTAGTATTATTCTCTTCTGTTTTGTTGGGCATTCCAAGGAGAGTGTAAGACAAACAGGATACTAGAAGATATGTATATGTACATATAAAACAGTACACAAAAGCTAACAGGCTATAATATTTAGGAGTTAAAAAGTTTGCAAATTACAGCCTGACCAGGTGGTGGCACAGTGGATAGAACATTAACCTGACACACTGAGGATCCAGGTTCAAAACCACTAGGTCACTTGGTTGAGCGCAGTCACACCAGCTTGTGCACAGGGTTGCTGGTTTCAGCCTGGGATCTCAGACATGATCCCATGGTCACTGGCTTAGCTGGAGCCTCCTGATCAAGGCACGTATGAGAAGCAATCAATGAACAACTAAGTGCCACAACTATGAGTTGATGCTTCTCATCGCTCTCTTCCTGTCTGTCTCTAAATAAAAAGTTTGTAAATTACATTATGCTATTATTGTACTACGTATTTAATTCTTGCCTGATACTCCAAAACTACACATATATATATAGCTGCTCATTTCACTGCCACCAATTTCTCCCTTTCAATTCATCCTGCCAAACTGCTACCACATTGCTTATTCCTATATAGCAGTAATTTTCAACCTTTTTCCTTTCACGGCACACATAACCTAATTACTAAAATTTTGTGGCACATCAAAAATATTTTTGCTAATATGACCAAAAAAAGAGGTATAATTCCGATTCACTTACACCAGACAGGTATTGTTGTGTGGCTGTTGTCGTTTTTTTTTTTTGACAATCTAAGGGACAAGAGGTCAGTGTCCCTGACTAAAGTCAGGTACTGCATGTTTTAAAAATCCCTGTGGCATACTGGTTGCAAATTGCTGCTATCTAGTCATGTGCTGCTTAACAATAGAAATATATTCTGAGAAATCCATCATTAAGTGATTTCATTGTGCATACACAAACCTAGATGATAGAGCCTACTATACACCTGGGATACACAGTATACCACAGTCATGTATGCAGTTTGTCATTGACTAATATGTCATTATCTGGCATATGTCTGTGGTTCCGTTCGGACAGTGTCACCTTCTTCCTGAAAACCTTTTAAAAGCTAACTGCTGCCTAACAACAAGAAAAGTCTTTAGCTGGCATTCAGAAATTTCCATGATGAAACCCTACTGTACTCCTTTATTTTAGCCATATCTCCTCCTGCTCTTTTCCATGTACCATGTATACCAATTAAACAGGCCTATTCATCTTCTCAACATGTGCATCTGACTAACTTGGTTATCATTAAGGTTAAGATTCATTATTCCAAAGTGTGTTGTCAAGATATTTTTATTTCCATTTGAGATAGCTAGTTTCAGGATCTAATTTCAAATGTAAATCTGCCTGCCCTACCCAGATAGCTCAGTTGCTGGTTAAAGCATCGAACTGAAGCACAGAGGTTGCCAGTTTGATCCCTGGTCAGGGCACATACAGGAACAGTTTGATGTTCTTGTCTTTCTCTCTCTCCTTTACCCTCTTGCTAAATCAGTAAATAAAAATTAAAAAAAAAAAAGACAAAGAAACATAAATCTGCCTAATTTATTCAACTTCCACTTACTATGAGCAAATAGTTTTAAATATGTTTCATATATATTAATTTTAAAATATAGAAATTGATGTTCAGAGAGATTGAGTAACCTGGTTAATGGTACACAGCTAGTAAATGCTGAAACTACATTCAAATATTACAATTCTAATAAGTATTCTTTCTACCATACCTCTTATTTTTTAATTTATTTTATTTTTATTTTATTCATTTTAGAGAGAAGACACGGAGAGAGAGAGAGAGAGAGAGAAAGAGAGAAAGGGGTGAGGAACTGGAAGCATCAACTCCCATATGTGCCTTGACCAGACCAGTGCAGGGTTTTGAACTGGCGACCTCAGTGTTCCCAGGTAGACGCTTTATCCACTGCGCCACCACAGGTCAGGCATACCTCTTATTTTTAAGTGAAAATGTTTAATTAAGATTAGATATGGCCTGACCTATGGTGGCGCAGTGGATAAAGCGTCTACCTGGGAACACTGAGGTCGCCAGTTCAAAACCCTGCACTGGTCTGGTCAAGGCACATATGGGAGTTGATGCTTCCAGCTCCTCCCCCCTTTCTCTCTTTCTCTCTCTCTCTCTCTCTCTCCGTGTCTTCTCTCTAAAATGAATAAAATAAAAAAAAAACTTAAAAAAAAAAGATTAGATATGGAATAGGTTATTTTCAGATTTGGGATTATGTGGTTAACTCATTTTCTACTTTAAATGCATCTATATTATTTTAAAACATTTTATTTACATAATGAAAATACGCTTTAGGCCCTGGCCAGTTAGTTCAGTGGTAGAGCACTGACCCAGTGTGTGGATGTCCTGGGTTCAAGTCCTGGTCAGGACACACAGGAGAAGTGACCATCTGCTTCTTTACCCCTCCCCCTCCCTCTTCTCTTTCTCTCTGTCTTCCCCTCCTGCAGCTATGGCTCTATTGATTTGAGTGCATTTGCCCGCATACTGAGGATGGGTCTGTGATGCCTCTGCCTCAGGTGCTAAAAATAGATTGATTGCGAGCATGACCCCAGATGGGCAGAGCACACTGGCCCCAGATCGAGGTGTGAGGGAATCCTGGTTTGGATGCATGCGGGAGTCTGTCTCTCTCTTCCCCCTCCTCTCACTTAGAAAAGAAGGGGGGGGGGAGAAAAAAAGAAAAGAAAGACAACATGCTTTAAAAAATTATATTAGCATCTAGGTCTTATCTCACAGATGTGTAGGATGCTGTCCTAGCTGTCATATAAAATTACTCTAAAAACACTGTCTGCCTCTAAGGAATTTAAATTAAAAAGAAAACAAAAGATGAACAGACTGGGCATATTTTCCAAAGCACAAATAAGTTTGTTTGCCTCGTTTTTCTGGATGACAGAATGCTGGAAACTCACCAACTACAGCTGTGGCTTCAATTAGTGTAGAACTGATTTTTCTTAAAAAACACTGATCAGTGACAGATTTTAGATTTAACATGCAGAAGTAGAAATAGCACTACTTTAAAATGGGCTGATTTTTAAAAAATGTAATAAAACTTGATGACTAAGCATTGTTAAAGCTAAAAACTCATTTTAGTGCTGTAAGTCTTCATAGGGGTTCTCAAAATTTCTTTCTGGAGCTATTTTTTTCATGAATTACAAAAGAAAATCAATTTGTGATTTTATAAAAATTTCTCAAATTTGTCCAAAACTGCTTAATAGCACGATAGCCACAGTGCTAGGTACATCCCATTTAATCATGATCACACTGTAAAAGTGGATATCATCATCATTACATCATCATCATCCTCCCTTAGCCCCAGATTAGAAACAGGCTCATTAATTGTTTGGGGACACAGAGTTACCAATGGGAAATCAAAAATTGAGCACTGGTTTCCTTCATTTATGTATAATGTTTGGGAATAGCACTGGTCTGAAGTCAAGATCTAAGGAGAGGTAACAGGACTGCTGATATCAAAGCCCAGTCTCTCAAGGCAGTGCTGGAAAAGGAACAATCCTTCACATGGGAGGTAAACCCTGGCACTGGGATTTTTATTGCTATTGATTTTTAGTTACTACAAATGTTTAATCATTCTCTAGGGTACTTTTTGTTGTGAAGAGAATTCAGGGGTAGCAGAAATGAGAGGTGGAAAGGCTTTAAGGAGAAAAAGAACCCTCTTTTAAAAACTTCCCAGGGACTCATGATGTGGTCAGTGGTAACTCTTCTGCAACCTTAATTAAGGAAGCTAATCATTGTTCACTTATCTAAAGATAAAACATAAGCTTCATTCAACAAATATCATTCAGCAATTATCTCTGAAATGCTAGGTAATGCTGGGAATCACAACCCCCTTCAAGTCATGGCCCTTGCTGATCTTTCCAGCCTCATGTCTTGCAATCCAACTCTTTGTCTTGCATATTTTGGTCTTTGTATTAATTTTTTGGTTTGTATCTCCTTCATCTTTATCTTCTTTTCTTTTCTTTAGATCTTTTCTCCCCTTCTGTTAATAACTCTGTTATTTGCCTAAATATTAGTCATAAAATTCCGGTCAGAGGTACTTCAAGAGATCTCCTCAAAATTCTCAGGTAGATAAAGTACCTCTCCTCTTTGCTTCTATAGCATGTTACACTATACTATAAAGAGCTGTTTATATTGTCTTATCTTCCTCACTAGACTGGGAGCATCTTAAAGGCAGGAAACCTCTATATCCTATTTGGGATGTGATCAATATTTATAATTTTCAACTAAATAAACATCCCTAATAGTTAAGAAAAAAAGAGGGGGTCATAAAACTTACCACTTGATTGTCAAAAGTCAAAGTTTGTAACAATATATTAATTAAACACAAGAAATTAGAATATCTGTTTCACTAAAGTTGGAGCTCTGCTTTGGACCGTATTGTAAATTCCTCATGAAAAAGGCAGACAGAACTATGAGCACTCTCACCAAGAAGGGCTCTCAAATAAAATCAGTTTGAAGCAGTTTTCATTAAGATGGATTGAAAGTGGCATTGTGAGAAACACTTTATCAAATGTAGTGTTTTACTTAGTGATTAACTATATACGAGTTGATGAAGCTCCCCAAATCCTTTGTAATCCCACCACTCCAATAAACATTTAATGAGTATACAAGTTCAAAAAGCCTAGCAGAGGATTTAAACCTTCAATCTTGTTTTTATTTACTTTTGAAACTCAATTTCTCACTTGAAGTGAAGAATGCTGGTGCTTGAAGCTCATCTGTTGCCCTAGTGAAATTAATGTGCCTCCCACGATTTAAAGTAAACATCTGATATTTAAGATGAAAGAAATTTAGTAAGAATGCCACAGTATCAGTCACACTTGACTTACAATATTTGAACATCAGCAAACTGTTTTCTTTAAAATGACTCATTCAGAAATTTTAAAAAATAATGTTGAAAAAAATTATTTTTAACTCTCAAATGTGAAATCTGAAAAGGAGACATAAAATTTGATAACTGAATTCTGCAATACAGCAGTTGGCACTGAAAATGAGTATGGTCATAAAAATGAGACTCAGGGACATGGACAAGAGTGTGGTGGTTACGGGGGGGGGGAGCGGGGGAAGAAAGAGAGGGAGGGAGTGGGGAGAGGGAGGGGCACAAAGAAAACCAGATAGAAGGTGACGGAAGACTATATGACTTTGGGTGATGGGTATGCAACATAATCAAATGTCAAAATAACCTGGTGATGTTTTCTCTGAACCTATGTACCCTGACTGATTAATGTCACCCCATTAAAATTAATAAAAAAAAGAGAAAAAAAAGAAAATGAGTATGGTGGTATAGTATAAACCAATACTTACCTGTGTTAGGACACCTAAGCTCTTACTTGGCCTGTACTACTCACCATTTATGTGTCTTTGAGCAAGTCACCTAGCTATTCTGAGCTTCCTCATCCTTACAATGTCAATGTTGATATTATATGTGTATAATTTGGTTGATAATCATAAGAAATGTATCTGCTTAGATTTAATATTGAATAATTTATTCATCATGTGAATAAGTTTTACTTAAATTTAGAGTAATATAATAAACAATGCATAAATAGTTGATTTTTAACTTGGAAAAAAGAAATGAGAAAATAAAAAAGCCCTAGAAAATGGGAGGAAGGGACAGTTTAATAGTCAAAAGGGGTCAGCAGATTTTGCTAGGAATCTAATATGAGGCAAAACATTTAATTATATGAATCAATTAATTTTCACCAGCTAAAACACCAAGGTACTGATCCAAAACAATCAATTGGTTCATTAGAAATACTCAGATGTTAGCAAGTAAGAATTTATGTTCCTCTGGGAATCATTAGTCTGAATAAATCCAAATGTCAATTTACTGCGTAAAATGCTTAGTAAAAGTTCTCTTGCTATTTATATATTTAGTATCTTCATTTAAAATGTAATGTTTTAGCCTGACCTGTGGTAGTGCAGTGGATAAAGCATCGACCTGGGAATACTGAGGTTGCCAGTTCAAATCCCTGCACTGGTCTGGTCAAGGCACATATGGGAGTTGATGCTTCCAGCTCCTCCCCCCTTTCTCTCTTTCTCTCTCTCTCTCACTCTGTGTCTCCACTTTAAAATGAATAAAATAAAATAACAAGAAAAAAAATGTAATGTTTTAGATATTGTTAGTACATCTTACAGTAGCTTTTTAAATGTGATTTAAAAGATGTATATACCTAGTGCTCGCTTCGGCAGCACATATACTAAAAGATGTCTATGTCTATTTTGTGAGCTTCAGTTTATGTTACAAAAGCTCCTGATATTTTCTGGTTACTTCAACTGCTTAGCAATCTTGCTGAGAGGCAGAGACAGATATATCTCAAATACACTCTGACCTAAGAATGAATTGAAAAATAAATAATTTAAAGCTATAATTAGGTATTCTTTCAAATATGATTATATCCAATAATAAGTAGTTGCTTAAATATAAAAAACATGGCAATACAATGAGACTCTATAATCATTAAAAATCCTGTTATAATAAAGTATTCAAAGTTACTTACAAAGTATTTTGCAAAAATATTTCAACCTGAATTAAATAAAGCTTTTAGATCGAATATCCATTCCTCAGGAAATACCAAGATAGAGAAACAAGTTAAATAGTATCACAAGGAAACAATCACACAAGTTCATAATTTGGAACAATATATAAATCATCTAGCACAATTTCTTCATGAAAAAGAGAAAATAAAATAGAGAGGTAGTGCTTGCTTAAAAGAGATTTAATAAATCTAACAACCAAATATAATTCATGATTCTTGAGTAAATCGTGGCTCAAAAAAGAAAAAACAAAGTTAAAAAGATATTAGATGATATTAGAGAATTGCTATCAGTTTTGTTTTATGTGATAATGAAACTGTGATGATATAGATAGAATATAATTATTTTTGGAAAATACACGCACTTGTTTTTATGGGTAAGATATACTGTCTGTAATATACTTTGAAATGGTTTAGTAAAAAATAATGAATATACAGTTTTTAAGTATTAATAACCTTAAACATTTAACAACAATAACCTTAAAAAATCATTTGAAACTTTATATTCGTGTACATTTGTTTCTTTTTGTGAATTTTCAATAATATATTTTAAATTTATTTTGTGTTCCAGTCGATGTTTGACATTTTCAGAGAAGAAATGAAACAAATATCATAAAAATTATTCATAAAAATCAGCCCTGGCTGGCTGGCTCAGTGGTAGAGCATTGGCCCGGTGTGTGGAAGTCCCAGGTTCAATTCCCAGCCAGGGAACATAGGAGAAGTGCCCATCTGCTTCTCTACCTTTCCCCCTCTCCTTCCTCTCAGTCTCTCCCCTCTGGCAGCCTAGATTCCACTGGAGCAAAGTTGGCCTGAGCGCTGAGGATGGTTCCATGGCCTCCACCTCAGGCTCTAGAACAGGAGTCCCCAAACTATGGCCCACGGGCCGCTTATGGCCCCCTGAGGCCATTTATCCGGCTCCCACCGCACTTCCAGAAGGGGCACCTCTTTCACTGGTGGTCAGTGAGAGGAGCACAGGATGCATCCACCAAAAGCAGGCCCATAGTTCCCATTGAAATACTGGTCAGTTTGTTGATTTAAATTTACTTGTTCTTTATTTTAAATATTGTATTTGTTCCCGTTTTGTTTTTTTACTTTAAAATATGTGAAGTTTGCACAGGGATTTGTTCATAGTTTTTTTTATAGTCTGGCCCTCCAGTCCCTGTGTAAAAAGTTTGGGGACCCCTGCTCTAGAATGTCTCTAGTTGCAACGAAGCAATGCTCCAGATGGGCAGAGCATCGCCCCCTGGTGGGCTTGCCCGGTGGATCCCGGTTGGGTGCATGCGGGAGTCTGTCCTCTCTGCCTCTCCGCTTCTCACTTCAGAAAAAAAAATTTCATCAAAATCACATATTTAATTAAATACAAAATGCTTTGAGTAGCAGTAAAACTTTTGAAGTTATTAAAGCTTAAAACCCCATTAAACTTTTAAATGGCTTGTATATAAAAGAAGCAAATTTTGCAAAATTTAGTATTTATTAAATCTAGGTATAGGGAATTTGGATGTTTTCACTATTGTTTTATGTTTCCTGTATTAAAATCATTTTAATAAAGTTAAAGCATTATAAAATATAATTATGAAAAAATAATCATATATTAAAAGGCAAAAATAAGCTGTTTTAACAAAATTATAATATGACTCAATTTCATATTAAATATTAGCAAATATGCTCATCAAAATATCTAATACAAATTATGGAAAAGCATGTATCATTAATCTGTGTTAGAATATTTTCTTTTTCTTCTCAGTATTTTCTATAAACATGTATTTATGGAAACTATAAAACATGTATTGTAAATATGTATTTCTTCAAAAATAATGTCCATTTCATATAGGATTTGAGTTAAAAACAGTTTCCTAAAAATAGCCTTTATAATGGGTTATTCCAATATTCTTAAGGTAAAAAGCAGTTGATGTTTATTATTCTTTCTTTCTCCCCTCCCCTCCCCTCTCCTCCCCTCCTCTCCCTCCCTCCCTCCTTTCCTTCCTTTCTTCCTTCCTTCCTTCCTTTTGAGAGAAAGTGAGAGAGAGACAGGAAGGGAGAGAGATGAGACACATCAACTTTAGTTGTTCATTGATCGTTTTCTCATATGTGACTTGACTGGGGAGCTACAGCAGAGGTGTGACCCCTTGCTCATGCCAGCGACCTTGGGCTCAAGCTGGCACCAAGGGATCATTTCAACAATCTGATGCTCAAGCCGGTGACCTCGTGCTCAAGCCTGACGAGCCGGTGCTCAAATCAGCAACTTTGGGGTTTTGAACATGGGACCTCAGCATCCCAGGTAAATACTGGTCAGGCAAATGTTTAGATTTCTTAATCTACTTCATTAAACTGCCAGTGATGGCTCTAAGGTCTTTCTTTTTTATCTTTTGTTTGTTTTTCTTTTCTGATAACTCTAAGTTTGATCACTATTGTCTTGGAGTTCAATTTTTAAAATCCATTTATAATAAATTTTCCTTTAGGGCAGAGTTTCAAAATTCTGTGCCCTCTTTAATTCCAATAACTTTCCTTCTGCTTCATCTACACAGTATTCCTCTCTTTTTTCCTTCATTCATTAAATATACAGAGTACCTGCTGTGTAGTATAAGGATATAAGGTACCCAATCACTGCTAAAAAGAAAACAAAATCTCAATAGGATATATATAGAGAGAGAATGGATAATTATAACAATGTGTTAAGTGTGACAATAAGAGTAGAAAGTACCACTGCAAAGTAATACAGGAATGGGTGCAGTCAGTGTAAAAATGAGTGTCAGGAAAGGTGAAGTCTCAGAGGAAGTGTAGAGTCAACCAGGTGAAGAGCAGGATGAAAGCCATTCCTGACTGAGGAAACATGAAAAAAGAGTCAGATTATGGGAAAATACAAATAATATACTATTGCTAGATTTATTAAGTGTAAGGCAGAGAAGGGGAAAAGTTGAAGCTGTACAAATAGGCAGGAGCCAGTTTACTGAGTCTCCACTACTCTCCCAATTTAGAACGATTGCATAGAACATTCTTGCTCAAAACATGTCTTCTGAATTCCTGTTATAAACTTCAGTCAACTTGATTTCAAGATCACAAAGCCAATTTCTATGTTTAAGGAAGAATCTTGTTGTTGTCCAAAGTGACTTTTGGGAAAAAAAAAATATTATAGCTACTAGATATATACTACAAGATCGAATAATCATTTTGGAAAAATACTGAAGGACAAATACTTTAGCAAGAACTTGTCAATCACATAACTAAAAAGAATAACAAACAAGTAGCCTGGTCCCTTCTAAGCATGTCCACCTTTATATCTCCCTACAAACAACAACAAATAAAAACCCCTCCAAAAAAACCTGTTTTAAGGCCTTCTGCAAGAGACAGCGGTACCCTATCATGCTACTGACCCTCTGAAATGGGCACCTTAGTGATGATTAGGTCAGTAGACGAACTAGAAACAAAATCAAGTCTCTAATCTGAAAAAAAAACCAAAAACCATTAAGCATTGCCTCAGGCCTGGTGATAAACCCTTTGGAAGCACTTTTCTTTTTTTAATTTATTGATTGATTTTAGAGAGACAGAAGGAGGAAGAGAGACAGAGAGAAAAGGAAAGCATTTATCGGTTGTTTCACTTCGTCGGTTGCACATTCATCGTTGTTTCCCATGTGTTCCCTGACCAGGGAGCGAACCTGCAATTTTGGAGTTTGGGACAACACTAATTGATTGAGGTAACCAGCCAGGGCCTGGGATACACTTTTTAATCAGAAAGGTAAGATTGCACTTACATCTCGGGCTTTCACATAGAAGGCCTCTTGAAAAGCAGCTTCTAACGAGCCAATAAAAAATACAGGATGGCAGTCTCCATATCTATAGGAAAAAGTGTGTCTGTTAATTAAAATACATTCCAAATTAACTTCAAAGTTTCACAAGTCTAACCAATGACTTAAGTAAATTTGGGGCTAATGTGTCTTACATACAGATCAAACATTATACCACTTATTTAAAGGCTTGGGAATGAGCTTCATTAGTTTTTAGAGCTCTTTGTGGCCTATACTGATATATCAGAACCCTGAAATTTTAAGTACATCTAGCAAATGTATTTAATAAATGTCACAAAACCATGCCATTTATAAGTAGCAATTTCTGGTTACCCACTTTCATTAGATTTTCCTAGCTACCATGGCCTTAACATTTTAGTTCCATTATTATGGAAGTCCAACAGAGAGGAAAAAATGATATCCTACAGTTTCCAAATTATACTATTACACTGGAAAATAGAACTAAAGAGAAATATTATTTACATGAAAATTTAGGGTTTAATATTGAAATCCTCTTTACTTAAACACCTTAGAAGAATCTCAATATATAAACATGCTATATTAGACTCTTAAAAGAGATGCTAAATGATTCCAAAACAAAAATTAAAAAATTTGCTTACATTTTAAATTATCTTTTTATGTAATATTTTAAAGCATATTCTGTTGTCTTAGGATACACTAAAAAGTAGTGTTTCATAACCTAGCCCTTTCAGAATATAGTCAATATACGTATTAAATTAGTGATCCATTTATTGTACTTCAATAAAGATACAGAAATAAGATGAACACATCTCTGAAGTGGCATAAATGGTTAACTAGTTATTCTACATTAAATACTACATGTTTCACTATCTGGACTATATACATTGTTAAATGTATACTTTGAATATTTCAAGGAGAAATTTAAAACAATCAAACTATGATTAAAATAGATCCAGAAAAATCACAGTGGCATTAAAAGAACATCAATTTTATATAGTTAACGTCCTAACCCTACCTTGAAGAAAACTCTGCTGTAAATTGTAATAAGGCATCTCCTTCATTTTCTGCGTTTTCTGGCACTAAAAAACAAACAAAAGAAAAAACAAAAACAAAAAAAACAAAACAAATAGACACAAAAAACAAACCACATAACATCTAATCCCACATATAAGAAATATATTTAATCAATAAAGAGAAAATAAAATTAAATTTTAGCGTCTGTGATATATCTGAGGAGACATTTTTAACTTGTTAAACATTAAAAGATTTCATCAAATCTTAAAAATATTCCAAGCTCGCAAATTTTCGAAATGCAACTGACACAATCCTGCTAATAAGCATTTAAAACATGTGCCAGGCATCATAAGAATTTCAATGTTTTCTTGAAATGGCATCTTGTGATTAAATTATATTAAAAGGATCTTAATTTATTTTAATACCCTACTAATCAGAAAAATAGTCAATTTAATGTAAATATGTCTATTTCTGCACCCAGGAGTTCCCTAATTTCAGAATGAATGACCCATGTAAGGGCTTATTTTAATGGCCATTATGTATATAGCAATCACTTATAATTCTATAGTATGCATCTTGTAAAGTGGAAGTGAGGGAGATAGTACATTTAGTTTACTTTTTATCTTTCAAAGATGGGTAACAATTAAGGGAAAAGTAGTATTACTATTCTTAAAACTGGTATCTCCAATAAGACATAGGAAAACAACTATAGTCACAGAAAGTTCAGCTATTTGTTTACCAGCCCCTATGTTTAAAGAGACATATTCACAGCTAATTATGCATTTGAAACAAATTACATTCCCTTGCATTTTTAATGAATTTTATAAAAGCATTGGGAATCACTGGACACAATAAAATAAAAACTCAAGATGCTCTAGTTCTAGTGAATAATTCCTATTTGCTATATTTTATCTCTCCAAACTTGAAAGTCACTAAGAAACTTTTAAGCTCACTATTCTGCAATAAGAGGGAGGATTAAGTGCTGGACCCAGAAAGCTATTAATACTCACTCATTGGAGATTTTCTCAGGGCAGATGATGCAATGCCGAATACCTCTCCATCATCCACCCCAAATTCAGGAGCATCTTCAAAGTCATCTCCATCACTATCACTAACCATATGAACATCGGTGCTTTGCTATTTAAGGAAAGTCCTGATTAGTTTCATATTGACTTTAGGAAATCAAATTTTAAAATATAAGTTATATAATCACATTTAGCATTATAAAATTTTTATTAAAGAACAAGCCATTTGCTAGAGCAAAGCTTAATATTTTTCAGTTTAAGGTTTACATATATTTCTAAATTTTCTGTGATACCCTTAGACCAGCAATCTTCAAACCATGTGCTACAAGAATTTTCGAAACATGCAGTACATATCTACTTATAGTCAGGGGCGCTGACCTCTTTTCCCTTAGACCAGTGGTTGGCAAACTCATAGTCAACAGAGCCAAATATCAACAGTACAACGATTGAAATTTCTTTTGAGAGCCAAATTTTTTAAACTTAAACTATATAGGTAGGTACATTCCTTATCGAGGTAGCGCCTACACGTGGTATTTTGTGGAAGAGCCACACTCAAGGGGCCAAAGAACCGCATGTGGCTCACGAGTCGCAGTTTGCCGACCAGGGCCTTAGACTGTCAAATAAAAAAATGACAACAGCCAACACAACACTAGCTGCTTTCTGTGAATGAATCAAAATTATATCTGGGTTTTTTCTGTTACGTTGACAATATATATATATTTGGTGTGACGCAGAATTTTAGTAATTATATAGTTTATGTGCGCCATGAGATGAATAGGGTTGAAAATCACTGCCCTAAAGGTTGGAGACTGAGGGAAAATAAAGGATGCTTACAAACTTAATGAAGACAGGAATTTTAGTGTGTTTCATCCCTAGCCTATAATAATACAATTAAGTGTTCAAAAACATTTGTTCAATAAATGAAGAGATAGGTATAATCAAAGAGGTCAGATACAAAGTAGCTATATGAGACTTTTAAAAAGCTCACACTAATTTACATTTGGCAGGTAAAGCAAAGGGGTAGCATTTTCTAGCTGGCACTGCCTTACTGCAATGATTCTCAAGTTTTTCTTCAGTGAAATACTGCATACTATCCTCCCAATGTTACCAGAAGATAACAAAATACACACTGCAGGTTATTAAATATAATGATGATGCTTCAATTAAATAAACATCTATTGAGAATATACTACTGATAAGCATGTTCTGCTTCTTTCGTTTTCAGCAATATTGGGTGAAATTTCAGGTATTACCATTGAAAGCAGTTTGAAATTACAAACTATTATGCTGATCTCTGGTTAGAATAAGATTTCAAAAATATTGAGACTTAAAACACTCAAACTGAATTGTGGATACTGACAAATATTCATGCCTTGAAATAAGAACAAGGCCCCAGGCAAGATATCTGGCTAAATACCTGTCTATCCTATGTTCAACAAATAAATTCTACAAAATCTATTTAATAAATGAAATTTCTATCTTTTAAAATACAGTGTGCTATATACCTAAGCTATGAAAATGAGGAAACTATTTGATTCTTCAGTCGATACAGAAGAGCCTAATTTAGCGATAAATATCTGCCAGAAAAGCATTAAGAGACACTTAGAATCAAAGACTCATAAAACTTAGCTAGAGGGGATATTAGAGTACAGTCACAAAATCAGTTTTAAAGCTAAAACAAATTTTAAAGATGATTTCCAAAGTTCTTTTCATAGGGTTACCTCCTGACGCTGACCCCAAGAACAACATTACATAAAATTATAGTGCATACAATATATAAAAACTAAGTCCACTCTGACAGAGGTTTAGGAGAGAGCAAAGGGGAGCCTAATGCTCTTGGGCTTGGCCTCTTCTCGCTCATATCCCTTTGACAGCTGGGTACCTCAGATGGCTCTCAGGATACTATGGAATGATTTTAAAAACTACTGGTCTAGTGAGTCTAACAGCTCCAAATGAGGCAACCAAGATATTTACTCCATTTGATTTAGTAGGCTTAGCATTTCTTCTTTGCGTATACACCAAGAATTACGGTAATTCCCATAATTGTAACATTTCCTCTTTTATTTTAAAAAGTCTTCCCAATGGTTTGAACAGAGAACATAATGAACATATACTTACTGGATGAATGAAAATGAATGGTCCTTACCCTAAGCAGTCTGTTATTCTGACTCCACCACTATTTCTCACAGAAGGCTTATTTTAACTTGCGATCCTAATCCTACTTTAGTATTTTGCTTTGTATAGCCAAGACGTCTTCCTGATTTTAGCAATTCAACAGCTTAAATATTTTAAAAACCTTTTCATTTCAAGGCAGTGAAGGAGCCTCCTCCACAAAACAACACATCTATGGGCTTGAATTCCCTCTGTTTCAGGCAGGCAAATATCTAGAGCAGGAAGTTCCCTTCAACTCCAAGATTCAGTCTTAAACAGGCAAAGGCTCAGGACCTTAAAGGTACACTACATGTTCCTTTACGATGCTGACCCAAGTTCACAGGCAAGTAGAAAGAAACAAAAGGTCAGCAGTGACAAACCTCACATCCTCCATTACCTAAGCTGTCATCTCAGCCTTCATTTAGTCTTGCCTAGTACCCTCCCTTCCCTTTATGAGGCACTGGGTTAAAAAGGACGGTTGAAGAACACAGATGAAAAGAAAGGGGTTGTTCTATATGTCACATTTCTTTATTCACTCCCTTTACTTTAGTCCCCCATATCAATTTTTCTCCCGATTCAGTTTTCAATCTAATAACAGCCCTTTTCCATAACAATAGGACTTTACCTCATACTAGAATGATGATTTCAATTTCATGCCTATGTAGCCCACTATTCATTTTGTCTTCACAAAGTATAGAGTTCCCAAATCCCTTAAGAGCCCAGAAAGTGAAATGATAACAGCTTTAAAGGAAGGTATCTAAAAAGCGGATTTTGTTGAAAAAAAGTATATTTCAAATATGAATTATTGAAATATGGAAGAATGAGCTACTTAATTATGTATAAGGAGCTTGCAATCTCTTCACATTTTCTTAACAGCCATCTAACAGGTTAGGAAAAGCTTTTTTCTAAAAAATGAGATAATCTTTTTTTCATTAATATTTTCTGATGAGAATAATAATTATTTGGTTCAGTCATGGCTGCCCTAAAATTCTTTGAATACAGAGAAGCTATTTATTCAAAAATTTAAAAACAGCTAGAAAAATATGCAATTCAATTTTAGTTGTTTATTACATTCATTTATTCCTTTTAGTATTAAACAAATATTCATAAACCCCTACTAAGTGCCACACTCCCTGGACCTGTGTGAAAAATATACATTATATTCTCTCAAGGAATACCACATAAAATATAATTATAATGCCTAGTGTAAAGATGCTCAACATCACTAATCATTAGAGAAATGCAAATTAAGCCACAATGAGATATATCACCACACACCTGTCAGAATGCTGTCATCAATAAATCAACAAACAACAAGTGTTGGTGAGGTTGTAGAGAAAAGGAAACCCTCGTGCACTGTTGGTGGGAATGTAGATTGGTGCAGCCAGTGTGGAAAGTAGTACAGAGCTACCTGAAAAGTTACTGATGGCAAGAAGGAAATCACTAAAAGTTTTTAGGCTGTTCAAGGGAATAACTGATGACTCTGGGTGTGTGTGTGTGTGTCTGCAATGGTGTGGTGTGGTGTGGTGTGGTGTGGTGTGGTGTGGTGTCACATGGCAGATCAGATCTGAGGACATGAAATGGGAGACTTATTTCAAAGTTCCAAGTGAGAGAACTTGAGAACATATAGTTGAGCAGTAGTACTGGGAATTTAGTGAAGGGAACAGACTTAAAATATACTTCAGCAGAACTGATAGAAATTGCTGACCAATTAGGTTTAAGGATAAAAAAAATAGAAGAGGTGAATATGACACCAAGATTTGGGTGAGTGAGTGAGTAGAGAGGGTACACTGTTGAGGGAGGATACTGAGACCAGTTATCAAATAAACTGAGGAACTGTAGGACATCCAGGTAAAAATATTTAGTAGGCAGCTGGAACAAAAATCATCTTAGAAGCTCAGGAGAGAAGCCCAGAAAAAATGTAGATTTGGAATCATTAGTATATAAAGCATAGTTGAGTTGATAAAAATAAATAAGATTAATCAGTTAAAAAATAAAAGAACAAGAGCGATAAAGACAAGAGTTTACAGAGTATATATCTATACTAGTAGTTATATCTTATATAAATGTATAAATAAAAAAATATATAAATATTTCAATTGGTGAAGGGAGAAAAATAGTAAGATGGAGAGACAGCTGCCAAAAATTATAAACTCAGTTGAGAGAAAGAATCTGAGAAGCAAAGTTTGAGAAAGTTTCAACGGATACAAGAACTGTAGAAAGTTTCAGTAAGATGAAAATTAAGAAAGAGATAGCTATGATATGACAAGAAAACCACCACAAAGACACCTGAATTTATAACCAAAAGATTTTGTATTGATTATTCTACCATTTTCTGTATGACTTTGAGGAAGTGTCTTCGCATCCCCACTGTAGAATGTGACAAATACTGACCCACAAAGGTGGCTGTGAAAATGAAGAGATGGCATAGCATGGTATCTTACAAAACTATTATCTGACTCTAATAGTTAAATTCACTTAGAGTTACATAACAGAGCCACTCAACAATGGAACTGGTGGCCTCATGAAGTCGGGACTCTGTCATTAGAGGTAAAACAAAGGAATATTTTGAAGGGATATTTTGGGTGAACTCTTTTAGCACAGAGACTGGTCCTAATGTTTGGATGTAGATGACATTAAATAACTTTAAATGAATGAAGAATGGATGGATGGAAATTAAATTAAAAATCTTTCCCAGTTTTATAGCTCTATGACAACATAAAAACCACATCACAGCTTCTTTCCCATTTTTCACCAGCTCCCAGGAGGAGGTGGTACTTGCAGTTAGCAAGGGAAGAAGAAAGTAATGGATTCATCTCAGATAATCAGATTTTAAGGTATTCTGGAGGCTGTGGCTGCTTTAATTTGGCAAAGCCTAGCAACCCCCCCTCTACCTTCTCTAATTAACCTAAAGAGTGTGCCAGTTTCACAAACATTACTCCGCACTTTCTAACTCTGACAACTCTGACTTCTTTCTGCCCATGGAACTGCCCCAACAACATATATGATGGCAAGGGTGAGAGAAGGAAATAAAGTAGAGTCAAACAGGTATCTGTCACCTCTCATAGAACAGAACAATTAAGAATTTTGGGTGGAGCTAGTTGGCTCCCTTTTAATGACAGGCGATCTATCCATTAAAGAGTTGAAGCATAACCTACTTTAGCCATTTAAAATATACTCAGAAATATTAGAAAGAAATACTAGAAATATTTCAATAAATTATTTCTGGAAAATTCTGCCAAGCATGAAACTCATTATCATTTTTGTCTTTCATGAGGATTAGTGAGATAAACTGCTAGAAAAATATGTGGGTTCTTTAAAGGAAATTAACATTTTTAGAGGCCCAAGGAAATAGTACAGTAGTATTTGGAGCAGGGGAAAAACATTTTTTCTTTGTGGATTTCTAAAAAACATGTTAAAAATCAAGAGTAGAAAATTATCATTTTTACAAGATGATCATAGACTAGAGCTTCACATATGTAGTCCCATTTCTCTTCCACATATTTAAGTGACATAAATACATATGCAGAGAATGGCTGGAGAGGGCCTGTGGAAGTTCCCAAAAGGAGTGTCCAAAACTCAGTTTAAATAAAAATTTGCAACCATATTTTATACAGACTATAAGTGGAAAATGGTTTTACTGAACTATCCCAAGCTTTTAAATACTTGTGTCACGGTCTAGCCTGAAAAACACTGGTATAAAGTTTTTCTGTGCTATTTAATTATGACCCTTGTTGCATACATTTAACAAGAGCTCAATAAATACTTTTTAAACAGGGAAACGATCATCTTCAGGCTCACTTTCCCGTTCCCTTATAATCAAAGTCATAGTTGTACACAGAATGCTACCTGTAGCCATAAAAAAGGCACTGCCTTTTAATATCATTCCGACCCACAGAGACACACACAGGCACACCACATACACAAACATGTTCCATCTTATGACTCTCTTCTTTGTTTCTATAAGTACCCTATGTACACTGACTGCTCTCACTGCATTTATTACAATAAGTCATTATTATTAGCTAACTAATCTACTACCATCCATTCTGAGCACCTTGGTATAGGTACATTGTTATTCATCTTTATTACCTAATACCAAGCACAATGCCTTGACTCACAGAAGGTCAATCCTGAACTATCAGCAGAAAAGAAAAATCCCTTTGTTAACCTGACAGTTCTAAGTAAAAACCATTTCAACCAATCCACCCGAATTCTGTCCGCTGAAACACAAAACTTATAGAACATGAAAGACCACATTAGCAATAACCTTGCATGGAAAGTTTCTGCCCTAAAGAATTTACTGAAACTTTATTCACACTACATTAACTTTATCTATTCATTGCTGTGGCAGATAAAAAGGAACAGGAAGTAGGCAGGTGGGTGGAGAATAACGCCTTTTATTCATTGAAAACTGGCAAACAGGCTTACCTCCTCAGACTGCTCCCGGGTCTGTGCAGGGGAAGATCTTCTTCCCACTGTCAGTCGATGGCAGGGATAAGAGAGCCCTGATTCAGCAAGACACATCTGAAAAAAGTAGAAGCCATCATTTGTAAATAAAACGAGGCCATGCTCACAAAAAGATTTTAATTTTGGGATATTTTTTATTATTTCTGAACGATATTAGAAAGATTACCCTAGTAGCCCAGGTATTACATTACCAGGAAGGCTCTGGAAACTTAAAATTTTTCCATATATGGATGCTACAATAGTCGAGGCTATTTATTATTCATTAGACAATAGACTTGAGCTCCAGGAAACTGTAACAAGCCTAAAAGCGTGGCACAGCAGATAAAGTGTTGACCTGGAATGCTGAGGTCACCAGTTCAAAACTCTGGGCTTGCCTGGTCAAGGGACATATAGGAGTTGATGCATCCTGCTCCTCCCCCTCTCTAAAATGAATAAATAAAATAAAAAAAAAGATAGCTATCCTATACATCTCCCTCCCCCTAATATGTTTGTTAACTTTCTGATTAGTAGAATACCTCAGTTTCCTAATTCCCAGGGCAATACTTTATAAATCTTTTTTGGAGAGTACCTAAAAGAGTGTTTGCTAAAGGCATTAAAAAAGTTTTCATACATGGTAACTATATCGTTTACACTAAAATCAATATTAATCCACAATTTCAGATCATTATTATAGCTTATGAATCTATAATTTATGTAAAGCACCTGGCACAAGACCTAGCACACATCCAGCTTACCATTTTTATTACCACTGTGCTCTCAAACACTACCCAAGAAAATCTACCTAGTTTAGCCCAAATAAAGCAATATATACTTACATCTATTAAAGTTTATAGTGGGTCACATATTAAATAACTATTTTGAGGTTTCAATTAAGTTTAGGTTATTATGAAGAAATATGAGTGCATGTTATTTTTGTCTAGATAGGAGAATTAAAACAATATTAAATAACAGGTGTTTTTCCTTGTTCATAAAATAAAGTGTATGTTTATTTAATGTAACAATGACATTAAAGTGAAGTTTCTTTTATTATTATTATAAATAAAATAGGGTATTCAATAGCACACTGAAAACATCCATTTGGTAAATTCTGGGGGGGTATAAATTTAAGTGCTATCTGAGAAAACCCAAATATCTGTAAATTCTCAGGAGCAGTCAAAGACATAATAGTAGGTTGGTCATAACAACATTTCAAAGTGTGTTATAATCAGACTAATTATCTAAAGACAAACAATAAAATGAAAAATGTAAATGTCAAAGAAATATTCTAATATTTTCTATCATGTTCTGTCATCATACAGATTATACTAATAAAAATCATACGTTTCAGTATTGTTATTTTTAATTTAAGTCTGGCTAGAGGTTTTATTTGTTTTTGCATCTATATGGTTTGGCATTATACTTTAAAAATGCTAGACCTGATTAATTTTTTTAAAAAGCAAAAATACACTGATCCTGTCATTTCTATTAAATTATATTCATCAACATGACTGTCATAATTAGCTCAATTTATTTCATTTCAGTACAAATAAAAGTAAAGCTAAGTTGGATAAGAAGCATAGGCTAAATTTCAAGCCATACTACCTTCACAGTATTTTTCATTTAAAAAAAGGCCTCCAACCTCACTGTGAAATCCTCTAGTAATCAAATAATAATGATGGTAAACATCACTGACAATCAGAAGCAATGTAGTATAATGGAAAGATTCTGGACCAGGAGCCAGAAAAATCTCCAGTCAAGTACTGCTGAGCCTCCTGATCTTGGGAAAGTCATTTCTCTGTTCTAAGCCAGAGTTTCCTCACTTATTGATCAGTAATGGCCCTGCCCTAATACCTCAATGAACTTTTGAAAAGGTTAAATGCAGTAAGGTAAGTAAAAACTGGCTTTGAAACTATACTGACACAGGCAGAAGAGCTGTCATCATTCTAATAATCATTATTTTTAGGACCTGGAGAAGAGAAATGGTGAGTAATTTCCCACTGTGACTACCTTTGCAGACAGCACAATCACAGGAGGAACTAGAGAAAAGGGCTTACTGACAGTACATGGTCCTACATCTAGCTGGCTCCTCAATGGGCCTGTCTCTCCAGTCAACAACATTAACCATCCCCATAGTTACTAATCGTTCCTGAGGATTAGAGGAGAGTGGCCAAAACTTTCTCCTTGGTCTACAACTGACCAGCTGAGCATCTGAATTACTATTTCAGATCCTAGTAATCACAATGCACTAGGGAAGTTAAATGATCAGAAATTTCTGAGTGCTAATTAAATATAAAGCACAGTGTTTGTCCTAAGGGAATATGTATACCAGTTGGGGAGACAAGAGACACATATAAAACAGGTACAAAGAAGTAAAAGTGAGTAAAGATGGAGACATATCTCCAACAGGTAGTTTTTATAGGGCTGGAGAGCCCTTGGAAAGGGCAAGAGTAACTCAAAGACTGATTTTAAAAAATAGATCTAAAATACATGGTTATTGGAACTCATCACCTAAACTTATATAAAAGATGTGAAACTCAGAAGGCTGAGGTTCCAGGTTGGCTAAATCATTCAATTGTCCAATGAAAATGGACAAAAGTCACTTGACATTTCTGTACTTCAGTTATCTTAGAAAAATGGTGTCACCCTGGCCAGTGGCGCAGAGCATAAAGTATTGTCCCAGAGTGCCGAGGTTACCAGCTCCATCTCAAGGTTGCTGGCTCCATCCCAAGAGTACCAGCTTGAACCCGACGGAGGAACGGAGGGAGGGAGGAAGGAGAAAAAGAAAGGTGCAATACTATTTGTCCTTAATTCACCAAATATGGTAATACAATCTGTTAATCTGTTCTATCTCCCTCACAGAGCTGGTATAAGATCCAATGAGATATTTTATATGAAACCAAATGGTTATGTAATTGTACAAGATTGATACTATTATCATTTGGGGTATTTATTATGCAGAAACTGAAGGTAACAGATTAGGGCTGCAGGTTTGACATTATATATAGTTGAAGAGGGTTATCTTGGTAATTTTAGATTTACATACATTAGTTAATTTATATATAATTGTAATCCTCAATCACATGACTGCTTTAACCTAATACAGTGAAAGACTATGACTCATTTTCAAAATCTATTTCAAGGCTTTATTCATTTCTTTTTCTGGACATGCTGACTGCAATTCTTTGAATTCCCATCATCACACATGTAGAGGTTCAAAATAGGTTTATAAATTCAAAATTAAACTAAGGCAAGATTCTATTATTTTATCCTAAACCCTTAAATATAGCAAAGGCTGCACATTTGGTGGTATAACCTTCTGGATGCACAGGGATGGAAGAAATTGGGGGAAAAGTAGAATTTCCATGTCTAAAATTTCTCTGCTTACAAAAACAAATTCCTATGCCACTGAACACTCTGTGAGTGTATGTATATATAATGGGTTCTGCTGAATAGTGTAGGAGTGTGTTTTATATATATAATACACACACATGCATATGCACACATTTTTTAGAGTAATTTTAGGCTTACAACAAAATTGAGAGGAAAGTACAAAAATTTATCCTATATCCCTTGTCCCCACATATGCAGTCTCTCCCATTATCAGCATCACTCACAAGAGTGCAGTTTTTCTTTTTAACCAAAAATGAACATTGCGACATCACAATTACTCAAAGCCCATAGTTCACATTAGGGTTCACTACTGGAGTTTCATTTTTATGTGCTTAGAAAAGATATATGGCATTTTATCTATCATTACGGTATCATACGAAATACTATTTTCACTGCCCTAACAATCCTATGTGCTCTGCCTATTCACCTCAACCTGCGAACACTCCTGGCAACCACTGATCTTTCTACTGTCTCTATAGTTTTGCCTTTTCCAGAGTTGAAATTATATAGTATATAGCCTCTTTTTTTTTTTTTTTTTTTTTTTTTTAGTATATAGCCTCTCTTGAGATCTCACTTCCTTTTAAGTGATGAATGATATTCCATTGTCTGATGTCCTGCAGTTTATTTATGCATTCACCTACTGAAGGACATCTTGGATGTCTCCAGGTTATGTAATTATGAATAAAAGCTTCTACAAGCACCTGTACATAGGTTTTTGTGTGGACCTAAGTTTTCAACTCCTTGGGTAAATTCCAAGGGGTATAATTGCTACATTGTATGGTAAGAGTAAGTTTAGTCTTGTAAGAAACCGCCCAATTGTCTTCAAGAGTGGCATTCTCATCAGCAGTGAGTAAGAGTTCCTGTTGCTCCACAGCCTTCCCATCAATTGCTGCCGTCGGTGTTGTGAATTTTGGCCATTATAAGAGATATGTAGTGGTATATCACTATTGTTTTAATTTGCATTTTCCTGATGACATATGATATGGAATGTCTTTTCCTATGCTTACTTGCTATCTGTGTATCTTCCTCGGTGTGTCTGTTAAGGTCTTCAACCCATGTTTTAACTGTTTTTCCCCCCCTTAATATTGAGTTTTAAATGTTCTTTATATATAGTGTGTCCGTAAAGACATGGTGCATTTTTGACCCGACAAAAGTCATGCACCATGACTTTATAGACACACTGTATTTCAGATAACAGTCCCTTAGATGTATCTTTTGTAATCACTTTCTCTCAGTGGCTTGTCTTCTGATTCTCTTGAAAACTTTTAAAGTCAGAATGTCCTGAATACAAATTTACTTTTACTAGTCACTGTTCTATTATTTTCTCCAATCAATAATTTACATCTCAAACTTCAGCTTCTTCCTCTATAAAAATATAACCTTTCCTAATGGGCTTTCCATGAGGCTTGCTTAAAGGAGAATACATTTTCCATGTAGTAGATATATTCCATCTGTTAGTGAATACTATTAAAACTTATTTGAAGTTTTTCCTAATTATTATTTTTTTAATGAGGGGAGAGAAAATAGAGAGACAGACTCTCATAGGCACCCTGACTGGGATCCACCTGGCAATCCCCACCTGGGATCGATGCTCAAATCAACCAAGCTATCCTAAGCACCAGGGGTTGATGCTCAAACCAATTGAGCCACTGGCTGTGAGAGGGGAAGAAGGAGAGAAGGGGGAGAGAAGCAGATGGTTGCTTCTCATGTGTGACCTGAGTGGGGATCAAACCCAGGATGTCTGTACGCTTGGCCAGTGCTCTATTCACTGAGCCAACTGGCCAGGGCCTTTCTTCTTTTCTTCTTATAGAAAATACGTAGTACCTGGCCTGTGGTGGCATAGTGCATAAAGTGTTAACCTGAAACACTAAGGTCAAGGCACATACAGGAAGCAATTACTACGAGTTGATGCTTCCTGCTTCTCACCTCTCCTTCTCTCTAAAAATCAATAAAAAATAAAATCTAAAAAAAAGAATAAGAAAGTATTTAGTATTTTCTTAAGAACATATTATCTATGTCTATGATTCTCAAAGTGAGTGTGGTCTACAGACATATGGTTCTTGAGATCCCTTTAGAAGTTCCACAATGTCAAAATAATTTTCATAATAATACTTAAAAGTATTATTTTTCGTTGTGTTTTTTTACACAGATGGTGAAAAAACAATGGTGGGCAGAACTGCTGGTATCTTACCATAAATCAAGGTAGTAGCACTAAACTGTGCTAGTCTCCAGTGCCATGTATTTGCTGTAAAAGTGCTCATTTCACTTAATAATGTCCCTGTTGAATCAGTAAAAATTAGTACTCTTAATTAAGCTTAACATTTTTTTTTTAGAGATTTTATTTATTGATTTGTAGAGAAGAGAGGAAGGGGAAACGGGAAGCATCAATTCATATGCGCTTTGACCAGGCAAACCCAGTGTTTCAAACCGGCGACCTTGGCATTTCAGATCAGTGCTTTATCCACTGTGACATCACAAGTCAGGCTAACTTTGACTCTTTTATTTATTTTATTTACATATCTTTTATTTATTTAGTTAGTTAGTTTTTGCATGCACATGAATGCAAGGTAGGGGGAGATTGGCTCAGTGGTACAGTGTCAGCCCGGTGTATGGAAGTCCCGGGTTTGATTCCTAGCCAGGACACCCAGGAGAAGCGCCCATCTGCTTCTCCACCCTTCCCCCCTCACCTTTTTCCTTCTCTCTCTCTCTCTCTTTCTCTCTCTCTCTTCCCCTCCCGCAGCCAAGGCTCCGTTGGAGCAAAGTTGGCCCAGGCGCTGAGGATGGCTCCATGGCCTCCGCCTCAGGCATTAGAATGGTTCTGGTTGCAATGAAACAACGCCCCCAAATGGGCAGAGCATCGCCCCCTGGTGGGCTTGCTGGGTGGATCCCAGTCGGGTGCATGCAGGAGTCTGTCTCTCAGTCTCCCTGCTTCTCACTTCAGAAAAATTAAAAAAAAAAAAATTATTGTTAAGAATTTAACATGTACTGGCATTATGCAAAGTGCTTTATATGTATCACACTACTTAATACTCCCAATAGTTCTGCCAGATAGGTATTACTGTTAATTCCCATTTTAAAGATGATATAACCCTTACACAGATTAAGAAGCTTGCCTAAGGTTACACAGGTACTGAGTAGTTAGCCAAATTTCAAACTCAAGCAGTTTTAGCTCAGAGTCATGTAAAAAGCATTCAATCAAACAGCTAGTAAGGCCCTACTAAATGTTGCCCTGTGGTCTGATAAACAAAAACAATAATTACTTTCTTTGGATTAATTAAAACGGCTACTCAATTTGTCAAGAACTATTTATTAACTATCTAACATCTGTCTATCATATATGACAGCCCTGCCAATTAAAGATAATCATAACTGCATCAATCACAAAATGGTCTTAGAGATAGAGAATAACATGTCTAAGATCAATCAAGTACTAAGTGGCAAACCAGATTTGACTCCAAAAGCCCTGGGGTTTTCAACGACATCACATGTCTGACTGATACAAAGTCTTTCATGAGCCCTTAAGATGACTGCTAGATCACCTCTACAAATTTTTCGGATGCTCACTGTTCAACTAGACAGATTATTAAGGTCGTTTAAAGACAAAAAGAATCATGAGGCTGAAGTTTCATTTATTGCCAACCGGAGTGCAAATCAAAAAAGCTTATTTATTCACAATCTAAGCTTCCTAAAAAAATAATGCACGTGTTAGAAAGAATCACAAAGCTTTATAATTTGTGGCAGGTTGAAGCAAGCTTATAAAGAATGTTAGTTACCAAGTGTACATTCACTTGTCTGGACTAGCCCACCGCCAGCCACATGCTTGTAGCAGGGTTAAAGAGCAGTTTAGTCACCTCATTAAAAAAAAGCACACTGTTAAAAAGGAAGTGACTTTTTAACCAATGAAATATTGTAAGAGATGTACAGGTCAAAATCAATTATCTACAAAACTCCTGTGTAAGGAGCTCAAAAACTGTGTCCTTTGCCTGGCCATGCTGTGTTATGGTCTTCAATTGATTTGGCAAGTTGGTATGGTTTAATGAAATAAACACCAACAGTAACAAATTCTGAGGCTTTTTGATATGAACATAAACATGAATGCTATCATACGAGCAAGCAGAGTTGGAAGAAATAAGAGACTGCTATAAATGATTTGTTTAGGCTCATGAGACATTAGAGTTGGAAGGGTTTTTAGAATTCATCAATTGCTATATGCCATCCAGTACACCCCACATTGTGAAACCATAACTGAGTTAAGTACTGCTGCCTTAACCTCCCCATCAAGCATGCCCTGCTCCATTCCCAGCTGGTAAACAAGAATTCCCAGAGAGAAGTTTATCAGCAGCCTACTCTTAAGACTTCTTCTTACCAGTAGCCCACCATCCCCAAAAGATTCCAAATGAAAGGCAGTTGATCCTCATAAGAAGATCTAGAACCTGAGAGGTACAGAGGTGAAGTTTTCCAAAGTCACACATCTACTTAACGACAGCACAAGCATGTTCTCTAAACTCCTAACATAGGTCTTTCTAGTAAATAATTTGAACTACATCCTTCAAAGATGTCATGGTTTGTTGCAAAATACTAATTACTCTTTTGGTTTATATATCTCAAATTTTCAAAGTAAAAATTTAGAAAGAAAATAAAAATAATTAAAAGTGATCCTGACTTGTTTTTGTTGTTTCCTTTAATCTGTTGGGATTCTTGAAAACAAGGAGAACCATCATCTGATGTGGCTTTTCCACATTACTGCCCAGCTTCATACTTCCTTGTAGTGATCCAACATTACCTTGACTTCATCCTGTCAAGAAGAGGCTGCTCAACACAAAAGCTTTTGTTATTTTAAATCTTCTATTGCATCCCAGCCTCTAAACCAGACTATACCACAGGGAGTTGGACATTGTAACCTAATTAGCAAAATTAGTAAACAGATGTACTTTTATAAACTAAATAACATTCTTGGATTTTATTATTCTAGTGTGTACACTAGAAGTACTCCTGAAGAACATTAAGTTATGTAAGAAATATAGACCTATTAGACCAGCTTAGCACTGCCTAGTGCCACAGTCTCTCTTACACTCATTTAGCAACCATACTCACATTTATCTATATAAAAATACTAAGGCAGACAAGTTGTTATTTGCAAGGCGACTTTAAATCTAAGAAGCTACTTTCAGTTGAATCAAGAATTCCGTCAACTATTTTCCAGAGGCCAATAATCTATGCTGTGAATTAAAATCACACTTACATCTCAGTTCCTGTCTCTATTGCTTTGACATTTAATTGCTTATGAGCACCCTCTGGTGGAGGGCAGAACAGGGAAAAGAACATATTACTAAATACATTGCCTCTAACTCACAAGGTGGTGGGGAGGGAGTGAAATGTGTAGATTTCTCCTGACCTTGCCTTTTTTCCTTGTAATTATAATTTAGAGATAGTAGCTGCTGAATAAGTAATATTAACCATATAGTTACTCAGAGTCCATAATTAATTATTCAATAAGCATTTATTAAGTTCCTATTATATGTCAGCACTTAGAGGCAGATAACCTGGGTTTGGATCCTGGCTTTGATTATTTAATGTCATTTCCTAAGGAAGTTGTTAGACCTCATAATAATTCAGTTTCCTCACCTGAGAAAAGGGAATTACATCTTTGTTGACATCATTTAAAAGATAAATGAAAAAGTGCCTAATATAGCAAACTTAATTAATTTGTAAGTTAAAAAAAACAAACAAAATAAAACCCACTAGCATGCAACACTTTCATTTATGGCTCTTTGCCAGAAAGGATTGTGATGTAGGTGTTTTCAGAGGCAATCCTCAATTACCGTCTTTAAGAATTTAAGCCTAGATGACAGGATCATCATATAAGTGAAGTTCTTTGCAACATCTTATGTCAACTACATTTAAATTAATTAAAATGTGTTCTGAAACATACTCAAAACCACCAAATATATTACTTCAACCTTTTCCACACCAAAGATATACAGATGTTGGCCAATATGTAATTATTTTCTTCTTAGGTGAACCAAGTAAGTTTGTGTAGGGATTTCTTCTCTCTACTCAAAAACTTGTATGACATTCACCTAAGTGCCACTGAGTGGAGAGTATTTTTAGACATAGTTTGGCTCTGAGTGTTTCTAAAAGCCCACCTCTGATATTCACTACCTGCTTATAACAAAATTTTAAAAGAATGTTATAAGTGATGTCCAAAAGTGGAACTTGCTACAAGCTTCCCATTTAATTCCTATCAGATGGAACCTTGGCAAGATTGAGGGCCAGGGAAACAGGTTATTGAGGGCAGAGGAAAGGAATGTTCCTATCTGCTGCTGTGAGTCTAGGAGACCAGGTTAGCCTACTGAGAACTTTCAGCTTAAATATATTTAACCAGCCTGTAAACTTACTTCTCTTCTGTTACCACTATTAAAGTAAAACAATTATTGTTTTTTTATTCCTTAAGGCTGCACAGCGCCATTTTATGACTTTCTCCCATCAATGTTGCCTGTGATGATTCCTTGTGTGTAAAAACACTGCTGAGCTAATATAAAAACACTACTTTAAAAGGGTGGGGGGCTAGGTTTAAATTCTAAATCTGTCCCTTATTCATTGTGAGACCTTGATTAACTCTCTTCTCTCCATTTTATCACCTGTAAAGAAAAAAGGACTAGACAATTTCCAAGTTCTTTTCTCTCACTCTGAACAAATCTTTCAAGGCCAAAATCTGGCCACCTTCCCACCATTAACCCCACTACGTTTTTATACTGTGTTTAGGTGTGTTTACTCATTAATACAAAGAGACGGCTTGCACTTGGCTAATTCTAGGCTTTACTCAAGCCGTTACTCTCACCTGGTTTCCCTCCCCATTCCTTTCCACCTGTCCACTTCATAGCTATGTTCAGATCCTACAAGAAAAGTGAAAGCACTTCAAAACTCAGCTCAATCTCTTTCCCAAAGCCTTCTACAAGCTCCCTAACTTCAATATTTTCTGTTCTCTAAAATATCTGGTATCTTTGGTGGTCAATCATACCTACTGACACTTGTACAAATCTTGCAGAAATGAACATATTTTGGTCAGCTAGTTCTAGAGGGAAAGACCAGAATTCCAGGCAAGAGCTGAGCAGAAGCAGCCAATGGGGACGGATTTTAAAGATAGAGGTCTTATGTGGGTAGATCAGGGTTTGGGTTAAAGGGAATAAAGAATGACCCAAGAACTGAACCCAACTGAGGGAAAAACCAAGTATCTAGATATCAAAACTGTCATCCTACGTTTATGGAAGTCTGCTCAGGCCATAGCCCTGTATCATATTTCTGTTTCTGAGGAAGAGGTAGTCCCAAGAAAGGCAGTGATACTGCTTCAATGGGTATAGTGGATCAGGGAACCTGCTGTTTTAGAAGGTCAGGGGGAGGAGTGTCCCACTGAATAAGGAAGGAATCTTACCCTCCAAAATGCAAGTCCATTTCTTTCAAATCATTTGCACCTGTAACAAGGTAGTTTCTGAAAGAACATCTGTCACTGTAAGGCAATTTATTTGGTAATCAGATATCACTACATTTCCTTGGAGAACTATAAAAGCAGAGTGATTATGAACTCGGACTCCAAAGCCACACTGTTAGCATTTGAAATCCTGGCTCTGCTGGCTGATAGCTGTATGACTTTTTGGAAAAGTTCCCTGTTTTCTCAGTGCCTCAATTCCTTATCTATAAAGTTTCTAAGTCATAACGTTGTGAGGCTTAAAGAATATATACATACATACATATACATATATGCGCATATGTATACACACACATTAAATTTCTACCATCAATCATGTATGATAGATGGTAGATATTTTGTTATGTAACTTTGGGGGACAGATAATACTATATACATTTGTTTGAAGTAGAGCGCAAAATAGTATCACTCACTAATTTAACTAATAGTTACTGAACATCCACTATGTGCCAACAACTCAACCTAGTGCTAGGGATACAGCCATGGTGAACAGTTTCTGCTTTGATGAAGTTTTCTAAGCTATAGACTTGCAAATACAGTATAGACCATGTTAGCTCTATTTTATTGTTATATCTAATCATTGTTACCGTATTTTCCCATGTATAAGATGTATCTTTTTTCAGAATATTATTGGTCTAAAAACTGGTGTGTCTTATACACTGGTTGTAAACTTTTTTACTTGCATTTCCTGCTTTTTTGATGAACTCTCTTCTCTCCATTTTATCACTTGTAAAGAAAAATGAACTAGACAATTTCCAAGTTCTTTTCTCTCACTCTGAACAAATCTTTCAAGGCCAAAATCTGGCCACCTTCCCACCATTAACCCCCACTACTTTTTTATACTGTGTTTAGGTTTGTTTACTTATTAATACTAAAAGATGGCTTGCACTTGTCTAATCCTAGGCTTTACTCCTAGGTACTTGTTTTTGCACTCATTGTTGAAGACAGTGATTTGTCATCAGACACAGATGAGGACAAGCTAATAGATGGAAGTTTTGACAGTGATGAGGAGTTGTATGCATTTTATGATGACTAAAACTTGAATTCAATAACTTTATGTAATACATTTTTTCAAATTTTGGGCCCCAAAATTGAGGTGTGCCTTATACCTGAGGAGATAAGGTATATATACCCTAAGCAAGAATGCCTTAGTAAAAATCTTAGAGCAAATGAGGCTCTTATTTTCACCCAAATCACAGAACTAAAATATACAGCAGTCAGGATTAACATATGTTGACTCCTAGTTTTCCATTTTGTTTTTTTTTTTTTAAATGCCATCCCCTCTACTTTAAATGTGAACCAATCAGCTAACTTGGTAAGCCTCTGATTTATGGTTTGCAGAAATATAGTAAAGTTGTATTAGAAAAAAAATTTTTAAGTCTCTAGATATAATTAGATTACTTAAAATCATAACTATTCTAAGGCATAGAAAGGTGATGAAAGAAATAAACAGTGTCATTTGCGTTGAGAAATTTCATCTGTTTTTTGCCCAGTTAGCTTCTATAGCCTAGAAATTTGTTAGGAAAAATCACAGTTTAACTTTTCCACATTTTGATTCAAGTCACACAAACATGGTCATTAAGTCACTTGAATTATTTTGTAGGTAAATTAAAGTATATTTTTAAAATACTCATTTCTAAGAAAATAACAATGATGGTACTTGAAGAACAGATTGAAAAAGATTCATCAAATTCTCCCTGATTGTTTCTACTCCACTCAAGTGCAGCGCTTCTATACCTCTCCAAGGAAGTACAGGCGGTTGTGGTGATATGATGGCGTGCTCCATTCAGCTCATTAACATATAGTACCCTGTTCCATATGGGCCAGGCCAATAACACTGAACAGTTCTAAAGTAACTGGAAACCAAATCTGGGAGCATTTCTCTGTGAAAGTATCCCTTCCCAGAAGATAATATAATTTTCTATACTCTACTTGAGATTTCACACCAGAATGGGCTTTTCAAAACCAGAAGCATGGGGAAAAAGGTTGTTACCAAATAAAAACCAATGCATATCTTTCAACAATTTATATGCAATGATAATTATTATTATTGTTGCTGTTTAATTAGGCCCTATGAAAATATCTCTTGAAAGGTATTTGGCAGTTTCTGTTAAATGGGTGAAAAATCTATCCTGGGCGCAGTGTGTTCAGGTTATAAAAGCACGAGGGCTTATTTTATCTCCCCACAAAGTGTTGCTGAGATAATTACTGCTGACAGCTTTATTCAAGGTTCATTTCACTTTTTCTGCTATTTTTCTCTGGTTAGAAGTTCAACAGAGCCCATGGGAAGCCACACCCCCTCACACCTGTTAGGCTTCTTCATGTTACAGGCAGGCCAGTATGGACATGTCACTTCAAATTAGCATTGTACCAGGGCGCTAACTGTGACAATTACTTATCATAGGTTTAACTTAAAAAAAAAGTTTCTAATTCGAACACAAAAACAGTGTCACAGAATGTAATTTAAACCTCTTAAAGCAGGTTGCATAAAAATATTCAGAAAAGTTCCCAGGGTCAAGCTTTGTGCTATATCTCAATTACGCAGGAATGCTCTGCAACTGAACATTTCCTTTAAAACCAAACCAAACCAAACCAAACAAGGAAGAGCCAGTGATGATACTTTACCAGGAGGCAATGCTGATGAGTGGACCTCTCTGTTTTCTTCATGGTTTTCTCCAAAGACTGAATATTTGATTCATTTTAATTCTTCTGTGTCATGGCTAATTCAATATCAAAAGTTCCAGCTAAGCAAAGCAGCTACTTCTTGATTTACCAAAGGAAAAGGCAGCTTTATAACCAGGTAGGAAGGAAGCCTTCTCTCCTAACATTTGTTTTTATTCCACTTGCAAACCAGAAAATTATCATTAGAGAAAGCAGACCTTAACACAAAAAGAAAAAAGGAAAAGGAAAAACCTCACACTCTTAAATGTCTTTTAAATAATCTCAGAGTTATGCCACCTCTAAAAGACCTGCGAGGGTTGGGGTGGTTAATAAGGACTGCTGTGAGGCTAATTGTGGATCCTGAGTTAATTACTCTCTCCAGATAGAGAACTTAAAATAAAGTGGTCTCTGACACTATTTTTAATTCAATTTGGGCTCACGGACACACCAAATGATGATGGCTAAGCTCTGGAAACTTCACTATTTGCTGCTGTTACTTAGATGACAATCCAGAAAGTCTGGAAAATAAATATGCCCACTTCATAATCAGTGCTAATGTACACTAACAAAACAACAGTGAGTGGATCTGTATTGGCCACAACACACATGATCTGCTTCACAAATGCCAATGTCCATCACCTGGTCAGAGTTAAAAGGAATTCAATGTTGTTTCACAACACATACACGCACACAAACAGTGACCTGACTGAACAATGCAAGCCAGAGATTAAGTTTGAAACAGAATCTAGAAGTTTTAAATACTTATTAAAAGCAAAGGACAAAATACTTATGGTGAGCAGGAATTCAACAGAAGAAATTGCTTTGCTTGCTGGCTTGCTTGCAGGAAATCATATCCATGATTAATCTATGGTAATTTTGGCATGGCAAGTTTCAGTACCTTAATAGTTTACAAAATTTAAAACCATCATACACATGAATGATGTAATAGAAATGCAGAATTTTTAAGCCAAAATACAGGAGTATTTTATAAAACAAAACAAAACAAAAAAATACACTCCTCAAGATACTTAATTTAGAAAGTCATTATTAACAAAAACATATAAAGTCAACACAGGAAATACTAATTAAATGAATCGAAGATCTCATGAAAACAAGCCCTTTGCCTTATTCTATAATGAAAAGATATTCAGAGAGAATCAAAACAAAATTTTAGGTCAGAAAGTTGTTTTTACCTAAGGTTTACTCCTCATTTAAGTTTGATAAAGAGATTCTGCTAAGTGAAGAAACATCATTATTTTATAGCCCTACTGGATTAATCAGTGGTATTAATCATAACCACAGAACCTTCCAGTATACAAGGATCCATCTCAAGCCTGCTTAGTATGCATAAAGAGTACAATCAGCCATTTGGCACATGTCTAGTCAATAGTGGGATGCCATTTACCCCACAACACTGTGGAATTCTTTGGATAGCAAACATAGGAGCTCTGGATATTTTTCCAGCAGTATCTAATTCCTTGGTAAAACTCAGGCAGTTAGTCTAACAGTTTTGGTCTCAGCACATGTGTTGCTGGGCATCTTGTGGCTTTTGCTCCTGGGGAAAACAGTCTGAATTAACTATACCATGTTAGGCATAGCAGCTTAAGTGGGTATAATCTAGAAACAAGAAAAAAGAATTTCATCTTGCTGGTTAATCCATGCCTGGCCTATTCCAGCCAAGTGTTTTTTCTCCTTCTGCTCAACTCCCATACCCTGATTGTAAACCTCTAAATTCTTGGTCTGTGTTTAGGTGTTGGACCTAAAGTCCTTGAGAAAACAACTTTGATCTTTTATTCTCCTTTTTGCCCTCATAGGGCTTAGTAGGTTGCTTTGATAGGCCAGCCACATAATAAATGTCTACTGTTCGAATTTAAATTGGTACTTTCCCTACTTTCCTTGCCAAGATAAAATATTACGGATAATTGTAATTATTTTGAGAAATAAAAATCTACCTAGAAAAAGAACCTGGAAACCACTCTATAGTAAAATAAGAAATACTAATAACAATCTTTAGAGTGCTGTCTGATTGACCTCCGGGTCTTAGTGAAAGGCATAGCTCAAAAGAATTCTGACTGAAGAGAAGTGAAATTTAACTTGGTAGTCACTGATGACTTGAAACTACCAGTCAAAATAAGCAAAATATAGATCACTCAAATTCAACATCAACATAATTTGAACTTACATATATTTTCATTTTTTTACAATGTCATACTAGTTTCATTTCATACTTAATGTTAGTGTATAATTATCTGTGTATTCTAATGTATTTCATCTCTGTGAACTTCACAGGAACTAGAGAAATTCAAATGTCATTTTATCTTTACCATGTAAGATATGGTTTTCAAATTTATAAGGATACATAATATAGCTAATAAAAACATTTTCAGAGTGGTATAGAAACTATCCAATAATATATACTATATATAAAAATATTATAGCCTGACCTGTGGTGGCGAGGTGGATAGTGTTGACCAGCAATGCTGAGGTCACTGGTTCAAAACCCCACACTTGCCCAGTCAAGACACACAAGAGAACCAACTATGAGTTGATGCTTCCCGCTCCTCCCCCCCGCCTTTCTCTCTCTCTAAAAATCAATGAGTAAAATCTTTAGAAAAATACTGTAACACATTTTTAATAATGTCTCCCATAATTTAATTATGTATTATATATTTTAGGATTCACACTCAGGTAGATATAAGAACTAGTAAGTAACTCCTCTCTATAATACATGTGTATGCATCTATTTACTGGTTTGCTGGTGCTTATATGTATATTTACATACCCCCAAGCATAATTGTTTTATATTTAAAAAGAAAAAAAAGGAAAATTCTCAAATCCAATAATCTTTAAAAATTTTTGACACATGATAAAATAATACTCCATTCCAGAGTCAAGCATGTCTTCTGTGGGCAGATTCATACCTGTGGCACTCATCAATGCCAAAAATACTAAAAAATGAAAGCTGTGCTAAAGTGTTAACACTCCAAAACATGCAGTAATCACTGTTGTGTGCTAATTATAAATCCTACATTTCAAAAACTGAATCAACCTGTAACTTGGAGCTGACAAATTCTATTGAAAAGTATGATAGTTAAAAAATATGGAACATTTAATATGAGTATAACAAAACTAAAAAGTGAAAAAAAAAGTCAGAGACTGGGAATAAATACATTATTTTAATCAACATATAGTAATAATGTTAAAAATATTCCTCCAAAAACAAACATAAAGAACCACTAGAGACTTTTCAGCAAAATGAGTGCAAGAAATAATTTGAGAATTAAGGAAAACTTTATTTTTTTAAGGACACAAGCAAGGTTTATCATTCAGGAATTTATATTATTTGAACTTACTTGTTTTTAGTTGATCCATTTCATTTGCTAAATACTTATGTATTAGAATCATATAGAATTACAGAATTTTAGAGCTAGGGGAAACCTTGAAGTTGGGGGTAGAGAAGACGGTAGAATAAAAGCCAGAGGATTCTAGTACATAGTGATAACCTACTATGTACCAGATACTTTAAATTCATCCCCCTACCTCTTATTAATGCAAGGACTCTATGAGGTAGGTATTATTACCCTTGTTTCAGGAAAGTCCTGAGAAACTATTTGCTCCTGGTAGGGTTAAGATTTAATTCTAATTCAAGTTGTTCTGATTTTAGAATCTGTATCTGTTCACTCATATGAAAGAAAGTTAACTTTTCCTAGCTAGGAAATCCATACTCATTAACTCATTTAATCCTAAAGCTACTAACATTCCCATATCACTGATAAGGAAACAGAGACTTAGCAAAGCTTGTAAATTTATCTAAAGCTACTAACATTCCCATATCACTGATAAGGAAACAGAGACTTAGCAAAGCTTGTAAATCTATCTAAAGTTACTGTGAGATTTTCTATTACATGGTCACAGGCATGTTTTCTAATATAACTCATTTGTCTGCTAAGGAAACCAAAGTCCAGAAGACTTCCATGACTTATCCAAGGTTAAACAGGTGACAAGTTGCAGTAGGAAGATAAGAGCTGTGCCTATAGGTTTGAACATACGACATTCTTTTTTCTACATTCTGTCATTCAAGATACATATTTCACCACCACTGAATCCAAGAGCCTCCTTAATGATGTCATATAAACTCTTCCCCTGCTAAAATGACATTCAAGCCTATATGACAGGACCAAATTAATATCACCTCAAACTTGACCATCTCCAATTTCCTAACACTAAAATCTTTACTCAGCTATGGCCTGGGAGAAAAAAATACCATGCTATCACCAGTCTTGGGACAAGTCTGCTGGGAAAGGAGGACAATGAAGGGAAGTTGGTTCCTTGGGGCTTAAGAACCAGTAGGCTGCCATTTTAGACATATATAGGCAACCAAGGGGCAAGTGGCAGTGATCGATATTCTAGGAGGGGGGGATGTCCTTGGGGGTACTATGAGGAAAAGAAAATCTGGTTCCCCTGGGGAACCATGACAGTATAACTATGTATATCTGGGTACAGTGGTGGTCACAACTGGGTACAACTGGGAGGTAGTGTGCAGTTTCTTCTAGATTCTATATGTTCCTCCAACCCTCTTCTAGGACCTGGTTCTTTCTCTCATTGTCCTAGACTTGGTAACTCCATACTACACACTTGGTTCATTAATATCATCTTCTCCTACACCATGACCCTGCTACTCTTGCCATCTTCCAACTATATTTATCTATATCGAGTTTCATCTCCTTAGAACCTCAAGTATCAAGTAGTTCAACAGATGCACTACACTTGAACCAGCCCATACCAAGTAAAGAACAGCTGGAGATTTTGCTAGTTTATATTCATTCATTTTATCTGTGGCATTTTAAGAAAAATGTTTCACTTTGCAGTTTAGAAATTTTCAGAACAATTTGTTCCATATTAAAAAAACTCTCACAGATCAAAGCACATATGGCATTATGCTGAAGTAGCAAACCAGAAAGGCCATGAAGTTGGTTCCATAGAAGGCATTCTGGTAGACAAGTCAGAAGAATGAGATTCTAGTTCAGACTCTGCAACTTTCTAATTACCCGGTGTTCTTGCTAAAGCCATTTACTTCTCTGAACCTCAAGTTTTCTTAATTTGTAGAAGAAAATAACTCTTCTGACTGATTCAAAAGATTATACTGGGGAACAATTTTTTATTTTTCATTTTCTGTTGCATAAGGTTTTAGAACTTTTTCTATATATTTCTGCATCACTGATTCAAAATCTGAAATCTGTATTTTGGTGCATGCTCTAGTTTTTATGCAATTTTAATTTCTTTTTGTTACAGTTAATGGCATGCATTAGTTTTTAAATTGAAGTTAAAGGGCAATGACTCTTGGATTGAACATAACCTCAAGGCAATTAATGTTTTACAAACATCACTTTTACATAATTGTAGTTGATTTTAAATGTAAAAAGTTATTATCTGATAAAAAAAACCCTCTTATTTTGTTTTCAGATTGAATCATGGTTTCTTCGAGTAGGCGTAAATGTAAAAATAGTTCTGACACTTTCTGTTATATATGTGGCTGTTACATACTTCAACGTCAAAGGCGCAATATTTCATCTTCTGTGACATGTGCATATATTGCCTATTTTCAAGTTGCCCTTGGTGATCAAGACGAGAGTTTGGCTCCTCATATTGTGTGTCATAATTGTGAGAAAATGCTTCGTGACTAGACAAAAGGAAAATGCACAGGAATGCCTTTTGAAATTTCCATGGTTTGGCGTGAATCTAAGGACCATGGCAATGACTGTTATTTCTGTCTGGTTCATACAAAGGGCACTGGCAAGAAAAAAATGGCATATGATCACATATCCTAATATTCCTTCAGCAATACGACCTATCCCACACTCTGAGACACTCCCGGTTCCAGTTTTCAATGGTTTTATTTCTTCTAAGGACAAAGAAAGTGAACATGGTGATCAAGTGTATTTTGATAAGATGGCTGAGGAAATGGTTGTAGAATCTGAAGGGTTTTCTTCTGATGCCAAGCAGTCATTTCATTAACCCCCTCAGAAGTTTAGCCAACCTGAATTCAATGACTTACTTAGTAAGAGATTTGGGCCTATCAAAGAAAGCAGCTGAGTTATTAGCCTCCAGGCTTCAAGAAAAGAATGTACTTCACCGGTCAGCTACAGTATCCCATTTCAGGAAGCGTGAACAAATTTTTGTGGACTTTTTTTCCAAAGACAAACACTTTGTTTACTGTCATGATATCAGTAGACTTCTCAGCCAGCTAGGTGTTACCACTTACAGTCTAACAGAATGGTGGCTATTTCTTGACAGCTCTAAACGGAGTCTGAAATGTGTTCGGCAATGCAGCGGTTCCAATTGGTTATTCAACTCGTTTGCGAGAAGATTATAATGACATAAAAAATGTCCTCAACATTCTAAAGTATGAGGAGCATAACTGGATCATTTGTGTGGATTTTAAAATGGTCAATTTCCTGCTAGGACAACAGAGAGGTTCCACGAAGTATCATTGCTTTCTGTGTTTGTGGGACAGCCGAGCTCGGGAGAAACAGTGGACACAGGAGGAGTGGCTGAAACGTGAAGCTCTGGAAGTAGGGATGCAAAATATTGTGAATGAACTTGTAGTTAATCGAGACAGGATCATTTTTCCCCCACTTCACATCAAACTTGGCTTAATGAAGTAGTTTGTTCAGGCTTTAAATAGAGAAAGTGAATGCTTTCAACATATTATTTCTGCTTTTCCTGCCTTGTCTTTTGAGAAGATAAAAGCAGATCTATTCAATGGACCTCAAATTCGAACCCTCATACGTGATGAAGAATTTGTCAGGAAGATGAATAAGGAGGAGAAAGCAGCATGGCAGTCTTTTGTGGCAGTTACAAAGAACTTTCTTAGAGGCAACAAAAAAGAAGAAATCTATCAACTTCTGGTGCAAAGGATGCTGTTGGCTTTCTGCGACATTGGATGTAACATGAGCATTAAGGTTCACTTCCTGAACAGTCACCTTGGTAAGTTTCCCGAAAATCTTGGCACTATTAGTGATGAGCAGACTACTGCTGGAGCATCAAACGAGATTTTCCTCAACAAGTACACAAATGCAAGAGCTACAAACGCAAATTTTTGTCTGAATAGAATTTAAATAAGTTTTGCACAAATTTTATGATTAAAATAAGTGTTTTAGTATGTTCTATTTTGAAATTGTAGACAAATTCTGATGCAATCATATCTTTTAGTGTATTAGTGTATTTACTGCATTATATAAATTATATTTTCACAAAGATGATGCCCAAGAAGACATTCTACTTCATTATGTTAAACTAAATGTTGAAAATTTTACAATAAGATGAAAACCTAAAATCTTGAATTGCAAAAAAACTGTAGCTTACACAACTAATGTCAGATTTGAGATCAGCACACTCGAATTAGGTAAGAACAAGTAAGTGTTTTTGTGGATGCAACAAAAATTTTGTTCCCCAATGTTACGGAAAAACTGTGTTAATCCATGTAAAATGACTTAAACTGAAAAAAACCAGATGATTTTACTTCTTCAACATTTACCAGGCTCATTCTATCTACTACGTTAGTAACACTAGCATTAACCTATCTTCAACTCTTCATATGTATTCACCTTGGTTGCTTTATAAGACTTCAAAGCAGCCTGACTAGGCATTGGCACAGTGGATGATAGAGTGTCAGCCTAGGATATGAGGACACAGGTTCGAAACCCTGAGGTCGCTGGCTTGAGTGCAGGATTATAGACATAACCCCATGGTCACTGGCTTGGCTGCAGCTCCCAACCCTCACCCCAGTCAAGGCACATATGAGAAAGCAATCAATGAACAACTAAGGAGCTGCAACTAGGAGTTGATACTTTTCATCTTTCTCCCTTCCTGTTTGTTCCTCTCGCTCTAAAAAAAAAAAAAAAAAAAAAAAAAGAAAAAAGAACATCTCAAAGCAAAACTCAAGTGCCAGCCTGACCAGGCAGTGGTGTAGTGGATAGAGTCATACGGGGACACAGAGGTCCAAAGTTCAAAACCCCGAGGCCGCCGGCTTGAGTGCAGGCTCATCTGGATTGAGCGTGAGCTCACAAGCTTTAGTGTGGGGTCACTGGCTTCAGTGTGGAATCATAGACATGACCCCATGGTCACTGGCTTGAGCCCAAAGGTTGCTTGTTTGAGCAAGGGGTTACTCGCTCTGTGGTAGCCCCCTGGTCAAGGCACATATGAGAAAGCAATTGATGAACAACTAAGGTGCTGCAACAAAGAACTGATGCTTCTCATCTCTCTCCCTTCCTGTCTGTCTGTCCCTACCTGTCCCTCTTTCTGGTTCTCTGGCTCTGTCAACAAACAAACAAACTCAAGTGCCATATATTAAAAAGATGTGCAATAAAACATCTGACTGTTAAGGTGATCTTGATGACACAATAAGAAGCCTAACTAGCCCAAATCAAAAGCACCCGCATTCTATGGCTGACCTGAGTCTAAACAAGAACAACAGAAGGAATGCACAATGCAACATGAATTTGACCCCACATATCTTTTCACACTTTAGAGTCTATTCCTCATTTTCCCTGGTAGTGTTTTCCTCTAATCATGTCAATAAATATCAACTACCTGCTATAGATAGAGAGATAAAAAGAATATCATCCTTGCCTTTGAGGGTTTCACAAACAAGTAATGAAATGTACTTGTATCTAAGAAGTGTAAATAATTTTACAAATGTGGTAAATCTCTTAAATGTTTTGGGAGAAAATGCTTAACTTTGAAGACTTCAAGAGAAAATGTCATAAAGGAGTGCCAGCTGAATCTTAACAAAATGATTTGATTAAGGAGTAGACCATGATGAGCGGGCAAGCACTTAGGAGAAGGACATTAGATAAGCAATGGCAAAATGGCAAGAAAAGACGTAATATATTTAAGAAACAAGTAGTGGGAGGGCAGGTAAGGTGCAAAATGGTTAGGGACACATAAAAAGAAAGGTAAAGGCTAGATCAATATCCATTAAGGAGCTTAGACATTATCCCATAGTCAATGGGAAACGAGCGATTTGAAGCAGAGTAGTAGTATGATGGAAATGCATTTAACAAAGATAACTGCAAAAGGAACAATGAACTGGGTGGGAAAGGCAAGAGAGGGAGTCCTGAAATGGGGAAACCAGGAGGAAATAGTGAAAGCCTGACCTATGGCAGGAATGGTAGAATGACAGGAAGACAAATCAATAAACCAAAGGATGAGAATTGAAATCACAATTCTTGCCATTTGTTTGCATAATTCTAATATCACAGAAAGATTTAATAATTATAATTTTCAGTAGCAATAATCTATCTGCTTGGGTATATGATACCAACACATATTTTCTTGATGTGTTATATTTTAAGGTGTGTTTCCACATACATTATTTGAACCTTAAAATAATGTTGGATAATTGTAACAACTAGAAACTTAAGTTCAGAGAGGTTTATTCATCCAATCAAAATTTATTAAGCACTTACAATCAGAAAGCATCAGATATGCAATGGTAAACAAAAATAGACATCTACCCTTGTAGAACTTACAGTTTAAAGTAGGAACTAATCACTTATATAAAATATAGTCACAACTATGGTAAATGCAATAGAAGAAAGGCTCCCATGAGGAAACAGCTGAAGCCTTGACCAGTTATTTCTGTTGGTTAGAGCATCATCCTGATATGCCAAGGTTGCAGGTTTGATCCCTGGTCAGGGCACATACAAGAATCAACCAATGAATGAATAAAAAAGTGATTCAACAAATTGCTGTTTCTTTCTCTCTCTCTCAAATCAATAAATAAAAAATAAAAGAAAGAATTAAGAATCTTCTGTTTAAAAGAAACCAGAAATGGTTTGAGTTGTAAGAATGAGTGAGAAGTATACAGAAGAGACTGAGGAAAGGATGACTGTTCCAAGTAAGAGAATAGCATTTGCAAAAGCCCAATGATGGTGTATGAGAAGAAGTGACAAAAGACCAGGGTAGCTAGAGAACAAGAGGCCGTACTAAATAAGACAACACTGAAGAAGTAAGACTATGTTAAAATTTTTGTCTTCATTTGGGAAGATTTAAATAGGGAGACTGGTTAAACATATTTACATCATTTAAAAAAAATTACCCTGATGTAGCAAGAACATACTGAAGAGAAATGAGAGTGGATATGGGAGCATAGTTTTCAGGCTTTTGCAATAATCCAAGTTCAAGAAGTTGATAGCTTCTATTAGGGTGGTGGCAGTAAAAATGGATAGAATTAAATGAATGAGAAATATGGAATTAAAATTGACAAGAATCGATCATTTGATAGGTCAGTAAGGGAGAGAGCTATCAGGAGTAACTCCTTTTTGGGTTGTGCAAGTGGATACATGGTGATGCCACTTATGGAATTAGGGAACTTTAGAAGGAGATCAGGTATGGCCAAGGAAAAACATAAATTCAATTTGGAATATGTTGAATTTAAGGTCCTTTGGGACCTTAAGTGGTGATGATAAAGAAAAAGCTCTTCTGGAGCTGACAGGGGAGCATTGCATTAGAAATATAAATTTGTTAATCACCATGACATTGGTGATAATTTAAACTATAGATATGATGAGACAAAATGAATACATGCAACCGTAAGGAGCTTCAATATTTAGTGAAGATGAGTTTCCAAAGGAGACAGAAAAGGAAGGAGCACCACAGAGGCAGGGAAAAAACCAGGAGAGTATGATATCCTGGGAGCCATGGGAAGATAATTTCAAGATGAAGTTTTCAATAGGGTCAAATGCTGCTGAGAAGTATCTAAATTAGCCCAGTGGTGGCAACTCCCCAAATGCAGAATAGATGAATAATGTGAAATTATAAAGCAATAAGAAAGAATGAACTCTCTATATAAGAATATGGATCAATTTCATAAACATAAGATTGAAAAAAAGGAAGAAAGGAAGGTAGGGAGAAAGGAACCAGCTACATAAATAGTATAGACTATATGATTCCATATATATATGCTTAACACCAGGATGAAAGGGACATGAGAGGGGCTTTTGGGATGCTGGGAATGTTTTCTTTCTAAATGTGGATGCTGGTTACATGAGGGTATTTACTTTATGAAAATTCACCAAGCTATCTATTTATGATTTGTACATTTTCCTGAATAATTGTATTTCAATAGAAAGTTTTCCAAATGCTGGTAAGAAGTACAATGATGAGTGAAAGGCCTACTTGTTTAGCAACATGACTATCATCGGTACCTGAAGAAAAGCTATTCTGGTTGGGTTGAAGGCCAGAGTGGTTAAGTTGAGGAATTAAATACAGATAACTATTTTTGAATTTTGGCTACAAAGAGGAAAGAAAGTAGTAGCTAAAATCAGGGAGAATCTTTTTGTCTTTGTTTTTATGAAATGTACCGTACATATGTGCTTCCTTTAAGATGAGAGGCTTTTTATGTTTAAATGTAGATAAAATATCTAGTAGAATGAGATTAATAAAAATAGCAAAGAAGAGATTATTGATAATGTATAGTTCTGAGAATACAGAAGGAGATGAGGTACAGAGTACAGGTAAAGGGATGATCTTACTCAGTTCAGACAAGAAACAAGGTTTTCTGACCCTCCACATCTGGTGATCTTTTTCTATAAACAATGTGATTTGAAACTGTGCGACTAGCCTAGTGGCAATATTTTAATGCTCAGTGTAAAGGAGTTTCCAAGTTTTAATCCTGTTTCTAAGGCCTTGGACAAGTTTTTAAATAACTAGCCATAGTATCTCCCATGTTTAAATGGAGGATAACACACTATCATTCCTGGAGTTTTATGGATCAATTAGTAAACCCTCAGCTAACATTGCTTTAGAGATGAAAAAGGCTAGGATGATGACTTCTCATTATTGGATGTTAAAAGCTTGAGTAATTAAATTTTCCAACTGTCTCTAGACTGGTGAAATTATAAGAAAGGAAAAGAGAATTGGCAGACATGGTGAACAAAGTGGTCACACTCACAGTAAGTGATAGAAAGATCTAGTTTCCATTTCTAACTCACATTCTATGAAAGTAAAAATTATGGCCACAATGTATGTGGCATGCTCATCCTTCAGTCTCTCTACAATGAACACTATAGCATGGTGAAGAACACAAATGATGGTAAGGCTTTTTAAAGACATTCTATAACCAATTTTCTTCTGCTATTGTGAGAAGCATATTTACCTGGGTTCAAATACCATTTTCCACTGATTAATTCTGAGGTCATATGAACATTACTAGCTTGCTCATGTATAAAATGGGGCAAACAATAACCGTTACTACATAGGGCTGTTAGGAAGATTGAGTTATATTATTTTATGTATATTGATAAAATATATAGAGTATTTTTAAGTGCTACCTAAAGTTGTCATTATCCCTGAGAGACAGGTCTAAGATGAGCTTAAGGCAAAGGGACCAATTTTAGGGGGACAATATTGCTTATTCAAGGAAAATATCTGAATGGTCATAATAGGTAAAGTTTGGAGAGCTATGAAAGGGAAGGAAAAATAAGAACTTAGATTTAAGGTTCATAAGGAAATCCCTATGAATCTTAGTGGAAAGAGGTAACCTTCAGAGTGAAACTTGGGCCAGTATCTCCTTTCCACTATTTATCTGTGTGTTATCGGACAAGTTACTAAACCATTCTAAGCCTCAGTTGCTCATTTGTAAACACAGGGTTAATAACATCTACCTTTCTGGGTTGATAATGGGAGAATTATGGATGGAACATCTAAAGGCCAAAGTGCTTAAGACAAAGTAGAAAAATAGATATTGTCCCTCTTGTTACTGTTTTATTAATAACAACTAGTAATTATTGCGGTCAAGAGAAACAGTTAAATTTTACATAGCATTTTTTTTTTTTTTTTGGCATTTCCCAGGGGTCAAGTCACAAAGGTATTTCTTATTTAGATGTAACATGTGCTCACTGCAAAACTTGTGATGTCACACTGCAAAAGGCTAATTTTTATTTAATTATTTTTTACTTTACAATCATCTGAAAATAGATAAATATCATGAGAAAGAACTACAATAAAATTCTTGAGTTTCTGAATTCAGGGGATAAGCTGTCGTGTTAGTAAAAAGAACTGCCGTATTTTTTGCACCATAAGACGCACCTAGGGTTTTAAGGAGGAAAATAAGAAAAAAAAAATCTGAACTAAATGGTGTGTTAAAATACTTAATAAAGTATATCACAATAAAATTTCAACAATGTAAACTCACAGCAGTATTCACAACTATTAACACTGTTATTAACAAATGAGAAGAGACTTTAATGGTCAAATACTTTTCTAGTTGTCCGGGAGCCCGCAGCAGCTAAAAAAAAATGAATATGAATATTCACTCCATAAGACACACGGGCATTTCCCCTCCACTTTTGGAGAGAAAAAGTGCATCTTATACTGCAATCCTTGAATATAATAACCATTTTTAAAAGGGAGTCTCTACACTTTGTGAGCAACCATATGCCCGTTTTCCCCTGTCCTACAGGTTTCTTTTTTGGGGGGCAAGGGGAGAACTGTTTGCTTGCTTGTTTGTGTTTTGTTTTAGTAACAATTATAAACTGATGCTTATCAATTCTAAAACATTATGGGAATTTCATGGTTTAAGACCTCGGTGGATGACTAAATTTTGAGAAAGACTCAAAGTGGATAACTACAGCACAGAAAAGCACTTCACACAGTAATACAACTAACAAATTTATTTTCTCTCTTGCTTGTTCTCTTATACTCAAAGCAGATGATAAATTATTAAGTTAACCATAAGAAGTAAAAAAAGGCAATGAGCCTGACCAGGTGGTGGCACAGTGCACAGAGCATCAGACTGGGATGCAGAGGACCCAGGTTTGAAACCCCGAGGTTGCTGGCTTGAGCGCGGGCCCATCTGGTTTGAGCAAGGCTCACCAGCTTAATCCCAAAGTCGTTGGCTTGAGCAAGGGGTCACTTGGTCTGCTGTAGCCCCCTGGCCAAGGTACATATGAGAAAACAAACAATGAACAACTAAGGAGCCGCAACGAACAACTGATGCTTCTCATCTCTTTCCCTACCTGTCTGTCCCTATCCGTCCCTCTCTCTGTCTCTGTTACAAAAAAAAAAAAAAAAAAAAAGCAATGAACACCATGGGGTAACAAAGTGTTAATAAAGGCCAATTAAATATCATTTGAAAATGTCATATTTGTTTGTCACTAGTCTGAAGGTTATCCTTTTTTGTCTGAATTACAAATATTTGAATTTTATGACAGTTGAGTTTACATCTGGCTCTAAATGAGACTCAAAGGTTAGTAACAAGTAACACAAATCAGATCTCTGGCTTTCAATTGCACACCTAATCCAAGATAACCAATCTGATATTTTGGCCCAGATTTCTCTTCTGAACTTTCACTGATGTGTTAACCATATGCTTGTTCATCTAGCACCGTTTACCAGCAATTCAGAAATTTTTCATCTCTTCAAATTCTACAGTTACTTCTCTATTTAAGCTCATTCTACCTACTTCCTGTTTAACTGTGAATTACATTTAAATTGGAGAGGTATGATATTTAAGTGCTTCAAACCTCCCTTCAGATATGCATGTTTTAATTTGGGTGAGTGTTCCTGCTTCCTCTTGTGTTTTTTGTTTGTTTGTTTTTGCCTCCTTTCAAAAACCATCAACTACAAAGACAGTGGTCTCAGGCTCTCGAGGTTTCCTATACTTACCTATTATTACTAAAGTTCTTCCAGAATTAAGATATTACCCCCCTCTCCCCAGTTTTAACAGTTGAGGGAAAAAAACATGGCTTCTTAGGACATCAATGTTTTTTCCTGGTAAAATTCTATTTTCTCCAGTTATATCTTGAACCGCCTTCGCCCCTACTCCCAACCATGCGCTTTCAACACAAGTGTTTTCTTCTCAATTAGAAGCAGTTTATCTAAGCTAGTACTTATAAAACATTCATTTTTATTTATTTTTAATTTTTAAAATTTACTAATCTGAGAGAGAGAAACCTTTATTGTTCCACCCATTTATACATCCACTGGTTGATTCTTTTTTTTTTTTAATCTTTTTTTTAAATTTATTTATTCATTTTAGAGAGGAGACACAGAGTGAGAGTGAGAGAGAGAGAGAGAAAGGGGGGAGGAGCTGGAAGCATCAACTCCCATATGTGCCTTGACCAGACCAGTGCAGGGTTTTGAACTGGCGACCTCAGTGTTCCCAGGTCGACGCTTTATCCACTGCGCCACCGCAGGTCAGGCCAACTGGTTGATTCTTGTATGTGACCTGAATGGGGATTGCACCTGCAACCCTGGTGTATCGGGATGATACTCTAACCAACTGAGCTACCTGGCCAGGGCTAAAACATTCATTTCTTAACTATCCTACTGCTGAGAATACTGAAAAAGCATATATGTAATAACCCTGACTAAGAAAGTGTCCAAATAAAGCTATCTGCCTCCAAACAATAAAATGTAGAAGTAACAGTTTCAAATGAGAAAATGATACACTTCTCAAATGAGAAATGAAAGATAACTTCTAAACTTTGAGATGAAACAGCTAGTTTAGTTCATAAGCAATTTAGAAGTCAGGTGCATTTACTTATTAAGCGAGTACGTAAGTATATCATTACCGATAGCTTAAAATGTCCAAATTAATTTGTTACATATGGTCGGAGAACATCTATTGGTTCTTTAAAATTTTATTTGTATTATCAGTCCTGTATTTCCTAACCTGACATAATTAATTCAGTCCCCTTGCACTTTGAAATCTCCACAATAATAAGAACTTTATCAGGCTGGTGTTGGTATGAAGTGGCACAGCAAACCAAAATCCCACTGGGAGCAGTCTGCAGACTACTCTTCTAAGCAGCAAAAAGCTGTTATCATTTTCTGAATTACAGGAACTATAAAAGGACACTCTACTCAAGCTGCCGCTGAATGTCACCTGAAAAGCAATCACAAAAGGGCTCTGTCTTGGCTTATCTCTGAGCTCTGTCACTACGGCAACCAGCAGGGAATAAGTATCTGTGGGTCTATGAATTTCAGAATCCCATAAAAGCCAGGGCTAAAAAGGCATGTGCAGCCTCTCAGAGATTGACTGCATTAATACATTAGCAAATACTGTGAAACACTGGATAAATGTCAGCAATTATGGAAAAAGCGTCTAATAACGATATTCGTTGCCTGTCAAACCCCCGTGAGGTTTGATGTGTAACTGCCACTCAAAGCTGTCTGTAATTTTATCTCTTTTATACATCTGAATCCACAGAATTCAAATTTGTACTTTGAAAGTAATAAACTGTAAAGCAGTTTATTCTGTGTTGATCACAACTGTCAACAAACATACAATAAAAGAACAAAAAGACTTTCATTAGCTGTGGGCACAACAATCTCTTTTAGATGTTTATCAAAAACAACCTTATATATTCTACATGTAGAATATTAAGCAATGTCATGATGTGGGCAGCAGTTGAAATGACTACAATTAAGTCACCTTGAGCTCAAAAGGCTACTTATATTGCATAAATGTTCATTTCAAGTCTTCTCTGGTTAAAAAATTTATAAGAATTTGGCTAATGAGACACAGTCACAGACATTCTCCCCCCCTTTTTTGCATATCAAAAAATAATGGCATGGGATCTTTGTTAGCCTCAAACCAGGCTATAATGCTATCTTCACTACCCTTCTCAAATAGAGAATTATAGGCAACTGATTATATCTAAAACCCAAGGGTCTAAAAGCACAACTTAACAAGCTAGGAATGCTACTCTTCATATTCGTATTTTCATTGCTTAAGAAAATGACTTATTAAGAAATCTTATCACATATGTTACAGCTGTTCAAATGAAATAGACAGCATGTTAACTTGCCAACACAAATGCCAGAGATTAACTAGTACACATGTGCATTATAAACAACCTTCCATTTTTCAGTTAGAGAAAAGGATCAGGTACAAGGTTTCCAATAAGATCTTTTTCAAAACAGAGGAGAAGAGGTTTGTTTTTCTTTTTTTGAAAAAGAACAGGGGCACCTTTGAAGAAAGCAGTATGTAATATGTACTGGAGTACTGGGCCAGCAGTTATTTATTGGAATTAAAGCCTATCACTAGACTTTTCAGTATTATATTTAATATAAAGATAAAAAACATTTACTGAGTGTTTACTTTATGGCAGGGGGTATATGCTAGGCACACAAGACACAAAGATAAATAAGATCTGCTTCCTGTTCTGGCTAGATCCCTGGGTTGGAGCATTGTCTAGAAATGCTAAGTTTGCTAGTTCAATCTCTGTTCAGGGCACATACAGAAACAGATCAATGTCTCTCTCTGTTTAAAATCAATCAGTAAATTGGAAAAAAAATAAAAAGACCTGTTTCCTGCTCTCAAGAAGATCATAGTTTCACAAAGACAAGTATATGTAAACAAATACAGTGTGTCCGTAAAGTCATGGTGCACTTTTGACCGGTCAACTGGTCAAAAATGCACCATGACTTTACAGACACACTGTACATTAATACAAATACTTTAAGAGCTAGCCAGAAGAAAACAGTGGTTTGAAATAACCATTAGGAAAATTTACAGTAATAGCTAGGGGCTGTATTCCACTGTATACTATTTGTATGAAAAATTACTTACTTATAATGTACTATTTCGCTCAAATGAGATCATGTATATGAAATATAAACTACAAATACTATATAAATGTGTCTTAATCTACTCATCTAGCACTGTTAACTAAGTAATTGTGGGTACCAAAATAGTATAGCCACTCATTCCCTGCTTTATTAATAATACAGCTACTAATCAAGAACATATATACATAGAAACCAAAGTGCTAGAGTGAAAATTTAAAATTCGCTTATATTCAAGACACAAAAGTTTAATCTGCCTGACCAGGCGGTGGCGCAGTGGATAGAGCGTCGGACTGGGAAGCGGAAGGGCCCGGGTTCGAGACCCTGAGGTCGACAGCTTGAGCGTGGGCCCATCTGGCTTGAGCAAAAGCTCGCCAGCTTGGACCCAAGGTCACTGGCTCGAGCAAGGGGTTGCTCAGACTGCTCAAGGCCCACGGTCAAGGCACATGTGAGAAAGCAATCAATGAACAACTAAGGTGTTGCAATGGCAATGAAAAACTAATGATTGATGCTTCTCACCTCTCTCCGTTCTTGTCTGTCTGTCCCTATCTATCTTTCTCTCTGACTCTCTCTCTGTCCCTGTAAAAAAAAAAAAGTTTAATCTCATAAAGGAAAATAAAGGCAGATCTTATTTCTCTGTTTCTACCTTTGACTGAATAATTGTAAAGTTTCAAACCAGTATGAGTCCAATCTGGAAAAAAATTAAGCTAGATATTTTAAAATTAAAACTATTTTGAGAAATACAGAATATGTAAGAAATAACAAAGTACAGAGAAAGAACATTGGCAAATTTGGAGTTGAATATTGGTTCTGCTTTTCACCTTCTCATTCACCAGTATGGTTTTAGATCAACATAATCAATCTAAATCACTAGTTAAAATGTACCCATTTTAAGTATATTTGTTCAATGAGTTTTGACATACATATACACTCTTGTATCCACCAACCGCCCAATCAAAATATCAAAAATTTCTATCACCTCCCCAAATTGCCTCCTTGCACAAAAATCACTTGACTACATATACATAGCTTTATTTCTGAATGTTTTATTATCTACCCAATATGTCTATTTTTACACAAATACTATATTGTCTTGAATATGCTATTATTTTCTGAAATCAGAAACTAACCTCTTCTAACTTAGTTATTTTTTTTCAAAATTGTTTTGGGAATTCTAGGTCCTGCATATTTTCATATAAATTTTATAATTAACTTGTCAATTTCTACCAAAAAGGCTACTTTTCTTTTTAATTGGGATTGCAGTGAATCCACAGATTAGTGTGGGGAGAACTACTACCATAAAATACCAAATTTCCCAATCCATGACCATGATATCAAGGACTTTCTTTCAGCAATACTTTGTAATTTTCAATGTATAGATATTGTGCATATTTAGTTAAATTTATCCTTAAATATTAGACAGTTTTGGATAAAATCATGAATGGTACCATTTAAAAAATTTTTCACTTCTAAAATGTCCTTTGTTGCTATATAGTAACACATTTTCTTTTGTATATTAAATCTTGTAGTCTGTGACACTGAATTTCACCTGTCATGTTTAGTAGCTTTTTTGTTGATTATACTGAATATACAACAAAACAAACCATTAAACATTTTATATAAGAATAAATATAATTTATGTAAATTATTAATTATGAAACATTAATTTTTAGTTATGGTCCAGGTCTATCTTGATGAATGTACCAGGCATGCTTAAATAAAACCTGTATTCTGCTATTGTTAACTGAAATATATATAAAGTGTTTGGTCAAGTTGGTCAAGAGCATTGCTCAAATCTCTATCCTTATTTTCCTGTAAATTGCTGAGACAGAAATGTGAAAATCTCTAATTGTGGACTAGTTTATTCTTTTAGTCCTATCAGTTTTTACTTCATATATTTTGAAACTGTTGTTAGGTGCATACACATTTAATATTATGCTTTCTTGGTGGATGGTTCTTTAAATCATTATGAAATGTTTCTCTTTAGTCCCGGTAATGTTCCTTTTTTGTATCTTATCTGAGGTTAACAGAGTCATTACAGCTTTGTAAATGCTTAGTTTGTCTGGTAAATATTTTGTTGTCATTTATGTTTACCTTATCATTGTCATATTTAAAGTATGTTTCTTGTAGGCAGCATATATATTATTAGTTGCCTTGTTTGTTTTTTCTTTTTTTTTTACAGGGACAGAGAGAGAGAGTCAGAGAGAGGGATAGATAGGGACAGAGAGGAACAGAGAGAGGTGAGAAGCATCAATCATTAGTTTTTCGTTGCCAATGCAACACCTTAGTTGTTCATTGATTGCTTTCTTACATGTGCCTTGGCCATGGGCCTTCAGCAGACCTAGCAACCCCTTGCTGGAGCCAGTGACCTTGGGTCCAAGCTGGCAAGCTTTTGCTCAAGCCAGATGGGCCCGCGCTCAAGCTGGCGAGCTCGGGGTCTCGAACCTAGGTCTTCCGCATCCCAGTCCGACGCTCTATCCACTACGCCACCGCCTGGTCAGGCTGTATTTTTATTTATTTTTTTGACAGAGACAGAGAGAGAGACAGATAGGGACAGACAGAAAGGGAGAGAGGTAAGAAGCACCAATTCTTTTTTACGGCACCCTAGCTGTTTGACTGCTTTCTCATATGTGCCTTGACTAGAGGGCTACAACAGAGCTAGTGCCTCCTGTTCAAGCCAGCGACCCTTGGGCTCAAACCAGTGACCATGGGATCATTTTCATGATCCCACACTCAAGCCAGCGATCCCCCCACCCCCTGCAGTCAAGCTGGATGAGCCCTTGCTCAAGTTGGAGACTTTGGAGTCTTGAACCTGGGTCCTCCATGTCCCAGGCCGAAGCTCCATCCACTGCACCTCCACCAGGTCAGGCATGGTTGCCTTGTTTTTAAAAATTCATTTTGAAAATCTCTGTTCTTTAATGTGCTGACCATTTATACTTACTGTAATTGTCATTATGGTTGGATTTATACCTATGATTTTGCTATTTGTTTTCTGCCTTATTTATTACTTTTAAATATTCCATTTTATCTCTTTTAAAGCCTTATTACTTATAATTACTTTGTGTTTTTAGTAGCTGCTCTAAAGTTTATAAGATGCATTATTCCAGACTACCTTTAATGAATATTATATCACTTTGTACCTAACACAGGAAACCTACAACAATATAATTTCACTCTGCACTTTGTGTTATTGTCTTATATTTTACTTCTATGTAATTTCAAAATTCCACATTATTTGTTTTTTCTTTAAAGTTATCTTTTAAAGGAATTAAAAACAGAAACCATCTTTTATATTTAAACATTTTTACCATTACTAACTCTCTTCATTATTCTGTACAGACCAAGTTTATTTTGCTATCATTTTCTTTTTACCTAAAGAACTTTAATATTTCTTGTACTGCGGTTTGCTGACACCAAATTATCTCAGTTTTTGTTTGTATGAAAAAGTCTTTGACTTCAGTTTAAAATTTGTTTTTATTGATTTCTGGAGAGAAAGAGGAAGAGAGAGAGAGAGAGAGAGAGAGAGAGAGAGAGAGAGAGAGAGAGAGAGAGAGATTGCTGTTTATGCATTCATTGGTTGATTCTTGTATGTGCTCTGACCCAGGATCAAACCCCACAACCTTGGTGTATTAGGATGATGCTCTAACCAACTGAGCTATCCAGCCAGGGCCTTGTCTTCAGTTTTCAAAGATTATTTTCACCCAATATAGAATTTTAAGTTGTCATTTTTTAACCTTTCAGTACTTTAAAACTGTCATTCCATTATTTTTGGCTTGTATTGTTTCTGAAGAGTAATCTAAAGAGTTTATAGCGGTTCCTCTGTGTAATGTATATTTTTCTATTATGTGCTCTGAATTTTTTCTCTTAATCACTTGTTTTCAGCAGTTTGATTATGAACTTCTTACTGTAGAATTCTTCTTGTTTTTTTTTTTATTTGCCTTTCATGGCATTCATTAAGCATCTTGAATCTATCAGTTTTATAGTTTTCATCAAACATAGAAAAATTTCAGAAATTATTTCAATTTGTTTTCTTTGATCTCCTACTTCCCACACCTCAACTCTTCTCTTCTTCTAGGATTCTAATTCCATGTATGTTCAATTGCTTAAATTTTGTTCCAGTATCATTGATACTTTATATATTTATTTTTTTATCTTTTTCCCTCCATGCTTCAGCTTAAATAGATTCTATTGCTGTATCTTTCAAGTTCACTGGTCTTTTCTTTGGCAGTTTCTAATATGTTGTTGAGACCATCCAGAAACATTTTCATTTCAGATACTACATTGTTATATTTAAAAGAACAAGTTATTCTATTTTATATATTTATTCTTTCCTCATTAAATGCATATTTTCCTTGAGCATATTCACAATATTTAAAATAGCTAAAATTTCTATGTTAATTTTACTATCTAAGTCACTTCTATGTCTATTTCTTTTGATTAATTTGTCTTCTTGTTATTGGTTACATTTTCCTACTTCTTCATATGCATAGTAAATTCTGATTGGGTGCTAGACTGTTTTTACAGGCTGTTACCTGTTAATCAGCTTATTCCTTTTGAAAATTGTTTTTACCCTTATAAAAGGGCAGTCCTACAGTAGCCTTCACTCTAGGACTAGTTTACCAACTCCACTAAGGTATGAGTCTTCTGGGGATATTTACTGAATGATCCATGTATTTGCTGAGATGTCTCTACTATGGCTGGTGAAAACCCAAGACTATTCCTAATCTGTGTGAGCTCTGAGAATTATATGCCTTACAGTTTCTAGTTAATTGTTCTTTTACCTGGCAATTGTGTTTCAGCCAGCCTCCGGGAATTTTAGCTATGCACATACTGACTAGTATTCAGCTAAAGACCAGGGCAAACCATTGTAGTTTTCTGGAGCTAGCACTCTATCTTGCGAAGTCTAGCTGCCTTTACCTCCATGAACTTCCACTTTTCATCTCTTCAAACTCAGTAAAATCACCAGGTTCCATTTTGGTTTTCTCTCCCTGCTCTAGAAGTGAGAAATTGCCTCTAGGCAGAATATAAGACTACCACAGGACTCATTTGTTTCCTTCTTTATAGTACTGTACTTCCTGCTGTCTAATATCTGAAAACAGTTATTTCAGTCTTCTAGTTGTTTACAGAGGGAATAACATTTTCACTGCAGTTACCCCTTCATGGGGAGAAGCAGCAGTGCTCAGGTTTATAAATTTTAATAAATCAAAATCAAGGTTCACGGTGCTTGTGTATTTTCTATTGGGGGCTATCACACTTTCATATAGTCTCCCTCATACTGACTGAGTAAATATGTCCCTTGAATACTTCATCCACCTTCCTGAACTTTTCACTCTCTCTGTTAAAGATATAGTCCATTTCATAACTTTTCATTCCTTTTAAACTCAAACTTTCTTTTACTGCTTTCAAAGCTGTTCTTTCCGTCTGTTTAGTCTTTTCCTGTGTTATTTGTAAAAGACTCTCTATGTTGACAAGGGCAGTGAACCCTCTGAAGCTACTGAGTCTCACCACTATCAGAAGCAACATTATCCATGACCTTGCCAAATAAAGAAAAAGCCAGTGAAAATGTCCAAAGATTGCCTGAATCTGTCTGACCTAGGAGAGGCTAACATAGTAATTTAAATAGCATAAGATGACCCTGAAGCTACTCAAAGAATGCTTCTGATTCTGCATGTGTATGCAATATATAGAAGGTGCTTACTCAAGGGAAAAGGAGCTAACGTTTGTTGAATGCCTACTAAATGCCAGATATTACACCAGGGGCTGACAAACTTTTTCTGTAAAGGACCAAATAGCAGATAATTAAGACTCTGTGGGCCATGTGGTTTTGCTACAACCAAAAACGGGCACTGTTTATTATAATATAAAAGTAGCTATATACAATATATAAACAAATGGATGTGATTGTGTTCCAAAAACCACTATTTACAAAAACAGACAGTGAGTGGGATTTGGGCTAACAGTCATAATTGCCAAAGCCTATGTTATACGTACTTTACACATTAGGTAAAACCATATGGAGTTGTAAATAATCAATCATTATGTCCTTAACAAAGGGCAATTTTATATGGTTCAACCTATTATGTAATCAATTTAATCTTCAAAATAGAGTTTCAAGGGTGTTGTTAACATCATCCTCATTTTGCAGATAAGAAAACTGAAATTCATAGACTAACATCCAAATAATAGGAATATTGGGACTCAACAAATTTGAATTGGTCTGCCCCTTCTCTCTCCTCTCTCACTCTCTTTGTCTCTGGTGCTAATCAGCTCAGTGTAGCTCCCCGTCCTACATCTGTTATTCTCCTTGCTACTAAAGAATTTTGGTAATTTAATTAAAATAAGAAAGAAAATAAACCTAATTCTCAGTTTATCAAGTTATGATCATATAGTCATTATTAAGATTATTTTCAAAGATGTCAATTTAGTGGAGTTCTGAACAATTCAAGTGAGTGACTGTATAAAACCACACTATGTTTGATCTTGCACAGCACAGGAAGATGAGGAAAACAGTTCTTGCTCCCAATTTTTAGAATCTACAAAAGGGAGAAACACAAGTATGGGAGCACTCCTTTATCTGTGATTTTACTTTCTGCAGCTTCAGTTACTTGTGATCAACCACAGTCCAAAAATATTAAATGGAAAATTCCAGAAATAAACAAGTCATAAGTTTTAAATCACATGCTGTTCGGAGTAGCATGATGATATCTCACACTGTCCCACTCTGTCCCACCTGGGATATGCATCATCCCTTTGTCCAGGGCTTACCTACTGTATAAGTTGCCAATCCGCTAGTCATTTTGCAGCTGTTTCAGTTATCAGATTGACTGTTGTGGAATCACAGTGCTTGTGTTCAAGTAATGTTGGCAATTTGGATATGCCAAAGAGAAGCCATGAAGTGTTTCCTTTGAGTGAAAGGTTTGAATGTATAGAAAAAATATAGTATATACAGGGTTTGGTACCATCTGCAGATTTAGGCTCTCACTAGTGGTTCTTAGAATGTATCCTGAGTGAATAGGGGAGACTTACTGTACACAAAGATGAATAGGGGAGACTTACTGTACACAAAGATGTAATCAGATGTCACTTTCTCTGTAAAGCCATTTTTTTAAACCATTCTCATGTTAGTAAAATTGGAATGAAGGAAGGTAAACACAAAATAACAAAAAATAAAAAGTTTAAAAATAGCAATATAAACTAATTTTTTACCACACTGAAAAAGGAGGCATGGGAAGAAGGATAAAGGCAAACCTTCTCAAAGAAAGGTCTTAAAAGAAGGAGCTAATTGCTATAGGCATTATAGGTGAAAGGAATAGGATGATTAAATGACAGTGGAGAGAGCAACTAAGTGTATTTGACAAATGGAAAAATGATTACTTAGCTAAAGTTGAGATATACAGAGTATCACATTCAATCAATTATTCAAGAAATATTTATTGAGTATTTACTTTGAGCTTGTGTGAAGAAATAAACCTGGAAGGGAAGTTACAGACCAATGAAGGAAGGGTTTTAAATGCCAGCATAAAAATCTATACATAATTAGCAAGTACTAGGTTGCCACTGAAGATAAGTAAGCAAAGTTGAACACGAGTCATTCCGCACTTCAGAAGTTTTTACCTTACAGTAAAGATGGAATGACTACAGTGGAAGCTTATGAGTTTACTTAGAAGGTAACTACAGTATGCTAAATATGTTAGTATGATAATTGTGAGTTCTGTATCTTAATAGCAGCTCCTATAAAGTGGAGGACAGGGATCCAACATTGAGAATGTGCATAATTTGACACCTGCCAAACACAATGTATCAGGGAGAAGTTACAGAAAAAAATGACCCCCATCAGAAGGATAAAAGTAGATGACATTCTCTCATTCATAAACTCATTTTTTATTAAAAAAAAGGAAGATGGCGTGTGTGTAGTCTTTGTTTTATTTTTATTTCATAGAAAAGCCACTGTGTAATGGTTCTATTTAGAAATGATCTCCTTTTTTATGACAAAGTATTTAATAAGTAGCTTTCTAACTCCTAACACGTGCTTAAAGACCTCTGATTCTAAAATCCGAACTTCCCAAATTCTGATATACATTCCTTAGCCAATGAGAGAACCACTGAAGACCATTATGATCTCGGGGTAAGGAGTGGCACACACAACAAAAAAGTATTAAAAACTGAAGGATTTCTTTTTCTCCTAGCATAAGCATTATTAAAACCTGAAATTTATAAATGACATATATCATAGTACGTGCATTATAATAAGGTGTCTAGACATAATTCACAGTGTTAAAATTATATCTACTCTGGAAACCAAGAGCATCCTTGTTAAAGTGTATAATGAGATTTCACCTACTTGCAACTTCTTGTTCTCACAGCTGAACTATCACAGCATGAAAACATTCCCCTATGACCGGTGCTGTAGATAACCAACCACTTCCCTGGTAAAAGAGCCCAAATGGAACTGAAAGAGTTATCAACAATTCATACAATATCCCACACCCCATTAGACTACAGGGAAAGAAAATATTTTAACTCTGAGGGAAGATGGGGCAACAGTGTTTCAAATGATTGTTGACTTAAATGAGTAGTGCTGAAAATGTCAAAGACTGTAGTCAGGTTGAGAAGTGACACAAGATGTTACAAGAATCTAATTATAAGAAGTCTATTTCTTTGGACTGTTTGCTAAGTCAAAGGTTAATGAGAAGAACATTGAAGAAAACACCTCTGGTGTTATGGCAAAGTATTTGTCATGCAACATAAAAACATAAAGAAAAGTACTTGAATCTAGTTCTTTCTTAACTTCTATAAAAATAGTTTTATTAAGGTATACTTAACATGCCATTAAGTTTACTCATTTTTAAAGTGTTCAATCATCTTTTTAGTAAATTTACAGCTGCATTATTACTACTGAGACAATGTCATTTTAGAACATTACCGTTATCCCAAAGCCATTAACTTCTTCATCTAAGATGTTTTCATAAATTCATGGAAGCCATTGGTACTCAAAGTTACTATACCATATTCCAAGCCACACAAGTCTCTGCAACTGAGCAGGCAAAGTGCAAACTAAACTCACTTTCAATGGCCTTTATAGCCAATCCTCTACTCTGGCTCTGGGAAGAAAATGTTCAGGTGCTTTTTTCTAAACGTTAAACCATTCTAAGTGTTCAGTTATGGCACATTGTCTTGGAAAGAAATTAATTATACTTTTGTTGGTAACACATTTCAGGCTGTTTACACAGCTGACATTTCTCAGCTGTACCCAATTCATGTCTCAAGCTGTGAGGACGATCTTGTTTTGTAGCAGATGCCTCCACTTGAGTGATTTAAATAAGTATAAAAACACCACTGCCCGCAACAATACAGATTACAAGCACCAGGCTTTATGAGTTTTTACAGTCCTAATGAAAGAAAGGCTTCATGACATTTCTTTGGCTAGGATCTCCTTAAAAGACTACAGTTTAAACCATTTTTGCCAAAACTCAAGCACTGGAGCTAGTGGATCTGCTACCGCATCAGTTAAAAGCAGCTTGGCCCTCAACATCTTTTTTTTGTAGCAAATCATGCAGCTTAAAGCAACATCCTGCCAATATAGCAACATTTATTCTTGGGAGGCATGGGCAGGCATCATTTCACAGGTTCCGGGACAAGGTGCAAATAGGAATAATGAGGCAAAGAATCAAGCCTCTTAATGGAGACTCCCTCTTGTGTTTGCTGTGACTTAGATACAGCACTAGGTAGCACATTATTATCTTGGAAATGGTAAGGGTTAGCTGCTTTCCTGCTTTCTTGTAGAACTGAAATCGCATTAGCACTCTTGGTAAAAATGCAAATGTTATGACCATCATTACAATGTGAGCTTCATAAAAGACAGTGTTTACTCATTCAATGATTTAACACCTGAAATGTATGTCACTATGCTACAGAAGAATTTATAATATTTCACTAAATTTGCCTATCACTCTTGGATCTTGCATCTGATAAGACTTAGTTTCTACAAGTGTGGGATCCAATAGCAGTTTTGGCTTTTCCAACCCTATGAAGTCCCACATTTCTATACTTTATTATCTTACATTCTTGCTCTTAAATGACAATTAATTTTGCTTTAAACTTTTTATTATAGAGATTTACAAATACATAAAAAGTTTAGAGAATAATATATTAAACGCAATATACATTATCATTCAGCTTTAACAATGATCAATAGATGGCTAACCTGAATTTATGTATGTATCCCCCATCACTCCCCATCCCTATAGGTAATTTTGAAGAAAATATCAGATACCATTTCATCTACTTAAACCAGTCAATTCTTGCCTGTGATCTTTTTCTGAGTTGCTAATATTGTAACACCAAATCTCATTTATTGATTGTCTACTATGAGCCACATACCACTAATCCTCATAAAATGCTGCATATCAAGTTAGGTAACTAAGGCTTTGTGAATTTAAATGACACATTCAGCTCTTAATTATTTCCTTCTATTAATATTATTACTTCTTGTATAGGTTACTAGACAATGCTATGAACATTTCTGGTTTATTCATGTCTCCTCAGATGAAAAGAAGGCTTTCATTTATAAAAATTACTTTTATTTTTGTAAAATTAAATGTAACACATTTTCTGTCAAATTCTTCACTCTAACAGGGAAAAAGAAAAATAAACTAAGCCTAACCAGGTGGTGGCGGCACAGTGGATAGAGTGTTTGTTGATCTGGGACCCTAAGGACCAACTTTCAAAACCCTAAGGTTGCTGGCTTGAGCATGGGATCACAGACATGACACCCATGGTTGCTGGCTTGAACCCAAAGGTTGCTGGCTTTTAGCCCAAGATTGCTGGCTTGAGCAAGGAGCTTCAGCTGGAGCCCCCAGTCAAGGCACATATGAGAAGAAATTAATATATATATATATATATATATATATATATATATATATATATATATAAAGAACTTCTTTAAAAATGTTTCTGTATTCCACAAAGAATTTCCTCATTTAAAATGTTAAGTTGCAGTGCTGAGAGAGAAGCAGTAATTACTATCATAGAGAAATGTATATTAAGTATAAAATATAAAAAAGGTAATTAAGTTCTTACATCATTATTTGGGTATTTATTACTACAAGATGCTTACAAAGTCTCAATTTTTTTGCCTTATTTATTTTAAAAATCATATTTAACTTTAGAAATCTTGACAAAATCTCACTTTTTCCTTTAAGAAATGAATATCAGCCTGACCTGTGGTGGTGCAGTGCATAAAGCGTCGACCTGGAAAGAGGTTGCCGGTTCGGTCTGCTGGACTTGCCCAGTCAAGGCACATAACAGAAGCAACTACATACTACGAGTTGATGTTTCCCACTCCCCCTCACCCTACTCTCTCTCCCCTCTCTAAAATCAATAAATAAAATCTTAAAAAAATAAAAAAAGAGTATCTGATTAAAACAACCAAGACTATTGGTAAAAGTGGCCAAAATGTACCATATTTCCCCATGCATAAGATGCACCTTTTCTCAAAAAATTTGGGGTCTAAAAACTGGGTGTGTCTTATACAGTAGTTATAGATATTTTTATTTGCATTTCCCGCTTTTTCATGCTTCTTTTTGCGCTCATTGTTGAAGACAGTGATTCATCATCAGACATAGATGAGGACAAGCTAATAGGTGGGAGTTTTGACAATGATGAGTAGTTTATGAATTTTATGATGAATAAAACTTGAGTTCAATAACTTTATATAATACTTAAAAAAAAAAATTTCAGGTCCAGAAATTAAGGTGCGTCTTAAACATGGGGACATCTTATACATAAGAATATATGGTAATTTCAGTTGGCCTCCTCAGATGATAAAACTTACTCTCTTGGAAAATAATAGTTTCTTAGAAATAGGGTGGTAACAAGAAAGTTTTCAAAATTTACAACAGGAAAATCATTTTATATAGCTACAATAGGTAAAAATGGCAAACTAAATCTTTTCTTCCATTTTTTATGGTAGTAAAAATTATGGGTATATTTAAGAATAGACTGCAATTAACATTCACTATAAAAATTAACTTTTTAAAAACCAATCCACTGTAGGAAACATAGCTTGAAAATTATATATGTAACAATTAGATTGATTTTGACGTATCTGTAACTTAGGAAAAAATATTTTTATTTGGGACATTTCATCAATAATAGCTGAATTTATTATTTTGATCAAGGAAAATTTTAAGTCAAATCAAGCAGCATTAAGTTCCTGATACTGAAATAGTAATATTATCAATGGAATATAAACTTACATTCTTGACCTTATGATGCCTGCTCTGCAAGAGAACTCAAATTATTATGACTCTTATTTTCACAGTGTTTTATTTATAGAATTTTTCAATGGAATTTTCAGAGCATTTGATTCTGCTTATTATCACAGCCAATTAGATAGAAAGTGGCAAAAGAGAGAAGAGGATATAAAATTGCTAAGTTAGCTGTTACTTACTGAGTCATCTGTGGCAGAAGCTGGCCAGCCCTCCCATAACTGATGGCGAACAGGGATACTCGTAAGGTCATACACATTTCTTTTTACCTGCAAAAGGGAACACAGAAGTTAAAAATAGAGTTTCCATATAACTTAGGGTTGCTGCCATTCAATTTATGTAATATACACTGTATATATCCTGCTTTCTTCTAGCTTCAAAACAACAATTTGAAACTAGAAAAACAGAAGTCAGAAAAATTTTGTAAAAAAATCTAAACCAAATTTAAAAGCATATTCGCTAAAAAGGTTGGATAAAATCTGCAAAGAACAGACTAATGGTTTCCAGAGGAGAGGGGGGTTAGGAGAATGGATGGGAAAGGTGAAAGGATTAAGAAGTACAAATTGGTAGTTACAATCTAGTCAAGGGATATAAAGTAGAGCATAGGGACCATAGTCAATAATAGACTTCTTTACTCAGGGGATCACTTTGTAAAGTATACAAACATCTAACCAGTATGCTGCACACCTGAAACTAATATAAAATAATACTGACTATAAAATATAACTGAAAAAGAAACAAAGAAAAAGAAACACCCCCACTAAACACTGATTGTTTTTCTATATTCCTGGATGGCTTCAAGTTTCTTTTCAGTTAAGAAACTTCAGGTACGTGGTACACCTAGGACAGAATATAATTATAAATTTTAATAATCTATACAATGTTTAAATAACTCAAGATGTGAAATATTTCAAACAAAAGATATATTTTAAGTTTCTGTGTGGAAGAAGGATGATGGGGGGGGACAGGTGAGAGGAAAAACCTAAATTTTTCCTTATTATTTGATAAAAACTTCAAAGATATAAAAACTTAATAACATAGCACACGTTATTTCTTTGAAATTATCCCAAATTTAAACTATTTCAACAGACTGTTTATTTATTAACTAAGTCATCTGTACTATTTAGGCCCTTCCTGAAAAGAAAATATAGTAATGGTACTTTTTAATTTTCAATACTGTTAAAGATTAAAAACTATTTTTCAACATGCAACATTATACCTTTCACTTTGAAAGGAGAGGAGGTAATTTATAGAAATAAAGTGCTGGAAATTCTATTTTGTCCATTAATTAAGAAGTATTGTATCTTTGTTCAGATTTTCTTTTTAAGAGAGGTGGGGTGGGGGGAGAAAGAGAGAGAGAGAGAGAGAGAGAAAGATCAAGCTGTTCCTGTATGTGCACCAACCAGGTTTCGAACCTGCACCTCTGCACTTCAGGACAACGCTCCAACAAACCTAGTTATCCAGCCAGGACTTTCAGTTTTAAATAGGTCCAAAATTCTATTCTGTTCCATATTTACAAATAAATTATTAAATTACCTATGTTAACTCTTCAGGTTAGTTATGGTATTACCCTTCTATAACAAATGAAGCTAGTATGATGTTGCACATAATATCGGGTCGGGTAAAATTAGGTTTACATCTGTTCATAAGGAAAATAATACAATTAATAAATAATAATATAAACTTTGTGTTTTGTGTACTCACAACTGTATACCTCTTTTTTGCCTGACCCTGTACATTGTATAATGACTTCCTTTGAGAAAATATGCAATATTCATTCATTCATGTTTTGAAAATGAATAAGTCTAAAGTATCATAGTGTCCAATCACAGCATTTTGTATCAAATTTCTGTTTATTATACATAAATACATCTAAGTTACCTTTCCAGTAAATGGAGATATATATGTACCAGGGAAAGAAAAAACAAAAACACAACATGGAACTCAATCTATTTTTATCTCTACTGTACACCTGTGAAAAAAGGCTTAGTAAATGATAACAACTGAGAAGTGTGGGGGAATGGCTTGATCCCTGTGCAATTCAAACAAACAGCTTTTTTTCAGAGATTCTTAGCAATGACCAGTCTACCATGTCCTATTTTATGGTCAGTCACATAAAGTTTGGAAATTTTCTTCGTCATTATGAACACAACAATTTAAACAAATGTAACCTCTGACCACCTTCACTAGCTAAGACTACTCTGTCATGTTTAAACGTTAGTGCAGACAAAGGTGTTCCAGAACCCAAAGTGTTATATTAACAAAAGAAAGAGAAAGAAGAGGAGAGTATAAGACTTTAGTGCTTAGGCCAAAAAAATTCCTTTCTTACAGTTAGTTATTTTTCAATTACATTGTCTAGATATTCACCAGCTATTTCTGAAAAAAATTTTAAAAGAAAATACAAGACAAGTATTTTTATCTGTAAGAAAGGTTGCAGCAAGGCTACCGCAGTGTTGGAGAGTACACACAAATACTATGAGTTGAGTATACAAACAAGTTAACTTTGGAGGGGAATTCTTTAAATTCCACCTTAATTCCTAAACACAACAATATGGTATTATGAAATAAACAGTATTTTTCTTCTTTCATTATCTCACTTGTAACTGCACTGAATTGAATAACATTCCTTTGCTATTCTAAGCCTGAAAAGCATGTTCTGGCTATAGTGCGATGTTGGTATAAAGCACAACGCCAGAATGATGTGCTAAAGAAAAGTGATCAAAGTTAGAGTAATGTTAGCCATCGCACAAGTATTTGGTTTCATTGTTCTCCCCAGAATGACATCTGTTAAGCAACTTGTCATAGAATAAACTGGTTAATGCAGAAAGAACTTGGCTGAGAGGGTACAAAGGAAAGCATATTAGACTAATGTTTGTCCAATGGAAAAGACAAATTCACAGAGATTCTGAGATTAAGCCAAAAGAATTTTGTGTTCAACCATAATCACTATATAACAACTTAAAAACAAATTAGACTTTCAAAAACAATTCTATGTTTATCGATGCTATAACCAGATTTTAACACTGTATTGAAGAAACACATGTGATAAGACAGAAAAAGTACAGAGTGGGCAAAGGTTTTACTAATGGAAATATGAGAACTCCATTATCTTTACTGATGATTTTCTTTAATTAAAAGTTTGTCACAATCATGCAGGAAAGAAAAAATCCCAAATGTATAAAAAGCAAAAGTAAGTATGATGTTTTAAAACATATTAGTAGTTTAGAAAACCTGAGAGACAAAATACAGCTACATATAAAATGATGCTGAAAAATTTAAGGTCTTCATGAAACAAATGAAGACAGTTCTTTCAGAGAGGAATAAGGGAACAGAAGAGGGAGAGAGAGAAGAAGGGAGGAGACAGAGAGGAAGAACTAAAAAGAAGGGGAGAGCAAAAGGAGGCGGGGGTGGGGGTGGGGAGGCTGGGAGATCACTGACTGATCTGAGAGATGGGCGAGCACTGAGAGCAACAGCAAACACCACACAGGCCCAATGCTGTAGCTGGCTTGCCCAGCTGCGGTTATTGTGCTACTTCTGATGGAATTTCATCTTTAGAGATTTGTGTTAAATTCCAGTTAAGGATAAGTGGCACTTCACAAAGTAGTATTTCCTAAGGGCCTTTTTGTTTTACACATTTTCTTTGATCAGCATTGACTCAAGATCATGCTGAACCCTCATAATCTTTTCAATTTTTGTTGCGCATTAAGCTCTAAATCTATGAGATTTCTGGATGCTAAATTATGCAAATGTTTCAATTAATTCTGAAGAAATTTAATAAATGCTTTAATTACCAGCTAAACATCAAAATTATGTTGCAAACTATACTCTGTCCTAGTTTGACAACAGATTTTCCAGTTTCTTTTCTACATTTGAGAAAAAGAAAGTGTTGTTTCTTTCTCACTGTTTAAGAGAGTTGTGAATAAGAAAAAATTTAAATCAGATTAACTTGAAATGGTACAGTATTAATATGTGACTAATCTGTTTATTTGCTTTTCATTGTTAATAAATATCTATTTATATACTATAATTAATTTAAGGTATAAAAGCAAAGATCTCCATTTCAAACTTCGTCGATGAACACAGCACTGGGATAAAGATAATTTTATTATGACCTGCTCAATATAAAATCATATAAAGTATTTCTTCCCACAAAGTTTTAAGTTTCATAAATTTTCAAGCAATTTTTATTTTAAATTTTGTCAGAATTTCTTAGAAAAAAGTATTAGAAAGTTACTCTGCGAAACTAAGTTTTGAGGCTCAGAATTAGATTCCTATGCATTAATTGTAGAAAAATATAAAACTCAGGAAATTTGTCAGCTATAATAAAATCATTCCTTGTTAGCTAAAAGTTAGTCAAACATTTATCCAATTGAAAAAATTTCTGAAAACAAAAATGTCACAAAGTTTGAAGTTTTGTAGCATAATGAGAATCAGAAAAAAAGATTTCTCACCCTAAATTTGTCCAGTTGTTACTGTGGGCAAGTTGGTAGAACTTCTCTGAGACTTAAGTTTACTCAGTGTTAAAAGAAAATAAACAAGATCACTTCTGATATTCAGAGCTCTAAAATCCTACGATTTTATCAAATTATTGGGAGTTAATCCTAGATACAGGAAAAGAAGAGCTAAATATATCAGAGACAAGCAAGTAATGAGAAAAAGGTTAACCTATTAAGGCTAGAAAACAAAAAAAGTAAGATCATAAATATAACACATCTAAAATGAAAACTGCAAATAATTTCAGATAAGAAATATAGATATAAAAAGCATTTAGGTTGAATTTTTTTCTTGGATGAAGAAAAGTCTTAGTTTTTGCTTTTGTCATTCTAAAAAGCCTAGTTTTCTTTTTAAGTCTAAATAATACTTCCCCTTATGAGATCTTATTTGAAAACAAAGTCTGTCACACTGGTTTCCCAAAAACAATTCCATCAGGCAAATCATTATCAGTAAGGCTATGGTTTGACACTAGTAACTAAGTGATATCGTTGTGAAGTTCTATTAATTTATTTCAACATCTTTAAATTTTTAAAATCTGGTCCTGATTTTTCACATATCAAACATTTTAATATAGCAAAAAATAGAAAATATTTCATTGCCATGAGTTTGCAACAGCTATCATTGTGTTAGCACTCTAGATTTTGTGAATTAAGATTACTATGGTAAATTGCAACCCTTACAAAAAGCACCCTGAAACTAGACATCTCATTATCTTACCAATCTTAGAAAAAAAAAACAAAAAACTTAGAACTTGAACTTACCCAAATTCAAATATATCAAAGTTTGAACTCCAAGTACTTCATAGTATTAAATGATGCTCTAGGCAAGAGTTTGCTAAATAACAACTACACTAAACAAGTAAGTATTTCTGTGTGTGTGTGTGTGTGTGTGTGTGTGTGTGTGTGTGTGTTTAAATCAAAATAAGGCATACAGACTAGGCTTAGTTCTAGTTTCCTTGCGATCATTGGTGCTCTGAAAGGCTCATAGTTAAGAAACCAATCACTTCTGATCCAGATTGAGTTTGAATACATACTTCATATCTAAGGCTTTTTCTATTCTTCTTTTTAAACAAACTGTATACGCATTGCAGTTGCACATGGATTTGTTTCACTAAGATGCAAGTTAAAACTCTCCTAAAAATCCTTCCTGAACAAAACACTTGGAACCGGATGGTGCAAAGGGACTGAGAAGGTGGCATCAGTAATCAAATGTTAATTAGCAAGCTTTTTTCTTCCTTCCCTCAGGGCTGGCCAGTGTTGGAGAATTCAAATCAGAAATCAATGCTCAAAGTGTTTAACTATTACTTCTTCTCATTAACCATTTAAAAGACTCAGCAATTCTCTCCTCATAAAAACAGTAACTTGAGACATTTCTTTTTCTCAAATACCATCTTTCCAGAAAACAAAAATGATGTTTGAAAAAAAAACTACAAAATTGAAGTTGCTTTCAATCAGGCTTTGAATTTAGTATATTCTAATCTTTTAAAACGTCTTTGGCTCTAAAGAAATTCTTCATTCCAACGACTGTAAGTTTTGCTTTGTATACCATACTTTAAAAACTTACTACACCTCTGACTTGTATGTAAAAATATTTGTAAATTAGTATCTTCAGATATTATTTAGAATGACAATAAAGCTAATCAAATATAGAAACTACTTTGAAGGTATATAGTTGAAAATGGGTTTTAGCCTGAAAAATTACTGAGAATAAGATTTAACACTTTCATTAGGAATATGGTTATAGTCATAATTTTCTCTCCTAGGAGTTTGGTGTGGGTGAAAATGATATAAAAATTGCAAAGTTAGATCATATATAAAGTGAACTACAGTCATATATTTACTAAAGTCAATTTATATATTTAGTTAAAAGGTTAAACCTGGATTTAAAAAAGAATTCCTATAGTGCTAAGAAAATATAGATGAGTAAGGCTGACCATATTTCACAAATAGAAAAGATGCTAAATTTTAAGGGAAAAATGTTTAGAGAAATTGTAAATTGCAAAAGTTGAAATCATATGAAAACAACAAAAACTAGAACAATGATTTTTCTACAACAGTGGTTCCCGAAGTGCGGTGCCTGGACAAGCAATACTAGCATCACCTAGGAACTACTAGATAGGAGAATCTGGGGGACTCACTCCACCCTGGTGTATTAGAAACTCTGGGGCCCAGGAATCTGTTTTAACAAGCCTTCTAAGTAATTCTTATAAAAGCCAAAGTTTAAGAAGCACTGTTTTAATATGTATGAATTATAGGCTCTCCCAGATACCATACCATTCCAGTTTACTGATTCTAACGTTCTTTGAACTCTGGCATAACATAGCAAGTCCTTTTGGAGGATAAATATGATAATGATTTACTGCATTTTTTTTTATATAATGGTCATTTTAGTCAAAGAAATTAATGAGAGAAGGCATTATCTCTTCACTATAGACTACACAACACTGAAATAATTGATAACAGCCATCAGTAAAAATCTGTGTTAATCTTCAGTTTTTCTGTCTTAAACTTAAGGCAGAAGACTTTCTGCCTATGATACATATTTGGATACTGCAGTAAAAATTCAAATCCGTAATAAATGATCTACTGGTCACATTAAATAAACTTTGAAGACTCTTGTACACATCCACTGAATTGAAGAAACGCCCGTAAACACTAGACAAACTATGTTTGATTATTTTTCTTTCTATCTCTCATAAGTTACCTTAAACAAGACCCAAAGGAAAAACAGTAAGAGGCTAACATCCCCATCAGCCAGTCAAGACCTTGTCCTGGAGGGAAATATTTCCTCTCTATATTTCATGGAAACAGTGAGAGAGCAAAGTTTTTCCAACTACTTAATATCCTAAAAGATACAAATGTTTTTATTGCCTGAAATGAATGAAACACCAAACACCAGTCACTCAATAAATGCTCTTAAATTTTCCCTTTTTAAAGTCATGTAAATTATGGCCTGACCTGTGGTGGCGCAGTGGATAAAGTGTCGACCTGGGAAGACTGAGGTCGCCAGTTCAAAACCCTGCACTGGTCTGGTCAAGGCACATATGGGAGTTGAGCTTCCAGCTCCTCCCCCCTTTCTCTCTTTCTCTCTCTCTCTCTCACTCTGTGTCTCCTCTCTAAAATGAATAAAATTAAAAAAAAAAAATTGTATTAAAGTCATGTAAATTAATGAACTTAAAATTCCTTGCACAAAGAATACCAATTAAGTCAAAGGTCAAAGCTAGAAATAACTAGAATTAAAAACATTTTTAGGAGTTTCACTTTAACCTAAAACCATTTAATGAAATTCAATTTTATATACTACTTCAAAGATTGGTCACATACACCAATTGATTTTTAAGCCTGAATTTTAGTATCTAAACAATGTGATGTAACATCAGAAGCAGTGCTAATCTTAAAGACATAAGCATATATGTAAAACAAATATTCAGCTACAAGTATATTCATTGCAGCCTTATCATCATACACAAAGTTAGCACAATCTTAATATCCAGTAATATAATAGCTAAATAATAAAGTGAAATACCATGCAGCCATTAAAATGATGATATAGAACCAGGGTCAGCAAAGTACAACCCAGAGACCAAATCCAGTCTGCTATCTGCTTTTGTAAGTAAAGCTGTGCTGGATCATCACCACTTCCACTTGTTATACACTGTCTGTGGCTGCTTTTGCACTATCATGATGGTATAGTTGAGTAGATGTAACAAACTGTATGGCCTGCAAAACCTAAAATATCATCTAGCCTTTACAGAAAAAGTTTACTGACCCCAATGTAGAAGAATATTTAACAACATTAAAAGTTGTTAATGATTAAAGAAAATCAGCTTACAAAATTATGTACCTTTCTGCTCATTAAGTTAAATATATACATATATAAATATTTTACATATACAGGCTTAATATATTTAATGTGTTTAATATATATTTTAAGTAATACATATTATATATATATTTTTAAGTAGATATGTATCTATACTGTATATATATGAACAAAAAAATATGTAACTCTGGATCATGGGATTATGACTCATTTTTACTTTCTGCAAATCTTTTCTAAGTTTTTATTCTTTAATAAATATATATTTTTTAATTTTGTTTTTTTGGCCCTGGCCGGTAGCTCAGTTGGTTAAGTGTCCTACCAAAATGACAAGGTTGTGGGTTTGATCCTAGTCAGGGCACATACGGGAAGCAAATAAAGAATGCACAACTGAGTGGAACAACAAATGAATGCTTCACTTTCCTCTCCCCTCTCTTTCCCTTCCTCTCTATCTAAAAATCAATAAAAATTAAGCCCTGGCCTGATAACTCCATTTGTTGGAGCATCATTTCAGAGAGTGGAGGTTGTTGGTTCGATTCCTGGTCACGTCACATACAGGAGCAGCTCAACGTTCCTCTCTCTCTTTCTCTCTCTGCCCCAGTCTCTATCAAAAATAATAAAAAATAGATAAATAAATAAATTAGATGTTTTTATTCAAAGTAAAGACATGCACTTCGAATCAGAACCGCCTGGTTTTCATTTCATTTCAGCTATGCCGCTAATTATCTGAGTGATCCTGGAACAAAGGAAATGGGAAAGAGAGAGAAAGAGGCAACTGAACACTCATTGAGCATCTCTGAAAAGCTAAAAACTAGGTTTTATGTTAATATAACATCTTCACAATAGATTTCAGATGTGTGATTATCTTCATTTTACAATTAGGAAAACTGAAGCTCAGAGACCAATAATTTGCCTAAACTTACTCCAGTTTGTTAGTGGTGAGATTAGAATTTAACTTGATTTAGTTCTGTGAGTCTAGATTCTTTCAGGACTATGACATCTTCTTTTACACTGGATTTGCTCTTCTGTAAAATAAAGAGTTGCAATAATCATCGTTAAAATTCTTTTCCACGTGACACTTTAATCGTAATGTATAAGAATTTTCTATGAGACCGTTTACACCCACTGTGAACATTAAGTGGGCATTACATGGCAACGTTAAGAGTGCTCAACTATGAGGAAAACCTCTGTCATGAGATCAAGTGAGTCTTTTCACACCTCTTGTGCTGCAACAGGCAATGGAGAGGTTACAGGCTGTCAATTTTGTACATTTAAGTGCTGCAGAGGAAGGACAACTGCCAGATCAAATAGCAACTTGTTATTGTTTCAACAATTGAATGCTGCCTTCACAGTGAGAGGGCAGTTCCTGGTGTCACACACAGCTGGAAAAGAAACAGCAAGATTAAAAAAAGAAAAAGAAAAAAAGAAATTCTAGGAAAATACATCAAGGTAAAAGAAGAATTAGAACAGTAAACAAACTTTATCATGTGAGGGTTAGCAAAGGCTCGTACTCTTATCAGTTTTTGCCTAATGCCTTCTGAGTCTTCATTCCCTAATAATGTAAGAGTTTTGTATGGAATAAAAGCATGTGAAGACACTCACACGATGGACCTGCTCCTGCTACTTTACCAATCAACAGTAAATCAGCTATACCCTATCTTGTTATTCCAGTTTTCTCCCTCTCAAAAGTTGTGCACTCTTCTTGCCAAGCCTTGTTATAGGCTTTTGATTTGCTGGAAAAGTGAAATGCTCAATCAAATATTTGTCTTATTTGCAACCTCTGTAAGTTCTCAAATAAAATGTAGGGCAATGCCATACTCCGCTAATTTGTGTTTTATAGAATTGCATTTTCTTATAAATTTTATGCATATACATACATGAACGGCACACAAGTTGAACTACTTGCTCTAATGTCATTCAGTTAGTTAATGTTTAAGTCAGGATCATAAAGTAGGTTTTAGAAATTCTTAAACCTTTTCTCCTTTCTTCTCAAAAAAAATTGTTTTTGTTCAAGACCAATGCTTCTATAACAAACTTCAGATTTTTTAAAATGCTGACAATCTTACTGTTTTTGGCAAAGGCCCATCTTTATATTTTGATGAAGACTGTACTGTTTCCCTCTCTGGTAGCGCCACATTGATGCTCACACATGATATTTATGCTTGCTCTGCTGCTTTCTGTTGCCCATCCAGGCCTTTGCCTTTCTCTGAGATGTTGAAAAAGTGGTGGGAACCATTAGCAATGGAACATCAGTCTATATAATCAGGTCTCTTATAATTTTATCTTTTCTTGTTAACAAAAAAAAATGCAAAAAACAAAGACAACAAAGGGACTTAGTGTTGGGTTTGCCATGAATACTAACGTGGCCAGGGGGTGTGGCTCATCAAGGGAAAATAAACCATTCAAGTCACCCACATCAAGAAGAAAGTTTGGGAACAACTAGGTCAGTGTTTGCATTTGGGTCCTTCACTCTACTTAACCAAGACAGCGGACACAGCCTACTTAACCGATCCTTTCGGAATATCAAGTAATCTCCTCTGAAGAACAGCCCTGAGAAATATTTAAAAGTGTGTCTGTCAGGTTTTCTCATTTGAACTTGCTACTTTCCAAAATGTGACTTCAGCATTACTGTCTCTGAGCAAGATGTCAGTGGGAGAACAGGGAGGATATCTTAAGGGAAGCACCTGTCTGGACTGACAGCAAAGTTATATTAAAAGGATAGACACCAACATTACATATCTAGTTATTTTTAGGTTAAGGAGGTAGAGTTAGAAACTGATTCCAAATGACAATTTAATTAAAGCTTAGCAAAATGAACTGACACTATGAACAAAGTCCAATACTGCACACCAAACCCTAACTAAAGACTGATGCTGCCAATACCCAGAAACTCCATAAAGCTGGCTTTTAATTAAGCCAGTTAAAACCTTAACCCAAGGATCTCACGTTAGGGCTGGCTCTGAAATGTAAATCTACCTATTTTATAAAGAAATTAACAGGAATACCTAGGCATCTCCACTAATGTATTATTGTTAAGATCAGAAATGTTTTTTTTTAATCACAAGTCATTAAATAAGCAGACATCCTAAATAAACTGCCTGAAGTCTCCTGTTAAAAAAAATTACTCCTATTTATTCATTAACAAAGCTATTCCTTAGCTCATCCCTGCCATAACCTACTCTATTCAAAACCATATGGGAAAGGACATTATAAAACCGCCACAAACCATGGACTTCTGGTATTAGTGCTACACACTGCATACCCCTATTCATTATTCTACCTCCCTTGTTTAATCTATCATTAAGATTCAGTGACCCTACACTAAATTTAAAGCAGATCCTTCCTTCCTCCCATGCCTAAATTCACATACTTTTCTAGTTGGAGATGCCCTCAAGTATTAACAACTCTACGGGGTTTCTCTAATCTCAGCTCTGAACTATGTCATGCTATAGAACCAAGAAATTGCTGTTTTACATCTCTAACTATGGAGGCTTCCATAAAAAAGGACCATATAATTTACTTAATAAGATAAAGGGAGAAAAATCACCACTTAATAAGTTTTTTTTTCATGGTATATGGTAAGAGGCTCATGGAGACACTGTCATCCGCTATGTTGTCTTAAAGGTAAATAACACTTAGTAGAATTACTTCAACTGTATTCATCACAGAATTGAGAGTTTTAAATAATGGTGAAATGTCAGATGTTGACTGTGTTAATAAATGGAAAAACAAAGGAAAAAAACATGATTTAAACATATAGTTGATAAAACAACCATTTTGGGGAAAGATTTCAAAAAGTGAGCAATGTAGTGTTTCTAGGATATATTAACTTCATTTTCAAATTACAAACAAAAAATCTAATATGTAGTGTGGCAAAGTAAAGGGTACAAACTGTGTATAGGATTGTCTACCAGCACTAACAGAACTCTTTGTGATGACAGAATGTTCTATATCTGTGCTCTCCAACAGGGTGACCATTAGCCCTCTACGGCCACTGAACACCTAAAACATAGATAATATGACTAAGGAACATAATTTTTAACTGTATTTAATTTTAATTTAAATTGCCACATGTAGCTAGTAACTACACTTCATTAAGGAAGTAGAGAATACAGAGTAACATAAGAACATACCACTGATAAAACTATATACTTACATGCTTCATCTCATTTTTATTTCTTTACAGTCCTTGAGACATAAAGGTAGAAATATAGTGCTTAATTAATTTTTTCACTAATTTTAATGACATTATTTTTTTTTAATTTTTTATTTTATTTTATTCATTTTAGAGAGGAGACATAGAGTGAGAGTGAGAGAGAGAGAGAGAGAGAGAGAGAGAGACAAAGAGAGAAAGGGGGGAGGAGCTAGAAGCATCAACTCCCATATGTGCCTTGACCAGACCAGTGCAGGGTTTTGAACTGGCGACCTCAGTGTTCCCAGGTCAACACTTTATCCACTGCGCCACCACAGGTCAGGCTTAATGACATTATTTTAAAGTAGCCTGATAAGGATCATTAGGAACTATATGTTTTAGTATCCCCAAACTGAAGTAATAATTATAGAATATACATAAATGATACCTTCCTGGAAAACAAAACAAACAGATCAATAATGGACTATATTATATTTATTAAATAACCAAGATAGTAAAATATTCTTTAATTGAAAACTGTAACTTTGACTAACATAGCTGCCACCTTAAGTGGTTCTAATATTCATTAATTCATCCATTTATTCCCAAAATGGTTACCAGGGAACGATTACAATGACTCAGATGTTACTATAATAAATCACATTACTTGTATAGCAGGCATTTTTTTTATTTGATAATGATGATTCAAATTAATTACTGCTCTTCTTTTTGAGCCAAGATCCCTAGAGCATTCACAGGAGCAGAGCTGGAAAGATATAACTATAATGGATGCTATAACCACTATCAGTCTCACACTCAGTTCCCTCTTGATTCAGTAAGTTCTTACTTAGCATCTATCAATTGAATGATTATAATACAGCAAAGAAAACCTCTACACTCCCTTAAGGAAGTCAATTTAGTTGGGTATAAAGTACATGAATAGTTATTTACAGTACAAATACACTCGTTAGAGGATTTTTCTTAAATGTAAGTAAAATGACTGTATAAATGAATTAAAAACTGCAGATGGGAGCAGAGAAGAGAGTCAATAAGAATTAAATATAAAATACTTCTGCCTCCTTACAAAAAGCAGATCATCTCTTTATTATTGTTTAAAATTAGGGTGACATTAAAAAGTATGTTTAAGGAACATGCATATTGTACTGCTGAAAAGTGCTAGGAGAATTTCTCACCGGACTTATAAGCAACAGATAAACCTGTTCTAAATTTAACAAGTACCTTCACTAAGTGCTAATAATACATGTGCATTCATTCAGTTTTCCAGCCAGTCAATATACATCTATACTGAGTACTACTATGAGGAAGGTACTATACATATATAGTATTTTGTAGTACAACAGTTTGCCCTTACCCATGGTTTTACTCTCTACGGTTTCAGTTACCTGTGGTCAACTGTGGTCCAAAAATATTAAATGAAAAATTGCAGAAACAAACTATTTGTAAATTTTAAATTGCATACTGTTTCGAGTAATGTGATGAAATCTCCTAATGCCCTGCTCTGTCCCACTTGTGATGTGACTCATCCCTTTGTTCAGAGTATCCATACTGTATATGCTACGCATCCATTAATAAATTGACTTAGTAATCATCTGAGTTACCAGATTGACTATTTTGGTATCACAGTACTTGTGTTCAAAAAACCCTTCATGAGCCCTGGCTGGTTGGCTCAGTGGTAGAGCATTGGCCCGGCATGGCATGTGGAAGTCCCGGGTTTGATTCCCATTCAGGGCACACAGGAGAAGTGCCCATCTGCTTTTCCACCCTTCCCCCTCTCCTTTCTCTCTATCTCTCTCTTCCCCTCCCGCAGCCAAGGCTCCATTGGAGCAAAGTTGGCCCGGGGGCTGAGAACAGGCCCATGGCCTTCCCCTCAGGTGCTAGAATGACTCTGACCTCAACAGAGCAACGCCCCAGATGGGCAGAGCATTGCCCCCTGGTGGGCATGTGGGTGGATCCCGGGCGGGTACATGTGGGGGTCTGTCTGACTGCCTCCCAGCTTCTAAGTTTGGAAAATTACAAAACAAAAAACAAATAAAAACCTTCATGGAGCTTACATTCATTCTATAGTATGTGTATGGTGGGGAGAAAAGGAGAAGAGAGGGAGGAGATAAAAAAAAAATAAGTGAATGCATAAATCAGATAATTTCAAAATTACATAAGATCTATGAAGGGTAATATTAGAGTCCTACCAGTCATTCTCAACTTTAGGTGAGTTGAATTCTGAATAAGAAGGTACAAATCCCAGGAAGAATGTTCCAGTTGTAGAAAACATGAAATGCAAAGGTTTTATCAGGTGCTTTACATACATGTATATATTCTCTAATTCTTACTGTCAAGTTCAATGAAGTTTTTAAAATCTTTCTTTACTGAAAAAGCAACTGAGCATCCAAACTCTCCATGGAAGTGGCAGAAGCAGGTTTCAAAATGAAATCTACAGGACTCTGAGGCACTTTTCCTTTTTTACTGTACCATGATACTTCTGTAAAAACTAAAAATGGAAAAATTTGTTGTTTTTTTTTCAGTAGATCAATATGCTCCCCCCAAATTGTTGCCAAAGAAAGTTTACCCACCCTGTTTGCTTACTTGACTAAGTCTTCCTTCACAGATTTGGGACAAGTCTTAGTTCAACTAGACTAAATCAGCGTAAATCTCAAACTACTGTCAGTTTCAAATTTTAATCAAGTTTATACTAAATAGCTAACTCAAAGGCATATTTCAGAGATTCTGATCAAAGATATCCTATCTTCAAACAAGTTGTGTGTTGCATGTTTTTGCTCAAATGAATATTGTTATGCATTCCAAAATAAATGGCAAATGCATTTGATTATAGTTTTTGTCATTTTTCACTGCTTTATGCCAGTACCGAATAAATTTGAGTATGTCATTTTTGAAAATGTGGCAGCCTGGAAACCACATCCAATGAAAACCAGTGTTTAAGCACAGCGTTCTGACATCCCAACATTACCACTTCCTCACGTTATAACTGAAAAAGATGATGGGAATAGCTGTTGCTAAAGCAGAGCTAGGCCCTTATCACCTTGTAAGTGTTAAAGTAAATCTGGTAAACCTTCTATACTTACATATGTTTGTGGTTCTTTCAGAAACAAATATTCAAGGTGCAATGTAATCATTATTATGATTAAGATAGCAATAAAGTTCAGGAGGGCACAGAGAAGGGATCAATTATAACAGCTGCAACTACAGTTCATTGAATACCAGGGCACTGACCTAGGCACTGAGAATATATATCTTAGTGGGGATCATATAATAGTAAGTGCTGAAGCTGTATTCTAATGCAAGAGTCCATACTTTCAAACACCTGTGATTCTGCCTCTTTTATTTCAGTTGATATATATGAAAACAGTAAGGAATTGCATACTACAACGTATACTTGGTCTATAGTAGAATTAACAATGTGAACCCAGTGTTTCAGCATTGTTATAATTCAACCATTACTACATGCACATTAATCATTTTCTAATTCAATAAACACTAAAGTAAATTGGTTTGGAAATTATATATCATTAAGATACACAAAGAAAAACGCTTAACTTCACTAGTAATTAAGGAAATACAAACTAAAACAAAATAACTTTCAAACCTTTCAACTCAGAAATTAAAAGTACTGCCATAATACATTGTACATAAGAATACAATGTAACATGCATGCTCACATATTGCTGGTGGGTAAAGAAGAAGGTAAAGCTTCTTTGAGGGAGGCAATTTGCCAACATCTATCAAAATAAAATAACCTTCAAACAGTCATTCTATTTCTAAGTAGCTAGCTTAGAGAAATTCACACAACTCACAAAGAAGGGCTGTCATATATTATTTTTTAGACTTCTAAGTCATTTACAGTAAAAATATTATTCATGTATTTTTTGAGTAATTAAAAAATTGCTAACAGTATAATGGAAAAATTGTTATACTTGTCAATGTCAACCTGAATGTATGAGATAATTTCTTCATTTTATTTCATATTACTAAGTTTAGAAAACTGAATTATGAAGCAAATCTAGGCCATTTACGTAAACTACAAAAGGAAAATACCAGTAATTAATTTGTATATTTTGGATAATTTAAGACTATTTGATATAGACACTGTCCATTCAAAATTAACACTTGATCTCAGGCCCTTCCCCTGCTCCATACAGCTTTACCTACCCTGCTCCACACATCTCCACTCTAAGAAAGCTCACAATACAAAATCTAAAAACTGCATGAAGCATTTTCTAAATTCTCTCAAGTCCAAATAGCATTAGCCTCATAGGCAAGTGTACAGGGACTGAGTAATCAGGCAACTGTACACCACTGAAACCACAGTGTCATTTTTATTTAAACTGATGGGTCAGGCAATGTCAAGCATATATCTAAGGGCAAGTTTATTAGTGTTTAACCAGGGTACTATGGGGAATCCTTTTTCCATTTAGTTTACACATTTCATAAAACACACCAATTTTATGAGAAAAACAAAGGAGAAAGCAAGAAACTGGACAATTTGAAAAAATAAAATTAGTTGCTTTTTAAAAAATCCATTCTCTCATGTCAAATTCTTTATCTACCAGATATGATAATCAACACAAAGTACACTCATTTATTATCATGACAATAAGCACACAGTATGTAGTTTGTCCTGCTAAATGTGGCAACAAAACTACTGAGGGAAAGGAAGGCAGTGCCAATTTTTTAAACCGTGCAGTTATTAGGTTCTGAATAAAAACATCGTTTATTCAAATACTAAATGCCATTTGCTTTATACATGAACATATCCCGCAGTACCCCTTTAAATTGCATTATTTCCACTTTACAGATGAGAAAAATGACCCCTAAGGATGCATCTGCTTTTTTATGCAGACATTAACAGACAATAGTGGTAACATAGCCAAAACTAAACTATCCTCATCTTCAGTCCTCCCTATTTCAATAAATGGTATTACCATCCACTCAGTTCTGTGAGTTAAAATTTAGAAATCATCTTGCACTTTCCCCTTAATCTCACCATCCATTCCTTTGAATCCATAACCAAAACAGGACTACCATCATCTCTCAGCTAAACTATTACAATAACCACCTCACCAGTCTAGGCCCTTTTTGCCCTCTGCAATCCATCCCACACACAGTAGAAAACATAGTATCTTAAAGAAACGTAAACTAGATCATGTCATTTCTCAATTTAAAACTTTTAAAAGCATCCCATTGCACTTAGAATGATGTGACCCCCACTTCTTCAACTTAATAACACTACCTTTCACTACCAAATTACTTGTTTAAAGAAAATATAGGACCTAAGCTGAGCCAGTTAAATCAGCAGCAAAAATTCTGTTCTAACTATGAGAGAGGCAAATTTCACTAAAGCTACCAATCTAGCAGAATAAACTCAGAGCTTTATGTAGTACAATTTGGGAAGATACTGAGAATAAAAGTAGTTCAGAAGAAACTAGAAGCAAGAGATGGACATAGAGAACAGTTTGTGCTACTTTATACTAGACTTATATCATGTGTTTATTTATTATTTTATTATTAAAAATGACCATATGTCGCCTGACCAGGCGGTGGCGCAGTGGATAGAGTGTCGGACTGGGACACGGAGGACCCAGGTTTGAAACCCCAAGGTCGCCAGCTTAAGCCCAAAGTCGCTGAACTGAACAAGGGGTAACTTGGTCTGCTGTAGCCCCCTCGCCCCTGGTCAGGGCATGTGTGGGAAAGCAATCAATGAACAACTAAGGTGCCGCAATGAAGAACTGATGTTTCTCATCTCAATCCCTTCCTGTCTGTCTATCCCTATCTGTCCCTCTCTCTGTATCTGTCCCCCCCAAAAAAATTACCATATGTTAAACACTATGCTGGGTAGACCCTGAGAGAACTTCAAGATTAAAAAAACAATTTTTCTAGGTATATTAGGCTTCCTTAAAACAATTATTTTCACAACTCCATCCTTTTCTCTTTTATTCACTTGGAAAATTCTTACATTAAAGGTCCACCTCATATACTCCAAAGGTCTTCTTCACCTTGCAGGTAAAGTTAACCCCAGTCCCTGCAATCTTCCAATGGACTTCTGTTCTAGCCCTTACTATATCAACTGTAATATGCATGGGTTTACCTCATTAGAGAATCTACATGCATATTATCCTCATGATAAGCTGCTAGCATGGTGCTTAGTACATGGTAGGAGCACCATAAATACTTGTTAAATATAGGAGTCTATATTTCTTTTACATAGGCAGATCTTCATACAAGTAAACAAACAGTACACTATTAAGTATCAAAAGAAAGTCATAAAGAACCAAGGGAAAAAAGTTATGCTATCTCTATAAAAGATTAGAGAAAGGGTAGTCCTTTTAAACATGAACCTTAAAAATTTTCTATATATGGACTTGGAATATAAAAACAAAGCAGAGGACAGCATGAAGAAGCAAAGGTACAAGAAGCTGCAGGGGCGGGTATCTAAAGTATGCAGAGCAGCCCAAGTGGTTGGAGCGTCTGGTGAACAAGGTGGAATAAAGGTGATGTTATTTGTTTTTAGCTTGTAACAAGATTCAGACATGACACCAGCAATTATTATCACTCTAGATATTTAGAGGATAGAATCAAGCATCAAATGGGCACTGAATTAGACTATAATGTGCTACAAAAGACTGCACTAGATATAGTAGTATAGACAAGTAAGACAACCCGCTCCCCTCCTGAAACTTACAGCAAAGAGAACAACAGACACAATGGTAAACAATTTTCACACAATCCAGGCAATAATATATCTTAAAATAATATTTAAAAATATGAACGGAGTGCTTGTAATGCTTCAGGCGTTGTGTTAAGAGCTTTGAATGCACTCATAAAGTTAATCTTCATAATCCTTGAGATATGTCATCACCTCAGAGATGAGTAACCTGAGGCAGGAAGAGGCTAAATAACTTCCCAAGGTCTGACAGTTAATAAGTGGTTGATCTAGTACAAAGTGCTTTTTCAGTATAAGAGAGGCAAGAATGAGTTTGATTGGAAGTTTCTTAAAGGCAGTAAAGTTTTGTTGTATCTACTGAATTAAGTGTTTGGGTTATGCCTGAAAATGAGATAGACATGGTTTTGTGTTCAGGAGCCCTATAGTTTAATAGAAAGGACAAGTAAGCAAGTACATTATTACAACTATGATCAGTCCTATAAAGGAAATAAACTGGGCTTAATGATGGAAACTAGCAGAGGGAAGAACTAATCAGATGAGTAGCTGGTGGAAGAGAAGGTCTTTATAAACTGATCTGCGAAGCCAGATCATGCAAAGAATGTTCCAGATAGAAGGGTAAACCTCGCCAGGTAGCTCATTTGGTTAAAGCATTGCCCCAATATGCACAGTTTACAGGTTCAACCCCTATGGGGCCCATACAAGAATCAACCAATGAATGTATAAATAAGTGGAACAACAAATTAATTATTTTCTCTCTCTAAAATCAATAAATAAAAATTTAAAAAGCAAAACAGAAGTGTAAGAGGTAGAAAAAAGCTTTATGCATTTAAGTATAGAAGGAAATGTGATAATTCTCAGTAATTCTATTTCTATCAGTTGTATTTCAATTTAGCATTGTTGCAAACACATTTTTACTAATTAATAAATTTGTAATATGCAGTTAAAATGTAAAGCACATAGTAGGTAAATATAAAATAAAAATATGGTAACTGCTATATATTTACACATGATTTGTGTGTCACATATATTTTAAATGCAAATTTCTCTACATGCACTTAAACAGTCTAAACCAGCAATTTTCAACTGGTGTGCTACAAGAATTTTTAAAACATGCAATACCTATTTAGTCAGCGGCATTGACCTCTTCTCCCTTGGGTTCTCAAATAAAAAATAAAATGAGCCAAAATTACTTTTCTTGTTTTGTTTTTTGTCAGATTGGCAAAAAAATATTTTCTTTGGTGTGCTGCAGAATTTTAGTAGTTTACATGTGCCATTAGATGAAAAAGGTTGAAAATCACTGATCTAAACCATACATCTTAGCCCTGGCCAGTAGAGCATCGGCCCAGCATGTGGATATCCTGGGTTCAATTCTCAGTCAGGGCACACAGGAGAAGCCACCATATGCTTTTCCACCCTGCCCCTTCTCTCTCTTCCTTTCCCAAAGCCAAAGGCTTGATTGGTTTGAGCAAGTTGGCCCCAGGTGCTGAGGATGGCTCCCTGGAGTCTTAGGTGCTAGAAATAGCTCAGTTGTCGAGCAACAGCCATACATGGGCAGAGCATTGCCAGTAGGGAGCCTGCAAGGTGGATCCCAGTTGGGGCGCATGTGGGAGTCTGTCTCTCTGTCTCCCCTCCTCTCACTTAAAAAGAAAAAAAATAAACCATACATCTTGGCAGTTAATACATCTAATAACATCACCACACAGACTGACAATATATTCCATTTTTGGTAAATGACCTAAACAGGAATAAGTTCTAGAGCCTGGTACTTACACCTTTATTTCAAAATAAGTAGTACACTGGCTTGAGATAAAGTCTAGCAGAAAAAGAAAAATCACTTTCACTGTGATATATCTACCACACATAGTAGGTTCTCAAGAAATCACTTTGGTTACAGATGAAATTATCATACAGAATGAGGGGATCTAAAAAGATTAAAATAATATTTTCCAAGTTGAAGAGATGGTAAGCACTGAATGTGTAACAGACAAATAAAAGAAATATTTAAATAATGTTTTTTAAAACTAGTGTTCAAGTATTATTCAGTTAGCTTTATCAGTAAATATTAACTATCATTTCTGCTATACATTATTTAGATAAGATACATTTTGTAGAAAGGATAACTTCTAAAGAAATTATTATGTTCTGTCAAAGTATTTGAAAATATCACAGATTCTAAGTGGTGACCATGAGAGCATCTGGCAAAAACAACTACTCAACGCAGTGGTCTCCATAACAAAAATCACTCTCAAGTAATCAGAATTTTGAGAGAATTTTTATCCCTCTGTCTGATGCTCAGATCAACTTAAAGTACTTCTGATTTTCCCATTTTTATAGTTTGACCACTTAAGCACAGAATTTACGTGAACCAATTATATGTGGAGTCTATAGAAAGCTGTTTTGTATGGTAAACTGAACCGCTGCTTTTACAGATACAAACTGCCCACATTTATAGATCACAGACACTATATTCGATTATTTTTTGTAAAATGCCTTAAAGAAAACTTTCTTAGTTGCATGCTTCTTTCCTACCAAAATTTGAGATGACACTATCAGAAAAACAAAAGGTAGTTAATTTTGTTTTGATTTACTATACATTTCAAATGCTTTTCAGTCTCAAGAAATGATCCAACAGTATTCTCATACACACACTTGCAAACAAATACTAGCATACTACAAATTTTTAACCATTCTTCTGAATAGCTTCTACCCTTAACTTTTCCATAGAACAGTCAAGATTTTATTAAGATGCCACCACTCCATTATTACTATTCTTGAATCAAACATCTTCAGTACCCATGGTATATTACACCATACAGCACATAATTTCAATGTGCAACTGAGTAGCTGATGCTGAGAGATGTACCTCTAGAGATAGAGAACGCTTATACCTAATTAGAACTGTTTGAAATTTTCACACTTTCAATAAAACCAAAAAATATGCATGTTGTCTAATGTCATTTTCTGCGTCTCAATTTTACCAACAAAATATTTAACCTGTTGTGTCAAATGAGAGAACTTAAAAAAATGTTGGAATATGATTTGCCTACTTACCTCCTTGGTTTTAAGAGTGAATCTGCTAAATACTTAATAAACACCAATATATCTCATCCTATTTGAAAGCAATTTAAGTTACTATATGTCAGGGGCTTTCAACCTTTTTATACTTAGGGACAGGTGAAAATAGAATTATCTTGAGAACCATTAAGGCAGAAATAAAAACCATTATCAGTATTTTGTGCATTATCAGTAAATATATATTTTTAATCATATACAATTGAAATTTCTAGAGAACAATATTTAATTCAAGTAAAAGCTAGTGTGAAATCTGCTGTTGCTTATTTGCAAGATACTTGATAACCGAGGCTGCAGTTTCGATTCTGAGAGATGAAGCATTGCATGGACATCTGTTCAGTTTCTCTGTTTGGTTTGTATTAGTGATAGGGCTGAAAATGTCTCACATAAGTAGGTAGGAAATACGATTAAAAATTTAATAGCTTTGTAACTAAGAAATGGATATTCTTCTTCCAGTGAAATTCAAAATTGTGATGACTGCATTCATTTTATGTTTGGACACCAGAATGGCATCAGACGATAAATCTATCAGTTTTTCTTTTTCACAATAATTAAGGGAGTAGGGATTGAGATCTTCCATGAATGGGTTATTGAGCCAGAGGTTACCTTTATAGGGATCCTCATTTTCAGGGCAATAATGGTCAAAGTTTTGAACTAAAGCTCTTAAATGTTGACTTATTATATTAAACACGAATTTCCAGTTGATGTCTACAGCAATCAAAAAGTCTTTGAAAAGTGGAAACATTTCTACACCTTATTCCTATATGCAACTTTCCCAAAGAACAAATTTCTTTTTGAATGTATCCATCTTATTTCCTAATGTTGATTTGAGAATGTGTTTTATTTCTTAATGCAAAAATGTTTGTGTTAAACCCCTAAAGAAAAATATTTAGTTAAAAAGGCTAAAAATATCTGCCATATATGCAAGCTTAGTCATCCATTGTTCATCCAATGAAAGCTCGACTAATGCAGAGTTTTGCTCTTGCAGAAACTGTTTCACTTCTTAGGTCAGCTTGAAAAGGCATGAAAGAACCCTTCCACTTGAGAGATACCTCATTTCCATAAAGAGAAGGAGACACTGGTGTTGTGAATCCATGATTTTACATAGTGTCATGAATAGTCTGGAGTTCAAATTTTGACTACAGATATCCTTAACGATCTTCACTGCATCATTCATCACTGTGTTCAATTCAGGGATAATTTTCTCTGCAAGTAAATACTGCTGCTGAATTACAGAGTGAGTGGATAACATTTCTGGATATGCATTGACTTTTATTTCTGCAACGACCCAAGTGGTGTCCAATCACGCTCGCAGCACTGTCTGTACATACTCTGACGCACTCTCCCTAGACTAAGCCCTCTGCTTGGAAGTACTCAAGAGCATTAAATATCTCTGAACTACTGGTACAAACAGGTAGATCAAGACAACAGAATAATTCTTTCCTGAAGTCTTTATCATCAATGTACCTCATGAAGCAAAGTAGAATAGCATGGTTATTCATGTCTATTGATTCATCAAGTTGAAAGGCAAAACATTTCTACCTCTTTATCTCCTCTACAATTAATTCTTCAATATTACTGGCTATATCAACAATTCTCTGAATGGTATCATCTGAAAGCAGTATAATCTCAAGTATTTGTGCAGTTTTGAGGACCAAAAATTTCCTGACTGTCATATAAATTGCAAGGATTTACTAATTTATCAACAGGCAATGGTTTATTCACTTTCAATATTTGAAGTGTAGTTAAGTAAGACGCTCAAAGCATTGATTTGTCAACAGTCATCATTTTCTTCACTTGAATATGTTGATTTTCATCTGGTTGTGTAATCTTTCAAAAAGTTCCAGGGGAGCCTGATATGTGGTGGTACAGTGCATAGAGAGATCTGGGACACTAAGGACCCAGGTTCAAACCCTGAGGTTGCTGGCTTGTGCATGGGGTCATTGGCTTGAGTATGGGAATCACTGAAACGATCCCATGGTCACTGGCTTAAGCCCAAAGGACGCTGGCTTGAGCCCAAGGTTGCTGGCTTGAGCAAGGGGTCACTGGCTTGGCTTGAGTCCCCCAGTCAAGGCTCATGTGAGAAGCAATCAATCAATATCCAATGTGACACAACCATGCTCACTTCAGCAGCACATACACTAAAGTGATACAACTATCTCTCTCCCTTCCTGCCCCCTCCACCCATTTCTCTCTCTCTTAAAAAAAAAAATTTCAAGGACTTCTCAACAAGATCACTGTACTTTGCATGCAAATGACAAGTAAGTTTGGAAGGTTTCATTGCATCATTTGACAGAATTTCAGAACATACTACACATAAGGGCCATGGTGATAATTCACTATCAGGTGCTACAGTGAAATCAAGTTTTAAATACTCCTTACCATACTGTCTAACAAAGTTTCCTTTTCATTTTTTTGTTTCTATTGCACCTTTCAAATTACCAACACATTCCTTTTTCATTTTTTTTTAACTTGAAGAACTAGTACTTGATTTACTTTCAGTGTCGTCACTACTTTTCTTTTAACTATTCTTTTCACTTTTGAAGTTTAAAATGTTTTGTTGGTTTTTTTCTTTCCACTTTATAGGGTCTAAAATTTACACTACAATGACACTGAAACATACAATACAATAATTTATTTGCAAACAACATGGACACATTTTAAATATTTGCGCAATTGTTTAAAAAGTGAACTGCAAAGAGAAGGGGTGGGAGTTAGAGCCTGCGCACAACTTAGCCCAATGGAAATGGAAACACAGAATGAATAAAGTTTTATCTTGCTGCAACAAGATACAAGCTGGCACTTGACTTCAACATGTACGATGCACTGAATACTACTACATAAGTTTGTCTGAATGTGTTTTGTCTATTGTGAATGATTTCAAATGCTCTGCATGTTGCAAAAGGTTGTTCAAACAAACCACAAGTTCCAAAAATTCTCTGAATGGTATCTAAGACAACCTCCGTAGTATTTTCAATGATGACACAGGCTGATAAGTGGCAATTGCCCTGAGTATAACTGTATTTGACTAAAATGACTGGGTCTATAATCTTCACACATCAAGGTGGTTAACTCTTGTAGACTAGCATGAAATTTCTGGCGGACCAACATTGGTCTGCAGACCAGCAATTGAAAAACACTTTATATGTCATGTAGATATGGTGTATAAACATAAAACTTACTCAGATCTTCAAAGAGTAAGTTGCTATTTCTATTATTTTGTTACTTAATGTTGGGATTCAAACATAGTATTTATCTTCTTCAAAATTCAAAAGATAAAAATAGTTTCAAGTTTAGATTGCAATTGATGGCACATGGAATGGTCAGAAAAGAGCATTATTGTTTTTAAGCTTAAATGCATCCTAATTATGGAGGATGCTTTAAAAATTAAAAATCCAAACGACTTACTACCTTTAAAATTCATTTTATATGTTATTTTTTCATAAAACTGACAAAGACATTAATAGAAAAAAATAGTACAAGTTGTTTTTACACAGTAATTTTTAAAGTAATATTTTAAGGTCCTAAGATATACTATTTTCATTTGTGGAAACTTATAGCATCTATGAATAGCGAGAATTAATCAGACAGTTACCTCTTACAATGTGAAAAAAATCTTTCAGCTAATTTGTGATGGTTCACACTATTGGCTTCCAACCTGGAAACTGAAGAGTGAGTCAGGCAGTTAAGCAATGGATGCCAAAAACTTAATAGGCCGTACAGTTATAGTAGGAGTTGCTTAACAAGGTGATAATGGACAGAAATGCCATTCTTACTGTGCTATTGAAACATGTCTGTTTAATAGCCTTGATTTCCAATAGACACTTTTTTTTGGTTCAAACTCTGAAGCAGTAAGAAAACTGCAGTCCAGAACAATGAACTTTTTCTAAACTTGTTCTAAAAATATACACTAGATTCTGAAATTCAGTGTCTGCCAGCAGGAGTCAGGCAGCAGAAGAATAAGGCACCTGATATGTTCTATTAATTATTTAGTCATTAATTCAGTAAAGAGTGTTCCTATCATAGCCCGTGCATTGAGGCAGAAATGAATCTAAAGGAATTCACAATATACTGGGGTGAGAGATATACAACCAGTGATGAGCTGATAAATCAGCTCTCCCAAAACAAAAATCTATGATTTGAAGAGTTTGCCAACTTCCATGGTATAAATACTCTCACTGTGGTCAATTTTAAGCTACCAACAGGTTCACAAAATTCCTAAACATCTAACAGCTTTGTTGCACTGACAGAAGTTAGTTCTAGTACTATATAAGTAATGACTTCAAATGAATTTTTGCAAGTTAACATCAATAAGTGTTATAATAGACGTAGATCGAAGAGGTTAAACCAGTTTAATGGAACTCAATTAATTTCAACAGATGCTTTTTTTCCTTCTACTGTTAAAGGATTCTGCTTGGTTCTATAGATAATATAATTATCAATAAGACACAGTCCCTCTTCCCTCACAGAGCATGTAAGACAATTAGGCAAATGTGTATATGAGGCACAATACCACTCTGTGGCATCTGAGGGCAAAATCAAGAGGTAAGAAGACGTTACATTATAATAGAACAAAGGATAATAGATTTCCTATGGGACATTCAATTGAACTTGGTCTTCCTGAAATATATAGAGGTCTCCAAACAGTGTGAGGAGGAGTTAAGCAGAAGAAGAGTTAAAGGAATCTTTCTAAAAATAGGCATGCTCAAAGACAAGTAAGTAATATCATTCAGTAAAATCTGAAATACATAGAAAAAACTCTATAAAATGTATTTGAGTTAATAAAGCTATTTTCACCTATATTGTCTCATTTTCATTTTCATAATTAAATACCTGTCAGACAAGTGATATTACCACTGTGTTATTTTTACAGATGAGGAAAGAGTCCGTGTACTAAGACTGAAGGAGAGTGAAATAAGCTACTGCTCAGTATAAACCATGTTAATGAATTTCAGATTTGAGTAATGCACTCACTTCAATTCATACAGTGGGAAAAAGCAATGTTTAAACACCACTTACCTATAAACTTTATCAGTACCTCTATCTACATAGCAGGAAGAGTGACCATCAAGTCCTACATTTACATGCTTATTAAGATAATTTTGGGCCCCAGCCGATTTGCTCAGTGGATATAGCGTCAGCCTGGCATGCAGACATCCCAGGTTCGATCCCCACTCAGAGCACACGAGAGGCTACCACCTGCTTCTCTTTCCTCTCTCGCTCCCCCTTCTCTCTCTTTTCCCCTCCAGCAGCCAGTGGCTCAACTGGTTAGAGTGTCAGCCCGGCACTGAGGATAGCTTGGTTGATTTGAGCATTGGTCCCAGATGGTGGTCACTGGGTGGATCCTAGTCGGGGCACATGAGGGAGTCTATCTTCCCTCCTTTCACTTAAAAAAAATTAATAAAAATTTTATTTCATTGCACAGCTTCAGGAAAGGCTGTTTTCAACCTGCACAGCCATATGCAGCAGGCCTAATACTAGGAGATGCCATAAGAATCAAATGAACTAAGGCAGGTGAAAGGAAGTTGAAAAGTATACAACACTAAGCCAATGTGAAGCTTCCTCTTCCTACCTCTCAATGGGGTTGTTAACAACTTAAGGTCAACAAATAATATCACTGACCAAAAGAGTCCCCATAAACATTAATTCAAATTACTATAAAATAAAACCCATTCCCCTTTTTAATGGGTCGCTACTAGATTATAGATAATTTGCCCTACTGTTAAAGGACAAAAAATGGCCACTGTATATCTTCTTTGGAGAAATAAAATGATGCTTACTTAATATCACAGAAAATATATGTTTCTCTAACAGACTAATCTTTTTAATCTCCATACTCATTCCATGATATGTGTCTACAACATTCACAGTAACAATTTGATGGATGCTTACTTAACATCACTAGTCATTAAGAGAATGCAAACCAAAACCACAATAAAATACTATTTCACATCCTCTAGGATAGCTATTATTAAAAAGAAAATAATTAGTGTTGGTAAGACTATGAAGATATTGGAACCATTATGTGTTGCTGGTAAAAACATAAAATGGCATAACCACTATGAAAAACAGTGATGGTTCCTCAGAAAGTTACCAAATGATACAGCATTTTACCTGTGGGTGTACCTCCAAAAGAGTTGAAAGCAGGGTTTAAATATATAGATGTACATCCATGTTTATAGCAGCATTATTCATAATAGCCAAAAGGTGGAAGCAACCCAAATGTCCTATCAATGGATGAATAGATAAAGAACTTGTGGTATACACATACAATGGACTATTATTCAGCCTTAAAAAGGTAAAATCTGGCCTGACCTGTGGCGGTTGGTGCAGTGGAAAAAGCATTGACCTGGAACACTGAGGTCGCCAGTTTGAAACCCTGGGCTTGCCTGGTCAAGGTACATATGGGAATTGATGCTTCCTCCTTTTTCCCTCTCTCTCTCCTCTCTACAATAAATAATAAAATAAAAAAATAAAAAAATGGTAAAGTCCGACACTTGCTATGACATGAATAAACCTTGAGGACATTACGTTAAGTAAAATAAGCCAGTCACAAAAGACGAGTATGAATTCATTTAGATGAGGTATCTAGAGTAGAGACAGAAAGCAAAATGATGGTTGTCAAGGGCTAGGGAGGAGAGAGAAATAGGGAGTTACTGTTTGGTGGGTATGAGGTTTCAGTTTCGGAAGTGAAACAAATTCCTGGAGATGAATAGCAGTGATAGTTGACAATAATGTGAATGTACTTGATTCTAATGAACTGCATACTCAAAAGTGGTTAGAATGGTAAATACCATCTAAGTTTTACTACAATAAAAAAAACACACGAAAAACTCCATCTATGGCAAATTCTGATATTTTTTTGGAAAGCAAATAATGACGTTTATTTTATTATATTATTTTAGAATTCTGAAAATTAGCTTAAGCAGGAAGACATACACACGCATGTATACACACACACTAACAAGTTTGCATACATACAAACATGAAGATTTAAACTGATTTCCCTAATTTATTAAATACTCTATGGGTACACATATGAAGACCACTGTGCTATTTTTACATTATATTTTCATAATGTAAAACTACTGTATGTAAATAAAGAAATTTATTATTTTGAGTGCACTGTGTTGCATCACTGCTAGTTTTTACATGTAAAAAACAAATGATAAAACAAAGCAAAACAACAACAAAAACCCTGTACTCATTAGCAGCTATAACCCATTCCCCTTTCCACTTCCGCCAGGTATTCCTGGCAACCTTTAATCTACTGAAACTTTTTTAAATAGACTTATTTTTTTTAAAGAGAAGTTTTAGGTTCACAGCAAAATTGAGCAGAAGGTAAAAAGATTTTCCATATAACCCAAACCCAAATATGTACAGCCTTCCCCATTATCAACACCCCCTACCAGAACAGTACCACCATTATAGTGTCATACAGAGTTTAGCTACCCTACAAATGTACATTTTGTCTATACATTTGCCTATTCTGGGCATTCATATAAATGAATTCATACTATATGTGACCTTTAGTGTCTGGCTTCTTTTACTTAGTATCATTTTTTCAATATTCATCTATGTTGCAGCATATATCAATATTTCATTCTTTTTTTTATGACTGAATATAATTCTACTTATGGATATAGTGTATTTTGCCTATCCATTCATCAGTTGATGAACATTTGGATTGTTTTCATGTCTTGGCTATTAAGAACAATGCTGCTGCCTGACCAGGCGGTGGCGCAGTGGATAGAGCATCGGACTGGAAGGTGGAGGACCCAGGTTCGAGACCCTGAGGTCGCCAGCTTGAGCATGGGTTCATCTGGTTTGAGCAAAGCTCACCAGCTTGGACCCAATGTCGCTGGCTTGAACAAGGGGTCACTCAGTCTGCTGTAGCCCCACGGTCAAGGAGAAGGCAATCAATGAACAACTAAAGTGCCACAAAGAAAAATAAAAAAGAACAATGCTGCTAGGAATATTCATGTACACATTTTTTATGAACATGTTTTCAATTCTCTTAGTATATATCTAGCAGTAGAGTTGCTGGGCTATATGATAACTGTTTAACTTTTTGAGGACTGCCAAACTGTTTCCCAAAGCTACTGCATCATTTTACATACCCATCAGCAATGTCTGAGGGTTCCTATCTCTCACCATCCTTGCCAACACTGATTTTTGTCATCTTTTTTATTCTAGCCATACTAGTGTGAAGCGGTATATCATTCTGGTTTAGGTTTGCAATTCCCTAATGGCTAAAGATGCTGAGTGACTTTTCATGTGCTATTTCACTGCATATTCTCTCTAGAAAAATCTATTCAAATGCTTTGTCCATTTTTAAATTAGGTTATTTGTCTTTTTATTACTGTGTTGTAAGATATCTTTATCTATTCCAGATACAAGACCCTTATCGACGTATGATTTAAAAATGTTCTCTCCCATTCTGAGTTGTCTTTTCATTTTATTGATGATCCCCTTTGAGGCACAAAGTGTTTAATTTGATAAAGTCCAATTTCCCTATTTTTCCTTTTGTTGCTTGTATTTTTTTTCATGTTATATCTAAGAAACCGTCACCTAACTCAAGGTCACAAAGATTTATTCCTATATTTTCTTCCAAGAGTTTTATCATTTTGGCTTTTACAATTTAGGTCTTTGATACAGTCAAGTTAATTTTTATATATGATGTGAAGGAGTAGCCCAATTTCAGTTTTTTTCATGTAGATATCCAGTTGTCTCAGAGCCATATGTTGAAAAGACAATTCTTTCGTGTTGAATTGTCTTGGCAATCTTCCTGAAAATTAACTGATCTTGAGTATAGCGGTTTATTTCTGGGCTTCCAATTCTACATCATTTCTCTATAGATCTATCCTTATGGCAGTACCATAGCCTTGATATTCATAGAATTGTAATTCACTTACTAATCATATCAAATTAATACCATTTACTTTTATTGTATCTCAATATTTTTAAAAATCTTGTTATGTATTAGCAAGACTTATGTTATGCCATTCAAAGTCTTGTTGCATCATATGCATTTAAGGTAAAAAAGTCTATTTTAAAATAAAATTCTTTATTATTCTGAACAAAAATCTCAATCACAGGAATTCAAAATGGCAACAGAGCCCTCTATTTCAATCTTAAACCTCTTAAATAACACCTTAGGGATTAAAGGGATATTTATATTCCACAGCGAGATATATATATATATATACATATATATATATGTATATATATATACATATATATATATATATGTATATATATATACATATATATATACACACACACACACACACACACATACATGTTTATATACACAGTGACTGCGTATTGACCAGTTTCCTCTGTCTCTCCCTCAGCCACAACACTCAGACCCAGACTTGTTAAATAAAGTGCCAAAATTGCTACAGAGCAAAATATGACACATTAGAATCCAGTTTTCCAAATATTTTTACAACCACTAGATGCTGATTTATGTAAGTATCTGCTCATTCAACATTCATTTAAAAGGTGCTAGAGACTATACACAGTGCTATAAATATAAAGATAAAATGACTGATTTTATCTTTATATTTCCTACCACAGCAAGAAAAACAAATGCCAAACAAATAAAAGGAGAGAATGCTGCAACAGAAATAATTACCACGTTCGATGAAATACAGAGATTTTATGCATATGTCAAGGTTCCAAGACAGTTTATATTTTCACTAACAAAACACTTTTGATTTTCTGCAGTTCTATGTGATAAAAAAGATAAATAAATGAAATAGTATATATCAGACCACTCAGGGCTAGATGATCATGTAGGTTGTCTGTGGCAACAGGATTAGAACTCAGATTCTCTAAACCATGGTGCAATCAACTTTGCACTATCACAAACTAACAAATAGCCAATTTAAAAGTACCATTGTTTTGAATAAAATCTGTAAGAACATGTCCCTAGATTCAAAACCATTTTTAAAAAGTCAGCTATAACCTCATTTAGAAGAAAATGACCATGTAATTACCTGGCAGATATCGCAAATTAAGGATGACATAAATGAATTTTAAAGTAGGAGTTTTATTTTGCACACTCTGTGCAAACTATTCTCAGATCCTTTTAAACAAATAAATGAGAATTTAGAAGGCCCAATCAGAGAGATCCTATCATAATAATCCCCTGAGAAAGTATATATTTATGTCAATATTAATGTCTGAAATGCTTGAAATACTCAAAAATACTTGGGTAACCTCACTTTTGAAAATGCCTTCAGTCACAAGTATCATTATAGATTCTTCTAAAATTCAGTCATTTATTAAGCACACCAACTCTGTGACAAATTCAGCAGTGGATCAAAAATAAAAAGATAAATACAATACTTTTCCTCTTCTTAAGGTGCGCTTAGTCTGACAGGGGTGGGACTGGGGTTGAGGGATATGTAAACAGATAATTGTGAATGAGTGTGGTCAACACTATGACAGACATATGCTCACAGGGAGAGAAGAGCTCAGGAAAGAGACACCTAATGTGAATAACCACAAATCTGACTACACAGATTGAATAACCACCTAGCTTACAATATTTGGCTTCAAATTACTTTTGGTAGTTTCAAAAAAATCAATTTTCCTCCTTCGCAGCATAAAGTTTGGCCATAAGTGAGATCATTCAAAACAAAACAGAAAATAAATATATAGTCTCTAAAGCCAGTTTCTGGAAATCCAGAATAACTTTTGAGCAAATAGAAGATATGTTTATCAACAAAAAGATGACTAATTTAAAGCTATCAACATTTACTTAAATTTATGACGTGTATGCTTGTTAATATATCAGTCACATTTACTTTAGGGTCATGTTTCATATATGGCTCCATTCATCATCTACAAAAATCAGTTACAATATTTGAAATAACAGTTACCAATAGGAGCCAGGACTCTTATGACATTTTACTATATTTCTGAAGTTTCAAATTCTAAGTAAAATGATCAATGTGGATATCTGTTATCAACAAAATTTTTCACCTAAAAGAAAACAGCAACCTTTAATAACACCGTAATAAAATCCTCTGTGTACAATGTGAAGGATAGGAAGTGATGTTTAACTGATAGATAGCACTACTATTATTATCATCATCGGACATTACACATATAGTTCTTAGAAAAAACTTCATATTTAACCAGGCAAAGATAGGCATGCAAATGTGTTTTGGATAACAGAACATCAAAATAAAAATAAAAAAAAAACACCTAGAAACAAATGGCAACAGCATGTTTTAAGTTTAACATACATAATCTATAATTCTAATTTTTAATTTTGAAATGGAACTTTTATAAAATTGTTAGAGAATCAGGAATGTCACTCATATCTCACTTATAATTGATTGTTTTTAAATATAATTTTAGTGATTTTCCCCTTAATAATGATTATAGGATCTCTTTTATGTTTACTGCCATAACTATCACAATGTGGTAACAATAAAACTATGAAGAAATTATGATAAGCATTAAATAAAAAGTATATATCTTTCAATTTCCTAAATACTTTTAGTTTCCAATGGTGCCATCTCGAATAGACATTCACTGTATTAACATTTAGAACAGGCTTAGATCTATCAGAGAATTAAAAAAAATTATTCAAATGGATACATATTAATGATCTGGAAATGTGACATATACAAGAAAGAGGTCCAGCAGTTATGTAAAAATTCTAGAGCTGCTTATATTTAAAATCTGTAAGATGGAAGGTTCATTCTCATTTACCTGGACTTATGCTAGAGCATACTTTATGCTGCTCTACAAAATACATAAATAAGGTGTGCACTTTCCCAAACAGAGGTTATTTTATACTAGCCCCCCAATATACACCTCCTTTTCATTTGCATAGTCTGTATTTGAAAGGAGAAAATATTTTCTTGGATGCTTACAGTCATTTCAAAAGCTTAACTAGGAGGTTCCTTTCTCACCTTAGGGATTGGGCAAATCACAGTTATTTCTTCACTGCTGTTTCTTTTAAGTCTCTAAGTCAATCCTAACAAACTTCTGGCTTTTATTCTTATTCTTTCAATTACTTCCAATTTGCAAGCATTTTACTTTTCTAGCATAAAGCTTCTAAAAAAATTATTCCATAATCAATGTGTGAAATAGCTGTAGCCAAAAATGAAAAAAAAAATTCCTTCTTTGCCTTCATTTACATGGATACATACCTAAGGCACCATAGACTAAAACTGCTAGTATTTTAAAACTTCTATTTTGCATTCTAACTGAAAATCTAACTTGTTTTCCACTGCCACTCATAGGACTTTCCTAGTATTACTCTTTTACCTTCTTCCCTCTTTCCCTTCATCTCTTTCCATCAAGTGTCCATGTTCAGTATTATTTCTCCCCCTGCTCTCCCTCTACCCCCATGTATTAGCTGTAAAATAGATGTAAAGCTTGGTGCATGTCCAAAAATTTTATGATCAAAATACATACTTAGCAAATTGTTTAGCTAAATCTTTCATGTATGATGAAAGATTATTACCACAATTCATTAGCAAATTACAGACTTTGAAATGTAGGCAGACAAGCATTTGGCCCTGTATCAATCAATTTGGACCAGCTGGGTAGAAAATCACACAATCCCAGGAAACCTGGGAAGTGAGGTGCTCTTTCATTTTTCATTCACTTGAAACATTAAAGAAAAATTATCATTCTATAAAAATGTCAATTTTTCAAGATTTTAGTAGAGCCATTTTAGATTGAGTTTTATTTTCAGTCTACTTTAGTGACTGATAAACTGATCATTTTTCTTTCAGTTGACTGCAGAAGAATAGAGCCTAATGCATACACGAGCACCTTAATAATTGACTATTATACTCCAATTTAAAAGTTAAATATTTAATAATGATTCTACTGCTCCAAAAGGTGTGTAGGAGGGTGCATATTCTACATACACTAAATCAGCCTGGAAGCTAATTTTGCAGTTATTCACAATAAAAAATACCACTAACAAGCATTCTTTCTCTGAGTCTCCCTAGTCCAGTGAGTGACCCTGTAGAAAGATTCTGATTGATCCTATGTCCATCTACTTAGGTTAAGCTATAAGGCTGTATATGGAGACAGCTGCACTTTGGGAGCAACTTAAAACAAATTTCATCTTAGTGGCATCTAATCCAGTACTTGGTACAAGACGCATGGAAAAGTCAGTGTCAAAATTAAACAATGCCGGCTTTGCAATGAGCAGATGCTTTTGCCTTGCAGCTGTAAAAACCTTAAAACAATCCAGTACTCTACTGTCTGGTCACGCAATGACCACAAAGCAAGGAATACATTTTGTCATTTATAGAACATGTTCGCTAAGAGCTTTTAAAATCTTTTTTCCTTAAAAAAAAAAAGTTTAGAAAAATGACAGAAATATATATGTTAAGGGTAAAAAAAAGTAATAAAGCCCTAAATTCTATAATAGGAATTTTAAAGTATGTTTGCCACACTAAATATATTTGAAAAATAACACCTTGACAAGATAGTATTAAGTTTATATACAAGATGCATTATACAAAAGAAATATTACCATAAACAGATGTTTTAAGAGGTTATGGTAAAAAAAGGATCTTCGGTGTATAATGTAAATAATTTTCTACATGCAGGCCTTATACCTAGTCTTGGTCTAGCACTCTCCCTTCCATTTATCCTTTGATATACTTGTTTCTTTAGTTTTTTTGTTTTGTTTTTTCTGTTTTTTCTAGGGTAGGGTGAGAAGATTATGGAAGTTAGTATTTTTACTTTATGGCTGGAGAATACTTAAATGTTAAAATATTTCTTGGGTAAAATAACATGGTATTTCAGCTTAAGTAACAAGGTCTATAAAGAAATTGCAGCCTTTTCTAACCTTCACCCTCCAAGAGAGAATCTTGTCTCTGGAATTCAGGAATCTAAGGGTTAATGTTTTAAAATGAAATATACTCTTCTTCATGAAGAGAACATCTTCAAATATTGTGTCCGTGAAACCAGAGAACCAGTCATACCTAAGTTAGTTACTACATGGTCAAGATCAATCAACTTCTGCTAATTGAGGTTCCGGCTTCAAAGATAGCTTTTTATACCTACAAAAAAGAGAATTGAGTAATCTTACCTTTATTTAAATAATCTACTGCAAAAACATTTTTTAGAATGTTTTTAATCATTTAATTTTTTTCTTGAAATTCTATTTCCCCCCAAGGATATCATTCATTAAATGATTATAAATTTACCTCATTGCTTATAAATTTCATTGGTTGTTTTGTTGGTTGAAGATTTGGGGATTCCACTTATATTCTTCCTCACCCTATAACTTATATTTCTGTGAACAAGTCCCAAGGTAATGCCCACACTAATAAGAAATTAATACAATTTTACTCTGAATATAAAAAAAGTCATGCTATTTTCTTCACTAAAACTTCTGTACTGTATATGAAAAATAAAATCTAAAATATTTTTGTGGTTGTTTTTGCACTTCTATGTTTTATTTCTGAAGAATGTAATTAAAGCATATTGACATATAAAGCATATTGTTATATTATGTCTTTTAAAATATAAATTAAGGCATTAGCATTAATTTAAATAGATGGGCCAAACTTAGAAATAAATATTTTCTATGAAATATTTATAATTATCATTAAGTTATATACTATTGTTATAATTTTTTTGTATTCTTGCTAATAACTATAATTAAAATGAACCTGAATTATGTCAGTAGTATACACCATCAAACAAAAGTTAACCATGCAACAAATATATATCACAAAAGAATTAAAATATAAAAGCATAGAAAATGACATGTATTTCTAGATGTGATCCCTAATATCTTAACCCACATGGATTGGAATAAGAATGATTTTACAATGTCAGTATTCCAAATTACGATATTGTACACAAACAGCTTTAAAGATAAGAAAGAACTATAAATTTGCATTAACTGGGTCTGCTTATATTGCTATTTCCTAATAACTTTAGTAATCAGAAAAATAATCAGAATTATGCTAACAAGAAATGTAAAAATGTTTAGTAGAAGTGCATTCCAACTTAAAGTTATTAACTATGCAATTCTAATTTACATTTAACGGGTTTTAATACATTACATATTTTTATGGGACCATGTAGAGATTTGCAAAAATGGCTGGCTCAGATAAATGGTTCTCTTTTAAGTTCATTTTTCTCCCTTTGAGTTCACTTAATGACAGCAATACATTTTTAAAGTATATATTTTACTCAAAAAAATACATAAGTAAGTCACAAACTAAAAGCTAACAGATGTGTGACTTCTAATTAGTTATAATAATCTCTGCTTCAATGTCATTAGAATAAGCCTTTCTTTTCTTCTGAAAACTAAAAAAGCTTCCCTTTGAATTTTAAACTGTCAGGGTGCTTCAAAGTCAACATACAAAATCTGCTTTGATTAAAATTTTAGACATCTACAGTGATAACTTTATGAAAGGAAAATATTAAATTATAATTATCCTAAACAGACACAGTCTTGTGAAACTAACCCTACATTCATGTTAAAACACAAAGAGTTGAATATAATGAATTTGATTCATCCTCGGACACAAAGCTTCACCACAGTAAACTCAGTCAACTGTTGCTCTTGCGCCTATATTCACGGTGCTTAAATAGCGCACTTTAAAACAAAAAAAACTCCAATTGGCTTTTCATACATCCACCCTCCCCAAAAATAACGCACTTGAAAAACTCAAATGATATGAAAGGCTTCAAGGCCTCTTTTCTCCCTTTCATATCCCTTTTTTTTATTTCTGTTTGCAGTAATCTGCCTTTCTCTTTCTCTTTCTCATTGCTACAGAGCAAGCGAGGAGACTCAGAGCTTTGAAAAGGGGGCTCAGTGTGTAATGGGTCTACTAGAATTAATTTACTTGCACCAAATCCATTGAGCACAGAGCCCCCCCCCTCGCTTCTCAAATCATTTGGAGTCGAACGCAGCCCCTAGCCTTTGTAATTCTAGTAAAGCACTTAAAGTGCACAGTAGGTGTTCATGAGGACCATCTGGTCAAAAGCAAAACAAGCTGCTGATTTTGCCTTTGAATAGAATGAAGCAAGTGTGAATTAGTCTCTTCAATTAGCACTATTACAACCTGTCAAGTGCATATTGTAAAACAGGATTATTACAGTATTGGTCACCAATGCAATTATTTACTCTCTGCCTTTTCTTGCATATAAAAATGTCTTATGTTTATTAGTTTCTGATAACTGAACATAATTTCTCTTAACGCAGGCATTTCAAAACTGCCAACCCACAAATCACAGATTATGAAACATAGTCGGCCAAGTAGATGTTAGAAAATGCGTATCTTAAATAACAAAGGACTAAAGCATTGCCCTTAATTCCTAACAAAATATTATTGTTTCTATCTTCTTGAAATGTAGGTGAAGAAATGGGCTAAAAATAATTTCCAATAGAGATTATTCTAAAATACTTTCAAAGAGAGAAAAAGATCTGTCAGTTCCAAATGGCTGCATTGTAAATATTACATAAACTTATTTCCTAATAGGATAATTAAGAATCACAGAAATCCTCAATATTTTAAAGTGGCCATTTCTGATCTGTTCAGTTGAAATTGGTATAACTTCAAAAATCTGTTATAAAATGTAACTTGAAACTAATAATAATAAACATGATATTTGAAAGAAACTCATAATCTCCTTTTCTGAAAGCTGAATGAAGGTTTGAATTCATTGCCCAGTAGCTTAAGAAATGATTATTTCTTTCATTCTTGGTAAAATGTCTTTGTAATTTCAAATTTTAAAAACTCAAACTATGATACATGGTAATTGAAATGGGTTCATTTTAACTGAGCTCATACATGCCATTTACCTGGCAGTAAAAATAAACTACTGAAACTTTTAAGTAAATACACATTTAATTTACCCTCTTGTATATGCACATTCTAAGCTACCCTGCTCTTCATTTCTGTGCCAGCACCCCCACCCCCTCCATACTGGAAAACAAACAAATAAAAAAGCAAACAGAAAACCTCCCACTACCCCCAAAACATTTACAGAAAGGGTATGTTAGTTAAAAAGTTAAGAGTCAATCCACTACTAGAAAATAGCCCATTAGTACAATCTGTAAAAAAACTATATATTTAATTACTTGTTAATGACCTCCAGTATTTGAGAGTAGTTTGAAATATATGTTAGTCAAGCAAGTTGAGAAAGAGGCAAGTAGAAAAACAGAAACAAAAGCTAACAAAAGTTTCACAGTTGCAGAATAAGAATTAGCCTCATGATTTCACAATTACTTAGCCAAGATTATTTTGAAGGACTGGTATGATTTATGCATTTATTTAGTTCCCTTCTTATTGCTAATTCCAATGCTGGCTTCCCAGTTGACAATCACTAGTATCCATAGTGAAATGTTTTACTATTCCATGCAAGATATATCTTTATAGGTTGCCAATTTCCCCTCTATTCCCATTAAGAACTAAATCAACATTAATAAAACAGTGAGAATTCTAAGGTAAAGTGAAACTTCCAAGAGGATTTAAACAATTCCAATAGCTATTCATTATGCTTCTTGTTGTAATAGGTAATATCATGATTCCACACCAAAAATACTTATAGGTTTCTTATCAATGTTATTCTGGGTCATGTATGTATTCCTTAAATTTGTGTGACCTCTACAAAGAAAAGTGGATATTCAGTCCAACAGAAGCTTTGCAGTAGTAAAAAGGACAACAAAGAATTCGTTTCCAAGAAAAAACTGGCTTGATTTCAGGGACTTTATATCCTTTTCCACATCTGGGTTTAGGATTTGCAGTAGGCAAATCAATCCCCTCACTCCCACCTCAATTTAACCAATCCCAAGTGCATTTATAACCACAGATCTTTAACAGTATTAGACAGAATCACTAGAATCTCAACAATTAAATGTTTAAAAATCTAAATTCTCAATGTAAAATATTCATTAATATAAGGTAAACTTGTTTAAATTTTCAAGGAAATTCACATTTTAAGGTGTGACAAGTAAGTAACTGAGGATCCAGAAAGGTAAGGCAGATTGTCACAAAGTTATTATTCTATTATTTGATATATTTTACAAACTATTTCACATAATGGAAAAGAGAAAGAACATTTATTCTTATGATTACTTGTAACTCTCCATTCTGCCCTTTTTATATTATCTCTGCCTTTTCCTCAAGTAGGAGGGTAAGTGGAGGATTTGTAAAGAGCTTTAAAAAAAATAACCTCAATATCTAACTAGTTAAATTAAAATCCAGAGCACTCTAAAGACATAAGTCACGCATTGTGAGGCAAGAGACCACAGACCAGAATGAAAAAACACTTGCGCAACTATTGGTTTATCACTACTAACTTACATGAACATATGGTCACTGAATAGTTTATTTGAAATTCTAACTGCATCTATGTTCCATTTTCTAATTGAGTATTTTTAAAAGTGTATTTTGTTTAAATTAAAAGTTGAAATCACAGTGTTCCTTTCAACCCTATTTCATGTAATAGTAGATTCCCTTTGGTGGAAAAATATTACAAAAGCTTTCTTTCAAAAATGCAAGGCTTTCCAAAATTTAAAAGTACCAATATAATTTTTCACCTACAACAAAGATCACTAAAAAGAAAAAAATTATTTTTATATTTCTTATTTCTCATGTTCATATATTGATCAGATATCATTCTTAGATCTATTTAAATATACTGAAAAGAAATACCAGAAATGGTGATAGAAATTAATTTATAATTTAGGATATATGGCATCATTAAGCTTCTATATTAATAGCAAAAATTCTAGCATTTATAAAATAACACTGCAAAATCATTGTAAGGTTATAGCAAACTGACTTTTAATCATGCACAATACAAACTGGAAGTATGTAGCATATGAGCCTCTTGTCCTGAAACTCCCCCTCACCAGTTAGTCCAAAAGTTAAAGGGGGAAGTTTTAGAACTAGGCTTACAGAGTGTGATCCCAAGTCTAGAGAGAATAATTCATATCCTTTTTTTAAGTTGTACAGAATAAAAGAACCTATGTGTACCTGGTCTTCACACAGAAAAGCAACTGCTATTAGAAAAAATGGACTTATTATTCCCATCAATAGCACTTCAAAGTATTATTTAAGTCAACTAAAAGAAAGAAAGAAAAGTGAAACAGAATAAGAAGCCAAACTCTTGCCAAAAAATACACAGGAATATGTCTTTGCAAAAATATTTCTGGGACTTGTTTCATTTAAAAAATGGTATATGAAATATTGACTGTTTTCAAGTCCTTGAAGCTTAAAATGTATTTGATAATCTAAATAGCAGGCCATAAAGAACAGTTTCAGCTAACTGTGACACCCAATGGCACATTTACAGAATTTTAAATATTTCTTTTAATAATTGATGTAGTCATTTTGAATCATTCTGCATAGGATATCAGGTGTGAGCAGATTGCATTAATGCTGCTTAAACATTTCAACTTGTCAGTATGGCCAACTCGATTTCGGAAATATTTGCAGTATTTTCCCATCGAAACAGTAATAAAGGCAAAATAAATATATGCCACTACTTTATAATCACCGAACATTAATGAATATTTTATGTCTTTTTAAATCTCCCTGTTTAATTTAAAAGGGTGAAATTAAGTCTCCTCCCTGCAATATGCCAATTATCTGTAAATCAAACAATAACTTGGCCATTATGCTCCTTTTTGTTAATATAAGAGAAGCTAATTTGAAAACACTGAATGGCATTTTTAGATTATCGGTTTAATAGTCCTTTCTGCCCTCTTGTGGGAGAAAGCAGAAACACACTCAAACTATAGAAATTGGGAATGAAAAAACATTAAATTTTTAGAAATAAAAATTCCATTCAGACAGAAAAATAAAATAGTATATGTTTTTCCATCATGTATTATACTAGTCTTCAGTTTAAAAAATAAATCAACAGAATAAAATTTACCCAGTATCTTTGTTTTTCTTGATTAAATTTCCCTTATTTAATTATATTCAATATATAATTTAAGTTTTACTATCATGAAGTTTCCAGAATAACTCTGTGATAGAGCCATAATTAAACACTATTCCTTGTGTAAAAACAACAATGTTTATTCAAGGAATAAAGAATCTAAATTTAGAGTCTAGGATACCCATTATATAGGTTAAAAATAAAATGCTAATTAATGTTTTAAACTATATTTTAAAAAATCAAGTATCTCAAACCTTTGATCCAAATTAGGGGCCAAGAAAACTTTTAAAGGTTTTAATTACTAGTCAGGTAACTATTCAAGTGATAAACAGAAAATAATTTCAAGCTATAATTTATAACAAATTCAGAACTTGAAATTCATTGGCAGAACATGACAAAAGGGAACCACTAATAATCTAGCCATTACTGCCACAATTCATACACCTCTGAAAATGATTAGGATGGAAACCACTTGTTCTTTCAATATGACATTAGTAATTATTTTAAACAATGTATGTAGTCCAAGAAAAAATTTATGAAATAATCCAAGTTTAAGTGTGATTAGTAGAGAAATGATCGTTGTCTTCACAATTTAAAAGGGGTAATGTGATATAATCATCATTTCAGTGTTTCTAAACACAAGTCCTGTCACAGCCTTACACGTTTTCCCCCAGTGGAGATATGTAAATCACTGGCTCTTAGGTAGGTGGGGTCACAGACCAGAAGATACCTCTTTTCTATTGGGAGAGGTTCCTTTTTGAAACAGTGGCCGTGGTTGGCTACACTGAAGAAAAAAGAAATAAATACTAACCATAAATAGTCTTCTCAGATATTCTGAGTTAAATGACTTAAGGTTTCCATCAGCATCTCTCAAATACTGCCCAAGACTGGGATTGAGCTGCTTAAGAAAAGCCTTCTCATATTCTTTTTGGAAACAGGGTATACATTTTAAGCAATATATTTGAGAGCAATCTTTGAAATAAAACATAAGTATGTTTGAAAATGCATACTGGCAACAATTTCCAATTTAATATTTTGAGTAATTACTATAAAATCATAAAATATATTACATTATAATTAATGAGTATTACAAGCAGAGTTTTAAGGTGACTATTTTAAGATTATCAAGAGCTCCCATTTATAACATCTGTCTTTCTAGGTCAAGTCATTTAATATATCTACAGTAATCATGATGTCCCAGTTAATTAAAATTAAGAACTCAATAATTAAACATAAAGAGAATTTCCAACCAGAACAGATAAGCCCTCTTTAACAGGGTCAACATTAGCTATAATGAGCTACCTTTATTCCTTAGCTGTGAGAAATAACTCACCTCTTGAATGGTACTGCTTCCCGAGAAGTTCAGGTTGTACTCCCGCTGGACTTCTCTGTGGGTGATGATCAGCATGAAGTTTTGATTTAATGACTCCTGTAGGGCACTGAAAAGGTTGAAAGAAAAACAAGAAACTCTGAGATGAACAAGTTCTAGCTTGTTTCACAGCTAGCTGCAAAAACCCCAGGAGTACCATAACCTCCACGCAGGCATGTCCGGGCCCAATGTTATCATCTTTGCAGCTCCTAAAGGCAAAAGAGCATGCTGAGAACAACCAAGGGGAGCTAACCTGTTAACTCCTTCTCTACCAATGTGTTTTTAAACTTCAATTCCAAATATTTGCATACATACAGACTTTTTTACAAATCAAATATTATTGCTAATGTCTGCATATCTGCATATGTATTACCTCTAAAAGGACCAAACTTGTCAATTATATCAAATCCCAGATGTTACTAAAATAAATACTGTTCTAAAAGAAGAGATATATGAAACTATTGTTTATATTCATAAATGTTTTATAAGAATAGAAATATTGTTTAAGTAAAAATTCCTGATATATTGAAATCTATAAATTTTAATTGCTATGCCAAAATCCTTCAAAATAATTGTGCTTTCCTTAGGAATAAGAAATATACAGAATTCAGAACAACATTAAACTGTATGCCAAAAAAAGTTCTAAAATAGTAGAAATGTGTCATAACCATAAGGAATTAATGAAGTTAGTCGTATATTTTAAGAAGCATAAGTCGTGGTTCTATTTGTTTATGACAATAGTAAGAAGCACTATCAGTACTGAAGATAAAAATCTATCACAATTATTTATGAATAATCAGTACCACCAGCCTCTATAATTATGCCATGTTAATAAAATCAGGAAATATTTTGGGTGTATTATATCATTCTGTCCTTGATCACTCCTCTGCCAATATGTAACTATGTGATAAACATACAGGCGACATAAGATTAGAAATTAGGCAGTTAATCTGTTTGTCCTATTGTCTCCTATAGAGTTAACAGGTGGACTACTGACTACCCAGGCAACACCAAATATTGCATGAAATACTGTTAATCAAAATCAAAAGAAATGATAACCCTGCTAAAAATAGTTTCTTTAGGCAAGGACCTTTGCCACTGTCTCCTTAGTACACAAGCATAACACCTTGTACACTGAAGATAAGTATTGATTGAATAATGAATTGTAAAAATCCAGAAGGAAAGAGTCTCTTATTCAATTATGTATCTCAAACAACAATCTTGCCTCTGGAAAACTACCTTGGGAATTAAAATTTTGATTCATTTATTTATCAACATTAAACCAATGCTTCACATTATTCCAGTGCTAAGACAAGCAACCCAAATAATACATACTTCCTAACCATAAAATGTTTCACAATCTTATAAAGGTAGACTAATACATAAACAGCCATAATATAAGTAGCAGATACAACTGAGAAACTGGGGAGGAAATACAATAAAAACTGAGAAGGAAGTGCCAAACTCTGTCCCACTGAGAGGAGAAAAAGATAAAGAAAAAGCTTCAGAGAAGGAAGATAAGTTAAAATATGAAGGATAAGTAGAACCTTCGAGTTTATCATTCTTGGAAGGAATACTTTATTTTCCTTGAGGAAAAGAGATAAGTGATACTGTTTAGACCAAAAAATAAGAAGAAAAAGGAAGAATACAGAATATTTATTCATTCTGTTAACATATTTATTGAGCATCTACCAATGTTTATGACACTGTTCTAGTTGTTAGGGATACAGAGGTGAACAAGAAAATACATGGTCCCTGCTTTTATGAAAACTATATTCTAGTAAAGGACATAAACAATAATTAACTAACTAAGTAATTTTAGAGAATACTAAGTGCTATGAAAAAAATAAAACAGTACTGCAATATAAAAGGTAACAGTGAGGAAGGGTCAAGAAAATTATTTTCAACAGAACAGCTGGGGAAAGCATCTCTGAGAAAGTTTAGGTTAATATGACAAAAAAGAATTAGCAAGAATCTGATTATGTAGGTCCTTATAGAGCCTAGTAAAGAACTTGGCTTTTATAGTAATTGCAGAGGAAAACAACTGGAGACTTTTACACAAGGAAATGGTTAAGATCTGACTTACACTTACACAATCATTATCTGGCTGTTCTGGCTACAGTGAAGAAAGAATTAAGGCATGCAGAGCAGATAGGAGGGTAGTTTTGGCAAAAGGTTATGGTGGATTGAACTAGGGTGACAGAGGCAGAGATGGTGAAGAGTTGTCAGGTTCACATGTATTTTAGATGTAGAAGCCAAGAAACTTACTGATGGAGTACAAGAGAAAAACATAACCCCAAGGCTTCTGGACTGAGCAAACGAAAGGATGGAACTACATTTAACAACAACAACAAAAACGAGGCTGGGTAGGAAAACTGAGATGAGAAGTTTTAGAAACATTAAGTTTTAAGATGTGCCTGACCAGGTGGTGGAACAGTGGATAGAGTGTCAGCCTGGGATGCTGAGGACCCAGATTCAAAACCCTGAGGTCACTGACTTGAGCACAGTCTCATCTAGTTTGAATGCAGGTTAACCAGCTTGAGTGCAGGGTCACCAGCTTTTGTGTGGGATCATAGACATGAGCCCAAAAGTCGCTGACTTGAAACCCAAGGTTACTAGCTCGGCTGGAGCCCCCTGGTCAAAGTACATATGAGAAAGCACATATGAGAACAACTAAGGTGCCACAACTACGAGTTGATGCTTCTCATCTCTCTTTCTGTCTGTCTGTCCCTCTCTCTCAAAAAAATTTTTCAGATGCCTATAAGACATGCAAAAAGAGATATCATGTATAGTTACATAGGAGTTGAAGGTCAAGTAAGAGAACTTGGAGCAAGAGAGTTGACAGCATATACATAATATTTGGGTTTTGTGGCCAAAGAAATCATCTGGGAAAACAGGTTACTCAGAGAAAAAGAGAAAGTCCAAAATGGAGTCCTGAGCATTCCAATAATTTGAAGTCAAGAAGAAAAGGAGGAGTTTGCTTGATTGGTAAATGGTCAGTGAGATAAAAGAAAAATCAAGAAACTCTAGTATAAGGGAGCAAAAAAAGTAACTGCTTCAATTAGGAGCAATTATGCCAAGTGGTCCTCATACAGTAAGTACAGTAAGGTCAGAAAAAATGACCATGCTCAGGAAATCATGAAAAGCTCAGTGTGACCACAATCAAAGGTGTGTGAGAGTAGGGTAGTGAGGCTAAAACAGTCATTGAGTCAATGTTTAACATATGCCTGTTAAACACATTTGGGGTGAAAGTGGCAAGTAACCAAGAGCCTACTTGGAGTTTTAAGACCTTTCACAGGTAGACTGATTTCACAACTATTTTCTAAAATTTGGCTTTTGCTCTAATGCAGTGTTTTTCAACTGCTGGTTCACAGACTGTTGTCGGTCCACCAGAAATTTTGTGTAGTCCCCAAAAGAGTTAACCACCCATGTTGAATGAAGATTATAGACCCAACGATTGTTGAAAAACATGGCTGTAGAGTTTGGCTAACTTCGCATGTGTCAAAAACATCACATCATAATCAATTCAATTGCTCTTCATGTTGTGCTCATCCTCCTTCCCATCCCCCAACCACCCCAAATACTGCATAGCTTTCAGATCACCTCAAGGTCTACCATTTGTATTTATTATAGATATCCTTTTCTCTGAATTCCTATATCACATACTATATTTAATGCTTATAGTGTGTTTTGTACACTTTGCTTTTTGTTTCACATGTGGAAGTCCTAAACTCAAGACTACAAACCTTCAGAGCAGTGGTTCTTAACCTTTATTGAGGTACTAAAACCCACCAGTTTCATATGCGCATTCACCGAACCCTTCTTTAGTGATAAATAAAATATGATTTTTTTTTCCAAATTCAAGACATAGGTATATGGTTTTTTACTGGTGCACAAAATGAGCCGTGCATGAACATCACTTTGCTCAAAGAACAAAATCAACAAAGTGCATGAACTCACAACAAATTACGGTATTACTTTATTCTGGCCTCTGCAGCAGAGGCTTCTCCGAACCCCTGAGACAGACTCATCGAACCCCTAGGGTTCGATAGAACCCAGGTTAAGAACCACTGCTTTAGAGCAGTGGCAGTCAACTTGGTCCGTACTGTCCACTAGTGGGCATTCCAGCTTTCATGGTGGGCAGTAGCGGAGCAACCAAAGTATAAATAAAAAGATAAGCTTAACTATATAGTAAGTTGTTTTATAAAGATTTATTCTGCCAAACTTAGTGGAAATCTGACATAAATACTTGGTAAGTAATTATTATTATATGCTTTAACTTGCTGTAACTGCTTTATAAATTTTCTAAAGTAAAGTTACTTCCCTACTTTATAAATCACCATTACTGTGGAACTGGTGGGCGGTTAGAAAATTTTACTACTAACAGAGATACAAAAGTGGGCGGTAGGTATAAAAAGGTTGACTACCCCTGCTTTAGAGGGTAAATATCTTATTATTCATCAGTATTTCCCTTTGCCAACTCTCATACTAAAAGGTGATTCAATTCAATTCTATAAACATTAAGAAATGGATTTGCATATTCTGAACTGCATATAAAAATATTACTAATTCTCAGTTTTTCAGCCTATCTGTGAAGTGCCATTTTATTCACAAAACTGTGTTTCACCAAGATTAAGAAATTGCCCAAGGTTATGCAGCTACAAAAAAAGTGGAACCCAGTGTCTAAACTATATTTGATTCTATGTCCTTTACACATCAGATTCCTATCTCCCAAATTGCTAGACTGCATTAAAGGATGAACAACAGCTGCTAGGAATTCACCATTCATTCTTTCCATAATTATTTTATTTCTATTATTTGTGATAATACAGGAATAAAAAGGTAACCACTGACCTCAAGAAAGGCTATTCAGAGATTAAAATAGACATGAGGATTGTACAGATGTGGGAGAGAGTGCTTTGAAGTACTTGAAAAAGAATAAATAGTAATTTGAAAAGTGGATGTGGAGGGTAATTTTATACAGACTAGTTTGAGCAGAGATAGAAACTGGAGAATATAGAGAAAGGTGTAGAAAGCAATGAAAAAGTTCAAGGGGATGTGAAGAGGGTTTGTGAAAGAGAAAACTTGAAAAAAATTAAGGACCTACATATAGGGGCTTCAAATGCTAGGCTAATAAGGAGCTCAGAATTCAGATGTTTTGACTATTATATAGATCCCCTTTTATCTTCACCTATGAATCTACACACGTGTTTAATACTTTTAGTGCTTGCCTTTGTGAAATTACTGAGATGTGTTTCTTGATCTTGACTGGCAGACTTGTGTAATTCTTTGCAGAAAGGTTTGCCAGGACCAGTACTGACTGCCAAACTACTGTCGAAGAACACAATCTAGTCTATTTCTACAATTCCTCAATAGCCCTGGGGGAGTGGTAAGTTGGCAAGATAAAATATTTATGGCTTTAAACTGCTCAGGAGTCACAGGGCCAGATTTGACTCCCTGGCTCTACTACGTGCTAGCTATTAAGACACTGAAATGTCAATCATACATTCTTTCAATAGAATTTATTGAGTGTCTACTACTACATGAAAGACCCCATTTTAGGCACTTAACTACTCTATAAATTCTATTTCCTCTTCAGAAAAAGGATAAGAGCCCTTACTTCATTGAACTTTGAATATTAAATTTTAGAAAGCCAAGTGGGAATTTTTATTGCATATAATTTTAAGGTGACCTGTTATAACTTACTGAAAAAGGAATACTTTTGACAGATTTCCATACTTTAAAATCCTGCAATGACAGTGAAACATGAACAAGGCTACCCATGTGCTTTTGCGGCAATTATTGTTCATATTTTAGTTCCACTCCTCTGCAGGAGTTCACAGAACGTAAAACCTTTTCTGATGCACTGAACATACTATATGATGCCTCATGTGATCCAGACTCACTGTGTTCTTTGTACAGGTCTTGTCTGAGGTTGACATAGCACATTCATGTTCCCTGAGAGAGTAGTTTGTTCGGAGGAGTAAGCTAAGGGTATTATCTGCAACCTCAAACTTCGGCATGATTTACTTACTTACCCATTAATAATGGCTAGCCTTCAATGAGTGCTACTATGTGTCAGGCAAAGAGTTTCCTGTCAATTTAAGAAGTTATTTTCATTTTACAGATGAGGAAACTGATGTTAAGTTACTTGCTTGATGTAATATACAAAATAAGTAGTAGTGACCCAGGTCTAACTCATAATCTGTCCTCTAGGTACAGGAGAAGGGAACCTAGTAAAATCTCCCTTTTGCCTTCATTGAGTTTACCGAGAGATCGGCAGATAAGCAAACTTGGAATTCATATACAGTAGTTTGCTTAAGAACTCTAATATCACATTTCCTAAGATGCTATGGAAATAAAAAATCCGCAGACTCTGGCTCGCAAACTGAGTTAAGTTTTGCCTCATGAGGTTTTTTTCCTTTTTCTTACGGGTAGAGGAATAGGAAAGGGAAGTTTTTTAAGATATTTACCATGGTTATATGCATAATTTGCACGAACTGTATTGCTAAAATAATATCTAGGCAAATTGATTCTAGCCGCTGTTTAGCAGAAAGAGTTGAGTCCTCAGTTACTGCCTCTAGGAGCAATTTTCTCCTTAACAGTGTCTTCTAATGGTTGGTTAGGAGAGTTAGCTACGGTTAGCTCACTTTCAAACATGCTCTCTTTTACGTTCAGATTGCAGTCATTCATGCCACTTCAACTTTTGACCCTTACAGTAAGTAGCTCTGAGGATGACTGTCAATCAACATAGGTAGAAGAGAAACAGGATTTTCTTTTGTAATGGCATGTTTTCTTTTCAATTAGATGAGAGATGAAAACATGTAAGCAAACGTAGAAACTTTAAAAGCAGTCTGAATTTTAACTCAGTGCAATAAATGTTTTGACAGAACATCTGTTTTCACTGTTAATTTTTCATTTTCCATTATGAAATTATGCATTTGAATATTTAAATTTACCATCTTAACACTCAGACCCTGCCATTTCAATTTAACCACTGTTCTACCCTCAAATCAGACTGAAATTAATGCTTAAAAGGTAATGAGAACCCTATACACTGTCCCAAAGCTTTGAGCTAGCAGCTATTTGCAAAAAATATCATATAATACAATATAATACAAGGAATGTGAACATTTTTAAACAATTAGTAGGCAAAGTGCTAGACATTTTCCTATACACCATCTCATAATTCTCCTAGTCAGTTTCTTAATTTAAAAAATGGCAGCGGGGGGTGAGGGCTAGGTAGGATGTGAAGATGGATGGATGGATGAACAGATATACAAATGGATGGATGAATGGATAGTCACTCCCTTAAAATTTTCAGTATCATAACTAAGCATTAATTTAATATTTAAGCCATTGACACAATTCTAGAAATAGTTCCTTTCTATCTACAAGTCTTGGGCTTCCAGGACTCTTTCATTAGCAGAATGTCCACCTCTTCCTGGGAAGATCCCATTCCAATTTAACTGTAACATTTATCAGAAACAGAGAAGTAGTCTGTAAAATATCTGCCTTCTAATGTGTACAAAAATCATTTTAATTTACTAGCTTAATTTAAAACATTTTATATTCCCTTCCAGTTCTTTTACGTAATAAGATGGAAGTATAGCAAATTTTAACACAATTAATAAATGAAGCTACATTTTTATATATTCAAACATAAAAAGCTATACAGTTTTGACTTTCATAGCCCAGTACTGATAAAAGCAACAACATTAAAAAAATAAATGTTGGCCCTGGCCGGTTGGCTCAGTGGTAGATAGAGTGTTGGCCTGGGGTGTGGAAGTCCTGGTTTTGATTCCCATCCCAGCCAGGGCACACAGGAGAAGTGCCCATATGCTTCTCCACCCGCCCCTTTCCTTTCTCTCTATCTTTCTCTTCCCCTCCCGCAGCCAAGGCTCCATTGGAGCAAAGTTGGCTCAGGTGCTGAGGATGGCTCCATGGCCTCTCCCTCAGGCACTAGAATGGCTCAGGTTGCAACGCAGCAATGCCCCAGATGGGCAGAGCATCGCCTCATAGTGGGATTGCCAGGTAGTCTGTTTCCTTACTTCTCACTTCAGAAAAATTAAAAATAAATAAAAGTTACCAGTCTTTACTGTCTTGATTGTGTTTATTTCACATTGAAAGAGCACTTTAGTGACCAAAGCACATGGCTATTTTAACACATAGAACGCAGTGATTTTCCAAGGTTAACATAAAGCTGCATTACAGTAGCGAAACAATCACCTGATCATCATGCAGCTATATACCTGGCATTATTCCCAATTAAGAAGAGGAATGGTTTCCCTACTACCAGAGAGAAGCAAACCCATTTCATAGGTTAGAACAGTAGTAGGCAGGGTGCCTTGCACCAAGAATAGAATAGTAATTTAAGGATTTCCTCTCCAGCAATTTCTTGAGTAATGAATCCTTTTAAAGTGTGCAGTGGGCAGAAGATTTGACTAGGTTAAACAACAGCCTTCCTAGTAAAACAGTAACAGTTCTAGGGAAAGCACTCACGGTTATAAACTACAACTCTATCAAGATTATACAATTAGTCTAGGAAAACAACAAATTCAGTCTTGGGTTTTAGAGATGTTATAGCCTGAATATTTGTGTCCCACTTCAAATTCATACTAAAAGCCTAACGCCCAATGTGATGGTATTTAGAGTTATGGCCTTTGGAAGGTGATAAAGTTTCAACAGACATGAAGTAGGGCCCATGATGGGATTAGTGTTCTTCTAAGAGAAAAAAACTAGAACTTTTTTTCTCTGTCTCTCTTTCCCTGCCAAATGAGAAAACAGTGAGAAGGTAACCATTGGCAAATAAGGTAAAGGGCTCTATAACTGGGGAGCAAATCTTGATCTTGTACTTCCCAGCCTTCAGAATTGTGAGGGCTAAATGTCTGTTGTTTAAGCCACCCAGTCTATGGCATTTTGTTATAGCAGACTGAGTTGGCTAATATAAGGGCTTTCAGGACTTCTCTATCCACAACACTCAAGTAAATAGCTGGCATCAGTTCAGCACAGTCTTCTAAATGGCTGTCTGTCTGTAAACACCTGTATATATACATGCAAATTAAAATACCACTCATTAAAATCCATAGGAGAAAACAGTATGTTTTTGTTAACACTCATATAAATGGGGGATGGTTGAGAATTGTGCATTTATTGTATGTAAATATCTCCATAAAAAAATTGTAAATCATAAGAAACAATCTGATGGCTACCATTTTTGCAATTAAATAGGCCCTATAGCATGGCCTGTGGTGGCGCTGTGGGTAGAGTGTCAACCTGGAATGCTGAGGTCGCTGGTTTGAATCCCTGGGCTTGGACAAGTGAGGCACACAGGAAACAACTACAAGTTGATGCTTCCTGCTTCTCCCGCCTCTTTCTATCTCTCCCTTTCTCTCTCTAAAAATCAATAAATAAAGTAAAAAATATAGGTCACATATTTTAACTTCAAACATACCATACAGTTTTAATTAATGAAAATAAAAACTATGAATTTGTTGCCATTGCTACTTAGTATAAGACCATATGTTCACTGGTACAATATGAATTGCTGTCAGGGAAATTAAACTTCTCAAATTAATGCTGTATATGTAGTTGAGTAAAGTATTAACACCTATATAGAAATTGAAAATCTCCTATTTCATCCCTGCTGTGTGAGTATTCTATTTCTTTTCTTGCACTGGATATGTTTTTTAAAAAAGAAAAGAAACAAAAGTATAATATAAATTGATAGGTTTAGAAAGCTAATATCCAAGAGATTTTCCTTTTTAAATATGACCTGATATTGAAACAAAACAGTAATTTCTTTCAAATTATTGTGATTTTTTTATCATAAAAATGTAAATAAACTTGAAGTGTGCTATTGCATTTTTCACTAATGTTTTATAATTTCTATCATTTCAAAAGGCTTTACAAAATGTTCTCTCTTTTGTTTAGTTGGAAATATGTTATGATAGGCAATGATCTTTTTACCCTTTCAGACACATCAAGATGTGAAATTAAAAAACATGGCACAGGGCAATTTAAATCTCCATTCTAAACTTAGTGTCATATGAGCTCTTGTCAACAAAAGACCAAATTTACTATAATTATGGGTTATTTACACTAAAACAAAATAAGAAATCAATATGTAAATGTAATGTTTGTTGTAGCTAATGCAGCCAGCATTGACAGATTAGGTTCAAATAGCAATCAGTTTGAAAATCTGGCACATATGTAAATGAGCTAAGGACTTGATGTTTACATTTGACTGTATTTCATTCAGGATTTTTAAATTGTCTCAGGAAAAGCATAAAACGAAAATGTTAATCTTTCCATTATAAATACAACTTGAGCCTTCATCATAACTGAAACTAGGTTTTGCTCCTGTCCAACTAAACTAACATGATACTAATAATTTTGAGTAGATTACATCATTCTTAATTAACACTCTGTTACAGTTGTTAACATCCTCCAAGACACCATGTATCATCACAAGTTCTGTAACAATCTTAAAACCACGTTTAACAAAGGTTAGCCTTTTACTCTGCAGCAACTTTTAATTGCTTTCTTTGCTGGCAATTAAATATGTCTAGATAAACAAACATTTGGTTTCACATAATTCTTAGTAACATTTTTCATGATGATTTCAAAGTTCAGGTGTCCTTATGTCTATAATTACTGTGTCAAAATAGAAATGTATTGGATTCAGCAAAATGTATTAACCAAAGTATATAAAATTAATCAAACTGTGGTAATTAGTGGTGATATTGATATATTGTGATTCATCATGTAGTTTATAGCAAAACTGTCAAAACATAATTCTATCCATCCAAAATTTGAAGAAAGTCCCGAATTTACATTTATAAATACACTGATTTTTGTTTCAGAAATTACTGACAATGTTTCTGAATGTCCATTAAATCAGCTATAGAGAATACCTGCAGATGTTTTTCAAAGTGTGATGTTGATAAGTTAATGTCAATGATCACTGACCTATCAGTAGGCAGCAAAATCTACATAAATGGGTTTGGTAAAACAATCCAATTAGATGTGTTGCTATCTCCATCAATGCTTTAATTGGGGGCAAGTTTCTTGTTTCATACAAAATGCATAATTTTAGGGAAATGTCCTCTTCTTAAAACAAGTCACTTTTCTGATCCTGGCCAGTTGGCTCAGCAGTAGAGCATCGACCCATCAGGTAGAATCCTTGTCTCAGTTTCAATTCCCAGTCAGGGCACACAGGGGAAGTGACCATCTGCTTCTCCACATCTCCCCTTCCCTTTTCTCCCTCTCTCTCTTTTTTCCGCTCCTGCAGCCATGGCTTGATTGATTTGAGCACATAAGGATGACTCCAGGGAGCCTATACCTCAGGCACTAAAAAAGCTTTGTTGCGAGCAGGTCCAAGATGGGCAGAACATTGACCCCAGATGGGGCTTGCCAGGTGGATCCCCGTTGGGTAGCATGCGGAAATCTAATCTCCCCTACTCTCACTTAAAAAAATAATTTTTTAAAAATCACTTTTCAGTAGGTTACTAAAACTTACACATGTACCAACCCAATACTTCCTAAATTTCACTTTCAGAAAATCTAGTAACACTCACTAGGAATAAATTTAAGTTGAACAGTATGCAAAAATGTGCCTGAAATATTTACTATATCAATTCATTCTTGAGAAATTTATAATAGACAAATTAATAAAACATTAATTTATAAATGAATTTTTTCTTGAGTTAAAGTAACTTATCAAACATTGCACTGATTACAACACTGCTAAAACATTTTCACAGATGACTATTCTTTCTGAAAACAAAAAAAAGTTGATTTGTAAAGAGTTTCAGAAAATAATTTATCCATTTAGAACATTAGCTTGCATATATAAAGTTTTCAGAAAACTGTCATTTATAGGCTATTTAGGATCTCTCTGCCACACTGCTAAAATTTCACAAATATTAAACAATTAAAAGCCACCACAAAAAGAATACACTCTTAGAACAAACATTTCAAATGACATTTCAACAAATTATATATTTAAAAGTTAAAACCTACTGCTTTTTTCTAGTTTGAAAATAAATTTAAACAAAATAAATTAGCTAAAGAAGCCCCCCTGGAAGTTGTTCCTCTTTTACTGAAGGAGTGGCATTACTTCATCCATCCATTTAAAGGCTTTATTGAGCCCCTACAATAGGCCAGCAGTCATTAAAATATTACCTGGAACCATCCTCCCATTATAAATACGTCAAAGTTCAAGAGCAAGACCCAAATACTCTTTGTAAATCTCCACACAAGGCATAATTGATTTTCTAACACCTTGCCATAAAAATTAAGAAAATCTATCTAATTAAAGTAGAGCTAGACATTCTCATCACTTAGTACAATGCAATCGAAACAAAGTTGAAAAGACTATCTCTTATTATCACAAAAAGGACAGCCACCCACTCAATACTTTTCTAGCAAGCTGATCATCAGTAATGCCAAATTCCAAAAGGTTAAACCTTTTCCAGCTAGTACATTTCTATCTGGCCTGAGGGGTTGGAACTAACTATTTCCCTTGTCTAGAATATTCTTTATTTGAAATGTTCCTCAATCATTCATGTCTCAGCTTAAACAGTACAACTTCAGAAAGTCCTTTCCAGAATTTACAACCTAGAGTAGTCATCCAATTACTTCTTATCATGCCACTGTTTTAGTTTTCTACAAATCACTTATCTGATTTTTTTCTTGTTTATAGTTTGCTGTTTGTTTGCCCATCCTACACCCACCGCTACACATATTATAGTGTAAACTTCATGAAAGCAGGCAGCTTGTCAACTTGTTTCTCGTTGTATCCCCAACACCTAGGAGAAGGACTTAACACATTGTAAGATGGTACTCAATCCGTATCTGGTAAATGAGTGAATAACTGGCATCCTGTGTGAATAACATAATAAATGGACTCTTAATTTATCTGAAAAAGATTTTATAATTAATTTGAAAGTAAACAAAACAGCCAATGAAAAGACTACAGATGCATGGACCAAAAATTACATTCCTCAATTAGTGAGGAAACTTCTCATATTCACTACAATAAATGTTTGTTTCTTAAGGGCAGGGGTCCCCAAACTACGGTCCCACATGCGGGCCCCCTGAGGCCATTTATCCAACCCCCTCCCCCGCCGCACTTCCGGAAGGCGCACCTCTTTTATTGGTGGTCAGTGAGAGGAGCACAGGATGCATCCGCACCCATAGTTCCCATTGAAATACTGGTCGGGTTGTTGATTTAAATTTACTTGTTCTTTATTTTAAATATTGTATTTGTTCCCGTTTTGTTTTTTTTTTTTTACTTTAAAATAAGATATGTGCAGTGTGCATAGGGATTTGTTCATAGTTTTTTTTATAGTCCGGCCCTCCAACGGTCTGAGGGACAGTGAACTGGCCCCATGTGTAAAAAGTTTGGGGACCCCTGCTTAAGGGCCTCTTTCACTTATCATATACTTGTAACTGCACAATTCCTTAACATCCTTATTCTTATAACAATCACTAATCGTCTATTCAGCGTTATCTATAATTCACACTGTCATCAACTATGACTGAAACAACTTAAAATCTAGAACTCAGAAATGTTCTCAAATTTATTCCAATCTTCTATTCCTCTACCTTTCCAACTATCTCTAAATCTGCTACCTGGCTTCAACACTTAATCCTGGATTCCACCCTGCCTCACTGCTATGAACTGAATGAAGTCTTATGTTGAAGTCCTATACCCAATATGGCTGTATTTGGAAACAGTTAATAGGAGAAAATTAAGGTGAAACGAGGGCATAAGGGTGGGACCCTAATACAACAGGATGGTGTCTTTATAATGAGAAGAGAGTCCAGAGCGCTCTCTCAGCCATGTGAGTATGCAGCGAGAAAGTCAGGAAGGGAGCTCTCAACAGAAAACAAACCTTGCTGGAACCCTGATCTTGGACTTTCCAGCTTCAAGAACTGTGAGAAATATATGCCTGTTTAAGTCACCCAGTCCATGGTATCTTGTTGCAGCAGTTTGAGCTAAGACATTCCCATAGCCTTTTTTGGCCATCATCCCTTTTCGGTTTTACATTAAAGTTTTTCCCTACTTACTATCTCTCTCATACTTCTAATAATCTTGACCCTAATTCCTCCCTCAACTCCTTCCTTTCACAGTCAAGTGTTCTGAAAATGAGTGTAACTCCAAGTCCTTACTTTTCACTTATCCCTTAAAATTTACTTCAATCTTGATCTCATCCTCTCTTTGTACCAAAAATGTTTCAACAAAGTCATTAATCCCTTATATGCCAAATCCAATGGTCTTTTAACATCATCCTATCCGTTTTGCAGCAGTATTTTGCACCCTGTCCATATGAGAGCAGATATTTGTGAGTCATCTTTACAGATCTGGAAAATAAAGGATTGAGGCTAGATGTCAGGGAGAAGATACAGTACAGGGACTGCTAAAAACAGAACCTTCAGGAACATCAACCTTTAGGGCAGATGAAGAAAGAATCTTACAGAGCAATCAACCTAAATGGCAGGTAAAACACCAAGAATGAGTGGTATCTAGGAAAATTTCTGTAAAGAGATAAATTTTTAAAAAGCCTAATGTTTCTAATGAATAGGTTATAAGCCCCTTGAGGAAGGAGCTTGTTTTTATCCAGTAAATCAATAAATCTTCGACAGATTGAATCATTCCTACAATAATATGAAACATGCATATAAACAGTTTTTTTCCCTTTCTAATTTTACTATGATTTACAGTATAATTTGAAGTTGTGCCATAGAGGTACTGCTTTACCTTTCAATTAATTAGTGAAATTTGTTTTATTAAAAAGATTTTTAACATTATACGGAGTGAAATAAGTAAAACAGAAAAAAACTGAGAACAACATGATTTCATACATAGGTGGGGCATAAAAGTGAGATTATGAGACATGGACAAGAGTGTGGTGGTTACGGGGTAGGAGGAGGGAGGAGAGGGTGGGAGAGGCGGGAAGGGAGGGCACAGGGAAAACCAGATAGAAGGTGACAGAGGACAATCTGACTTTGGGTGATGGGTATGCAACATAATTGAATGATAAGATAACCTGGAGATGTTTTCTTTGAACATATGTACCCTGATTTATTAATGTCACCCCATTAAAATTAATAAAAAAATTTTAAAATAAAAAAGATTTTTAAGTGCTTTCAACACTTATAAAAATTATGACTTTAAGAATTTACTCTTAAATTCTCAGAAAGCTTGAAATTCTGTTTTCTGAAAAACATAATTTACTATAAAATAATCCTAAATATAATTCAATTATGGGGTACTCATAATTTTTCAGTTCTTGCCTTCCTTTTCAGAAAGAAACTGTAAAATAAGACTCAATTACCAGGCACCCCCTAGTGGCAGTAAAATCAAGTTTAAAAAATTTTAAAGCATCTGTAGTTCTCAACAAAACTTGAGATTAAAACGGTTTGTCAGTCAACAGTTTTAGAGCATGTTATTTTGTATCTATATATTACTAAATAATTAATGTACTGTAACTAAAAGTTAATTAACATACTGAAATTACATAAACATTCTTAAGATTAAGTGAAATAATGTATATAAATGCTTTTCAAAGAATACATAATGACAAATTACAACATTTTATAAAATCTCATTCTAAAGATCAGCCTCCAAAAGAGTAGGCATCTTTGAAATAAAGCTTTGTATATTTCTGTCAAGAATCTGAAAGCTCTAGTGGATGAAAAGTCAGAGGGGAACTTGAGAGTCAGAAGTATTTACTGTTGACCTTGAACAATCCACAAAACTCTTCTAAATACTTCCATTTCCTCATTTATAAAACAGAGGTGTAAAAATCGACCTGCATCCTTTCAGGGTTGTTATAAAAAATTAAGAGTTGAATGAAAAAGATTATTATAGGTATTTATTAGCATAAATAATTTTAATTATTGTTCTTTGTAATTTGTGCCTTTGCATATAATATACCACTCCTCCTTACAAGTTATGAAAACCACACTGACCACTAAAAAATGCTTCCGATTTTATAAATAAAAAACATAAGACCCTAATCAAGCTGAGACAGCAATCCAAAATTCTTCTCATTATACTTTGATGTCTTTTGTCAGGAGAAATAATAATCATATTACTTTCCTGATTTACTTACAAATACCAATGCTGTCTAGTCTGCTTAGAGAAAACTGATATTTGATAAAGAACCTAATATCTGCCACTGCACTGGAATTGGAATGATGCGATGAGCAGCCGGACCTTGTCATAGCTTTGCATTGCAATTAATAGGCAGTTTATTATCCAACTCCCCTCCTTGTTCCAACATCCACTGACTCAATTCAGAAAAATAAGACAATAAAACCAGTTAAATATCAAACCAAACACCTAAATAGACCATTAAAAAAATCCCAAACCTGATATATAAAAAGAGATATGTACTAAATTTTTCTATTTTCCTCTACCAATTTCAGAGCTATTCCAATTCATTTGCCAATTCTCAAATATAACACTAAAATCATACCTTTTTTCCCTCCTTTTTAGATAACAAATAAGAGTTCAATGAATTCACCAGTTATAACAAAACTCTCGAAAAACAAATCAAATTAAGTCATTGTAAAGCTTAGTACACAGTGCCCTGTCTGTGTATGTCAGATGGTGATAGCGTCATCCCAATACACCAAGGTTGTGGGTCTGATCCCTGGTCAGGGCACATATGAGAATCAACCAATGAATTTGTATAAATAAGTAGAACAAACTGATATTGTTCTCACTCTCTCTCTCAAGTCAATATATAAAAATTTCTAAAAAGTTTAGTACACAGCAATTTTATCTGTCTACCATATTTGATAGCTATACATATAACTCAATTGGAAATTGTTTTTGGAATCCACTATGTACTTAAAATGTCAAAAAAAATTTTTTGGTGAAACACAACACAAAATGAAAATCACAAGTTAGAAGTAATTATTACCATTAGCCTTTAAGGTTCTGCATAATATTTGGTTTTTGAAATTATCTCCTAAGAAATCTGAATTTAAGATATACATCATACACAAAAAAGAAAAATAAGCTCTAGTTTTATAGAAAGACATAGTGACACACATAAATACACCTTGAATTTTTTAGTTATATTTTAATAAAATATTCATTAATATGACTTTTTCTCTAGCAGGAAATTCTACTTGTCCCTCCTCCCACCACCCAGCTACTCTGTGCTGTATGTCTTTTGTTTTTGAATTTTCCTTTCTTATTGTTCCAGTAGAGGAAACAGCATCATTATACCTTGGTAGAAATCTAAAAAGTCAACTAGAAGATACTATTTTAGTGCTATATGAAGACTCCTTTTTCCAACAAACACTGCATTCCCAAAGCATCGTAGGCTCCTGCTTGCCTAGGGATTGAACAGTTGGCAATTAAACTAAGGTCAGCTACATGGCAATGAAGAATATTTCCATTAGCCCAGGAAGACGTTTTGATAAATCCTTTTAGTCATGCCACAGAAAAGTAATAAATTATAACCAATAATATCTCCTATCTGCTATAATTACGTGGATTACATATTGGATGACAGTGATTACACTCTCTATTAACTAATCTACAAAATAATGTTCTACCCGACTAGATAAAGAACCATATCAATAACTCTTTGTTTAATGTAATCTCATCTAGTGTTTATATAGACATTATTACAAACAGCAGGGCTACAAATACTGTTTGGCTGTTTGTGATAGTATGCAAATTCAATTTTCACTAATAGATGATTTGAACATAGAGGATAAGGAACAACCCATGAAATCTTTAAATTCTTAACATAATATGAACTATTTACTAATTTACAGACAACAAAAAACAATTACATTAGATTTAACTATTTCAGTCCAGTAATTTCTATTGATCTTCTTCCCTACACAGAGCTCCTAAAACCCTTACAATTTTTCTATGTGATAAGAGTGATAAAGGGAAAGGAGCAAAGAGATTTCTGTTATTAATAACAAGTCCCTTTCATCCACACCTAAGATGCTAATAAGATGACTTATAGAAAACTCCTCAGGATAGGGTTTGATTAGCAAGGAAACCAACCTTGTGATTAGATGCTATCCACATTCCCTTCCTCCCTGCCTCTGGGGAGAAAAGAGGAGTGAGAGGTTGAGTTAATCACTAATAGCCAATAATTTAGTCAATCTTAACTAAAACCATAGCGGAAGGATTTTAGAGAGCTTCCAAGAAGGGGAATAAGAATTCATCCATGTGCTAGGGGGTGGCACAGCACTAACTTCACAGGTATAGAAGCTCTTATGCTCCAGATCCTTCTGGATTTCATGGTATGTATCTCGTCATATGTCTGTTCATTCACATCCTTTAAAATATGCTCCCCTACCCCCGAAGTTAGAAGCCGGGAGGCAGACAGACAGACTACTGCATGTGCCTGACCAGGATCCACCTGGCACCCACCAGGGGGCGATGCTCGGCCCATCTGGGGCATTGCTCCACTGTGGCCAGAGCCATTCTAGCGCCTGAGGCAGAAACCATGGAGCCATCCTCAGTGCCCAGGCCAACTTTCCTCCCATGGAGCTTTGACTGCGGGAGAGGAAGAGAGAGAGATAGAGAGAAAGGAGAAAGGGAAGGGTGGAGAAGCAGATGGTGCCCTGGCCAGAAATCAAACCTGGGTCTTCCACACACCAGTCAATGCTCTACCGCTGAGCCAACAGGCCAGGGCCCATAAAATATGCTTTTTAATAAATCAGTAATATTAACTAGAGAACATTTCTGAGTGTGACGTGCTGTTCTAGTAAATTATCAACCCCAAAAAGAAGGTTATGCAAACCTCTAATTATAGCCAGTTGGTCAGAAACAGAGGTGATACCCTAGACTTGCAATTGCTGGCTGATGTGGGGGGCAGCCTTGTAGGACTGAGCCCTGTACCTGATTGATTAGATGCTACTCCAGGTAGATAGTATCAGGATTTAGTTAAATTGTAGAACACCTGTTGGGTGTTGAAGATGTAACTGGTGTTTCAGAAAAAAAGCAAAGCCCACATATTTTGTGTTTATGAGTAAGTAGTGTAGTAGAGAAAAACAGAAATGTTCTCCTTCCACTATGTAAATGATAAAAATATTTCGTAGGTGCTGTGTAAAAGTTTGACAATACTCAAATTTTGGGTAAATGTCTCTCTACTATACAAAATCACTACGTTATATAAAAAAAGAAAATGTGTATAAAGTTATAAAAATCTAAAACATAGTTCAGAAATGACATTGTACTCACAAAAATTATGACACTAACAGCATCTAATAATCATTCACTTTAGATCAGTTTGCTTCATCTAGCAATAACATAATACATAATCAAACATTAAAATAGTTTGCTCATTCTATAAATGTACCAAGATTCATTGTAAAATTGAAGAATTAGATCCTCTAATTCAAAATATATAGATAGAAAATCAATAAAATTTTTGTATCAAAGAAAACTTCAGGCCAATTTCCTTGATGAGGAAAATTCTCAATGAAATATTATCAAATTGGATTCAACAACATATTAAAAGAATTATACACCATGACCAGTAGGATTTACCCCAAGGATGCAAGGATAATTCAATATCTGTAAATCAATCAATAGAATACATCACATTAACAAAATAAAGGATAAAAATCATATGGTCATCTCAATAGATAGAGAAAAAGCATCTGACAAAATTCAAAATCCTTAATGATAAAAACACTCAAAAAAAGTATGAATAGAAGGAACATATCTCAACATACACCAATAAAGGCTCTATACAGCAAATCCACAGCTAATATTATATTCAATAGTGAAAAACTGAAAGCTTTACTTCTAAGATCAGGAACAAGATAAGGTTGCTCACTATCACCACTTCTATTCAATATAGTATTGAAAATCCTAGCCACAGCAATTAGACAAAAAGAATAAAAAAGCAATGAAAAAAGGAATGAATGAAGGAAAGAGGAAGGAAGGGGAAGGAAGGAAGGAAGGAAGGAAGGAAGGGAGGGAGGGAGGGAGGGAGGGAGGGAGGGAGGGAGGGAGGGAAAGGAGGGAGGCCTATAAATTAGGAAAAGAGGTAAAACTCTCATTATTTGTAAATGATATGGTACTATACAGAGAAAACCCTAAGACTCCACCAAAAAACTGACAGAATAAATGAATTCAATAAAGTTTCAGGATACAGAAATCTGCATTTCTATATACAACAATAAATGATCAGAAGAAAGTTTTTAAAAACTATCCCATTTCTAATTACATCAAAAGCATACAATACCTAGGAATAAATTTAATCAAAGAGGTAAAAGACCTGTACTCTGAAAACTGTAAGACATTAAATAAATTGAAGATAAAAATAAATGGATATATCTTGCTCACAGATTGAAAGGATTAATATTGTTAAGATGTCCTTACTACCTAAAGAAATTAGAGATTCAATGCAATCCCTATTAAAATACCAATGGCATTCTTCTCAGAATTAGAACTAATCCTAAAATTTATATGGAACCACAAAAGACTCAAATAGTCAAAGAAATTTTGAGAAAGAACAAAATGGGAGGTGCTACACACCCTGATATAAAACTACACTACAAACTACAATAATTAAAACAGTATAATGCTGGCATAAAAACAGATACATAGATCAATGGAGCAGAATAGAGAGCCCAGAAAGAAATCTTTGTTTACTTATATGATCAGAAAATCTGCAACAAAGATGGCAAGGATACACAATGAGGTAAAGACAGTCTCTTCAATAAGGGGTGCTGGTAAACCTGAACAAACACATTAAAATAAAAATGAAACTAGACCACTTTCCAACACCATATGCCAAAAAAGCTCAAAATAGACTAAAGACTAAACCATACTCTTGGAAGAAAACATAAACAGTAATCTCTTTAACATCCATCTTAGCAGTATCTTTTTGAATATGTCTCCTCGGGCCAAAAAACCAAAAGAAAAAATAAACATATGGGAATATATCAAACTAAAGGTTTTGCACAGTGAAGGAAACCATCAACAAAATGAAAAGCTAATCTATTGACTAGAAGAAAATATTTGCAAATAATATGTCTGATAAGTGGTTAATATCCAGAATATGTAAGAAACTGGTACAACTTAACACCAAAAAATAAACAATATAATTTTAAAAATGGGCAGTGGACCTGAACAGACATTTCTCAAAAGAGGACATATAGATAACTAAAAGACATATGAAAAGATGTTCAACATCACTAATAACCAGGGAAACGTAACTAAAACCACTATGTGATATCTCACACCAGTCAGAATGGCTATCATCAATAAATCAAACAAATAGCAAGTGCTGGTGAGAACATGGAAAAAGGAAGCTTTGTATACTGTGGGTGAAACTGTAAATTAGTGAAGTATGAAAAATAGTATAAAGAGTTCTTTTTATAATTTAATTCAGAAAAATTAAAATTGCAGTTGTTATACGATCTATCAACTCCATTTCTGTTATTTATCCAAAAACAAAAACACTAATTTGAAAAGACATATGTATCCCTATTCATTCCACCATTACTAGTACTAGCTGAGATATGGAAGCAACCCTGGTGTCCATCAATAGGTGAGTGGATAAAGATGATGTAAAAGAGATATAATATATATACTATTCAGCAATAAAAAAGAGAATAAAAATCTTGTCATCTGCGCAACAACATGGATGGACATAGAGTGTATTATCCTAAGTGAGATAAGATACATACAGAAAGACAAATACCAGATGATTTCACTTACATGTGGAATCTACAAAGACAAAACAGAACAGAAACAGACCCATAGGTATTGAGAACAAGCTGATGGTTGCCAAAGGGGGTGAGAGGACAGGACTTTAAAAGAATTAACTCTCCATCTGATCTTTCTACACAGTTTTTGTTAAGTAAAAAATAATCATCTAGCTTCACTTGCCTTCTATAACTCTCTCTTTCTCTTTTTATTTTACAGAGCACAGTAATTTTGAGAGGAAATAATATAAGAATATAACAAAATTATATCAGTGTTTTCAAGCTGTATTCTGCAAAACCCAGTGACTTTTCCTCAAAGGCATGCCTTCTTTAGCCATGAAATAGGCTGGAATTCTACTCACTCCTCATTCCCTCCAACTCTAGTTCTTCCCCTTCAAAGAGAGAAGTGACATTTTTTACTATTTTTTACACACTGGAGTTTTGCTAAAGATTTTCTTTGGAAAAAAGGTGCCACCACTAAAACCAAACACATAAACTACCCAAACCACATAGTTTGAAATTTTATCTAACTAATAGTTGTCAATAAGTTAAAGCTTCAATAAGATTTGATTCTGATACTTATATACAGTTTAAAGCAACATCATTAACAATTAAACTCTTCATTTCAGAGTCACAGAAAAAAGTAAACACCTTACCCAGCATGACTAGATGATGAAGGTGGTGGCAAGTCTGGTGTAAGAACATAAAGACTGTTGTTTTTTGGCAAATGTAGTGATTTTAAGACCGTCTGAAAAAGATAAAAGAAAAAAAATATGTCCGTTAATTGTACATTAATTTTTTCCTATAGTTCTTGAAAATCTGTCAATATTGTATTTTGAATTTTCATCTTTTGACAATTTCCTTAATAGGGTAATGCAGAACTACTGAAATCTAAATAACCTTGTTTCTAACATACATATTCCATAAATTAGTATAAAAAGAACGTTAAAATATTTAGCTCATGAATAGATAGAAATAGAAACACAGTTAAGGCTCATTAATATGTTCATTGTAGAAGTATATCATTGCAACTAATATGCACTTCATTCCAGGATCACTCCAGCAAAAATTAGCAATGTAGTGTGGACAAGGCCCACCGGGGGTGAGGATGACTGAGACCAGGTTCAGTGACACAGATCCATTTTATTGAGGAAGTAAGCTAGCTTATATACACAGGTTCAGCCTATAGGGTGTTACAGCGTGTCTTTCCAAGCCAATGGCTAAAAAGGTCAGGGAGCTGCCTGGTTGGTGCTGAGTCACTTCTTTACAGGGGGCTCCCTCTCTCCCAGGTGTGCCTAGCAGGGTTTCAGGCACTGGAGTGTTCTCACAGCATCGCATCAGCCACAGCTGCTAAGAATGCGCTCTGCACTTTACTCACAATGTAGCTTTTCAGAGCTCATTAAACCTAGAAAAGATCATAGAGAGCACCTCAATCAAACAAAGACTTTACAGATGTGGAGCTGCAGCCTGAAAGGTGAAGTGACTTGAATGAGGTCTCTATTAAGTGTTAACTTAGGTCACTTAACCCTTACTTCAGAGAATTGTTTTGTTATAGCACTCTGTCTGGAGTGAATTACTGTTGGACTACATATGATCTTACTGTCTTAATAACTGTATAAAATTTCACTAAATTTCTTTTCTCTTTTTTTTGACAGAGTCAGCAAGAGGGACAGATAGGGACAGACAGGCAGGAAGGTAGAGTAATAAAAAGCATCAATTCTTCGTTGCAGCACCTTAGTTGTTCATTAATTGCTTTCTCATATGTGCCTTGACCACAGTCTCCAGCAGAGTGAGTGACTCCTGGCTCAAGCCAGTGACCATAGGTCATGTCTATGATCCCACACTCAAGCCAGCAACCCCACACTCAAGCTGGTGAACCCATGCTCCAGCCAGATGAGCCTATGCTCAAGCTGGTGACCTCTGGGTTTCAAACCTGGGTCCTCTGCGTCCCAGCCCGATGCTCTATCCCCCACACTACTGCCTGGTCAGGCACTAAATTTCTTTATTATAAAACTAGTTATCTTTCTAACTTACAACTTGACATTAAACACCTGCTAGCATTTCAAATATTTCTTGACAGCAATATACATTTAGAGCAGGCTGACAGTGCCAGGGGGTAGGGGTAGAGGGCTGGGTGAGGAAGATAGAGGGATAGAGCAAAAAAGGACAAGAAAAAAAACTCCCATGGACATGAACAACAGTGTGGTGATGCTGGGGGGCTGGGGGTGAGGGTGGAGGGAGACATAAAGGGAGTATAAGGGAGATAAATGGTGATAGGCAAAGACTTGATTAGGAAAGAGAGGGGCAGGGCTAAACATACAACACAGTCTACAGGGATGTGTTATAGAATTGAGCACTGAAACTTGTATAAATGTTAACCAGTGTCACCCCAATAAAACTGAATGAAAGAAAAACACACTATACATCTTTACGCCATAACCCAGGACATACATATTTATTGAACACATTTACCGAGTTACCTTTTCTGTGCCAGGACTATTCTAAACATTAAGAATATAACAGTGGACAGAGCTTATACTTTAGTAAGAATAAATAAAATAAGTAGCTTATGTAATTGAGTTTTAGAAAGTAATCTATTATTTTTTCTAGTATTTTTTTCTATTAAACACAAAATAGGGAAGGAGGGGTGAAGAATATGGAGATGAGGAGTTATGTAATTTTAAACTGGGCAATCAAGGTCATTCTTATTTGGGTCAAGACTTGAAAGTGTTGAGAAAACAATGAGAATATATAGAAAAAATTTTTTTCAGGCAAAGAAAAGCTGGGCAAAATGTTTAATAAAGAATAAAATGTTCAATGTAACTGAAGCCAAATGAGCACTGGTAGGAGACAGGTCAAAGAGGTAACAGTACTGGGAGGGGCCTGAAATGAATGTGTTGAGCCATTTAGGCTAATGCAAGGGCTTTGACTTTTACTCTGAATAAGATGGTAAGCAATTGGGTAATATGGTTGAATCATGTTTAAAAAGGATCACTTTGTCAGCTGTGCTGAAAATAGATGGGAAAGGTATTGACAGAGTAAGGCAGAAGCACAGGAGGCTAACGACATATACTACTATGATGAGGTTAATGATGAATTATGGCAGCATGATATACTAGAAACTAAAGAGTGTATTTCCCCATGTATAAGAAGCACCTTTTTTCCCCGAAAAATCCGGGGTATAAAAACTGGCTGCGTCTTATAAAATGGTTGTAGATATTTTTACTTGCATTTCCTGCTTTTTTTCACCCGTTTTTGCGCTCATTGTTGAAGTGAGTAATTCGTCATCAGACACAGATGAGGACAAGCTAATGGATGGGAGTTTTTGACAGTGATAAGGAGTTGTATGAATTTTATGATGAATAAAACTTGAGTTCAGTAACTTTATGTAATACTTTTTTTTTTCAAATTTTAGGCCCCCAAATTAAGGTGCGTCTTATACATGGGAGTGTCTTATACATGGGAAAATATGGTAGCTGGATTCTGGATATATTTTGAAGGTTGTACCAACAGGATTTCCTGACAAACTCGATATAGGTTATGACAGAAAGGAATCAATAATAAACTAAAAGATGTTAGAATGAACAATCAGAAGAAAGGTGTCAAATGAAATGAGGAAAACTGCAGATGAGGACTTCTCTTTTGGCCATGGAGGTATGAAACATGCAATAGTCATTCAAGTGGAGAAGATAAACAGCTGAATATATCAGCTTGGAATTCAGGGAATAGGTCTAGAACGGAGATATAAATTAGCGGTAAAAAAACCGATAATGCATATGGATGATACTTAAAAGCCATGGCACTGTCACTGAATTTAGCATTGTGATTACGGTGATATTGACAAATGCACCAGGAGTTCTATGTTTAGACTGTGCCCATGAGAAATGGGAGGAAAAGAATTAGAAATAACAAATATAGACAACTCTTTGGGGCAAGTTTTATTATCAAGGGGACTAGAGAAATAAAGTGATTTCTGGAAGGGCAGATGGGATCAAGAGAAAAATGGAAGAAATAACATCATGTTTGAATACTCATGGTAATTCTCTACTAGAGGATAATACTGATGATGCAGGAAAGACTGGGAAAAATGAAGTCCTTGAATAGGACAAGGGGAATAAGGGGGATAGAAAATGTTATCCAAAGCAAACATGAATGTTAGGTCTTAGGAGACTGAACAGGCCATCTAGAGCAGCGATTTTCAGCCAATGTACAGCAAGAATTTTTAAAACATGCAATACCTATTTAGTTAGAAGCACTGACTTCTTTTCCCTTTGACTGTCAAATTAAAAAGTGACAACAGCCAACAGACAATAGCCATCCAATGTGAATGTCCTGTCTTGAAACATGAATGCATAGGTCATACAATAGAGTTGCATCTTATTGGTCATGTCACATAATAAGACTGCGTCTGGATGGTTCTTTGTACCAGAAGTCCTTATATACAAGTATAGGCACCTGATTTTTTAAAAAGTCACTTGGGAGTAAAAATGGTAGGTAATTACTTTTTTTGTATCAATCACAATTATACCTAGTTTTTCTCATTTCAGCAAAAAATATATTTTTTGTTATGCTGCAGAATTTTAGTAATTAGGTTATGTGTGCCACAAGATGAAAATGGTTGAAAAATCACTGATCTAGAATAGTAGAAAAAAAAGCAGTGTGTGTAAGATGCAATAAGTAAACAGAGACCAAGTTGGGAGCCTATGGAAATACTCCTGTGATTGTCTTTATTTTGTCCATGAAAAAATATAAAAAGTGAAATTATCAGCTGAGGGTGAGCATAGGGGAGAGGTGTTTCAAAGGTCTGGAGAGAGGATAAGTATAAAATAGCCATTTAGAAGCATGCGGTAAACCAGAACAAACCATTTGCTATGATTGCCTAGCAATATTAAGGGTTCCCTTGAAGATCATGGTTATAAATTTATCGAAATAATTTTGTCTCTAGTCACATTACTTATGAGGCACAGAACAGAAAGAGCTGAATCTACCCTAGGTAAGGACTTTTGTCAAGCAAGAACCATGAAGCAAGAGTTGAGGCTACACAGAAGAAAGTAATTATGAAATTGATCATGGTTTTCAGCCCACTGTAAGGAAGAGAAGACATGAAGAGGTAATGATCATGAAAAGATAATACAAACAATGAATTAGAAGTATGATGGGGTTGAAAGACTGCTGTAGTTAGGGTACTAAAGAAAGCAAGCTAGAAAGATGAGAGAAGAAAACTGAAGCTTAAAATTAAGATTTGAGAATTGCTGTAATCAAATGATAAGACCATGGGAAAATATGATTGATGTAGGGTAAAGGAAAAGGTCTTTTTAGGAAAGAAGTTCAAGGAACTAAGAAACCAAGGTGCTAGAAGAATCATTTACAAAGTATTTAAATTACTAAAAATTAAAATAGAATAATTGATGCCTGCATTTTTGAATTTTAACAAGAAATTAAAAATCATCAAAATATTAGGGGAGATGATTCAATAGTAGGTGATAAAAAATTCTGACATGGAATTAAAAACTGAAAGTTTTTAGAGAGGAAGTAATAATAAAGGTATGAAAGTGGAAATGAGGAAAATGAGGACATACAGTAGTCCCCCTTAATCCACGGGGGATAGGTTCCAAACCCCCAGTGGATGTCTAAAACTATAGACAGTACTAAACCTTATATGTACTATTTTTTTCCTACACATACATAACTATGATAAAATTTAACTTATAAATTAGGCGCAGTAAGAGATGAACCATAATTAATAAGAGAACAATTGTGACAATATACTGTAATATTACAGAAGTTATACAAATGGGGTCTCTCTCAAAATATCTTATTGTGCTGCACATACAATGTGAACATGCTAGACAAGATTCACATCCTGGGAAGAACAGGGTAAGATGAGAGATTTCCTTCCACAACTCAGAATGATGTGCAATTTGAAACTTATGAATTGTTTATTTCTGGAATTTTCCATTAATATCTTTGGACCATGTTTCACCCTGGGTAATTAAAACTGCAGAAAGCAAAACCACAGATAACGAGGGGCTACTGTTTATTTTACCAGTTAGTCCAGTGGTTTAATGGCTGCTAGAGAAAAGCAATTAAGAAGGCTACAGAGAAACAATGTCCTTGGAACCAAAGAATTCAGTCAGAGGAAGATGGAGAAAGCAAAGTGTAGGGAAGAGGTAACCAGAGAAGAAATTTTGCTAATGATGAGTTAGTTTCACAGGCCATAACAAAAGTTTTGGGGCATTATAAAGGAAAAAGGATAGAAAAAGACCTGGGCTTTGCAGAGACTGAAGATCTCAGTGAGGGGTGACATGGGAATCTTAGAACATCTGGCAGTAACCAGTATAAACAGTGGGGAAAGGCATCAAGATCCTAGTTGAATCAAAGCTAATAATAATCTCAAAACTGAACATGTTAGAAAGCAAAGTGGAGTTGATGTCTAGGAATTCCTCTCAACCCTACAGACAAAAGTAAAGACATCTGGGGAGGGCTGATCTTAGCCAAGCATAGAACATGAGGAACCATTCTTGACTCCTCACCAAGAGGGCCCTTCATAAGTGCATAGTCTTACTCCAAAGGCAATGGAATTTACTATTGAGTCACATTAGTTATGTGTTAAACAAAAAGAAATAAGCTTATTTGCAATACAATGACATCTTTTTTTTCCAATATGACTATAAGCCACTCAATTAACTTCACAACCCACTAATGGTTTGTGACCCATGGTTTCACAAAACAAAACAAACACTGTAGCAGCTAACTAATTACTTATAAATTCAGAATCTACCAGGAAACCTTGAAATTCTGAATCTTTATGTCAAATAAGTCCTTTTGAAATTGATCTGTGTTACTGCTGAAGAGTTAACATGCAAACAAACCAAATATGCATATAAACACAGCAAAGCTATTTCTACCATATCTTTCATTATTTTACTTTGTGGGCTACTGATAAATGCTTAGTCTTCACACTTGACCAAGTCATTATTGTCCATTCCATCATCCAAAGATTTTCCACTAAATCATCCCCTCAAACCATATATGACATGATTAAATGGATACTTTCTTTAAGTCATTCATTCATTCATTCATTCCATGAACATTTATTTGATGCTTATTATACCAGGCACTGGATATACAATGGTGAAAGAAACAAATATGGTCCCTTCACTCATGATACTGTGATGAACAATGCTGAGATGAGGGCCACATTTTATACAAAGATCTGTTAAATAAAATAATAGTTAAGCTGAGTCTCGAAGGATAAAAAAGAACCACCAATGTGAAGATGAGGGGTAAAGCACTTCAGGTAGTAGAACAGCATCTATCAGGTAAAGATGTAAAGAGCTTGAGCCTATTAGAAGAATAAAAAGGAAGTGGGTGTGACTGCTGCATGAAAAGTGAGGATAGAAAAGCTGAAGATAAGGTTGTAGTGAGAAAGTGAATAATACAATGGCTTTTAAACTAGAGTGAGGAATAGGAAATTAATTCAAAGTGCAATAAAAAGCTATGCTATAACCAGAGACATATATAATTCAATTTACATATTTAGTTATTTTTAGTGAGAGAGATAGATAGGAAGGGAGAGAGAAGAGAAGAATCAATTCGTAGTTGCAGCACTTTAGTTCATTGATTGTTTCTCATATGTGCCTTGACCTGGGGGTAGGGGGCGGTGCCTCCAGCCAAGCTGATGACCCCCTTGTTCAAGCCAGTGAGATTGGGCTCAAGCCAGTGACCTCAGAGCTTGAAATTGGAATCTCAGTGTCCCAGGTTGACACCTTATCAACTGTGCCACCACTGGTCAGGCTCAATTTATGTATCTAAAAGACCACCCTGGCAGCTGTGTGAAGAATGCACTGAATAAACACAAGAAAGGAAGGTGGGGAAAAAATGCTGAAGCTATTGTATTGGTCCAGGAAAAGGACAATAATGACCAGGATTAGAAGTTGCAATAAAAATACTGAAAAGTGCCGATCATTGAGCTGTATTTTGAAGATTAAATCTATAGGATTTACCAATAAATTAGGTGTTGTTTTAAATGTGAAAAATTGATGCCTGCATTTTTTAATTTAACACTGGTTATATTGAGCTGCCATTTACTGGGGAAGACTGTTGAAGAAGGGCAGGGAAGAAAGAAAAAATCAAGAGTACTATTTTAAATTTGTTAAGTTAAAGATGCCAATAAAGTATGCAAATAAAAAAGTGAAATACTAATTTGGATATGGAAATTCATAGAAGTATAACCTGGAAATAAAAATTTGGGAACAATCAGAAAATTAATGTCATAGGAATAGCAGAAATCACCTAGAGGAAAAAAATACATAGCAAAAAGAAACTGAAAATCTTATTGATAATAAAGACTATGTTCAAATATTAAAATGTATAGCTTTAAGATGTTTTCATAATGATGCCTTTTCACTCACAAACTGCTGAAAATTTCATGCAAGATTGATCTATGTAAACTAATACACTTTGGTGTTTTATTTCTGCCAAAAATTTGCACTTCTCAGTCAGCACTTCTTTTTATTTTTTAATCTACATTTCAACTGGAAGAGTCATACAACACCAGGGGTCAGCAAATGATGGCTTCTGAGACAAGTGCAACCCACTGCATGTTTTTATGTGGCCTGTAAGTTAAGAATGTTTTTACATTTTTATATGGTTGAAAAAAATTCAAAAGAAGAGTATTTCGTAACATTAAGTTACATAAATTTCAAATTTGTGTCCTTAAAGATTAATTGGAGCACCGACATGCTCACTCTTTTCCATATGCTTGACGGCTCCTTTCACCCTGTGACAGCAGAACAGCACAGCTGCAGCAGAGACTAACTGGCCCACAAAGCCTACAGTATTACTACCTGACTCTGGACAAAAAAGTCTGCTGACCCCGAATATAGCACATCACTAACTTGGTACCTAAATTTATATATATCTTGCCAACATGAAATCCCTATAAATATCTTAAAATATTCAACATCTCCATATATCAAGTAAACTCACACATACTAGTATTTATGAGGAAGGAAAGAAGGGAGGACGGGAGGGAGAGAGGGGGCAGAAAAGGGGAAGGAACAAAAAGTTGAAGATTCTAAGCTATAGTCTGGATACTGAAATATCAATTCAGTAACTGGCAGGAAAAAAGATAATTATTTCCACCTTAAACATCTAAACATTAGAGTTAAGTCATTTCTTTCAATCTCTCCTCATTCTCTGTCAGAAAAAGGAAAAATGTGTGAAATATTTTAAACCTAAGGCTGCTACTGAATCCTTCAGAATAGTAAGAACTTCTTTAAAATTGCAACACTTTTTAAAATTCTTAAAATATTATTCATTCCATGCCCCTGCTAATGTCCAAGGAAACAAGAAAGACATATTCCTACCATTTAAATTTTCCAAGATTAAAATTTTTCCTATTATATTTGTTCTATAATCAATAGTTGGCATACATGTAATGACCATGTATTATTACTTCTTTCAGTCCAACTAGTAATTGTTCAGTAAATTATTATCCCAGAACACTTACTGACATCTTATGTGTTTTGAAAAAAAAGGTGAAAGCTCTCAAAAACTGTCAAACTCTTATAAAATATAAAAGATATGCCACATAGTGTTTTCATTTATATACCGAACCTCTTTTTTTTTTAAGTGAGAAGAGGAGAGATACAGACAGACTCCCACATGCAACCCAACCGGGATCCACCAGTGACCCCAGTCTGGGGCCAATGCTCTGCCTGCCCATCTGGGGCTGCTTGCAATTGAGCTATTTATTTTAGCGCCTGAGGCAAAGGCTCCAGGGCCAATATGCTGGAATCAATCAAGCCATGGCTGCAGGAGAAAAAGAGAGAGAGAAAGAAAGAGAAGGGTAGGAGAAGCAGATGATCACCTCTCCTATGTGCTACAACCAGGAATTGAACCCGAGATTTCCACATGCCAAGCTGAGTTGACTAGTCAGGGCTATGTACTGAACTTTGTAAAACTGTTTTGGTTTACCATAAAAATGTATTAGCTTGAAAAACATTGCAGATTTTTTTAAACTAAGTTATTGCCAAAGTTACCCCTGTCATATGAACAACAATAATAAAAAACCTTTTTTTTTTTTTTACAGAGACAGAGTCAGAAAGAGGGATTGACAGATAGGAACGGAGAGAGATGAGAAGCATCAATCATCAGTTTTTTGTTGCAACACCTTAGTTGTTCATTGATTGCTTTCTCATATGTGCCTTGACTGTGAGGCTTCAGCAGACCGATTAACCCCTTGCTCGAGCCAGTGACCTTGGGTCCAAGCTGGTTAGCTTTGCTCAAACCAGATGAGCCCACGCTCAAGCTGGCGACCTTGGAGTTTCGAACCTGGGTCCTCCACATCCCAGTCCAATGCTCTATCCACTGCGCCACTGCCTGATCAGGTTAAAAACCCATTTTTATACATCATTTAGTCAACTAAATTTTATTTTTAGGCAATTTAAGAAATTCACACTGTACGGGGTCAGGTGGGTACTTAAAATATTGTGGGGGCCACTTGGTAAAGTATATAAGAACCAGAATGCTGTATACCTGAAACCATGACAGTATAATACTGAATGTGAACTGTAATTGAAAAAGAAAGAAAAAAAGAAACTCACAGTGTCTTCCACATCTCCAGTCTTCCAGCCTTTTAACAGCATTTTAGACACAGGTATCTGAAGTTCATTTTCTAGAATCTGTTTAATCTCTCCTGTAGAAATAAAAAGAAACCAAATATTACTAACAAAAGCCCACTTGACCATGAGTTAAACTACATGTATACATAAATATTCTATATATTTTACAAAATTCTGTTTGCAAATACTTTGTAAAAAAAATTCTGTCTGTACTTCTCTCTGCCTGTAATGTCTTTGTCTGGTTTTGGTATTAGAGTAATGCTGTTACATAAAATGAATTAGAAAATACTTCATTTTTCTCTATTTGTTAATGATTGCTAATATTTCTTGCTTAAATATTATACAGACTTTACCAGTGAAGCCATCTGAGCTCGGGCCTTTTTTATGGGAAGGTTTTGATTGTTGATTCAATTTGTATATTAGATATAGAGCTATTCATATCTTTGTTTCTTCTGTTAGTCGTGATAACTTTGTAACTTTAAAATAATTAACTATTAAATTTACTGACATAAATTTGTTCTTAATGTTGCCTTAGAATCTATTTAATGAAAGTAGGGCCTGACCTGTGGTGGCGCAGTGGATAAAGCGTCGACCTGGGAACACTGAGGTCGCCAGTTTAAAACCCTGCACTGGTCTGGTCAAGGCACATATGGGAGTTGATGCTTCCAGCTCCTCCCCCCTTTCTCTGTGTGTGTGTGTGTGTGTGTGTGTGTGTGTGTGTGTGTGTGTGTGTCCTCTCTAAAATGAATAAAATAAAAATTAAAAATTAAAAAAAAAAGAAAGTAGGTATCATTCATTTTCAATATAAATAACTGTGTTTTCTCTTTCATTCTTACTCATAGTAGCAAGAGAATTATCAATTTTATTAATATTCTAAGAAAGAGCTTTAGTTTATTCATTTTCTCTACTATGTAGCCATTGTCTGCTTTACTATTTTCTATGTGTGTGTTGTTTTTCTTTTTGGACTTTGAGTTCAACTTGTTTTTTATTTTTAATTTAACAAGTTTTATTATGTATGATTAACAAAATAAGCTGCACATATTTAAAATCTACAATTTTATAAGTTTTGACAAATATATTCAAACAGTGAAACCACCATCATGATCAAGAATATGAACATATCCACCAACCCATCAGAAGTTTCCTATGCCCTTTGGTAATTCCATTCTTCCACAACACTCCCACCTCATCCCTAGGAAACCACTGACTTGACTTCTGTGACTATGAATTACTTCAAATTTTCTAGAGTTTTATATAAATGGAATTGCAGAATGTATTTTTATAATCTGGCTTCTTTTCACATTGTTGCATGTAACAACAGTCCACTGTTTTTAATTACTAAGTAGTAGTCTACTGTGTGATTATTCAACAATTTGTTTACTCACCCACTGGTTTATGGACATTTGGGGTTTTCTACAGTTTGAGGCTATTATACAAATAAATTGCTATGAACAATAATGTACGTATCTCTGATAAATATATGCTTTCATTTATCTTGGGTAAATACCTAGATGAGGAATGGTCAAGAATGTATTTTTAACTTTGCAGGGAAAGTGCCAAACACTTCCCCAAAGTGGTTTCTATTGTAATGTGTTCAAGTTCAGTAATCTTTTCTTCTTCAGTGTCTAATCTTCTGTTAACCCATCTAGTATGTTCACCATAGACATCATGGTCTTCACTTTCAGACATATGATTTGAGACAGTTTTACATTTTTAATGACTTATAATTTTAAATCTTTCCTCTCTCATTTTGAGCAAAGAATTACAGTTAGAACAATTGTTTTAATGTCTTTATCTGCTATTTCCAACATCATGTCAGTTCTGGACTGTTTTTAATTGATTGATTTCTCTCCCTATTATGCGCTGGGTTTTTCTGCATCTTTGTGTGTCTGCACTTTGTTACTAGTGCTAGACTTTGTGAACTTGACCTTGATGGGTATTGAAGTTTTTATTCCTATAGATATTGTTGAGCTTTGTTTTAGCATGCAATTATGTTACTTGAAAATAGTTCAATGCTTTTGGATCTTGATTCCAAGATGTTAGTTGATATCACCCAAGCACTATTTGATCTGGGGATAATTATTCCCCACTACTTAAATAAGAGACTTCTGAGTACTCTACCTAAAACTTCATAAATTACGAGGTTTTTCTCATCTAGCTGGTGGGTATAGATACTATTCCTGAACTTGTTCCCTCGAAGCCTTTTTGGTGGTTTTAGTTGTTTAGAGTGAAGCTAAATCCAGTATCTGTAAGGGGGGTGGGTTCACTCCCTATTTCTTAGGTGGAAGCTTTAATCAATGTCTTTAGAATCTTCTTCTGTAATTAAGCATTTGAACCATAAATTTCCTTCTCACTACCACTTTGTTGGCATCAAACAAATGTTGATATGCCATATTGCCACCATAATTCAGGTCAAAGTATTTTCAACTTTTCTTTGTGATTTCTTCTTTGACCTATGGTTTATTTGGAAATATATGACTTAATTTCCAAGTATATCAAAATTTTCTAGGTTCTTTTCAACTTCAATTTTAATTCTATTGTTGTCAGAGAATATATCACACAATTTAAAATTTTTTATGACACTGTTTTATATCTGCACATATCTACTTTAATGAATGTAGCAAGTGTACATGAAAAAAATATGTATTTTGTTGTGGCTATAAAGAGCATTTTATACATTTCAAGTAGGTCACAGTGGTTAATATATTGTTCATAGCTTCTTATATTGTTCTGAACATGAATAAGACAGGAGAGTTGTAACTTCCAATCACAATTGCGACTTGTCCATTTCTCAGTTCTGTTTTTGCTTTATACTTTCAACCTGTTACTATATATGTACACATTTAGAATACTTGATCTTTGTGATGAATATCTTCATAATTATAAAATTTCCCCCTCCCATTTAGCTCTCATAATTTTCCTCGTCCAGAAGTCTACTTCATATACCATTAACATGATCTACTAAGAATGTTACTAACATAACATTTATATACTTACTGTTTTCTAACATGTATTTCAATCTTATGCCACACATGCTTTGATTCATTGTTTCTTCTGACCTAATAAGCAAAAGGTGGGAGGACTGCACAAAATATGAAATGCTTCACAAATCTGCATGTCATCTTTGCACAGGGGGCATGCTAATCATCTGTGTATCGTTTTATTTTATTTTATTTTTTTATTAAGTGAAAAGCGGGAAGACAGAAAGACAGGACTCCCACATGCACCCCAACCAGGATCCACCTGGCAAGCCCACTAGGTGGCAATGCTCTGCTCAACTGGGGCTGTTGCCCCATTGGGAACGAAGCTATTTCAGTACCAGAGGTGAGGCCATGGAGCCATCCTCAAAATCCAGGGCCAAATGCTTAAACGTTTTGAGCCACTGACATGGGAGGGGAGGGCGGAGAGGGGAGAGCGGAGAGGGGTAAGGGGAAGGATGGAGAAGCAGATGGTCACTTCTCCTGTGTGCCCTGACTGGGAATCAAACCCAGGGCTTCCACATGCCCAGCCAACACTCTACTGCTGACCTAACTGGCCAGGGCCATCTATGTATTGTTCTAATTTTAGTATATGTGCTGCCAAAGTAAGCACTAAATTTTGTTTTTAAAAAAATTTTAAATAGGACAGAAAAAATTTCATGTATTTATCATTTCTGGTATTCTTCATTTATTTGTATTAATCTAATTTTCCAGCTATTATTATTATTTCCTTCCAATCTAAGAAACTTCAACATTTCTTAGTTTTTATTTGTGTGAAAAATATATTTAGTCTTCATTTCTGAAAGATATATTTTTGGATATAGCATTTCAGCTTGACATTTTATTCCTGTAGCACTTAAAAGTATCACCAAATTTTCTCCTGGCTCTCACTGCTTTAGAGAAGTCCGTAGTCATTATTTTTAAAGTCTCTTTTCCTATTTGGAATGTGTTATTTGTTTCCTCACCTGGTACTACTTTAAAACTTTTTCTACTACTAATTTTCTGAATTTTATTATGAAGCACCATGATTTGGTTTGAGTTACTCCTACTTGGAGTTAATATGCCTCTTTAATTTGGGAGTTTATAGTTTATCAAATTTGAATAGTTTTGTGCTATTATTTCTTTAAAATAACCCCTTCAAAAGCCTCTCTGCTTCCAGGACTCTGTTCACACATACATTAGACCATTTTGTATTTCCCTATGGGTCCTTCAGGCTCTATTTTTCTAACCCTCTCCTGTATTTCTGCCATTCATACTTCATCTTGCATTGTTTTTAGTGCTATGTCTTCAAATTCACTGATCTTTTCTTCAACAACATATAATCTGTTAGATCCTCTTGGATAAAATTTTTATTGGAGATCTTAAATTTTAGCTGTAGAATTTTCATTTGGTTATTTTTAATGTTTTCATTTTTTTCCTCATAAGTTCTTGATTTCCTTTAACCTTTTGAGTAGTGAGTTTTTTGTTAACCCTTTGAGTGAGGATGTACATGAACGTTCATACTACTCAAAGGGTTAAATGCACAAGTGTATTTATAAAAGCTGTTTTTAAATTTTCCTTTATTTTTATTATTTTTGCCATTTACAAGTGTATTTTTAATTTCTAATTTGTCTTTAGTTTATGATTCACTTTTTGGTACTTCTCATGTCTACTAGTTTTTGACTAAATGCCAGATTTCATAAAAAGTACATTAGTAAGTGTCCATATTTAGTGGTTTGCCTTTAAAGACTACAAAAGTTTATTTTGATGGACCCTTAAATGTCATGCATATCAGGTCTTTTGAGACCTCTTTACACTTTTTGGGAGTGGAATTAGGACAGTGATTCTTAAAAGTATAGTTTACAAATTCCTGGGATTCTTTGAAACTGACTATACAAAATAATGCTAAGTAAAACTTGACCACAAAGCAAAGTAGTGGTGCTAAGCTAAACCAGTAGTCCCTGTATTGTCTTCTTCATCACCAAACACTTGGCATTTTTTTTAAAGTCGTGTAGTAACAAATATTATTAATCAAATCTTAATGCTTTTAATATTGTGTATGATGAAATGGGAAAAACCCATGAAGAATGTCTGCTTCATATTAAAGTACAATGGTAGTCTTGAGAAAAAGCATTTGTTAGCATTGTGAGATGAACTAGTTTTTTCACAGAGCACCATTTTTGCTTGAACAGATGACTGACTGCACACTATACTATTCAGACTTGGCATTTTCTCAAAAATGAACTGAATAAGCCTGTCAATCCAAGGGAAACTGAATGGTAGAATTTGAGTCTTCAAGCTAAAATCCAAATTAAGAAGAAAATTTAATGGGGTGACATTGGTTAATAGGATCATATAGGTTTCAGATGTACATCTCTATGGTACATGATCTGTATATTGCACTGTGTGCCAATCACCCAAAATTTTTATATATGCTACTATAAGCCTGATAGTTTCCCAAAACTTAAAATATTTTTCTGTGAGATCAGTTATGATATAAACAAATGTGACTTAAGGATATTATAAAATGTAACACATTAAATAACATTTGGTTGATCTCTATAATAAACTAAACCAATATTTTCTAAATTTACTTTTTATTTTATGATATTATAAAATCAGGGACTTAAAAGTAAATGTATTCCACTGGATTTGAAAATAAGAGAATGCTAAATTTTCACTAATATGGTTTCAGATTTTACATTGCAACTAACCTTTAACCACCACTTGCCAAATTTTGGTTCAGGATCAAATAAGACTATAAAAATATTATCTGAAAGGACTATTAAAATACTCCTTCGTTTTACAACTATGTATATGTTTGTGACCACATTTTCTTAAAATACTTCAACAGAAGTAACACATTACAAAAGAAAGAAGAAGTAGATATAACAATCTAGCTGTCTTCTACATAGAGATGGAAGAGTTTGCAGAAATGTAAAACAGTGCCCTTTTTCTCAGTTTATTTTTATTTTAGAAAGCTATCTTTCACTAAGAATCTCATTCATGTTAACAGGTAATAGGTTTCATTATTGTTACTTATTAGTGAATACTTAAATTTCTCAGTTTTAATTACTAATTTAAAAATATTTCTCTGAACTCTAATAATCATCCCACATGTTCAACAGATTCTCTTTCCTCTAGGTAAAAGAAATTTAAGTCTCCTAACCCTACCTGTGAACTCAAGAATTTGGCTTACCCTGTGATGTGCACATTACTATTCAGTCAAATATCTGAAGGGAGCACAATCAAGACTTCTAGAGTTATTCCTCTACGTAGCTCTCTTTTGTCTATTTCTCTACACCGAGAGTCCAGTCATCTCAGCCTTATGGATCTCCTACCTCTTTCTTTTCAACTCAGCAAAATGTTGGGCTCTGTTTGTGTTCCCTACCCCTAAAGGCTGGTCCACACGTTCCCTCCAGGCAGAAATCAGAGACAACTACAGAGCTTACCTTGTTTGTATCCCTTTCCTCAAGGGTAACAGGCCTAATCTGTAGCCTACTGTCCAATACCTAAACACAACTGTTTCAGATGTTTTGCCAGCTACTCCTCCGAGGGCAGATGCAGAAACTTTTATAAATTTTAATTTCTCATACAAAGTTATTACAGACAAAAATCCCAATGTTTTCCCTGGTTTGAACAGTTCAGAAAAAGTAACCAGTCAAAAACGTAGCTCAGCCTGACCAGGTGGTAGTGCAGTAGATAAAGCGTCAGACTGGGATGCCGAGGACCCAGGTTGAGCATGGGGTCACTCGGTCAGTAGTAGTCCCCCCTCGCCCCATCAAGGCACATAGATAAGGTGACTAGATGTCCTGCTTTTGGTGGGACAGTCCTGATTTTTAACAATTTGTCCCGCGTACCAGGCATTTTTAAAAAGTCCCAATTTTTGGAAAGAATGCACGAAAAGCTAGGGACCAGCGGGAGAATGGGAAGGGAATATACGGATTTTGGCAGGGAGACCCCGCCTCGACCTGGAAGTGCCCGCACTGCCGCAAGAGCTGGCTGCCCCCTGTGGGGCCCCTAACAAACAACTTCGGGTGGGACATACCTGCTGGGGCGGCGGCTGTCAAGTCCCCTAACTACCCATAGGCCCGTGTCCTGGAGCTGGCAAGCGGCTCTGGGCTCTGTGAGGCGTAAGCCGCTTGGTCTCCAGCGGGCTGGACGCGGGGAGCGCTTGAGCAGCTCCGGCATCGGTTTCGGGATGGTGTAACTCGATCCCTCTGACTTACTCAAAATTTCCCATATAGTAATATTTATGAAAATGATCTTTTTAATGAGGTATCATTATTAAAAAAAATAGATTGATAAGGGAAACGTTAAATCTTGGGCATCAGCAAAAATCACAATAGAGAACAAATGGTTAGAAATATTTCATCATTTTGAAATAAACCATATTCCATACAATAATGCACTAAAAATTGTGGAATACGCGCTGTCTTTACCAGGAACTAATGCTGCGACTGAAGACATATTTTCTATGGTAAATAAAGTGTAGACATCAGAAAAATCACAATTAAGTGTTGAGACTTTTAAAGCCATTTTATGTGTGAAATATAATTTAACAAATTCTTGTGAAAATTTTCATGACCTTTTAAACAACGACAGCAATCTACTAAAAAAATTCACTCAAATCAGAAATATGCCAAAGAATAATACTATAGAGAATTTTTTAATGTATTATATTTGTAAATGGTACTTATGTGAAATTTAAAAATATATATTACAATACTATTTTTGCATTCTATGAAAATTTTTTTGCTCCATATAGACCAAATTTTTAATCAAGAACCCCCACCCCCACCCAACCTCCCCATCAATGGTGTCCAGCTTTACCAATTTTAAAATCTGGCCACCTTAAACATAGAGAAAGCAATAAATGAACAACTAAGGTGTCACAACAAAGAATTTATGCTTCTCATCTCTCTCCCTTCCTGTCTGTCTGTCCCTCTTTCTGTCTCTCTCTGTCTCTGTCACACACACACAAATGTAGCTCATAAAAGCATATGAGAACATTACTAGACACATTAATTCTATTTTACATGGTAATGCTTATTTTTACATTGGAAATTACAATATTTTACATTCATATGGTTTTATATTCACACGAACCAGTTTACTTTATAGATAAATATGGATAATTCAAATGTTGCTGAGTATAAAAATTGTCCTTGCTTTTTGTTTTTAAATAGCAACCTTTCTCTAGAACTTTCCAGTTTTTAGTGATGAAAGAAAAAAAAAGACAGAAAAGCCTACTTCAAACCTTAGCTATTACTCTAAACAGATTTTGGCCTGTCCAACAGAGAAATAATTGGCAAAAGGTCATTCTGTTTAGTCTGCTCCACTCCAATAAATTGAAAACAGACTTATAATTACTTTATCTGCCAATTAAGTGCCTGAGAAAAATAATTTTATGTAACTTTTTATTTTCTTTCAGGTTCCCAAGTTTTAATAAATACATTGTCCATAGAATTTACTATCTTCTTTCAAGATCATTTGGAAGAAATTTGTGATTTCAATTTATAGTACTAAACTTTTGTGATTTGTAGAGAACTAAACATGGGGAGTGTAAAGAAAATATTCTATACTGGAAGTCTACTAATAATTTCCAGGCAGAATACAGTGTACTGTTAAAATATAATCACACAGAAAAAAACTGAGAACAGCATGTTTTCATACATAGGTGGGACATAAAAGTGAGACTATGAGACATGGACAAGAGAGTGGTGGTTATGGGGTGGGGGAGGGAGGGAAGAGTGGGATAGGGAGGAGGGGAGGGGCACAGGGAAAACCAGACAGAAGGTGACAGAGGACAATTTGACTTTGGGAGACAGATATGCAACATAATTGAATGATAAGATAACCTGGAGATGTTTTCGTTGTACATATGTACCCTGATTTATTGGTGTCACCCCATTAAAATTAATAATAAAAAATATATATATATGATCACACAGAAGAAAAACCGTATGTCAGTTCCACCACTTTATGACTATCACTGAGCCACATTACAGACCCTCTATGAGCCTCAAATTCCACATTAACTTTTCTTAAAAGAAAAATACTAAGACTACATACTACATTTCAGATTAATTCCACCTAACACCATTTTTTAAATTTGAAAATGTTAATACAAGGTGGCACCGAAAGGTTAAAATAGTCCCCAAAAGAAAAATGAGACAGCCTATCTCAGTAGACACAATAAAGAAATCAAAACTGCCACCAACAAGAAACAAATGTATAAAAAATGTCATGTGGGTTTTTCTCAAACACAATTCTCAAAGACAAATTTCCCCTCCTTTCATTCCATTAACATTTTTGTCATGGCAGAAATCTTTTACTGCCTCTATTCATTTCCTCATTTTAAACATTATAAGACATCAGCCCCAACAAATATATGTTTCAACTATAAAAGCTATTCTTTTGAGAAAAAAGAATCAGAGTAAGATTTTTTTTTATCATAGGACATATATTAGAATTTCAGGACTAGAGGAAACCTATCTCAGAGGCTTTTTAAAAGCACTTTGAGATACGATTTACCCAAGAACAAGTAGTGATTTAATAGCAAAGACTACAAAGCAAGACTCCATTGCTTTTCCCTCTATAACATTCTAATCTCAAAGACTCAAAGTTGCAGCTCCTACATATCTTGCTGCTCAAATACACACATTTAATAAAAAATATCATTAAGATAACAGCTATAATTATTTTAGAAATCAAAAATACAGTCATGTGCCGCATAAGAAACACTGCAGTCAGCAATGAACTACATATACTACAGTGGCCCCATAATATTATAATGAAGCTGAAAAATTCATATCACCTAGTGACGATGTAGCCATAACATCAGGCATAACTTCACACTTGTGGTGATGTTGTTACAAATAATCTATGTGCTGCCAGTCACATAACAATGTACCACATATAATTATGTACAGTACATAATAGTTGATGATAATTAATGACTAAGTTACTTGTTTATATATTTACTATACTACACTTTTTATCATCATTTTAAAGCACACTCTTTCTACTTATAAAAAAAAGTTTGCTGTTAAACAGTATGTCATGTTATATTGGCAGCAGCCTCATTTACCTCATGTTTACAGTCTCTTCATTGCATTATTTTCTCTAGTGCTTCAGTTCATGTTCTTTTGCATAGTATCATGCTGTACATACAGGCTTGTAGTCTAGGAGTAATAGGTTGCTATATCTTGTAGCCTAGGTATGTGGTAGGCTATACCATCTAAGTTTGTGTAAGTATATTCTATGATGCTTGTACAATGACAAAATTGCCTAAACATATTTCTCAGAATGTATCCCCACTCTTAATCAGTATATGACTGTACGTATGTGAATATTTGGGGGGTCTGAGACAAAAGGATTCCAGAAAATGCTGCTAATTTTTACAAAGTCATTTACAATGTGTTACGGGATCCTACAGGACTTGAGATTATATCCAACAATGCATACAAACACTATAAGATTGCTCTAAAGACTGGTGTTTGTGAGATTAAGTCATCTTTTTTTTCCCAAAAATAAATGTTCACCTTAACATGGAAAGAAATCTAAAGATTATAATTAATAGACAAGGGAAGTATTTAAAATAACTTCACAGGGAGCAAAAGTTCCAGTTACTTATGAAACAAAGATTATCAAACAATTTTCACTAGTAATTGTTTTTTGTTTTTTTTTTTTTAAGTGAGAGGAAGGGAGATAGACTCCCAAATGTATCTCAACCGGGACCGACCCAGCAACCCCTGTCTGCGGCTGGTGCCCAAACCAATTGAGCCACTGGCTAAGCAGAGGTCCCCAAACTACGGCCCGCGGGCCAAATTGTGGCCACCTGAGGCCATTTATCCGGCCCCGCCGTATCCTGAAGGAGCACCTCTTTCATTGGTGGTCAGTGTATGGAGTACTGTATGTGGCGGCCCTCCAACGATCTGAGGGACAGTGAACTGGCCCCCTGTGTAAAAAAGTTTGGGGACCCCGGGCTAGGGGATGGGAAGAGAGAGAGTAGAGGGAGGGAAGGAGATGGTTACTTCTCTTCTGTGCCCTGGAATGGAACCCAGGATGTCAACATGAAGTGCAGATGCTCTACTCTACTCACTGAGCAAACTGGACAGGGCTGTAAATGTGTTTTCTATTTATCTCTTTGTTTCTTGTATTGTAAAGCCTTTGGCCAAATAAATACACTCTGTACTTGCCACTCATACAACAAATTGTTTTGTTTTTTAACAAAGTTTTTTGAGGTTTAGTAGAAAGCAGAGTGGACTGAAAATCAAGACAGTAGCTGGCTATTTCTAGGGTCTGATAGTAACTGCTTGTGGGACCATGGTGGTATGGCTCCCCAAGGTTTTAAGTTTTCATACCTGTAAAATAAAGTTTAAAGTGTCCACCTGTTGATTTCATACATTTGTAAAGAATTATGATTGCCGCCATAATGTTAGCTAACACCTCTACTACGTCAAATAATTATCATGTCTTTTTTATGGTGAGAACAATTTTAACTGGGTTGTTTGGTTTCTTGAGAGTTGTAGGGAGTTCTTTACATATCAGAATATTAATCCCATATTAAATATATGTAAAATTTTCTATTATTCTGCAGGATGTCTTTTCAGTCTATAAATAGTGTACCTTGGTGCACAAACGCTTTTCATTTCAATGATGTTTGATTTACTTTTTCTTTTGTTCCTGTGCTTTTGCTGTCAAACACCAATCATTGCCAAGCCCAACGTCATGAAGCTTTTCCCTTATATTTTCTTCCAAGAATTTTATATTTTTAGCACTTACTTTTTTTTAGGTCTTTGAGGTTTTGTTTCTTGTTTTTTGTTTTTTTTTAATATCACATACTGTTGGCAAAGTATACAAATTAGTATACTGGGAATTAGTATAATTTAAACTATTAAGACTTCAATGAAGAGTAATTTAGCAGAATTTACTTAAAACTTTAAAAATGTGCATGTCCTCTCACACAGAATTGCACCTCTACGAATCAATATTGAAACAAGTAATCACTGAGGTTCAACAAAATTCACTGCAAAATGTTACAGTGAAATATCAGGAATGGAGGGAAATTCACAATAATGTAATGACCCAATAAATCATGGTACAGGCTTTAAAAACTGTGTACTTGAAGAGTATTTTAAAATACATAACAAGATCATGATCTAATACTACAAGGGAAAAAAGATAATTATAAAGCATCAGATATAGTCTATCTCAATTTTGATACATATTGAGAGTTATACAATAGACAGAATGAAACTGGAAACAAATGCAGCAAAATGTTAACTATAATTTAAAATAGACTTACTGGCAACTTTTGCTTTTTCACACTTTTTCCCATTTCATAAGTTTTCTACAGTGAACATTATAGCAGAAATGTGGTTAGAAATAAAATATTTATAAACAGAAAGAAGCAATTTCTTTCCTAGGAATTAAGAAAGAAAGGATAAACAAAGCAACTAGTATCTATTGAAATGCTTTCTTCTAAGTGCCAAATTTTAACCATATATATTCAGTAACAATGGGAAACTAGTTACAGATTTTAAGAAAATCTAGCAGTGGAGGAAAGAACTGAAAGGGGACCAGAAAAGATGAAACCTATTTAAAGCAGGCATTGAAATAGCAAGACAAAAAACAGTGAATTAAAGTATATATAAACTGCCTATGTTGAAAATGGAAAAGATGGCATACAAGACAGTAATCTGTGAAAAAACTCTAGCAATGCGTCTCAAAATGCAGTTCTTGAATCAATGTAATCAGAACCACACGTACTGTTTGTTTTTAAAATTGCACATTTGTCGGCCCTATCACATTACAGAATTAAAATCTAAATCTATGGGATTCAGCTGCCCCACTCCCATCCTTAAGTGACTTTTATGTGCACAAAATTAGAAACCCTCCTGAAGAAGTTCAATAACTGGTAGAACCTGAGGATGAGAGGGATGAGAAAAGACAACCAGTTCCATGTTGTTGTGGACTATCCATGATCCATGGCAGTGCCACACTGAACGGTGCTTCATACAAGTTGAAGTTAACAATTACTTCTGCCTGCCTGACCAGTCGGTGGTGCAGTGGATAGAGCAGTGGACTGGGACATACAGCACCCAGGTTTGAAACCCCGAGGTCACCAGCTTGAGCATAGGCTCACAAGCTTGAGCATGGGGTCGCTGGCTTGAGCGTGGGATCATAGACATGACCACATGATTGCTTGCTCAAGCCCAAAGGTCACTGGATTGAAGTCCAAGGTCGCTGGCTTGAGCCCAAGGTTGCTGGCTTGAGCAAGGGGTCACTCGGTCTGCTGGAGTCCCCCCCAGTAAAGGCACATATGAGAAAGCAATCAAGGAACAATGAAGGAGCCGCATAGAAGAATAGATGCTTCTCATCTCTCTCCCTTCCTGCCTCTCTGTTCCTATCTGTCCCTCTCTCTGTCCCTCTCTCTCTCAAAAACAAAAAAACAAACATCAAACAAGTATTTCTGCCTAAAGGTGGCTTTCTGTCATACTATCTGCTTAATTTATCCTTTTTGGTTTATATTTTATTGACCCTTAGAGCTGCTTACTACAGTAAGAGTTTAATGAAACAAATTTTAACACCAAGCTTATCCTTAAGAGACTAACATGGCACCTGGAACACATTGGAAATACAAAGAAATCAGAAGTTGGTGCTTATAAGGAAAGAATAGTAGGGCTAGAAAACTAGAATAAGACCAGATATAAAAAGGCATGTGTGTGTGTGTGTGTGTGTGTGTGCGCGCGCGCGCGCGCTCACTAAGCTAATGCACTTATCCTAAAAGGGTACAGTTTATGAGATGAGATCGGATTCACATATATATTCCTTTGACATCACCACCACAATCAAGATTAAGAACATTGCTATCACCATGAAATACTGCCCTGTGTTCCTCCTTGTTGTCAATTCCCTCACCTATCCCTAACTCCTGGTAACCGCTGATCTAATTTCTTTCACTGGTATTGCCTTTTGTGAAAGTTATATAAAAGGAATAATACAGATTCCTTTATGTGTTTGGCTTCTTTTACTAAGCATAATATTTTGAGATTACTTCATGTTGTTAGCTGTATTGGTACTTTGTTCCTTTTTATCGTTAAGTATTATTCCATCGCATAGTTATACCACAAGTTTTTATCCCACTCACTAGTTGACAGACAGTGGAGGTGTTTCTAATTCGAGGCCATTATGAATAAAACTGTTGAATATTCATGTACATGTCTTTGTGAGATATATTTTTATTTCTCTTGAGGAAATGCCTAAAAATAGAATTGCTGGGTCATGTGGGAAGTACATGTTCTAATTTATAAGATCCTATGAAACTGTCTTCAAAAGTGTAATTACCATTTCAGATTCCTTTCATGAAAGTTCCAGTTGCTCTGGGTCCTTATAAGCGCTTGGTGTTGTCTTATTTAATTTTAGCCCTTCTAATAGGTGTGCAATTTTGTGTCATTATAATTTTTTTTTAAAAAGAATGTCTATTTTAAAAAATACACACTGTGGTATTTAGGGTTGAAGAAATATCATAGTTGTAATTATTTTTAAATGTTAAAGAAGAAAAATAATATAAAGAGAGAGAATAATAAAGCAAATGTGACAAAATGTTAACATTTCGGATTTTCCTAATAACTAACGGTGTTCAACAACTTTTCACATAATTATTTTCTCGCTATGTCTTCTTTGATAAAGTGTCCGATAGAATCTTGGTCTATTTTTTTATTGGGTTGTTTGTCTTCTTAAGATTAAATTTTAAGAGTTATTTAGATATCTAAATAGAAGTCCTTTATAAGGTAAAGAGTTTTACAATACTTTCTCCCAGTCTTCAGCTTATCTTTTAATTTTCCTTTTTTTTTTCTTTTTGTTGCCATTACGACACCATAGTTGTTCACTGATTGCTCTCTCACATGTGCCTTGACCGCGGGCCTTTAGCAGACCGAGCAACCCCTTGCTGAAGCTCTTTTAATTTTCTTAAGAACGTCTTTCAGAGAGCCGATGTTATAATTTTGATGAAGTTCAATACTTCAATTTTTCACTTATACTTTGTATTTTTTGTGTTCCATTTGAAAAAAGGAAAAACTCTGCCTAACCCAAAGTTAGAAGATTTTATAATACATTTTACAATTTTAACTCATACATGTAGGTTTGTGAAATATTTGGGATTAAATTTTATATATGCTATAAGGATTAAGGTCTTCTTTGGGGTTAGTGGTGTATGGGTTAGGGTTCTTCTTTTTTGGCATTTGATTATCAAGTTGTGGCAGCTCCATTTATTGAAAAAAGTATCTATTTCAAAACTGATTGACCAAGTATGGTAAATCTATTTTTAGATTCTCTATTCTGTGCCAATGACCTATTTGTCTATCTCTTTTGCCATACTATTTATCATTACCGTCTTAAGTTCAGTTTAGTTCTTTTTTTTTTTTTACAGGAACAGAGAGAGTCAGAGAAAGAGACAGGGACAGACAGGCAGAAATGGACAAAAAGATGAGAAGCATCAATCATCAGTTTTTTGTTGTGACACCTTAGTTGTTCACTGATTGCTTTCTCATATGTGCCTTTACTGCGGGCCTTCAGCAGACCTAGCCACCCCTTGCTGGAGCCAGCGACCTTGGGTCCAAGCTGACGAGCTTTTGCTCGAACCAGATGAGCCCGCGCTCAAGCTGGCGACCTCGGGGTCTCGAACCTGGGTCTTCCACATCCCAGTCCGGCACTATACCCACTGCGCCACCACCTGGTCAGGCTTAAATTCAGTCTTAAAATGAATTTAAGTGATACAGAGCCATCCAAGTATGTTCTTTTGCAGAACTGTTTTTGAACATTCTATACCACAATATATCTATTTAGGTCTTTCAATTTTTCATAGCAATGTTTTGTTGTTACAGTGTAAGGCCTTACATATTTTTTGCTAAATTTGTCCTTAGGTCTTTCTTGGGTATGATATTGTAAAAAGGTATTTAAAAATTTTTTTAATTTCCAATTGTTTGTTGCTGTTATAAAAAATATATAATTGATTTTTCTATATTGCTTTCATATCTTTGACCATGCTAAACTAGCCATTTTATAAGTTCTTTGGGGTTTTCTATGTTATTATTTTTTTGAATAAAGTATGTTTAGTTCTTCCTTTTAAAAACATATTTTACTTCTTCTTCTTGCCTTACTGCATTGTTTAGGGCCTCCAGTAGAATGCTGAATGGAAGTGGCAGGAATAAACATCCTGCCTTGTTCTTGATCTCAGGGGCAAAGCATTCAATCTTTCAACCATAACTATGGTAGGTGTTAGATTTTTGTAAATATCCTTTATCAGATTGAGGACTTTACCTTTTATTCATAATTTTGGAGAATTATTTTCAAACGGATATTAAATTCTGTTTAATGCTTTTTCTTCACTGAAATAATCTTATCTTTGTTTTTAGTCAATTGATAAGGCACATATATTTTTTTCAATCACAGGAATGATGTGATTATATCTGTATTCTTGAAAGATCAGTTATCATAAGTTGCAATTCATTATTTAGAAATCAGTTATATCTCCAATCTCTTACTACACTGTAAGTTCTATGAAAACAAATACCAAGCTTGCTTTTGTCTCTATTCTATATCTAGGATTGGATCAGAGTAGAAATATTTATTGAGTGAATAAACAAATGTGTGAACACATGCAAGGAGAACAAGAAGCACTACGAACAATCAGCAAGAATACAGCAAGACTAGAGGTAGGGAAAATAATTGGGAGGCTACCTGACTGAAGATTGCTATTCCTACAACATGACAGGTAAAGCGCAAATAATCTAATCTGATTAGAGAAAACAAACAAAATAAAACCAGCCAAACAAAATTTTCAAGGTTTTTACACATCTAAGAATCCTAGAAAAACTAAGGCTGATATTACTTTTTATTGGGGTTTGAGTTAGTATTATGCTCAAGCTAGGAATTGGGCCAGACAATTTACTCTATTTTTCCTGGGTTATCACATAACCTTGAATTAATCAATAATCTTTGGGCTGAGAATTAAAGTATAATTAGGTCTCATAGGTTCTCCCCAAAACAGTATCTATTTTCCAAGCTTAAAAGGGGTTTTTCAAACCAAATCTGTTGGTGAAGCAGTCTGTCTCTCTCTCTATATATATGTATATATTTTTTTCTTTTGAAAGAGAGAGAGAAAGAGTCAGACAGAGAGACAGGGACAGATAGAAAGGAAGGAAGGAAGAGAGATAAGAAGTGAGATCTTTGGGCTCAAGCTAGCAACCATGAGGTCATGTCTATGATCCCAACCTCAAGCAAGATGAGCCCACACTCAAGTCAGCAACCTTGGTGTTTTGAACCTGGGTCCTCTGCTTCCCAATCCAACACTCTATCCACTGTGCCACCGCCTGGTCAGACTGTGAAGCAGTCTAATATCCAACAATGGAATAAATGACTAAAAAGAGAGAGGAGAAAAGTGGAGGAAAGAGGATCAGCTCAAAAGTACAACAATCGTAAAATACCTAATCCACTAAGATTTTACAAGAGATTGCTGGGTTTACAGAAGAGGTAATATAACTAGCAATGCCACACTTTAAGTGACCTTACTATTGCTTTCTCTTCTCTAGACATCAGCCCACTAAGATGGCAAACAAACTGGCCTTAGGAAAGCAAGTAGAATGGTTGACATTATCAGAAATCCAAGCTATACAAAAACTGGCCTGTAGGAAAGAAAATCCTCAGCAAGAAAACACTGCAAACGAAAAGAAAGGAAAGGAAGAAGATGCTTTTTAACTCAAGGGTTTAAGTATTAGAACAGTGACTGTCTCTTTACTCAATAAGTGTTCATCAAATATTTAGTTAATATCTACTATTGCCAAGCACCAAGTACAATATAAAGAAGAAATTATGCCCATCTTTAAAGAAACCACGGAGTAACATCAGAGAAATGGCACTGTGAGGGGTGCTCCCTATATCTCCCCCTGAAATTTCAACAAATTCAACAACTAGAGGCAGAAAAACAATCTCAGGAGCATCTGAAATACACATACACACAAAAAAGTTATGATTGGGCAAAAAGGTGGCTGAATATATAATCCACTCTGAAGAAAATAAGACACAGAATGGAGTATTCTGCTTTCCTCACTGATCTGAGGAAGGGCCACTTTCACTTGGAACTGAGAGAAAAGGAGGGCTGGGTGCAAGGGAAGAGGCTGGGCTAGGGAAGATGATAAGCAGAAAAGAGAGCACACCAGCGGCTCAGCCTGAGATGGCGGACGCAGAGCTAGCGCAAGTGGCGGACTCCGTCCAGCAAAGGTGGCCAAGTGGGTTGGCTTTGGACTTTGTTCACTCCTGGTCTGTGATTGCGGGCACTGTGCAAGTGGCTTCACCTCGCGCCTTTGGCTAGGCATGCATGTTCGCAAACAGAGGGGGTAGGCAGAAGACTGTCAGCAGTGGACTTCTGCATGGGCTATAGCCATAGTTTCTGTGTGGTCCCAGCTCCCCAACCACCAGAACGGAAAGTGTGTAAGGGCTGGGATCCCTAGGCCTGGACCTGTCTGGGCGAGGTGCCTCCGCCAGCTGATACAGGTTACAAAGCACATTCCCGCGGAGCAGACCTGAGAGCACTGTGAAAGTTGTGCAGGCTGGGTTGCGGGCTTCCAAAAAGGGCACAAGGGATAGAAGCCTGTGGAGAGTAGACCCGCGGAGCACTGAGGCAAACTACACATGCCCGGAGACTCTTAGAAAGGCACCTGAAAAGCAATCGGCTCCCAGCCCTGCCTGCTTACACTGGAAACTCTGGTTGAGCCTTACCCAGAACTGTACTTTGAACAGACATGGAGGAGAGACTTGGCAGCTCTTAGGGCCTATTGCTCTTCAAGCAGTGGCTGGGGCAACTTCACAGCTGGGTCCCCAGGCTGTGGGTTCAGGAAGGAGAAACGTGGGAGAGACACAGGAAAAACTGATTCTCCCAGTGTCGGAACCTGCAAACCTTAACAAGCCCTGCCTACCAATGGCACTGAGGTCAAGCTTATGTCATCACCATAGTGACACATTAATTGCAAATCTCTACTCAAGAGTGCCACAGGGGCAAAACCTTTGGTATAGCAAGCACCACTGGCCAAAAAGAAAAAGAAACAAGAAAACAGAAGATAACCTCTCAAAACCAGGGGAAAAAATCACATTTTTTATAACTTTTTTCCAACTTTTTCTTGTATTTTTCATCTTTTTTTTCCACTTTGGTCATTTTATCCTCTTTCCGTCTTATTCTTTCCTTTCCATTTTAAACTTTATTACCCATAGGTGTTACATTTTCCATTATTGTTTTTTCTTTTAAAATGATTACATACCAAAAAATTTTATTTTTTTTTCTTCTTTTCTTTTTCACTTTTTTAACTCATTTGATCATAAATTACAAACAAATTATTTTATTCTGGATTTAATTTTTTTGTGCTATTTTCTGTGTTTTTATTTCGTTTTTTATCTCTCTGTCATTTTCCCCAACTCTGGCTCTCCATTCTATGTAGTTTTTGTTCCACTTAGCAAAATAGAATTTTCATTTCTTCACTGTATTTTTCAACTTTTTATCCTTTTTGTATTTTTAATTATCTCTTATCAGTGTTATTAACAATACCACTCTCAAATGCCATTACGGAAAAAGAAATCAAGTATCATGGATACAAAAGACAGAGAGATGTAGCTCAGACAGATGAGGGAAAACCTACAGGAAAATATTTCAATTGCTTTGAAACCTTGAAGTTAAATGACAGAGAATTAAAAATTAAAGTTCTAAAAGTACTCAGGGAAAAACAAGAAAGCATGGAAAGGCAATTTAAAGAGCTCAAAAAACAATTCAATGAACAAAATGAATACATCACCAAGAAAATTGAAATTATGAAAATGAATCAAACAGAGATGAAAAACTGAATTCATGAATTGAAAAACGATGTAACAGCTTAGCTAATAGAACAGGCCAGACAGAGGAGAGAATTAGTGACAGAAGACAGGCAACTAGATACACTACGGAGAGAAAAGGAGACAGACTCACAAATTTAGAAAAATGAGAAAGCCCAACAGGAATTGTCTGATTCCATCACAAGGAGCAACATAAGAATAATAGGTATATCAGATTAAGAAGAGAGAGAAAATGAAATGGAGAACATATTCAAACAACTATAGACAAGAACTTCCCAGGCCTGTGGAAGGATTTAGAGCTTCAAATTCAAAAAGAAAACAGAACACCAAGTTACCTTAACCCAAACAAACCTACTCCAAGGCACATCATAATGAAATTATCACAAACCAATGACAAAGAAAATATCCTCAAGGAAGCCATGGGAAGGAAGAATACAACAAATAAAGGAAGTCCTATTAGATTATTATCAGATTTCTCAGCAGAAAATCTACAAGCCAGAAGAGAGTGTACCCCAATATTTAAAATTCTAAAAGAGAGGAACTTTCAGCCAAGAATACTATATCCATCAAAGCTATCCTTCAAATACAAAAGGAGAAATAAAAACATTCAAAAATATCAAGAAGATGAGGGAATTTATCACCAGAAAATCCCCACTTCAGAAAATACTAAAGGGGGTTATCTGACCAAATACAAAGAATAAAACAGAACAAAACTACAAGTAAAAGCTCAATCAAGATCACAATAAAAATATTAATCTGTGACAACAAAAACAAAAAAGGGGAGAGGACAAATATTAACAGTAGCAAAGGAGGATAAAGTGCAGAGCACTCATGAGATAATGGACTACAATGAACATGATATGTAACCTTTCTATTACTCAATGGTAACCACCCCTGAAAAAATCACCACAGAAACACATGGCTTAAAAAAAGAAGAAACAGAGGAAAGAAGTATGGAATATAACCAAACAAAAACAAATGATAGAAAAACAAAAGAGAAGAACCAAACAAGATACAGAGCTATCAGAAAGCAATATATAAAATGGCAATAGGAAACCCTCAAGTGTCAATAATTACACTAAATGTAAATGGACTGAACCCACCAATAAAAAGACAGAGAGTAGCAGAAAGGATTAAAAAAGAAAATCCAATTGTATGCTTCCTTCAAGAAACACATCTAAGCTACAAGGATAAAAACAAATTCAAAATGAAAGGTTGGAAAAACAATTCTCCAAGCAAATAACATCCAAAGAAAAGCAAGTGTAGCCATACTCCTATCTAACAATGCTGACTGCAAGACAGCAAAAGTAATCAGAGACAAAGATGGTCATTTCATAATGATAAAGGGGACAATGAATCAAGAAGACATAACACTTTGTAATATATATGCACCAAACCAAGGAGCACCAAAATACATAAGACAGCTACTGACTGACCTAAAAACAAAAACTGACAAAAATACAATTATACTTGGGGACCTCAATACACCGCTGACAGCTCTAGATCGTTCATCCCAACTGAAAATCAAAAAAAAAATATCGGCCTTGAACGAAACACTAGAACAACTGGATATAATAGACATCTACAGGACATTTCACCCAAAGAGCCAAAGTATACATTTTTTCTCCAGTGTATATAGAACATTCTCAAGAATTGACCATATGTTGGGCCACAAAAATAACATCAACAAATTCAGAAAGACTGAAATTATACCAAGCATATTTTCTTACCATAAACCTTTGAAACTAGAATTCGTCTGCAAAAAAGAAGTAAACAAACCCACAAAAATGTGGAAATTAACATACTTCTAAAAAATGAGTGGGTCAAAGAAGATATAAAAGCAGAGATCAAAAGTTTCATACAGACAAACGAAAATGACAATATGACATATCAATCTCTGGGATGAGGCAAAAGCAGTAATAAGAGAAAAGTTCATATCACTGCAGGCCTATATGAACAAATAAGAGAGAGCCCAAGTAAATAACTTCACATCTTAAGGAACTAGATAAAGAAGAACAAAGGCAACCCAAAACCAGGAGAAGAAAAAATAATAATAATAATCAAAGCAGAAATAAATGAAATAGAGAACAGAAAAAATATAGAAAAATATCAATAAAACAAGAAGCTGGTTCTTTAAAAAGATCAACAAAATTGATAAACCCTTGCCAAGACTCACTAAGGAAAAAAGAGAAAAGAATCAGATAAACAAAATCCAAATGAAAGAGAAGAAATCACCACAGATATCATAGATATACAAAGAATTATTGTAGAATACTATGAAAAACTATATGCCACCAAATTTAACAATATACAAATAAGTGACAAATTCCTAGAACAATACAGTCCTCATAGACTGAGTCATAAAGAAGTAGAAAGCCTAAACAGACCCATAAGTAGGAAGAAAATAGAAACAGCTATCAAAAACCTTCCAAAAATAAAAGTCCAGGGCCAGAAAGCTATACTATTAAATTATTTCAAATATCCAAAGAAGACTTGGTTCCTATTCTACTCAAAGTCTTCCAAACAATTAAAGAAGAAGGAATACGTCCAAACACATTTTTATTAGGCCAACATAACCCTCATACCAAAACCTGGTAAGGATAACACAAAAACAAACTACAGACCAATATCTCTAATGGATACAGATGCTAAAATCCTAAACAAAATACTAGCAAATCAAATACAACAACACATTAAAAAAATAATTCATCATGACCAAGTGGGATTCATCCCAGAATCACAAGGATGGTTCAACATACATAAGATAGTTAACGTAATACACCGTATCAACAAAACAAAAACAAAAACTATAAGATCCTATCAATAGATGCAGAAAAGGCATTCGATAAAATACAACATAATTTTATGTTTAAAACACTGAACAAAATGGGTATAGAAGGAAAATATCTCAACATAATAAAGGCCATTTCTGACAAACCATCAGCTAACATCATATTAAATGGCATAAAACTGAGGACTTTTCCTCTAAAATCAGGAACAAAACAAGGTTGTCCACTCTCTCCACTCGTATTCAATGTAGTGCTGGAAGTTCTAGCCAGAGCAATCAGACAAGAGAAAGAAATAAAAGGCATTCATATTGGGAAAGAAGAAGTAAAGGTTTCACTGTTTGCAGATGATATGATCCTATACATCGAAAACCCCAAAGACTCCACAAAAAGACTATTAGAAACAATAAACCAATACAGTAAAGTCGCAGGATACAAAATTAATATACAGAAGTGTATTGCCTTCCTATATGCCAACAATGAAACATCAGAAAACGAGCTCAAAAAAATAATCCCCTTCATGGTTGCAACAACAACAACAAAAATGCCTAGGAATAAACATAACAAAGAGTGTTAAGGACTTATATAATGGAAACTACAAAAAATTGTTAAGGGAAATCAAAAAAGATACAAAGAAATGGAAATATATTCCTTGTTCTTAAATAGAAAGAATAAATGTAGTCAAAATGACCATATTACCTAAAGCGATATACAAATTTAAAGCAATTCCCATCAAAATTACAATGTAATTTTAAAGAAATGGAACAAAAAATCATCAAGCCAAAGCAATCCTAAGGAAAAAGAACGAAGCTGGGGGCATTACAATACCTGACTTCAAATTATATTATAGAGCTATGATAATCAAAACAGCTTGGTATTGGCAGAAAAATAGACACCCAGACTAATAAAACAGAATAGAAATTCCAGAAATAAAACCACATATATATGGTCAAATCATCTTTGATAAAGGGGCCAACAAAAAACAATGGAGAAAAGAAAGCCTCTTCAATAAATGATGCTGGGAAAACTGGAGAGCCACAGGCAAATGAATGAAACTTGACTACAGTGTGTCCCCTTATACTAAAATTAATTCAAAATAGATCAAAGACCAAAATATAAGATCTGAAACAATAAATTACATACAAGAAAACATAGGTACTAAACTCATGGACCTCGGCCATAAAGAACATGCTATGAATTTGACTCCAAAGGCAAGGGAAGTGAAGGCAAAGATAAATGAATGGGACTATATCAGACTAAGAAACTTTTGCACAGCAAGAGAAACTGACAACAAAACAAACAGTCAACTAAATGGGAGATGATATTTTCAAACAACAGCACAGACAAGGGCCTAATATCCAAAGAACTCATAAAACTCAACAACAAACAAATGGGAAGAGAACATGAACAGACACTTCTCCCAGGAAAAAATACAAATGGCAACAGATATATGAAAAGATGCTCATCTTCACTAGCTATTAGAGAAATGCAAATCAAAACTACAATGAGATACCACCTCACACCTGTTAGATTAGCTATTATCAACAAGACAGGTAATAACAAGTGTTGTAGAGGCTTGGAGAAAAAGGAACCCTTATCCACTATTGGTGGGAATGCAAATTGGTACAACCATTATGGAAGAAAGTATGGTGGCTCCTCAAAAAATTAAGAATAGAACTACCGTATGACCTAGCAATCTCTCTACTGGGTATATATGCTGAAAACTCAGAATCATTGGTACGTTAAGACACATGCAACCCCATGTTCACTGAAGCATTGTTCACAGTGGCCAAGACATGGAAACAACCAAAAAGCCCTTCAAGATATGATTGGATAAAGAATATGTGGTACATATATACTATGGAATACTACTCAGCCATAAGAAATGATGACATCGGATCATTTACAACATGGATGGACCTTGATAACATTATACTGAGTGAAATAAGTAAATCAGAAAAAAACTAAGAATTGTATGATTCTTTACATAGGTGGGACACAAAAATGAGACTCAGGGACATGGACAAGAATATGATGGTTACCAGATAGAGGGGAAGGGAGGAGAGGAAGGGGTGGGGATGGGAGGGGCACAAAGAAAACCAAATAGAAGATGACAGAAGACAATTTGACTTTGGATGATGGGTATATAACATAATCAAATGTCAAAATGAGCTGGAGATGTTTTCTCTGAATCTATGTACCCTAATTAATCAATGTCACCCTCCCTGTTAAAATTAATTGTATAAATAAAAAAGGAATGTTAATTAAAAACAGAAAAGAAAACACTGTCTCACAGAAAGACAGAATGTAAAAATAAGTATGTGAATGAATATAGAATAACAGAAGCAGGGTCTGAGATAGCATAAAAGGAGGGAAGGGTAGCATGAATAATCTGTCACCGGTAAAAAAGAAGAGATTCTATTTACCTTTCAACTAAATGAACACCACAATCCCAACTATATGCTCAAGACTGCATATTCCTCATTATTCCTCCAGACCATCATCATCATTTCTGTCTCTCTGCTTTTCTTTGCCTAGAATAAACTTCCCCTCACTTTGTCCACATGACATATTTTGACTCATATTACTTTCATAGCCTCATCTCTCTCTGAAATCTTTTCTAACAAACCCCATAACCCTAATTATTCCCTCCCCATTCAGTAAAACACCAACACCAGCTAAAATTTAATTAATTGCTCCTTTTACAATATCCTCAAAGCACCTTGTATTTCCATAATAGAAATTATAAAATTGGCAAGATCTTGGTTTTGACACTACAACTCAGATTTTACAAAAGTCTTTGAAATTTATTTCCTAATTTCAGCAGTAATTGCAAAATGTGATACCTTGGAAAAGTAAAGTGTTATTTACCTAATATATCCATTATTGTATGTTTATTCCTTTAAGAAAGATAAAAGCTATTTTAGAATCTTTCAAAGGAAGAATAAAAGATTATAGGGAAGTATCAAAGAAGAGACAAAGACAAATGGTAGAAAGATGTTAGAAAACATTAGTCTAGTTTCTGATCTTCTTGCTTAAAAGACGACAAAGGTGACATGAGAGATAAAAGTAATTGAGAGAACAGTAATTTTAAATAAAATGAAGTTTAAAGGCTTCGTATAAAATAGCAATCTTCAACTATAAACAAAACTGATAATAGGAGGGAATTAAGAAAGACAAAAGGGGAAGATACTCATTTTGTTCTTTACATACTTCTCTATTTTAAAACATTTTTACTCAGAGACCAGTATTTTAAAATGTAAAGCTAAAGAAACATTTCTAATAAATAAATAAAAATAAACTATATATATTAACCACAGTTTGAGATGCTGCTTAGATTTTAAAAATGATTTTATATATAATTTGGAGAGTGCATAATTGTTGGCACAGAGGAAACAACACACCAGTTTGCAAATGGACCAAAGAACAATGCTTTTTTTTTTTTACAGGGACAGAGCGTCAGAGAGAGGGATAGACAGACAGGAACGGAGAGAGGTGAGAAGAATCAATCATTAGTTTTTCGTTGTCGTTGTGACACCATAGTTGTTCATTGACTGTTTTCTCACATGTACCTTGACCGCGGGCTTTCAGCAGACCTAGCAACCCCTTGCTGGAGCCAGCGACCTTGGGTCCAAGCTGGCGAGCTTTGGCTCAAGCCAGATGGGCCCGCGCTCAAGCTGGTGAGCTCGGGGTCTCGAACCTGGGTCTTCCGCATACCAGTTCGATGCTCTATCCACTGCACCACCGCCTGGTCAGGCAGAACAATGCTATTAATGCAACACATTTGCTGTGTTTCCTCCTCAGAACTACAAGCTACAATTGTCATTTCATACTCCTAATATCTGTACAAGGCAAGTAAGATTGCTACTCTTTCCTTTTCTCACTTGTACAAGTAACAAAACCAACCTCTTATATAGTGGTTCCTATTCATAAAGAGTTGCTAAGGCACAAAAGGTTCAAGATATGTGCCAAAAATTACATAGCTGATCTAAGTTGCAGTCAAAACCAGAAACTAAGTTTACAGATTCAAGACAAATACTTGTTTAAAATACCCTGAACTACTTTTTCAGGCTCAAAATGCACTTGCTAAATTAAATACCTTTACTATTTCCATATTCAATATGTTTCTTTTAAACTAAAATGTTATCTAACATAATAAAGGTAACTTTCAGAAATTAGATTAAATATAGGGGAAAAAATAAGCAGACCTATTTTTCTGCTATTTTCCAGAAATGAAACTAAGGCTATGTTGAATAAGCCCAGCAAAAGGAGGTTTGCTGGCAGCACTGGTTCAACTAACTTTACTGGATAAATATCTGTTTGTTAGGTTAAATCTCTGCTAGATCTTAGTTATAATGCACATTAATTCTTACCTTCAATATCCCAGCACTTCACACTAGATAATAATTTTATAAAAGGACCAATTATTTTAAATAATTTTGAAAAAATTTTTAAGGTAAGAAAACCCAGAAGGATTTTGTAATAAAATGAAACTGCAGTAATAAACAGGACACTAAAAACATTAACAGACCAACACAATTACCACTAGGTGTCACTCTGATATAAAGTTCTTGGCTGTCTTTAGGTTTGCTTTTTATACTTTGAGTCTTCCTGGTAATAACATGAAAAACTGCATTATATTATTTAGCATCTTTTTGCATGTTTATATTTATACATACACAGAAAAACCAGTATTTATCCAGTTCCTTAATTAACAGTAAGATGATCTTACTGTAGACCTTATCTATAAACTATATTATATTGCAGGTCACATAAACTAAAATGAGTCTCTTCTTTAAGTTTCTTATGGTAGGTGAATTAATGTACATATAAATTATATACATGTGCTCATTTATTTAGCTATTTTGTCTCTCAGCAGGTACTACTTGGTGCCAAACACTGTATTTAGAGAGAATTTGAAGAAAAATAAGACCTAGTCTTTGAAAAGTTAACATTCATAAGAGAAACCTGAAACATAAAGAAAGAGTAAGATGTTTTAAAAATCCATTTAATAAGTCCAAATGACGTTTTATGAGGGCATAAGAGATGACTCAACTTAACTATGTCCACAGAGGTCAAGAAAGGCTTCAAAAGGGGAGAGATTTATGTGAGATATTCAAAGATGACTACTAGTTTTCAAGAAAACTAAAACAGAAAAGGGCAAATGAAATAGAGTATAAGCTATAAGGATCACTGAAAGATAAATGAGAATATTTATAGTCTAGAAAGATCACCATAGAACAATTATGTAAAATACAGACTAGAAGAAACTGAAAAAATGAAAATTAGATAGAAGTTATTTTAATAATTCATGAAAGAAATTAATTCCTAAGTTGTAATAGGTCCAAAATAAAGGAAAGATTCAAGTGATACTATAATAAAACTAACAGCTCTTAAACAATCAAATACAATGAAAGGAGTAAAAGAAGAAAGAACTTCCAATAACATTCTAAATATCCCTGAGTATACCTCCCATGGTGATGCTTATTAACAAAACAAGCAAAGAAAGTACATGATTCTTAGACAGCAATGTAATTTAATTCATAATAAAAAAATATAATCCAGAATAAAAAAAGTCAAAAAGGAGAAGCAGGAGAAGGTGCACAGTGTACAATAACAATATCTGACTTATAATTCATTTTGAATCATTTTTCATTTACAATGTATTTGTAACTATTTAAATGATTTATATATTTTTAAACAGAATGATGATTTGACTGCTTCTAATCTACCATAATTTGGCTTTTACAGTGAATTACAAATCCAATATATTACAAAATGTAATCCCTGGAAATTCTATCACACATTTTTATAACAAAGCTTTAAAATAGTTCCACAGTCATATTTTTCAACTTAAAATATTAATATATATAATCCAGAGAAGCCAGTGTTTCTGAACACCACTCTTGAAGTAAGTTCCAACTAAGTGAACCAATACAAAAGCAGTTCAAATGATCAAAACATCCATGAACTTCCACCATATGCCAAATATTGCATCAACAAAAAGAACAAGGTCACTTTGAAATGAAAAACTGTTAACATTAACAGCTCAGCCACATGTGACATAAGAACAGTTAAAATTTATTTAACATAAGACTGTATTCCAGTTTTCTTAAAACAGATAAAAATCTGAGATAATTTTAAGCCTCACTAGGAGGTGGCACAGTGGATAGAGCATCTGATTGGGAGGCAGAGGACCCAGGTTCGAGACCCCAAGGTCACTAGCCTGAGCACAGGCTCATCTGGCTTGAGAGCAGTCTCACCAGCTTGAGTGCAAGGTCGTTGGCTTGAGCATGGGATCATAGACATGACTCCATGGTCACTGGCTTGAGCCCTAGGTCGCTGGCTTGAGCGAGGGGCCACTCACTCTGCTGTAGCCCCTGGTCAAGGAACATATGAGAAAGCAATCAATGAACAGCTAAGGAGACTAAGGAGCTGCAATGAAGAATTGATGCTTCTCATCTCTCTCCTCTCCTGTCTGTCGCTCTCTCTGTCTCTCTGTCTGTCACATACACACAAAAAAAAGCCTGAGATAATTTTAAGATATAAAAGAAAGTGTGATAAGGTACTGAGTTCCTTGGCCCATGAAAATAAAATATTCATCAATAAACTAAAAAAGTAAAGACCTAGTAATTCCCTACTATCTAAGGAGTCTCCTACTAATACACCAAGGATGCTTAGCAGTATTAATAAAAATCCCAATGAACAATAAGCATGGTCAATTTGATTAACCACTAGTGTAAATGTAAAATAAAATTTGTTTTCTAAATATTAGTAGATGGGTTTTGATGATTTTAGAAATCATTTTAAATATCAACAAAGAGATATAAACTGTAAAAAATAACCAAACAAAAATTTATAGAGCTAAAGACTATAATAATTTAATTGAATATTTCATTAAAGGGGTTCAACAACAGAACTGATCAACCAGAATAAAGAATCTATAAACTTGAAGAAAATTAATTTGAAATTATCCATTCAGAGGAGAAAAGAGAAAAAGAGCATGGAAAAGAGTAAAGAAAGCTTAAAGGACTTACAGGGTACCATTAAAGAACTGATATATGCATTGCATTATGGAAGTACAGGGGAGAAAAGAAAGAAAGGGACAGAAAACTTATCTGAAGAAATAATGGCCTAACTCTTCCCAAATCCAGGAAAGAAAACAAATACACAATTTTATGAAACACAAAGATTTCAAAAGAGATGTAGCCTAAGAAGTCTACACCAAAAAATTTTAAAATCAAATTGTCAAAGTAAAGACAAAGAAAAATTTGAAAGAAGCAACAGAAAACTTCTCCACACACTATCAACATATACTTCAGCAGAAAGCATGCAGGCTAGAAAGAAGTAGGATGATATATTCAAAGTGCAGAAAGTAAAAAGTTCCAAACACGAATACCAGGAAAAGTGTCCTCTAACATTAAGGAGAAATAGACTTTCCCAAATAAACAAAAGTTGAGAGAATATATCCACACCAGAACTGCCTTATTGAAAATGCTTATAAGTACTTCAAATTGCAATAAAAGGGGACTAGAGGAAAAGAGGAAAGAGGGAAAGGGATGATAGGATGGGATAAACCTGAAGGGAAGTGGGTAGGGCGCTATAGGGAGGGGGGAAAGGAGATGTTGAAGGGAATATGGGGGAGGGGTGATGCATTCGGATGACCCTAGAATCTATGTAAACGCAATTAATTAAATTTAAAGAAATGGAGAAACAAAACAAAAACAAATTGCAACTAAAGGATACCAGGCAGCAACACAGAAATATTAAGTTTGCTGGTAAAGGCAAATCTATAGACAACTACAGAATCCTGTAGGCAAATGCAGAATACTGTGACACTGGTGTTTAAATCACTTATTCTGGTATAAAAGTTAAAAGACAAATGTATAAAAAATAAGGATAACTACAAAATATGTTAATGGATACAAAATATAAAAAATGTGATTTGTGCCTAACCAGGCAGTGGTGCAGTGGATAGAGCGTCTGACTGGGATGCAGAGTTACAGATTCGAAACCCCGAGGTTGCTGGCTTGAAAGCAGGTTCATCCAGCATAAGCATGGGGTCACTGGCTTGAGCATGGAATCACAGACATGACACTATGGTCACTGGCTTGAAGCCCAAGGTCGCTGGCATGAGCAAAGGATTACTTGCTCTGCTGTAGTCCCCCCCCACTCCCCTCGCCCAGGCACATTTGAGAAAGCAATCAATGAACAACTAAGGTGCTGAAATGAAGAATTGATGCTTCTTATATCTCTCCTTTCCTATCTGTCTGTCTGTCCCTTTCTCTGTCAAAAAAAAAGAGAAGAAATATAATTTGTGACTGCAATAAAAGAGTGGAGAGTAAGAAATTAAAGATTGTGTGTGTTGTGTGTCTGTATAATTGAGTTAAAATAAATTATTATACTTTAAGATGTCTTATGTAAGCCCCATGATAATTACAAAAAAATCTATAGAAAATACATAAAAGAAAAATAGAATCAAAGCATGATGTTACAAAAAAATCAACAAACACAAAATAAGACAGCAAGGCAGAACACAATAAATTAAAATTAATAATAATAATAAAAAGACAGCAAGGCAGGAAAAGAGGGACAAAAAACTATAACACAGAAAAAAAGGTAAAATTACAATACTATGTTCTTCCCTAACAGCAGCAAAATACATGATCTTAGTGCACATGAAACTTTCTCCAGGATAGATGGTATTTTAGGCCACGAACAAGTCTCAAAAACTTTAATAAAATTAAAGACTTTCCCAAATACACAAAAATAGAAAAAGTAGAAAGAAACTGCTATTGATTTTTAGCTTCATTATATTATTATTGGAAAACATACTTGGTAAAATTTCAAACTTCTTAAATCTGTTAAGCCTTGTTTATGACCTAATATGCCATCTATTCTGGAAAATTCACAAAGATGAGGAAATTAAACAACTTATGCTTGAACAACCAATTGGTTAAAGAAAAAATCAAAATAAACAAGTGAAAACAGAAACACAACATACCAAAAATGATGGGATGGACAGAAAATAGCACTGAGAGCGAAGTTTATAGCAGTAAATATCTAAATTTAAAAACATCTCACTTGTTTGTATCTTCCTTGATTTCTTTTATCAATGTTTTATAATTTTCCGAGTACAAGTCCTTAACCTCCTTGGTTAAATTTACTCCTAGGTATTTTATTTTTTTGGCTGCAATAGTGAAGGGGATTGATTCCTTAATTTCTTTTGCTGACAGTTCATTGTTTGTATATAGAAATGCCTCTGATTTCTGGGTATTAATTTTATATCCTGCCACCTTGCTGAATTCATTTATAAGGTCCAGTAGTTTTTTAACTGAGGCTTTAGGGTTTTCTATGTACAATATCATATCATCTGCAAATAGTGACAGTTTTACTTCTTCTTTTCCAATTTGGATGCCTTTTATTTCTTCTTTTTGTCTGATTGCTGTAGCTAGGACTTCCAGAACTATGTTGAATAAAAGTGGTGAAAGTGGGCAACCCTGCCTGGTTCCTGATCTTAAGGGGATTGATTGCTTTTAATTTTTGTCCATTAAGTATGATGTTTGCTGTGGGTTTGTCGTAGATGGCCTTTATCATGTTAAGGAATGTTCCTTGTATTCCCACTTTCTAGGAGTAAATTTAACCAAGGAGGTTAAGGACTTGTACTCGGAAAATTATAAAACATTGATAAAAGAAATCAAGGAAGATACAAACAAGTGGAAGCATATACCGTGCTCATGGCTAGGAAGAATAAACATCATTAAAATGTCTATATTACCCAAAGCAATTTATAAATTCAATGCAATACCAATTAAAATACCAATGACATACTTCAAAGATATAGAAAACATACTCCAAAAATTTATATGGAACCAAAAAAGAACACGAATAGCCTCAGCAATCTTAAAAAGAAAAAATAAAGCAGGAGGCATCACTCTTCCGGATATCAAGGTTTACTACAAGGCCATTATACTCAAGACTGCCTGGTACTGGCATAAGAACAGGCACAGTGATCAATGGAACAGAACAGAAAACCCAGAAATAAACCCACAGCTTTATGGACAACTGATATTTGACAAAGGAGGAAAGAACATACAATGGAGTAAAGACAGCCTCTTTAACAAATGGTGCTGGCAAAATTGGACATCTACCTGCAAAAAAATGAAACTAGACCATCAACTTACACCATGCACAAAAACAAATTCAAAATGGATAAAGGACTTAAACATAAGCCGTGAAACTATAAGCATCGTAGAAGAAAACATAGGCAGCAAGCTCTCCGACATCTGTAGCAGCAATTTATTTGCCGATTTATCTCCACGAGCAAATGAAATAAAAGGGAAGATAAACAAATGGGACTACATCAAACTAAAAAGCTTTTGCACAGCTAAAGACAATAAGAACAGAATAAAAAGACAAACTACACAATGGGAGAACATATTCGACAGCACGTCTGATAAGGGGTTAATAACCAAAATTTATAAAGAACTTATAAAACTCAACACCAGGAAGACAAACAATCCAATCAAAAAATGGGCAAAAGAAATGAATAGAAATTTTACCAAAGAAGACATACAGATGGCCAAAAGACATATGAAAAAATGCTCAACATCACTAATTATTAGAGAAATGCAAATTAAAACCACAATGAGATATCACCTCACACCAGTCAGAATGGCGCTCATCAGCAAAACAACACAGAACAAGTGCTGGCGAGGATGTGGAGAAAAGAGAACCCTTCTGCACTGCTGGTGGGAATGCAGACTGGTGCAGTCACTGTGGAAAACAGTTTGGAGATTCCTCAAAAAATTAAAAGTCGAACTGCCTTTTGACCCAGCTATCCCACTTTTAGGAATATACCCTAAGAACACCATAACACTGTTCGAAAAGAAGAAATGCGCCCCCATGTTTGTGGCAGCATTGTTCACAATAGCGAAGAGCTGGAAACAGCCCAAGTGTCCGTCAGAAGACGAGTGGATTAAAAAGCTTTGGTATATATATACTATGGAACAATATTCAGCCATAAGAAATGATGACATCGGATCATTTATAACAAAATGGATGTACCTTGATAACATTATATGGAGTGAAATAAGTAAATCAGAAAAAAAGAAAAACTGAGAACAGCATGATTTCATACATAGGTGGGACATAAAAGTGAGACTATGAGACATGGACAAGAGTGTGGTGGTTACGGGATGGGGGAGGGAGGGGAGGGTGGGATAGGGAGAAGGGGAGGGACACAGGGAAAACCAGATAGAAGGTGACAGAGGACAATTTGACTTTGGGTAATGGGTATGCAGCACAATTGAATGATGGGATAATCTGGAGATGTTTTCATTGTACATATGTACCCTGATTTATTGGTGTCACCCCATTAAAGTTAATAAAAAAATAAATAAATAAATAAATAAATAAATAAATAAAACCATCTCAAATAAACAACTTACCTTTACACCTCAAGTAACCAGAAAAAAGAAAAACAAACTAAGCTTAAAATTAGCAAAAGAGAAGAATTAATAGAGATTAGAGCAGAGAAAAATAAAAATATCACTATAAAAAAGTAGGTATATAAAACAAAACTAAGTGTTGATGCTAGTAAAGATCAACAAAATAAAATAATTTAGCCTAAAAAACAAGAAAAGACTCAATAAAATCAGAAATGAAAAAGAAGACAGTATAAATGACACAGAAATAAAGGGATTACAGAGATTACTATAAGCAATTATATGCCAACAAATGGGATAGACTAGAAGAAATAAATTCATAGAGACATATAATCTACCAACACTGAATCATGAAGAAATAAAAAATCTGAACAGAACCTATAACTGGTAAGAAGATTTATTCAGTAATCAAAAACCTACCAACAACAACAAATCCAGCACCAGATTGCTTTACAGAAAAATTCTATCAAACATTTAGAAGAAAAATTAACATAAACCTTTCTTAAACTCTTCCCAAAAGTCAAAGGGAATGCTTCCAAACTCATTTTATGAAATCAACATTACCATGATACCAAGGCCAGACAGACACTAAAAGAACAACAGAAAAACTACAGGCTAATATCTCTGACAAGTATAGATGCAAAACTTCTCAACAAAATTCTAGAAAAACAAATTCAACACATTAAAAATTATATACACCATGATCAAGTGGAATTTATCCATAGGATGTAGGGATAGTTCAACATGTGAATACCAATCAATGTGATGCACCATATTAACACAGTGGAGGGGAAAACATCCCATGATCATCTCCACAGATGCAGAAAAGGTTCATGACAAATTCAACATCATTATGTGATAAAAACAGTGAACACACAGGAACAGACGGAAATTACTGCAACAAAATACAGTCTATATATAAAAAGCCCACAGCTAACATCATATTCAATGGTGAAAATAATTTCCTTAAAAGATCATGAACAATGCAAGAAATGCCCACTATCACCCCTTTTATTCAACATAATATTAAAAGTCCTAACCAGAGCAATTAGGCAACAAATAGAAATAAAAGACATCAAAACCAGAAAAGAAGTAATAAAATAATCCTTGTTTGTGGGTGATATAATCTTACAGGTAAAAATTCCATGAAAACAAGCAACAGCAAAAAACCCTATCAGAAGTAATAAATTTGGTAAAGTTGCAGGATAAAATCAACATACAAAAATTAGTTGTTTCTATTCACAAACAACTAATAATCCAAAAAGAAAATTAAGAAAAGAATCTCATTTACAATAGCATTTAAAAGAGGAATAAAATAATAGAAATAAACTTAACCAAGGAGGCAAAACTCTTGCACAATGAAAATTACAAAACACTGCTGGAAGAAATTAAAGAACAAACAAATAAATGGAAAGCATCATGGGTTCATGAACTGAGAGACTTAATAGTGTTATTATGTCCATACTTCCCAAAGTGACCTCAGAGTTAATGTGATCCTCATCAAAATCCCAATGACATTTTTTGCAGAAATAGAAAAAAAAAATGCTAAATTTCATATGGAAGCACAAAGAATCCTGAATAGCCAAAACATTCTTGAGGAAAAAGAATGAATCTGGAGGCCTCACATTGCCTGACTTCCAAACATTTTACAAAGTAATCACAACAGCATGGTATTGACATAAAGAGAGGCATATAGACAGACGAATGGAACAGGAGAACCTAGAAATGAATCCACACACATAGTCCAAAAGGATGCCAAATTTACACAATGTGGAAAGGATAGTCTCTTTAACAAATCATTCAGGGAAAACTAGACATCTATATACAAAAGAATAAAGTTGGATCTTTAGCTTACACTACATACAGATATTAACTAAAAATAGATTAAAGACTTAAATGTATCTGAAAATAAAATTCCTAGAAAAAGGTCTACAACATTGGTCTTGGAAATGATTTATTGGATATGAAACCAGAAGCATACAAAAGTAAAAATTAACAAATGGGACTTCATTAAACTAAACATCTTCTGTAAAGCAAAAGAAACAATCAACAGAGTAAAAAGGCAAAATACAGAAGAAAATATCTGCAAACCATGTATATGATAGAAATTAATACCAAAAATATCTAAAGAAATCCTACAGTTCAATAGCAAAAAAGTAAACCACCCAATTTAAATATGCACATAGGACCTAAATAGACATTTCCCCAAAGAAGACACAAAAATGATCAACATGAAAAAAGTGCTCAACATTACTATCATCATAAAAATGCAAACCAAAACAACGAGACATCAACTTCTACCTGTTAAGATGGCCATTTATTTATTTATATTTTTAAGTGAGAGAAGGAGAGAAAGTGACACAGATTCCTTCATGTGCCCCAACTGGGATCCACCTAGCACCCGTCTTGGACTGCTGCTCAAATCAATCAAGCTATTTTTAGCACCTGAGGCTGATGTACTTGGACCAACTAAGCCATCCTAGCACCCAGGGCCACGCTGAAACCAACTGTGCCACTAGCTGCAGGAGAGGAAGAGGAAGAGAAGGGGGTGGGGGGAGAGGAGCAGATGGTCATTTCTCTTCTGTGCCTTGATGAGAATCAAACCCAGGACATTCATATGCTGGGCCAATGCTCAATCCACTGAGCCACCAGCCAGGACCTAAGCTTAAAAGAAAACAAAACAGCCTGACCAGGCGGTGGCACAGTGGATAGAGCGTCGGACTGGGATACGGAAGACCCAGGTTCGAGACCCTGAGGACGCCAGCTTGGACCCAAGGTAGCTCGCTGGCTCCAGCAAGTGCTGGTTCGGTCTGCTAAGGCCCGCGGTCGAGGCACGTGTGAGAAAGCAATCAATGAACAATTATGGTGTCCCAACGGCAACGAAAAACTAATGATTGATGCTTCTCATTTCTCTCTGTTCCTGTCTGTCTGTCCCTCTCTCTGACTCTTTCTCTGTCCCTGTAAAAAAAAAAAAATATATATATATATATATATATATATATATATAAAAAACAAAACAACAACAAAAAGAAAACTTAAAAAAATAAAATAACAAGTGTTCCTAAGGATGAGAACTTGGAAACCCTATGCACTATTGCAGGGAATGTAAAATAAAGCAGCTACTATGGAAAAAAAGTACAAAAGTTATTCAAAAAATTTAAAATTGAACTAATACATGATACAGCAATCCCACTTCTGGGTATTTATCCAAAATAATAGAAAGCAGGATCTTGAAAAAGATTTGCAATTCCTTGCTCAATGCAGCTTTATTCACAGTAGCAAAGACAACCTACTTGTCCATCAACAGATGAATGGATTAAAAAATGTGACATAACATAAACTGGACTATCATTCACCCTCATAAAGGAGCAAATCCCATAATATAATGCAATATAAACCAATTTTAAGGGTACTATACTAAGTGAAATAAGTCAAACACAGAAGGACAAATACTGTGTGATTCCAATTATATGAGATATTTAAAGTAATCAAACTTACAGAAGCAAAAAGCAGAATGATGGTTGCCAGAGGCTGGCCAGAGGGGAAAATTGAAAGTTGCTGATTTTTATCTGTGGAACAAAATTTAAAAAGTTCTACTTGGCCCTGGCCAGTTGGCTTAGCAGTAGAGCATCAGCCCTGAATGTCGGAGTCCTGAGTTTGATTCCTGGGCAGGGCACACAGGAAAAGCGACCATCTGCTTCTTTACCTTTACCCTTCCTCCTTCTCTAGCTCTCTTTCTCTTCCCCTCCTGCAGCCATGGCTCAAATGGTTCAAGCAAGTTGGCCCCGGGCACTGAGGAAGGCTGCATGGTCTTGCCTCAGGTGCTGAGATGGCTTGGTTGCCAAACAATGAAGCCATAGCCCTATATGGGCAGAGTATCACCTGGTCAGGGGCTTGCCGGGTGGATACTGGACAGGGCACATGCGGGAATCTGTCTGACTCCCTGCCTCTCACTTCACTAAAAAAAAGAAAAAGAAGTTCTACAGATCAGCTGTACAGCAATGTGTATATAGTTAACAAAATTATATTGTACACTTAAAATTTTGTTAAGAAGTTGGATCATATGTGTTTCTTAACCACAATTTTTATTTTATTTATTTTTTTACAGGGACAGAGAGAGAGTCAGAGAGAGGGATAGATAGGGACAGACAGACAGGAACAGAGATAGATGAGAAGCATCAATCATCAGTTTTTCATTGCGACACCTTAGTTGCTCATTGATTGCTTTCTCATATGTGCCTTGACCGCGGGCCTTCAGCAGACTGAGCAACCCCTTGCTGGAGCCAGCGACCTTGGGTCCAAGCTGGTGAGCTTTTTGCTCAAGCCAGATGAGCCCGCGCTCAAGCTGGTGACCTCGGGGTCTCCAACCTGGGTCCTCCATGTCCCAGTCCGACGCTCTATCCACTATGCCACCGCCTGGTCAGGCTTAACCACAATTTTTTAAAATGGAAATGTACAGGAGAATATTTGGGGGCACAGGGATTGGCATGGAGAGAAATGGATGAACTAGAAGAGGATTTCAGGCAGAAGAAGGAACAAGTACATAGACGCTGAAAAAAGAACTGAAAAAATCACTACAATTTGGGCATGGTGAGGATTCTAAAAACAACAGAAAGTTTCTAAATGGTTTTACTAAGAAGGGTATAACAATCTGAGTAGTGTTTAGGAATGATTATTCTTAACAGCTTTGCTTTTCTCAGAAATAAATTAATAAAATTAGGAAAGAATCACTTTAAAAAGGAACAAAGACAAAATTTCAGAAATACCCAGAATTTAGATTTAAGGCAAAACTAAATTAAAATTAATACAATTTCTGGTTCTACAATTAACATAGATCAAACAATCTGAACCAAGTCTGGGCACAACATGGATTCTCTACAGAAGTTAAATAAAGTCTGTCTAATAAAAAAGGTATATACTTTGAGTATTCTTTTAAAGAACAGTGCTAAAGCATTTATCCATCACAAGGAGAAGTGGTAGAAACAGGTCTTATTTCTTCTCTCTCATAAACCATAGTATAAAAAGTAAGTAAGCTTCAACTATAAAGTCAGACATGCAATGAACCTAATGATTATGGTTTTTAAGCTCCTAGATGTTTGATCTGTTATCTGTCCTTAAACTGCATCATATACCATTCCATATATGTGGAACGACAATAAAAATAATTCTCAAACTTACCTCAACTCAATACGGTATTTAAAAATAGAATGCAATAATCTATATGGGAAAATAATTTCAATTTGCTTTATTCCCTTCTTGTTGGCAGTCAAGTGAAAGGAAAAAATATTAACTGGATGTTTAACTAATGAATTATTTATGAAGGCTTTATGGTAGGAAACATCTTACCAACAGTACAGCTGTCTTCAAGGACCACATCAACATTTCTGTCTCTGTACTCAACCCTGAAGTCCAACATCCGAGGTTGCCTTTCTACAATTTGCCTAGATGGCATTACAGGTCGAAATGCCGAAGAGGAAGAGGGAGCAGGAGCTGGAGCTGGAGCTGGGTGACTTGCTGGATCAAATACAGGTCCTGGGATAGTGTCACCTCCATAGTCACTGAAATGTTGACATAAAAGAGGGATTATCATCAACCAAATGAGTACAGATTACCACAAAGAACCTGCTCCATAACTGGTGTATGTTGTTCTTCCTATTAGACTTACCTACCTGTGCATCAAGGTCTAACCTTAAGATCTTCCTCCAGAAAATCTTTCCAAGGGACTGAAGGCCACATTACTCTCTGTCCCATCCTTGCTTTTCTACATCTATCAGCAGTATAATACATATCATTCAGCATTTAATTAATTTTTGCCTTATACTGTTACAATATTGGTAAAACATTATTTTGAATTCTGTGATTTTATACTATATATACACATATATATGGTGTGTGTGTGTATAAATCAGAAATCTCACTTTCAAATAATTTACTCATTCATAAATAATTACTCATTTGATTCATTAACTCTACTTTTCACAAAAACTATTCTGAAACTTCACTTTTCTTAAACATTCCATTTACCCCGTCTCACTTCTAGTCTTAAAAGATATTTTTTCCTACTTTGCAAAGAAAACAGATGCCATAAGGAGAAAATTCCCTTACCTTTTTGACATCAAATCCATAAACTAACCCACATATGTACTCTCTTTTTATAAAATAGAGAATACATCATTCTATTTATGCCAAATCTAAAACCATCTTCTCACTAGCTTTACATTATGAATTATTTATCATCCCTTCTTTTTCCAATATCTTCAACATCTTCTCTTCTGAATTCTTCTCAAAAAAATTTAAACTTGTTCAAGTATTTCTCTTCTTAAAAAATAAATAGGAGCCTGACCAGGTGGTGGTGCAGTGGATAGAGCACTGACCCTGGGACACCGAGGACCCAGGTTTAAAACCCCAAGTATTTCTCATTGAAGGTTATAGTAAAAAAAGTCTGTACGTGACAAGCTTAGCTCTCTCACCAGAGGTTAGGTACTAGAGTAATCACTGATCCATAGACAAAACCCTATCCTTTCTCCCACTTGTTAAGATTCAAAGAAAGTAATCTTGGAAGAAAGACATTGGAACAGAGAAAATGCCCAAGGCAGGAAAGAATGTCACTGTTGGAATCCAATGTGAGCTTCTAAGTATCTAGGAATAGAATCTATGCAATGATACCTCATGTCTAAATTTTGTCACAACTTCTTAGAACCCAAGAAAACAACTAAAGGTAGTAAGTTAGTCATTGACTTACTGTTTTCCTAACTCCAAATTCACCATTCTATAGTCTATTCTTGATGCTTGGACTAGGATTCTACAAAATTATTTACAGGGTGGGGCAAAAATAGATTTATAGTTGAAAGTATGCAAAACAATTTATTCTTGTATAATATACTGTATTATATTCCACATGAATAAATATAAACCTACTTTTGCCCCATCCCATATTTCCCTTTGGCATATTATTTCCTGATAAAGTTATGCAGAGAGGATACTAAAGATTAGTAATTAGGAAGAGGAACAACTTCCTTCTTCCTATCTGCAACATTTCCATCAGCTTCATCCTGTAGGTCAGTCGCCCACTTTTTCCCCGACACTTTTATAACCAACTTCTTGACATCGCCTGACAGATACCAGTAGTAGCTGAACAGTATGCACTCCAGAGGTTTAATCCGCAGTGTCAAGGGTTCCCTGTGAGCTTCAAAATTCTGTTAGCCCATTTTCCCTAGACCTAAGAGTGGTAATTTTCCAAAGCAGTTATTACATCTAGATTACTTCCATTTTACTTTTTTTTTTCTCTTTTAGTCTTCCATACTTATTTAATCAATTCTTTATTAAAGTCCCTGTGCTAAAATACCCTATGTGGTTTGATTTTCTTGATAATGGAGATGTCTCAGGAACACAGGATTCAGGAACTGGCTTGATTATGTCTCTGCCCTTCAATGCACTGGTGAACTCCTTGCCAGTGGAAAATGGAATACTAGTGATCCAAGCCATAATAGAAATAATGATTAAATTATCACTGGTAGTGAATTATAATCACATGCCTTTGAAACAAATGCCCAGGAGGCCCAAATGATGGTCTGACTTGTCCATGATGGTGGTTATAATGACAACAAGGACTATGGGCTGGCTGCTTCTGATTCTAAAGGAGAGCTTACATAAGAAAATAACATATCTAGGGGTTTTAACTTTCAATTCAAGTCACAATAAAAGAATGACAGAGCTTCTGACATATCCCTTTAAAAAATTCCTTATTTCTATAACCATGGATAAGATCCTGCTGAGAATCAGACCCAAAATTTAATTTTGCAGCTTGCATAATTAAAATGAAAGTTGAACATACAACTTTCTAAGTCTTTCTTGTAAAATTTTAGGCACTGCTTAGGAAGGAGTGGGACCCTAAGATGTGAAATGAGGATTCCTGAGTGGAGTCGGATGGTTAGAAACGAACCCCTAGAGACCCTCTGAGTGTTCACCCCCATGACTGAAAAGGTTAGCTCCCTGTCCTTGACTGAATACTATCAATATTCTAAGCTGAGACAGGTGTCTTGAAATGGATACCTACTCTCAAAACCTAACTCTACCATTCTTTATTGCCTCCAAAACCAAATCTAGGCACACTCCAAGAAAACGAGTACAGTGTCTTAAGTAAGAGACAGTAACTTATATCCAAAAACAATTATAAGATTTCCCCTAAATTATATCAGCAAAAACCTAGGGATTAGGTATAAAAATGCATTTAAAGTGAGTTTGACTATAAGAGTTTGAATAGGACCAAATATAACATGTTTGTTTAAGTAGCTTCAAGTACTTCTAATAGTTTGCTTGTTGACTGAATGAAACTTAAGTCTCAAAGGAGTCTACACTGAATAAAGAATAAATGCCCGAAATTTCCTGGCAAAAATGTAGAAGAAATCCAGATGCTTAGAAAAATACAAATACTCGAGGATATTCACCACATACAACCTAATTATAGACACATCCTCCTACTACATCGTCCATGAGGTCCCAAAGGACACCACGCAGTCAAGCACTGAGAAATATATTAGTAAGAGAATCTGAATTCTCAAAAAACACTGTAGTGGTGTCTTCTCTGGGTTGGGAATGCCATGGCACCACTGAAAAACACTCCCTAATGATCATGATAGATCTCAGAGTGCAGAGGTCAAATGGCAGAATTTGGTAAGGAAAAAAGTGGAAACAATTAGTTAATGGATAGCACAGACAAAAAAGATGCAATCAGAAGATTTCAACCTGCAGAGATCTCTAGTAGTACTTAATTGGACATGGTATGTCTAAGGAATAAAAGTAAAAGTCAGACTACTAAAATATTACTCGGTCTATTTATAGGAGAAACCATAGACATGACACTCTAAATCCTAACTTCCCTAACCACAATGGAAAGTTAAAGTCACTTCCAGTTTCCAAATGCAAGTTCATTCATAGAAATAGTTTCTGGTGTCCCCAAAGAAAATTCAACAGATCCACATGCATGTACTGTAAATTTTCCTCAAAGACATTCCCTCAGAGATCTGCAGCCATTTACTAGGGTGTTTGTGTACTGATAAAAGGGAAATATCTAGCTCTCTTGGGGATTACTAAATGCTAACTCTAAAATCATCCCTTAAATTCCTGGGAATATAAAAGTGTGTTTATGGTGGTAAATGGAAGTTTTGGCCCAAATTCACTTATACTGGATTCAAACAATCTGTCAGCCTATCCTGTAGTTTCCCCGGAAACCCAGCGCCTGAATGTATAATTGAAACAGACACACTCAGTAACTGGTAGAAATCCCATATTGGATTTCTACTCCATTGAGACTGGATTATTATGTAGAGAGGAACAGAAAGAAGCAGCTGATCTTGCATGTTTTTTTCTCTAGAAAACTTGCAAGCACCATGACAAGTACTTTTGCTTTCACCCAAAATAGTAAAAGGCAAAAATATCTTCACTGTCTTTTCCTGAAGATTATGTCAATTCTCCTTCTCTTTGTCACAGTAATCTAGTCTGGAGAGATCTTGATCACCTAGATATTCCATAAAATGTTACACTGATGACAATGGAGATTTGAACTAAAGAGCAAAAGTATCAAGTACTTGGATGCTTTGGCAAGACACATGCCACTTTGGTGAAGTCTCTGTGGTCCAATGGTCAGAAGCATGGCAGGGTAAAAGGCTGGTTGCTGTACCCTTGTGCTTCTCATCAATATATGTGATAGCTAAGTTAAGTGAGAAAGAAAAATGTTTGGACTGGGAAAGGAAAAAATGGTTATGATATACTGACACCAACCACAAAAAGATTGCTAAAGCATTACAGCCCCAGTCAAAGATATCCCTGAAAGACAGCAGTAACAGAAAAGCCTCCCAGTGAGGACAATTTAAGGATGTGCCACAGGTTGACCACTTCATTTAGAAGGAAAAAGAGCCTGAGGCAGATATTCACATTGATATTAACAGGTTGGTCAGCTGATCAAACTCAGAACGAATAAAAGGGAAGTAAAGGAAAAAAACTTGCAAATAGACCTTTTAGAACAGTGTTTTAGAATGAACACAAAAGGTGAATATATATGTTTCTGAGGTGAACGTTTACAGGCTATCCACTGAACTGGGGGCTCTCAACATGGATAAGATGACATAGTTCTGTAGATGTCAATCAGCTTTGTCCCCTTGCTATCCCAGGGGTGCTCAGTGCATTTATGTACAATGTGTCCATGCCAACAGAAGTGGAGTTTAGGCATAGGCCTACCATCAAATCCCCCTCACCAAGTCTGAATCTGTAAGAAAATACTGCCTAAAATGTAAACAAGACCAATATGGAACCATTTCCAGAGATCTGGTAATAGATTACTTACATCATGGAGAAGGCAATGATCGTTCTCACTTAACAACACAGTTTTCTGGATAAGAAATTGACTTCCCTGGCAGTAATGCTTCTGCCAGCACCACCACTCACGGATTAGGGAATGCCTTATTGATCTATTTCAGCACAGCCCTAGTTCTAACCCAGGAATTCATTTTACAGCAAAAGAAGTGCAGCAATGGTATCATTAGTGTGTACCACTACCCAGAACAAGTAGCTTGGCAGAACAGTGGAATGGACTGCTGAAGACAGTTACAGCACAGGTTGGGAGATAATACACGCAAAGCTTGGTGCTCCATTTTAAAAGATGTGGTATATACACTTTTCACCAGTGACCAAAATACAGTGGTATTACCTATGTTGCCAGAAAACATGGGTATGAGAATTAAGTGGTAGTAGTGTTTCCTCCTATTATGCCTAATAACTCACCAAATTTTGCTTCCTAAACTTTGGGCTTAGGTGGTTCATGATTATAGATCTCAATTACATACTTTCACAGTACTCCCACTAAATTCTAATTCTAATTATGCTACTGAAACAACTAGCAAAGGAGGGATACTTGCTGGGATAACTGGTTCTGATCATAGCTAGATTTATTGGCATCCCCTTTTTACTCTTTCAGCCTGCTCCAAATCTGTGTAACTGATTCCCTATATGAAATTCCCTCAGTTTGAAATTCCTAGTGTGCTTTTCTTTTTCTTTATCAAACTCTAACTCTAGGAGGTAGCTTAATATTTCTAACTAGAGCAGGCTATTTAGTGTGCCTGTCAGCCGCAAAGACAGTTCTAAGTTATCATTTGAGAATGTGCTTATTGACTACAATTACTCTATTTCAAGATCATTAAAAAATAGAGAATTTACATTAGAGCAGTGGTTCTTAACCTGGGTTCTATCGAACACTAGGGGTTCGATGAGTCTGTCTCAGGGGTTCGGAGAAGCCTCTGCCACGGAGGCCAGAATAAAGTAATACTGTAATTTGTTATGAGTTCATGCACTTTGTTGGTTTTGTTCTTTGAGCAAGGTGATGTTCATGCACGGCTCATTTTGTGCACTAGTAAAAAAACATATACCTATGTCTTGAATTTGGAAAAAATATCGTTTTTTATTTATCACTAAAGAAGGGTTCGGTGAATGCGCATATGAAACTGGTGGGTTCGGTACCTCAAAAAAGGTTAAGAACCACTGCATTAGAGTTTTTCAGAAGCAATCCAAAAAATGAGAAGAAGAAAGAGACTACCAATTAATAAATGAACTTATAAGGTTTGACTAATATTCAATGAGTGCAAAAGCATCCAAAATTGCTGACTAGGCCCTAACCAGTAGGCTCAGTGGTAGAGTGTCAGCCCGGCATGTGGATGTCCCAGGTTCGATTCCCAGTCAGGGCACACAGGAAAAGCTTCTCCACCACTTCCCCTTATGCTTTCTCTCTCTCTCTCTTTTCCCTCCTGCAGCCATGGCTCAATTGGAGCGAGTTGGTCCTGGGCACTGAGGATGGCTCCATGGCCTCTGCTTCAGGTACTAAAGCTCAGTTGCTGAGCATCCTCCCCTAGTAGGCTGTCTCTCTGCCTCCCCTCCTCTCAATGAATTAAAAAAGAAAATTGTTGACTCAAGAAAAGTAGTTTTTAAGATTTTTCACTTAGAATGTAGACTACCATCCTTTAATTTGACCATCTCAGCATTCTTTTCTAGTTAATCAATAATTTAAAATGTAAACTGTAATCAAAAAATAAATTTTAAATTAAAAATAGTACTACAAAGGACTCTGATTGGTGGGAGAAACTCTACAGAGAAACCTATTCTAGACCTAAACTTCAACTAGAAGAGTATTTTTATCCTTTCTCAATTTTCCTCTACAAACCACACAGGTCCTTGAAAGACAGTGAACAGTAAGTAACTCTACATTTTATTTCAATTTTTAAAAGTCTACATTATGGTAAAATCTTTATATACAAAAAAAAAGTATTTAAAAGATAAACTTGTCTTTAGGAAAAAAATCAAATATTCTAAATAGGTACAAGAAAAGACAATAAATAGAAACTGGGGAAAATCGATTTGTCTAAATTAGAAAACTTCAATATTTATATATTCTGAAATCATAATGGTCAAGGTTTGAATACAACAGACAAAGAAACATCTATCTGGGTCATAACAAATATGAATTGATATATTAGTCAATGGGTAAAATTACACTATTCATAAAATTTTAGAAAACGTAGGATCTGCTCTCTTAAAAATTACTTATAATTCTTTAGCACTACTTTCTCTTTTTTTTTAATTTGAATTAAAAAGTTACATTTAAAGGGGTGACATTGGTCAGTAAGAGTACATAGGTTTCAGGTAAACATTTCTATAGCATTTGAACTGTTGATTATGTTGTGTACCCATCACCCAAAGTCAAATTATTTCTTGTCACCGTTATTTGTCCATCTTTACTCCCTTCCTCCTCCCCCTTCCCCAAAATCCCTCTCCCCCTGGTAACCACTTCACTTTTATCTATGCCCATAAGTCTCAGTTTTATATCCCACCTATGTAACACTTTTTTCTAACAATAACTATTTCCAAAAATAATTTTTAAAAAAGGGGCTCTGGACAATATGCTAAATATACAAAAATTTTATACCAAGATGTAATAAATATACATGTACACACTTGATGTTTTTGACTGATTTACATTTGTGACTGCATAAGTTACACATTTTGTAAATATGTCTTATTAGCAATATATATTTTTTTTAAATATACCCCATGTCTTTGGGAATCTAGGCCTTTCTAGCATGTATTCCCAAGATCATGACTCTTTTTTTTTTTTTTAATACTTCTTTTTATTTTATTCATTTTAGAGAGGAGACACAGAGAGAGAGAGAGAGAGAGAAAAAGGGGGGAGGAGCTGGAAGCATCAACTCCCATATGTGCCTTGACCAGACCAGTGCAGGGTTTTGAACTGGCGACCTCAGTGTTCCCAGGTCGATGCTTTATCCACTGCGCCACCACAGGTCAGGCCTTATTAGCAATATTTTATTTAGTGAAATAAGTATTGGAGGGTGAGGCAGAAGACTTGCTTAATTTTTTTTTTAGAGACAGACAGGAAGGGGGAGAGATGAGAAGCATCAACTGGTAGTTGCGGTACTTTAGTTGTTCATTGATTGGTTCTCATATGTGCCTTGACCAGGAAGCTCCAGCTGAGCCAGTGACCCCTTGCTCAAACCAGCGACCTTAGACTCAAGCCAGCAAACATGGGGTCATGTCTATGATCCCATGCTCAAGCCAGTGACCCCGCACTCAAACTGGTGAACCTACTTTCAAGCCAGATGAGCCTACCCTCAAGCCAGCAATCTTGGGAATTTTGAATCTGGGTCCTCAGCGTCCCAAGTTGATCCTCTGTCCACTGCGCCACCACCTGGTCAGGCACTTAAATTCTTGACACCAGTAACATCATATTGAACCACTTAGGCCAAGTCACTTCATGGCTTATTCTCTCTACCTATAAAATAAGGAATAATGATATCTGCCTCTACTTACATAACCACTAAAATATACTGCTCACAAAAATTAGGAGATTTTTTAATTCATTTTGAAATGTCCCCTAGTTTTTGTGAGCAGTGTAATAACTGTAAACACAAAGCTGTGGAAGAAAGATGTTTTATATACACATATTAAATCTCAACTCTTTTTGGCCCTGGCTGGCTGGCTGAATGGATAGAGCATCAGCCCGACGTATGGCCATCCCAGGTTCAATTCCCAGTCAGCCCGACGAATGGGCATCCCAGGTTCAATTCCCAGTCAGGGCACACAGAAGCAGCAACCAGTCTGCTTCTCTTCCCATCTCATAGCCAGTGGCTCAATTGGTTCATGTCAGCCTCAAGTGTTAAAAACAGCTTTGTTGATTCAAGCATCAGCCCCAAACAGGGATTGCCAGGTGGATCCTATTCAGAGTGCATGCAGCAGTTTATCTTACTATCTCCCCTTCTATCACTTAAAAAAAAAAACAACCAACTCTTCAACCCAAAGGAAAAAGTTCTTAAGACAAAAGTTGTGACAATTCTGGCTTCTATCGCTTAAAAAAAAATCAACTCTTCAACCCAAAGGAAAAAGTTCTTAAGACAAAAGTTGTGACAATTCTGGCTTACCGACCTTGAAGAGGACAGAGTGGTATTAAAAAAAAAAAAAAAAAAGCATGACTTTTAAAAGGAAACAATCCAGGCTTCACTACCTACTACACTTGTGACCTTGACCAAGTCTACATAAACTATCTAACCTTCAGTTTCCTCATCTACGATACAGAACATTTTATCTCTTAATGTTAATGAGTATTAAATAAGGAAAAACATGTCAATTCCTTAGTTAATTAAAGAGTTAAGCATTAAAATAATGTAAGTTTCTTTGCCCTTAAACTTAATCGGTACACTAAAATCCATATTCCCACTTTTAAATTCACACAAAAATTTGATTTCAAGAAAAGTTACAAAGCACAGGGATTGTGCTCTTCTCCCTCCAAACATAATTCATTTTTATATAAAACAAAACAAAACAAAAACACTCTTTTTGGTCACTTTTTTCTCTGTTAAGGTAAAAACTGACAAATTAAGAGTCATGAATATTCACACGCTATATTCAACTTTGCTACGAAAGTCAAACATACAAAACAAAGCCTTTTAAATGCCAACATATTACATTCCTAGTATTGTGTCTTCCACTTGCAGTGTTAAGCCTATGAGAAAGTACAGAGAGCCCACTTTCGTTTTCCTCTGGTCAGCAACCATACAGAGGAATTTTCAGTTATTTCCAATCCACAGTGATTTCAAAGCTGAAGTAGAAAAGTTAGTGGGAAGGAAAATAGTTAAAGACTATTACTAGATACAACTGTATCTTCTGTGGACATGATTCATTCCTTTAATTTAATAAACAAAAACTTATTCTGATGAAAGTTAAACCCAAATATTATAGTAACCCGATTGGAAATCAACTTATTATTAAATCTCTAGGTATAAAATAAATTAAGCAAAAAACAAAAGCATCTGCAACAAAGGAAATGGAAATGTTTCCAGGTATGAGGGAATTTCTATAGTTCATCCATAGCAAATACTATAAAATGTAAGATACATCCAGTATGCACTTAGAACCCAGCAGCTGAATCCACAAGGGTTTAGCAAGCAAAAATTTTGGCAAAAGAAGTAGAATAACATTTACTCAAGAATAAAACTGAAGCCATATTTAGCAGTCTAAAACTTTCTAAACCAAGGGGAAAAATAATGATCATAAAGGAGGCTCCTATAATCATCTGGTCTGCTTTCTAGGCAAGGTTAAAATTGAATGCTTTTGAACCAAAGAAAAAAGAAAAAGAAAATGATCAAACAAACAAAAAAAGAAGGTAGCAGAGGCTCTGGAAATCAGCTACATTTACTCTGGATGAAACTCTGACAGTTTTTTTTAAAGGGTAGGAGATAGGTCCTTTTACTTGTACCTAAAAACCATTAATCACTAAGGGCGGTACGGTACCAAACAGAATTTTGCTTCCGTTATAAATATACACAGTTGACAGCACATTTTACCATTCCTGGTGAATTTTTAAATGTTTTTGCAACGGCACTTTTCTTCCTCTCCAAAAAAACCTCATTCCTAGTCTGCTGTTTCTGTTTGCCTCATCTGCACTTAACAGATCACGCTTCAGTGACTTAGAAATCCCAGCCACCAAAATTCAAGCCAAAGTTTTGGGAATCAAGCAATTAAACTACACTTGGAAGGGAAAATGGTTTTACCTCCTATGACTTTATAGTGTGCTTGTTTAATTCAAAACCAGAGTCTCCGGTTTTAAAGAGAGAAAAGTTTTAATTCAAGAAATTATTTTGTAACAATTATAGTTCTCTTGGCATCACCTTCCAATTTTAACTTCTGGCAATGACACAAAACCATGAAGAGCATTCCACATGTTAATACTGGATTCTTAAGGTAATACAGTTCAGCACTCTGGGAAGTTTCATTATTAAGGACTAACTGAAATTATGGAAAGTAATCATGAATTTAATTTAGAAACCAAAAGAAAGAAAAAAAGAATGTAGTAAAGTTGGCAATAAAGCCTATATTCGTAGATGATAACCTTGCTCTGGGGATACTGAATCATATCATTTTCTTGGTACCAATGGTTTAAAGCTTTCAGTTCCTTCCATCTTAAAAGTTAGAAGTTGATCTTGAAAAAAGCTTTCTTAAAAATAAAATAAAACCACCTTTAAAAATTATATCACCCAATCTGAAATAATATTATATGGTTAAAATTGAGACTTTAGGAAATTAATATAATGACAAAAATGTCTGAAAGAATAGTAACTATATTAAAATGAACTTATACACCAAAGATCAAATGCTCTATCAAAATGTGAAACAACGTATTAATAAATGTCTCTTTTTTACTTGGCTAAATTCTCATGTCACCTTTAAGCACCTTATAACATACCTTTGTAGAATGCCATTTTCCTGGGGTATTACACCATTGATAGCTGCCTGCAAACAGAAAACAGAGAAGGCCATTTAAAGAAAGAGAAAAAATGTTCACGGGTAGGTTGCAACAGGGTTATGAACATTATAAAGGGAAAGAAATACATTTTGAAAATTCTAAACAAACAGTAAATGTATCCTTAATGGTTCAAAATATTATTAAATGTTTCTCTATATCTCTATAATAAAACCGTATTTTAGAAGATTTTAAGAACATGTTATTTGGTACAATAATATTCCCAAATTTTAACTCATAATAAGCTTAATTCTACAGCTCTCATTTAAGCAAAATATCCATAAAACCAATGTTTAAGGATGTCAAAACAAGTAAAATCAGTACCTTTAAGTAATCTTTCTAACATTAATTTTTTCCTCAATTTGAGAACAAAATACAAAGTCACAAAAAAAATTTTTTTAACTCCAAAAAGAATTTAAAAATTAGCTCAGGAATTAAATTCATTCTTTTGTGTTATAATCATTCTTTTTGAAAAGAACATTTAGAAGGAAAAAATATAGGGGCAAAATTTCTTTGACAAACACACCACCACGATTTTATCGGATTACAAAGGAGGCAGGAGCATCACTAGGGAAGTTTCCTTATATCCCTAAAATTGGTCTCTAAGCTAACAAGTCACCAATTACTTAGAACACAGCACAACCGTGACATATGTTTTTCTGATGTCTTACTAAGCAAGCAGGCTGTTGTATCCTAGATTGTGGACAGTTCCCTCCCTGGTAATACAGAAGACTGGAAAAAACAATGTCCTATTCAACTTTATATCATAACTTCTTCCTTCTACTTTCCCATCTATATCCACATTAAAAGGGGGAGGAAAACAAAGCTAACACTTCAATGTTTTGTCAGCTGTCTGGAAATCAATAGCCAAAGGAGTTTGTGTATTTTGTGAAACGTTAACTTAAATATTTGCCAGAGACGGTTCAACTTTACAATATTATACTGTTGAATGGAAATAGAGTGTAAGATGCTTGCTATGAATTTTGAGAGTTGTAATGCTCTACTGGCAAAAAAACAAAGAAATCTACAAATTAATATAGACAGTAGATGCCACAGCCCCAACAACTCTAGAGGCTCAAAAATCCTTTGAGTCAAGCAAATGCTCAAATCAGTTTTAAAAGCCACAAATTCAATAGAAGTACCTCTGCCTAGCGCCAGGTCAATTATCCATTTTCTGTTGACAGCAACAGTTCCACAAAAATAGAAAATGGTAAATGAATGTTCTATGGTGTTGGAAAATAAACAAAATAGCATAGTTTAGAAAGATTTTGTTCAAATTTTCACTAGGGAATGCCAAGGTATAACAAAAAGAGTATTAGGATTTATAAAGTCCAAAATTTGAATCTAGAATCTCTTATTAATTTGATGACCTTAATATAATCTATATACACTGAACCTCCCTGAGTCTTAGGTTCCTCATCTGTATAATGAGCTACTACAACAATCTCAGCCAAAATGGTCCTGCTTTTTTGTTCCTCAAGGGCATCAAGTTCTATTTCTTAAAGCCTATATGAAGTTACTATATCTGTTTGCAATGACCTTTCCCCATTATTTATTTGGCTAAACCTTATAAATCGTAATTGAGGTTTCTGTTAAATATACTATTTAATTTCTTTTCTCTGATCAACGCCATCTAAGTAGGTTTACTCTCACATAGAACCCTGTACTTTTCCTTCATATAATTGCTAATTACTTATTTGGTGATTATTTGTTGTATGTCTGCCTTTCTCACTAGACAGTAAAGGCCCATGATGGAAGAAATGATATCAAGTTTGTTCACCTCCTAATCCCCGTTCCATAGCGTAGTGCCAATGTACAAAAGACCCTCAATATTTGTTAAATGAATAATGCTAGGAATCCAAAGAACCGCCACAGAGTCAAGACTTGAAAAAGGCTCAGAGAAAGCTTCCTGTATTAAACAATGTCTCAACTAAGATGAAAGGATAAATGAAAAGTAATACTAGCCTTTGGTAGACATATATTTTACTCCTATTTGGTAAATTCCTGAGAGCAGAACTGTGGATTCTTGTCCAGTGTGTGTTTAACTTTATACAAATCATTAAAAGTGTTACCAAAGTACTTGTACCATTTTATATTCCCATTGGCAATGTATGCAATTTCTAGTCCTCCAAATCCTCACCATCATTTGGTGGTGTTAGTCCTTTTAATTCCACCCATTCTACTGTGTTAGAAGTGGATTTCTTTGTGGTACCCTTTTTAAAAATTAACTTTATTAATGATGAAACTAATCTATTTTAAGTGTAGAAATTAAATTTTGATAGGTATATAGTATATATACACCATCACCAGAACCATCATCCCTAAATTTCCCTATAGTACCTTCCCTATCATTCCCCACCAATCCCAAGAAACCCTTGAAAAGTATTATTAAAATAAAAATCAAATTAAGAATTTCATATAAATGAAATCATATATTTCCTCTTATATGTCTGAATTCATTCATTTAGCTTAATATTTTTGAGATGTACCCATGCAGTTGAATGTATCTATAGCAGTGGTTCTTAACCTGGGTTCTATCGAACACTAGGGGTTCGATGAGTTGGTCTCAGGGGTTCGGAGAAGCCTCTGCCACGGAGGCCAGAATAAAGTAATACTGTAATTTGTTGTGAATTCATGCACTTTGTTGGTTTTGTTCTTTGAGCAAGGTGATATTCATGCACGGCTCATTTTGTGCACCAATAAAATAACATATACCTATGTCTTGAATTTGGAAAAAAAATCATATTTTATTTATCACTAAAGAAGGGTTCGGTGAATGCGCATATGAAACTGGTGGGTTCGGTACCTCAGAAAAGGTTAAGAACCACTGATCTATACTCTGTTCCTTTTTATTGCCAAGTAGTATTCCATTGTATACAGTGCTATACCCAAAACAACATTTGCCTGATGTTGGGCATTTAGGTTGCTTCCAGCATTGCAAATAATGCTGCGGAGAATATTAGTATATAATTATTTTGGGGCGGTATATATTTTGATTTCTTCAGATAAACACTTAAGAGTACAAATGCTAGGTTATATATTTATGTTTATATAAAAACTACCAAACAGTGTGACTTTTGTCAAATTTGACTACTCTAAGCTTCAGTCTCCTTATCTATAAAATGAAGTAATAATACAAACTTACTTTACAAGGTTGTTATAAGGATTAAATGAGGTAATACAGACAAAGAACTCCATAAATATTAGCCACCATAATTATCCACCACCATTACCATAGTGTTTTTGTATTAATCTATTATGTATCTGCTATATGCCAGTGGTGCACAAATGTCTGTCTCATGCTGGGTTAGAAATCCAGATATATTTAAATCCAGCTCCTAATAATTCAATTCACTGGGGAACAAAATTTTTGTTGCATCCACAAAAACACTTGTTCTAATCTAATTCGAGTGTTGATCTCAAATCTGACATTCGTTTTTCTCTGTAAGATACATTTTTTTGCAATTCAAGATTTTAGGTATTCATCTTATTATAAAATTTTCAACATTTAGTTGAACATAATAAAGTAGAATGTCTTCTTGGGCATCATCTTTGTGAAAATATAATAATTTATATAATGCAGTAAATACACTAATAACTAAAAATATGATTACATCAGCATTTGTCTACAATTTTAAAATAGAAATTTTAAAACACTTATTTTAATCAAAAAATTTGCGCAAAACTGTTTTAAATTCTATTCAGGCAAAAATTTGCATTTGTAGCTTTTGCTTTTGTGTACTTGTTGAGGACAATCTCATTTGATGCTCCAGCAGTAGTTTGCCATCACATTTCTGTCCCGTCAACCCTGATAATGCTCTTCCATAGTCTTCAGATCTTGATGAAAGTGTTCTCCCTGGTCATCTCTAACAGCTCCAATTTTCAGGAAAATTATCAAGGTGACTGTTTAGGAAGTGAACCTTAATGCTCATGTTACATCCAATGTCACGGAAAACCAACAGCATCCTTTGAACCAGAAGTTCATAGTTTTCTGCTTTTTTGTTGCCAAGGAAGATCTTTGGAACTGCCACAAAAGAATGCCATGATGCTTTCTCCTCCTTATTCATCTTCCTGGCAAATTCTTCGTTACGTATAAGGGGTCGAATTTGAGGTTCATCAAATACACCTGCTTTTATCTTCTTGAAAGACAAGGCAGGAAAAGCAGAAATAAGATGTTGAAAGCATTCACTTTCTCTATTCAAAGCCTGAACAAACTGCTTCATTAAGCCAAGTTTGATGTGAAGTGGAGGAAAAATGATCTTGTCTCGATTAACTACAGGTTCATTCACAATATTTTGCATCCCTACTTCCAGAGCTTCACATTTCAGCCACTCCTTCTGTGTCCAGTGTTTCTCCCGAGCTCGGCTGTCCCACAAGCACAGAAAGCAAGGATACTTAGTGAAACCTCTCTGATGTCCTAGCAGGAAATTAACCATTTTAAGATCCACACAAATGATCCAATTATGCTCCTCATACTTCAGAAAGTCATAAACAATTTTTATGTCATTATAATCTTCTCACAGATGAGTTGAATAACCAATTGGAATCACTGGATAAACATTACTGTTGTGTAGGAGAACATATTACAGACTCCGCTTAAGAGCTGTCAAGAAATAGCCGCCATTCTGTTGGACTGTAAGTGGTAACACCTAGCTGGCTGAGAAGACTACTGATATCATGACAGTAAACAAAGTGTTTGTCTTTGGAAAAAAAGTCCACAAAAATTTATTAACTCTTCCTGAAATGGGATACTTTAGCTGACCCATGAAGAACATTCTTTTCTTGAAGCCTGGAGGCTAATAACTCAGCTGCTTTCTTTGATAGGCCCAAATCTCTTACTAAGTCATTCAATTCGGGTTGGCTAAACTGCTGAGGGCTTAATGACTGCTTGGCATCAGAAGACCCTTCAGATTCTACAGTCATTTCTTCATGCATGTTATCAAAATACACTTGATCACCATGTTCACTTTCTTCGTCCTTAGAAGAAATAAAACCATTGAAAACTGGAATCGGGAGTGTCTCAGAGTGTGGGATAGGTTGTACTGTTAAAGAAATATTAGGATATGCGACCATATGCCGTTTTTTCTTGCCGATGCCCTTTGTATGGACCAGACAGAAATAACAGTCACTGCTGTGGTCCCTAGGTTCATGCCAAACCATGGGAACACCAAAAGGCATTCCTTTGCGTTTTCCTTTTGTCCAGTGACGTGAAGCATTTCCTTACAATTATGACACACAATATGAAGAGCCCAATTCTTGTCTTGATCGCCAAGGGGAAATTGAAAATAGGCAATATATGCACGTGTCACAAATGATGAAATACTGAGCCTTTGTCATTGAAGTGTGTAACTAACAGCCACATATATAACAGAAGATGTCAGGACTATTCTTACATTTACACCTACTCAAAGAAGCCATGATTCAATCTTAAAACAAAATTAAAATAAGAGGGTGATTTTATCAGATAATAATTTTTTACATTTATAAACAACTACAATTATGTCAAAGTGATGTTTGTACAACATTAATTGCCTTTTGGTTATGTTCAATCCAAGGGTTGCTGCCCTTTAACTCCAATTTAAAAACCAATGCATGCCATTAACTATAACAAAAAGAAATTAAAATTGCATAAATATTAGAGCATGCACCAAAAAATGGTTTTCAGATTTGGAATCAGCAATGCAGAAATATTGCGTGTTCGTAAAGTCATGGTGCACTTTTGACCGGTCACAGGAAAGCAACAAAAGATGATAGAAATGTGAAATATGCACCAAATAAAAGGAAAACTCTCCCAGTTTCATGCCTATTCAATGCAGTTCGATGTGGGCTCCATTTGTTGCCCTACACGCATCCAAATGATAGTGAAGTTCTTGCCACACACGGGTAAGGACGTCTGTGATTCTTTAAGTGATTAATGTCGTTGATACGTTCAATGTACACATGTTGCTTCACATAACCCCAAAAGTAAAAGTCTATGGGTGTCAGATCCCGGGATAGTGGTGGCCATGGCTTGACAGAACCCCTGCCTATTCACCACCAGGGGAATGTTCTGTCCAGAAACTCACGAACAATGATGGCGTAGTGTGGAGGAACGTTGTCCTATTGAAAGATGACACCTTCTGGAAATTGTGGCACTGCATACAATTCCAACATGTCAAGATAGGTGTTTGCCAACACAGACTGCTCCGCAAAAAAAAATGGGCCTATCACCTTATCATGCATCAGGCCACACCACACGTTCATTTTAGGGGTGTTACGTTCATACTCAACGTAGGCATGAGGATGTTCAGCAGCCTATATTCGGACGTTATGGCGATGAACATGTCCACAGATATGGAAGGTCGCTTCATCGCTAAACACAATCTTCTGCCAAAATCTTGCATCACTGTCGATCTCATGAAGCATATCTGTAGCAAACATGCATCGTGTGGGTCTATCCGCCGGTTTGATAGTGTGCAACAGCCACAATTTGTACCCCGTAAAACAGATGTTTCTTTAACACCTTATGAACTGTAGTCTTGCTTAGGTGTAATTGTCGAGCACACCCATACACAGATTTTTTAGGGCTCCTTAGGTAGCTATCCCGTATAACCTCTACAGACTCGTCACTTACTGATGGCCTACCAGAACAGGGTTTCTCCACCAAACTGCTGGTTTCCTTCAACTGCTTATCCGACTGAGTAATGTTATTCCTATGTGGTGGCGCTTCATTATAAATGCGCCAATATTCACGTTGCACTTTGGTCACGGATTTGAATTTATCAAGCCACAGAACACACTGAACTTTCCTCTGTATTGTCCACACCTCAACTGGCATGGCCATGGGCTGCTCCGCTGTATACACGGTGTTACATCATCATTTGCGCATGCGCACACGCTGCCACATCATCCTACAGAAACTGGGAGGGTTTTCCTTTTTTTGGTGCAGACTTCACATTTCTATCTTCTTTTGTTGCTTTCCTGTGACCGGTCAAAAGTGCACCATGACTTTATGGACACACTGTATATAGAAACAGTTCTATAACCTCATGCAAAAGAAAATGAAAAAAAAATTGTTCCCCAGTTGTATGGGTGTTCTGGAATGAGGCCCAGAAATCTCCCCATGATTCGCCTCCAATTCCTCAAGTAATTGTGATATACAGACAGGTTTGGGAAAAACTACAGAGAATTTATAGGATAAATTTTAGATATCTATATAAATTTTTTTACTCTGCCATTATATATAAATCTTTTTTTCCATTGGTTTTCTGAGAGGGGGTACAAGGGTGAGGGAGGAAGGGAGTAAGGGAGAAAGAGAGAGAGGGAGGGAGGGAGGAAGGGAAAGAGGTAAGGACATCGATTATGCTGTCCCACCTAGTTGTGCAATCACTGGCTTCTTCTTGCATGTGGCCTAACTGGGGATCAAATCTACAACCTTGGAAAATTGGGATGACTCTCTAACCAACTGAGTTACCTGGCCAGGGCTGCCATTACATATAAAGTCTATTATTTCCCTCTAAATTCTTTATTATTTCCTAAGTTACTTAATGTCTAAAGTATTAGATCTTTCATAAATTCGTGTTTTTAAATATGCTCAAAGTGAGGACTCTTGAGCCAACATTCCAGCTCCATTATTTACTAGTTGTGTAATCTTGAGAAAGTTAATTTCTTTCTGCCTCAGTTCTTTCACTAGTAAAATGGGGGTGTAATAACAGTACTTTTTCACTGTTTTTATGAAACTTGTTAACACATATAAAATGCTTGAGTAATATTTGATGCATAGCCAACTACTGAATAAAGATGAGCTGCTTGTATTCTAATTATTGTCATACTGACATTCATATTTATTATTTCTCTTTTTTTTAAATATTTCTTTTTATTTTATTCATTTTAGAGAGGAGACACACACACACACACACAGAGAGAGAGAGAGAGAGAGAGAAAGGGGAGAGGAGCTGGAAGCATCAACTCCCATATGTGCCTTGACCAGACCAGTGCAGGGTTTTAAACTGGCGACCTCAGTGTTCCCAGGTTGACGCTTTATCCACTGCGCCACCACAGGTCAGGCTCATATTTATTTTTTAAAGATTTTATTTATTGATGTGAGAGAAGGGAGGGTAGATCAACTTGTAGTTGCTTCTTGTATGTGCCTTCACCAGGCAAGCCCAGGGTTTTGAACCTGGGACCTCAGCATTGCAGGTCAATGCTTTATCCACTGCGCCACCACAGGTCAGGCTGACATTTATATTTATTTAAAATCACAAACAGTTTCTACTCACAAACATTTGAAGGCAAAGAATAGACTATAAAAAATAGAAATGTTTCTACTCACAACATTTACTTATTGCAAACAACTTGTTTCTAGAGACGTTTCTCCTCATCACTATTTAAGTACTACTCCACCATCATCAAAATACTCTATCAGTTAGACAAGATGATGAGAACAAGTAGAAGAAGAGTGAATAGTTTAACAAACCTACAACTAAAATTTGTCTAAAAACAAATTTCTTTTTATTAACCCTGCTGTTTACTTTTGCAGTAGAAAAGAATTCCAATTGGCAATCTGAAAACAGCTCCTAACGGTCAAATATTTGGTTTTAATAAGTTATTTGATTTTTTAAAGGAAAGAAAACAAAAAGCAGAACAATTTAATAAATGTAACCATTCCAAAATCTGTTCTTTAACAAATGCAAAAAATGTTCACCTAATCCTTCCAAGTAGTTATCACTATCAAAATAAAAATAGTCCAACATTCAGAATCAAGACTGGTGCAAACCAAATTAAAAATAAAAGTCTCTGAAGCAGATCCTAAGACTAATAACAGTACCTAAGAGACTCACACTTATCAAACAAATATCTATGAATAAAACAGCAAACTGCGAGAACCACATAAAAACCTGAGTGCTACCCCAACCAGATCCTCCCAGGGCTTAAAGAGCACCTACTCAAAATTCCATAGCCTGGAAACCAATCCTCCAACCTTCCTTTCTGGTCTTCTCTCATATTTCTCCTACAGGAATCTTCTCCAGTCAAATCGTTTGACCAAATATGACTTTAGGGTTCCTTGCATTTTTATAATTAACAAAACATTTTATTCTTCTTAAGATTAACACTGTGGAAAGCCAAGAAAAATATTAAATGAATTTAAAAGTTGATAATAATAAAATGGATTTAAACCTTACTTATATATTTTAACAGGGTAAGTGAATTTCTAGATTCAATTTTCAAGCTGAAATCTAAAAAGACAAAAATGTCTGAAGGTTTAGCAGTTTGATGAATCTATGGAGGTAGTCATCCTACAGTATTCAAGGGAAGACTTTTGCATGGTTCAGCAAAGCCAACAAGCCATACCTACTTTACATTACAAGAAGCCACATAAGGAAAACATTTTTCCTTGTTACTAAAGTCCTAAATAAAACTGCCTTCAATTTGAGGTTTAAGAACATATAAAATCAAGTTAATTCAGGAAAGCAGGTTGCAAGTACTCTATGTAAGAACTATGCTAGGTATTATGGATAAAACATGGACAAGACAAGCCCAAACTTCGAAAAACAGGAGGAAATACAAGAACAGAACATTAAGCAGAATAAAGTATCTGTCTCAATAAATGGCAATTCCATTCATTCTTCTAGTAGGTCCAGGCAAAAACTTGGACTTATCTTTGACTCCCTCTTTTTCTCATCACTTCTTCCCTCCCCATTCACTAGCAAATTCTGATTGCTGTGATGTAAAACACATCAAGAACCTGATCACATTTCACGGCTACCACTCTGGTCCAAGACTCCATCTTCTCACCCCTCCGTTATTGCAATAGTCTCCTAACTGATTTCCTTGCTTTGCCCCTCCTTGTTCAGCTTTAGTGCATTCCCATCAGACTGGCCACAGTGAAGCTATTAAAATTCACGATCGCCTGACCTATGGTGGAGCAGTGGATAAAGCCTTGACCTGGAATGCTGAGGTCGCCGGTTCAAAACCCTGGGCTTGCCTGATAAAGGCACATATGGGAGTTGATGCTTCCTGCTCCTCCCATCTTCTCTCTCTCTCTCTCTCTCTCTCTCTCTCTCTGTCTCTCTTTCTCCTCTGAAATGAATAAATAAAATAAAAAAAATAATTAAAATTCATGATCATGTTCTCTGGAAAACTTGAGAGAGACTGACTGATTATGAGGAAGATACTAATATTTAAAATGCATATGAAGGACTGAATGTAAACTATAACTGATACAAAAATTATTTTTTCATATAAGGAAAAATAAATAAAATGCATGTGAAGGGTTTGACTACTGTTTCATTAGTCAAAAAACTGAGAATGAATTAATATAAAAATTAATATAAAAAAGCAGTATTTAATATAAAAAAGCAGTATTTCCAAAGTTATATTTTATATTATATAATATTAAATATATATGTATGTATAACAATAGCTAAACTTAATGACTATTTCTTCTACAAGCTTAAAACAGTTTATATATTCAAGCAGACCAAAACATTTTTATTATTTTGTCATTGTGAAAATGAGAATCATCTTAAATTCAGGAACAGACAATAAATTATTATATTTATTTTAAAAGCACCTGGGTGCCCTGGGCCAGTTTCCTCAGTGGAGAGAGCATTGGTTCAGTGTGTAGATATCCTGGGTTCAATCCCTGGTCAGGGCACATAGAAGAAGCAACCATCTGCTTCTCTCTCCCTTCTATCTCTCTTTCACTCTCACAGCCAGTGGCTCCAGTGGTTTGAACAAAAGCCTTGGGTGCTGAGGATAGCTCAATTTATCTGAGCATCAGGTGTGGGTGCTAAGGATAGCTCAGCTGATTTAAGCATCGGCCCCAGACAGGGGGTTGCTAGGTGGATCCTGCTCGGGGTGCGTGCAGGAGTCTATTTCCCCTCATCTCACTTAAAAAAAAAAAAAAGGCAGCTATGCTCATCCACTCCCGCCAGTAATCACAAGGCCCAATTTATGTCTCTCCTCCATCCCTGAGCATTCTCAATCATTCTCACTCTCTCTCAATTTTTATTGCCTAAACCTATCTGAAGATACTTATTTTATGGACACTTACTTAGTACATACTACATTTTGCCTTATAATGTTACTGCTTTATCTCCTACATGTTTTTGTCCTCAGTTGATGTCTATGTTCTCAGAGGCAAGAGCCCATGCATTACCATAGCACTTAGAGCGGACCTATTTTATAGAAGACAGAAGGAAAGCTGTGGAGCTGGTGCTCCACATATATACTAAAGGATGACAAAATAAAATTGCCTTCAAGCTATTATACAATAAATCTACAGGACAATTACCTCAACTTCAGTAAATTTGAGCAATTTGCACAAGGTCAGTACTAAAACTGCAGGGTTATTAAAATTCCCAACTGTTGATTTCTCTATTAACTGATTACTGTCTGATTTGCACACTTTTTAAATATTAGCACTCAGAAGTCAAGGTGCTACAAGAGATACAAACCATTCAGTTGGAGATAGATATATCTATAGATATATAGATATCTATAGATATTACCATTTTTAGTTCTATAAACTAAGTTTCCCTTCTAACTTTGTAAAACTGAAAGTGATATGCAACTTACTTTTTAAAATTTGTTATTAATTTTAATGGGTAACGTTGGTTAATAGGATCATATAGGTTTTAGGTGTACATCTCTATGATAGGTGATCTGTAGATTGCATTGTATGCAACTTATTTTGAAACATATTCCCTGCTTACTTCCACCTAGATTAAAAACTCCATCCCCACACCACCACGCTCTCTCTCCCTCTCTCCACACTCCCAGTGCCACCACTGGAAGGGACAGAAGGCAGGAGAGAAAGATGGAGATAGAGACCTAATAATAATTAGTGGCAACAGAGAATGTATGTGTGTTCTGAGTACATGATTCCATAGCAAATAAATCAGTGTCTTGGGTACCAATGGTCAGACAACAGCCAGATATTTCCTCTCAGAAAAGAATCAGCAGCAGAAGATAGCAGAAGATGAGATAGCAAATAATTAAGGCCTAAAGTTTAAGTATAAATCATTTATCATTCTGCCAAACTAACGAAAGGAAAAGCTACAGGCTGATGAAAAGCAAAAGCTGAGTAAGCCCAAATCTCTTTTTCGATGCTTAATATCCTCAGGGAACAGGAAAAAGTATATAGATAGAATGCAGTTCCAGAGTTGGAGTTCTAAGTTCAAATAACAGGCCCATCACTGACTAAATGTGTTATGCCAATATGAATTCCCAATATGCAAAATGGAATGCAATAATAATACTTATTTCCTAGGGATGTAAAATCTGAGAAAAATGGATTATACATAGATCCAAAGTGGAGGGGAAAAAACTACGTAGGATAGGATAGGACCTTGTGTATAAAAAGTACTCAACATGCTGATTTTTTATTTGAAGTTGGAGAGGATAAGCTTTTCCATTTGGCTTGTTTGGGGCAAAGCAATTTCAGGTAAGAGTTTTAAATCAGAAGTCAGGAGAGTTAGGTTCATGCTCTGGCTTTCTCAGTAACTTGTTCTCTGACAATGGCCAATTTCTTTATCTCTCTGAGCCTTTCTTACCAAATCAGAAAATCTAAGGGGGCTGGGGTAAATGACCATGTGATGTGTCTACATAGCGAGAAAGAAATTTAAGGATTTAGCTTATGCAATTATACAGGCTGGCAAACTCTACAGGCTGGAGACCTATGGAAGAGCCAATGTTGCAGTTCAAAGGTAAAATACCGAACTAGATAAAAATCTCTAAGGACTCTGTAGGTTTAAAAACTAGCCACAAGTCCTTGGACAATCTTCCCATCAGGAAGTAGGCTCTTGAATCTAGGTAGGCTTGTGATTGCTTTAACCAATAAAATACAGTAGTAGTAAACTATGTGACTGCTAAAGCCAGGTGATAATAGGCTATAGAGCTTCCACATGGTTTTCTTAAATGTTCACTCTTGGGAAACTCCCTTTCAGAATTTAACCCCAAGCTGTGAGAAACACACAAGACACATGGAGAACCAGTTCAGAAATTAATCAGTTTACTGTCCCAGCTAAGCTCAGCCTTACAGTTATCCCAGTCCAGGTTCCAATCAGGTAATTACTGAAACCATCTTAAAAATTAATCATCCAGCCCCAGATATTTCAACTCCCAAAAATGTAAGTCACCCTAAGCCATTTGAATCGTCCTAGCAAAGACTCCAGACATCATGAGGCAGACATGCCTATCCCACCATAATCTTCCTGAATTTCTGATCTGTGGAATCTGTGAGCATAAAAAGGTGTCTGTTTTATGCCATTAAGTTTTGTAGTAGTTTATTACTAAGCAACAGTACCTGAGACACTTTTTCATGCTGAAGACTCAATATTAGATCAGATTCTATTTGACAAGAACAATACTAGGCACTTTGCATGTATAGTTTTGTTTAAAACCCATAACCTTTTGAAGTCATTATGATTACCTCACAATTAAAGCAGTTTAGTCTATTAACCACGATCTTATAGTATGTACTAGAAACAGAGTTCCAAATTAGGTTTTTAAGCACCATATCTAATATTATAATGTCATAAAATTATCAGATTCATCTCTAAGGCTTTTATTTTATCAAGCCTTTCCTTACAGCCATTTTTCGTAGGTACCTGTAATAAATATCAAGAGATGTCATTTTGATAAGTAAGAGGCTGGGAAAGGAAGGAGAGGTGGAATACTGAAATGGATGGATGGGCAAACAAGAGAATCAGAACCTCAAATCATAGGGATTTAGACTTAGGACACATGAAGAGTGAGTGACAGAAGAACCAAAACCCTTCACTTCCAGTGTATTCTCTATAGCCTTCCAACCAGACACTAAGAGAAACTAATAACAACTATAAACTTGGTTGGAGAGTGAGGCAGAACTGCGAATTATGCTCTCCAAGTGTTTGAGAATGACTAATCTCAAACTAATTTGACCAATACCAAAACTAATGGTGTTCTCTTGGTTTTAAGCTTCAACAGGAATATCTGTATTTTACCTGTCATTATTTAGTGGCTTACTTAAGAAGTACATAGTCCTCAAGATAAAACAATCGAGTACCTGAACCAATATGATTCTCACAAATTAATAATAAAATATATTTTTTTCAAGGTTAGAACTATTAAACTGGGTTGGGACGGAGTAAAGAGTGATTTTAAAAAATAGATCTTAATAATTAAAATTCTGAATATCAACAGATCTAGCCAAATACACTGAGCTTATATAAAAGGCAAATTCTGTCTTTTCCCAACTAAATAGTATAAAACAGTAATTTTACATACATAAAGTATAGCAAAATTATGCTTGTCAATATATGAAAACATAATGGCCATATAAAATAAAGGGCTGCAATTAATAATGCTGAATTCATTTATCTGGAATATAAATGAATATAGTATGATTTTTACAAGATAAAATTGCTACAAATAGTTCTATGAAACATTCAAATACACTCGTTCAGCCTTAAAATATTTCTCTGTTTGTTGGACTACAATCCATACAAACACCAAGACAAATAATTTGCCACATATACAACCTATCCTTTAGCAACACAAGAAGATGACAAAATGTCTAAACACATCTTGTCTGCCAACTGATCCACAGATTTTATTAGCACTAGCAACATAGCACACCTGAGCATCTAACCACAGTCTAAAAATACAATATAAACTGCAAAATTGCTTCTTGTATAAGCTAACAAAAGCAGCTGCCATCTATACTATCTTTGGAACACATTAAAAGATAAAAAACGAAATTAGTTTTTCCTCTAGTTTGTTTAAAATTACACTAACAATTCTGTGACTTCTCAAGTCTCATATCAGAGTACTGGGATAGAGAAAATCACAACCAATAATTCTGTAACACCTGATTTCAAATTTCTTTGAAAGTCCTCCTGCCACATTTTCTGTCTGCTTTGCCACATGTTGCCACAATAACACCGGGCCTGTTGAGAGACAGAAAGCAAATTAAGGGCTTAACAAAAGACACCTGACTCCATTATCATTGCTGCACACAAGAAGAAATAAAAAGGAGGTATAGTTGAATCACATCCAGTCTTCTCTCTTACTATCTGAAAACTGGTTTTCTACCCACAGCACTATTCTCTTACGGTTGCAGCCATCTTCACTTTTTGTGTCCTTTTATCATTCTCTTACCTCTCAGATACTTAATAAGACCCCTATCAGCACCACAAACATTTAATAACCACCTCCTTCCTATTCCTATCTGAACAATTCTCGGCCTGGAACAAACATACAGTTACCTATATACTGTATACCTATAGACTGACTTCTAAAAATTAGCACATCACCCTCCTGCCCCAATCATTTGTGGAATTGTAAAGTTACTTGTTTCCTACAATAGTGAAAAAAATAATTAGCAAATATAAGAATGAAGAGACTATCACTGCTTTAATGAAACACGTTTCCTCTAGTCACTAATAATAAACATAAATTCTAGAAAGGAAGCCCAAAAGTGACTAACTTCAGTCACAAAAACCACAGTGAATGTAGCTCTCTGATCCAAATATGAAGATAGAAAAAGAAAAAAACAGCAGAGTGTACTACAGTACAGACACTTAGGAAGTATGTATCTTTTTCATATGAAAAGTGTTTTTTCTTTAATTTGTGGGGGGGGCTTCAAATAATAATGAAACATTTTACCAATAAAATATCTGAGGAAAGTAATGTTTTAGTAAACACCTGTTAATTATAACAAGTAAAAGAAAAGATGTAAGAGAGAAAATGAGAGACACTGACCCCTGTGGCCACTTATTAAATAATCCAAATATGCTGGAATTATTATTATTCAATAGAAATCCTTCCCCATTTCTACTTTCCCCTCTACTCTTCTCTTCCTTCCCTCCCTCCCTCTGATATTTAATGAGTAATTACTATGTATCAAGAAGTGGGTTACAACCTGACCAGGCGATGGTGCAGTGGATAGGGTGTCAAACTGGGATGTAGAAGACCCAGGTTCGAAACCCCAAAGTCGCTGATTTGAGCACAGGTTCATCCAGCTTGAGCACGGGCTCACCAGCTTGAGCGTGAGTAACTGTTCATCTGGCTTGAGCATGGGATTATAGACAAGACCCCATGGTTGCTGGATTGAGCCCAAAGGTCACTGCCTTGAGCAAGGGGTCACTCACTTTGCTGTAGCCCCATGGTCAAGGCACATATGAGAAAGCAATCGATGTAGAACTAAGGTGCTACAACGAAGAATTGATGCTTCTCATCTCTCTCTCTTCCTTTCTGTCTATCCCTATCTTTCCCTCTAACTCTCTTTGTCTCTGTCAAAAAAAATAATAAAGTGGGATACAGTAAAACTATAAAACTCCTAGAAGAAAAAGTTTTACAAAATTGGTTCTGCCAATGATTTCTTGGCAATGACACCAAAAACAAAGGAAGCAAAATGAAAAACAAATACATGGGATTATATCGTACTTCAGAATGTTTGTGTATCAAAAGACACAATCAAAAGAGTGAAAAGCAATCTATGGAATAGGAGAAAAATATTTGCAAATCATTATTCTGGTAAGGGGTTATTATGCAGAATATATAAAGAACTCCTATAACTCAAAACAACAAAAAATCAAGTAATTCTCTTTTGAAGTGGGCAAAGAACCTGAATAAACATTTCTCCAAAGATGATGAACAAATGGCCAACAAGCATATAGAAAGATGCTTAACCTCGATGACCATCAGAGAAATACAAATCAAAACCACAATGAAATATACCACACACGTATTAGGATAGCTACTATTTAAATAAGAGAGAGAAAAGAAAAGTGCTGGGGAAAATGTGGAGATACTGGAATGCTTATACACTGTTGACGGGGTTGTAAAATGTTGCAACCACTATAGGAAAGAGTAAGGAGATTTCTCAAAATTAAAAATATAACTAACATATGACCCAGTAATCCTACTCTAGGTATGTTTGTAAAATAACAGAAAACAAGATCTCAATAAAATGACTGCACACCCATGTTTACAGCACCATTATTCACAACAGCAAAGAAGTGGAAGCAAGACAAATGACCACCGATCAATAAATGGATAAAATACAATGTTACATACATACAATAGAATATTATTCAGCCTTTAAAAGGAAGATAATCCTGTCACAGGCTACAACATGAAAAACCTGAAGGACATTATCCTAAGTAAAATAACACACACACACACACACACACACACACACACACACACGTACGTGTATAATTCCACTTACTATTAGGCCCCTTAAAGTAGTCAAATTCATAGAAACAGAAAGTAGAATGGTGATTACCAGGGACTGGGAGGGGAGGGAATGAAGAAGGAAGAAGTTGTTGTTTAATCAGTATAAAATTTGTTTTGTAAAATGAAAAAGTCCTGAGATGGGTTTCACAACAATGTAAATTTACTTGAACAGTATTAAACTGTACACTTAAAAATGGTTAAGAAGGTAAATTTATGACATGTATTCCTTACCACACTCACACACAAAAAGCACTTTAAAAAGATGCCTGCAAAGAAAGAAAGAAAAATGGTAGTGAAGGCAGCTCTGGCCGATAGTTCATTTGGTTAGAGCATTGTCCTGAAGTGCAGAGATTGCCTAGTAAGGGCACATACAGGAATAGTTCGATGTTCCTGTCCCTCTCTCTCCCTTCCTCTCCCACTAAATCAGTAAATAAAAAAATTTTAAAAAGGGGGGGGAGAGAGGATTAAAATAAATACATTTTTTAGAGAGTAGTTGAGTAAACAACGTTAATTAATAGCATACATTTTTGGTAGAGGGTTATGTCAAAGGCAGGTAGGTGTTGGTCAAATAAGTTTGTAAAATGTGATTTTCATGTTTGCTCATTATAGTTTGCATTGGGGGCTGGGGAGCACCAGGTATACGTGGTCTGTGAAATTGCAAATTACCTTCCTGCTTGGGAAGGGCCATTGTTTTGCTAATGTTTGCTGGAGAAGAGGTTTTTGCACCAGAGAGTTTTGAAGACAAAAAGAAGCCGCATTTGCAGAGTGAGAGCAGAAAGAATGCAGGGTGCTGAGGAAGAAGCCATGTTGGCAGTGAAAGAGAAGGTGTGCAGATGGAACCAGAGATGAGAGGCTTTGCGAGCCCTACTAAGACTGATGAGGCCTTTGATTCTAGGAGAAACTGGAGACGATTCTTCTGGTTGTGGAACTGGATAATGTGTCAGTGGCTTTGGGAACCCTGAGTGAAAGAGAAGTGTTTCCCTATATGTGTTGCTTGATAGCCAGTGCGAGACTTTAATAAAGAAATGGCCCACCATTATTTGGCTCCACTATTTCTTTATTGTCTGCCTGAATTCAATGTGAACCTGCATGTGCATGGCCATGACGACAGCCGCGACTACTGGCCATACAGCAGGTGAAAATGATAGATTAATAGAGGGACTTAAATAAGTCAAACTACTGTTAAGAGTGTTGGAAGAGGCCTTGGCCAGGTTGCTCAGTTGGTTAGTGCATCATCACAATAAGCCAAGGTTGCAGGTTTGATCCCTGGTCAGGACACATATAAGAATCAACCAATGGGCGCTGGTCGGTTGGCTCAGCGGTGGAGCATTGGCCTGTCGTGTGGAGGTCCCAGGTTTGATTCCCGGCCAGGGCACACAGGTGCCCATCTGCTTCTCTACCCTTCCCCTTCTCCTTTCTATCTCTCTCTTCCCCTCCTGCAGCCAAAGCTCCATTGGAGCAAAGTTGGCCCAGGAGCTGAGGATGGCTCCATGGCCTCCACCTCAGGTGCTAGAATGGCTCCGATTAGAGTGGAGCAACACCCCAGAGGGGCTGAACATCGCCCCCTGGAGGACATGACAGGTGGATCCAGGTCAGGCGCATGCAGGAGTCTGTCCGTCTGCTTCCTCCCCACTTCTCACTTTGAAAAAATACAAAAATAAATAAATAAAAGAATCAACCAATGAATGCATAAATAAGTGAAACAATAAATCAATGTCTCTCTATCTATCTCTCTTTATCTATACCCCCACCTTCCTCTCTTTTTAAAATCCACTTAAAAAAAATGTTAGAAGAACCAAAATAGTTGAAAACATTAAGTAAAAGAAGCCAGATATAAAATGTTACATATTGCATAATTCCTTTTATATGATATATCTACAATAGGCAAATTCATAGAGACAGAGAGCAGATTAAAGGTCACTGGGCAGTGGGGAGGGAAAGTAGAAAATAGGGAAAGAATACTTAATGGGTACAGGTGGTTTTAAGAGGGTAATGAAAAAGTTTTGAAACTAAAGAGCTGGTGGTTGCACAACACACTAAAGACCACTGAATTGTACACTTTTAAATGGTTAATCATGTAATGTGACCTTAACTTCAATTTCTCTTTAAGTTCATGTGAGGCAATCTAGCAAAAAGCAACAACAGAACTCCCTACTACCCCAACAGGGGTGGAGGTACCAAGGAAGAAACTATGTACATATATTAACTGAGTCCATGGCCAACGTCACCCAGTAGGAATGGGAATCACAAAAGAGAGGCTAGCCAGGAGGTGATGAAATTCTGAAAGGTAGCTGGAGAAACTCAAGAGATGGAATCACTGCCGGAGACTCCAAAGAGAAACAGGAAAGGAAGGGGAAATATAGCCAAGTTTATCACTGTCCAATATCTTGACATTGCCTGTCCTGGGATGATACCTGAAAGCCAACTGGCAAGATAGCTTGGGGAATGTGGCTTATGTGGGTTAGCCCTAAACTCATAACACAGCTGGAGACAGTTGGGAAACTGGCAAATGATGGGCATAACTATATATTAAACTAAGCAATACAGAGCAAAAGAACAGAGTACTATTGCAGAAATGTGGTAGTGAAAGTGAAAAAAAAATGTCTGTGATCAAAAAAAGTCCTCTGGCCTGACCTGTGGTAGCACGATGGATAAAGTGTCAACCTAGAATGCTGAGGTCACAGGTTCAAAACCCCAGGCTTGCCTAGTCAAGGTACATATGAGAAGCTACAAACTAATGATTCCCGCTCTCCCTACCCCGTATTTCTCTCTCCTCTCTCTAAAATAAATAAATAAAATCTTTAAAAAAAATAAAAGTCGACCCTGGCGGTTGGCTCAGCGATAGAGCGCTGGCCCAGCATGTGGAAGTCCTGGGTTTAATTCCTGGTCAGGGCACACAGGAAAAGTGCCTGTCTGCTTCCCCACCCTTCCCCCTCTTCTTTCTCTCTTTCTCTTCCCCTCCAGCCAAGGCTCCGTTGGAGCAAAGTTGGCCCAGGTCCTGAGGACGGCTCCACGGCCTCTACCTCAGGCACTAGAATGGCTCCTATTGCAACGGAGCAACGCCCCAGAGGGGCCAAGCATCACCCCCAGGTGGGCATGCCATGTGGATCCTGGGAGGGTGCATGCAGGAGTCTGTCTGACTGCCTTACTACTTCTAACTTCAGAAAAATACAAAAATAAAAAAATAAAATAAATAAAATAAAAGTCCTCTGAAGAGGTAAAATATATATTAAGGCCTAACAAATGATCATGAGTCAGCTACTTGAAAATTTGGGGAAAGAATATTTGAAGTAGAGAAAATTAAATGTACAAATGTTGTAAGGTATACAAAAACTTACTGCATCTGAGATATTAAAAGAGAAAAATAGTGGCATAGAGAAAAAAATTTCCTACCATCCAAAGTTAAAAATGACACATTAGCCAATGTCTAAAGATATGATTAGCAAGATTGAGTGTTTGAGTTACTACAAGTCCTTAGATATATAAGGTGGAGACCCTATGAGGATTAGCCTGGATCAAGTACCTAAACTTCATCCTGAAAATGCTTCCTAGTTATAAAAAGCCATCAAAAAACATGGTACCTGTGTATCACAGGTAGTTGAACTAAACTCTAAAAGAGTACATACATCACTCTATGTAAATTATGTCCCAATTTTAAAAATTAGGTTATAAAAGAAGTCAAATAAAAAGGGCAGATTACAGTTACAGGAGTGGCCATGACAATGGGAGCTAACTACCCATCAGAAATAAACAAACAAACAAAACCAGTTGATATCTTCAATCAATGTACTGAAAGTTACAACCAATCTGGAATTCTATACCCAGGGGAAATATGCATCAAGAATAAATGAAGGGGGGATGCTTTAGATAAAGTAATCCTGGAAGAGTTTGCCCACATTAGATCTGCACTAATTGAAACTCTAAAGTATGTACTACAGCAGAAGAAAAATAATCCTAAATTAAGTATCACCGATACAAAAAAACAAAAAAAAATTTTTTTAAAGATGGGGCAAAATATAGTGAAATCTAAATGAATTTTGACTGCTTAAAGTAATGATAATAGGCCTTGGACAGTTGGCTCAGGGGATAGAGCATTGGCCCAGCATAAGGATGTGCCAGGTTCAATTCCCAGTCAGGGCACACAAGAGAAACGACTGTCTGCTTCTCTCTTCCTCCTCTCCCCCTTCTCTCTCTCTTCCCTCCCCTGAAGCCAGTGGCTCAGTTGGTTTGAGCGTCAGCCCCAGGCACTAAGGATAGTTCAATTGATTCCAGCATTGGTCCCAGATGGAGTTGTCAGGTGGATCCCTGTGAGAAAGCATGTGGGAGTCTATCTCACTATCTCCCATCCTCTCACTTGAAAAAAAGAAAAGAAAAAAAAGCAATGATAATAAGTTATTTGTGAAGCTTAACAATTTTCTACAAAAATAAAGTACCTAACAAAATAAATAGTATATACTTGGGTTGGTGAACACAGAATACAATATACTAATGATGTGTTATTATAGAACTATATATACCTGAAACCTATATAATTCCAATAACCAATATCACCCCAATAAATTCTCTCTCACACACAGACACAGACACGTGCGCACAAAAAAAATAAAAAACCGTTAAATTTTCTTAACCTGATAAAACATAGCTACAGAGGACCTGTAACTAACATCACTTTTAGTTTAAAGAGTGAAATCTTTAATGAAAATAATTCAACGATGCCCACTAGCATCACTCCCTTTAACACTGTACAAGAAGTTTGAACCAATACAATATGCAAGAAAAAGAAAATTAAAATATTAAAAAATGTTTTGAGAATTAAGAAACACAAGATTTACAACAGTATCACAAACATTTAAGTACCTAGAGAATACCTAATGAAAAACATGCAAGACAACAACAAAGAGAACCAAAAAAAGTACTAACAGACATTAAAGACTAGTTCAATAAATGGAGTGACAATCTGTGTTCATTGGTTTGAAGACTTTGCTGTGTAGATGTTATTTCTCCAGCTTCATTTTCAAATTCAATATAATCTCAGTTCTAACCCTAGCAGATTTTTTGTGGTAATTTGATATCCTGATTGAGTAAATATGAATATGCAAAGATCCAAAACTAAGACAATCTTGAAAAGGACAAAGTTTGAAGATTTTTCTCCACCAGATTATCAAGACTTTTTACGATTAAATAAAACAAGGTAGTATTAAAGCAAGAATAGACAAGTAGAACAATGGAACAGAACAGAGTTCAGAAACAGATACACATATATGGGAATACCTGAGCTATGACAAAGATAGATCTACAGAGAAGTAGGAAAAGAATGGTATTTTCAATAAATAATAGTAAATCAAATGGATATCCAAGACTCTAGCCGGTTAGCTCAGCTGGTTAGAGCACTGCCCCAATATGCCAATATTGCAGGTTCGATACTTGGTCAGGGCTCACACAAGAATCAACCAATAAATGCATAAATAAGTAGAACAACAAATTGGTGTTTCTCTCTCTCCTTTCACTCCTTCCCTTTCTCTCTCTAAAATCAATCAATAAAAAAATCTTAAATGGATATCCATGAGAAAAACAAAACAAAAAAACTTGGGCCTATCTCGTATCACATACAAAAATCAACTCCAGGTGAAATGCAATCTAAATATATAAGGCAAAACTTCTTTAAAAAAATCTAGACGAGCATCTTCATTAGCTTAGAGTAGGGAGAAATTACTTTAAAACAGAACTCAAAAAGCTAACTCAATAAAGGAAAAGACTAATAAACAGAACTATAGTAAAATTAATCATTACTGCTCATTAAGAGCCCCAATCCAAAAGCTAAAGGCAAACCACAGAATGGAAGATTTTCACAACACTTACAACAAACAAAGAACTCCTAAACAGAAAATATACAGAGCTCTTGTAAATCAACAGCAAAAGGACATATAATCCAATAGAAAAATAAGCAAGAGATCTGAGTGGGTACATGGAGAATACAACCAAATGGCCATTAGTAATTAAAACCACAATGAAATGCCTCTATATGCCCAGGAGCATAGTTAAAAATAAAAAGGCTGACAATATCAAGTACTGGCAAGGATATACAACATCTGGAACACTCATAATCTGCTAATAATAATGTAACTGGTACAACGACTTTTGTCAAAGAGGGAATGTGGTACAATCATACTGTGGAGGAAAGCAGAATAGGGAGGTGCACTACTATTAGAGTGTGCATGAATCTACACACTCTAACATAAAGGTAAAAAATGGAACCAGACTAATCAGAAAGGGCTGTTGTTTGGTAAGGCAGAATACACACACACACCAAAAAAATTTAAAAAACTCACTATTCTTAACCTACTTGTTCAATATGGTCTCACAATTTGGCTTTCACAGTGTTACCAACTGTGAAATACTAACAGCATGTGCTGTAAATCATAAATTGATTCACCTCAAACGAGTGGCCTCTCATTAGAGCCTAACCTCAAAGTGCTGACATCCATCTGCTGCCTTCCTCAATGCATTCCACAATAAGAAAACAGGCATGTGTGCCAGAGTAAGTAGGAAACTGAGACTGCTGCTCAGGATTAAAGGCACTCAAAGGCAACACACCTTCCCAAAAGGCCATTCCTCTTTCAGAGCATTTTGTACCACTGAGTGGAAACATCAGGAAACCAAGAATCTACCCCCACACCCTTCTCTTTTTTCCTATTCCACTTGTTTCTTCTAAATCTGGGCAGCTATATTGCATCCTGTAACTAAGCTGCCAATTATTGACAAACCAAGAGCCAGCATTTCAGTTGTTTAAATCTCATGAGCCAAACTTCTTTTGCAAGTGAGTAAAATAAGAAAAATATCATTCCAAATAAAAAACCATTAATAGTAGCCTAAAAGGAATTGTGAGGTTACAAAAGTAATAGGAGTTTTGTCATTTCGAATCTGGCACTCACACACCACCCAAACTTTGTTGCCTTGCTATATATCCTTTTAAGATTCAGGTAGGTTGGTGGAAGAAAACTGCATCCACATCACACAGATCTAAATTAAAGACTGCTTAAACATCTCATCATCCCTAAGGTGTCATTTAAGACACATACATTTTTTTAAAAGGTTATTCCTACAAATTTTCTGTGACAATCATTAGATTGACCACTCCAGCAACCAAGTACATTTTTTTTTTCTTTTTAATCGAAAGAAAGAGAGGGAGAGACAGACAGGGAGGCAGAGAGAAGAAAAGCACCAATTCATACTTGTGCCACTTTAGTTGTTTATTGATTGCTTTCTCATATGTGCCTTGACTGGGAGAATGCAAGCTGAGCCAGTGACCTCTTGCTCAAGCCAGCGACCTTGGACTCAAGACAGCAACCACAGAGCCGTGTCTATGATCCCATGCTCAAGTTGGGGAGCCCACACTCAGGCCAGTGAACTTGCGGTTTGAAACTTGGGTCCTCAGTGTCCCCTGTTGACACTCTATCCACTGCGCCACCACATAGTCAGGTCAAGTACACCTCTTATAAAAAACATTTCCAAGTTTTACCACCTATATTGTATAATCTGAATAGAATTTGTTACTAGTTTATACATAAATAAGTTATTCTATATTGTGGCTTCCCCCAGGGCTCAAAGTCTTGTTTATCAACTCCAATGGCTTCTCATCTCAATTTAAAATGAGAAATAAATATATTTAAAATTGTACTGAAGAAAATTTGAAGATATGAGAATTTATCCTAAACTGGCAAACACTATTAAAATGATGCCAAATCCTCCCAAGTTACCTTATAAGAATAAAGAAATTCCAATAGTAATACCAACACTCTCTTTTCGTAAGCTGAACAAAACAAGTCAAAAACGTATTTGAAAGAAAAAACAATTGAAAACAAGCAGAACATTTTTGGGAAAAAAGTATAATGAAAATACATTCACCCATCATATATATAAGTACATAAGTTACCTTAAGGAAAACAACTTAAAACCAGTTTAAGAACAAATTTTAAAAATCAAAGGGACGAAAAGAAATCCTAGCACATAAAAATATTGAACATATGCTAAAGGTGATACTTCAAGTCAAAGAGATAACACAGGTTGTAAAAAATGTTCCCAGTTAATTGAAATTAACAACTAATTAACTGAGAAAAGAGATTATTTACACAATAACAGATCCTATGTGAATTAGACTTAAATGTGAGAAAATATGAAAACACAGCAGTGCTAGAAGAAATATATGTGCATGTTTAATATAATCTTGTAGTAAAGAAGCCCTATCTAAGCATACTAACAAAATAAAAGCTAAAAAAGAAGTAGATAGATTTGACCGAACAAAAATAAAACTGTGAAATCCATAAGCCCAGAAATTTAAATAAAGAGGAAGAAAATACATGATCATTTTTAGAAGTACATGCATTTAATAGGCAGTTATAGAAATTCACTAAAACTTCTTTTGAATAAATGAAAAATAAACAAAGGATACAAAATTCATAGGCAATAAATATGAATGAACAATATACATAGGGTACAAATTCTCAACGAAAGAAATAAAAATCAAGCCTGACCAGGCGGTGGCGCAGTGGATAGAGTGTCGGACTGGGATGCGGAAGACCCAGGTTCGAGACCCCAAGCTCGCCAGCTTGAGCGCGGGCCTATCTGGCTTGAGCCAGCTTGGACCCAAGGTCGCTGGCTCCAACAAGGGGCTGCTTGGTCTGCTGAAGGCCCGCGGTCAAGGCACATGTTAGAAAGCAATCAATGAACACCTAAGGTATTGCGACGGCAACGAAAAACTAATGATTGATACTTCTCACCTCTCTCAGTTCCTGTCTGTCTGTCCCTATTTATCCCTCTCTCTGACTCTCTCTCTGTCCCTGTAAAAAAATGTAAAAAAAAAAAAATAATAAACAAGCTATAATCCCCCCCAGAAAAAGAAATAAAAATCAAAGCAAAAATATCATGCTTACTTAGACTGACAAACTCACACACATACACATACATACGAAAATATATAGTGTTGCTAAGGATACAATAGAAAGGCTTTCTTATATACTGTTGGTGAGATTGCAAATAGATAAAACCTTTCTGGAAGTTAATCTGATAAAAACAGCCATGGAGGAGGATCCCTTTAAATCAGCAACTCTATCCTTAGGTTTTTGGTTTAAAGAAATAATTAGGAATTTCTACATGATTTTTCTACAAGGATATTCCCTGTGGTGTATATAATTATATTGCTAAATAAAAACAACAACATCGAACAAACCAACTGAATAATAAGTGGAGGCTGATTTAAATACCACATTCCATGACAGGATATGGTAGGGCCATTAAAGATCATGCTTTAGCCCTGGCCTAATGGCTCACTTGGTTAGAGCACTGTCCTGATGTGTAGTGGTTGCTAGTCCGATCCTTCGTCAGGGCACATACAGGAACAGATAGATGTTCCTGTCTTTCTCCTGATCTTTCCCTTCCTCTCTCTAAAATCAATAAAATAAACAATTTTAAAAAAATAAAAAATCATGCTTTATAAAAAATATTTTATCATTTTTCAAAAATATATTAAAAATAATTTATAGAAGAATCATTTAGGAAAGAGACTTAAATCAAACTACTAACAATATTTATTAATAATCAGGCAGAGAAGTAGCTTCTCTACAGTCTAATTTCAATGAATCTATAGGACTTTCATAATTGTAAAATAAGAGGTAAGTATGAAATATACAATTTTACTTGAAATACATTTTCAATCTAAAATGTAAAACTAGCAACTATCTTCCTTTGCCATTATTATTTTTAATGTGAGAGGTATTCAAAGGAAGTTTTTTAAAACTATGTAAATCAGGATAGCATAATCTATGCTGTAGTAACAAATAATAATACAATTTTGGGGGATTATCAAATCAGAAAGTTTATTTCTCACTCTTGCGAAACCTGCTGAAGTATGGGCAATTCTCCAGGATAGCTGTCTTCCATGTAGTGATTCAGGCTGCTCCAATATTAGAGTTCCATCATATGACACAACTTTCATCACTGGCCGCAGTTTAGGAAGGAGGCAGGAAAAAAGGAGAGGAGAGAAAAAGGAAAAGAGGGAATAATGACCCAATGTAAATCAAAAGGGCTAGAAAAATCAGCTCTTCTCTTTGCTCAGGAAGAAATAATGTGGAAAAGGATTTGGAGATATATTATAGTAATTGTGTCACAGTGGTCATGGGATTATCACAATCCATAATCAGTAAGCCAATGTTGTTAGAAAATAAATTTATTATTTATTCTTATCCCTTCATACATATTTTATGATACAGTGGTACTTTAGAACCTACAGTTTCCTTAAGACCACTCTCTTTCAATCCAGTGTCTTTACACCTGATATTACCTGTCTCAGTAACTTGTCTTCCTTCGAGATTCAAATGTCATGTCTTTGTTATGTTTTTCCTAACTCTTCCCCTTATCTCCTCCCTCTGAGTCCCTCCACAACAAACAAAGGATGAATACACACAGGGGTATTCAGCACCTGGTATAAGTCTCTACTATCCAGCTTGTCATGCTGTACTGTAGATACTGAGGTCTCTATCTGTCTTCCAAGTACACACGGGGAGATCCTTAAAAGCAAAGAATCTATCTGGTCCATCTTTCTCTAAATCTGTCCCTGGTTCAGTGTTGCAGTTCATTAAATATTTTTTGAGCAAATGAATGTGAATGATCAAAAGAAAAGCAAGGTCATCACTGATATCTCAAATTGCTAGCACTTTCTTATAGCTGTTGAATAGTGTACCAGAAAATATTTCAGGTTCACCTATAACCTAAAAATGTGACCTTCTTTGAAATAGGGTCTTTGTAGATGTTATTAAAGGTAAGGATTAAGATGAAATAATACTGAAACAGGGTGAGCCCTGAATTCAATGAAAGTATCCTTATCACAGGAAAACACACACACACACACACACACTGAAAAGAAGGCCATGTGAGGATGGAGGCAAACACTAGAGTTGTGCCGCCATAAGCCAGAGAATACCAGGAGTCATCAGAATCTGGACAAGGCAAAAAAGTATTCCCCTATGAATCCTTTAAAGGGAGTGTGGCCCTGCCAACTACCTCCAGGTTTTGGATTTGGGGTCTCCTAAACTTAAGAGTAAATTTCTGTTATTTTAAGACACCAAGTTTTGGGTAATTTGTTATAGCAGCCCTAGGAAACTAATATACTTACGATCAGAAACATGAATGTGCAGTGTTGCAGAAAATATATTAAGGGTGAAATGGAAAAACCAACACATTTCCTTTCAACATATTTGCAAATACAGTATAACCATTATTTAGAGCTTTTAGAGTGGTAGAAACATTAGCAACAGCTGCCTGAATAGTTGTTATCATTGTCCTGTACTGGGACAGAATACAATAGTAGTAGCAGTAACAAAATGATTATTCATGGCACTTTTTAGACCTAGTATCAATTTTGATACCAGAAGGTTTCTGAATTTCTTGACTCTCTGGCATAATCAGTGCCAATAGCATCCTTACAGTACAGTAGAGATGTTTTCTAAACTTTCTCTAAACAGGTATGAGCGCTGAACAAATGTTAAATTTAAAGGTACAACTGCAATAATACTAACAAGAAGACCTTCTCCACAATGTATGTCCCAGTGAGGAAAATCTCAAAACATAATTTCACAGCCTTTGAACTCAATGAGCATATTCAAATAGCTGAGTTTTGTTTTTTTGGGTTTTTTTTTCATTTCTTTTTATTTTATTCATTTTAGAGAGGAGACACAGAGTGAGAGAGAGAGAGAGGGGAGGAGCTGGAAGCATCAACTCCCAAATGTGCCTTGACCAGACATGCAGGGTTTTGAACTGGAGACCTCAGTGTTCCCAGGTCAACGCTTTTATCCACTGCGCCACCACAGGTCAGGCCCGACCTTGGGGGTCTTGAACCCGGGTCTTCCGCATCCCAGTCCGAGGCTCCATCCACTGCGCCACGGCCTGGTCAGGTTGAGTTTTGGTTTTTTAAAATAGAGTTTGCCAACCTCTTTTTCATATCTTTAAGCTGTTTTTAACTCATAACCTTCTATGTTTTTAGGAAGCCATTACCTCAAGTAGGAAAATAAATTTTCTCTGTAAATCTGGAAAGGATATGTCTCTCTGCTTATGAAGTACCAATTCTTATTCCTTTTTGACACAAAGGCAGAAATTAAAATTTTATACTGCTTATTCCCCTAGTTCCATTTCCTTCAAAATAGAAAATCAAGTTATCTACAGAAGTCAACACAGGCCTTGAATCTTAGAATCCAGTCTCTGCAGCTATCCAGTCTATCCCCTCCAGCCTGTCTTACATATTACATCAAAGTGAAACTCTTCTAGCACCACCATCAATGTCTCATGTCTCTAACCGAAAATCTCCTGGATGAAATTAGAGTTTCTGGGAAAGATGGATGGGGGATCAGAAAACGTAATCCAATCTGTCATTAACTGGATAAGGAAACTGAGCTAGAAAGTTAGTGACTTGTCTAAGAGAATATATCATATAGAGGGCAGAGCGAAAACTAAAAATCAGGTTCCCCAATTACTATTCCAACACTGAAGATGAATAAAACAAATAAACATAAAAATCACAATAACTCCATAAAAAAACAATAAATGCCAGCTTCCTTAAGAAAATATATTTTCTTAAGGAAATAAAACTAATAAATGCAGCTTCCTTAAGAAAATGCATGTCATTAGGACAGTGGTTCTTAACCTTTTTTGAGGTACCGAACCCACCAGTTTCATATGCGCATTCACCAAACCCTTCTTTAGTGATAAACAAAATATGATTTTATTTCCCAATTCAAGACATTGGTATATGTTTTTTTACTGGTGCACAAAATGAGCCGTGCATGAACATCACCTTGCTCAAAGAACAAAACCAACAAAGTGCATGAAATCACAACAAATTACGGTATTACTTTATTCTGGCCTCCGCGGCAGAGGCTTCTCCGAACCCCTGAGACCGACTCATCGAACCCCTAGGGTTTGATAGGACCCAGGTTAAGAACCACTGTGTTAGGATTAAATGTAGGTCCATTAACATTTACTGAATACCTAACCTGTGTAAGCTATGGCTCTCAAGGAGTTCACAGGTTTATAGCAAATATGCATAAAACAAAGAGTTAAAACATAGTTCCAAACCAGAAATATGTATAAGGAAAAAATAAACACCTAATTCAGCCAGTGAAGATGTTATGCATAGACTTTGAGTAGGAACATACACTTTAGAATTCTGAATTAGATAACATGGTAAAGAATAAAAAAGCTAGGGTAATAACAAATATGAGAGCACGCCATCATGGTAGACAGTAACAGCTACAATTCAGTTTTTCAGTGTGGCTGGAGAGTAGGTTGATCAGAGGAAGCATGTAAGGTGGGGTAAGAGAAATAAGTAGAAACTAGATCATAGGAAATACTTCATTTGTTGTTTTCATCCCATCAATGAAAAGAAGCAATATGACTAGATTTACTTTTTAGAAAGATCACTGTGTCAACAACATTAGAGACTTAACTAAAGAAAATGAGGTTGATAGTAGAAAGGCTGATTAAGTAGGCTCTTTCAGTAATCTGAACTAAGACTTAAGCAATGGTGGTGTTATAAAGGGAAGGATTTAAGAGAAATTTGCTTAGGAACATTTCCTCCTAGGACAGTTCTACTCTGGAATTGTAAAAACAAAGACACCACCTTAACATAGTTGTTGCTGAGAGGATTTAAGAAGATTTATGAAAAATCAGCAAACATACAAAACAGGGTATTGAACAAACACACAAAAAATATTAGTTCTCTTTCCCCATTTCTTTCCACCCTAAAGCCAATTAGAAATGAGGACAGAAATTGTAGGATGATGCCCAGGTGCCCAGCCAGTCCATCTTGGTAAACAAAGGCACTATTAACTACAGAATAGAAAGAGAGAATGATGTTTGTGGCAGATGGCATTTGAGATATCAAGGTGGAAGTGTCCGATGAGTAATTACACAGAGAAGAGGATTCCAGGCTTGAGAGAGAATCTTGCAATGAAGGTAGTTGGCTATAACCGTGGTCACATTTCTCTAAACTTCACATTGTTCTATTGTAAAATGAAGACTAAACCACCTATCTTATCTATTTCACATATAAAAAGAGTGTACATAATCCTCTTTATATGTTCTTTAAACAGTAAAACACTCTAAGATCATAGAATACTATTAGTAAAATGAAGAAAATTAATAACTATTGAGCATATAACATGATATATTCAAACCTCCTGCAAAAGATATTACAGCTAAAAATTAAACCAATAAAGTAAGTTTCACTATCCTAATATTAAAGTTTATTCTTTGTGGAGATTCTGTTGTCAACATTTTTGTTTTGAAAAATTTCAAACTAGCATGACACGTGGTGGCACAGCAAATAAAGCATTGATGTGGAATGCTGAGGTCGCCAGTTCAAAACCCCGGGCTTGACTGTACAAGGCACATAAGATCAGCAATTACAAAATGATGCTAATGATGCTTCATGTTCTCCACCACCACCCTTTTCTCTTTCTCTCTCTCTTTCTCTCTCTCTCAAATCAATGAAATCTAAAATAAATATTACAAACTAGAGAAAAACTGAAAGAATAGTACAATGGATATTAATATACCTTTCACAAGATTCAGTAATTGTCAACACTTTGCCAAATTTACTTTCATTCTCTCTAGCCATATGCATACACATTTTCTTTCTGAAACACCTTAAAGTTAACGTCAGACATTATAAAAGACTACCTCAGCATTTAATCTTAAAAACACCATCACGATGTTCAAAAAATTTAATACTTAAGATTTAAGTATTTAAGATACAGTGCATATTCAAATTTCTCCAACTGTCCCAACAGTCCCCTCATATGCTTATTGTTTTTGTTGTTCTTATTGTTAATGTTTTGGATCTGGAACAAGTTAAGGGTCAAACAGACACTGCATTAGCTATCTTGTCTCCTGGTCTACTTTAATCTAGAACAGTTTCCCCCACCTTTTTCCCTTTAAAGGGTTGGTGGAGGGGGGGGTAGATATTTGGATTTGTCTGATTGTATCCTCAGAATTATACTCATTTCAATATTTTTGGCAAGAATACCATATAGCTAATGTTCTTCTTTACAAAATTAATAACACATAATGTACACTAATTTTTAACGTGAAATCTATGTTTTCTACAAAAGAGGTAAAAGGTTGGTCAAGTAACTTCCATTAGTAAGTTCAAAGGCAACAACTAAGGAATTATTCTGTGATCTAACAATCTGTGTTACCTATAACATTTTGTGTCAAATACATACCCAATCCAGAAAATATTCAGTCAGCAGCTTTTTTTTTTATAATCTTTTTTTTTCCTTTTTATTCATTATAGAGAGGAGACACAGAGTGAGAGAGAGAGAGAGAGAGAGAGAGAGAGAGAGACAGAAAGGGGGGAGGAGCTGGAAGCATCAACTCCCATATGTGCCTTGACCAGACCAGTGCAGGGTTTTGAACTGGCGACCTCAGTGTTCCCAGGTCAACACTTTATCCACTGCGCCACCACAGGCCAGGCTTCAGTCAGCAGCTTTATAAAAATAGCAGAAAATCAAGATAAGAAAGAAAAAAACTCCATTATAAATATATGCTCTTTAAAACCATGAAGTGCTCCCACTCTGTTCCCCCAAAATCAAATCATAAAAACACGTTCAACTTTTTATACATTCTTTGCTGTATTATAACAGGATAGTTTTACAGACTGAACCACCTTGGCTAAAGCCTGCCGATGGCACCAGATGGTAGATATTACTTCTAAAAAAGAGTGAAGAATCTATAACTGATATTCAACAACTGGTAACTTTTAAATCTCTCATTGTTAAGAAAGTTTTATCCTTATAAGTCCACATAATCACACAAAACTACAGGGCAAATTTATACATTGTAAGGCAGGTGTAAGGTAGTAACTAGAAACAAAAATTAATCTAAAATCTCTGAAAAATATCTGTGACAACCAGCTGCTACCACAGATGTCACTGATTTTTGCAAATATAAACTTCCTGAAAAATCCTAAATGTATTAGGAATATATACAAAAGATTTTGTGTTTTTTTAGAAAACATAAATGTGTCAACTATAAATAATATATCACTATTATTATTAGATTTACTAACTCTTTTTAAAGTTATAATAAAAATGCCCAAATCAGATTCAAATTTATACCTCAGACCAATCTTTCAGATAGTAGTATAGATGGAAGCTGAAGATGTTTTCAGTATTCACTAACAAAGTATAGAGCAGCAATTTTACTTTTTTTTTTTTTTTGTATCATGGCACATTTAAACTAAATACTAAAATTCTGTGACACATCAAAAAAGTATATACTTTGCTGATATGGCAAAAAGTATAGGTGTAATTTAAATTCATTCACATTAGACAGCTATTGCTCTGTTGCCTGCTGTCATATTTTAATATGACAATATAAGAGGGAAGAGGTCAGTGCCCCTTACTCAATAGTCAGGTATTACTTGTTTTAAAAATTATTGCAGTACACCAGTTGAAAATCGCAGTCTAAACCATCGAAATAAATGTTAATTATTTAGAGGACAATATTCAACTTAACTATGCTATCAGGCCTCCTAATATCTCAGCTGCTGCTTTTCTGATGTGCTCAGAACACAAAGTATTCTCTATTGCAAGAACTAGAGCAGTGGTTCTTAACCTGGGTTCTATCGAACCCTAGAGGTTCGATGAGTCAGTCTCAGGGGTTCGGAGAATACTCCGCCACAGAGGTAAAGACACACTTGTGTAAAGTTGTGATGACACGCCCCGCTTGGCCATCACTTGCTGCTGAGGATCACGTTACATTGCTTGGCCAACCAGTGCTGCGGGGAATTTAGTCGCGCAGTAGTCAACGGCTGTTGTAGTTGTATGTCGTGTGGTTTCTTTCTTAATATTTTAATCCATATTAAATATGTCGAGCAAAAAAAGAAAGTGGTAGGACGAATATATACAACATGGATTCACGTGTATCACGGAAAGGGATGGGAGTCAGCGTCCTATCTGCATGATATGCAATGCCAAGTTGAGCAACTATAGTCTCGCACCGGCAAGACTAAATTTGGGGGGGAAAATCATATTTTATTTATCACTAAAGAAGGGTCTGGTGAATGCACAAATGAAATTGGTGGGTTTGGTACCCAAAAAAGGTTAAAAACCACTGAACTAGAGGGTTGTGTTATTTTTTTTCCTTTTTTTTTTTTTAAATTTTTATTTTATTCATTTTAGAGAGGAGACACAGAGTGAAAGAGAGAGAGAGAAAGGGGGAGGAGCTGGAAGCTCAACTCCCATATGTGCCTTGACCAGACCAGTGCAGGGTTTTGAACTGGCGACCTCAGTGTTCCCAGGTAGACGCTTTATCCACTGCGCCACCACAGGTCAGGCTGTTTGTTTTTTAATAAAATTAAGTATACATTTATTAGCATGTAAAGTGCTCAATGACTGAGCAATTTTTGTCAAAATTATGGGATAAAAATAAGAAAAAGAGTTCAGTTCTGTGACTAAATTTCTACTATTACTTTTATAAACAAATAAAAATCAAGCTGTTTATGAAACACATTTGCTTACATTAGTTTATAATAGTGACATTAACAACAAGCAAACGGTCATTTTAGAATGGTAAGCCACACACTCCAAGTTCACATCCTCCTATACACTCAGAATACACAAAATTTTTTGGTATGCAAGAAGTCTAGTATTTACAGGCTTTAATGTCTTTTCACGTTTATAAGTTACTATATCTCTAGGTGTGTGTTATTTAATTAGAATTTTATAAGGCCATGATCAGTGTTGACCTGATAAAGTAAAAAGATGTCAGCAAGTATAAGCAATAGAGAAATGATTAAATATTGTTGATCAGATTATGGTAATTCCAAAATCTTTCACAAGAAAGAGTGGGGTGCCACAATGATGCTCATGACCTGAAATGTCCTTCTAATAACTATTCCCAGATGGCTATGAACCTGTAAATCCTCAATACCAAAAGATAATTTGAAAGAACTAGTAATTTCAAAAACTAAAATAAAAAATCTGAACATGTCCTGCTGAAGAAAGTGCATTACAAATCAGATTTAACTATACTTATCCCAACACATTAAAAAATAATTTTTAAGAGGAAAAATGGCGACGGAGTAGGAAAATGTTACAACTCCTACCTCCCAGAACCAAAGTGGATTACAACTTAACTTAGGAACAATCATCTTGAAAAACCAACTATGGACTAAACCAGGGGTGCCCACACTTTTTCAGCTTGCGAGCTACTTATAAGATGACCAAGTCAAAATGATCTACCTACAATAAAAATGCAAAACATAAATTTATTTCTTCTATATTATCATTATTTAAGTTACTATTATTACTATTTAGTATTGTGTATTCTTCTTTCACCTTTCTCCTTCTCAGCTCTCTTTTCGGAGGAAAGTCAATGTCATAGTTTTTATGAACAGTCCGAAAAAGCCGCTCCACATTTCCCTTCTTTGGAATAGCAATGGCACACAGACAGATGAGGCAAACGCACTTAGAATATGACATAGTGAAAAAAATACCCTCCCATTCTGTATGAAAGTGGTAGGTTTTAGGCTTCTTACTCGGACCAGTTACAGCACTCATTTTTATACCCTTTGTTGTATTTAGTTTAAATAAATTGAAGGCTAACTACGCAGCAATGTAACTGAACAAATTAGGGCAGTTTAATGCGCATGCGTAAGGTGTCAAAAGTTCAGACGTCAGACTGGCTACCCTGTATGCCAATCAAAAGACAAATATCTTTTTAATGTCATGTGATCTACCCACACTTCCTTTGCGATCAACCAGTAGATAGCGATCCACGTATTGAGCACCCCTGGACTAAACTAAGAGGAATCTATAACCAAGCATCACCAAAGAAACTACACTGAGCTGATAGAAAATGTGGAGACACAGAAAGGGCTGCCCCACTCCCAGGAGCAAGAGGCGGCCCAGAGGGTCTCTCACGTCGGGGTTGGTTACCCAGAGAGTTGTGGGTCCTCAGCCATAGGACTGGAACCCCAGCCTGGAGCCCAGAGACAAGATGAGGCGTACGGACAGTATTTAGATGGGAAATGAACCGGGTTACTGTTTGCAACAGGAAGACAGAACTCTCAGACCCAGGCTCCATCTTAAAGAGACCGCACAAAAAATCTCGTTCACAGCCACTAACCCGGGGCTCTGGGAGCGGAAAGCACTGAGAGGACTGGAGTTGCAAGAGAACAGTATAGTCTTGGGGTCACAGGGAGAGACCGTGAGGGACAGCCACCCTAACCCCTGTTCTAGGTCAGTCCCCAAACCTAAAGTGAACATTTTTTCTGGGATAACCAAACCAGCAAAAAGAAGGAATTACCCCACCTAGGAGAGGCTCTCCTGCTCCAGTCAGTGCAGAGAGACGGTTAGAAGAAGAAGGAGCATCAAGGACAAAGGTTTTGAGTGCTGCGGTCTGGGCTACAGGGTCCCCTCAATCCGCTGAGTAGCCTCCGAAGGGCAGGAGGACCCAGCTACAGAGGTGGCTGTGGCACTTGGCCTGCATGGCGGATGGGGGCAAAGCCCAGCAAGGCAGACTGCGCAGCAGCAGAGGGGCAGGGAAAGCCAGAAGAGGCCTCCCATGCACCTGCAAGTGGCAAAATCCTGCACGGCGAGGTGTCCCCTGTGCTGGCATAGGGCAAGGTGTCCCGTGAGGCCATAGCCGGTGGAGCCCAGAGAGACAGCAAACATGCCAGCGGGGGGAAAAGCCCAGTGGCCCACTCGTGAAGGCAAGGGACAGATACAAGAGGCAACCCAAGCTACCACAGGGGGCAGAGCCCAGCTAGGTGAGGAGTCCCAGGCACCCACGAAGCAGTATGAACTGTGGCCCACGAGCCTGCACTAGTGCCCAAGTGCCTGAGAAGGCTGAGTCAGTGGGGGACTGGAATAGAGAGGCCACACACACTGGCCAAGAGTAGATAAAAGCCAGCCTAGGAGTGCAGCTGATATTTACAACGGCATCAGGGCCCAAGAGAGGCAGCCACAAGTTCTAGATATTTTGTAGCTGCAAGAAGATTGCTAAGGGCCAGTCAAAAGCAATGACCCCCACTGATCTGCGCCAGGTTCCAGGCAGGGAGGTCCAGGGCTGATACATCCTGTGGCCAGATACAGAGATCATCAGCTCAGGATCTAACAACCCTAATCAGAGTAGTATCTTAAGGAGAGGCTCCTCATACTTGACCCAGCTAAAGCATAAAAAACGTTGTCACAAACAGCAAAAAGAGCAGTAGCAGCAGACAAGTAGCTCACAGTGGAATACAAATAGCTGAAGCCAACCCAAAAAGATATAGAAACAACATAACTGAAAGCTGGAGGCAGACAACACCAATCCTATACTCAGCTACACAAAAAACACATCCAAAGGAGCAGTTTATACAAAGACAAAATGGGAAAACAGAGAAATGCAATTCAAATGAATCAACAAGAGAAATACCGAGAAAATGAACTGAGTGAGATGAAAGTAACCAAGATACCAGATGCAAAGTTTAGAATAATGATTGTTAGGATGCTCAAGAATCATAGAGCAACAATATATGGACAAAATGAGCACCTAAACAAAGATAGCAGGCATCAAAAAAGGACATTAAAATCATAAAAAGGAATCAGAGAGAAATGACAAACACAATATCAGAAATAAAGAATAGATTAGAAAAAATTAAAACCAGGCTAGATGATACAGAGAATCAAATCAGTGATTCAGAGGACAAGATAAGCGAAAGCAAGGAAGCAGAACAGCAAAAAAAAAAAAAAAAGAGGATCAAAAAGTTGGAGGAAACTCTAAAAGAGCTCTGTGACAACATGAAGTAAAACAATATCGGCATCATAGGGCTCCTGAAGGAGAAGAGAAAGAACAAGGAATAGAGAATATGATTGAAGAAATGACAGCTGAAAACTTCCCTAAATAAATGAAGGAAACAGTCACACATGTTCAAGAAGCACGAAGAATCCCATTAAAGAGGAACCCAAAGAGATCTACACCAAGACACATCAAAAAGAAAAATAAACCTAAGGGATAAAGAATACTAAAAGTTGAAAGAGAAAAACAGTCAATCACCTACAAAGGAGCCCCCATAAGAATGAAATCCGACTTTTCAACAAAAACACTTGAGGCCAGAAGAGAATGGCAAGAAACATTCACAATAATGCAGAATGAGAGCCTACAAACAAGACTTCTTTATCCAGCAAGGCTATTGTTTAAAAATGAAGGAAAAATAAAAATATTCCCAGACCAAAAAAAAAAAAAAATCAAAGAATTCATTAACCTACTACTAATGCTGCAAGAAATGTTAAGGACCTGTTGTAAACATAACAAAGGGGGGGGGGGAATCTATTGAAAGAGAAATGTAGATTTAAAGATTAAAATGGCAATAAAAAACTACATGTCAATAATAACCTTAAATGTAAATGGATTAAATGCTCCAATCAAAAGACATAGAGCAGCTGCATGGATAAGAAAACAGGACCCGGACATATGCTGTCTAGAAGAAACCCACATCAAAACAAAAGATACAGATAGACTAAGAGTAACGGGTAAAAAAAGACATTTCATTCAAATGGAAATGAAAAAAAAACCGGGGTAGCAATATATATATCTGACAAAATAGACTTTAAAAAAAAAAGGCTATTGTAAGGGATAAAGAAGGTCACTACAGCCTGACCTGTGGTGGCGCAGTGGATAAAGCGTCGACCTGGGAACACTGAGGTCGCCAGTTCAAAACCCTGCACTGGTCTGGTCAAGGCACATATGGGAGTTGAGCTTCCAGCTCCTCCCCCCTTTCTCTCTTTCTCTCTCTCACTCTGTGTCTCCTCTCTAAAATGAATAAAATATAAAATAAAAATAAAATAAAAGAAGGTCACTACATAATGTTAAAGGGAGCAATCCCAACAGGAAGATATAACCATTATAAATATATGTGCACTTAATATAGAAGCACCTAAATATATAAAGCAGAGATTTTGATGGACATAAAGGGCAAGAAAAACAGCGGTACTTAATAGTAGAGGATTTCAATACCCCACAAACATCACTGGATAGATCCTCAAGAGGAAAAATTTACAAAGAAACAGCAGACTTGACACACTAGATCAACTGGATTTAATAGATATCTTCAGAACCTTTCACCTTAAAGAAGCAGAATATACATTCTTTTCAAGTGCTCATGGTACATTCTCTAGGATAGACCACATGTTAGGACAAAAAATGAATCTCAATAAATTTAAGAAGATTGAAATCATAACAAGCATCTTCTTAGATCAAACTGGCATGAAACTAGAAATCAACTACAAAAGGAAAACTGAAAAACACTCAAAAACTTGTAAACTAAACAGCATGTTATTAAATAATGAATAGATTAACAATGAGATCAAGGAAGAAATCAAAAATTGCCATGAAATAAATGAAAATGAACATACAACTCAAAATATACGGGACACAGCAAAAGCAGTCCTGGGAGGGAAGTTCATAGCATTACACGCATAACTTAAGAAGCAAAAAAAAGCTCAAATAAACAACTTAAGCCTGCAACTAAAAGAACTAGAAAAAGAACAGCAAGTAAAGCCCAGAGGAAGTAGAAGGAAGGAAATAATAAAGATCGGAGTGGAAATAAATGACATAGAGGCTTAAAAAAACCAGTACAAATGACCAATAAAACCAAGAGCTGGTTCTTTGAAAAGATAAACAAGATTGATGAACCTTTAACCAGACTCACAAAAAAAAAAAAAAAGAGAGAGAAGACTCATATAATTAAAATTAGAAGTGAGAGTGAAGAAGTAACAACTGATACAGCAGAAATACAAAGGATTTGTAAGAAAACATTATGAAACTGTATGCCAAAAAATTAAACAACCTAGATGTAGAGAAAAAATCCCTCAAAACATATAATATTTCAAAACTCAATCTGAAAGAATCAGAAAACCTAAACAGAGCGGTAAAAACAAATTAGATCGAAACAGTTATCAAAAAACTCCAAACTAACAAAAGCCCTGGTCCAGATGGCTTCACAGCCAAATTCTACCAAATATTCAAAGAAGAACTAATTCCTATCCTTCTCAAGCTATATCAAAAAATTCAAGAAGAGGAAAGATTTCCAAACTCCTTTTATGAGGCAAGCATAATTCTGATTCCAAAACCAGGCAAAGACAACACACACAAAAAAAACTATAGGCCAATATCCTCGATGAATTTAGATCTAAAATTCTTAACAAAATTTTAGCAAACCGGATCCAGCAATACATAAAAACAATCACACATCCTGATCAAGTGGGATTTATTCTGGGGAGGCAAAGCTGGTACAATATTTGCAAATCAATCAATGTAATTCATTACATAAATAAAAGGATAAAAATCACATGATAATATCAATAGATGCAGAAAAAGCATTTCATAAAATCCAGCACCCATTTATGATCAAAACTCAGCAAAGTGGAATACAGGGAACATACCTCAACATGATAAAGGCAATCTATGACAGACCCACAGCCAACATCATACTCAATGGTCAAAAGTTAAAAGCAATCCCCTTAAGATCAGGAACAAGGAAGGGGTAACTCCTTTCACCACTCTTATTCAACATAGTTCTGGAAGTCCTGGCCACAGCAATCAGACAAGAAGAAGAAATAAAAGGCATACAAATTGAAAAAGAAGAAGTAAAACTATCGTTATTTGCAGATAATATGATACTGTCCATAGAAAACCCTAAAGTCTCAGTCAAAAAACTACTGGACCTGATGAATGAATTCAGCAAGGTGGTAGAATATAAAATTAAAACTCAGAAATTAGAGGCATTTTTATACACCAACAATAAACGGTCTGAAAGAGAAATTAAGAAAGCAATCTCCTTCACTAAAGAAACAAAAAAAGAATAAAGTACCTAGGGGTAAATTTAACCAAGGAGGTTAAAGACTTGTACTTGGAAAATTTTAAAACATTGATAAAAGAAATCAAGGAAGATACAAACAAGTGGAAGCATATACCGTGCTCATGGCTAGGAAGAATAAACATCATTAAAATGTCTATATTACCCAAAGCAATTTATAAAGTCAATGCAATTCCTATTAAAATACCAATGACATACTCCAAAGACATAGAACTAATATTCCAAAAATTCATATGGAACCAAAAACACAAATAGCCTCAGCAATCTTGAAAACAAAAAATAAAGTGGGTGGTATCACATTTCCTGATATCAAGTTATATTACAAGGCCACTATACTCAAAACAGCTTGGTACTGGCATAAGAACAGGCATATAGATCAATGGAACAGAACAGAGAACCCAGAAATAAACCCATACCTTTATCGACAATTGATATTTGACAAGGGAGGTAAGAGCATACAATGGAATAAAGACAGTCTCTTTAACAAATGCTGTTAGGAAAACTGGACAGATACCTGAAAAAAACTTAAACTAAAACACCAACTTACACCATTCACAAAAATAAACTCAAAATGGATAAAAGACTTAAATGTAAGTCGGGAAACCATAGCATCTTAGAAGAAAACATAGGCAGTAAGCTCTCTGACATCTCTTGCAGCAATATATTTGCTGATTTTTCTCCATGGACAAGAGAAATAAAGGACAGGATGAACAAATGGGACTATATCAAACTAAAAAGCTTTTGCACAGCTAAAGACAATATAAACAAAATAAAAAGACAAACCACACAATGGGAGAACATATTCAACAATACGTCTGATAAGGGGTTAATAACCAAAATTTATAAAGAACTTGTAAAAGTCAACACCAGAAAGATAAACAATCCAATTTAAAAAAATGGACAAAAGAAATGAATAGACACTTCTCCAAAGAGGACATACAGATGGCCAATAAACAGATGAAAAATTGTTCAACATCACTAATCATTTAGAGAAATGCAAATTAAAACTACAATGAGATATCACCTCACACTAGTCAGAATGGCGCTCATTAACAAAACAACACAGAATAAGTGCTGGCGAGGATGTGGAGAAAAGGGAACCCTCCTGCACTGCTGCTGGGAATGCAGACTGGTACAGCCACTGCGAAAAACAGTATGGAGATTCCTCAAAAAATTAAAAATGGAACTGTCTTTTGACCTAGCCATCCCACTTTTAGAAATATATCTTAAGAACAAGAAATCACTGACTCAAAAGAAGAAATGCACCCCCATGTTTATGGCAGCATTGTTTACAATAGCCAAGATCTGGAAACAGACCAAGTGTCCATCAGTGGACCAGTGGATTAAAAAGAAATGGTACATAGCCTGACTGGGCGGTGTCACAGAGGATAGAGCGTCAGACTGGGATGCGGAAGACCCAGGTTCGAGACCCCGAGGTCACCAGCTTGAGTGTGGGCCCATCTGGCTTGAGCAAAAGCTCGCCAGCTTGGACCCAAGGTCGATGGCTCCAGCAAGGGGTTGCTCAGTCTGCTGAAGGTCCGTGGTCAAGGCCCCTGTGAGAAAGTAATCAATGAACAACTATGGTGTCATAATGGCAATGAAAAACTAATGATTGATGCTTCTCACCTCTCTCCATTCCTGTCTGTCTATCCCTATCTATCTCTCTCTCTGACTGTCTCTCTGTCCCTGTAAAAAAAAAAGAAAGAAATGGTACATATACACAATGGAATACTATGCAGCCATGAAAAGAAGGAAATCTTAGCTTTTGCGACAACATGAATAGACCTGGAAACTATTATGTTAATTGAAATAAGCCAGGCAGAGAAAGAAAAATATCATATGATATCACTCATTTGAGGAACCCAATGAACAATGTGAACTGAGGAATTGAATAGAGGCAGAAGCAGGATCAAAGAGACCAGAGGGAAAGGGGACAGAGGGAAAGGGGATGAGAGGATGGGATCGGAGAAAGGAAAGAGACTGGTGAAATTATACTAGACATAGCACAGTGTTATAGAGAGCAGAAAAGCAAATCCTGGAAGGAAGACGGGAGGGCACTGGGGGGAGGGGTCAAGGAGGATGCTGAGGGGAACACAGGGGTGGGGGGTATATTCAGTGGAACACTTGAATTTATGTAAACATAATAAATTAAAATCAGTAAAAAGAAATTTTAAGAATTTTTTTTTAATAAAACTGCCTGACCTGGCAGTGGCACAGTACATAAAGCATCAGACTGGGACGCGGAAGACCCTGGTTTGAAGCACCGAGGTTGCTGGGTTGAGCACAAGCTTATCTGGCTTGAGCAAGGGCTCACCAGCTTAAGCATGGGATCATAGACATGACCCCATGGTCACTGGATTAAAGCCCAAGGTCACTGGCTTGAGCCCAAGGTCACTAGCTTAAATAAGGGGTCACTTGCTCTGCTGTAGCCCCTCGGTCAAGGCACATATGAGAAAGCAATGAAAGAACAACAAAGGAGACTAAGCAGCCACAACAAAGAATTGATGCTCCTCATCTTTCTCCCTTCTTACCTGTCTACCCCTATCTTGTCTCTCTGCCTGTCTCTGTCACCAAATAAATAAATAAATAAGAAAGAAAGAATTTTAAAAGAATTAACTTCCAGAGAGAAAAAGCCTAGATCCTGATTTCCCATACTTCAACACTCTGAACAAACCCATTCCTCAAAGCCATAGTATAACATTTCTGTAAGTTTACTGGTTTTCAATAAGGGTGACAAGGTAATTTAATGAGGAAGAAATAATCTTTTCACAAATGGTGCTCAAGAAACTAGATATCCAATGGCAGAAGAAGAAGAATAAAGAACTTCAAATCTAAACTCATACCATACAAAAACATTACCTCAAAATGGATGATATACCTTAATGTAAAAGCTAAAATTTAGGAAGAAACAAAGAAATCTTTATGACCAGTATAAGAATTTCCTACCCTGATCAGGCAGTGGCGCAGTAGGTAGAGTATCAGACGGGGATGTGGAGGACCCAGGTTTAAAACCCCAAGGTCACGGGCTTGAGTGTGGGCTCATCCAGCTTGAGTATGGGCTCACCAGCTTGAGTGCAGGGTCGCTGGCTTAAAGATGGAATCATGGACACGACCCCATGGTTGCTGGCTTGAGACCAAAGGTCAGTGGCTTGAACCCAAGGTCTCTGACTTGAGCACGGTTTCACTTGCTCTGCTATAGCCCCCTCGCCCCACCCTGGTCAAGGCACATATGAGAAAGCAATCAATAAACAACTACGGTACCCCAATGAAGAACTGATGGTTCTCACATCTCTCCCTTCCTGCCTATCTGTCCCAATCTGTCTCTCTCTCTGTCTCTGTCACAAAATAAAATTTAAAAAAATCCTAGATAAGACACAAAAGCATGAACAATTAAAAAAATAGTTCATAAAATGAACATCAAAATTAAAACTCTCTGTATTTAAAATGCCCCTATTTTTTTGTTTGTTTGTTTGTATTTTTCTGAAGTGAGAAATGAAGAGGCAGAGAGACAGACTCCCACATGCACCCGACCGGAATCCGCCTAGCAAGCCCACTAGGGGAGCGATGCTGCTCTGCCCATTTGGGGCGTTGCTCCATTGCAACTGAAGCCATTCTAGCGCCTGAGGCAGAGGCCTTGGAGTTAACCTTAGCACCTGGGCCAACTTCGCTCCAATGAAGCCTTGGGTGCATGATGGGAAGAGAGAGATAGAGAGAAAGGAGAGGGGGAAGGGTGGAGAAGCAGACGGGAGCTTCTCCTGTGTGCCCTGAGCAGAAATCACAGTTGGGACATCCACAAGCCTGGCCGATGCTCTACCACTGAGCAATCAGCCAGTGCTTCAAATGCCACTATTAAGAAAAAGAAATGGTAACCCATATCCCAGGAGTAAATATTTATAATGCATATATCTGACAAAGGATCAGTATCTTATACAGTGTGTCCGTAAAGTTATGGTGCACTTTTGACTGGTCAAAAGTCAAAAGTGCACCATGACTTTACGGACACACTGTATATAAAGAATATATAAAGAACTCTAATTCAGTAATAAGAAGAAAAACAATCCAAATAGAATGTACAAAAGATCTGTATACTTCACCAAAGAATATAAGTAAGTAAACACATGAGAAAGATTCACAAGAAAACTTTGTGATAATGTAAATATTCTATACTATGATGGAGGTATTAGCTACACAGGTGTAGCAGATTGCCAAAATTCATCTACCTGTATAAGATCTATGCATTCCACCTCACAAAAATTGTAACTAGTAAAAATACTCCATAATAACCAATGTTAGCAAAAATAAATTTTGTTGTCTATACATCAATATGTTAATCAAATGCAACCAGGCAATTATTAAATTTGACTGAGCAATTTCACTTCAAGGAATACACTGTAAGAAAATAGACAAGTACAAATATGGGCATTTACTGCACCTATGTTCCACTTATAATAAATATACAAAAATTAAGAAGAGCTTAAGTGTACATCAATACAGGATTAAGTAAATAAACTTGGTATATCTTTCAGGGGAATACTAGTCAGTTGACCAAAAACTGTAACCTGGGTTACTGACGTAAGACTGGTACTGGCACTACATGTTACTCAACCTGGAAGTCCCTCGGACCCAGTCCCTTGGTACCTGGGTGTCATACTTTGACAGAAATAGCTAACAGTGAATATGAACTATGAGAGTGGTAACTGTAATGTTACACATTAACTATAGCATTACCAAGATCTGGGGCAGCTATGGCTCTACTGCAGCAGCAGAACAAGATCTGAAATAAGATGGTTCAGCAAAACACCTGACAGTAAATGAAAAAAACCATGCTGACAGACTGAATCCAGAATCACCCTAATATATATATATAAATTTTGTCATATCTTTTATGTATTTTTCTCTCATTAATAGGTTTCAAAAATTTTAAGATATGTGTAACCCAAATTAGCTTAAGAAAAAGTGATATACATGTAAGCATGCATACACACAAGTATAGGAATAAAGACTAAAAGGAAATAGACCAAAATGCCACATAATAGTTGAAGTGTGAGATTATAAGTGGCTTTCTCCTTTGTTGCTTTTATGTACTTTTCAATTTTTCCAATAATATTTATGTATCAAAACAAATAATTATATTTTAAAAATATAATTAATAGTAAAAAACTCAGAAGAAAGAGGCTAAATAAACCTAGCTATGTTTCTCATTTGATTTTTTTACTAATAAGGTTTTAGTAAAAAAAAAGATAGAATAAGAATTCTGGGCCTTTGATCAGCACAGGAAAAAAAGAGAAAACAATACGAAGATATCTGAAAAGCATCATTTTGAACTGGCCAATCAATTAATATGTGACAAAAATACTTGGAGAGAATAAAAATCCAGACAGTAAAAGATTTTTTAAAGAAGGTTATTAAGATAAAAACAAAAACCCAGATATGAGGGAGGCATGCAATTCTAGAGATCAAAAGCACAGCTTGAATGAATAAAGTAATGATTCCAAAACTTTATTCACTGTGGCTATTAGTTTCTATTTCGTATCCATCAAACCTTTATGGCAGTTGCTAAGCAATATCTGCCTAAGTGTTGGATTATTATACTTTCTAACTAGGAATGCTGGGTCATTACATTTCCAGACTAAGTAAAAGATTTGGACTTGGTTACATTTCCTGACTGATTAAGAATGCAAGGGCCTCAATACACTTTCTAACTTATTTGGAACTCTGGACTTCATTTCACTTACTGAATGTAAGATCCTCTTATACTTCTCTAAGAAAATTGCGTCTTGTCACCCTAAATAGGAGGACTGGGCCCAGATACACTGACTAACTGCAGGGAACCTCATTACACTCACTAAAAGCACTGAACCCATTCACATTGACTAACCAGAACCAATACTTTGATCCTGATGTAAAACTCTAGATTTTGAGCTCCTAGATCAATGCAGTTCAAATGATAAAAAGCAGGTAAGTACAAAAAGAACTGACAGTCTGAGTAATGATTTCTTCAGAACAATAATGAGTTCTTCCATCGTTTCTTCATTGACAGATATTACCATCGCTTATCATTTGAGGTCTTCTGAAAGAAAACACTATCTTCGTAATCTAAAACAATATAATTTTATATCATCCTTAAGCATGTATATAAATGTCTCATGCACTGATGAGAAAATCATTTTTTAATTATGAGTTATTAAATTGAATGTTCTTAATACACACAAAATCCTCGTCTATAGTGTCTTACAAAATCAGGCCACCATCTTGTTCTGGTTCCTCTAGGTATTCCCCTCCCCTTGCTCACTATACTCTATCCACATCAGACTTGTAACTATTCCTCAGACACAGGCTGGTTTTTACACCTCAGGGCCTTTGCATTTGCTCTCATCTCTACAATACTTTTACCTTGGCTCTTTCCATGGCTGGCTCCTCATTCTCAGGTGTCAGCTAAAATGCTACCCCATAAAATGACCTTACTTTGATTTATTAGTATAAAATTACCCTCTCTATTTCCAGTCCTTTTTAGTTTTCCTCCATGGTATTTTTCATTTTCTAAAATTATATTGTATATTTATAAATTTACTTGTAGTTAATAGGGCTCTCACCAGGCCAAGACTATCCATTTCAATAAGACATGAACCTTGTTCACCACCGTATTTCCAGTGCCTAGAAAAGTACTGGCACATAGTAGAGATTCAACATAATATTTTAATTAATTAATAAGTAAAAGAAATAATTTCATTTTGGAATGATATATTAGTGTTTTAGAACATCATGCCAGGTGTTGGGGGGAGAGACATTACCAATACCATTTATCTTAGTCTAAAACCAAAACCTAAAAAAACTTGAACATACTAGTGAACAAAACTAATTTCTAAAATATTTTTAAACAAATACTGTTACAATGATAACTATATACATCCATGTTAGGTACGGAGAAGCAATTAATGTCATTTTTCTTGCTAAAATAGACATGATCCCATAAATCTTAATACACTTACTGAGGCAGACACTATCAATTAACATTGATCACAAGGAAAAACAAAAAGTTGAACAAAGTTGGTTTATGTGTAAAAACTGTTTGTTTTGTCTACTATAGTAAAATCTGAATCTAGAGTCAGAAGAACTAGACTTCCAAGTTTTGGCACTATCACAGTGTCAATATAATGATGAAACCAAAAAATCTAGTCAGGAAAAGTGTATACACAGAATCGGAAAGACTGTAATGGTAGCAAAATCAATAGACCATAAATTCTAATGTGCTTAAAGCAGTGGTTCTTAACCTTTTTTGAGGTACCGAACCCACCAGTTTCATATGCACATTCACCAAACCCTTCTTTAGTGATAAATAAAATATGATTTTTTCCCCCAAATTCAAGACATGGACATATGTTTTCTTACTGCTGCACAAAATGAGGCGTGCATGAACATCATCTTGCTCAAAGAACAAAACCAACAAAGTGCATGAACTCACAACAAATTACGGTATTACTTTATTCTGGCCTCTGCTGCAGAGGCTTCTCCGAACCCCTGAGACAGACTCATCGAACCCCTAGGGTTCGATAGAACTCAGGTTAAGAACCTCTGTCTTAAAGGATTTTCCAAGTCAGATTATTAAAGGAAATGAGCTGGGGGTGGAAAAGAGAGATGCTTGAAATTAAGATTATGAAGGAGGTATCAGTGATTGGTAATGAAAAGGTTAAAATCAAGATTGTAACAGAGTGTACCTGAGGCAGGATAAATGTCCTGACAGGCTGGGAAGAAAAACAGCTTTAAAGGGCCAAAGATTGAAATTCCAAAGGAAGAGTTTAAAAAGTAAAAGGTAACAGCTATATAATATCTTGTGGAACCTTACAGGTAACTAAAGTCAACAGTGGTTGTCTATCTGTCATCCAGTATTTCCATCTGTATTACACTGGGGAACAATTTTATTTTAATTTACTATTGCATGAGATTTTAGAACTATTTCTATATAATTCGGCATCGCTGATTCCAAATCTGTTTTTCGGTGCATGCTCTAGTTTCTATGCAATTTTAATTTCTTTTTGTTACAGTTAATGACATGCATTGGTTTTTAAAAAGGAGTTAAAGTGCAACGACTCTTGGATTGAATATAACCCCAATGCAATTAATGCTTTAAAAACATCACTTTTACATAATTGTTGTTGTTTATAAATGTAAAAAATTACTATCTGATAAAAACACCCTCTTATTTTGTTTTCAGATTGAATCATGGCTTCTTCAAGGAGGCGTAAATGTAATAGTCCTGACACCTTCTGTTATATATGTGGCTCTTACATACTTCAACATCAAAGGCGGAATATTTCATCATTTGTGACACGTGCATATATTGCCTATTTTCAAGTTCCCCTTGGTGACTGCTGGGCAGATGAAATATATTATGCTCACTTTGTTAAAGATGGCACTGCCCACGTGCAAGTTTTAAGAGTAAGCTTTTCCCCACACCCTTGACTGATTGGATGATGTAGGGTGGTGCACTCTCATGAGGAATCCTCCCAGTATGTCTCAGATAAGTGACTTTGTATCAGAGACTTCCTTGTTTGTAGACTGGATTAAAGGTTTTGATTTTACACTATAATGTGGGGCAGGCCGGAAGCTTGCTCTCTCTCAGTTTCTGAGGTTAGTATTAGAAAGGATAGCAGATTAAGGTCACGTGGAGGAGAGGAGAAGCAGCGAAGATGGCTGAATGCTGAGGAAGAAGCCAGTTTGTGCAAAGTTTGTGTAGGGAGAAGGAGATGGAAAATAGAGGTGAATAAGTCTGGTGAGCTAGAAACCTTTTGATTCTAGAAAACTCGGATAAGTCAGTAGCTTTGTGAGCACGGAATGAGTGGGTTTTGGAGACCAGTGTGTGCTTTTGCTTGCCCGCTGGGTGCAAGCTAGGATTAAAGCTGATGGCTCACCAGTTCTTGGCTCCGTTGTTTCATTACCAACTGTCTGAATCTAATGTGAACCTGCCCTGGCCAAGCGGCTGTGATGGTGGCCTCGACTACTGGACATACAGCGATCAAGACAAGAATTGGGCTCTTCATATTGTGAGGAAATGCTTGGTGACTGGACAAAAGGAAAATGCAAAGGAATGCCTTTTGGTATTCCCATGGTTTGGCGTGAACCTAAGGACCACAGCAGTGACTGTTATTTCTGTCTGGTCCATACAAAGGGCATCGGCAAGAAAAAACGGCATATGGTCGCATATCCTAATATTTCTTTAACAATACGACCTATCCCACACTCTGAGACACTCCCGGTTCCAGTTTTCAATGGCTTTATTTCTTCTAAGGACGAAGAAAGTGAACATGGTAATCTAGTGTATTTTGATAAGATGCATGAAGAAATGGCTGTAGAATCTGAAGGGTCTTCTGATGCCATGCTGTCATTAAGCCCTCAGCAGTTTAGCCAACCCAAATTGAATGACTTAGTAAGAGATTTGGGCCTATCAAAGAAAGCAGCTGAGTTAGTAGCCTCCAGGCTTCAAGAAAAGAATGTACTTCACGGGTCAGCTAAAGTATCCCATTTCAGGAAGCGTGAATAAATTTTTGTGGACTTTTTTTCCAAAGACAAACACTTTGTTTACTGTCATGATATCAGTAGTCTTCTCAGCCAGCTAGGTGTTACCACTTACAGTCCAACAGAATGGTGGCTATTTCTTGACAGCTCTTAAGCGGAGTCTGAAATGTGTTCTCCTACACAACGGTAATGTTTATGCAGCAGTTCTAACTGGTTATTCAATTCATCTGTGAGAAGATTATAATGACATCAAAATTGTTTTTGACTTTCTGAATTATGAAGAGCATAACTGGATCACTGGTGTGGATCTTAAAATGGTCAATTTCCTGCTAGGACAACAGAGAGGTTTCAAAAAGTATCCTTGCTTTCTGTGTTTGTGTGACAGCCGAATTCCGGAGAAAGACTGGACACAGAAGGAGTGGCCAAAACGTGAAGCTCTGGAAGTAGGGATGCAAAATACTGTGAATGAACCTGTAGTTAATCAAGACAGGATCATTTTCCCCCTGCTTCACATAAAACTTGACTTACTGGAGCAGTTTGTTCAGGCTCTGAGTAGAAAACATGAATGCTTTCAACATATTTCTGCTTTTCCTGCCTTGTCTTTCAAGAAGATAAAAGCAGGTGTATTCAATGGACCTCAAATTTGAACCCTCATACGTGACAAAGAATTTGCCGAGAAGATGAATAAGGAGGAGAAAGCAGCATGGCAGTCTTTCGTGGCAGTTACAAAGAATTTCCTTGGCAACAAAAAAGCAAAAACTAAACTTCTGGTTCAAAGGATGCTGTTGGTTTTCCATGACATTGGATGGAACATGAGCATTAAGGTTCACTTCCTGAACAGTCACCTTGATAAGTTTCCCAAAAATCTTGGAGCTGTTAGTGATGAGCAGGAAGAATGCTTTCATCAAGATCTGAAGACGATGGAAGAGTGTTATCAGGGACAATGGGACAGATATGTGATGGCAGACTGCTGCTGCAACATCAAATGAGATTGTCCTCAACAAGTACACAAACACAAGAGCTACAAACGCAAATTTTTGCCCGAATAGAATTTAAATAACTTTTGCACAAATTTTATGATTAATATGTTAAAATGTTCTGTTTCAAAATTGTAGACAAATTCTGATGCAATCATACCTTTTAATGTATTAGTGTATTTACTGCATTATATAAATTATTATATTTTCACAAAGATGATGCCCAAGAAGACATTCTATTTCACTATGTTAAACTAAATGTTGAAAATTTTACAATAAGATGAAAACCTAAAATCTTGAATTGCAAAAAAACTGTAGCTTACAGAGTAAAACTAATGTCAGATTTGAAATCAGCACACCAAATTAGGTAAGAACATGTGCTTTTGTGGATATAACAAAAAGTTTGTTCCCGTGTCATTTACCACATCTGCATCATTTATTTTAATAATTTATTAACTCTCATGTTTGAATGCATGCTTCATTTATGCAGTTAGAAAAAAAACCCACAAGAAAACCTTTGAACACCTCTCTTTTAAAGTGAGCACAATGTTACATTTTCTCAGAAGGGAAAGGACACTGCAGAGGGAAAAGGTACTCCAGCAGTTTCTGGCTGCAGCATGGAACTCAGCAGGATGGAAGGGAGGATACCCAATTAAGTGATGCCCCAACCATGGACTTAAAACATGATTCCTCTGCAACCTTAGTAGTTTGGGCCTATATAATCTTTCCATGGTCCTCTCAACACAGAAACCAGTGTCCAAAGGTTTCCTGTCCAATCCAGTACCCTGAATCCCGTATAAGTCCTTTATGCACACCTTCCTATGGCCAGTGGATTCACACCATGCTGCTACTTCTTCTAAAAGTCCTCTACTGCACACATGCAGCCTGTCTGTGCCCAAAACATCCCCAATCCCATGCAAGCGCACTGCACACCCACAATACTGACTGCTGATTTGCTCCCACTTCTGCACACTTGACAGTGCCAATTACTTGCCCAGTGACTGCTTCTACAACAAGACCCTAACTCCTTCTAATTTGTCCTTCTTTGGATACTCTCCTTCAATCCTGGGCACAAGATAGTTTCTTCATATCTCCTCAGAGTTAGGAGTTCTTTCTATTAAACTTCACCTGTTTAACATATTATGTGGTTTTCCATATCCTGACTGGACACAAAAGTTATACCATCCAAAACAATACTAAACAAAAGGAGAAAATAAAGCTGAACAAAAATCATGTCCTCATCATGACTTGCACAAGGAGAATACTGAAACTTCACAGTAATTGTAAAAAAGAAGAAAAATTACCAAGTCTCATCATATGACCTCTCCTGGTCCCATTTGTGCATGACAGACTCAGAAATACTGGAAAACAGACAAGGAAAGCTAGAGAATTAAACTGCTCTAAAACTACTGCCTGAGAGCCTAAGTATTATCTATCTGAAAACACTGAAAAGTGTGTAAACACAGCAGAGCAAAGCTCACAGGAAAGGTACTTCAAAAAATACAGTGTAAAGAAATGGGTACAAATTTAAAGGGGCAGTCTAAGAAACACATAGCTTCTATAGAGAGAAAAGAAAATAAAAACAGTAAAAGAACTCCCATCAGCAATGGAATAATAAAGGAAAGAAGAAATAAAACAGGAAATTTTAGGGTCTTATAATACAAACAAGAACCATAAAGTCAAAGAAGTCATTAATCCTCACTAACCCTATACTTCTTCCCCCACACACATCAAAATTCCCCCAGCATAAATACAAGCCTAGCTAAAATATCTGAACTTAGCCAAGCTGACAGAAAAGGGCACCATTAAATAAAAATCTTATAAATCACAGGCATCACCAAAAAAATGAGCATACACACAAACCTACAAATGTATGAGCTATTGCAAAATATATATATATATCAGAAAATAAAATTCCATACATGTAGATCTGAGGAAAATTCCCTCAAAAAAATAACCATGAAACAGCAAAAAAAACCTGTAAATCAATAATCGAAACTGTATATTTAAATATACTTAAATAAGCAATTCAGAATCATTTTTAAAAACCAAAACATTAAATTAGAAAGTTCAAAAACAATGAACAACAACACAAAAAGCAGCAAGAAATGAAAGAAGTTAATGATACTCAGGAAAAAAGAAAAAGAAAAAATATTCTTTAAATGAAGAATAAATCAGCCTGACCTGTGGTGGCACAGTGGATAAAGCATTGACCTGGAATGCTAAGGTCACCTGGTTCAAATCCCAGACTTGCCTGGTCAAGGCACATATGAGCAACTACTACAAATTGATGCTTTCACTCCTCCCCCACCCCCTTTCTCTCTCTCTTTCTCCTCTCATCTCCCTAGGAAATCAATACATGAAATCTATTTTTTTTTTAAATGAATAAATCAAAGGGTGGCAAGACAGTGATAGAGTAGGCAGACGTTCCAACTTTCACCTCCCAGAACCAAAGTAGATTACAACTTCATTTTAAGAACAATCATCTGGAAAAACCAACTTTGGGCTAAACCGAGAGGAATCTATAACCAAAGAACACCAAAGAAGCCACACTGAGACTGATAAGAAAAGCAAAACGCGGAAAGGGCTGCCCAGCTTCTGAGAGCGAGCTGCAGCCCAGAAGGACTCTCCTGGTGGTGGTGTTTTATCAGAGAGAGGAGGGTCCTGATCCCCAGGACCGAAGCCCTGGCCTGCAGCCCTGGAGCCTAGAAAGGCATAAGGATGAAACAAGTCAGGATACTGTTTGCGAGAAAGGAACACATTTCTCAGACCCATTATTAGTCTTAAAGAGACCGTGTAGAAAATCTCTTCCACAACCACTCATTCAGGGCTCCAGGAGATGGCAAGAGCTGAGATGACCAGAGTAGCAGGAAAAGAGTATAATCTAGGAGGCACAGGGAGAAACACTTTGAGGGACAGCTACCCTAAGCACTGGGATGAGTCACTACCCAAATCAAAAGTGAATATTTTTCCTAGAACCAGCAATACCAGCAAAGGGAAGCAGGTCACCAGCCAAACGGAAGCTCTCCTACTGCACTCAGAGCAGAGTCGCTTAGAAGCAGGAAGCCTGTCAGGGATACAGTATTGGGTGCTGAGGTCTGAGCTACAATGCTTCCCCCACACTGCTAAGTGCTCACAAGAGGTTCGGGCTGTGGTGTGAGGGGGTAGCAGCCTCTGGTCCCTGGAGCAGTAGCCAGCAGTAGCTGCAACCCAAGCGCAGGAACGCAGTCTCGCCCGGCGGAGCAGAGGCGGGGGCCAGCCATGTCTTGCAGCCCAGATGGGTGGGCTTTGTATCCGGGTGGGTGAGTGCAGTCCCACCCACGGGATGGGGCAGAAGCTGGGAAGGTCAACATTTGCATCCTGGACATCCAAAAGCAGTCCCGCTTGCGGGGGCCATTGGGGGCCAGGGAACCGGCCCAGGCTTGAGGCCCAGATGAAGGGGCAGGCTAAGGCCAGAAGCCGGCCAAAGCTTGCAGACCAGGCATGCGCGGGCAGTCCCTCCCCCAGAGGTCAGGCGGAAGTTGCCGCTGGCACCAGCAACGCCCAGGCCTGAATGTGCAAGGCAACAGCAGCAGTGAGTGCGGCCTGCAGACAGACCGCAGCTAAGGAACACAAAGGCCACACCCTTTTGAGGGCTGAAAGGAAAGAAAAATATAAAATAAAATAAAATAAAAAATAAAATAAAATAAAATAGAAGGTTGGATAGAACAACACCTGAGACTAAGGGGCAAGCCACATACAAAACCTTACATAACCCGATTTACAGGACTGAGCCCAACAAGTTCCTACCAATAAGAGGCAGCAGAAAGTGGATCTCAGGGGAACCTGATAATTTAAATGAACATCCTCCAGGCCAAAAGTAGATAAAACCCAACCTAAGTAGATATTAACAATGGCACCAGGGCTCAGCAAAGGCAGCCACAGGATCTGGATCCCCTGTTGCTCCAAAAAGATAGATAAGGGCCAGTTGTAGGCAGTGATGCCCAATGGTCTTCGACAGACTCCAGCCAAGAAGGTCCAAGGAGGGCACATCCAGAGGCCAGATACAAAGAGCATCAGTTCAGGATCTCTAACAACCCTTGTTAGAGTGACATCTTAAGGAAGGGCTCCTCACACCTGACCTAGTTAAGATACTTTAAATGGAAAAGAGGATCTACTAGCTAAGGAGACCACAACTCGAACAAGCCTGCAAACCACAAAGAGAAACAACAGGAAGACAGAGGAACATAAGCCATATGAATCAACAATAAAAATCCCCAGAAAAAGATATGGATGAAATAGAACTAATGAAGTTACCAGCTGCACAGTTTAAAATAATGATTGTTAGGATGTTTAAGGACCTCAAAGCTACAATGAATGGACTTAATGAGCACCTAAATAAATAAACTGTAAGCATCAAAAAGGATACTGAAATCATAAAAAAGAATGAGACAGAAATGACAAACACTGTATCAGAAATAAAGACTACACTAGAAGGAACTAAACGCAGGCTGGATGAAGCAGAGGATCAAATCAGCCATTTAGAGCAAAAAGAAAAGAGGATCAAAAAGACTGAGGAAACTCTAAGAGAGCTCTGTGACAACACAAAGAGAAACAACATCCACATCATAAGGGTTTCTCAGAAGAGAAAGAACAAGGGATAGAGAACCTGTTTGAAGAAGTTATAGCTGAAAATTTCCCTGAATTGATGGAGGAAACAGTCACACAAGTTCAAGAAGCACAGAGAATCCCATTAAAGAGGAACCAAAAGAAACCTACTCCAAGACATATCATAATCAAAATACCAAAGCTAAGAGATAAAGAAAAAATACTAAAAGCTGCAAGAGAAAAACAGTCAATCACCTACAAAGGAGCCCCATAAGGATAACATCCAACTTTTCAACAGCAACACTTGAAGCCAGAAGAAAATGGCAAGAAATATTTAAAGTAATGCAGAACAAGAGCCTACAACCAAGACTTCTTTATCCAGCAAGGCTATCATTTAAACTGAAAAAGAAAAAAAACAACTTCCCAGACAAAATAAAAACTCAAGAAATTCATCACAAACAAACCAATGCTACAAGAAATGTTAAGAGGCCTACAGTAAACAAACCAAAGCAGGGGAAAATCTGGTCAAAGAGTATAGATTTATAGGAAAAATATGGCAATAACCAACTACATATCAATAATAACCTTAAATGTAAATGGATTAAATGCTCCAATCAAAAGACATAGGAACTCGGCAGCAGCCACTGAGCAGATTGGACTTCTCTCTTGTTCGCGCACCTCGCTCGGCTTCCTCTGCAAGCATGTCTGACAAACCCAATATGGCTGAGATTGAGAAATTCGATAAGTCGAAATTGAAGAAGACAGAAACGCAAGAGAAAAACCTGCTGCCTTCAAAAGAAACGATTGAACAGGAGAAGCAAGCCGGCGAATCGTAATGAGGCACGCACCGCCAATATGCACTGTACATTCCACAAGCATTGCCTTCTTATTTTACTTCTTTTAGCTGTTTAACTTTGTAAGATGCAAATAAGTTGGATCAGTTTAAATGACTGCTGCCCCTTTTCACATCAGAACTACTGACAACGAAGGCCACACCTGCCTCTCCCATCCCATGGGCCTGTTGGCTGGCAGAGAAGGAAAATAACTTGCATGTTGGTGAGGGAAGAAGCTGGGTGGGACAGTGAAATCTAGATTAATAACCAACCTGGTCCTGCAGGCTGTTAAATGCAGTTTAATCAGAGTGCCATTTTTTTTGTTGTTAAAATGATTTTAATTATTGGAATGCACAATTTTTTTAATATGCAAACAATGTTTTAAAACCTGAAAAAAAAAAAAAGACATAGGATAGCTGAATGGATAAGAAAACAGGACCCATACATATGCTGTCTACAAGAGACCCACCTCAAAACAAAAGATACAGATAGACTAAAAGTAAAAGGATGGAAAGAAATATTTCACACAAATAGAAAAGAAAGCCGGGGTAGCGATACTTATATCTGACAAAATAGACTTTAAAACAAAGACTATAGTAAGGGATAAAGAAGGTCACTACATAACAATAAAGGGAGCAACCCAACAGGAAGATATAACCATTATAAATATATATGCAGCTAATATAGGAGCTCCTAAATATATAAAGCAGACTTTGATGGACATAAAAGGCAATATCAACAGCAATACTATAATAGTAATGTATTTCAAAACCCCACAAACATCACTTGATAGATCCTCAAAAAAGAAAATTAAAAAATAACCAGTAGAATTAAGAGACACACTAGATCAACTGAATTTAATATATACCTTCAGAAACTTTGGCCCTAAAGCAGCAGAATATACATTCTTTTCAAGTGCTTATGGTACATTCTCTAGGATAGACCACATGTTAGGGCATAAAACGAGCCTCAACAAATTTAAGAATATTGACATCATATCAAGCATCTTCTAGGAACACAATAGCATGAAACTACAAAACAACTACAATAGAAAAACTAAAAAATACTCAAACACTGGGAAACTAAACAGCATGTTATTAAATAATGAATGGGTCAATAATGAGATAAAGGAAGAAATCAAAAATTTTCTTAAAACAAATGAAAATGAGCATACAACAAATCAAAACTTATGGGACACAGCAAAAGCAGTCCTGAGAGGGAAGTTCATAGCATTACACGCATACGTTAAGAAGCAAAAAGAAAAACCTCAAGTAAACAACTTAAGCCTGCAACTAAAAGAACTAGAAAAAGAACAGCAAGTAAAGCCCAGAGGAAGTAGAAAGAAGGAAATAATAAAGATCAGAGGGGAAATAAATGACATAAAGGCTAAAAAAAAATACAGATGATCAATAAAACCAAGAGCTGGTTCTCTGAAAAGATAAAGAAGATTGATGAACCTTTACTCAAACTCACCAAGAAAAAAGTGAGAGGACTCAAATAAATAAAATTAGAAATAAGGCCTGACCAGGCGGTGGCGCAGTGGATAGAGCATCGGACTGGGATGCGGAAAACCCAGGTTCGAGACACCAAGCTCACCAGCTTGAGCGCGGGCCCATCTGGCTTGAGCAAAGAGCTCGCCAGCTTGGACCCAAGGTCGCTGGCTCCAGCAAGGGGTGGCTCAGTCTGCTGAAGGCCCACGGTCAAGGCACATGTGAGAAAGCAATCAATGAACAACTATGGTGTTGAAACGGCAACGAAAAACTAATGATTGATGCTTCTCATCTCTCTCCATTCCTGTCTGTCTGTCCCTATCTATCCCTCTCTCTGACTCTCTCTCTGTCCCTGTAAAAAAAAAAAAAAAAAAAAAGATTAGAAATAAGGGTGGAAAAGTAACAACTTGACACAACAGAAATACAAAATATTGTAAGAAAATACTATGAAGAACTGTATGCCAAAAACATTAGACAACCTAGGTGAAATGACCAAATTCCTTGAAAAATAAAATCTCTCAGAAATCAATCTGTAAGAATCAGAAAACCTAAATAGACCAAATACAACAAATGAGATAGAAATAGTTATTAAAAAACTCCCAACAAACAAAAGCCCTGGGCAAGATGGCTTCACAGGTGAAATCTATCAAACATTAAAAGAAGTAACTCCTATCCTTCTCAAGCTATTTCAAAAAATTCAAGAGGAGGGAGGACTTTCAAGTTCTTTTTATGAGGTGAGCATAATTCTGATTCCAAAACCAGGCAAAGACAACACAAAGCCAAGATCTGGAAACAACCCAAGTGTCCATCCATGGACGAGTGGATTAAAAAGCTGTGGTACATATATACAATGGAATACTATGGGGCCATGAAAAAGAAGGAAATATAACCTTTTGCAACAACATGGAGGGACCTGTAAACTATTATGTTAAGTGAAATAAGCCAGGCAGAGAAAAAAATATATCATATGACCTCACTCATTTGAGGAATCCAATAAACAATATGAACTGAGGAACGGAATAGAGACAGAGGCGGGATCAAAGGGTCCAGAGAGAAAACAGACAGAGGGAAAGGATGATAGGAAGGGATGGGAAAAGGTAAAGAGATTGGTGAAATTATACACACATAACACAACATTAAAGAGAGCAGAAAAGCAAATCCTGAAGGAAAATGGGGAGGGTATTGTGGGGAGAAGGGAAAGGGGGATATACTGGGGAACACGGGGCAGGGAGGATGCATTCGGGGGATCAATACAATCTATGTAAACACAATAAATTTAAATTAAAAATAAATCCCCAAAAAGTGAATAAATCACAAAGTACCCAAGGGAAAACAGATGCCAAAAAAATTTAATTAGCCGCACTGAAGAAAGGCAAAAATAGACCAAGAGAATAAAAGTAACATACTGGAAAAAGTAAAAAGGATCAGAGAGAAAGTAGTTGAAGTGGAAAGGACACAATATAACAATATTCATATTATCAAATTCTTGAAAACAAGAAGCAAAATAACGGATCAGAACTAAAATGTAAAACTATATTCTAAGAAAGCTTTGCAGAAATACAAGAAGACATAAATCTATATATTAAATAGCTCACTGTATGCCTAAGAAAAATTAATCAAGTTTGATCAATTCTGAGACATACTCTGCTAAAACTGCTTTGGTCCTATCTCACTGGCTCAGTGGACAGACCATTGTCCCAGCTTATAGACATCCTAGGTTCGAATTCCAGTCAAAGCACACAAAAAAAGTGACCATCTGATTCTCTCTCATCCTGCTACCCCTCCCCTCTCTTTCCCTTCCGCAGCCAGCGGCTCGAATGGTTCAAGCATCAGCCCCAGGTACCAGGATGACTGGGCTGGTCTGAGCACCTGCCCCAGACATAGGTTGCCTGGTGGACCCTGGTCATGGTGCATATAGGCACCCCTCCTCTCATTTAAAATAAAATGACAATGGAGCATTGCTTCCAACCTTAAAATAGAGAAAGACAACACCAAGTTCATGACTTACTGGAGCAACTGGAATGCTAAGGTTACAAGGCAAATATCTAAGAAAAGTGAATGCAGAGAGAGAGATAAGATGTGAGCACTGGTCTACTAAGGTAAATTAAAATAGGGTGCAGGACAAACTGGTGGAGACTGACAATGCACTGGTAAGAGAGACTTAAGGCAAATATGGGTGGTTTCTCCATTAAAACTACCAAATGCACATATAAAAATTCAACTGGCAGGATCCTAAGAAAGTTTCTTCTCAGGTGCAGAACAAAAGAGGAGAAGCAGCAGACACTGCAGGGGCAGAAAACTCTACAAAGATCCTTCCACTTCCCTCACAATACAGAAGCCTTAACCTGAATGGGAGATGGGCAACAAACACTGAAACCTTCAGGCACTGATGCTATCCAGGGCAACCAGAAGAAGAGGTGAGTGGCTGGGGATGTGGATGTTATTTCCCAGAAAGAGGGCCAGCAAAACATGTTGGCCTCAGAATGATAGCTGGAAAAAGACAAGAGTTTTGAGAAGGCCCCAAACCCAAGACTCAGGGACTCAATGCCTTCAGAAGGCTTAAGTATTATTAACAGAAGAGAAAATGCCCTCAAGTCCCCATGGTCAGGATAGCTAACAGAATAACAAGTAACTTGCAAAGACACACTCTGAAGCATAGCTCAAAGGGAGAAATCAAAAAGCTGAAAGTGGAACAAAGATTAAAAAAAAAAAATCTCTAGTGCACCCTCTCTGTGCTCCACTGCTGCCACTCCTGACTGCTTGTGTGCTTGATTGGTGCAGAACTGATACCTATTTCCTGACACAACGGGTGAGGAAAGTCCCAGGCTCGCCATGGCCGATGAACAGCTCAAGGAAGGAGTGAAGACTGAGAATAAGGATCTTATCATTTGAAGGATGGTTCTGTAGTACAGACCACTTAGTAAACTAATGAAATCTATTTGTGAACAACAGGGTTTGTCAATGATGCAGATCACATTCCAATTTGACAGGCAGCCAAATAACGAAACAAACATACCAGCACAGTTGGAAATGGAGAATGAAGATACAACTGATGTGTTCCAGCAGTAGACAGGAGGTGTCTACTAAAAAGGGAACCTAATACTTTACTCCAGAACTCTATTCCTCCAGATCAAGAAGACATTCACAATTAGAAAACTGCAATATGGTTCTACCACATCCTGACTACTACTGTATAGTTTTCTCTATTCTTTCATTTTCTCCTTCCCCATTTCTTTATTGTACCTAAAGAAATCAATATATATACACACACATTTGCATTAAAAAAAATGTCAGCCCTGGCCTGTTGGCTCAATGGTAGAGCATCAGCCAACATGCAGAAGTCCCGGGTTCAATTCCTGGTCAGGGCACACAGGAGAAGCAACCATCTGCTTCTCCCCCCCCTCAACTCCTTCTCCCTGCTAATCTCTCTCTCTCTCTCTTCCCTTGCCACAGCCATGGCTCGAGTAGTTTGAGCACAATGGCTCCATGGCCTCACCTCCGGCACTAAAACAGCTCAGTTGCTGAGCAACAGAGCAGTGACCTAGGTGGACAGAGCATCACCTGGTAGGGGACTTGCCAGGTAGATCTCAATTGGGAAACATGTGGGAGTCTGTCTCTGCCTCCCTGCCTCTCACTTAATTAAAAAAATAAATATTTCCATTGATTTGAGATAGAGACAAAGACAGAGTAAGAGAGACAGAAGCATAAATTCATTGTTTATTTTGTTTCATGTAGTTGTGTACTCACTGATTGCTTCTTGTACATGCCTGAACAGGGGCTGAATCCACGAACTATCACACTGAGTCGATGCTTTATCCACTGAGCTACCCAGCCAGGGCCTGCATTTTCTTTAAACTAAATGATCAATGGTGTGTTTTGACAGACCTCAAATGAAGATGGGGTGGGGAAAAATAGTGGTTCTATGAAAATATCCCCTTTTTCCATTAATCGCATGTTAATTCAGCTCTTATCTTTATATTCCACTGAATTATTCTGTTCTCACTGTTTAACTAAAAAAAAATAAAAAATATTTTAAAAAACCATTATAATCCAAGGACAAGCATAACCTTTTTCTATGTAGCTGATACATGTAGGTCGATCTTTCTTTAAGCAGGGATAAATTACTCTAAAATAAATGAATCCTAGAAACTTTTCCCTTCAAGTCAATCAACTTGTTTAAATAAACTTTTTGTTTAAGATGAAAAAAATAATCTAGCAAACTAGTCAACACCCTAAATACAAGGTGTCAAGAGAAGAAACTAAAGGCTTAAATTCAAACCCAACCCAACTCAACCCAAAATCAGATCAACTCAAACACATGCACTAAAGTCTTAGCATAAAAGTATGCCTGCCTCGCCTGTCACCAATGGCACAGCGACAAGAGAGCTAACCTAGAATGCTGAGGAACTGGTTCAAAACCCTGGGCTTGCCTGGTCAAGGCACATACAACAAGCAACCAATGAACAAGTTGAGTAAAACAACTGCTTCTCATTCCCCTCCTCCTCTCTCTGTAAAAATCAATGAACAAACCAGTTTTTTAAAGAAAGGCATGCCTATTTCCACACATAAAAATGATTTAGCCTGACCAGGCGGTGGCGCAGTGGATAGAGCGTCAGACTGGGATGCAGAGGTCCCAGGTTCGAGACCCCGAGCTCGCCAGCTTGAGCGCAGGCCCATCTGGCTTGAGCAAAAGCTCGCCACCTTGGACCCAAGGTCACTGAATCCAGCAAGGGGTTGCTTGGTCTGCTGAAGGCCCGCGGTCAAGGCACATGTGAGAAAGCAATCAATGAACAACTATGGTGTTGCAAGAGCAACAAGAAACTAGTGATTGATGCTTCTCACCTCTCTCCGTTCTGTCTGTCTGTCCCTATCTATCCCTCTCTCTGACTCTCTCTCTGTGTCCTTGGAAAAAATAAATAAATAAATAAATAAATAATGATTGATGCTTCTCACCTCTTTCCGTTCCTGTCTGTATGTCCCTATCTATCCCTCTCTCTGTCCCCGTAAAAAAAAAAAAAAAAAAAAAAAAAAAAGATTTAACTTAGTTTCTACTATCCTAAATAAAATGTCCAGCTTTCAATAACAAAGAAATTGCAAAGCATATGAAAAGGCCAGAGAGAGCACATTTGTAAGCAATTACCAGAAACAGATTCAGGCAGGATAAAGATGTTAGACTTGACAGGCAATTTTAAATGACTATGATTAATATATTAAAGGTTCTAGTAGAAAACGTGGACAACACATAAGAGCATATTGGTAATTTCAGCAGAGATAGGAACTATTCTAGAAGTAACAAACAGTAACAGATGAAGAATGTCTTCAACATGCTTATCGGTAGAACTGACACAAGGAAAGAATCAGAGAACTTGAAGATAGGTCTATAGAAGTGCTAAAGCCTGAAACATATAGGGAAAAAAAAGATAGGGAAAAATGGAACAGAGCATCAAATGCTGTAGGACAAAATAAAATTCTTTAATATAGTATGCATAGCCAGAAACACAGAAAAAATGGAAAATAGCAGGAAAAATAATAATCAAGAATTTTCAAAACCAACTAAAAAACATGCTGGTCTGCACAACACTGCGAATACACTAGAAATCACTGAACTGTACACTTTAAAATGGTTAACTGTGTGTTATGAGAATTTAGTCTCAATTTTTAAAAATCTTCAAAATCCCAGATCCAAGAACACCAAGGAGGGCTGTAGACACACACATGCGCACATTCTCTCTCTGTCTCTATTTCTCTTTCTCTCTCTCCCAGGCAGCTCATATTCAAATGGATGAAAAACAAACACACAGAGAAAATCTTCAAGGCAGCCAGAGGGGGGAAAAGATTACCGTCAGAGGAACAAATATAAAAATAGCAACAGACTTCTAACTCCAGTAACCATGCAAGTTAGAAGATAATAGAGTAGCATCTTTAAAGTGCTGGAGGAAAACAAAACAAAACAAAGTCAACCCAGAATTCACAACCATTGAAAGTATCTTTCAAAAATGAAGAAATAAAAACTCTCAAACAAAAAACTGAGAATTTACTGTCAGCAAACCTACTCTACAAGAAATGTTAAAGGAAGTGGTTCAGGAAGAAGGAATATGATAACAAAAACTTAAATATACCCAAAAAAGTGAAACTTGAAAATAAAATTATTTCCTGTTCACATTTTATTGCTCTAAAAGATGGCTATCTGAAGAAAACAGGATATTTGCAGAATCTCAACATATCTCTTCATTAAGATATTTACTAATTGCCCTGGCCGGTTAGCTCAGTAGTAGAACATCAGCCCAGTGTGTGGATGTCCCAGGTTCAATTCCTAGTCAGGGCACACAAAAAAAGCAACTATCCGCTTATCCACCCTTCCCCCTCCCTCTTCTCTCTCTTCTCTCCCACAGACATGGCTCAACTGGTTTGAGTGCATTGGCCCCAGGCACTAAGGATGGCTCCATAAAGCCTCCACCTCAGGTGCTAAAAATAGCTCAGTTGCAATCTTGGCCCCAGGTGGGCAGAGCACTGGCCCCAGACCAGGGTTGCCAGATGGATCGTGTTGGGGCACATGCGGGAGTCTGTCAATCTCCTCTCCTCTCACTTGGAAAAAGAAGAGGAAAAAAAAATACCAGTACTTACTAATTACAAAGGGAAAAATAGTAACTTTACAATGGACACACCTGGGAGACATTAACATTACCAAGCGGCAAAGGTAACCTCACAAGTAATAAGACTTATTGACATAAAGAACCTCCTGTTACACCGAGTACTCACAAAATCACCTGTAGTACTCTTGCCAAGAATGATTAAGCTCAGTATATCATGCATGCAAAAACATGAGACAAATCCAAACTCAGGGATATGCTACAAAATACCTGATTACTACAGACATTCTCCAAAAGTTTCATGGTCATGAAACAAAGAAAACTGAGGAATTATCACAGACTGAAGGAGGCAATGGAGATGTGAAAACTAAAAGCACTAAGGATCTCAGATTGGATCTTGAACCAACAATGTGTATCTATAGAAAAACTAGTAACAGTCAAATAAGGTCTATAGTTTAATAGGATTGTGTCAACAGTACAATAATACTTGTATTATAGTAGTGTTGTACCAAAATCGTAAACTGAGTACTGTACCAATTGTACTGTGGTTATGTAAGACTTTAACAGAAGTTTGATGAAGGGTATCAAGAACTCCGCACTATTTTGTAACTCTTCTGCAATTCCTTAGCATTTCAAAATACTCCTGTTCTAAACACACTGTTATCAGTCATTACATATTTTTAAATTATTGATCCTCTGCATTAAATGAATTACTAAAAAAGAATCCCAACATTCAAGCCTAGAATTTATGAGCATGCTAACTTAGACTTGCCATGTCAACTACAATACAGATCTCTAACAACTGGTCTTTAGAACTGTACCCTTAGTTCTGAAATTAAGAAAATAATGGTCTGAGCAGGTGGTGGTGATGGCGCAGTGGACAGAGCATTGGCCTGGGACACAGAAGACCAAGGTTCAAAACCCTGAGTTTGCAGGCTTGAGCATCAGCTCATCCGGCTTGATTGCAGGCTTACCAGCTTGAGCACAGAGTTGCGGCTTGAGTGTGGTATCATAGACATGACCCCATCGTCACTGGCTTGAGCCCAAAGGTTGCTGGATTGAGCAAAGGGTCGCTGGTTCAAGCCCAAAGGTCACTGGCTTGAGCAAGGGGTCACTGGTTAGGCTGAGGCCCCCCAGTCCAGGCACATATGAGAAAGCAATCAATGAATAACTAAGGTGCTGCAAGAAAGAATTGATGCTTCTCATCTTTCTCCCTTCCTGTCTATCAGTCCCTATCTGTCCCTCTCTCTGTCTCTCTTACTAAAATAATAATAATAAACAACCTCTTGGTTAAAAAATATCAAAATACAAACATGTTGGTAATAATATGGCAATACATCAGAACTACTCAAATAGCTTCAAAGACATCTTCTACAAGCTGCTGGCAATGAATTTATTAAGGGTATCAGTTAATGTATTTTCCCAACTATATCTATGAATCAAAGTGTTTGCTTATCCATAAAGCATTTCCTTACACACCCTAGCTGGAAGTCATTTTAATTCTTTCAACAATTATTACAGGGGAGTGGGGCACAGTGAAGGAAGGTATACTGGGGATAGACAGTGATAAACAGACACTTGACTTGGGAAGGTGAACTCAATACAGTATGTAGATAATGTGTTATAGAACTGTGCACCTGAAATCTGTATAATTTTCTTCACTAGTGTTACCCCAATACATTCAATAAAAAGGAAAAAACAATTATTACACATTTTTAAGAGTGTGAGAGAAAAAGAGAAAGTGTGTATGGTATGTGTGAGTATGCATCTGGTGTTGGGAGTGAAGGAAGAGGAACCAACAATCTAGCAAAGTACCACAAGAGATATACTCAGAGAAGAGGATGTTAGGCCTTAAAATAAGGATAAAGTCTGGATGGGCAACAGAAAGAAAGGGGGGAAAAATCCATGGGAGACCTATACAACAAAAGCCTGGCAGTAGAAATGCATCAAGTATGTTTGAAATTACAGGCTATTTTGGCTTTATGAAGTCATACCTGATCCTGAGTTACACAAGCTCATTCATAATGAAGAGGCAGGGTTAAATGATAGAGAGTTTTCAACATTAAGCTAAAGAAGATGCTCCAAATTAGGTAACAGAGGCAAAGAACAATACCACTACCACTGTTCAGTCTCCTGTAACTAAAGTGAATGTAGACAAAGCATATCTGAGCTAGAGCATCTCGGATCTGAAGAACAATGAAACTATGTTTACCACTGTTTACAATAGTGAAGACTTTAAGCTTGACTATGATTTTTTTAAAGATATAAAGCAAGTATGTGTTTAAGGGAAACCCATGCTCAAGAGGGAAAGAAATACAAATGAGTGTACCAAAAACATTTTTTTTTATTCATTTTAGAGAGGAGACGAGAGAGAGAGAGAGAGAGAGAGAGAGAGAGAGAGAGAGAGAGAGAAAGGCGGGAGGAGCTAGAAGCATCAACTCCCATATGTGCCTTGACCAGACCAGTGCAGGGTTTTGAACTGGCAACCTCAGTGTTCCCAGGTTGACGCTTTATCCACTGAACCACCACAGGTCAGGCTGTACCAAAAACATTTTTAAAAATTACTTAAACATCAAATTAAAATATAAGCCAAACAACAAATTCCAAAAATAGATTAAAAGAGAATTAAATTGCTAAGAGTAAATCTTAAGCATTCTCATCTCCAAAACCTTTTTGTAATAAACAAGAATGAAAATGAAATCAGTAGTATATATAAAATTTTGTATGTGAACATTTTAATTTACATTTACTTAAAGATACAAGTACAACTAAAATTTTAAGGAAATTATATTATCACTAGGTAGCAAAAATTTTTAACTGTCATACAAATATAAAGAGTTATAAAATCAGGAACTTAAACTGTGCTATTTTTTCTTTCCCAAGCACACACTGATTTATGTCAGATGGTCCTCGAAACCAGCAGGAGGAACTGCAAGTCATCACATTTACAGGTGTGCTAAACCACTACCATCACTGCAATGTTTTGTTTAAACCACTTCCAGTAATAGAAATAAATTAGTTAAATAGCATACACAGCAAGGCAATTTGTTGAAAAAAACCTCATTTTTAAAATCAAGCTAATTGCAGGTTCACATGCTTTATAAAGTATCAAGATGAAACTGCATCTTATTGAACTGAACAATTTTAAAAACAAAACCATGGGGAGAGGGGCAAGGGAGAGGTTGAGAGGAATACGGGGAGGGAAGGATGCATTCAGGGCGACACTAGAATCTATGTAAACACAATAAATTAAAAACAATAAAAAATTAATATATATTTATATTTAAAAATTCAAAATAAAATAAAAACAAAACCATTAAAATTTTTATTTTCTTTTAAAGGTTGAAGTCTCAAGCAATACATATTATTACTTCTTTAAGAATTAACAAAGTCTTTAGCTCAGTTTCACATCAATAAACTGACTCTTTATAATTTAATTTAAACAGTTTAATGTGCTCTGAAACACGTTAGAAAGCAGTGCTAGAAGTCAAAAGTAAATATCAGCCACATTTCCAAATTTCACTTAACAATGGGAACATCTATTTCTGCTAGACGATTGACACCACACAATTTTACTGTCTTGAAACTTCTGAAATTTTATCAACCATAGGTTTTTATAAAAGATATTTTGTTCATCAATATAGTAATTCTAGAACTGTACTATATTTTAAAGAAAAATAACACAATGTATGAAGCAAAATCTAATGAAAAAAATACCGTAAGCAGAAAGTCAAGTTGCAGTCAGGGGCGAAATGTGGACCTTAACAGTTCTGATAAGATAATGTAAACAGACATGATTTAGACAAATGAGAACTTCATGATTGTAAAAACTTAAGTTTTCCTCTGAAATAGACATAACACTTCTTTGATACCCACTTAACTATGTTTTAGATAGCAACAGTCTTTTATCATACTAAATTTTCTCCTGAAAGACAGAACTGATAAAAAAAATTTCAAATAGGTTAGTTAGGTTATATGATGAGTTTTCTTTCTGGTAGAACGGCACAGCCAGAAGTAAACAGAAGGGGGAAATTTTTATAAGAATCTTAGAAAAAAACTGCAAAGAAAAGGATTTATTTGTGTAAAATATTTCTCCAAAAGCTACAATAGGTAGAGGCATCTAAATTTTAAAGAAATCAGCCCAATCCTACTCCTTAGGTATCCAGATTACCCTGCTTTCTTAAACTTTATGTTTGCCAGATAAGGAACAGTAATAGCAGTAACAGTCAAAAGTCTTAACAGCAAAGACTTTTCAAATTCCAAATGATAGAGGTAAAAAATACTTTAAAAAAATAATAAAACCAATTAGTCAAATAAGCATTATTAAGCAACTACCATGTGCCAAAACAAAATAGAAGCACAATTCCTTTACTCTAGAATATTAGAGTATATTTAACAACAAAACATATGCATACTTAAAGTATCGCTATGCAATTATAGTTAAAACTCTGTCACTTAACAATGTAAAATTAGTTGTGAGTGACAGAAAGGAAAACATAAAAGTTCAGAGAACAGACTGATGGCTGCAAGGGGAGGGGGGTCGGGGTACTAGATGGAAAAGGTGAAAGAATTAAAGAGTACAAATTGGTAGTAACAAAGCGGTCAGAGGAATATAAATATAAAGTACAGCATAGGGACTATAGTCAATAATATTGTAATAACTATGTATAGTGCCAGATGGGCACTTGATATATCAGGGGCATCACTTCGTAAAGTGTATGACTGTCTGACCACTATGCTGTACACCTAAAACTAATATAATATTGAATGTAAACTTTAACTTTAAAATAAAATTTAAAGAAAAACATAGACATTCAGAGAATAACACACTAAATACAGAAACTCTAACAACCTGAAACCATGATTTTAAAGCTAGGAAAAATTTTATGGACAGATGAGTTCCAAATCACAGTTTTACCTCTTATGAGCAGTGTGAGCATAGACAGTTTACTTAACATCAGTCAACCTCTTTCTCCTCTATAAAATAAAAATAATGCCTACCTATCCACTTTTGGGGGCTGATGTAAAGAATAAATGAAGCCTGACCTGTGGTGGCGCAGTGGATAAAGCGTCGACCTGGGAACACTGAGGTCACCAGTTCAAAACCCTGCACTGGTCTGCTCAAGGCACAAATGGGAGTTGATGCTTCCAGCTCCTCCCCCCTTTCTCTCATTCTCTCTCTCTCTCTCTCTCTCTCTCTCTCAATCTGTCTCTCTAAAATGAATAAAATAAAGAATAAACGAAGTAATATAAGTAAATCACTTGACATGATACTAGCACAAAGTAGACTCTCAATAAAAGGAGATACAGTAGAGGTAGGATGCTGGTCAAATTACAAATTGAAAAATTTTGTAGAATAAAGGGCTTATAGTCCCTTAAAAACAAGAAATACAAAGAAGGTTATATCAAAGAAGAAGAAATTGATATGATGAGATATTTCTTCCACAGTAACTTCTCTTTTGTCATAGCAAGGATTTGTGCAAACATAAGCCAGCGTCTAATAGCCATTGATGAAGGGCAGCACTCAATGCTTGGCTGCTTTCTGAGGATGACAGAGACTCATTATGTCACTGGTTAAACTAGTTCATTCATAAAACTGCAGGTGTTCATAACACTGTATAAAGTAGAAAAACAGTGCACATTCGAGGAACTCTATAGCCACATCCTGAGTAGGGTAGTGGAAGAAACTGTTCTAAGGAATTTTAGGATAATCATTAAGATGCATTTCTTCAAAAGTGAAAATCAGTGGAATGGAAATGTCTTTAAAAACCTAAATAAATCTTTAAATGAGACAGATTATATGCGTGATTATTTTCCTTAGGTTTGACTCTTCAGTGTTTATGACTTTATTATCTTTGAAGACTAGAAATTCAGTAAAGATCAAAAAATAGGCTGATTTGTTTCATTTTTGCCTTAAGTTGGAACACGTAGTCAAAGATAAATACAAGTCTTCTGAATAGAGTCTTTCTTCAACAAAATAGCTATGTCAGCAGAGGCAGCACTCTAGAGCAGAATTTGAGTACAAAGTTCAAAAGTTATTTCCTATGAGCACAGAGTACTTAAAATGTAGTATAGCTAGTTTAACGTTTACTTTTACTTTATTTCTCTTAGCATTGGGTTTCCAAGTATATGTCAGACATTTTTCCTTGGACCCTCTAGAGTTTATTGAAAACTTTAATTAACTGAAAGAATTTCATATAAACAGACATTCTGTGAAACAACCAACTAGCATAGCATCTTGTTCTGCTATTATCTACATTATTATAAAGTTGTTAAAAGGGTTAAATAAAATGATACATGTACAAGTTTTCAAGCTTATGAAGTTCTATTAAAATGTTTGTCTATACTACTATTCATAATCGACTGTTTTTTATAGAATCTTAACAGAAATTAGGACATAAACATTCTTCATATATATTTTATATATCAAGGGATCTAGAGTATAATCTGATCCAAACTCCTTATTTTATATGAAGAAGTTCAGACAGAAGTAATTTAGGCCATACTCAATAAAATAATGACAGATTTTAAAAAAGCCAAGGCTCCTGATTCAAGGTTAATGCAATGGGTTTACCACTATAGTTAGCTGTCTCACATTTTGAATATTCAAAATTAACACAAACCAGTGGAGACTTTTACTCTCCACTGACCCAAATTCTTCTATACTAAAAACAGAAAATAAGCAGTGGGTCAATCTGGTCCCCAGGTGACTATAGGAATTATGCAGCATACTCCGTGTATGAAGGCAGTCCTTTAGCCAAAGCTCTAATTCATTACTAACAATTCTTCCTTAGATATTTACCTTTTAGGAAATAAATTGAAAATACTCATCTGCAAGGAAGGAATCAACTGCAACTTCAGGACAACGTGGAAATCTGAAGCAGACAGAGGCAGTGTGGTACTGCAGGCTTCCTGTCAAGTAAAACAATAGCCCAAGATGCCTTCCAATAGTATTAAAGTTTATGTTATTCTGTCTTCAAAATTTTAGCGAATACATACGCCAACTTGCAGCTGCCTCAAAATAAGTAGAGTCCAATTATAGGGTGCTTGAAACCTAGGGTTTGGAAGTACTGCTTTGTGTTGAACTATATAATGAAAATAATGTGCATGATCAGATAAAGTGAGTGATGACTAAAATTTCTGAAACCATATTTTCAATATAGAATACTTTTTTATTTGTGTGTCTATATCTATAAAATAGCTAAAATATTTGCAATTATTTTTTCAGGAAATTATTACCATTTCTGATTGTAATATACATGTATAAGAGACCACATGTTTTATTGATTTTCCAGTACATTTCTCAAAGTCAGACAGTTACATTTCTTTATGCCCCATTGTATCTAGAATAAATTACACTATAAACACTCAGTAATGAGAGAATGATTTTTTGCTATTAAAGCTTCTTAAGTTCATTACAATTTCAAATTGTGGTGCCTAACTCACTTTCCTCTACACTTCTATAGCAAAATGAGCAAAAAAAAAAAAAACAACACTGGAGAAGAGATGTAACTAACATGTACAGGATATTTAAAATACAGACATGTCTTAGGTTAAAAACTCAAATTACATTAACTGTTCCATAAGGCCCATAAAATACAGAGAAATGGTAATCACAGTGTAGAAACACAAAATACAATGCACAGGCAAACTATAGAAAACACCATATAATAAGTTTCATGATTATAATGAACTTTTAATCAGAATGGGTTATTTAAAATATTTTAAGTTTCATTTCTTAAAAAACACAATGTTAAGTATGGTATAAAAACAAGAGAAATGAGAAAATTTATAGAGCAAGATAATTACACAGCACAGCAAATCTTTACTGTGGATAACAGCAAATCTTTACTGTGGATAAAAGCAGATTACTTATAGAGAAAAGCCAGCTAGGACATATATTTCAAAAGAAAGCCTAAGTTTTAACATGTTGTGAAAGATAACCTGATGCTTTTGCTTGGGCCCAATACAGTGTAAGATTATAATTCTGCAAATATATAGCACCTCTGTTTTTAATCCAAGTGCTATTACAACATTTTCCAAAATTAATTAACTCAGAAGTAGTTGGAGAGCACTTGTATCCTTCAATTATTTAACACTATCTGGGAAATATCTGCAAATACTCTAGACAGACTGGACTGAGAAAATATCCAGAACCAACAAATGGTTTACCCTTCAAAACTAATGAACATAAAGCAGATTAGGAAAGAACTTACATCTATCTTCCATAAATGGTAATTCTCACATCAAAGACCTATAGTTCATATTTCTACCAGTGCACAGCCTACTTTACTTCATCCCATATCCCTCTCATCCATATCATGCAAATGCGGCTCAGTGGCATTTTTAACCAAACCAGTAATTTACATCAGCCTCTCCAAAATATATCGTACAAAAAATATACAAACAAATAAAGCAATGCTCTTTACTGCAAAAGAAGCTTCAATAAAGAAACCCAGGGACACATTCCAAATAAGTTGCTGGCCCTTTTTCCTATACCAGGCTTTGTTAAGACCAAAGCACAGTGGTAGGAGCATACTGGAAGCAGGCTATACAAATATTTGTAAATTTTGAAAAGTGCCAGAATATAAAATAAATAATAATAAGGAAACACTGCTTTAATAAACTAGGCAATCTCAAAATGTATATATAGTTGATAGAAATTTAAATTAGAGCAACCAGAAATTCAATAATCAATTGAATTTATTCAAGATCATATAGAAAAATAATAGGTTCAGTATGTAAGATGTATGTACATAAATGTTTTCTACAGTAATGTATATAATAGAAAAGTATTGCTAAATTCAAAATGTCTACTGATTGGTAAAATTAATATGATACAACCAAACCATGAAATAACATGCAAACATTAAACAAACATCTTTTAAAATGATGAACAGTCACATTTACCCTGAAAAATGAAGATCAGAAAACAGCAAAAACAGAACAATCTCTTTTATGATAAAAAAAAATTTTAGTCACCTAATTAAAACACCCTGGAATAATACACCCAAAAGTGTGATGGAATTAAAAATGATTACTTTCTTCTTTGTAAATTTCTCTATCTTCTCAATTCATTACAATGAGCATTATTAGTTTTACAAGCTGAAAATAAGTATATTTTTATTCTGAGTAAAAAAATTAATAGTAGTAAATCTACCCCAAACACACAGATAACCAATAGTTGATTATGCAAGTCTATACTGTATACAGACTTGAAAATACCTAGAAATCTAATCTCAGCTCTGAGTACACACCTCAAGTTTTGATTTTCAAAACTTAACACTTTTTCTAAATTACAATTTTAGACTTTAGGATTTCAAAGACAATAAGAGACATCTGTGCCATCCCAATACAATCAATACTGCTCCTTAATTGTTTTACACTTTTTAGTTTGTTTTGAAATTGTAAATGAATTATAATTTTGTGAATGTATAGTGCTGTACTGGGCCTTGCCTTTTGAGTGTCTGCCACCTCCCCCAACCCCCCCAAAAACTAAACCAAAACCACTTTTATAATGACTGCCTGAAGCTCATAAGGAAAACCACAGCAGAATGCCACTTCTTTAACAATTGTGGGAAGGAGTAATCATCAGTGAAGGCCTCAGGAAGTGAGAAGGAAACATTAAATACAGTTATTGAGAAAAGTCTAACTATTCTCCTCTTCCAAGTATCTCCACCACAATACTACAGGGAGAAGAACCTAAATAGCCAGTAAAGTAAGAGAAGTTTATAAATTATTTAAGTTACATAAGAATTCATAATTTAGTAATTTAATACTAAACTAAATATGAACTTTATATTAAAGATATAATATTTGAATTTTATTCATTCAGATTGAAGTTATAGATGGGCTATAGTATGCTGAATCAACTATAATATAAAGACATTCAAGAATTCATAAAATTTGATTAGTGGTCAGATAAAAACATACTTGAAATAAGTCAGAAAGACAAATATTATATGATCTCACTTATAATGTAGACTACAAAAAGAAAACCAAATTCAGAAACAGAGTAGACTGGTGGTTGCCAAAGGGTTGGGGGGAATGAGTGAAGATAGTCAAAGGGTATAAACTTGCAGTTATAAGTTCTGAGGATATAGTGTACATACAACATTGTAGCTATACTTAACAATACTTTATTTTATATGTGAAAGTTGGTAAGAGTAAATCTTAAAAGTTCTCACCATCGTGGCTGATTGGCTCAGAGGTAGAATGTTGGCTTGGTGTGTGTAAGTCCCAGGTTTGAGTCCCAGTCAGGGCATACAGAAGAAGCAACCATCTGCTTCTCCACCTTTCCCCATCCCCTTTCTCTCTCTCTCTCTCTCTCTTCCCCTCCCGCAGTCATGGCTCAAATAATTGGAGCACATCAGCCCCAGGTGCTGAGGACAGCTCCGTGGAGCCTCTGCCTCAGGCACTAAAAATAGCTCACTTGCAAGCATGGCCCTAGATGGGCAGAGAATCGGCCCCAGACGGGAGTTGCTGGGTGGATCCCAGTCAGGCACATGCAGAAATCTATCCCTCTATCTCTCCTTCTCTCATATGGAAAAGGTAGGAAAAAAAAAATTCTCACCACACAAAAAACTAATCATGTGAGGTGATGAATTAGTTAACTTTATTATAATTATTTCATAACATATCTGTATATCAAATCATCACATTGTACACCTTAAACTTACATGACATTATATCAATTATGGCTTAATAAAGTTGGAAAAATAAAAAAGTACTTACCACTAAGTCCCAATTATTTTGTTCAAGCAATGTAATAGCTTCATCAATGTTTTCAATGCCAGTACACGCCTGAAAACAAAGTAAACAAGAATTTTATATATAATCTTGGGAATGGAACATAATTAATCTTAAAAAGGTAAATAGCATAATGAATAACTTAAGTCTGAATAAGGTATACTAATAAAGCCAAAACACTTAATGCCTAGCACTTCTGAGCATTTTACACATACAGTTTGAAAATTGCTAATTAAAAAGTAAATTTACATTACAGTGAAATGAAAAGCAATAAAAGAAAGCAGTAAAAAATATATATGTTTAAATGTTGTGCCTTGGAATCCAGGATGATATCTAGATCTCTAACTACCCAGAGCAACTTTTAGTAAAAATTTCTGATGGACTACCATATGTAAAAAAACTGACCTACTCACACCTTATACAAAATAATCCATACTTTGCACCTTATATAAAAATTAACTCAAAATAAATAACAAACCTAAAGTAAACATAAAACTTCTCAATTGGTGTAGTCTAACGTGATAGCCATAGACACATGGGGCTAGTGAGACCTTAAAATGTGTATCAACTGTGCTAAAGTGAGCTGGATTAAATACATACCAGGGTAGAACATTGTACAAAAATAAAAATATAAAGTATCTAGTAATAATTTTTCTATATAATATACACTGAAATAATCTTGAATATATAGGTTTAAATAAAACAATATTTGTTTTCCAATCTGGGTTCTAAAATTTTAAATTACATGACCTTTATACTATTTACGGTGCTATACTAGAAGAAAAGATAGGAGAAAATTTTGTAATCTTTAGATACAACAGCAAAAGTACAATCCAAAAAATTGACAAAATGACCTTGATTAAAATTAAAAACTGCTCTTTGAAAGACACTGGTAAGAGGATATAAAAACAGAAAGAAGGAAAAAATATCTGCAAAACATGTCTAACAGAGGACTAATAACCAACATAAAAAAAATTCTCAAATTTCAATTTAAATAAACAGCAAAATATTTTAAGAGAACTTCACCAAAGAAGATATACAGATGAGAATAACCACATGAAAAAAATGCTCACACATCAGTGTTGCTTCTTAGGTAATTAAAAAGAAGCAGCAGGATCTAGGAGAAAATGTCTGACAAAAAGATATTTTTGGATGACGTCAGAGTAATGGCAGCATTGAGAGATACTCCTAAACTCTTCCCTTGAAATTTCAACAAATTGAGTGTCTATAATGAAGTGAAGGAATCCCAGCTGGGTTCGCAGGCCTGCCTGAAATATCCATGCACCAAACAAACTAAAGGTGGGAATGGATGAAAGGGGGAGCGAAAGATAAAACACAATCACAGTGGGCTTTGGAGACGAGAGGAGAGGAGACAAACCTGGAGTGACTGGGATTTTTGTTTTTTCTCTGCTGGACTATGGGGAGGAGGAAAACTTGAACTCTCTGGATTTTGTCTGGGGGGTATGGAGAGGGAAAATCATAGTGACTAGTCTCCTTCTGCCAGGAAGAGCAGTGAGAGACAGAGGGACAGATAAACCAAAGCAGCTCAAGTGCAGGGTCAAAGCCAGTATTCTCATACTCAGCAGAGACAGAGAAAGCTAAAGTGCTGTCCCCAGCCTCCCACATTCTACCTCACTCACCTTGCAGTACAAAAAGTGGCAAAGAAAAAACCCACAGTAAGCTCTCCAGAGCCACTATCTCCCCTGAAGAACAGAGGTGCTTGACATCTAGTCCCCAGATCTGTTGAGACATGGAAAGGGGCGCCCCGGAAGCCTTGACCCATAGCTAGACCCATAAAGCCAGAAAGCTGAAGCCATAAAGCTAAAGCCATAAGGCCAAAGCCAAAAAGGCCCCATAACACACCCCACCCACCAACGTGACTACAACCTCACCTACATCATTGTAACAGCAACATCTCAGTGGATAGCTCAAAAAATTCACAGAGCTATAAGTTTTAATAAAGTAACACCTATTGGAAGAAACCTCTTAAAACCAAACTTTATTTTTCCTTTTTTTCCTTCTTATTCATTTTTCTCTTTTGAATTTCATTTTCTTTAATTTTTATAATTTTTATTTTTTGTGGGTGTTCAGTATTTTACTTTTATTTTTTGTATGCTTTAGATCTTTGCTCCATGGTTTCTCTTCCTGTCATAATATCTTTTAATTTTTCTACTTTTATTGTATTTTTTTCCATTTTCATTTATTTTTTTTTTATTCATTTTAGAGAGGAGACACAGAGTGAGAGAAAGTGAGAGAGAGAGAGAAAGGGGGGAGGAGCTGGAAGCATCAACTCCCATATGTGCCTTGACCAGACCAGTGCAGGGTTTTGAACTGGCGACCTCAGTGTTCCCAGGTCGACGCTTTATCCACTGGGCCACCACAGGTCAGGCTTTTATCCATTTTTAAGTCGTATTTTGTCAGGTTCTTCACAATACCACTCTCAAATGCCATCAAGGAAAAAGAAATCAAATACCATGGCTACACAAGACAGACGTACTTAAAATAATCTCTCTGAATTTGAACCACATTTAATGTGGTTCAACCACACGAAAACCTTGGAGTTAAATGATAGAGAATTCAAAATTAAAGTTCTAAAAATACTCAATGAAATGCGAGAAGACACCAATAGGCAACTTAAAGAGCTCAGAAAAAAATTAACAAACAAAATAAATACCTCACAAAGGAGACTGAAACATTAAAAAACAGAGATAAAGAGCCTGACCAAGTGGTGGCGCAGTGAATAGAGCATCAAACTGGGATGCAGAGGACCCAGGTTCGAGACCCCAAGGTTGCCAGCTTGAGCATGGGCTCATCTGGTTTGAGCAAAGCTAACCAGCTTGGACCCAAGGTCACTGGCTCAAGCAAGGGGTTGCTCGGTTTGCTGAAGGCCCACAGTCAAGACACATATGAGAAAGCAATCAATGAACAACTAAGGTGTCTAAATGAAAAACTGATGATTGATGCTTCTCATCTCCGTTCCTGTCTGTCTGTCCCTATCTATCCCTCTCTCTGACTCTCTCTGACTCTGTAAAAAAAAAAAAAAAAAAAAAAACAGAGACGAAGAACTGAATACATACATAAACGGAAGACTGAGGAAGCAAGTTTAGCTAACAGCACAAGCCAATAGAGGAAAAGAATTAGTGACATCGAAGGGAGGCAACTAGAGATGCTACAGAGAGAAGTGGAGAGAGACTCACAAATTAAAAGAACTGAGAGATGAGAGAACTCTACAAGAATCATCTGACTCCATCAAAAGGAGCAATATAAGAATGGGTATATGAGAAGAAGAGGGAGAAGAAAATGGACAGCCTATTCAAACAAATAATTGATGAGAATTTACCAAGCCTATGAAAAGTTAGAGCCTTGAATTCAAGAAGCAAACAGAACACTGAGTTATCTCAACCCAAACAGACCTACTCCAAGATATATTGAACTACAATTGTCAAAAATCAATGACAAAGAATCCTCAAGGCATCTACAAAAAAGAAGAACATAACATATAAAGGAAAGCCCATTACATTATCCTCAGACTTCTCAGCAGAAACTCTACAAGCCATAACTTAGTGGACCCAAACATTCAAAGTACTGAAAGACAGGAATTACCAGCCAAGAATACTATGTTCATCAAAGTTTTCCTTCAAATATGGAGGAGAAATAAAAACTTTCACATACATACAGAAGCTAAGAAAAAACATCACCAGAAAACCCCCACTACAGGAAATACTCAAGGGGATTATTCTACCAGATACAGAAAACAAAGACAAATCAAAACTATAAGTAAAAGTTCCAACAAAGTCAGAATAAAAACAAGGATAATCTGTGACAACATAATATAAAAGAGGAGAGGATAAATATCCTCAGTAGCAAAAAAGGATGGAGTGCAGAAGCACCCAAGACAAAGATGTCTTGTATATAGAAACATTTTTCACTTAATAACCTAATGGTAACCACCCACTAAAAAGCCACTACTGAAACAACCAGCTTAAAAAAAGAAGAAACAGAGAAAAGAAATATGGAACACCACCAAACAAAAACAACTGACAAAAATGAAAAAGAGAAGAACCAAACAAGACACAGAGGTACCAGGAAACAAAACATAAAATAGATGAATGGCTATACAAGATCCTCAGGTGTCAATAATTACCCTAAATGTAATTGACTGAACTTACCAATAAAGAGGAAGAGAGAAGCAGATTGGATCAAAAAGCAAAAGCCAACCATATGCTACCTTCAAGAGACATATTTAAGCTGCAAGGACAAAAGTAGATTCAAAGTGAAAGGCTGGAAAACGATTCTCCAAGCAAATAATATCCGAAGAAGAGCAGGTGTGGCCATACTCATATCTGACAATGCTGACTTCAAGGCAACAAAGGTAACCAAAGACAAAGATGGACATTTCATAATGGTAAAGGGGACATTGTAGCAAAAAGACATAACACTCTTTAATATATATACACCAAACCAGGGAGCACCAAAATATATGACATCTATTAACAATCAAAAATAGAAGAAGAAAAAAACACAATCATACTTGGAGATTTCAACACACCATTGACAGCTTTGAATAGATTATCCAAACAGAATATCAATAAAGGATATCAGCCTTAAATGACACTCTGGACCAAATGGACATAATAAGACATTTATAGGACATTTCTTCCCAAAATGTCAGATTACACATTTTTCTCCAGTGTTCATGGAACATTCTGAAGGACAGACCATATGTTGGGCTACAAAACTAACATCAAATTGAGGATTAAAATTATACCAACAACGTACTTCTATATAATGACTACATCAAAGAAGAAGAAAGAGCAGATATCAAAAGATATATACAGACAAATGAAAATGACAGTATAACATATCATAATTTCTGGGATGCAGTGAAAGCAGTAATAAGAGGGGAGTTTATATCATAACAGGCTTATATCAAAAAACAAGAGAGATCCCAAATGAACAACCTAACATCACATTTTAGGAAACCAGAAAAAGAAGAACAAAGGCAAACCAAAGTCAGCAGAAGAAAGGAAATACCATATTTCCCCATGTATAAGATGCTCCTATGTATAAGAGGCAACTTAATTTGGGGCCCAAAATTTGGAAAAGAAAATGTATTACATAAAGTTATTGAATTCAAGTTTTATTCATCATAAAATTCATACATCTCCTCATCACTGTCAGAACTCCCATCCATTAACTTGTCGGCACCTATGTCTGATGATGCATCACTATCTTCAACAATAAGCACAAAAACAAGCGCAAAAAGGTGAGAAATGCACGTTAAGAAATCTACAACCACTGTATAACCAGTTTTTAGAAACCAAATTTTTTGGGAAAGGGTGTGTCGTATATATGGGGAAATATGGTAGAAAAACATTTGAGCAAAATAAATGAAATAGAGAATAAAAAAACTATAAAAAAATTAATATAACAAAGAGCTGGTTCTTTTAAAAGTTCAACAAAATTGACAAACCACTGGCTAGACTAAGAAAAACGAGAAAGAATTCATATAAACAAAATACAAAATGAAAGAGGAGAAACTACCAGACATAGATATACAAAGGATCATAGTAGAATATTATGAAATATTATATGCCACCAAATTCAACAACCTAGAGAAAATGGATAAATTCCTAGAACAATACAATCTTCCTAGACTGAGTCACAAAGAAGTAGAAAACCTAAATAGACCTATAAGCAGGGAGGAAACAAAAACGATTATCAAAAACCTTCCCACGTGACCAGGCGGTGGTGCAGTGGATAGAGTGCCGGACTGGGATGCGGAAGACCCAGGTTTGAGACCCCGAGGTCGCCAGCTTGAGAGCGGGCCCATCTAGCTTGAGAAAAAGCTTGCCACACAAGGTCACTGGCTCGAGCAAGGTGTTACTCGATCTGCTGAAGGCCCATGGTCAAGGCACATACGAGAAAGCAATCAATGAACAACTAAGGTGTCGCAACAAAAAGCTGATGATTGAGGCTTCTCATCTCTCTCCGTTCCTGTCTGTCCCTATCTATCCCTGTCTCTGACTGTCCCTGTGGAAAAAAAAAAAAAAAAAACTCCCCCAAAACAAGAGTCCAGTACCAGAAGACTGCACTAGTGAATTCTACCAAACATTCATAAAGATTTGGTACATATTCCTCTAAAAGTCTTCCAAAAAATAGAAGAAGCAATACTCCCAACACATTTTATGAAGCCAACATAACCCTCATGTCAAAACCTGACAAGAAAAACATAAAAAAAGAAAACTACACAGACCAATATCTCTAATAAATACAGATGCAAGAATCCTAAACAAATACTAGCAAATCCATTACAACAACACTTGAAAAAAAGAATACATCACAAACAAGTAGGATTCATTCCAGGAGTACAAGGATGGTTCAAACATATGGAAATCAATCGTTATACATGTCAACAAAACAAAGAACAAAAATCATATGATCCTATCAATAGATGCAGAAAAAGAATTCAATAGAATACAAAGATCCCTTTATGTTTAAAACACTCAATAAAATGGTTATATAAAAAAAGTACCTCAACATAATAAAGGCCATATATGACAAACCATCAGCTAATGTCATACTAAATGATTAAAAAAAAAAATGAAGGCTTTTCCTCTAAAATCAGGAACAAGACAAGGTTGCCCACTCTCTCCAGTCTTCATCAACATAGTTCTGAAAGTTTTAGCCAGAGCAATCAGGCAAGAGAAAGAAATAAAAGGCATTCATATTGGAAAGAAGAAGTAAAGGTATCACTTTTTGCAGATGACATGATCCTGTATATAGAAAACCCCAAAGACTCCACCAAAAAACCTTTCAGAAACAATAAACCAATACAGTAAAGTCACAAGATACAAAATCAACATACAAAAGCCTATTGCTTTTCTATATTCCAAAGATAAAACTTCAGAAAATAAACTAAAAAAAAAACAAAAAAAACAATTCCTTTTACAACTGCAATAAAAAAATCTAGGAATAAACTTAACAAAGTCTGGGAAGGATCTATGTATTAAAAACTATAGAACATTATTGAGAGAAACTGAAAAAGACACAATAGAATGGAAAAATATTCCATGTTCATAGATTGGAAGAATCAACATAGTAAAATGGCCATATTACCCAAAGCAATATACAAATTTAATGCAATCCCCATCAAAATCCCAATGTCATTTTTTAAAGAAATAGGACAAAAAATTACCAGGTTTGTGTGGAACCATAAAAAACCACAAAAGGTCAAAGCAATCCTGAGAAAAAAGAATGAAGCCAGAGGTGTCATACTACCTAACTTCAAATTATACTATAGAGCCACAATAATAAAAAACAGCATGTTACTAACAGAAAAAGAGACATACAGACCAATGGAACTGAACCAAGAGCACATAAATAAAACCACATATATGCGGACAAATCATCTTTGACAAAGGAGCCAAAAACACACAATGGAGAAAAGAAAGCCTCTTCAAGAAATGGTGCTGGGAAAATTGGAAAGCCACATGCAAAAGATTGAAATTTGACTACAGTTTGTCCTCCAGCACAAAAATTAATTCAAAATGAATCAAAAACCTAAATATAAGATCCAAAACAATAAATTACATATAAGAAAACATAAGTACTAAGCTCATGGACCTTGGCTGTAGAGAACAATTTATGAATTTGACCCCAAGGACAAGGGAAGGAAAGGAAAAAATAAATAAATTTTCTAAATAAAATTAAAATGTAAGAAAAATGACCCTGGCTCATTGACTTATTAGTAGAGCATCAGCCAGCGTGTGGATGTCCCAGGTTCCAATCTTGGTCAGGACACACAGAAGCAGTGCCCATCTGCTTCTCCCCCTCCCCATCTCACTTATCTCTTTCTCTCACTCTTTCTCTCTCTCTTTCTCTCTCTCCTCCTGCAGCCATGGCTCAATTGGAGCAAGTTGGCCCCGGGCACTAAGGATGGCTCCATGGCCTCTGCCTCAGGTGCTAAAAAATGGCTCTGGTTGTAATGAAGCAAGGGTCACAGATGGGCAGAGCATCGCCCCCTAGTGGGCTTGCCAGGTGGATCCCGGCTGGGGCACATGCGGGAGTCTGTCTCTGCCTCCCCTTCTCACACTAAGTTAAAAAAAAAATACTCAATATCATTATTCATCAGAGAAATGCAAAACAATCACAGGAAGATACCACTTCCATACATTAGAATGGCTAAAATTCAAAATACTGACAATACCAAGTAATGTTAAGGATGCAGAAGAACTGGAACTCATATACATTGCAGGATGCAAAATGATGTAGCCATTTTGGAAAACATGTTAGCAGTTTCTTAGAAAGTTGTGACACAACAATCCCACTCCTAGGTACCTATCTGAAGGAAATAAAACTTAACATGAAAATTATACATGAACATTTAAAATAGTTTAGTTTAGTGGTCAGCAAACTGCGTTTTGTGAGCCACATGTGGCTCTCTGGCCAGCTTTGAAGTGCCCTAATTAAGTTAATAACAGTGTGACTACCTATATGGTTTAAGTTTAAAAATTTGGCTCTCAAAAGGAATTTCAATCATTGTACTGTTAATATTTGGCTCTGTTGACTAATGAGTTTGCTGACTATTGGCTTAGTTTATAGTCACTGAAAACAAAATGTCCTTCAACTGTATATTCATACAACAGAAAACTACTCTGGAACAAAAATGAATAAATTACTGATACCAAAATGATGTGGATAAATCTAAAAAGCATTATGTTAAGAGAAAGCCAAACTCAAAGGCTACATATTTGTATGATTCCATTCATATGACATTCTAAAAAGGTAATGTTATAACAACAGGAAACATATCAATTATTACCAGGGGTTTAGGGTGGGAGTTTGTATTCTGAACACCGTAAAAAGACAAACAAATTAAACATTAAAAGAGGCAATCTCATTTTAATCTAAATGAAAAGACAGGGATAATCCAAAGGCTTAAATTATATAAATAAAAGTTGGTAAAAACAACTAAGATACAGAAGAAGTTGCACAGAAGAAAGTGGAGGTAAAAACTACAGGGAGACCAGAGCAAAAACCCAAAAGCAGCAAATATCAGAACATGTAAGCAAAAATACACTTCCTCAATACCACCACATCCAGAAAAAAATAAATAAAACACCATTGTGAAAGTTTGTCTTCTTTTCATTTCCCCTTCCCCACTCTTGGATCAACAGTAACAGCTGAACGTTAGTCCTTCGTTCCTTTTTTTTTTTCCCTAGTGAGAGGAGGGAAGGCAGAGACAGACTCCTGCATGGGCCCAGACCAGAACTCACCTGGCAAACCCACTAGGGGGCGATGCTCTGCTCATCTGGGACTCTTGCTATGTTGCAACCAGTACCATTTTTTAGGTCCTAAGGCAAGGCCATGGAGCTATTCTCAGCACCCAAGAACAACCTGCTCTAGCCAATTGCTAGAATCAATAAAGCCATGGCTGCGGGAGAAGAGGGGAGACGAAGGGAGGGATGAAGATGCCCTGACTGGAAATCAAACCCGGAACTTCCACACACCAGGCCAACTCTCTACCACTGAGCCAACCAGCCAGGGCCATAGTCCCTGGTTCTTAAGGAGCAGAACAGACTTTGTTCTCAAAGAATTTGCATTATTAGTTTGTTATGACCTTCGTGGGGCTAACAGAAGGACTCCAGAAACTCAAATTTGTTTCATCTACTTGGAACTCTCTTAGGGTAAAAAAACATTTTAAGGCACATGAAAAACCCACTACCATCTGGTAAAATATTACAGTTGAGGCAAACAATACACATGCCAAAAATCTGAAAGAAAACGGAAGAAAGTTTCTTTGGTAAATAAGGGCAATGAAAAACACTTTGAAAAAACAAAAGAAAAACACTGGAAATTTAGAAAACCATGTGTATGTCCAAGGCAAAAAAAAAAAAAAAACACACCTACTCAGCAAAGACCTGATAAAACAACTGGCTCATCTGTAGGCTCAGTACAACTCAGAATTGAAGGCTAAGATGGTGTTATAAATAGCCTAACATTTACAGTGCCCAAAAATAGAAAGCCAGTCTACAAAAACTGGAAAAAAATTTTCTTTCTTTACTTTTCTCTAATTTCTAGTTTTTTTAATTCCAGGTATTCAAGGAAATTTCTCTCTTAAAACTAGCAGACCACAGCTGAAGAAAAAGAGATCTCAGAAACTTTTATGAGCTAAATATTTTTGTACTCCCACCAAAATTTGTATTTTGAAGCCTCAAGCCCCAATGTGATGGTACTAGGAGATAGGGATGTTGGGAGGTAATTAGGTTTAGATGAGGTCATGAAGGTGGGGACCCTTATAATTAGATTAGTGGCCCTTATAAGAGTCACCAGAAGAGATTGTGTATGTTGTGTATGCATATTCTCTCTCCCTCCCACCCGCTGCACCACTCCTTGCCACGTGAGAACAAAGGAAGAAAGTGGCCATATGCAAGTCATGAAGAGAATCCTCACCAGAAACCAAACATACTGGCACCCTGACCTCAGACTTTCATCCTGAGAACCGTTAAGAAAATAAATTTGTTCTATGATATTTTGTTATGATAGCTCAGGCAGCCTAAGACACAGAAAACTCATTATATATATATATATATATATATATATATATATATATATATATATATATATATATATATATATATATTTTTACAAAGGTAGTTTAGAAAAAGTTACTAAATAAAAAACTGCAACCCATAGAAAGGAAAGCAAAACAAACCATAAGTAGGGGAAGAATTTAATTTCCAGAGTTATCATATTAATATTTAAAATGTCTACTTTTGGGGAAAATAATGTAAAGCAGGTCAAAAAGAAGTATGGCTCATTCAAAAGAGAAATTAACAAACTGTCCGTGAAGAACTTCCTAGACAAAGCCTTTCAATCACTATCTCAAATATACTCAAAGAGCTCAAAAAAACCATCATGTGTCAAAAAGACAGAATCTCAATAAAGTGGAAAAAAAAAGATTTTTAATGAAACCAAAAAGAAATTCTGGAACTAAAAAGTATAAAAACTAAAATGAACAATTAACTGCAGGGTTACAATAGCAAAAATGGGCAGACAGAAAAATATCAAAATTTTAAAAAGAAATTTTAACTTTCCAAATGACAATACAAGGAGTTTTCAAAAATTAATTATACATTAATTCTTCCAAATGGTGAAAATGCCACCAGATCCTGGTTACTTTATTTAGCCTGAAAAGATTCTGTGTTTTGTCTATAATCAAGTGAAGAATGAGAATGGGTGCAAAGATTGGCAGTATTTATCGTAAGAACAATAGTGTTAAGTATTCAAAATTAGCCTGACCTGTGGTGGCACAGTGGATAAAGCATCAATCTAAAATACTGAGGTTGCAGGTTCAATACCCTGGGCTTGCCTGGTCAAGGTACATATGGGAGTTGATGCTTCCTGCTCCTCCCCCCTTCTCTCTCCTTTCTCTCTCTCTCCCCTCTATCTAAAATAAATAAATAAAATCTTAAAGAAAAGTATTCAAAATTAAAATCTGATCTGGAAAAAGAAAAATAGAGTTAGTCTATGAGAATGAGAACAGTGAAGGTGTGCTGTTGCTGCACTGACGTTCACTAAAGAAGTCAATACTATTGTGTTGTGAGGCTCCTACACAGAGTAACTCAACAGTTTATTGCCAAAAAACAAAATAGCAAATAAACAGTAAAGAATGCTTCTTTTCCAAATTATAAAGTTAGTTAGAATCAACAGTGATTAAGAAAGATTTGAATAAAGGCAACTGTTACTTTTTTGTCTATCAACTCACAAATTTTTAAAATGGCATTTCATAGGTTTGCTTAATTTTTCTGCTGATTACCTCGAAAGAAAGAGAAAAAGGCTTGAATTTATCAATACCAGTTTGAACAAGTTACTACATGAACAAGGGTTCTCATCATTATTATTCAAGTAAAAACATTCAGAAACAGTTTAAAGAACAGAATGAGATATGAAACTGTTCTTTGCTATTAAATCAAATACTCATGATTTCTTACTTTGTGACAAAACATCATTTTATTTGAGCAAAACAGCATCATTTGTTCTAGTAAATAAACTTAAAGTGGTTAATTTGCATTTTCTTGGTTTTGTTTCAATCTGTAAATGGTTTAAATTTTATCATGTGAGAACTACACAGTATGTATGCTCTCTTGAGATCTCACTTCCTTTTAGTGATGAATGATATTCCATTGTCTGATGTCCTGCAGTTTATTTATGCATTCACCTACTGAAGGACATCTTGGTTGTCTCCAGGTTATATAATTATAGTTACAGTACAATTTTATTTTCATTTTCTGTAACATGAGGTTTTAGAACTGTTTCTATATATTTCTGCATCGCTGATTCCAAATCTGAAATCCGTTTTTTAGTGCATGCTCTAGTTTTTATGCAATTTTAATTTCTTTTTGTTATAGTTAATGGCATGCATTGATTTTTAAACTGGAGTTAAAGGGCAACAAGTCTTGGATTGAACATAACCAAAAGGCAGTTAATGTTTTACAAACATCACTTTTACATAATTGTAGTTGATTTTAAATATAAAACATCATTATCTGATAAAAACACCCTCTTATTTTGTTTTAAGATTGAATCATGGCTTCTTCGAGTAGGCGTAAATGTAAGAATAGTCCTGACACCTTCCGTTATATATGTGGCTGTTACACACTTCAACATCAAAGGTGCAATATTTCATCACTTGTGCTACGTACATATATTGCCTATTTTCAAGTCCCCCTTGGCGATCAAGACAAGAATTGGGCTCCTCATATTGTGTGTCACAACTGTGAGGAAAACCTTGTGACTGAACAAAAGGAAAACGCAAAGGAATGCCTTTTGGTATTTCCATGGTTTGGCGTGAACCTAAGGACCACAGCAGTGACTGTTATTTCTGTCTGATCCATACAAAGGGTATCGGCAAGAAAAAACAACATATGATCACACATCCTAATATTCCTTCAGCAATACGACCTATCCCACACTCTGAGATACTCCCAGTTCCAGTTTTCAATGGTTTTATTTCTTCTAAGGACAAAGAAAGTGAACATGGTGATAAAGTGTATTTTGATAAGATGCATGAGGAAATGGTTGTAGAATCTGAAGGGTCTTCTTCTGATGCCAAGCAGTCATTAACCCCTCAGCAGTTTAGCCAACCCGAATTGAATGACTAAGTAAGAGATTTGGGCCTATCAAAGAAAGCAGCTGAGTTATTAGCCTCCAGGCTTCAAGAAAAGAATGTACTTCATGGGGCAGCTAAAGTATCCCATTTCAGGAAGCGTGAACAAATCTTTGTGGACTTTTTTTCCCAAGACAAACACTTTGTTTACTGTCATGATATCAGTAGTCTTCTCAGCCAGCTAGGTGTTACCACTTACAGTCCAACAGAATGGTGGCTATTTCTTGACAGCTCTAAACAGAGTCTGAACTGTGTTCTCTTACACAACGGTAATGTTTATGCAGTGGTTCCAATTGGTTATTCAACTCATCTGTGAGAAGATTATAATGACATAAAAATTGTCCTCAACTTTCTGAAGTATGAGGAGCATAACTGGGTCATTTCTGTGGATCTTAAAATGGTCAATTTCCTGCTAGGACAACAGAGAGGTTTCACGAAGTATCCTTGCTTTCTGTGTTTGTGGGACAGCCGAGCTCAGGAGAAACACTAGACACAGAAGGAGTGGCCAAAACGTGAAGCTCTGGAAGTAGGGATGCAAAATATTGTGAATGAACCTGTAGTTAATCAAGACAGAATCACTTTTCCCCCTATTCACATAAAACTTGGCTTAATGAAGCAGTTCGTTCAGGCTCTGAATAGAGAAAGTGAATGCTTTCAACGTATTATTTCTGCTTTTCTTGCCTTGTCTTTTCGAGAAGATAAAAGCAGGTGTATTCGATGGACCTCAGATTCGAACCCTCATATGTGATGAAGAATTTGCCAGGAAGATGAATAAGGAGAAAGCAACGTGGCAGTCCTTTGTGGCAGTTTCAAAGAACTTCCTTGGCAACAAAAAAGCAGAAAACTATGAACTTCTGGTTCAAAGTACGCTGTTGGCTTTCCGCGACATTGGATAAAACATGAGTGTTAAGATTCACTTCCTGAACAGTCACCTTGATAAGTTTCCCGAAAATCATGGAGCTGTTAGTGATGAGCAGACTACTGCTGGAGCATCAAATGAGATTGTCCTCAACAAGTACACAAACGCAAGAGCTACAAACGCAAATTTTTGCCTGAATAGAATTTAAATAAGTTTAATGCAAATTTTATAATTAAAATGTTTTAATATGTTCTATTTTGAAATTGTAGAAAAATTCTGATGTAATCATATCTTTTAGTGTATTAGTGTATTTACTGCTTTATATATAAAATTTTATTATATTTTCACAAAGATAATGTCCAAGAAGACATTCTATTTTATTATGATAAACTAAACGTTGAAAATTTTACAATAAGATGAAAACCTAAAATCTTGAATTGCAAAAGAACTATAGCTTACAGAGAAAAACTAATGTCAGGTTTGAGATCAGCACATTCGAATTAGGTAAGAACAAGTGGTTTTTGTGGATGCAACAAAAGTTTTGTTCCCCAGTGTTATCTAACTTTACATCTTAAAGAACTGAAAAAAGAACTAAACCTAAAGCCAGCAAAAGTTAAAGAAATAATAAATATAAGAGTAAAGATCAATTCAGAAAAATACAAAAATAAGAGTAAAGATCAATAAAATAAATAAAAAAACAATAAAATCAGCAAAACTAAATATTGGTTTTTAGAGAAGATTAACAAAATTGATAAACCTTTAGAGTGACTTAAAAAAATAAAACACATATTACTAAAATCAGAACTGAAACTAGGATGTTAATACTGACCTTAAAATAAAAATAATACCACAAATAATTATGTGTCAATCAATTAGATAACCTAGATTAAATGTAAAAATTCTTAGAAACACACAAACCACCACAACTGACTCGAGAACAGAAAAGCAAACTGACTTAAGATATTGCATCAGTACTCAAAAGCCTCCCAAGAAAAAAAGCCAGAGGACCAGATGGCTTCACTGTGAAATTCTATCAATAATTTAAAGATGAGTTAATACCAATCCTTCATAACTCTTCCACAATATTAAAGAGGAAACATTTCCTAAGTCATTCTGAGGCCAGCATCACATAACAAAATCTGATAAAGCTCATGAACAGAAAACTAAAAATTAATATCCAACACGAATATAGATGCAAACATCCACATATTACTAGCAACCAAAAACCAGCTATAAATTAAAAAGGTATATGCCATGATCAAGTGGGATTTATTCCAGGATTACAAAGGTGGTTCAATATAGAGAAATCATTACACCACCATCACAGACTGAGGGAGCAACAAAACAAAACAAACATGATCAGTTCAATGATCACAAAAAAGGTTTGAAAATGCAACAGCTTTTCATGATATAAATGTTTAACCTACGAATAAAAGGGAACTTCTTTAGCATAATAAAAGACATTTATAAAATATCCAAAACTTAAATTATACTCAATGATGAAAAACTTAAAGCCTTTCCTCAAGGACAGTGGTTCTTAACCTGGGTTCTATTGAACCCTAGGGGTTCGATGAGTCGGTCTCTGGGGTTAGGAGAAGCCTCTGCCGCAGAGGCCAGAATAAAGTAATACCGTAATTTGTTGTGAGTTCATGCACTTTGTTGGTTTTGTTCTTTGAGCAAGGTGATGTTCATGCACGGCGCATTTTGTGCACCAGTAAAAAAACATATACCTATGTCTTGAATTTGGGGAAATCATATTTTATTTATCACTAAAGAAGGGTTCGGTGAATGCACATATGAAACTGGTGGGTTCAGTACCTCAGAAAAGGTTAAGAACCACTGCTCTAGGAGCAGGAACAAGAATGCTCACTTTTTTTTTTTTTTTTTTTTTTGCCACTTAAAACATTATATTAGAAACATTAGCTGGGTTGATTAGGCAAAAAAGAAAATGAAATAAAGCACACTGAAATTGGAATAAAAGAAGTAAAATTATCCTTATTTCAAGATGACATGATCTTATATATATAGAAAATCCTAAGGAATTCACACTAACACACAACTATACTGCTCATAAAAACTTGGGGATATTTCAAAATGAATATGAAGCTATAAAATATCTCCTAATTTTTGTGAGATGTATATTAGAGCTAATAAATTTAGCAAAGTTACAGGATAAAAGGTCCAGACACAAGCCTCAATTGTATTACTGAACAAAAGTAGTGAACAATCTGAAAAGTAAATTAAGAAAAGTCAATTTACATGATCTGAAATTATATATCTAGAAATAAATTCAACCAAGGAAATGAAAGACTTGTGCACTCAAAACTATAAAACACTGCTAAAAGAAATTTTATAAGACCTAAATAAATGAAAAGACATAATATTTATGTAAAGGAAGACTCAATATCTTTAAGAGGACAATACTAAAAGTAATACCCAGGTTCAATGCAATCCCTATCAAAATTCCAACAGCCGCCTGGCCTGTTGGTGGTACAGCAGATAGAGCATCAACTGGGAACGCTGAGGTCTCTGGTTCAAAACCCTCAGCTTGCCCAGTCAAGGCACATATGAGAAGCAACTACAAGTTGATACTTCCTGCTCCTTCCTCACCACCTTCCTCTCTCTCCCTTCTCTAAAATCAGTAAGTAAAATCTTTATTTAAAAAATTCTCTTGCCTTTGGAGTCAAATTTATAAAGTGCTCTTTATAACCAAGGTCCATGAGTTTAGTACCTATGTTTTCTTCTATGTAATTTATTGTTTCAGGTCTTATATTTAGGTCTTTGATCCATTTTGAATTAGTTTTAGTACAAGGGGACAAACTGTAGTCGAGTTTCATTCTTTTGAATGAGGCTTTCCAGTTTTCCCAGCACCATTTCTTGAAGAGGCTTTCCTTTCTCCACTGTATGTTTTCTGCTCTTTTCTTGTCCATATATATACATAAAGTTTTATTTCTGGGCTCTCGATTCTGTTCCATTGGTCTGTATGTCTGTTTCTTCGCCAATATCATATTGTTTTGATTATTGTGGCTTGGTAGAATAATCTAAAGTCAGGCAGTGTGATATCTCCAGCTTCATTCATTTTTTTCAGGATTGTTTTGGCTATTCAGCGTTTTTTATGGTTCCATACAAAACTGGTGATTATTTTTTGCTCTATTTCTTTAAAAAGTGACATTGAAATTTTAATGGGGATTGCATTTCATTTGCATATTGCTTTGGGTAACATGACCATTTTAACTATGTTCATTCTTACAATCCATGAATATGGAATATTTTCCCATTTCACTGTCTTTTTCAATTTCTTCCAATAATGCTTTGTAGTTTTCAGTATATAGTTCCTTCACATCCTTTGTTAACTTTATTCCTAGATATTTTATTTATTATTTCATACAATTGTGAAAGAAGTTGTTTGGGGGGATGTTTTTCTTTTAGTTCACTTTCTGAAGTGTCATTGTTGGAGTATAAGAAAGCTATAAACTTTGGTATGCTAATTTTGTATACTGTGACTTGAATGTATTGGTTTATTGTTTCTAAGTTTTTTAGTGGAGTATTTGGGATTTTCTATATACAGGACCATGTATGTCATCTGCAAAAAAATGATACCTTTATTTCTTCTTTACCAAATGGATGCCTTTTATTTCTTTCTCTTGATTGATTATTCTTGCTAGGATTTCCAGTACTGTGTCAAATAAAAGTGGAGAGAGTGGACAGTCTTGTCTTGTTTCTGATTTAAGAGGAATAGCCTTCATTTTTTCACCATTTAGTATGACACTGGCTGACAGTATGTTATATATGGCCTTTATTATGTTGAGGTACTTTCCTTCTATTCCCATTTTTATGAGTGTTTTAAACATAAACGGATGTTGTATCTTTCAAATGCCTTTTCTGCATCTATTGATAGAATCATATGATTTTTGTCTTTTGTTTTGTTGATGGGGTGTATTACATTGATTGATTTTGTATGTTGAACTATCATCCCAGTGTTCCTGGAATGAATCCCACTTGATTGTGATGTCTTAAGTTTTTCAATGTATTGTTCTATTCAATTTGTCAGTATTTTGTTTAGGAATTTTGTATCTGTATTCATAAAGATACTGATCTATAGTTTTCTTGTGTTGTCCTAGCCAGGTTTTGGTATCAGGGTTATATTGGCCTCATAAAATGTGTTTGGGAGTATGGCTTCTTCTTCAATACTTTGAAAGACTATAAAAGAATAGGTACCAAATTTTCTTTGAATGTTTGGTAGAATTTCCTAGGGTAGCCATCCGGTCCTGTATCTTTATTTTTTAGTTTTTGATAGTTGTTTCTATTTTCTCCCTGCTTATGGGTCTATTGTTATTATTATCATGACTTAGTCTAGAAAGATTGTATAGTTCTAGGAACTTATACAATTTGTCCATGTTGAATTTTATGGCATATAATCTTTCATGGTATTCTAGTATGATGCTTTGTATATCTATGATGTCTGTGGTAATTTCTCCACTTTCATTTTGGATTTTGTTTATATGAATCACTCTCTTTTTCCACAATGAGCCTAGCCAGGGGTTATCAATTGTATTGATTTTTCAAAGAACCAACTTTTTGTTCTATTAATTTTTTCTATAGCTTTTTGTTCTCTATTTCATTTCCTTCTGCTCTAACTTTTCCTGTTTCTTTTCTTCTGCTGATGTGTAGTTTTTTATTTGCTTTTCCCTAATGGCTAGTGAAGTCAAGCATCTTTTCATGTATGTGTTGGCCATTTGTATGCCTTCTTGAAAGAAGTGTCTGGTCAGGTCCTCTGCCCATTTTTTCAATTGAATTGTTCTGTTGTTGTTGAGTTATAAGAGTTCTTTATATATTTTGGATATTAACCCCTTGTCAGAGCTGTTGTTTGTCATTATCTTCTCTCATTTGGTTGATTGCCTTTTTCTTTTGTTGGCAGTTTCTTTAGCTGTGCGGAAGCTTTGTAGTTTGATATAGTTCCATTCATTTGTTTTTGCCTTTATTACCCTTGCCTTTGGGGTCAAATTCATAAAATCCTTTCTAAGACCATGATCCATAAGTTTAGTACCTATGTTTTCTTCTATGTAATTATTGTTGCTGGTCTTATATTTAGGTCTTTGATCCATTTTGAGTTAATTTTTTGTGTATTAAGACAAGTAGCAGCCTAGTTTCATTCTTTTGCACTTGGCTTTTAAATTTTCCCAGCACCATTTATTGAACAGGCTTTATTTTCTCTATTATATGTGTGTTTTTAGTGCCCTTCTCAAAAATTATTTGCCCAACTGCCTCACTGTCCTTTAAATCCCATTGCAGACATTGCCACAATCACTGTGCTAAAACAAAAGCAGAATCAGCAGCAGCTACCGCCACTGCAGCCTCAACTGCCAAATGGGTAGAAACAGAGATGAAGAGGATGGGAGTCCTATCAGACCACCCTGTTAGTTCTGGGCCCTTCCCCTATAGCAGTGGGTCTTAACCTTTTTTGAGGTTACTGCTTTCCACTGGCTATAGGGCAGTGGGTCTTAACCATTTTTGAGGTACCGAACCCACCAGTTTCATATGTGCATTCACCGAACCCTTCTTTAGTGATAAATAAAATATGATTTTTTTTTCCAAATTCAAGACATAGGTATATGTTTTTTTACTGGTGCACAAAATGAGCCGTGCATGAACATCACCTTGCTCAAAGAACAAAACCAACAAAGTGCATGAACTCACAACAAATTACGGTATCACTTTATTCTGGCCTCCACGGCATAGGCTTCTCCGAACTCCTGAGACTGACTCATCGAACCCCTAGGGTTCGATAGAACCCAGGTTAAGAACCACTGCTCTAGAAACTCGCTTTAAAGACCCCATCTTTGCTCCCTCAAGTGCTCCTGGATCCTCTTCCCCCTCACCAGCTGACTGCTAAACAGAAAACTTATTTGGTGCTGTTTGTTGCACATCTGTTCACCCAGTACCCAGTATTGCCCTCTATTCCTGGAACCTGGAGCAGTTTCCTACATTCCCTTTTTCTGCCTGCTTGTTTTAAGTTCTTTGTATGTGACACTCCCTAACTCCAATGGTGGCAATGCTCTGTTAAACTCACTAAGCTTTTGACCTGAGGTCAAGTTTGGATGACTAGGACAGTCACTTCTGAAAAGGCCATTCTTCCTGCTTTTGGATCTCCTAATTTTGCCATCAGCAGCATGGCCTCCACAGTCATGGTCTGTGATCACTGTGCTTTGTGAAACGTGTATCCCCTCGTGGCCTTCCTCAGTGTTTGTGGCATTTTTGTGGCTTCCCAATACTAGAGTATTTCTGCCAAAATCAGTGAAGTTCTAGGTGCCCTCTAGAATTTTCCCACTACCCAACATGGGAGAATTGTTACACTTCCCAGAAGACTGCCTCCCTGGCCTCCCATTTTTCTGGTATCAGTTTTTCTGGGTTTGACAGGGGCCCATGAGAAGTCCTCTAAAGCCTCTGGTATCTCCTCTATTGCCCATTTTAGTTAGACTATGTCATTGTGAGGCCATCAACCCTTCCTTGTGAATTCTGTGAATCTCTACCTGGCCTATCTTTGGGTGGAACCTGGAGAGTACTCTTGTCCTCTCCCAACCTTCTTCCTGTGAAAACGGCAGTGAACAGGCTCAGTTTTGAACTGGCCCTGAAGAAATGGGTCAGGAATTGTGCGGGCAAGAGGGAGAGATGAGAGCTGTTGGAGAGCTGAAAATGATTTTTCTTCTTTTTAAAAAAATTTTTATATTAGTAATAAATGTAGTGGAAACAAAAATATTTGCGCGTATACATCTGGGTTTATTTCTGAACTCTCAATTCTGTTTTACTGGTCTGTCAATATTTCAATATTTCTACCAATATCATGCTGTTTTCATAATTGTTGCTTTATAGCATAATTTGAAGCGAGGCAATGTGATATTGCCAGTTTTGTTCTTTTTTCTTATCATAATTCCTTTGGCTATTCAGGGTCTTTTGTGGTTCCATATAAATCTGATAATTTCTTGTTCAATTTCTTTAAAAAGTGTCATTGGGATTTTGATGGAAATTACATTAAATCTGTATACTGCTTTGGGTAATATGGCTATTTTAATAATGCTGATTCTTCCAATACATGAATAAGAAGTGTCTTCCCGTTCCCTTGTGTGTTCTTCAATTTCTTTTAATGTCTTATAGTTTTCAGTGTATAGGTTCTTCATATAGTTCATTAAGTTTATTTTATAAAGAATTAATTTCTAATAAATGCATCAACATGAATAAATCTCGCCTGACCAGGCGGTGGCGCAGTGGATAGAGAGTCGGACTGGTATGCGGAAGACCCCGGTTCAAGACCCCAAGGTCGCCAGCTTGAGCGCGGACCCATCTGGCTTGAGCAAAAGCTCGCCAACTTAGACCCAAGGTCACTGGCTCCAGCAAGGGGTTGCTCGGTCTGCTGAAGGCCTGCGGTCAAGGCATATGTGAGAAAGCAATCAATGAACAAGTATGGTGTCGCAATCGCAACGAAAAACTAATGATTGATGCTTCTCACCTCTCTCCGTTCCTATCTCTCTGTCCCTATCTATCCCTCTCTCTCTGTCCCTGTAAAAAAAAATACAAAAACAAACAAACAAGAATAAATCTCAAAAACATCACGTTGGGTGCAAGTAGGAATAGGAAATACAAAGAACTATACGCTATAGCCTGACCAGGCGGTGGCGCAGTGGATAGAGCGTCGGACTGGGATGCGGAAGACTCAGGTTCGAGACCCCAAGTTCGCCAGCTTGAGCGCAGGCCCATCTGGCTTGAGCAAAAGCTCGTCAGCTTGGACCCAAGGTTGCTGGCTCCAGCAAGGGGTTGCTCGGTCTGCTGAAGGCCCGCAGTCAAGGCACATGTGAGAAAGCAATCAGTGAACAACTAAGGTGTCGCAAGGGCAACGAAAAACTAATGATTGATGCTTCTCATCTCTCTCCGTTCCTGTCTGTCTATCCCTCTCTCTGTCCCTGTAAACAAAAGACTATACGCTATAGATGCCATATAAATAATATTCAAGATGAGGTAAAACTAATATATGGTGACAGAAAGGAGAATTGCTTCTGTAGGTGGGAAAACTGACAAGAAAGGAACATGAGGAAATATTTCAGGGAGACAGGAGTGTTCTATGTCTTAATTGGAGTTATGGTATCATGAGCATACTTTTGTTGAAATCTTTCAAACTATACTCTTAAGAACTGCGCATTATATTTCATAAATGTATGCGTCAACAACAAAAAAAGAAGGGTACTTGAGGGAAAATAAAATGAGTGATAGGTCTCCCCAATCCTATTTCACTTCATGCCTTCATTTATTCGTTCAACATATATGAGTGAGTATCCACTATGTCCTAGGTGCTGGGGATACAATGAATAAAAATATAGAAAATTCTGCTCTTGTTATATATGCATTGTAAGGGAAGATACAGACAGTAAACAAAATAGTTTAAATATACATATGGATTTAAAAGTGATAAATCGAGATTTAACGCAGGGAAGGGAGATATAAAACATTGGAAAAGGATTAAAATTTTTTATAAGTAGGCCAAAGAAGACCACTAAAACAACTCTGGGACTTGTATATAAGACTTGGAATATGACTGGATGTGTGTCTTATGACTACTCTGTGCCTAGGCCTCCAGAGGTATCATGAATTTCTCCTTGCCCTCTAACATCTGTTATTACATATGTGAAATCAGGTATTTCCTGGGTTACCTGCAATCCCTTAAGAGGATCTCAGAACGAATATGCTGGAACATATCTGAGCCCAAGCTGCTCAGGAGCCAAGCCCAACTAGACTTGTACCTGAAGTACACAGCCACCCAGTCAGCCTAGATAGTCAACTCAAGGCAAATGCCTAAATAGGAGTGAATTGTTGTTTGAAGACAATGAGTTAAAGAGTGGTCTGCTGCTCAGCAATAGCATTAGTTTGGAGTTAAATACTATATCTGGGATTTCCATTTTAAAAAACACTTGAACAGTATTTTGCAATTATAAAAATGAGCAGCCCTGGAAAGTTAGCTCAGTGGTAGAGCATTGGCCCAGCGTGGTGTGTGGAAGTCCTGGGTTCGATTCCAGGCCAGGGCACACAGAAGTGCCCATCTGCCTCTCCACCCTTTCCCCTCTCCTTTCTCTCTGTCTCTCTCTTTCGCTCCACAGCAAAGGTTCCAATGGAGCAAAAGTTGACCTAGGCACTGAGGATAGCTCCAAGGCCTCGCCTCAGGCTCTAGGAGCAATGGAGCAATGCCCCAGATGGGCAGAGCATCGCTCCCTAGTGGGCATGCCAGGTGTATCCTGGTCAGGCGCATGCAGGAATCTGTCTCTCTGCCTCCCCATTTCTCACTTCAGAAAAATATAAATAGATAAATAAGTAAAAATGAGCAACCTGACCAGGTGGTAGCACAGTAGATAGAGAGTTGACCTGAGACACTGAGAACCAAGGTTCAAAATCCCAAGGTTGCCAAGATGAGCATGGGTTCAGCAGCTTGAGTACAGGGTTGCTAGCTTGAGTGTGGGTTCATAAACATCGCTGGCTTGAGCCCAAGGTCACTGACTTGAGCAAGAAGACACTGGCTCAGCTGGAGCCCCACCCACCCACCCGGTATGTCCCTCCTTACTGTCTCTAACTCTTTCGCTTAAAAAAAAAAACTGAACGTGCATTGTTCTATATATTATAACTGAGAGACCTCCAGCCCTGGCCAGATAGCAGGGTTGGTTAGATCATCATCATGAAGCACAGAGGTTGCTGGTTCGATCCCCAGGTCAGGGCACATACAGGAACAGATCTATGTTCCTCTCTCTCTCTGTCTTTCTCCCCCCATTCTTCTCTTGCTAAAATCAATAAATAAATTTGTTTTATTTACAATTAAGAGACCTCCAGAATATATCTTTGAGCGAATAAAAGAAGTTATAGAAAAATTTGTGTACCATGCTATCATTTAAGATTGATAAGAATATAAAAATATTCACTTCTATTATTTTTAAAGTGGCAAAAGAAATAATTTTAATATTAAAAAGGGAAAGGAATGTGCAAAAGGGAAAAGAAGCTAGACTGCTTTGAATATACTTTGACTTACAGATTTCACTTTGTAACAATGTAAATATTTTTATAGTATTCAACAATAAAATATTTTTAAGGATTCTCAAACATACAGTAACAATAACCAGACTTACTCTTCTGTCTGAAACAAATTTAAAAATCAGAATATATGATTAAAAAGTTATAATCAACTGTAACTAAATTAAACTTTGGCAGTAATTTCTGATGATCTAGGTCCTTCTCCCTTTTACTCCCCAATGAAACCCAAGCATTTATCAGACTATATTATAATTATTTTACAAATCTCTCTTCCATCTCTCCTATTTAATTCTGGTACACTGAAATGCAAAAACTTAGTCACCTTTTTATCTTAACTGTACAACTAAATAATATTTGTTAATATCTAATACATTTTCAAACTAACCCCATCTTTTGTTTAAATTATTTGCTATATTTAAAGTGCCATTAATGACTTTTCTACTACTCAACACATTATCATTTTATAAAACCTTCCCTTCCCTAACCATCACTAAACTCTAACCAGTGAAAAAGTTATTTACCTGTTTTCTCAGGATGTTGTGTGTAAGTATCTCAAAAAACCCTAAAATATACACACATACATATACATACATTATAATAATTAGTGTACTATATCTTAATAATCTACTGTTTTACTACTATCTCTTTAAAGATATAAATGATGTCATGTTCATTTTTGTAGCTCATCACTTGTAACTATGTCTAGTATAACTAACTGGTGGTAAAAAGGACTATTGAATTATACTACTTTAAGTTTTACCAAGCATGACTATGCTATTACCATTCTTTCTAACATCATTAGTCTGGTTTTAACAACCTACACAGATGCTTCCACTGGCAATTGTGTATTAAGAAAAATAAATCATGTCTCTACCAATTCCCAAAATAAACTGACATATGATCTACACTGATGCAATCTACTCACAAGTTTGTGTTTATAAATGTCAAACAGTACCATACTGCAAGTGCCACGCATTTAGTCAAACAGCAGATTTTGATAGGAAATATTATCCGTCACTAACCCAGTTTGTTTCTAAATAACTTTTCTTTAAAAGTTTTTAAAACATTAAGTTTTTCTTTAAAATAAAATAACTTAAAATGTTGAAGCCACACCAGAATTGAATTCTGATGAGCTATCTTTCACAGAAATATTTCCTGCATTTAAGTTACTCAGTCAATTCACAGAAATTAATCAAGTACAACTAGTAACTTGGGGACTCAAGCTTTAAAAAGCCTTAAATATTTTGACAATAAATTTTTAAGGAACCTCTAAAAATACTTATAAATATGCTTCTATCAACTATAATAGCACTTATAGTATTATAACTGGCTGATATGTGCCTCTATTCCCCCACTAGTCTGAAAATGCCATAAACTCAAAAATCACTGACAACCATGGTCTGTGTTATAATCCTAGTGCACAGCAGATTGCCTGACACATAGATCACTCAATGAATACATGTTGAAAGGATGAATGGCTGTATGAATTAGATACAAATACAGTTCTTACATACTGTTTATAAGCTTTACACATTAATTCATAACCCTCTTATCATCCTTACAAAATAAAGTATCCCTGATAAAGAAACAAGCTTACAGATCAAGCAGCATGTCCAAGTTGCTCAGATACTTGGCAGCTGTAACAGAATTTGAATCTTGAGCCAAAACACCAAAGTGCACAATCTTTCCACTACAACCCTCCAAATTTCATCAAGGTATAAACATCAAAAAAAGGAATATGTAGCACACAATTAGAAAGGCCTGGGTTGTTCCTCAATTTCATTAGGAACAAACTGTAAGCAACAGGAGATAAATATCAAACTAATCATATTAATATATGCCTTAAATTTTGAGCAGAAGATTACTTTTAATATAGGAAAAATAATCAGAAAGAAGTTGTTCATTAATGATCAAAAGAGTTACCATAGCCCTGGCCAGGCAGCTCAGTTGGTTAAGCATCACCCCAGAGCGTGGAGGTTGCCAGTTTGATCCCCAGTCAGGACACATACAGGAGCAGATCTATGTTCCTGTCTCTCTCTCCCTCTCTCCCTTCCTCTCTCTCTCAAATCAATACAGTAAACATTAAAGAAAAAACTTACTATAAAGATGTTTTTAAAGATACTAAAAAATGGTACTAATTAAACTGAAAGTATCCAAACAAGAGAAATAGAGCAGGAATAACTCCTTACCACGGCCTGGATAAACAATCCCACAAACCAATCCAGTTACTTTGTTCTGTTTTCATGCTTTTCAACCCATGTTCTGATGACTCAACTGATATCTCAGGTATTCTAAACCAGGAAGAGGATGTTCTGAATAATAATTACAAGTATTGTGGTCAATGTAAAAAATTTCTATTCTATTGTAAATTGATATTCTAGTTAACAAATCAGTCTCTTGCGAATCTGTTATTCTGATTCAATTCCCAGGAAATTAACAATGATGAATAATAGATAAAAATCAATAATTTAAGTCTGCAAAGCAAAAGACGAGACAGATTCCTGGTAAGTAAGCCACCCTCTCTACTCATTTAAACCACATTTCTCAGAAATATCAGAACTTGGCATTAACAACTATGATTCAGTCTTAGCAGAATTTTAAAGTTAGATCTTCTCTCCATTCACTTTCAAATACACCAAACAGGTAATTGCTTATGATACCACAGGCATATAAGTAAGTTTCAAAAATAGCCTGACCAGGTGGTGGTACAATGGACAGAGTATCGACCTGGGACGCTGAGGACTCAGGTTCGAAACCATGAGGTCACAGGTTTGAGCACGGGCTCACCAGCTTGAACATGGGGTCACCAATTTGAGAGTGGAATCACAGACATGACCCCAAGGTGACTGGTTTGAGCCCAAGGTTGCTGGCTTGAGCAAGAGCTCACTGACTCAATTGGAGTCACCCAGTCAAGGCACATATGAAAAGCAATCAATGAACAACTAAGAGTGCCACAACTATGAGTTTATATTTCTCATCTCTCTCCCCGCCTATATATATATATATCTCTTTATCTCTCTGTCTCTCGCTCACTCACTCGCTAAAAAATAAAATAAAAATTATAGGTCAAAAAAAGCATTTTTTAATATAAGCATATTTCCCCCTAAATAAGCATATGATAAAGAGTGAATCAATGCTACTCTCTATCTACCATCAATTCTTATCCCATTGGCAAACTGCTTTTCGAAAACTACCTGTAATTGGAGAATCAAAACAAAAATTCTGAGATTTTAGTTAGCATTTCATCATATTCCATTTGAGATGTAAGAGAAAATGCCAAAAATCAACTTAAATATTCCATCTTTAAGGTTTAAAAGTCCCTCATGTATAAAACCCTTAAAAATGCAGTTCTTCTGCCTGACCTGTGGTGGCGCAGTGGATAAAGCGTCGACCTGGGAACACTGAGGTCGCCAGTTCAAAACCCTGCACTGGTCTGGTCAAGGCACATATGGGAGTTGATGCTTCCAGCTCCTCCCCCCTTTCTCTCTTTCTCTCTCTCTCTCTCTCTCTCTCTCTCTCTCTCTCTCTCTGTCTCCTCTCTAAAATGAATAAAATAAAAAGAAATTAAGAAATAATTTTTAAAAAAATAAAAGTTAAAAAAAATGCAGTTCTTCCTTTTCTGTTCTCCTATAATTCTGTCTGAAATACCATTTTGCATATAATTCTCTTCTGTCTTACACTATTATTTGCCTCATAATATTATTCATGAAATTTTGGGAGCCTCAAACATAATGCCAGTTTTCTGCCAAGTAACATTTAATAAATTTTAGGCATCTACAGGTTAGAAAGTGAGAAACCTTAAAAACCATCTAAAGAAAAGAGCATAGTTTTTGGCAGTCTTACAAGACAAAAATTATATTTCAGGTCCAGACAGGGTCAAGACCTCAAATAACAAACACACCAGACTATAAGATAAAACAAAAATGGAAGACACAGACTGGGAGAAATATTCATAATACAGCTAGTGCGCGACTTACGACCACGATTGATTCCAACAGACCGGTCATAACACGATTTGGTCGTAAGTTGAGTAGGCTATATGTACAGTACTGTGAAATGATGTTATAAAAATTCTTAAGTCATATTTTATCATAATTTTCTTCCACTATTGTTATATATCATAATCTTCTTTGTTCATTTTATGCCATTTGTATCATCTCTACACCATTTTGTTTCTTATTTTTACATTTGTCAGGTTTAAGTAAAACACTGCATTACCAGTACAATTGGTTTAATATTTACAAAACATACAAAATTACAAAATACAAGTACATACAAAAACTGCTCCAGAGGCGGAACAGTTGTGGCTAGTGATTGTGGTCATAAAGTTGAATGGTCGTATGTTGCATAGGTCGTAAGTCAATCAATACCTGTACACATATCTGATGACCTTCAAAAGCATCAGGTTGAAAGAAATCTGACTTAAACCATTGCATGCTTTATGATATCATTTATATGAAGCCCAATAACAGGCAAAACTAATCCACAGTGATAGAAATCAGGTTTCCTATAAGGCATGAGGACTAACTGGAAAAAAACTTCAGGGAATAGTTCTGGAGCAATGAAAATGTTCTATGTCCCTTTTGGGATAATGGAATACTACTCAGCAATTTAAAAGGCTACATATATACTCATATATGGATAAGGCACAAAGCATTATGCAAGATGCAAATGACTGCAAGCTATATGATTTCATTTATATGAAGTCCAATAAAAGGCAAAACTAATTTACCATGACAGAAATCAGAATAGTGGTTTCCTACAAGGCATGGGGAATGAATGGAATAGAACATGAGAAAATCTTTCTAAAACAATGGAAATATTCTAGGCCCTGGCCAGTTGGCTCAGTAGTAGAGCGAGCGTTGACCCGGTGTGCGGAAGTCCCAGGTTCGATTCCCAGCCAGGGCACACAGGAGAAGTGCCCATCTGCTTCTCCACCACTCCCCTCTCCTTTCTCTCTATCTCTCTCTTCCCCTCCTGCACCCAAGGCTCCATTGGAGCAAAGTTGGCCCAGGTGCTGAGGATGGCTCCATGGCCTCCGTCTCAGCCACTAGAATGGCTCCAGTTGCAACAGAGCAACACCCCATATGGGCAGAGCATCAATCCCTAGTGTGCTTGCCGGGTGACTCCTGGTCGGTTGCATGCGGGAGTCTCTCTGCCTCCTCACTTCTCACTTCAGAAAAATAAAAAAAATTTTAAAAAAAGGAAATGTACTATATCTTTATGACAATGATGATTAAAGGAGTATATACAGTTATTAAAAATCATCAAATTGTTCACTTAAAGTGCATTTCACTAAATGTGAATTTCACATAAAATTTTTGTAGTTCTAAACAGCAAAATAAATTGACTTTTATTTATCAAAATAATAATGGAGAGTAATAAAAATGTGAAGTAGCAGAGACTTGACATCCCAAATGATTTTAATACACTTTGCCAAAATGTTTTTAAATACCCAACACAGTTAAGTTTACCAATGCATCATCAAACTTCTTAATAAAAAAAAGGCCCTGGTCAGTGGCTCAGTGGAAAAAGCATTGGCCCAGTATATGGACGTCCCAGGTTCGATTCCAGGTCAGAGCACACAGAAGAAGTAACCATCTGTTTCTTCCCACCTCCCTCTCCTCTTTCTCTCTCTCTTCCCCTCCCACAGCCAGTGACTCAATTGATTTGAGCATGGCCCCAGGAGCTGAGGCTAGCTATGTTGGAGCGAATCAGTCTCAGGTGCTAAAAATAGCTCAGTACTGGAGCATTGGCCCCAGCTGGGGTTGCCGGGTGGATCCCGGCCAGATCACATGCAGGAGTCTGCCTGTCTCCCCTTCTCTCACCAGGAGAAAATAAATAAATAATGAAAAGGCAATTTCAAATAAACAAAAGCTGAGAAAATTTCTCACCAACAGATCTTTCTGGCATATAAGAGATAATAAAAAGATTTTCAAGCTGAAAGGACATGATAATCTACACCAGTGGTTGGCAAACTCATTAGTCAACAAAACCAAATATCAACAGTACAATTGAAATTTCTTTTCAGATCCAAATTTTTTAAACTTAAACCATATAGGTAGGTACATTCCTTATCGAGGTAGCACCCACACGTGGTATTTTGTGGAAGAGCCCCACTCACGAGGCCAAAGGGCCACATATGGCTAACAAGCCGCAGTTTGCTGACCAGGGATCTACACAATGCCAAAAATGATAAATACAAGCCATATATTTTCTTGTTTCTTTAATTTTTTAAAAGATTAAACTCTTTAAAACAAAAATAATAATGATGAATTATGAGGTTTAGAACACATGTAGAAGTAAACTAAATGACGAACAAAACAAAGGATGGGAAGCGATAAATGAAAGTATACTCATAAAATCCTTACATTATGCATTAACTGGTATAATATATTACAAGATAGACTGAGCTAAGTAAGCTTGTATACTGTATTCCCTATACCTATAACAACAAGGGGAAAACTGAGAGGTATAGTACAAGGTGTGGCCAAGATATCTGCTGGTCTCAGACTTAACTAAAACTAAATTTCTGAAAATTTCTTCCCTGAGTATTTTCAGGTCAGGAATGACCATAAGAAAAATCTGTGCAAAATTTAGAAGGCAGAAGAGAAGCAGCAGGCATTACTGCACCAAAAAAGTTAGGGTATGGCCCAAGGAGCTATTGTAGCTCATATACATTGTCACTGATCTGCTGGATCTCCTCACTGACATGGAGTAGAAACTAGGTCCACAATTTTCCAGTTCTGGATTGATTTTCCTCATAAACATAGATTCAAAAATCCTTAACAAAATCAAATCCACAAATATATAAAAAGGATAACACATGATGACTAAGTGGAGTTTCTTCCAACAAAGCAAAGACTAAGTTTAACATGAATAAATCAGTTTAATTCACCCTATTAACAAAACAATTGCATCAATATAATTATCTCACTAGAAAAACTAAAGTAACGGACAAAATTTAACACCCATTCATGCATGGTAAAAAATTTTAGCAAACTAGAAAATTTCCTCAACTTAATGAAAGAAATCTATGAAAAATCTACAATAACATCATACTCAATAGTGAAAGACTGAATACTTTCTCCCTAAGATTGGGAACAAGGCAAGGATGTCTGTTTCCACCACTAGTCAACACTGTTCAGAAGGTCCTAGCCAATGCAAGAAAGCTGCAAAAAGAAAAAAGTCATTAAGACTGGAAAGTATAGATATCTCTTCTATTACAGAGAAATGACTGTACATAGAAACCCTCTGAACTTTTTAAAAAGAAAAACCTTCTAGAGTGATAAGGAAATGTGTAAGGTCACAAGATAAAAAACAAATATATTACAAAAGCCTACTGTAGCCTCAAAAAATTAAACATAGAATTACCATTTGATCCAGCAATTCTACTTCTATGTATATACCCAAAAGAACTGAAAGCAGGGACTTCAACAGATATCTGTACACTCATATTCATAGCAGCATCATTGACAATACCCGAAAGGTGGAAACAACACAAATGTCCATTGACAGATCAATGGATGAACAAAATGTGGTATATACATATGACAGAATATTATCCAATCTTAAAAAGAAATTTTGAAACATACTATAACATAGGTGAACCTTGAGGTCATTATGCTAAGTGAAATAAGCCAGACACAAAGAACAAATATTGTATGATTCCCCTTATATGATAAACCTAGAAAAATTAAATCCAAAGAGACAAAAAGTGGTATGGTGGTTGCTAGTGGGTATAGATTTCAGCTTGGAAAGATGACAAAATTCTGTAGATAATGGTGATGGTGCACAACATAAGTGTACTTAATGCCACTGAATTTACACTTCATGAAGGTTAAAAATGGGTCCTGGCCCAGATACACCAAGGTTGTGGGTTTGATCCCTGGTCAGGGAACATACAAGAATCAACCAATGAATGTATAAATAAGTAGAACAACAAAATATTTCCCTCTCTCTCTCAAATCAATAAATAAAATGTTTTTTAATTTTTAAAAATGGTTAAAACAAATCTGTTACACGTGTTTTATCACAGTAAGAATAAAACCTATTGTATGGTTTCATACATATAAAGTTTAAAAACAGTCAAAATTAATATATATATATATATATATATATATATATACATACATATATATATATGTAAAAAATAATGTTAGATTCAAAGTACTGGGTTATCCCAGACCATGGACAAATGATTAGAAGGAGGCTTCTAGAGTTTTACTTATATTCTGTTTTCTTGACCTGAGTACAAGGGTCCTCAGGTTACGACACAGTTACGTTCCTACAACAGTTACGTAACCTGAATTTTGGTGTAAGTTGAAACACACCCTAGCCTAAATCACTTACCTATCCTAAAAGTTGTAAAATCATAATCTAGAACATAAAAACAACTAAGCCACAGAAAAAGGAAAAGGACATAAATATACTGTACTGTACACTGTACTGTAGTAACAGAAAAAATGAGTGTAAAAATAAGTATGACACTAATGTCGTAAGCTGAAACACTCATGTCTCAATTTCTTTTAATTTTTATGGAAATAAGTGTCATGAATTCGAAATGTTGTATGTTGAGACTGTTGTAACCCAAGGCCCCCTGTACTGGTTTCTTCAATATTTTTGTTCTGTTAAAGTTTACAAAACTATACTTTTATGATTTGTGTGCTCTGCTGTATGATTATTATACCAGCACAACGGTTTTTTTGTTCTTTGTTTGCTTTAGTTAACGACAGATAAATTGTTATTCTGCTTAGGTGAAAATCAGGACCATGCTCACAGTGAGACTGGTCTCGGGAGCAAGTCATCTGTCCAGTGAGTGAGCCATATTGAGAGTCCAACAGCCACACTACGGTGCACATTTATGGCATGCTACGTATTTGCCTTTGACACATAAAGTCCAATTCTTCTGAAATGATGGAAGTACTGTTTTCTATTCCAAAAACAGTCTCAAAATGATATTCAACTTCTATTCATGACAGAAGTTGAAGGGGTCAAAGAAAGTAATATGAAAATTTCTAAGTATATAGAAAAAAAATGTCAAGGATATATACATGTATTGAAAATATTTTTCTGTATGTCAAAGCATTCACAAGGTCCAGCTTCTTATAGTCTCAGTTAATTCTTTAGAATAAAACTATTGCCTGACCTGTGGTGGCACAGTGGATAAAGAGTTGACCTGGAATACTGGGTCACCAGTTTGAAATCCCAGGCTTGCCTGGTCAAGTCACCTGAGAAGCAACCACTACAAATTGATGCTTGCCACAACTCCTCCCATCCCATTTCTCTCTCTCTTTTTCTCTCTCATCCCCCTCTAAAAATCAATAAAAATCTTAAAAAAAAAAAACCTTAGAGTAAAACTATTGGCCTGACCAGGTGATGGTACAGTGGATAGAGCATCGGACTGGGATGTGCAGGACCCAGGTTTGAAACCCTGAGGTCGCCACCTTGAGCACGGGCTCATCTGGTTTGAGCAAAGCTCACCAGCTTGAGCCCAAGGTCGCTGGCTTTAGCAAGAGGTAATTAGGTCTGCTGTAACCCTCTACCCTCATCAAGACACATATGAGAAAGCAATCAATGAACAACTAAGGTGTCACAACAAAGAACTGATGCTTGGTGCTTCTCATCTCTCCGCCTTCCTGTCTGTCCCTATCTGTCCCTCTCTCTGTCTCAGTCACACACACAAAAAAAAACTATTATGCACTTGTAAAAGGAAGTTTAGTCAGCTGTTCTGATTTTAAAAAACTGTGAAGGAAAACATATTATTTTTAGTTTGATCAAAAAAAGGAATGCTTAACACCATTAGGAAATAATATTCTCACTAATACTATTACATATATCCAAAAATATCTAAACTTGTTTTAGAACTAAAACAGAAAACAGTTATTTCATGAATCATGCAATTTATATGCAGAAAAGCAGAAAGGATATGTCCAAAAATGCTATTAAGTTGTGACCTAAGAGTAGTCAAATTTTATCCTGGACATTAAACATATGATACATGAGCATGAATTCTGTGTGTCTTATGAGTGTATGTGAACTAAAAAATTTATTAACTAGATAATACTGTATGAATTAATATCCTTCTAAATAGAGGAAAAGTTTGGTCAATTTTACTAGTACTCTTTTAATAACAAATCTAGAGAACAGATTCATTATAAGAGCTTACAATCTTATTTATTTCCACAAGAGGGAGCAAACATTTAACACATCTTTATGAGAACTTCATTCGACACTAATTTTTACACAAGACTTTTTAGATGACAATAATTGGAAAAAAAATAATAATAAAACAATTACCAGAAGTATTTAACTGAGTGCCTAGCAATGCCTGGAATACTGTGGGTAAAAGGTAAAGCTCCTTCTCTCAAGTATCACAATACTTCAGGCAACAAAGTACGTCCAGAGATTTTTTAATTCTTTAATGAGCACAAACAAATCATTCTTAGCTTTCTTACAGCATTACTATAAACTACAATTTATAAGTATTAGTCTGACCAAAAACTACAAATATGATGAAGAAGACTAAACAAATACCAGTAATTTAGTCTATAACCCTAAGAGGCAAATAACATGCATTACGCAAATTACATAAAGAATTCACAGTAGGCTTTAAATGCCAATATATTTTCTCCAAGTGTACACTAATTATCTAAAACACTTTATCTCTTTCATTTAGCTTAATCAAAATATAAGCAAATTAACAGTGACTCAGGGGAATTTGGGGGCTGTAGTTAAAGTATTTCAGGAGAGAAGCATCTTTGAAATGTACTGATGAATAGTAAAATAATGTCAACACTAAAATATTTCAATCAACCTATTGATAACATTTGAATATAGCTATTCTTGAAGAGGAATGGATTCCAAAACAGCATGATGAATTATGTAGGTGACCTCAGGACAGCTCTTCCAAATAGATGTGTCGATAATAAAGCTGGTACAATCCTTTCCAGAAAGATATGTTGGCAGGGAACAACGTACAATGAAAAAAAGTCAAGTCTGAATCAAAGGAGAACTGGCTTCAAATCCAAGCTCCAACATTTACCAACTGTGACCTTAGAAAAGTTATTAACTTCTCTGAGCCTCAGTATTTTCACCCAAACAGTGGGAATAACAATCATCTTGCAAGGATATGCAAAGGACTGATGATAATGTGAATAAAGTGCTTAGCATAAGAGCTCAAATATTAACTGCTATTTATAGATAAGGAAACAAAAGTTTACATGATTTACCCAGGTTTAGAAAGCAGAACAGTGGACCAGGCGTCTTTATTTCTAGTAATACTGCTTTATCTTAAAGTCTCCTTGGCCTTATATTAATTAATCATACCAGTTTAGTTCACTGGTGTCCACATGGTATAGCTTTTCTTATCCTTTTATTTCTAACCTAACTGGGTCTTTATATTTCAAATGCCTGTCTTGAAAACAATAGATCAGTTTTTCTTTTTTATCTGACAGTCTCTACCTTTTGATTACGAATTAGTCTATTTATATTTAATATAACTATTGATAGAATTGAGTTTAAATCTACCACCTTTTTTGTTGGTTACCTGTCCCAATAGTTTTCCTTCAGTTTTCTTCCTTATCTGCATTCTTTAAGGTTGACCCTATTTTTAGCATTCCATTTTATCTCCTCTATTGGCTTTTTACCCCTAAAGTTTATTTTATTTATTTTAGAGAGAGGAAGGGAGAGAGCGAGACAGACAGGAATACTGATCTGTTCCTGTATTGTGCCCCAACCGAGAATCAAACCAACAACCTCTGCATTTTGGGACAATGTTCCAACCAACCAAGCTATCTGGCCAAGGCTTTCCTCTATTGGCTTTTTTACTATGTTCTTCTGCTTATTACTGGTTGTTCTACAAATTATGATATGCATCTGCAACTTATCAGTCTATCTTGAATTTATACTATTACATTACCACATCCCATATAATGTAAGAACCTTACAAGATAGTCTACTTATGTCTTTTCTTTCAACTACTATTTTCATATATTTTACTGCAACAAAATATAAAGCTCCATTGTTATTTTTGTTAGTCAATTGTTTTTTAATTATATAAAGAGATGCTTTTTATAATTAACCATATAAAAGCCATTTTCAGTGCCTTTCACTTCTTCCAAAAATCCACATTTCCATCTGATACCGTTTCTATCCAGCCTAAAGAACTTCCTTTAGTATTTCTTTTTTATTTTCTTTTTTAAGATTTTATTTATTGATTTTAGAGAGAGGATAAAGAGAGAGAGAAAATGGGAAGGAACAGGAAGCATCAAGTCACAGTAGTTGCTACTCATACGCCCCTTTAGTGGGTAAGCCCAGAATTTCAAACCAACAGCCTCGGCATTGCTGGTCAATGCTCTATCCACTGTACCACCACAAGTCTGACCCTCTAGCATTTCTTATCATGGTTAGGTCTACTGGCAACAAATTCTCTCAAGTTTTATTTTCTTAAATGTCTTCACTTTCACTTTAGAAGGATAATTGTGCTAGGTGTAAAATTCTAGTTTGATCATTCTTTTTCGTTTTGTACTTAAAAATTATTCCATTGTCTCTTGCATTCCACTGTTTCTGATTATATAACTATATCATTCTTTTAACAAATCATTCTTTTAACAAATCATTCTTTTAACAAATCATTGTCCTTTTCATGGGATGACTTTTTTTTCTCTCTAAATATTTTTAAGACTTTTATCTTCGGTTTTCAGAACTCTGAGTATAATATGCCTCTCTGAGGCTTTCTTTGTATCAATACTACTTGGTGTTCACTAAACCTCCTAGATCTGTACATGTCTCTCTTGCATAAAAACCTGCAAAGGTATTGAAAAATCTTTCCAATTAGATCTGAACCCAACTGGACATGTCTGGCATTTTATTTTCAAATATGAAGAATGCTAGGAACACTTCAAAAGAGGAGAAAAATAGAAAAATTAAAACAATTATATGCCTATTATTTTGCCATCAATTATTGCAAATTATTAGAACAAATCCTTAGAGATGTTGATCTATTAATCCTTAGAAGGGGAAGTGAGTGATCGTTATGAATAAATGATGCCAAAGCAATTTTTGATAATTTGACTTGCATATCAGGAACACAACAAATATTTTCTATTCTGGATTTCAATAAGGCAAATGACAAAATTTCTCTGATTTATTCTTAAAGATATAGCAGTAAAGATGAATGCTACTAGCCATATTGTATCTTTGAAGCATGAATACCTGCATTTAATTTCAATTCAATTTGCTTCAGTTCAATAAACACTCACAGCCTGACATTTGGCAGGCACTGTGTTAGGTGCCAGCAATACAGAGATAAATACAACACAATCTTTTTTTAAAAAAAAATTCATTTTAGAGAGGTAAGGGAAGAGAGAAAAAGAGAGAGAGAGAAGGGCAGGGGGAGGAACAGGAAGCATCAACTCCCATATGTGCCTTGACTGGGTAAGCCCAGGATTTCAAACCGGCAACCTCAGCATTCCAGGTCAAGGCTCTATCCACTGCACCACCACAGGTCAGGCCATAAACAATTCAAACACTCAGAGAGTGTTAACTAACAGACATATTCATTTATATATGCAAATGACACAGCTAATCTAGCTGATATTCTGATGATAAAATCAGAATTCAAAAACTCAATCAATTCCTTAATCTTATTTCAACAAACTCAGAACAATCTAGTTCAGTTCCATTTAATATTCAATGAGAATACACTATGTGCCAGGAGTATGTGAGGCATTAGTAATACTAAAATGAATAATATCTAGTTCCAGACTATAAGGAACTCGCAAATTAGTAAGAAAGACAAGTAAAAAATATTTACAAAGTAATGTGATAGATACAATAACATATGTATGTATAAGAATTACAAATACAAAGGATGGAGTATCATAGAAGCCTTCATAGTAGACGATACCTCCACAGAGTCTTAAAGGATAAACAGAAAACATAGAGGCAGGTAATGGAAGAACTGGCAAAGGCAAAGAGACATGACATGATACAAGCTTTAAAAAAATATAAGCATCAAAGTATCACTATAGAACAAGAAAAGCATAGGCTATATTAAGGCCAGATAAGGAAAAGTATATATTACATCAGCCAAATACAAAGAGCTCTGTTAAGCCATGCCAATGAACTAGACCTCCATCCTATATAAGCAATTGAATATGGGGTTCAGGAGAAGTTAGGAATAAGGTTGCTGCTCTGGTAGTCAATGGCACATATGCAATGCATAGTTAAAAAAAAAAAAAAAAAAAAAAGGATAATCATCCAAAGAAACCAAATGTAATGAAGTAAGGTGAAATGGAAAGGGGAACAAGGACAGATCCTTAAGATTCATTAACACTTACAAGACATGCCAGGGGGAATAAGGAAGCATTCATAATAGGACACAGGGATCATGGAAGGGTGTTTTAAATTGAGAGAAGAGCTTGGTAAGGTTTTAAACTGGAAATAGTTTGAGAAGAGGGAATCAGTAGAAAGAGAGATGCAGAAGCCAAGAAAAATTTGATGTGGAGCAAATTCCTGGACAGATGATTAAGAACAGGTAGAAGTATAGAAGTTAACAAAGATATATGAAAAGCACTTCAATTAGCTTGAGAATTTTGAATGATTAAATTAAGGAGAGGGAGACATGGCTTACCTGTAGCATTTTATGTTATTAACCCTTAAATATATGACAAATTTGTACGGTGACTGCATTAATAGTAATAGAATGTGCAAAATTAGCAGAGGCCATTCTGCCCCATTTCAAACCTCTTTTGGAATACTGTATTTACTACCTAGCTCCTCCTTTGAAGTGTGCCATGCAACCAGAGGAAATGCAACCAGAGGAAAGCAAGGAAGTGATAAAAGTGGTTGCAAGAACTAGAAAATTAGGGCTAAAGATTAATAGTAGTATAGTTGCCTTCATGTGGTACTAAAAGAAATCCTATATAGGTCTACAGCAAATCATTAAGTTACAAAAAGGTAAACTTTCATTAGCTATATTAGCTGCCTTATGAAGTAGTGATATCCCAATTACCTAGTATAATGCCTGTCACAAAGCAGGGATATTCAATAAATTTTTGTTCATGTAAGTCAAAATATGAATGAAGACAATGTCAGGTAATAAATGTTTCCCTGTATTACTTACATCTTCACATCACAATACATGTGAAGTCATTCAATTATCTGTTGAACAAATGAAGGCCTCGTATACTCTCAGATATAAGCAGCAAGAACTAAAGACACTGTTCATTTATCAAGCATTATTATTAATACCATCAAAACTCCATTATTTCCCATCTCTTTTTCGCACTTATCTGACTACAATACCAACCGGAAGAAAGGTATTTCTGAGTAAAAGCCTTGCTGGGCAAGCTCAAAGCATACTATCTAAAACAATGGTGGAAAAGCAACCCAGACCCATGATTCTACAGTTTCATACTTTCTCCATGGGTAACGAAGAGCCATAACTATGAGGTGTACCCAGGCCAGCAGGGAGTCCCTTGTAGTTACCTTCAGAAAAGTCTCATAAAAACTCAGGCCTGCATATAAAACTGAGTTCTAGGGCCGGCTATGTATGTCACCACTCCCCTTTTATCAAAGGATGGCTGTATTCATGTTAAGGGAGGATACCTTCAGGATCTATCACCTGGAAATGCCAAGGCTGTGACAGAATCACACATATGCACACACATACATACGTGCACACAAACACACACAGAGTATGCATAGATTTTTTTTAAAAGGTAAAGAAATTAAAATCCTCTAACAGACAAGCCAAGAGAGATTGTGGTTGTTCCCTGGCATAGTAATATTTTTATCCTATCAAATTAAGTTACTCCTGAATTATAGGTAGGATTGATGATCAAACGAAATCTTTCATCTTAATAAAACCATACTTCATTTTGGTATAATCCACATTTTAACTTTACATACTCTCTATATATGTTTAAGTAGAAAAACTAGTAACTTTTACAATATTTCTCTGTTCTTAAAACAAAGTCATGTTTAAACATTATCATTATATCCTATTCTATTAGGACAACAAAGGCAGAATAAAAACTAAAAAATTATTGGAAAAACAGATTACAATACATACAGAAAATGACACATCATCTAATTGGTCTTTATTTTTGCTTAATACAACTTTTGTACCTTTTTAGATTTCTGGTTTTGTTTCAATATTGGTTTTCAAAAAGCTTTCATTTCTTTGCCAAAATACTTGTCTTCAATCATTTAAATTTAGCACATGAAATTCCTTACTAATTTCTAACTATTATCAGGGTTAGAAAATTAATTTTAGAAAACCTCTAAGTCAGGGGTCCCCAAACTACGGCCAGCCCCCCCCCACGAGGGTCGCATGAGGCCCCCTGAGGCCATTTATCCGGCCCCCACCACACTTGCACTTCCAGAAGGGGCACTTCTTTCATTGGTGGTCAGTGAGAGGAGCACAGGATGCATCCGCACCCATAGTTCCCATTGAAATACTGGTCAGTTTGTTGATTTAAATTTACTGTTCTTTATTTTAAATATTGTATTTGTTCCTGTTTTGTTTTTTTACTTTAAAATAAGATATGTGCAGTGTGCATAAGGATTTGTTCATAGTTTTTTTTATAGTCCAGCCCTCCAACGGTCTGAGGGACAGTGAACTGGCCCCCTGTGTAAAAAGTTTGGGGACCCCTGCTCTAAGCTAAGGCTTTTTTAGTTTTTTATTGATTGATTTTAATGAGAGAAGGGAGGGGGAGAGAGGGAAGTGGGAGCAGGAGAGCGAGAGCATGAGAGAGAGAAACATCAATCTGTTCCTATATGTGCTCCAACTAGGGATCGAACCAGCAACCTCTGCACTTCAGGACAACGCTCTAACCAACTGAGCTATCCAGCCAGGGCAAGGATTTTTACAAATACTAACATTCAGTAAACTATTTTTAATTTTCTAGTGACAATATAGAAAAAGAAACTTACCAATTATTTTGGTAAAATGCTATCATTACATAATATTACTATGATTACTGTTACTACTTCATTGTAATAGTCTCATCATCACTCCTCTAATCCTAAACAGTTCCATTAGGACCTGAAGTTATTATACTAAAGGTCACAATTTTCCCTAAGTCATTTTTATTTTGGAAAAACATCATTTTACTGATTATAGAAATTTTCAAGCATATACAAGAGTAAACAGTAAAATGAACAGCCATGAACACAAGATCCCCTTCAACAATTACCAAGTTATAGTGAATCTTGGTTTCATGCCCTCAACCCCATCCTCAAACCCTTTCCAGATTGTTCTGAAGTAAATTTGAGATATATCACTTCATCCATAAATATTTCAGTATATACTGCTAAAAGATAGGACTCTTGTTTTTAAAAACGTAAGCCAATTCATTATTACATCTAAAAAATATGATTTGATTTCATAAAAAATCCAGTCAGCTTTGGCAAAATATTTCTTACTATATTTTACCATAGTAATCACTAAGTAATGTTTTCTTTATTTTTTTTTTAATTTATTTTATTTTTATTTTATTCATTTTAGAGAGGAGACACAGAGTGAGAGAGAGAGAGAGAGAGAGAGAGAGAGAGAAAGAGGGGAGGAGCTGGAAGCATCAACTCCCATATGTGCCTTGACCAGACCAGTGCAGGGTTTTGAACTGGCGACCTCAGTGTTCCCAGGTCGACGCTTTATCCACTGAGCCACCACAGGTCAGGCACTAAGTAATGTTTTCTAAAATACAATGTAGTTTAAGGATTATCTTTTGTGTGTGTGTGTGTGTGTGTGTGTGTGTGTGTGTGTGTGTGTGTGACAGAGACAGACAGAGGGACAGACAGACAGTAAGGGAGAGAAATGAGAAGCATCAATTCGTTACAGCACCTTAGTTGTTCATTGACTACTTTCTCTTATGTGCCTTGACCAGGGGGCTCCAGCCAAGCTAATGAACCCTTACTTAAGACAGCAACCTTGGGTTCAAGCTGGTAAGCCTTGCTCAAACCAGATGAGCCCATACTCAAGCTGGTGATCTCGGGTTTTAAACCTGGGTCCTCCACGTCCCAGTCCGACGCTCTATCCACTGTACCAACATGTGGTCAAGCTAAAATACAAGGTAGTTTAAAACAAAGTCAATGTGGGCCCTGGCTGGAGAGCTCAGGTGGTTAGACTCGCAGGGGTCCCCAAACTTTTTACACAGGGCCAGTTCACTGTCCCTCAGACCATTGGAGGGCCGCCACATACAGTACTCCATACACTGACCACCAATGAAAGAGGTGCCCCTTCCAGAATTGCGGTGGGGGCCGGATAAATGGCCTCAGGTGGCCACAATTTGGCCTGCGGGCCATAGTTTGGGGACCTCTGGGTTCGAGCATCAACCCAATATGCCACAGTGGTGGGTTTGGTCCCTGGTCAAGGTACAATATAATAATCAACCAATGACTGCATAAGTATGTGGAGCAACAAATTGATGCTTCTCTTTCTCTCCCCCCCCCTTCCTCTTTCTCTCCTCTGCCACTCTTCCTCTCTCTTTCTAAAAAAAATCCATCAATAATAAAAAGATTGATTAAAAAACAAAGTCCTTCCTGACCTGTGGTGGCACAGTGGATAAAGTGTCAACCTAGGATGCTGAGATTGCAGATCTGACACCCTGAGCTTGCCTGATCAAGACATATACGAGAAGCATCTATTATGAGTTGATGCTTCCCGTTCCCCCCCACCACCTCTTGCTCTCTCTCTAAAATCAGTAAATAAAATCTTTTAAAATAAAGTCCATGTGTATCATAACTTGGGGCCCACTTGTCTTAGCTGGAATCAATACTACTATTTTGCCACAACATCAATACTTTTAAGTCCTGCTACTAGGACCTTAGTAATATATGCAAAAATGACAGTATTCCAGAGAAATGAACAAAATTACTTAGCATAAATTTAGATTTATAATAACAAAATACTTTATTGATACTGATAAATGTAAAAGTGACATTAAAAAAATACCAGTGACAGAATAATCTTTTGCTGAAGTATTAAATCCCACAGCAATCATTGCTTCATAAATCAATGAATCCCAGTTTTTTCTTCTTCTTCTTTTTTCTTCTTTTCTAAGTGAGAAGAGGAGAGATAGACAGACTCCCACATGCACTCTGACCGGAATCCGCCCAGCATCCCCTGTCTAAGGACGATGCTCTGCCCATCTGGAACCATGCTCACAACAGAGCTATTTTCAATGCCTGAGGCAGAGGCTCCACAGAGCCATCCTCAGTGCCCGGGGCTGATGTGCTCAAACCAATAAAGCCATTTCTGCAGGAGAGGAAGGAAGGGGAAGAGAGAAAGAGATGTGGGGGAGGGGGAAAAGAGAGGGGTTGAGAAGCAGATGGTTGCTCCTCCTGTGTGCCCTGAACGAGAATCAAACCTGGGACATCCACACACCAGGCCAATGCTCTACTACTGAGCAAACCAGCCAGGGATCATGTTTTTTCTTCTTTTGATTCCTCTAGTAGCCTTGGTAAATCCAAGGACACCAAAAAACTTTTATCGTTTTTTCTTTTTGTGTTTCGCAAAGCTTTAACAAGACGAAGGAATAAAAAAAAAAAACTGATGCAGCTCTGATTTGTATTTTAATAGGCAACCTTGTACAGTGCAGCACTTACTATTTTTCTCAACTAACTCCGGTCATAACGATGGAGGAAGGAAACATGTTTCTTCATGGAAGAAGGGGAAGAGTGAACCAAAGTAATGGAAGCCACATCCCTATAATTCTTTGAAATTTCATCTTTTATTTAAAATTCGTGCAAAATTTAGATTTATTTCATGATAGTTTTAATTTTTAAAAACCATATAATTACTTTTAAGTTTCTTTTAAATTGGTGCTACAAAAAGATGTGCTACTTATTGGGTAGCTTTAAGTACTCCCTAGCATAGTTATTTGAGAAATATGGATATTTAAGACTATAGACTTGCCTGACCTGTGGTGGCGCAGTGGATAAAAGCGTCGACCTGGAAACACTGAGGTCGCCAGTTCAAAACCCTGCACTGGTCTGGTCAAGGCACATATGGGAGTTGATGCTTCCAGCTCCTCCCCTCTTTCTCTCTTTCTCTCTCTCTCTCTCACTCTGTGTCTCCTCTCTAAAATGAATAAAATAAAAAGAAATTTAAAAAAATGTTTTTTAAAAAAAAAGACTATAGACTTAACTTTGGAGTAGAACAGATATGAGTGCCAAATCCAGCCTAGTTCTAACTATCGGACATTAGATAACTACTGAACTTTTTTTTAAGTGAGTGAGACAGAGACAGAGAGATAGACAGGAAGAAAAAGAGATGAGAAACACCAATTTTTCATTGTAGCACCTTAGTTGTTCACTGATTGCTTTCTTATATGTGCCTTGATGGGGGGGGGGGCCTACAGCAGAACGAATGACCCCTTGGGCCACTGACCTTGGGCTCAAGCCAGAGACCTTGGGCTTCAAGCCAGCAACCTTTGGGCTCAAGTCAGCGACTGTAAGGTTATGTCTATGATGCCACGCTCAAGCCAGCAACCCCACACTCAAGCCAGATGAGCCTGTGTTCAAGCCAGCAACCTCAGGGTTTTGAACTCGGGTCGTCTGCATCCCAGGCCGATGCTCTACCCACTGTGCCACTGCCTGGTCAGGCAATTACTTAACTTCTTTACACATTCACTTTTTCATCTTTAAAATGGGAATGAATAATAACAATAGCTATCACAAATGAGACAGTACAGACTGAATAGGTTTCAAGTGTAGTTCTGAAAGAGAAAGAACATTAATGTCTTTCCCTTCCCCAAACTTTCTCAGTTCTAATGTATTCCCTCCCCAGATTATGAGATTGTTGCTTTACTTCCACTACCACAAAATCATTATGTACAGTAGTTACAACTTCATTTTTTTTCCAATCATCATCTCCTACTCACACTCAGGCTTTTTATTTGGAAATGTCAGTTATAAGAGGGTCAAGGAAATTTTATAGAAACCTATTTATGGTTCCCACAGACCCAAAAGGGCCACCACAGTGGACTCTGCAAGCAGTGTACTCAACTGAGTAGTGATTTATCCTTATGATAGGACCATGTCAACCCAAAAAAAGAAAGCTAGGTGGCTGAACCAGAATTAAGTTTGAAACCCCTAGGCCACCTTTTGGGGAGCTGTCAAATAGAAGGTATAACAACAGGTTGGCAATTGGGTTGCAGCTAGGAAAGGAATGGTCAGGATGAAATCCTGAATTTTCAAAATAAGGCTACATAACCTATCCCTTCTTTACCCAGGAAGTGATCAAGAGGAAATGATTCCTTTCTGGGGACAGCTGTATTCAGTGACCAAAGTGACTTACTAAGGAGGAAGCTATTCCAACATTCATCACTCATCCACATACCAGATCCCTATGGATGGTGGGGAACATAGAAAGTCCCTTAAATATCTTGACTATCAGCTCACTGTTGAGAGGCTTTTGCTATAAAAAGTATACTATCATCTGCAAATGGTCCAGAAAACCTGAAAACCTAACACATATTAGTTCCAAGGACCACAATGGTGTGGTCAGTAACCTAACTGGACTAGAACAATAAAACCATAACCAGAAAAAGTTCAACAGAAGTGAGGCACCACTGATACCTGAGAGGAAAGGTAGCAAGAGATCCAACATATTCAATTTGCTAAAATAAAAGCAGGCAGGGACCAAAATCCCATGCAAGGTGGCATCTCTCATTATGTGACAAACAGGTCAACTTTGGGTAGGAGTCACAAGTCTGGCATGCAGTCTATGAGAGTTAATGTGCTGTCACAACTGATACAATAATAGATCCAGGCACCAATGATGGTTCTGGGCAGTGCAGGCTCAATCAGAAGCTTGATTTCAGTGGACTTCATGAGAGAAAAGGATCTTACTGTGGGCATCTACATGAGTGATCCAGGAAGTTTGATCAGCAACTATAATTTGTTTCCATTATTCATAGCTTCAAAGAGAGCTGTCTTCAACCTGCCAGTCTACAGTTTATAAATGGCAGACCAAATAACTAGGCCACTGGCAACAGGCCAAGGGTCAGAAGAAATACAGGTTTCATGAAGGAGAGTACTGGCCAGAGCTATAAGAAAAGCCTTGACTTCTGTCCACTGAACACATCCATTATCAGTCTGCATAGCTCGTGCTAAGGCTGAACAGCCCCAGAAGATGAGACAAAATCAGTTCCGGCATAGCTGAACCACTGAAGCACCAGGCCCAGGTTTAGGGAAACCTCTGTGAATTGAGGACTCTACTGAGTCAGTGGCTTTGCTTCAAACAGTGAAGTTGGGAACTAAGCTCCCTCTAAAGAGGCTGAACCACAAGACATTAGGCACCCCTGCCATTTCATCTCAGACAAAGCAGTAAAAGGCCCAACAACTTTGCTTTCTGACCCCAGGGGCTGCAAATTTGCCTCCTTTCACATATAAGTGTAGGTGTACAAATGTCTGTAAGTGTTGTCTGAATAGAGGCAGAACATTCTTCCCAATCAGGACAAATCTTAGTACCAGTTGTTACAATGGGTGGAGTCTGAACCTGAGCCTGACAAATAGAGCAGTGAAAAAAATAGTCCGACCTCGCCTGTGGCGACACAGTGGATAGAGCATTGACCTGGAATGCTGAGGTCACTGGTTTGAAACCCTGGGCTTACTAGGTCAAGGCACATACAACAAGCAAGCAATGAACAACTAAAGTGAAGCAACTATGAGCTGATACTTCTCGTACCCCTATTCCCATAAAATCAATGAATAAAATCTAAGGAAAAAAATTAATCCCCCCCTACCTAAGAGATTAAGTATGAGTTGAAAGTAGAAACAACCAAAGGAATGTTCTGGCTACTGTCTTTAAAACTACTTCTTGGAACTCAATTTGCAACCACCTTCTTAATTCCTCCTCATTAACATGCAATAAAGTAGAGAGCCACTCAACAATCTGGTCAATAATTTGGTCAACATGCTACCAATTCCCATGGACTCTCCCCAAATCCTGTTAATCTGACCATTGGACCTTCAATCTTCTTTCAAAAAGTCATGTCTATCAACATTCCATCCTTGTTGCCAAAATTATTAAGGGTAGTGAAGGATCTAAGATTTTACTATACCTGCAAATTGTTGCAGAGGTCCCCAAACTACGGCCCGCGGGCCAAACTGCAGCCACCTGAGGCCATTTATCCGGCCCCCGCCGCACTTCCGGAAGGGGCACCTCTTTCACTGGTGGTCAGTGTATGGAGTACTGTATGTGTACTGTTTGTATGTCCCTCCAACAGTCTGAGGGACAGTGAACTGGCCCCTTGTGTAAAAAGTTTGGGGACCCCTGCTAACAAGTTACCCTGTCAGTTTCATGGGTACTGGCAAAAGACCTAGACTCCTGAGTTAGAGAAAATCAACTTTATGACTCATGGCAATCTCTGTAGTGAGAGTATCAGCATTTTCTTACACAGTTGCCCAGTCACATTTCCCACAGGGCAACACAAAAGTAAGCCAACAGACACCTGCACACGCAGTGGACTGCATTACAGAAGAAGAACACAGGGCCTGGAGAACCCAAATATTTTTAAATGGATGCTATGGGACACTCTGCCTGTAGAGTACCCTTCTTTTTCCCATCGCTTTAGTAAAAAACTCATTTTCACTTTAAACTCTTAAAACAACAAAACAAAAATAACACACCATAATAATAAAAGTGAATACTATGCATTCCTGCCCTTTACTCCAAAGGGATACACTATCTCTATCATCCAAAGCTGCTCACTATACAAACATCCTCGAAAACAGAAACAAAAAGCAGTCAGTGCCTCTGCTCAAAAGATACACAGAAACCATGGAGAATCGTATCACTGGATTCCAAAACAGGATCACTATAGAATTTAGATGTTGAGAGCCTAGTACAGTTGGTGACACATACAAAGCAGTCAATAGCTAGATGCTAATGCTATTGTTCCTCCTCCATTAAACCTAAAATCAGAATGCTCAATTGTATTTCTACCTCACTTTATCATATGCCAAGTAATACAACTAAAATTGACTTAAAAATAAAGTTCAGCCCTGGCAGGTTAGCTCAGTTGGTTAAGAGTGTCGTCCCGAAAACAACAAGGTTGTGGTTCAATCCTTGGTCAGGGCATATACTAGAACAGCTCTATGTTCTCCTCTCTCTCTCCCCCTTTCTCTCCCACTGAAATCAGTAAAGATTTAAAAATAGTAATAAAAAACAAACAAAATAAAACCAAAATCACATCAGCAAAGGATAGATGCTTAAAAATACATAAAAATCTACTTATTTGTATCATGCCAACCAATATTCATAATATTCCTTCAAAAAAATTCAGTGAATATCCCTTAATAGATACTATTGGAACAAACAGTTAAGAAACAGGCAGTTGTTCAAAGAGTTGACAGTAGGGTAAAGAAACAAGTAAAGGGATTATTGACAATCTGACGTAAGACTCAAAAGAAGATAAAGTGCACAAGAGACAACGGGCAGAGACGTTACAAGCAAAGGTAAGGGATAGATTTTAAAAGATAAACAGAAGTTGTCCACAGGGACATGACAAAAAAGGAGTTCAAAAACAGTCATGAAACAGCATATTCTATTGCGAGCATCAAGCATATACTGAAATATTTAATTTTCCTGAGTCATAAAATGGAACAGTACTTATTATCACAAAATCAAAGAATATAGGTATGGATGTCAAAAGTCATCTAGATCAGTTGTTCACAAGTAGATCAGCAGTATCAGCATAATCTGAGTCCTGAAAGAAATGCAAATTTGCAGGCTCCACTGAAGATCCATTAAATCAGAAACTCTGGGGTGGGGGTCCAGCCACCAGTAGTTGAACAGGTCCAGGTTATTCTTTCCCTTTTATTTTAATATTTTACTTATTCATTTTAGAGAGGGGAAAGAGAGAAAGAGGGAAGGAGGGAAGAGCAGGAAGCATCAACTCCCGTATGGGCCCTGAACTTGAGACAAGCCCAGGGTTTCAAATCAATGACTTCAGCATTTCAGGTCAATGCTCCATCCACTGTGCCACCAGAAGTCAGGCAAGTCCAGTTTATTCTTATGCAAACTGAAGCTTCAGAACCACAGATTTAAATCTAGGCTTTCCAGCACTATTGAAATTAGGGGTGGACAGTTCTTCAGTTTAGGAAGATGTCTTGTGCATTATAGAATGCTGAGCAGCCTTTACCTACTACATGCTAGTAGCAACCCCCCAGTTGTAATGGCAACAAAAAAAAAATTGTCTCTAGACAGTGCCTAATAACCCATGGGGAACAGGAATCACCCACAGTTGAAAACCATTGATCTCAATCAGGGGTTAGCAAATGTTCCTATAAGGAGCAGAATAAATATTTTAAGCTTTGCAGGCCATGTAATCAACTACTAAACTCTGCTACTAAAGGCAAAAGACAATATATAAACAAATAAGCATAATTGTCTTCCAATAGACTTTATTGACAAAAACGAGTAGTAATTTGGCCTTCAGGATGTAGTTTGCTAACCCCTAATCTAGATCAATTACCTAAATTATAAGTGAATGTCCCTCATACGCACCCCCATGCTCATTGCAGGATTATTCACTGCATGGCCAAGACATTGAGACAATCAAAGTGTCATTCGATAAGGGACTGGATATAGATATGGTACATATATACAATGGAATACCACTCAGCCAAAAAAGATGAAATACTGCCATTTATGAAACATGGATGGATTTTGAGACTATTATGCTAAGCAAAATAAGTCAGTCAAAAGAAGCTAAGAACTATGTGTATTATTTCACTCATGTGGGATATAAAACAGACTCACTGACATAGACAATAGCATGGTGGTTACCGGAGCAAAAGTGGTGGGGGTAGGGAGTAAAGGGGGCCAAATAATCGGTGATAGAAGATGGTCTGACTTTGGGTGATGGCCACACAATGCAATATACAGATCATGTATCACTGGAACACAGCTGTGTTCCAATAAACCTTAATGTAGTACACTTGAAACCTATATGATCCTATTAACCAATGGTACCCCAATAAAATAAATTAGGAAAGGAAAAAAAACGAATATCCTCAAACCTACTGCTGCCAAGTGATTGCCCAGACTATATTTGAATACCTGATCTAGTAGTCTTCTGTTTTGGGGTAGATATGGTTCTAGACAGACCTCAGTTTTATAGACTGAATAACTGAATCCTAGAAAGGATAAGTTAATAAAAAGCAAAGCAAAAAACTAGAGTTCCAACAACTGCCTGTTATGGAGGTGTGACCATATAATGTTTATGGTATTATAAATAACCATACAATAGCCTGTGAGGCATTTTTGCAGTTACTAAATCCTAGGGAAAAGTATTTGTCTCATTGAGGGTGTGGGTGGGGGATAACTTTATCTTAAAAGGCCCAGACAGTAGATATTTTAGGCTTGTGGGCTATAAAGTCTGTCTTAACTACTCACCTCTGTCACTGAAGCAAGATAGCAGTCATAGGCAATAGGTAAGAACAGATGTAGCTGTGTTCCAATAAACCTTAATGTACTAAAACAAGCAGCTAACTTACAGGTTATAACTTCCTGATCCTTGATCTACAAAGTCCATAAGACCAGTTTGGCAAACAACAGGCATCAACCCAACCATGCTCAAAAACATCTGAAGATTCCAAGAACCCATGTGCTTAGAAACAAGGCACTAGACTGGAATCAATTGTAGGAGAGGAAGGACCAGATATAATGCCAGTGCCAGCCCCTTCCTTCCCTCCTTCCTTTGTCTATCCCTGTGCCTCTCTAACTGTCCGCCTTCCCTCCCTCCCTTTTTCCCTTCCTTCCTTATAGTGTGTCTGCTATACACCAGGCATTGTTAATTTATTTTATATGTAAGTTTTATCATCTGGAGAAATTTCTGAATAATGGATCTTGTCTCCCTCTACATCTCCAAGCTGTCTAACAAATTAACCTAGAAATGAACATATACATTTATATATCTTATATACACCTAGATAAAATCTTTGTTTCAAACCAACCCATGACCTTGGACAAGTCACTTCCTTTTTCTGGGTCTCAACTTGCAAAACGGAAAAACGAAAAGAGCTATAAATAGATGATCTCTGAATTCCCCAGCAGAGAAAAAGTTTGTACCTTAAAATTGTCAAAGAATGAAAACAACATATCACTTTTCAGACTTTTGGCTAAGATGAACTGTAAAAATGAAAATATCAGATAAATGTATTGAACACTTTCTACGTCAGACACCTATTCTAATTACTTTACATGGGTTAACTCATTTTTTTTATGGGGAAACTGAGGCAAATAGTTATGAAGTGACAGTCAAAGATCACAAGAAGAGTAAGTGGCAGAGCTATGGGTTTAACCCAAGTGAACTGACCTCAAAGTCCATGTTCTTAACCACTAACAACTAAACTTTTTCCTACATGCCAACACTATTTTCCCAGTGACCAACAATCCAAACACTCAAACAATAGGATCTGTCCCTCCAATAAAGAGAAGTGGATAGTGAAGAAAGGAAAGAAAGGATGGAAATAAGACTACTTTGGGCACAGTACTCAATGTCTTGCACAAGGTAACTTCCGAGTAAATATATATGATGTTCCATGAATACTTCATTTGATCCCTAAGCCACAACATCACAGAAGATACCTATTTGTTTGGATCAATATTATTTCCACTCACATTGTCTGGCATCCTCTTTTGTAGGAGATATCTTAGTATCAAACTAAAAAAAGAAAGAAGAGGGAGTCACAGATTCATTTAGAAGAAAATATATTATGAAGGGGCAGAAATCATTTACAATCAGTTACCAGTAGTGTAATGGAAGAGTCTATGTTTCAAAGAGGAGTCGATAGGCCCAAGAAAACTTAAAAGTCCCACAGTGATAATCCAATATATGAAAATGTATAAAGCAATTTAGGCAACAAAAGTATTACCAGCTGGAAAAACCAGAAGTAAACAAAAGCATCATTCTGTTGACCAGGAAACAAAACTGAAAATAACATAAAAAATCAATGCCAAATTAGAAATAAAATAAAGGGGTTCTTAATCTGTGACCACTGGAATAAGATTCAAAAAGAATATTTTTTAGAAAGGCAGATAAGGTTTTGTTCCAGAAAAAGTCTGAAAGAAAATACTACTAATGAGTTATTCTTTTTATCCTTTGCTTCAGTAGTGTTATGATCTGTCTTTATATTATCAGTAATAAAGAAACATAAATTGAAAAATATGAGACTAACATGTGAGATTAATCTAAACAGCTACACCACTTTTTGTTCCCACAGAAAAATTATGTTATAAAAATACTGTCTTAGAGAAAAAAGAAATTAGCATGACATTAATTGAAAGATTAAAGACCCTGACCAGTTAGCTCAGTGGAAAGGGACAGAGCGTTGGCCAGGCATACAGACATCCTGGGTTCAATCCCCAGTCAGAGCACAGATATTGTAAGAAGCGACCATCTGCTCTTCTTCCCCTCCCTTTCCCTCTTCTCTCTCTCTTCCCCTCTTACAGCCAGTGAGTGGCTCAACTGGTTCCAGCATCAGCCCAGGGCACTGAGGATGGCTTGGCCAGCCGAGCACTGGGCCTCGGTGGGGTTGCTGGGTGGATCCCGGTCAGGGTGCATGCAGGAGTCTATCTCCCCTCCTCTCATTTAAATAAAGAAAAAGAAAGAATGACTGGGGGGGGGGGGACTCAGTTTGGGTTTATCTGGACCCAAAGTAAGAAGTAACTAATATTACTGAAATGACATGATAGCAACTGCAATTGTTTAAATATTTTCACATCGATAAGCAAACTAAATACAGTCTCAAAAGTTTGTTTTATCAAATTATTTTTGCTCTATGCCTTAACCTAAAGTTAAAGAATTCTCAATTACAAAAAGAACAGATTTGGAACATTAACCTGAATGCATCTCTTTGTTATTAAAAGACATTAAGGAAAAAATCTCATGATTCACCAAAGACTGCCTGTTTTCTAAACCCAGGAAATTCCTTTACACTCCCACCTGGCACTGGCTAGCCAAACTGTAGGTGTACTACTCTACTCATTCCAATAGCATACTATGCTAACACTATTTACACTTAAAAGCTGATTTTTGGTAGACTATCCCAAATTCTAAACTCACTTGCTTAGAGTTGAATTTACAAATAACTGATCAAAAAGGATGCTGTCATTCTCTCCATTCAAAATTTTGGTGCCTGACCTGTGGTCGTGCAGTGGATAAAGCGTCGACCTGGGAACACTGAGGTTGCCAGTTCAAAACCCTGCACTGGTCAAGGCACATATGGGAGTTGATGCTTCTAGCTCCTCCCCCACCCCTCTCTCTCTCTCTCACTCTGTGTCTCCTCTCTAAAATAAATAAATAAAAAGAAATTTTAAAAAAAGACTCTAAAAAAAAAACTTTTTTTTTTGGTGGTTCAGCCACTATGGAAAACAGTATGGCAGTTCCCCAAAATAAAAATACCATATGATCCAGTAATTCCACTTCTGAGTGTATACCAAAAAGAATTAAAAGCAGGGACTGAAACAGATATTGTACAAGTTCATAGCAGCATTAATGATTCACAATAGCCAAAACATGAAAAAAAGTGTCCATCAGCAGATAAATAGATAAATAAAATGTGGTATATACACAAAATGTATTATTATTCAGCCTTAAAAAGGAAATTCTGACACATGCTACAACACAGATGAACATTGGAGATATTATGCTAAGTGAAAAAGCCGGTCACAAAAAGATAAATAATTATGATTCCACTTATTTGAGTTACCTATTCACATTCATAGAGAAGAAAATAGAATGGTAGCCAGGGGCTAGAGAGAGAAAGAATAGGAAATTACTGTTTATCGGGTATAGAGTTACAGTTTTGGAAGATAAAAAGAGTTCTGTTCCTACATTCAGAGTCTATAAAGAGAACTATGGAGAAAAAAAGATAAGTTCTGGAGATAGAAGATGGTAATGGTCACACAAAGTGAATGTACTTAAGGTCACTGAACAGGACACTTAAAAATGGTTAAAATGGCAAGTTTTATGGGTATTTCACCACAATTTAAATTTTGTTTTAACTGGGAGCTGACTTGATCTGAGGGAAAAAATCCTTTACAAGACAATTTGGAATAAATATATTTGCTTTGTAATGAGTTATTCACCTACAAAATCCCAAACCTATTCCATTAAGTCTCAGCTGTAATCTTCCATCCACTATTTATCCAGTTATATGAAAACAGGTTTTATATATTTATATATATGAGTGTATATATAAATACATATGTGTATATAACACTGGAGAACAAAATTTTTGTTGTATCCACAAAAACACTTGTTCTTACCTAACTCGAGTGTGCTGATCTCAAATCTGACATTAGTTTTTCTCTGAAAACTACAGTTTTTTTGCAATTCAAGATTTTAGGTTTACATCTTATTTAAAATTTTCAACATTTAGTTTAACATAATGAAGTAGAATGTCTTCTTGGGCATCATCTTTGTGAAAATATAATAATTTATATAATGCAGTAAATACACTAATAACACTAAAAGATATGATTGCATCAGAATTTGTCTACAATTTCAAAATAGAACATATTAAAACACTTATTTTAATCATAAAATTTGCACAAAACTTATTTAAATTCTACTCAGGCAAAAATTTGCATTTGTAGCCCTTGCTTTTATGTACTTGTTGAGGACAATCTCGTTTGATGCTCCAGCAATAGACTGCTCATCACTAACAGCTCCAAGATTTTCAGGGAACTTATCAAGGTGACTGTTCAGAAAGTGAATCTTAATGCTCACGTTCCATCCAATGTCACAGAAATCCAACAGCATCCTTTGAACCAGAAGTTCATAGTTTTCTGCTTTTTTGTTGCCAAGAAGTTCTTTGAAATTGCCACAAAAGACTGCCATGCTGCTTTCTCCTCCTTATTCATATTCCTGGCAAATTCTTCATCATGTATGAGGGTTCATATTGGAGATCCATCGAATACACCTGCTTTTATCTTCTTGTAAGACAAAGCAGGAAAAGGAGAAATAATGTTGAAAGCACTTTCCCTATTGAAAGCCTGAACAAACTGCTTCATTAAACCGAGTTTGATGTGAAGTGGGGGGAAAATGATCCTGTCTTGATTAACTACAGGTTCATTCACAATATTTTGCATCCCTACTTCCAGAGCTTCACGTATCCGCCACTCCTTCTGTGTCCAGTGTTTCTCCTGAGCTTGGCTGTCCCACAAACACAGAAAGCAAAGAAACTTCATGAAACTTCTCTGTTGTCCTAGCAGGAAATTTACGATTTTAAGATCCACACAAATGATCCAGTTATGCTCCTCATACTTCAGAAAGTCAAGGACAATTTTTATGTCATTATAATCTTCTCACAGATGAGTTGAATAACCAATTGAAACCGATCCATAAACATTACCATTTTGTAGAACACATTTCAGACTCCATTTAGAGCTGTCAAGAAATAGCCGCCAATCTGTTGGACTGTAAGTAGTAATACCTAGCTGGCTGAGAAGACTACTGATATCATAACAGTAAACAAAGTGTTTGTCTTCAAAAAAAAGTCCACAAAAATTTGGTCACGTTACCTGAAATGGGATACTGTAGCTGACCGGTAAAGTACATTCTTTTCTTGAAGCCTGGAGGCTAATAACTCAGCTGCTTTCTTTGATAAGCCCAAATCTCTTACTTAGTCATTTAATTCAGGTTGGCTAAACTGCTGAGGGGTTAATGACTGCTTGGCATCAGAAGAAGACCCTTCAGATTCTACAACCATTTCCTCATGCATCTTATCAAAATACACTTGATCACCATGTTCACTTTCTTCGTTCTTAGAAGAAATAAAACCATTGAAAACTGGAACTGGGAGTGTCTCAGAGTGTGGGATAGGTCGTATTGCTGAAGGAATATTAGGATGTGCGATCATATGTTATTTTTTTCTTGCCGATACCCTTTGTATGGATCAGACAGAAATAACAGTCACTGCTGTGTTCCTTTGGTTCACTCCAAACCATGGGAATACCAAAAGGCATTCCTTTGCGTTTTCCTTTTGTTCAGTCACGAAGCATTTTCTTACAATTATGACACACAATATGAGGAGCCCATTCTTGTCTTGATCACCAAAGGGAACTTGAAAATAGGCGATATATGCACGTGTCACAAATGATGAAATATTGCGCCTTTGACGTTGAAGTGTGTAACAGCCACATATATAACGGAAGGTGTCAGGACTATTCTTATATTTACGCCTACTCGAAGAAGCCATGATTCAATCTTAAAACAAAATAAGATGGGCCTGACCAGGCGGTGGCGCAGTGGATACAGCGTAGAACTGGGATGCGTAAAGACCCAGGTTCGAGACCCAGAGGTCGCCAGCTTGAGCACAGGCCCATCTGGCTTGAGAAAAAAGCTCACCAGCTTGGACCCAAGGTCCCTGGCTCCAGCAAGGGGTGGTTCGGTCTGCTGAAGGCCTGCGGTCAAAGCACAGAGTGAGAAAGCAATCAATGAACAACTAAGGTGTCACAAGGACAAGGAAAAACTAATGATTGACGCTTCTCACCTCTCTCCATTCCTGTCTGTCTGTCCCTATCTATCCCTCTCTCTGACTCTCTCTCTGTTCCTGTAAAAAATAAAAATAAAAATAAGAGTGTGTTTTTTCAGATAATAATGTTTTACTTTTAAAAACAACTACAATTATGTAAAAGTGATGTTTGTAAAACATTAATTGCCTTGTGGTTATGTTCAATCCAGGAGTCGTTGCCCTTTAACTCCAATTTAAAAACCAATGCATGCCATTAACTGTAACAAAAAGAAATTAAAATTGAATAAAAACTAGAGCATGCACCAAAAAACGGATATCAGATTTGGAATCAGCGATGCAGAAATATATAGAAACAGTTCTAAAACCTCATGTAACAGAAATTGAAAAAGAAAAATTGTTTCCCAGTGTAATTATAATTCAAGATTTGGAATTTGGATACTTGAATGATACAGGTTTCTTCATAACCAAGCAAATCAATTTCCTTACCCAAATATGAACATAGTCAAATTATGTTTTCTTAACCTCATATAATTGTTATCCACTCCTATACTGATTTCAGGAGAAATCCTTTCTCTGTTGATTTGAAATACTTAAAGACAATACAAAAATCTTTCTCAAAACCTTTACCATATTTAGTTAGACATTGAATTTATAAGAACCCACTATCCAGCAATAATGAGAAATCTAAAACTTATTTTTAAAATCTAATCATATTTAAAAATTATGTCTCTATCTACAAAAGCTAAACTGAGTTCTCAAAACTATTTTTAATTTTCACAATCATATGAAGTAAACAGAATGTAGTTTTACTATGTTCACTCTTGAGAGGGAAAACTGATCTGCCCAGTTATAGAAGAAACTAGTATCATCCAAGTATCCACATTCCATCTTGAGCTGTAATCCTTAACACAAATTACCTGGTCTCTGATAACTAGATAAATGCTAATTTATAAAAATTAATTCTATAAAATATCTTAAATAATATTTAAAAAATAAAAAGACTAGTCAATTTTAAAAATAAGTCCACAAGACCAATTTGATCTGGAATCATCATTTGTAAGAAGAAAACAAGGTTCCTAAACACACAGAAAATGCTAATGTGCATAAAATGTGTATAGTTTTCTAAGTAACTTTCTATTCTACCAATAATGTTTTCTTACCTATTTAACAATGTGAAGCTCAGACTATTTAGCAAACAATTGTTCACTTTAGACGCATAAGCTTTTTCCCCCATTTTGTAAATAATTTTTCACAGCATTGCCACTGGTTTTAAGAGAAGAACTTATTAGAATGTACTGATATGGCCAAAATGCTTGTCCCAAATGCTTGTCAGAAAATCTTACTTTGCCTCTACATACAAAAATCCTAAATTTCCTGTCCTTGGCCAATATAAGGTTCACAACAAGCATAATAATTGTCACAAGTAAGAAGAGAGCAAGCAAATAAAAGAGGGAGGGAGAAAGAAAAGCTTTTAAATAAAAATAAGAGAGCAAGCAGTTATGTTACTAGAGAAATAAAAAGTTTGCTGAAAGCAGAATAAAGTTATTACCTTAAAGCTTTTAATGAGGTAAACTACATTTTCTGTTGCTGTCTAAAGCCCTTCCTACCTAAACATAACAATTGTATAATAGGATAAAACTACTCCTGAAAATACAGAAACCTTTTTCAAGCAACCACACTCCACATTAGATAAATGATTGAATTAGAGAATAAAAAGAAGATGAAAAGATTAAGGCAGGTAAGAAAATTTCAAGCCATTCCTAAGCCTACAAAACACCGAACTATTATGGTCAACTTTTAATTTCAGAACAATTCTTTCTGTCTGAGTTTAGAAATTACAGCATAATTAAATGCAGATAACGTGCATATTCCTAATATGTCAGATACATCTGGATAATCAAAAGAGCACACTCTGGAAATGGCCATCAAAATACTGAGTTGTAAGGGGGGGAGGGCTTAAAAAATCAGAGAAAGAGAAAAAAAGCCCACCAAAATCTCAGTAAGGAAAAATATTGCCTGCAATGCCAGTGTTAGACCATGTGCAGTGGTGACAGTGTTAATTTTAAAAAAAAGAGGAAAAAGTCTGCCTGTACATAACAACTTCTAAGTTAATACCAAAATGAATGGTTAAAAAGATCTCACTATGATATTTTGACTAAACATCAAAAGACAAAGGTGGTGCTCACAGGGTACTGGTTCTAACTCCAAGTCTTTCATAATGTATACAGCTCTACTTTCAAAATGCCTCCCTAAGATATACCAATGTCACTATTGAGCTCAGTGAGGGGATAACTTTTGCATATCCTTTAAATTATTCCTAGAAAAAGGACACCAACCAAGGAGTTTATATCTGTAGAAAATGGGAATCTGCAAATAGCAACTGGTAATTTATTAAGCTTGTAAATTCATTGCAAAGATACTGTGATATACATAATCTATTTGTCTACTCCTTACCTTCCTACCCTCAAAAAATTCCAATAAAGCATCAATGTCTTAAGTGTTTATTTCTTCCTCAAACCAACCAGGATGCCCCACTACCCTCACCCCCTCCTCCTCACCATCTTTTTTCACTCTCTCTTAAATACAACACGCCCACAACACCACACCCTCCACACCCACACTCCACACAACACCCTTTCCTCACGGAGCAACCTAAACTCCTGACCCCAAACACCCCATACTTAAAAGCTCCACACATAATACTCCCAAATTCTACACATTCACCATATAAGACAGGAAACACTACACAGTCCGCACGCATAACCCTACTACCACAATACCCCTTCATCCTAGTAATTCCATTCAAGCTGAACATAACATCCTATACACACCCAACACAGCACATTAATTACACATTCCCTCGTGGCTCACCACACACACACACACACACACACACACACACACACACACACGCCACGTAACGTATAAAAGCCCAAACGACTGCAGTGCTCAAACAAACACTGAGAAGACATCACCGTTCTGGCACCGGGGACCCACGAGGTTGGAGGTGGGAGGGGGACAGAGCCAGATACTTCACCTGAAAATCAGCCAGGATCATCTCTCGGTCCATGTTGGACGCCATGGCGGCCGCCGAGTTCCGCGGCTCCGGGAGCGAATCGCGCACCTGGGAGGGAGACGGCGCCTCCTGCGGCCGTCGCCGCCGCCGCCGCCGCCGCCGGGCGCCGAGGGGCGGGCGGACGAGCCGGCGGGCGGGCCGGCGGGCCGGCGGGCGGGGCAGCGCGGGAGGCTAGGAGCTCATGCACTCGGTAACCTTCAGGAGCCCGGGCCGGTCGCCTGCACCCCGCGGAGCACGCGCCGCAGAAGCCTCGACACGGAGGTCGCTCTGGATGTGGGTCCGGTATTGTAACCGGCCACGATAAAGTCAGGTTGCGACAGCACGGACCCAGCTCCCTTCAGCCGAGGCTAGACCGGCGGGGGCGGGGAAACCGAGCGAACTAGCAGGCGGGTGAACGCCACAGCCGCCTCCGCCTCCGCCTTTTTCTCCCTGGCCGCCGCCTCCGCCCCTGGTTGGCCAGCACCACGGCTGTCGCACATTTTGCCTGTCATCGAGGTCGCAAAGCATCGCTTTGCGGCTGCCACGTGACTGCCCTTCTGTCAAGCGCTGGGCGCACCACTACCGGGTAGGAATCTGCACGCCGCTGGCGGGGACGCCACTCTACAACTGCGGGAGTCCCGCAACAGGTTATTCCGGCTTGGAATGAGAAGCAAAGACCTCGCGGTACCTCCTCCCCTTGGCTGGGGTGGGGATCAGATTCTGTACATGGTCACATAGTCATACTCATACACACCACCAAGCCTCACAACCTAACTCAGCTCACTCTGACAACCCGTCTAACAAACAGCATTTCACAAATATACATTTACTCGAACAAAGTCTCACCAAAATACAACTTCATTTACAGTCTTTTACGCTCAATCTCACTAAATCAGTTTACACAATCTCCCTGACTCCTGCATCCTCAGACCCTCAGTAACACGAAGATAATCAGACTGCCGCAGTAGACATGGGGGAGACATGGCAGCTGAGAAAAGTAAAAATATCGATCCCAAGAACAAGATGAGCATTTTCTTATGAGAAATAAAAACCTATTATTTTTTAAGTTAGAGACAACATCTTACAAATGGGGAAAACCCTAGTCCAGCTTTGAATATACCCGGTCAACATAAAGCAGCTTCATAAGTGAAGAATTACTAAAAGTTTCAACTTGACAGGCGTTGAGCCAATAGCCAAAGACGATATACAATGAAGTGTGACAATGTGTAATGGGAGGAAGAGTGACAAGAATATGTTCTACTTTGACTTGAGAAAATATCAACTTCTGAACTTAATAAAGCATTTACTTGCGTTGGAAAGTATGTAAAATCCTGAGAGTGTGAAGTAAGATTGCTGATTTTGTGCTGTAGAGTTGAACTACAGATTAGTGAAATCACCATATAGAATCAAGACCTGTATGAGGGTCTCTGTATTCCCTGAATACAAAGCAGAGCACTAGGATGTATTAAAGACCTAAGTTTATTCTGTGTGTTTTCTTTAAGTAAAAAGAGTCTGACCTACAACATATGTGAACATCTGTATTTAAACCAGAATTAATTAGATAAGGAATAGAAACCTTCAACATAGTCACATGAATTGAAGTGTTTGCCAGTCCTAAGGATGTAATTCCAAAATATACCTAATTGTGCATGAGGTGAAACATAGTACTGAAATTTAAATGTGGCAATTCAGTTGTCCAATTCATATATGTCACTTGCAGCATTAGGCAAGTAAGTAATTGTTTCTAGTTACAGGGCAAAAATTAATGCAACCCTGAAAAGTTGAGATTTTTCTCTGTAACAACAAAACATCCCACTCAAATCCAGTGCTGTGCCTCTTCTGCCTCCCTTCTCCCCATCTGGAAAGTAAATAATGTAGTTATACAGAAAATGAGAAGAATACCGTAAAGATTCAGGCATGAGTGTTCTAGTATTGTTTTACCAATTATTTGCTGGGGAACTTCAATGGGTCACTTAGCCTCTCTGACTTATGTTTCTGACGTGACTATTCATTCACATGAGGAAGAAGCAATTTTAAAAATGCACAGAAAACAAAATATTTTTACAAAATGAGCATATATTTCATAGTCAATATTTACTGGGCTTGAGTTCTAATTCTGACCCTTAACAAAAAACTTCTCTGAGTCTCAAAAGACTGTATTTATCTGTAAAATAGGGTCTATAAAACTTTTCTCATAATTGTGAATATTGAGTAATATAATGCTTGTGAAAACTTTTCAGAAACCTTAAAGCTCTCCAAATGTATTAGGTGCTATTACTCTGTATACCACTTCCTAAATTCTTTTCTCAGGGCCACTTCTTTATAAAACTTAAGCCAACAGAATTCTTCTCCTTTCGAATCACTGCTTTGACAATCTTTACAACACAATTTAATGCCCTGATAAAATCTGTAAATATTTTCTCTAATTGGTTCATCTATGCATGTTTTAATCTCTCCCCAAAGGTTAATATTCCTTGAGATTATAAACCATTTCATCCCATATAGTTTTATATTCAGCATAGTTCATACATAGCAAAGTTCTGAGTACATAATAACTACTATTTTAAAATTAATTTGTATAGGATATCCAGAATATATAAGTACTGTAGACACTTATTTAATTCTTACAACCACCATTTTACAGAATAAAAAACTTCTGAGAGGTTAGGAATTTTCCCAAAGTCATGCTACAAACTGACAGACCTAGTATTCAAGACTAAGTCAAAACTAGTGCTCTTTACACCTCACCTGTTGCCTCACTACAATTCACCCTCCATGCTGCAAAATTTGTACAGTTCCATATAAACCTAATTCTTCCCTATGACATAACTCTTCATGTTTGGATAGCCAGTATCCAAGTTAATGTCCACTAAAGGAAAAGGAATGAAAGAAAAATACTGTAGTAAGAAGGAGAAAACTTCACTTTTCATTTCTCCAGAATTCCTTCCTTAAGAGAAACTATTTCACTTCAGTGTCACAAACTGAGAGAATAAAAACAGAGATTCTCTGCACATAAACATGAAAAAAGAAAAATCATTTTATTCTATCCATTCTCATACTTGGTCTATTGTATTCATGGAACCCACCAGCCTAATTCAAATACTGTATAGATCTTTTTTTTAAATCTCCATATTGTTTGAACTTATCATTACCCTTTTAAAAGGAACTTTTATTTCATTTTTCCTTCAAATATATGTAGTAAAATTTATTTGTAGTTATTAGGATAAATTTTTATTTAAAATAATCTTAGATTTATGGGATAGTTGCAAAAATACTACAGAATGTTCCTGTTTACCTTTTATCCAGCTTCCTCTAATATTAACTTACACAACCATGGTACAGCTGTTAAAATAAGAAATTAACATTGGTATGATACTACTAATTATATTCTAGATATTCTATTTGGATTTTTATATTAATGTCCTTTTTCTGTTCCAGGTCCAATTCAGAATACCATACATTAATTACATTTAGTTGTCATGTTTCATTAGCCTCCTCCAATCTGTGGTATTTCCTCAGTCCTGACTTTTGAAGAGTAGTGGTTAGGAACTTTACAGAATGTCTCCCAGTTTGGGTTTCTCTGATGTTTTCTCTAATTATACCAAGTTTATGGATTTCAAGAAAGAACACCACAAAGGTAATGTATCCTCATCACATGATACCAACGTGACTTATTACCGGTGGTGTAAACCTTGATCCTTTGGTTAAGTTAATCAAACTTTTTAACAATACACTACTATTTGATTTTAATATAAATCATGAGAAGACAAATGCTACTAGTGTTAGATCCACACTTAAGTAATCAAATATATTTCATCTAATGACTTAATGTTCTTTAGGAATTTAGTGCCTAATCCTGGACTCTTAGGTAATAAAAGAAGTATAAGATGTAGGGGCCTCAATATCTGAGTTCAAATTCTATATCCCCAACTTATTGGCTTTAAGTCACAATTTCCATAAGCCTCAACTCTTTCACCTGAAAAATGGAGATAATTATTTCCCCCAAAGAGTTGTTGTAAGACTAAATAATGTGTGCATCACATTTTTTTAACCATGAAAGATTATACAAATATTAATTATTGCTATACAGGAGTCCTCAGATCACAACAGTGTTGACATATGATGTTTCAAGTTTACAATACTCACTCCCATAAAAACTAAAAAATTGAGACATGAGCCTGACCAGGCGGTGGCGCAGTGGATAGAGCGTGGGACTGGGATGTGGAAGGGCCCAGGTTCGAAACCTCGAGGTCGCCAGCTTGAGCGCGGGTCCATCTGGCTTGAGCAAAAGCCCGTCAGCTTGGACCCAACGTCGCTGGCTCCAGCAAGGGGTTGCCCGGTCTGCTGAAGGCCCATGGTCAAGGCACATGTGAGAAAGCAATCAATGAACAACTAAGGTGTTGCAACGAAAAACTAATGACTGATGCTTCTCACCTCTCTCTGTTCCTGTCTGTCTGTCCCTATCTATCCCTCTCTCTGACTCTCTCTTTCTGTCCCTGTAAAAAAAAAAAAAAAAAAAAAAAAAAAAAATTGAGACATGAGTGTTTCGGCTTACACCATTGGGAGCGTACTTATGGACTATGTGGGCAAAATGGTTTGGTTAGAAGTCATCAACCTTCCAGACTAGCCTGAAACAATTCTTTAAGATGGTATAGAGGCCTGCAACAGATCCTATACTCTCTACATCAGCTGCTTCTTGAGATGAAACACCTGTAGTACAGGTAGAATCATCTCCAGGGTCTCATGCATGCTCCTTAGGCAATCCTGATTCACCTGCAGTATCTCCAGCACCTTCTGCATGTTCTCCTGCCTCTTCAGCTTACTCCTCCCAATAGGTCACTCTCTCCCACCTTGCAATGCCCCTTCCAGTGTGCAAACCAACCACGGGAATAAAGATAAAGAATTTTTTATACTCATTTTTTGTCACTTTTTTCTGTTAATACAATACAGTATATTTATGTCCCTTTCCTTTTTTTCTGTGACTTAGTCGTGTTTTTATGTTCTAGATTATGATTTTACAATTGTATTAGGATAGGTAAGTGACTTAGGCTAAGATGTGTTTCGACTTAAACCAAAATTCGGATTCCACTGTTATAGCAACGGAACTGTGTCGTAACCCAAGGACCCCTGTAATTTTAAGCTTCTCAGTTGCTTACTAGGCAACGTTTCCTTACTTTAGAAAAAGACTTTCATAAGTAATGTGAATACCCACATGAAAAAGCCTGCTGAATCTCAGAAATAAAATGGCACCGTGGTCGGATTGCTTATTGGTTAGAGCATTGCCCCTGTATGCAAAGGTTGCTAGTTCAATCCCCAGTCAGGGCACATACAGAAACAGATCGATGTTTGTCTTCCTCTCTCTCTCTCTCTCTCAAATCAATAAGTAAATTTTTTAAAATATATAAATAAAATGCTAAAGCTACAATTATGAAATGATTAAAAGGTCCCCTGAGGGTACCAGTCTACTTTCCACCTCTGTTGGATTTATAAATACAACATAAAAAGATGACTTTGAAACTAGATAAAGAGGTCCTAGCTGGTTGGCTCAGTGGCAGAGCATCAACCTGGCTTGTGGAAGTCCCTGGTTTGATTCACAGTCAGGCAGGGCACAAAGAGTGACTTCTTGCTTCTCCACCCCTCTCTCCCTTCTCTCTCTCTCTCTCTTTTCCTCCTGCAGCCAAGGCTCAATTGGTTTGAGCAAGTTTTCCCCGGGCACTGAGGATGGTGCCATGGCCTTGCCTCAGGTGCCAAAATAGCTCAGTTGCAGAGCAACTGAGAAATGCCCCCAGATGGACAGAGTGTTACTCAGTAGGGGGCTTGCTGGGTGAATTCCAGTGGGGGGGGGGATGCGGGAGTCTGTCTCTCTGCCTCACCACCTCCCTGCCTCTCAATAATATATATATATATATATATATATATATATATATATATATATATATATATATATATATATATACACACACACACACACACATATATATGTATAGGTATATATACTAAAGAAATTGTAATTACCATATACATATTTCCATAAGCTAATAATTCAGAAATTGTGCACACTTAAGTCAATGAGGGAAAGTCACAAAATAATCTGATTAAATTATATTTCTATAAACCCTTTCAAATAAGTATGAACTGCTGAAAAGAAAGATTTCCATGACACTAAATATTTAGCAATTAAACTATAAGGCCTCCATTTTGTATTTGAGAGAAAAGCCATTACTATATTAAAAGAGAAACCACTACTTTCAATATAATAGATACTTAATTGTGAATCTTTCTTCTACACCCATTAGAATGTAAGCTTATTGAGGGCAGACATACTCACTTTTGAATCTCCTTCAGTGAACTGGCACGCTATAAATAGATTTTCAATGAAGCTACTTGGTAGTGCTTATTTATGCTCTCTGAACTGAGATTAACACCTCTGTGCTGCCACTTCCAGTTTACACAATAAACAGACTAAACATATGCTTTAGGGAACCAGTAACAACAGAAGAGAAAAACAAAAGTACTTTCTTAAAGGATTTAATATTTCAGTAAAAGCATTGAAGTAGACATCATGGGGGAAAACAGAACTTTATTGGACTTCTTTATACTTATTTATGTTCTTGGAGTTTTATTACATATAAGGTGAGGTGGTAAGACATCAAAATCTTTTCAGTGCTTAGTACCTCCAAAAATCTTAATCCAGCTCCACTGTATGCATCTTAAATTGCCATAAATTTTATTTACTATTACTCAGCAAAATGTATTTTATTTCATGAAAATTATAACATGTGCAGCTATGTTATTATGAGTTAAATAATGAGCACTGTTTAACATTCTTATGACAGTTATCGTCTCTTAGCAGGAAACCATAATGCTAGAAAGCAATTCTCATGAATTGGATTAATGCCAGTAATCTCTTATCAGCCAACCATGCTGCTATATCATCACATCCTCCAGCTGTACTAAAATATTATACAGTAAGTTGCAGAATAATCAAAAGTTAATGGTATTATTCATGTTATTTGCTGTTAAGAATGGAACCCTACATGTTCTATTTGAAATGTCTAAATATGTGTAAGAAAAGAGTAAATTTCTTGTGGTTGTAGTTCACTCTTGGTTCACATTCAAGTTTAATTACCTAAGGAAAGAGCTCTGGTTATATTTTTCTCAACAATTCAGTTAAAGAAAACACTGCTGGAATCTTCCCAGTTAACACGACACCCCACCCCACCCCCATCCCCACTCCCACCCCACCCCCGCAACGGCCGCCCCCACCTACCAGCCAATCGGTTGCTAGATTGATTATCCGATGTTTCTGGTGTTTTTGTTACTAATATCCTATGTATACTTCAAGGAGCTGGGTACAGATGTTGCTTGAGGATATGCTTGCTAGACACCGGTACTAATTAGAACACTTGTCATTTTTTGCTTGGTTTCATTTTGACCACTGGGTGCATCATGTAACTGTGTTGGATATTAATAATAACAAAAAATACAGAAAGCTGTAGTTAATTAATCCTATACAGCTAAAAAAAAAGGAAGTTTGAAAGTTGTAGAGAGAACTGGTGCCTGGACGATTGAAATAAACGATTTACATTTGGACACCCCTTACCCTCCCCACAAAAACCAATCCCCCATCCATGTAGTCAAAGTGAGAACTTAGGCAATAAAGAGACGACCTTGTTAGAAAACGCTTCCCAAGTTTTGCTTGAAAGTTAATTGCTTCTCTCCCTTTCTCCGAAGAAATGGAATATTTCACAGTTTCAAGTCCCTGGAACATTAAGGTTTCGAGCACTATTGTAGCTGTCAGTCCGCGTCTCTCCCTCCACCCCCACGGCCACTTCTGCCCACCGTGGCCCTGGGTTGATCTGGCAGGTGCGAGGCCGGGGCGGCAGAAAGGAAGCCAAGTTTACATAGCATGAGCCTCAGAGAAGGCGGCGGCAGCACAGGCCTTGCCGCGGGAACTTGGAGAGCCTAGCGGGGGAGCGCAGAGGCCGGCTGGCTCTCCGCCTTCCAGCAGCCAGAGGCGCCCAGCCTCTAAGGCCCTGCGGCTCTCCGCAGCCGTTTTAATTAACAAGCCTCTTCCCCTCCTGCCCGTCTCCGCCGGGCTCGGGGCTGCCCGGGGTTTCGCTTAGCCACTCCAACCCGCCCGCCAGCCGGAGGAGGCCGCGGGGCGGGTGGGTAGGAGCCAAAGCAAGAGACTGAGGGAGAGAGACAGGGAGCCAGGAGGCGGGAGAAAGGGCGCCGGGCGGGGGCGGAGCGGGAGGCGGGAGCGGGAGAGCCACCCGGCCGGAGGGCGGGGCGTGGGCGGGGCCCGGCCTTCCCGCTCCCCCGGCGCTGCGACTCCACAGAGCCTCCTTAAAAGTCTGCCGTTAAAATGGGGGCGGGTTTTTCAACTCAAAAAGCGCTCAATTTTTTTCTTTTCAAAAAAAGCTGATGAGGTCGGAAAAAAGGGAGCAGAAACCGGCACCGTCTCTGCAGCGGCAACAGAAGCAGCAATTGTTCGAGTGAAAAAAGAAGCTAAGAAGGGAGGCAAGGAAAAGAGCAGAAAGGGGGACAACGCTCAAGTATCTGTAGGGGTGAAGGGCGCAGGAACCGGCGATTTTGGAGAATCCAGCTACAAAAGAAACTGTCACTGGGAGCATTGCAGCTCAAAAGGAAGCAGTGCTACCCGGTTCGGCTCCAGGGCACAGCTGGCTGGTGGCCGCTGTCCTGTCGGCGGCACAGGCTGAGGGCAGAAGCCGGGGGACCGCGAGAGGTTGGCGAAGTGGCACCAGTCGCCGACGTCGCTGGGCTCTCGCCGAAAGGGTGACGGGGCTGGCTACGTCCTGGGATTGTGGTGACTGCCCCTACTCGGAGCTTGGGCGGAGCTCCCCACGACCCTCCTGATCACCGGAGGCCTTCAGAAAACCGAGAAAGGAAGGAAAAGAGGGCAGCGGCAGCTCGATGAGCGTCTACAGTAGGAAGTCTGAACTGGCTCGGTCGTAGGCGGGAAGTTCCTGGTGGGCTGCCTGGTGCAGCCGCGATGCTGCCACGCGCTGCCCCAGAAGCCCCAGCCACTTAGACGCTTCCCGCATCGCTCTCCCCTTTCTCACGCTGCTGGGAGTCGCGGGACCCGGTGGGGCCGGCATGATCCGCTTGCCCGAGGCCCGCCGCGCGCCCGGCGGTCTCCGAAGACGCACGCCGAGCCTTGCTCCCACGGCCTCTGAGGCTCTGCGGGGCTGCAGTGGCCTGGCGGGCGGACTCCGGAGCCTGCCCGCGCGGCATTAGCCAGCGGCTCAGTCCGGAGACGAATAAAGGCTCCTCCCGTGAAGCCGAGGCCACCAAGTAGTCGTCACGATCTGTAACTTCAGGGCCACGGAACTACTACTCCCGTTTGCCTTTGGCGATCATCTTTAACCCCCCGGAGTACGTCAGCATCCAGCTACAGCGGCGCTCTCGCAGCAGCAGAGGACTCAGGACTACTACCCCTTCGGGCGTGACGGATGGAGACCGAGCCTCTCCGAGGACCTGCCCCTGCAGTTCTGGCTCGCACGGCTCAAGTCACCACCGTGAACGAGGGTGGGTTAATGCCTTTTCTTTTCTCCCAAATGTCTTTTCTTCCGCGATATTTTCTCCCTGGTCTAGTCCCTTAAGCCTCCGCACACGTTCCTCGCAGAGATCTGTAGTGTTGTAGTGACAGCTCTGCCTACATTTTATGTCCAGAGTAATTACCAGGAATGTGTCTGTGTGTCTCTCTGTTGAATCACCAGAATTCTTCATAGGGGTTAAGCTAAAAAGCGAGGAGCAGAACCCCTCTCCAATGGCTCAGTTTTGCTGAATAATCACGTGTGAATCGAGGGGCGGGCTTTTGGCAGGCAGATCTTACTAGTATTTACTACCAAGCTGTACTCCAGATTAACCATCCCAGTCTTTCTGTCAGTCTCCGATGCCATCATGCAGCCTGGTTAGGGCCAAAAGAAAGGGAAAAAAGAAAAACAACTAATTCATCTTTTCCCGATCGTCAGGACCCTAAAGAATGGCCGAACCTTGGGGGAACGAGTTGGCGTCCGCAGCTGCCAGGGGAGACCTAGAGCAACTTACTAGTTTGTTGCAAAATAATGTAAACGTCAATGCACAAAATGGATTTGGAAGGACTGCGCTGCAGGTTGGTATCCAGAGAGGTGGGGAAAACAGGTCAACAATATTGCCTACGTGACCCAGGTTTCTAGAATAACAGCTTTTAAGCTTTCAGGGGTACAGATTTTCATGTTTTTAAACCTAGTTGGTTGCCATATTTTATATCTTTAAGTGGATCCAACTCCCCAAAATGACGTACTTTGAACAAACTCGTCAAATCCAATAACATCCTCGATATCAAGTGAGTTCCAGGTTTGGTCTTAATTTTTGGAATGTTTTTGTGACGGTGGGGATTTGAAAGTAATCGTAGAAGCGCCAAGTTTTGTTTTTTGGGGGGTGTGGGGGGGTGTTAGACAGCTCTGTAAACACATTATTATGATTATTATTTGAAGTAAATGCACTGCTATTAGTGGTTTCCGTACTTTGCTCCAATATTTGACTTTAACGTTAATTTTCTTGACTACTGGCGAGGGTGTTTTTCCTTAAAATGCTTCAAGTTTTGACAAACGACCTTTCCTCGTTTGGAATGGGTGGACTGGGCACGGGGACAGGATGTACATTTCACAGTTAATGTAATACCATCCACCCATTCAAGATTGAGGAGGAATAAAAAGTTGAATTTTCTAATCAGAGCTCAGTTTATGTTTTTGTCTCTGCGGTCATGCCGTGGTATGTTCTAATTTTTAGTAATTAGACTTATAAGCAACAAATGAAACATGTTCAGCTGCCAAGTATTGTACCTGATAATAATTTTACTCCTCGGAACGTTATCATGTAACTTAATTGAAAGGCTTAGAACAGAAAAATGGAAAGGTGGTCTCAAATAGTTGTTTTATCAGAGGTCGGGTAATATTCTTATGAGCTATTCTTATGCAAAAATGCCACACTTGAAGCTTTGAAAATTGGAGAGAGTGTTTTTAGGGAACTTTGTTTTAGTTACAAGAATTAGAAATTTAAGTGGCAGAAGATATACTATTAACTGACAAAGTTCATACAGTCTGTACATTTTAAATCAGAATACACTGACCTTGCAAAAATTTTCAGTATTGTGGAAGCTTATGCATAGATAATAATTTATCTTGTTATTTCAAGTAGATTAAATGGGAAAATGAATTTTTCTTTTTCTATTTAGTAGTTTTAAAAGATTTGGTGATGGTAGCAATGCCACAAATTTTATTTATTAAAATATTTCCTATTGAAAACTAAAAGATTATATAAGTCTCACAAACAATGAACCACTTAACCCATGTTCAGAATAAGATCTTACAGAACTTTTGACGAACAGGAAGACTGGGAGGTTAAAACTGAAAAAAAAAAGTTTTGACAAACATTTTAAAAGCAATTCTGCAATCTTGTTTATATTAAACATACTTATCAAGATACTAACACCCACTTTTGTGGCTTAGTCCTTGTACATATAATGAAACACACACAAACAGGAGTCTCAAAGCTTATTTTCAGTATGTATAATCCTGACTCTGAAATTGTGTCAACTCAAGAAAGAACTTTCTTTTCAAATAATTTCCAATATTACCATTATTTTCTGTGAAAGATGGCAAATTTCCTTCTAGATTTGTTTATTTAACTCAATTGTAAAAGTTCCCCTCCCCCTTGCTAGTGTAAGCTTTTCAATCAGGACAATATCAAAGGCCTTAATTGTATATTTGCTTTGCAAAGATCCAAGGTGTCTGCATCTTATTTTTCCCAGTCTAGGTTCTTAAATGTGACTAAATTTTCAGAAGCAGTTGCGGCAAAAATTAGATAGTGTTGATTTTTAATAACCAAAATGCATATTTCATTGAAGTTCTTATAAAATAAATTATATATCAATTTTACTACTGACCAAAAGGTAGGGCTAAAAGCCAGCAGGGTTTTATCAACAGAGAAGCTTAATATCTTGGCCATCTATATAGTTTGCATTTATAAAATATTTTTATTCTAAATATATTTTATTACATTGCTTAATTTGTGGTTATTTTTGAAAACACGTTTTAAAGGGATAGCTCAACTTTGTATTATCCAATGGATTATATTTAATTTCACAAGTGTTTGAATGTTTATTATGCAATCTATTTATTATAAATTTATATTATTATGAGTATAGGTAAATATAAATGAAAGCAGTTAAAATTTTCTAGCATGTTAATGAGACTACTTTTTCACAACTAAATGATATATATTGTTTAACTGCATGCTGCTTTACAAGATATTTTATAATTATGAAAGCCTAATAGAGACCTCTTATTAGAGTGAAATATATTCAAACGACAACAGATAAGTCTTTGTCATGTGAATTATTTGTATGTTGACAGCAAATTTTAATACAACATTCTGGGTTTTAAAGTGTTGGCAGTTTACAAATAGCCATTCCTAAATGCCTGACAATAACTGCAAAAGGGAAGTAAGATGGGACTACCAGTTTATTATTTAATGGGCTCAAACCACAGACAAAGCTGTCTGTGTCCCAAAGTACACATTAAATATCTTATTTTCTCTTCTTTTGCTTACTTGAAAATCAAGAGGCTAGTTAGAACTTTAAGAAACAAAATAATATAGTAAGATGACTGTTTCATCCACTTGCCACACAATCATTTCCTATCTAATACATGGGATATCATGAACATAGCTTTAGATAAATCAACATCATAAACCATGTAGAACACTTTTACTTATTTAACACCTTAATAATCAATAACATTTTAAATTTTCAAGTGGAGGATTCTAAGCACTGAATACACCTTGTAGCCAATATGTAATAACTTGCAAAGAAAAAAATTTTAAGACCACTTGGAAATTTGTCATTGTATCTACTGGGAGAGAGCTTGTGAAAATTAATCACTTAAGAAAATATCAGGTCTGGATTTATAATAGATAATTTTTACATTTAGGTGATGGAGTCTGATCTGTAGAAACACTTATTTGAGAGTTTAAAGGAACTCACTCTCCTTATTTCTTTTCAGTGGCCATTTAGAAAATAAATTCTGCTCACTTTGGTTTTCCAGAATAAATACTGTAGGTATATTTTATATGAACAAACACGGAGACTTCATTTAAATCTCAAATTCCATTTATTTTAATAAAATCATGAAATTACATAACTTAATGGGAAACACAGGATTGAGTTGGGGGTGAATTTTATATAATTAGACTTGTTCTATTTTGTTGATAAGATTACCTTACTTTTAGGGCCCATTTGAGATATTCTATCATAGAAACTCAATTTTTATAAGTTTTCTTCTCTTGTACTTTTACATACTAGTACTTTTTCCTGCAACAGAGTTCTTCAAACTCCATCGTATGGGTCTTCCCCAAGTACTCTTTTACCAAAAATAAATAGTTACAAAAATAAGAGAGGTGGTTTTTAAAAAATACTCTTATAGTAGGAGCACTTAAATGATTCTTTTTTCTTCTTTGTCTTTTCTAGGTTATGAAACTTGGGAATCCCGAGATTGCCCGGAGACTACTACTTAGAGGTGCTAATCCCAATCTGAAAGACGGAACTGGTTTCGCTGTCATTCACGATGCAGCCAGAGCGGGGTTCCTGGACACTTTACAGACTTTGCTGGAGTTTCATGCTGATGTTAACATCGAGGATAATGAAGGAAACCTGCCCTTGCACTTGGCTGCCAAAGAAGGCCACCTCCCGGTGGTGGAGTTCCTTGTGAAGCACACCACCAGCAAAGTGGGGCATCGTAATCATAAGGGGGACACCGCCTGCGACTTGGCCAGGCTCTACGGGAGGAACGACATTGTTAGTCTGATGGAGGGAAACCCGGTGGAAGGAGTTGAGAATCTACAATGAATATGGGGAGGGCTCTCCCACACTGTCTCCTATTTTGTCAGTTAAATGGTTGCCTTTCTGATTTTAAAGTCATTTGTTAAAATTCAGTTTTGTCATATTTTAAGCAGCTTGTTAAATCTTCTGAAACTGCTAAATGGAGATATTACTATAGGTTTATGAATATATTTAAGCAACATCTTTTTCACCTGCAAAATCCTGAGCTCTAACATGTAATTGCAACTAGCTTTGGCTTTCTTATTATTTTATCTTACCTTGACTTTTTCCTTGCTTCTGCCTTTGCCAGTCTCAATATCCGACTTGGAGACATTTTTAAAAAGCTTTGTCCTGATGCTTCTTTTGCCTAATTAAAACACTTTTTCAAAACAGGACAGTGTTTTTATGTCATTTCCACTCCTATAACCCCCATATAATTTACCATTTGCTAGAAGATCAGACGTTTTACATCTTGACATTAGAAAATGCAGACCTATTGAACACGAGACATATTCTCTTTAGGGTTCAGTTATTCTTTTCTTCCTCTCCTGATGCCTCTCCCAAAAGAGTATACTTGGTGCCAGAATTTCTGTTTTAAATAGGATAAGAACAACATTTTTGAAAGATCAAACCTTAAATTACTTCAGTGTGAATTTATCCTAATGTTCAATCTTCCATTTTTCTCAAATTTAACTTGAATAGCTGAAAAACAGGTTTCACAATAGCGATCTAAAAACAATTAGATGTTAGCTCTAAGAAAACATTTTAAAAAAGAGACTGCCACCTTAAAAGTGTTTCTCATTAGTTGATTCTTTTAAACCACAAATGAAACAAGTGGTTAATAAATTTCCCAAAAATGATATCATAAGTATACTAACTGCAACATAGTATAGTTATCTCTTCAAATGACAGAAATGTAAAATTACAAAATATTTAGGTATTGTGCAAATATTCATTTTTAGGGGATAGAAAGCTCAGCAATAATAAAAAATATATAAATTATATGTGAGGGTCATAAGTAATTTAGGGGCTACAGTACAAGAAATATAAAAACTTTTACAATAAATAAATAGGCCATTCCTATATATAGTATTTGACTCCCACACACTTTTTTAGTAAAGGCATATAAAATATTTTTTAAATATGTTTAGCTAAAAATAATTTTTGAATGAAACAGAAATATCAACTATCCAAGAGTATTTTCCAGCATCTACTATTCTGTCCTTTTAAAGATTTTAATGAAAGGATTTCAATGCAGTTACCATTTATAAATTTATAAACACTTTATTCATCATCTCCCACGTGAACAAAGATGTTTTATGTGAAACTCTTCCTGTTTCAAAAGCTCACTGCCCTCGCTCCATAAAGAACAAAATACTTCAAAGTTTATTGAAGGACATGGTTCTCATGTGTTCTGATGCCTTCCTTAACAAGAATTGAAATGGTTGGAGCCAAGTGGTTTTCAATAATTTGTTCTCCATAACAATATAAAAAGAATATAGAAGGAAAAGTTTAATCCTTTTCATTTGGCACTAAAGTTCAACTACTCTAAGTTAAGGGCACTAAGATTTCAACATCTGCCACCTCTAACCACAAGTTACTGAATAAATTTGATAGCAACATGAAACTGAATTTGAAACATGAGTTAATTTAAAATTTAGGAAAAAGTAGAAATTGAGATAATTTTGAAGGGAAAAGTGTTATATTTGAATTTTGAAACTAGAATCAATGTACAAAACACACTGCTTAAGAGGAATATTGTCTGAACACAAGACTTCTACTAAAAAAGAAAAAAAACTCTTAAAAGTCGCAACTGTAATGATAGACATTTCTGAATTTAAAGTCGAATTTAATGGCGTTTCAGTATCCACCAAGTCTCAGAATTATAATTGCTCTTTACATTTTAAATATAGTTATAGGACGTTCATAAAGCTAAAGAGAAGTACTTCTTCAGTCGCATTTTTCTTGAAACACAACAAGGAGAGAAGGAGCTCTTATCTTTTCATCAACCAAAAATTTGCTAGGCATTAGACATCGCCACATTTCTCTGGCTCTTCGCAGGAAATAGCTTTGCTAATCTAAGTATTTTAGAAATGAGTTATGTGGTCCCCTTTAGGAAATATAAAAAGCCATTATATGGTCTCTCAAAAACCACTATAATATTCAGTAAGACTCTTAAATATGCCGAAATGTATAGTATGGAAGAAATGGTGTTGCTGAGTTTAATGGGGTCTAATTTGCAGTTAACTGAGGTGAGGAAGGATCTGAGCTTATTCATAGACGAGTGGAGAGGCAAGGGCTAATTAATAAAGTGATCACAGCCCCAGTGGACAACGCTATAAAAAGGATGGAGGATGCTAAACAGAGATGCCCTCTTAAATTCAGTTCTCCAGTATCCGCATCCAGGTCGGGAAACTTAGGCTCAGGCACTGCCTAGTATAAGCTGACTTACACTTGGAGGTGAGGGGCATTAACTGTACCTCAGTCCACGTTCTGGTTCTCCAGCCATTATGCAAACTGCATTTCACCATATTTCGGTAGTGAATCTATAGTTTTCTGATAAACATTACGCATCTCGTAATGGAGTGATGAGCTAGTACACACACACACACACACACACACACACACACACACCGCTGGGTAATTAATAAAATAATTCTGTCCCGGGCAAGAAATTTAATTGGTAATATTATAAATTTCATTTATTGTGTTTATCAGACGAACGTTGGGGGAACCGTGGCCGGTGACTGGTTTCGAAATCTCAGTTCCCAAAAAGGAGCTTTCGGCTTTAGCACGGATTAGAATAGCCCAGAAGCGCTGCAAGATCACAGCGCTGGAGCGAGAAAGGGTCGTAATCGCAGCCTTCCTAACTGCCCAAAGTGACCTTCATCAAACGGCTACGAGGGTGGTGAGTGGAGGAGTCCCTCTCTTGGTCTCTAGAGACTATTTTGATTTTACACGGCCGTTCACCCCCCCCCCCACACACACACACACAAACACGCAAACAGGTCCACACAGGGACCTAGTGAGAGGCAGGAGACAATCTTCCAGCCTGAGACTGGGGGTAAAAAGCTCTGCCCATAGCAAACCCAGTCCCTCTCTAGAGAGGCTGCGAAGACATCCTTTGTGTCCCTTCGAAACTGTCCCAACTCCAACTGCAGCTCCCGGCTCCCTAGTAAGGAAGCTGGAGCCCAGTGCTACCTCAGAGCGCGCAGAAAAGCCCGGGTTGGGGGTGGAGGAGTTTCAAAACCGTTAGCTCGCAATTTTTTTTCCTCCCTCCCTCGTTAAGGTTTCTTTTCTTTTCTCTTCCTGTCCAAATATTTCAAATTTCCGCGCCTTAAATAACAGTCTCTTTTTATTTAGTTTCCCCGGCAGGTTTGGCCGCCCGCTTGTCTCTTCCCCCCAGCGGGCCCGGGGCGCCTCAGGCGCATTGGTGCTGCCTGCAGCCCCTGCTCGCTGCCCCTTGCCCAGCCTTCGCGGCCCAGGGGGCTCGCCGAAGCTACGGCCCCTCTTGCCGCGACCTCGCCTGACCCTGCTCTCCCGGCACCCACGCCCAACTAAGGCCGCCCCCCCACCCTGACGCCCGTCTGCTTCCCAACTCGAATTTCCTGCCCGGACTTTGGAGCCTTTCTGCTTTGGGGTCTGGAAACCCGTCACCGCGGAGCGGAGGAAGTGCCGCGACAATCGGAACGCAGCGGAGGAGGCCAGTGGCCCGAGCCTGCCCCAGCCCCCACCCTGCGGGTAACCTTGGAGGCGCCCTCGGAGTGAGTGGTGCACTGCTGCGCCAGCCTGCTGGCGCGAGCGGGCGCGCGGTACGGCGGGCAGTAGGCGGGAGCTGGGGGCGGGGAGGAGGAGCGGGCCCGGGTGCCTCCCGGACGCCGCCGCAGCGCCCGGGCAGCAGTTCTCGGGGCGGCCCGGGTCCCCCAGCCTTGGCCCTCGGGCAGCTGTCCCGGGAGGGGACGGCGGCCATCCACTGGATGGTTCCGGCGACCTACGCCTGAGGACTGGGGCCGGAGGGCGATGTGGGAGCAGGGCAGGCGGGTCGGTGAGTGCCTAGCTCTCTGCAGAGGTGAGCTGGCGGCGGGACGCTGTGCGGCGGCTTGACCAACTCCATGCCCCATGCCCATGCCAGCACTCCCTCCTCCTCCCCCTGTGACAGCTGAGGACAGTCCGAGCCTAGCGTCCTAATGTGTGGAGGCAAACGCTTTTCAAGCTTGTCAGCCCTTAGACTATTCGTGAAGATCCCCCATGGTTTTGCTGTTGCCCCATAAATTACTAAACACTCAGAACTGAAAATGCACGTTCATTCGGAAAGACCCTCAGACCGAAACACGAAGAATTGCAGGCCCGCAGGGACTTTGTGTTAGGCTGGAGTGCGCAAAATACCTAGAAGGGGTCTTCTTTTTTCAACCCAGAATAGATTTAAAAAAATTAAGTTATGGATCTTCAGTGATGCATGAAAAGAACAAAAACTCCCCTGATCTGGTTATTGTTGGTAAATTAAAGTTCCAGTGAAATGTTTTGCCATCTGCTATAGAAACATTGTGCGAGCTTCAGGTGTTAGGATGTGGGTTTGGGATTTCTGTGCTTTGTTTAATTCTCAGAGACATTGAATAACAGTTTGATAACACACCCGGCAAGCGAGCAAAGATTATTCTTGCCACCACAGCACCTGCAAAAGCACAAGTGTAGCTCATATTTTGCTTCCTAAGTTCTAAAATGGCTTCCGAACCATCCAGAGGTACCAGCACATACGAGGAGGTGGTGCCGAAGAATTTGTACATTTAAAAAATATATACAGATATTATTGCACTCGAGCTATTCCCCTTCACCTCTCTTTCTCCCCGCCCCCATCTTCATAGGTCAAGGAAGAATTTTAGCGTAGGCCTATTCAATAATTCTATATACAGCTTTTTTCTCTTTTCTCACTCCTCCCCCCACCCCCCAAATACCAGTTAGCCAAAACCATCAGCTCTTTGAGGGAGGAAGTTAAAAAACCACGAATCCTTATCCAACCTCCCCGTCATTTCTTTTGAGTACTAAAAAGAAATCCTACATATAACTAATACTATGAAAGAAGAAATTTAGCAGGACCTGGAAAGCATTCAAATTGGTATAACAGAAGTGATGTTAATTGTCATTTAATTGTAATATAATGATACAGTTTATGGAATTAATAGGTGAAAAGCTATAAAAACATCTCCATTGAAATGTTTGGAGAAAAAGTTTCTACAGTAGTTACTTAGAAAAAAATTGATACTTTATCTTGACTATATAAAGCAGTATCATGCTGACAAATTCTCTTTTAGTTATACGCCTTAGTTTTTCAGATTAGTTGTGTGAATAGGGAAAGTTCACATATAAAACTGACATCTTTTAATGTTAAAATTTTTAATTTAGAAATGCAACCAGATTATCACAACCATATTAAATATGGCCCACTCCTCTGTTTCTTCTAAGTGTACAGTTTGCACTACTTGCTGGTTAAAGAACTCTGCCTGAGTTTAAAACTTATGCTTTGGAAGTACGATTTTCTAAAGTAAAATATAACTTATTGGTCTTTAGGACTAATTACTCTATAATTTGACTATTCTGTGTACAGTAAATGTAACAATACATCCTTCTCTTATGTTTTGAAACTATTTGTAAAAGCCACTTGGCCCAAATAGGTCTTGTTTCACAGTTTTCTCTTTCAGATGTTTTTGCTAAGAAGTGACTGTCCTCAATTGTGCAGCAGCATTCTGATGCCCATTCTTCAAATTCAAGAACTTCAGACCTAACTTACATAGGCCATTAAAAAAAAAAACCACATTTCTTCTTTTGTCAAATATAGAACAGACATGAATGAACATGAACATTTGAAAAACCTAGAATAATTGATTTGTAAATCAGTATTATAGTGTGGTGATGATTCAAAATGAAAATTTTAAAACATCATATATTAGAAGAATAAATGGGATCAATTTATTAAATTGGGTAGCATTTGATGATTATACATACACTATTTCCTATCTCAATATTCAAATAAGCAATAATGTGTATTGTGATAATGACTTTCAACTGTGAAAGATAACGTTATATAGTAATCATCATGAAATATAAAGGCAATTGATCATTCCAGAATCTCTTCTTCAATGTTAAGTAAAATATAGTTAAAATAATCTCTTAAAAATATATTCCACTGCACTCACCTATATTTTTGGCTATGCCTGTTTTATTTTTAATTTATTTTTATTTTTTTGCTTCCCTGTTTTATTTTTTATTTATTTTTATTTTTTTTGCTTCCACATTTTAGGTAATGAACAAAAATAGCGTGAGAAAGAGGTTTCCAATTATCCTTTATTCATGCTTCCTCAGCCATCTATTTCTCTATCCACAAACATTACTTCAACTTTAAAAATTCATATTTTGTGATGCTAAAAGTAATTATTATTCCCATTAATTTTAATTGCTTGTAGGCCTATGGGTGTAACCATTCAGCTTGTATTTTATTTAAAATAAAGTGAAATAAGTGCAGATGTTAGGTTGTTGCAAGTTTGTATTTGTCTTGAATATAAATTATTTGGAATCTTAAAATGTATTTAATATTTTAATATATGCTAAGAGTTCTAGTATACAATCAAGATTTAGAAAATCTTAAATTTAATCTTAGGTCTTTAGAAAATAAGTTAATATATTTTAATTTGCCATATTAAGGTAAGGCTAATTATTTTAACCAATAAAAAGTCAAAATGTGAACAAAAAATATGCAGAGAACTATGATATCAAATCTAAAGCAATTTTTTAAAAGTAAATTACTTCTATTGGTAAATTATATATTTTAATTATAGTGTTTATTATTTTTTTCACACTTGACATAAGGAGCAAACCTTTTTATGTTTATCTATAAACATATTGTTGGTATTAGACAGGTAGTCAAAATAATACTCTGTGGTCCTATATATGTATGTATGTTTAGATGTTTCTTACTGAAGTTTAGTACTGAGCAAATAGATATTTTGAACAAATACTACCAGTTCACTTAACATTACAATTTTTAAGATGTTAAATTATGATCTGATACATAAATATAAGCTGATAATTTTTTAGATATGGGTGTGGTCATTTTCATTAATGATCTAAGAAAGTATAATAAATTAAAATCTTAGAACTGGAAACACTGATGCAGGTCCTAGTTTTACCTAAGTTTTGTTTCCAATTCTTGTCATGAGGCAAATATATATGAAGGCCACTAACATTCACAATCAACGTAATCAGATTTGAAATACTAGAAATAGAATTGTGACAGTGACAAGAGGAAAGAATGGATATTTTTGAATGTTTTGGATAGCCATGCCTGTAGGTTAATTTCATATTAATCACATGATGGGCAATTTGCTAAATAATCCAAAAGCAAGGACAAAACAAGAGCAGTTAGAGATATTTGCCCAAGAATTCAAAAGCAGGGCAAATATGCCCCCCACCAAATATTTTCTATTACATCATCATGGGAAATATAAACAAATTAATTTCTTGGTATGGATAATTTTGCAGTTTCCAGTGAAGTGTTTTACCATTTCACCTGGATAATGCTTTTAAAACACAAGGCTAGAGAATAACCACTTACTTTTTGTAGTCATATTTTTAAATTACATATATCTGTTTTACTTAAATACAACAGATACACATTCTGTCCAAAAATAGCAAGTTCACTATTCTAAAATGGTGAATTTATACAATTGGACATCTGGACTAGGCTAAGGGACTGTTTAATGTGAAGCCTGAGTAGGGCCACATGGGAGAGAACACAGAACTGACCAAATGCTGGCTAATTTGCTTAAGAGTAATCAAAATGGCTCTGAGCTAGTATAAATTTCCTACAGCTTTTTAAATACACCATGTACCTACTAGAAAAGCAAATAACTTTATCCAAGAGAGTTTAAAGAAGGAATACAGATATTTTGCATTCAGAGGGACATCATAGATGTCATGTGGAAAATATTAATGTAGCAATATAAAAAAACTGTACATAAGAACTCAGCAGGAAATAAATGATTGCTTTCAATTTCTTTAAAAAGGCTTATGTATTATGTTTTAAAGATTAAAAATACACAGTTATTCAAAATATGACTAAAACACACAACACCAACTTATTAACATTTTAATTTTCAAATCCCACCCCCAAAAGTACTCCAAAGTACCTTTAGTTCATCTGACCCTAATGAAAGATCATCAGCCATAACCTAAGATCAGCAAATAAAGTGTGTGGCTTACCAACATAAAAGAACTTTAAAATCAGTGCTTTCTAAGGAAAATGTTCTGTCTAGAATGACCAGGATGAAGATCTGGAAATTTTTAGTAACACTTATTTTGAATGAATAGATTATATTTAGGCTCAATGTAAGATTAACATTTCTAAAGTATAGTAATATTTTATATCATTGTTTTGAGTTTAAATATATAGGACTATATTTAAACTATAGAGCTCTGTATGCCCATTGGGAGGTTTCGCTTTATTCATGAACAGAACAGCCTGAAGAGAAATCAGATCAAAACATAAAATTCAAGTTACAGAACAACAATAATATTAAATCAACCAACAGAAAAATTGTCTTGCACAGAACTCCTATTAATTTGGGGGAAAGGAGAGGTAAGAGCAAAATATATAAATCTCTTCCCATTAGATGAAAAGATTACTGATTTCTTATCCAATATTGTAGGAAATAAAGTCCTAAATATTTGGGAAAGGGATATGAACACCCTAAAAGAACAAGTAGGTCTTTATTCAGAAAGTGTGATGGTAGTGAGAAGATGCTCTGAAGATATTTTAATGTACTTATGAGTATGTTAGCATATAAAAAGTGCTAAATTGTATTGAATTTTGTCATCATCTAGTAGGCTATTAATTTTTAAGTATACGAAGAGAAATAGAATATACTTTAATAAATGTCTTTCTTTGGTACTTCTTAATTTATACATATATTAATTAAGCTTACACTTAGTAAAAGGAGAGAGAAAAGAAACAAAATCAAGTAAGTTAATAAATCCATATTTATTATTTTTCTATCTGTATTACCTAATTTAATATCCATAGCCCCCTTGTGGATTGGGCTTTATTCTCTCATTTTACAAATTGGGAAACTCAGATTTAATGATGTTTTGTAACTTGCTCATGGTCACAGGCTGGTCATTTATAGCATAAGGATAGAAATCCATGTCTTTTTTTTTTTTTTAGCTTCATTATGGCCATATGGAAAGCTCTTTCAGGAAAATTGCCACAAATCAGTCAGCTCAGCAATCCACATTAAGGACCCATCATTATAGTCAATTAACAGGTTTACAACCTTGACACTAATTATATCTGAGACTTCCCACATCTGTAAATGGGGGTAATAATACCTAATTTGCCATGTTATTGTAAATAAAAAATGAAATGTGTATAAATTTCCTGGTACTCAGTAAGCCTTCAATAAATGGCATCTATTATTATGGGGAATACAAAGAAACAGAAAATTACCAAAAACTATTTGGGTAAATGAAGTTTACATATGGCATACACATAACAGCTGGAATGCAGCAAGGTGTGAACAAGTGCATGGCAGTATGTGGTATACATTGCACCAAAAAAGCAGCCTTATTAGGGAAAGTCTTATTAGGAGATTTATGATATGAATTTAATTATAGTACAGTGGAAAACTTCCCTTACTGAGAAGAAAAAAGAAAAGCCATCTTTAAGTAGTTGACTGTTTTTCTAGCATGTATGCTCTGAGGTTGTTTATATCTAACAGATACTATTATATCAGTTGAACAATAGAAAGTGACTATGGGTATAAAATATAAAAAGCATGCAAATGCAGGAATTTTGAAAGGTAGCTTTCATTATTTTGAAATAAGAGAATATGATTCAAGTGGGGATAGAAAATAGCTAGAAGTTTCACAATTAGTACATGATGGGATCTATAGTAAGTCAGTGTAGGATAGTGAATGACTTATTTTACAGTCAAATAAACTTTAATTCTAACTCTGGTACTTACTATGTATCTCACCTTGAAACAGGCACTTAATCTTTCTAATCCTCTTCACTCATTTGTAAAATGGAGACAATACTATTTATGTTATAGGGTTCTAATAATTAGGAATAATATTTATTAGTAAGTTATTTCATATTCTGGGAGACTTGGAAGGCCATATACCTGAGACTTTTAGTCAATTAATAGAAAGAAAAGAAAATCCCTCCTAAGTGACCATAACCTTGAGTAACAGACATCTGTGGTTAAGAATAAAAACTGTGAATTAAGAATTAAAGCCATCACTTCATGTAACTCATATACTTATGCATGTGACCATTATACAAATACATTCAGTTTAATAATCACACTTATTAGCCCTGGCTGGCTGGCTCAGCAGTAGAGCATCAGCCCTGCATGTGGAAGTCCTGGGTTCAATTCCTGGCCAGGGTACACAGGAGAAGCACCCATCTGCTTCTCCACCCTTCCCCTTCTCCTTTCTATCTTCCTCTCCCGAAGCCAAGCTTCTATTAAAGCCTCAAGCCCTACAATGGCTCCCGTGGCAGGGGAGCAACGCCCCAGATGGGCAGAGCATCGCCCCCTGGTGGGCATGCTGAGTGGACCCTGGTCGGGCACATGTGGGAGTCTGACTGCCTTCCTGCCCCTTCTAACATTGGAAAAATACAAAAAAGGGGGGGGGGGAGACTATAACTTAAAAAAAATCCCACTTATTAAATACTTATTAAATGTGAGGTATTTTTCTATATGCTGAGTATTAAAAGGTGAGTAAGACACCTCTCAACCTTCAAGAAACTAGGAATTTAATGAGAAAAATACCATAAACAGAGTATAATAGAATATGAGGCATAATGAAGGCATAATAATGAAAAAATAATAAATTAGACTTGGAAAGTAATAAGTACCTGAGAGAAATGAAACACCATTATCAAAAAAGTCACTATAGAAGAGGCAAGTAGACTTACATTAACAGCAAATTGAAGACTAGATTTCCTTTTTAAAAAATCTCTCAAAAACAAAACAAATAAAATAATTTTAAAACATACTTTGGAGGCCCTGGCTGATTGGTTCAGCGGTAGAGTGTTGGCCTGGCGTGTGGAAATTTCAGGTTCAGTTCTGGTCAGGGCACACAGCAGAAGCGACCATGTGCTTCTCTCTCTTTCCCTCCTCTCTCTTTCTCTTCTCTCTTACCCACCGCTTGCAGCCATGGCTCATTCGAGCAAGTTGGTCCCCAGTGCTGAGGGTGGATGGCATCAAGGCCTTGCTTCAGGTGCTAATATAGCTCAGTTGCCAAGCAATGGAGCAACAAACAGCCTTAGATAGGCAGAGCATCGCCCAGTAAGTGGCTTGCCAGGTGGGTCCCAGTCAGGGCACATCTGGGAGCCTGTCTCTCTGCCTTCCAGCCTCTCACTTAATTTAAAAAAATAACAATAACAATAATAATAAGGAAAAAATAAAAATAAAATAAAACATACTTTGGAATGCAGAGTTGCACTGGTGAGAAAGTAAGAGATATCTACAGAGATCAAAAATGAGGGAAAGTGAGTGCTAATGCCAGATGCTCTGGGGAGCATTCACTGATCCCTATCTTGTTCGCTTCCTGGGGCTGCCATAGCAAAGTACCACAACTAGGTGGCTTAAACAACAGACATTTGTTCTCACACTTCTAAATGCTAGAAGCCTGAAATAAGTTGGTTTCTTCTTAGGGCTGAGTGAGACTCTCCCATTTCTTTCACCTAGCTCCTGGTAGCCTCAGGTATTCCGTACCTTGCAGATGATATTCCTCCTGTGTCTTCACATTATCTCTGCTTTATATGTGTGTGTGGTTTTGCCTCTGTGTCCACAATTCTCCTTTTATAAGGACACCAGTTACAATAAATTGAGGCCCAACTTAATAACCTCACCTTAACATCATCTGCTAAGACTTAATCCCAACTAAGATCACACTGCAACATTATTTGAGGGGTGTGGGAGGACACAATTCAATCCATAACACCTTACGTTTTAGTTTTATTTATTTGATTTTTTTAGTGCGAGAGAGAGACAGATAGGGACAGGCAGACAGGAAGGAAGAGAGATGAGAAGCATCAATTCTTCATTGCAGCACCTTAGTTGTTTATTGATTGTTTTCTCATATGTGCCTTGACCAGGGGCTATAGTGGAGCCAGTGACATCTTGCTCAAGTCAGTGACCTTGGGCTCAAGCCAGTGACCTTTGGGCTCAAGCCAGCAACCATGGGGTCATGTCTATTAGCCCATGCTCAAGCCAACGACCCACACTCAAGCTGGATGAGCCCGTGCTCAAGCCAGCAACCTCAGGGTTTTGAACCTGGGTCCTCTGCATCCCAGGCTGATGCTCTATCCACTGCACCACCACTTGGTCAGGCAAGTTTTAGTTTTAAAGAAACTTAATAGCAGGGTAAAAGACAATGATTAGGGCCAGCGATTTTCAACCTTTTTCATCTCATGGCACACATAAACTAATTACTGAAAAAATAAGTATAATTTTAATTGATTTATAAAAATAATAATAGGGTGTAGGTGTGATAGTGATAGGTGAAAACATGACTTGGGTGGGTGAACAAACAATATGGAGTACAGAGATGTGTTATAGAGTTAGGCACCTGAAACGTATATAATTATGTTATACAGTGTCACCCCAATAAATTCAATTAAAAATATAACAAAATAAAAGGTTCAACTCTCCAAGAAAATAAATAACTAACAAAGTGACTTTTAAAATATCAGGTGCCTATACTTGTATATAAGGATTTCTGGTACCAAGATTAACCAACTAGGCGTAACCTGATTAGGCGATGTGACCAAGAAGATACACTCTATTATATGATGTATATATTTATAGTTCAAGACAGGGCATTCACAAGGGATGACTATTGTGTTGTCTGTTGTCATTTTTCTATTTGATATTCTAAGGGAAAAGAGTTCAGTGTCCCTGACTCAATAGATACTGCATGTTTTAAAAATTCTTGCAGCATACCCATTGAAAATCACTGTTTAGGGCAATTGTGACAAGGAAGACTGACAGAAGGCCTTTTAAAACCAGAACATTCCAAAGAGTAATGTGCTCAAGGAAACTTAAACTAAGTGTCTGTTCAAATATTTTGCCCATTTTAATTTTTAAAAAATGTTTATTTTATTGATTTGAGAGAGAAAAAGAGAAAGAGAAAGACAGGAACATCAATCTGTTCCTGTATGTGTCCCATACAGGAATCAGCAACCTCTGTGCCTCGGGCAATGCTCCAACCAACCAAGCTATCCAGCCAGGGCTTGCCCATTTTTATTGTTTTTTGTTTGTTTGTGTATGTTCTTCTTATTGAGTTTTGAAAGTACTTTATATTCTGGATACAAGTCCTTTATCAGATACATGTTTTGTAAATATTGTCTCTTAGTCTATGGCTTGTCTTTTTATATAGCCACATATTTTGAAGACAAGTTTTTAATTTAATGATGTATAATTTATCAAATTTGTCTTCTCTGCTTCTACATGCTTTGTTTGTGTGATCCAAGAAATCATTGCCTAAACTAGGGAAATAAAGTTTTTCTCCTACAAGTTTTATAGTTAAAAAATTTACATTTAGGTATGTGACCTAATTTACATTTCAAACAAATTTTTATATATGGTGTGAGGGAAGGGTTGACTATTTTCCCTTGTGTATGTATAGCCACTTGTTCCAGGATTATTTGTTGAAAATACTATCCTTAACCACTGAATTATTTTAACATGTTTGTGAAAAAAATCAAATGACCATGTATATATAGGTCAAATTCTGACTTTTAATTCCATACTATTGATCTATATGTCTATCATTATGTAAATCTTACACTGTCTTGATTACTATAGCTTTTTTTTTACTGTCATAGTTATTTTCTTTTCTTTTTTTACTATAGCTTTATAATAAGTTAAAATCAAGTAGTATGACTTCTCCAACTATTATTTTCAATTTTAATTTTACTATTTCAGGTCCTTTAATTTTTGCATTAATTTTCAAATGTTAGAAATAACATGTCAAATTCTCAAAAATGATTGGAATTATTTTGAATTAGTAAATCAATTTGAGGAGAATTGACATCTCAACAATTTTTTGAGTCTTTTAACCATGACTATTTCTCTACTTATTTAGGTTTGAATTTTCATTTATTATTATTTTGCCACTTTCAGTATTCAGATACTGCATACTAGACTTATACCTAAGTATTTCACATTTTTATGCTGTTTTTATTTCAATTAACAATTGTTTATTGCTAGCACATAGAAATAAAATGAATTTTATATACTGGCCATGTATCCTGCAAATTGACTAATTAAACTCACTAATTATAGATGTTTTTGGATTTTCAACATAACCTTGTTGTTTATAGATAAAAACAGGCTTATTTTTTCTTTTCAAATCTAAGTCTTTTATTTCTTTTTCTTGTCTTCCTGCACTGGCTATGACCTCCAATACTAAGTTGAAAAGAAGTAATGAGAGTGAACATCCTTGTTTTATTCTTGATCTTAGGAGGAAAGCACTCAATCTTTTACCATAATGCTAGATCTAGATTTTTCATAGATCCCGTTTATCAGGTTAAGGAAGTTTCTTTCTATACTTATTTGTGTATATTTTTTTCAAAAAATAATACAGGTACAGAATTTGTCAAATGTTATTTTCTGCTTTTATTGAGGTGATATTTTTAGTCTGTTAAGGGGGTAAATTACACTGATTTTCAAATATTGAAACACCCTTGCATTCCTAAGAGAGAACCCACTTGGTTATGATGTATTATACTTCCTACATGTTGCTGGATTTGATATGCTATTTTTTGTTAAAGACTTTTGTGTGTATATTCATGAATTGTATTAGTTTATAGTTTTTTTCCTCTTAATATCTTGCTATAGGTGAAATGCTTGTGTCTTTCTAATATTCGTATGTTGAAACCTAATACTCAATGTGATGGTATTAGGAGATGGGGCCTGTGGGAGGGGCCTAACTCATGAGAGTGGAACTCTCATTCATGGTATTAGGGCTCTTATTAAAGAAACCCCCACAGAGCTTTCTAGCCCCTTCCACAGTAAACCTCACAGTGGGCCTTCACCAGATAGTGAATCTGCCAGACTTAATCTTGGACTTCCCAGTCTCCAGAGTTGTAAAAAATAAATTTTTGTTGTTTACAAATCAACCAGTCTGTGATACTTTGTTATATTTTAGCAGCCAAATGGACTAACATACATCATTTTCTGGTTTTAGTACTGGAGTACTGCTGACCTCATACAAGGAATTGGGAAGTGCTCCTTCTTTATCTATTTTCTGAAAGAGTCTATATAGAACTGGTATTATAACTTTTTTCTCTCTCTCTTTTTTTTTTTTAGAGAGAGAGACAGAAAAGGACAGACAGAAACAGAGACAAGAAGGGAGAGAGATGAGAAGCATCAACTCATAGTTGTAGCACCTTAGGTTTTCATTGATTGCTTTCTCATATGTGCCTTGACTGGCATGGAGGGTGGCTCCAGCTGAGCCAGTGTTCCCTTGCTTAAGGCAGCAACCATGGAGTCATGTCTATGATCCCACGTTCAAGCCTGTGGCCTTGTGCTCAAACTGGAGAGCTCCGGATCTTGAAACTGATCTGGGTCCTCAGTGTCCCAGGCCAATGCTCTATCCACTGCGCCACCACCTGGTCAAGTGGCATTATAACTTTCTTAAATGTTTGGTAGAATTCCCTAGTGAAGCCTTCTGGGCCTGGAGACTTCTTCGTGGCAAAGTTTTACCTATAAATTCAAATCTAAAAGCAGATATAGGACTATTAAGGCAGTCTAGTTCTTATTTAGTAAGCGTTGGTAGTTTCTACCTTTTAAAGAATATGTGCATTTTATTTTCGTTGTTAAACTTGTTGAAAATAAATTGGTTGTAATATTGTCTTGTATTTTTTTATGTCTGTAGCAGATGTAGTTATGTTGTTTCTTACATTCCAGTATTGGCAATTACTATCTCCTCTCCCTTTCATTTATGTATTTTGATCAATTGAATATATCAACTATATTGAACTTTTCAAAGAACCATCTTTGGCTTCATTATTTTTAGTTTCTCTGTTTTCAATTTCACTGATTTCTGCTAACATTGTTATTTTCTTCTTTATACTTCCTTTTGATTTAGTTTTCCTATATTTCCTAAAATGGAAGCTTAGATTACTGATTCAAGACATTCCTTGTTTCTAAAAGAAACAGTTTCTCAAATTTCCCTGAATGCCACAAATTCTGATATGTTGTGTTATTTTCAGTCAATTAAACATATTTCTAATTTCCTTTGTGACTTCTTCTCTGACCTGTGGGCTATTTCAACTGTGGTCAGGAAATATACTTTGTATCATTTCAGTTGAGATCAAATACACATGTCATATCAATAAATATAAATGAGGTTGTGGAGCTGGTGAAAAAGGATAAGGATTAAGCAAAACAATCAAACAAAAAATTCATGGAGACAGACAACAGTATGGTGATTGCCAGAGAGAAAAAGGGGTGGGGGAGATAGATGAGGAAAAAGGGAGGATAAATGGTGATGGAAGCAGTCGAATTGGGGTGGTGAACACATAATATAATACACAGATGATGTATTATAGAATTGTACACCTGAAGCCTATATAATTTTATTAACTAATGTCACCCCAATAAATTCAATAAAAAGTAAAAAATGATTCTCCAAGGAATAAAAATTAATTAATTAATTAATTAAATAAGTGTAAATGGACTGAATTCACCTATATAAAGAAAGATTTTCAATTTCAGGGTAAAACAAAGGTCAATATATGCTTTAGTTAAGAGACATATCTAAAATTAAGTGAGACAGAAAGCTTAAAAATAAAAGAATGGACAGACATACCAGGCAAATACAAACAACAAGAAAGCAAGGTATATGATTCTAATATCAAAGTAGAATTCATGCCAAAAACATTAAATGAGGCAAAGAAGGATACTTCCTATGCTTAAAGCAACAATAAAATGTAAAAGTTAGAAATTATATGAACCAACCAACACCCCAACTTCATAAATAATTTACCTTCCTAAATTTGTACCTGAAAGAGGTGAAAGAAAAAATATAGAAACACACTAATTGTATGAATCTATAACATATGATTCTTAATTCAAGACATGTCAATTTAAACAAAAGATGTAGGAATAAAAAAGTCCTAAAACAATATAATAAATATGTAGCTCTAATGCATATATCAAAATTCACAGCCTGATAGTAGAAAATATACCTGCTTCTCAAGTGTACATGAGCATTTATGAAAATAAGTCACATATTCAGTCAACAAAAATCTCAACAAATATCATATATTTATTACAAATAGCATTCTCTTATTCCAACTTAAGAACACTAGAAATCAATAATAAAATTAAGAAAAACCCCAGAAAGCTTCTTACAACTACAAATTTCAAAACCCTCTAGCAAATAACTCTTGGCTGAAAAGAAAAATACAAATGAAAATCCCAGAATTTCTTGGAAAACAACGTCTAGTGCTCATTTTGGCAGCATAATACTGAAATTGGAACAATACAGAGAAGATTATCATGACCTCTGTGCAAAGATGACATGCAAATTCGTGAAGTGTTTTGTATTTAAAATAAGTAAAATACTGTCTAGATGTCAGAATCTAAGCGACATAATAGTAGTGACCAGAAGAAAATAAAAGAATAAAAATATGACTTAATTTTTCAACTCAAGTAGTTAGAAAAAGAAAACTCTAATGAATGCAAAAGGAAAACATAATAAATATAAATGCATACACTATGGAGGTAGAGTACAGGGAAACTATACAACAAATAAATTAAAATTTCTGTTTCTTTGGAGAAAGCCAATAAAATAGAAAACCCATTTGTTTACCTAATCAAGTGGGAGAAAGCACACATATGCAAAATAAGAAATGGAAATAGGAAATAAACATTGATATAGAGAATCCTAGAACCAAGTATGAGAGACCATTCTGCGTAACTCTATAAAAAGTGTATAATTTCTAGTGAAATAAAATTTACTTATATGACCCCAGTATAGATAAAAAGCTTAAATAGATCAATTTCCATAGAAGAAATAGAGAATATTATGAAAGAACGGTCTCTCAATAAAAAGTATGGTTTGACAGGTAAATTTTACTAACCTCTCAATCACGATTCCAATGCTCCTTAAATTATTCTAGAACATCATAAAAGAGAGAAAACTTTCGATGCTAAACTTGATAAAGAGAGGAAAAATGAAAAATATTGTGGTAGATTGAATTATAAAACCAATTACTCTGTGCTCCTTGCATCTATGTTATTTGCCAGGTAAATTTGCCATTCTGCCCACAAGAGTCAGACTTACTTTTCAGACTTATATTTAAGCTCAGTCAGATGATTTGTGTTAACCAATTGGATTATATGAGTTAACTTTTGCTGCATAACCAACCACCTAAAATCTTAGTGGCTTAATACAAGATTTATTATTTAATACAGTTTTAAGGTTGGCTAGAGGGTTTTTCTCATCTGTGCCAGGTCAGATGTGGCTGAATAGTCTAGAATGCTCTTTAATCATTCAAAAACTGTTCAAGTTAATTCAAAATTAGATAAACACAAAGTAAAAAAATAAATCTCAATGTTAAGTTTGGTAAAAAAATTAAATTCAGTTAAAAAATGTACAGTGTACTCTGTTAGGAAGACTATGTGGAAACAAGTACTCTATTCATTGCTGTTGGAAATAAAATAATAGTACAACCTCTGTGAAGTGAATTTGGCAACACATAACAAAACTACATATGCATTCATGTTTTAACCCTACAATTATAATTATAGGAATTTAACCTGAAACTACTATACTTTCCAAATAGGAAACATAGGTGAACAAGTATTTCATTATGTGTAAGTATTTGTAATAGCGCTACAAATAAACATTATTTGTAACAACAAGATATTCTAAAATTCCTGAATGTCCATCCATTGGAGTGGTTAGAATAAACTGTTGTACATTTACACAATAGAGAACTGTAAAGTCATTTAAGAAGTCAGGAAGTACTTTATAAACTGATATAAAGTGATGAATGGACAAACAAAATATGAGATATAAATACAATGAAATATTTTTAGTTGTAAAATGGAATGAAATACTAATACATGATGCAACCTAAATGAGCCATGAAAACATGCTAAGTATAAGAAGCTGGACACAAAAGACGACACATTGCATGAGTCCATTTATTTAAAATATCTAGAATAGTCTTTAAAAACAGAAACTAGATTAAATGTTGTCAGGGGCTATTGGAGCAGAAAATGGGAAACGACTGATAATGGGTACAAAGTTCCTTTTAGAGGTGATGAAAATGTTCTTGAACTGGATAGTGGTGATTGCTGCACAACTTTGTAAATATACTAAAAAAACCCACTGAATTTTACACTTTATTAAAAGAGTGAATTTTATGGTATATTAAGTATGTATCATTCTCTTTAAAATGGAGAAGCAAAACCAAGCAAACAAGAAAAACCAGCCAGATGTGTGTCTACTGTCCGTTACTTGATACAAAGATGATGACTACATGTACAACTTGTTCTTTAGATATTTTAATTTGCACAGCTCCTTCTTGGAGTTCTGAGAAAAGGTTGTTTCCTTATTTGTTTCCCTCCACAAGAATGGGAAAATGTATTCATTTTGGTCACCTCACTATCCCTAATTTCTAGTATGGTGCCTAGCATATGGTAGACACTTAATAAAAATGTGTTGAATGAAAAAGGAAAGTAGAATGAGAAAATTAAGAAATCCTATTTTGTAACCACAAGTATAATACTTAAGTTAGAAATCATTGTATGAAAGTTTGTGGGTAACAGGATATTTAAATGATATCAAAGTATTATCCTTAAAATAACATATTTATTATTACAATGGAGAAATATTCTGGATAGCACTTTAATCAAGTGATTAAACTTAGCATTACTATAATGGAATGATTGACATTATGTACCTTCTGATGTGATCCAGTAGAAAGTACACAATATTTCTTAGAAAATTTCTTGCCAAGAACATTTAACCTCAGTCTAATTTTGAAAAGGTAATCAGACAGATACAAATTATGAGACATTTATGAGGCAGTTGGCTAGACTTTTAAAATACCAATATTATCAAAGAAAAAAAGCAGGGTTAACTTCTATAGATTACAAATTACTAAAAAGATGATATGTGGCAGCAACAAAATGCATGGTCTTAGCTTGAATCCTTGTTTTAATAAAAGACAGCATTAAAGAATATTTGTGGGCAACTAGAAAAATTTTAATATAGACTGTATATTGGACAAAATTAACAAATCAATGGTAAATTTCTTGGGTAAAATAATAACATTGTGATTAGGTAGATGAGTAATCTTGTTAAGATACGGCCTGACCAGGTGGTGGTGCAGTGGATAGAACGTCGGACTGGGATGCGGAAGACCCAGGTTCGAGACCCCGAGCTCACCAGCTTGAGCGCAGACCCATCTGGCTTGAGAAAAAGCTCGCCAGCTTGGACCCAAGGTCGCTGGTTCCAGCAAGGGGTGGCTCTGCCCATGGCCAAGGCACATGTGAGAAAGCAATCAATGAACAACTAAGGTGTCGCAATGGCAATGAAAAACTAATGATTGATGCTTCTCACCTTTCTTCGTTCCTGTCTGTCTGTCCATATCTATCCCTCTCTCTGACCCTCTCTCTCTGTCCCTGTAGAAAAAAAAAAGGAGATACTAAAAACTGGTTTTTTAAAAGTTAAACATATTTTTAATATTTTAGCTAGATTAACTGAAAAAATAATCATTACAAAAATTAATCATTAGATATGTAAAGGAAAAGGAAATATTATTTTAAAGTTTGTTAATAAATTTAACAGCTTTAATGAAGAGGACACATTTTTTTTGAAGAAAACAAATACATGATCAAAACTGAATCAAGAAAAAATAAAAATCTGATAGCTGAATGGTCATATGGCTATTTAAAAAAATAAATTCTTAGTTTAAAACTACTATTTTTTACCTTCTTCATCTCCTGGCACACATAAATTAATTACTAGAATTCTATATTTTGCTGACCTGACAAAATAAATAGATATAATTGTGATTGATTTACAAAAAAATAATAATATTAATTACCTACCCTTTTTGTCCCAAAGTGACTTTTAAAAAAAACAGGTGCCTAAATTGTATTTAAGGACCTCTGGCACCAAGAATTATTCAATCAGATGCAACATTATTATGCGACGTGACCAATAATATACAACTCCATTATATAACCTATATATTTATGGTTCAAGACAGCATTCATATGGGATGGTGATTGTTGTGTTAGCTGTCTTTTTTTTTTTTTTTGGACAATATAAGGGGGAAGAGGTCAGTAACACTGACTAAATAGTAAAGTATTGCATGTTTTAAAAATTCTTGCAGTATACCAATTGAAAATCACTGGTTTAAAAAATTCCTGCAAAAGAAACTCCTGGGACAAATGACTTCACTGGTTTATCAAACTTTTAAGGAAGAACCAATGTTAATCTTACACAAATTCAGAAAATAGAGGAATAGAATTTCTCTCCAATTCATTTTATAACATCAGCATTACCCTGATACAAAAAGCAGGTATTATGGCCCTGGCTGGTTGGCTCAGTGAATAGAGAGTTGGCCTGGCGTGTGGACACCCAAAGGTTTGATTCCCTGTCAGGGCACACAAGAGAAGCAACCATCTGCTTCTCTCCCCTTCTCTTCCTCTTCCCTGCCCTGCAGCCATTGGCTCAATTGGTTCAAGCATAGCCCTGAGTGCTGAGGATGGCTCACTTGGTTGGAGCGCATCAACCTTAGGCGCTAAAAATACTGTAGCTCTGTTAATTCCAGCCTAGGCCCCAGACAGGGTTGCTGGGTGGATACCAGCTGGAGCATATGTGGGAGTCCGTCTCACTATCTCCTCTACTTAAAAAAGAAAAGAATGAATGGAAAAGAATAAAAACCAAACAGTTAATACAAAAAGATTAAACTATAGAAAATCCCTCATAAACATGGATACTCTATTTCTAAACAAAGTAGAATTCAGCAATATGTGATACATTTTGACCAAGTAAAAGTTAGACCAGAAGTACAAAGTTAGTTTAATATTGAGGCCAATTATTTTAATTCATTACATTACCAGAATTTAAGAGAAAAATCACATGATTATCTCAATAGATGTAGAAAACAGTATTTTCACAACTCAATACCCAGGCATAATTTTTAAAAATTTTAAAATAGTAATAAAATGAAACTTCTCTAACCTCAACAGGGAATTAATGCAAAAATTACAACTAACTTCATACTTAATTGCTAGACTGAATATTTTCTCACTTAGTTCAGGAACAAGTCAAGGTGCACACACACCATTTCTATTCAATTGTATTGACCCTCCTAGGCAACAAAATAAGTAAGAAAAAGAAATAAAAGGTATAGATATTAGAAAGGAAATTATTTCATAAAAGCATGTTACTTAATGATAAACTTAATAAAAAGCATGTGCAGATCCTATACATTGAAAACCACAAATATTGCTGATGAAATCTGTGAATATATGGAAAAATATATTCATTTCATGGATTGGAAAGCCCAATACGACTAAGACGTTAACCTTCTCAAGTTGATTAATGGGTTTATTTATTATTTTGGTATTTTTCTGAAGTGAGAAGCAGGGTAGCAGAGAGACAGACTCTCATATGTGCCCAACCAGGATCCACCTGGCATGCCCACCAATGGGTAATGCTCTGCCCATCTGGGGCATTGCTCTGTTGCAACCAGAGCCATTCTAGCACCTGAGGTGAAGGCCATGCAGCCATCCTCAGCATCCGGGCCAACTTCGCTCCAATGGAGCCTTGGCTGTGGGAGGGGAAGAGAGAGATAGAGAGAAAAGAGAGGGGGAAGGGTGGAGAAGCAGATGGGCACTTCTCCTGTGTGCCCTGGCTGGGAATCGAACCCTGGGACTTCCACACACTGGGCTGACACTACCACTCAGCAAACTGGCCAGGGCCTCAAATTGATTAATGGGTTTAACAGAATCACATTCAAATGCCTAGAAGCTACTTTTTGGTAGAAAGTGACATGCTGATTCTAAAATTTACATTAAAATGCAAAGTACCTAAAAGAGTTAAAATAATTTTGAAGAGACAATAAAGGTGGAAGACTAACTCTACCTGATTTCAAGATATACTATAATACTTTATTAATAAAAGAAATCCAATTTGGAAAGAAAAAATAAAATTATCTCTGTCCACAGATGGTATGTGGAAAACCTTAAAAATTCTACACAAACACACATAACTTTAGAGCTAATAAATGGATGGGTTCAGCAAACGTTGTAGAATACAAAATCAACACACAATAACCAGTTGCATTTCTATACACTAGCAATCTGAAAGGGAAATTAAGATAACAATTCCACTGACAATAGCATAAAAATATACAGTGTTCCCTCGTCTATCACAGGGCGTTAGGTTCGAACCCCCCGCGACAGGAGAAAATCAGTGAAGTAGCGACCTTATATTTATTTTATTATTCATATATATTTTAAGTCCTTATAAACCCTCCCACACTCTTATAAAACTTTCCCACACTTATTTTGTTTATTTTACCACAAAATTATTAAAAGAATAAATATATAAAAATACCTATATACCGCAAAATCCTGCAATATAGTGAAAAATCTGCAATACAAAATTAGATACATACAATTTAACAATCTGCGATACAGTGAGACTGCAAAAAGTGAACCGCAATATGGCAAGGAACAACTGTATATATAATAATTAGAAATAAATTTAACCAAATAGATGAAAGTCTTGTACAATGAAAACTACAAAAAATTATTGAAAGAAACTTAAAACGAAAAAATTAAAGGAAGATATAAATAAATGGAAAGACATCCCATGTTCACTTATTGGAAGACTTAACTTTGTTAAGATGACAATACTACCAAATTGGTCTACTGATTCATTGCAATCCTTATCAAAATCCCAACAATCATTTGTTTTGTTTGTGAGTTTTTCTTTGAGGAAGGGCATTGCAGAAATATAAAAATTCATACTAAAATCTATATGGAATCTCAGCGGATCCTAAATAACCAAAACAACCTTTAAAAAGAGAACTACAAAGCTAGGTAATTAAAACAGTGTGGTACTATGGGATCAGAGAAGAGAGATTGATGAAATTATATATACATAACACAGCATTATAGAGAGCAGAAAAGCAAATCCTGGAGGAAAGGGGGGAGGGCTTTGTGGGGAGGAATTGGGGGAAGCGGAGCAAGGGGAATGTTGAGGGAAACACGGGGGTGGGGGGTACGTATTCAGTGGGACACTTGAATCTATGTAAACACAATAAATTAAAATCAATAAAAAAACCCAAAAAAACAACCCAACAGTGTGGTACTGGAATTAGGACACTTATTGATTTAAATGGTAAATTTTATGCTATATATATTTTACAATAAAAAGAATAATCATTTAATTCACTTATCAAAAAAGTATGATCTTGGCATAAGGACAGATATATAAATCAATCGAGTAGAATAGGATTTCCAGAAATAATTCTATGCAATTATGGCCAATTGATTTTCAACATATATAAGATAATTCAAGGGAGTAAGTTTAGTATTTTTAACAAATGATGCTGAGCCAACAAGATATTCATATGGAAAAAAGTGAATCTTGACCTTATACCACACACAAAAATTAATTTAAAATAAATTTTAAGCAAGTCATATTTGATTAGGGACTTGTATCCCAAATATAAAAGGAATTCTTACAACTGGATAAAAAAAAGATAAAGACCTAATTCAAAAGTGAGCATAAAAACCTAACCAGGTCATGGCACAGTGGATACAGAATTGACCTAGATACTGAGGACGCAGGTTTGAAACCCTGAAGTTGTCAGCTTGATTGAGGGGTTGCTGGCTTGAGCATGGGATCATAGACCCCATGGTCACTGGCTTGACCAAAGGGTCACTGGCTCAGCTGTAACCCCCCATCAAGGCACAGATGAGGAAGCAATCCATGAACAACTAAAGTGCTGCAACTACAAATTGATGCTTTTCATCTCTCTCCCTTCCAGTCTGTCTGTCTCTATCTCTCTTGCTCACTAAAAAAAAACCGCATAAGAATTTGAATAAAGTATATATTTATCTAAAGATTAATAATCATATGGAAAAAATGCTCAATATCATTAGCAAATCAAATCCACAAGAAGGTACCACTTTATATTCTGTAATATGGCTATAACAGAAAAGACTAAAAGTGTTGACAAGGATGTGGAGAAATTGAAATCCTCATTCACTGCTGGTAAGAATATTAAATAGTAGAGCCACTCGGGAAAAAACAGTTTGGTAATTTCTCAAATTGTTAAACATAGAGATACCATGTGGTCTAAAAATTCTACTCTTAAGTATACACTAAAAACTTGTATACATGTTCATAGTAGCATTATTCATAATGGCTAAAAAAGAAATTCAACTCAATGAGTCAATAAGTGAAATATTAAAATTCTGATGAAGTCCATTTTATCAATTCTTTTTCTGTTATGTTTATCTGGGTCTTGTCTGCAAAAATTTTGCCTAATTCATGATTATGAAGTATATTTAATTTTCTTTTAATAACTTTAGCTTCTATATTTAAACTGTTATCCAATCTATCTATTGACAGATTGTTGTCAAAGTCTTCAACTATAATTGTGGATTTGTCTATTCTTTCAGTTCTATTATTTTTTTACCTCACTTTTGCAGATCTGTTGTTTGGTGCTTATATATTTAGTATTACTATGTCTTCTTGGTGAGTTGACCATTGTATAATGTATTTCACTGTTTCTGATCATTTTCTTTGCTCTGAAGTATACTTATTCTGATGTTATGGTAATTTAACCATTACTACTTTCTTTTAATTAATGTTTGTATCTTTCTCTATTCTTTTACTGTCAACTCACCATATTTAAAGAAGTTTCTTTCAGATAAAATATAGTTGGGCAATGTTTTTTTAAAATTCTTTTATTTTCCAATTTTTTAGGTGAGAGGAGGAGAGACAGTGAGACAGACTCCCACATGTGCCCCAAATGGGATCCACCCAGCAACCCCTGTGTGGGGCTGATGCGCAAATCAACCAAGCTATTTTTAGCACCTGAGGTCACATTTGGACCAATGAGCTATTCTCAGTGCCCGGGGCCAACTCTCAAACTGATCAAACCACTGGCTGTCGGAGGGAAGAGGGAGAAAAGGGGGAGAGGGAGATGGATAGAAGAAGATGGTGGTTACTTTTCCTGTGTGCCCTGACCAGGAATTGAACCTGGGACATCCATACATTGGGCCAATGCTCTGTCCACTGAGCCAGCTGGTCAGGGCCTGAGTTATGTTTTTAATTCACTCTGCCAATCTCTATTAATTGGTATTTAGACCATTTACATTTAAAATACTTATTGATTAGTTACAGCTTATGTTTCCATTTTATTTTTTATTTTTTGTTATTCTCTCTGTTTCTAAGATCTTTGTTTTCCTTTCCTGTCTGTATTCCTGTAGGTTACTTGAATTTTTTAAAAATTCTACTGAGTTTTGTTTATAGTGTTTTTGAGTGCATCTCTTTGTACAGTTCTTTTAGGAATTGCTCTAGGTATCACATCATATATATGGAACTTATCACAGTCTACTGATGCTGTCATTTTATTTGTTTGAAGGGTCGTATAAAATCCTTACTTTCCTTTCTGTTCCTTTACATTTCCCCTTCTGTAATATGGTTGTCTTAAATATTTTCTTTATTTACATTTACCACCATATCAGTTTTATAATTTTGCTTCAGCTGTCAAGCATATTAGAAACTTCAAAGAAAAAAGGAAAATCTATTTTTTTAATCATATTTTTACTTACTATATTCTTTATTATTTTTGCTGCTCCAAGGTTGCTTCTTTTAGTTACTTTCTTTCTATTTATAGAAATTTTTTCAACCACTCTTTTAATATAGATCTGTAGGGACAAACTTATTTTCTCTTCATCTGAGAATGTTTGATTTTCCCTTCATTTCTGAAGGATATTTTTGGCTGGATATAAGATTCTGGATTCAAAGTTACTATCTTTCAGCATTTGGAGAGTTTTGTGGCACTCCTGTCTGCACTCCATGGATTTTTATCAGAAACCCATAGCCATTTGAATTTTCTCTAATAGATAAGGTGTGTTTCTCTCTCCCTGATTTCAAATTTTTAAATTTGTCTTTCATTTTCAAAAGTGTGACTATAATGTTTGATTTGAATTTCTTTAGGTTTATTCTTTCTGGGGTTCACTCAGATTCTTCAGTATGCAGGTTTATGTCTTTTGTATTATTTGGAAAAATTTCAGCCATTATTTCTTCAAGTATATTTTCAGCCATCCCCTTTTTCTCTTCTTCTAGGACTCATGACATAAATATCAGATCTTTTGTTGTAGTCCACAGATTCCTGAGGATCTGTTCATTTTTTTAATCCTTTTTTTCTTCATGGTTCAGAGTAAATCATTTCTATTGTTCTATCTTGTAGTTAACTGATTTTTCTTTATGATCCCTCTATTCTGCTGTTCAGTCCATCCATTGAGTTTTCATTTTGGTCATTATATTTTTCAATTCTAAAATTTTCATTTGATTCATATTGACATTTTCTAATTCTTGCCAAGACATTCTATTTATTCATTTGTTTCAAGCATTTTGCAATTTCTCATTGAAGTATTTTATGATGGTTGCTTTAAAATCCTTGTCAAGTATGTTTAATACTTCTGTAATATAAGGTTGACAGCTATTGGCTGTGTGTGTGTGTTTTGTTTTGTATCTTTTTGTTATTTAGCTTGATATTTTCCTCATTCTGGGAAAGATGTACCGTTTTTGACTGACACGTGGGCATTTTGGGTTTTGTGTTATGAGACTCTGGATCTTATCTGTTTTAGCCAGTTTTCCATGCTATTGCCATCGTAGGGGAGTAATGGGCACATCAACACATTACTGCCAAATAGAAGTAGAATTCCAGGTTTCTGATTTTAACTTTGCTGATGTGCAGAGTGGGAGTTATTCATTACTGCTGGGTCGGGATGGGAGTTCTAGCTCCCCACTAGTGCTTCAATTGATATCGCCCTATTTGGAAATGATAGGAGCGCTTCATTACTTCTCCCCATGTAACCTGTACTGACAGTGTTGGGGAGGAGGAAAGTAAGTTCATTACTGCTGGATAATGGTGGAAGTCCTCACTCTACTAGGCTTCCTTTGACACTACCTCTATTATCAGTTTTTAAAAAATGCAATGTATTTATTGTAACTTTGTATAATTTAATTTTTAAAGTGTCTATTTCAAACAACTGGCTCAGAAAATTTAACAATCCACTCTCATGAGCCAGTGGGAGCTGGCTCCAGCACAACTCTGTTAAAATGCAATGACCTTTGATCCAGAAACTCTACTACTAGGAATCTACCCTAAGGATTTCTAAATTTCTCTTAAATTCATCTGTACAACTGTTTACTTGACATCTGTTATTATGTGTATAATAGGCATGTCAAATTTATTATTTCCAATACTAAAACCTTAGCTTTTATTCATAAAATTTGTTTTTGTTTCTTTGTTTTTAGTGAGAGAGATAGAGAGAGACAGAGAGACAGGAAGGGAGAGAGATGAGAAGTATCAACTCGTGGTTGCAACACTTTAGTTGATCATTGATTGCTTCTCATATTTGCCATGACCATGGGGCTCCATCCAAACCATTGTCCTCTTGCTTAAGCCAGTGACCTTGGGCTTCAAACCCCCAACCTTTGAGCTCAAGCTAGTGACCATGGGATTATGTCTATGATCCCACACTCAAGCTGGTGAGCCTCTGATCAAGCTGGATGAGCCCATGCTCAAGAGGGCCGCCTCGGGCTTGAACCTGAGACCTCAGTGTCCCAGGTTGATACTTTATCCACTGTGCCACCATAGGTCAGGCCATAAAACTTATTTCTTCTCCTATGTTTCCAATCTCAGCAAATGGCCCACCATCAATGAAATGCTCAAGTTAATGAGCTTTGACTCTTTTCTTCCTCTTACACCATCTAAACTATTAGCAAATCCTACTGACTGCATCACCAAAATATATTATGAATCTGATGATTTCTTACCTCCTCTATCATTGAGCCTCACTGGTCCTCATTAGCTGATATACCAATCTGTGAAGTAATTACTGTGGCTTTGTCTATCCAAAATGGAGTTATACCCATCTCTGGGGACACTGAGTTAATCCTACTCAAAGTACCTAGATGAATTAATTCTAGAAAGAATATGATTTGGACTATAATGTTGCAGCATAATTATTTAATTGCTTATTGTTATAAACATTAAATAATTCTATACATATATAGGATACTAAGTAGTAAATCCAGTATTTAGTGCTTATAATGCTCTATTAAATTTTTTCATGAGTAACATGTTTTTAAATGTGATTTAATTTCTAAGATCTAAACAAAATTTTTTGAAAAAAGAGATATTTTTAATTATCTAGAGTCAGTTGGTTCTTTTAAAAAGGTAATGCTAGGCCCTAGCCAGTTAGCTCCATTGTTTAAGAGCATCATCCTGATACATCAGGTTGCAAGTTCAATCCCTGGTTAGGGTACATGTAAGACTCAACCAATGAACTAAAAAATAAGTGTAACAACAAATTGATGTATATCTCTCTCTGTCTCCCTTTCCCTCTCTCTCTCTTCCCCTTCTTCTCTATCAGTCAATAAATAATAATAATAAAGACAATATTTTTTAAAAAAGAGATTTGATTTATTGATTTTAGAGAGAGAGGGAGAGAGGGCAAGAAGCATCAACTTGTAGTGGCTTTACTTTAGTTGTTCATTGATCGCTTCTCACATGTGCCTTGACAAGGTGAGCCTGGGGTTTCAAATCAGCGACCTCAGCATTCCAGGTCAATGCTCTATCCACTGTGCACCACAGGCCGGGCAAAGAGACAATGCTTAATCTATCTTTTTTTCACATAGAATGAAATAATGTTATTATATATGCAAATGTATGGTAAATTTCTCTAAATGGCAAGAATACACTTTTCTAAGGCTCTTTAATTCACTGCTCACACACTTAAAAAATATATAAAAGAAGACCCATTTTACACCTTTGTGCCAGTATTCTTTTAAAACTCTGTTTAGTTTAATTGCTGATTTCTCTGGTTTCTTCACTAGTCCCATGAGAGAATAGTTTTCTTCATTTGAAATATATAACTGCCAAATAGGACATAGTTCTAAATTTGAAACAGTCTTATTAAAGCTACTCTGACTTTTTTAACTATGGTAATACTTTATATGCAAAATTTTAGAAGAATCATAACTCTTTAAAAGAAATGTTATCTCTGTTTAAACATATAAGATTCTACTGTTCAAAAAAGTAATGTCTGTTAGATTCAATTTATATAATCAATACATATTTGAGTGCCCCTACATTTGAGGACTGTGATAGGTGCTGAAACAGTCAAGAAGACAAATTGGTTTTTGCTACTTGGAATCACAGTGTTGGCCTATTTATATAGCTGTTGTTTGTAGTGCCTACCTATAACCTATATTCTTATTATATATATATATATATATTTTTTTTATCCATCCAACCCCCAATACTTTACTCTCACTCACTCCCTCCCTTGTCTTTCAGGTAAAGGTTCTAATGACTTTGGCTGTCTTTGATTCTTGATATTCTCTCCTTCCCTTAAGATTCCCTTGAGATTCTCTTCCATATCTATGTAAATAGTCCCTTTTAAAAACTATTTTAGTACAAGGGGATAAATTGTAGTCGAGTTTCATTCTTTTGCATGTGGCTTTCCAGTTTTCCCAGCACCATTTGTTGAAAAGGCTTTCTTTTCTCCATTGTGTGTTGTTGTCCCCTTTATCGAAAATTATTTGACCATATATATGTGGTTTTATTTCTGGGCTTTCTATTCTGTTCCATTGGTCTGAGTGTCTATTTCTCTGCCAATACCATGCTGTTTTGATTGTCGTGGATCTATAATATAATTTGAAGTCAGATATTGTAATGCCCCCAGCTTCTTTCTTTTTCCTTAGGATTGCTTTGGCTATTCAAGGTTTTTCATAGTTCTATATAAATCTGATGATTTTTTGTTCCATTTCTTTGAAATATGCCATTGGAATTTTGATGGGAATTGCATTGAATTTGTATATTGCTTTGGGTAATATAGTCATTTTGACTATATTTATTCTTCCTATCCAAGAACAAGGAATATTTTTCCATTTCATTGTATCTTTTTCAATTTCCCTTAACAATGCTTTGTAGTTTTCATTATATAGGCCCTTTACATTCTTTGTTATGTTTATTCCTAAGTATTTTATTTTTTTCACAGTGGCCAAGACATGGAAACAACCAAAAAGCCCTTCAATAGATGACTGGACAAAGAAGATGTGGTACATATATACTATGGAACACTACTCAGCCATAAGAAATGATGACATCGGATCATTTACAACAACATGGATGGAGCTTGATAACATAAAATTGAGTGAAATAAGTAAATTAGAAAAAACTAAGAACTATATGATTTCATACATAGGTGGGACATAAAAATGAGACTCAGAGACATGGACAAGAGTGTGGTGGTTACCAGGGGGAGGGGGAGGAAGGAGAAGGATGGGGTGGGGGGAGGAAGGAAAAGGAGGGGGTAAGGGGAGGGAGGGGCACAAAGAAAGCCAGATAGAAGGTGATGGAAGATAATCTGACTTTGGGTGATGGGTATGCAACATAATTAAATGTCAAATAATCTGGAGATGTTTTTTCTGAACATTTGTACCCTGATTTATTAATGTCACCCCATAAAAATTAATAAAAATAAACAAATAAATAAAAACTATCTTAATTTAAATACTTTTGAGCATGCCATGCTTCATTCTGAATAATAGTTGATGTTAGAAATATTCAGATTTTGCTTAACTATTGAGCCAAACTATTTACCAAACTATTGTTTGGGTAAATGCTTTATAAAGAGCTAGCTGCTTATCATCTAAAGTACCATTCCTGTCACCTCTTTTATTCTCAACATTGTGTTAATTTCCATAATAACTTGTTTTAAAATTTTAATTTTTTACTTGCTTATTTTCAATCTTCTTTAGTAAGCTATAACTTACATAGCGCAAGAACCATATTCATTTTTTTTACTATTGTATTCTTGTGACTGGTATATAATAGATGCTTAATGAATATTTGATATTTATTTGATAAATCTTAAGTACCTACCATGTGCCAGGCTCTGTTTAAGATTCTGAAAACAGAAAATATAAACCAAGTCCCTTCTCTTATGAAATAAATAAATAATTGAGTTCCCAATATAGATATAGGGGATGTTAATTGCCCTTACATAAAGGAAGTATTTTATGGACAAATAAATTTGGAAAATAGTTACACAAAAGTTGAATTGATTTTTTGGTGTTGCAGGTTTTATCAGTAACTTTAATAAGCAAATATGAATTTGCATGAGGAGATTGATATATAATATATACAAAGTTTTCTAAACTCTTAATTATTTAAATAAACAAATAACTTATTTATTAAATATTAATACAAATTTATTTCTTTTAATTGAATTTTTGGGGTGATATTGGTTAATAAAATTCTGGTGTATAATTCTATAATACATCATCTGTACATTGTATTGTGAGTTTACTACCCCAAGTCAAGTCTCCTTCCATCACCATTTATCCCCCCATGACCCTCTTCTACCTTCTTCACCCACCTTTCCCTCTGGTAATCACCATACTGTTTAGAACCCATTCTTTCTTCAATGAGCAGTCAAAGATAAAGATTTCAAAATAAGGCATATTTTGAGCCTGACCTGTGGTGGTGCAGTGGATAAAGTGTCGACCTGGGAACACTGAGGTTGCCAGTTCAAAACCCTGCACTGGTCTGGTCAAGGCACATATGGGAGTTGATGCTTCCAGCTCCTCCCCCATTTCTCTCTTTCTCTCTCTGTCTCCTCTCTAAAATGAATAAATATAAAGAAATTTTTAAAAAAAGATATGTAAAAAAAAATAAGGCATATTTTGGGGTAGGCATGGTTATTGTTTTGGATTTTTTACGTGAGTCAGGAAAAAAATTGACTAGAGGTAAAATTTGCCTATCTAATCTGTATTCCTCTCCTATTTATTATCCTTTAATCAATTTATTTAAATATAAAACACAAAATAATCATTATGACAAGAGCAGGGTATGTCTCTTTTAGAAGATATAACACAAATTTAAAGTTGACTTATGAGGTGATATATAATTAATAACAGATCTTCAATATAATAGTTTGCTCCTCAAAGGGTACACATAACATTGAAAAATTTGACGTGATTTCAAATTCATCTATGTTTAATGTATGGCTATGCCAATGTAGCTTTAATCCACTGGGATAGTCTAGTGCACAAACCATATGACTTTTCATTTCCACGCATTGTCTTTTTTTTTTCTTTCTCTCAGAGGAAGTCTTAGCTCCCCCTCTTAATCTCTGTGTCATTGAAGAAAATGTATCATAGGTGAGCCTCACGATGAATGGATATTTTACAGGATTAAAAAAGAATATATACATAAATCCTCTCATGGGTGGGAAGTTATAGACAAGCCAGGCCAACAGGCTAGAATGTTGTCGTAATGGCTTAGAGTTGAAGACATCAGTAAGAATGTATGTTTAAGCCCTGGCCAGCTGTCTCAGTGGTAGAATGTTGGCCTGTATGTGTAAGTCCCAGGTTAGATTCCTGGCCAGGGCACACAGGAGAAGTGCCCATCTGCTTCTCCACCCTTCTCCCTCTCCTTCCTCTCTGTCTTTCTCTTCCCCTCCTGCAGCCAAGGCTCCATTGGAGCAAAGTCAGCCCGGACACTGAGGATGGCTCCGCAGCCTCCACCTCAGGCACTAGAATGGCTCTAGTAGCATCTGAGCAATGCCCCAGATGGGCAGAGCCTCGCCCCCTGGTGGGCATGCTGGGTGCATCCTGGTCGGGTGCATGCAGAGTCTGTCTGACAGCCTCCCTGCTTCTAACTTCGGGAAAATACAAAAAAAAAAAAGAATTCATATTTAATTTATAGAAATACATACGATTAAATCTAGAAATATGTATAAAGATGTGTATATACATTAATTGGGTTAGAATATGCTCACATATTTTTTTGTTCTGTCAACTGAGAGAGCTTAGAAGAAATGATATCCTAAACACAATGAGCATACTTAACACCTAGATCTTGGCTTCTAATGCCATTTTCTGGGAAAAGAAACCAGGGTTCCTTGGGAAGATGGATGATCCTAAGACTGGGGTAAAAAATATACGAGATGAGCCTGGATCATTTCATAGTATCAGAAAGTAAGAAATTGTAAAACACACACACACACACACACACTGGCAGGATATGTAAGAGATGTATAGGAGCCAACTGAAAGAATTTCCAATGGCCAAGGTTGAAACTATTTGAGCAATAAAATAAAAGGAGCATCAGATTATACCCCATTGTATAAAATAAATATCCATGAGTCTATACCAATGTAAATAAATGAATGAATACATTAATAAACAGAGGGAAGTGGATAAATATTCCATGTAGAAGAATTCCAAATAAATAAAATAAATAATGTAGATATCCCAACCTAAAGAAAGGAGATCCTAAGTTCCCACTTCTTTTATGTGGACTGTGCATAGTGACTTTCTTCCACTGAGTACAATATAGAAAGAGGAGAAAAAGAATAGCTTTACAGTGAAGAAACCTGACTGACACTACTTTAGTCAGGTGATCAAGGTCAACATCAATAGTCATAAGTCATGTTAGTCATGTGTCTGTAACCTTGATATGATATAATGAAAATGGCACATTTGTGATGTTCATCAAAAAAACCCAAACTCATACCATTACATGAGAATTGCTAAAATCTAGAATACTGACAACACCAAATTTGGGCAAGGATGTAGATAAACAAGGGGACTTGTTCATTGCTGGTGGGAATGCAAAATGGTAAAGCCACTTTAGAAGTTTGGCAGTTCACATACTCTTACTATTTGATCCAGCAATTGTGTTCTTTGGTATTTGCCTGAAGGAGTTGAAAGTTTACCTCCACTCAAAAACTTGCATGTGGATGTTTACATCACCTTTATTCATAATTGCTGAAACTTGGAAGCAACCAAGATATACTTCAGTAGGTAAATAAATAAATAAACTCTGGTACATACAGACAAGGAAAGAAATGTGCTATCATGCCATGAAAAAACATAGAGGCATCTTAAATGCATGTTACTAAGCAAAGAAGCCAATCTGAAAGGTTACATATGGCGTTATTCCAACTATATAACACTCTGGGAAAGGTAAAACTATGAAAACAGTAAAACCACCAGTGGTTGCCAAGGGTTAGGTGTATGGAAGGACAAATAAGCAGAGCACAGAGGATTTTTTTTTTCATTCCTTTTATTTTTTTACATTTTTTAATATTGATTTTAATTTATTGTGTTTACATAGATTCTAGTGTTGCCCTGAATGCATCCTCCCTCCCCCGTATTCCCCTCAACACCTCCCTTGTTCCCTTCCCCATAATACCCTCCCCCCTTCCCTTCAGGTTTATCCGACCCTATGATCCCCTTTCCCTCTGTTCTCTTTTCCTCTGGTCCCTTCACAAAGGATTTTTAAGGCAGTGAAAATACTCTGTATGACACCATAATGATAGATATAAATCATTATATATTTGTCCAAACTCACAGAATGTACAACAACAAGAGTTAACCCTAAGGTAGACTATGAATTTGGGGTGATGATGATGTGTCAATGTCAGTTCATCATTTGTAACAAATGTACCACTCCAAAGAGGGATATTGATATCGGGGAGACTGCATGTGTAAGAGTGGAGGATAAATGGAAAATCTCTAAACCTTTCTCTCAATTTTTCTAAGAACCTAAAATTTCTCTAAAAAAATAGTCTTTTTAAAAAGTTAACGAATTAACCATAAATTCCAGTTTAATCATGAGAAAAACACCAGACAAATTCCATTAGAGGGGCATCCTACCATACATCAGACGAGTACTCCACAAAACTGTCAAGGATTTCAAAACAAAGAAGGTCTGAGAAAAAGTCACAGTTAAGAGCCGAAGGAGACAAGACAAAGTAACATGGGATCCTGGAATAGAGTAAAAATATCAGGTAAAAACTAAAGAAATGTGTATAAATTATGGGCTTTAGTTAATATTATATCTACTCATTCATTAATTATAACAATGTAGCATATTATTAACATAAGGTGCTAATAAAAGGGGAAACTATGTGGATGAGGAGATAGATGAGAATTCTCTGTACTGTCTGTCCAATTTTTCTGTATATCTAAAACTGTCCTAAATTATAAAGTCTATTAATAAAAAAGAAAATGCCTTTCATGATACCTGATATGTAAAGGTGTTAGTAAATGGTCTCTATAATCTTGTTATCATCATTATTAATAATAATATAACTGATATTTTTTCCAGTTTGTACCAGTTTATAGTCACAAATATAATCTTATTTATAATAACCACCCTTGTCTCAGTGGAAACCATTTATAGTATAGAGGAGAAGCAGTTGAACTTTAGAGAAAAGCAGACAGAAATTAAAAGCTGGACTCTGAAATCTTATAAGCTTCGTGAACTTTGGCAAGTTATTTACTTTACCTCTCTAATTTTCTCTTTTTAAAATGGGACTAAAACTAGTACCTACAATTATTGTCCAAATGAAATAAGGTAATGTAAATATTCATTCATTCATTCTACTCTTTTTATTGAGTGCCTATTATGAGGAAAACCAAGTTAGAGTTAGTAGTGTACTAACAATGGGGTTGTGGGAGGGGCCTGCTCTGAAAGAAGGCAATAAAGAGGTATCAAGTGTAGAAAATTAAAAACTAATAAAACTGACTAAAAGTACATCTGTTTGTTACTGTCATCATGTACCCCCACTTTGAAATTATGTCAGTGATAAAATACTCCTCTTCCTAAAATCTTTAGTCTAAGTTCTAAATAATTGTGTGGTTACACTGTCAGTTTTAATGATAAGCTTCCAATTAGCATATATATTTTTTATCACTTAAACATTGAACACTCCCTATCTCTAAATTTATGGCACTTTATTTTCTATATTTTATTCTGAATCATTTAACAAATTGTATATCTTATTAAATTACAGATTATTTTATCTCCCCGAAATAGATCATAAATTCCACAAAGGCAGTTTATGTAATAAGAAATCAATAAACATAAATGTAATAAATATCTTATTCTTACCACATTCTAACTTGACCAAAACAATGAATTTAAATTTGAGAAAGAAAACGACTAAGCATTAAAATGTAATAATTCCAAATTTAGCTGTTCACGCTCTGAACATTAGCTCTATTCTTGAGAAAACAAATCCTGAGGCAAAGCTGAAGTGCTATCGTAAAAGGAAAGGGGAAAAAGAGAGGTAGGGAAAAGCGGGTAGCAAATACCATGTGGTACATTATTTCTCAAAGTTACACAGCTAGAAACTTACCTAAACAGGATATCTCCAGACAAATTCTACAGAAACACCATGTCTCCGAAAGTCTACTGGAAAAGATAAAGAAGGAATTTACTGGCTAGACATTCCTGTGTCCTGTCCTCCATTGTCAAAGTTTGCCCCTCAAAGAATTATACTTTCCAGTCACCTGGCCTCTCCTATACTTTCTGGATAATCAAGATCTCATACTCTGTGGCATGATCCTTTATCTAGTCTGGAATTTGTTGGAGGAGTCAGATATTTCAAGATTCAGTTGTGAAATCAGTTTCATCCACTGGGGTCTGTAGAACTGATCATGGAGCAGTAGCTGGGGCAAAGCAAGCAGCTGAAGCCCAGAAAGACTAGTGAGAAATCTGAGGCAATGCATAAAAAAGTGTCAAATACACTCCCAAATCTATAGTGGTGGTTTTAGATAGTCCACAGGTATATCAATCTCACCATGTCTAAATATTTTGTACAACTACAAAATAAAAGGTTTAATTAAATAACATTTTTATTAGAATATATTACATATCCACAGAAAAGCTTTTTTAAAACGTCACAGAGGAACAAAATATATTTGCAACATAAAAACCTTATAAAGGACCCATTCTAGAAGAATGTATTGAAAAGTTCCTAGAAATCATTAAAAAGTAGATAACCCATTTGAAAAAAAGAAAGGCAAAAGACTAACACATTTTATAAAAAGAGAACACCAATGCTCATAAATACATAAAAACAGCTCAACTAGCCTGACCAGGCGGTGGCGCAGTGGATAGAGTGTCGGACTGGGATGCGGAGGACCCAGGTTCGAGATCCAGGGGTCTCCAGCTTGAGCGCAGGCTCACCTGGCTTGAGCAAAAAGTTCACCAGCTTGGACCCAAGGTCGCTGGCTCCAGCAAGGGGTTGCTCGGTCTGCTGAAGGCCCGCGGTCAAGGCACATGTGAGAAAGCAATCAATGCACAACTAAGGTGTCGCAACGAAAAACTGATGATTGATGCTTCTCATATCTCTCCATTCCTGTCTATCTGTCCCTATCTATCCCTCTCTCTGACTCTCTCTCTCTGTCCCTGTAAAAACATAAAAAAAAAGCTCAACTTAATTAGCAATCAAAAAAACTCACTATAAATCATAATGATAATTCCACCTGTGGATAGGATAGAGGAGGCTAGACCAATGTTCCCCTGCAACAACTAGAAAAACTGGATAAAGTATAAAAATCGTCTTTTCAAATAGATCAGCGTTCATTAGATGAATTAAAATTTCAGAAGGAAGAGCTCTCCAGGTAAGCTGACAATAGCCAACTGTCTTCTTTCCTCATTATACTTGCTGATTCTAGGCAGAGAAAGAGGAATCGGGTTTAGCCTAGTCAGAGGAACTCCCTTGGGAGAAAAAGAAACAGAAAACCATTTGACAGCCACATTGGCTGGCATAATGAATTGGAAGTTAGAAGCACCCCAATGTGCAGCCAGTTTATCACGAGACATTTTCTGACAGAATAATCAGGAAGCTGGTGGCTTTGGCCAGGGAGGCAGAGTGAAATTTCATGGTGCTTAGGCTACAAAGAGTCTTGCTAAAATGATGGATGTGTGATAAACACACAAGAGGTTTTCCTCTCAAGAAATCTGCCAGATTTTAGACCTACATGAGGAGAAAAGTAAAAAAACTAAGTTCAAGACTTCAACGTTTCCAATGAAACTTCCACAGAAATTTCAGAGCAGAAATGACAAGAGACTCACAGAATTTTCAGCCAAAATCCTGGGACAGTCACAATGGAGAATGGATCTGGGCTTGAAAGATAGAATAAAATCTTTTTGTATGTCACAGTATTCAAACCTTTGAATAAATCTCCACTGGTGTTCCAGACTTTTCCCAGAGTAGGTCAGTACTGCAGACCTATCAAGCTTTCAATGAAAAGCTCAGAAAAGCCACCTCTAAAGAACAGGAACAAATCAGAGATGGACTGGGTTTTAATGACACTGACTCAGCTCCAACATAGCTCATTCCAGAATGCTCTACCATGATCTTCACCTTACTCCATTTACTTAGAGAAAGAATAAACTATCTCTGGGGTAAAAAAACATCACCAGGATACTCTATGGTTCTATTTTATGTAATGCATATAATTAAAAATTACAATATATATAAAGAAAAAAATAACACTATTAATCAAGATAAAAAACAAACAGCCAGAACCACAGATAATCCAAATGTCATTATAATAAGTTAGGGATAAATAGTGCAATCTATAGAGTATTGTTCAATTTGGTAGATATTAGCTAAATGTGGCTATTAAGTACTTGTTGCCAGTTCAAAATGAGAAGCACTGGTAAGAGTAAAACACACATGATATGGATGACACATTATGAAAAAAAGAAAGTGAAATATCTGATTTACCATTTTTTAATATTGATTAAATGTTGAAATGGTAATATCTTAGCTACATTTGATCAAATAAAAACATTATTAAAGTTATTTTACCCCTATCTTTTTGTTTTGTTAATGTGACTACTAGAAAAATTAAATTACATATATATTGCTTATTTTATTTTTATTGGACAGAACTAACCTAGAGCAGTGGTTCGCACCAGGCTTGATTTGGCCAACTCAGGAAACATCAGGTAATATCTTGAAAATTTGACAGTTCCACAACCAGAGGAAAGAAAGGTACTGCTACTAGGTGTAAGTCAGGGATGCTGACAAACATCTTATAAGGCACAGGGCAGCCTCCATGACACTTGTCTGCTCCAAGATGTCAATAGTGCTGAGTTTGAGGAAAACCTTGCTTTAAAGTAACCCCTTCTATAATACCAAAAGAGGTGTAACTAAAAATTCACTAATTCAAAAGGAAAAGATGATCATAACTACAGGAAAGGAGAAATAAAGAACTAAAGATTAAATGAGACAAACAGAAAACAAATGACAAGATGATAGATTCTTTAGGGGAGGAAATTATTATTTTAATTGATTGATTTTAGAGAGAGGAAGAGAGAGAGAGACAGAAACATTGATCTGTTCCTGTATGTACCCCTCAGGGAGCCAACCGACAACCTCTGCGCATTGGGATGATGTTCTAACAAATGGAGCTATCCGGCCAAGGCCAAGATTACAGATTTAAATCTAAATATATTAATACTTAAATGTATATGGACATTCTGATGAAAAGATAAATATTGTCAGAAAGATTAAAAACAAGATTCAAGGCTGTGGCTGGTGGCTCAGTGGATAGAGCATACATAGGTCCAGCATATGGAGGTCCCAGGTTCAATTCCTGGTCAGGGCACATGGGAAAAGTGACCATGTGCTTCTCTCCTTCTCCCTTTCCCCCTTCTCTTCCTCTTTCCCTCCTGCAGCCAGTAGCTCGATTGGTTCAAGCGTGGCCTTGGGTACTGAGGATTGCTTGGTTGGTCCAAGTGCATCAGCCTCAGGCACTAAAAATAGCTCAGTACTTGATCATCATCCCAAGATGGGGTTGCCAGGTGAATCCTGGTCAGGGTGCATGTAGGAATCTGCTTCATTATCTCCTCACCTCTCACCTAAAAACAAAACAAAACAACAACAGAAACCCCAAAATTCAATTATATGCTGTTTACAGGAGACATTCTGTAAAGATTAGAAGAGATAAAGGTTTAAAATAAAGCCTAACCAAAAGAAAGCTATCACAGTTGTTAATGTGGAAAAAAGTAAACTTTAAGTCAAGAAGTACTGCTAGATACAAAGGAAGACATTTGAAAATGATTAAAGTATTAATTTAAAAGGAACAGTCAACAACCTTGAATTTGTATGCACCTAATTAACGTAGCTTTAAAATACATAAAGAAAAAATCTGAATGGTCTTTTATATCCATTAAAAAATTGTATTTAAAATTAAAACCTCTTCCACAAAGAAAACTCTGGGCACACATGGCTTCACTGGTAAATTATTCCTAGCATTTAAGGAAAGAAATATGCCAATATTAATAACCTCTTTTTCAGACTATAGTGAAAGAGTGAACACTCCCATCTTGTTTATATGGCCAGCATAACCATAATTACAAAACCTGACAAAGACATTATAAGAAAAGAAAATTATAAGCCAATATCTCCCATGAACTTATATGCCAAAATTCTAAACAAAATATTAGCAAATTAAGCCCTATAATATATAAAAAGAGTAAAATATCATGAGCAAGTTAGATTTATTCCAGAAAACACGCATGTGTTAACATTTTAAAAATCAATTAATTTAATGTACCACATTAACACAGCATCTCAATAGCTGCAGCAAAAACATCTGATAAATGTCAACTGCTAAACTTTTCAGAAAAATAAGAAAAAACCAAAACTTTAAAAGTCTGATAAAATTTGCCTGACCAGGGGGTGGCACAGTGGATAGAGCGTTGGACTGGGATGCGAAAGACCCAGGTTCAAGACCCTGAGGTCGCCAGCTTGAGCGCAGGCCCATTTGGCTTGAGAAAAAGCTCATCAGCTTGGAACCAAGGTCGCTGACTCCAGCAAGGGGTTACTCAGTCTGCTGAAGGCCCGCGGTCAAGGCACATGTGAGAAAGCAATCAATGAACAACTGAGGTGTTGTAATGGCAATGAAAAACTAATGATTGATGCTTCTCACCTCTCTCCGTTCCTGTCTGTCTGTCCCTATCTATCCCTCTTTCTGACTCTCTCTCTGTCCCTGTAAAAAAGAAAAAGAATCTGATAAAATTTAACTACACAAAACTTACACCTAGTTTAAATTTCCTCTGAATTTGGGAAGATGACATCAATGTTCACTGTAGTCTATCTGGTATTATACTAGAGATCCTAGTCAGTGCAATAAGAAAAAATTTTTTTTTAATTTATGAGGATTGAAAAGAAAGTAAAAGTTGAATTATTTCCATATCATAATTATGTACATAAAAATGTTTTTTAAATCTATATAATAACTGAATTTACCAAGGTAGCTAGATACAAGGTTAATATATAAATGTTAATTGTATTTCTATATGCTAGCTACAAACAAAAATAAAATTTATATAGCTATATTGTTGACAATAACGTAAAAATTCAACACCTAAGAAAAAAATTTAACAAAATATATGAAAGGTCACTACATTGAAAATTATAAAACATTGCGTAGAGAAATTATAGAAGACATTCATAAAAAGAGAGATAATCCATGGTTATGAAGGGAAAAACAATATTATTAAGATGTCAATTCCCCATAATTTTTTCTATATATTATATGTAGTCCAATCAAAAATTCCATATTTGAGTTTTGACAAGCTGATTCTAAAATTTATGTGAAAATGCAAAGGACTCAGGATGGCCAAGATAATCCTGAATAAGAACAACAAGTTATGAAGACTTACTATAAAGGTACAATAATTATTACTCTGTAGTATTGGCAAAAGATTAGATATTTGTGTCCCCCTAAAATTCATAAATCCTGGTCCTGGCTGGTTGGCTCAGTGGTAGAGTGTCAACCTGTCATGTGAAAATCCCGGGTTTAATTTCTAATCAGGGCACACAGAAGAAACGACCATCTGCTTCTCCTCCTCTCCCTCTCCCACTTCTCTCTCCCTATTTTTTCTCCTCTTGCAGCCATGGCTCTATCCACCCTGGGTACTGAGGATGGCTCCACAGATCTGCCTCAGGTGCTAAAAATAGCTCAGTTGTGAGCATGGCACCAAATGAGCAGAACATCGGCCCCAGATGGGGGTTGCCAGTTGGATCCCAGTCAGGGCACATGCGAGAGTCTGTCTCTCTATCTCCCCTTCTCTCATTTAAATTTAAAAAAGAAAGGAAAGAAGGAAGGGAGGGAGGGAGAGAAGAAATGAAGAAAGAAGAGAGAGAGAGAGAGAGAGAGAGAAAGAAAGAAAAGAAAAAAATTCTAATCCCTATGTGATAGTACAATATTAGGAGTTAGAGCCTTGTGAGGTAAGTACGTCTTGAGGATGGAGTGTTCATGAATGGGATTTGTGCGTTTATAAAAAGAGATAGGAGATTTTGCTCGCTCTCTCTCTCTCACACTCTCTCTCTGCTCTCCACCATGTGAGGCTGCAAAGAGAACATAACCGTCAGCAAACCAGGAAGCAGGACCTCTCTGGACACTGGATCTGCAGGCATTATGTCTTGGACTGTCCAGTCTCCAGAACTATGAGAAACAAGTGTTTGTTGTTTAAGCCACCCAGTCTATGGTAATTTGTTATGGCAGTCTGACCTAAGACAACAGACATACAGACCAATATTGGTACAGAATAGAGAGTTCAGAAATTGATTCACACATATACAGTCACTTGATTTACAATGAAAATGTAATTGCAATTAAGTGGGAGAAGAATTTTTTTAAACAATGGTGTTAGATAAAATAGATATCTATTTGAGAAACAATAAAACTTAACTCCTAATTCATACCATCCATAAGAATTAGTTAAGATGAATCATAAATCTAAATGGAATCGCTAAAACAATTAAGTTTATAGATGAATACATAGGAGAATATCTTTATGACTGTTGTAGGCAAAGATTTAAACAGGACACAAAGAAACACTAACTATAAAATAAAGTTAATGAACTAAACATCATTAAGAACTTTAGTTCATCAAAAAGACTAGTAAAAGAGTGAAAAGAAAGGCTACAATCCAGAGAAGATATTCACAACACATATATCTAACAAAGGACTTGTATCTCGAGTTTACAAAGAATTTCTACAAATAAAATAAAAGAAAAAAATAGTTTTAATTTAAAAAGTGACAAAAGAATTGAACAAGTACTACTGAAAGAAGATATCTAAGTGGCCAGTAAGGGCCAACATCATTATTGTTAGGGAAATGCAACTTAAAGCTACAATGAAATCCCACTTTACATCCACCAAAATAACTAGTAATGAAAAAGACTAAGAATATCGGGTGTTGAAGATGTGGATCAACCAGAGCTCTTATACATTGCTGCTAAGCATGTAAATTGGTATAATCACTTTAGAAGACTTTTGGCAGTATTTACTAAACTTAAACATTCAATTTTACTTCAAAAAAATCCATCCCACAGAAATGAATGGATATATCTATCAAAGAATGCAAACAACATGTCAGCATATGTAAAAAAATGTTTATAGTACTTTTGTTTTATTATAGCAAAAAGATGAAAAAATCAATTGTTAGGGAACAGTGGAATGAATAAACAATAAAGTCATACAAAAGACTATACAGCAAAAAGAAAAAAATATCAAGTACTATATACATTAACATGGGTGAATCTCACAAAACATTGAGTGAAAGAAGAGCATCTAAAAAGAAGACAAGGAACAGGCAAAACTATTCTTCAGGTAATATAGAGTAAATTAGAATAGCGGTTTCATGGGTGAGTGGTGGTTATAGGTAAGGAAGGGGTGTGAGAGAACCTAGAGTGGTGGAAATGTTCTGAATCTTAAGCTGGGTGATAGATAAAAGGGTGTTCATATATTAAAAAGTCATATAGCTGTACACTTAATTCCTCTTGCTCTATGTATGTTATAGCAGCTGTATGACCACCATAAACTGCATGAAAATGTGTCTTATTCAGAATAAATTCTTTGATTACGGGATTTCATTGAAGATACTTGCTTTCCAGACAAGGTTGCTGTTTACTGCTATACTTAAATATTTAGTATTTTTTTATAATATACCACATACTCTTAAAACTCTTTGCTTTTGCAAATGCTATTTCCTGCCTGGAATATCCATTTCATCCTCTTACCCTAACCCAAATTTTCCCTAGTTAAATACTAGAAATTTAAGTCTTTATTCAATCAGCATCTTGCCCAAGCAATCTTAGGTACAATTAAGAGATTTACTATGTTCTCTTAGCACCTTATCATAGCATTTTCAAACTGTCTTACAAGTTTTTGTTACTTATCTGACTTTTTCACTATATTGTAACCTTGAGAAAACCATTTTTGTCTGTTAAAAAGTATTAATAATATTAAAATATAGTCTGACATAAATTAGGCACAATAAAAATTTTTGTAAGTGACTTAACAGAAGAAGACTCAGGAAAAAAACCTGGTAGGCTACTTTATTGAGTTTCTTCTACATGTTTAATAGTAGACTCTAGGGTTTTTCTATGGTCCATAGGATCAAAAGACACAACTCTATTAATTCCTTTCTTGAATAATACATGGATGGCACTAAATTTACTTTCTTCAGGTAGACATTCAAATATAGAAAGTTGTTCACGTTAGCAGCCAAGTGATTTAAAAGGAGGAGATGATTTTGCCCAAGCTAGGCCAGACAGTCAGTAGATCTACAATCTTAAGAGTAACATAAGAGAAAATGACTGACCAGGTGGTGGTGCATTGAATAGAGTGTTGGCCTGGGAGGCTGAGGACTAAGGTTTGAAACCCCTAGGTCACTGGCTTGAGCACAGACTCATCTGGCTTGAGCATGAATTTACCAGCTTGAGCATGGGGTTGCTGGCTTGAGCATAGGATCATAAACATGACCCCATCTTCACTGGCGTGAGCCCAAAGTTGCTGGCTTGAAGCCCAAGGTTGCTGGCTTGAGCAAGGGGTCACTGGCTTGGCTGAAGCACCCTGGTCAAGGCACATATGAGAAAGCAGTCAATGAACAACTAAGGTGCCTCAATGAAGAATTGATGCTTTTCATCCCTCTCCCTTCCTGTCAGTCTGTTCCTGTCTGTCCTCTGCGCCCCACCCCCACCCCTTTCACTAAAAAAAATGTAATATAAGAAAAATAAATGTAAGCAAATCAGGCTAGCACAGCTTGGTTATACAATCATTTATCAGGAATACAATGACATTAAACATTAGAAAGTATAGAAATGACTATATTCATAGCACTTTTAAAGTTAATTTATCATATTTAAAATTTTGAAAATAACCATCTTCATTTAATAATTAACAAAATGGTATTTTCCTAAGATATCACATACAGAGTTATACAGGATTAATTATTTTATACCAGAATGGTGGGTGTTTGATCCACAATCTGTGCAGGTGTACCTAATATACAGCCAGCTATATTATTGCAATACAAAACACTATCTCTAAATCAACAAAAGATGTTTTCAGTATCACACAAAAGCTTACTGGAAACTGGCCCTAAATTTATTTTTTAAAGTAACTTTTAAATTGTAAAACATTAGTTTAGCAAAGGTTTTGGCAAATGTATTTTCTTTTTTCTTGTTTTTTAGGTGAGAGGAGGGTAGATAGTGAGGTGACTCCTGCATGGACCCCCAACTGGGATCCACCTGACAACCCTGTCATGGGCTGATGCTCAATTACTGAGCTATTTTTAGCAACAGAGGCTGACACACTTGAACCAACCTAGCTATCCTCAGTGCCCTGGGCCATGCTAAAACCAATACAGCCACTAGATCTGGGAGGAGAAAAGGGAGAAAGGGAGAGAAGGGGGAGAAGGAGAGAAGCAGATGGTCACTTCTCCTGTTTTCCCTGACCAGAAATCAAACCCAGGATGTCCATGTGCTGGATCCACTGAGTAACTGGCCATGGCTGACAAATGTATTTTCTTTTTCGACAAATGTATTTTAAGGCATGATTATTGCATTTATTTCATCATAAACCTTTTTTAAAAGTTAGAAACTGAAGATAAAATTCTCAATAGATATAAATTGACTGCTAGTCAAGCTCTCAAAAATCAATGTAAAAGATTAGATGTTAAAACCTATAGCAGTTGTGGCCCTGGCTGGCTTGCTCAGTGGTAGTGTCAGCCTGGTGTGTGGAAGTCCCGGATTCGATTCCCGGCCAGGGCACACAGGAGAAGCACCCATCTGCTTCTCCATCCTTCCCCCTCTCCTTTCTTTTTGTCCCTCTCTTTCTCTCCCGCAGCCAAGGATCCATTATAGCAAAGTTGGCCTGGGCGCTGAGGATGGCTCCATGGCTTCCACCTCAGGCACTAGAATGACTCCGGTTGGAATGGAGCAATGCCCCAAATGAGCAGAGCATCATCCCTAGTGAGCATGCCAGGTAGATCCCGGTCAGGCACATGCAGGAGTCTGTCTCTCTGCCTCCCCACTTCTCACTTCAGAAAAATACAAAAAACAAACAAAAAACATATAGTAGTTGCTTTTTTGTTGTAATTTTTAAAAAGTTATGAATTTTAGAGAGGGCAGAAGGGGGGAGGGAGAGAGAGAGAGAGACAGAAACATTAGCCTGTTTCTGTATGTGTCTTGATCAGGGATTGAACCAGCAGTTTCTGTGTATCCAGACGATGCTTTAAGCAACAGAGCATTGGGCCAGAGCTATTGTGTCACAATTTATATTTAAGATGGTCTCATCCATTAGATTCCTATTGTTTTTATAGTGATCTGATATAAATTTCTTACCAATCTCTAGAACATGTTCTAAAATCTGGTATAATTTAGTCTAAATAACTTATGGTGTTTTACAAGCAGAAATTTTGCTAATATTCATCTACTTCTAGAATTTTTTTTTTTTTACTTCTAGAATTTTTAATGGTAATTTTGCTCTTGTAAACATAAGGTCAAAAGCACTATTTGGGGCCTGACCAGGCAGTGGTGCAGTGGATAGAGCACTGGGCTGGTATGCTGAGAACCCAGATTCAAATCCCCGAGGCCGCTGGCTTGAGCACAGACTTACCAGCTTGAGAGCGGGGTCTCAGGCTTGAGCGTGGGATCATAAACATGACTTCACGGGTCGCTGGCATGAGCCCAAAGTCGCTGGCTTATGCAAGGGGTCTCTGGCTCTGCTGTAGTGCCCCCTCCCTTCAAGGCACATATGAGAAAGCAAACAATGAACAATTAAAATGCCACAACCATGAGTTGATGCTTCTCATCTCTCTCCATTCCTGTCTGTGTCTCTCTCCCTTTCTTGCTAAAAAAATTAAAAAAAGTGCTATTTGTGAATGTGTATGCAAAACCAAATTTAGAAGAAACTGAACTACAGTAAACTTTTAACAGAAATGCAATTTGAGGATTTAGAAATTTTTTTTTAATGACACAAGAAATAAGCATTTCTCCTAAGAAGCCACCTGTAACACATTAAGTATAAATCATAGTTTCTCAAGTGCTGTTTTGGGACCTTTATGTTGCAATTCCAGATGCATAAGTTAACTTGATTAAGCAAGGGTATTGTTGCATTTGGGGTGAACAAAAACAAAGTGATGAAAGACAGGCCTTAAAATAAGTTAGGGAAGAAACACTTTGGAATTTAAACTTGATGTAGAGTAAAAGTGTGTGGGTGGGGGAATAAGAAAGTATTTAAGATTTGAATGTATAAATATCTACATAGAAGAGAATCATTAATTTACTGATCTTATTAGATCTATTATTTTTAAGTTCTGGCATGAACAGATTCTCTCATTTAAAAATATAACAAAACAACACCAAATAGTTAAATTAGAAGAAAAACTATGTATTTTAACATTTAAATTCACCATATAAATAGGAAGTTCAATCTTAACCTTAAAGCCTCTTAAAACTTTTACTAAAAACATTCAATATTTTTAATACTTTTATAATGCTCATAAACTGTCAGTTACTATTCTAAGCACTTTACAAATGTGAAGTAATTAAATCTTTATAATAGTCTCATGAGGTAGGTACTATTATTCTCATTTTACAAATGAGAAAACAAATTGCTTTTGGCTGGGTAAAACCTCCACAATATTGAATAAGTAACTTGCCCAAGGTCACAATGCTAGGAAGTGTTAGAAGCAGACCTGAACCCAGATAATCGCTTCAAAGACTATGATCATATCTACTATGTACTGTGTTGCTTCCCCAATGCCTAATAGTAAGTCTTCAGATTAAGTAGTATCATGTGTAGAACCAAATTAAAATGGAGTCACTTATGTAAAGGACCAAATGGCAACAGTCAGCGCAGGCACATAAAGGAAAGTTAACCCAACCTTACAAGAATTTATTGCTCTTCTTAGAAATCAGCAGACACCAGTCAATAACCAAATGCCAAGTCTGTTCATCTTTGGACTTCTTTGTTCCCCTGTGTTTAGCTACCCTGATCCAAATAAGAAAGAAGACCATTAAGCAACCAACCAGCTGAAAAAGCCAAATAACTTTTTTATTTATTCCATACAAATCCCTTAGTCTGTGAGCAACTCAGAACTCATTACTCCCAGAACCTTTAGTTTTCCAGCTTGCAAGTCAAAACCCTTGCAATAATCTCATCTTTCTGCTTTGTTTTATTCATTATGCAGAGTTTGGTTCTTACAAAGGAAATAATGTATTTTGAAATCTTTTAATTAAACAAAACGTCAAATAATATAAAGGCTAGCCCTGGCTGGATGGCCTAATGAATAAAGTGTCTTCTGGGCATGTGGAGGTCGCAGGTTTCATCCCCAGTCTGGTATGTGTTTCTGGCATATACCAGAAACAATCAATTAGTGCACAACTAAAAGGGACAATTTAAGTGGAACAAGTTGATGCTTCTCTCTCTCTCTTTCTCTCCCTCCCTCCCACCCTTCCTCCCTCTTCGCTCTGACTCCCTCCTCAAATCAGTGGGGAGAAAAGAATATAAAGACTAATGGCATTAACTACATTTAACTAAAACTTCCCATAAACACTTGAACTTCTCGTGATCTTCAACAAATAATCATAAAAATTTTACTTGAACACTGCCAGTGATGGAACGCATATTGAGGTGGACAATTTTATTTTCAGAAATTAAGTATTTTTCTGAAATCTTCCTCCTTCACACCATACTTTTATCCTATTACTACCCTATCTTCTAAAGTCACACAAAATTAATCGCATTTTTCTTACTCTGCTGCTCTTTAAATATGTGAGGAAACATTATGTTCTAATTTCCCCTCACCCAGGCTAAACATTCCATTTTCTTCAAAATTTCTTCATGTATACAGTGGAGTTTTCTCACATTTCTACTTCTTCTTTTCTGGACATGCTCCAGTTTTTTTTTTTTTTTTTTATCATGTTAAGGTATGTTCCCTGTATTCCCACTTTACTGAGGGTTGTTTTTTTTAAAAAAACAAACAAACCAAATTCTGTATTTCAGGAGTATTTTGACTACAATTAATAAAAAAATTACTTTTCACTTTAAATGCTTTTAATATAGATGAATATTGACCTTTTTAGACATCAAAAACTACAGACTCATATCAAGTTTCTAATAAAATAAAGCTTTTAAGATTTTTTTTTTTTACATGTATGCTGCAGCTAACAAACATGCAATTGACTTTTTGGACATAAATTCACAATAATTTAACCTTATAAAATTGCATCTTATTGTTGATCATTCCATCATTCTAGTCTGTTGAGATCTTTTAAAATCCTGATTATCTCATTTAACAAATTAACTAACTTTTCATTTTTCTCAATCAAACTTGATGAATACATTATCAATGTTTCTCTAAGATAGTAAATTAAATACCAAACATGAGAAAAACAAAGCTCTATCACTAGGTTTAAAAAAATTATTTATTAATTAAATAAACTGCTTATTTTATAACAGTTTGAGATGTACTGAATGGATACAAAGAGAGCAGAGAGAGATATCCCACATCCAGTTTTCCCAGTTATTGACATCTTCCATTTTTCGTATGGTGTATTTGTCACAATTAATGAGTCAATATTGATAAATTATTATTAAGTAAAGTCCATGGGTTACTCATATCTCCTCCATTTTCCCCTAATGTCCTTTGTATCCCAGGATTTCATTTGGGATGCCACACTATATTTAGTCACATCTCTTTAGAATCCTCTTGGTTATGCCAATTTCACAGGCTTTGTTTTTATGACCTTGACAGTTTTCAGGAGTGCTGGCTAAGATTTTGTGGGATTTGCCTGATATTTTCCTCATGAATATACTGAGGTTATAGGCTTTGGGGAGGAAAACCATAGTGGTAAAATGCCAATTTCATCAAATCATTTCAATATGACTACTATCCATGCTATAAATATGATTTATCATTGTTGATGCTAGTTTGGCCCCATGGCTAAAGATACTATTTGTCAGGATTCTCCACTATAAAATCATACCTTCGCCTGACCAAGCAGTGGCACAGTGGATGGAGCATCGGACTGGGATGTGGAAGACCCAGGTTTAAGACCCCGAGCTCTCCAGCTTGAGCGCGGGCCCATCTGGCTTAAGCAAAAGCTCGCCAGCTTGGACCCAAGGTCGCTGGCTCCAGCAAGAGGTTGCTCAGTCTGCTGAAGGCCCGTGGTCAAGGCACATGTGAAAAAGCAATCAATGAACAACTATGGTGTCACAAGGGCAACGAAAAACTAATGATTGATGCTTCTCACCTCTCTCCGTTCCTGTCTGTCTGTCCCTGTCTGTCCCTCTATCTGACTCTCTCTCTGTCCCTGTAAAAGAGAAAAAAAATTTTTTTAAATCATACTTTGTTTTAAAAATAATCCCTTTTCATAATTTATTCTTTGGAAGAAAGTCACTAGTTGCAACCCAAACTTACGAAATGGAGATTTATGCTTCATCTCTTTAAAGGTGGATTATCAACAAATTATTTGGAATTATTCTACATGAGATACTTGTCTATTTTCCTCATATATTCATTTATTCATTTAACTATTTATAACAATATGGAGTTATGGATATTAATTTTAGACTTTGGGTTATAATTCAATACTACTTTATTTATTTTGTTGTTCAAATTGTCCCACCTTTGGATATTGGCAGCTCCTTCCATTGATTACTGTATCCCTTTGACATACCTCCATCATTGTAGGTGTTAGTTTGAGTGTTTTCTTACTTTTCAGCACTACTTTCTTTTTTTTATTTTAAATATATTTTTATTTTTTAATGGCATATAATATTATATAAGTTTCATGTGTACAACCCAGTGACTAGACATTCTATAATTTACTAAGTGATCACTTCAAAAATCTAGTACCCATCTGACACCATGCATAGTTATTATAGCAGGGGACGGGAACCGTTTTTGGCTGAGAGAGCCATGAACGCCACATATTTTATAATGTAATTCTGTGAGAGCCATACAATATGTTTAACACTAAATACAAGTAAATGTGTGCATTTTATGTAAGACCAATACTTTTAAAGTACAATAAGTCTCTGAATTCTTTTTAATAACATTGTTATGCTGTTGCTAACCAATGATGAATAAAGTACTCCTTACTATCATTGCAACTTCTGGTGCTGCATGGTTTTGCTGATGGCTTTGTAGTCTGGTTGATACATGGTGAGGTTAATCTTCATGCAGGCATTGAGACTTCCATCCATTAAACGTGATCATAGGCTGGTCTTAACATTCTTTAGATGTGAGAAAAACTGCTCACATGCATACGTAGAGCCAAACATTGTCAGTACAACAATACTCACACGCTGCAGTGTGTGGTATGTGACGGGAAGCGCATTCCAAGTTTTGATAATCAGCTACTCCGCGGGTTGAAGTTTTTTCATTTATCCCCACTTGTGTTTGCTTGCCAACTCTACTTGCTGTCGTGCAAGTCTTTCCAAATCTCTATTCAGTGACTTTAACTTATTCACCCACATGTCTGAGGCCTTCAGGTCAGCAGCTTGTAGCTCAAAATCTCTGACGGAGACACCGGAGATGTAACTCAGGTTGGCACTGTCCACTGCACACTTGTTTGGATGGGTGGTGAACTTAAGAAAATGAGTGCGCTCATGAAATTCTCCAAAGCGCACTTTGAATGACTGCAGGAGATTAGATGTGAAGCCCGCTAGCTGCTGGAGATCAAGATGTTGAGCAGGGTCACTTGCTGTGCATGCATCTTTAAACTCTTCCAGTTTTTCAAAGTGTAGTAAACGACCTGTTTCAATGTTGGCGATGAAGAGTCCAGCTTGTTCTCAAATGCAAACACTGCTTGTTGAAGGGATAAGACTGTATTTCCAACACCTTGCATTTTCACATTGAGCTGGTTCAGATGTTCAGTCATGTCCATGAGATAGTAGAACTTCAGGAGCCACTCAGTGTTAGCTAACTCAAGATGCTCGACATTTTTCATTTCAAGAAAAGTCCAGATTTCGCTCAGACAAGCCACGAAATAGCTGAGCACCTTCCCTCTTGACAACCAACACACATTGCTGTGCAGAAGCAGACCAGGATAATTATTCCCAACTTCATTCAGCAGTGTTTTAAGCTGGCAATCATTTAAAGCTCAGGCAACAATAAAGTTGACCAACTGAATGACCAGCGACATCACCTCACCAAGCTGCTCGCCACACATCTGAGCAGAAGGCGCCTCCTGATGTAGGATGCCATAAAAACTTAGGATGGGTCTCTTTTCATGTTCATGAAGAAGCACTACAAATCTTCTGTTTTTCCCCACCATGCATGGAGCACCATCAGTACACACCAAAATAAGTTTATCCATCGGTAGATATTTTTCTTTAGCAAACTCAGTGAAAGACTTGAATAAATCATCCCCTCTTGTTGTCTCTTTCATAGGCAAAACAGCAAGACTTTCCTCACATAGTGTGTCAACAATAGCATACCTTGCAATCATGCTGAACTGGGATAAATGGCTTACATCTATTGACTCATCCAAAGCGAGAGAAAAGAATGGTGCTGCATTTATGTCCTTCACGTGTGTTGCCTCAATCTGATTTGCCATCATGATGGTAGGATTGTGAACGGTTCTTGGCGACAGAGGCATGTCTTTTATTTGTTTGATTATCTTGTCTTTATCCAAAAAGTCGTCAAAAAGTTCATTGGCAACATCAAGCATGAATGTTTTGGCATACTTCCCATCTGTGAATGGCTTTCCATTTCTCACACTTGCTAAAGCACCAGAAAAGCTAGCCAAATACCAGTCACCTTGTTGGGTCCAAACACGGAGTTGCTGCTGACTAGCTTGCACTCTGCACAGTAGCACTTGACATGCTTTCTTCCTGCTGTCCCCCACAAGATATTTCAATGCAAATGTAGTATGGCATGTGTCAAAGTGCCGCTTTATATTTGATCGTTTCATTGATGCGATTTTATCATTGCATATTAGATACACTGCAGAACCTGCTCTCTCCACAAAGGCAAATTCCTCTGTCTATTCCTGCTGAAAAGTATGATATTCCTCATCTTTTTTTCTTTTAGCCATCTTCTTTGTCAAAAGGGTTTCTGCAATTAGCTAGCTGACTACTTGATTAAAAGGAGGGAAGTTTACTTCCTGACCTCACAATGACCCATGTACGTTATGCATTATCCAATAAAAATTTGGTGTTGTCCCAGAGGACAGCTGTGATTGGCTCCAGCAACCTGCGACCATGAACATGAGTGGTAGGAATTGAATGGATTGTAATACATGAGAATATTTTATATATATATATATATATATATTTTTAAAGGTTTTTTAAAATTTCTTTTATTTATTTATTTATTTTAGAGAGGAGACACAGAGTGAGAGAGAGAGAGAGAGAGAGAAAGGGGGGAGGAGCTAGAAGCATCAACTCCCATATGTGCCTTGACCAGAGCAGGGTTTTGAACTGGCGACCTCAGTGTTCCCAGGTCAACGCTTTATCCACTGTGCCACCACAGGTCAGGCTGTTTTATATTTTTAACGTTATTTTATTTTATTAAAGATTTGTCTGTGAGCCAGATGCAGCCATCAAAAAAGCCACATCTGGCTCATGAGCCATATGTTCCCGACCCCTGTGTTACAGTATTATGTTATATTATATTATATTATATTATATTATATTATATTATATTATATTATATTATATTTATGTGAGATAAAGGGAGATAGTGAGACAGACTCCCCTAGGCCTCCCCTACCAGAATCCACCCAGCAACCCCCATGTGGAGCTGATGCCAAAATCAACCAAGATATTTTTAGCCCTTGAGGCTGCCATTCAGAGCAAATGAGCTATCTTCAATGCCCACACTCAAATCAATAGAGCTATTGGCTCTGGGAGGGGAAGAGGGAAAGAATGGGCACATAGAGGTGAAGAGAAGCAGATGGTCTCTTCTCTTGTGTGTCTTGATCAGAATTCAAACCTGGGAAGTGTATATGCTGGGCTTGCGCTCTATTCACTGAGCCAACTGGCCGGGGCCTATGGTATTATTGACTATATTCCCTACACTGTACTTTACATCCCATGACTATTCTGTAACTACAAATTTGTTCTCTAAATCCCTTCATCTTTTCCTCCTTCTCTAACCTTCCTCCCATCTGGCAACCGCCAAAATGTTCTTTGAATCTATGAGTCTATTTTAGTTACTTGATCATTTATTCTGTTTTTCAGATTTATTTTTGTCTGGTGTAAGTATTGCTACCCAGATTTTGTTTGTTTGTTTGTTTCCATTTTCATGAAATATCTTTTTCCATTCCTTTAGATTCAGTCTGTGTGTGTCTTTTGATCTGAAGTGGGTCTCTGCAGACAGCATATGTAAGGGTCTTATTTTGCTATTCATTCAGCCTCCATACGTTTTTTGATTGGAGCATTTAATCCATTTGCATTTAAAATAATTGATGATAGATATGTATTTCTTGCCAATACATTATTCACATTTCTTATCTTCTTTTAAAATATTTTATTGATTGATTTATTTTAGAGAAACAGAGAGGGCGAGGGAGAGAGAGAGAGAGAAGCATTCATTTATTGTTCCACTTTGTTGTGCATTCATTGGTGACTTCCTGTTTGTTCCCTGACTGAGAATCAAATCTGTAATCTTGGGGTTTCAGGACCATGCTTTAACTGACTGATGTAACTTACCAGGACTCTTCTTATCCTTCTTTTTCTTCTTAAAGATGACCCTTTAACAATTCTTATAATATTCATTTGGTAGTGATGAACTCCTTTTGCTTTTTCTTGTCTAGGAAGTTCTTTATTTCTCCTCCAATTCTAAATGATAGTTTAGCTGGGTAGGGTAATCTTGGTTTTAGTTCCTTGGTTTTCATCACTTTGAATATTTTCTGCCAATCTCTTCTGGCCTGAAATGTTTCTCTTGAGAAAACAGTTGACAGTCTTTTGGGAGTACCATTATAAATTAACTGCTTTTCTTTTCCTGCTTTTAAGATTTTCTTTGTCTTTAAGTTTTGCCATTCTAATTATGATGTATCTTGATGTGAGTCTCTTTGGGTTGATCATGTTTGGGATTCTCTATGCTTCCTGGACTTGTATGTCTGCTTTCTTCACCAAGTTAAGGAAGTTTTCTGTCATTACTCTTTTCAGAGACATTTTTAATTCCTTGCTCTCTCTTCTCTGTCTGTTACCCCATTGTGTGAATGTTAGTACACTTGAAGTTGTCCCAGTAGCTCCCTATACTATCCTCCCTATACTATTTAAATTTCTTTATTCTTTTGCTGTTCTGATTGGGTATTTTCTGTTTCCATATCTTCCAAATCTGTGATTTGACCCTTTGCTTTATCTACTCCACTGTTGATTCCCTAAAATGTAGTTTGTATTTCAGTTATATGTTCTTCATCTTTGACTGTTTTTCTTTCTATCTCCTCTTTGTTTCCAATCTCTTTGTTTAAGTTCTAAGTCAACCTACTCTTCCCCTAAGCTTATTGAACATCCTTATAACTAGTGTTTTGAACATTGCATGAAGTAGATTGCCTGTCTCCATTTTGCTTAGTTGGTTTTCTGGGATTTTGTTCTGTTCTTTCATTTGGGACACGTTTATTTATCTCCTCATTTTGGCCACCTCCCTGTGTTTGTTTCTATATATTAGGTAGAGTCGTTATGTCTCCCAGGCTTGGTAGAATGAACTTATATAGTAGGCACATCCTCACCACTCACCCAAGCTAAGCATTCCAGATATACCCCCTGTGTGGGTCATGTACACTATCCTACTGTAGTTGTGCTTTGATTGTTGTTGGTACCTCAATAGGAAGAATTTTCCCCCAGGCTGATTCACTGCAAGGACTAGCTACAATCTCCATGGACAATCAGTTGTGCAGGGGTTGACCCCACAGAGCAGGACTTACTTCAGCAGGGGGTTGGTGCCTGCTTAGTCTGCCCCTTGAGCTAATGATAAGTTCTGTAACATCAGGCAAACAAAGGTTTTAGAGAAAGCTTACAAGATAATAAATATGAAGTGGTTGAGAACTAGAATTTAATAGTTAAAGGTTAAAAACCACTATATTACTCTAGAGAAAAAAATAGGGTTATTTAATAGTGCCCTTGAAGACTAAGACACCTATTTCAGTACCTAAAGAGATCTAGACATTACTGAAAATATTACAATCATTTGATATGGTTCATTTTTCAGGAATACTTAGGATACCAATTTAAGATTCTAACCCACCTGTCTTTCTAGAGATCAAATTCAGGGTGCAGGGAGCTGCTGCTCTTTGAGTTTCACTGTGCCACCCAATGACAACAAGAAGAAAGATGCCAGAAAGTTGGCTAAGAAAGACAAAGACCCAGTGTACAAATCTGGGGCAAGGCCAGAAAGAAGAAGTCTAAAAGCAAATTTTGGGACAAGCTCAATAACCTAGTCTTTTTTGACAAAGTAACATATTACAAACTCTGTAGGTAGTTCCCAACTATAAGCTTATAAACCCAGCTGTTGTCTCTGCAAGACTGAAGATCCATGGTTTCTTGACCAGGGAAGCCCTTCAGGATCTCTTTAGTAGAGAATTTATTAAATTAGTGAGGATGCCCCAGCTGCTGGTGAAGATGCAATAACAATGGGTCCCACAAGCTGTATATTTTGAAAAATAAAAGTTATTTTGATTATGAATATTTTAAATTTATAAATTAATAAAGGAAAAAATAGCATTTTTCTATGCTTATAAAATATTATTTTTGTTTAATTAGTTTACTTTATGTCCATCAGGTCTATGCTTTTTAATATGTTTTGCATGGTTCTTATAACTGGACATTCTTCAGACTGATTTTTTGGTGATGTTTGTCATCAGTGTTTTATTATCATATATAGTATATGATAATATGGGTTTTATATAAGGTTTTATTATCATATATAGTAAAATTTTATTTTTACCTATTTATTTTATAGACAACTACTTTAGTAAAGTTCCTCATGCTTTAAAAAAATTTTAATTGATTCTCCCAGATACTCTAGATATTCAATCATATTATCTGCAAATAATACTTTTGCTTCTTCCTTCCTAAATCATTACATTTTATATTGTATTTCATCTCTATATATTGACTACGACTATCACAAACCTACATGCGTTTATTACAAAACCTTCTAAGATATAAGATATCTATGTAGCATATAGTGAAACTGGAAATAAAACAATTGACTAAAATTGTTCTAGTCCTTTAGATACTACTGGAAGGTCATGTTATGCCAACAAGTTGGTTGGATTTGTTTTACTTTTAGACTTAAATTCCAAGTGATTGAAGTAATTACATCCTGGTTATTATGAGAAGTAAGCATAAATTCTTTTTGGAGAAAACAATCAATTTAGATCTTTGTGATTCTATATTTTGAATTTAATAAATTATATGAATTCACAATACCAAACACAAAAAAACAAGTCACCATGAGTAAGAGCAAAACAGAAACAAATTTAGACCTCTAGTAACTTCATATATTAAAACATTATATTAAAATACAAAATAAATACATTATTATATTTAAAATTATCAATAACAAGATACAATCAAAATGACCAGGTAAATTTAAAAGTAAATAGAACTTGTATAAATAAAAAATTAAATAGAAAATTAAAAAAAAATTTAAACACAGTTTATATTCAAAACTATTTCAAACTAACTTCAGATGTATAGCAAAGTGGCCAGAAAACTGTTCCCCCTACAGGGTGGTCTCCTCACTGACATAAGCACCCACCTGCCCCCATACCCAGCTATCTCAATATTGACTATATTCCCCATGCAGCAATTTGCATCTCTGTGGCTATTATGCAACTACCAATTTATAGTGCTTAATCCTATAACTTTTTTACCCAGTCCCCCACACCCTTTCCCCTCTGACAGCTCTCAGTCTGTTCTCTATCCCTATGAGTCAGTTTCTATTTTGCTTGTTTATTTTGTTAATTAGATTCCACATATGGTATTTGTCTTTCCCTGACTGGCTTATTTCATTTAGCGTAATACCTTCTAGGTCCATCCGTGCTGCCACAAAAGGTAAGATTTTCTTCTTTTTAATGGCCAGGTAGCATTCCATTGCATAAATGTACTGCAGTTTTTTTTTTAATCCACTCATCTACTGATGGGCACTTGGGATTCTTCGATATCTTGACTATTGAAAATCACACTACAATGAACATAGGGATGCATGTATTATTTTGATTTAGTCTTTTGGGTTTCTTTTAGTACATTCTCAGAAATTAAATTGCTGGGTCATAAGGCAATTTCATTTTTAATTTTTTGAGAAAATTTCACACAGTTTTTAATAAAAAAGAGTGAAGGGTCTGACTAGGTGGTGGTGCAGTGGATAGAGCACTGAACTGGGATGCAGAGGACCCAGGTTTGAAACTCCAAGGTCACCAGCTTTAGTGCAGACTCTGGCTTGAGCGCGAGTTTACCAGCTTAAGTGCAGGGTCACCGGCTTGAGCGTGAGATCATAGACGTGATCCCATGGTTGCTGGCTTGAGCCCAAGGTTGCTGGCTTGAGCAAGGGGTCACTTGCTCTGCTCTAGCCCCCCTGGTCAAGGCACATATGAGAAAGCAATCAATGAACAACTAAGTTTCCACAAAGAAGAACTGATGCTACTCATCTCTCTCTTTTCCTATCTGTCTATCCCTATTTGTCCCTCTCTCTGACTTTCTTTCTGTCTCTGTCACTCACACACACACACACACACACACACACACACACACAAAAGAGTGAAGGCCTGACCAGGTGTTGGCACAGTGGATAGAGCACCAACCTAGGACACTGAGGATCCAGGTTCAAAACCTCGGCTTGAGCACAAGCTCATCCAGCTTGACCATGAGTTGACTAGCTTGAGGACAGCGTTGTTGGCTTGAGCATGGAATTATAGATAGAACTCCATGATCGCTGGCTTGAGCAAAGGATCACTGGGCTAGGTTGGAGCCCCCTGGTCAAGGCACATATGAGAAATCAATCAATGAACAACTAAAGTGCCACAACTGCAAGTTGATGCTTCTCATCCAGTGGTGGGATTCAAATAATTTAACAACTGGTTCTCTGCTCTAATGACTGTTTTAAGTATAAAAAAAACTATATAGGGGTACTCTGGTTATGATAGTCTCGACATACAACATTTTGAGTTTAAGACACTCACTCCCATAAAACTTAAAAAAACTGAGACATGAGTGTTTCAGCTTAGTCCATTAGCATTGTACCTACAGACTACATGGGTGAACTAGTTTGGTTGTGCGTGGTGGAAGAATAAGCAGTAACGCTGCACATGAGTGAGGGAGTTGGCATCCCCCAGTGCGCTTACTTATGTCATTTTGGACTGTTAAAAGCACAAGTGTTCAATATGAGTTACTTTATTTGGCGACTTTTTGGCCCTTATCATGACTCCTAAACGAAAGTCAGAGTCTTCAGATGGTTGTGCTTCAAAGAAGAATAGGAAAGCCACCATGATGGATGTCACAGAGCTACTGGCATCACATGGAGAGGAGCTGTCTGCTGAGAACCTCATTCAGCTGGAGAAGCAGCTGGTTGAAGGGGAAGAGATAGTGACCCCAGACTCCAAGAGATTCACTACCAAGAGTTTGGCAAAAGGTTTTTCTATGGTAGAGGATGGGTTGACAAAATTTCAGGCTAAGGACCCCAGTGATGACAGATTCAGTAAGGTCTACGGAGCTGTTTATGAATACCTTGCTATGCTATAAGCAGATTTTGAAAGAGAAGAAGTCATCAACCTTCCAGACTATCCTAGAACAATTCTTTAAAAAGGTAGAGAGGCCTGAAACAAATCCTGTACCCTCTACATCAGCTGCTTCTTGAGGTGAAACACCTGTAGTACAGGTAGAATCATCTCCAACATCTCCTGCATGTTCCTTAGGTAATCCTTATTCAGCTGACCCAGTATCTCCAGCACCTTTTATAGGTTCTCTTGCCTCTAGCTTGCTCCTCCCAATAGGTCACTCTCTCCCACCTTGCAATGCCCCTTCCAGTGTGCAAGCCAACCACAGGAATAAAGGTAAGGAATTTTTTTACACTCATTTTTTTCTGTTACTACAGTACAGTGTACAGTACAGTATATTTATCATTTTCCTTTTTCTGTGGCTTAGCTGTGTTTTTATGTTCTAGATAATGATTTTACAACTGTGTTAGGATAGGTAAGTGACTTAGGCTAGTGTGTTTTGACTTACAGCAAAAATCGGGTTATGTCACTGTCATAAAAACGAAATGATGTAGTAACCCAAGGACCCCCTGTAGTTTAGTATTTCATGAATTTAATACTTAAATAAGAAAAATAAAAGAGGTACACAAAACTAGATTACATTATAAGTTTTAAAATATTAATGAGCCTGACCTGTGGTGGTGCAGTAGATAAAGCATCGACCTGGGAACACTGAGATCGCCAGTTCAAAACCCTGCACTGGTCTGGTCAAGGCACATATGGGAGTTGATACTTCCAGCTCCTACCCCCTTTCTCTCTTTCTTTCTCTCTCTCTCACTCTGTGTCTCCTCTCTAAAATAAATAAATAAAAAGAAATTTAAAAATAATTTAAAATATTAATGAAAAAATAATAAATAATACCTGACAAAAAAACAATAAAACTGTTATTTAAGATATTTCTGTATTGCTTCTTGATTGGCATCTTCTCTTGCAATTTTCTTTGCTGTTATCCAAGCATCATCGGCTGTGTGATTTATCCTTACCTATTTTTTCACTGTAAGAGTAGGATCCCATTCCTTCACCTACGGATGAAATGCACATTACTATGGGCATGTAGAATACTCTGTTGCGCTGAGGAACATTAAAAAAGAGTAAGGGATGTGATTTCCACATCGGACAGCTTCCCAGGAGCCCACCTTAAAGAGAATCCTGATTACAAGTGCCATTTTAATAACCAATTTGCCAAACTCAACAAAGAATTAGGTATTGGTTCTACCAAACTGGTGTGAACCAGCTGAATCCCGCCACTGTTCTCATTTCTCTCCCTTCCTGTCTGTCTCTGTCTCTCTTGCTTGCTAAAAAAAAAAAAAAAAAAAAAAGAAAAAGTGAAGGACTTCTAGTTGTGGCAGAATGAAAATTTTTACAAATCCTTTCATCTCAAAACAACTATAAAACTTGACAAAAATTTTAAAAACAATTTTTACAGCTCTGGAAATAGATCAGAGGGAAATAACAATAATAAGTGTTTGTAAAAAAAACAAAAAAAAACAAAACCCAAGCTGCTGAATATTAAGAGTGTGTGGAGTTCTTGTTTGGGTCTGCTTGCATCCATATACAAGTAGGCGATTATTATCCATACTCAGGAAAAATGCAGTCAACAGAAATTGAATCCAGGTGGATCATGATATCAGATTTAACATAAAATGACTTCAAAGTAGGTATTATTGAATATAAATAAGTTAAAAGAATCAAAGCTAATTATGTTTAAAAATTAAAGAAAATTTGATTAAAGGACAATTAGTGAACAAATAGAAAATAATAAAAGTAGAAATTATTAAAAAGAAGTAAATGGTAATTTTAGAGTTGAAAGTAAAATAGTCAGAAGCAAAAATTTATAAGTGAGCTCAACTGTATATTTAAGTATGAAAAAGAATCAATAGACCTAAAGTTAGACCAATAGAAATAATTTAAATTTAAGAAAACATAGTAAAGTTCTTGAATAAAGAATAACAGGGGGCCCTGGCAGGTTGGTTCAGCAGTAGAGCATAGCCCTGGCGTGTGGAAGTCCTGAGTTCAATTCCTGGCCAGGGCACACAGGAGAAGCGCCCATCTGCTTCTCCACCCTTCCCCCTCTCCTTTCTCTCTATCTCTCTCTTTCCGTCCAGCAGCCAAGGCTCCACTGGAGCAAAGTTGGCCCAGGTGCTGAGGATGGCTCCATGGCCCCTGCCTCAGGCTCTAGAATGACTAGGGTTGCAACAGAGCAATGCCCCAGATGGGCAGAGCATCACCTCTAGTGGGCATACTAGGTGAATCCTGGTCCGGCACATGTGGAAGTCTGTCTGTCTGCCTCCCTGCTTCTCACTTCAGAAAAATACACACACAAAAAAAGAGAATAACATTAACAAGTGTACCAACACACATGTAGAGGAATTTTCAGGATAAAACATGGAAAAAGATGCAGAAAAATTATTTGAAGAATAATGGCTGAAACATTCTAAAATTTGATGAAGAAAACAAACAAACATTAATTGTGAACTTAAAGGAAGCTCCAAAACCAAAGGCATCAAGAGAAAAATCATGAAAGAAGCAAGAGAAAAAAAATATTCATCAGGTATAAGGAAACAACAATATGATTAACAGTTGACTTCTCATCAGCAATGACAGAGAACAATAGGCAGTGGAATGGCATATTCAAAGTATCTGGGGGAAAACTATCATCAAAAAATTTTATAATAAAATTTTAGTTCACCTACATGTGGAATCTAAAAAACAAACAAACAAAACAGAAACGAACTCATAGGTACAGAGAATAAACTATACAGAAGCAGTCTAGTGTCTATTTCCTGTGAGTAAGGAAGAAGTTATGGTGATGCTTTTCCACATGAATTAATATTTCATGATCTTTAATTTGCTGTGTAAGACACTCATTTTTTGCCTTCTTGGGTGCAAGAGATTGCTGTGCAGCAGCTTCTTAATGCACAGGAATAGCCTGTGCTAATATTCTTAATGTCTCAGCAATAGTTGCCCCATAGTGTATCACTTCAGGCTTATTTTAATAGTAATTCCAGGATGTTTATTCAAGAAGCTGTTCCTTTGACTCCCCAAAGATTTTGTAAGTACCTAGTTCCCTGTATTAAGTTACTGTTTAAAATATCAAGTGTTGTTTCTGTTATCTGGACCAAACCCTGACTGATAAAGTGTTTAGTATCAGAAATCAGTGGCACTATAATAAAATTACTTAAATATGTAACATTTTCTTAGTAGTCTAGCAGTAGATGAAAAGAAAACAATTGCATGCTGAAAAGTTAATTATCTACATATGCTGTGGCAAAATATTCGGTGAAATTGTTGTCTCTGATACCTTACAAGTAAAATTACATTTTGACAGACTCTGGAACTCTAGAAGAAGCTGTTGGAGAATATGAGAATACCAGCATATAGTGTGTATTGGCTATTCCTTGCTTTCAGCAAGATATTACAGGAAAGAAATCTGTTCAGACAAGAATTAGTCAATTTTCGCCTGACCAGGAGGTGGCGCAGTGGATAGAGCGTCAGACTGGGATGCGGAAGACCCAGGTTCGAGACCTCGACCTCGTCAGCTTGAGCGCGGGCCCATCTGGCTTGAGAAAAAGCTCGTCAGCTTGGACCCGAGGTTGCTGGCTCCAGCAAGGGGTTGCTCAGTCTGCTAAAGGCCCGCGGTCAAGGCACAAGTGAGAAAGCAATCAATGAACAACTAAGGTGTCACAATGGCAACAAAAAACTAATGATTGATGCTTCTCACCTCTCTCCGTTCCTGTCTGTCTGTTCCTATGTATCCCTCTCTCTGACTCTCTCTCTGTCCCTGTAAAAAAAAAAAAAAGGAATTAGTCAATTTTCAAGCAAAGATTAAAGATAATTCAATTCTGTTCAGGGAGATTCTCTGCCTTTGGACCATAATCTAAGTTGACTCATACCCAGCTAGGTTGGAAAAGTCCAACTGCTTATATTCCTGCAAATAAAAGAGCATATGGCTTCATATTTTTCTCAAACGTCTTCAATTAAGATGTCTCTTCCAGAAGAAGTAAAGCTGTCACTACTTGTGGACTATAGGATTTTATATATAGAAAACCCTAAAGACTATACTAAAATATTATTTAAAATAACAAACAAATATAGTAAAGTTTCAGGGTACAAAATTAATATAAAAAATCTGTTGTGTTCCTATACCAGTGGTTGGCAAACCATGGCTCACAAGCCGCATGAGGCTTTTTGGCCCCTTGAATGCAGGTGCAAAGGCCAGCTTAGGAGTACCCTAATTAAGTTAATAACAATGTACCTACCTATATAGTTTAAGTTTAAAACAATTAGCTCTCAAAAGAAATTTCAATCTTTGTACTGTTGATATTTGGCTCTGTTGAGTAATGAGTTTGCCAACCACTGCTATACACTAACAAAAAATCAGAAAGAGAAACTAAGAAAACAATCCCATTTACAATTGTAACAACACCAAAAATTACCAAGGGAAGTAAAAGACCTATACACTGAAAACTATAAAACATTACAGAGAGAAATTAAAGAAAACACACAGAAATGGAAAGACATTCCATGCTCATGGATTAGAAGAATTAACATTGTTAGAATGTCCATATTACCTAAAGCAATCTGCAAATTCAATGCAATCCTTATCAAATCCCAATAGTATTTTTCACATAAATAGAAAAAAAATTCCTAAATTTTTGTGTATGTTTACTGAATTTTTTCAATAAAAATAGTTTATAGTGGAGAACTTCCTAGGATCTAATCAATGGTTCAATGGATTCTTAAAAAATAATAGTTGTGAGAGAGCCTCGGCTAGCAAGTTCATGCTGGCATGTCCTGTATTGGGAACCATAAATACTATTAATCTTCATTCTTTGCATTATCAAGGAGTTCCTTTCTCCATCATTTTCTGAAGGATGAACGAAAGCTTGAGGTGTACGTTTCAGAAGAAAAAGATCCGGACGGAAGATGGCAATGGAGTAGGCGGAAGTACCAACTTCCAACTCCCAGAACCAAAGTGGATTATAACTCAATTTTAAGAACCATCATCTGGATAAACCAACTTTGAACTAAACTAAGTGGACTCTTCAACCAAGGAACACTGCAGAAGCCACATTGAGACTGGTAGGAATAGCGAAAACACGAAGAGGGCTGCCCAGCTCCCCGGAGCAAACGGCAGCCCGGAGAGCCCCGCGGGGCGGGAGGAGAGTTTAGCGGAGAGGGAGGGACCTGGGTCCCAGGAACCAAGCCCCAGCCTGCAGTCCCAGAGCCTAGAAGAGGCATATGGACAGTATTGAGCTGTGAAGCAAGTGAGGATACTGTTTGTGAAAAAGAGATAGTTTTCTCAAACCCAAGAATCTTTTCAAAGGGACAGCGCAGAAACCCTCTCTCACAACCATGCACCCGGGGCTCCGGGGAACGGGGACAGAGGAGAGGAACAGAGCAGCGGGAACAGAGAGTGGACTGAAGGCACCGGGACACTCTGAGGGACAGCCACCCTGACCCCTGGGCTAAGTCATTTCCCTAATCGAAAACGAATATTTCCCCTGGAACTAGCAATACCAGCAAAGGGAGACAGGACACTAGCCAAACAAGCTCTCCCGCAGCAATTAGAGCAGAGCTGCTTAGAGGGAGGGAGCTCCCAGGCCTACAGTGTGGAGACTTAAGACACTGCCATCTCTCTGAGGGTTGCTGAAGGGATGCTGGCTGCAGGACGCTGAAACGCGGTCCTGTCAGCGTGGGCGGAGGCACAACCGATGTGAGCTCGGTCTAGCCCAGCAGGGGCAGAGGGTACACGCGAAAGCGGTCCGGCAGCTGCGGGCCCGCCAGTGACCCCACTTGTGGGGAAAAATACGGGCAGAGATCGGCTCTGCGACCCTGCGCAGGCCGGCCCTGACCGCGGGGACGGGGCTAGGACCAGGGACGGGCAAGGGGCACGCGGCTGAGCTCACGCTGCCAACCCCGCCCGAATGGAGAAACCGTGGTTTGCCATTCTTTGTGCGCAAGCGGGCTCCTTACGCGGAGAAGGGGTAGGCCCCGAGACAAGCAGAAGTTCGCGGCTGAGCTCATGCTACTAGCCCCGCCCAGCCAGAGAAACCCCAGCGGTTTGCCAGCCTATGTGCACGAGAGCTGGCGTTCGCGGCTGAGCTCATGCTACTAGCCCCACCCGGCCAGAGAAATTCCGGTGGTCTGCCATCCTACGGCGCAAGCTGGCTCTGAACATGGGGGCATGGTAGAGTCCGGATCGATTGGAAACTAGCAGCTGAGCTCACGCCAGCAAACACGCCCGGCCCAATAAACCATGGTTTGCGACACTGCACAGGAGGGCCCTGGCCTCGAGGGCGGGGCTAAAGCCCCAGATGAGCAAAGGCTCACAGCTGAGAGCACGTCAAAAAGCCCCGCCCAACCCACAAAACTGTGGCAAGCAGGCTCTGACTGCGGGGGCTGGGCGTAAGCCTTCCGGAAACAGGCTGGGTCTGCAGCTGAGAAAAGGTGCTTACCTCTGCCCTTGGTGCTAAGACTTGTGGCTTGAGTGACAGCCCCTCCCGCGGAGGAGAGGCGGAAATCACAGCAACAGCCGCAGTAGGCTGACGCTGGCAACGCCCATACCCAACCGCCCTAGGCAGCGGCAGAGGGGGTGGGTGGCCTGCAGACAAACCACACCTAGAGAACACAAAGGCAACACCTACTGGACTCCAGTGGACACAACTTGCCTATACACAGATAAAATGGGCAGGCAGAGGATTGCAAACCAAATGAATCAAGAGAAATCCCCAGAGAAGGATCTGAATGAACCAGATATAACCAAACTACCAGAAGCAGAATTTAGAATAATGATAGGATGTTCAAAGAAATTAGAGCAACAATGGATAGTCACTATGAACACCTAAATAAAGAGATAACAAGTATAAAAAATGAAATTGAAATAATAAAAAAGAATCAGACAGAAATGACAAATACAGTATCAGAACTGAAGATCACAATGGAAGGAATTAAAAGCAGGATGAATCACGCTGAGGATCGAATCAGCAAATTAGAGGACACAATAAACAAAGATACAGAAGCAGAGAAGAAAAAGGAAAAGAGACTCAAAAAATGTGAGGAAACTCTAAGGGAGCTATGTGACAACATGAAGAGAAACAACATTCGCATCATAGGGGTGCCTGAAGAAGAGGAGAGAGGACAGGAAATGGAAACTTTGTTCAATCAAATCATAGCAGAAAACTTCCCTAAATTAAGGCTGGGAAACATTCCACACGTTCAAGAAGTACACAGAACTCCATTAAAGAGAAACCCAAAAAGATCTACACCAAGACACATCATAGTTAAAATGCCAAAGCTAATGGATAAAGAAAAAATCTTAAAAGCTGCTAGAGAAAAAAAGGCTATCACCTACAAAGGAGCCCCCATAAGGTTGACATCGGACTTCTCAACAGAAACACTTGAGGCCAGAAGGGAATGGCAAGATATAATCAAAGTAATGCAGAACAAGAACCTACAACCAAGACTACTCTATCCAGCAAGGCTAACGTTTAAAATTGAAGGAGAAATAAAGAGCTTTCCAGACAAAGAAAGCCTCAAGGTATTCATTAAAACCAAACCAATTCTGCTAGAGATACTAAGGGGCCTGTTGTGAACAGTTCAAAGGGAGGAAAGAATATAGTAAAAGAAGAATATAGCTTTAAAGAATAAAATGGCAATAAACAACTACATATCAATAATAACCTTAAATGTAAATGGATTAAATGATCCAATCAAAAGACATAGGGTAGCTGCATGGATAAAGAAACAGGACCCATACATAGGCTGTCTACAAGAGACACACCTTAAAACAAAAGATGCACATAGACTGAAGGTAAAAGGATGGAAAAAAATATTTCATGCAAATGGAAATGAAAGAAAAGCCGGGATAGCAGTACTTATAGCTGACAAAATGGACTTTAAAACAAAGGATGTAGTAAGAGATAAAGAAGGACACTACATAATGATAAAGGGAACAATTCAACAGGAAGATATAACTATTATAAATATCTATGCACCAAATATAGGAGCCCCGAAATACATAAAGCAGAATTTGATGGACATAAAGGGCGAGATTAACAGCAACACTATCATAGTAGGGGATTTCAATACCCCACTAACAACACTGGATAGATCCACAAGAAAGAAAATCAATAAAGAAACAGCAGACTTAAAGGATACACTAGATCAACTTGATTTAATAGATATCTTCAGAACTTTTCACCCTAAAGCAGTAGAATATACATTCTTCTCAAGCGCTCATGGTACATTTTCTAGGATAGACCACATGTTAGGACACAAAAATGGTCTCAATAAATTTAAGAAGATTGAAATCATATCAAGCATTTTCTCTGATCACAATGCCATGAAACTAGAAATTAACCACAAAAGAAAAACTGAAAAATACTCAAACATTTGGAAACCAAATAGCATGATATTAAATAATGAATGGATTAACAATGAGATCAAAGAAGATATAAAAAAGTTTCTAGAAACAAATGATAATGAGCATACATCAACTCAAAATTTATGAGACACAGCAAAAGCAGTACTGAGAGGGAAGTTCATTGCACTACAGGCATATCATAAGAAGCTAGAAAAAGCTCAAATAAGCAACCTGACCATGCAGCTAAAAGAACTAGAAAAACAACAACAAATAAAACCCAGGACAAGTAGAAGGAAGGGAATAATAAAGATCAGAGCAGAAATAAATGACATAGAGGCTAAGGAAACAATACAGAGGATCAATGAAACCAGAAGCTGGTTCTTTGAAAAGGTAAACGGGATTGATGAACCTTTAACTAGACTCACCAAGAAAAAAAGAGAGAGGTCTCAAATAAATAAAATTAAAAAGGACAGTTCATATAAAAAAGGACAGTGGAGAAATAACAACTGACACAACAGAAATACAAAGCATTGTAAGAAAATACTATGAAGAACTATATGCCAAAAAATTAGACAATCTTGGTGAAATGGACAAATTTCTTGAATCCTATAACCTTCCAAAAATCAATCTGAAAGAATCAGAACACCTAAACAGACCAATTACAACAAATGAGATCGAAATAGTTATCAAAAAACTCCCAAGAAAGAAAAGTTCTGGGCTTGATGGCTTCACAAGTGAATTCTATCAAAAATTCAAAGAAGAACTAACTCCTATCCTCCTCAAGCTATTTCAAAAAATTCAAGAGGAGGGAAGACTTCCAAACTCCATTTATGAGGCGAGCATAATTCTGATCCCAAAACCGGGCAAAGACAACACAAAGAAAGAAAATTATAGGCCTATATCCCTGATGAATTTAGACGCTAAAATTCTCAACAAAATATTAGCCAACCGGATCCAGCAATATATGAAAAAAATCATACACCATGATCAAGTGGGATTTATTCTGGAGAGGCAAGGCTGGTTCAATATTCACAAATCAATCAATGTGATTCATCACATAAACAAAAGGAAGGACAAAAATCACATGATAATTTCAATAGATGCAGAAAAGGCATTTGATAAAATCCAGCACCCATTCATGATCAAAACTCTCAGTAAAGTGGAAATACAGGGAACATTCCTTAACATGATAAAGGCCATCTACGACAAACCCACAGCAAACATCATACTAAATGGACAAAAATTAAAAGCAATCCCCTTAAGATCAGAAACCAGGCAGGGTTGCCCACTTTCACCACTCTTATCCAACATAGTTCTGGAAGTCCTTGCTATAGCCATCAGACAAGAAGAAGAAATAAAAGGCATCCAAATTGGAAAAGAAGAAGTAAAACTGTCACTTTTTGCAGATGATATGATATTGTATATAGAAAACCCTAAAGTCTCAGTTAAAAAACTACTGGACCTTATAAATAAATTTAGCAAGGTGGCAGGATATAAAATTAATACTCAGAAATCAGAGGCATTTATATATACCAACAATGAACTGTCAACAAAAGAAATTAAGGAAACAATCCCCTTCTCTATTGCAGCCAAAAAAATAAAATACCTAGGAGTAAATTTAACCAAGAAGGTTAAGGACTTGTACTCGGAAAATTATAAAACATTGATAAAAGAAATCAAGGAAGATACAAACAAGTGGAAGCATATACCGTGCTCATGGCTAGGAAGAATAAACATCATTAAAATGTCTATATTACCCAAAGCAATTTATAAATTCAATGCAATACCAATTAAAATACCAATGATATACTTCAAAGATATAGAAAACATATTTCAAAAATTTATATGGAACCAAAAAAGAACACGAATAGCCTCAGCAATCTTAAAAGAAAAAATAAAGCAGGAGGTATCACTCTTCCGGATATCAAGGTTTACTACAAGGCCATTATACTGAAGACAGCCTGGTACTGGCATAAGAACAGACACATTGATCAATGGAACAGAACAGAGAACCCAGAAATAAACCCACAGATTTATGGACAACTGATATTTGACAAAGGAGAAAAGAACATACAATGGAGTAAAGACAGCCTCTTTAACAAATGGTGCTGGCAAAATTGGACATCTACCTGCAAAAAAATGAAATTAGACCATCAACTTACACCATTCACAAAAACAAATTCAAAATGGATAAAAGACTTAAACATAAGCCGTGAAACTATAAACATCTTAGAAGAAAACATAGGCAGCAAGCTTTCTGACATCTGTAGCAGCAATATATTTGCCGATTTATCTCCACGGGCAAATGAAATAAAAGGCAAGATAAACAAATGGGACTGTATCAAACTAAAAAGTTTTTGCACAGCTAAAGACAATAAGAACAGAATAAAAAGACAAACCACACAATGCGAGAACATATTCGACAGCACGTCTGATAAGGGGTTAATAACCAAAATTTATAAAGAACTTATAAAACTCAACACCAGGAAGACAAACAATCCAATCAAAAAATGGGCAAATGAAATGAATAGAAATTTCTCCAAAGAAGACATACAGATGGCCAAAAGACATATAAAAAAATGCTCAACATTACTAATCCTTAGAGAAGTGCAAATTAAAACCACAATGAGGTATCACCTCACACCAGTCAGAATAGCACTCATCAGCAAAACAACACAGAATAAGTGCTGGCGAGGATGTGGAGAAAAGGGAACCCTTCTGCACTGCTGGTGGGAATGCAGACTGGTGCAGCCATTGTGGAAAACAGTTTGGAGATTCCTCAAAAAATTAAAAGTCGAACTGCCTTTTGACCCGGCTATCCCACTTTTAGGAATATACCCTAAGGACACCATAACAATAACACTGTTCGAAAAGAAGAAATGCGCCCCCATGTTTATGGCAGCATTGTTCACAATAGCGAAGATCTGGAAACAGCCCAAGTGTCCGTCAGAAGACAAGTGGATTAAAAAGCTTTGGTACATATATACTATGGAATACTACTCAGCCATAAGAAATGATGACATTGGATCATTTACAACAAAATGGTTGTATCTTGATAACATTATACGGAGTGAAATAAGTAAATCAGAAAAAAAAACTGAGAACAGCATGATTTCATACATAGGTGGGACAAAAAAGTGAGACTATGAGACATGTACAAGTGTGTGGTGGTTACGGGGTGGGGAGAGAGAGGGGAGGGTGGGATAGGGAGGACGGGAGGGGCACAGGGAAAACCAGATAGAAGGTGACAGAGGACAATTTGACTTTGGGTGATGGGTATGCAACACAATTGAATGATAAGATAATCTGGAGATGTTTTCATTGTACATATGTACCCTGATTTATTGGTGTCACCACATTAAAGTTAATTAAAAAAATAATAGTTGTATTAAGGTAAAGGTTATATAACATAGTCACCCCTTTCATGTATTTAATTCGGTAATTTTTAGAAATATCAAAGAGTTGTGCAGCAATTATAACTACTTAATTTTAGGATATTTCTGTGATCCTCAAAAGGAACCAATACCTGTTAATATTTACTTCCCATTTACTTGTCCCCACCCTTTGTCAACCCCCAATCTACCTTCAGTTTTTATAGATTTGTTTATTATACACATTTCAATTAAGTAGAATTACAAATTGTGTGACTTTTTGTCTGAGTCTAAGAAGAAGTAAAAGCAGAGATCAAAAGATATATACAGACAAACAAAAATGACAACACGACATATCAGAATCTCTGGGATGAAGCAAAAGCAGTAATAAGAGGGAAGTTTATATCATTGCAGGCTTATATAAACAAAAAAAAGAGAGAGAGCCCAAGTAAACAACTTAACATCACATCTTAAGGAACTAGAAAAAGAAGAACAAATGCAACCCAAAATGAGCAGAAGAAAGGAAATAATAAAAATTAGAGCAGATATAAATGAAATAGAGAACAGAAAAACTATAGAAAAAATTAATACAACAAAGAGCTGGTTCTTTGAAAAGATCAACAAAATTGACAAACCCTTAGCAAAACTCACTAAGAATAAAAGAGAAAGGACTCATATTAACAAAACAGAAAAGGAGCAATTACCACAAATATCATAGATCATTATATAATACTATGAAAAAGTATATGCCACAAATTTAACAATCTAGAGAAAATGGATAAATTCCTAGAACTATGCAATCTTCCTAGACTGAATCACAAAGAAGTGGAAAGCCTAAATAAACCCATAAGCAGGGAGGAAGTAGAAACAACTATCAAAAATATCCCCAAAAATAAAAGTCTAGGGCCAGATGGCTACACTAGTGAATTCTACCAAACATTCAAAAAATATTTGGTTTCTATCCTCAAAGACTTCCAAAAAATTGAAGAAGAAGCAATGCTTCCAAACATATTTTATGAGGCCAACATAACCTTTATAACAAAACCTGGCAAGGGCAATGCAAAAAACAAAAACAAAAACAAAATAAAACACTACTGACCAATATCTCTAATAAATACAGATGCAAAAATCCTAAACAAAATACTAGCAAATCAATACAAATACACATTAAAAAATAATACATCACGATCAAGTGGGATTCATCCCAGCAGCACAAGGATGGTTTAACAGACATAAAATGATTAATGTAATACATCATATCAACAAAACAAGAAATAAAAACCATATGATCCTATCAATAGATGCAGAAAAGGCATTTGATAAAACATAACATCCTTTTATGATTAAAACACTCAATAAATGGGTATAGAAGTAAAATACCTCAACATACTAAAGGCCATATATAACAAACCATCAGCTAACATCATATTAAATGGTAAAAAGCTGAAAACTTTTTTTATAAAATCAGGAACAAGACAAGGTTGCCCACTCTCTCCACTCCTATTCAACATAATGCTGGAAGTTCTAGTCAGAGCAATCAGACAAGAGAAAGAAATAAAAGGCATTCATATTGGGAAAGAAGAAGTAAAGATTTCACTTTTCACAGATGATATGATCCTGTGTATAGAAAACCTCAAAGACTCCACAGAAAGACTATTAGAAACAATAAACCAATACAGTAAGGTTGCAGGATACAAAATTAATATACAGAAATCCATTGCTTTCATATACACCAACAATGAAACTTTGGAAAATGAACCCCCCCAAAATTTCTTTTACAGTTCCAAAATATATATATAAAACCTAGGAATAAGCATAACAAAGAATGTAAAAGACCTATATACTAAAAACTACAAAACATTATTAAAGGAAATTGAAAAAGACACAATGAAATAGAAAATATTTCATGTTCTTGGATAGGAAGAATATAAACATAGAGTTAAAATGGCCATATTACCTAAAGTAATATACAAATTTAATATAATTCCCATCAAAATTCTGATGTCATTTTTTAAAGAAATGGAACAAAATATTATCAGATTTGTGTGGAACCATAAAAAGCTCTGAATAACCAAAGTAATCCTGAGGAAAAACAGCAAAGCTGGAGGCATTACAATACCTGACTTCAAATTATACTACAGAGCCACAATAATCAAAACAGCATGGTATTGTCAGAAAAATAGACACACAGACAAATGGAACAGAATCGAGAACCCTGAAATAGAACCATATATATATATATATATATGGGCAAATCATCTTTGATAAAGGAGCTAAAATCACATGATGGAGAAAAGAAAGCCTCTTCAATAAATGGTGCTGAGAAAATTGGAAAGCCACATACAAAAGAATTAAACTTGACTACAGTTTATCACCTTGCACAAAAACTAATTCAAAATGGATCAAAGACCTAAATATAAGATCTGAAACAATAAATTACATAGAAGAAAACATAGGTACTAAACTCATGGACCTTGGCCGTAGAGAATATTTTATGAATTTGACCCCAAAGGCAAGGGAAGTAAAGGCAAAAATAAATGAATGGGACTATATCAAACTAAGAAGCTTCTGCACAGCAAAAAAAAAAATTGACAACAAAACAGACAGCCAACTCAGCAAAAAACAAGCAAATGATCCAATAAAAAAAATGGGGAGAGGACATGAACAGACACTTCTCTCAAGAAGAAATACAAGTGGCCAATGGATATATAAAAAGATGCTCATCTTCATTAGCTATTAGAAAAATGCAAATCAAACCTATGAAGAGATACTACCTCACACCTGTTAGATTAGCTGTCATCAACAAGACAGGTAATAACAAGTGTTAGAGAGACTGCAGAGAAAAAGGAACCCTCATTTACTGTTGGTGGGAATGTAAATTAGTACAACCACTATGGAAGAAAGTGTGATGGTTCCTCAAAAAATTAAGAATAGAACTACCATATGACCCAGCCATTCCTCTACTGGGTATATACCCCCAAAACTAAAAAATATTGGCAAGTAAAGACACATGCTCCCCCAGGTTAATCGCAGCATTATTCACAGAGGCCAAAACATGGATACAACCAAAGTGCCCTTCAATAGATGATTGGATAAAGAAGATGTCGTACATATATATTATGGAATACTACTCAGCCATAGAAACGATGACATAGTATCATTTATGACAACATGGATGGACCTTGATAACATTATACTGAGTGAAATAAGTAAATTATAAAAAGCTAAGAACTGTATGATTCCATACATAGGTGGAACACAAAACTGAGACTCGTGGACATAAATACAAGTGCAGTGGTTACCAGGGGTAGGGGAATGGGGGGAGAGGGGGAGGGACATACAGAGGGGCAAATATAAGATGACAAAAGATGATTTGACTTTGGGTGATGGGTATACAACATAATCAACTGTCCAAATGATGTGAAGATATTCCACAATCTATGTACTTTAGTTGACCCATGTCCCCCTGTTAAATTTAATTGTCTAAATAAAAATTTTTAAAAATTGCAAGGCAATAATGGAGAAGATATTTGACATCTCTATCTATATCAAATGACTCTAGAAAGAAAATAGTCAGGAACTCCAAAAATCAATAAGAAAAACACAAGTCAACTTGATAGAAAAATGTTTGAACAGGTATTTTAATAAGAAAATGGAATCCAAAACTCTGATAAGCCTATGAAAGTATTCAGCTGCACCTGACCAGGCAGTGGCTCAGTGGATAGAGCATTGACCTAGGACACTGAGGACCCAGGTTCAAAACCCCAAGGTTGACTGCTTGAGCCCACGGTCGCTGGCTTGAGCATGGGATCATAGGCATGACCCATGGTCACTGGCTTGAGCCCAAAGGTTGCTGACTTGAAGTTCAAGGTTGTTGGCTTGAACCCAAGGTTGCTGGCTTGGGCAAGGGGTCACTGAATCAGCGCTGGAGGCTCCTAGTCAAGGCACATATGAGAAAGCAATCAATTTAACAACTAAAGTGCTGCAACAAGAACTTGATGCTTCTCATTTCTTTTGCTTCTTGTCTGTCCTTGTCTGTCTGCACTCACTTCCTCTGTCTCTCTCTCAAAAAAAAAAAAAAAAAAAATCAGGTAAATGCAAATTAAAACCACAATGCCAACCACAAGTATTAATAATGACCAATCTTAGCAAAAGAATAAAAGAAACAAAATAATCATATATTGCTTAAAGGTGTGTAAACTGACATACTCACTTTGGCAAACACTTGGTTAAGTATAGGTTAATGTATTATGACCTAAAAATTCATTCCTAGTTACACACCAAATAACGATGCATGCATATCACCAAAAAAAAATATGCAGTGTCTTCAGGTTAGCAGTATTTATGCTTACCCAGCTGTAAATGAACATGCTCATCAACAGTAAAATAAGTAAATTGTGGCAAACTCATATAATGGAATACTCTTATGGATTCCAGGGACCTCTAAGAACATTATTTTTTCCCCTATCATCTGGAGTGGGAAAAGGGTCAGAGGGAGCAAACATTGTTTTGGGACTGTCCTTCTACAAAGTCTTAGAAATCCAAGGAGGTTCTGGTGGGTTTGAGTGGACTCTAAAAAAATCCTAAAATTTATATTAAATTCCAAAAGACTCCCTAAGAGTCAAAGCATTCCTCTGAAAAACGAACAAAGCCAGAGGATCACACCCCCTGCCTTCAAATTATACTATTATACAAAACCACAATAACCAAAATACTATGGTGCTAGAAAAAAACAGACTGATGGATCAATGAAACAGAATCAATAGCCCAAAAATAAATTCACACATATATGAACAACTATATAACTTATGATAGAAGAGCCAAGAACCTGCAACTGAGAAAGGAAAATCTCTTCAATAAATGGTGTTGGGAAAATTGAAAAGCCACATGCAAAAGAATGAAATTAGACCACTATCTTATTCCATACACAAAAATAAACTCAAAATGGCCTGAAATCATAAAATATATGAAGAAAACATAGGTGATAAGCTTCTTGACATCACTCTTGTTGGTGTTTTTGTGGATTCAGTTCCAATGGCAAGGGCAACAAAACCAAAAATAAACAAATGGGACTATGTCAAACTAAAAATCTTTTGTACAGCAAAGGAAACTATCAACAAAACTAAAAGGTGCCCGACCAAGTGGTGGCGCAGTGGATAGAGTGTCGGACAGGGATGCGGAAGACCCAGGTTCAAGACCCCGAGGTTGCCAGCTTGAGCGCGAGCCCGTCTGGCTTGAGCAGAAGCTCGCCAGCTTGGACCCAAGGTAACTGGCTTGAGCAAGGGGTTGCTTGGTTGCTGAGGGCCCACGGTCAAGGCACATATGAGAAAGTAATCAATGAACAAGTAAGGTGTCGCAATGAAAAACTAATGATTAATGCTTCTCATCTCTCTCTGTTCCTCTCTGTCTGTCCCTATCTATCCCTCTCTCCAACTCTCTCTCTGTCCCTGTAAAAAACAAACAAACAAACAAAAAAACTAAAAGGTAACCTACCAAGTAAGAAAAGATATTTACAAATCATACATTTGATAAGGAGTTAATATCCAAAATATATAAAGAATTCATACATCTCAACAACAACAACAACAAAAATACCCCCAAACTAATTAAAAAATGGACAGAGAATCTGAATAAATATTTTTCCAAAGAAGTTACACAGCCTGACCTGTGGTGGCACAGTGGATAAAACCTCGACCTGGAGTGCTGAGATCACCAGTTCAAAACCCTAGGCTTGCCCAGTCAAGGCACATATGAGAATTGATGCTTTCTGCTCCTCATCCCTTTCTCTTTCTCTCTTTCCTCTATAAAATGAACAAATAAAGTCTTCAAAAAATTATACAGATGGCTAATAGGAACATGGAAAGATGTTCAATATCACTAATTACTAGGAAAATGCAAATCAAAACCACAAGGAGATATCACCTCACAGCTATAAGAATGGCTATCATTAAAAAGACAAGAAACAATTGTCAGAGAAGATGGAGAAAAGGGAACCCTGTCCACTGCTGATGGAAATGTAAGTTAGTTAGTATAGCCACTATGTAAAAACGGAAAGTCTTCAAAAATTAAAAATAGAACTAGCTAGCCTTGGCTGGGTGGCTCAGTTGGTTAGAGCATCTTCCTAATATGCCAAGGTTGTTGGTTTGATCCTTGGTCATGGCACATACAAGAATCAACTACTGAATATATAAGTAAGTGGGACAACAAATAGATGCTTCTCTTTATTTCTATCTCTAAAAAAATAAAAATCAATAAAAACCATAACCATTAATTTGTAATGTATGTCTGTAGTAACAACTTTGAATATCATTTCATTGTGTATTATTTCCTTTGAAGAAAAGTGTTTACAAAGAATAAAAAATTTGGATGATAAAATGTAATAATTTAAACATTTGAAATGCATGAATGAGTATTATAGCAAATGAATGAAAATTTGATGGCAATTTTATCATATATAATGGTGTGTCAAACACTTTCTTCCTTCTAGTTCTCAACTTCTCATGATAACATGATAACCATGGCACCATCTTGTGGATATTTTATCAAATAGCTGAGCTGTGCTAACATTTATATGGAAAATGAAGGCATTTGTGGAAAAAAACAAAAATATTTTTCAGATTAAATTCTGTAACTTTTTTAATACTTATTAGTGTGACTTTATTTTGTAAAGCCATATAAATTTTAAGTTTACAGCTAAACAAAACATCATCTGCACATTGTATAATGTGAAAAAATAATTTATTTAATTGATTTAAATTTATTGTGTTTACATAGATTTAAGTGTCTCACTGAATACATTCCCCCATCCCCGTGTTTCCCTCAACATCTCCCTTGCCTCCCTCCCTCCACATCCTCCCCCCTTCCCTCCAAAATTTGCTTTTCTGCTCTCTATAATGCTGTGTTATGTATATATAATTTTACCAATCTCTTTCCCTTCTCTGAACTCATACTCTCATCCCCTTTCCCTCTGTCCACTTTCCCTCTGGTCCCTTTGATTCTGCCTCTGCCTCTATTCCGTTCCTCAGCTCACACTGTTCATTGGATTCTTCAAATGAGTGAGGTCATATGATATTTTTCTTTCTCTGCCTGGCTTATTTCACTTAACATAATAGTTTCCAGGTTCATCCATGTTGTCGCAAAGGGTAAGATCTCCTTTTTTTCATGGCCACATAGTATTCTATTGTGTATATGTACCACTGCTTTTTTTTTTAATTAATTAATTAATTTATTTATTCATTTTAGAGAGGAGACACAGAGTGAGAGAGAGAGATAGAGAAAGAGAGAAAGGGGGGAGGAGCTGGAAGCATCAACTCCCATATGTGCCTTGACCAGACCAGTGCAGGGTTTTGAACTGGCGACCTCAGTGTTCCCAGGTCGACGCTTTATCCACTGCGCCACCACAGGTCAGGCGTACCACTGCTTTTTAATCCATTTGTCCACTGATGGACACTTGGGCTGTTTCCAGATCTTGGCTATTGTAAACAATGCTGCCATAAACATGGGGGTGCATTTCTTCTTTTCGAACAGTGCTATGGTGTTCTTAGGATATATTCCTAAGAGTGAGATGGCTAAGTCAAAAGGCAGTTCGATTTTTAATTTTTTGAGGAATCTCCATACTGTTTTCCACAATGGCTGCACCAGTCTGCATCCCCACCAGCAGTAGAGGAGGGTTCCCTTTTCTCCACATCCTCGCCAGCACTTATTCTATGTTGTTTTGCTGATGAGCGCCATTCTGACTGGTGTGAGGTGATACCTCATTGTGGTTTTAATTTGCATTTCTCTAATGATTAGTGATGTTGAGCATTTTTTCATCTGCCTATTGGCCATCTGTACGTCCTCTTTGAAGAAGTGTCTATTCATTTCTTTTGTCCATTTTTTTATTGGATTGTTTATCTTCCTGGTGTTGAGTTTTATAAATTCTTTATAAATTTTGGTTATTAACCCCTTATCAGATGTATTGTCAAATATGTTCTCCCATTGTGTGGTTTGTCTTTTTATTTTGTTCATATTGTCTTTAGCTGTGCAAAAACTTTTTAGTTTGATATACTGTAGTCCCATTTGTTCATCCTGTCCTTTATTTTACTTGCCCATGGAGATAAAGCAGCAAATATATTGCTGCAAGAGATGTCAGAGAGCTGACTGCCTGTGTTTTCTTCTATGATGCTTATGGTTTCCCAACTTACACTAAAGTCTTTTATCCATTTTGAGTTTATGTTTGTGAATGGTGTAAGTTGGTGGTCTAGTTTCTTTCTTTCTTTCTTTTGTGACAGAGACAGAGAGAGTCAGGGAGAGGGACGGATAGAGACAGACAGACAGGAAGAGAGAGAGATTAGAAACATCAATTATTTGTTGGGGTTCCTTAGTTGTTCATTGATTTCTTTCTCATATGTGCCTTGTCCAGGGGGCTACAGCAGACCAAGTGACCCCTTGCTCAAGCCAGCGACCTGGTGCTCAAGCTGGCAACCTTGGGGTCTCGAACCTGAGTCCTCCACATCCCAGTCCAATGCTTTATGCCCTTCCACCGCCTGGTCAGGCTAGTTTTATTTTTATTTTTTGCAGGTAGCTGTCCAATTTTTTCAACACCATTTGTTAAAGAAAGTGTCTTTACTTTATTGTATGCTCTTGCCTCCTTTGTCAAATATCAACTGTCCTTAAAGTTGTGGATTTATTCCTGGGTTCTTTGTTCTGCTCCATTGATCTATATGCCTGTTCTTATGCCAGTACCAAGCTGTTTTGAGTGCAATGGCCTTGTAGTATAATTTAATATCAGGAAGTGTGATATCTCCCCCACTTTATTCTTCTTTTTTCAAGATTGCTGAGGCTATTCGTGTTCTTTTTTGGTTCCATATAAATTTTTGGTATATTTGTTCTATATCTTTGAAGTATGTCATTGGTATTTTAATAGGAATTGCATTGAATTTATAAATTGCTTTGGGTAATATAGACACTTTAATGATGTTTATTCTTTCTATCCTTGAATATGATATATGCTTCCACTTGTTTGTATCTTCCTTGATTTCTTTTATCAATGTTTTATAATTTTTCAAGTACAAGTCTTTAACCTCCTTGGTTAAATTTACTCCTAGGTACTTTATTTTTGTTGTTGTTGCAATATTGAAGAGAATTTTTTTCTTAATCGTTTTTCAGACAGTTCATTGTTGGTGTATAAAAATGCCTCTGATTTCTGAGTATTAATTTTATATCCTGCCTGACCAGGCAGTGGCACAGTGGATAGAGCATCGGACTGGGATGCAGAGGAGCCAGGTTCGAGATCACGAGGTCACCAGCTTGAGTGCGGGCTCATCTGGTTTGAGCAAAGCTCACCAGCTTGAACCCAATGTCGCTGGCTTGAGCAAGGGGTTACTCCTTTTGCTGAAGGCCTGCGGTCAGGGCACATATGAGAAAGCAATCAATGAACAACTAAGGTGTCGCAACAAAAAACTGATAATTAATGCTTCTCATTTCTCTCTGTTCCTGTCTGTCTGTTCCAATCTATCCCTCTCTCTGTCACTGTAAAAAATAAAAATAAAAAAAAATATATATATATATATATTCTGCCACATTGCTAAATTCATTTATCAGGTTCAGTAGTCTTTTGACTGAAACTTTAAGGTTTTCAATGTACAGTATTGCATCATCAGCAAACAATGATAGTTTTACTTCTTTCCTAATTTGGATGCCTTTTATTTCTTCTTCTTGAACTATGTTGAATAAGAGTGGTGACAGGGGGCACCCCTGCCTTGTTCCTGATCTTAAGGGGATTGCTTTTAACTTTTGCCTATTGAGTATGATGTTGGCTGTGGGTCTGTCATAGATGGCCTTTATCATGTTGAGGTATGTTCCCTGTATTCCCACTTTCCTAAGAGTTTTGATCATAAATGGGTGCTGGATTTTATCAAATGCTTTTTCTGCATCTATTGATATTATTATGTGAGTTTTACCCTTCATTTTGTTTATGTGATCAATCACATTAATTTGTAAATATTGTATCAGCCTTGCCTCCTCAGAATAAATCCCACTTGATTATGATGTATGATTGTTTTTCGTGTATTGCTGGATTTGGTTTGCTAAGATTTTCTTGAGAATTTTTGCATCTAATTTTATCAGGGATATTGGCCTATAGTTTTCTTTCTTTGTATTGCCTTTGCCTGGTTTTGGAATCAGAATTATGCTCTCCTCATAAAAAGAGCTTGGAAGTTTTCCCTCCTCTTGAATTTTTTGAAACACCTTGAGAAGGATAGCAGCTAGTTCTTCTTTGAATATTTGGTAGAATTCACCTGTGAAGCCATCTGGCCCAGGGCTTTTGTTTGTTGGGAGCTTTTTAATAACTGTTTCTATCTCCTTTGTTGTAATTGGCCTATTTAGGTTTTCTGATTCTTTCAGACTGATTTTTGAAAGATTATATGGTTCAAGGAATTTGTCCATTTCACCAAGGTTGTTTAATTTTTTGGCATACAGTTTGTCATAGTATTTTCTTACAATCCTTTGTATTTCTGCTGTGTCAGTTGTTACTTCTCCACTCTCATTTCTAATTTTATTTATATGAGTCCTCTCTCTTTTTTTCTTGGTGAGTCTGGTTAAAGGTTTATCAATCTTGTTTACCTTTTCAAAGAGCTAGCTCTTGGTTTCATTGTTCCTCTGTGTTGTTTTTTTAGCCTCTGTGTCATTTATTTCTGCTTTGATCTTTATTATTTCCTTCCTCCTACTTCCTCTGGGCTTTAATTGCTGTTCTTTTTCTAGTTCTTTTAGATTAAAAAGAACAATTTAACAGGGTTAAATTGTTTATTTGCGCTTTTTTTTTAAGCTTTTTAAGGTATGCCTGTAATGCTATGAACTTCCCTCTCAGGACTGCTTTTGCTGTGTCCCATAAATTTTGAGTTGTTGTATGTTCATTTTTATTTGTTTCAATAAAATTTTGTTTTGTTTATTATTATTATTTTTATTTATTCATTTTAGGGAGGAGAGAGAGAGAGAAAGAGAGGAGGAAGGAGCAGGAAGCACCAACTCCAAAATGTGCCTTGATCAGGCAAGCCCAGGGTTTCAAACAAGCAACCTCAGCATTCCAGGTCAACACTTTACCCATTGCGCCACCACAGGTCAGGCTCAAGAAAATTTTTGATTTCTTCCTTGATCTTACTGTTAACCCATTTGTTATTTAATATCATGCTCTTTAGTTTCCAAGTGTTTGAGTGTTTTCAGTTTTTCTATTGTAGCTGATTTTTAGTTTCATGCCATTGTGATCCTAGAAGATGCTTGATATGATTTCAATCTTCTTAAATTTATTGAGACTAGTTTTGTGTCCTAACATATGGTCTATCATAGAGAATGTACCATGAGCACTTGAAAAGATTGTATATTCTGCTGCTTTAGGGTGAAAGGTTCTAAAAATATTTATTAAATCCAGTTGATCTATTGTGTCCTTAAAGTCTGCTGTTTCTTTGTTAATTTTCTTTCTTGAGGACCTATCCAATGCTGTTAGTGGGGTATTGAAATCCCCTACTATTATAGTATTACTATTGATCTTGCCCTTTATGTCCATCAAAATCTGCTTTATATATTTAGGTGTTTCTATATTAGGTGCATAGATATTTATAATGGTTATATCTTCCTGTTGGATTGCTCCTTTTATTGTTATGTAGTGACCTTCTTTATCCCCTACTATAGCCTTTGTTTTAAAGTCTATTTTGTCAGATATAAATATAGCTATCCCAGCTTGTTTCTCATTTCCATTTGCATGAAATATTTTTTTCTGCTTCTTTACTTTCAGTTTATGTGTATCTTTTGTTTTGAGGTGGGTCTCTTGTAGACAGCATATGTGTGGGTCCTGTTTTCTTATCCATGCAGCTACTCTATGTCTTTTGATTGGAGCATTTAATCCATTTACATTTAAGGTTATTATTGATATGTAGTCATTTATTGCCATTTTATTCTTTAAATTTACATTTCTCTTTTACTAGATTCTCCCCCCACCCCCTTTGTTCTGTTTACAACAGGCCCCTTAACATTTCTTGCAGCATTGGTTTGGTTGTAATAAATTCCTTGAGTTTTTGTTTTGTTTTATTTGGGAAGTTTTTATTTCTCCTTCAATTTTAAATGATAGCCTTACTGAATAAAGAAGTCTTGGTTGTAGGCTCTTGTTCTGCATTACTTTGAATATTTCTTGCCATTCCCTTTTGGCCTCAATGTTTCTGTTGAAAAGCCAAATGTAATCTTTATGGGGGCTCCTTTGTCGATGATTGACTGCTTTTCTCTTGCAGTTTTTAGTACTCTTTCTTTATCTCTTAGCTTTAGTATTTTAATTATGATGTGTATTGGTGTAGGTCTTTTTGGGTTCCATTTTAATGTGATTTTCTGTGCTTCTTGAACTTGTGTGACTTTTCTGCATCAATTTAGGAAAGTTTTCAGCTATGATTTTTTCTATCAGGTTCTCTAACCCTTGTTCTTTCTCTTCTCCTTCAGGAACCCCTATTATGCGGATGTTGTTTCTCTTCATGTTGTCACAGAGCTCTCTTTGAATTTCCTCAGACTTTTTGATTCTTTTTTCTTTCTGCTGTTCTGCTTCTGTGCTTTCGCTTATCTTGTCTTCTAAGTTGCTGATTTGATCCTCTGCTTTGTCCAGGCTGCTTTCAATTCCTTCTAGTGTAGTCTTCTTTTCTCATATTGTGTTTGTCATTTCTGTCTGATTCTTCTTTATGATTTCAATGTTCTTTTTGATGCTAGCTATCTCTTTTTTAGGTGCTCATTTTTTCCATCTATTGTTGCTCTATGACCCTTGATCACCTAACAATCATTATTTTAAACTTTGCATCCAGTATCTTGTTTATTTCCATTTCATTCACTTTTTTTCTGGGGATTTCTCTTGTTGATTCACTTGAATTGCACGTCTCTGTCTTCCAATTTTGTCTCTGTATGGACTAGATACCACTCTAACTATAGTTGTTAGGTCCTGAGATGATACTCTCTGTATCTGGCCACTGGATGTACCAGCCTTAGAACTCCCTAGCTGGAACCTGGTGCAGACCATTGGAGGTCACTGCTTTTGACTGGCCCTTAGCAACCTTCTTGGAGCTACAGGTGATCCAGAATTTGTGATTGCCTCGGCTGGACCCTGATGCCATTATAACTATAAGCTGCACTCCTAGGCTGGCTTTTATCTACTCTTGGCCAATGTGTGTGGCCTCTCTATTCCTGATGTGAATGAAGTCTTTCCTCCAGCCCCCCTCTGCATCCACTTCCTCAGGCTTTCCGGCAACAGCGTGGGCTCACAGGTCACAACTTGGGCTGCTCCATGGGCACATGGGCTCCTTGCCTCGCTGGGCTCCAGCCCCACTGGCTTGTGGGACATCTCTTAGGGCTCTATCACTGTCCTTCGCAGAGCTGGCTGCCAGTCTCCATGAGCTGCCTCTCCTGGCTCCACCCCCTGCAGGCACGCAGGAAGCCTCTCCAGGTTCCACCTCTCTCCATCGCCACACAGGTCGCCTGGCTATGCCCCCCACTGGCATGTGGCACCCCTTGCCAGACTCCACCTCCCATAGCCTGCTAGATGCCTCACCCCACTGGGGTCTGCCCACCCTGGCGCTGGGAAAGCCTCACCCCACAGGGTTCCGCCTCTTTGGGCTCCGCCCCCTGCCACCGCTACATGGGCAGCCTCACTGAGCCCCACCCCCAACCACCACACAGGCCATGTGCTGAGCAGCAGCTGCAACCAGTCCCTCCCTCCCTTCAGAGGGTACTCAGAAGGTTGGGAGAGCCGTGTAACCCAGACCTTAGCACTCAAATCCTGTGTCCCTGATGCTCCCCTTGCTTTTAAGTGTCTCTCTGCACTGACTGGAGCAGGAGAGCCTCTGTTGGGTGATGTAATTATTTCCCTTTGCTGGCTTGGTTCTCCCAGGAAGGAGGGGCAATTTAGGTTTGGGGAGTGACCCAGTACAGGGGGCCCAGGTGGCTGTCCCCCACAGTCTTTCCCTGTGTCCCCAAGAGTACACTCTCCTCTCGCAACCCCAGTTCTCTCGGCGCTCCCCCTCCCAGAGCTCTGGGTAAGTGGCTGTGAACTAGGTTTTCTGCGTAGTTCCTTTAAGACAGAGCCTGGGTCTGAGAGTTCTGTCTCCCTCTCACAAACAGTAACTGGGTTCTTCTTTCAGCTAACTACTCTCCATAAGTCTTCTCTAGTCTCTGGTGCTCCAGGCTAGGGTTCCAAAGGTTGAGAGTCTGCAACTCTACCAGAAACCAACCCCGCAGTGAGTGACCCTCCAGGCCACCGCTCACTCCTGGGAGCCAGGCAGCCCTTTCTGCGTCTCTGTCTTTCTTACCAGCTCAGTATGGGTCCTTCGGTGATGCTTGGTTATAGATTCCTCTTAGTTTAGTCCAAAGTTGGTTTTTCAAGACGATTGTTCCTAAGTTAAATTGTATTCACTCTGGTTCTGGGAGATGGAACTTGTAACGTCCACCTACTCCATCACCAGTTTCCTTCTCCGAGGTCTTTTTTTTTTTTTTCCTATGTAAGCATTTATCACTATAAACTTTCCTCTAAGTACTGCTTTTGCTGCATCTCATCATTTTTGGCATGTTGTGTCTTTTGTTTTCATTTATCTAGATATATTTTCTAATTTCCTTTGATTTATTCTTTGACCCTAAGAGTGTGTGTTGTTTATTTTCACATATTTGTATATTTTTCAGTATTCCTTCTATTATTGATTTCTAGTTTCAGTCTACTGTGGTTGGAGGAGATAGTTGGTGTGGTTTAAATCTTAAATTTGTTAACCTTTCTGGGAGACCTAACATATCATCTGTCATAAATAATGTTCCATATGCACTTGAAAAAAATGTGTATTCTGCTGCTGTTAAATAGACTTTTCTACATATTTCATTAGGTTCATTAGATCTATAGTTTTGTTTAAATTGACTGCTTCCTTGTTTCTTTTCTGCCTGGATGTTATATTCAGTGTTGAAAGTGGAATAATGAAGTCTCCTACTATTATTGTATTATTGTCTATCTCTCCTTTAATGTCTGCCCATGTTTGTTTTGTATATTGAGATGTCTAATGTTGGGTGTTCATATATATGTATAATTGTTATAGTGTCCCTTTTTATCACTGTAGAATATTTTGTCTTTGTCTGTGATGGTAATTTTTCAATTAAACCAGCCCTTTGGTGATGCACTAAAAGACTGGGTATGTTGTGGGCATCCTCAACTTTTTTCCCTCCATTCTGAGAAAGAAATCTCAGTTATGTGCTTTTTTCAGTTTTGTAGAGCCTTGCCAACTGCAGGAATGTGTCCATTTCCTTAGAAACCAAAAGCATATGGACTATGACAGTTCTTTCAGTGATCTTTGTGACATGAGACAGAAGTGGCCCCTCTACAAGTGCAATGAAAGACCAGAGAGTTGGAAGTTTGCCCTGCTCTCTCTACCCCACCTCAAAGGAAAAGTCACAATCTATTGGTGCTGAGCTGTGATATAAATAAAGTGAAATTTCTCTTTTTACCCATTCACAACTGATTTCAGCTTTGTGCTTGTGTGGAATACTGCACCTTCTTAATTGGAGTCTGTACTTCTCATAAAGGTATTTTGTTACATTGTTGTTAAATCTTTAGGGGATCAAGGGCTAAAACTTCCTATTCTCATCTATTATAAAGATAAATATACTATAGGATATACAGAAATTGTTCAATTTTGTTTTGTATTACATATACAGTAAGGTCACTGTAGCTATCACATATAAGTATAATCATTGTTCCTTACGAATTTCCCCAAATGTTTTCTGGAATACTTTTTGAAAATAATCTTAACTTAAATGACAAAAGTATTTTCTGGTCTATGATATCAGTAAGAAAAAAAAAGCATTTTGAAACTAATTCTTTTTCTTTAAAAAGTTTTCAATCAACAGACAGCTCACAGAAGGAAAATGCAAATACTTCAAACACATAAGTAAAAAAACAAATTTCCTCATAAGAAAAAGACATTAGAACTAAACTATGATATTATTCCCTACATCAGCAATAAAAGAAAAAAGAAGAGGTGGGGAAATAGAGGCATTCTCATCCATTGTTTTAATTGAGCATTTTATATGATTCCATTTTCTCTTTCTTAGCAATCAATTATACATATTTTTAAATTTTTTTCATGCACTAGAGTTGAAATATACATTTACAACTAATCCAAGTCCACTTTCTACTAACACTATAAAACTTCATGGGTAGTGTGAGTACCTTATAATAATACAATAATCCTAATTACTCCCTCCCATTCCTTATATTATTGTCTTTCATGTTACTTATATACAGTGTGTCCATAAAGTCATGGTGCACTTTTGACCAGTCACAGGTCAAAAGTACACCATGACTTTACGGACACACTGTATAAGTATACACACATATAGAAATAATTGACTACATTTGGCATTATTTTAAACAAACTGTTATATATTGGGTCAATTGAGAATAATAAAAGTAAAAGTTTTTAATTATTCCTTGTTCTTTCTCTGATGCTTTTCCTTCTCTCTAAAGACCTTCTTTAAACATTGCTTGCAAGGCAGACTTACTAGTAACAAATTTTCTCAATTTTTGTTTGTCTGAGAAATTTTTTATTCCCCATTATTTTTCTTTTTCTCCTTCACTTTTAAAGGATAGTTTTGCTGGTACAGAGTTCTAGGTTGATGGGTTTTCTTAACACTTTAAATTTTTCTCTCCACTCTCTTCTTACTTGCACAATTTTTTAGGACAAGTCAGATATAATTTATCTTTGTTTCCTTAAAGGTTAAGTTTTTCTTTCCTCTGGTTTCCTTCAGGATTTTTTCTTTATCTTTGATTTTAATTTGAAAAAAAATATATGCCTATGAGTAGTATTTTCATCCTGCTTGAAGTTATCTGAGTTTCTGAATCTGTGACTCAATGTCTGATATTCATTTGAGGAAGTTCTTAGTCATTATTTAAAATAATTTTTCTGTCCCTTTCTTTCTTCTCCTCCTTGTATTCATTCCAATGACACATGTTACAGCTTCTGCACTTATCCCACAGTCCTGTTGTTTTTATTTCTTCAATCTTTTTTCTCTTTGCTTTTCAGTTCTGGGGTTTCCTATTGACATATCCTCAAGCTCAGAGATTATCTGCTGAGCCATACTCTGACTACTAATAAGCCCATCAAAGGCATTCTTCATTTCTGTTATAGTGTTTTTAATCTTTAGCATTTATTTTTGGTTCTTGCTTAGGATTTCCATCATTCTGCTTACATTGCACATCTGTTCTTCTATGCTGTATATCCACTAGTTCTCTTGGCATATTCATTGTTGTTTTAAATTCCCATTATGATAATTCCAACATTTCTGTCATCTCCCATTCTGATGCTTTCTCTGTTTCTTCAAACTGTATTTTTTGCCTTTTGGTATGCCTCGTAATTTTTTTCTTTGTAGCTGGACATAATGTATTGAGCAAAAGAAACTGCTATAAATAGGCCTTTATTATAATGTGATGGTATGGTGTCGAGAGAGGAGAAGCAGTCTATAATCCTATAAAAGAAGTCTCAGTCTTTTAGTAAGCCTATGCCTTGAATGTGAACTTCACAAGGATTTCTCAGTTTACTTCTCAACCCTTAGTTGAAGCAGGGTGACTAAATGGGGTTAGAGTTGGATATTTTCCTTCTCTGAGGACATTTAGGCTCTGATAATATTCCAGCAGGTTAGTTTCTAGCTAATTATTTTTTCCTGAGAGCTGACCCTGTCAAGAACAGAGTGGCCTGGCATATTCAAAATGGTTCCTTTTCCCTCACTCCTGCTGCAAACACAAGGAGATTCTTCACCAGTTTTTACTGTGGAAACCTGGATGAGTTCTAGGAGAAAAATCTCACGACTTTGTGGGGGCTCTCCTATGACTGATTTTACTGAAGTTTTCAACTCTCAGATTTGTCTACATTGAGCCTCCAGAAATTAATCAATTACAGTTTAGGTTTTCTTAGCCTGGCACTGGTTCCTGTTGTGGTTTCCCATCCTGAGTCATTGCACTGGTAAACTGTGACTCACTGTGTCACTTGTCTGTCTCTCTAATCTTGGGGGGGGGAATAGTTTGCCCTGTGTCCTCCCCTCTTTTATGGATTTAAAATGAGTTATTTGTTTTTCAGTCTGTTCAGTTTTTTACTTGTTGTTCAGACGCAGTAGTGATTTCCAAGCTCCAGAAGTCCTCATACATTGTTAATAGAAGTATATGGTGGTATTTTCATAGAAGAAGGTTTAGCAAAGTCTATAAAAATTGCAAATGTACATATCCTTTCAAATAACAATTCCATTTATAGGAATTTAGTCTACAGATTTATTTACAGACATATACTGCTCACAAAAATATCCCCTAATTTTTGTGAGCAATATATGATATAACATGTAAAAGGTTACTCACTGCATCAGAGTTTTTTAAGCAAAATGTGGGAAGAAACTATTGATATTCATCAACTGGAAGCTTGTTATATTCATACATTCATATAATGAAAAACTAAGCAGCTATACATATGAAACTAACACTAGTTACTTGAGAAGGGACTGAAAATGGAAGATAGATATTTCATTATTCACTTAATTGTATCTTTTAAATGGTGAACAACCTGAGTTTATAACCTTTAAAAATACATGTAACAGAATTAAGCCTTCTGCACCTGCATGCTTTGGTTCCCCAAATACTTCAGACCCAAGATAGACATATCTAGGGTGACACATATGCACCCTGGAGATCAACTACATTGTGTGGATGATCTTTGCAGCACAGTGGCATTCTGGTCCCTGGCTACTTGAAAAATCAGCCTTTCCAAGCTCTGATATATTAGGTAGTCTCATGTTCACAACCTGTAGTTTGAAAATGCTGATTTGCCCTGGCCAGTGGCTCGGTGTATAGAACATTGGCCCAGAATGTCTCAGGTTTGGTTCCTGATCAGGGCACACAGAAGAGATCATCTACTTTTTCTCCCCTCCCACTCCCCCTTCTCTCCATTTTCTCCTCCTGCAGCCAGTGGTTTAATTGGTTTGATCGTGGCTCTAGGTGCTGAAGATAGCTCTGTTGGAACACATCAGCCTCAGGTGCTAAAAATAGCTTGGTAGTCAAGCATTGTCCCCAGGGTGGATCCTGGTCAGGGTGCATGCAGGAGTCTGCCTCACTATCTCCCCTCCTCTCACCAAAAAAAAACAAAAAACAAAAGAAAAACCAAGAAAAAAAAAGAAAAGAAAATGCTGATTCAAGTTTATATGGATCCAGAGTGGAGAAGTGTCTTAGTGTCTTGCCCAAGGTCTTGCAACCAGTGCAGTCCCAGAACTATGTCACCTGTCTTCCAGACTGTGGTCTTTTTCTTTGCCCTCATTAAATAATTTTGCTTTTTGCAAATTAATAAAGGAATGAACAAATAGATAAATAAACAATCTCTAAATATTGAAGAATGTCAAGACTCACTTCTTAGTCCACTCCTTTCTTTTTCTTTCTTTCTTTATAACTCCAGACTAACTTTTCCTTTGAATTCTAGACATGTTTATCTAATCACTTCCATTGCATGTTTGTTTAGATATTTAATATTACCGGAAAATTAATATGTTAAATCTCTTCTCTCTTTTTTTTTTGATTCTTTAATTATGTATTGATTTTTTGAGAGTGAAGAGAGAGAGACAGAGAAGGGGGAGAAGCAGGAACCATCAACTCATAGTAGTTGCTTCCTGTATGTACCTTGACCAGGAAAGCCCAGGGATTCAAACCAGTGACCTCAGTGTTCCAGGCCAATGCTTTATCCACTGCACCACCACAGGTCAGGCCTGAAAATTAACATGTTAAAAACTGGACTTAACCTGCTGATTTTATTTGGTATTCTAATTAGCTCAACTGATTCAACTAATTAAGGACATTTAACTTTTTCTTTTTCTTTTTTTTTTTTTACAGGGACAGAGAGAGAGTCAGATAGACAGGAATGAAGAGAGATAAGAAGCATCAATCATCAGTTTTTTGTTGAGACACCTTAGTTGTTCATTGATTGCTTTCTCATATGTGCCTTGACCTCGGAACTTCAGCAGACCGAGTAATGCCTTGCTTGAGCCAGCGACCTTGGGTCCAAGCTGGTGAGCTTTCTGATCAAGCCAGATGAGCCTGCACTCAAGCTGGCGACCTTGGGGTCTCAAACCTGGGTCTTCCGCATCCCAGTCCAATGCTCTATCCATTGTGCCACCACCTGGCCAGGCTTAACTTTTTCTTTTTTAAACAAAGGCTATCTTGCTATGTGTGTTGTTAAATGGAATTTAAGAGGGTGGAGATATTGACGGGGGTGGGGGGGAATGAGGGTAAGAACAAGACTGAATTTTCATTATAGTGAGATGACCAATTGTCCTCTTTTAGGGAGGATAGTCCTTCTTCTGTAAGTTCATCTTCCCTCGAAAAGTGTCCTCCTTTTTGATATTGGAAGACTAATCTGTAAATGTCTGTATTCAATCAATGCAAAGTCGATCCATTGAGTGTGATGTGACATATTTGTGTTTAAATGAGTACTTTTTTCTTACAATTATTATTAAAAAATAATAGGCATGTAAGCATAATTACAATTTAAAATATTACAAATGTATGTATTATGCATTTATCACATTATAGTGTATTATTGTTGCAATTAATAAAATGTTTCTTTTATTTACAATATTGTTTTATTCAATTTATTTTTGTCCTTTTCATTGTAAAAAAGTTGGTCACCTTAATTATAGACCCAGGCAGCAGCCAGGACAGCAGAAGGAATGTGCTGGTGCCTGGTTTCATGAGGTAAAGGGTTAAAGCAGCCTTTACCTTCAAGAAGGGCGAAAACAGGTTCATGCAATGATGCAACACTATGGTGCTGGTGCCTGCTGAAACTTCATATAAGTTGTATTAAGAACAAACAGGCCTTGTGTTGGTTCACAATAAAATTGAACCATTAACCATCCAGACTTTTACACAATACAACCTTTGTTACAATGAAAAAGATTGCAGCTTTGCAACAGAATCTTTGCAATTTCAAAATGCATTTAACTGAAATCTATTTTCAAGACAACTCTGTGCTCCAGTAAACTTGGCAATGGAGCAGGAAGACTAATGGAAGCTGTACTAGGGAACTGGCTAGATTTACAATGAAAATAAAAAATGTGGTGTCAGGAAAAATTATCTGGGCTTGACCCCATTCTCTGGATCCCATTCCCTCTTTCCCTACCCAGTCGAGTTTACACCCTGCTGAGGAGTACAGCCAGAGGCTCTTTCAGTGACTAAGCTTAACAGGCAGCTGGCGGGTGGAGGCAGATGTCAGGATGCTTTGGGACTTTTGATGACATTCCCCTGGCCCTGGGGCTGGTAAAAGGTGAGCTTGGTGCACAGCTTGGTCTTGATTGTGCACACCCAGGCCCAGCAGAAGCAGCCACAAACTGTGGATTGCTAGTGGCTTTAAACAGGTTGCCAAAGCCCAGTCACAGGCAGCGTCTGACATTGGCCTGCACCAGAGTCCCTCTCAAGAAGCCCAGAACCAGACAACATTAGAGCAAGATGCAATAAGCTATACAAGCAGCATAACCAAAGGGTGATATCAGCAGACACCAAACCCTGCTGTGTTAAATTCTGCTTCATGAGGTCAGCACCTGCACAACAGCTTGCATGCCATGGTGAAGGTTGAACCTCACAGTCAGCCAGTCTGAGAGTCTATCCCATGTATGAACAAGCCAATATCAATCAAGAACCAATTACAATAGGAATGCCTACATAACTCACACAAGGGACATACCTGGAGCACCCAGTCAAATGATGAAGGAGATAGCACCACTGAGTCCCACAAGACACCTACTACATAAGGCCAGCCCACAAAGACTTGGAGTCATAGCAGATCTACCTAGTACCTAAAAATAAACACAAAGAGGCAGCCAAAATGGGGATACAAAGAAACAGATCTTAAATGAAAGAACAGGAGAAATCTCTAGAAAAAGAGCTAAATGAAATGGAGGCAAGCAACTTATCCGATATAAAGTTCAAAGTAATGGTTATAAGTATGCTCAATAGAATGAAAAAGAACATAGTAACTGTAAAAAAAGGGACCGATTGAAAATGAAAAATACAATACCTCAAATAAAGAATATACTTGAAGGAATAAATAGGTTGGATAAAGCAGAGGATCAAATCAGCAATTTAGAAAACAAGGTAAAAAGAAAAAACACCCAATCAGAGCAACAACAACAAAAAAGAATTTTAAAAAATAAGAATAGGCCTTGGCTGCTGGCTCAGTGGATAGAGCATTGGCCCAGTGTATGGACATCCAGTTCAATTCCCAGTCAGGGCATGCAAGAGAAGTGACCATCTGCTTCTCCCTCATTCCTTCTTCCCCTTCTCTCTTTCTTCCCCTCCCACAGCCAGTGTCTTAATTGGTTCCAGTGTGGCCCCAGGTGCTGAGGATAGCTCCATTGGAGCGCATGTCTCAGGTGCTCAGAATAGCTCGATAGTCAAGCATTCAGCCCCAGACAGGGTTGCCAGGTGAATCCTGGTTGAGGTGCATGTGGGAGTCTGCCTCACTATCTCCCCTCCTCTCACCAAAAAAAAAAAAAAAAAGTTTAAGGAACCTTTGAGACAAAATAAAGTATAACAATATCCACATCAAAATGTACCAGAAAGGGAAGAGAAAGAGCAAGGGATTGAGAACCTATTTGAAGAAATAATGACAGAAAAGTTCCCTAACTTGGTGAAAATAAAAAGGCACACAAGTCCTGGAAGCACAAAGAGTTCCAAAGAAGCCTACACAAAGACACATAATTAAAATGGCAAAAGTTAAAGACCAAGAGAGAATCTTAAAAGCTGCAGTAGAAAGACAGTTACCTATAAGGGAGCTGCCATAAGACTGTCAGCTGATTTCTCAACAGCAACATTTCAGACCAGAGGTACCAGTGTAGCTAGTGGATCTCCTTTTGGGGATGGGGCATACTACTCTGGCCCATGGGGGACAGGGTACCACTACTCAGGCACTCTGGTCATGCAATGCAGCTGCTCTGGCCTGCAGGAGGCAAGAGTGGGGTGGGAACACAGTATTTGAGGCACTCTGGGTGTGCAGCATAGTTATCCTGGCCCATGGGAAGCTGGGCACGGCTTCTCTGGCACTGTAGGCAGCTACTTTGGTCCATGGGGCAGGGTGTCACATGTGATGCCACTGCTCTGCTGGGCTATGGGAGGGAGGGCAAATGGCCTCTACCCCAGAGTCAAAAACTCTCTGTCTCTGAGTTCGTCCTCAAGATCCCTTCAAGATAGTCTATACCACAGGCTCAGGCAACAGACTTCTCTGAAGGGCAGAGGATGTAAACTCAGTTGGGTGGGACAACGGGGGGCTAGGAGTGTGGGGCTTGTACGGTCCCCCCAGGTTGATGCAGTTTGGAAGGGAATGCTTAACTCAGGAAAGATGGTGTTTGTGGGAGGTATGGGAGAGGGACACAAAGCAGACTTAGTGGTTTTCCCTTCAGCTTTCACTCTAGAGATACATAACCCAGTCTGCCCTTGCAAGACTCTAGTCTGCTTTGAGCCACCTTCCCTCTGCTGGAGTGTTGAGTGAGTGGCTGTGAATGAAATTTTGTGTCCTGGATCTTTAAGAGCGCACCTGAATTTTTAGCGGATTTCTGGATTTCCGTCTCTCCCTGGCAGATAGAATCCCTGCTGATTTTTACAGCCAGATGTCATTTAGGCATCTCTTCCAGGCACTGTTGCTCCATGGTAGGGGTCCCATGGAGAGGGGGATTAAGACCCTACATTCCTCAGAAGGCACTTTTGCAGCTGAGATATTCCTCCTGATTCTCAGGCACCACATGTGGGTGCAGGGTCAGCCATTTCTGCATCTCTGCCCTTTCTGTCAGTCTCATTGTGATTGCTTTTGTAGGTTCTTGGTTATATAACTTCTGTTGAGCTAGTCTTCAGTTGGTTATTCAGGTTGATTGTTCTATTGTTTAGTTGTAGTTCCAGTTTGGGCTTGGGCAAAGGTGAGTGTAACTTCCACCTACTCTGCCACTATCTTCTTCCTCTCTTTAAACAATGATTTTTGCCTGACTGGGCAGTGGCGCCGTGGATAGAGTGTTGGACTGCGAAGCAGAGGACCCAGGTTTGAAACCCCGAGGTTGCTGGCTTGAGCATGGGCTCATCTAGTTTGAGCAAGTCTCACCAGCTTGAGTCCACAGTCACTGGTTTGAGCAAGGGGTCACTGGATTTGCTATAGCCCCCGGTCAAGGTACATATGAGAAAGTGATCAATGAACAACTAAGGTGCCACAGTGAAGAATTGATGCATCTCATCTCTCTCCCTTCCTTTTTGTCTGTCCCTATCTTTCCCTCTCTGTCTCTCTGTCTCTGTCACAAAAAAAAAAATCAACAATGATTTTTACTTTTCAGTTTGGTAGCCATCAGTCTGGTAGTCATAATATCTGCTTCCCTATCTTTGTAAACAGTTCTTTGGGACACGGATTGCTTTAAACTCATTCTAGAGGTTATTGTGCCAAGTTTTAACATTCCAAAGGTTTGAGGCATAAGACATGCATGGCAGTTCCTCTGACATTGGAGCTCCAGCTCCATTTTAAAGTGGCACTGTTCATATCATATTTTACAATACTCATCATGGGTGTAATAGGAGAAGAGAGCAAGAATGAGAAATAATTTTATTATCTGAAAAACTAATGGCTGAAAAATTCCAAAATTTTAGGAAAGACATAAATGAATATAAGTTCAAAATCTCCCTTTAAGATAAACTCAAAGACCCAAACCAAGACACATTATAATCAAACTTTCAAAAGCCAAAGCCAAGGAGCAATCTTAAAAGCATCAAGCGATAAGCAAATCATCACATATAAGCGATCCTTAATAAAATGATCAGCAGATTTCACAGTAGGCCCCAAAACATCAGGCTAATATATTCATAGTGCTAAAAAATATGTCAATCAAGAATCCTGTGTCTGACAAAACTGTCCTTGAAAAGTGAGGGCAAATCAAGACATTCCCAGACAAACAAAAGCTGAGAGAGTTCATGACCACTAAACTTGCCTTGCAAGAAATACTCAAAAGAGTCTTGCAAGGTGAAATGAAAGGATACTAGATAATATTGTGATGTTGTAAAGACAAATAAAGATCTTAATATAGGTAAATACATTGGCAATTATAAAAGCTAGTATCATTATAGCAATGGTTTGTAACTGTACTTTTTGTTTTCTACATGACTTAAAGGACTGATACATTTAAAATTTAAAAAAATTACTATTATAAAAGTAGTATTACTATAACTGGTGTGTCTCTAAAGCTTTTTTTTTTCTACATAATTTAGGATGCCAGCACAATGAAAAGAATTATTAGTTTATGTTTTGGGCAAAAAAGATATAAATATGGAATTTTGTGACATCAACAACCAAAAGGTGTGAGGATAGGTATGCAAAGCAGCAGTTTTTGTATGTTATTATAGTTAAGCTGCTGTCCATGTAAGGGTATCCAAATCTGTAGAAAACTTTTATAAGTTTATATGAGCAAAACAGAGGACAAACCTAGAAGTAAGATTTCAATAGACTGAGAAAATTCTCTGGAAAATGATAGTTTTTCAGTTTTGTTTTGTTTTTTAATGCATTTGGGATTAAGAAGAGAACTAACAAAGATTACATGAAGGTAGGACAAAGCAAGGCAGGGAAAACTCTATGATTGGATTACAAAATAGTGAACAGGATTATGTGCTCCCTGAAGAGTGGCTAGCCTCCTAGGGGTCTGAAAGAGTATGACAGTATTCTGGCATTTCAAAGTTGTATTAACCTAAATGCACAAGAACAACGAACAGCTCTTCCTTAAGGCAAAAAACCCCCACATTTTTATATGCCTGAATATGACTGCCCACCATAACCTGCCAGTTAGGAATTTAATGATTAGATCACTTTCACTTTGTGAAGTTAATTTCAGTCAGCTTTATTACAGACCCTTTTTAAAATCCACCCTGATATAAATTCAAATTAAAATGTTCCCACATTAGGATGTTAAATGTAACCCTAATGGTAACCACAAAGACAATAGCTGTAGAATTTACACAAAGGAAAATTAAGAAGAAATTTTAACATTTTACTACAAAAAATCAACTAAACACTAAAGAAGAAAAAAAAATCCATGAAATGAGGGATAAAAACTATAAGGCACATAGAAAACAAATAGTACAATAACAGAAGTAAATCCTTCATTATTGATAATTGCTTTAAATGTTTTAAATGTAAGTGGAGTAAACTTCATTCAAAAGACAGAGAATCTTTAGACAATCACATAGTTTACAAGTGTTCCTCCCCCACAACCCACTTATATTTCCAGTACCTATCTGGCACCATACAGTTACCATAATATTATTGACTACATTCCCTATTTTGCACTTTATATCCATGTGATAATTCTGTAACTATACATTTGTACTTCTTAATCCTTCACTTCTTTTACCCAGTCTCCAACCCTACTCCCCTCTGGCAACCACCAGTCTGCTTTCTGAGTCTATGAGTCTGTGTCAATTTTCTTTGTTCATTCATTTTATTCTTCAGATTACAGGTCAAAAGTACACCATGACTTTACAGACACACTGTATTTTCACATTTAATTGTGTATAAAATATACTTTGATAAAAATTAAGTTGGAAGAAAAGGAAAAAAGGATGGAGATTGGCAGAATAGATTAAAAACACATGACCAAATTATATGTTGTTTACAAGAAACTTGAGATCAAAAGACACAAACAGGTTGAAAGTGAGAGTATGGAAAAACATAGTCCATGCAAATACTAATTAAAAAGATCCAGAGTGACTATAACAATATTATACAAAATGAATATTAAACCAAAAAAGGTTACAAGAGACAAAAAACAATATTATGTATTAATAAAAGTTTCGGTACATCAAGAAAATACAATAATTATAAAGCATTTAGGTACCTATGACAGTCCATCAAAACATATGTACTAATGACAGGCCATCAAATCCATATTGTACATCAAAAGACACTAGCCGCAGAGTGAAAAGGCAACCCACAGAATGGAAGAAATATCTGTAAATCATATATCTAATAAAGGATTAATATCCATCCTACACTGCTGGTGGGAACGCAGACTGGTGCAGCCACTGTGGAAAACAGTATGGAGATTCCTCAAAAAATTAAAAGTCGAACAAACTACCTTTTGATCCTTTTTAGGAATATACCCTACGAACACCATAGCACTGTTCAAAAAGAAAAAATGCGCCCCCATGTTCGTGGCAGCATTGTTCACAATAGCGAAGATCTGGAAACAGCCCAAGTGTCCGTCAGAGGATGAGTGGATTAAAAAGCTTTGGTACATATATACTATGGAATACCACTCAGCCATAAGAAATGATGACATCGAATTATTTATAACAAAATGGATGGACCTTGATAACATTATACGGAGTGAAATAAGTAAAACAGAAAAAAACTGAGAACAGCATGATTTCATACATAGGTGGGACATAAAAGTGAGACTATGAGACATGGACAAGAGTGTGGTGGTTACGGGATGGGGGAAGGGAGAGAGGGTGGGAGAGGGGGGAGGGGAGGGGCACAAAGAAAACCAGATAGAAGGTGACAGAGGACAATTTAACTTTGGGTGATGGGTATGCAACATAATTGAATGATAAGATAACCTGGAGATGTTTTCTTCGAACATATGTACCCTGATTTATTAATGTCACCCCATTAAAATTAATTTAAAAGAAAAAGGATTAATATCCAGAGTACATAGAGAAGTCCTCAAATTCAACAATTAAAAATTTTTTTCAGAAACATACAAAGCACCTGAATAGTTGGCTCAGTGGATAAAGCATCGGCCCAGCATGCAGCAAACGTTCCAGGTTCAATCCCCAGTCAGGGTACACATGAGAGATGACCATCAGCTTTTCTTCCCCCTCCTTTCCGATTTCTCTCTTTTTCTCTCACGACCAGTGGCTCGATTGGTTCAAGCATTGACCCAGGCACTGAAGATAGCTCAGTTGATTTGAGCATAGACCTCAGAAAGGGGTTGCCAGGTGGATCCCAGTCAGGGCACATGCGGGAGTCTGTCTTACTATCACGCTTCCTCTCACTTAAAAAAAAGAAAAAAAGAAAAAGAAGAATGGCCAATAAGCACATGAAAAGGTCTTAATATCACTGATCATTAGGGAAATGCAAATCATACTACAATGAGATACTACCTCAGACACATAGGATGGCTAATAAAAAAAACAACAGAAAACAACAAGTGTTGACTAGGATGTAGAGAAACTGGAATCCTTGCGCACTGCTGGTGGGAATGTAAAATGGCAGAGCCACTGTGGAAAGAAGTATGAAGGTTCCTCAAAAAATTAAAAATAAATTACTAAATGGCTTAGCAATTCCACTTCTGTGTATATACCCAAAAGATTTGATAATAGGGACTCATTGAAATACCTGTACACCCATTGTCATATCAGCATTATTTACAATAGCCAAATATAGAAACAACCTAAATGTTTATCTCCAGAAAAATGGGAAAAGAAAATTTCGTATATACATACAATGAAATATTATTCAATATTAAAAGAAATGAAATTTTGCAATATGTTACAACATGAATGAACCTTTGTGGTATTATGCTAAGTGAAACAAACCAGTTGCAAAAAGAGAAAATGCCACATGATTCCACTTATATGAGATACTTAGTCAAATCATAAAGACAGAAAGGACAGGAGTGGTTGCCAGAGGATAAGGGGTGGAGAGAATGGGCAGTTACTATTTAATAGGTATAGACTTTCCATTTTACACAGTGAAAAGCGTTATAGGAATGGAGGGTCTACAACCATACCACCCTAAAAGCGTCTGATCTCATCTGATCTCGGAAGCTAAGCAGGGTCGGGCCTGATCAGCACTTGGATGCAAAAGGAGGGTGGCAACTGCTGCCCAACAACGTGAATGGATTTAATATTAATGAGCTGTACACTTAGAAATGGTTAAGATAGTAAATTTTATGTGTATTTTACCACAATTTAAGAAAGCTAATAAGTCAAATCAGGTTACCCATCAGTTCAATATCCTTCAATACTTTCTATCTCAATCAGAATAAAAGTCAAAGTTCTTATTATGACCCACAAAGCCCTTCATGATTTGAATCCACTCTCTATCATTTCAACTTCACTTCACTATCTACCTCTCTCACATTCTGTTCTTGCCTCACAGTCCTCAAGGCCTCTGCACTTGATATTCTACCTATTGGAATGCACTCCCCATAGACCAGTGCAGTGGTTCTTGACCTTTTTTGAGGTACCGAACCCACCAGTTTCATATGCGCATTCACCGATCCCTTCTTTAGTGATAAATAAAATATGACTTTTTTCCAAATTCAAGACATAGGCATATGTTTTTTTACTGGTGCACAAAATGAGCCGTGCATGAACATCACCTTGCTCAAAGAACAAAACCAACAAAGTGCACAAACTCACAACAAATTACGGTATTACTTTATTCTGGCCTCCACGGCAGAGGCTTCTCTGAACCCCTGAGACCAACTCATCAAACCCCTAGGGTTCGATAGAACCCAGGTTAAGAACCACTGCTATAGATATTAGATTGGATCCTTTCTTTTATCTCCTTCAGGTAAGGACCTCCTTAGCCACCCTACCTAAAACTGCAACAATCCTTACCACACCCTTCTTACCTACATTCTCTACTTTAATTTTCTAGTTAATATTTATAATCTAATGTGCAACATATTTTGCTGATACACATTTATCTTTTTATTATCTACATCTCCAAACAGAATGTAAACTCCATGAAGACAGGGTCTTCTCCCTGATTGATACTATGATTTACATAAAATAGTTCACAAATATTTGTTGGATTAATGAAAGAATATGGTTTAAGAAGTTAATCTACATTTTACATGTATTAAAAAATTATTCACCTAAATACTAGCCTGGGTTATTAATTATAACTTAGAACTGTGCCTGTTTCACTGATGTTTTCTTCTTTTCTTCCATGCCATAAATGAGAAATGAAATTGCAAGCAAAGGCCCAAAATATATAGAAGTACATAGACTTTATATTTGGTGCATAGATATTTACAATAGTTATATCTTCCTGTTGAATTGTTCCCTTTATCATTATGTAGTGTCCTCTTTTATCTCTTACTACAGCCTTTGTTTTAAAGTCCATTTTGTCTGATATAAGTATTGCTACCCCTGCTTTTTTTTCATTTCCATTTGCATGAAATATTTTTTTCCATCCTTTTACCTTCAGTCTATGAACATCTTTTATTTTAAGGTGTGTCTCTTGTAGACAGCATATGTATGGGTCCTGTTTCTTTATCCATGCAGCTACCCTATGTCTTTTGATTGGATCATTTAATCCATTTACATTTAAGGTTATTATTGATATGTAGTTGTTTATTGCCATTTTATTCTTTAAAGCTGTATTCTTCTTTTGCTCTATTCTTTCCTCTCTTTAAACTGTTCACAAGAGGCCCCTTAGTATCTCTTGCAGAATTGGTTTGGTTTTTATGAATTCCTTGAGGCTTTCTTTTTCTGGGAAGCTCTTTATTTCTCCTTCAATTTTAAACGTTAGCCTTGCTGGATAAAGTAGTCTTGGTTGTAGGTTCTTGTTCTGCATTACTTTGATTATTTCTTGCCATTCCCTTCTGGCCTCAAGTGTTTCTGTTGAGAAGTCCGATGTCATCCTTATGGGGGCTCCTTTGTAGGTGATAGTCTTTTTTTCTCTAGCAGCTTTTAAAATTTTTTCTTTATCCATTAGCTTTGGTATTTTAACTATGATGTGTCTTGGTGTAGATTTTTTTGGGTTTCTCCTTAATGGAGTTCTGTGTGCTTCTTGAATGTGTGGAGTGTTTCCCAGCCTTAATTTAGGAAAGTTTTCTGCTATAATTTGATTGAACAAAGTTTCCATTTCCTGTCCTCTCTCCTCTTCTTCAGGCACCCCTATGATGCGAATGTTGTTTCTCTTCATGTTGTCACAAAGCTCCCTTAGAGTTTCCTCACATTTTTTAAGTCTCTTTTCCTTTTTCTTCTCTGCTTCTGTGCCTTTGTTTATTGTGTCCTCTAACTCGCTTATTCGATCCTCAGCGTCATCCATCCTGCTTTTAATTCCTTCCATTGTGGTCTTCAGTTCTGATACTGTATTTGTCATTTCTGTCTGATTCTTTTTTATTATTTCAATTTCATTTTTTATACTTGTTATCTCTTTATTTAGGTGTTCATAATGACTATCCATTGTTGCTCTAATTTCTTTGAACATCCTAACTATCATTATTCTAAATTCTGCTTCTGGTAATTTGGTTATATCTGGTTCATTCAGGTCCTTCTCTGGGGATTTCTCTTGATTCATTTGGTTTGCATTCCTCTGCCTGCCCATTTTTTCTGTGTATAAGCAAGTTGTGGCCACTGGAGTCCAGTAGGTGTTGCCTTTGTGTTCTCTAGGTGTGGTCTATCTGCAGGCCCCCCACCCCCTCTGCCGGCGCCTAGGGTGGTTGGGTATGAGCGTTGCCAGCGCCGGCCCACTGTGGCTTTTGCTGTGATTTCTGCCTCTCCTCCGTGGGAGGGGCTGTCACTGAAGCCACAAGATTAGCACCAAGGGTAGAGGCGAGCACCTTTCCTCAGCTGCGGACCCAGCCTATTTCCGGACTTCCGCCCAGAACCAGCAGTCGGAGCCTGCTCGCTACAGTTCCGCGGGTTAGGCGGGGCTTTTGACGTGCTCTCAGCTGTAAGCTTTTGCCCGTCCGGAGCTTTAGCCCCGCCCTCGAGGCCAGGGCCCTTTGCGCAGGGTCGGAAACCAAGATTTATTGGGGCGGGCGTGTTTGCTGGCTTCCGCCGAGCTGCGTACTTCCACTCGTCCCGGACTCTACCCCGCCCCCGCGTTTGGAGCCCGCTCGTGCATGTATTAACGCTATCCGGGGTTTCTCCGGCCGGATGGGGATAGCAGCCGTGGGCTCAGCTGCGAGCCTCCACTTGTCTCGGGGTCCACCCCGTTCCCGCGCTCGGAGCCCGCTCGCGCACGTATACTGGCCAACCGCGGTTTCTCCGGCGGGCGGCGGGGGGGGGGGGGGGGGGGGGGCGGACTGCTAGCGTCAGCTCAGCCACGAGCCCCTGCCCGTCCCTGGTCCTAGCCCGGTCCCCGCGGTCAGGGCCGGCTTGCGCAGGGCCTGCCTGTTCCTGGCCTCCCGCTTTGTCCCCGTAAGTGGGATTAAAGGCGGGCCCGCAGCTTCCGGACCGCTCTCGCGCTTCCCCTCCTACCCTCTGGGCTAGACGGATCTCCCACCGGCTTGGCCTCTGCCCACGCCGACAGAACCGCCTTTCAGCGTCCTGCCGCCCCAAAACCTTAAGCAGCCCTCAGCAGAGTAGGAAGGGACCTAATACTCCACACTGTAGGCCTGGGAGCTCCCTCACTTGTTTCACAGCTCAAAACTGTCCAAACGCCTCTTCTTGGCTCTGGGACTGCAGGCTGGGGCTTGGTTCCTGGGACCCAGGTCCCTCCCTCTCCGCCAAAATCTCCTCCCGCCACACGGGTCTCTCCGGGCTGCCGTTTGCTCCGGGGAGCTGGGCAGCCCTCTTCGCGTTTTCGCTATTCCTACCAGTCTCAATGTGGCTTCTTCTGTGTTCCTTGGTTGAAGAGTCCACTTAGTTTTGTTCAAAGTTGGTTTATCCAGGTGATGGTTCTTAAAATTGAGTTGTAATCCACTTTGGTTCTGGGAGTTGGAAGTTGGTACGTCCGCCTACTCCGTCGCCATCTTGCTCCCCCCGAAGTACATAGACTTTAGATTCTGACGAACCTGGATTTATATCCCAGATATTTCGCTTGATAGTGTAGGATTTTTAACCTCTATGTGCCTCCATTCTTGCGTAGACAGTGTAAAAGAGTGGGAAAAGTACTTTAGCTTAAGAATCTGATAGTCTTGGGTTCCAACGTAGTTGCAACTTTAGGCAAATTATTTAATATAGTGCTCAGTCTCAATTTCCTTATCTATAAATTAAGGATAATATCTTCTTCATAGGATTCTTGTAAAAATGTATAGTAAAGCACCTGACACAGAGGGTGATCAGTAAATGTTCATTTCTGTTACTAATATAAGATAGTCATTAATTTTCTGCCCAAGATAATTCTGTTCATTGATGAAAAAGCATCCATCCTAAAGAGTTTTGTTTTTCTTTTTCATGACTGTTACCTGTCTAACAAGTCTAGAGAGATTGTGTTTCAATATAACTAGTAATCCATATCACTAGAGACTAATACCAGAAGCATATTCCTATTAGCATGATTTTACCAACAAATATACATTCCTAAGGTAATGGGAGGCAATAGCAAGCACCACCACTGTCTGTTTTCTATTACAGGTGGAATCTCATTTTAATGAATACCATTTTAAACATCTGTTTCTACACAGTGAGGCTATTTTTGTGTTCTAGCAGATGGGCCACAGGGACTGTGTTTTGTTGACTTGACTAAAAAAAGTTCTAAAAAAATGAATATTCTTTCTTACAAATGCTGTCTATGCAGAAACAAGTATTTTAATAAGCAGAAATGATCACTTTTGTAAGTGATATACTCTGACCTAGGAAACTTCTAAGAAAACAGAATGAGGGCTGGGTGGATTGAAGGCAAAGGGCACTGGAAAGCAAGAGAAAACTGGAGCAAAGCCCTCAAGTGAGATCTGAAAGAAAGTAAAAACTTAACACCAGAACTCCACTTATAAACGTAACCCCTCTTCTTCCACGGCATACTTCATATGCTACCTTCTCTACCAATCCTTTCCAATTCCCTCTGGACACATAACTCAGTTCTCTATCTCCTGTACTCAACACTTGTTCTGAATCTGTGTAGTAGCATTTACCAATGTTCATCTTACACCTTTAAAGATAATTGTTTTCTGCTCCTTTCCCTTACCAAGACTGAGTTCAGATCTCTAGGACAAAAATTGATTCAACTTACTATGACCAATACCTATTACAAAGCCTAATACATAATAAATATTTAATAAGTTATTGACTTTAATATATATGAAGAAGTATTGATGTGCTTGAGTTTATTGGGTTTTTTTTTAACCTATCTTGGATGTTCCTTGAAAGGAAAACATGTTTCATATCTACAGGATTTGACATACAATTCTCATTGCCACATGTTACTTGAAAAAGTATTACTGCAATTAGTATGCCCAAGTTGGTAAAAACCAAAATCAAACTTTTGAGCTTTAATCTCTTTCAGTACTTGGATACACTCATAAGTATACTACATGTTGCCAAATCGAGCACTAATAGTAAATGACTAAAATACAGTATACTGTATGCTCTAAGGCAGTGGTTCTTAACCTTATTTGAGATGCCGAACCCACCAGTTTCATATGCGCATTCACCGATCCCTTCTTTAGTGATAAATAAAATATGATTCTTTTTCCAAATTCAAGACATAGGTATATGTTTTTTTACTGGTGCACAAAATGAGCCGTGCATGAACATCACCTTGCTCAAAGAACAAAACCAACGAAGTGCATGAACTCACAACAAATTACGGTATTACTTTATTCTGGCCTCTGCAGCAGAGGCTTCTCCGAACCCCTGAGACCGACTCATCAAACCCCTAGGGTTTGATAGAACCCAGGTTAAGAACCACTGCTCTAGGGGAAACAAAATCAGCTTATGCCTCTACATTCTGATGGCCAGATGGGAAAGCAAAGGGGGAGTAAGAAGAGGTAGAAGACAAAGGCGAAGGCTCCCCAGGACAGAGACTTGGAAGAGCCTGACACAACAGGCTGCCTGAGTGGGTTACTCAAAAGAACCAGGGGCCAGTACAGAGTGCGGAAATTGAGCTCCAAGCAGCCCACTGGAAGCACAGTGGAAATCAACAACCCAGGGGCTGGAGCCAACTAGCCACAGTCCCAAAGGCCCAGCTTCTGACGGCCCAGTCCCCGACTGCCCAGCCCCAAGTCTATGACCCTTGACCCTCAGGGCTGGCTTCGTGCAGTATGCTGGGCCCATGCTTTCTGGCCGCAAGGCTCTAGCTTCTGGTCGTGAAAGTGCAGAAGACTCACCTCCCCTCCAAGCCAACAGAACAGCAGGCCAGAGCTGCGGTTGGCCTTGCTGGTCTTCCTGCTCTTCACTTGCCCTTGCAGACAAGCTCTTGTGTCTTTCATCCTTCCTAACTCTCCCAGCAAGCTTCAGACCCTCTGGGGGGGGGGGGAAGTCCCCTGCTCCTCTCACTCCTATGGATGTTCCGGTGGAGTCTCCCACTGCAGTTCTGAGTTAGCAATGCATCACAATTGTCGCCCATTTCGTCTCGCTCTTTCCTTGGCATCCACTGGGCTTTGGAGTTTTGGAGTCGATGACTCCCTTTAGTTGACTCCTCTGGCTTGCAATGAGGGTCCCCTTGCCCTGTTTATAAGGGAAAGACCTGAATTTTTTTATAAAAAGATGAAAAAAGTGCTAACTTTATTTTAAATTTTTGTGTGTGTGTCAGAGATAGAGAGAGGGACAGACAGACAGGAAGGGAGAGAGATGAGAAGCATCAATTCTTTGCTGCAGCACCTTAGTTGTTCATTGATTGCTTTTGGGGGAGGGGGCTACAGCAGACCGAGTGACCCCTTGCTCAGTGACCTTGGACTCAAGCTGATGAGTCTTGTTCAAACCAGATGAGCCCGCGCTCAAACTGGCAACCTCGGGTTTTCAAACCTGGGTCCTCCACGTCCCAGTCTGACACTCTATCCACTGCGCCACCGCCTGGGCAGGCAGTGCTAACTTCAAATTGAAAATGTTGGTCTATTCTGCTCTTCAGAATGGCCTTTGGAATAATGAGATAATCCCTTTCCCCCCTTCCTTACAGCTGAGCACTTTTTGGAAAACACACACACACACACACACTAATTTCCTACCACCTGCTAATTAATGGAAAGTTCAAAACTAATGGTAATGAAGCATAGACACTTTTGGGGTACAAAGTAATATCTATGGTTAACTTATTCCAAAATTAAGATTTGCTGAACCTCAAAATGAATAAAGCATAGAACGTGAAATAAAGCAACCAATTCTACTTATTATAACCAAATGTTTTTCAAAAGGGAATTCAATTTTTTTTCAGTCAAGAAGGTGTATTTAAAGTTAGTATTCTACTCCTGAACCTCTATATTTATACTCTTCTCTGACTATATGACAAATATAAATATAATTGTGAGCCTATCTAAAGTAATGTACCTAATGAATAAGAAATAGAAAGTTCAGACCAAGTTAGGAGGTTGTACAAACATAGTAAAGTTAGGTAATATAGAGTCAGATGGACCTCTAAAAAGCTCACTACGTATTTATTGGCAATGTATGACTTAAAGTAACTTTTTTATCTTAAATTTGGTTCCCCCACAACTAAGACCCTACGTCAAGGATGAGGGTACAAAGAACTTTATTTGGTTCTGTGCGAGATTGCTTGTAACATATGGTAAGGAAGTGAGACAAGGAAAGAAAGTCAATAAAAAGTGCATTAGTGAGCAAGTTACCACTGCAGGAAATGAAATTTAATTCTTGGATGGTAGTTACGGTTGCACAACAATGAGAATATATTTAATGTCACCCAACAGTACATTTAAAATGGTAAATTTAAAAAAAATATTATGCTTTTCAGGTTAAAGAAAAGGGAATCAATATCAGTGCTGAACTAAACTTACACTGGGCAGCTATCATCTTCAAATTTAGAGTAGACTCCAACTCAAAGAATTTATTAAAGGGTTAAAAAGGAAAATGATTTTATGAGTATTAGAAAAGCAAAAAGTTTCAACAGGAAATGTGAAACAAAGGTGATAATTGGCAACAAAAACTTTTATTTGGAAATATTTTAAGAATGATTTATAAGGTAAACAGAAAATATTAGAGAAATCATAAAAGCATCTATTTTAAAAAGATAAACAAGAAGAAAGAAACTCAGTTCTACCTTAATAGCAAAAATAAAAAAAGTTGGAAACCATAAGAAGTTTGACATAAAGGTATCAGATTACATGATATAAAGGAAATTTAAATTACTTTAACTCAGAAAGAAGGCAGTTAAAAAATACCAATCCAACATACTTTAAATATTAACAGTGTGATCTGACACATGTTGGTGAATGCATTGAGAAAAGCTCATGGGAATAAAAAAGACTTAGTAAGCATCTAAGTATTAAGTTCAAGCAACTCTCTTTGGGACAGTGAAAACAATCATTTCACACTAAAAATGAAATAGATATGTTTTTATTATGTTAATGATTTTTAAAGATAATTCATTAGCATTTCAGATAGAAACCATATGATCTGTATAAATCACTGTATTTGAAAAATGTTTTATGTGTTAAACAGAAAAAAAAAGGAAAAAACTCCAGTGTTTTATTTAAAGCATATTGTGGAGGATTATGATTTTTAAGTAGTTTAATAAATAGTAGAAACACTTGGTGAGTATTTTCAAAAAATTCATTTACCAGAATTTACTCAAAAGGGAAAGTAAAAGTTCTCCATCCTTCTTAATTTCTGTGAAACAAAAAATCAACCAAAATTCAAGAGTCACCAAATTACAGAAAGTTGTACAAACAGTACATCAAGAAATCTTCTAAATAAAATTAATAATAGATTTTGGAAGTTATTCAATTTGTTTTTAAAAGCAAAGTAGAATATCACTTTCAGAATTTATTTTTCAAAAGCTAAAATTTCTATGTTCATTTAAATTGGTAAACAATATAAAATTTACATGTGGTCAAATAATGGAATCTCAGGCCTGACCTGTGGTGGTGCAGTGGATAAAGCGACGACCTGGGAACACTGAGGTCGCCAGTTCAAAACCCTAAACTGGTCTGGTCAAGGCACATATGGGAGTTGATGCTTCCAGCTCCTCCCCCTTTCTCTCTTTCTCTCTCTGTCTCCTCTCTAAAATGAATAAAATAAAAAAAATAAAAATAACGGAATCTCAAGAATGTTTTGAAAGAATTTCACACAAATCTACAAAACAATGAGTTCCTATATCCAAATGGAAGATGTCACAAAAGAATCAAAAGTTGTATATGACATATTTAAATTGATAAGTGGCAGAAATGAATCACAAGAAAGACTGATATCTAAAGCAAAAAATATTCTGGAAAGAAGAAAAATGTAAATCTAGAAATGTAAATTTCTAGTCAACATCACATTTGAGTTATTACATCACACTCAAATAATGCAAGTATATAAAAAACAGTAATCACTACTTTTATTGGTAAATTCATGACAGTCTTTCTCAAGTTGAATATATTACTGAAAGCTAGAAAAACTAATCTACCCATAAATACATTCTTTTTCTTTAATTACAGAATTGCAGCATTGAGGGAAACATGGGAACATTTTTCACAAATGTAAAGCATAAATTTTTCTGATGTATTTAAAATTTGAAGGGCAAGCATTCCTATACCAGAAAAACAAAATGAGAAAACTAATAGTTAGTTTTACATACTATTTAATGAGATGGAATACTTACCGTCACAACTGAACTTTCATAGCCTGTTGCTTCAAGTACCTTAAGTAAAAGAAAGAAGTGCTCTACACGTCATATTGCCACAATAAATTTAATAAGCTTTAAGTCACAATGTTTTTCTTCATATTGTTATTATTTTTATGTTATTTGTTTTTTCTTTTTTTTAGCAAGAGAGAGAGGGGGAGGGAGTGACAGACAGGGACGGACAGGAAGGGAGAGAGATGAGAAGCATCAACCCATAGTTATGACACCTTGGTTGTTCATTGATTGCTTTCTCATACGTGCCTTGACTGGGGGGCTCCAGCCAAGCCAATGACCCCTTGCTCAAGCCAGCGACCTTGTGCTCAAGCCAGCCACCAATGGGGTCATGTCTATGATCCCATGCTCAAACCAGTGACCCCATGCTCAATCTGGATGAACCTGCTCTCAAGTTGATGACCTCAGGGTTTTGAACGTGGGTACTCAGTGTCCCAGTCCAATGCTCTATTCACTGTGCCACCACCTGGCTAGGCCATAGGATATACTTTTGAAAGTTAAAAAATTCTACAATTTTCATTATATAGGCTTATGTCATTGCATTAAAATATCTGTCGGGTTGATAGAGAAAAGTTTCTGGAGACATCATTTCTCTATGTGTAATATAAAAGAATTGTAATGGGGAATATTGTTACCTGAGACTTCCTTACACACCTTGAGAGAGAAATGAAGTCTCAAAGTACTTTTTCCTCTCCCTGAAGTTTCTATCAATTTATGTGTGAAGGTACTGCACATAACAGGGACTCCTTTAAATATGGGTTTAAGCAGAGTATGAAGGAATCTCACAGTGAGGTTGTAACAAGTCTTCTTTCTGGCAACAGATTATTTCTCTGTTGAAAAAAATATATAAAATAGTTTTGAAATGCCTATGACTATTTCTTTTTCATTACATTAAACATAATGTAGCTTCCACCACAAGTATGCTGGCATTTTTTCTTTAGCCATGTACATTTTATAAAACAGAAGAACATTTGCAGAATAAGCAGGCCAGATGAGCTCCAGGAGAGATCTTTCTTTCCCTTTCACCTACTCCAAAGGTGCTATACACTGATTGGAAAAGGGAGTAAATATGCTCCCTTCTGTTATGATTGAACACATAAGGAAGCCCAAACAAGGTTCAGTTAGTTTTGCACTCATTTCTCAGTGTTAAATTCCAAATCATGCCAAATATGCATGAGAAAGATGAAAAGTTGAGCTGGATCCCCCTAAATTCACTCCTTTTGTACAAAGCATGTGTCTAGGGGAGCACTGCTTCTCTTGGCCATTTCCTCTACTGTTAAAAAATACCCCTCAGAGGACTTTTTCTTCCTTAAATACCTTCTCACCTCTTCCTGTAGCTGGCATATTTTAACTCCTGAGTCATTTCTTCCACTACCTAAGACACCCAAACTTCCCTCGTCCCCTCTCTTCCAGGTTTACGTCTTTAATCTGGATTTATGTCTAGGAAATCATGCCTCTGTCACACTATGGTGCCTTCTTGCCATCTCTCTTGCCTGCTTCCTCTGCTGAATAAAGAGAGGAATAAACTGTCAGTTTTGTCTTCCCACTCCCTTTTGTTTATATATTGTTGATTGCTATTGGATATTTTAAAAATCAGATATTTCTCACTGTGAAGATTAATCTTCTATCAATAGCCTTCATTTGGCATGCACATTATATTCATATTCTTTACTCACATAATTCTTAACTATTTTTATGCTAAAAGAGCATCTGTATCTACCAACCTTGAGTTAAATTACAAAGCCCTAGTATACTATTAACTTTGCCTTTCAAGCTACCACACCCCGTTGCCTCTACCTGATTCTCAAAGGGTTTTTTTGTTTGTTTGTTTGCTTTTGTTTTTCCTTGAGTATAGCAAATAGGGAGTACAGTAAGGGCATTCTGCTCCTAGCTCTGAAAGAGTTTACAATTTAGTAGAAGAAAGCATCTTCCAGGAGCGGGAGCTCCTATATTTCCTTAAAGAGAGGGAGATTAAGCATAGGCATTCTGGTTGGAAGTGAAACTTAGAGAACTTGTAGTGAAGTTGAGCCCACATAGCAAAACCCCAATTTTTAGATTGTATGTTTATTTGTGATGACTTGGGTAGAGACCAACTGAAATTAAGAGAGGCCTAATGTGACCAGATTTCTTCTGAAGCTTCCAATATCTTTCAGGTTCCAGTTCTGACTGTATGTGATTTTGTGAGACATTTCCATGTAGGAGGTAGGCTGATGGTGCTATAAATAAACTACAAACAACCAAAGGAGGAGAGCGGAAGCAGAATTATTTTCAACAGGTAAAATCTGCAATAGCTATATAAAGAAGGTGGCATTTTTACTAAACCTTGAAAAACGGGCAAGCTTTCAACAAGCAAATTAGTGAGTGAAAAGCATTCCAAAAGAGCACAACTAGGTAAGTGATGACCAAATATGGGAAACCTGGATATATTCAGGAAGTGATGAGCATTCTGGTGTGAAAAGCATGCATATATCTCAAGCAGATGCATTGGGAGATAGCTGAAGCAAAATCTAATTTAGTAATTAAGGTAGTAATGCTGTTAAGTATTGCAGTACAGTCTTAAATTCAAATCCCGTGTCTCCAAATCCTACATTCATCTGCTAGACCAAGTTGCCTGCTTGAAAATAAGGAATTAGTAATGTCTTGGTACATTGTATGCTTTCTTTATTCATGGAAGATCTGGAATCCTATGCTAAAGTTTGAACTCTAAAGAGATATTGAAACTATTTGAGCAGGATTTTTGTCTTTTTTATCTTGCTGGCATCATGTATCTAACTCTGCTTTAGAAATCTCCTTTGACTGTGAATTTAATAATTTTGCTTTTTTTATTTTACCCATGTGTAAGAATACTTCATGTCTCAGATATCTTCATTATTCCCTTTGTGAACCCTTAGAAAGAAGTGCCTCCTAAGAAGGGCTCCTGGTGGTTAACTGTTCTCAACTTTTTAAAAAACAAAACCAACCAACAAACAGCCTAAGTAGCCATTTCTACATAGGGGGCCTTTACACAAACTACACTTCAGGTAGAAGCCTGCTCTAAGATGCCTGCCTCCTGTACTGAACTGCATGCTTGCAATGTGTTCCTGCCACCTGAGCTAGCCCTTACAAAGGAGTTCCTGGAATCCTATTACAGCCAATATGACCGAGGCTTTCCCCTTCCATTTGGAGCTATTCAGTTTCAACCAACCAGAGCAGCTCTATTTTGACCAATCAAGACAGTGCCTTTGGACCAATCAAACTATGAAGATTTTGAGCCCTCATTTGCATGAGAACAAGCCAATCAGGGACACAGGATGGGGACTTTTTTCTATATAAGCCAGCTTCCATCTGGCTCTGGAAGCAAGAGAAAAGTGTGTTTCTCTGCCTGAGCTGAAACACCAAAGATGTCTCGCATTAGCAGAATGAAACCTACCAGCACCTGCATGGAGCACAGGAGAGCACCAGGGAGGAGCATAATAGAGGTGTATAGCTAGAGACGGGCCTGGCCCCAGGGCAACCTCACAGCTGTGCTGTATCACAGTCAAGCTGTTTTGTACTGAATAAAGTTTCCTTCTTTTCCGCACTCCAAATTGGAGATTACTGTTGACAATCAATTAATGCCAATGACTATCTGTTGACACCTTGAAGCAAAGATAAACTGTCCTCCACTTTAGCTCTTCACTCTCCAAAGGTGAGGTGAGTGGATGGGTAGTTTGAGTGTGATATATCCCCAAAATAAATATAAATTTTGAAGAAAAGATTTGTTAAATTTTTCATTTCATATGAAATGGTGTATTTGTTTTTGGTTGTTAAAAACTTAGCATCTTAAAACAACATAAATTTGTTATTTTGCAGTTACAGTTCTGCATATTGGCTGAATAAAAATGTGTTATTGAAATTATGCTGTAATAAAACTGTACATAGGGTGATATATCAGTTGCTTTTGCTGATTTTTGGCAGCTCCAAAGTAACAGAAAATAGTTGTCTATGAGAGAACTACAGACCCTCTTAACAACTATTACTGATACTTGTTTTAACCATATTACCTTAAATGAGGCCAGATGTAGGTCAAGAGAGAGAAACCAGAGGAGTTTTACAGTTTGTTAAGCTCACAGCTCCCTGGAGAGAAACAGCATGTCACATAGGCCAACTCAGGTCAAGCACCAGCGTTGGACAAGAGGCAGAGGGCAAGAGGGGAACAATGAGCAAGTGCCTCTATTTTGGTTTCTGCAGGAAGGAACAGAACGAGGCTGGGTTAGAATTAGCTAATTTGAATCATTTCAGCAGGTTTTGTAACGTAGAAACTGTTCTTGGTCATCTGGTACCTAGCCCTGGAGCAGTTAGGGTGTGTATACAGTGGCCTGGAGTGTCCGAGCCCAATCAGGGAAGTGGTTGGGGCTATGGGCTTAATTGGCTGCTCAAGAAAGGGAACCGAGGCCTGACCTGTGGTGGCGCAGTGGATAAAGTGTTGACCTGGGAACACTGAGGTCGTCAGTTCAAAACCCTGCACTGGTCTGGTCAAGGCACATATGGGAGTTGAGCTTCCAGCTCCTCCCCCCTTTCTCTCTCTCTCTCTCTCTCTCTCTCTCTCTCTCACTCTGTGTCTCCTCTCTAAAATGAATAAAATAAAAATAAAAAATAAAAAATAAAAAAAGAAAGGGAACCGATTGGCCTCTAGTGAGGGCCTGGAAACTGGGTCAAGACAGCATATATAAAAAGCTATATCATAACACTGAATATAAGGAAATCTTTCACACATGTAGCTTCATGGATGGAATGATATAAAATGTATTTAATGTATCAGACACACCTATAAGGTTGCTTATATGTAATAAGATATGCTATTTATGTTTGATCTGATTCTCTAAGACTTGGAAGTTTCAGATTGTTGTGAAAAAGATTAGCCTTTTTTTCCTTTTTTTTTTTTTGCCAATTTTTAATAGGTTAATTTGTAGTCAGATTTGATCATTTTAGAATGTATAATGAGATTAAATACAATAATTGCTCTTTTCACTTCAGAATTTCTTACCAGGATTAGAAAGAAATGGTAGAAAAATGGTAGCAGGACTTAAACAGTGCTAACATTTCATGGCGTTGTAAAAGGGGAGTTCAGCCCATTCAGTAAACAGTTTACCATGGAAACTTCAGGAAAAGATTCACATTTTCGGTGGCAATCAGAGGAACAATCTTAGAGAATGTGTTTATTTAGGGTAGGAGAGATTTATAAACTTGAAATTGCCAAGGAGTAGCAGCATTTCAAGATATTTGAGAGTAGTGTTAAGATGCCCTGGAGCCCTGGCTGGATATCTCTGTTGGTTGGAGCATCTACTGGTAGAGCATAGATTGCTGGTTTGATCCCCAGTCAGGGCACATACAGAAACAGATCGATGTTCCTGTCCCTTTCTCTCCCTTCCTCTCTTGCTAAAATAAATTAATTTAAAATTTTTTTAAATTGGACATAGAGGCTAAGGAAACAATACAGAGGATCAATGAAACAAGAAGCTGGTTCTTTGAAAAGGTAAACAAGATTGATGAACCTTTAACTAGACTCACCAAGAAAAAAAGAGAGAGGACTCAAATAAATAAAATTAGAAAGGACAGTGGAGAAATAACAACCCTGACACAGCAGAAATACAAAGCATTGTAAGAAAATACTATGAAGAACTATATGCCAAAAAATTAGACAATCTCGGTGAAATGGACAAATTTCTTGAATCATATAACCTTGCAAAAATCAATCTGGAAGAATCAGAACACCTAAACAGACCAATTACAACAAATGAGATAGAAACAGTTATCAAAAAACTCCCAAAAAAGAAAAGTCCTGGGCCTGATGGCTTCACAAGTGAATTCTATCAAAAATTCAAAAAAGAACTAACTCCTATCCTCCTCAAGTTATTTCAAAAAATTCAAGAGGAAGGAAGACTTCCAAAATCCTTTTATGAGACGAGCATAATTCTGATCCCAAAACCAGGCAAACACAACACAAAGAAAGAAAATTATAGGCCTATATCCCTGATGAATTTAGACGCTAAAATTCTCAACAAAATATTAGCCAACCGGATCCAGCAATATATGAAAAAAATCATACACCATGATCAAGTAAGATTTATTCTGGAGAGGCAAGGCTGGTTCAATATTCGCAAATCAATCAATGTGATTCATCACATAAACAAAAGGAAGGACAAAAATCACATGATAATTTCAATAGATGCAAAAAAAGCATTTGATAAAATCCAGCACCCATTCATGATCAAAACTCTCAGTAAAGTGGAAATACAGGGAACATTCCTTAACATGATAAAGGCCATCTACGACAAACCCACAGCAAACATCATACTAAATGGACAAAAATTAAAAGCAATCCCCTTAAGATCAGGAACCTGGCAGGGGTGTCCCCTTTCACCACTCTTATTCAACATAGTTCTGGAAGTCCTAGCTACAGCAATCAGACAAGAAGAAGAAATAAAAGGCATCCAAATAGGAAAAGAAGAAGTAAAACTGTCACTATTTGCAGATGATATGATATTGTATATTGAAAACCCTAAAGTCTCAGTCAAAAAACTACTGGACCTTATAAATGAATTCAGCAAGGTGGCAGGATATAAAATTAATACTCAGAAATCAGAGGCATTTCTATATACCAAAAATGAACTGTCAGCAAAAGAAATTAAGGAAACAATCCCCTTCACTATTGCAGCCAAAAAAATAAAGTACCTAGGAGTAAATTTAACCAAGGAAGTTAAGGACTTGTACTCAGAAAATTATAAAACATTGATAAAAGAAATCAAGGAAGATACAAACAAGTGGAAGCATATACCGTGCTCACGGCTAGGAAGAATAAACATCATTAAAATGTCTATATTACCCAAAGCAATTTATAAATTCAATGCAGTACCAATTAAAATACCAAAGACATACTTCAAAGATATAGAACACATATTCCAAAAATTTATATGGAACCAAAAAAGAACACGAATAGCCTCAGCAATCTTAAAAAGAAAAAATAAAGCAGGAGGTATCACTCTTCCAGATATCAAGGTTTACCTCAAGGCCATTATACTCAAGACAGCCTGGTACTGGCATAAGAACAGGCACATAGATCAATGGAACAGAACAGAGAACCCAGAAATAAACCCACAGTTTTATGGACAACTGATATTTGACAAAGGAGGAAAGAACATACAATGGAGTAAAGACAGCCTCTTTAACAAATGGTGCTGGCAAAATTGGACATCTACCTGCAAAAAAATGAAACTAGACCATCAACTTACACCATTCACAAAGAGAAATTCAAAATGGATAAAAGACTTAAACATAAGCTGTGAAACTATAAGCATCTTAGAAGAAAACATAGGCAGCAAGCTTTCCGACTTCTGTAGCAGCAATATATTTGCCGATTTATCTCCACCGGCAAATGAAATAAAAGGCAAGATAAACAAATGGGACTATATCAAACTAAAAAGTTTTTGCATAGCTAAAGACAATAAGAACAGAATAAAAAGACAAACCACACAATGGGAGAACATATTCGACAGCACATCTGATAAGGGGTTAATAACTAAAATTTATAAAGAACTTATAAAACTCAACACCAGGAAGACAAACAATCCAATCAAAAAATGGGCAAAAGAAATGAATAGAAATTTCTCCAAAGAAGACATACAGATGGCCAATAGGCATATGAAAAAATGCTCAACATCACTAATCATTAGAGAAATGCAAATTAAAACCACAATGAGATATCACCTCACACCAGTCAGAATGGCACTCATCAGCAAAACAACACAGAATAAGTGCTGGCGAGGATGTGGAGAAAAGGGAACCCTTCTGCACTGCTGGTGGGAATGCAGACTGGTGCAGCCACTGTGGAAAACAGTTTGGAGATTCCTCAAAAAATTAAAAATCGAACTGCCTTTTGACCCAGCTATCCCACTTATAGGAATATACCCTAAGAACACCATAGCACTGTTCGAAAAGAAGAAATGCGCCCCCATGTTCGTGGCAGCATTGTTCACAATAGCGAAGATCTGGAAACAGCCCAAGTGTCCATCAGAAGACGAGTGGATTAAAAAGCTTTGGTACATATATACTATGGAATACTACTCAGCCATAAGAAATGATGACATCGGATCATTTATAACAAAATGGATGGGCCTTGATAACATTATACGAAGTGAAATAAGTAAATCAGAAAAAAAGAAAAACTGAGAACAGCATGATTTCATACATAAGTAGACATAAAAGTGACACTATGAGACATGGACAAGAGTGTGGTGGTTACGGGGTGGGGGGAGGGAGGGAAGGGTGGGATAGGGAGGAGGGGAGGGACACAGGGAAAACCAGATAGAAGGTGACAGAGGACAATTTGACTTTGGGTGACAGGTATGCAACACAATTGAATGATAAGACAACCTGGAGATGTTTTCATTGTACATATGTACCCTGATTTATTGGTGTCACCCCATTAAAATTAATAATAAAATAAAATTTAAAAAAAGTTTTTTAATTGAAAAAATAAATAAAATTAGTAATTAAAAAAAGAAAGAATGCCCTGAAGACACTCTTCTAGGCTGGCTAAGCACTACCTTATATTTGAAGTTTTGTTCTCTGGGCCCAAGCAGCAGTTATAATTGCTCTTGTGATAGAAACTTGGAAACTCCAGAGTACCCTTCTTAGTTCATAAGCGTTTGATTTCCTCCTTTATACTTACCCTCAGGTTAAAAATCCATTAAGTTCTGACTTCAGTCCCACCTCCTCTTCAGTTGTATAATAAGTATTTTTGATGTGATGGCCATGTGTAATTTACTCTCCTGACAAACATTCCCATCTTCTCATACTGAAATCTCAGAGTTTGCAATGAATCCCATTGTCATGACTTTGTCTTTGTTCTGTTGAGACCCTCCCACTTATAGGTGCCTTAGGAAGCAACATCTATGGTTAGAAGGGAATAGATTTCAAAAATAACACTAATCTTCAACTATATCTTATATGTTCTATAATATATTATCAATACTTATTTATGTGATTAAGTTCTAAAGCACCCTATAATAACTAAGGATTTTTAAAATTTGTTTTCTTAATTATATTTTATTTTATCAATTTTATATCACTCTTAGAAACAAATCATTCTTGTCCCTTTGGATTAAAAATTATATTTAAATAACTCATTATACCTTTTCCAGTTGGCTTTTTAATAGTTTTGTATGGATAACAAATGTACATGGAGTAGAAGTCAAAATATACAAATGGATAGCCACAATTAGAGAAGCTAAATTACATGAGAAATTTGTTTTCCTTTTAAAATTCAAATTAAAGACTTTCCAGAATAATGTATTAACATTTATTACTAGTAGTGTCAGTATTATTTGCACTTTGTAATTATATATCTCTCAGGTTTCTTTTAAGTGAGAGGAGAAGAGATAAGAGACAGACTCCCACATGTACCCCTACTAGGATCCACACAGCAACCCGTCTGGGGCTGACACTTCGCCCATCTGGGGCCATGCTCCCAGCTGATCTGTTTTTAATGCCTGAGGCAGAGGTTCCATGGAGCCATCCTCAGGGGCCAGGGCTGATGCACTTGAACCAATAGAGCCACTGGCTGCAGGAAGGGAAGAGAAAGAGAAATAAGGGGGAGGGGAGGGGAAGAGATGCAGACAGTCACCTTTTCTATGTGCCTTGGCTGGGAATTGAACCTGGGACATCCACATGCCCAGTGTCGGACGCTTTACCACTGAGCCAACCAGCCAGGGACCAGATGTTTGTTTAAATCTGACAATAAGCACTAACATAATGCTTTGTGACGTTGATAATTTAGTAAAAATAACAAAGTACTACATATTTTGTTCCTGTGCTAGATGCTCCAAAAATCTACTTCTCAAAAACTCTATTATATATATATAGTTTTATATTAAGTAATTAATACCCACCGGAGAATGATACAACTGCGTGAAGAAAAGCAAACAGTGGTCTCTTGATGATATCACACCTGTCTAATTCAAGTCAGGAAAACTAATACTTAAGTATTTATCTTAGCTCGTGATGCATGTTTTTTTGTTTTGTTTTTTGCCTATGACCCAGTTACCTTTGGGGAAAAGGTTGCAGTGAAAAAAATCTAGGAAAATGCAGAGGAAACATAAGGGGTAAAACTAGAAGTTTATCTTAGTGAAAGTCAGCAGGCTATTCTGTTGTTTGCATAATGAATTTAATAACATAATTACCTATGTTATGCTCTACTGATATAATGTTCAACATTATCTGCTTCTACATTCTTAAACAAGACTCCCTTGATACTATAAAAAAAAATACTCCCAGTGATTGAATTAGTGACAAATATAGGCAATATCCCTTTATTGACAACTTAATCATTTTATGGATGGTAGTATGAAAATATACATTATCTTGAGGTATACTTTGTCACTTACACCTGGTTATTAAATGATTTCCTCAATACCTCTATCACTCTTATTTGCTTATGTGTTTATTATTTGCTTATCTTATTCTTATTTGCTTATGTGTATCTTATTAACTTATTGTTTGCCCCGCCCACTAAAATATCTGTCTGAGGACCCTCTTCTCTTCACAGTATCACTGACTTCTGGACAGTGTCTGGCACATAGTAGGTGCTCAGTAAATAATCCTGGAGTTAATGAATTCCACTTCTATTGTGTAGCAGTTCTTCAAATGATAGTATGAACCATTCATAGTTAAATTCCTACTGTGTGCTCAAGTATGAGCAAAATTTAAGGATGAATTTAAAAGTAGTGTCAAGGGACACAAGAGTGAATAATATATGGCCATTTTCTTTATAGTACTAACAAAATTCCAGCAAGTTTTTAAAATGTGTACCTTTCTTACTTTCAGAATGGATTTAAAGTAGTTTTCAGTAAAAGTCACAGAAATAGAACTGATAAAGCTATAAAAGATAGAATCTAGAGAAAAAATGGATGTCATAAATTTAAAATTTGAGTATATAATCAGGCATGAATTTTCATTTGAACTTTCTAGTATTAAGGCAAAGAAACACTGGGTATCTAATTCTTATTATCTGACAAACACATGGTCAGTGGTCTGAAAAGAATGTTTCTTGATACCAAATTCTAAATGAAGTCTGTCACAGCATCTTTATATAAGGGACGTTTAGAATAATGTGTTGGATAATATAATATAGTTAATGTTTAGATGATTATTTCCTATACAATCATTTCTTTATTATATCCTTGTTATAAAGACCTACTATTAAGGTTTGGCCTTTGGGCTTGGCAGCCCTGGGATGGGCTCGTCCGTAGGTTACCAGGCTCACTCCGGGCCCAGCCTTCCGTAAACCGTAAACCGAGTGAATTCCTCTGTATCCTAGCAACGAGGGACAGTCTGCGGACTGAAAGCTGCGGTGCAGCTCAAATTGCCCGGCCCCAAGGCGAGCAGAAAACCAGAGCTTGAAAGAATAAATGGGGGACCAGGCGTAGTTTTTGCTTCTCCATAGCGATATGATGTCAAGACTATACAAGTACGCGGACCAGGGGAGGTGGAAAAAGGACATTATATTATTAAGCTGGAAAACATAGGGTTTCGAGTGGGAGAAGGATTTTCAGAAAGGTTTATAAAAGATACCACCAAGGTTCAGGAATGAATTAGGTATCATGAAGTTCATTTGTAAAGATTTCTGGACTACAATATAGAAGAAACAAATCGACAATATAAGGACAAGTCATCAGGGCAACAAATTTCGTCTGCTAACTTAGAGGTCTGCAGGAAAACAGTAATTGGAACATGTATCTAACTAAGTATTTAGTATTTACATGTGGCTTAATGAGAGGTGACTTATCAAACTTGGTGATAAAAAGTATTCTAACAGCTGACACATGTCTTCAATGCCTGCCTGTGATGATAAAGAAGTTGTAGAACATACTGAAATAGAAGGCTTCAGTAATGTAAAGAGCTAAATTAATCACGTGTAAAGTATTTCAAGTAGCAATGATTTAATTACATTGTTGTACATTTGTTCTGATATAACCTACTTGCTAACTTACATAATGAAAGATGAGCCCTTAAGCAGGAGTAAGGTTGTATTTTATCAATATAATATCGACCAGGTTAAAGCAGATAAAGAGACATACCATAACATACACTTGACTCAAACTATTCAGAATGAAAAAACCTGATTTCAAATAAATAAACATGAAGATGTAAGATCGTTATGTTGAACATTTTTATTTGCTTAGAGTGATGTGTATTTAACCATAGATGAAGAAATAAAAGCCAGGGTCTGATAAATTTGCATAAAGAAAAGTATGCACCAGTCAGAATCATTTCTGTAAGAATGAACAAATTTTGATTTTGTTTTATAAATTTGTTTTAGTTATTTAAAAAAGCAAACAAAAAAGACAATATTAAAACATGTTAAAGATATCTTTGTAGAGATACTAATACATTGTGGCTTAGATATACTTTCAAATAGTGTCACTTATTGCAAGTAATATTTGATTATATATCCTTACTATTTCAAGTTTCATTTGTCTACACTGACTTTGTGAAGAGCCAGATAGCAGTCAGTTCAAGATAATTGTCTGACAAGGATGCAAAGTCATTTATTATTTCCTGAAGAAATAAATGTATTTTATATGATAGACAAATAATAAAGTATATGCTCTGTTTTTAAAAATTAAGAAGATTGACTTTTACTCTCACCAGATTAATACCATATTTGATAACCTTTTCCAGGTTTTAATATGTTTTCTGTTCATTAGTTAATTTAATCTTTCCAAACCTCCTAAGGTAGACATAGTGGGAATGCTGGATCATATGATAGTTCTAATTTTAATTTTTTGAGGAATCTTCATACTGTTTTCTATAGCAGCTGTACCATTTTGCATTCCCACCAACAGTGTATAAGAGTTCTAATTTCTCCATATTCTTGCCAACACTTATTGTTGTTGTTTTTTTAGATGGCCATCCTAACAGGTGTGAGTTGATACCTCCTGGTGGCTTTGATTTGAATTTCTCTAATAGTTAGTAATATTGAACATCTATTCATATATCTTATGACCATTTGCATGTCTTCTTTGGAGAACTATCTATATAAGTTTTTAGCCCATTTTTAAATTGGGTTATTAGTTTTTCTTTTGATATAAGGTGTAGCTTTTATATCTTGGAAATGAATGGACCCCTTATTGACTTGCAAATATTTTTTCTTATTCCATATGTTGACTTTTACTCTGTTGATTATTTTCTTTGCTGTGCAGAAACTTTTTAGTTTGATATAGTTCCACTTGTCTATTTTTTATTTTGGTATCAAATTCATGAAATTACTGCCAAGACTCATGTCATCAAACATTTTTCTTACTTTTTTTAGACGTTTTGCAGTTTCAGAAGATAATTGTTTTTTTATATATTGATCTTATATCCTGCAATCTTGTTAAACTCAATTTTTTTGTTTATGTAAAATTCCGCAGGTTTTTCTACATATATAATCATGTTCTCTGTGTGTCTTAGTTCATTTGAGCTGCTATAATAAAATGCCACAGTCCTCGGCCAGTTGGCTAAGTGGTAGAGTGTTGGCTGGGCGTGTTGATTTCCCAGGTTCAATTCCCAGTCTGGGCACACAGAAGAAGCAACCATCTGCTTCTCCATCCTTCCTCCTCCCCTTCTAGTTTTCACTCTCTCTTCTCCCTCCACAGCCATGACTTGATTGGTTCGAGCGCATCGGCCCTGGGTGCTGAGGATGGGTTGTTGGGGCCTCCACCTCAGGCACTAAAGATAGCTCAGTTGCGATCATGGCCCTAGATGGGCAGAGCATAGGCTGGGGGGATCCTGGTTGAGGCACATGTGGGAGTCTGTCTCTCTATCTCCCCTCCTCTCACTTGGGAAAAAAAAAGAAAAGTCACAAACTGGGTAGTTTATAAACAACAGAAATTTATTTTTCACTATTTGGTGCCTGGAAATCTGAGGTTAGGGCATCTGCATGGTCAAGTTTTGTACCTGGAGAGATCCCTCTTCTTGCTTTTTGCTGTGTCCTCACATGGTAGAAGGGACTAGAGAGTTTTGTGGGATCTTTTTCATAAGAGTACTAATCCCATTCACAAGGTATCCATTCTCAAGACCTAAGTACCTCCAGAAGAGCCCATGTTCTAGTATTCATTAAATACATACTAATATCACACTGAGTATTAGGATTTCAACATATAATTTGGGGGAGGCACAAAAATATTCCAATGATAACACTGAGAATATAAATATTTATTTCTTCTTTTTTAATCAAGATGCTTTTTATTATTTTTCCATGCCTGGTTGCATTGTCTAGAACCTTCAGTGCAATATTGAATAGAAATTGTGAAAGTGGATGTCTCCATATTGCTCCTGATTTTAGGAAGAAAGCATTCAGTCTTTTACCATTAAGTCTGATTTTTTTTTGTAAGTGTCCTTTATCATGTTGAAGAACCTGATAACTAGGATTAAGTTTCCCTTCTATCCTAGTTGCTGAGAGGTTTTTTTATTTTTAAATCAAGAATAAATGTTGCAAGTTACATCAGAGAAATGGCGCTGTGAGGGGTGCTCCCGATATTTCCCCTTGAAATTTCAACAAATTCAACAACTGAAGACAGAGAAAAAATCTCAGGAGCACCTGAAGTATACACACACCAGACAAAGGTATGATTGGGCAAAAAGGTGGCTGAATATATAATCCACTCTGAAAGAAATAAGACAGAGAATGGGGTTTTTCACTTTCCTCACTGATCTGAGAAAGGAGCACTTTTGTCTGAAGCCGAACAAAGGGGAGGGTCAAAGGCAAAGGGAAGAAGCTGGGTTAAGGCGGATAATCAAGCAGAAGAAAGACCACACTAGCTCTGCCTAAAATCACAGATAAGGGGCATGCACAGGTGGCAAGTTCCAACAAAGGTTACCAGTGCGGGGTACCCATGGGAGCTGGCACTGATGCCAGCAGCTTTGTGTGCTCCTCGCTCCACAATCACGGGCGGTGTGCAAGTGACTCCACCTGGCAGCACTGGCATGGATGCACACATATGTGGGCTGGAGGGCTTAGCCCAAGAGTATCAGTGATAAACATCTGCATGGACTGATGCCAGCGTCTTTGTGCATTCCCAGCTCCACCACCAGCACGGGACGTGTGCAAAGGTCAGGATCCCTAAGCCTGTGACTGTAAGGGCAGGGCGCTTTCGCAGGCCTGCATTCCCAGCTGACTGAGATCATAGGTGCTGTCTGCCTAAGTAGGCAAGTGCAAGCCTCCATATGCACTGCTGAAGTCGTGGGGGCTGGGCGTGCATATGGCTTGCTGCCAACTACCAAACCATGCACAAGGGAGGAGCCTGTGGAGATTAGACCCGCAGAGTGCTGAGGCGCACTAAAAATGCCTGGGGGCCCTTAGGCATTTGATCTGCAATCGGCTCCCAGCCCGCAGCAAGCTAAGATGTGCTAGACCTGTTCGCCATCCCTTAGAAAGGCGCTGGGTCAGCAATTGGCTCCCAGCCCTGCCTGCTTTTGCTGGCGGCTCTGGTTGGCACAGCCTTACCTAGAACTATGCTTTGAGCAGTACTGGAGGAAGGACATGGCTGCTCTTAGAGCCTCTTGCTCTGCAAGCACTGGTTGGGGCCAACTTCACAGCTAAGTCCCCAGGCTGCTAGCTAAGGTGGAAGAAACGTGGGGAGCGGCACCTGGAAAATTGAGTCTCAAATTGTCAGAGACTCCAAGCAACAAAACAGCAAACCTCTAACCAAGAGCCCCACAGGGGCAAAACCTATAGTAAAGTGCCACCTGCCAAAAAACAGTAAGAAACTACCTCTCAAAACGAGGAAAAAATTACATTTTTATAACATTTTTATCCACTTTAATAATTTTATCTTCTTTCTTTTTTATTCTTTTCTTTTCCTTTGAACTTCATTATCAATAATTGTTACATTTTTCATTCTTGTATTTTATGAGGGTTTCATTTCAAAAATCTTTACTTTTTTTTCTTTCCTTTTTTTATCTTTTTCTTTTTCTCTCATTTGTCACTTAACAAATTATTATATTTTTGATTCATAATTCTCTTTGTGGAATTTTTGCATGTTTTTATTTTATCTTTTTTATCTCTTTTGTCATCTTTCCACAGTTCCTGCACCTTGTTATCTGTAGTTTTTGTTTGACATCACATTATAGAATTTTCATTTTTTTATTGTATCTTTTCAATTTTTATTTTATTTTTAAATTATCTTTTATTATTAGTGTTAACAATAACATTCTCAAATGCCATTAAGGAAAAAGAAATCAAATATGGATACAAAAGACAGAGATGTAACTCATATATATAATGAAAAATCTCTAGAAAAGAATTTCAATTGCTTGGAAACCTTGGAGTTAAATGACAAAGAATTAAAAATTGAAGTCCTAAAAATACTCAGGGAAACACAAGAAAGCACGGAAAGGCAATTTAGAGAGCTCAAAAAACAATTTAGTGAACAAAAAGAATACTTCACCAAGGAAATTGAAACTATAAAAAGGAACCAAACAGGAAAAACTCAATACATGAACTGAAAAGTGAGATAAAAAAACTTATCTAATAGAACAGGCCAGATAGAGGAGAGAATTAATGACATAGAAGACAGGAGGCTAGAAATATAACAAAGAGAAAAGGAGAGATACTCACAAATTTTTAAAAAATAAGAAAGCCCTACAGGAATTGTCTGACTCTATTAGAAAGAGTAACATAAAAATACTGGGTATATCATAAGGAGAAGAGAGAGAAAATGGAATGGAGAACATATTCAAACAATTGATGAGAACTTCCCAAGCCTGTGGAAATAATTAGAGCCTCAAATTCAAGAAGCAAACAGAATACTGAGTTACCTTAACCCAAACAGACCTACTCCAAGGCACATTGTAATGAAATTATCACATGCCAATGACAAAGAAAAAGTCCTCAAGGCAGCCAGGGAAAAGAAGAATACAACATATAAAGGAAGGCCTGTTACGTTATCATCAGATTTCTCAGCAGAAACTCTACAAGCCAGAAGAGAGTGGACCCCAATATTTAAAGTACTGAAAGAGAGGAACTTCCAGGCAAGAATACTATACCCATCAAAGCTTTCCTTCAAATAAGAAGGGGAAATAAAGACATTCACAGATATAGGGAAGATGAGAGAATTTATCACCAGAAAACCCCCACTTCAAGAAATACTAAAGAGGGTTATCTGACCAGATACAAAAAACAAAACAAAACAAAATCACAAGTAAAAACTCCAACAAGATCACAATTAAAACAAGATTAATCTGTGACAACAGAAACAAAAAAGGGGGAGAGCAGCAAGATGGCGATGGAGTAGGCTGATGAACCAACTTCCAACTCCCAGAACCAAAGTGGATTGTAACTTAATTTTAAGAACCATCACCTGGAAAAACCAACTTTGAACTAAAGTAAGTGGACTCTTCAACCAAGGAACACTGAATAAGCCACATTAAGACTGGTAGGAAAAGTGAAAACATGGAAAGGGCTGCCCAGATCCCTGGAGCAAACGGCAGCCTGGAGAGACTCACGTGGCAAGAAGATGGATGGTCATTATGAACACCTAAATAAAGAGATAGCAAGTATAAAAAAGGAAATTGAAATAATAAAAAAGAATCAGACAGAAATGACAAATATAATATCAGAATTGAAGAACACAATTTGGCGAAGAAGAAGGGGACCTGGGCTCTAGGAACAAAGCCCCAGCCTGCAGTCCCAGAGCCTAGAAGAGGCATATGGACAGTATTTAGCTGTGAAACAAGTTAGGATACTGTTAGTGAGAAAGAGACAGTTTTCTCAGACCCAGGATTGTTCTTAAAGGGACAGCACAGAAAACCTCTCTCACAACCACTCAACTAGGGCTCCAGGGGACAGGAAAAGAGAGGAGGACTGAAGCAGCGGGAAGAGAGTGTAATCTAGAAGGCACAGGGAGAAACACTTTGAGGGACAGCCACCCTAAACCCTGGGCTGAGTCACTCCCCAAATCTGAAGCAAATATTTCCCCTGGAACCAGCAATACCAGCAAAGGGAAGCAGGACACCAGCCAAACAAGCTCTCCTGTGGCACTCAGAGCACAGCCGCTTAGAAAGAGGGAGTTTTCAGGACTACAGAATGGAGTGTTGGGGTCTGACCTGCAGCACACCCACCCATACTGCTGAGGGCTTGCTGGAGGGTGGGTGGCAGCGGGACAGGAAAGCGCGGTTCTGTTGGCAGGGGCAGAAACCAGGCCGGCTGGTGTGAGCTCAGTCTAGCCCAGAGAGGGCGGAAGGGACACGCGAAAGTGGTCTGGCTGCTGCAGGCCTGCCTAAAATCCCACCTGTGGGGGAAAAGCATGAGCCCGGGAATGGGCAGAGAACCACCGCTAAACAAGGGCGCACAGGTGCGCAGCCTCACCTGACCTTCAAAGCTTGTGGCCCTGCATGAACTGGCTTTGCCCGTAGAACTGGGGCAAAAGCCCAAGAAAAGGCAGAGGTCTGCAGCTGAGTGTGCACCCGCAGCCCCACCCCACCTGGGCAGCAGAGCAGAGGCTTGTGGCCTGATGCATGCACTGGCCTGGACCACAGGGGTGGGGCGGACGCCAGGGAACAGGCAGAGGCCCACAGCTGAGCAAAGGTGCTCACCCCTGCCCTTGGTGCTGAGGCTTGTGGCCCGTGTGCGGTGTGCAACCCCACCCATGAGGGCAAGGCAAAGGCCGAGACCGGCTGAGGCTTGTGGAGCCGGGCACAATAACACAGCCCCTCTGTAGGGGAGAGGAAGAAACCACAGTGACAGCTGCATCGGGCCGGCACCGGCAATGCCCAACTGCGCTAGGCAGCAGTAGTGGGGGTAGTGGGCCTGCAGACTGACCACACCTAGGGAACACAGCAGCAACACCCATTGGACTCCAGTGGCCAAACCCTTCTTATACACAGACAAAATGAGCAGGCAGAGAAATGCAACCCAAATGAATCAAGAGAAATCCCCAGAGAAGGACCTGAATGAATCAGATATAACCAAATTACCAGATGCAGAGTTTGAAATAATGATTGTTAGGATGTTAAAAGAGCTTAGAACAACAATGGATGGTCATTATGAACACCTAAATAAAGAGATAGCAAGTATAAAAAAGGAAATTGAAATAATAAAAAAGAATCAGAAATGACAAATATAATATCAGAATTGAAGAACACAATGGAAGGAACTAAAAGCAGGATGAATGAAGCTGAGGATCGAATCAGCGAGTTAGAGGACAAAATAAATGAAGGCACAGAAGCAGAGCAGATAAAAGAAAAGAGACTCAAAAAGTCTGAGGAAACTCTAAGGGAGCTCTGTGACAACATGAAGAGAAATAACTTCAGTATCATTGGGGTTCCCGAAGAAGAGAAAGAACAAGGGATAGAAACTTTGTTCAATCAAATCATAGCTGAAAACTTCCCTAAATTAAGGCTGAAAAACATCTCACACATTCAAGAAGCACAGAGAACTCCATTAAAGAGAAACCCAAAGAAATCTACACCAAGACACATCATAATTAAAATACCAAAGCTAAGTGATAAAGAGAAAATATTAAAAGCTGCTAGAGAAAAAAAAGGCTATCACATATAAAGGAGCCCCCAAAAGGATGACATTCAACTTCTCAACAGAAACACTTGAGGCCAGAAGAGAATGGCAAGAAATATTCAAACTAATGCAGAACAAGAACCTACAACCAAGACTACTTTATCCAGCAAGGCTAATGTTTAATATTGAAGAAGAAATAAAGAGCTTCCCAGACAAAAAAAACTCAAGGAATTCATTAAAACCAAACCAATGCTGCAAGAGATGCTAAGGGGTCTGTTGTGAATAGATCAAAGGGGGAAAATAATATAGCAAAAGAGGAATACAGCTTTAAAGAATAAAATGGCAATAAACAACTACATATCAATAATAACCTAAAATGTAAATGGATTAAATGATCCAATCAAAAGACATAGGGCCTGACCAGGCGGTGGCACAGTAGATAGAGTGTCGGACTGGGATGCGGAGGACCCAGGTTCTAGACCCCCGAGCTCACCAGCTTGAGCATGGGCCCATCTGGCTTGAGCAGAAGCTCGTCAGCTTGGACCCAAGGTCGCTGGCTCCAGCAAGGGGTTGCTTGGTCTGCTGAAGGCCCGCAGTCAAAGCACATGTGAGAGAACAATCAATGAACAACTAGGGTGTTGTGACAGCAATGAAAAACTGATTGATACTTCTCACCTCTCTCTGTTTCTGTCTGTCTGTCCCTATCTATCCCTCTCTCTGATTCTCTGTCCCTGTAAAAAAAAAAAAGAAAAAAAAAGATATAGGGTAGCTGTGTGGATAAGAAAACAGGACCCATACCTATGCAGTCTACAAGAGACACACCTTAAAACAAAAGATGCACATAGACTGAAGGTAAAAGGATGAAAAAATATATTTCATGCAAATGGAAATGAAAAAAAGCCGGGGTAGCAATACTTATATCTGACAAAATGGACTATAAAACAAAGGTTATAGTAAGAGATAAAGAAGGAAACACATAATGATAAAAGGAGTAATCCAACAGGAAGATATAACCATTATAAATATCTACACACCGAATAAAGGAGCACCGAAATATATAAAGCAGACTTTGATGGATATAAAGGGCAAGATCAACAGCAATACTATAATAGTAGGGGATTTCAATACCCCACTAACATCACTTGATAGATCCTACAGAAAGAAAATTAACAAAGAAACAGCAGACTTAAAGGTTACACTAGATCAACTCGATTTAATAGATATCTTCAACCCTGCACTGGTTCAGTCAAGGCACATGGGAGTTGATGCTTCCAGCTCCTCCCCCCTTTCTCTCTTTCTCTCTCTCTCTCTCTCTCTCTCTCTCTCACTCTGTGTCTCCTCTCTAAAATGAATAAAATAAAAATAAAATAAATTAAAAAAAAATAGGTATCTTCAGAACCTTTCACCCTAAAGCAGCAGAATATACATTCTTTTCAAGTGCTCATGGTACATTCTCTAGGATAGACCACATGTTAGGACACAAAAGCGGTCTCAACAAATTTAAGATTGAAATCACATCAAGCAATTTCTCTGATCACAATGGCATGAAACTAGAAATCAACCACAACAGAAAAACTGAAAAATAGTCAAACACTTGGAAACTAAATAGTATGTTATTAAATAATGAATGGGTTAACAATGAGATCAAAGAAGAAATAAAAACATTCTTAGAAATAAATGATAATGAGCATACATCAACTCAAAATTTATGGGACACAGCAAAAGCAATACTTAGAGGGAAGTTCATAGCATTACAGGCAAGCCATGAGAAACTAGAAAAAGCTCAAATAAACAACTTGACCATGTAGAAGAAAGGAAATAATAAAAATTAAAGAAATTAATGAAATAGAGAACAGAAAAACTACAGAAAAAAATTAATACAACAAAATCTGGTTCTTTGAAAAGATCAACAAAATTGACAAACCCGTGGCAAGACTCACTAAGGAAAAAATAGAAAGGACTAATATAAACAAAATCCAAAATGAAAGAGGATAAATCACCACAGATATCATAGATACACAAAGAATTATTGTAGAATACTATAAAACACTATATGGCACCAAATTCCATAATCTAGAAGAAATAGATAAGTTCCTAGAATACAATCTTCCTAGACTGAGTCACAAAGAAATAGATAGCCTAAATAGACCCAAAAGCAGGGAGGAAATTGAAGCAACTATCAGAAACTTCCCCCCAAAATAAAAGTCCAGGGCCAGATGGCTATACTAGTGAATTCTATCTAACATTCAAAGAAGATTCCGTTCCTATTCTACTCAAAGTCTTCCAAAAAAGTGTAAAAGAAGCAATACTTCCAAACACATTTTATGAGGCCAACATAACCCTCATACCAAAACCTAGCAAGGACAACACAAAAAAGAAAACTACAGACCAATATCTCTAATGAATACAGATGCTAAAATTCTACAAAAAATACTAGCAAATCGAATACAACAACACATTAAAAATATAATTCATCATGATTAAGTGGGATTCATCCTGGAATCACAAGGATGGTTCAACATATGTAAAACAGTCCATGTAATACACCATATCAACAAAACAAAAAACAAAAACCATATGACCCTATCAATAGATGCAGAAAAGGCATTCGATAAAATACAACATCATTTTATGTTTAAAACACTCAACAAAATGGGTATAGAAGAAAAATATTTCAACATAATAAAGGCCACTTATGACAAACCATCAGCTAACATCATATTAAATGGCAAAAAACAGAAAACTTTTCCTCTAAAATCAGGAACAAGACAAGGTTGCCCACTCTCTCCACTCTTATTCAATGTAGTGGAAGTTCTAGCCAGAGCAATCAGACAAGAGAAAGAAATAAAAGGCATTCATAGTGGAAAAGAAGAAGTAAAAGTTTCACTTTTTGGAGATGATATGATCCTGTACATCAAAATACCCAAAGAGTCTACAAAAGGACTATTAGAAACAATAAACCAATACAGTAAGGTTGCAGGATACAAAATTAATATATAGAAGTCTATTGTCTTCTTATATGCCAACAGTGAAATTTCAGAAAATAAACTCAGAAAAATAATCCCTTTTATGGTTGTAACAACAACAACAAAAATACCTAGGAATAAACATAACAAAAAATGCAAAGGACCTATATAATGAAAACTACATTGCATTGTTAAGGGAAATCAAAAAGATCCAATGAAAAATATTCCTTGTTCTTGGATAGGAAGAATAAATATAGTTAAAATGACCATATTACCCAAAACAATATACAAATTTCATGCAATTCCCATCAAAATTCCAATATCATTTTTTAAAGAAATGGAACAAAAAATCATCAGGTTTATATGAAACTATAAAAAAAACCCGAATAGACAAAGTAATCCTAAGGAAAAAGAGCAAAGCTGGGCATTACAATACATGACTTCAAATTATATTATAGAGCCACAATAATCAAACAGCATGGTATTGGCAGAAAAATAGACACTCAGACCAATGGTACAGAATAGAGAGTCCAGAAATAAAACCACATATATATGGTCAAATCATCTTTGATAAAGGAACCAAAAACACACAATGGAGAAAATAAAGCCTCTTCAATAAATGGTGCTGGGAAAACTGGAAAGCCACAGGCAAAAGAATGAAACTCGACTACAATTTGTCCCCTTGTACCAAAATTAATTCAAAATGTGTCAAAGACCTAAATATAAGACCTGAAACAATAAATTACATAGAAGAAAACATAGGTACTAAACTCATGGACCTTGGCCATAAAGAACATGTTATGAATTTGACTCCAAAGGCAAGGGAAGCGAAGGCAAAGATAAATGAATGGGACTACATCAGACTAAGAAGCTTTTGCACAGCAAGAGAAACTGACAACAAAACTAACAGAAAGCCAACTAAATGGGAGATATTTTCAAACAGCAGCTCAGATAAGGGCCTAATATTCAAAATATACAAAGAACTCACAAAATTCAACAACAATCAAGCAAACAATCCAATAAAAAATGGGCAGAGGAGATGAACAGACACTTCTTCCAGGAAGAAACACAAATAGCCAATAGATATATGAAAAGATGCTCATCTTCACTAGATATTAGAGAAATTCAAATCAAAACTACAATGAGATACCACCTCACACCTGTTAGATTAGCTATTATCAACAAGACAGGTAATAACAAGTGTTGGAGAGGCTGTGGAGAAAAAGGAGTCCTCATTCACTGTTGGTGGGAATGTAAAGTAGTACAACCATTGTGGAAGAAAGTATGGTGGTTTCTCAAAAAATTAAGAATAGAACTACCATATGACCCAGCAATCCCTCTACTGGGTATATATGCCCAAAACTCAAAAACATTGGTACATAAAGACACATGCAGCCCCATGTTCATTGCAGTATTGTTCACAGTGGCACAGACACGGAAACAACCAAAAAGCCCTTCAATAGAATATTGGATAAAGAAGAGGTGGTACATATATACTATGGAATACTACTCAGCCATAAGAAATGATGACATGGATGGACCTTGATAATATTATACTGGTTAAGTAAGTAAATTAGAAAAAACTAAGAACTGTATGATTCCATACATAGGTGGGACACAAAATTGAAACTCATAGACACAGATAAGAGTGCAGTGGTTACCAGGGGGAGGGGAAGGGTAGTGAGGGAGGGGTGGGGGGAACGGAGGGTCATAAAGAAAACCAAATAAAAGGGGATGGAGGGCAATTTGACTTTGGGTGATGGGTATACAACCTAATTAAATGTTAAAATGATGTGGAGATGTTTTCTCGAATCTGTGTACTCTAATTGATCAATGTCACCCCATTAAAATTGTCTAAATAAAATTTTTAAAAAATAAATAAATGCATCTTATCAAAAATTTTTATGTCTATTGACATAGATACATATTGATTATGCAAATTTTTTCAAACTTGTTACTATAGTGTATTGCTTTGATTGGTTTTAAAATGCTAAATCAACCGCATATTCTTAGGATAAACTCCACTTGGTCATGAGGCATTGCCCTTTTAATATGATGTTATATTTATTTGCTAAAATATTGCTTAGAATTTTTGCATGTTTTCATGATGCATAACATAGATGCATTTTGCATTTATGTTTAATTTATAATTTCCTCTCTTTCTCTTACTCTTGCTTTCGCTGTTGTTATTGTCTGGTTTCGGTATCAGAATAATGCTGGCCCTATAGAATGAATTCAAAGGTGTTCTCTTGTATTCAAATTTTTGGAAGCATTAGTGTAGAATTGGTAATAATAATTCTTATTTAATACTAATCCTTAAATGTTTGGTAGAATTTACTAGTAAAACAACCTGGACATGCAGTTTTCTTTATAGTAAGAATTTTAACTACAATTTTGATTTCTTTCATCGATATGAGTCTATTTATGTTAGCTATTTCTTCTTGAATAAATTTTGGAAATTTATGTCTTTTTATTTTATTGTTTTATTTTTTATTTATTTTTTAAGTGAGAGGAGGGTAGATAATGAGACAGATTTCCGCCTGCACCCCGACTCGGATCCACCTGACAACCTCCATCTGACACTTAAACCAGCTGAGCCACTGGATGAAGGAGGGGAAGTGGGAAAGAAGGGGGAAAGGAGGAGAAGCAGATGGCCACTTCTCATGTGTGCCCCGACTAGGGATCAAACCTGGGACATCTACACACCGGACCCATGCTCTACCACTGAGCCAACTGTCCAGGGTTGGAAATTTATGTCTTTCAAGGAATTTTTCCATTTCATGTAAGTTGTTAAATTTAGTATAACATTATTTATAATATTGGCTATCTGTCCTTTTATGATCTGTAGAATCTATAATAATGTCTCTCTCTAATTTCTGATATTGGTAGTTTTTTCCCTTTTTTATAGGAGAATTTTTACTACTTTTATGTACAGAAAATTCAACAGTGTATGTGTGTCCCAGGATAGTGGTCAGTTATTTAGCCTTCGTCTTTTCCAGCTACGAAGTATGAGTCACCAGCTTTGGACTCAAGACATTTCCTCCTCAGTGGCAGCAGATCTCATTATATCTGCCATTGTAATTGATCTCAACAGCTTTCGCCAGCTTAGCAAGAGCTCTTTTGTCTTCCAACTTAATGTGTGTGAAGGCAATGGTGGTATAGATCTTTCTGTGGACAAGACACCTCAGCCTGGCTTTCCCCTTGAAAAGCAGTAGGGAAACCCCACCCTGCACAGGGCAGGCAGAAGGACAAGCAGCTTGATGGGATCCACATCATGTGCATTCACTACCAGCTGAGACTTCTTTGCCAACATGGGGACATTGTTAATCCCTGCTAGGACAGGTGGCCTCTTGGTAGGGACATCCCCTTTGCCAGCAGCTTTTTTTTCTCAGTCCCATCAACAATTTTTGCGTCTTCTCTTGCTGTGTCTCTCATTTGTACCTGGTGGTCCAGTCCAAGCAGTTGAGTCTTGGTCTGTTTGGCAGACCAAGGTCTAGGTGATCATGGTTAATCACAGGAGGCACTTTCAGCCACCTATAGAGAATAGCCCTTTGCCTCTGCAGACAAATGTAGCAGAGCCATTTGACAAAATGAGTGAGGTCTCTTTTGGATTGGATGTCCTGCTTAATGCCAGCTTCTTGGGCCTTTTCTCAAACCGGGGATTTACTATCTTCTTGGCCTTCTGCTTCATGACAGCAAGGGCTGGTGTTACCATTTTCCCCTTAACCTTCTTTTCTTTTGGCATCTTGGGCGGCAGGAGGGGAGACCCTTTTTCCATTTTATTGATCAGTCTCACTAGAACATTTTTAATTTTACAGATCTCAAGAGAACCAGCTGATGATTTTACTGCTTTTCTCTATTGTTTTTCTGTTTTCTATTTCACCGATTTTCACTTTAGTTTTTAGTATTTTTCTTCCATTTAATTTGCTCTACTTGTTCTAGGTTTCTGTTTCCTTGTATTTTACTTGTTCTAGTTTTTAAGAATTTTCACACATTTTTTTCTAATACTGCAGTTTTTTGGTATTGATTTGTTCTTTCCCTGAGTACTGCTTTGGTGACATCCCACAAATTCTGATGTGTTTTCATTTTATTTGAGTTGAGTGTCAATTAGATTCATTATGACACATGGCTTCCAAACTTCCGTAGGTATCATCTCCATACAAGTTAAGCCTAAAGGAGAAAGAACACAGAGAAAGATGCTTGGGAGCTTTTTATGACATCACATCCACTCCAGTTCTATTGGTTAGAACTCAGTCACATGGCTTCACCTAATGGTATGGGAGGCTGGAACATGTAGTCTAGCTTTTTGCCTGGGAAGAGAAAGAAAATGTATTTGGACAAACAGTCAGCAATCTTTTTCTATTTTCTGGAGGACCTTGTATAAGATAAGAAATACTTGAATCATGGGTATACAGTAGAAATTATAAAGATATTTGGGCCTGCTTTTTACTTTGGGGGTAGTTTTGTAAATGCTGATTCAATTTAATGGATACATGTTCATTTAGGTTTTCTATTACTTCTTGAGTCACTTTTTGTAAGTCATTTTTTAGGTACATATAATTTAGTATAATTTTTAAAACAGCATAAATTTGTTGAAAGAGTTTTCTTATTCTAATCTTTGCTAAAACTGTATGTTCATTCTTCATTTTTAATATTGTTTACTTATGCCATCTTTTATATTTGATTAATCTTAGTAGAGATTTTTCATCTTATTTGTCTTTACCAAAAATCTTAATTTGTTAATTTAAAAATCTTAATTTTGTTAATTTATGTTCTTTATTTTTTTTCTTTACATTATTTGGGTTTATTTTGCTGGTCCTTTTCAACTTGTAATTTGAATGCTAAGCTCATTATTTTTCAGATTCCTTTCCTAATATATTCATGTAATATATGTAATAATATACATTTCCCTTGAATTTGGCTCCAGCTTTGTTGCTGCATTTACATAGAGTGCTTTCATTATTGACTCATTTTATCTATTTCCATTGATTTCTGCTTTAATGCATGAGTTATTTGCAGTGTAATTTTAAATTTCCACAAGTATGAGAACTTTAGAGTATGTATTAGGTTATTATTTCTAAAGTTAATTACGTTATTTTCAGACAATGTGGTATGTGTAATAATGATTCCTTTCTTTTTTTTTTTTTTTTTTTTTTTGTTCAGCAAGAGGAGGGGAGGCAGAGACAGATTCTCGCATGTGTCCGGACTGGTATCCAACCAGCAAGCCCACTAGGGAGCAATGCTCTGCTCATCTGGGGCATTGCTCCATTGCTCAGCAACTGAGCTCTTCTTAGTGCCTGAGGCAGAGGCCATGGAGCCATCCTCAGTACTTATGGCCAACTTGCTCCAATCGAGCCATGGCTGCAGGAGGGGAAGAGAGAAAGATAGAGAGGGGGGCGGGGGGAGAAGCAGATGATCGCTTCTCCCTTGTGCCCTGACCAGGAATCAGACCCAGGATATTCACACACCAGGCTGATGCTCTACCACTGAGCCAATTGGCCAGGGTCAGTAATGATTCTGTAAAACATCTTTAATCTTGCTTTATGCCCTTATATATGCATGCTAAATTTGATATGTCTTCCCCTTTATTATGTTCTTCATTCCTTGCAACATTATCTTGTTTATTCCTTATTCTAATTCTACGAGATAGATAGTATGACTTTCATTTTTCAAATAAGTACGTTAAAATCCAGTCAACATAGTAATTAACTTTTCCAAGTTTACACATTGACTAAGACTGGTATTCATCCAAAGCAGACACCAACTAGAAACAATCAATGTGGTCAAGTTTTTATACTGGTTGCATATGAGCCCTGCCTATATTTCATTGCAGATTTTTAAACATCAGGGCAAGAATTCATTCTTATTTAAATGGATTTTTATCCTTCACTTGCTGCCTCAATCAGTATCTAACATGTATTTGGTGTTGAACAGATGTTTGTTGAATTGGAGTAAACCTGAAACTGAAATCTGGAAAAACCCTAAAAGTATAATAAATGGGTAAATTGTGAATACTCAAAAATAAAGCATGATTTGTAGTTCTGGTATAATTGCAAAAAATAATCTGAAAACACTCATGGTACAGATACGCAGTAATTCCGGATAAGATATAAATACAAATATATATATATATGTAACATTTATATTTATCTCTATTTATTTATAACTTTTTTATATCTATATCATTCATACATCCTTTACCATACCTATCTAGATATAGATAAAGAATATATATATATATATATATATATATATATATATATATATATATATATATATATAAAAGGATATATGGGCAGGGGAAGAGAGACTTACAAAGGTAATAAACGTATAGACAGAGAATAGGGAGGAAAAGCTGTTGAATTTATTTTGCTAATGTTAAGACGAGAGAGAGAATGGTCAATAATAGTGACCTTTTGATTTTGTGTCACTTAAGTTATTTAATGACCTTGGAAAAATAAGTGGTGAAAAGTAGAAATTTTCACTTTAAGAAGTTTAGCTATAAATGGTAAGAAAGGGATCAATTAAGCAGGAGAGTGCTATGGGTAAAGAGAGAGGGTTATGCTTCTTGTTTTTTGCTTTCTTTATTTTAAGAAAGAAGAGACATGACCTGGTTTAAGACAATCCCTTTAGCTAGCTATCTCTTATTCATTCTGTAAGATTTAGCTCAGGTGTTATCGTTAGGAGACTGTTCCTGCACTGGTCAAATTGTCTCTGTTGTCTTAGCACTATCAAGAAGTTATTATCATAGAGCTTAGACTATTTTAATAAATTTATCAGTTTAAATGTCCTGTCCTCTCCAGACTGTAAACTCTATGATTATGGGTTATCATTGTATAACCAATTCTTGGCAAGGGTTTAACAACAGAAAGTTCTCAAACAATGTTTTACTAAAATGTGGAGCCTTTTTTAAATCTTTCTCCTATCCTTTTATACATCTTTCTGTGTCTATATTTTATACTTATTTCTTCCCTTATAATACCTGTAATACTTTCTAATTACAATTATTCTTTTTCACATAACTAAACAACATGCTTATATTATTTATTTTTGTAATACTGACATCTAGCACAGTGCTTATCATTCACTCATTGACTATTTAATTATCTCTTGAGTAACCGGTCATTAATTTAAACTCTGAGAATATCCATTGTGAAAAAAAGGACTTATCTTCTTGTTAAGGAAAAGAAACAATAGACAATAAACCAGTAAGTAAAGAAGATTATTTATGATGGTAAACAATAAAAACAACGAAACAGGTAGAATGACGGTTGAAGAGTCATTAATTTAGATAGGATACTTAAGGGCGGAGTCGAGAAAGTAAAAATACTACTTTTGTATATAATGTTTCTTTATAATATATATTAGCTAAATCTTTGAAATGAGAGGAGATCTTAATGATCTCAGAGTCAAGGCTTTTTCATTTTACAGATGATTTAGAGTGAAAGGCGACTTTTTGAAGGTATTTAGCAACTATGTAATTTATCTTTCTCTTGGTAAAGTGGTTTGGAAACTTTCAGATTCTTTATACCTCATTGGAATTCCCCTGAGATGTAAATGACTCATTTAAATCAGGACAGGAAAGGTGTACTAATCAAACCTATTTTCTTCCCTACCGAAGAATTTTTTTAAAAATGTATGAAAAGAAGGACTAAGATCTTCAGGAAAAAACTGAGTGGCCTATAAACACAATAATAACCATAGAGAAGATGCTACAAGGAGATCTATAGTATCTAAGTAAAGGAGTCAGGAATTACATATGAAGCTTCAAAAATTTTTTTCCTAACATTTCTAATATACTCATGGTAGAAAATTCGAACATACAGAAAAGTCTGGAGTGGAAAATTATAACTATAAGCTCTTACTCCAGGAATAACTAATGTTGATTATTTTCCTTATACATGTTTTTCCTCTTTTTCTCCTTTTATCAGTTGAGATCATATGATTTTCATATTTTTTAATTATTTGAGAAAATAAGAATGAAAATAAAAATGGAAGGGCAAATAATAAAACAACACCATGTGTTTCCTACTAAATAAATATTTTTGGTCATATAAACTTCATATCTTTAATTTCCTAAAGAAATGAAACATTGTAGTGTTAAGTTTATGTTTTGTTTATAGTCTCATTCTCCTCATTTCTTCTCCAAACACAACTTGTATGCATTTGGTACCCCATTTACTAATTAATATCTTAACACTACCCTATGTAATATCATTTGAAATATTATACCATTTAAATTTACCTAGAGATTAAAGATACATGCATAAAATATTCTTTTATAATTTATTTGTATAGATGTTTATAATCACTTAACCCATGTTCTGGCTGCTGGTACTGTTACTTTGGGAATTGGTTTCTTTGCTTTGGCATCAGCTTTGTGGTTCCTGATTTGCAAACGAAGGTAAGTATTATCAGAATATTTTACCTTTTTAAAAAAAATTATAAAGACTCTTTCTAATGGTATAAAATCGAAATAACTAAAATAGTATTGATTCTGTAATTTGAGATTTGTTTATAGACCCTTTGATAGGGAGGGAAAGCTCTACATGTTTAAAATAGCCTGAAAAGCCTGACCTGTGATGGCTCTGTGGATAAAGTGTTGACCTGGAATGCTAAGGTCCCAGGTTGGAATCCCTGGGCTTGCCTGGTTAAGGCACATACAGGAAGCAACTACTATGAATAGATGCTTTCTGCTTTACCCGCTCTTTCCACTCACTCTGTCTCTCCCCTCTCTCCAAAAATCAATCAATCAAAAAAACAGCTTGAAAAGAGGCATCCTAGTAGCAAATAGTATAATAGCTATCTTCATGCATTAAGAAATATGAGATCTATTGTATTCTGTAGAAGATATACATTTGAAATGTAAGGTTAGAAATTTAAACTTTTTTTTACTACTAATAGAAGTTAAAAGCATAACCAACAGGAGGATTCCCTTTCTTCAGAAGATACTTAAGAAAAGAGCTGTAGTCTTTTGCCAGACACCTCAGCTCCTTTCAACGTTAAAATTTGGTGGGCTTATTTTAATTTATTGAGTGGCATTAGTTAATAAAATTATATAAGTTTTAGGTGTACAATTTTAAATACACCATTTGTATATTGCATTGTGTGTTTACCATCCCAAGTCAAGTTGCCTTCCATCAACATTTACCCCCCCTTTACCCTCTTCGACCTCCCCCCACTACCTTTTCCCTCTGTTAATCACCATACTGCTTTCTGTGTCTATGAGTTATTGGGCGTTTTTGTTGCTTAATTCGTTCAACTTTTTCTCCCATTCCACTCAACACCCCTTCCCTCTGACAGCTGTCAGTCTGTTCTCTGTATCTATGAGTGTTTCTATTTTGTTTGTTATTTTATCTTATTTATTAGATTCCACATATATGTGAAATCATATTGTACTTGTCTTTCTCTGACTGGCTTATTTCACTTAGCATAATATTCTCTAAGTTCATCCATGCTGTCATAAAGGGTAAGATTTCCTTCTTTTTTATGACTGAATAGTATTCTGTTGTGTAAATGTTCCACAGATCTTTTAATCCACTTATCCACTGATGGGCAAGAGGGCTGTTTCCAAATCTTGACTAGTATAAATAATGCTGTAGTGAACATAGGGATGCACAAATTCTTTTAGTGTTCTGGATTTCTTCAGATAAATTCCCAGAAGTGGAATTGCTGGGTCATAAGGCAGTACCATTTTTAATTTTTTGAGGTAACTCCATACTACTTTCTACAGTGGCTGCACCAATCTACATTCCATCCAACAGTGCATAAGGGTTCCCTTTTCTCCACATCCTCACCAGTTCTTGTTGTTTGTTGATTTAATGATGATAGCCATTCTGACAGGTGTAAGCTGATATCTCATTGTAGTTTTAATTTGCATTTCTCTGATGATTAGTGATGTTGAGCATCTTTTTATATGTTTATTGGTCATCTGTCCTCTTTGGAGAAATGTCTATTAAAGTATACTACCCACATTTAAATTGGGTTCCTTGTTTTTCTGGTGTTCAGTTGTTTGAGCTCTTTTTAAATTTTGAATATTAACCCCTTATCAGATTTATCATCGATGAATATGTTCTCTCAGTAGATTGTCTTTTTGATTTGTTGATGGTTTCCTTTGTTCTGCAAAAATTTTTAGTTTCTTATAGTTCCATTTGCTTATTTTTGTGTTGTTTTTCTTGTCCAAGGAAATATATATATATAAATTCACTATAGGAAATGTCTGAAATTTTACTGCGTATAGTTTCTTCTAGGATTTGCATGGTTTTGAAGCTAACATTTAAGTCTTTAATCCATTTTGAGTTTATTTTTGTATATGGTGTGAAAAGGTGGTCTAGTTTTATTTTACTTTTTGCATGTCTGTTCAATTTTTCCAGCACCATTCATTAAATAAACTATGTTTACCCATTGTATGTTCTTGCCTCCTTCGTCAAGTATTAATTGACCATAAAGGGATGAGTTTATTTCTTTGCTCTCTATTCTGTTCTACTGATCTATATGTCTGTTTTTATGCCAGTACCATGCTGTTTTGATTACCATGGTCTTGTAGTATAGTTTGATATTGGTTTAGCATGATTCCTCAAACTTTGTTCTTTTTTCTCAAGATTGCTGTGGCTATTTAGTGTTTTTTGTGATTCCCTATAAATTTTTAAAATATTTGTTCTAGTTCTGTGAAATACACCATTGGCATCTTGATAAGAATGGTGTTGAATCTATATATCTATAGATTGCTTTGGATAATATCGATATTTAATTATGTTAATTCTTTTTATCTATGAACACAATATATGCTTCCACTTATTTGTATCTTCTTCAATTTCTCTCTTTAATGTCTTATAATTTTCTAGGTACAGGTCTTTTACATCCTTGGTTAAATTTATTCCTAGGTTTTGGGTTTTCTTTTTTAAGCTATTGTGAATAGGGTTGTTTTCTTAGTTTCCTTTCTGATAGTTCATTATTGGTGTATAAAAATGCAACTGATTTCTGGATATTTATTTTGTATTCTGCTACTTTACTGAACTTATCAGTTCTAGTAGATTATTGGCAGAATGTTTTGGGTTCACTATATATGGTATCATGTCATCTGCAAATAATGACAATTTTACTTCTCCCTTTCCAATTTGGATGCCTTTTATTCCTTCTTGTTTGATGGCTGTGGCTAGGACTTCCTATGTTAAATAAAAGTGGTGGAAACAGGCCCAGGCCAGGTGACTCAGTGGATAAAGCATCGTCATTCTAGTGCACTGAGGAGGTGGGTTTAATTCTTGGTCAGGGCACATACAAGAAGCAGTCAATGAGTATTACAACTAAATGGAACAACAAAATAAAACAACGAGTTGATACTTCTCTCTCTCTCTCTCTCTGTCCCCTTTTCTCTTTCTCAAATCAATAGAAAAAAAAAAGTGGTGAAAGCTGAAATCCCTGTTTTGTTCTCAATCTTAAAGGAAACCTTTTAGTTTTTGCTCAATGAGTATGATATTAGCTGTGAGTTTGTCATATATGGCTTTTATTACAGTGAGGTATGTTCCCTCTATTGCCTCTTTTTATTTATTTATTTATTTATTTATTTACAGGGACAGAGAGAGAGTCAGAGAGAGGGCTAGATAGTGACAGACAGACAGGAATGAAGAGAGGTGAGAAGCATCAATCATTAGTTTTTCGTTGTCGTTGCGACACCATAGTTGTTCATTGATTGCTTTCTCACATGTGCCTTGACCCCGTGGGCAGACCCCTTCAGCAGACCGAGCCACCCCTTGCTGGAGCCAGCGACCTTGAGTCCAAGCTGATGAGCTTTTGCTCAAGCCAGATGGGCCTGCACTCAAGCTGGCGAGCTCGGGGTCTCGAACCTGGGTCTTCTGCATCCCAGTCCAACAATCTATCCACTGCACCGCCACCTGGTCAGGCTCTATTGCCTCTTTGTTGAGAGTTTTCATCATAAATGGGAGCTGAATTTTATCAAGTGCTTTTATTGCATCTATTAGATGATTATGTGGTTTTTATCTTTCATTTTGTTTATGTGGTATATAATATTTATTGAGTTACAGATATTGTACCAACCTACATCCCTGGAATAAATCCTAGTTGATCATGGTATATGTTAATGTATTGCTGGATTCAATTAGCTAATATTTTGTTGAGGATTTTAGCATCTATGTTCATCAGAGATATTGGCCTAATTTCTGGTTTTTGTAGTGTCTTTGTCAGGTTTTGGAATTAGGATAATTCTGGCCTCATAAAATGAGCTTGGGAGACTTCCCTCCTCTTGAATTTTTTGGAATAGTTTGAGAAGGATAGGTGTTAGTTCTTCTCTGACTGTTTGATAAAATTCATTGGTGAAGTTCTCTAGTCCATGACTTTTGTTTGTTGAAAGTTTTTTGATTACTGCTTCACTTTCATTAGCTGCAATTGGTCTAGTCAGGTTTTCTGATTCTTCTTGATTCGGTTTTGGAAGATAGTATGTTTTTTAGGAATTTATCCATTTTGTCTAGAGTGTCCAATTTGTTGGCATATAGTTGTTTGTAACATTTTCTTACAATCTTTTGTTCTTTGGTGTAAGCTATTACTTCTCCTCTTTGATTTTTTATTTTATATATTTGAATCCTCTCTCTTTTTTACTTGATAAATCTGGCTCAAGGTTTGCCAATCTTATTTATCTTTTCAAAGAACCAGCTCTTGGTTTCATAATCTTTTGTACTGTTTTTAGACTATTTTGTTTATTGCTGCTCTAACCTTTATTATTTCCTTTCTCCTGCTCACTTTGGGCTTTGTTTATTGTTATTTTTCTACTATTGTTGAGTGTAAAGTTAGATTTTTTTTTTGAGATTTTTCTCTTTTTTTGAGATAGGTCTGTAATGCTATGATTTCCCTCTTTAGATGGCTTTCACTGTGTCCCATAGATTTGGGTTATTGTGTTCTCATGCTCATTTGTTTCAAGGTATCTTCTGATTTCTTCCTTGATCATTGTTAAGCCATTCATTGTTTACTAACACGTTATTTAGCCTCCATGTGTTTTTAATTTTTTGCTTGTGATTTGTTTCTAGTTTTATACCATCATGGCCAGAGAAGATACACAATATGATTTTTTTTTAAGTGAGAGGAGGGCAGATAGTGAGACAAATACCAGCAATCTACCCGGAAATCTCTGTCTGGGTTGATGCTCAAATTAACCAGGCTATTTTTAGCACCTGAGGCTGCTGTGCTCAGACTAACCAAACTAGCCCCAATGCTGGGGGCTGAGCCTCAAACCAATCAAGCCACTGGCTGTGAGAGGGGAAGAGAAAGAGAATGGGAAGAAAGAGGGAGAGAGAAGCAGATGGTCACTTCTCCTGTGTGCCCTGACTGGGAATCAAACCCAGGATGTCCATATGCCAGGCCAACATTCTATCCACTGAGCCATATTGATCAGGGCCAATATGATTTCAATCTCTTAAATTTATTGAGATCACAAGACTAGACTTTTAAGAATCATTTCTATAGTTCATTAAATTTATTGAGACTTGTTTTGTGTCCTCATATGTGGTTTATCCTAGAAAATGTATTATGTGCACTGAAAAGAATATATATTCTGTGCTTTGGGGTGAAATGTTCTGAAGATATAAACTAAATCCATCCTACCTAGTGTGTCATTTAAAGCTGCAGTTTCTTTGTTGATTTTCTGTCTGGATTATCTGTCCATTTATGTCAATGGGATATTTAAATCCCCTACTAAGACTGTATAACTGTCAATTTCTCCCTTTGTGTTCATTAAGGTTTGCTTTATATATTTAGGTGCTCCTATGGTGGGTGCATAAATGTGTGCATGGGTTATATTCTCTTGTTGGAATGCTTCCTTCAATATGTGGTGTCCTTTTTTTATCTCTTATTATAGACTTTGTTTTAAAGTTTATATTTTTGGATATAAGTATTGCTAACCCAGCTTTTTAAAAAAAATTTTTATTGCTTAAAATATCGCTTTCCATCTCTTTTAGTCTGTATCTTTTTATTTCTTCAGTGTATTCTTCATTTCAAATATTGTATTTTTTATTTCTGACTGGTTCCTTTTTATGGTTTCTATGTCCTTTTTCATGCTGTTGTAGTTCTCACTAAGTTTCTTGAACATCTTTATAACCACTTTTTAAACTATATCTGATAAAGTACTTGCCTCTATTTTATTTAATTCTTTTTTTTTTTTTTTTTTTTGGAGATTTCTCCTGTTCTTTTATTTGGGGCCTATGTCTTTGTCTCCCCATTTTGGCTGCTCTTTTGTGTTTGTTTTTGTGTATCAAATAGATCTGCTATGACTTCCAGCTTTTGTGGAGTGACTTTATGTAGCAGGTGTTCTGTGAGACATAGTGGCACAGTCTTCTTGTTCACCTGAGCTGGGTGCTCTATGAATATCTCTTGTGTGTGTTATGTGGGCCCTCCTGTTGTAATTGATACTTGATTGCTATTGGCCCATTCATGTGTTGAGTTAATCCTTAGGCTGCCTGATGTGAGGGTCAACCTTGACCACAGTGTACAAGTTGCTGTGCGTGTGCTGAGCATTAAAGTAGAATTCACCTCAGCAGAGTCTGGTGCCTACTGAGATCTCCATTTGGATATGCTACTTGTGTAAATAATTGAATCATGCACTGAGGTTTTCTGAAGCTAGTATTTGCTTCTGGTATTGTTGGTTCTGGGGTCTCTTAGGAAGGACTCTAGTAAAGATGCTGCCTTTGACTAGCCCTGGGCAACCTGTTTGGAGCTACAAAGTGTTCCTCACTTTGTGGTTGCCTCTGCTGGGTCTGGGTGTGCATGGGAAAGACCAAGCTCCATTCCAAGGGTGATCAGCAAAAGTCCCAAGGCTCCCCAAAATTCACCTCTGCCTGCCTCTGCCTGCCAACTTTCTATTAGGCTTAGTCACTGAAAGAGCCTCTGCTAGTATTCAAGTTGGTTAAGATAGGTTCTCAGTGAGTCACCAAATCAATACAGATTTAAACTTGAGTTAATGTTGATCTGAGGCCACTCAGCAAAAGTCCCAAGGTATACCAAGTCAAGTTGCCTCCTGCTGGGTGTACCCACATATATATTTGTGATGGGGTGGGGTCTCAGAGAATCATCAGCATGAGGCCAGCAGAATTTACTAGGCCCAAGAGACCAAGAGTTGGCCATGTGCAAAAAGGGTTCTGCACTGGTTAGGCATATGAAGGAAAAACATCCTGTCATAGAACCACAACACTCAAGTCTGTTGCAGATTCTTCCCAGACCTCTGTGGGGCAGAGCCACCAGGAATTGGGAAGGTGGGGGCAGTAGGGGCCCAGAGATTGGGGCTAACAGGTATCCCATGAAGGAGAGGTGCCAGTCAGGTTCACAGTATAATTGAGAGAATGGGCCCTGCCTCGAATCAGTCACTGACACACAACTCAATTACTGACATTACCCAAGTCTGCCCAGACCTCTGCACCCCGACCCAGGCAAGTGACTCCTCAGCAAGGCACAAGCATTGCAGGGTGGGGTGCCAAGGAGTCTAGAGTATGAGTCTATTGCGTTCCACCAGACTGATGCCACATGCAGGGGTGTGCTCCACACAAGAGAGATGGTGTTTACAGTGTGGGAGAAAAATTCAGCTAAGTAATCCTGGAAGCTATCCCTTTAGCTCTCTCCCCAGAGCCACAAACTCCAGTCTCTCTTCATACAACTCTAGTTTGCTCTGCCCTCCCTCCACCAGAGCCCAATGTAAGTGGCTGCAAATGAGATTGTGTGCATTGGTCTTTTAAGAGGGTACCTGTATCTCTAGCGACTTCTGTCTCTCTGGTGGACAGAATCACCAATGATTTTTACAGCCAGATGATATGTGGGTGCTCTTCCTGGCTCTGGTGCTCTCATCTGGGGAGGCCAGTTTGGGGTTGAGACTCCACACTTCTCAGAGGGTACCTTTGCAGATAAAATATCTCTCCACCCTTAGAAGTGGAATCAGCCCTTTCCGTTTCTTGCTCCTTCCTTCTAGTCTCAATGTGGCTTCTTCTGTAAATCCTTAGTTATTAGACTTCTCTTCAGCTAGCCTCCAGTTGGTTACTAAGGTGGAATGTCCTCTAATTTAGTTGTAATTCCAGTTTGGTCCTGGGAAGAGGTGAGTGTAACATCTACCTACTATGCCACCATCTTGTATTCTCTTTAAAATTTGGTGTTTTTAATTATTAATCAGTTTTGTATTTTCCATGTCTTATTTTTAAAAATATAAATTATAACCTGATCTCCCTACACACTCTTCCAGTGTTTCCCATCTCAACAAATGAATACTTACTACCCATCCATTTAGAAACTAGAAATTATTCATTCATACATTCTTTCAACAAATATTTATTAGGTGCCTGCCATTGTTCTGTGAACAAGGCAGACAAGGTTTCTGTCTCATAGACTTGCGGTGACACTGAGAGGAGATAGATAATGAACAAGGAGATAATGTGGTCAGAGGATATCTTTTCAGATGGGCAGTATTTAATCTGAGAGCTAATGACAAGGAGACATACATGAAAAGACCTTGTGGAAGAATTTTCAAAGCTAAAAAGATGACCAGTTCAAACATCTCAAGTGGGAATGATGTCAGTATTGTTCAATAAACAGAAAGGCCAGTGTAAATAGACTGCATCAAGAAGAAAATGGGCCCTGGCCGGTTGGCTCAGCACTAGAGCATCAGACCAGCATATGGAAGTCCCAGGTTTAATTCCCAACCAGGGCACACAGGAGAAGCACCCATCTGCTTCTCCACTCTTCCCCCTCTCATTTCTCTCTATCTCTCTCTTTCCCTCCCGCAGCCAAGGCTCCACTGGAACAAAATTGGCCCAGGTGCTGAGGATGACTCCATGGCTTTCACCTCAGGCGCTAGAATGGCTCTGGTTGGAACGGAGCAACGCCCCAGATAGGCAGAGCATCGCCCCCTAGTGAGCATGCTAGGTGGATCCTGGTCAGGCACATGCAGAAATCTGTCTGCCTCCCTGCTTCTCACTTCAGAAAAAAAAAAAAAAGAATAATATGATAAGGGCCCCATCACACAGGATTTTGTAGGCTAGGACAGAAATTTTCAACCTTTTCATCTCATTGCACACATGAACTAATGACTAAAATTTTGCGGCACACCAAAGAAAAATGGTTTTTTGCTGATATGACAAAAAACTTAGGTATAATTTTGATTCATTCATATGGGACTATTATTGTGTTATTGTCATTCTTTGTGTGTATGACAGAGACAGAGAGAGGAACAGATAGGGACAGACAGAAAGGAAGAAAGATGAAAAGCATCAATTCTTTGTTGTGGCACCTTAGTTGTTCATTGATTGCTTTCTCATATGTGCCTTGACCTGGAGGTTACAGCAGACCGAGTGACCCTTGCTCAAGCCAGTGACCTTGGGCTCAAGCTGGTGAGCCTTATTTAAACCAGATGAGCCCATGCTCAAGCTGGCAACCTCAGAGTTTTGAACCAGGGTCCTCTCTGTCCCAGTCCGATGTTCTATCCACTGCGCCACTGCCTGGTCAGGTGGTTATTGTCATATTTTTTGACAGTCTAAGAGAGAAGAGGTAAATGCCCCTGATTAAGTAGTCAGGTATTGCATGTTATAAAAATTATTATGGTACACCAGTTAAAAATTGCTGGTCTAGGATATGGCATTTTTATTTTAATATTTGTGCTATTAAGATTTAAGCAAGGGAAAAAAAAAGATTTAAGCAAGGGAATCACACTTTACCATCATCATAATAATTAACATTAAGTGCTTACTACATATTAAGGGATATATATATATATATAATCTCATTTAGACTTCATAATAGATCCATGAAGTAGCAGTAATATTATACTTATTTTAAAGGTAATAACGTCACCTATAGATTAATTGTTTTTTTATTAACACTTCTTAAAACTTGAGATATAATTCACATACAAAAATGTGCATAGATTTTAAATGTATTATGATGAATTTCAACAAACATTCCCATGTAACCACAATCCCAGTCAGATTAGAATTTTTCCATCATCCTGTAAGCTCCCTCATTTTCCTTTCCAGTAAATATTCTCTACCTCCTACCCAAAGGCAATCATTATTCTGACTTTTATTATCATGAATTAATTTTGCTTATTCTTGAATATTATATAAATGGGATCATATGGACTTTCTGTCTTTTTCCGCTTAACATATTTTTGAGGTTCATTTACATTGTTACATTTATCTACAGTTTATTCTTTTTATTGATGACTAGTATCCCATTGTATGAATATACTTGAGTTTGTTTATTCAGTCTTCTGTTAATGAACATTTGGGTCATTTCAAGTTTTTAGCTGTTAGGAATAAGGGTGCTGTGAACACTCTTGTATAAATACTTTTGTACATGTGCTTTCACTTCTGTGGAGTAAGTACCTAAGAGTAAATTGATGGATTATTTGATTAACTTTATAAGAAACTGCCAGTTTTCCAAATTGGGTGTACAATCTGATCTACAAAGTATGAAAGTTGTGATTTATATTTTTAATATTTTTCTTGTCTGTGAAACCTGAGTTTTAATGGAGCAAGGGTGAGAGCAGAAAGACAAACTAGGGGGCTGTGCATCATCTTCGTAGAGGTGACCATGTCTTGGACTAATATGGGAGTAAAGGAAATGAAAAGAGAGGGTTGGGTTTGGATTGTGTGTTGCAGGTAAAGTTAGCAGGCTTGTTGATGGATTTGATGAGGTAAGGAAAGATAAGTGAAGGGGCTGAATTAATGCTAACATCTATGTATTTACCGTGAGCAACTGAGTAGTTGTTCATGTCATTTAGTGAGATGAGGAGATGATTAGAATAGAAACAAGTTGAGAAAGTGGTGATAAACTAAACTAAGAGTTCGTAAAGTTTGTATTTTGGATGTACTTTTGAAAGCCTATTAGACATCCAACTGGAAATTTTAAATAGACAATTGAATATGACATGTATAAACTTAAGGAAAGAAGCCAGGGCTGAAGATTTAGTCTCTCTAAAGTCATAGAACTGGATGGGACTAACCAGGGAGTGATTGTTGAAAGAGAAAAAACATAAGGACTATACCCTTCAGTCCATCAACATTTAAAAGTCTAGCAAAGAGTACAAAGAATCAACATCTGGTAAATGTAACAAGGAGGGCAAAATTATGACCTTATGAAAATGTTTCAGGAAGAAGGCAACAGCCAGTTATGTTCGAGGTGCTTAAGACATTGAGAAAAGTTAGGCTAATTTTTGGATTTGGCAGTTTGGAAGTTATTGGTGGCCTTAAAGAATTTAGGTAGAGTGCCTGACCAGGCGATGGCGCAGTGTATAGAGCATCAGACTGGGACACGAAGCACCCAGATTCAAAACCTTGAGCTTATCTGCTTGAGCACAGGCTCATCTGGTTTGAGCAAGGGTCACCAGCTTGAGCCCAACATCACTGGCTTGAGCAAGGGGTCACTTGCTCTGCCGTAGCCCCCGGGTCAAGGCACATATGAGAAATCAATCAATGAACAACTAAGGAACCGCAACCAAGAATTGATGTTTTTCATCTTTCTCCCTTCCTGTCTGTCTGTCGCTGTCACAAAAAAAGGGGGGGGGAGGGGACAGCCTGGCCTGTGGTGGTGTGGTGGCACAGTGGATAAATTGTCTCAGAACCTTGAGGTCACTGGTTCAAAACCCAGGGCTTTCCTGGTCAAGGCACATATGAGAAGCAACAGCCAGTTGATGCTTCCTACCCCTCCCCCCCCCACCTTTCTCTCTTTCTCTCCTCTAAAATCAATAAATAAAATCTTTTTTTTAAAAGAAAGAATTTAGGTAAAGTGATGAGTTCAGAAAGGTGTTTTACTTACCTTTGAGTAAAACACAAGAGGTAGGAAAATTGAGGCAAGTATAGACATTTCTTCTTTGCTTGTGTTTATGTGTTGTGAAGGGGAATTGATAAATGGGGCAGCAACTGGAGGAGAATGTGGGCTCAAGGAAGCATGTTTTTTTACCTCTAAATTTAGAAGACATACTTGATATCTTCCTTACTGTTTTCCATTCCCACTAAATTTGAACCATCACCATGTTTTATTTATTTTACCTCATAAATTGCTCAACTCTATCCATTTCTCTCCATTAGCACTGCCACCACCTTCTCCAAATTATAGTTGCCCCCCACATACACTACTGTAGTAAGAGTTATAACTGACCCACTATGTTCACTATTGCCCTTGTTCAATTTCGTCTTTATACTTAAGCCAGACATAGCCCAAATGCAATTTTGATAAAAAGAACACCCTTGCACTCCATCCCCCTATATGATGAAGGACTTCCCATTGCTTTTCAGATAAAGATAAAACTATATGAGTTTTAGTCTGTATATGATCTTCCCATACATATTCCCGTTTCATCTCCCACTTTCCCTCGTATTCTGTGCTTCTGCTGCACTGTTCTAATCTGTACACTAGGTCTTTGGACTTGATATTCTCTCTGATTAGATTATTCTTACTCCCACATCTCTCCTCTTCCTCTAATAACTTTTCTTCAGATATCCAATCCAATCATCCCTTCCTCAGAAAAGCCTTCTCTGACCTGTCTAACCAGATTAATTCCCTTTGTTATATAGGACTCACACAGTACCAGGTAGCTATCCTTAATAACACTTTCCACACTTGTAATTTTTCATTTTCTTGTGATTATTTAATTGTCTGTTTTCCTTACTAGTGTTTAAGCTCCATGAGAGCAATGGAACCACCACCCGTTAGACATTAACATTATTATTTAAATTATTGAGTTTAGAATGACTTAGAAACTACATTCCATTATATATAACTGTCTTTGATCATCTGGGAGTTTACTTGCTGCTTTATTATTTAAAACCCTCTCTCAAAATTGTTTGTGGTTGCATGGGTAAAGATCCCAGTTACTCTTCTTTTGAAAGTCATTAGTTTTAATTTTGTTTCCTCCCATTTACTTTTGTAAAAGATATTATTAAATATAAAACTGACCATTGAGTTTCATCTCACTTAATTTCCTTTGCCATTAAAGGCAAATTTAGGAAAAGACTAACATTAAAGTCAATTAATTATCTCATAACCAGAAAGAAGAATATCAAAAACTCATGGTTACATATGATTCTACTTATATGTAGAATCTAAGATCAAAATAAACAAACAAAATAGAAACAGACTCAGAGATACAGAGAACAAACTGATGGTTGACAAGGGATGGGGGTTGGAGGACTGAGTGAAAACGGTAAAGAGATTAAGAAGTAAAAATTGGTAATTACAGAATAGTCATAGAAATGTAAATTACAGCAAAGGAAATATAGCTAATAATATTGTAATAACAACATATGGGGCCAGGTGGAGAGCACTTTGTAAAGTAAAATACCTGATTTTCTAACCATTATAGTGTACACCTGAGACCAATACAGAACAATATTGTATGTAAACTGAAATGGAACTTTTTTTTATTAAGTGAGAGAGGCAGGGAGACAGAGACAGACTCCCACATGCATCCCGATGGGGATCTACCCAGCAAGCCCCTTACAGGGCGATGCTCTGCCCATCTGGGCCCTTGCTCTGTTGCTTGGCAATTGAGCTATTATAGCACCTGATGCAAGGACATGGAGCCATCCTCAGTGCCCAGGGCCAACTTTGCTCAAACCATTCAGCCATGGCTGAGGGAGGGGAATAGAGAGAGAGAGATACAGGGGGGAGAGACATGGAGAAGCTGATGGTCACTTTTCCTGTGTGCCCTACCCAGAAATCAAACCGGGACTTCCACATGCTGGGCCAATGCTCTACCATTGAACGAACTGGCTAGGGCCTGTAATTGAACACTTTTAAAAATTAGAAAAATTTATGATTGATCTTCAAACTGCATAAGAAATATCTTAATTTACGTTCTATGAATAAAATATAATGAAATCAGTAACATGATAAGGGGATATATAAGGTGATAAGTTGATTTGTGCTTTTAAAAATAAATATGTAAGCCCTGGCCAGTTGGCTCAGTGGTAGAACATCAACCTGGAATGTGGATGCCCCAGGTTTAATTCCTGGTCATGGTATACAGGAGAAGCAACCATCTGTTTCTTTACCCTTCACCCTCCCTCTTATCTCTCTCTTTTCTCCTCCTGCAGCCATGATTCAATAGGTTTCAGTGCATTATCCCTGGGCACTAAGGATGGCTCCCTGGAGCCTCTGCCCTAGGCACTAAAAATAGCTCGATTGCAAGCATGGCCCCAGATGGGCAAAGCATTAACCCCAGATAGGAGTTGCCAGGTGGATTTCTGCATGTGGGAGTCTATCTCTCTATTTCCTCTCCTCTCACTTGGAAAAAATAATAAAAATAAATAAATAAATATGTAGTAATATATATATTCTAATATTAAACCCATATGTATAACTATTGGAAATAAAATAATTTTAATTGGTTTACAATATAATTCATTTTTATTAACATTGTCTATAAAATATTTTTCAGAGAAATATTTCAAAATTCCAATTTTAAAACAATTGATGAGAGATGCAACCAAAGACCATCAAAGGAGAAGAGTGAATCTCATTCTCAGTGTATTTTTATATCTCAAAATTTTCATACTGGAGTATTCCAATTACAGGTAGAGTGCAAATTTTTCAAATAATTTTTTAATACCATGTTATTAGCATTGTTATCTTCCAGGTTTAAAAGACAGAGTATTTACTGGTATTTTTTTAATCTGAGGGACAATAACATGATCTAAATTTAAATTACCCAAACTAGTTAGGGTTTACATTATAGGACACTGAAAAACTAAATAAAAATATCTCCTTTGGTATTTGCTTTGCTTTATCTCTAGCCTGAAAACCTACATTCCCATGTTGAGATTGTTACAGGAATGAAGATAAATGCCTAAGAAAAATAAAGCAAAATTGCCAGGCCTATCAGAGGAAAGACATATGGAGATGAGAGAATACTCAGATAAGCAGATAATCTAATGGAACCAACTAAGTAAAATTAAGGGTTTTAGCCTTCATATCCAAGCTCTGCGTTTCCCTAGTTGAGGAGAGTAAGATATGAACTCTACTGTTTGAGGTGCTAGCTAGTACAAATGTGAAAGGCAGACACATAATTAACTTTTTGTTGTGTGTCAGAACAGTGCTGAGTAAAACAAGGGAGAGATCAGTAGAAACTTAAAACTACAATATAGCTAAACAAAACAAGTACTTTAGTGGTTTTATAACATTAATATTAAAATAGAAACAAAATGATAAAATGTCAAAGTTTCATTATACAACTTGAATATTGAACTCAAGTTGAACTCAGTGTTTACTCATCTGTTCAACAAACATATTTTGAGTGCCTTAAATATAGCGACACTAGGTTTGGCACTGAGTCTACAAAAACAAGACATGAGTCAAAGACCTAGCCGGGTAGCTCAGTTGGTTCAGAGTGTCATCTGAATACACCAAGGTTGCAGGTTCAGTCCCTGGTCAGAAAACAAAAGAATCATCCAATGAATGCATAAATAAGTGGAACAACAAACTTATGTTTCTCTCTCTCTCTCTCTCTCTCTCATTTCTTCTCTTTAAAATTAAAAGAAAAAAAAGACTTGAGTCCAGACTTAGATGAACCCAGTTAGTAGAGAAGAAAAATATATACAGTAATTAAAAATGATAACATAATGTGATAAAAGCCATAAAATTGAAGAAATGCAGACAAGGGAGCATAAATTAAGAAAGACTTCACAGCCTGACCAGGCAGTGGCGCAGTGGATAAATAGAGCATCGAACTGGGATGCAGAGGACCTAGGTTTGAGACCCCGAGGTCGCCAGCTTGAGCGCGGGCCCATCTGGCTTGAGCAAAAAGTTCACCATCTTGGACCCAAGGTCGCTGGCTCGAGCAAGGGGTTACTCGGTCTGCTGAAGGCTTGCGGTCAAGGAACATATGAGAAAGCAATCAATGAACAACTAAGGTGTTGCAACAAAAAACTGATGATTGATGCTTCTCATCTCTCTCCATTCCTGTCTGTCTGTCCCTCTCTCTGACTCTTTCTCTGTCCCTGTTAAAAAAGAAAAAAAGACTTCACAGAAAAGACATTTTTAGCTGGGTTTTGAGAAGTTAATAGAAGTTTGCCAGGAGGAAAGAAAACAAAGGAAATGAAAGGAAGTAACATGTTCAGAAAAATGTTATAATGTTTGGAACCTAGGGTTTATAGAAGGGAGTGGTGGGAAAAGATTCTGGAGATAACGTTGTGAAGAGCCTATTTGCAGTTTAAGAATTTTGATTTTACCGCATAGGCACCCCAGACCGCTGGAGGCATTATGGGATTATGATCCAGAGCATAGACTGAAGAGTTTAGAATCCTTGCTCTACCACTACTAGCTGTGTAATTTTAGGCAAGTTATTTAACTTCTGTGTGTCTTAATTTCCTCATCTGAAAAATGAGGATGACTTCATCACCTTAGAGTTGTTGCGGGAATTAAATGAATTGCTATATAAAAAACACTCAGAACAGTACCTGGCCACATAGTGAGCAACATGCAAGTATATTATTATTACTGGAAGGCTTTAAGAAGACAGGTTTAATGATCAAATTAATTTTAAAGATTCTTAAAGCTCTGACTTTCAAATGAAGTATGGTTTGAAATAAAGAGGTCATTACAGAGAAAGAAATGTTTCTATATATACATTTAACATTAATTGAATATACTGATATCTATCACATGCTAGGAATTTTGCTAGATACTACTGATGTAATGGTATCTTCATATCCAACGGTGGCTACATACGAAAAGACAATTACAAAAATGTCATGAGTGTTATGATGGAAGAAGTACCTATACAGGAGTACTAAATTTTAATTAGGTTGTTTATTATTTATTCAATAAATATGCAATAACTGCTTATGTGCTAGGCACTGTTCTAGGCAATTGAAAATTTGGTGGTGAACAAAAGAGACAAGAGCCCCTGTTCTCATGAGATTTACAGGCTAGTCAGAGAGATATGGTAAATAATGTACTAGTAAACAGAAACTATTATTCAGGACTCTTGATAGTGAAAGGAACCTTATTCACAAGAAAGGATCATAGAAAACATAGTATAAAAGAATAAAATAGTGTTGACCTCATCCACAATCAGTTTCAGTATATACGAGACTTTCCTGTTGTCCCTTTTTCTTGTCTCAGTTTCACCTGTATTCTGGCCTCTTTCTTTACTACTACAGCAGACAAGTAGGAAGATGAAAATTATTTTTACTATATGGCTTAAATTAATATAGAACTACAGCATGGTTTCTAAAAGAGCTTTTATTGTGAAATACAACATACACACAAAAGAGAACTCACACACAGTTTGAAGAATAATGGATGTAATTACTTATACCCACCACCCAGAACAAGAAATAGCATATGACTAGCACCTTTGAGGTGTCCTGAGTCCTTATCTCTTACATCCCACACTTTCCCCCTTTGCTGAAGGACTGACTCACTATCCTACAATTGCAAGGAACTATTTTCTTGGATTTTTTATGGTTTTACCACAAATGTTATAGATCCTTGAACAATGTAGAATTAAGTTTTGTACATTTTGGGGTTCCATGTATAATATACTTTAACTTTTTGTGCAATATTACATTCTGAGGCTCTTCCAGGTTGGTGCATATACCCATAGTTTATTACTTTTACTGTTATATTCATTCTATTGTATGAATATATTAGATTTTATGTTATGGACTTTGGGGTTGTGTTTAATTGGTTTTTAGAAAATTTCTATAGGGAATATAACAGTAGAATTGCTGACTTATGGGGTATGTGCATGTTCAATATTATTAAATAATTCTAAATTGTTTTCCAAAGTAACTGTATCAATATACATTCCCCCCAGGCATGTATAAGTGCTAGGATTGCTTCATGTCTTCAAATATATATTGATATTTTTAGGCTCCTAAATTTTTGACAATCTGATGACTGTGGAATAGTATCTCACTATAGCTTTTCTTAATAGACTTTATTTTTTAGCAATTTTAGGTTCACAACAAAATTGAGCAGAAAGTATAGAGTTCCCATATATCCATTGCCCCCTACACCCTCCCCACTATCAACATCCAGAAAGGTACATTAGTTACAATTAATGAACTTGTATTGACACATCATTATCACCAAAAACCCATAGTTTACATTAGGATTCACTGTTGGTGTTACATATTCTATGGGTTTGGGGAAAAAAATATATGTATCGTGTATTTAATATGTATGATATATCATATATTAAATATGCATTTTAATATGTATTAAGTAATACATATTAAATATGCATATTAATATGTATGATATATATTGTCAAATCATGGAATAGAGCGAGAGAAAGAGAGAAAATGGGAGAGGGGGAGAGAGAGATCCACCATTATAGTATCATACAGAATAGTTTCACTACCCTACAAATTTCATTGTTCTTTGTTTATTCCTCTCTTCCATCTAACCCCCAGCAAGCACTGAGTTTTGCCTTTTTCAGCATATCATATCCTTGAAATCATATAGTATGTAGCCCTTTTAGATTGGCTTCTTTCACTTAGTAATATGCATTTAAGCTTCTCCTGAACTTTTCAAGGCTTGATGGCACATTCCTTTTCAGCACTGAATAACTATCCATTGTGTGGATATACCAGTTTTTTTATCCACCCCTTACTAAAGGACATCTTGGTTGTTTCTAAGTTTTGGCAATTACGAAAAAAGCAGTTATAAACATCTGTGTGCAGGTTTTTGTGTGGACATAGATCCTTGAACAATGTAGTATAAAATTTTCAACTCATTTGGGTAAATAACAATGATTATGATTGCTGAATAGAATGGTAAGAGCTGTTTAATTTTGTAAGAAACAGCAAACCGTCTGCCACAGTGGTTGTACCATTTTACATTCACACTAGCAATGAACGAAAGTTCCTGATGTTTCACATCTTCACCAGCATTTAGTGTTTTGAATTTTCACCATTATAATAGGCATAGTACATTTTGTTGTTTTCATGTGTATTTCCCTAATGACATACTATGTTGAATGTCTTTTCATATGCTTATCTGCCATTTGTGTATCTTCTTTGGTGAGGTGTCTAAATCATTTTATCTTTTTTGTGTGTGACAGAGACAGAGAGAGGGACAGATAGGAACAGACAGACACGAGAGAGATGAGGAGCATCAATTCTTTGTTGCAGTACTTTAATTGTTCATTGATTGCTTTCTCTTAATGTGCCTTGACCAATGGTGCAGCTACAGCAGAGCGAGTTACCCCTTGCTCAAGCCAGCAACCTTGGGCTTCATACCAGTGACTTTTGGGCTCAAGCATGGGGTGATGTCTATGATCTCATGCTCAAGCCAGTGACCCCGCACTAAAGTGATGAGTTTGTGCTCAAGACGGCGACCTCGGGGTTTCAAACCTGGGTCCCCTGTGTCCCAATCTGACACTCTATCCACTGTGTCATTGCCTAGTCAGGCTCTTTTGCTTATTTTTAATTGGGTTATTTTCTTATTGTTGAGTTTTAATTGTTCTTTATATTTTTTATAAGTGTATTAGATATGTCTTTTGCAAACATTTTTACCTAGTCTGTGACTTGTCCTCTCATTCTCTTGATATCTCCTTATATACTGCTCACAAAAACTAGGGGATATTTCAAACTTAATATGAAGCAATAAACAAAGAAGCATTTTATTTTTTAAAAATGTTTATTTTATTGACTTTAGAGAGAGAGGAAAAAAGAGAGAGACAGAGACAGAAACATTGATCTGTTCCTATATGTATGTGCCCTGACCGGGGATTTTTTTTATTAAACAAGAACATCACAAAAGCAAATGACAAGTTAAAGAAAGTTATTTGATTATGCAGATGAGATCCTAAACCAACTTTTATTTCATTGGTGAAAATGCACTATACAAAAGGCTGAAAGTACTGGAGCATCTGCACATTCCCTGATCCCCTAATTTTTGTGAGCAGTGTAGTTTTAATTTGTATTTTCCTGCTAAAGAATGAGGTGATTGTCTTTTCTAAAGTTTATTGAGTATTATGGTTTTCTCTTATGTAAAAGGCCTGTTTGAATCTCACCTCTTTTTCTATTAGTTTGTCCTTTTATTATAAAACGATAAAGTTATTTATTCTGGATAACTAATCTTTTGTCAGTTATGTTAATATTTATGTCTTCATCCAATTTGTGGCTTTCCCTTACACTATTTTTATGGTATGTTTTGATAAATAAAAATTTCTTTTATTTTTAACATAACCTAATTATTCAGCCCTTCCTTTTGTGATCTATTTCATTAATCTATATAGATGTACCGTTATGCCGGTACCACACTGTCTTTTTTTTTTAACAGGGACAGAGAGAGAGTCAGAGAGAGGGATAGATAGGGACAGACAGACAGGAATGGAGAGAGGTGAGAAGCACCAAACATTAGTTTTTCGTTGCCATTGTGACACCACAGTTGTTCATTGATTGCTTTCTCACATGTGCCTTGACCTCGGACCTTAAATGAACCGAACCTCCCCTTGCTGGAGCCAGCGACCTTGGGTTCAAGCTGGGGAGCTTTTGCTCAAGCCAGATGGGCCCCACGCTCAAGCTGGCGAGCTCAGGGTCTCGAAGCTGGGTCTTCCGCATCCCTATCCGATGCTCCATCCACAGGCCACACTGTCTTGATGACTGTAACTTTGTAGTGTTTTGATATTCAGGTCTTCAACTTTGTTCTCTTTGAAGATTATTTTAGCTATTATAATTTTACCTTTTATATTTCTATTGTTAATCCATGTTTAGTTAATATTTTTAATTTTTAGTTAATTTTTATATAAGGTATGAGGTTTAGATCAAATTTCATCTAGGGGAACTACTGATGTCTAATTGTTCCAGTACTGTTTATTGAAAAACAATATTTCCATTTAAGTGCTTTTACAATTTTTGTCAAAAATCCATTGGGCATATATTTATGGATCTATTTCTGGATTTTCTATTTGCACCATTTATCTGTTTGTTTTTCTCTACCAATCCCACACTCTAGCTGTATAATAGATCATAAGATTGAGCAACATGTTTCCTCTAATTTAATTCTTCTCTTTCAACACTGTTTTAGTTTTTCTTGTTCTTTTGCCTGTCATATAAATTTTAAGATAAACTTATCTCTACCAACAAATAATCTTGTTGAGGTTGTAATGAGAATTACTTTTGGTTTATAGATTAGTTTTTAGTGAATTGCCAAGTTTACTACAAGCGTTTATATTAAACTGTGTTCTGTGACCTTTACAAATAAATTATTTGTTACTTCTAGTAGTCTTTTTGTGGACTCCATAAGATTTTCTTCATAAACAATCATGTCCTCTGCAAAACACATCAGTCTTACTTTTTTTTTCAATCTTCATGCTTTTATTTTATTTTCTCATCTTATTCCATTGAGTAGGAACTCTACTATAATGATGAATAGGAGTGTTGAAAGCAATTATCCTTTTTGTATTCCTAATCTTAGAATACATTTAGCTCTTCAATATTAAGTAGGATGTAGACTATGAGATTTTTATAGATGCAAGTTGAGAAAATTCCCTTCTATTCTTAGTTTACTAAAAGACTTTTTTTAAAAATCAATAAGGAGTGCTGAATTTTGCAAAATGCTATTTCTACATCTTTTGAAATTGTTCACATGGGTTTTCTTTTTCATTTTATTCATGTGGGTTACATTGAATTTCAAATGTTAAACCAACCTGTATCCCTAAAACAAACCTCATTGGATTTGATATAATAATTTAATTTAAAGAATTTTTGTGGCCCTGGCCAGCTGTCTCAGCAGTAGAGCATTGACCTGGCATGTGTAAATCCCAGATTTGATTCCCAGTCAGGGCACACAGAAGAAGCAACCATCTGCTTCCCCACCCTTTTCTCTCTCTCTCTCTCTCTCTCTCTCTCTCTCTCTCTCTCTCTCTTTCTCATCCTCCTCCTCCTCCTCCTCTTGCAGCCATAGCTTGAATGGTTCCAGCAAGTTGGCCCCAGGTGCTAAAGATGGCTCCATGGCCTTGCCTTAGGCATTAAAATAGATGGATTGCTGAGCAACAAAGCAACAGCTTCAGATGGGCAGAGCATCTCCCGGTTGAGGCTTGCTGGTCCATCCTGGTCAGGGTACATGTAAGAGCCTGTCTGTCTGCCTCCCTGCCTCTCACTTAATAATAATAATAATTTTTGCATCTGTGTTTACAATGAATATTATTGTTATTTTCTTATCTTATATCTTTGTTATATATTAATATCAATTATTCACAAGATGAATGGAAAGTGTTTCCACTTCATCTATATTATTAAGTTTATTGGCATAAAGGTTTTAATGGCATCCTCTTATTATCCTAATATCTGAAGACTCTTTAGTGATGGCACTCTGCATTTCTGATTATATCTCTCTTTTCTTTAATTAGTATTGGTAGGAGTCTTCAATTTTATTATTCTTGCACTTTTCTTCTTTTCTAATATAAGCATTTAGTATTCAGATTTTGCTGCATCCCACAAATATTTGTGTTTTGTTTTCATCATTATTCAGTTAAAAATATTTTTAAATTTCTTTTATCTTTTATGATATTGACATTTTTGAAGAATACAAGCAAGTTATTTTATAGATTATAGACTGTTCCTCCATTTGGCTTTTCCTTGTAATAAGATTCAGTTTATCACATCTGGAGGCATAAAGTGTTCATTTGCCCTTCACTAGGGATTTTAGTTAATCACAAAGATAATGTCTGTTCTTCCACTGTATTATTCCAATGTATTATTCCTATTTTTTCTTCTTCTTCTTTTCCAAGTGAGAGGAGGAGAGATAAATATAGAGACTCCCTCATGCACCCCAACCCGTATCCCCCCAGCAACCCCTATCTGGGGCTGATGCTCTGCCTATCTGGGACCATACTTGCCACTGAGTCACTTTTAGTGCCTGAGGTGAAGGCTCCACTGAGTCATCCTCAGTGCCCCAGGTTATGCACTCAAACCAATGGAGCCATAGCTGGAGGAGGGGAAGGGAGAGAGAGAAGAAGGGGAGGTGTGGATAAGCAGATGGTTGCTTCTCCTGTGTGCCCTCACTGGGAATTGAACCCCGGATATCCATATGCTGGGCTAACACTCTATCACTGAGTCAACTGGCCAGTGTCTATTCCTATTTTTACCTTAGCAATTAATAAACAATCTGTGGTGATTTTTTTTAAAGGGCAGAGAGAGAGTCAGAGAGAGGGATAGATAGGGACAGACAGACAGGAACAGAGAGAGGTGAGAAGCATCAGTCATTAGTTTTCCATTGCCGTCACAACACCTTAGTTGTTCATTGATTGCTTTCTCACATGTGCCTTGACTGCGGGCCTTCAGCAGACCGAGCAACCCCTTGCTAGAGCCAATGACCTTGGGTCCAAGCTGGCGAGCTTTTGCTCAAGCCAATTGGGCCTGCACTCAAGCTGGCGAGCTCTGGGTCTCGAACCTGGGTCTTCCACATCCCAGTCCAACGCTCTCTGTCCACTGCACCACAGCCTGGTCAGGCTGTGGTGACATTTTTTAAAATTTTTTTTAAAGATTTTATTTATTCATTTTAGAGAGAGGAGACAGAGAGAGAGAGAGACAGAGACAGAGACAGAGAGAGAAGGGAGGGAGGAGCAGAAAGCATCAACTCCTATATATGCTGTAAAACCAGTAGTCGAGGCCGCCATCACAGCAGCCTGACCCGTGCTGCTGTGGGATTCGAACAGATCGTAATGGATTCACATTGGATTCGAACAGATCATAATGAAACACAGAAGCCAAAAACTGGTGAGCCATCAGCTTTAATTCTAGCTTGCACCCGGCAGGCAAGCAAAAACACACACTGGGCTCCAAAACCCACACATTCAGTGCTCACAAAGCTACTGACTTATCTGAGTTTCCTAGAATCAAAGGCTTCTAGCTCACCAGACTTATTCACCTCTGTTTCCCATCTCCTCCTGCACAAACTCTTAACAAACTGGCTTCTCCACGTGGAGAGAGGAAGCAGCCAAGATGGTGGAATGCTGAGGGAGAAGCCCACAAGGGAGCAATGCTCTGCCCATCTGGGGCCATGCTTGCAACTTAGCTATTGTAGTACCTGAGGCAGAGACTCCACAGAGCCATCCTCAGCACCACAGGCTAACTTGCTTGAACCAATCAAGCCATGGCTGTGGGAGGGGAAGAGGAGGGTAGAGGGTGAAAAAGCAGATGGTCACTTTTCCTGTGTGCCCTGACTGGGAATAGAACCCATGACATCCACACACCAGGCCAACACTCTACCACTAAGCCAACTGGCCAGGGCTTCAAGCTATTCTTAGTGCCTGAGGTTGATGCCCTCCAATGGAGCTATCCTCAGAGCTGGGGCCATACTTGAACCAATTGAGCCACTGGTTGTGGAAAGAAAAAAGGAAGGAAAGAGGTAGAAAATGGTCACTTCTCCTGTGTTCCCTGAACTGGAATTGAACCAGGACATCCATACAACAGGCCAATGCTCTATCCACTGAGCCACCAGCCAAGTTCTATAATTATTTTGATGCTCAAATTTTCCTAAATTTAGCCAGTGGGCAACCTTTCAAGATTGTTACTCTGTCTTTTTGAAATGTTTGCATATTTTTGGAATTATTACTTCTGATAATATAGCATCATTTTTAATAGTTGGTAGAATGTTAATGTACTAATATGTTTGTATCGAAATACATTGAGGCCCTGGCCGGCTGGCTCAGTGGTGAGCGGCTGGCTCAGTGGTAAGCGTTGACCTGGTGTGTGGAAGTTCCAGGTTTGATTCCCAGCCAGGGCACACAGGAGAGGTACCCATAAGCTTCTCTACCTTTCCCCCTCTCCTTTCCTTCTGTCTCTCTCTTTCCCTTCTGCAGCCAAGGCACCAGTGGAGCAAAGTTGGCTCAGGTACTAAGGATGGCTCCATGGTTCTTCGCCTCAGGAGCTAGAATGGCTCCTGTTGCAAGGGAGCAACATACCCCAGATGGGCAGAGCATCGACCCCTGGTGGGCATGTCCGGTGAATCCCAGTTGGGCACATGTGGGAGTCTGTCTCTGCCTCCCCACTTCTCACTTCAGAAAAACACAAAAAACAAACAAAAACATTGAACTATATTGCTCACAAAAATTAGGGAATATTTCAAAATGAATATGAAGCAATAAAATATCCCCTAATTTTTGTGAGCAGTGTATTTACTTACTCTTAGAATTTTCCATTGCAGGTTTAAAAAAATGCTAAACAATGGTGTGATGAGCATACTACTAACTGAATATTTACATAATCCAAAATTATTGCTTAGCATATTTCTAGAAATAGATTTGTTTAATTGCCTGCTGAAAAAATGCTACCAATTATATGTAGCAATATACAGTGGTGCCTTGAGATATGAGCAGACCAACACACAATTTTTTAAGATACAAGCTGCAACTCGATCCGTATTTTTGTTCGAGATCCCAGTGAAATTTCGAGATACAAGTCATGATTCGGGAAGCTGCCACTAGTTGGCGCGTTGGTGCACGGGTCCAGTATCAGCAGCACAACACCAATATCTCATTCTTTCTCACGTGTTACCCACAGAATCAAGTCAAATCTCGTGCACTGTACTCATTCTTGCATCATTTTTGCATTTTTTACTAACTTTTTTTGTGTGCTATTATGGGGCCAAAGAAAGTGAGTGTAAAGGACAGTGGTGAGAAGAAGAGAATGATGTCGATAGAAGTAAAGCAAGAAATAATAGAAAAACATGAGTGTGGCGTACGAGTGATTGAACTGGCAAGGCTGTGCGACCACAATACATCTACAATTTGTACCATCCTTAAACAAAAGGATGCCATCAAAAGTGCAAATTCAGCAAAAGTAACTACAATTCCATCCCAATTAAGGACAAATACTCATGAAGAAATGAAGAAGCTTCTGCTAGTGTGGGTGAAAGAGAAAGAGCTGGCAGGAGATACAGTGACGGAGATTGTAATATGCGAAAAGGCACGTACAGTTTACGGCAACTTGAAGAAGAAAAAACCATCAACCTCAAAAGAGGCAGCAGAAGATATGTTTAAGGCAAGTCACGGCTGGTTTGAAAATTTCAAGAAGAGATCTGGCATCCACTCGGTGGTGAGGCATGGTGAAGCTGCGAGTGCTGACGTTAAGGCAGCTGAGGGTACATCACACGTTTTGCTGTGCTTATCACACAGGAAGGCTACATCCACCAACAAGTGTTCAACTGTGACAAAACAGAATTATTTTGGAAAAAAATGCCCCGGAGGACTTTCAACAACACCACAGAGGAGAAGAAACTGCCAGGCCATTAACCCATGAAGGACCATCTGACCCTTGCATTGTGTGCAAATGCTAGCAGTGACTGTAAAGTAAAGTCACTGCTAGTGTATCATTCTGAAAATCTTTGAGCCTTTAAGACTCACAAGATTCTTTTTTTTTAATTTAATTTTATTGTTATTAATTTTAATGGGGTGACACCAATAAATCAGGGTACATATGTACAATGAAAACATCTCCAGGTTGTCTTATCATTCACTTGTGTTGCATACCCGTCACCCAAAGTCAAATTGTCCTCTGTCACCTTCTATCTGGTTTTCCCTGTGCCCCTCCCCTCCACTCTATCCCACCCTACCCTCCCTCCCCCCACCCCGTAACCACCACACTCTTGTCCATGTCTCATAGTCTCACTTTTATGTCACACCTATGTATGAAATCATGCTGTTCTCAGTTTTTCTTTTTTTCTGATTTACTTATTTCACTCCGTATAATGTTATCAAGGTCCATCCATTTTGTTATAAATGGTCCGATGTCGTCATTTCTTATGGCTGAGTAGTATTCCATAGTATATATGTACCAAAGCTCTTTAATCCACTCGTCTTCTGACAGACACTTGGGCTGTTTCCAGATCTTCTCTATTGTGAACAATGCTGCCACGAACATGGGGGCGCATTTCTTCTTTTCGAACAGTGCTATGGTTTTCTTAGGGTATATTCCTATAAGTGGGATAGCTGGGTCAAAAGGCAGTTGATTTTTAATTTTTTGAGGAATCTCCAAACTGTTTTCCACAGTGGCTGCACCAGTCTGCATTCCCACCAGCAGTGCAGAAGGGTTCCCTTAAGACTCACAAGATTCTTAAAGAAAAACTACAGGTTATGTGGCGCACCAATGCTAGGGCATGGGTTATGTGGCAGTTTTTTATTGAATGGGTAAATCTCGTCTTTGGTCCTTGTTGGGCAGATAAAATATATTATGCTCACTTTGTTAAAGATGGCGCTGCCCACATGGAAGTTCGTTGATATTAATGTGTGTTCTGGAACAGGCTGTGGGCAGGCCGGGCCATTATAGCCTAAGGCTTAGTTTAAGAGTAAGCTCTTCCCCACACCCTTGACTGATTGGATGATGTAGGGTGGTGCACTCTCCTGAGGAATCCCATTATGCCTCAGATGGGTGGCTTTGTATCAGAGACTTTATGTATAATTGGATTAAAGGTTTGGATTTTCTATGCTATAAACTGGGGCAGTCTGGGAGCTTGCTCTCTCTCTTGGTTGGTTCCTGAGTTCCTGAGGTTGGTATTAGAGAGGAGAGCAGATTAAGGCCATGTGGAGGAGAAGTAGACAAGATTGCAGAATGCTGAGGAAGAAGCCAGTTTGTTAAGAGTTTGTGTAGGAGGAGATGGGAAACAGAGGTGAATAAGTCTGGTGAGCTAGAAACCTTTGATTCTAGGAAACTCAGATAAGTCAGTAGTTTTGTGAGCACTGAATGTGTGGGTTTTGGAGCCCAGTGTGTGTTTTTGCTTGCCTGCTGGGTGCAAGCTAGAATTAAAGCTGATGGCTCACCCTCACCTGTTTTTGGCTCCTGTGTTTCATTACCGACTGTTCGAATCCAATGTGAACCTGCGTGGGTCGGGCGGCTGTGATCCTGACCCTGGCTACTGGCTATACAGTCCTGCAGTGAAGAAATATCTTCAAGAAAATAAACTTGCAATGAAAGCATTACTATTCCTTGAAAATGTTCCAGCCCACCCGCCTGGTCTTAAAGATGACATTCTTAATAAGTTCAAATTTGTGAAAGTCCTCTACCTCCTCCCAACATGACTTCAATCTTGCAACCTATAGATCAGCAGGTCATTTCCAACTTTAAAAAGCTTTACATAAAGCACTTGTTCCGCCGCTGCTTTGAGGTGACTGAGAATACAAATCTAACCCTTCAAGAGTTTTGGAAAGATTACTACAACATTGTGGTATGTTTATGCATTATTGACTTGAAATGGCAAGAGGTTACAAGAAGAACCTTGAACTCGGCATGGAAAAAGTTATGGCCTGATGTTGTTGCAGACAGGGACTTCAAAGGATTCGAACCAGAGACCGAGACCGAGGTAGAAGTGTTGGAGGAGATTGTGTCCCTCAGAAAGTCTATGGGTCTGGAGGTAGATGAGGGTGATGTAAACAAGCTCTTAGAGGAACATGAGGAGGAACTCTCAACTGAGGAGTTGAAGGAGCTACAGATGATGCAACACAGGGAGCTTCCGCAAGAGATTAGTAGTGAGGAGGAGGTAGAGGAGGAGGAAGTGATTTCTACAAGTGAAATTAAAGACATGCTGGCAATGTGGGAGAAGCTTTCAAGTTTCATTGAAAAAAAACACCCAGAAAAAGTTTCAACTGGTCTTGCTTCAGCACTTTTTAATGACAGTTGTTTGTCACATTTCCATAACATTTTAAAAGGCAGGCAAAAACAAACCTCTTTAGATAGATTTTTATTCAAAAGTCCTGCAAGTGAAAGTGCAGCCAAAAAGGCAAAAACAGGTGATGATTAAATGAAAAATACGTAATGTTAAACTAAGGTTAAGTTTGAAGTTAAGAAAGTGCATTTTTTTACAATTAAGTTTTTGTGGCTTAATTTTAAGTAAAGAAAGTGCAGTTTTAGTTTTGTTTAAAGTAAAGAAAATGCAATTTTAGTTTACATTTAGTGTTAAGAAAGTGCAGTTTTAGTTTACGCGTCTACAGTGCCCGCATCCCTTCCTCTCTCCCTCCTCCTCCACCATTCACCTCCGTTAGCCACACTCATCTGACTCCAAGGTAAGAGTACAGTACTAAATAACACTTTTTTATTTTATTTCATATATTTTGTTATACATTGGTAAAGTATACATACATGTGTGTTTCTTAATTAAAAACATGTCTTTTTTCATAATTTAGGATGGTCTGGGGATGTTTTACAGGGCTGGAACAGATTAAATCTATTTCAGTTATTTTAAATGGGAAAAATTTGTTTGATATACAAGTTGACTGACTTATGAGCTTGGTTACAGAACGAATTAAACTTGTATCTCAAAGTACCACTGTATAAGTATGCCCATTTTGTCATTCCCTTAGTTTGGATAGAATTTCAATCAGTCTAAGGTTTTACTCTGTGGTTTCCAGGCCAGAAATACCAGTATTACATGGGAGCCTGTTAGAAATGCAGAATCTAATGAGTCAAAATGCACATTTTAACAAGTTCCCCAGGTAATGCGTAAGTACATTGATATCTCAGAAGCAATGTTCTAATACAATTTATATAAGAATCACAAATTGAATTGTTCCTGCCTGACCAGGCAGTGGCACAGTGGATGGAGCGTCGGACTGGGATGCAGAGGACCTAAGTTTGAAACTCCAAGGTTGCTGACTTGAGCACGAACTCATTTGGCTTGAGCAGGGGCTCACCAGCTTGAGCGCAGGTTTGCTGGCTTGAGCGTGGGATCATAGACATGACCTCATGGTCACTGGTTTGAGCCCAAGGTCACTGGCTTGAGCAAGAGGTCACTCATTCTGCTGTAGCCCGCCCCTGGTCAAGGCACATATGAGATAACAATCAATGAACAATAAGGAGCTGCAATGAAGAATTGATGCTTCTTATCTCTGTCCCTTCTTGCCTGTCTGTCCCTATCTGTTCCTCTTTCTGTCTCTCTCTCTCTCTCTGTCTCTGTCACACACAGAAAAAAACTGAATTGGTCCTAAATCCAGGTAAGGTAAGATCAGCAGCCTATACTGGCCTTTGTAGTAACAAAAGGTAATACAAAGAAATAAAGTTGATTGAATAAAGTGCTTAATATATATATGGCCTATATATGTATCTTAAGCAAGTCTTTTAGGGGGACAGAACAATGCAGATCAGCACAGAGTACTAATAACACTGTTCCCCCAGAACACAAGAGGCAGTGTTCTCTTTCCAGCCTCAACTTCACCTGCTCTATCCCAAATGCCCTGTGTACCAGCTCATTGTCTTTTTTATTTTTTTAGATGGAGTGTGTGTGTGTGTTTAGAAATTTAGTGGAGTGACATTTATCAATAAAAGCACATAGGTTTCACTGCTTTTCTAATGGTCAAAGTAAAACCGGTACCGGAACTAGCTGCAGTGTGTGTTACAAGGCATATTATATGCTCAGAGAATATGCTTCAGTAGTGTTAGATATTATACCCAAGAATCCTTTTAACAAGCACACCATATAATTCTGCTGCCATGAAGTTTGAGAACTACTACACTACCCCACTTCCCACAACACATCTGGAATGTATTGTTTTATCAAATATTTTATTTGCTTCAAACAAATAGTTGTATTTTTATAAAAGCCTTCAGCAAGAATTGACTTTGTTGTTGTTATTTAATGAAATGAATAGTTCTAGGAATTCTAATTACTTTATTATCCCTTTCTAGTTCTAACCAAGTGGCTCTCCGTGAGGATACAGAGAAGTAACCCTGTTGAATTCTATTTAACCCTTTCATTTCCTATCCTGCAGACTGCCTGCTTGAACCATTCCACATTCTTTTCATATGATACCTCAACACATTTTTTTCTCCGTCAATATATTTTAGTGAGATAAAATTTTATCACAGAGTCTGATCAAGTGGTGATGCCGTGGATAGTGTTGACCTCGGACCCAGATTCACTGAGGTCAGTGGCTTGAGTGTGGGTTCATTCCATTTGAGCTCAGGCTCAACAGCTTGAGCACAAGGTCACTGGCTTGAGCGTGGACCATGGGATCATAAACAGGACTCTATGGTTGTTGTCTTGAGATGAAAAGTTGCTGGCTTGAAGCCCAGTGGTTGCTGGCTTGAAGCCCAAGGTCACGGGCTGGGCTGGAGCCTCCCACTCTCACACCCTGTCAAGGCATGTATAAGAAGCAATCAATGAAAAACTAAAAATGTCACAACTATGAGTTGATGCTTCTCATCTTTCTTCCTTCCTTTCTGTCTCTCTCTCGCAAAAAAAAAAAAAAAAAAAAATTCTTATTGTGGAAAAAAAATCACTCCAAAAATTTATTATGCTAAAATGTAATTCTTATGTAAGTATATAACTCAAAGATATTAAAGAAGTTATATTAAAACTATTAAGTATTTTAAATACAAATAATTTTTTTATATAGGAGGAGCAAAGAAAAAAAGAAACAGCACATATAAAAGGTACTTTTTCTCAAAAATTTATTAGAAGAAGTTATAATCAACTGAGAGTACTTTACATCTTAAAAAATCAAAAGGCTATCCTAAATGTTATCTAAGTATTTTTAAAACCCAAAAAAAATCAAGAAAATATAAATTTAATAGTATGTGAATGGACATATATTTTTAGAGAATATATCTTATATTAAAATGTTATATTTTAAATTAAAATGTGAAATTTTAATTTTTGTCCTGTATTGATACCCAAAAGTATGATAGTCACTGCCATATAGCAGGGGCCAGAACCTTTTTGGCTGAGAGAGCCATGAACACCACATATTTTAAAATGTAATTCCGTGAGAGCCATACAATATGTTTAACACTAAATACAAGTAAATGTGTGCATTTTATGTAAGACCAACACTTTTAAAGTACAACAAGTCTCTGAATTCTTTTTAATAGTGTTGTTATGCTGTTGCTAAGCAATGATGAATAAAGTAGTCTTACCATTAATGCGACTTCTGGTGCTACATGGTTTTGCTGATGGCTTTGTAGTCTGGTTGATACATGGTGAAGTTAAGCTTCATGCAGGCATTGAGGCTTCCATCCATTAAACGTGATCATAGGTTGGCCTTAACGTTCTTTAGATGTGAGAAAGACTGCTCACATGCATACATAAAGCCAAACATTGTCAGTACAGCAATACTCACACACTACAGTGTGTGGTATGTGATGGGAAGCACGTTCCAAGTTTTGACAATCAGCTGCTCTGAGGGTTGAAGTTTTTTCATTTCTCCCCACTTGTGTTTGCTCACCAACTCTACTTGCTGTTGTGAAAGTGTTTCCAAATCTTCATTCAGTGACTTGAACTCATTCACCCACATGTCTGAGGCATTCAAGTCAGCAGCTTGTAGCTCAAAATCTCTGGCAGAGACACCAAGGATGTAACTCAGGTCAGCGCTGTCCACTGCACACTCGTGTGGGATGGGTGATGAACTTAAAGACAAGTTTGCTCACAAAATTCTCCAAAGTGTACTTTGAATGACAGCAGGACATTAGATATGAAGCCCGCTAGCTTCTGGAGATCAATATGTTGAGCAGGGCCATTTGCTGTGCATGCATCTTCAAACTCTCCCAGTTTTTCAAAGTATAGTAAACGCCATGTTTCAATGTCCGCGATAAAGAGTTCCAGCTTGTTTTCAAATGCAAATAATGCTTGTTGAAGGACTGTACTTCCAACACCTTGCATTTTCACATTGAGCTGGTTCAGATGTTCAATCATGTCCACGAGATAGTAGAACTTCAGGAGCCACTCAGTGTTAGCTAACTCAGGATGCTTGAAGTTTTTCATTTCAAGAAAAGTCCAGATTTCGCTCAGACAAGCCGCGAAATGGCTGAGCACCTTCCCTCTTAACAACCAGTGCACATTGCTGCACAAAAGCAGACCAGGATAATTATCCCCAACTTCATCCAGCAGTGTTTTAAACTGGCGATCACTTAAAGCTTGGGCAACAATAAAGTTGACTACCCAAATGACCAGTGACATCACCTCACCAAGCTGCTCGCCACACATCTGAGCACAAAGCACCTCCTGATGTAGACTGCAGTGAAAACTTTGGATGGGTCTCTTTTCATGTTCACGAAGGAGTGCTATGAATCCTCTGTTTTTTCCCCACCATGCATGGAGCACCATCGGTACACACCGAAATAAGTTTATCCATCGGTAGAATTTTTTCTTTAGCGAACTCAGTGAAAGACTTGAATAAATCCTCCTCTCTTGTTGTCTCTTTCATAGGCAAAACAGCAAGACTTTCCTCACATAGTGTGTCACCAACAGCATACCTTGCAATCATGCTGAACTGGGATAAATGGCTTACGTCTGTTGACTCATCCAAAGTGAGAGAAAAGAATGGTGCTGCATTTATGTCCTTCACTTGTGTTGCCTCTATTTGATTTGCCATCATGATGGTACAATTGTGAACAGTTTTTGCCAACAGAGGCATGTCTTTTATTCATTTGATTATCTTGTCTTTATCCAAAAAGTCGTTCAAAAAGTCCATTGGCAACATCAAGCATGAATGTTTTGGCATACTCCCCATCTGTGAATGGCTTTCCATTTCTCACAATTGCTAAAGCACCAGCAAAGCTAGCCAAATTCCTGTCACCTTGTTGGGACCAAACACGGAGTTGCTGCTGACTAGCTTGCACTCTGCACAGTAGCACTTGACATGCTTTCTTCCTGCTATCCCCCGCTGGATATTTCGATGCAAATGTAGTATGGCGTGTGTCGAAGTGCCGCTTTATATTTGACCATTTCATTGATGCTATTTTATCATTGCATATTAGACACACGGCAGAACCTGCTCTCTCCACAAAGGCAAATTCCTGTGTCCATTCCTGCTGAAAAATACGATACTCCTCATCTTTTTTTCTTTTAGCCATCTTCTTTGTCAAAAGGGTTTCTGCAATTAGCTAGCTGACTACTTGATTAAAAGGAGGGAAGTTTACTTTCTGACCTCACAATGACCCATGTACGTTATGCATTATCCAAAAAAATTTGGTGTTGTCCCGGAGGACAGCTGTGATTGGCTCCAGCCAACCACAACCATGAACATGAGCGGTAAGAAATGAATGGATTGTAATACATGAGAATGTTTTATATTTTTAATATTTTTTTTATTAAAGATTTGTCTGTAAGCCAGATGCAGCCATCAAAAGAGCCATATCTGGCTCGATAGGTTCCTGACCCCTGCCATATAGTAATCCAAGAAGGTCAAAAGACCTGAGTGTTTTATAATCCTTTAGATAGTGTATATTATGTCTTAGTATCACAAAACAGTATCCTCCTACATAATTTTAGAAATGCTAAATATAAAATGCAACAAGGTATTTAAAGCAGCCCTAAAAATTAACGTTACACATTAATATAAAAAAATATTTAAAATATAGTAAAAGATATTTGAGGATATGATATAAATGTGATCTTTTCTAAGACAACATATTTAATACCACTGTCAGCATAAATAGTATAATAGTAAAAGCATGAGACTTAAAGTAATAAAAATCTAGATTGACATCCATTTTGGATCTGATCTGTGGTAAGTCATTTCTCTGATTCTCAGTCTTCTCTTTTGTAAAGTGGTGCACATAATAGACACCTTAAAGAATTACTGAGAGGATAAATGAGATATGAAAGTCCATTAAACTGCTGTGTAAATTGTAAGACACTATAGAAATGTTAGTTGTTACTTTTGTTGGTATAAAGACTAACTCATAGGCCCTTTTCACTAAGGACCAAACATTTTGTAATCTGCCTACTCAAGGAGGCATGTATTTTTTTAAATTTATTTTAAAAATAAGGCAATATTTACCTATAAAGAATTTAAAAATTATCTCTTTTCTGATTTTAAGGGACATTCCAAGAACTGCAATTTCTAAATGGTTTTGTAGTCTTCTTCTGTTTATAGGTTGATTTAATTTAGAATAGACTTGATTACCATAAAAATATTGCTATTCCCAATTACATACTTAACATTATACATAAGATGATAGCAACTCAGAATTTTTGCTAGATCATCATCTTGTCCATTATAATACTCAAAAGATTCTAAATTTTTAAAAGAAACATTGTCCTTACAATTAAAATTTGGCTCATGAATATGTAATATTCATAGTAAATCTAATTTTCTTTTTACAGCAAGTGAAGATCACTCTGAAGATGAAATCTGCCTTGCAACAGAAAAAGTCACTTGTGACTCTTCAGAGACTACCTCAGCAACCAATCACAGCAATGTTACCTTAAGCTTATTGAATTCATCATCTGATTCTTGTTACAGCCAAACTATAGAAGCAGCTGACGACTGGTTTTTTGATGATTCTCTAGTGAAAAAGAGCTCTCCAGTACCTTCTGTCAGGGAACCTCTAATGGAAAAAGTATTTTCATACCTGTCAACCATTCCATTAGAAGATGGTACTGAATATGACAATTATGATGATCAGAAGGATGACAGCATTAAGGAAATATTTTTAAGAAATACAGAGGTTGAAATACAAAACCTTCAACATGATATTGAATGACTTATCTTTTGAAACTTTGAATACACTAAAATCAGTAAAGTTAAAAGCGAATCACCAGCTTCTCTGTCTCTTAACATGTTCATGCTAATATTGCTTTTCTTTTTCTTCACCATAGAGTGGTCTTACTTCCTCTGCTGATTCTAATTTCTAGAAAGAGAAATACTTAAAGAAATTTTTAGCATAGATATATTTTTTAATAAAACATTCACAGCATTTCCTTATACTTTAGACATTTTCAATTTAATTTCAGTGTGGATAGGGCTGGTTGGAATAACTTCCTCAGCTTTTCTGAATTTTAAATACATAAACCACCTATCATTCAAATATTAATATATCATGATGTTGGCAAGCATTATAATTTTGCTCCTCTAGGAGAATCTAAAACAATCTGGAGTGTCCAGAAAATATTTTTTTCTTTCCCCTGTCCTGTGTTTGTTTCTCAGAGTGGTTCCTCATTCCTTATCCCACAATAATAAAAATGGGAGCAGCTATGTTCATAGGCACCTGACTCAAGCTAGATAAATCAGAGTTCCTATCTAAATCTGAAAGACACTTGGCCAAATTTCTACTTACAGTTCTCAGGGATTTCTGACACCCACCGCATAATTAATCTTTCTTTTTCTTTCTCCTAAATACTCTCCATGTAATTAGTCCTTTTATTTTCTTTCTCTTGGGAAAAACAATTAACAAAGTATGATATTACCTTCTGTGTTTAAATTACTCATAACAAGACCTGTGCATATCTTTCCAAGAGATAAAGACATATTATAATGAAGATAAATTTGTCTCAAATAAGACAGGAGCATTATCCAGGTCTATTATTTCTGTCCCAGGAGAAATATTTAAAAGGATTAGAACACCTCTCTCTTTCGAATTTCTTGGTCATTTCTACACATTGTATTTATGGGTTGTGAGAACATCTCCTTATATCTACCCTTAAATCTAAGTTATTTCAGCTCAAGGTCTTTAAGGAGCAGAAAAAGAAATATGTCTCTTAGTGTTTGTTCTACAACTTCTGTTTTACTCTCTGTTTTAGAGAAAGAAGTTATCTCTAATTTTAGTAAGATCCTAAAACTACCCTAGGAATTTGAGGTTAAAAATTAGAGATTCTAGCCTTGGTCTGATTAGGTGTTGGAATAGAGGAAACGTAAACTGAGGACCCCTGGCCTGCTGTGTCCTACCTTGTGATTTGGGTACAAAAACAACAAATCTGCAGTGAAAGACCAATAAAGCATTGCAAAGTGATAGGGTTGCAGGGGGGGGGGGCATGACCCCCTCCTCCCTTATGTGGACAAAGGGACATTGACAAACTAGACATTACAGATCACCTTCCCCCAGGCATCTGGACTGACTCACCTGGGTGTGGAAGGTCCTCTAGCTTGCTTACAGTTAATCCCCACCCCCCACCCCCACCTGGTAATGACTTACCAGCCCCCACCCTCGAATCTCCTATTTAACCCTACCTGTTAAATCAGCTGCTGACCCCCGCCTTAGGAGTCAGCCCAGCAGATGTCCCCCTAATAAACTTTTCTTGCCTGAACTCGGGTGTCCTCCTTCAGCCGACCTTTCACAAAGTAGAAAGCAGAGATGAGAAATCAAGAGACATGATCCCTGGCTTTCTGACAGTGTTCTATTCCCTTGTTCCAGCCCTTCATAAAGCTTGCCCTTGGCTTGGCAAGGTACCATTGTATACTAATTGTCATCTTGCCTTTTTGCTTAAGCTAGTAAGAGCTGATTTCTGCTACTGGCCACTGTAAAGCCAGTAGCCACGGCCATCTTGGCTACTTCTTCTCTCCTCCACGTGGCCTTTCTCTGCTCTCCTACAGCATGGGCTCCTCCTAGAACATAACCACTCTTTCCCGGAACAACATGATCTCTCTTCCTTTTAAAACCTTTTGAAGCGAAAGCCCTTCCCCAACACATGTTAATATAATCACGCCCATCCCAAGCAAAAAGGGCAACGGGCTTCCACATGGGCCGCACTATCTTTAACAAAGTGAGCACAATATATTTTATTTGCCCAACAGCCACCATCCCTGAACCCTGTTTCTAAGAGTTGTTCTTGGCTTTTGTAAGGTAACCTAGTAATTTCACAACAAATTCTCCTCTGTGTGTGAGTGAGTATGTGTGTGTAAACTAGAAGTATTGTTTCTATCACTATAACCAAAGCAACCTAACCAAATTATTGTCATTACAAATGAGAAATAAAGACCTCCGTGAATATAAAATAATTGCTATTTTATAATGATATACTAAATTGAATTTAGCCAAAGTAACATATTTACTTGTTTATTTAAATATTACTCTGTGTCATGGGTGTATACATTGTTCTCTTTGAAAAGCCCAATGACCAGTACATATGAAATTATACCAGTCTAAATTTACTTTTTTGAGAAAGGGAAAGAGGGAGAGAATAAAAAGCATCAACTCATAGTTGCTTCACTTTAGTTGTGCATTGATTGCTTTGTTGGGCAGATAAAATATATTATGCTCACTTTGTTAAAGATGGCGCTGCCCACATGGAAGTCCGTTGATATTAATGTGTGTTCTGGAACAGGCTGTGGGCAGGCTGGGTCGTTATAGCCTAAGGCTTAGTTTTAAGAGTAAGCTCTTCCCCACACCCTTGACTGATTGGATGATGTAGGGTGGTGCACTCTCCTGAGGAATCCCATTATACAGAGACTTCCTTGTTTGTATAATTGGATTAAAGGTTTTGAGTCTATGCTATAAAGTGGGAGAGACCAGTAGCTTGATCTCTCTCTCTCTTGGTTCTTGGTTCCTGAGGTATTAGAGAGGAGAGCAGATTAAGGCCATGTGGAGGAGAAGTAGCCAAGATGGCAGCATGCTGAGGAAGAAGCCAGTTTGTTAAGAGTTTGTGCAGGAGGAGATGGGAAACAGAGGTGAATAAGTCTGGTGAGCTAGAAACCTTTGATTCTAGGAAACTCAGATAAGTCAGTAGCTTTGTGAGCACTGAATGTGTGGGTTTTGGAGCCCAGTGTGTGTTTTTGCTTGCCCACTGGGTGCAAGCTAGAATTAAAGCTGATGGCTCACCAGTTCTTGGCTCCTGTGTTTCATTACCGACTGTTCGAATCTAATGTGAACCTGCACGGGTCAGGTGGCTGTGTTCCTGGCAGCGACTACTGGCTTTACATTTGGTGTAGTCTGTGACAGGATTCGATACAGATCGGCATGGAGCCACCACCACCTTTGAGTGGTGGAGTAGAGGAGTGGTTGCTTTAAAAAGAATGAGTTATGGCTTTGAAGGGCATTTTATATGCAAATTTGGGTTTTCACCCTTCATAGCTCCCTCTTTTTGGGAATTTCCTCCCATCCTAGATTTCTAATCACTCTGGCAGTCCCAAATTCCTTTTTTGATTACTCAGTCAATAAGATTTAGCTTTCCCCTTGCAGTTCTAGCCTCCAGGTATTGCAAAGATTCAGGAATACCCTCAGGGGTAAAGCCTATTAAACATAAATATATCCTAGCTAATATACCTTCCTTCTTTCAAATGCTAAATTTACAGTTTCTGCTGCCTTTTGGCTGCCCTCCAGTATATGATTGCCATCTGCAAGAGAGTTCATTTAATATAAACAATTGTGCCATTAGTGGGTTGCTTCATTTTAAAAAGAAAAACTTCTCACCTGACCAGATGGGGTGCAGTGGATAGAGCATCAGCCTAGGTTGCTAATGATAGACTCAATCGGGTCCTAAAGACCAGTGTAACAAACAGACTTTAATGAAAGGAGAGCAGCCGCAGGTTATCTAATAGGTAGGGTTAAATAGGATATTTGAGGGTGGGGGCTGGTAATCATTAAGGAAAAACGTATCTTTCAGCAATTTATGTAAGATTAACTGTAAATAAACTAGGGGACCTTCCACACCCAGGTTAGTCACCCGGATGCCTGGGGGAAGGTGATCTGGAACATTTAGTTTGTCAATGTCCCTTCATCCACTTAAGGGAGGAGGGGGTCATGGCCTCCACCTGCAACCCTATCAGCTAAGAATCCTGACTCAAAACCCCAAGGTTGCCTGACCTGTGGTGGCGCAGTGGATAAAGCGTCGACCTGGGAACATTGAGGTAGCCAGTTCAAAACCCTGCACTGGTCTGGTCAAGGCACATATGGGAGTTGATGCTTCCAGCTCCTCTCCCCTTTCTCTCTTTCTCTATCTCTCTCCTTCACTCTGTGTCTCCTCTCTAAAAATGAATAAATAAAAAAAGAATTAAATTAAAAAAAAAAAAACCAAGGTCACAGGCTCAGCTAGAGCCCCCAGTCAAGAAACATATGAGAAAGCAATCAATAAACAACTAATGTGCCACAAACTATGAGATGATGCTTCTCAGCTCTGTCCCTTCTTTTCTGTCTCTCACTCGCTAAACGAACAAACAAAAAAACCTTTTAGTCATCTTTAAAATACATTGCTGAGAGTGACTGCCATGTGTCTGTTGTCTGGAATCTAATGTTCCAGTTTTATATTTTTTTCTCATTTAATTGACTCTTTTATTTTATAGTCAAATTCTTACAGACTTTTAAGGGCCCCACAACTACTGGTCAAATCAATGTCAGAAAACATTATCCTTGTAAAAACTAGCAAGCAAGGAGTGCTAAATGTATCTAATGACTAGATAATGTTGTAAAGTAACTGTTCCACCGGGTATACGTAGAGACACCAAGTCCAAATGACTTTTTAAGGACTTTTATTAAAACGAGATTTATTAATATGCCGGCTGCATATGACCAACACGGGCATAGCTGACCCAAATCATGCCATCCAGAATAGAGCCTTGAGGCGGGTTATATACCTTTGATCACACACAGGTTGGCAGGAAAAGGAGGAGGAAGGGAAGAAGACACAATCATTAGCAAGCTTATAACATTCGTCTATAGGATTTATAAAAAGTATTTCTACATATTAAAACTTATAAGGTAACACAATAGCAAAAAATGTTGTTTTACATATTAAAAGACATTCCCAAATCTTTCAGTGTTCATCTGCTATTCCTTTGTTTAGAGGTATAATACATTTACTGTATGCCTTCAGGATGGGAAGGGGAGCCTACATGGCGCCAAAGGATAAGTGTCTAATGGCCCATCAAGTAAAGAAAGAGTGAGTGGGAAAGGACTCGCTTAATCTCTCTTCCCTTCCTCCGCACCTGGCTAGGTGTTTATCTTCTTCCTCACAGGTGTGGAGGAAAGGGAGGGAATCCAGGTTTCCTTTCGGCTTCCACTCAAAACCTAGCACAAAATCTCTCTATTTACAACATAATGCTGTCGTCCATCCTGAGTTGGTGCAAATCACACTCAAGTAGAAAAATCGTATTTACAAAATCTTTCTGTATGCTTAGCCCAAATTATAAAATGCCCTTTAAGCTTCCTAGTAAAAGGGGGTTTTCTACACAGTATGTCTCTGCAAGCCAGGAAACTTTCACATTCCTCTTTCCTCACTCTCTACAGAAAGGAGAGGACAAGAAACCTGACTCTTCCTCCTAAAATATTAATTTTTGCAATTCTTTTGTATCTTACCACAATTTCAGGTGAAAGAGGAAGACTTTCATACATGTCTTTATTTCTCCATTGACTGACTTCATAGCAGGTGGGGAAACTAAGAAACAGAGGATTGAAGAGAATGATTCATCACTATTATTTTAATATATGTCTTTATTATGGTTTTCCTTTGTTGGGTAAATTAGTTTGTAAAATTTGTATTTTTGAGTTTGCTCACTTTTATTGTTAAAAAATTGCACTGGGCAACCATGTGAGTGCTTGCCCACAAAGCAGGGCAGTTAATTGCAAATGGCAGATTGCATTCCTGCTCAGGAGAGGCCGTTGTTTTGCTAATGTTTGCTAGAGGAGGAAGTCTTTGTGGGCATAGGCTGTTTTGCAGGGAGACTGGAGAGGATGCAGAGTGCTGAAGATGAAGCCAATTTGTGCAGAGGGAGAGAAAAGGAGTGAGGATGAGGAACCAGAGTTGAAGGACTTTGCGAGCTCCACTGAAACTGGTGGGGTCTTTGATTCTGGAAGGAACCGGAGAAAATTCTTCTGGTTGTAAAACTAGAGAATGCGTCAGGGCTTTGGGAGCCCTGAATGAAAGGTAAGTGTTTTCCCTGTGTGTTTGCTTTTGGGCCGGTGCAAGACTTTTTTTTTTTTCTACAGGGACAGAGAGAGAGTCAGATAGAGGGACAGATAGGAACAGACAGACAGGAACAGAGAGAGATGAGAAGCATCAATCATCAGTTTTTTGTTGGGACACCTTAGTGCTTTCTCATATGTGCCTTGACCATAGCCCTTCAGCAAACCGAGTAACCCCTTGCTTGAGCCAGCGACATTGGGTCCTAGCTGGTGAGCCTTTTGCTCAAGCCAGATGAGCCCACACTCAAGCTGGCGACCTCGGAGTCTCAAACTTGGGTCCTCCACATCCCAATCCAACACTCCATCCAATCGGTGCGAGACTTTAACAGAGGAATGGCCCACTATTTTTTGGCTCCACTGTTTCTTTAGCATCTGCCCGAATTCAATGAGAACCTGCATGTGTATGGCCACAACAGCGACGGTGGTCCCTGGCCTTACAACCTTCAAATGCTATAATAGTGTATTTGTATACATCATCTATGTATAGTGTAGAGCATACATAGTGTAAAAATCTTACAATAGATTTTCTTTTTCTCCTACTACTACTTCATTTCCCCTTACTATTTTTTGTGCTTTTGTTGTTACAAATTTTCCTACTACTTTTGTTCTAAATGCCACAGTACATCATATTTACTTTTGTTTAATGGTAAATTATATTTTGAAGAGAATAAAATTGAGAAAGTCTTTTCACCCATATATTTATAATTTTCAGTGAACTAAACTTATTTGTGTAGATTCCAATTCCCATCCTGTATCATTTTTTTTCTGCTCGAAGAACTTTAACATAGCGCAAGTCTACTGACAGTGAATTCTCTCAGCTTTTATTTGCCTAAAAATAATCTTTATCTTACCTTCAATTTTGAAAGATATTTTCACTAGGTAGAGAATTTTAGGTTAATTGTATTTTTTTTAACAGTACTTAAAGATATTGTTGCAATGACTTCTAGTTTGCATGATTCCTGATGTGAAGTATGAACTCATCCTTATCTTTGTTCCTTTGTACCTAATATATCTTTTGTTCTTGTGCTGATCTTAAATATTTTCTTTTCTAGTAGTTTCCAGTACTGTTCTGCTTGGATCGGCAGGTAGATGGTTTTCATCAAATTTAGAACATTTTTGCTATTATTTTCCTTTCCCCTTTATTATTTCTTTTTCCCCTTTGGTTTCCAATTACACATATGTTAGTTAGACCATTTAATTTTGTTCTACAAGTTACTAATGGTCTCTTCCTTTCCTTCTCTCCTCCGCCAAGTGTTTTCTCTGTTCACTTCCTCTTGGATAGCATCTACTACTTTATCTTCAAGTTTACTTATGTTTTAATTTTTTAGTGTCTTATCTGCTGTTAGTCTCATCCCATATATTATATTTTTCATTTCATATATGCATATATGTATATTTGTATTCCTGTATTTATAATCTAAAAGTTCCAGTTTGGCCATTTTTATATATTCTGTTTCTTTCATTATATCAATGTGGTGTTTAACTCTTTGAACATATAAAGCATATTTGTAATAACTGTTATAACATTCTTCTCTGCTAATTACCATCATCTCTATAATTTGTGTGTGTTTCTATTGATTAATTTTTTTAAATGTATTATAGGCCTCAATTTCCTGCTTCTGTGCTTGCCTAGTAATTTCTTATTTGGTACCAGACATGACTTTTTTATTGTTAGATGGTAGATTTTTTTTTAATTCTTTAAACAGTGTTGCATTTTGCTCTGTCGCACATTTTAATGTCTTAGAATCACTTAAATTCTTTTGAGGCTTGCTTTTAAGATCTGTGAATACTGGGAGTGTCATCAGAAAGATGGCAGAATAGGAATTCTCTAACAGCATCCCCCAGAAAACATCAATTTTGGCAATCACCCAGGGATGTGGGCTTTTCTGTGGGGTCCAAGAGTTCAGCAGAGAAGTTTCAGCACATGTTTGGGGGTGGGGAGGAATCCAAGAATAGATACATTAAAGAGGAATAAAAGAAATGGTTTCACTTTGTCCATGTCATCTCTCCCTCCAAATGGCAGGGCCTGAAGAGCCCCCCCCCCACACACACACACACACACAGAGCAAGCCCATGATTTCACACACAAAGGAAAATGAGAGCATGTGAGTGAGTGCTGACCTTCTCCAATATGTGAAATGTTGCCCAAGAGGTCTACTTCTTTCTCATCTCAGCCATATTACTGAGGTGACCTGCAAGGCTGAGGAGTTAAGAGAGGGTGAGAGCACAGTAGCCAGGTCTGAGCACATATCCGAAGGGCCACTACTAACTAACTGCTTCAAGATTTTTTCTGCCAACTGATCCATGAATTCCATCAGGAAACCTGCCCACCAGACCCTGGGGGTACCTCACCCTAACTGCCCTCTGCATCTTACCCATACCCCTGATACATACACACATCCCTTCCCCAAGGCTGGCTCCCAGTGCTAGCTCCCATGGACAAGAGCTAGCCTTTGCAGATAGCTAGCAAGCAAGCAAGTAAGTGAAAAAATCCAGCACCACTCTGCAGGATTAAAAAGAGGCTCACAAATACTCATTTTAATGCACTGCCCCAGGGGGATTAAATGGAGGCTCTTAGTACCCACTTGGTCTTTGCAGGATTGAGAGAAGGCACACTGTAAGGCTGGTAGCCATGGACATGCAGGTTCACATTGGATTCGAGTAGATGGTAAAGGAACTGTGGAGCCAGAGGATGGTAAGCCATTCTCTTTATTAGAGTCTCGCAGCCTGACCAGGTGGTGGCGCAGTGGATAGAGCATCGGACTGGGATGTGGAAGACCCAGGTTCGAGACCCCGAGCTCGCCAGCTTGAGTGCGGGCCCATCTGGCTTGAGCAAAAGCTCGTCAGCTTGGGCCCAAGGGCACTGGCTCTAGCAAGGGGTTGTTCAGTCTGCTGAAGGCCCGTGGTCAATGCGCGTGTGAGAAAGCAAGCAATGAACAACTATGGTGTTGCAACGGCAATGAAAAACTAATGATTGATGCTTCTCATCTCTCTTTGTTCCTGTCTGTCTGTTCCTATCTATCCCTCTCTCTGACTCTCTCTCTGTCCCTGTAAAATAAATAAATAAATAAATAGAGTCTCGCAATAGTGGACGAGCAAGCAGGCAGAGAAAACCTGTTCCCCCCCCCTCCTCTCTGGGCTGATGAGCAAAACAGGCTGGTTAGGGGGACCCTTTCTCTGGCAAACAATAGCAAAAAAATGGTCCTTCTCAATGGCAGCAGGCAATGTACAATGTTCAATCTGCTGCAGGACAAGCACCGACAAGCACCTGCAGCCTTACACAGACTATATATTGAGGTGCTGCCCTGTGCTCAAGCACCAATCAGGCAAAGTACAAGTGAGCAAGCCTAACACATTTGTTTGCCCAACACATACAATCTTAAGAATTCCTCCCTAAGGGATAAATGGTGAAGGAACAAGACTTGACTTGTCACCACTGGGTGGTGAACACACAGTGCAACTTACAGATGATGTATTATAAAACTCCCTGGTGGTCTAGTGGTTAGAATTCGGCACTCTCAGATGATGTATTATAGAATTGTACACTTGAATCCTTATTCATATTTATTTATTGATTTTAGAGAGAGATAAGTTCAGAGAGGAGCAGGAAGCATCAACTCCCATATGTGCCTTGACCAGGCAAGCCCACGGTTTTGAACCAGTGACCTCAGCATTCCAGGTCAACACTTTATTCACTGTACCACCACAGGTCAGGCACCTGAATCCTATGTAATTTTATTAAGCAATGTCAGCCCAATAAATTCAATTAAAAAACATCCTCCCAAGAAGCAACAAGAAATGCAAAGCAGGCATATCATTCAAAGGGCTCTTTAAAAGGCAAAGCATCCCAAGCTGTACTGATAGGTGAAGGTATCTCTCTACTAAAACTTGTCAGTAAAGACTGGAGAAGGTGACTTCTTCAAATGCAGACATTAGTGCAAGACTTCAAAGAACATGAAACATCAAGGAAATATGATCCCACCAAAGAAACCCAATAATTTTCCAATAATCTACCGCAAAGAAATGAAAATCAACTAATGGCCTGACAAATAATTCAAAATAATTGTTCTAAGGACACTGAGTGAGCTACAAGGGAACACAGAAAATTCAATGAAATTATGAGCCATTATGAATCATGTGGAATCTAAAAAAAAAGTCAGCCTGACAAGGTGGTAGCTCACTGGATAGAGCATCAACCTGGGATGCTGAGGACCCAGGTTTGAAATCCCGAGGTCGCAGACTTGAGCACAGGCTCATCGGGCTTAAGCATGGGACCATAGACTTGACCCAATAGTTGCTGGCTTGAGCCCAAGGTCACTGGCTTAAGCAAGGGGTCACTGGCTCAACTGAAGCCTCTTGGTCAAGGCACATATAAGAAAGCACTCAATGAACAACTAAAGTGATGCAACTATGAGTTGATGCTTCTTATCTCTCTTCCTTCCTGTCTGCCTGTCTCTCTGGTGTGCTAAAAAAAAAAAAGTCAAACTCATGAAAACAGAAAGTAGAATGGTGTTTGCAGGGTAATAGGGGTTAGGGGAAAGCAGAGATGTTGATCAAATGGTATCAACTTTTAGTTATGAGATGAATAAGCTCTGAGGATCTATCGTACACCATGGTGGCTTTAATTAATAATATTGTATTGTATACTTAAAATTTGCTTAGCATAGATCTTAAGCATTCTGACCACATACACTCATAAAGTGACTTTGCAAAGTGATAGATCTGTTAATTAACTTGATTATGGTAAATATTTCACAATGTGCACATATAGCAAATTATCACATTGTACACTTTAAATATATATAATTTTGTCAATTCTACCTCAATGAAACTGGAAAAAAACCAAAATTCTCTCAAAGCTGTTACATTAAATTCTATAAAAACTGTCAAATTCTCTTGAAGAGCTTGACAATATCTTTCTTGACAGCCCAGAAATTAAAATGACAACTGGAGAACCATGAAACTTGTGATTTCTGGAAAGAATATTTGGTTTCCTTTTTTTCTGTTTTTTAAATTACAGAGAAATACTATGAGAAATACAATAAAAAGTTCTATGTGAATTCTCAGAATAAATATTGATATTTCCTCCAAAAAGAAAAAAAAAGATTTGTTAGGCTGTATCCAGATCAGCCATTGGTCTAGGCCAAATTTAGCTCGCATAATAAAGCATTTCTCTTCCAAGAACTCTATCTGATGCCTTATGTCTCTTCCCACTCTGGCTTTGCACACAAAATATCCCAGCACTGGGTGGTGGGGTAAGAGCTCTCTGTATCTTTTATGAAGACTTCTATAGCCTGACCTGTGGTGGTACAGTGGATAGAGCATTGAGCTGAAATGCTGAGGTTGCTGGTTTGAAACCCTGGGTTTGCCCAGTCAAGGCACATACAACAAGTAAAAAGTGAACAACTAAAGTGAAGCAACTCTCTCTAAAATCAACAAATAAAGTCTTTTAAAAAATAAAGACTTCTGCCTGACCAGGCGGTGGCGCAGTGGATAGAGCATTGGACTGGGATGTGGAGGACCCAGGTTCTAGACCCCGAGGTCACCAGCTTGAGTGTGGGCTCATCTGGCTTAAGCAAAAAGCTCACCAGCTTGGACCCAAGGTCGCTGGCTCCAGCAAGGAGTTGCTCGGTCTGCTCAAGGCCCATGGTCAAGGCACATATGAGAAAGCAATCAGTGAACAACTAAGGTGTCACAACAAAAAACTGATGATTGATGCTTCTCATCTCTCTCTGTTCCTGTCTGTCTCTGTTCCTATCTATCCCTCTCTCTGACTCTGTCTCTGTAAAAAAAATAATAAATAAAATGAAGACTTAGCCAGTTTTTTTCTCCTTTGTACCTGCATTTTACCTAGTACTGAAATTTAATAGTTGTTATTGTTAACTATTATTTTTTGTTCACCACTCTATATTAAAATTATTTGCATATCTATCCCCTGCTAGATTATGAGCTCCTTAGAAGTAGGGCTTGTCATTTTTAATGTTTCTATCCCCAGGACTTAGCACAATGAATAGTACATAGTAGATGTACAATAACCACTTGAGAATTCAGAATTAGTCCAATTAGCTCTACCTCCAAAACACATCTCAAGTTTATTCTCTTCATCTGTCACAATTCTAAGTTATTATTTTTGCTTGCTTACATTACTGCAAGTCTCATAACTCTCTTCCTATACTTTTTTTTCTTGCTTTTGAACATTTATTCATTCACTAAACAATGTCCAGGGTAATATTTTGAAACATAAATCAGATTACCAAAATCCCCTTCTCAAAACTTTTAGTGTCTATTGTACTAAAATAAAATCCAAACTCCTTACCATTTCTTACACAGTTTTATATGAGGCAAGTCCTTCCTGCCGGATAGAACTCATTTTAAACCACCTTTCTGTAGCTCAGTACATTTCAGCCACCTGGCTGTCCTGTTTTTCAAACATACTGCACTTATTTTTGCCTTAGGCTTCTGTACTTATTGTTCCCTCTTCTTGTAATGATCTACTTCTAGAGTTTTGCATAGCTGGCTCCTAAATATTATTTTACTTTATTTCAAATATAATTCGCTTTGAGGGGCCTTAACGAACCTTCATGCAGAGTAGGACTCCAGAAGAAAAAACAAAACTTGTGGTGCTGTATTGGGTTGAAATTAGAGCTATCAATACGTATACATGTGTGTATTATATGTGTGTGTATTTACTTGTTTCCAATGATACCTATAATACTATATACTTATACTATGTATGGTCATTGTATATATGTTAATACTGATAACTCATCCCCGGGGGCAAAGAGCACAGTTAGTATCCAGATCTTGGTTTCTAAAAATTATTCCCCACTCAAAATAAATATCTTCCTTGAAGAAATGGCTAATTCTAGGGCTTGGGCAAGGAAAGTACACAGTGATCCTGGAACATTTTCTTGTGCTTAAAGTAAGTAAGAGGTTGTAAATTAATGGAACCATGCCAAAGGACACCTGAGCTAAGTTGAAGGGCTTCTACTAGTCAAATTAAGGATCAAATTAATAGATTTTGACATATTAATAAAAGACCCACGAGTTATGCATACTGATAAAGTTTTTTTAAATTTAAAAAAGGGCATAAGAATAGAAAGTCAATAATAAATGTAGAAGGAACAACAGAATTAGGAAATCACCATTTTGCAACCTCCTTAGTAATAATTGATTCATGCAAAAAGTCAACTTATATTAAACATTAGGTTTAAGATTGTTAAGAACATGATATTCACAGTCTCAAAGAATCACCTACAAATTATGTATTAAAGAAAAAAAAGTACTTTACAATAAAAATATATAAAAGTCAGATACTTCTCCCAAGAAGACATACAGCTTGCCAACAGCTACATGAAATGGCTCAACTTCACTAGCTGTTAGGGAAATGCAAACCAAACTGCAATGAGAAAGACTGACCAGGTGGTGGCATAGTGGATAGCATGTTGGCCTGGGTCACAGAGGACCCAGGTTTGGAACCCCGAGGTCACTGGCTTGAGCACAGACTCCTCCAACTTGAGTGCAGTCTCACCAGCTTGAACGTGGGATCATAGACATGACCCATGGTCACTGACTTGAACCCAAGGTTGCTGGCTTGAGCAAGGGGTCACTGGCTTGGCTGAAGTTTCCCCCACCCCATTCAAGGCACATATGAGAAAGCAATCAATGAACAGCTGAGGTGCTATAACAAAGAATTGATGCATCTCATCTCTCTCTCTTCCTGTCTGTCTGTCCCTAATTGTCGCTCTCTGTCTCTATCTCTCTCATAAAATAAAAGCTACAATGAGATACCACCTCACACCTGTAGAATGGCTATTATCAACAAGACAAGTAATAACAAGTGTTGGAGAGGTTGTGAAGGAAAAGGAACCCTTCTTCACTGATGGTGGGAGTATGAACTGGTACAGCCACTATGTTTTTTTTATTTTTATTTTTATTTACAGGGACAGAGAGAGAGTCAGAGAGAGGGATAGATAGGGACAGACAGACAGGAACGGAGAGAGGTGAGAAGCACCAATCATTAGTTTTTCGTTGCCGTCGCAACACCTTAGTTGTTCATTGATTGCTTTCTCACATGTGCCTTGACCGCAGGCCTTCAGCAGACCAAGCAACCCCGTGCTGGAGCCAGCGACCTTGGGTCCAAGCTGGCGAGCTTTTGCTCAAACCAGATGGGCCCGCGCTCAAGCTGGCGAGCTCGGGTCTCGAACCTGGGTCTTCTGCATTCCAGTCTGACGCTCTATCCACTGCGCCACCACCTGGTCAGGCTGGTACAGCCACTATGGAAAACAGTATGGATGCTCCTTAAAAACTTAAGAATAGAGGCCCTGGGCAGTGGCTCAGAAGACAGAGCATCAGCCTGGTGTATAGATATCCAGGTTTGATTACTGGTCAGGGCACACAGGAGAAGGGACCATCTGCTTCTCTCCCCGTTCTTTCCCTCTTCCCCTCTAACAGGCAGTGGCTCAATTGGTTTGACCATCTTCTGTTGGTTCAAGCATGGCGACTTCAGGTACTAAAAATAGGTTGGTACTCAAGACTGGGTTGCCACGTGGATCCCAGTCAGTCTATCTCTCTATCTCCCATCCTCTCACTTAAAAAAAATAAATTAAGAATAAAGTTACTGTATGACTGACCCAACAACCCCTCCTGGGTTTCTATCCCCAAAATTTGAAAACATTGACTCACAAAGATTTATGTGCCACTATGTTTATTGCAGCATTATTCACAGTGGGCAAGACATGGAAACAACTAAAGTGTCCTTCAATACATGATTGGATAAAGAAGATGAGGTACATACAGTGTGTCTGTACAGTCATGGTGCACTTTTGGCTGGTCTAAAGTCAAAAGTGCACCATGACTTTACAGACACACTGTATATACAATGAAATAGTACTCAGCCATAAGAAAATATAAAATACTTTCATTTGCAACAACATAAATGAGTCTTGCTAATTGAAATGTTAGGCAGAAAAAGCTAAGAACCATATTACTTCACTCATATGTAGGATATAAAATTGAAACTCATAGACACAGCAACAATATGGTGGTTACCAGAGGGAAGGGGTGGGGCTTAGTAAAGGGCAAAGGTTACATATATGGTGACAGAAGATTTTACTCTGGTGGTAGGCACACAATGCAATATACAGATCATGTATCAGAGAATTGTATACTTGAAACCTATATAATCTATTAACCAGTGTCACCACAATAAATTTAACAAAAAATAAATTTAAAAATATATACACCTGACACTATTTGCCTCCTGATAAGTGCAGTAAGAAGGATATAACTCTATGTAGTATTCCTACCACCACCTCCCCAAATGAACCTGAATTTAATCAGGCTCAATGATAAAACAATCAAATAAGTTCAAATTAAGGGATATTCTGCAATACAACTTGTCATGATTCTGCAAAAATGCCAGCATCATGAAAGTCCAATAAAAGACTAGGGAATTGTACGATATTAAATGAGACTAAAGAACCATGTCCACAACTGTAACATGTGATACTTGACTAGATATTGGATATTCTCTCTCTCTCTCTCTCTCTCTCTTTCTCTCTCTCTCTCTCTCTTTCTCTCTCTCTCTCTCTCTCTCACACACACACACACATATGCGCACATGCACAAACACAGTTATAAAGAATATTATCAAGACATTGGGGTAATTTGGTATAAAATTTCATGTGTGTGATAATTTTTATTTGATCATGTAGGAGAATGTCTTCATTCTTAAAAGACCCATGCTGAAGTATTACGTTTTACCAACATTCTCCTCTCTTTACTGGTATTATTCTTACACACTCATAAAAAAGACCAACAAAAATAAAATGACAGTGGCATTTTAACTTACTAAATTAAGCAAACAGGAGTATAGAAATATAACAAAAATTTTTATATGAATCAAATCAAATAGTACAGTCAAATTAAAAATAAGTTGTATTTTTTCCTGGATGATAAAAATAAGCTTGTCCTCAGTCATATGTGACTATCCAGGAGGCTATTTTTAAAAGCCTCTGGTCGCCCTGGCCGGTTTGCTCAGCAGTAGAGCATTGGCTCTGTGTATGGAACTCCGAAGTCTCAAGTTCGATTGAGGGCACACAGGAGAAGTGACCATCTGCTTCTCCACCCCTCCCCACTCTCTCCATCTCTCTCTCTTCCCCTCTGGCTGGCTCTATTGGTTCCAGCAAGTTAGCCTCAGGCGCTAAAAAAAAAATGGCTCCATTGCTGAGTAATGGAGCAATTGCCCCAGATGGGCAGAGCATCGCCCCCTAGTGGGCTTGCTGGGTGGATCCCGGTAGGAGCGCAAGCGGGAGTCTGTCTCTCTGTCTCCTCTCCTCTCACTAAAATAAAAACAATAAAAACAAACAAATAGATAGATAGATAAAAAGCCTTCTGTCACGGTAGAGGGCCTGTCACGGTAGAGGGCTGAGGCTGGATTGTACCAGGAGCTAGACTTTCTAAAGGGAAGGGCTACTCACTAACAAATCCCTATATGACTGTTAGCTGCAAACATTGGTGCCACAGGGCTCTTCTTTGCTGACACCAATGCAAAAGGATTGGGTTTCATTTTTTTCTTTTCCTTCCTGTTTTCATCCTACTTCAAACTTAGACTATTTCATCCAATCCCAGAGTGTCCTCTCTCTATATATATATATAAGAGTTATAGGCTTAGGAAAAACTGGACCTCAATTTCCATTGTATTTCTAAACTGTGACACTAACTTTAAAACTGCTTTATTGAAATGTCACATGTATCCTACAAATCATCCATTTAAAGTGTATAATTCAATGATTTTTAGCATATTCACAGAATGGTGCAGTCATTGCCACAACTTTTCCACCTCTTAAAGATTGAGACAATTCACAAACCATAAAAGTTAACCCCTGTAAAATGTACAATTCAGTGGTTTTTAATATATTCACAAGGTTGTGCAACCATCACTGCAATCTAATTCCAGAACATTTTTATCACCCCCCAAAGAAACCTTATACCTATAAATTTATCACAAATATATACTGAAAAGTTATTTATTCTATGACATTATTCTACCTATATGATAGTTGCAAAGCAAGAAGAAACAGTATTACTTATACCCTAAAACAGAATAATGTAGAGTAATTTGAAGAGAAAAGATGGAAAACATGCTGAATATGCGAGGAGTAGTCATCTTGGCCAAAGCTACAGCCCAGTTATTTCAGCTCTAGAGCTAGGCTTTTACAGAGCCATGCTGAACCATGCAAGCCTGAGGAAAAGGAAAAGTATGTGCATATATGCTGTATACCTAATACATTGATATTCTATAAGATTGTATGCAAAACAAAAGCCATGCCTACAGAACTTGAATTTGGATTTTTGAAGGTAATTTTGAGTATGAGGACTAACCTTTTGGATTAGGACTAACCTTATTTATTTTTTCCTTTTTATTGAATTTATTGGGGTGGTCCTGGTTAACGAACATTCAGTTTTTAAATTTATTTCCTTTATTTGTTGATTTTTTTAGAGAGAGAGAAAGAGGGAAATATCTATTTGTTGTTCCACTTATTTATGCATTCCTTGGTTGATACTGTATGTGCCCTCACCAGCGGTTGAACCTGTAATGTTGGATTATTGGGATGATGGTCTAATCAACTAAGCTATCTGACCAGGGCCCAATTATACAGATTTCAGGTGCACAATTCCATAACATATCATCTGTACAATGTATTGTGTGTTCACCACTTCGTCCAGTATTCTCGCTCCCCGTTCACCATTAAGATAAGACTCAGTTGTATCTTTACCTCTTTCTACCTCAAAGAGTTTTCATTTAATTTGATTTTTTCTGTTTGTGTGTTTTTGCATGTGTGCGAAACATTTATTTCCTGAGGCATTTATTTTCTAAAATGAAATGCCAGTATTTGTTTATTAAAGTAATAGTAATACTGTTTAAAATACTTACCAATTGGAACTAGAAATATATATTATTTTTCAGATGCTTTTTGGGTTGACTGTGGCCTGACTTTGCTAGAATGTAGATGATCACTCGGGTTACTATGACTAATAATAAACAAATGAATTTAATGAATTTTTGTTTAAATAGTGCACATCTTAAATAATATACATAAAAATGCCTGATGATAGCCATACCTAAGAGGCTTGGAAGTAATATTTATAATGATTGTACACAAGCAAATAAATTTCTGCAAAAGATAGCCCTATGCTGTTATTGTTATCATCAACGGGGAAAGGATAGCATGACATTACATATTCCCTAGGATTATCATTTTTTAACAGTATTTTTTTTCATTGATTTTTAGATAGAGATAAGAAGGGAGCAAGAGAGAGGAAGGAAAGAGATGGGAAGCATCAACTCAGAGGTGTGGTACTTTAGTTGTTCACTGATATCTTATCATATGTGCCTTGACCTGGGGGCCCCAGCCCAGCCAGTGACTCCTTGCTCAAGCCAGCAACCTTGAGCTCAAGTCAGCGACCTTGAGATTCAAGTCAGTGACCTTGGGCTTCAAGCCAGCAACCTTTGAGCTCAAGCCAGCCACCAAAAGGGTCATGTCGATGATCCCATGCTCAGGCCAGCAACTCTGCACTCAAGCTAGCAAGCCTGCACTCAAGTCAGCAACCTCGGGGTTTTGAACCTGGGACCTCAGCATCTCAGGTTGATGCTCTATCCACTGCACCACCACTAGTCAGGCTAAATACATGTTTTAATTGTCTCTTTAAAATATCACAAGTAAGTCCAAGGAATCATCTGACATCTTGCTATTTCTGTAGCTGGACAACTTGGAACTTATGCAATTATTCGTGCTAAACTGTTTTTTTTCAGAAATATAAATACCATCCAAATTTTTTCTGATATCCTTGTTTAGTTTTCTTTATTCTTTTTTTTAATTAAATTTATTGGGGTAACACTGTTTAAAAAAATTATATAGGTTTCAGGTGTACAGTTTTATAATATATTATCTGAACATTGTATTGTGTGTTCACCAACCCAATCTAACTGGTTTTTTTTTAAATCAAAGAAACTGTAGATTTTTCTCTGGGGTAAGAAGAAAACAAAGGAGTTAGATGAAAGTACTCTTTGATTTGTCCAAAAAGGATTTAGGCATTGAAAAATTTCATATGCATTTATAAATTTTTGAATCATTTAGTCTTATGTTACTTGGCATAGTTAAAACTTCCATAGCTGGACTTCATAGGAGAATCATCATACAGCATTAGGTGAAAGGAACAAGAACAGCCACATTAAATTTATATTTTGAACATTTTTTTTAGCAAGAGAGAGAGGAACGAACAGGGACAAAAGACAGGAAGGGAGAGAGATGAGAAGTATCAACTTATAGTTATAGCACTTTAGTTGTTTTTTTTATTGCTTTCTCATACGTGCCTTGACTGAGGGGCTCCAGCTGAGCCAGTGACCCCCTGCTTGAGCGAATGATCGTGAACTCAAGCCAGCAACCATGGGATCATGTCTATTATTCCATGTTCAAGCTGGTGACCCAGCGCTCAAGCCGGCAACGTCAGGTTTCTGAACCTGGGACCTCAGCATCCCAGGTCCATGTTCTATCCACTGCACCACCAATGTCAGGCTTGAATACTTTTTTTAAAGGATAATAACGCTTTTTTTCTTTATTCAGCAACTTTTGAGATAAATTTTGCAATTTTTCATTTTTCTTGGATGGAAGGTTTGAATTATGTAATAAAAAAATGCTAAGTTTTCACAGCCTTAGGCAATAAAACTGCTGCTAGGATCCAGGGAAGAAGGGGGACAATAGTATAACAACTTCAAACATGGAGAGGAATCAGCTACTATTGAATCTCCTAAGATCTTTACTGATCCAGAAATTTGATCACTGTCCCCAGTCACAAAGACTGAAGGAGATGCCCTTTTCAATTTGTCATTCTTCTTGGCCTCAGATGAGAACTTCCAGAACTATCCCTGCTCTGTATTTGTGGAGGTAAGGAGGACAGAAGTTTGGCAGGTGTTTGGGAGATGGAGGAGGCTTGAATTACACTGTTCCAGTTTTCCTGGTAAAATGTGCACTGAGGACTTACCTGAAGACAGAGAAAATTCCCCTTCTCAAATGATGAGAAATGCAGGTGTAGTAAATGTGCTTCTATGTGACTGCAGAGCCCTTTGCCCCTTCTTTGGAATTACCCACACCCAGTTCAGCCCTTGGCACAGGTGGTAGGTGGCCATGACTATACTAGGTGACCGCCTCTTAACATCCTTTTGACTATAGCAGAATGGATCAGAGAGTTCACACCTGGTCTAAGTTGAGTCAAATTGTTTTTCTCTTAGAAATTTCAAATTAGTATTCAAAGGTGATAGGATTCAATTGGGGAAACCAGAGTCAATCTGAATATATTCCAGAATTGGAGGTTGCTGAGTTTTTTCAAGATTTCTGTGTCAGGGTGAGGGCAGGACAGGGCTACTTAAGGCCAGGCATTCTATATCTGAAATTTACCTCTGCCTACTTACATGACGTGAAACATAGGGAACATTTACCTTCCCCAAAATTAAGTTTCCAAGTAAGAAAGATGCAGTTAAAGAGTGCTTACCTTGCAGCACTGATGTGAGAATTAAATGAGATAAATGATGTGAAATCATTGTGGTTATTCGTGGGCAATGTTTCTGTAATAAAATGAATAAAATAGAAAATATAAGACTGTATGACACATAGAAAGAATTAGTATTGTTTTGGAAAAAGTTTTGTTTCAGATATATATGTATATAAATGCGTGTGAACTGGATCATACTGTAAAATGTATTTCTTACTATAGGTTGTGGTATCGTTTTTAGTGTTTAAAACTAGTGTTGCTCAACATATGGTCCAGAGACACCTACGTTAGAATCATCTGGATACCTGCGAAAAATACAGATTCTTGAACTCCACTTCCCAGAATCAGAATTTCTGAGGGTAGAGTCTAGGAATCTATCAGCTGTTTCCCCAGATAAGTCTCTCACACACACTGAAACCGGATAACTACTGATTTAAGCCTACAAAAACTATCCAAACACTAGCTATCATTATATAATTATATTCATTGGTTCATTCTAACACTACTAATGGAACACATCTCTACTAGGAGCTCTGTGAGGGGCAAAGAAGAGAAGTTAATCTATTTTGAGGAATGTGGCATCTATACTGTTCTGGTAGTTTGGTTAGTCTGATTTGTTTTGTTGTATTTGACTTTTTGTTTACAAGACAACTGACTTTAAGGCAGGAGTTCCCAACCACTATACTTCCAAGTTTACAAAACTTCCTAAGGTATTGATATCTTCAGCTCTCAGAAAGTTCAATTATGAATTAGTTCTAAAACTGTGCCATTTTTAGAAGTACTAAAAAAGACACAAGATGACTAAAACTTTTGTAATTAATAATTAAATATAGATTAAAATTCATATATATTGATGCCTACTATTCAAAATGTGGTCCACAGACCACAGGCACTGATATCATCATCTGGGAGACTGTTAGAAAGGCAGAGTCACAGCCCCATCCCAGATCTTCATGAATGTCTGAGAAGCACTGCACTATATGAAATGTGTAATCAGTTACCTAACTTTGGGTGTTTTATAAATATTGCTTACTGACTATAGAAATTATATGATTGTTGTAGAGATTTTTGAAAATTCAGAAAGTGAGGAAATTTATCTTTTATATAAATGTATTCATGATACCATTCCCTTTTATTTCTTTTCTGTTTTTTTTTTTTTTACAGGGACAGAGAGAGAGAGAGTCAGAGTGAGGGATAGATAGGGACAGACAGATGGGAACGGAGAGAGATGAGAAGCATCAATCATCAGTTTTTCGTTGCTGTTGCGACACCATAGTTGTTCATTGATTGCTTTCTCACATGTGCCTTGACCGCAGGCCTTCAGCAGACTGAGCAACCCCTTGCTGGAGCCAGCGACCTTGGGTCGAAGCTGGAGAGCCTTCACTCAAGCTGGATGGGCCCCGTGCTCAAGCTGGCAACCTAGGGTCTCGAACCTGGGTCCTCCGCATCCCAGTCAAATGCCCTATCCACTGTGCCACCGCCTGGTCAGGCTCCCTTTTCTTTTATAAAACATAAAAATGTACATATTTTACAAAATTGGAATCATACTATAATGCTAGATTTATATCTTCTCTTTTCATTTAATTTATCATGAGTATTTTCAACAGTGCTTTTTAAAAAAATATAGAGCCCCTCTATATTTACCTCGTAAAGATTTCCTCAGTATGGGTACGATACAATGACGAGTATAGGCAGACCATAAATGTGACATCCAATTCTAAAATGACAGAATTAAAAGTGGCCTTATATTTTTTTTGTTTAAACTTTTTAGTACAGTTAGAGAAATTTACACGCAGTAAATAAACGTGTATCACCAAAGATCATTTGCTTTAGGAAAACAAATGTATGGATTGAATTATTATTATGTATCAGGACCTATGGCAGGGCGACCAACTGCCCAGTTGCCTGGAACTGTGGACTTCCAAAGACATGGGACTTTCACTGCAAAAACTGGAACAGTCCCAAGTCAGAGAGAGGGGCTGGCAACAGAAGAAAGGGCAGAGAGATGTAACATTGCTGGCTTTGAAGATGGGGGAAAGGGTTGTGAGCCAAGGAATGTGGGTGGTCTCTAGAAGTTGGAAAAGGCAAGGAAATAGATTCCCCTCTAGAGACCCCAGAAAGGAACATAGTCCTGTCAACACCTTGGTTTTAGTCCAGTGGGGCCCGTGTCAGACTTCTGACCTACAAAAGTATAGGATAATAAATTTGTGTTGTTTAAAAAAGGAAATGGGAACAGTCCCAGGCAAACCTGGACAATTGATCACCCTATTGCTAAGCATTATAGACAGAACAATTTATGAGGTCTGGTTTCTGCTCTCAAGTGCAAGAGACACCTCTGAGAACAGATCATTATAATATGGTGTGATTAAGTACCAGAAGAGCACCCAGACCATGAATGAGCTAAGGTTTCTGGGACCCTAAAAGCTATGGGGGAAAGAAAGAAGTTAACCAGGAATGGGGAAGCTTAGAAAGCATTCTAGTCTGAAGGATCACTACAATAAAAGACACAGTAGTGAAAGATAATACTAAGTATTTACAGAGAATTTTCTGTGCCAGGCATTATGCTATTTATATTATCTCCTTTAATTGTCTTAACTGCATAAGTTTGGATTTGTCATAGGAGTGATGAAACTGCCATGGAAGGATTTTAAGCAGGAGAGTAATATAATTGTGTACTTTAAATATACAATATTACTGTGACAGTATGTAAAGTGCTTTTAAAATGATCCACTACATATGTGCTATGTTGAAATACTTTTAACTTAACATCATTCCCCAAGGCCAGTTTCATAAGAGGATTCCAGATTTCCAATACAGTTTAAAACCAAATTAACTCTTCTATTCTATTTCTTCCATTGCTTTCTATGTCATATATTGGCTTTCCACCAATATACAAAATTGTGTAAGGAAATTGTGTTATTAGGTTTTGTAACAGGGGCTCCCTCTGTTGATTGTGTGGCAATAAAGCAGCAACCATTTGAACGGCAGGAACAATTGCTTTAGAGCTTTACAGTAATTGTTTTTTCTTGTTTCCAGGAAAAGCAGGGGTCTTTGCCCCTAAATTACAATAATTTATAAAAATATTCAGATGCATATGTGACCCAGTTATTGGGTTATTTAAGTTTAAAACCAAAGAAATATTTTCATACTTGCAGTCACTGTTTTTAAAAGAATTTTATTTTTTTTTATTTATTTATTTTTTACAGGTATAGAAAGAGAGTCAGAGAGAGGGATAGACAGGGACAGACAGACAGGAACGGAGAGAGGTGAGAAGCATCAATCATTAGTTTTTCGTTGCCGTCACAACACCTTAGTTGTTCATTGATTGCTTTCTCACATGTGCCTTGACCACGGGCTTTCAGCAGACCAAGCCACCCTTTGCTTGAGCCAGCAACCTTGGGTCCAAGCTGGTGAGCTTTTGCTCAAGACAGATGGGCCCGCACTCAAGCTGGCGAGCTCTGGGTCTCGAAACTGGGTCTTCCACATCCCAGTTCGATGCTCTATTCACTGCGCCGCCGCCTGGTCAGGCGCAGTCACTGTTTTTATTGTTCCATTTCTTCATCAAAGAACTATTTACACCTATTAAATTGAACATCTATTTGAATTTCACAGTAGTATTATCCAGACTTTCATTTTCTACCATACCTAGAGTCATACAAATGAATTTTATTATTACCAGGTATCAGTAACAATCACTTGTTAGAAATGTCATTTCTTTACAACTTCCAGATTGCCTAAATTCACGCATGACAAGTTGGCTCTCAACCATTCCAAATAAGTTCCTGGCAGAAGCTACAGTGAGAGCTCCACCATGTGGCATTGCCCCTTCAAGACTGTAGACAAAACCATGCACTCATTCAACAAATATCCAGGGGCACTCGCTCTGCACCAGCTCTGTGCTCCAGAGACAGATTAATAAGAGAGACCCTGATCCCAAGAACCCTTTGTCAGTGAATGTGCATATGAAACTGGTGGGTTCGGTACCTCAAAAAAGGTTAAGAATCACTGTGCTAGTTACTACAACAAGGTCCTGCAGTCGCTCCTCATCCCTTGGACTCTGAATCTCTGATGTGCATTTGCCTTTGTGACTCTATTTCCCAACCCACCCTGAAACACACTACCATAGTCATATCCTAGATCAGTGGTTCTTAACCTTTTTTTGAGGTACCGAACCCACCAGTTTCATATGCGCATTCACCAAACTCTTCTTTAGTGATAAATAAAATATGATTTTTTTTTCCAAATTCAAGACATAGGTATGTTTTTTTACTGGTGCACAAAATGAGCCGTGCATGAACATCACCTTGCTCAAAGAACAAGGTCTCCGCGGCAGAGGCTTCTCCGAACCCCTGAGACAGACTCATCGAACCCATAGGGTTTGATAGAACCCAGGTTAAGAACCACTGCCCTAGATCTTATCTTTACCAGTAAATGCATCCCTCCGTAAATTCAGGTATCTTATTCTGACCTCCTATATTTTTAACTCACTTTCTTTACTACTCCAACTTCAACAATCTTTCAATCCTACAGGGACTTATATTTCACTGATGATTCTACCACCTTTCCACTGTCCATCACCCCTTCCATGTTCTCACTTCCCTCCCTACCTCAGTTAAATTTCATAGTCAATCATTATAATCACTCCCTTATACATATCATCAACTTCCTTTCCACCCTTCATTTCATGATTCTCTTTTGATAAGACTACAACCTTGCTCATATGAATCTCAGCTTATTCTGTAAACCAAGCACCCTCAGTATGACTGGAGAAAAACACACAACAATGTTAATCAATCTGACTCTACTCTAATGGGTGATTTTGCCCATTTCCTCCCCCTCCCCTAAGGCAATCTCTAGAAACCCTATGCTTATCACAAGGAGGGAAGCAGGGGAATTCTACTGCCATCTAGTGGGTAGAATGCCAGGGATGTTTTCTAAACTTCTTACAATGCAAAAGAACAGTTGTTGTAGGGCCACAACAGAACATTACTTTGCCCAAAATGTTAATAGTGCCAAAGTTGAGAAATCCCAAACTAGATAATTCCTATAAGCAAACACACACAAATGCTGGTATTTCTCCCATTATAAAAATCACCCTCCCCTGATTTCTCATTCTTTTTCAAATTCAACCCTATTTCCTGCTCAAAAAAGTCCTCAGAAACCTTATCTACTCTCACTGTGGCCACCTTCTTTCCTCTATATCTCACTTAGACTTTTCCAGTCTGACTGTGCCCCCAATATCCTATCAGACTTTCTCTTGTCAAGGTCACCAATAACTTCCACATTGTTAAGTCTAACAATCAATTCTCAGGAGCATATGATTGGGTTGATCACTGACTTTTCCTAGAAATATTATCTTCATTTTAGTTCTATAATCTACCCTCTTCTGGTTTCTTTCTGTAAGTCCTCTTCAACCTCCTTTTTCTGGTTTCCATGTCCTGACCTCTGACTGTTTGAGTGCCCAGCGAGTCCTTGGACTATTTCTTCCTGTATATACTCACTTACTTGGTGGCCTCATGTGTCTTCAAATATCACCGATATGCTGATAAATCCCAAATTTTTATCTTTAGCCTAGACCTCTTCCCTGAACTCCAGACCCATATATCCAATTACCTACTCATCACCTCCATCTGAATATTCAATACGCATAGTATAAAGCTGGGTATTTCCAAACTGAGTTTCAGATTTCTCTTAAAACTTGCTTCTTCCCCAGTCTAATTCATCAAAGTAAATTACAATCTTTAATTTCCTTAAGGTAAAACCTTGGTGTCACCCTTGACTTCACTCCCCCATACCTTAATTTGATCCATCAGCAAACTTACCAAGATCTACTTTTAAAATACTGTATAACTGTTTATCAGAATCAGACTACTTACTGCCTCTACTGCTTCCATCCTTACCCTGGCCATCATCATCTCTTCCATGGGTTATTGCAGTGGTAGTCAACCTGGTCCCTACCGCCCACTCGTGGACGTTCCAGCTTTCATGGTGGGCAGTAGCAGAGCAACCAAAGTATAAATAAAAAGATAGATTTAACTATAGTAAGTTGTTTTATAAAGATTTATTCTGCCAAACTTAGCAAAAATCTGACATAAAGTACTTGGTAAGTAGTTATTATTATATGCTTTAACTTGCTATAACTCTGCTTTATAAATTTTATAAAGTAAAGTTACTTCCCTATTTTATAAATCACTATTACTGTGGAACCAGTGGGTGGTTAGAAAATTTTACTACTAATAGAGATCCAAAAGTGAGTGGTAGGTGTAAAAAGGTTAACTACCCCTGGGTTATTGCAATAGCCTTCTATCTGGTCACCTTACTTGCACCCTCATCCATTATCAACACAGCAACCAGAATGAAAATGTGACATCAAAAAGTTGATCAGATCACTTCTTGTTTATTCATCTTTTTTCAAATAAACATCAAAATTTTTATAATGCTCACTCTGGCCCAGTTATACTGGCCTCTGTGCTGTTCCTGGATCATACTAAACATACTCTAGCAGCAAGGCTTGGTACTTGCTTTTCCCTCTACCTGGAAAATGCTCTCTTTTTTGTGAAAATGAAAGTCTTTGCCCAAATACCACCTTCCTAAAGGGGCCTTTTCTGACCTCTCTGCCTCACTGATGCTTTCTGTCCCTCTTTCCTGCTTTATTCTTTCTGGCCGTTAGTACCAGATAACAATACTATATGTTTTACATATTTCTTTGTCTGTCTGTCCCTAATAGAATTCAAGCTCCATAAAGGCATGTCTGTTTTGTTTACTGTTATATCCCCAAAGCTTAGAACAATGTCTCAAACATAGTAGGTTCTCCATACTTCTTTGTGGAGTGAGCCAATCACAATGACCACTACAGGGAGGAACTGTGTCTGACTTTTATTTGAATCCCTGGTTCCCAACAGAGGCACAGAATAAGAACTAGTGAAATAAATAAATCTTCACTGTTATTTTGAATAGTTGTGCTTGTCATGTGTTTCAGTGCTTTTTTGATTCTGATGGGTAATAGTTCTCCTCTTTCCCCAACCCTCAAATATTCCTGTGGGAGACAGAGATCTCCCTGGCATTCTTCCTAAGTCACCTGGTATCTGGGATCTCTCTACTCCTTTTCTCCTTGTTCCTGGAACTTTTACCCTGAGGCACCAGCCAAGCCCTGAGCATATATGACACCATCACTCCTGCAGGCTCTATTTCTGGAATACCTGTGCTTTCCACCTAATTTTAGTTACCTGACATCCTTTTTGGACTTATTTCCCCTTCAGTGCAAAAGGATATTTGACTTCTCTCTGTCCCTAGCACTTGGAATAAGGCCCTAAACATACCAAACACTCTATAAAAGGCACTTGGACTAAACTTTTACATCTTGTTACATTATTTCTTATCATTTTATAGTCCTCATTATTTCCATACTTTCATAAGTCATCAAAACAAATTTAGTTATTTTGTATACTTATTAGTAGACATGTAAATTTATTAGTAGACATGTCTTTATGGTGTTGTGACTAATAATATAGGCTTTGAAATCCAATAGACTGAGTCCCGGCTCTATAACCTACTGGTTGTATAACTTTGAACAAGCTACTTAACCTCTGTAGCATCTCTTTCTCTATTAGTAAAATGGAAATAATTGTGCCACAGAAAATTATAGTAAGATTAAATTCAATAGTGTATACTAAATCCTAGCACTCTGGCACATAATAGGTTCAATTAATGATAACAATAATATTCTCTAGCCAAAAATAATAGCAATAATAACAATAATAGTACAACTATGAGTGTCTTGAGAGTTAGGGACTGTATTTCTAGCATCTAAAGAGTATAGACCTTGTAAAAGAGGGAAATGATAAAAGATAGTGCTGATTGGAGCCACATTATGAAGGGTAAAGGAGTTTAGCCTTTATTCTTTAGATAATGAAGAATAACACTGGGGAACAATTTTTATTTTCATTTTCTGTCGCATGAGGTATTAGAACTTTTTCTATATATTTCTGCGTCACTGATTTCAAATCTGAAATCCATTTTTCAGTGCATGCTCTAGATTTTATACAATTTAAATTTCTTTTTGTTACACTTAATGGCATGTATTGGTTTTTAAATTGGAGTTAAAGGGCAATGACTCTTGGATTGAACATAACCACAAGGCAATTAATGTTTTACAAACATCACTTCTACATAATTTTAGTTGATTTTAAATGTAAAAAATTATTATCTGATACAAAACACCCTCTTGTTTTGTTTTAAGATTGAATCATGGCTTCTTCGAGTAGGCGTAAACGTAAGAATAGTCCTGACACCTTCTGTTATATATGTGGCTGTTACACACTTCAAAGTCAAAAGCGCAATATTTCATCATTTGTGACATGTGCATATATTGCCTACTTCCAAGTTCCCCTTGGTGATCAAGACAAGAATTAGACCCCTCGTATTGTGTGTCATAATTGCGAGGAAATGCTTTGTGACTGGACAAAAGGAAAATGCAAAGGAATGCCTTTTGGTATTCCCATGGTTTGGTGTGAACCTAAGGACCATGGCAGTGACTGTTATTTCTGTCTGATCCATACAAAGAGCATCGGCAAGAAAAAAAGGCATATGATCACATATCCTAATATTCCTTCAGCAATACAACCTATTCCACACTCTGAGACACTCCCAGTTCCAGTTTTCAATGGTTTTGTTTCTTCTAAGGTCGAAGAAAGTGAACATGGTGATCAAGTGTGTTTTGATAAGATGCATAAGGAAATGGTTGTAGAATCTGAAGTGTCTTCTTCTGATGCCAAGCAGTCATTAACACCTCAGCAGTTTAGCCAACCCAAATTGAATGACTTACTTAGTAAGAGATTTGGGCCTTTCAAAAAAGCAGCTGAATTATTAGCCTCCAGGCTTCAAGAAAAGAATGTACTTCACCGGTCAGCTAAAGTATGCCATTTCAGGAAGCATTAACAAATTTTTGTAGACTTTTTCTTCCGAAGACAAACACTTTGTTTACTGTCTTGATATCAGTAGTCTTCTCAGCCAACTAGGTGTTACCACTTACGGTCCAAGAAAATGGTGGCTATTTCTTGACAGCTCTAAACAAAGTCTGAAATATGTTCTCCTACACAATGGTAATGTTTATGCAGCGGTTCCAATTGGTTATTCAACTCATTTGTGAGAAGATTATAATGACATAAAAATTGTCCTCGACTTTCTGAAGTATGAGGAGCATAACTGGATCATTTGTGTGGATTTTAAAATGGTCAATTTCCTGCTAGGACAAAAGAGAGGTTTCACAAAGTATCCTTGCTTTCTGTGTTTGTGGGACAGCCGAGCTCAGGAGAAACACTGGACACAGAAGGAATGGCTGAAATGTGAAGCTCTGGAAGTAGGGATGCAAAATATTGTGAATGAACTTGTAGTTAATCAAGACAGGATCATTCCCCCCCCACACTTCACATCAAACTTGGCTTAATGAAGCAGTTTGTTCAGGCTTTGAATAGAGAAAGTGAATGCTTTCAACATATTATTTCTGCTTTTCCTGCCTTGTCTTTCAAAAAGATAAAAGCAGGTGTATTCGATGGACCTCAAATTTGAACCCTTATACGGGACGAAGAATTTGCCAGGAAGATGAATAAGGAGGAGAAAGCAGCATGGCAGTCTTTTGTGGCAGTTACAAAGAACTTCTTTGGCAACAAAAAAGCAGAAAACTATGAACTTCTGGTTCAAAGGATGCTGTTGGCTTTCTGCGACATTGGATGTAACATGAATGTTAAGATTCACTTCCTGAACAGTCACCTTGATAAGTTTCCCAAAAATCTTGGAGCTGTTAGTGATGAGCAGGGAGAATGCTTTCATCAAGATCTGAAGACGATGGAGGAGCGTTATCAGGGGCAATGGGACAGAAATATGATGGCAGACTACTGCTGGAGCATCAAACGAGATTGTCCTTAACAAGTACACAAACGCAAGAGCTATAAATGCAAATTTTTGCCTGAATAGAATTTAAATAAGTTTTGCACAAATTTTATGATTAAAATAAGTGTTTTAATATGTTCTATTTCAAAATTGTAGACAAATTATGATGCAATCATATCTTTTAGTGTATTAGTGTATTTACAGCATTATATAAATTATTATATTTTCACAAAGATGATGCCCAAGAAGACATTCTACTTTATTATGTTAAAGTACTAAATGTTGAAATTTTTACAATAAGATAAAAACCTAAAATTTTGAATTGCAAAAAAACTGTAGCTCACAGAGAAAAACTAATGTCAGATTTGAGATCAGCACACTCGAATTAGATAAGAACAAATGTTTTTTTGGATGCAACAAAAATTATTTTCCCCAGTGTAATCAGAGTTATGTACACCTAGAGCAAAAAACAAGCTATAGAGATAATATTAGTGAGTACCAAATAGGGAAAGTCAGGAGAGCTGCATGGAATCATGTAACAACTCACTGAACTTTATGGTGACTGATATCAGTAATGCACTCAGGCTATAGTTACATGATGTCAGCCTTTCAGATGGAAACGGAAAACTTCAGTCAAATGTCTGGTTGTTTAGTCTACCCAACATCAAAGACCTGGCTGTTCTGAAACTTTCAAATGTTTGGCTAAAAGGTTTCGTTTTCATCTTCTTCTAAGGAGACTGGTAGACTCAATCACTATGATTTTTGTCAGCTTTAGGTTTGAGAATTTCTTTTTTTATTATAAAAACATTTTTATGACAACATAAAAGGAATATTCTTTTCAAGAAATGTAAAACCTCCCTAATTCTACCTATTTAAAACAACTGGTTTTATTTTTGCGTATTTCCTTTATAGCATAAAGGTTTACATTGCATATTTGAAAATAATTACTATATAATATTATCATCTGGATATACTCAACTTCTACTAAATTTTAACATCCTGAGACTCTTGGAAATTTTATTACCTCTAATATTTTTCATTGAAATGAGTCAATTTTGTTTACTGATTATTTTGTCTAAATAATTTCATAAGGTAACTGGTTAAAGCTCAAAGTATTTTTATGACAATATATATTTCTATAGCCCAAACTAATTATATTAATTTACAGTGATAACAACGAGTGAGCTCCCTATTTCACCACAATCTTATCAGCATTGATGTTATAATCTCAATGCTTTAGATTTTGACAAATTGAACCAGTTCTAACATAATAATATATGTAATATGTTATAATATATATTATATGTAAGACATGTTTTATATATATTATAATCTATAAATGTGCTTATCCCTTCTTCTCTCCAAAAACATCAATAAAATTAGAAACAAAACAAATAAATAAAATGAGTACAAATGATTGTTTTAAAGGTGTCAACTCATAGTGAAAGAGAATGCAAGAGAGTGTCAGTGGACATATTTTTAGAGGAGGAAAAAGTTAGCAGAGTTGAGAAAGCTGAGGTGTATGTTGAGAAGATATTCCAGTGGGATGCTATAGAAATTAATAAGAATAATATTACATTATTTTATATCTTAGGAAGTGTCAGGCATTGTCCTAAGCATTTTACCTATAGTATATAAACTCATTTAATCCTCACAACATCCTTTGAGTACTGTATTTCTCCATGTATAAGACGCTCCCATGTATAAGATGCACCTTAATTTTGGGGTCCGAAATTTAAAATAAAATGTATTACATAAAGTTATTGAACTCAAGTATTTTTGGTTTTGTTTTTGTTTTTTTTACAGGGACATAGAGAGTCAGAGAGAGGGATAGATAGAGACAGACAGACAGTAGTGAAGAGAGGTGAAAAGCATCAATCATTAGTTTTTTGTTGCGACACCTTAGTTGTTCATTGATTGCTTTCTCACATGTGCCTTGACTGCGGGCCTTGGGCAGACCGAGCAACCCCTTGCTGGAGCCAGCGACCTTGGGTCCAAGCTGACCAGCTTTTTGCTCAAGCCAGATGGGCCCGCGCTCAAGCTGGCGACCTCGGGGTCTCGAACCTTGGTCTTCCACATCCCAGTCCGACGCTCTATCCACTGCGCCACAGCCTGGTCAGGCGAATTCAAGTTTTATTCATCACAAAATTCATACAACTACTCATCACTGTCAAAACTCTCATCCACTAGCTTGTCTTCATCTGTGTCTGATGACGAATCACTGTCTTCAACAATGAGTGCAAAAACAAGCTCGAAAAAGCAAGAAATACAAGTAAAAAAATCTACAACCACTGTACAAGATGCACCAGTTTCTAGACCCCAGATTTTTCGAAAAAAGTTGCATCTTATAAATGGGGAAATATGGTAAGTACTGTTATTTGCACCATTTTGCAAATGAGGAAACTGAAGCATGAGGTCAAATACTTGTTCAAGGTCACATAGCCAAATTTCAAACCCAGGCTATTTGGTAACAAAGTCCATTCCCTTAACAACTACATTGTACTGCCTCTTGAGAAAGACTCAGTAATTTGAGGCACAGAGCATTGTGGAAGAAAGGGATAAGGTCTGGACATTGGCTGAAAATCTGTGTAGAAAGAAGCTAGACTTGCAGGTCCTTTCTCCAAACTCATCCAACCAGACTATTCCATTTCTGCATCCTGGCAGGAGATTTGAGTTATGAAAAAATAGCATTTGAAAGCCTAAAGAAAGAAATTAGGCACTGTACTAGGGAGAAAGAAGTGCCAACTGAAAACAGGGAAATTAAGTGAATGTCTGCTTAGTGAATGGTGAGTCCTCTGGCCCCCTTATTCTCCTCAGCTTAGAGTACTTGGATAGTCATGCCTGTCTCTGCTACCTTAGGGAAGAGATTGCAGAAACTGACCAGTTTCAGAAAAAAAGAACTACAAATAGATATTTGGGGGTTCCCCAGCAAAATGGTCAGGTAACTTCCTTATTATCTTACAGCAATGGTTTTCAACATTTTTCATCTCATAGCACACATGAACTAATTACTAAAATTCTGTGGCACACCAAAAAACATATTGTAGATATATACATACATATGTATATACAATTTTGAGTCATTCATACTGGATGACTCTTGTTGTATTGACTGTTGTCATATTTTTATCTAAGGGAAAAGAGGTCAGTGGCCCTGACTAAATAGTCAGGTATTGCATGTTTTAAAAATTCTTGCAGCACACTGGTTGAAAATCACTGCCCTACAGTGAAGCCACCAAACAACAAGTCCTATCTATTCACACAGAGCTTGCAATTGACTTTTTAGTATCCTACTACATAATATGAAGGTTGCAAAAATTCTCCAAATATTTGTAAAAAAGATTCCCAAACCAGAAAAACCGAAACAAACAAAAACAGAAAAATGGAATTCAATAGAAATAGATAAGTAAGAGAACAGAAAAAAATTTTAAATGATCATCAATGTCCTTAGATAAATATGCATTTATGAAACAAGACTAGGATGTGTTTTGTTGTTGTTTTTTTGCAAGAGAGAGAGAGGAGAAGCATCAACTTGTAATTGCATCATTTTAGTTGTTCATTGATTGTTTCTCATATGTGCCTTGACTGGGGGGCTCAAGCCAAACCAGTGATCCCTTGCACAAGTCAGGGACCTTGGGTTCAAGTCAGTGGCCTTGTGCTTCAAGCCAGCGACTTTTAGGCTCAAGCCAGTGACCTTGCAATGGTGATGATGATCTAGCACTCAAGCTGGTTAACCTGTGCTCAAGCCAGATGAGCCTGTACTCAGGCCAATGACATCACGGTTTTGAACCTGGGACCTCAGCCCTCCCAGGTCAATGTTCTATCCACTGTGCTACCACCAGTCAGGCATGGGATGCTTTCTTTAAAAACAAAAAGAAATAATAAAAGAATAAAAACTCATAAAAATTAGCCTGACCTGTGGTGGCGCAGTGGATAAAGCGTCGACCTGGGAACACTGAGGTCGCCAGTTCAAAACCCTGTACTGGCCTGGTCAAGGCACATATGGGAGTTGATGCTTCCAGGTCCTCCCCCCTTTCTCTCTCTCTCTCTCTCTCTATCTCTCTTTCTTTCTCTCTCACTCTGTGTCTCCTCTCTAAAATGAATAAATTTTTAAAAAGAAATTTAAAAAAAATAGGGAAAAAAACTCATAAAAATTAAAAATATGAGCCCTAGTCAGGTAGCTCAGTTGGTTAGAATGTCATTCTGATACACCAAGGTTGAGGGGTCAATCTCCAGTCAGGGCACATACAAGAATCAGCCAATGTATGCATCATGAATAAGTGGAACAACAAATCAATGTAACTCTTTCTACATTCCTCTCTCTCTCTCAATCAATTTTTTAAAAAATATACATGACAGCAAAAACTTTAAAAAGTCAATAGAAGGATTGGAAATGAAAATTAAAGAAATATAAAAAAAGCAGAAGAAAAAGACAAAGAGTTTGACAATAGAAGAGGAAAGAAAACTAGAAGATTAATTCAGATTATACAACATCCAAACAGTATGAGTTTCAAAAGAGAAAGCCAGGAGAAAAGTAAAAGAAATTATGAAAAGAATACAAGAAAAAATTTCAAAACCAAAGAATATATGTTTCTAGTTTGTAAAGGCTTATCAAGAGACTGGGCACAGTGAATTCAAAAAGAAAGAAATTATGTCAAGATGATTCATTAAGAAACTTCAAAACACTAGGAGATAAATAAAGTACTGTGCTCAAGCTTCCAGAGGAAAACAATGGTATACAAGTGGTAGAGAGGAAATTGAAATGACATTAAACATCTCTACAATAAACACTAGAAACTAGAATACCAAGTTATAATGTCTTAAAAGTTCTGGATGAAAATTATTTTCAATCTAGAATTCTGTATCCAGAGAACTACTATTCCACAGTGAATGTAAAATTAAGACATACTGAGACTTGCAAAGTCTATAAAAAGAATTACTTCTCATACCTCTTTTCCAGGGAGCTACTATAGGATATGTGCCACCAAATTGAGGGAGTTAAAAAATAAAAAGTGAAAGAGAGAGAGAGAGAGTTATGGGATTAGTAAAACAAGAGATATGACATATAACACAAGAAATAGGTGCAAAGAATCCCAACAATTATAAAGGAGAATCCCAGGATGGCAACCATTTAACATGTATGAGGATTGAAACACGAGAGTAGAGGGCTTCAGGACTTACATCTTCAGGAAAATAAATAAAAAAGATAAATTAAAATATGATGATAATAATAATAATAATAATTAATATTTTCAGTAAGAAAAGTATGTACACCTGACCTATGGTGGCACAGCGGATAAAGTGTTGACCTGGAATGTTGAGGTCACTGCTTTGATACCCAGGGCTTGCCTGGCAAAGGCACGTACAAGAAGCAACTGCTGCCTGACCAGGCGGTGGCGCAGTGGATAGAGCATCGGACTGGGATGCGGAAGACCCAGGTTCAAGACCCCGAGCTTGCCAGCTTGAGCGCGGGCCCATCTGGCTTGAGCAAAAGCTCACCGGCTTGGACCCAAGGTCGCTGGCTCCAGCAAGGGGTGGCTCGGTCTGCTGAAGGCCCGCGGTCAAGGCACATGTGAGAAAGCAATCAATGAACAACTAAGTTGTTGTGACGGCAACAAAAAACTAATGATTGATGCTTCTCACCTCTCTCCGTTCCTGTCTGTCTGTCCCTATCTATACCTCTCTCTGACTCTCTCTCTCTGTCCCTGTAAAAAATGAAAATATAAAAATAAAAGAAAAGAAGCAACTGCTATGAGTTGATGCTTCCCACTCCTCCATACCCCCCTTTCTTTTTTTTATCTCTCCTCTTTCTAAAATTCAATAAATAAAATCTTTAAGTAAAAGAAAAAGAAAAGCATGTATAAGGAAAGGAATATAATTATAATACATTGTTTAGCTATTATTAAACAATACTTATAATAATTCAGAGTAAATTTTGATTTAATAAAAAACATTTAAAATAATAATTAAATAAATGAAGAAAAATCATATTTTAACTATATTAGGGAAAGGGAGTTGGGGCCTACAGTGATGAAAAATCCTCTTCTTTCACAATAGGAATTCAAAAGACAATGTTTAAAATTGATAAGTGAAAAAGAATATTATCTTTAATGGAAGTAAATACTAGAAAAACATAGCTTGTAAATACTAGAAAAAACAGCTTCAAAAGTTAGGCAAAGAGGTTAGAGGTTAAAGATGGGTAAGGCTAGAGGTCATAGTTTTTCATTTTAAGCCTTATAGAATTATTTGACTTTTTAAAGACAATGTGAACATATTATTTTGATTACTTTTTTATTTTGATTACTTTTTTATTTTATATTTTTAAACAAATCATTTTTAAAAATTTTTTCAAATTTATTTGTTGATTTTTAGAGAAATGAGGTGGGGGGGGAGAGAGAAACTTCAATTTGTTATTCCACTTATTTATGCTTTCATTGGTTGATTCTTGCATGTCCCCTGACCGGGATCAAACCCACAACCTTGGCATATGCAGACAATGTGATCTAACCAAGTGACCTACCTGTCCAGGGCCCATCTGAATTTTCTTCATTGAAGATTTTTATCATATGTTTATGTGCTGACTGCAAGTTATTTTAACAAACGTTTTAGTATGTCTTAGGTGACTTGCCTGGCACTGGAAATAAAGAAAAGAGCTGAATTAAGTCTTTAGCCTTAAATAGTTATCAGTACAGGTGAGAGAGAAAAATAAGTAACCAAGTAATTATTAAACAGATGACAAGTGCTGTAATAGAGAAATGTGAGGGCACTATAGGAGCAGAAAGGAGTACATACATATCTGACTTGCCTTGGAAAAGGTGGATCTGAGCTGCATCACAGAGGGGGATAATCGCAAGGAGAGCTTTTCCAGGCAAATGAAATGCATGTGAAAAGGGTTGGCGGTGTCAGCAAGTTTCCCTTGTCATGATTGCTAAGGCAGTATGTGCAGAATGTGAGATTTGCCTCAGCCTTTGTTCTGTTTTATTTGGGTTGGGTCAAGTTCTGTGACCTTTGGTGGACATTGTAAAATCTCAGAAATTTGTCTATTCTTTAAATGCAGCTGGGGTTCTGCCTTAGAGGTGGAAATAATACAAACAGCTATAAATGGCAATGTGCCACAACTAGGAGGGCCTGGCAGACACTGAAGCGTTCAGACTCCTTTGGTACATGTGTTCTCGAACAGTCTCAGTGTGTCTGATTTGCCCTGTGAGGGGGACTCCAGAGTTGTAAGCAGAGTTCCTGACTTTCCAAATTATGAAAATAAGTTTTTTATCCAAGCCTCTTCAAGTAAAAAAGAGGCAACATTTAATCATCTTTCAAAATATTATGCCCAATAGAAAATAGATATTCGCTATGAAAAAGAACACTAATCCAAAGTATTCCTCATTTCCCTTTCCATCATTTCTACTACACCAGCCTAATTCAAGACTCAATATCAGATCTTGCAACTGAGTCCTGACGGCGTTCTCTGTGCCTCTAGTCTCTTCCATTCAATCTATTTCTCCTTGCAACCCTGGTAGGGTAGCTCAGTCAGTTAGAACATCATCCCCGTATGCAAAGATGATGGGTTTGATCCCCGGTAAGGGCACAGACAGGAATCAGCTAATGATTGCATAAATACGTGAAACAACAAATCAGTGTTTCTTTTTCTCATTCCCCTTTCTCTTTAAAATCAATAAATAAACTTTAAAAAAAAAACAAAGTCACAACCCACTTTTCCTTGCCACCAGATTTTTTATTTCTAAAACACGGACCTAATCACGATCCTCTTGATTAAAAAACGAAAAATAAAAACAACTTCAATGCCTTCCCATTGCCTACTAATTATGTGATCTTAGGTAACAAAACCTCAGTTTCCATAACTATAAAAAGAGGGATAATATCATTTCTCTGACTAAGGATTCAGTGATAATCTTCCTTCTGAGGTTTACCGTGGTCCTGCAGATAAGCCTAAAACACTTGGCCGGCACACAAGTCTCTCTACCATCTGGCCCTCGCCTACCTTTCCATTCCCCATTCCCCGTTGTTACTTCAACAATTCTGAAGTGCTAGCAATTTCTTAAACTGTCCAGGTTTTTAAATTTTTGCACTTGCTGTTCAATTTGTTCGAAGTGTCTCTCTCTTCATGTCTACTTACTCAGTTCTTCATCATTTGAAACTCATAAAAATATTTATTGAATACCTAATTATATATATACTATATTCCTCTACTCATTCAACAAATGTCTAGGCCCTGCTGGTTAGCTCAGTTGGTTTGAAAGTCCACCTGAAACAACAAGGTTGTGAGTTTGATCCCTGGTCAGGGTACATATAGGAAGTGACCAATGAACACACAACTAAGTAAAACAACAAATGAATGCTTCACCCCACTCTCATCTCTTTCCTTTGCTCTCTCTGTCTCTCTAAAATCAATTACTTAAAAAACTTTTTAAGAGAGAAGGCAACATTCTTGACCAGTGGTGGCACAGTGGCTAGAGCACTGACCTGGAATGTTGAGGCCCCAGGTTCAAAACTCCAAGGTCGCCAGCTTGAGTGAAGGGTTGCTGGCTTAAGCATGCGATCATCAATATGATCCCAAGGTCACTGGCTTGATCCAAGAGGTCACTGCTCAACTGGAGCCCCTGGGTCAAGGCACATATGAGAAGCAATCAGTGAACAACTGAAGTGAAGCAACTATGAGTTGATATTTCTTACTATTTCTCCTCCCTCTCTCTCCACTCTCTCTCTCTCCCTTCCTGTCTCTCTCTCTCAAAATCAATTAAAATTTCTTTTGAAAAACATAAAAACAAAAGAGACAACAAATGTCTAAATCCCAACTGGAGTAGTATGATTGCCCTCAACTGCCTCAGAACTGATCATGAGAGCTATTAAGGCCCTTAGAGCTCACCTACCCTAGCCCAGCACTGCCTAATCTGAAAAAAAAAAAAAAAGTTCTAGAGAGAAGAGGCTGGCCCAAGGTCAAGGAGATCTCAGTTATCTACTGTTGTGTAACAAAGCATCCCAAAGTTCAGTGACTTAGATCAAAAAACATTTTATTTCTCACAGTTCTGTGAGTCAGTCATCCAGTCAGGGCTAGCTTAGTCAGTTCTTCTGTGCCACGTATGGAGTCAACTGAGGTCACCTGGTGGTATTGATTTAGCTTCTCTCACATGTTTTGAGCCTCAGAAGGAATGGCTAAAAAGCTGGCTTCATTTTGTCCCCTTTCTCCCTCCAGAAAGTCTCAGTGTGATCTCTCCAACAAGGTATATGGTGGCATAGGGCTCAAAGAGACAATATTCCCTAGAGAAAGGAAGTAGAAATTACCAGTCTCTTAAGACTTGAGCTTGGAAACTAGCACAGTGTCACTTCTGCAGTCCTCTAATTGGTCAAAACAATCATAGAACCAACCCACACTCCAGAGGAAGAGACATACATCCCTCCTGTGAATCACAGGAAGATAAAAGAATTTATAACCATGTTTAATCTGTCACTGTCTGCCATCTGGCCACAAATTATTTACACTCTTTAAAAATACATTCATTTCCTCAAAGGATCTTTCCCTCAAAACTCAGTCCGTTACAGCATCAGACTCAGGATTAAAAATCATGATGTCATCATCTGAATAAGTTCCAGGTGTGGATGAGGCTCCTCAGATGTAATTCCTAGGGTATACCTTTTTGAGCACTGTTCCTTTCAACCTGAAGATCTCTGAACTAAAGAGATAAGTTATATTCCCCTCAACATACATGACTACAATGGTGAGACAGGAATGAAATAACTGTAATAGACACTGCTGTTCAAAAGAGACTGGTGATAGGAAGTATGTAAGGGGAATGAAAGCACATAGCTATCACTGGTACAAAGAAATTCTGAAAGCTAGGTAGGCACATGTTACCAGTTCATTAGATAAGGCCTAGTTCTGCTCCCTGGAAATAGGTCTCTGATTTTTGTTCTGCTGAATCATCCTTCTTTTTCCTTAAGAAATAGCCTTTTTTTTTTCCTGACCTGTGATGGCACAGTGGATAAAGCATCGCTCAACCTGGAACACTGAGTCACTGGTTCAAAACCCTGGGCCTGCCTGGTCAAGGCACACATGGGAATTGATGCTTCCTGTCCCCCCCCCCTCCTTCTCTCTCTCTCTTTCTCTATCTCTCTTCTCTAAAATGAATAAAGTCTTTTTAAAAAATAAAGAAAAAAAGAAATAGCCCGTTTTGGGACCTACCGGGTGGTTCAGGATAGAGCATTGGCCCGGCATGCAGACGTCTTGGATTCAAACCCCAGTCAGGACACACAGGAGATACGACCGTTTGCTCTCTTCCCCTCCTTCTCCTCCTTTCTCTCCTCTCCTCCCACACCCAGTGGCCCTATTGGTTCAAGCACTATCACAGGTGCTGAGGATAGCTTGGTTGATTCCAGCATCTGCCCTAAACGTGGGTTGCTGGATAGATCCTGGTTGGGGCTCATGTAGTAGTCTGTCTCTCTGTCTACCCTCCTCTCACTTAAAAAAAATAGAAACGATAAAAAAATGTGAGCAAGAAAGTATGGGAAAGAAGAAATAGCCCATTTTTATAGTTGAGTAGTTTTCTCAGCCTGCTCTCTGCCCTTAGTAGGTTAGGAGTCCAAAGACCTCTTTTTTATTTATTTTATTTTATTTTATTTTATTTTTTTAGTCCATGTAGATGCACACAAGACAGAGAGACAGACAGAGAGATGAGAAGCATCAGTTCATAATTGTGGTACTTTAGTTGTTCATTGATCGCTTCTCATACATGCTTTGACGGGAGGGGAAGGCTCAAGCCCATCCAGTGACCCCTTGCTTAAGCCAGGGATCTTGGGCTTCAAGCCAGAAAACTTTGAGTTTAAGCCAGAGACCTTGGGGTCATTTTGATGATCCCACACTCAAGCTGGCAACCCTGCATTCAAACAAGTGACCCTCAGCTCAAGCCAGATGAGCCACATTCAAGCGGGTGACCTTAGAGTTTTGAACCTGGGACCCTCAGAGTCCCAAGTCAATGCTCTGTCCACTGTACCACCACAGGTCAGATTTTAATGGGTAGTTTTGGTTTTACATGATGAAAAGAGTTCTGGAAATGGATAGTGGTAACGGTTGCACAATATTATGAATGTATTTAACACTACTGAGCTGTAGATTTAAAAATTATTATGGTGGTAAAAAGAAATGGTTAGGAGTGGTAAATTTCATGTTAAGTGTATTTTAACACAATGAAGAAAGTTGAGAAAGTCCTGTACTCTAATTTTATAGCAGTTTTATTCATAATTTCCAAAATTTGAGAAGCAACTAAGATGTCCTTCAGTAGATGAATGCATAAACTGTGGGACCTCCAGAGAGTGGACTATTATTCAGTGCAGAAATAGAAATGAGCTATCAAGACATGACTAGACATGGAGGAATCTTAATTGCATATTACTAAGTTTTAAAATGTCCACTCCCATAAAAACTTTAAAAAATTGAGACTTGAATGCTTCAGCTTACACTGTTAGCATTGTATTTATGGACTACATGGGCGAATAGTTTGGTTGCACGTGGCAGAAGAATACGCAGTGATGTGAAATACGATGGAGTTGGCGCCCCCAGTACGCTTACTATGCCATTTTGAACTGTTAAAAGTGCAAGTGTTACATTTGTGTTGCTTTGTTTGGTGACATTTTGGCCCTTACCATGGCTCCTAAATAAAAGTCAGAGTCTTCAGGTGGTAGTGCTTTGAAGAAGAGGACAGCCATCACGATGGATGTCACAGAGCTACTGGCATCACATAGGAGCTTTCTGCTGAGGACTTCATTCAGCTGGAGAAGCAGCTGATTGAAGATAAAGAGATAGAAACCCCAGAACCCAAGAGATTTACTACCAAGGGTTTGGCAGAAGATTTTTCTTTGGTAGAGGATGGGTTGGCAAAATTTCAGGCTGAGGACCCCAGCAATGACAGGTCCAGGAAGATCTACAGAGTTGTTATGGATGTCTTGCAATGCTATAGGCCAGTGGTTCTCAAACTTTTTGAAGTCGGGGTGCATTTAAAATCCTACAAATAACCTGACCAGGCGGTGGCACAGAGGATACAATGTCGGACGGGGATGTGGAGGGCCCAGGTTCGAGACCCTGATGTTGCCAGCTTGAGTGCAGGCTCATCTGGCTTGAGCAAAAAGCTCACCAGCTTGGACCCAAGGTCGCTGGCTCCAGCAAGGGGTTACTCCGTCTGCTGAAGGCCCGCGGTCAAGGCACAAATGAGAAAGCAATCAATAATCAACTAAGGTGTCACAACAAAAAACTGCTGATTGATGCTTCTCATCTCTCTCCATTCCTGTCTGTTTGTCCTTATTTATCCCTCTCTCTGACTCTCTCTCTGTCCCTGTAAAAAAAAAAAAAAAAAAAAAAAATCTACAAATAATTGTAGGCACACTATATACAAATTTCTGAGAAATATGTTATAATAATTAAGTCAAATATTAAAGAAAAGAATATAAAGTCCAAGCATGCTTTTCTGGTAATTAAACAAAATAAATACAACAGAATTAAATTTATTCTGACATTAAAAAACATTTTTATGTTACATTTTTTGACTTATGCTTTTTAGAAATTATAAAAAAAAGGAATTTTTTAAAAATGACAAAAAAGTTATCTTTTTATATATATAGATACATTCTTAGTAAGATTTAGTAAATTCGGCAGGTCCTGGCATGAATGCGTTAAGTCTTTTCATTCTTGTGTTTATGAGAAACATAAGCCTGATGTACCCTAGCGATTTCTTCTATTTTGGGGCATGTATTTGAAAGGCAAACTTTCATTTCCTCATCAATACATTGAAGAATTCCTCTCTTTTTACTCTTAATTGTGTTGAGGGTAGAAAATCCTAATTCACATAATTAGGATGTTGAAAATTGTAGTAAAATGTTCAAAACTTTTTAGATATTGCCATATATTCTTCTTTTATAGAAATCCAAAAGGCTTCAAGAGACAATTTCTTACGTTTAATCATCAATCCACGATCAGTGGATATAGCTGCCAGTTCTTCTTCTGTTAATGTTAAACCAAAACCACATGAAGCTTCCATGAATGGGTTTCTAACCCAATCATATTGTTCAGTGTTAAGTGATGGAAAACGCTATAAATTCTGCCTGTCAGCCTTCAAGTCCTAAGACTCTTAAGACTTATTTACACTTAACTTCCAGAATCGGATTCTTTACTATCATACTTTTCTTTTATCTAAAAATAATATAATGATGTGTTAATAATTAATAATGATGTATTAACAAAAAGAGCAGTATTTCCATAATGAAATGGTATAATAGAGTAACTATATTTATTTTTATATCTGGGCACAGGCTGAGAACAAGCGCAGCTAGTAATTCCACATCCCGAGTGGGAACGGTGCAGAATTAAGAAAATACGCGAAATTAAGAAAATACGGGGTCAGGAGGACCCTGTAATTGCTGTTGGCAAGAACAAAGCACGCCCCAAAAACTGCATATTGCTTTATTTATAGGACAAAGTGAGGCCCTTAGCAAATCAATGGTCTCTGATCACGTTTCCAAGGCAACTCAAGAATTTTACCAAGTGCAGAAAAGCCCTACCATACATATCATCTTAACTTTACACCAAACAGAAGATAGAAGAAACTTGCCTCCAGTCTTTCCGGAGAACACAGCAGGTAGTGTAAACAACCCAGCACCACAGCTTAACAATCTTTTGCAATCTAATCAGGTAAGTGAGGTGGGGGGTTGGGCAGACTGTCAGCTTACAGCCAATTCTCCACACCTCTGTCCCCCCAAAATCTAAACTCCAAAAACCCTGTTGTTTTTTTGGCCCCAACAGGCACATATTTTTCTGGAATACCATAGGACGCACCTGGAAATCTTCTAAGGTGCACCAGTGCACCCTGGCACACACTTTGAGAACCACTGGTATAGCAAATTTTGGAAGAGAAGAAATCATCAACTTTCCAGCCTATCCTCGAACAATTCTTTAAGAAGGTAGAGAGGCCTGCAACAGATCCTGTACCCTCTATATCAGCTGCTTCTTGAGATGAAACACCTGTAGTGCAGGTAGAATCATCTCCAGTGCCTCCTGCATGTTCCTTAGGCAATCCTGATTCACCTGCAGTATCTCCAGCACCTTCTGCAGGTTCTCCTGCCTCTTCAGCTTCCTCCTCCCAATAGTCACTCTCTCCCACCTTGCAATGCCCCTTCCAGTGTGCAAGCCAACCACGGGAATAAAGGTAAGGAATGTTTTTTTACATTCATTTTTCTGTTACTACAGTACAGTGTACATACAGTACAGTATATTTATGTCCTTTTCCCTTTTCTGTGGCTTAGTTGTTTTTATGTTCTAGATTATGAGTTTACAACTGTGTTAGGATAGGTAAGTGACTCAAGCTAGTGTGTGTTCCTACATCAGTGTTATAGGAATGGAACTGTGTCATAACCCGAAGATCCCTGTATATGACTTTATAGAAAAGGTAATACTATGAAGACAAAAAGAAGTCAGAAGTTGCCAGGGCTTAGGAGTGAGAGAGGAATGAATAGAGCACAGAAGATTTTTAGGGGCAGTGACAGTGAAATTACTCTGTCAGATGCTATAATGTTTAATACATTTCATTATATATTCGTCCAAACCTACAGAGCAGTGGTTCTTAACCTTTTTTGAGGTACCGAACCTACCAGTTTCATATGCGCATTCACCGAACCCTTCTTTAGTGATAAATAAAATATGATTATTTTTCCAAATTCAAGACATAGGTATATGTTTTTTTACTGGTGCACAAAATGAGCTGTGCGTGAACATCACCTTGCTCAAAGAACAAAACCAACAAAATGCATGAACTCACAACAAATTACGGTATTACTTTATTCTGGCCTCCTCGGCAGAGGCTTCTCCGAACCCCTGAGACCGACTCATCGAACCCCTAGGGTTCGATAGAACCCAGGTTAAGAACCACTGCTATAGGGTATACAACACCAAGAGAGACCCTAACATAAGAAAGGATTTTGTGGTAGTGATATGTCATTATAGATTCATCTGTTGTAACAAATGCACCACAATGGCGCAGAATGTTAATAATGGAAAGGCTATGCATCTGTGGGGGCAGGTTGTATATGGTAAATCTCTACACCCTCTGCTTAATATTCATGTGGACCTAAAACTGCTCTCAAAAATAAAGTCTATTTAAAAAATAATCTGGCTCTTATATCTGCTTCTGCATTAGATCTTTTGCTGTCTGAGAAAAGTGGAACCTGACAGAAGTTAAAGTGGTGAGGCGAGTTTTATTAAAATTTTATTCAAAAACTATTGCAATAGGGGAAGAGAGACCTTGGTGTAAAACTGAACTCTCTTCTGAATGCAAAAGGACAAGTGGGGATTTATGGGCAAAGAACAGGGTCAGGAATCAGTGAATGCAAAATTGCTAAGAGGAAACATCAGGGATAAGGAAAATTCTAGCTAAACCTACTTGACAGGCTTTTTTCTCAAGGCAGGTCAAGGTTGTCAGATACCCAGGGTGCGAAATTCTGGCTAAACTGACGCACCTAGATTCTTTTAAAGCTGAAATAAGTGGGCCAAACACAGAACCCAAGGTTAGGACCTTTAAGGTTTAGGGGAGCCTGGCAGAGTTAAGTAAGTCAAGGAGAATCTTTGTCAATGTAATAGTCCTGGTTACTATTTCTAATTTTAAATTATGTTTTGTGATTAGATCACACTCTGGTCTACAGGCCACTTCCAAAAGGCTCCTTTTTTTTTTTTTCTTTTTGGTGAGTGAGACAGAAGGAGGGACAGACAGAAAGGGAGAGAGATGAGAAGCATATATTCTTTGTTGCAGCAGCTTAGTTGTTCATTGATTACTTTCTCATATGTGCCTTGTCTGAGGGGGGTACAGCAGAGCGAGTAACCCCTTGCTCAAGCCAGCGACCTTGGGCTCAAGATGGTGAGCCTTGCTCAAACCAGATAAAGCCATCTCAAGCTGGCAACCTTGGGGTTTTGGACCTGGGTCCTCTATGTCCCAGTCTGACGCTCTATCTACTGCGCCACTGCCCGGCCAGGCTTCTTTTTATTCAGTGAGAGCAGGGGAGGCAGAGACAGACTCCCACATGTGCCCCAACTGGGATACACCAGGCAAGCCCCACTAGGGGAAATGCTCTGCCATCTGGGGCATCACTCCATTGCTCAGGAACCAAACTCTTCTTAGCTCCTGAGGTGAAGGTCATGGAACCATCCTGAGCACCAGGGCCATGTTGCTCAAATGAGCCATGGCTGTGGGAGGCAGGGTGGAGAGTAAGAGAAGTGAGAGGGGGAGGGGTGGAGAAGCAGATGGGTGCTTCTGCTATGTGCCCTGACCAGGAACCAAACCCTGGAAATCCACACACTGGGCTGATGTTTTACCACTGAGCCAACTGGCCAGGACCCCAAGGGTTCCTTTCTAAAGCTGAGTTATGAAAAGAGATCATTTAATAGCTACCTCCTTACAAAAGTGCATATGGATGCCAAAGGCATTCAAGATAATTCTTCCCTCATTCCCTTTTTATAAACACTGAAAAAGGAATACCATGATGAAAAAGATGCAGTCCTTTCCTACAGCCTAATAAAGGCAACTGGTATATGAATCAAATCCTGGATTTACCTCTGAATAGCCAGGTTGTTACTGGACAGGAACTGGGCCCCAAGTGGGTCTGCCTCTGGCCAGCCTGTAGTGTATGGGTTATTGACTTCATGCAAAAAAGATTTAGTAACATAAGTCGAGGTGATTTTGAGAGTACGTTTATTAAAGCTGGGAACAGTGAAACAAAGAAGGGCTTAGGATAAAAGAAGCAACAGGAAAAAGCCCAGGTGGAGATGCTTTAACTTCTCCTAGAGAAGTTACAGGAGAGAAGTGAGTCAGGGACTTCTATTGGCTTACTGAAAAGTCAGAGAAAAGGGGACATTGGAGACAGGTTCAGGGGGTTAGCCCAGGATGAGCTGCCATTGCCTACTGCTTCCCTAGTTGCAAGTCTTGTGGGGACCCTTAGAGTTTAGGAGCGAAAAGTAAAGATGCATGCCTGAGAGAGAAGAAAGGTGTGGGCATGCTTCCAAGAGGAAAATTGCACCCTGGGTCCTTCATCTTTAGGATTTTAAAGGCTAGGAGTTTAGGGAAGACCTTAGAGGAGGTTCTCAATAGAATATTCATCAGCTTTATGCTGATGGACAACAAAATGAGATTTATTCCCTTAACCTCAGCCAATCTTGGGTGTGGTTGGCACAAATGGCATTAATTGGGTTTCTGCTATCTATCTCCTTGGGTAAAGTGATTCAAGCTAGTTCCCCTCTGGTTGGGGAGAAGTGTAAACTATTCACTGTGGTGTCCTTGGTTAGGGAAGGTAAGATTTTGCAATTTACTAGATGGCTATACAGTGGTCCCTCGTCTATCACAGGGGTTAGGTTCCAGAATCCCCATGATAGGCGAAAATCCACAAAGTAGTGACCTTATATTTATTTTATTATTCATATATATATATTAATTTATTTATTTATTCATTTTAGAGAGGAGACACAGAGTGAGAGAGAGAGGGAGAAAGAGAAAGAGAGAAAGGGGGGAGGAGCTGGAAGCATCAACTCCCATATGTGCCTTGACCAGACCAGTGCAGGGTTTTGAACTGGCGACCTCAGTATTCCCAGGTCGACACTTTATCCACTGCGCCACCACAGGTCAGGCTATTATTCATATACTTTTAAGGATTTATTTCTATTTAATATTCTTTTAATATGTTTAATTAATATATTTTATGTTTTTTATATTGTTTTCAATTTTTTAGGCTAGAAAATGCTTATTTTACCGCAAAAATAATTAAAATAATAAATATATAAAAATACCTATATACCACAAAATACCTTGACGTAGCAAAAAATCCACAATACAAAATTAGATATATACAATTTTAAAATTCGTGATACAGTGAGATCGTGAAAAGTGAACCACAATATGGCGATGAAAGTGCTTGGTCAATTTACTATTGATCTTAGTTTCCCTATTCCACTTGTCCTGGCTTACTGACCTGTCTCAATGTGAAGCCATACCATGTTTCTCTTCCTACAAAACAAGAAGGTCAATATATACCTTTCAGGGCTCTTATATGTCTGGCTCAGGCTAGTAAATGAAATTTATGATTATATACATGAAAAATTGCATTGAAATATTCATTATGATATATAGATATATACAATATAATACAATAATATATTATATATAGATATACACAACATAATACAATAATAAGTCCCATTTATTTTGTATTGTTACAGATATTCCAACTAAGTGAAATCAAGATAGCTACATAAAGAAAGTGGTCTTCAAAGATGACTGAATTTCAACAGAAGGGATAGCATGTCAAAAAGTTAGAGGTGGAAGAGGATAGTGAAAACTGACAGCATGACAAGTTTTGTGATGTGGCTGGAGTATAAGAATGCCTCGTTGGAGCTGGAGATAAGGATAGGACCAAATGGTGCAAAGTCTTCATGCCATAAAAAATTTCTGAACCACAAATCAATGAATGCTTCCTGATCACATTTTTTCATGGCAGTAGTGTGGATATAGATTGATGAGTCAGAAGCTGGGGCTTCAGTAAGAAGCTGTTGCAGCCTGACCAGGAGGTGGCACAGTGGATAGAGCGTCGGACTGGGATGCAGAGGACCCAGGTTCAAGACCTGGAGCTCGCCAGCTTGGGCACGGGCTCATCTGGTTTGAACAAAAAGCTCAACAGCTTGGACCCAAGGTTGCTGGCTTGAGCAAGGGGTTACTCAGTCTGCTGAAGGCCCACAGTCAAGGCACATATGAGAAAGCAATCAATGAACAACTAAAGTGTTGCAACAAAAAACTAATGATTGATGCTTCTCATCTCTCTCTATTCCTGTCTGTCTGTCCCTATCTATCCTTCTCTCTGACTCTCTCTCTGTCTCTGAAAAAAAAAAAGAAGAAGCTGTTGCATAGTTTAGAGGATACAAGAAAAACAGCAATGAGGGAAAAGAAGCATGTGCCTGAAATTTTCTCTCCAAAGGATCCATTGATTTCACTTTCCAAGTTCAAGAGAATTAAGTGATCATTTGGGGATGTGTGAAAGATTCTGATGTAAACATGGCATACGATATACACCTATTTAGATGGGAGCTATTCATGGGAAGGAAGGAAAGTCTTGGAGGAGAGGGCATACAGCAAAAAAGGTTATATTAAATATGGGATATGAGGCCCTGGCCATTTGGCTTAGTGCAGCGGTCGGCAAACAGCGGTTCGCAAGCCACATACGGCTCTTTGGCCAGCTTTGGAGTACCCTAACTAAGTTAATAACAATGTACCTACCTATACAGTTTAAGTTTAAAAAATTTGGCTCTCAAAAGAAATTTCAGACGTTGTACTGTTGATAATTGACTCTGTTGACTAATGAGTTTGCCGACCACTGGCTTAGTACATACAGCATCAGCCCAGCATACGCACTTTCTGGGTTTGGTTCCCATTCAGGGCACAGAAGAGGAGCGTGTGCCCCTCTTCCTCCCCCTTCCTTAGCCAGTGGCTTGATTGGTTCAAGCATCAGCCCCAGGCAATGAGGATGGCAATGAGGTCAGAGCACATCAGCCTCAGGTACTAAAAATAGCTTGATTGATTTGAGCATTGACCCCAGACCAAGATTATCAAGTGGATCCCAGTCAGGGCGCATGCAGGATTCAGTCTCACTCTCTCACCTTCTCTCACATTAAAAATGTGTGTGTGTGTGTGGTATATGAGCACATTTAAATAAAATAATGATTTTGTAAAATAGGGATTCCAAGAATCCTTTCAGATCCTCAGCCAAATGGTCTAATCACTCTCCTCTGGATGGATCCTCTAAAAATCTTTGGTGGGAGAGGTAGAGGACTCATCTGCTTATCTTCCCAGCTGGATTCTGAGCTTTATCGGAAATAAGCCAGGTCTGGCAAATCAGTTTTCCTACTGCTTAGCATAAGGTTTGGAACCTAAATAAATAAATAGGAATTTCAAAATAAATAAAAGCAGTAAATGATGCATATAAGAAAGGGAGTCAAACCTGACTAGGTGGTGGTGCAGTGGATAGAGCATTGGCCTGGAATGCTGAGGACTCAGTTTCGAAACCTTGAGGTTGCTGGCTTGAGCGCAGGCTCATCTGGTTTGAGTGTGGACTCACCAGCTTGAGCACAGGGTCACTGACCTGAGCAAGGGGTCACTGGCTTAGCTGGAGCCCCCCAGTCAAGGCATATTTGAGAAAGCAATCAATGAACAACTAAGGTGCTGCAATGAAGAACTCTCCCGTTCTCTCTCTCCCTCTCTAAATAAAAGGGGAGAGTCAAAACCCACTTCTTGTTTTTATGTTGAATAAATATTGGGAGCATCTCATCATTCTTGTCTTCCTTTGCATACATTGCTTTTTGAGTTGTTTGTTCATTCAACCAAGAAGAAAGCCTGCTCTCCTTCAGGCAATGTGCCAGGTCTTGCACAGTGGAAGGACAGATGATTCAGCTTGATCAGACTGTGACAGAGAAACAGAAAAGCACAGAGAAGGTGACTAACACAGAATGGAGGGTCAGGAGAGGCTTCCCAGGAGAAATGAAGTTGATTCCAGGAAGGCCAATTTGGAATAATGGTTAGCCTGAGGGAGGTAGAAGGTCTGGAGTGAGCTTCTGTTAAGGAAACAATATGGGTAAAGGCCTCAACCAGAGGAAACAGTTTTCTAGATAACTGCAAGTATTTAGAAAGCCTAGAGTTTAGAATCTGTGAAGAGACAATGCTGCTAATGAGATTAGGAAGGTAAACAGATTTGTAAACCATTTAAAAACTAATACTTAGTCATAACAGTATTGGGAACCTACTGAAGGTTTTAAACAAAATGATATGATCAGATTTACATTTTAGTAAAGATATTTAACTGTGCAAATAATGGATTGGATAGGGGCAACGGCACGGAGAACAGCTTTCAGAGTATTGCAATAAATAGTGTGGGTGAGAAATGGTGGTGGCTTGGACTATGGTGGTAGGGATGCAAAGAAATAGAACAATCTGATATACATACAACTGGAGGAAGAATCTGTCTGAGATGTAGGAGATTAAGGAAGTGATTGGATAGATAGTGAAGGTTTCTTAGTGAGCTTGGACTTTCTCTTCAATGGATAAAGAGGGAAGCCATTTAAGATTTTAACCATGGGAGTGATACCTTTAGATATAGTTTTATAAATAGATCGCTAGGCAGAAGGCGGTGAGAAGACTGTCAGAACAGCGCACAAGTAAGAGCTGAGACAAGCGGGGAGGAAGAAGTGGCTGTGGAGAGGCACCGGAGACTTTAGTGCTAGAGAGGTTTGGGAGTCACGTACGGAACCAACAGAGAATAAGCAGAACAGATACAGCCCCGGGGAACAGCTGGGGCGGGAGGGGGCGGGGCGGGGCTGCTCACGCCTCCCGGCGCCGGGGGCGGGCCCAGAACACGCACGGCGGCGTGACGCAGGGCCGCAGCTGCCCTCGTTTCGGCTGCTGCCGCCGCTTTGAGGCGGAGTAGGATGAGGCCCGCGGCCGCGGCTTGGGCGTCTGCAGGGGCAGGAGCAGCTGAGGCAGCAGCTGAGGCAGCCGCGACGGCCGCGCCCCCCCCTCCTGACCTGGATTAGGCCCAGCAGCCCCGCGGCCGCCGCCGCCTCGCGGGGGGGCGGGGTGGGGAAGTGTTTCGTCTCCCCGCCCGCCCCCCCCACCACACCGCTGTCTCGCTGGAAGCTTCTGCTGCGACCCCAGCGGCCCAGCCTTGAGCCCCCAACTCTGGGGGCTGGCATGAGCGGCCCTTCGGCGGCTCCGGGGGGCGGGTGAGCCGCCGTCGCCTGAGCCCCAGGCTGCCGCCCAACCCCACCTCGCTGACCGAGGCTGACCGCGGAGCTTGCGAAAGACCCCGCCACTGCTTTCTGTCCCCCACCCCGCCGCCCCCAGGTCACACACCGTAGCCCCGGAAGATGGGGAACTGCCTCAAATCCCCCACTTCGGATGACATCTCCCTGCTTCACGAGTCTCAGTCCGACCGGGCTAGTTTTGGCGAGGGAACGGAGCCGGATCAGGAGCCTCCGCCGCCATATCAGGTAGGGGAGGGTGTGTGTTGGGAAGAGGGGGTGCGAGGAGTAGCTGCAGCGCCGGCCGAGATTGAGGGGGCTTCGAGGCTGTCACTGGCCCTGGCCTCTACAGGGCCTGGCCTGGGGGCCGTTGACCCCCGTAGGGCTGGGTCTGAAGGTGGTTGCTCTCCACTCCCAGAATTGGGGGGTCCTTCACCTCTTCTCAAGCACGGTGTGGGAATGGTATTCCGACCTTGAATTCTGGGATCGGAGTATGTGATCATCTCCCCGTGGCCAGCGGCTGCTGGTTGGCTGGTGTAGCTGGAAATGACATTTTCCTTTATGTATGAATCGTGGAGTCTGAGCTCTGAGGTTTGGAGATGATTTCCTCATAGCTCCGCCAACTGGATTATGGGTTCTGGATGGGTGGTTGCCCTCCACCCCATTTGTATTTTCATGTGTGATCATCCTCTTTACCCTCCCTCCTCTTCCCCTCCCCTGTTGTGTTAACTGGATCTGGTAGGTGTTCATTTCTCCTGCTTGAGAGAAGATCTTCAAGTGGTGATTTTAGTTCCACCCTACCAAGAGTTACCTTTTAAGTTACTTATTTATATGTATATATTAATTTTTTAGCTCCTCTTTCTTTACATCACCCCATGATACACCTATTAAACGTTCTGATTTAAAACTTAGATTGTCTTGAACTTTGGAAACCTTTAAACCTGATCTCAGAAATACCTCTGTTATTTGTGGTTCTCTCATTGTATCAAAGGCTTTCTCCTAAATAGTTTCATTGCTTTTTGTACAGCAGTCAGCATCCCCACATGTGTTTACACAATAAAGAACTAAGCCCTCTTGAAAAAACTCAAGATATGTGGATGTTAAAATCCATAATATATACAAACCTTTCCTCCACTTACTCAGTTTTAAATGATATTGGTTAAAAACTTCTTTTTCCAGAAGGGCTTGCATAGTTAAGGGGCTTAATTTTTTTCCTGAAGGGATTTAAGTTTTCTAACTGGGGAGTCTCCTTTGTTGTTTCATGGTGACATCATTATCTAGTGTTATTCTTTTCTCATTCCTGTGTAAACCAGTGTCTCATGACACCAGAAAAACCTGATCACACAAGTTGGTTTTCTGGATTAAAGCCTTCAGGGGCCTTTCATAAATACCAGTAAAGTCCAGTCTTAATGGTGGCATACAGAAACCTCCATGACTTATCCTCACCTTCTGTATTCCAGGCTTGCCACATGCACCAGCCTGTTCATACCTCTTTGCCTTTGCTCCACTTGCTCCCTCTGCTTGAAGCCCTTCCCCCAAGGTCAGCCAGGTGAACATCTATCTAATCCTCTTTAGGACTCAGCTCTGCTGTCACCTCATTTCTGGAGTCCCACCCTGAATCCATCACTCCCTTGTTTTTGTCCCCCTGGGCCCTCTATACTTCCATAAACAGCACATAGGACACCTGACTGTTAATATCCTTGTTTAGTTAGATATCTGTCTTATCCTTCAGGCATTTCCCTCCTCCCATAGTGTAAACTGCTTGCAGGTAGGGACCCTGTGTCTGTCTCCTGTTTGCTGCTGTATCCCCAGCATTTGGCTCGTGGTAGATACTCAGTTGTGGTGGGATAACTGAAGACTATAAGCCCTGGAGAACAGGATATATGTTCCCCAATGCTCTGTACAATTTCTGGCACTGAAAACACTTAAATGTTGAATGAATTAATGAATTTGAACTCAGTATCATGTATTTAAGTTCACACAGCCATTTCTTCCGAAGAATTCTTCACAGGGAGCCCCTTTAAAAATTGAAGCTAAATCTGGATGTCTTTCTTAAGCTTTAAAGAAAATAAATTGTTTATATTTTACTTTTTGTTTCCCTCAAAATACAATAAGAATATGTATATGCTTATTTCAGTTTCATGAGCAGATTTTTGTAGAGGTATGAATTTTTATTTCAGAATCTCCTTTCATGTTCCCTAACCCCTTTCCAGGCAAATTGAATATCTTTGACTTACTGTCCTTTTTCTCTTATCCTTATAACATAGTGTTGAGAATTGTATTTGCCTTTTCCTCTTGGACTAGATGATAATGAGAGTTTTCTTTGTTTTTGTTTTTTGGCATCATGGAGGAACAAGTTTTGAAACATGTTATTTGTGACAGTGAGTGTTTTTTGTGGTTGCCTTTTCCTGAAATGAATAGCCCAGATGCTGATATGTAAATTTGGTAAAATTGAAAGAAGATAATTTCTTTTTAAAATGGGAGCATGAAAAGAGAAACTTTGGTAGAAAAAATTTGTTCCCCCTAAAGGAAATAAGATTTTTAGTAATGGTTTAGGTGACCTAAGAAACACCAATCCGCCTGACCAGGCGGTGGCGCAGTGGATAGAGCGTTGGACTGGGATGCGGAAGACCCAGGTTTGAGACCCTGAGCTCGCCAGCTTGAGCAAAAGCTCACCAGCTTGGACCCAGGGTCGCTGGCTCCAGCAAGGGGTTGCTCGGTCTGCTGAAGGCCCGTGGTCAAGGCACATGTGAGAAAGCAGTCAATGAACAACTAAGGTGTTGCAACGGCAACAAAAAACTAATGATTGATACGTCTCACCTCTCTCCGCTCCTGTCTGTCTGTCCCTATCTATATCCCTCTCTCTGACTCTCTCTCTGTCCCTGTAAAGAAAAAAAAGAAAAAGAAACACCAATCCAAGGTAGATGATTTATATTTTAAGTAGACAGAGGTAACTTATTTTTTTCCTTAAGTAGTATATAATTAGAAGAGCTACAGGCATATTGGCTAATTTTTTTAAAGAATAGTCTCAGTGCAATAGGATTAAATTTTTTCATAAAGGAACTAGCTGATTAAAGGAACACACTGATATTTTTTTGTAGTGAGTGGTTAAAAGAGATGTATGTGTTTGTGTTGCACAATGTAAGTAAATGGCAAGAGCTCTGTATTGCAAACTTTAAAAACAATTCTTTTTATTTGATTTTAGCGAGAAAGGATGGGAGGGAGGAAGAATGAGAGGCATTCATCTGTTCCTGTATGTACCCTGACCAGAGATCGAACGGCAACCTCTGTGCTTTAGGATGATGCTCTACCAACCGACCTAGCTGCCCAGTTATTTCTTATTAACAGAATCTGACAGATTTTTTTTATTTAGCTTAAAAGTAAGCATTGCACCATTAAAAGTTTATAGGAAGTATATAGTTTATAGGAAATATATATTTCTGTTCTGGGTTTCTTTAGTAGACTCCTAAGTGGTCTCCCTTTTCTTCCCAATAGTTTGTTCTTAACTCAGCAGCCAGAGTGATTCTGATAAAACAGCATGACACCCTGCTTAACCTTCTGTGGATTCCCATTTCATTCAACATAAAAGTCAAATTTCTTTCAGTATCCCATAAACTCTATAATCTATACCCTCTGCCTCACACATTCCTCTCTTGATACCTCTACTACTCTCCCCCCTACTGGCTTTCCATTAGCCTTTCTGGCTTCCTTGTTCCTAGGATACTCCAGAACCTTGCTCTGGTTTCTGTGCTGGAGTGCTCTCACCACAGGTATCACCATGACTGACTGACTCCCTCACCTTCAGTTCTTTACTCAAATGACATCTTCTTAAACCCTCTCTGACCACCCTGTTTAAAATAGCAACTTGCCAAAAGATCCTGGAATTCTTCCTTACACTGTTCTGTTCTCTCTCATAGCATTTATCACTTTCTAACACACTATCTTACTATGTTTATTTATTATTATCTGTCTCTTTCCACTAAGCAAATGGGATTTTTTTAAAACTTGTTTTATAGGTACCCAGAACAGCGGCTGGCATACATTAGGCACTCAGTTATTGGTTGAATGAGTGACTTTCTTTTAAATGAATTAATGTATTTCTTTTGAGGCAAATGCATTTGAATGTCTTACAAGAACTATGTAGATTCTTAGTGCCTTTTTTTCTTTAATATGGATCATTTGTAAGGAATCAATTCTAAAAATCAAATCTCAATAATATTAAGTATAGGAGTTGGTTTAAAATAATTATTGATGAAATAATTTAGGGCTTTTTATTTGCCCTTTATATTCTATAACAAAACATTTATTTTATGACAAAGTACTTGAATCTTAGTCCTTAAAAATATGGGAGGGCAGAGATTAGAGCTTTTTTTCAATTAGAAAGTAAAAACAAAGCAATTTGTCATGCCCTCTATTTTCGGAGTGTTTAGCAAGAACACAAAAGAAATCTACCCATGAAGGGCAGTCTTAGAAGAGTTGTAAGAGGGAACATAAGTTAAGAAAGAGTGGGGAATGAAGGTCCTTAACAGGAAAGGGCTGGTAGGCAGCCCAGCGCCTGAAGATATATGTGAACAGGTTGAAGTGCCACTGTCGCTCTAAGACCTAGTTTGTCATACTAATTCAAGAGTGACATTCTGGTCCTGGCCAGATAGCTAGGTTGTTGGAGCCTCCCCTCTCCCCTCTCCCAGTAAAACAAACATTAAAAAAAAAGTGACATTCTTTTTCCTGACTGGTGGTGGCACAGTAGATAGAGTGTCCACCTGGAACACTGAGGACCCAGGTTCAAAACCCCTAGGTCACTGGCTTGAGCGTGTGATCATCGATATCATTCCATGGTCGCTGGCTTGAACCCAAAGGTCACTGGTTTGAGCAAGGGGTCACTGGCTCAGCTGGAGGCCCCCCAAGTCATGTATGAGAAGTAATCAATGAACAACTAAAGTGTCAAAACTAAGAGTTGATGCTTCTCATCTGTCTCCCTTTCTGTCTATCCTCTCTCTCTTTCTCTGAAAAAAAAAAAAATGGCATTCTGTTAACAGTTTAATCATTAAACAAGAACAAAAGCCACTTAACAGTAGTTCTATCTGAATATGTGTATAAGATTGGTTTCTCTTATTTTTGTAGTAGTTATATAATTTGAGATTTACTAATGTCTTCCTCCTCTGCTACACTTTGTAATTAATACATTTGAGATTTTAAAATCAGAAGTAAAATCAGTTATTGTTAATACAGCATTGAATGCAAGTGTAGCTGTGGTTTTGGAGTCTGATGGATCAAACTCTGTTTGTCACACGCACCTAAAATATGAAGGGTTTATCCCTGGTGGTTGGCGCAATGGATAGGGCCTCCTGGAGCACAGAGGTTGCTGGATTGATCCTGAGGACACCAGCTCTACTGGAGGTCACTGGTTTGAGCCCCCAATCAGGGGCTCATGTAAGTAGCAATCAATGGTTGCATAACTAAATGGAACAATAAGTTGATAGCTCTCTCTCTCCCCCTTCCTTTTCCCCTACTCCCTCCTTCTCTGGGGGGGGGGATATATATATACACACACACACACACACACACATACACACACACACACACATACATACACACACGAAGAGAGTTTATTAGGTTTTGAGGAGTTTTTTTCACAAATACAAAACATAACGTTTTGGGTATTTCAAATTGTGACTGAATAAAGCTTTCTTTTCTTTTTTAAAGTTTGGTCTCTTCGTAGAACTCATTAAAGGTAAATCCCCTCCTTTAAAAATCTAGAATATGATGTAATAAAGTGCTTATTTTTAAGCATTCAAAGCTGTAATGTCTTGGCTTTTTGATACCTTTATGAAGTTAAATTCAAGTAATTAAAGATTCTTTTATTTTATTTACTATTTTGGTAGAAATTACCTCAAAATATATTTCACATATCTTGGTCTTCTTGAACAAATTATTTAACTTTAAAAAATGCCCTATGGGAGTATCTGAGATCTTATTCCCAGTGTTGTTGTCAGTTTGTCTCAAATAAACTCATATTTTAAAAAATGTCCTATGTATGAAACTGTATTCTTCCCCTCTTGAAGTTCTACCTCTTTTTGTTGAGGTGCAGATCAACTCCAGCCTCTTAATAAAGTCTTCCCTGACCATTTCCCCCTCTCTCTCTTCTGATTTTATTTGTACTGTATTATTTATCTGGAAATCACATATTACCTTCTAAATTAACTGGTGTTTTAACAATTATTTTTCCAGATTATAGTTTTCTTAAAAATTAGAATGACATGCCTGGCCTGTAGCGGCGCAGTGGGTCAAGCATCAAATCAACCTGGAATGCTGAGGTTGCTAGTTTGAATCCCTGGGCTTGCCTGGTCAAAGCACATATGGGTGTTGATGTTTCCTGCTCCTCCCCCTTCTCTCTCTCTCTCCCCTCTAAAATGAATAAAGTCTTTAAAAAAATTAAAATTAAAAAAAATTAGAATGACGTAGCCCTGGCCGGTGGCTCAGTTAGTAAAATGTGATCCCAGTGCTCTAAGATCCTGGATTCTGTCCTTGGCTCAGGGCATATAGGAGAAGCACTGAGTACACAACTAAGCACTGAGTACACAACAAGTTGATGCTTATCTCTCTCTCTCTTGCTAAAATTAGTTTTAAAGAAACAACAACAATAGGACTTCCTCAGGGAGTCTTCAAAAAAAATTAGAATGAAGCTAAATTTTCTAGGAGTGGAATGGTACCTCACACATTGTAGACACCCAGTGACTAACTTAGAACTGTGCCATCTCTCTCTCATTCTGTCACCACCATAATTGGGATCCTCATTACCTCACAATAACCTAATGGACATCTCCTTTCCTCCCCATTCATTTCATTCTTTGCTGCTAGATAGATTCTGTCTATATCAGATCCCTTCTTTAATCCTTAGTGATTCTTCATGACTCATTCCTGAAAATCTCTTAGATCTCTGTCAAAGTCAAAATCTGTCTCCCTACTATATACTTTTCCAGCTTTTTTGAGTCTGACTCTAGTCAGAATGGACAGCTTGCTGTAATCTATATATGCCTTCTGCTTTCTGTCCTCTGCCTTTGGTCATTCTATTCCCATTGCCAGGAATGTTCTTCTCTTAATTTCTAATGTAAATTATAGCTTTCAAGGCCCAGCTCAAATGTCATGAATCCTTTTCTGATCTCCCCCAACATGACTAATTTCTTAATCTGAACTCCTTCAAGAGTTCATTTATCATTCTTAGGACACTTTCTTCACCCTTTTTACTTGTTTTTATTTTTTTCTACTTAATTTTAATTATTTATAGAAACTCCCACTAGAATCCCAGTCTGTTGATTTCATCTTTGCTTGCTAGAAGTATGCTTTTACATAGCAGATACTTAAATACTTGAGTAAATGTGAAAAACAGTTAGGTTTTTCTGTAAGAGTGTGCATCTGTATAAATTGTTCCCAGAATCATGTGCTTTACTGTTTGGCCTTTGTACTTTAAAGGATTCTGCTGTTTTTCTCTCCCACATTAACTATTTTTATTTGACTGTATTTAGTTTTGTCCTGTCACTTCTAATTTATAAAGTGCATGAACTTTGGGCAAGTTAATCTTTCTGTATCTTTTTCATTTGAGTTTGGTTTGTGTTCTACGTAATTCAGCTTGCCTTGGTCTTTTTAAATAAATAAGCAAAGATTTTTTTTTGCTTATTTACTTATAATCTTTGTTGCAGAGGTTTTGTTTATGCCTGATCTGCTAGTCAGGATGTCCTTTAATTAAGGCTGATTCTTTGCCATTAAGAATGTATGCACCTTGCCTGACCAGGTGGTGGCGCAGTGGATGGAGCGTTGGACTGGGATGCAGAAGACCCAGGTTCAAGACCCCGAGCTCACCAGCTTGAGCGCGGGCCCATCTGGCTTGAGCAAAAGCTCACCAGCTTGGACCCAAGGTCGCTGGCTCCAGCAAGGGGTTGCTCGGTCTGCTGAAGGCCTGTGGTCGGGGCACATGTGAGAAAGCAATTAATGAACACCTTAGGTGTAGCAACGGTAACAAAAAACTAATGATTAATGCTTCTCACCTCTTTCCGTTCCTTTCTGTCTATCCCTATCTATCCCTCTCTCTGACTCTCTCTCTGTCCCTGTAATAAAATAAATAAATAAATAAAAAGAATGTATGCACCTTTAAGAGTAGGACAGTCTGTATGTCATTTTAATTCTAGAGCTAATTATAGAGTAACTTGAGAAGATAGGGTAATGAGTTACTTGGTACATAAGATCCAAAAACTTGACTTACTTAAAATATATTTTAATTAATACTTTCTAGAAACCTTTCTATTTTATTGTAAAATTTAAATGTTTAAAAATCTTAATATAATATTTTAGAATGGGATTCTTTTTTAAAAGGTCTTAATTTAATTTGGTTTCTTTTAAACTGAAAAACTGTCACAGAATGGCTACTGTAGGTTCTCCCTGACGTTTTATTCAACCTGTACCCCTTCTTTCCGCTTTCTATCTTTATTATGTCTCAAGCTATGTTAAAATCTGGAAATGAGGTGGGAGTAAAAATAGGATGATTGTAAATAAAACTGGAATTAAATGTTGTATTTCTTGATCATCATATCTCAAGCCATTTTTTCATAGAATTATCTTCTCTGTATTATCTTCCTTCAAGCAAAAGAGTTAGGAATGATACATTTCTATTATTTATTCAAACAGGTTATTTTAAAACATAGGCTGTCATGAATTTCCAGAAATTGATTCCTTACTGGTAACTTTTAATAATAAACTTAACGAACACTTATGATATTGCTACCATGCTCAGAATTCAGGGTTTTAGCAATTATGATATAAATGAAATTAATAGTGAGGTGGCGAAAATACTAAAGACACACACAAAGTGGAAATGTGAGTGAAAGATATAAGGAAAAGCTGACTTAATGACAGCCAAAGTGTGTGCTTTTAATGGCATAAGAGATTGCTACATGCAATAGAGAAGTAAATTGATAACGGAGAACTAAATATATTTTCTGCTCTTGGAGAATCTGCCTGACCTTTTGATTTTGACATTCAATTTGGCTTTATGGTATGTTGATTTTGAAGTCTCCAAGTTCCTTTATTTTAACTGATTAAGAATACTTTGAATTCAGTTTAATGTGAATGCATATATACCTATCTTTTAATTAAATAGCCAACCTGGAGTGTGCTCCCAGGGGCCAGTTGAGTAATTATCTTATTACTTAATCCAGAGAGCATACTGTAAAGTAACTAATAGATCTGAAAGTATGGGAAAGAAAGCAGTCCTCCAGATATATTTGTTTCCAAGTTTATTAAATTTCTTTGAATTTCTTATGAAGCTGAATGGCTTTAAGAAGAGTGAAACTTTTATAACTGAAATTAGTTAAATTTTAACTAGTTATAACCCAACTAGTTAAAATTACATATGATTTTGTATAACCATTTAATTCTCATATTTGTGGGGGAAAAAACCGTTACCATAAACTGAGGAGCAATGCTTTATGGGTAAAAAGGAGTGCTCTTGATACCTATTTTCTGTCAGCCTGAGTTTATGTTAGGCACCACGGGGAAAGGAGAAGTGAGTCCTTTATCCCTGAGGAGTTAGCATTTTTGTTAAGGGGACAAAATTAATGTACAGTGTGTCAGTAAAGTCATGGTGCACTTTTGACCATGTGACCGGTCAAAAGTGCACCATGACTTTATGGACACACTGTATATACATAAAACTGTTAATTCAGTGTGAAATAGTATATAATCAAGTATTTCATTGATGTATACTTGGAAGTTGGGGGATCAGTTTGTGATTCGGTTATGGATCCTAAATTTATTTTTCAGGTTTTGAAGACTTCAAATGAAGCCTTATATCAGGGGTCCCCAAACCTTTTCACAGGGAGCCAGTTCACTGTCCCTCAGACCGTTGGAGGGCCGGACTATAAAAAAAACTATGAACCAAATCCATATGCATACTGCACATATTTTAAAGTAAAAAAACAAAATGGGAACAAATACAATATTTAAAATAAAGAACAAGTAAATTTAAATCAACAAACTGACCAGTATTTCAATGGGAACTATGGGTGTGGATGGATCCTGTGCTCCCCTCACTGACCACCAATGAAAGAGGTGCCCCTTTCGGAAGTGCGCTGGGGGCGGATAAATGGCCTCAGGGGGCCGCATGCACGGGCTGTAATTTGAGGACCCCTGCCTTATATAAACATCAGTGTAAAAAATGAGTAAAACCAAAAGAGCTACCCTTATTAAACTATGAGTGAGGGAGCTTGGAGCCAAACGAATAATGAGTAGGGGTAAGCATGAATTCTGAGGTAGTTGTATATAATCTTATACAGTTAAAGTGTAACATACAGGGGTGGGCAAAAGTAGGTTTACAGTTATAATACAAATAAATACTACTGTAATTAATAAATGATAATACAAGAGTAGACTTTCGTGTACTCACACCTGTAAACCTACTTTTGGCAACCCTGTATATATGTGTGTCAACCTTTTTATTGTTTATATACAATCAGTATATCTTTAACAGTATAACTAACAGTATCTTAATTATATAGCCTAATGAACTTTTATATATTAGAACCACTAGCCGATATAGCCTATTTCCACCCACCCCCAAAAGACTCCCTTATACCCCATTCAACAGTCAATACCTCTTCCGCAAAGATAACCACTATTTTGACCTCTTATAATTTTGTTTTGCCTAGTTTTGAAGTTAAATAGAATAATTTGTTCAGCATTGTGAAATTCATTTGTGTTCTTACATGTATGTGAAAGTAGTTCATATTTTTCATTGTTGTACAGCAGAGGTCCCCAAACTACGGCCCGTGGGCCAAATTGTGGCCACCTGAGGCCATTTATCCGGCCTGGCAGCACTTCCAGAAGAGGCACCTCTTTCATTGGTGGTCAGTGTATGGAGTACTGTATGTGGCGGCCCTCCAACGGTCTGAGGGACAGAGAACTGGCCCCCTGTGTAAAAAGTTTGGGGACCCCTGCTGTACAGTATTCATTTGTATAAGTTTATTCTACTGTTGATGTATATTTGGGTTGTGTTAATTTTGGGCTGTATAAACTGTGAATATTCTTTTTTATATACTTAATGTACATAAGCACCTGTTTATTTTGAGTATATATCCAGGAGTGGAATTGCTTTGTAATGGAGCAGTTATATACCAGTGTGTCCGTAAAGTCGTGGTGCACTTTTCACCAGTCAAAAGTTAAAAGTGCACCATGACTTTACGTACACACTGTATTTAGTTACAGAAATCTTCAAAAATACAGAGAAGTTGACAGAATTGTTAGGACTCCTGTACTCCCACCACTTAGATTCTGCAGTTAATATGTTGCCATACTCATTTTAACACATATTCATCCCTCTATCAATCCATCATGCTTTTTGATGCATTTCAAAATAAGATGCCGAATAGTTTTCTAAAGTGGTTTCACCAGTTTACACTCCAGTCAGCAATGTGTGAGTTCTATTTGCACTACATCCTTACCAGCACCTTGTATTAGCAGTCTCATTGTAGACAATTTGACAAGTATGTAGAAGTATTTTTTTTTTAATTTTTATTTTATTCATTTTAGAGAGGAGACACAGAGTGAGAGAGAGAGAGAGAGAGAAAGGGGGGAGGAGCTGGAAGCATCAACTCCCATATGTGCCTTGACCAGACCAGTGCAGGGTTTTGAACTGGCGACCTCAGTGTTCCTAGGTCGATGCTTTATCCACTGCACCACCACAGGTCAGGCTCATTGTGGTTTTCATTTGCATTTTTCCAATGAGAGATACATCCCAAATTGCATACTAATATGTGTCTTATTGTGACTGGCCTCTTTCACTTCGTAATGTTTTCAGGGTTCATCTATGTATGTTGTGGCATGTAGCAGGACCTCATATTGTTTAGCCATTCATTAGTTGATGAGCATTTGAGTTTCTACTTTTTGGCTGTTATGAATGCTGCTATGAATATTTATTTGCAAGATTTTATACAGATGTGTTTTCATTTATCTGGTTATGTACCTACTAGTAGAATTGCTGTGTCATTATTCCCTGTTTAACCTTTTGAGGAATTGCCAAACTATTTTCCAAAGCACTTGTACCTATTTTACATACTCACCAGCAGTGCTGAAGGGTTCCAATTTCTGCATGTTGTTCTCAATACTTACTGGGGGGTTTTAATTATTATTATTATAACCGTTCTAGTGGCTATAAAGTATTGCATTGTGGTTTTTATTGTATTTCCCTAAAGGCTGATAATGTTGAGCATCTTTTCAGGTGCTTGTTGGTCATATCTTTGGAGAAGTGTCTGATCAGATCTTTTGCCCATTTTTAATCAGGTTGTCTCTTTATTATAGAGTTGTAAGAGTTCTTTATATATTCTAGTCCAGGGGTCCCCAAACTTTTTACACAGGGGGCCAGTTCACTGTCCCTCAGACCGTTGGAGGGCCAGACTATAAAAAATACTATGAACAAATCCCTATGCACACTGCACATATTTTAAGTAAAAAAACAAAACGGGAACAAATACAATATTTAAAATAAAGCACAAGTAAATTTAAATCAACAAACTGACCAGTATTTCAATGGGAACTATGGATGCGGATGCTTCCTGTGCTCCTCTCACTGACCACCAATGAAAGAGGTGCCCCTTCCGGAAGTGCGGTGGGCTGTAGTTTGGGGACCCCTGTTCTAGTCCCTTGTCAGATCTGTGAGTTACAAAAGTTATCTACCATTTTGTGATTGTTTTCATTTTGTTGATAGTATTATGTGAAGCACAAAAGTTATTCTGATGGAATTCAGTTTGTTTTCTAAGAGTTATTTTTAGCTCATAGGTATTTTGAGTTAATTTTTGTGTATAGTGTAAGGAAGGGTCAAATTTATTCTTTTGTGTGTGACTATCCTGTTACAGCACCATTTGTCAAAAAGACAAATCTTTCCCCATTGTCTTGGCATTCCTGCCTAAAATCAGTTGTTCATAAGTGTAAGGGTTTATTTCTGGACTCTTCAGTTATGTTCCATTGGTCTATATATCTGGGTTTTTTTTTAGTTTTTTATTTATTTTTATTTATTCATTTTAGAGAGGAGACACAGAGTGAGAGAAAGAGAGAGAGAGAGAGAGAGAGAGAGAGAAAGGGGGGAGGAGCTAGAAGCATCAACTCCCATATGTGCCTTGACCAGACCAGTGCAGGGTTTTGAACTGGCGACCTCAGTGTTCCCACTTTATCCACTGCGCCACCACAGGTCAGGCTATCTATCTGTCTTTAATGGTAGTACTTTAATGCTAGTACATAGGTATATGTTTTTTTTACTGGTGCACTAAATGAGCCGTGCATGAACATCACCTTGCTCAAAGAACAAAACCAACAAAGTGCATGAACTCACAACAAAGTACGGTATTACTTTATTCTGGCCTCCTCGGCAGAGGCTTCTCCGAACCCCTGAGACCGACTCATCGAACCCCTAGGGTTCGATAGAACCCCGGTTAAGAACCACTGCTATAGTCTATGAAAGGCTGCTGGTGCTTGCTGCCCTCAGGACGGCAGATTACAAATTGCAGATTGCCTCCCTGCTTGGGAGGGGCCATTTTTGCTATTGTTTGCTGGAGAATGGGTTTTTTGCCCCAGCCTGTTTTGCTACGTAGAGGAGTGCAGAGAGATTCCAGAGATAGGCAGAGAAAGCATAGAGTCCAGAGGGAGAATCCAGAGGGTGAGTCCAGAGAATGAGTCTGGGTGTGGAACTAGAGACCAAGACAGGGCTTGGGAGCTGTGACATCCTCCTGGTCTGTTTGGCTGGGGAGTGCAGAGATTGGTGGGGTCCTGAATGGGAGAAAGGGAAGCGAACTTCCCTGCCTGTTTGTCCGCTGTTAGGAGATTTCAATAAATGGAATGGCCCACCATCTTCTGGTTCCACAGTTCCTTTACCGTCGACCTGAATCCAGTTTGAACCTGCATCTGCATAGTGACAGTGGCAGCTGCCAATGGCCTTACAACCTATTAACGAACATCTTGGTTGCTTCCAGGGTTTGGCAGTTATTAATAAAGCTGCTGAAAACGTTCATGTGCAGGTTTTGTTGTGGACTTAAGTTTTTAACTCTTTTGGGTAAATAGGAAGGAGCACTATTGCTGGATCATATTTGGTAAGAGTATGTTTACTTTTGTAAGAAACCGCCCACTGTCTTCCACAATGGCTGTGCCATTTTGCGTTCCCACCAGAAATGAGTGAGTTCCTGTTGTTCCACATCCTAAATAGCATTTGATATCAGTGTTTTGGATTTTCACGATTCTAATAGGTGTATAGAGTGGTATTTTTTATTTGTTTTAATTTATAATTAAAACAGTGCTTCTCAGTGTGATGACTCCCCCATCCCCTTTTGGTGGGACGGGATGGAGTTGGATATTCCCTCACATTGAAGCCTAGAGCCACCTGGGTTTAAGTATTACCCTTTCTTCAGGTAAATTATAGGGTCTGATAAAACCCCAGCAGGTTGGCTATGGCAAAATAGTTTCTCCTGAGGGCAGGCCTTATTAGAATAGAATGCTCTGGTGTATGTCAAATGGTATTTTTTTTCTCCTCCCCCTTTTGGAAGTACAAGGGGATTTTTCTCTGATATTCACTGTGAGGATCTGATAGAGCTCTTGAAAAAGATAAAACTTACAAAAATGTGAGGTCCCCCTGGAGCTTTTAACTCAGACTTGTCCTCTCAGCTCCCAGCAGTCCATCAATTACAGTTCAGGTTTTCCTACCCCAGCACTGTTTCTGAACGTGGTTCCTACTCTGATAAGTTGTGATTTTCTGTATTCCACCTGTGTGTCTCTTTAATTTTTGGATCAGTAGTCTGCATGACCTCACTTCTCTGATCTAAGATTTGTTGATTTTTTCAGTTCAGCTTTTTACAACTTGTTATTTTAGAGTGGCTACTTACAAACTCCTTACAGTTCAGACCAGAAACTAGAAGTTCTTTTCATAATAATTTTGTGGAAGTGATTGTTATTCCCATCTTATAGATGGAGAACCAGGCTTTGTATTAGAACTGGACATCTTATGAAAATTGGGTTTTAGACAGTAGATGTATCACACAGTGTGGCAGAGGAATTGTAGAGGAATGAAAGTAGATAATGATACACTAGATTTGGCTGAAAGGCAGTCATAGGAAGCTGGGAGTCCATTCCAGTAGAGTGAATCTGTTAGAAAAATGGGATATTAGAATGGAGTGGTTATAGTGATAATTGAGGTAATGAGACTCCTTTATAATGAAGTGGGTTGTCTAAAAATAAACTCACAAAAATTAGGGGGTCAGCCTGACCAGGCGGTGGCGCAGTGGATAGAGCGTCGGACTGGGATGCGGAAGACCCAGGTTCGAGACCCTGAGCTCGCTAGCTTGAGCACGGGCCCATCTGGCTTGAGCAAAAGCTCGCCAGCTTGGACCCAAGGTCACTGGCTCCAGCAAGGGATTGCTCGGTCTTCTGAAGGCCCGTGGTCAAGGCACATGTGAGAAAGCAGTCAATGAACAACTATGGTGTCGCAACGGCAACAAAAAACTAATAATTGATGCTTCTCATCTCTCTCCATTCCTGTCTGTCTGTCCCTATCTATCCCTCTCTCTGACTCTCTCTCTGTCCCTCTAAAAAAAAAAAATTAGGGGATTAGGGACCTTGCAGATACTCCAATACTTTCAGCCTTTTGTATACTGTAGTGCGTTTTCACCAATGAAATAAGTTGGTTTTGCATCTCATTTGCATGGTCAAACAACTTTCTTTGACTTGTTTGCTTTTCTGATGTTCTTGTTTAATTAAAAAAAAAATCAGATGCTTCTTTTATTATCACTTCATTTCATTTTTAAATATCCCCTAATTTTTGTGAGTATATTTTATAAATTATATAATAGTAGGGTTTCACAGTGCACAACTGTGTTCTGCTAAATTGACAAAAATACCCTGTGCATAACATCTATTTTCTTAGTTGAACATAAGCAGAGCTGCCACTCATCAAAATGCTGAAGTTAGCAAAGTTTGTTTTTGGTGTTCTCTTGTCCTCTTTTCTGTCCTCAATTGGTGATTTCCTCTTACTTTTTTCCCCCCTTAGACATCAGGGCTCCCCAGCTAAACTTTCTTTCCCAAATAAAAATATCATTGATGCTAAGATACTCATTTTGTCTATTAATTAATTGTAGTATAGCAGGTTCTTGAATAACATCATTTCCTTCAACGTGGTTTCGTTATAACATTAATGAGGGAAAAAAGAAGGGTTTCTGGCTGGGCCTTTGTCTGTGTGGAGTTGGCACATTTTCACTTCTGTGTGGTTTTCTCTGGGTACTATGGTTTCCTCCCACATCCAAAGATGTGCATATTGGATGAATTGGTGTGTCTCAGTTATAGTCTGAATGAGTGTGGGTCTGTGTGAGTGCACCCCGTGATGAAAGAGCATCCTGTCCAAGGGGAGTTCTCACCTTGTGCCCTGAGCTACTGGAAAGGGCTCTGTCTGCCCTCAACTCTGAACTGGAATAAGTGGACTGGAGAATAATTATCTTACTTGCTTTTATTAATATTTCTTAAATGTATGGGAAGCTCGCGTTTATTCAATGTTTAATATTAGAAGTGTTTGGGGGCTTTATTTAGAAGTTTGGTGATGTTTTTGTGGCCAAAAATATGCCATAGGAACTTAATTCTTATTTATATCAATTAGCCTGTGGTAAATAGCTTTCTTTATACTACGTTATTTCATTTAAATTTGTAGCTTCCAAGAATCTATTGGCAACATGAAGTGGGGACTTACTGTATGGTATACATGTGTTTTATTTAGCATTATTTCCACTGGTCATTTCTATCCTAGTTTCTTGCCTTTTACTGTGATCTTTTCTATTATATATTTTTTTCTTTTAAGATTTTACTTATTGATTTTATGGGGTGGGGGAAGGGATGTGTGAAAAGTACCAACTCATAGTTGCTTTAATTTAGCTGTTCATTGATTGCTTGTTATATGTACCTTGACCAGGCAAGCCCAAGGTTTTGAACAGGGGACCTCAGCATTCCAGGTACTTTATCCACTGTGCCACCACAGGCCAGGCTACTGTGATAGTTTTTTTGTTTTGTATTTTTCTGAAGTGAGAAGCGGGGAGCAGAGAGACAGACTCCCATATGTGCCTGATTAGGATCCATTTGGCATGCCCACTAGGGGGCGATGCTCTGCCTATCTGGGGTGTTGCTCCATTGCAACCCAAGCCATTCTAGTGCCTGAGGCGGAGGCCATGGAGCCATCCTCAGCTCCTGGGCCAACTTTGCTCCAGTGGAGCCTTGGCTGCAGGAGGAGAAGAGAGAGATAGAGAGAAAGGAGAGGGAGAAGGTTGGAGAAGCAGATGGGCACTTCTCCTTTGTGCACTGGCCGGGAATCGAACCCAGGACTTTCACACGCCGGGCCGACACTAACACTGAGCCAACCAGCCAAGGCCTACTGTGATAGTTTTTAAAATGTAGAAAGTAACAGTAGTAGATTTGGAGCTAAGAGAGCCCTGAAGCTATTGGTGCTGATAAGTAAACCAGGGTAATAGAGAAACAAGGATGTCCCCCCAAAAAATAGGACCCCTAAAAAGGAAAAAAGGAGAATGGGATATTAAAATCACATAGAGAATCTAATAGATTTAGTTATAGGAAGTATGATTGTATTTTGATTTAAGTGAAAATTTCCAGTTGAAACAAGTTTTATTTTGGATTAAAAAATAAATTATGAAATATATTAGAAATTTTTACACCTTTGTCAACATTTTGGTTCCAATATACTACCTTTGGTAACAGTATCTTATTGATTCTCAACAGGGTCCTTTTTCAAACTTCACAGCACTCACTTTTCATTCTCATTCATTTTCTCATAAATCACTGGAATAATGACTTCTGAGTAGATTTTCATCTAATTTTTTTTTTTAGGGACAGAGAGGGATAGATAGGAACAGACAAACAAGAACAGAGAGAGATGAGAAGCATCAATCATCAGTTTTTCGTTTTGACGCCTTAGTTGTTCATTGATTGCTTTCTCACATGTGTCTTGACCGGGGGCCTTCAGCAGACCTAGCAACTCCTTGCTCAAGCCAGTGACCTTGGACTCAAGCTGGCGAGCTTTTGCTCAGACCAGATTGGCCCGCGCTCAAGCTGGCGACCTCGGGGTCTCGAACCTGGGTCCTCCGCATTCCAGTCTGACACTCTATCCACCGCACCGCCACCTGGTCAGGCTCATCTCATTTTATTGGTTAAAAATTAACAGATTTTTTTATACTCTGAAAGTAATATTGAATATAGAATGGCACCTCTAGAGTCTTAAACTGTGTGGGACTGTTTGTGTTATTGGGTGAAATCTATTCTTTTAATTCTTGTACCTAGCTTTAATCATTTTTTTCTCATTATCTTTTCCCACTGTCAGACAGTTCTTCATTTGCTGGTAATGTGTCTGCCCTTGCAGTGCTTCTAAAATTCTGCATGTTGGAAAATCAGATAATCAGGTTTGCCATAATATTTCCTAGCAGCAGCCTATAGATCCCAAATGCAATGCCTGTGAATAAAGAAGCACTTTTATTTGTGAGTAAACAATTTTGGTATTTCATACCTGGGTACCTTGTTGGTTTTCTTTCTAAGTTTAAAATACTTATTTTTAAAGTTTTCTTGGCACAAATTTGCTTAAGTAAATAAAGTCAATTTTAGCAGGAAATCCACATGTGTGTGAGAGTAAAATAAAATTAAGGAACTTTCTTTAATATTGAGGTAAGCTTATCAGTGTTTCATTTTTCATGTGCCCCTCTCTCCCCCACTGGGTTTCATTACCTGGAATTTTCTCTCATCCCTAGATTCTATTTCTCACGATGCTTTTTATTTATCCCTTAAAACATGCTTTAATTAGCTAGGACTCCTTATAAAATCTCGTAAGTTTTTAAGCTCAGTGTAATCTTTAGACTGATAAATACTTAAACCTGTAGGGTAAGGGATAGAACTGCATTTTAGTAACTGATTTTCTTGGTAATCCTATGTGTTCATTCAAAATAATATCCGAGTAAGGATCCATCACTTTCATCAGATTGCCAAAGGTTTTCGTGTCACAGAGAAGGTTAAGAATCCCTGAGAGGCAGTCTCGGAGTTGCAGATTATGAGCTTATATCATTGCTGCCAGAAACCACAAAGCCTTTGGGGTTTGAGCCACAGAGTTCTGATAAAGGTGTGTGGTACGGGAATTCAGTTAAATTTTGCTGTTCCAACGCTGTTAGGCAAATTGTCAGACCTCGTTTTAGATTAGGTAGCATGAAATGGGGCCATCCATTTTAAAATGGCTAAAAGTCTATAATTTATTGAAAAAATTAACTTGAAGTATAATTTGTTATCATAGATAAAATATTTTGTATCACAATCTGAAAAAAATTGCTGAGACTGGGCTTTCAAGCTATTTTGAAACTCACAGTAAAAAATACATTTATAACATGCTTCAGTTTATAAAAATGGAAGCAAGTTTCATAAAATATATAGATTGACCCTTAGTATATGTTCTGTATATTCTATTTCTTTTTAAAACTCCTAGCTGTGACCCTTTAAAACTGATTTCACAACCTGCAGTATTAGGTCATGACTTGCAGTTTAGAAAACTATGATACAAATCCAAAAAGATAAGATTGTGAAGTATATTTAAAATATTTCGTATGTCCCGCATCTCAAACAAGTTCTCTAGGAATCTATACTCGCCTGTTTATAAAAACATTTTAGAGAAGTGGAACATGTTTGTGCCCTGGTGACAGTCATCAAGATGCTTTTGCCAGGTCCTTTACATTTATTTTATTTATTAAGGATTTTGAACTTGATCCTAAGCTGACTGACCATTAAAGGATATTTGCTTGGGGTGGGGTGGGGGAGATGTACAGAACTATATGAATTAGATTTGCATTTTAAAAAGAGCTCTGATGCATGGCCTGTGGTGGTACAGTGGATAGAGCGTTGAACTGGGACTCAGAGGTCACTGGTTCAAAACCTTGGACTTGCCCTGTCAAGGCACATAAGCAAGCAATGAACAACTAAAGTGAAACAATTATGAGTTGATACTTCTTGCTCCCCTTCCCTCTGTAAAAATCAATTAAAAACATTTTTTTTAAAGGAGAGAGATCTCTAAGAAAAATTGGAAGGGGATAGTGGATTTAGGAAGACTAGTTAGGGTCAACAGCAGAACTCTGTTGTGTAAGATTTCTGAGAAGGTGGAAACTGATGGGATCCATACAGAGATGGTAGGATTGGCCTACATAAAATAAAACAAAAACTTCAAAAATATTTTTTAATAAGTGACATTTATATGGTCAAATTCTATAAGAATATAGAGATGAAACATTTGTTCTACAGCCACTGAGTTCCAAATCCCATAGACTAATTTTAATCTATTTGTGGATCCTTAAGAGATACACATACTCCTCCCCGACCCTTTTGCATAAAACATAGCCCACTATACAAACAATTCTGCACTTTTTTTTTCACTTGCTATATCTTAAAGCTGTTTCCCAATCAGTGTAAAAAAGCCTCATTCTTTTCTATAGCTACATAGTATTTATTGTGTGTACCATTATTTATTTAACCAGTTCCCTACCTGATGGACATTTAGGTTGTTACCATTCTTTTGTAGTACCTTTATATTAACAAGATGAAAAACTGACTGGAGATAGGTAAACATGTAAGGAGGGCTGTGTGTTTGATTCCAGAAATTAAGGGGCTCAAATGGTCTGGGTTCAGAAAGCTAAGTGGTCCATTTGGGGGCCAGCAGATGGAAATTGAGTATTTAGGTTAGATCTCATCCCAGGACAAAACTGGAATTGCAACTAAAATATAGAAAGTGAACCTGAATATTTAGGTTAAAGGACTGATATGTAGAAATTTACTTGATCAAATAAGCAGGGATTATAACTCATCTAGGAAAATCTGATGAGGCCAATAAACCAGGTAGAGGAGAAGAATCACTGGACCAAAGACAGAGATAACTGACAAGAAAATTCCTAAAACTACATAATTTGTCAGTTGAAAGTCACCTTCAGAAGACACTTTTCTTTTTTCTTTTTTTTTTCTTCTTTTGCTCAGTCTCCCCTCCCCAACAACCCTCCAATGTCCACTCCCCCAATACCTGTCAGCCTGTTCTCTATCTCTGAGTCTGTCGTTCTTTTGCTTGTTAGTTCATGTTGTTCATTAAATTCCACATGAGTGAAATCATATGGTATTTATTATTAGCATAATGCTCTCCAGGTCTATCCATGGTGTACAAATGGTAAGATTACCTTCTTTTTTACAACCAAGTAGTATTCCACTGTGTAAATACAGCACAGCTTTTTTATCCACTCATCTACTGATGGGCACTTGAGCTACTTCCAAATCTTGCCTGTTGTAAATAATGCTGCAGTGAACATAGAGGGGCATATATTCTTTCAAATTATTGTTTGGGATTCTTTGGATAAATTCCTAGAAGTGGAATCGCTGGGTTTTAAGGCAGTTCCTTTTTTTTTTTTAATTTTTTTATTTTTCGAGGGACAGAGAAAGAGTCAGAGAGAGGGATAGATAGGGACAGACAGACAGGAACGGAAAGAGGTGAGAAGCATCAATCATCAGTTTTTCGTTGCCGTTGCGACACCATAGTTGTTCATTGATTGCTTTCTCACATGTGCCTTGACCGCGGGCCTTCAGCAGACCGAGCAACCCCTTGCTGGAGCCAGCGACCTTGGGTCCAAGCTGGTGAGCTTTTGCTCAAGCCAGATGGGCCCGCGCTCAAGCTGGCAAGCTCAGGGTCTCGAACCTGGGTCTTCCTCATCCCAGTTCGATGCTCTATCCACTGTGCCACTGCCTGGTCAGGCTGCTGTTGAGTTTTATAAGTTCTTTATAAATTTTGGATTTTAATCCCTTATCAGATGTATCATTGGGAAATATGTTCTCTCATTCAGTTTGTTGTCTTTTCATTTAAGTTTTTAATCCATTTTGAGTTTATTCTTGTTAATAGTGTAATAAGGTAGTCTAATTTCCATTTTTTGCATATCTGTCCAATTTTCCCAACACCATTTACTGAATAAACTGTTTTTATGCCATTGTATATTATTGGCTCCTTTGTGAAATATTAATTGACCTTAATGGTGTTTGTTTATTTCTAGGCTCTCTAGTCTGTTCCATTGATCTATATGTCTGTCTTTATGCCAGTATTGTGCTGTTTTGATTACTGTGACCTTGAGTATAATTTGATGTAATGTAGCATGAGTCCTCCAACTTTTTGTTCTTTTTCAATATTGCTATGGCTTATTTGGGGTCTTTAGTGGTTCCATATAAATTTTTGAAATATTTGTACTAGTTGTGTGAAACTACACCATTGGTATCTTGATAGGAATTGCGTTGAGTCTATAGATTGCTTTGGGTATTACGGACATCTTTTTTTTTTTTAGGTGAGAGAAGGGGAGATAGTGAGACAAACTCCCGCACGCATTCTGACCAGGATCCATCTGGCAACCCCTATCTAGGACCGAAGCTCAAATCAACTGAGCTATCCTCAGAGCCCGGGACCAACGCTTGAAACAGTTGAGCCACTGGCTGTGAGAGGGGAAGAGAGAGAGAAGGGGGACAGAGCGGGGAAGAGAAGCAGATGGTCACTTCTTATGTATACCCTGACCAGGAATTGAATCCAGGATGTTCATACGCCAGGTCAACGATCTGTCCACTGAGCCAACCTGCCAGGGCCAATGGACATTTTACTGATATTATTTCTTCCTATCTATGAACATGGGAGATGCTTCTACTTACTTGTATCTTCTTCAGTTTCTTTCTTCATTATTTTACACCTTTTTGGGTACAGGTCTTTTTTGGGGAGTACAGGTCTTTAACACCTGTGGTTAAATTTATTCTTTGGTATTTTATTTTTGAAGCAAATGTAAATGGGGTTATTTTCTTATCTCCCTTTTCTGGTAGTTCATTATTGGTGTGTAGAAATGCAACTAATGTCTGGATATTTATTTTTTATCCTACTTTACTGAATTCATTTATAAGTTCTAGTAGTTTTTTTTGCTTTTTTGGTGGAATCTTTAGGGTTCTATGTATGTAGCATCATATCTCACGTAATGAAAGTTTTACTTTTTCCTTTCCAATTTGGGTGCCTTTTCTTTCTTCTTCAAGTCTGATTGCTATGGCTAGGACTTCCAGTACTGTGCTGAATAAGAGTGGTGAAAGCAGACATCCGTGTCTTTCTGATCTTAAAGGGAACACTTACAGTTTTTGCTCATTGAGTATGATGTTGGCTATGGGTTTGTCGTATGTGTTCTTGTTCTCTCTATTCCCACTTTTTTGAGAGTTTTTTCTTAAATGGATGCTAGACTTTATCAGATGCTTTTGTTCTTCCTCTTTTAACATGATCATGTGATTTTTACCCATCATTTTGTTTATGTGGTGTATCACATTTGTTGATTTGCGAATGTTGTACCAATCGTACCATTCTTGTATCCTGGAATAAATTGCACTTGATCATGGTGTATGATCTTTTTAATGTATTGCAGGATCTGGCTTGCTAATAATTTGTTTAGAATTTTAGCATCTATGTTAATTAGGGATATTGGCCGAAATTTTCTTTCTCTGTACTGTAGTGTCTTTATCTGGTTTTGGGATTAGGATAATGCTGGTCTTATAAAATGAGCTTTGGGATCTTCTTGATTTTTTTGGAATAGTTTGAGAAGGATAAGTGTTAGTTCTTTGAATGTTTGGTAAAATTTTACATATGAAGCCCTGTGGTCCATGACTTGTTTGTTGGGAGTTTTGTTTGTTTTTATTACTGCTTCAGTTCCATTAGTTGTACTTTGTTTAGATTCTCAGAATCTTCCTGATTCAGTTTTGAAAGGTTGTATGTTTCTAGGAATGTATCATTTTTTCCAGATTGTCAATTTGTTGGCATATAGTTCATAATATTTTCTTATAATCCTTTGTATTTCTTTGGTGTCAGTTGTACTTTTCTCTCATTTCTGATTTTATTTATGTGGGTCCTCTTTTTTTCTTGATAAGTCTGGTTAAAGGTTTGTCAATCTTGTTTACTTTTTAAAGAATTAGCTCTTGGTTTCACTGAGCCATTTTTCTTTTTTTTAAGGCCTGTAATGCTATGAATTTCCCTCTAAGGCCTTTTGCTGTCCCATAGATTTTAAGTTGTTGTGTTCTCATTTTCATTTGCTTTCAAAGTATCTTTTGACTTCCTTGATCTCATTTTTAATCCATTCATTGTTTATTAATATGTTATTTAGCCTCCATGTTTAAGTGTTTTTTAGTTTTTTTCTTGTGATTGATTTCTACCTTTATGCTGTTGTGATGGTCAGAGGAGATGCATGATATGATTCCAATCTCTTAAATTTATTGAGACTTGTTTGTGTCCTAACATGTGGCCTATCTTAGAAAATGTTCCCTGTGCACTTGAAAAGAATGTATATTCTGCTGCTTTGGGTTGAAATGCTCTGAAGATATTAATTAAATCCATCTGATCTAGTGTGTCATTTAAGGCCACTGGTTTTTTGTTGATTTTCTGTCTGGATGATCTATCTTGATGTCAATAGGGTATAAAATCCCCTACTCTGTATTACTGGCAGTCTCATTCTTTATGTTCATCAAGATTTGCTTTACATATTAGGTCTTCCTATGTTTGGTGCATAAATGTTAACAAGGACTATATCCTTTTGTTGGATTACTCCCTTATCATTATGAAGTATCCTTCTTTATCTCTTACTATATATATATAGCCTTTGTTAAAGTCTATTTTGTTTGATAGAAGTACTGCTACCCCAGCTTTCATTTCCATTTGCATGATATATCTTTTCTATCCCTTTACTTTTAGTCTGTGTATATCTTTAGTTCTAAGTTGTGTCCCTTGTAGACAACATATATATGGGTAGAAGACCCTTTTAATTGAGAAAAGTAAGGACTATTTTTCGTCACCTCAGATTGGGACTCTTCGTTCAAGGTTAACTGGATCAAACCTAACGGAGGGCAAGGAGCCCTCTTTAGGAAAAAGAGTGTTTTGGATTCACAAACTATAAGAAGGCATTCCTGCCTAATTTCCAAAAATATTTCTGTTTTCTACTGTTATTTTTCAGTTATATAACTTGTATTTTAACCTAAAATAGAAATACAGTGGTACCTTGAGATACAAGTTTAATTCGTTCTGTAATCAAGCTCATAAGTCAGTCAACTCGTATATCAAACAAATTTCTCCCATTTAAAATAACTAAAATAGATTTAATCTGTTCCAGCCCTGTGAAACATCCCCAAACCATCCTAAATTATGAAAAAAGACATGTTTTTAATTAAGATACACACATGTATATTTTACCATTGCATAACAAAATACATGAAATAAAGAAAAAAGTGTTATTTAGTACTGTACTCTTACCTTGGAGTCAGATGAGTGCGGCTAACGGAGGTGAATGGTGGAGGAGGAGGGAGAGAGGAAGGGATGCGGGCACTGTAGACACGTAAACTTAAACTGCACTTTCTTAACACTAAATGTAAACTAAAACTGCATTTTCTTTACTTTAAACAAAACTAAAACTGCACTTTCTTTACTTAAAATGAAACCACAAAAACTTAATTGTAAAAAAAATGCACATCTTTAACTTTAAACTTAACCTAAGCTTAACATTACGTATTTTTCATTTAATCATCACCTCTTTTTGCCTTTTTGGCTGCACTTTCGGCACTTTCACTTGCAGGACTTTTGAATAAAAATCTATCCTAAGAGGTTTCTTTTGCCTGCCTTTTAAAATGTTATAGAAATGTGACAAACAAGTGTCATTAAAAAGTGCTGAAGCAAGACCAGTTGAAACTTTTTCTGGGTGTTTCTTTTCAATGAAACTTGAAAGTTTCTCCCACATTGCCAGCATGTCTTTAATTTCATTTGTAGAAATCACTTCTTCCTCCTCTTCCACCTCCTCCTCACTACTTCTCTTGTGGAAGCTCCCTGTGTTGCATCATCTGTAGCTCCTTCAACTCCTCAGTTGAGAGTTCCTCCTCTTGATTCTCAACGAGCTCGTTTACGTCACTCTCATCTACCTCCAGACCCATCGACTTTCTGAGGGACACAATCTTTCTCCAACGCTTCTAACTTGGTCTCATTCTCTGATTCGAATTCTTTGAAGTCCCTGTCTGCAACAACATCAGGCCATAACTTTTCCATGCCGAGTTCAAAGTTCTTCTTGTAACCTCTTTCCATGCCAAGTCAATAATGCGTAAACATATCACGATGTTGTAGTGATCTTTCCAAAACTCTCAAAGGGTTAGATTTGTATTCTCAGTCACCTCAAAGCAGCGGCCAAACAAGTGCTTTGTGTAAAGCTTTTTAAAGTTGGAAATGACCTGCTGATCCATAGATTGCAAGATTGAAGTCATGTTGGGTGGGAGGTAGAGGACTTTCACGAATTTGAACTCATCGAGAATGTCATCTTCAAGACCAGATGGGTGGGCTGGAGCATTATTAAGGATTAGTAATACTTTCATTGGGAGTTTATTTTCTTGAAGATATTTCTTCACTGCAGTACCAAAGACGAGATTTACCCATTCGATAAAAAACTGCCACGGAACCCATGCCCTAGCATTGTTGCGCCACATAACCTGCAGCTAGTTTTTCTTTAAGAATCTTGTGAGTCTTGCCTGACCAGGCAGTGGCGCAGTGAATAGAGCGTCGGACTGGGACACGGAGGACCCAGGTTTGAGACCCCGAGGTCGCCAGCTTGAGCGCCGGCCCATCTGGCTTGAGCAAAAGTTCGCCAGCTTGGACCCAAGGTCGCTGGCTCCAGCAAGGGGTTGCTCAGTCTGCTGAAGGCCCGCGGTCAAGGCACATATGAGAAAGCAATCAATGAACAACTAAGGTGTCCCAACGAACAACTGATGATTGATGCTTCTCAGCTCTCCGTTCCTTTCTGTCTGTCCCTGTCTATCCCTCTCTCTGACTCTCTCTCTCTGTCTCTGTAAAAAAAAAAAAAAATCTTGTGAGTCTTAAAGGCTCGGATTTTCAGAATGATACACTAGCAGTGGCTTTGCTTTACAGTCACCGCTAGCATTTGCACACAATGCAAGGGTCAGATGGTCCTTTATGGGTTTATGGCCTGGCAGCTTTTTCTCCTTTGTGGTGATGAAAGTCATCCAGGGCATTTTTTTCCAAAACAATCCTGTTTCATCACATTTGAACACTTGTTGGTGGATGTAGCCTTCCTTTGTGATAAGCACAGCAAAATGTGTGATGTACCCCTCAGCTGCCTTAACGTCAGCACTCACAGCTTCACCATGCCTCACCACCGAGTTTGTGCCAGATCTCTTCTTGAAATTTTCAAACCAGCCGTGACTTGCCTTAAACATATCTTCTGCTTCCTCTTTTGAGGTTGATGGTTCTTTCTTCTTCAAGTCGCTGTAAATAATACGTACCTTTTCGCATATTACAGTCTCAGTCACTGTATCTCCTGCCAGCTCTTTCTCTTTCACCCACACCAGCAGAAGCATCTCCATTTCTTCATGGATATTTGTCCTTAATTTGGACAGAATTGTATTTCCTTTCGCTGGATTTGTGCTTTTGATGGCATCCTTTTGTTTAAAAATGGTATAAATTGTAGCTGTATTGCGGTCGTACAGCCTTGCCAGTTCAATCACTCGTACACCATGCTCATGTTTTTCTATTATTTCTTGCTTTATTTCTATCAACATCAGTCTCTTCTTCTCACCACTGTCCTTTACACTCACTTTCTTCAACCCCATGATAGCACACAAAGTTAGTAAAAAATTCAAAAATGATGCAAGAACGAGTACAGTGCACGAGATTCAACTTGATTCTGCGGGTAACACGTGAGAAAGAACGAGATGCTGGTGTTGTGCTGCCGATACTGGACCCGTGCACCAACGCGCAGCTTCCTGAATCACGACTCGTGTCTCAGAATTTTGCTTCGAGCTCAAACAAAAATACAGACAGAATCGCAGATTGTATCTTAAAAAAATTTTTATGTTGGTCTGCTCGTATCTCAAGGTACCACTCTATTGTTTAAGTTTTAAATTTACAGAGTGACTTGAAGCACCTTCAAGTGGGTATTTTTTCAGCAACATGAGTGTGTCTATGCTTTCACTCCCACTGTTGGCTAACGTGGACCAAATATAAGATACAAATATGAAACAATGCACAGTCATTGGGGTAATGTGCTAGAGGAGGCTTGAGGTCAGAGAGCTAACATTTGGTTATAGGTGTTTGAGGGGAGCTTCTTAAGGGACTGGGCATTCAAATATCAAAAATCAAGGCTTTCCTTATCCTTTGTTGGGATTTTTAAAAATATATATTCCTTCAAATGGTTTTTCTGTTTCTGCGATAACCATCTAAGTTCACATAGTGTTTCTGAGCCTTGTTTTTTTAACTACCCTTTAGAAGCAGTAAATCATAAATTCTCCTTTTAGAAAAAGATGCACAGACTTTTGCATGCAATGTTAAGGAATTCATGTATTTCCTTAAGCCCTAGACCTCCAATTAACAGCCTCTGGTCTGTTGTTTCAAACTTCTGTTTCTACCATCTTTCATTGCCTTCTTCATATATCTTGTCTACAACTGCCAGGTAGCCTGTTAAAATATCATCAATTTTGTTACAACTCTTCAATGTTTCCTCAATACCTGTTATTTAATATAAAGGCCAGATATTTAAGAATATTTGATGTCATCTGTTCTTAGAAATTTGAATGGATGTCACAGGTCACACAGCTCTTTTCTAACACCAGACTGAGCCAAATTTTCCTGACTTTGGGTACACAGCATGTTCTACCAATGGGTTTCATTACATAATTCTAAGCTAAGGAGTTTGTATACTTTAAGAAAATATCTTGAAATTTGTTAACAATCTATCCTTTTTCTTTTGTAATTTTACACTTTTAAGTGTAAAAAGAAAGTTAACTTATACTAATTTGTATTCTTTTGCATTCCAAGTTGCTAATAGTACCCTACATGCAAGGAACTCTCAGGAATATATAATATACACACACACATACATATATGTATATATGTGTATACATATATGTATGTGTGTGTGTATCTATATACCGTAGCACAGAGGTCCCCAAACTACCACCCACGGGCCGCATGCGGCCTCCTGAGGCCATTTATCCGCCCCCCGCCGCACTTCCAGAAGGGGCACCTCTTTCATTGGCGGTCAGTGAGAGGAGCACAGGATGCATCCGCACCCATAGTTCCCATTGAAATACTGGTCAGTTTGTTGATTTAAATTTACTTGTTCTTTATTTTAAATATTGTATTTGTTTCCGTTTTGTTTTCTTCCTTTAAAATAAGATATGTGCAGTGTGCATAGGGATTTATTTGTTCATAGTTTTTTTTATAGTCCGGCCCTCCATTGGTCTGAGGGACAATGAACTGGCCCCCTGTGTAAAATGTTTGGGGACCCCTGGCATAGTGTATATATTAGACCAATGGTTCTTAACCTGGGTTCTATCGAACCCTAGGGGTTCGATGAGTCGGTCTCAGGGGTTCGGAGAAGCCTCTGCTGCGGAGGCCAGAATAAAGTAATACACTACTTTGTTGTGAGTTCATGCACTTTGTTGGTTTTGTTCTTTGAGCAAGGTGATGTTCATGCACGGCTCATTTTGTGCACCAGTAAAAAAACATATACCTATGTCTTGAATTTGGGGGAAAAAATCATATTTTATTTATCACTAAAGAAGGGTTCAGTGAATGCGCATATGAAACTGGTGGGTTCGGTACCTCAAAAAAGGTTAAGAACCATTGTATTAGAATGATTCGCTATGTCTTAAAAATGGAGTTAATCTGTGCTACAACATGCAGGAACCTTAAATACATTATGCTAAGTGAAAGAAGCCAGATATAAGGTCACATTGTATGATTTCATTTATATGAAATATCCAGAATAGGAACAGGTTGGTAGTCAGAGGCTGGGATGAAGGGAAATTCGGTGGTAACTACCTAATCGGTATAGCAGTTTATTTTTCCCCCTCCAAGAGATGTTTTATTCCAACATGGAGGTAGCATTTTCCATATATATATTTTTAAATCTTGTCATTTTTCAGTTACATATAACATACATTATTTAGTTTCAACTGGTGGGTACAGCATTTGATTTTGAAGTTTTGAAAATGTTTTGGAAGAAACTAGAAATAGTGGTTGTACAATATGGTGAATATAGTAAATAAAGGCCCCTGAATTGTTCTCTTTTAAATTGGTTAATTTGTATGTTATGTGAATTTTCACTTCAATTTAAAAAGGGTGGAGCTAGAGTTAGTGGCAAAAGTCATATTCTTAGCTGAATTAAATATACAGTGTGATTTGCTTCTTTTGCTTTCATTTTCTGTTCAGCTTATAAATTGGATTTTCTTAAGATAACTTTTAAAATTATTTTAAAATTATAGCTATTTACTTAGTGACACCAACTTTATAAGGTTTGTTTTCTTTTTATTAGTTACAAGTTAAATACAATTATATAGAAATACAAACTACAACTGCTATCCTTTCAGTGCTCTAGTGCAACTGCATTTAAATTTTTACTATTTCTTTTACCCAAAATGCAAATATTTTTAAATATGTGTGTATTATATAATATTTTCCCTTTTAATTTTCACTGCCTCTGTGTGTGTGTGTGTGTGTGTGTGTGTGTGTGTGTGTGTGTGTGAGTGAGTGTGTGAGAGAGAGAGAAGACAGGCAGGCAGGGACTGGACTGACAGGAAGGGAGGGATACAAAGCATCAACTCATACATGTGGCACTTTAGTTGTTCATTGGTTGCTTTTTCATATATGTCTTGACCTGGGGGGCTGCAACCAAGTCAGTGACCCCTTGCTTAAGCCAGCAACCTGGTGGTCATATCTATGATTCCACGCTCAAGCCAGCGACTCTGCACTCAAGCTGGTGAGGCCACACTCGAGTCAGCAACCTCGGGGTTTTGAACTTGGGTCCTTAGCATCAGCATCCCAGGCCAACATTCTGTCCACTGCACCACTGCATGGTCAGACTCAGTCATTTTATAAGTATTTTCTTGTGTTAACTACAGTCTTTAGAGCTTTTTAAATTTTATTTTTAATTTGATTTATTGGAGTGACATTGGTTAATAAAATTATATTGGTTTCAGGTATACAGTTCTATAATACATCATCTGCATTGCACTGTGTGTTCACCACCCCAAGTCAAGTCTCCTTCCATCACCCTTTATCTCCCCTTTACCTTCTTCTACCTTCTCTCACCCTCCTTTCCCTCTTGTAATTACCATATAGAGCTCTAATTTTTAATGCCATAAATATTCTGTTAATTCTGTATTATTATCCTGTCTATTTAGCCTATTTCTTAGTAATCCAAGGTAAATTTCTTGATTTGTGATGGTGATAGAGATAAAGAAGATAGGGAGATATATTTATCATCTAGAAATTGTGCTAGGGACTATTTTATGAAAAGGTAGGGTACTCAGTTTCAGTTTGAAAGTAATTTGTAGATAGCTGGCTGATGGGTAGATAGCCTTATTTAGAACAACTTTACATTTGGGGTTCTGGTCATTTTAATTTTTGCTTTACTTTTGTACTACTGAGGTCAGGAAGCTTTTTTTTCTTTTTTCTTTCTTTTTTTTTTTTTGAGGTACATTACTAAGAGGACTTAAACACTCTGTATTTCATGTTCTGCTAGTTTCCATTTCTCTTACTAAACAGTTTTCTTATGACCTGACCCTGGAACTCAGTTTAAAGAATAATTTAAAGACTAAACCTGATTTTCTGCTTCCAGATATGTAGGTGCTGACACTCATACAATCTGAGCAGTCTTGTAAACCAATATCAGCGTCTCGTTTTTTAGTATGGTCTGCACCTTGATATCCAGGGCATTCTTGCTATCTATAGTGTCTTGAAGAGGACCATCATAAAATAACTATAATTTTTCTTGTTCCCTATATTAGGGTATGTTACGTGAAACAACATGAACAATTAAAAGACTTAGTATTAGGAATATGGTATTGAATGAATGGTACATTAAAAAAAGTATCTGTGTAGAAGCTGCAACAACTGATCTGACTAGAAGATGTAGGAAACCTACTAGTCATACTAATTTTAGGCCTCAAGATACCCTGATGGGCCTGACCAGGCGGTGGCGCAGTGGATAGAGCATCAGACTGGGATGTGGAAGACCCAGGTTCGAGACCCTGAGGTCGCCAGCTGAGCGCAGGCTCATTTGGTTTGAGCAGGGCTCACCGGCTCGAGCAAGGGGTCACTCGGTCTGCAGAAGCCCCCCAGGCAAGGCACATATGAGAAATCAGTCAATGAGCAACTAAGGAGCCACAACGAAGAATTGATGTTTCTCATCTCTCTCCCTTCCTGTCTGTATGTCCCTATCTGTCCCTCTCTCTGTCTCTGCCACACACACACACACATACACACACACACACACAGACCCTGATGGCTTCAGATAAGCAGTCTTATAAGATCCTTCTTACTTCTTCCACCTCCATACCAAAATACTTCATTTGGCTTCTAGGGAAAATTTCATGTTAAAATTTAGGCTTTTGCAAAAACAATTTTCAACAAATGGTACTGGGACACCTGCATATCCACATACTACAAAGAATGAATTTGAACCCCTTTCTCACACCATATACAAAAATTAACTCTATGACTTATATACCTAAATGTAAGAGCTAAAACTCATAGAAAATGTAGGGTAAGTTTTTATGGCTTTGGATTAGTCAAAGCCTTTTTAGACATGAAACCAAAAGCATAGGTGACCAAAAATAAATAATGTGGGCATCATAAGAATTAAAAACTGGTGCTTCAGTAAAAGAGTGCTTCATCAGGAGAGTGAAAAGACAACCCATACAATGCAAAAAAAAATAATTGCAGATCATTTATCTGATGAGGGACTGATGTCCAGAACTTATGAATAACTCTTACAACTCAGTTAAGAAAAACCCAGTTTTTAAAAAGGTAAAGGATCTGAATAGACATTTATGTAGAGAATATATAAATGGCCAATCAGTGTGTGAAAACATCACTGTTTTTAGGGAGAAAAAGATTAAGCCACTAGGGTAGCTATAATAAGGACAAAATAAGATTTGGCAATAATTTGGAGATATGGAAGGAGCCCTTGTTCACTGCTGGTAGTAATGTTAAATGGAACAAGTGATTTAGGAAAAGTCTTATTAGTTCCTCAAAAGATTGAATATTTGACCCTGCAATTCTGCTCCTAGTTGTATATCCAAGAGAAATAAAACAAGGTCCACACAGAAGCTTGTGCGCGAATGCTCATAGCAGTATATTCATAATAGCCATAAAGTGGAAACAATCCAAATGTCAGCTGACAAATGGCTAAACAAAATGTGGTAAATAAAATATTATCCAGTGGTAAAAATGAATGAGGTACTGATACATTCTACAACATGGGTGAAATTTGAAAATATGGTTCCATTTATATGGAATATCCAAACTAGACAACTCTATAGAGACAGAAAACAGATTAGTGATTGCCTAAGTTGGGGAATTAAGGGGGAAATGATTATGTGGGGTTTCTTTTGGAGATGATGAAAATGTTCTTAAATTATGATAATGATTACATAACTTTTAACATACTAAAAATCATTGAATTGTATAATTTAAATGGATTGATTATATTGATGTAGGCCTTTTACCTTATAGTGGTATCATATATTCTCAGTGCTGAGATGTACTTTTTGAAATCAGAATGTATATTTTAATTGGTATGTACATTTAATGGGCTGAAATGGTTTTCCATTTAGCCTCAAAAACTTAGAATCCAACAGATACACTTCTTTTTTTTTTTTTTTAACTTTAATGTGGTGACACCAATAAATCAGGGTACATATGTACAATGAAAACATCTCCAGATTATCTTATCATTCAATTGTGTTGCATACCCATCACCCAAAGTCAAATTGTCCTCTGTCACCTTCTATCTGGTTTTCCCTGTGCCCCTATCCTTCTCCCTTTCCCACCCTCCCCTCCCACCCCCCACCCCGTAACCACCACACTCTTGTCCATGTCTCATAGTCTCACTTTTATGTCACACCTATGTATGAATTCATGCTGTTCTCAGTTTTTATTTTCTGATTTACTTATTTCACTCCGTATAATGTTATCAAGGTACAACCATTTTGTTGTAAATGATCTGATGTCATCATTTCTTATGTCCGAGTAGTATTCCATAGTATATATGTACCAAAGCTTTTTAATTCACTCGTCTTCTGACGGACACTTGGGCTGTTTCCAGATCTTCGCTATTGTGAACAATGCTGCCACAAACATGGGGGTGCATTTCTTCTTTTTCAACAGTGTTATGGTGTTCTTAGGGTATATTCCTAAAAGTGGGGTAGCCGGGTCAAAAGGCAGTTCGATTTTTAATTTTTTGAGGAATCTCCAAACTGTTTTCCACAGTGGCTGCACCAGTCTGCATTCCCACCAGCAGTGCAGAAGGGTTCCCTTTTCTCCACATCCTCGCCAGCACTTATTCTGTGTTGTTTTGCTGATGAGTGCCATTCTGACTGGTGTGAGGTGATACCTCATTGTGGTTTTAATTTGCATTTCTCTAATAATTAGTGATGTTGAGCATTTTTTCATATGTCTTTTGGCCATCTGTATGTCTTCTTTGGAGAAATTTCTATTCATTTCTTTTGCCCATTTTTTGATTGGATTGTTTGTCTTCCTGGTGTTGAGTTTTATAAGTTCTTTATAAATTTTGGTTATTAACCCCTTATCCAACGTGCTGTCGAATATGTTCTCCCATTGTGTGGTTTGTCTTTTTATTCTCTTCTTATTGTCTTTAGCTGTGCAAAAACTTTTTAGTTTGATATAGTCCCATTCAGATACACTTCTTAAAGAGTTATTTTGCAAAATTCTTTCAACCTAAGTTCTAAGTTAGCATTTTGAGAAGGAAATGAATTTTTACTTGTGATGTTTGCCCTGGCCCTTCAAAAGTATAACTTTAAAAATATAGAGGGGGGAGACTATCTGTTAGAGAACTTAGCGCAGTAAATGTAATACCAGACTTCCTGAGCTCCAAAGCCAAACCTTGGCTGCTACAGACATAGTCTTTTTGGAATTAATTTTTTTTTAAGGTTGCATCTTTTAACTTCGTAAAGGCTACATATATTCTGACTCTGGTTGGTTTTGAAAAGAATTCATGGGTTTATTACTCTTAACTTTCTTGAAATACACATTCTTTTGTCTGGTAAAATTCAAAGAATGCTTAAGTGAGAAAATGTCCAGTGTTTTTTGGCTGCAGCAAAAAAGTAGTTCCAACAGTAACTCATGCAGAAAGAGGAATATCTCTTGATCTCCAACTACCCTAGTGATTTGCCCCACGGTGAGCAATTCCTTTTCAGTAAGTGTGCTATTTCCCAACTGGAAACCAGTTTGCTTGGTGAGAAGGAAAAGGTAGTCTAATTTAGGAAAGGAAATGGTGATGACTGTTGTCTTAAACCAAATTAACTCCAAGGTGCTTTATCTTAATGGTACACATGGATTAGAATTGGAAAGCTTTCAAAGAACCAAACCCATCTTTCTTACCTAGGGTCTTTGGGTTTTTTTATTTGTGGGCTCTCCTAATGTCTGGTTCACTTAGCATTGCTAATCTATCATTAATACCATCATTTTGTTTAAACCTCAGTTTTTATGTCTCTTATTTGCTGCTCAATGACCTTTCAGGTCAGTTAATTCAGTTTTCCAATTCTACTTCTAAAAGAGGAAAGAATCTGATTGGTTCAGCCTCTCTTCACCACTCAGGAGGTGAAAGTCATCAAATGTTGGGTAGTGTATGGGTCAGCTAGAATGAATACCTGTTCCAGAAGTTGCCTGGGATCAAAATGTGCCCATGATTTCAGTTGCCTTGAGAGTTAGATAGATGAAGAAGCTTATCTGATGACTTGTTAATACTGGGTGCCTGTGGTGATAATGCCTACCAACCCTTCTCCAATTAGGATACTGTTTATAACCCTGTATGATAAGTGGTCAGTGAATATTTATGTAATGGATGAAAGAAGCCAACTTTCTTTTAAAAAGAAGCAAGCAAATGTCAGAGCACCTCTCTGGTAGGAAGCAGTATTTTTTTCCATGCAGGTCACTATGTTTGTGTACTCTCTCATTAAATATAACATCATACCTTTTGTCAGATTTACAGACGGGATGTTTTCTTTTCTCCCTTTTATATGTACAATTGTATAATTTATGTAGAAATTACCCATTATGCTTCAGGAACTGCATTGGGTTTTTAGGTTGGTTGGTTCGTTGGTTGTTGGTTGGTTAAGGGATTTTCAGTCAAGATTCACTGAATAGCAGTTATAATATGCTTTTTAAGACCACCTATTCCAAATCCTCCATTTTATGACCTTGAGTTTCAGTCTGGCAAAATGCAGAGAAAACATTCCCAGCTGGGGAGTGGGTGGTGCCAGCAGCAGCTTGTAAGGCTGTAAGGAGAAAATCAGAAAAGCTGACTCTTATTTCCTACTGGAGGAAAGGATACAGCTTTTGGTGACAAGCTGCATTCTTTAGCAGTGACTTTATTTTTCCTTCACCACAAACCAGACTTGTACTATTTCCAGCCTCAGCACATTATTTAGGCACTTCCCCGCTGTATTGTTTTAGTTTCTGAAATTATATTCTATTCCTTAAATTTGGTCCAACTTTTAGTGCAGTACCTTTCAGAAAGACATTTTACACTTTGATCTGTTTCTTTCTTGGCTTATAAACTCTTTAAGATTGGGGCCCGCTATATTTTTTCACATCCATCATTTTATAGGTGCGTCATTATATATTAACAAGCAACTGGAATGCTTCAGAAATTTTTCTTGTGAGAGGTCAGACTTTGCTTTTTTGTGTGACTGACCCTGTTTTATTCTTTGGTTCTGTCTCAGCATGTTTTGTAATCTTTTGTTCCTTTTTTGTTCTACCCTCTTCAGTGGTGCTGCATTTCTTTTCCTACACACATTTTAATTTTAAATTATTTATTTTATTTAAGGTAAATGGTTTTCCTTAGATTCTCTTGTTTTATATGGAGAATTAAAGAAAGCATTAAGGAGGGAAGTGTTTTTAATTTATTTGAAGTTTATTTGCTTCAGTTATTATAAATTCCCCTTCTCAAAATTTAAACTTACAGGGCAAGACATATGTGTCTTCTATCAACATTGAGGAAGTGATAGATAAAATTATAAGACATTTAGTCTGACCAGGTGGTGGTATATTGGATAGAGTGTCGATCTGGGACTCTGAGGGCCCAGGTTCCAAACCCTGAGGTCACTGGCTTGAACAAGGGGTCACTGGCTCAGCTAGAGCCCCCAGTCAAAGTACATAAGAGAAAGCAATCAATGAACAACTAAAGTGCCACAACTATGAGTTGATGCTTATCTTTCTCCCTTCCTGTCTACTCTCTTTCTCTCAATATATATGACATTTACATAGTTGATATGGATAAAGGGAAGAGGAGAAGAAAAAGGAATCAGGAAGAATGAGATGTGTACCTTGGATGACAATGATGTCACTAGATGAAGGCCCAGATATTGAGGCCCCGTATTGATAGGTACTTTATTTCCCCAGTGTGCAAATACTTACATTTTCTTAGTTATTACTTATAACACTCTGAAGATAGATGTTGTTTTCATTTTTCTGATGAGGAACCTTTTGCTTAGCAGTATTATGGTCACATACCTGATAAGTGCCAGAGCTGAAATTTTATGAAATGTCTATGCTCTTTTCGCTATACTTCTGTCATTAACCTAAATAGTGGGCATAGATATTCTGAATTTGAGATGGATTGTGGAAGTAGAGAGATAATTAGTTTAGTTTCAGGTGTCTTAAAGTTCCTATGGGATAGGCAAGTAGAAATTTGAAAGAGGCAGTAAACCAGTACTGTCACTTAAAGAAAGAATCTTGTTTATAATTTTTTTTTTTAGAAGGAGGGACAGACAGGAAGGGAGAGAGATAAGAAGCATCAACTCATAGTTGTGTCACTTTAGTTGTTCATTGATTACTTTCTCTTACTTGCCTTGATTGGGAGACTCTAGCAGAGCCAGTGACCCCTTGCTCAAGCCAGCAACCTTGGGCTTCAAGCCAGTGACCATGGGCTTCAAGCCAGTGACCATGGGATCATGTCTATGATCCCATGCTCAAGCAGGCAACCTCAAGGTTCCAAACCTGGGTCCCTAGCGTCCCAGGCCAATGCTCTATCCACTGTACCATTGCCTGGTCAGGCTTGGTGATAATTTCTATCAAGTTTTCCTTTTGGTTTTTTTATGGCTTATTAATCCATATCATTGGAAATTGTTTATAAAGTCCTGAAATGACTATTTGACATGAATCACAGAATCATGATGAGTGCTTTGGTTTAAATCATTTAGTTATATATTAGTAAGTAAACAGACATTTATCAAGCTTATATTCTAGTGGTATTGGAAATACATTAATTAAATAATTGCACAGGTAATCACATACCTTTTTAGCCCAGGCACAAAATATCTCATGAATTATAGACACAGAAATGAGGGCAACCAATTGAATACCCTTGAAGGTGCCAGCATTTATATATTTATATTAATTAGCAGTCCAGTACATTAGTGATTTAGATTTTCATAAACTGTTTCATCATATTTCTTTTTGTATTAAGTGACTTTGTACATTGCAAATTATTAATTTTTTTAGAAAGATTTTATTTATTGACTTTTAGAGAGAGGAGAGAAGGGATGGGGGAGAGGGGTTGGCAGTGGGAAGCATTAACCTGAAATTGCCTCTCGTAGGTGCCTTGACCAGGCATGTTCCGGGTTTCATTTATTTTATTTATTTATTTTTTTTTCCAGAGACAGAGAGAGAGTCAGAGAGACGGATAGATAGGGACAGACAAACAGGAACGGAAAGAGGTGAGAAGCATCAATCATTAGTTTTTCGTTGCCGTTGTGACACCATAGTTGTTCATTGATTGCTTTCTCACATGTGCCTTGACCACGGGCCTTCAGCAGACCGAGCCTCCCGTTGCTGGAGCCAGCGACCTCGGTTCCAAGCTGACGAGCTTTTGCTCAAGCCAGATGGGCCCGTGCTCAAGCTGGCGAGCTCGGGGTCTCGAACCTGGGTCTTCCGCATCCCAGTCCGACGCTCTATCCACTGCGCCACCGCCTGGTCAGGCATGTTCCGGGTTTCAAACCAGCCACCTCAGCACTCCAGGACAATATTCCATCTACTGTGCTACCACAGGTCAGGCTGGAAATGATTAATTTTTAGACATTATTTTTCACAGGTCTTCAGAATCATATTTAGGGTTCATATTTGGGGGTAGTGGGAGGTAAGTATCATTATTATCATCATTCTTACAGAATATACTTAGCAAAACAAAAACAACTCTATAACCCCAATGTTATGGCATGTACACTAACTTTATTAACAATTGTCAAGGGGTTCCAGGAAATGTAAGGAAACACTGAATAGAAAAGAAATACTGGAGTAAGTTAAGGGGTGACTATTTAGCATTTGTAGGTAACATTTTTAGTAAGCCATTTATTAATCTATTCATTCAGTAAGGACCAAAAACAGACAGTTCTTATAAATCTTACAGTCTGGTGGGGAAGGCAAACATTCAAATTATAACTATGTAAATGTAAAATTATATCCATGAGAAATACTGTGAAGGAAAGTAACTTGGTGTGTAAGAACCTATAATAGAGAATGGTTAGGAAAGGTTTCTGAGAAAGTAGAAGTTGTTTAGCTGAGCTCTGAAGGAAGAAAAGGAGGTATTTATTAATAAAGACTTCGGGTCTCGAACCTGGGTCTTCCGCATCCCAGTCCAATGCTCTATCCACTGTGCCACCGCCTGGTCAGGTGGATATCTGTTTTACAGAACAAAAAGTCATTCACTGAGACAGTGAAGCCTTAAAGAGGACCAGGTTTTGGAGGGGAGATTATTTTTGAACATGTTGAATTTGAGGTACTTTTAGGAGATTGGATTAGAACTGTTAAGTAGAGCCTAGAGTTTAAAAGGCATATTTATACTGAAATATATATTTGTGAATCATTTATATCTAGTTGGTAATGTTAGCTGTAACATGGACATTGTTATCAGGAGAAGAGTATAGGGCAGAACAACTCGGGACAAAACCAGTCACATTTGTGAATTTGGATAGTCACATTTTGAAGAACTGTGGATTGTGGATTTTAGGAGACACAATTTAGCCCATAACAACATTTCTATTTCAAAAGTGTTTTTCTCTATGCTGAATAATAAATGTTCAAAATAGTAGTTTCTTTAGAGGTCTTTTTAAACTTTAAGAAAAGGAATAAGCCTGACCAGGCGGTGGCGCAGTAGATAGAGTGTCGGACTGGGATGCGGAAGACCCGGGTTCGAGACCCCGAGGTCGCCAGCTTGAGCGCGAGCCCATCTGGCTTGAGCAAAAAAGCTCATCAGCTTGGACCCAAGGTCACTGGCTCAAGCAAGAGGTTGCTCGGTCTGCTGAAGACTCGCGGTCAAGGCACATGTGAGAAAGCAAGCAATGAACAACTGTGGTGTCGCAAGGACAACAAGAAACTAATGATTGATGCTTCTCACCTCTCTCTGTTTCTGTCTGTCCCTATCTATCCCTCTCTCTGACTCTCTCTCTGTCCTTGGGAAAAAAAAGAAAAAGAAAAGGAATAAAACAAAAGTACTGTGTGGCTACTGTTGTCACAACACACCTTTTTCACAAAGGAGCATTTCTAATGATTGCCTTCAGATAAACTATTAGAAAACAAAGGAGTTGTCTGACCAGGTGGTGGCGCAGTGGATGAAGTGTTGGACTGGGATGCAGAAGACCCAGGTTTGAAACCCTGACCCTGAGGTCGCCAGCTTGCACGGGGTCACTGGCTTGAGCATGGGATCAGAGACATGACCCCCATGGTTACTACCTTGAGTCCAAACGTCACTGGCTTGAAGCCCAAGGTCGCTGGCTTGAGCATGGGGTCCCTCGCTCTACTGTAGACCCCTGGTCAAGGCACATAAGAGAAAGCAATCAATGGACAACTAAGGAGCTGCAACGAAGAATTGATGCTTCTCATCTCTTTCCGTTCCTGTTTGTCCCGACCTGTCCCTCTCTCTGTCTCTCCCTCTGTCACACACTAAAAAAGAAATAATAAATAAAGAAGTCAATGTAGGCACCATTCCTCACTCTGAGCATTATCTAGAACAGTGGTTTTTAACCTTTCTGAGGTACTGAACCCACCAGTTTCATATGCGCATTCACTGAACCCTTCTTTAGTGATAAAATATGATTTTTTTTTCCAAATTCAAGACATAAGTATATGTTTTTTAGCTGGTGCACAAAATGAGCCATGCATGAACATCACCTTGCTCAAAGAACAAAACCAACAAAGTGCATGAACTCACAACAAATTACAGTATTACTTTATTCTGGCCTCCGCGGCAGAGGCTTCTCTGAATCCCTGAGACCGACTCATGAACCCCTAGGGTTCAATAGAACCCAGGTTAAGAACCACTGATATAGAATGTTCATCAATTCTATAGAAGGACTCATGGGACTTAGCATATAATTAGTATTATAGCTATGATTTATTATGGCAAAAGAATACAAATCAAAATCAGCAAAAGTAAAAGATGCATGTGTCTATAGGAAACGGGCACAAGCTTCTAACAGTCCTTCCCAATGGTGTCAAACAGAATGCACTTAATTCTTCCAGCATTGAATTGTACGAATATGTGTAACAGCTGTCTACGAGAGAAGCCCAAGGTACTGAGTAGGCTCACTGCCTAGCACATACCAAAATTTCAGACTCCTAGAAGGAAAGCAGGTATTTAGCATAAATGATATTATTTGCACAAAGAGTTTAGGCACAGTGAGCCATCAGTTAGGGCAGCGGTCAGCAAACTCATTAGTCAACAGAGCCAAATATCAACAGTACAATGACTAAAATTTCTTTTGAGAGCCAAATATTTTAAACTTAAATTATATAGGTAGGCACATTGTTATTAATTAGGGTACTCCTAAGCTGGCCTTTGCGCCCCCTCTCAAGGGGTCAAAAGCCGCATGTGGCTCGCAAGCCACAGTTTCCTGACCACTGAGTTAGGGAATGGTGAGAACATTCTGGAATTCGAATCTTAAAAAATTGTTTTTATATCCCTATTATCTTCCTTGCATTCAGTGGCTTCTAGCTTATATTAGAAACAAGATTCCATTTTGCCATCTACAAAATATCATTGGATCTCTTATCCATCAGACCATTTTTAACAAATACGTTGACAATTAAAATTACATGTGTGTGGTAAGAAGTGTGAGACCACAATCCATCTTTAAATATTAGGAGTTCTTAGTCATTTTCTTCCCTCTGTGGCTTTCTGAAAAGTTGCATGTAAACTGAAATTAGAATGTTGAATCATTTAAAACATTTATATGGTACTTAGAGGGTTTCTTTGGTTTAACAAAAAATACCAAATGAAATGTATCTACTAAAATGTGAATAGTTAAAATGTAGGGTTTTAATTTTAATAACTTAGTATGTTTCTTCAATAAAGTAGAGTTTTCCATTTCTGTTTTGCTTTCTTTGTTCTCTGTGCATAAAAGTAAACCATAAGACCAAGGAAATCTAGCCTGTTAAAAAGCACATGTTTAGAGATACTACTTGTAAACAGTTTAGTTCTTTTTGTTTGTAGTAGGTGTGTTCCAGGATTTTGGAGTCCTTATTACTTATAGTCTTAACACCAGTTGTTCCAGTTTGACTTCTTATACAACATATCTTGGTACAGATAGATGGCAGGTCATCAAGATGGGTCAGCTGGATTGGAACTGAGAGTCAGGAAAGTAGTTTAGACTGGAAATGGTAATCCAAGGGTTGAACTCAGAGCTGGCAGGCATCACACAGAAGCCAAAATGTTTTTGTATTCAGGGACAAGCCAGAAAGTTAGGACCAAAGCTAGGGTATAACAGCAGTTAGCTTAAAGTCTGCAAACCAGAGTCATTAGATGATGGGGAGAAAATTAAGGGTTAGAATAATTTCCAAATGTTGACATTTACAAAGCTCTGATGTTATCTTCTATACAAGTGTGTCCTTACCCACTAAAGTGCTGTTATCATCTCCTATATTCAACAATATAAGACACCTGGCTCAATTTACCACAGTAAATGGCAGACTCCCATCTTTTAGTGTTTTTTAAATTGTGTTGGTAATTATGTGACTATAGGTGGGCAAGCGTGGCCAATAAAATGGGAAAATTGGTCTTAGATGAATTCTAAGATTTTTTTAAAAAAGTTTAACTTAATCCAATCCATTTCTTTTTAAAAATTTTTTTTGAATTTTAGCTTCATTCAGGTATGATTGACATATAAAATTATAAATCTAGTTCATTTCTGTAAGTAAACATTGGAATACTGTTCTATAATCATATAATGTTAGAGCTGCAATAATGATATCTAACATTTGTTTAAAGAACTTTTATGAGTTTATCTAATTGTATCAGAGACACTTGTAGTTCCCATTTAATTCTTATAGTGGTCTCAGTACTTTACACATGAAGAAACTGAGGCTCTTAAAAGGTTAAAAAAACTTGCTCAAGATCTTAAAACTAATAAATGGTAGAGCAAATTCATTCTTTTTTAATCCAAACCACGAAACTTTCCTGCATTTGAAAGTTAACCTACTAGGTATAAAGGCTTGAAGGGGTGACTGTCTAAACCAGAGATGCAGTGGTCATATTTATGACCATTAACAACTAAAGTCATGTAACTTTTATATGCACTGTCAAGCTTGATTAAGAAAGTTATTTTTCTAGTGCATAAAATAAAACAAGTATACATATTGCATGTAAAAATATTCTCTGAATTTGAGCTACAAACTGAAAATTTTTGTATATATAAAAAGCTAATTTAAAAGGAAATACTCATTTTGAAAAATAACTGTTTAAAGCAAAAAATAGCCTGTAGTCATAGTGTTGTAGATACACAGAGGGGAAAGAAAGCTTCAAGCTCTACCAGAAAAATGCAGTCAGTTTGGTACTTACCTTTCTTTGTGAAAGCGAGAACAGTTGACAGTCTTCTTACTTGATGACTGTGCATGTAACTGTATTCTATATAATCTTCCTAACTCTCTTACAGGTAGACAATACCTATATAATTAAGATGAGGCTAGAGGCAGAGTCTGTCAATACAGCTAGTGCTCAACTTACAACCACGATTGGTTCTGATAGACCAGTCGTAACGCGATTTGGTCGTAAGTTGAGTAGGCTACATGTACAGTACTGTGAAATGATGTTATAAAAATCTTAAAGTCATTTTATCATAATTTTCTTTCATTATTGTTATATATCATAATTTTCTTTGTTCATTTTATGCTATTTGTATCATCTCTACACCATTTTGTTTCTTATTTTTACATTCGTCAGGTTTAAGTAAAACACTGCATTACCAGTAGAACTGGTTTAATATTTGCAAAACATACAAAATTACAAAATACAGGTGCATACAAAAACTGCTCCAGACACGGAGCAGTCGTGGCTAGCGATTGTGGTCTTAAAGTCAAATGGTTTTAAGTTGCATAGGTTATAAGTTGATCAGTAACCTGTATTGGGTGTCAGGGAGTATTGGTGAAGGCTTCATTCATGTTAACAACCTACTGGACAAGGTAGAATTTAGAACAATGGACCTGCCAGGAAAAGTAGAGGAAATAGCAAGAGCAAAAGCGTGAAACTTCTAGGAAACAGCTAGCTTGGCTTCAATAATAGTTATAGCTCTTTGAATGCAGGATACTTAATAATATGATATGGTCTTGCCTGACCAGGCGGTGGCGCAGTGGATACAGCGTTGGACTGGGATGCGGAGGACCCAGGTTTGAGACCCCGAGGTCACCAGCTTGAGCGCGGGCCCATCTGACTTGAGCAAAAGCTCGTCAGCTTGGACCCAAGGTCTCTGGCTCCAGCAAGGGGTGGCTAGGTCTGCTGAAGGCCCGCGGTCAAGGCACATGTGAGAAAGCAATCAGTGAACAAATATAGTGTTGCAATGGCAACGAAAAACTAATGATTGATGCTTCTCACCTCTTTCCGTTCCTGTCTGTCTGTCCCTATCTATCCCTCTCTCTGACTCTCTCTGTCCTGGAAAATTAAAAATAATAATAATATGATACGGTCTTTGTATGTAATACACATGAAATAAATATTTGGATGAAAAAATGGTTTTGATAAGGATACACATGCTTATTTCCTAAATGATGTGGTAGAAGTATGAAAGTACTTAAAGTACCTATTAATAAATTTATGTGGAAATTTATAAAACACAAAACTTTGAACTGCTAGCATTTTACTTGTACCAGAGCCTATACAGAGGATTTGCTAGGGTTGAGCTCTTTAATTGTACATTTGTTCTGAACTCAGAGAAAAGGAATATTTAAAGTCATATGTTGAACTGTCTTTGACAGGAACCTCAATAACTACTGTAAGAAAAGGGTTTATAGGATAACTTATAGGGACATTAAAGTATCTTTAGAAGACATTGTGGTAAAGTTTTTTTCTCCTTGAATTAAACATTTTGGTATTTGAGCCTAATTTTTATCTGTCTGATACTGTCCCCTAAAATTTCTCTTTGAAAAGGATAATTTATATTCTCATTGTGAGTGCTCTCTCAGTTATTTTATTTTGAACCACTGAAGCCATTAGCTCAAAATAGCCTCAGTTGATAGTAGCCTTGCCTGATTATGGAGGTCATTTCACAGAATTTTTTTAAAAGCTTAACAGAAATTTAGAAGTTATTCCTGGAGGCAGAATCTCACAGTTGCAAACATTGGCTGTCATTGTAAAGAAGTGCTTAAATTGTAGGGTTAAGGAGTGATCCTGCAGGGTGAATGGAACTAGCGTTTTCAAAATGTAATGTAAGTTGTTGTGATTTGACATTGTATTTCCTGTGAAAGTTTCACCCATGGATTCAGAGTGTTATGTCTGTCAGTTTATTCCGTAGAGATGTTCTCAGAAAACCATATTAGGTGACTCAAGTAGTTCTAGCCACAAAGAAGTTAGGTCAAAGATGTACTTTCTTACTCATACTTTATTGAGGTATCTTCTCAAATGTCTCATCAGAGAGGTTTTCCCTGAACAGCCTACCTGAAGTAGCATCCTCTGTCACTCTAGGAACTTTATATTGCTTACTATCAATTCCCCATCACCTGACACATAATGCTCAGTGAATACCTGTTGAAAGATTGTATTATGAAGAGTATGAATAAAATTACTTTATAAATGTGAGGAGAGAAAAAGCAATATAGCAATATGTCTAAATTAATACATTTTATATAGTAATATATGCAAGTAAGTGAATGTTATAAGTAGATATTTGGCTATTTAATTTATGTCCCCCAAAACTGTGTATTCCATTTGGGAGGAAAAGTTGGCTCATTTTGGCTCTCTCAATTATCATAGCTAAATATGTATCCAGAAGCATAAAATAAATTTTACCTAAGTTTATTGCAAGAATGTTTAGTCTTTTCAAGTAAAAAGTTAATTTTTATGTTGTTGACTGTATGGAAAGAAAAATAAGTTTACAAATAAGAGTCTATAGTGGCCAGTTCTCATGTAAATAATGCTATACTGAGGCCACAAAACTGTATTGTGACTTACAAAAATATCACATACAACTCACTAATTAATTATATCGATTTGTCTGTTTGTGCATCAGGAATGAATGTATCTGGATTTTATGGTCTTCAATGGAGAAATACTTCACATAACATTCCATCAGTGTGTTTATGTACTTCAAAGTAGGTCAGATATGCTAAAGTGAAAGCAGGGTAAAACAGACTCCCATGATGTTGAGCTCTAGCTCAGCTTCTCCCCAGATCCCCTCCCCCCAACCAAAAAAAGAAGAAACAAAATAAAAACAAATTTTAGAAAATAATACTTTTCTCCATTTTTTAAAATATAGGAACAAGTTCCAGTTCCAGTCTATCATCCAACACCTAGCCAGACTCGCCTAGCAACTCAGCTGACTGAAGAGGAACAAATTAGGATAGCTCAAAGAATAGGCCTTATACAACATCTGCCTAAAGGAGTTTATGACCCTGGAAGAGATGGATCAGAAAAAAAGATCCGAGAGTAAGTTTTAATTTTATACATGTCTCAGAGGTCCATCTTAAGAGATTTTTAAAAGAAAAATACTCCCCTGCATTTTAGAAGTCAGATAATATAATCAGTTAATGCAAGAGAATGTTTAGATATAGTAATTTAAGAAGAATTTTGATCTAAAAATAACTTTAAGATAATAGTATGAATTCTGACCATTTTATATGTTGCTTGTCCATTGGATGAAAGTTGATGTTAGTTAAAAATGGTCTGTGTGAGTATGAACTAGTACCAACATTGCCTTGTCAGCTGGGAAAAGCAATTTGGCAATGTGTTGGCAACCTTCAGGTCCATACTCTTTGAGACAGTTAATTCTAGAGATCTACCCCAAAATGTGTACTTCACTCCAACTCACAGCTTTATGCATAAAGGTATTCACCGTAGTTTTATTTGGTGAAAAACAATAATAGAGGCACAGCTAAGTAAATTGTGGTATATGTAGCCATTAAAATAGTTTACCGAGAGTCTTTAGTGATATGAGGAAAATCTTATATCCATTTCTTAAAATGTGGAATAATTGTATTAACCCTGGTGAGCTGAATATAAAATATTACTTTTGGGGAGTGTGTGTCTTCAGAGTTACTGTCTGAGCATTACTAAAGAAGACAGCTATATTCCTTTTAGGTTGAGGGTGATCTTGCCAATACAAGCTTAATTAATCTTATTTACTGTGCTCATGTTTGGCTGTTTGAGCCATAGTACCATTTAGTGCTAGCACTTAAGATCATAGCTCTAGAATACTGACTTTTGAAACACTGCCGAATTGGGTTGCTTCTTGAACCTGAAGAAAAGTGCATTGAACTTGAAACTAGAGTTGATGAAGAGACTTTGCCTACAGCTGTCCAGTAAATAGGCTGAAATTAGTGGTTCTGTTTTTATAGGCAGTTATTAAAGTGAAAACTATCTTACTCCTGGACTTACACTAAAAATTCAGTTCAAATAAAGTTTATCAAGTCAGTGGTTTCCTATCTGAAGCATCACGTTCTCCTTCCGGTCCCCTTATGATCCATTTCTCTCTGTTCTGTTGATTGTTCTCAAACTCTCCATATTTCCAGGGTAGTGAAATAAAAGATTGTGGATTGTTTAACACTTACAGAAAAATTTTCAACTTGCTTTGGTAGCAAGATGACTGGCCATGCCATTTTTATCTGTTTGGATTTACACTGTCTTTGTAGCGGGATTTTAAAGAGCATCCTAAATAGAACACTTCTCTAAAAATGCTTTCTGATTTCTCTCCCTCATTCCCAACAGGTGTGTGATCTGTATGATGGACTTTGTTTATGGGGACCCAATTCGATTTCTGCCGTGCATGCACATCTATCACCTGGACTGTATAGATGACTGGTTGATGAGATCCTTCACGTGCCCCTCCTGCATGGAACCAGTCGATGCAGCACTGCTTTCATCCTATGAAACTAATTGAGCCAGGGTCTCTCATCTGACTTCAAGTGAACCATTATTTTTGGTGGTTTTGATCTTTTGTCACTGAGCCCAAAGAGCCAGGGATTTAGGAATTAAGATCATGCACAAAAGTTTCCTAAAAATTCCTGAATGGCTGCAGATATTGGGGAAAAGTACATCATATTTTAGAAACTTAGGGGGGAAAGTAGGATGGTATTTTTATGTAAAGCCTTGACCCAGTGTTTAAAAATATAATTGTATTTAGATCTTGTTACTGTTCCAGTATATAGGAATTGTGTAAACTGTTACAGCAGCTGTATATGTTTAAATTGTGTGTGTTGAAGATTAGGAAACAGGTAGTGGTTGTTTTTCCTAAATGAAATAACTTTTTCTTCCCCCCACCCAAATTCTTTTCTGAAGTTGCTGGCATTTGGGTCAAGGTTTTATTAAAAGCTACATTTTATAACACTGGCACAAAAAAGTAGTTTTAAGCTTGTTTGCACAGTTCTTTTTTTCCATTGGAAATGGAATTCATTGCCTTAGGTCTTTTTAAATAGTGTATTATTATCGTTGGGGCTGGCTCTATGCTTAAAAACCAGTTTATTTATAACCTGTTATAAGTGCTATACTGTTTGCAGTTAGGAAATGCAGAATTCAAAGTGATCTCCTAGCTTGTAAGCAAACTGAGATGCACTATCCCTTTTCTATAAAAAAAAAAGAATTAATGTGTCAACAAACCAACTCTAATAAAATGGGGTTTAATATTACCCTTTCCTATGTGTTTTATCTAATTATTTTGGTAAATATAGTGGATAATTAAAAGTCAAGGCAAATTTTAAATATTAAGATTTCTGATTTATTGAGCTTGAATTATACCATGATGCTTATGGAAAAATGAAAGTGGCACCATGGTGAAACTGAGGAAAGCTTCTTGGCTTTAACAATTTTGATTTATTCTTTCTTATGACCTCCTTCCCTGTCTTGATCCTTAGCAAAAGGATACTGCATCTCTTATTATTTTAGTGCTGAGGTTATTGACTTATACAAACACATCTCAGTCTCTTTCTTGGAAAGTCCTGCTAGCTGACTGACAAGTCTAGTAAGCAAGGAGAATTAAAAATAAGTGTATTTCATGTTTTGCACACAAATGGAGAATTTGTGTAACCACATGATTTCATAGTTGTGATCTCAAGAGAAGGAATTTGTCCTTTTTCTTGCAGTTAATGTAAGAACACTGAACCTCTAAGCTTCTAAGTGTTTGAAGTAGAGATGGTCTAGTAAAGATGTATTTGTAATGTTTTATCCATTTAGCATGTGTTTATTTTTCTTTTAAGTATTCAAAGGTGATTTATTTGTTCAGCTCAGTGATATTACAGCTAAAAAAAAGTCATTCATTAGCAAAAGGAGAAGTAATTTCAACCTAACAAATCAGAGAAATGTTTGTATTCAGTTGAATTTTTGACTCTAACACTTTTCTACATACAAAACCAAGTATCTTAAAGGTTCTGCATAACTGCATTATAGTGGAATTTAGTATGTCTTAAGTACTTCTTAAAGATTTGACATTTGACTGTAGTATCCATATGTTGTTTAATTTTCTTATGCGCCCCATGATGGAAAGACTGAATTTGAGAAGAAAAAAAAATGAAAGAAATGAGATTTTCAGGTTCTGTTAAATTGTTACATGTATCTCGCTTAAGTTTTTGTTCATTAATTTATATCCACCCAATTACATAAAGCAAATTTGGAGGAAACACCTGAAGTTGTGCAATATTTTTAGTGAATATTACTTTTTTTATTCTTGTGTTTTCTACTTAAACATGATGTTTGTGTCATCAAGTATTATAGTCAGACTTTCTTTTCTTTTAGATTGTTAAATTTGGTAAGTGAACTTTAAAAAAACATTTTCTATCTTGCCGTTAGTCTTTCTGTACCCAAGGCTTCTTTCACAGAAGTTTGGCAGCAATATTGAAGAAACCAGTATTGAACTGAATGCTTTTTTAGGTACATTGTATTCTTGGATTTCGATGTTCACTTACCATGTTAAGATCCATCAATTTTGGCTTTTACAAAGTTAAATAAAGTTATAATACAATTGTAAAGGGCTAAAGCTAGAGTTGATTACATGACAATACTCCCCAAGTTATCTATCTAAACCTTTCTTTAAAATAGAGATGTATAAATTTAATTAATTATTTTTAAATCTCTAGGTATATATACTTTTGGCAAAATATTTTTTATGGCTTGACATTTAATACCATTTAATTATAAATTTAGAAGCTTGATAGCTCTAAATTTCCTAAAGCCAAATGATAGGCTCAGCATATTTAGATTTGAGTAAGATGTGCTCATACTTGGCTATAGAATTTAAAATGTCTAAAAAGCCTGCTGAGGAAAAAATAAAAGAATCTTATTCTTTTAAATATAAACCCAACAAATGTAAATACTTTCAGATTCTTGTAGTTTGGTTCACACAAGCCTTTTCAATTCTGTGAGTGTTCTTTTTAGAGAACCTCTTAAACCAGGTATTATAAGGCTCTCCCCCGAATACCAGTATACTGTGTGATATTAAAACTGTGTGGCTGTGGTGGTGCAGTAGATAAAGCGTCAACCTGGAACACTGAGGTCACTGGTTCAAAACTCTGGGCTTGCCTGGTCAAAGCACATAGAGGAGTTGATGCTTCCTTCTCCTCCCCCTTTCTCTCTCTCTCCTCTCTAAAATGAATAAATAAAATCTATAAAAACAGTTAAAAGCCTATATGCTTTTACAGAATATAGTGAGCATTGAAGTAACAAATTCTCTACTTAAAAAGCTCCTTTGTAAGGAAGCATGCATTTTAAAAAGGAATAACAATATAATAGTCAAAAGTAGAGCTGCCAGTGGTCCTGAGACTGAATATAGGAAACAGGAAAAGAAGGTAAGTTTCTTTGGCATAATTCAGAAATGTATGCCATTTGGTGGCTAGCTCTGCCGACAAGGGCATTGATTAGTGGTCATTTTTTTAGTTATTTGCATGTAAGAGCGTCATAGCTGACATGATAACCGCAACTGATTCTTTAATCTTTAATTTTGAGATTAGTGAACACACAAAAAAGTTGGATTTTTGCTTAGTAGCTCCTGAAATAATATTAAATTTACTCACCTGAATTTTAAAGAGCATCTCTTTTATTGGGTGGGGAGAAGGCCAGAGAAATTAGTTCGTTAGCACCCTTCTGTTAGCCTCTGTAAATAGTTCCCCCACTCCAGTTGTACACTCAGCTAGACATCCCTAATATCCAAGCCTGCGTCAGGATGTCCTCATCATGGGAGGCATGAACACTAGAGCCAGTCTTCTGCTGACTGCATTATACAGTGTATCCGTAAAGTCATGGTGCACTTTTGACTTTTGACCAGCCAAAAGTGCACCATGACTTTACGGACACACTGTATTAATCCACTAGGGCTTAACTGAATCCCTTCTTTTTTTCCCACTTGGTCCCTGTTTCTAAGTATTTTGTCATTGAGGTCTCTTGTTTCCATCAACTTCATGCCTCCTGTTCTCACAAAGACTATTTGGTGCTCCTGTTCCCTTCAGGAATGAATCAGTATTTCAAGCTAGCCCATCCGTTAGAAGTTTGGATTCATCCATTTATCCCTCATATAAACTTTTTCCTTAGGAAGATATACTCAAAACTTAGGTCCTTAATAAGTGCTTGTTAAGTAAAGTATAGAATAAAAATGTCCATCTCACGTTTTCATCATTACATTGAATATAATTACTGATTGACCCACTGTTAGGTGAGATTTTCTGAGAGCTATCAAAAATAATTTTTCTTTGACCTGTGGTGGCGCAGTAGATAAAGCGTCGACCTGGGAACACTGAGGTCACCAGTTCAAAACCCTGCACTGGTCTGGTCAAGGCACATATGGGAGTTGATACTTCCAGCTCCTCCCCCCTTTCTCTCTTTCTCTCTCTCTCTCTCTCTCTCTCTCTCTCTCTCATTCTGTGTCTCCTCTCTAAAATAAAATTAAAATAAAATTTTTAAAAAAAGAAAATTAAAAAAATTAATTTTTCTTGGTTCTGTATATGGCAGGATATATATTTGCCTATGCTCAGGTAGTGACTTAATGCTCACAATTGAGATTTAGATGGCTTTAGTAACGTGAAACTTAAGGGTTTAAATTGAGTAATTAATGTTTGGTCGTATTACATTATATAAATATCTTAAAATAGTACTTTCCTAGTGGTTTAAAAGACAACGGTAAGTTAATTTGATTTATTTAGGGAAAATTTGCTGGACAACTTGTTAGCTCTGCACACAGTATTTTTAGCTAGAGAAAAATAAACGTAAAAATTATAACACATTAAAGTTTATATGTAAAAATTTTTAAAAAACAATATATAGAAGTTAGTAAATAGATGAGGTACATGTATTGGGGGAGTATTAATTTAAATATACTTTGTAATTCCTTTTATGAAAACCTCTCGGTCTAAAACCACCCACAAAAAATTGATTAGCCTACTTAATTCTACAATTGATCTTGGCCAAAAGGCTGAGAAGCAATAGCCTACTTGATTGTAACCAGTCCTTTTTTAATCCACACAGGGGTAGTTTAAAAAATAACAGTACCAGGTGCCTATGGATTATTCAAAGTTTGAGTGTTTCAGGTACGAGTATCCAGACTTTGCTTTTCTTGTTTGGCCTTTGGGTGTTTTCTTATTCTTTAGCATGGAAATAATACCCTGATGAATCCCTTTACAATCCATTAACTGATTTATAAAGTTTTTTTAGAGGCATTAGTGAAATTTTATAAAAGGGATTTGGATTTATCTGTACATTTTAATTGTTAATGTTCTTGTTTGCTTTATTACTCTGAGTAATAGGCATTAGCTCAGGACAGTAATTAGAACCATCTGATTAACTGTTACTGATAGACTAAAAGCACTTACCATTTCATAAAGTTTTTAAGGGAACTTTATGAGAGAAACTAACTTTCCTTTACATTTTTGTTTCTTGAGAAGTTACTGTCCACTGGAAGATAGTCATTTTTGGAGGTTTTCCACAGAAATTTTTTCTCTGCATATGAATGAAGAACAAAGCAGCATAATGAATAAGGTACACATTTTAGGCTTTTAAGACTGATTGTGTTAGAGGATGAGCAATACCTGTTGCTTTGAATCCCTCCTATAACATCAGTGCTTATAGGCTCCAGATTCCTTGACACTGAAGATTGTTGAAATTGGTAACTGAGGGTTTGCCTCAAGAGTCTGGTCATAGTGGTGACCCCTGAATGCTTGAAAGATTTGGCTAGCTTTGCAAAAATGATGAGCCCAGCTTTTCTCTGGGGGCTACATAAGTAGTAAATTTAGTCATTTGGGACCCAAAAGCATTGTGTGTGAATTGGGAAGCCTGGACTATGCTATCAGAGACAGATTACCTTCTAGCACTCTTCTTACTAGAGGTAGGAGAATAGGCTACATTCTGCCAGTTCCAGAATCAGCCAATCCTTGAGTTTGACACTGTATAGAATCATGACCTTCTATGAGAGTAGCTGAACTCAGCACATAGATTATAAATTAATAGCTACAATTTTAGGGTGTGCTGTGTGTGGGGAAGGGAATTTATTTTTCACAAACCATTTATCTTCTCAGCCCTTGCTTACATTAATAATCACTATAATATCTTGATGTGAAGAAGAATAATTTATAAACATTCTTTCTGGTAGTAAGCAGGTACTCTATTTAGTAGGGCATTTTGAGATGGTTTGTGATCGCAAGTACTGTTCTGAGGACTATTTATTTCTTAAAGTTAATGACTTTGAATGTATCTTTAAAGTAAGAAATCACGTTTATGGATTTTGATAAGGACATGAAATGCCAATTCACATTGGCTCTTAGAACCTGGCTATCACTTAGCATATTGAAAGTATTTTTTTCCCTAAGTCTAGTAGCTGGTGAAGAGAAGATGTATTTTTATCAGCAATTTTACACAGAGCAGAGGCAAGTGCTGCCAGGAGCCTTTGGCATAGCACCAGCCTCCTAAATTCCATGTTTAACCCTATATAATCCATTCTTCACATAGCAGCTAAAATAATTTTGAGTAAATTGGATGATGTCATTCCTCTCCTTAGAACTTGTGTAGCTTCCCATTGTGCTGAAAATAAAATCCAAACTTTAATAGATAGTTGGCTTTCTGCCTCTTCTTTCATATTATTCTACCTTCTAGCCTTAGACTTTCTTTTTGTGCCTTCTAAAATGTCAAGCTTGCCTGATCAGGTGGTGGCACAGTGGATGGAGCATTGGACTGGGATGCGGAAGACGCAGGTTCGAGACCCCGGGGTCTCCGGCTTGAGCGTGGGCCCATCTGGCTTGAACAAAGGCTCGCCAGCTTGGACCCAAGGTCGCTGGCTCCAGCAAGGGGTTACTAGGTCTGCTGAAGGCCTGCGGTCAGGGCACATGTGAGAAAGCAATCAATGAACAACTATAGTGTCAAAACAGCAACGAGGAACTAGTGATTGATGCTTTTCACCTCTCTCCGTTCCTGTCTGTCTGTCCCTATCTATCCCTCTCTGACTCTCTCTCTGTCCCTGTAAAGAAAAGGAAAAAAAAAAAATTAAGCTTATTCCTGTCTCAGCTCTTTTGGAATTAGAGTATCTGCCTTCCTGGATTGTTCTAATGGCTGTCTTATCCTTTGGACCAAACACACCCACTGTTTATTTACTCCATGGGTTTAATCTTGTTTACTTGTTTGCTTCCTTACCTGACTAAGCTCCCTAAGATCAAGACAGTTGAGTTCAGTAGTTGTTAAGTGAAGGGAAGGAAAAAATAGGGAAGAGAGACCAAACAGAATCCGACATCTGATAGAGAGGGAGCCATCACCAACCAACAGGGGTGACAGACTCTTGATCCATGGACCACTCTGACACACAGGTATAGTGTGTTTGGCCAGCTAGCCAGACTTAAAATTGAGGGTCTTTAACATATGCTGCCCAGTTTTCAAATGTTCCGGCCTCTTACTGTCTTATACCAAACCTCTTTTAGCATGTGATTGGCTTTTGCCCAAGCCTCAGCCCAGACCTGAACTTCTGCATGTGTTTAGGCTTCACTTCTCATTTCTGGAATGGCTGACCAGAACTCGACCTTTCCATCGGGGCATTAGATCTTACCATTTCCTTCAATATCTCTTGATTTTATGAGCAGATATTGCTTAAGGGTTGTCTTTTCTTTTGGCTTTTCCAGTTTAGTCCCTATCTCTACCTCATGAAGCCAAGTGGCCTGGGAAGACTGCCACACAGACATATGCTCTGTGTGCTCCACGCCAAGGATTTCTAGTACCTGAGTGTTAGCCAGTGCTTTCACAGTGGTCTATATCACCAAGTCAGATCCAACTTCAAACTGTTTTCCATTCAACCAGCAGTTTAGCAAAGCATGGGCTTCAGAGTTCAACTGCCTGGCTTCAAATCTTTATGCTGCATAGTAACTGTGAGATCTTAGACTAAGTTATTTCACCCGTTTCATTTTTCTCATCCATAAAATGACAATAACAGTCCTTACTTCATAGTGTGGTTGTGAGGATTAGAAACCTGTAAAGAGCTTAGAATAGCAACTGGTAAATAATGAGTGCTTGATACTAGCTACTTTTCTTCCACCCAGGGCATATAGTCTCTGGTATTCAGAATTGTTGGTTGATGATGTGAAGAAAAGGACAGTCTAACCCAGTCATTTGTGAGATGTTAGCTGTGGCATGTCTGATTAACCTTGAATGTCAACTTTTTGACGTCCATAGTAACCTTTATAATTATGTCTTCCCAAAGGAAGGGCTGTTACCTTTTGCCACCTGACAGTTGATTCATACAGTGGGGAGAATTCATAGATTGCTAATTTAGAAGTGAATTTTTCAAGCCTCCAAAATGAGGCTCCTTGCTTGTGGATTTGGGCAGTAGTGAACTTTGCACCAGATTTCCCAGGCACTATGCTAACCCAAGCAGGAAGGCACTTTGCAGCATTGGAAAGGACGTATCTGGGGACGGGTGAGATGTTCCCATTGGCTGCATGGTTTTTGGAATCCAGGCACCTCTATTTATTACCAAATTAGTGCGATGATGCTAAGGACATAGGGTAGGCTTTAGTTTTTAAGCAAACAAGAAGTTATCTATTCTCATCATTTCAGAAGAAATGAACTTGGGAGTAGCTCCAGAGAAAAGTGTCTTTGGATTTTATTCCTTTGTTGAATGGTTCTAGTACTCACAGGCTAGGGCTTTCTAAAAACCTACTGGTGCTGTTCTTCAATTGCTGGGAATCTCCCACATGGACCTCAGCCGAGTCTTGGATTAGTGTTGGCCTTTTAGGGCCCTGGCTTTGCTGTCAGGTCATGGCTTTTTGCTGTGAATGACGATAGTTGTCTTGGAAACAGTCCCATTCTGACTTGAGAGATTAGGAAGAGGGAATCCTGCCAACACATGGGAGAACTGATAGGGACCAGTACACTACTGAAAGCCACCCTGCCAGCCCAAGGGCCTGTGACCAGTAAGAGGCAGAGGTAGGCTTTCTGTTGTCAGGGGCCTCTTCAGGTCATGCTACATAGTTGCTACTTCCTAACAGCTGAGTTCCTCTGTGTGGCACAAGATTGAGACTTGCCCCAGTGAGACTTACTCACTCTGTGGGTATCCCGGCTTACTATCAAGGCCTATCACTTATGGTTGAGTGGATTGGGGGGACACATGGCTTTGGCAAAAGGTAGGGCGTTTATATACATGTTGCCTCATTTTGGAGCTGAAAACACACCGACGGACTTGACCAGAGTTAGAATCAGGACTGTTGACAGCAGGAAAGAGTAATCTAGTCCAAATTACTAATTTTTAGAGGATCTATGACTTCCCCAGGGTACCTCTGAAAATAAGTGGCAAAGCAGGGACTAGAATACATGTCTCCTTATTTCTAGGCCAAACTCTCCACCTAATGAGCTTGCCTATCCAGGGCAGATGTGCTGGAAAGGTCTGTAAGAGAAGTAACCAGAAATGGTTCAAAGAAGACACAGTGAGAAGCCCATAACAGAATTTTCACTTTCAAAGGCCTCTTCATAAGGATATGGTGGTATCAGACACCCAACATTTTCACCCTCCACCCTCCTTCACATATATGTTTTTCATAGACTATCTCAAGCTGCAGACGGGATAAAGGAGACAAAACCCACTGATTTCTCTTATCAGCCAGACTGCAGCCAGGGCAGCAGACAGAGGTACAGGTGACGTAGGCCAATTAATGAAGCCCAGCAAGAAATCAACAAACACAAGGAAACCATCTGTCATAAATTTTTTAAATACAAGTAAAAGCACCTAAAATGTTAAAATGGAAGTGTTTTTATAAACTATTTTGTAAATTGTGCTTGGTATCCTATGACCAGCATGCTGCTTTAATATAGCAGTAGAGAGGGTTCTGATATTTGCAGAGGGGGTAGGCGACAAAGGGCTGTCTTCTCAGTGGCCTGGCTCTAGTCGCCCTCTCACCCACGCCCTGCCCAACAACCTAGAAGGCTCGGGAGGAGATAGAGCTTGCAAAGGGCTGCTCTGTGGAGAGTACTCTTTTTCTAATTCTAACAAAATGAGAAGGAAAATTTTTCTTAGCATTTGTTCTGATGGTACTAAGTGCAAAAGAGGAGCTTGGATGAGCGTTTTCTCTTTGCTTTCTTTCTGTAATGAGAATACCCCTTCTTCCCTGAAACCCATTGCTTCCTTATCAGTCATAAGAAGCTGGTAACCCACCCAGCCACTGGCAGAGCTGCTCAGAAGAGTCTGCTGAATAAATACAGCACTGCTGGAAGACTGGAAGAGGTGTCTGTGGGTCTTCCCTTACAGAATCTGCATTCATGTATTTGAGGAGTCGTGTGTTCACAGATGGATTGTTTTACTGTGTACATGATTCTTCTAGGGACAAGGTTAAATTGAAGTATGCTGTCATGAGATGGTGAATTTGTAAAATGTGGTGGTGATCACTGAACTTGAGTTCTCACTTTACCAGACCCCAAGGTTGCAAATGCAGGTGCTTTTAGGGACCGGGAAGGTTCTATCAGTGTGTAAAGTGGCCTCTACTCGGCTCCTACTGATTGTTGTCTTGTTGCCCTGTGGTGATGAGACCCAGTGTTGCCAGGTTTCTGTGGTGTGTTTTTTTTTTAATGAGGCCAGAAACCAGATTTATTTGTGACATCTCCCCATTTAAATGTTGGTAACAAAGTCTGAAATTTTAGGCTGTCTTGTCTTGTCTAAATAAAACATACTTAGGCCATAAAGTTTCTGATCCAAACTTTCTGCCCTGCGTAAAAATTAAAGCAACACATATTTTACTAAAATAGATGTTGCATAATCTCTTTTAGGTATATAAGTTTTATTACATAAAATATTTATTTTCTCTTAACTGAAAATTTTAAAGCATATACAGTAAGCCGTGTATAATCATTCTATTTCTAAGAAAAATGCTGACAGTAAGTAAATGTACCTCGGAGTGAACAGATGATTTCATAAATTATTCCCAGTGGTTTCGGTCTGGGAACCCCGCCCCAACATCTTGGCACAAAAAGCCACACAGCTCCCCTTCCACCAGGCCTTGACGTCCCTGTTCCTTAATTGGTGGAGATTGATTTTCCTTCTACATATGGACGGAAATGAAGATCGTATCACTAAAATGGCATGGGTTTTCTTTAAATTGAAAAGATACAAAGGGAGTTAAAATGAAGTGTAAGAAGATAGTGGGTGTCTACGTGCAATCTGTGTGTGCAGCCCCCAGAAGCTTGGAAGCCTGAGGTGCGGACCCTCCTGAGAGTCCTTCCAGTCCCAGAAGCTGAGCCCTTTCTGAAGTCTGAAAAGCAGTTTGGCCTTTGGCATCATACAGATTTACCTCCCGATCCGTATGAGTTTAAAGCAAAGATTTACAGGTGGTTGTTTGGTTGGTGGTTTTTTTTAAAACCCAACTATGATCCCATCATTGTATTTCTAAGGAAAATGTAAAGTGTTTATACATTCTCTTAAACATCACAGTGAAAAACAAGTACCCGTATATGTGATAGGGCAGGCAGAGGGCTCCACCTGCTCTGTCCTTGGCAAAGGACCTTGGCCACACTGGTGAAAGTGCCGGGTGGCTTCTTCACGGATACTCATGTCATGCCATCCCACTGGAGCACCGGTGGGCCCCAAAGGCAGGGCAGGGGGAGGGGACCAGTTTCAAATGTTTCCAGGAGCTCTGTCCAGCTGTTTCTGTCTCCCAGCTTGAGAGTGCCTCGCAAACTATAACGACACTGATGACACCATGGCTCTGTTGCCATTCCCTAGAGAAGACTTGGCTTGGAGTAGGGCAGCCTGGATTCGAAAATGTGTTCTTGACTCCATGGAGTAATTCTTGTAGTTCTGCCTGGAAGAAACCAGAGAATCAGGCACGTGAGGCTGCTTCAGGAAGTGCTTTTCCTTCAGCCTGAGCTGTGGGAGCCCAGCAGGCAAGGAAGAGGAATAGCGGTTGTTGTTTTGTTTTTTTTTTTACAGGGAAAGAGAGAGAGAGGGATAGATAGGGACAGACAGACAGACAGGAACAGAGAGAGATGAGAAGCATCAATCATCAGTTTTTTGTTGGGACACCTTAGTTGTTCATTGATTGCTTTCTCACATGTGCCTTGACCGCGGGCCTTCAGCAGACCAAGTAACCCCTTACTGGAGCCAGCGACCTTGGGTCCACGCTGACGAGCTTTTGCTCAAGCCAGATGGGCACGCGCTCAAGCTGGCGACCTTGGAGTCTCAAACCTGGGTCCTCTGCATCCCAGTCTGGCACTATCCACTACGCCACCGCCTGGTCAGGCAGGAATAGAGGCTTAAATCCTTCTTTCTCTAAAGAAAGTTGGGCTTGTCTGGTAGGGATTAGCACAGTGGTTCTTAACGTTTTTTGAGGTACCGAACCCACCAGTTTCATATGCGCATTCACCGAACCCTTCTTTAGTGATAAATAAAATATGAATTTTTTTTCCAAATTCAAGACATAGGTATATGTTTTTTTACTGGTGCACAAAATGAGCCATGCATGAACATCACCTTGCTCAAAGAACAAAACCAACAAAGTGCATGAGCTCACAACATATTACGGTATTACTTTATTCTGGCCTCCGTGGCAGAGGTTTCTCCGAACCCCTGAGACCGACTGACTCATCGAACCCCTAGGGTTCGATAGAACCCAGGTTAAGAACCACTGTATTAGCAGAAAGGATATGCAGCCCCTCACCGAGATATCATGCCCTGTGGAACCCAAGCTTGAGGTTTCAAGAGGTAGATCTATGGGCTGGAAGGTAGGAGACCGGGCTCTTCACACTTTTGTGAGAACCTGGGTGACTCACTCCCTGCTTCTGGGATTCCAGTTCCTCACTGGTAAATTGAGGAGGAAGCCTCCCCATGCTAGGTGAGGCCCAGTTCCCAGGCACACAGGCCTGGTCACCAGACTGCCATACTACACTTGCCAGCACCCTCCCTGATACTTGGGCTCCTCTGTCTCCAGCCAGGCTGGAGCTCCCGAGCTCATGGGGAACAAAGGACTCATCAAGGCTAATCAGGCCTTACTTGGCAGTTTCCAAGAGTTTGACAGCCTCCTCGTTTCTGCCTTGCTCCATAAACAGCAGGGCCAGCTCCAGCAGGGCATTTGGGATCAAGTAGTGGTCATATTTAATCTTCTTTTCACTGTGGGACAGAGGAGGGCATGGTTTGCAGGCTTTGCCCTTGAGGCGTCCTTCAGGCTTCTACTGAACCTTCCCTAAATGGGAGGATCCAACCCATGCCTTTAAGTGGGGCTTGTAGCTCTGAATTCCAGTGTGGGAAGGTTCCTACCACTTAGCCCTAAACAGGCTTAGGATCCACAGTAGAGCCTTCTAGGCCTCTATTTTGTACCCAACCCCCTAACGACCTATGGCTCATGTCATATCCTTAGCCCACTCCCACCTCAATCCCCAGCCCCATTTTTCCAGGTTGATTTATTGGGAAGTGTCCTGCCTTCAATCTGGTCCCTCTAACCTACCCCCATGCTGCCCCAGAAACATCCTTTTAGAACCCAGATCTGCTCTGACCGGCTCTTTTCTGTCCACGGGATAAAATTCAGTTTTGTAAGCAAACCAGGCCCTTCGTATGTAGTTCCCCCTTAATTCATTAGCATACCTTTCCCTCTATAATTTCACCCAGGCAGGGAAAGCCTACTCACTGTCCCGCCAGCCTCGGGTGTCTGTGCCCAAGCATTTGCGCATGTATCTACTCCACTTAAAACTCCTGCATTGCTTTCTCTTCCTGATGATCTTCACAGTTTAAACAACATCCTCTGGAAGCCTTTTCTGGTATCTCGCGTTAGGCTCAGGCCCCACCTCAGGACACCTGCTGTCCTCTCTCCTTCCCTCTAGCACAACCCTGGTCATAGCAGATTCAGTTGCCTGTAGCTAGCTATCTGTGATCCTCAAGGGCAAGGACAGAGTTGGTGAATTACACGCTGCAGGGGGCACCATTCACACAGAACAGTGTGGATGGGCTCCTGTAGTTGAGCAATCTGGTGGCCTTGGGGGGATGAGTTCTGAATGATCTCTGCCCAGCAAGGGTCCTGGCACAGAGCAGACACTAGTACATGTGTAGTGCCTAGGGGGAGGCTAGGGCAAGACAGTGTAGTGCATATGAGGGAGAAGCCCTGAAAATTCTACCCAGGAGAGCCGGACCCAGCCATGGGCCATCTGGATCCAGCGCAGCCACCAAGGCACTTACTTGGCAGAGATACTCCTGAAATTCTCCTCGGCCTCCTGGACTCGGCCCAGGTATTTCAGACACAGGCCTTTCAGCAACTTCACCAAGCACTCATCATCCACTGAGTACTCATTCTCTGGAAACAGGGCCGTGAGACAAGAAAACAGGCTTGTTTGTTTCTGCAGGTTACTCATGGGCCCCCTGCTCTGTGCTGGAACCTTAGGGACACAGGTGACACACATGGTACCTGCCTCAGGGAGCTCACATCTGGGAAGGGAAGACAGATACTTAGACAATGACACTACAGTGTAATCAAGGCTGACTGCAGGATGTCCGGGGGCTGTGGGAGCCTGGAGGCCTTGACTCTAACTGGGGGACAAGAGAAAGCTTCTTGGAGGAGCAGTAGTTGAAGCTCAGTCTAGAAAGGCAAAGGTCAGTTACCAGGGTCAAAAAGGGAGGAAGGATATTTTTGGTAGAGGGAGACTTGCAACTGAAAGTCCTGTGGTCTGACCCAGCCTGGCAGGTTCAAGGGCCTGGGGGTAGTCACCTGGGCCCTTTTCCAGCATCTCTTCAGCTTTGGAGATAATCTCAAGTATCCCATCTGTGAGTTCTGGCTGCTTCCCAATCACAGCGTAGCCATTCCAAATGTACATCATTTCCTGAGGGTAGGGGAGCAAGTCAGTCCTATGGTTTCTCAATGGGGCCTGTTCCCCATCTGTAAAAAGGGCAGCTCACATCAGAGGTTCACTAACAGCCCTTCTAAGCTCCTAAATATGGAGGAAATAACTTAAGGATTTCCAATAGAGTTTAAGACTGTCACCTCTCCTTTTCCCCCAAGGCACTGGGCTTGAGTAACCATCATGAAAACTATGAAACATATTCTGATTCCTTTTTCTGTCTTTACTGCTAGGAAGCTCAAAATACTACAAGTGTCATTTTTAGTAATTCTGTTAGCTTAGATTAGCATTTTCTAAACTATCAAACCAAGTAATAGATGTGATTTGTATACGTTAAGTTCTAGAATGACATTATTGTTATGGTTCTTGTTATTATGTTCCAGGGAGGGAGGGAATTTAAGTTTAGGCTAATATTTCTGAATACCATTATATGGTCCCAAGTTGGCAAATGTTCCTTTAAAAATTTCTATGGCTAAATGAGTACAGGAAAAACCGTACAAGCTTCCTGGAGACTTACCCTGCTGATTGGTATGTAAAAGCTCCAAGAAGTTCTATATTATGTGAACTTTGTTTAGAACAGTCTCATCCAATAGATTTAACCACAGAAGTCATTTTATGCGTAAATGGCATTTTTCAGATTATAGTTTAGGAAATTCTCCCCTAAATTTCTGGTATAGGTTCTTCCCTTGCCCTTCCTTGTAACAACCCCTCCCCATTTGATGATAATTGCTTTACTCTATAAAATACTTTTTACAAAATGATATTCAGGATACAAGTTCTAAACAACTTCTATAAGTATTGAATTTTTTAGTTTAGAAAATGTCTAATACATGTTATCAGCTGGATCTCATAACTGTTCTATGAAATGGGCAAGGTATGTATTATCCCCCTTTTTTTACATTAAGGGAATGGGGTCCCTACCCAAGGTCACACAGTTAGTGAACAGTAGAACATAAAAGGTCTCTGAAGGCCCTTTCTACTTATCTGGCTGCCTTTCTATTTGAATAACAAGGACTCCTAACAAACTGGAAACTTCTGGTGCCTGCTAAAAAATAACAGGTTCAGAATATGGGCTGTGGAACCAAACTCTGTGGGTTCAAATTCTGACTCATTAGCTCTGCGACCTGGACAAGTCATTTTATCTTTCTACTTATATCTTATCCACTTATTAGGTATCTCCAGTATCTCCATCTGTAAAATGGGGATACCACCAGCACCTACTCAGAGGGTTATTGTGAGAATCAAATGAGACCACAGGCAATGGGTGTAAGGAAGTTTGAACACAGCAATAACAATGTCAGCTATTACTGTTATTATTGTTACTTCACAGTTGAATATAACACAGTCCCAGGCCTCAGAAAAACCTGGTCCAGTTAAGGGAACAGTGTAAACAACAATTATAATCATGTGACAAGACTGAAACAATCAGGGTAGGAACACAAACAGCTGGGCTGGGCGATGCCTCTGCCTGGGGACAGGGGTGTGGGGCTGTCTAAGCGCTGCTCTTTCTGCCTTGAGGAATCTGCAGCCTGCTCACTGGTCTCCCCACCCCCACTTTCTCACAGGCAAAGGCTGGCTCAGACTCATCTTTCCTCCTCCCCCCACCAACCCCAGGTGAATTGTGAAACCCTCTCCAGGCCCCCAAAACATGCAGGTCTTTCTTCCTCATCCACTTCCTCTGGGTCCATGGTTCTATCTCCAGCTCTCAGCTAATTCCTGCAATCCCAAACTGGAGTCCAGGGCCAGTCAAGGCCCTCCTACCCACCAGAGCAGGGATTGGCAATGAGATGGGTTTGGGGGAGAGGTAGCGCCTGGATTTCCGGATGGCAAACTTTTCCGTGGGTAGAGATTTACCAGCAATCTTGAGTTTCAGGCCTGGCACAGCTCTGCAAAAGAGATTGGGGGGGGGGGTGGAATAGGGAGAAAAAGTAGGAGAGAACCGAGAGTCCCCAACATCTGCTTGGCACCTCTTTGGGCCTCAGTTTCCCCATGTATATGATGATCTATGGCTACGGCCTTATTTCATAGGCCCTGTCCCGAGACCCGACCACTTCCTGTGGCCAGGCAAGGGCTCCTCTACACCAGCTGGCAGATAGAAGAATCAACAAACAGCCCAGGCCTGCTCTGCCTTCTAGCTGTCTCTCCTCCAGACCCCACTTCTGGAGGGCCCAGTGGAAGCCTGACCCCATTTCAAAGGGGAGACTAAGAACCTGTGAAAGGGAGGGGCCTTCCCAAGACCGCATAGCTGGAACCTTTAATTAACCTTGCCAAGGGAGTTGGGGCCTCCTCAGCTGTTTCCAAGAGCAGAGTAAAATGTGGTATGCAGCTCGGCAAGCCTCCACAGCTGGGGCCTCACCCACCCAGCCCCATCCCACCCTCCCGGTTTCTGCCACAGTCAGGGGGTGTGGCTGTGACCCTCAAGCCTGAGCCGCCCAGGAAATAGCTGGACCTAGTTGTGAGCCCCCCCCCCCCACCAAATACCTCCCCTGCTTATTCACTGAAGAATTTCTCTGGGCCTGTTTTCTCCTCATTTCTAAAATGGTGATAATGATACGAAGGGGAGCAGAGTGTGTCACCCGACAGCAGGCCTCTTTGGCACAGGATTATTTTAGGCTGGTTATTTTTAAGAAATAGCAGACACAGGAAAAACTCTTGAAAACCTAGAAGTTACCCTCTGTGAGAAACATTATAAAGGAAATCCCCATCTCTGAGGGTATGTCCCTCTCCGTATCAGGATGACAAGGATGACTAAATCTCTAGAAACAAATATGCATAACCACCATACCCTCCTTCACTGTGCTTTGAAAACCTTCTGTAACTGGCTTCCCATCCCTACAGCTTCTTCTGTCTTTAGTTGGAGATAGTAGTTAAGGTGATGGCTTGGGCCTCTTCAAAGTTACTCAGTTTTCCTGGGTCTCTCCCATGTATATAGGAGGCATACGTGTTACTAAACTTCTGTTTGTTTTTCTCCTGTTAATCCGGCTTTTATTATAAGGGGAGAGGGGTTTTCAGCCAAAAAACCTAGAAGAATAGAGGAAATATAATCTTCCTCCCTCACAGAGACTCTCCTAGGCTTTCCTGGAGAGGTATGTGAGATGGAGAAACAGGCACTCAGTAATGGTCAGCGCCTCATGACTGACATTGGTAGCGCAGGAAATTCAGGTTGCTGTGACATCGAGGCCAGCCCTCACCACAACTGGAAGAAGGCCGTAGGCTCCATTCTCAACCTGCCAAGGCTCAGCCCCAGCCCTGCTCTAGAGCAGTGGTTCTTAACCTTTTTTGAGGTACCAAACCCACCAGTTTCATATGCGCATTCACCGAACCCTTCTTTAGTGATAAATATGATTTTTTTTCCAAATTCAAGACATAGGTATATGTTTTTTTACTGGTGCACAAAATGAGCCGTGCATGAACATCACCTTGCTCAAAGAACAAAACCAACAAAGTGCATGAACTCACAACAAATTACGGTATTACTTTATTCTGGCCTCCGCGGCAGAGGCTTCTCCGAACCCCTGAGACCGACTCATCAAACCCCTAGGGTTTGATAGAACCCAGGTTAAGAACCACTGCTCTAGAACCTTTGCAGAAGGCAAACATGGCAGTTTTGGATCCAGGCTCTTTAAATATAGACAATATTTGATATGCAAACCAACCCTACAAGGCAGAGGTTATTCCCATTTCATAGATGCTGATATTGTCCAAGGTGAGACAGCTAAGAAACGGCAAAGGCTGGATTTAATCCTGTTTGAGCCAACTCTTTGGCTCTCCACTCTGCTTCTCTGCTATTTCTTAAAAATAAACAGCAGAAGGGACCTCTCTGGACCAATCTGGTTCACGTCTGTCCTACTGACCTGACAAAAGAGGCCAGTGGAAAGGATGTTGACAAAACCACTTTGGTGAAAGAAAGCCTCTGAAAAGATTCAAAGGGCTCTAACAAGCCACAGCGGGAGGTGGTGGTAACAGAAGGGAGTGATGGGGCAGGCGTGTGGGGCAGGCCTGGGGGAGGGTCACGGAGCTCAGGACCAGGGCTGATGACAAGCCCACCGCTTCCCTCCCTAGTACCCACAGCTCAGGGTGTCTTGACAGAGCTTGGCCGAGGCCTACAATGGGGGTGCAAAGGAAGGACTCACCTAAACAACTCCACTTCGTCATCCCCAAACGGTTTATAATCGTCCTTCCCAAACATGCTGAGGTAAGCAGCCTTCATGTAGATGTAGGTCGCCTGTGAAGGGGAGGGCCAGAGTCGGGTGGAGGGACCTACTGTTCTGTCACGGCCACAGGCTGCGTGGGTGAGGTCGCATCTGTGGAGGCTTGCGTAGCTGCAGACCACATTTTACTCTGACCTTGGAAACAGCTGAAGAAGCCACAACTCAAGTGACAACTCATTTGGACCTCATTTGGCCCGGCATGGTAGCTAACATTATCCCCAAGTCCCAGGGGAGAAACTGAGAGAGCTGAAGCAACTTGATGACTTGAGCTGGGAGTTAAATCCAGGATGGGCCCGTGTCAGCAGCTGCCACCCTCTCCACTGTGAAGCAATGGAGGGAACTCAGTCAGTCAGCTAGTGGATGCAGAGGCAGTGCTGAGGCAGGATGGAGACACAAAGACAGGGTAGCAAAGGCTTCTGGGAAGCCATTACTTCAGGCTCGGTGCTTGAAGGCCAAGGAGAGACCCTGAGAATGGACCTTCCGGGCCAGGGGAACAGCCTGAGCAGAGACTGTGTATAACAAAGATACAGATAGGTAGCATAAAGTATGGGATGCATAAATGAAGAGATGTGAGGCCAGAAGAGGGAGCAGGCCTCTGGGTCATGGCCTTGGTGGCACTCTCTTATTGTGTGCTGGGCACTTTACCTACATCACCTCACTAGATCCCAAAGACAATGCCAGAAAGTAATCTGAACCCACACTGCTCCCTGGGACCTCAGAGCTGCTGGGGACAGAGCTGAGAGTGATTCTAGGTTTGTGTGTAGCTTTAAGGGCCTTGCCCACTGGATCTACAGATGCCCCTGCCAGGGAGGGGAAGAACACCTTCCTCCTCCCAGAGATCCATCCTGTAAGCTGTGCCCCTTCCCCAGAAGTTTAGTGCCAGAGGAGCCTGGCTCTGCGCTGCCCTCCAGTGGCCAAGCCTTGAACCACAGTTCCTGTCACCTGGGGCTGCTGCCATTAGCCCCAGAAAGAAATGTAATGGGTGGTAGAGGAAGGGAAGACACCCTTGACTCTAGTTTGCCTGTCACAAAATGAGGAAAAGCTGTTTTTTGTGGGGTATGGTGGAAGAAACCTGTTCCCCATCTGAAACCTGTTCCCCATCCCATCTTCAAATTCCTGTTGTCATCCTTGCCATCTCCCTTTTCCCCGTTGGTGCTGAGTCACCAAGTCCTCATGACATTACCTCCCATCTAGCTCTTGAATCCCACTGGCCTTGCCCTATCACTCACCCCGATTATTGCGCCAGCCTCCACTTCAGCTTCCTGCTCCAGGCCACTGGGGATGTCTTTCTACTGTCCTACTTTATGGGATCTCCTAGTAGAACCTAACCGAGCTTCCTGCTCCCACTCCTGCCCCCTGCAAGCCATTTCCCACACCATGTCAGCCAAATCTTTTTAAGTCACATTGCATCAGTCCATCCTTGAAATGTTCTCATGAAATCCCATCACACTTAGGATAAAACCCAAACCCCCTCTCATGGCCTGTGAGACCCCATCCAGTCCCAACCCCAACCCCTGTTCCCTTTCCAATTTTATCTCCCTGTTTCCCCCTTCCTCACATCATTCTAACCACACTGGCCTCTGGGCAGTGTTCAGCATACATCAAAGGCACTCGGCTTCAGGTGGGCACGCCCGGCAACTGCAGGAGGGATTTCATAAAGCCCAAATCAAAGCCACAAGCATCAAGGGTTCCTTCACTATCAGACTAAAGCCCAAGCAGCCACTCAGAGCCCTTCATGACCTGCTTTTCTGGCTCTTCTGCCAATTATTCCCCATCATTCCTTAAACTTCACCTCCTACCTTTGCCTGTGCCCTTCCTCTGTCTAAGACGTCATTGTTCCTTCCCTGCCGGGCTTATCCGCTGGCTTCCTCTGAGAGCCTTTTCCTACTTCCCCCGGACAGTTCACCCCCTTGAGTCACCTGGAAGTAGGGTGGATGCTGTGACCTCGAGTTGTGACACTCATGGACATAAGCTATCAAGGGACATTGATGGAGAACAGCAGCTGCCTCCTCTGATGGGAGGCCTGTCTCCCCAGGGTCTACTGGGTTACTCTACCAGGTGTATGCAGTCAGGCAGTCCTTGTTCTCAGGAAACTACAGCAAGTGGCAGAAAGAAAATGGTTTCTCCATAGGCCCCTCGCATGGCTTACCCACATCCTTCACCTGCTGACACAGAACCTTAGCAGCACCCTGGCTTCTGAGCCTTTGTCCTGGCTCGGGGTGTCCCTTCACTTCTTCCACTCTCCACCCTAATTCCTCCTCTTCTAGAAGCCCCCCTTGTTCTCTGTGCAGGGCTGCCTCTGAGCTCAGCTCTGTTTCCCCCATCACAGCACTCAAGCACACGCTTGTCACCACCTGGTTTCTGGCCATCTCAAGCGGAGGGAAACACGAAGGCCCCGCAGGGACATGCAGTCCAGGCAGAGGGGAATGCAGCAGCCACAGGCCAAGTCCCTAGAGCTGAAAGCTGGTGGACTCTGGTGGCCGAGGACTGGAGATTAAGAATGAATGAGGCCCCAGAACTCAGGGTGCTACACTTCCACAGGAGGCTTACTCCACAGGAAGGTTTCTAGGTCACCAGTCAGAAAGGTCTGCGCTCTTGCTAGGAGTGGGAAGGGATGAGGCATAAATGCTGGGCCCACAGGCTGGGCCTGAGGAAGCCCCTCCAACACCAGGTGGTCTCAGGGTGGGCGGGGCCTCCTGGGGAAGACTTGAGGAACGAGTGGAGAACAGAGGCCTTTGAGTCACACAGGCCTGTCTTCAAATTCAGGGTCTGTCACCAACAGCTATGTGGGCCGGGAAAGCGCCATACCCTCTCTTAGCCACATGGCCCTTGTGTGCCCAGTGGAGCCATCGTCTGCCTGCTGGGCGTGGTGTGGAGGAAATGGCAGACCTGGGCACACTGCGGGAGCTCAGTGAGAGCCTGTCCCCACCCCAGCGCCCCCTGCCACAGATCCAGAAATTGCCTTTCAGCTTGGTCCCCAGGCAGGGGCTCTAAAAAAGGACTTCCACGCAGAGCTAGGGAGGGACAGGCAGTAGGAACCCTGAGACACATGTGCCATGTAGTTGCCCATGCCAGGTGAGTTGCTCTCTGATGATCTAGATGTTCAGAATTCTGTACTATCATTATTATGACCATAATGGCTAATACTTATGTCACCACCTATCTTGATGTTATAAGTTTCCACCTCTGGTGGGCACCTGTTTTGCCAACATGGCATCTCTTTAACACACCCCCAATGCATCTTTCAGGGACATCAGCTCACTTCTCTGCTGGAGAACCACTCCTCTTCTGCTCCCCACACACCACGCTTCCCACCCCTGCGTCCAGGCACTGACACGTAGCCCGCGCCAGACCAATGAGGTTCAATAGCAGACTTCGGCTGAAACCACAGGGAAGATGAGTCAGGGGCGGGCAGCCATGCCGCCTGCCTGTCGCATGGACAGAACCGGCCTGCACGACAAAGATGTCATAGAGGGGAGCACAGCCACAGATGGGAAAACCCAGCCTAGATGACATCATTTGAATTCATGAATCTAGCCCTACCTAGATCCAGGTAGCTTGCCTAGAATTTTCTGTTGTATGAACCAATAAGCCTTTGGTGTTTTAGACCCACATAGTCCAATACAGTGGCCACTAGCCCATGTGACTTTTAAAATTTAAATTTGAATTAAAATTACATAAAATTAAAGATATCCAGTTTCCTGGTTGCACTAGGAACATTTCAAGCACTCAGCGTGTACATATGGCTGGTGGCTTCCATAGTGGATGGTGCGGGAACAGCACGTTTCCACCACAACAGAAGATACTATTGGGCAGCACTCACAACTAGACAGTGTGAGCCATGTTTCTGTCCCTTGTCACTAAAAATCATTTAATTTTTTTAAATATTTTTCCATTGGTTTGAGAAGATTGGGAGAATGGAGAGGAGAAAGGGAGAGAGAGAAAGAAAGGGAGAGGGAGAGGGAGAGAAGCATCAACTCATTGTTCTACTTAATGGTGCAATTTAGTTGTACATTCATTGGTTGCTTCTCATATGTGCCCTGACCGGGGATCGAACCCACGATCTTGCCACACTAAGACAACGCTCTAAATGCTGAACCACCCAGCCAGGGCAGTGACTAAAAATCTTTTTTCTTTTTTTTTTTTTTTGACAGAGACAGAGAGAGTCAGAGAAAGGGACAGACAGGAAGGGAGAGAGATGAGAAACATTAATTATATGTTGCAGCTCCTTAGGAGCTCACTGTTTGCTTTCTCATATGTGCCTTGGGGCGGGGGGCTACAGCAGAGCGAGTGACCCCTTGCTCAAGCCAATGACCTTGGGCTCGAGCCAGCAACCATGGGGTCACATCTATGATCCCACGCTTAAGCTAATGACCCTGCACTCAAGCTGGTGAGCCCGCGCTCAAGATGGATGAGCCTGCACTCAAGCTGGCGACCTCGGGGTTTTGAACCTGGGTCCTCCACATCCCAGTACAATGCTCTATCCACTGTGCAACCACTTAGTCAGGCTAAACATCTTCACTAACACATTATAGTTCTGAAGTTTCTCTGCTTCTCATGGTGTTTAGCTCCTTACAACCCTGAGTCCTATTAGAGGTTATGGTTCTGTTTAAATTACAGCTGAGACATCTGTGTTCATTTAGGGGTTTGGTCTAATGGTCTGGGGGCAGATGGCCAATCTGGGTTGGCCTGGTCCCCCAAGGTCCCCCAGCACTTGATGTGAGCCCACCTTGGACCAGGGGTTCTCCTTGCTGAGCAGGTCGGCGTAGAAGTAGGCCATCTTCCACTGGCCTTTGTAGGTGAAGCACCACATCAGCTCCCAGTAGCACATGTGGTGGAACTGCTTCCAGTGTTGCTGGGCTTCACAGCACTCCTCAAACCTCCGGATTGCCTGCGGGCCCCTGCTGGTCAATCTGGGCCAGGCCCCTTGGGTGCCCGGCCACGCCCACCCCCCTGCACCCACTGCTCCAGCCCAGCTCCACCGTAGGCTGGCCTCCTCCAGCACACAGGGCTCCAGCCCTGTGCCAGGAATTGGCCTCCAGGCCTGATTATTCTCCCTAAGTCTTACACAACCCTAGGCCCACTCACTGACTGCTCTGGGGCCCTAGTCTTTCAGTCACAAAGTGAAAGGACAGGACAGGGCTATCACGGAGGAATAACAGGCAGTGGAAAGTGTTCATATTAAAGTGATATAACAATGTCTGCCCCAGAACAAACTCCAAAGGTTTCAGTAGCTCCTGTGAAGTGACCTGAACCTGGGGCATCTGTCCTGACCCCTGAGAAGCCACAGCGGGGCCTGTGGGACACCCAGGACTCTCCACTGCAGAGTCCATTCTGGGCCTTGGCTTAGTGCTGTGGTCTGGGTCACGACAGGGATCCTCCCCTCTCCAGTCCCTTCCATGGCTCCCTCCCTCCTATGGAGTCGCCCCCACCCCCACCCCTCAGCACCAGGTCCCACTGCAGGTCTTACTCACGTGCCCCCTCTCCCAGGAATATGCTGCCCTCCTAATCTGTCTGTCAGACTGTTACCCCACAAATGCCGCCTCTTCTCTCATCTTTCCAGACTGCCTTAGAGGTGCCTCTCCCACTCCTGCTCTCTTGCTAGATCTCTCTTGGGGCCCTCCTCCTAGTCCGCCCTGTCCCTGAGTGCATCTCTGTGTGTCTGACGTCCTGCCAGCCTGGGAGACCCCGAGAGGTCCTCAGCCCCAGCCTGGACCCCCCCTACTCACTGCGTCAACGTTGCCTTTAATGGCTTCAATCCGCCCCGCAAAGAACAGGAAGATGGCACCCTGCAAAGACACACATGTGGGTCCGTGTGGGCCCATGGGGCACACGTGACTGGGGGTGTCTGGCAGGGCGGTGGAGCTCACCTTAGGGTATCGCTTCAGGTAGGGCTTCAAGAGCTTCTCTGCCTCCTCGATGTTGACGTTCCCGGTGCCTGAAGGGTGTGGGGTACATGTCACCACCACAGGCTCCTGTGACCCTCCCAGCAACCTACCAGGGGCTTCTCAGGTTCCGTTCCCCCCTCTGTGAAATGGGATAACATTCTGTCTCCACAGTAATGTGAGGATTAAATAAGAACGTGCCGGTATCACCCCTAGCACATCACACAGCTCAATAACCAAGAGTCCATGCCCTCCGAGGCTGTGCCAGAACCCCAAGGAGCTGCCGGTCGTGTCCTCCCATCCTCTACAAGATGGGCATGTTGAGCATCCCATTTCACAGATGAGAAAACTGAGGCTGTAACTTGGTCAAACTATGAGGAAGTGCATGGTCAGTAGGCCAGGCCCCAGGACAGTTGATGTAGCTGCTGTTTGTGGTTTCAGTGCCCCTTCTGCAGTCTCAGGGGCCCAGTCAGGGTGTGTAGCCACTTACCCTCTTGTCGCTGCCCTTGGAGCCAAGCGTACCCCGCCCCCTCCCCCCCTCCCAGGCCCCAGGGCACCCCTACCTAGCACGAAGGTGAGGAAGGTGTGGTAACACAGCAGCAGCAGGACGCAGAGCACTGCCCGGAAGCTGCGCCCCGAGGCGCCCTCCTCCAGCTGCAGCAGCCCGTAGTCCTGGGGGACGAGGGGACAGGCTGAGGTCCTCAAGGCCCACCTTGGGACCCATGGAGGGACAGGGGCCTGGAGGTCACTTGACTGCTGTGAAGGCAGTGCTGCTGGAGGCCACTGGACCCAGGAGGCCAGGTCAGCTGCTCTCATGCAAACCTGGGCACAGATGGGACCACAAGGACTGTGGTCTGGAAAGGCTTGCTGGAGGAGAAGCCTGATGGGGGAGCCAGAGGCTAGACCCCACTTGGATCCCTGTCTGCAATCTCTGCCTTTCAGTCTGTCCTCCGAGGTGTTCTCGTTTTTTCTAATATACAAATATGAGCTCACCCTTGCCTCAAACCCTCCATGGCTCCATGCTTTCAAGATAAAGACCAAGCTGGAGCCAGCACTGGAGGTCTCTACTCTGGCCTCATCACCCTCTTCCGGGCCAGACAGGCCACTGTCTACCTCCTGACCTTTCTCATGCTCTTCCCTCCCATCATCCTCCTCAAATCCTACTTGTGACCCAAGGGCCTTCTTTAGAAAACAAAACTGAGAAGAACCTTCAGAGCCTCTGGCCAGTGCTTCCCCAGCGCAGGCCATGGCCCACAGGTGGCAACCAAAACTTTAGAGATCTGCGGACAGGTGTGAGGAAGCAGAGTCCCCGGCCAGCATCTTCCCTGCTCAGTTCTCTGATCATCTGACGTGTCTGGGAGATGCCCCCCATTCCCCTCACTCTGGCCCACCTTCTCACAAAGGGAAACGGCCTGGCAGACCATACAAGCCACTGGGCTCTCATGAGATTGTTTGATCCTCATAGTGTTTATTGTTATGATTGTGCTCTCATCATACCAAATAATATAGGTGTTCTGTGCAGTGTATATACTTTACATAAATTTAAGTAAAAATTATAAGCCACTTTTGAGAAAAATAATATGTAAGTAGTAATAACTGAAGTCTGTGGACATGGCAAAAATCAGCAAGGGCCAGAAAAAGTTCAAGTCTGAGCACACTGACCCGGTCTAAAGATAGCCCCTTGTGTTACTGAAAAGAGGCTCAGAGTCACAGAAAGAAGGGGATGCTTTCTAGGCCAGTGTGCTTTCCATCACACCAGGCCTCCTCCACAGGGAGCCCTCCATTACCTGCTCCCTGGTACTCAGGTTCCTGCCCTCGGGAAGCTGAGTCTCGTTTTCATCCTCAATGCCTCATGTAGAGCAGGGCCTCCCTGGGGTATGTCCCAGCCAGATGCTGGTCCCAGGGGAAAGACCTTGCTCCAGGTCTTCTGCTTGGAGAAGAGCCAAGTTCCTAACACCTGTCAGACTAAGAGAAGTGACCCCAGGGACTTCCCTTCACAGCCACCCTTCCCAGAGCCTCCACCCTACGAGGGACCAGAGGGGGATCACTGGCCCCACTTGACTGGACAGTAAACTGAGGCCCAGAGAGGTCTGGGCCTTTTCCAGGGTCATACACCAAGGGGAGGCTGAGCCAGAACTGGCACCTAGGCCCTGCAGCCCCTCAGCTCAACCTTGTCCAGCTGAGCTCCAGTCCTGGGGTTGGGCGGGTCGAAGGTCCCAGAAAGCAGGTAGTTAGTTACCTTGTTCCCTGAAAATCCCACAAACTCCAGCAGCCGCAGGATCCTAGTAGGAAGCATGGACAGCGTCTGCAGGAACAGAGACAGGTGGGCACCCGAAGGGGCGGGGTTGCTCCTCCCACTCCTCAACACCCCCACCCCCAGTCCTAGGGGCAGTCCTGGGGATGCAGGCCCTGCATCTGTAACACCCAGGTTTCCCGGGAAAGCCTGCTTCCCAGTCAGAGACCTATTATAGCATGATAGGAGCAGACGGATTCCAAGTCCCAGTACCACTCCCAGCTGGGCCAAGTTGGGCAAGTGACATATGCTCTGTATGCCTTGGTGTCCTTGTTTGTAAAACGGGAATAATAATAGCCCAAGCCTCAGAGGGGGGCTTTGCAGATGGATCGAATGAATATATGTAAAGCACATAAGAGCTACTGTTACTACACTGAATCTCGACTTTGCACTAGGCCAGTGGTCGGCAAACTCATTAGTCAACAGAGCCAAATATCAACAGTACAACCACTGAAATTTCTTCTGAGAGCCAAATGTTTTAAACTTAAACTATATAGGTAGGTACATTGTTATTAACTTAATTAGGGTGCTCCTAAACTGGCCTTTGCGCCCCCACGTGGTATTTTGTGGAAGAGCCACACTCAAGGGGCCAAAGAGCCGCATGTGGCTCACGAGCCGTGGTTTCCATGGTTTGCAGATCAGGGCCCTAGGGGCTCTGTCCTTGCTCTTGATCCTCAGAACAGTCCTGCACAGAAGGGGTTACAGCCCCTTTGGACAGATGGGGAAACAGAGGCACAGGTAAGTGACAGGTCATGTCCAAGGCCACACAGCTCATCAGAGGTGGAGCCAGTCCTTGCCTCCAGGCCTGCTCTTGGAACAGGCTTTGCCTGAAGTGGAGAGAGCTGCTCCCACGCCCACCCCATCTCTCTCTCTCTCTCTCAAACACACACACACACACACACACACACATTTTAGAAAGGTTCCCAAAAATTGTCCGTGACCAGTTCCTTCCAAGAGCAGGCATGGCTCTTCTGATTCTCTCTGCCTCAATTCACACCATTCCCTCTGCCTCCCATGCCCTTCCCTACCTGGAAAAGTTCCCCCACCTATGGATTCCTCAAGATCCAGCTCACTACTACCCCCTGCATGAAAATTTCCCCAACTCCCCCAGGAAGGAGTTTGGCTCTCCAGTCCCAGTGGGTCATCAGCTGTTCCCGGCTTGTCTCCTTCCCTGCCACTGGGTCATATTTAACCACCAGCTCTCCAGGGTTGAAAAGGCCCTGACTTGTTGTTTGTCAATTTCTGGTGTGATAAATATTGCCACTAGGGTACATTTCAAGTATTCAGTTTGACCTGGAAAGACATGCACAGAGGGGGCTCTGGAGTCAGTGCCAGCACCCACCCCTACCCCCATCCCAGCTGTGAGCCCCAGGCTGCATCACATCAGTTTTATTGCTGGTCCCAAGAGCCCAGCAAAGACCATATGTGTGACTGGGATGTGCAGGGGAGATTAAGATTAATCTTGAGCCCAGACACTGTGGACATGGGGGAGGGAGGGGCACTCTCACTCACCAGGTTGAAGGCACCCACACCGAGCTTCACTCCTCCTTCGAAGTGCCTATGGTTCTCTCCCTTGCAGTAATGTGAGGACTGCATGAGGCTGTCCAGCTCCCTGCACAGGAAAGCAGTCTTGTTCTAGCCACATCTTGGGGGCTGAGTCTCATTCCGGCTGGGCCTAACATTGCCCCCACTCCCAGCTGATCTCAGAACTTACCGGTGGAAGATTTATCCCAGTTCTGGCAATCCAGGAAGCTGATATTCAAGGAGTCTCTAACCACACCTCCCACCGTAGTAACACATTCCTTGCCCTGAACTTCTGTCGTATCAGTCATAGTGCCCCGGCCTTGTCCAACATCTAGGCATTTGTGTGCTCTGCATTTTGTCTAAAACTGCAGCACAACTGACATTTTAGGCTGGATAATTCCTTCTTTGGGTGAGGGACTGTCCTGTGCATCACAGGGTCCTGAGCAGCATCCCTGGCCTCCCCACACTAGATGCCAGCTGCGACAACCAAAATGTTGGCAGACATTACCAAATGCTTCATCGGGAGGGCAAAATTACCCCCATTTGAGAACCACTGAGTTCACCCCAACACCCCCTCTTTCAGGAAGTCTTCCTAGGGTCTCTTGGTTAGAATGTAGCCCTCTTTCCCCTGGCCACAAAGCCCATGTCCCACCTGCCTGGGACAAGACAGAGGCTTTATCCAAGTGCCACCTCTCCCCAGCCACAGCATCGTAAAGGCCTTTAATCAGCAAAGCCACCAACCTGCTGTCCTCACAAGCCTCCCACTCTAGGGGACAGACCCCCATTGAGTCACTGAAGGTTAAGGATGGCCTCAAAGGAGGTCCCTGGGTCCTGGCCAGGTCTGGGGTTCAGGAGAGGCCTCCCTGAGGAGCTGACATTTGAGCTGAACACTTAGGGATGAGCCTGGCCCAGAAAGAGTGTTCCCAGCAGAAGGAACAACATGTCCAAAGGCCGTGAGGGAGGCATGAGCTTGGAATGTTTGAGGAACTGAAGGAATACCTAGATGCCCGAGGCAGAGTGGAGTGGGAGACGTGGCAAGGAGGGCAGCTCTCAGGAATGACGTGGCAATAACCCGGGACTTGACTCTAAGAGCAAGGGGAGTCCTGGGACTTGGCAGAGGGTGGCCTGACAGGGTCTGTGTGTTGGAGACATCACTCTGGCAGCTGGTGGAGAGAAGGGCGGAGCCGGCGCTTGGCTGGTTTCCCTCTCATGACAACAGCACAGACCCACAAAGTACGTGGTGCCCACAGCCCGCACGGTGTGTTAGGCCCCAGCAATACCTTGACATCAAACTCAGATTAACTCTGCAGGGAAACGGTCACATTAAGTGGGGGAAACACAGATGATAAACAGTTTCTTGTCAGTTCAAATCAAATTTTAATAGAAAATGATTTTTAACGCCAAACTTGGGGGTGGGGTGACAATAAGCTTTCTGCCTCTTCTGATGTTGCAATGGTAGATAGGTGTGGTGCCATGTTAGATACAACATGTGCTCTGTGTTGAGTCTTTGTTGTTCCATAAGCCTGGCCTATGCCTTGCCCAGTGCTGAGATGGCACAGAAATGACCTGGCCCTCAGGTATCCCTTGTCTTGGGGGTGGGAGACTGTGGACACCATCCCTGTGGAAGGCTTCATGGGGAGAGTGGCATTTGGACTGGGTGGGCCTCAGTGCATGGGTAGGAGTCCTGCTGCTGCTCTCAGAGTTACTGGCCCTCTCCCTCCCCCCACCAGACCAAGGGGTTTGTGCAGAACCTGTGTCTTATGTCCCCCTGTTGCAGGTCAGGCTCAGAGTTAGCTCTCGGGGAACCAACAGATACACCCAAGAAAACCAGAGGAATAATATTTCAGAAAACCAAGGTCCTGAGGGTGCAGAAATATGCCTGAGATCACACAGCAGTCCAGGCTCCCTGCCTCCGGCCAGTGCTGTCTGCTTCCCACAGAGCAGCCTGAGAGGCACAGGGCCATGGGGGCTGGGCTGCGGTTCCCCAACCCCCAGGCCCCCCAGCCAGCCCTACTCACTTGTAGGTCTGGTAGCTGTTTCGGACTTTGATGCCGCCCTTGATGAAGCTCACCATGTTCTCATCCTGCAGGAGGGAGAGACGCTAAGAGCTGGGCCTGGGTGGGTCATACAAGGCTCTGGCCCTGCCTTCCCCTGCCTGGGTCCAGCTCTATGAGGGGTCCTGGGGGGTGGGGTCAGAGGTCAGCCAAATCAGGCCTCCCTACCCTTGGGACTTGAGATAAGGTTCTTGCTTACCAAACAAGGCCTCCACAATGCCCAGGGTCTGACCACAAACCCCCTTACCAGCTGCGCATGCACACCACTACGCACTCAGAGAAAGGCCCGGAGGAGCTGCTTCCATGATTCACCCAGATTCCCAGCGCCTCCTCCAGGTGGAGGAAAGTGGGAAAGGAAGAGGAACGCTCATTTTTGGATTGTTTGTGATGTTGACAAGCTGGTATTTATCACATTTGTTACTTAAAGCACTGATATCTACAGCCCATCCAGCAATTCCACTCTTGAGTGTACACCCAAGGGAAACAGATGAACACGGGCTATGGAAGTCGCCTTCAAGAAACATTTTTTTTTTTTTTTTTACAGGAACAGAGAGAGAGCCAGAGCAAGGGATAGATAGGGACAGACTGATAAGAACGGAGAGAGGTGAGAAGCATCAATCATTAGGTTTTCGTTGCCATCGCAGCACCTTAGTTGTTCATTGATTGCTTTCTCACATGTGCCTTGACCACGGGCCTTCAGCAGACCGAGCCACCCCTTGCTGGAGCCAGCGACCTTGGGTCCAAGCTGACGAGCTCTTGCTCAAGCCAGATGGGCCCACGCTCAAGCTGGCGAGCTCTGGGTCTCGAACCTGGGTCTTCCACATCCCAGTCTGACGCTCTATCCACTGCGCCATCACCTGGTCAGGCTCCTTCAGGAAACTTTAGTACTGCTGTTCACAGCAGCCAAGAACCAGAAATAACCCAAACACTGTTCGGCAAGAGAATGAAAACACACGGGTACATTCACAGAAGGAACACTAACAGCCACATAGGACCAGCAGAAAAAAGCGAATCCCGCCCAGCCTGCGACCTTAAGATACTTGAAGGTGAATAAAGCATAATACGCTGTTCAGACAGGAATCAGAAGATGAAAAAGCTATTTTTTAAAAATAGGGTGGGGGGTGATAAACATAAAACTCTAGGCAGTGGGAGGATGGGCCCAGAGGACCAGGAGACTTGCTAACAATGCTCTGTTCTCTGGTAGGGTGGGCGGGTTCATGGGTGTTTGTTTATTTACGTGTAATACTAGTATAAACAAACCAAATAAAAGGCCATTCGTGGTGCAATTACTACAGTGATTCTAATGAAGGGGGATTAGGATTAATCCAATTCTAATCACCAGAAATCCAAAAAGATAGAAAAATAATGAACAAAAATAAGCAGCACCCCAACAATAAAATTTATATGTGCTTTCCCACCTATTTACATGATGGTTATCTGTGATAATTATAACCCAGACTTTTTGCTAAAACCATGAGCTGATGGTTCTTACAATTACCACTGTGCAGCAAGGAGCATAGACTCCTAGTTGGCCACACTGGGGTTCAAATCCCAGTTCTGCCATTTGCTAACTGGTTGACCTTGGGAAAGTGGCCCCTCCCCACAAACCTCCCCTTTGCACGCCTGTGAGATGAAGATTAAATAATATATGTAAATGTACATAAAAACAAACATGCAGTGTGTGTAAGATATGTAAAAATCACATACCTATAATGTATGCACAAAACCTATAATGTATGTACATCATAGATGCTACAAGTCAACTTCTCAAACAAATCAAGTCAACTTATTTGTTGAATAAATCAGGTATAAAGCAGGCTCTGTGACAGTGCCCATCATCCCATGAGACCCTCAGCAGGAAACCAGCAGTCACGAGGCAGAAGCGCCTCCTGGCAGCAGACAGAACACATGCTCAGTGTGGAGTGGGTAAAGCCCTTCACCTCTGCCACTGAGCTGGGCCAGGGCTGGCGGGGTTGTAGTGACAGAACCTCATTCCTCACTTAAACCACAGGGGGCTGATCCTGGCTGCTACAGACCCTTCTGTCTCTGCCATGGTGATCCATCTCCTGAAATCCCCAGGCTGCTTGCACACAGAGGGTCCTACCTGCAGGAAGGTCAGCGCGGCTCTCTGCAGCAGGCATTCTGCGTAGCAGACCTCAGCATGGATTTCCTCTGCGGGGAGAAAACCAAAGCCCTGTGGCTTCCTGGAACTCTTGGCAGGAGACTTGGGCCAAGTCCTCCCCACCCCCACTTCCCCAAAGGCAAAGGGAGCCTGAGTCCGCAACCCCTCTCCCCCTCCACTCCATCGGCCAGGTCAGGTACTGCAGTTCTCCAAGCTGCTCTGAATTAGCTGCCTCTTTGTCTTCCACCTGCTTCCGCCACCCTCACCCCCGGCCCCCACCCAGAATATCAGTGCAGGGCCCTCAGCCTGCTCCTTTCTCCGAGCGCTGCTGTGCCTGGGCACCAACACCCCGATGGTGCTGGATGAAAAGAAAGCAGTGGCAGCAAGGGAAGGGGACCTGCCACAGCCCGGGTACCAGGAAGGTCTCAGAAGACGGGACACTGGAGTTGACAGAGGAACGATTGAGGCAGGAATGGTTTTCTAGGAAGAGGCCCAGGAGAGCCATACAACTCAGATGTTCGGGGCCAGCTGAGGCTCAGAAGGTTGAAATGGGGGTGAGGTGAGGGCAGAAAGGGAGCAGGAAAAGATGAGGAGGCAGGGAATAGCTCGCAGAGGGCCTTGGACATGCGTGGAGGGTGAGAGAAGAGGGCCTTGGGTGGCAGGAGCCACGGAAGGTATGAAGGCGGGAATGGCATCACCATACACATTGTTTCTTGCTGGGAACTTGTTGGGGTCTCGAGCTGGGAAAGGCCCTTTGCCCTATATTGAAGAGCCCGAAATCGCTCATGCTCGGCTGCTGCTGCCTCCAGGACTCCACACGTGGCACAGAGACGCCCCCAGGTTCTCGCAGCCTCTCATCCCCGTGGGTCAGCTTCTAAACCCACATTCCCTCTCGGACACAGGAGCTCACAACTATAATTAAGCCGGTAAACTAACTGCACACACATTGCTGATCCCACCCCGGCCTGAGGAACAAGGCACCCAGACCTCACGACAGCATTTTCCTTTCTGGCCTTCCAGGTCCTTAGCAGGCAATGCCATCAGGTAGGTGAGTCCTTCTGTTCCCCTTTCACCTGAGAACCTCTCCTCCACCGACCCACGTGAGTCCCAGCACCAGGGCAGGGCTCAGCCCCTCAGCGAGCCTGGGAGGGTCACTGCCCCACCTGCCCCTCCCGGGCCTGGCACGGGGCTGCCTGAGACCGGCAGGATTGAGAGGACATCTTGGATCCACACCTTCCGTGAACTGGTCCAGAGTGGGGCGGTGCACAAGGTTGCTGAAAGAATCCGTTACAGAGGACTTCTTCCGGTGCCTGAAGAGGACAAGGGGCCTCTGATCATTTACAGAAGGTGAGTGAGGGTCCCAGAGGGGCCCCAACCACATCTCCTGCCCACACACACTGAATTCCTGGCAACTCCCCCAAATCTACAACTTTCTCACACCCTTGCCCCTGCTGTTACCTCTGCTTGGATCCTCCCTCCCTCCCCTCTGCTCCTACTTATCCTTCACAAACCAGCTCTGGGACCACCTCCTCCAGGAAGCCTTTCCTGCTCCTCCCACTGAATGTCCACAACCCCTTGAGCTTCCCTGCACCATGCTGGAATGTCACTGTTTGTGCCTGTCTTCCCACAAGGCGGTATGAGTGTCAAACGGGCCCAGGTCTGATGAAGCCCTGGGTGGCCAGTACCCAGGACAGGGCCTATCCTAGATCAAGCATGAGGGTGCACCTAACAAATGATCACTGATGACCACGAGCACAGACACTCAGGATCTACTGGTTCATTCAGTTAAGCAGTTAACATACACTGAACACCGATTATACACCAGGTCTGTGTCTAGCCTGTATCCAGGGCAACCATCACAGCTGCCTGGCTCATGCAGGTTCGCATTTGATTCGGACAGTCGGTAATGAAACAACAGAGCCAAGAACTGGTGGGCTATCAGCTTTAATCCTAGCTTGCACCCGGGGGGCAAGCAAAAATACACACTGGGCTCCAAAACCCTCTCATTCAGTGCTCACAAAGCTACTGACTTACCCAAGTTTCCTAGAATCAAATGTTTCTAGCTCACCAGACTTATTCACCTCTGTCCCCCATCTCCTTCTCCAGCACAAACTCTGCACAAACTGGCTTCTCCCTCAGCACTCTACCATCTTGGCTGCTTCTCCTAGCCTCCTCCAAGTGGCCTTTCTCTGCTCTCCTCTCTAATACTAATCTCAGTAACCAAGAGAGAGCAAGATCCCATTCTGCCCCACTTTATAGTGTAGAAATCCAAACCTTTAATCCAATCTACAAACAAGGAAGTCTCTGATACAAAGTCACTTATCTGAGGCATAATGGGAGGATTCCTCATAAGAGTACACCACCCCACATCAAAAAGGGTGGGAAAGAGTCTTAAAACTAAGACTTAGGCCAGTGGTTCTTTTTTTTTATTTTATTCATTTTTTTTAGAGAGGAGACACAGAGTGAGAGAGAGAGAAAGAGAGAAAGGGGGGAGAAGCTGGAAGCATCAACTCCCATATGTGCCTTGACCAGACCAGTGCAGGGTTTTGAACTGGCGACCTCAGTGTTCCCAGGTCGATGTTTTATCCACTGCGCCACCACAGGTCAGGCTAGGCCAGTGGTTCTTAACCTGGGTTCTATCGAACCCTAGGGGTTCAATGAGTAGGTCTCAGGGGTTCAGAGAAGCCTCTGCCGTGGAGGCCAGAATAAAGTAATACCGTAATTTGTTGTGAGTTCATGCACTTTGTTGGTTTTGTTCTTTGAGCAAGGTGATGTTCATGCACGGCTCATTTTGTGCACTTGTAAAAAAACATATACCTATGTCTTGAATTTGGAAAAAAAATCATATTTTATTTATCACTAAAGAAGGGTTCGGTGAATGTGCATATGAACCTGGTGGGTTCGGTACCTCAAAAAAGGTTGAGAACCACTGACTTAGGCTATAACGACTCTGCCTGCTTACCGCCTGTCCCACACACACATTAATATAATCACGCCCATTCCAAGAAGAATATCATCACCTTATAATATAAGAATATAAGCAACCAATATCATCACCTGGGCAATGGGCTTCCACGTGGGCAGCACCATCTTTAACAAACTGAGCATAATATATTTTATCTGCCCAACAGTCTGTGACTGCTATTTTCATTCAGTCCCCATGACAATCCCATCATCACACCCATTTTATAGAGGGGAAAGTCGAATCCCCAGAGGAACTTGCCCAAGGTCAAAGAGTTTTTTTTCTTTGTTTTTTTTTTTTTTACAGGAACAGAGAGAGAGTCAGAGAGAGGGATAGATAGGGACAGACAGACAGGAACAGAGAGAGATGAGAAGCATCAATCATTAGTTTTTCGTTGCCGATGCAACACCTTAGTTGTTCATTGATTGCTTTCTCACATGTGCCTTGACCGCGTGCCTTCAGCAGACCGAGCAACCCCTTGCTGGAGCCAGTGACCTTGGGTCCAAGCTGGTGAGCTTTTGCTCAAGCCAGATGAGCCCCCGCTTAAGCTGGCGAGCTTGGGGTCTCGAACCTGGGTCCTTCCACATCCCAGTCCGACGCTCTATCCACTGCGCCACCGCCTGGTCAGGCAGTCAAAGAGTTATTAAGTGACAAAGCCAGAAGTCATCTCCTCCCAATCAGACCTCTCAGAGAGTGGCTCAGGCAACAGGGACAACTTTTAGTACTTGGGGACACATCCTCTTAGCCAAAAGAAACAGCACTCATAATGGCATGTTAGGTACTGGGATAGGCCAAGGTGACAGAAGGATGGGCCTCATAACCCCTCCGCCCTTCCCACCCCATAGCCCGACCTCTGACACAGCAACTGAGCCTCCTTCATCATGTTGCCAGCAACCAGGATGTCCTGAGGGTCAAAGGTCATCATGGCCTGCATCTCCAGGATGGTGGCATATGTCAGCGAGTGGTACATGCTCTCCTTGGTTCTGCCAGAGAGAAAGAACATGAAAGTGCCAACTCCTAGAACTCCAGAGAGAGCTGGCCCTGTGTCAACCACCCCCCACCTCTCTCCCATCCTACATGGGGACAAAGGCTGGTCTAGGGAGGGGAAGAGACTTGTTCAAGGTCTAAAGACCTCAGATCCTAGCTAAGTGGCTTTAAGTGACTTTCTAAATCTGAGCCTCAGTATCTTCTGTTCATAGTGATAGCAGCAAGGTTGCTGTGAAGACCCAAAATTAGCCTGAGGCAGGGCGTCTCTCCTCCCTGTGTTAGCCTCTGCCCCACCTTATCCCTCCCACCCACGCAGGCAGGGGGAGCCTGGTCCAGTCTGCAGGATCTCTTCTATCCTCAAGCCCCACCCCTGGGCTCGTCCAGTGCTTGCTCCCTGGACCTCCTCACTGGCATACCCACTCCTGCCTCTTCCCATCCCACCACTTGATCATGTCGCTGTCTGGTTAAACCTCTCTGGGTAAACCCTCGGTAGCTTCCTTATCCCAGGAGGTAACACTTGGGTCCAGGTCCCACAGTGCAGGGCCTGAGTACCTCTCACTTCTTCTTCTGCCCTATAACCTGGTCACTTTTGAGATTGAACCACACATGCTCTCAAGAAAACCCCACATCCTTCTTCCCAGGTCTTTGCACATGCTGCTCCCTCAGCTTAAAATGTGTGTTGGGCAGATAAAATATATTATGCTCACTTTGTTAAAGATGGCACTGCCCACATGGAAGTCCATTGATATTAATGTGTGTTGGGTGACAGGCTGTGGGCAGGCCAGGTCGTTATAGCCTAAGGTTTAGTTTTAAGAGTAAGCTTTTCCCCACACCCTTGACTGATTGGATGATGTGGGGTAGTGCACTCTCATGAGGAATCCCATTATGCCTCAGATAAGTGACTTTGTATCAGAGACTTCCTTGTTTGTATATTGGATTAAAGGTTTTAATTTCTACACTATAAAGTGGGACAGACCGGGAGCTTGCTCTCTTGGTTCCTGAGGTTAGTATTAGAGAGGAGAGCAGAGTAAGGCCACGTGGAGGCCAGGAGAAGCAGTCAAGATGGCGGAGTGCTGAGGGAGAAGTCAGTTTGTGCAGAATTTGTGCTGGAGAAGGAGATGGAGAACAGAGGTGAATAAGGCTGGTGAGCTAGAAACCTTTGATTCTAGGAAACTCGGATAAGTCAGTAGCTTTGTGAGCACTGAATGAGAGGGTTTTGGACCCAGTGTGTGTTTTTGCTTGCCCGCCGGGTGCAAGCTAGAATTAAAGCTGATGGCTCACCAGTTCGTGGCTCCATTGTTTCATTACCGACTGTCCGAATCTAATGTGAACCTGCCTGGGCCAGGCGGCTGTGACGGTGGCCACGACTACTGGCTTTACAGCTCCCTCCTCAGGGAGTATGTATCTATAACTGCGGCAGGCTCACATTGATCTTACATCAGCAGCAGTACAGTTCTCTCCCCAGACCGTGGGCACCTCGGGGACAGAGCTTGTGGGACACATCTCTGTCCTCAGCACCAATGTACAGGGCCAAACGAGACTACCTCTGGCAGGAAGGCTTCTCCACTAAAAGCTGTGTGGGGACTGCGGTGGGAGCGCGGGAAGGGAACACCGAGTCTAACAGGTGGAGAGAGCAGCCGGCTAGGAGGGCTGAGCACAGTGCCAGCCCTCTCTGAACCTTGGGAAGTCATAGTGGGTCTGGGCCTTGATTTACGCTGCTGCAGAATGGTGACAACCATGCCAGCCGCCACGGGGCCTTGGGGGCCGGCCAGAGAGTACCCTCGCCCTGAGGTGCTGCACCGGTTTCACTCCCATCCCTACATCCTCTCGTGAATTATTTAGGAAACTCCTCAGTGCCAGGCTTTTGCTGGGACCTTTAGGGCAAAGAGAAATGACTCAGGTTTATACTGTTCTACTGCAGTCTCACGTGACTGCACCCGTATTCCTGCTTTTCTCATTTACAAACACCTCTGCAAATTCAGTTGCTTTTGTACTTCTGGGTGACCCTCAGGTAATACTATCCTTAGGAATCAAAGGTTTTTGAAGGAAACCAATGGCTGGTTCACCTCTCGCCTCCCAGACTTTTGCTAGAACTGCTGAATCTGAGAGCAGTGGCTTATGGACTGGAGGCTGCAGCCAGTCGGGGGGGCGGGAGGGCAGAACTCAGGCTGAGTCCCTCAGACACAGGTTGGAATCCTGGCTTTGCCAGTTAGCAGCTATGTGGTTCTGGTGAGTCTTGTAGTCTCTCTAGGCCTCAAGTTTCTCCTCTGTAAAATGGATATAATAACTCCTCTCCCAGGACTTTGGGTGGTTTAAATAAGATGCCCAGGCCAGGGCCATACTGCTGATGATCAATTAATGTGACTTCCTCCATGTCCTGCCAGGGTCAAGGGTCACTGTCCTGGACAAAAGCTTTCTCCTTTGGGAGGGGTTTCTTCTGTAGCACACAGACCCATACCTCCCCAGATAATGCCCTCCCACCAGGCCTCTCCTAGGTCTCTGCCTTTCTCTTCCTCTCCTTCCTAACCCTCACCCACACCAGGCCTGAGGCCAGGGACTCAGCCTGCTCAGCCCCACCTGCTGAGCCCAGTGTGATGCTAGGCCCAGAAGGAGGAACAGCCCTCTGGGCAGCTGGCAGGAAAAGTGGAATTTCCAGTCTGAGGCCCAAGGCCACAATGTACTCCTGGCCCTCCCCAGCCCACCCCAAGGAAACTCCCCAAGTATGGCATGGACTGGGATGTGGGATTCAGAGGTATGATGACCCCCTGACCTCAGACACTCCTAGTTTGCACTCCATAAAGTTCTTATATGCACATACAGCACCCAGACCCCTGGGGGTCAGCCCCTCACCTCTGAGCTAGACCCAGCTATGGAACATCACACCCACTGGGGTTTCACCTACTGGGCTCAGGCCAGCTACCAGGATGGGAGGGCACTGGAAGAGCTGTCAGGAGAGCTGATGTTGGAACCAGGGACTCCATGGCCACCTGGAAGTCAGCTAAGCCCTGTAGCCTCCAGCCCTTCCCTCCTCTGCCAATAGCCACGGCTCAGGCCCTTGTCAGCTCCTGGTCAGCCATCCTTGACTCCATCTGTGCCTCCCAACTCTGACCCAACCCGCACTGACCCTTCTTGGGACCTCTCCCAACCCCGCTAGTCCCAACCTAAGGCCTCACTTCTAAGGACTCTCTGGGTAAGGCTGCTCTAAGCTGGAAGGTAGAGGTCGACTCCCTGCTCCAAGCCTCCTTATTTTTTATTTTATTTTATTTTTTTTTATTTACAGGGACAGAGAGAGAGTCAGAGAGAGGTATAGATAGGGACAGACAGACAGGAACAGAGAGAGGTGAGAAGCATCAATCATTAGTTTTTCGTTGCCATCGCAACACTCCAAGCCTCCTTATTAACTTCATCCTCGTTAAAGCCCCTTCACCCACTTTCTGGTCCTCTCAGACCCCACCTCACTGCCCTCCCCTCCAGCCCAAGCACCCTCTAGGGAACTCATACCCTCAAGTCCACCTCCCATCACCCAGCCCTCTCCTTTCCAGGACCTGCTTAAGCTCCCCTCACTTCAACCAAGCCAGGTGTCTCTGTTCCTCAAACACACTAGGCTGTCCCTCCATCACTGCAGGCCTTTGCACAGTCTGTTCCCTCTGCCTTGAAATGTCCTCCCCACCTGGCTGACTCCTTCTGGTCCCACCCATCTCAGCTTAGATGTCACTTCCTCCAGGAAGACCTCCTGGGCAGGCTTCAGGGTATGTGGTCTGTGTAGTTACACTGGGCCCCATGCCTAAAAAGGCCCCACCTTGGTTTCATGTTCTGCTATTGCTGCCTTGACAATTCATGTGCCCAGACCACACATGAATTGGGGTCCAGGTCTAACTCCTAGCACCCCTTACTGCTGTTTCACTGGGGACAGCCCACACCTTGCTCAGTACTGCAGCCCCAGAACCCAGCATGCTGCTGGGCACAGGGGGCACTCCTGACATTTTGCTGAATGAACCAGCAAAAGATGCCCAATCACCCCTCCCACTGATCACACCTTGACCTCGACCTCATCCCACAGAATAGCTCAGTCTCTGGAGTCTTAAACGAGGCCACCTATCCTCCCAACCACAACCTCCTACCATCCATCCTGCTTTGGCTCAGCACTCCTCTTGCCCCCTCCCCGCACCCACTTCCAGGCTGTCTTCCCTACCTGATGTCGCAACCTACTGCTTACCACCCCTTTCTTGTGAAACACTCACTGCTGAGCCTTCCAATCTTCTGCTGTGCCCAGTGAGGAACCCTGCTACAATGCCCACTCTTCCCCACACTAACCCTGGAGGAAGCTGCCAGCCACACACACAGGAACACTCTGAGCAGAGGCCACCAACTCCAGCCAGGCCTGTCACACTGCAACACCCCCCCCACCCCCCGACCCCCCACCCCCCCACCCCATCCCCGTCACTGCCAGCACCACGCCTGCCTCTCACTCTCAGCAAGGGACTCTGCCTCTTCCCGAAACAGAACCCCAGGACTCGGCATGGGCACTCTGCCTCTCCCTCCTGCCCGCCCTCAGGCCGTGAGCTGTGGAGTTGGGCGGGTTGGGGTTGGAATCCTGGCTCTGCCACATAACAGCCATCGTCATTTATTCATTAAAAAATAATAAAAAAAACGGAATGGGGTAACTACCATGTTCCAGAAACTGTGTCCAGGGACACACACAGCATCAAGTAAAATAAACTTGAAGCAAAGACAACACTATTCAAAGTGACAAATTGAAGGAGTGGGGAAAGCAGGGGCTCTCTAAAGGCAAAGGAGGGGCAGCATCCTCACTGCCTGGGATGAGGACAGTTCAATGAGATACTTGGTATACAACAAGGAAAAGGGAATGAAACAACCCCAAGCGCCCTGGCTTGAGTAGCTCAGTAATTGGTTAGAGCATTGTCCCAATGCACCAAGGTTGCAGGTTCAATCCCCAGCTGGGGCACATACAAGAATCAAAGAATCAACCTATGAATGCATAAATACGTGGACAAGAAGTCAGTATGTCTCACCCTCCCTCCTGTTCTCTAAAATCAATAAATATAAATTAAGAAGATGTGTTGTAGAATTGTGCACCAAAAATCTGTATAATTTTGCTAACCAGTGTCAACCCAATAAATTCAATTAAAAAATATTTTTAAAACAATGGAATAATAGTCTATTCTAAGTTCAGAGCTTTTCTCATTATTTCTCATATATAAGAAAGATTTCTTTCAGGATAAATTCATATTTCAAATCCTGTTAGAGCTAATACAAAAATATCAAATATAAGCAGCTTAACATAAAAAAATGGAAGTGAAATAAAAAGGGAAACTGAATACCAACATCTTCTGAAGCTTCAATGGCTACGACTGGGGAGGGAAGGCCGTCCTGAGCAAGAATTATTTTCTGTAGCCCAGTGGTCTCATCAGAGGTGGGGAGGTATTTTTGCTGTCCCAGACATGTAGCAGTATCTGGAAACATTTTTAGCTGTCACAAGGGGTGGTGAGGAGTATGTTACTGACATCGACCATTTGGGGGAAAAACTCTTAAATTCAAATATAAAGGAAAAACCCTTTTCCGGAATGGGGCGAGGACTAAGATGAAGGGACACGGTGCTGCCCTACCGTGTGTGGTAGGGGGTGGCCTCGTGAGAAGACTGTCTCCCTGTGGTGCCCGGATGAGGGGGTGAGGCAGCCCTGAATGAGGAGGGGCAAGGGTGGGGATCACTTAGGGACTCTGTTGTCGGTACAGCCAGAGGGCCCAACTACAGCTGTGTCATCTGGTTTTCAGTTTCTTCTGGCTCTGACTCCGTTCTGTCGGTCCCACGTCTGCAGGACAGAGTTCGGCCTGGTCTGAGCTGGGCCTTAGGGGATGAGGAGGCAGGCCGATATCTGAGCTCGGAGTGGAACAGGACAGGCTAAGCAGCGGTGATCCCGGGCAGCCTGGCCTGTGAGGAAAGGTGGCCAGGTTGGGATTCAGGGCTGAATAAGGGGCAGGTAATGACCAGGATGGAAGTGGAGCCAGGGAGCCTTCCAAGAATACTAGAAGGGGAACGTGGATGAAGGAGCAGGAAGGGGCTTGGTCTGCTTCAGATGATGGCCACAATCCTACTGCAGAGCCCTGTTTGCCCAGCCCGGCCCACCTCAAGCCCAGGCCCCTGAGGGTAGGGGTGAGGTATGAGGACTGCTGCCTGAGCGCAACTGTCTAAGACTCATCACGCCTTAGAACCCCACCCTCAAGAAGCTGAGCCACTGGCCCAGCAGAACGATGGGTCAGTCAAGACTAGAGAAATTGAACAGGGCAGGTTTAGGGGTTTGGAGACTTGGGGAAGGAGGCCCCCTGACTCACTAGTTGCTTTTCCTAGGAGCCTGGGAGAACCAGGTGTGGCAGAGGACAACCTAGATAACAAGAGGGCAGTAAGGGTAAGCTGGCCGCAGACATAATCAGACCCTTCACCCCTCATCCCCACCCCAATCCCAGAATGCAGCCAGCCAGGGGTTCTCTGTCCAGGCCGAGGAATGGAAGGTTCTTCTCTGGAGAAGCTGACATCTGGGCCAGCTCTCAGCCAGATCATCCCAAAGTTGATGCCACCAATTACAGGGCTGCCTGGCCTGGACTTTCTAGCCAGCCTTCAGTGAACCTGCTCCTACATATGACCATACAGACATCCAGGGAACAGTGGAGATTGAGGAAAGCCCCCCACGGGAAGAGGATTCCCCTCATTAGACAGAAATAGGGAAGCTGAAGAAAGCTGAGATTATGCAGGAAAAGCATAAAACATTTTAAAAAGAAATAATAGTCTGTAAAAATAATAACAATAAATACTTATTAGAGTGCTTGCTACATGCCAAGCCCTGTCCTAAGGACTTCCCTATTTCAAATATACGTAGATATAAAGATTAGAGCTTACCCCTAAACCAAGATGTTTTAGGGGAAAAAAGCATTCAGAGAACAATGAAGCACACTAGAAAATTAAGCACAGGATAACAAAAATAAAGAAAAGGGGTTGCCTGACCTGGTAGTGGCACAGTGGATAGAGTGTTGGACTGGAACACAGAGGATCCAGGTTTGAAACCCCAAGGTCTCCAGCTTGAGCACAGGCTCACCTGCTTGTGCAAGGGGTTGCTGGCTTGAGCATGGTATCATAGACATGACCCCATGGTTGCTGGCTTGAGCCCAAAGTTGCTGGCTTGAAGCCCAAGGTCCCTGGCTTGAGCCCAAGGTCCCTGGCTTGAGCCCAAGGTCACTGGCTTGAGCAAAGGGTCACTTGTTCTGCTGTAGCAGCCCCTGCCCCCCCCCCAGTCAAGGCACATATTAGAAAGCAAACAACTAAGGTGCCACAACTATGAGTTGATACTTCTCATCTCTCTCCTTTCCTGTCTGTCCCTATCAGTCCCTCTCTCCCTCTCTCTGTCACACACACACACACACACACACACACACACACACACACAAAAGGTAAACAAAGAGAAAGGAAAAGGAGTTAATGATAAAATTGAAGAAATCTCCCAGATATCAGAGATAAAGAATTTTTAATTGGGGCAAAGGAAAATCAGAGGCTCACAAGAGGACTGGTCCAGGAAGCCTAACGTCTGACTGAAACTCAGGAAAGGGAGACAGAACTCGGAGGGGTCACACCACAGAGTTTCCTAGACCTGAAAGATAGTCACAAACAAAATGTATCAAATAAAAAAGACCGACACTGCAGCAGGTCATGGTGACATTTCCGACTCGCAGGAATAAGAGAGAAGGTGCTAAAGTTTTCTGGAGAGGGAATAAAGGTCACATGCAAAGTAAGCGAAACTAGCCTTCTCCCAGCTACAGGAGATGTTAGAAAACGAGGCACAATGGCTTCAGAATTCTGATGAGGAAAAAATAGATTTATGCAATAATTTCTTAGGAAATGTTTAGAGGAGGTGCTCTGGTGAAATGAGGGAGGATACAAGAAAGGAAAAGCTGTGATAAGGAAAGAGGAAAGAAGCAAAAGGACATGTCTGTCCCCAGGGGACAGGTTTCCTGGAAAAGGAAGAACCCAGTGCTTACCTCTCATGTCTGAGCATTTAGAAAAAAACTCAATAGCATGGTCTGATGAAGTGGCTATAGAGAGCCCAGGAAAAGTGTATAATAAATTGGGCAATAAAAAAACGAGACTAATATTAACTCTAGAAAGGCAATGTAGTCTTTAATGTAAGACTTGTGCTGCGACGAGACTCAACTGCAGTTATAATAATGTAAACATCCTTACTGATTCAGCCACATGATAACGATAAGAGGACGATGAGGGAAGGGAGATGGGCAGACGTATGAGAAAGCTAACTTCTTGTTTACCTATAGATGTTTAAAAGTAAAAAGTTAAAAAAAGAGTGAATTTTATGGTATCTGATTTTTTTCTCAATTTCAGTTTTTGCAAAAATGAAAATAAGTATGTTAAAAAAGAGCAGCATAGGCCCTGGCTGGTTGGCTCAGTGGTAGAGCGTCAGCCCACCGTGGGGATGTCCTGGGTTTGATTCCCGGTCAGGGCACACAGGAGAAGCACCCATCTGCTTCTCCCCCTCTCCCCCCTTGCTTCTCTCTCTCTCTCTCTTTCTCTCTTTCCTCCTCCCCTCCTGCAGCCATGGCTTGATTAGAGCACGCTGGCCTGCAGCACTGAGGATGGCTCCATGACCTCCACCTCAGGCGCTAAAAAAATGGCTCCGGTTGCAACATAGCAAAGGCCCCAGATGGGCAGCGCATCGCCCCCTAGTGGGCTTGCCGGGTGGATCCCAGTTGGGGTGCATGTGGGAGCCTGTCTCTCTGCCTCCCCTCCTCTCACTAAATAAATTTAAGGAAAAAGAAAAGAGCAGTATAAGCACATTATTTAAAAATAAAGGAGTAAATACTAGAACTGGCTAAATGACTAACCATCATTATTACCCTAAAACAGTGATGGGCAATCTTTTGAGCTTGGTGTGTCAAAATTTGCCAAAAAACCGAGCATAACTCAGGTGGTGTGTCACTTCAAGAAAAACAGCCTAACCGGAAGTCCCAGAACTAGACGCTCTGTGCCGGAGTTCTGTTGTTTTGGCCTACAGACCTCCGGCACAGAGTGTCTACACTACAGCAAATGTTTCATCCTCGGCTACTGCACCTGGCCGTGCAGGAGCAAAGGATGAAACGTCCTTCTCAGCATGCGGGCCTGTACTTCTCTGGTATGCAGCCGCGTGTCATAGAAAATGGCTACGTGTGTCAGTGCTGACACGCGTGTCATAGGTTGGCCATCATGGCCCTAAAATAAGGTGACCAGATTTTAAAATTGGTAAAGCGGGACACCATTGACAGAGGGGTTCTTGATTAAAAATTTGGTCTATATGAAGCAAAAAAAAATTTTCATAGAATGCAAAATAGTATTATATTTTTTTAAATCGGGACCTTTTTAAAACGCCGCAGGACGCAGGACAAATTGTTAAAAATTGGGACTGTCCCGCCAAAAGCGGGACGTCTGGTCACCTTACCCTAAAAGGCAACTCAAGTCTTGAGCACTTTGGAGAAAAATCAATAGAGGGGCTGTGTTAACTAGCCCCAGTTAACTGAGAACTCTCCAGTGGACTCAGAGGAACAAGAAATCAAAGTAGAAGAGGCCTAAGGACCCTAGGGGAAGAAGTTACTTTGACCCTGGGGAGGGCCTGGCTCCTCACAGCTGTGGAATGAAAAGCCTGAACCATTTTTATGGGACTTTCAGGGGTCATGGTGACCTAGAAGGTTGAAGGCATTCAGTTACATGGGGATCTTCTCACAGAAGACCTCTGGGTCTTCATGACTCCAAGACCCCCATCCCTATACTCACACGTGGGTTCACACAAGTGCATGTACACACAAGCCTCCTACCCCCAACCTGGGCTTAAGCCTTACCTGGGTTTGAGGTAGCTGAGTGCTTCTGAGAACTGGTTGGTGAGGAAGAGGTCCAGGGCGGTCATGCACTGGTCCAGGGCCTCATGGAGGCTATTCACAGGAGTCCTGACAAGAGAAACCCAGGGTGTGATACAAGAGACTTCAACCCCACTCCTGGATGGAACAGAGCCTCACAGGGCCCACTTGACCTCCCCAGTGGGCCTTGCATGACTGTCATGAGCTCCTCCAGGCTGTCTACATGAACACAAGAACAATTTGGACCCACCTCTAAATGTTCCTAAGGGGGGCAGTAGAACAGAATGGGGTAGCATACGAGAGCTGGTGGAAAGGGTGGGGGAACTGAGTACATGGGACAAGGAAGACTCAGAAATAAATTTATCTTACCTCTCACAACGGTAGAGGGAATCTTTGTGGCCCTTCTGACCCATTGGGCTCTTCTGCCCCTCCCTGGGGGGGGGCACAGCCCACCCACTAAATCCCACTTCAATCCTATTCTTCCTACTTTTCTAGGCCTCCCCCTGCGCCCCCCACCCCCAGGCCTGTACTCTGGAACCCCAGAGACACTGTCACAATGGGCTATAGTGGGTGGAGAAGCTGTAGGAGCTGCCCAAGGCCATTCATGCTCAAGGGTCACCTTCCCAATGGCGTCTCCAATATAGTCCAGTCCTTACACTTCTTTATAGCTCTTACCACCTTCTGACATACATTTTTTACTTATTTTTATGTTTATAATCTGTCACCCTCCACTAAAATATAAGTTTCCTAAGGTCAGAAATCTTTGTTTTGTTCACTGCCATATCCCCAGCACATAGTATCTGGTAGAAAACGAGTTTTTGATAAATATCCATTAAGTGAGTAAACAGATGACTGAAGAGTCTAAGTGTAGGAGAGAAAATCTCTGACCTTTCTAATCAGCTTCCCCATTTGAAAATGAGAAAAAACTATAAGATTCCAAAGTCCCATCTGATGATTTTGAAAATGTCTCTTCTCAAGAGCTCTCTTTTGAATGAGAGAAGATCCCAAAATGGGCCTCGATGATCTTGTTGAAAGGAGATCCTTTTCCCCATAAGTTAAAGAAAAAGTCCCCTGTCCACAAGTTAAACTCCTACATGTATAGGTTAAAGCCCAGCTCTAATGTCTCCTCCTGTGTGATACATCAGAAGAAATTCCCAGGCAATTTTTTTTTTTTTAAACAGGGACAAAGAGAGAGTCAGAGAGAGGGATAGATAGGGACAGACAGACAGGAACGGAGAGAGATGAGAAGCACCAATCATCAGTTTCTCGTTGCGACACCTTAGTTGTTCATTGATTGCTTTCTCATATGTGCCTTGACTACGGGCCTTCAGCAGACCAAGTAACTCCTTGCTTGAGCCAGCGACCTTGGGTCCAAGCTGGTGAGCTCTTGCTCAAACCAGATGAACCCGCGCTCAAGCTGGCAACCTTGGGGTCTCGAACTTGGGTCCTCTGCATCCCAGTCCGACGCTCTATCCACTGCGCCACCGCCTAGTGAGGCCCCAGGCAAATTGAAAGGTGTCTTATTCAAAACTGAATTGTTTGTTCTCAAATTTGTTTCCCCCCCATCTTTAATAAATGACACTCCTCTGCCCAGCTCCTCACGCCAGAAATCTGATAGCCATCCTTAATACATTCCCTCTTCCTGACCTCTGTCACCTACTCCATCACTAAGCCCTCTCAGTTCTCCCTCCTGCTTGACCAGGTGGTGGCAGAGTAGATAGAGTGGTGACCTGGGATGCTGAGAACCCAAGTTTGAAACTCCAAGGTTACCAGCTTGAGTGTGGGCTCATCCAGTTTGCAGGGTCACCAGCTTGAGTGTAGTATCATAGACAACCCCATGGTTGCTGGCTTGAGCAAGGAGTCACTTGAGCACTTTGGAGAAAGCACTTTGGGCTCAACTGGAGCCCCCAGTCAAGACACATATGAGAAGCAATCAATGAACAACTAAAGTGGTGCAACTTCCCAGTTGGTGCTTCTCATCTCTCTCCCTCCCTCATCCCTCCTCTCTTTCTCTCTCTCTCTCTCTCTCTGTGTGCGCACGCACGCGCGCGCATGCTATGCGCGCTAGAAAAACAAGAAAAACCTCTCTTGAACATCTCTTAACCCACCCCATTCAATGCCAGCATCCTCCAGTGCAGGCCACTATTTACCCAGATTTGATGGAAGACTTCCCCCTCCTGCCTGATCAGGTGGTGGCGCAGTGGATAGAGCATTGGACTGGGATGTGGAAGGACCCAGGTTCGAGACCCCGAGGTCACCAGCTTGAGTGCGGGCCCATCTGGTTTGAGCAAAAGCTCACCAGCTTGGACCCAAGGTCGCTGGCTCCAGCAAGGGGTTGCCCGGTCTGCTGAAGGCCTGCGGTTAAGGCACATGTGAGAAAGCAATCAATGAACAACTAAGGTGTGCGACAGCAACGAAAACCTAATGATTGATGCTTCTCACCTCTCTCCATTCCTGTCTGTCTGTCCCTATCTATCCCTCTCTCTGACTCTCTCTGTCCCTGTAAAAAAAAAAAAAAGACTTCCCCCTCCTACTCCTTCTCTCTCTGTTCCTACTCATTCTCTCTCCCTGTTAGACCATTTTATTCTATATTTCATGTCTCTTAACACTCTTAATATTTCTTGCTACTTCTTTGACTTAGAATCTGAGTAATTTCTTTAAGTCATCCATTTCACTAATTTGCTTCAAGATGTGTCTCATCTGTTACTTATCCTGTCTATTGAGTTTTTTTTTTTTTTTTTAAGTATGTGTTTTGGTTTTTTTTTCCAGGGACAGAGAGATAGTCAGAGAGAGCGATAGACAGACAGGAACAGAGAGAGGTGAGAAGCATCAATCATTAGTTTTTCGTTGCCGTTGCAACACCTCAGTTGTTCACTGATTGCTTTCTCACATGTGCCTTGACCGCGGGCCTTCAGCAGACCGAGCAACCGCCTGCTGGAGCCAGCGACCTTGGGTCCAAGCTGGCGAGCTTTTGCTCAAGCCAGATGGGCCCACGCTCAAGCTGGCGAGCTCGGGGTCTCGAACCTGGGTCTTCCGCATCCCAGTCCGATGCTCTATCCACTGCGCCACCGCCTGGTCAGGCGAGTTTTTTATTTTAATGGTTACATTATTTTATCTCCAGAAATTTTTCAAATATGCTGGCCATTTGGGGCAGTATTTTCTTCCCTGCTTATTGTTTCAAGTTCGTCTTTGATTTCTTTACACATTTTAAACACAATTATTTATATTCTGTGTACCGTAATTCTAGCATCTTAAGACACTCAGGGAAATTCTGCTATTTCTTGCTTCTGGTGCCTCTTGCTCACGATGACTTGTTTCCTTGTGTGTTTTGTCATTTTACCTTGAGCTCCTATTTGATAGATACCTTTGGGATGAGGTCCCAATTCTTCAAGGAGGATTTCCATTTACTTTGCCGGGTTCCCTGCAGCACTAGCACCCTGCCACTACTTGTTACTTTTTTTTTTTTTTACTTCTTTTTATTTTATTCATTTTAGAGAGGAGACACAGAGTGAGAGAGAGAGAGAGAGAGAGAGAAAGAGAGAAAGGGGGAAGGAGCTGGAAGTATCAACTCCCATATGTGCCTTGACCAGACCAGTGCAGGGTTTTGAACCGGCGACCTCAGTGTTCCCAGGTCAACGCTTTATCCACTGCGCCACCACAGGTCAGGCCTACTTGTTACTTTTTTAGTTTAGCGTTTTCAGGACCACAAAGGTAGGGTGTATTCAAACCCAAGATTTGTATGATGGCAATATTTATAATTTTCTAGGGAACCTTTTGTCCCCACCAAAACTGTTGTCTCACTTTGTAGGTAGGTGGATATTTTTTTCTGCTCAGTGCCCCTATTTGCTGAGGACACCTTTCAAAAGTCCCAGACTCATGTAGTGGGCACAGGGAGGCTATGTTTCAATTCCTCACACTGTGGCTGGACAGGCCCAAGACCTTACTTCCCATCCCTTGCGTGGCCATTGCAACTCAACGTTGTAGATTTCTGGAATTTGTAAATACCTCTAGGTTGCTGTGGCTTCACCCCATTTACCAGCCTGATTTTAACTCCCTCTTCATTTCTGTTTCTTCTGTGGAAGCTCAGGAATGTATTTTAAAGGATGTTTGTTATGACCCGTCAGCCTCTAGGTACTATTTTCAAGGGAGAATTTTGGAATTCTGTCTTTCTTATAATAGCCAAAGTTATCTTTTTAAAATCCAAGTTTGACCATGTCACACTTTTATTTTATTTTTTAGCTGGGGGCCGGGGGAGGAGACCAGGGACAGACAGACAGATGAGAAGGTTGAGAGATGAGAAGTATCAGTTCTTCATTGCGGCACCTTAGTTCATTGATTGCTTTCTCATATGTGCCTTGAAGGGGCTCCAGCTGAGCCAGTGACCCCTTGCTCAAGCCAGCGACCTTGGGGTCATGTCTATGATTCCACACTCAAGCCAGCGACCTCAGGATCTCGAACCTGGGTCCTCAGTATCCCAGGCTGACACTCTATCCACTGTGCCACCACCTGGTCAAGCAACCATGTCATAATTTTAGACTTGAACTCCTTCACTGCCTTCTCATTACTCTTAGGATAAAGATCAAGTTCCATTCTGTGGCGAAAGAGGCTGCACTGTAAGCAGCCCCTGTCCCTCTCTTCATGAGGCAGGGACAAAGTTTTCTTTTGCGTGCAGGGCTTAGCCTGGTGTTCGGTCTATTCATGTCAGCTGGATGAATCAATGCAGACGTGGCGAGTGCTTCTGGCCTCAGTTGTCTAATTGGCATTCTCTCCTTGAGCCCTCATTAAGCTCTGGAAGTAGGGTTATCACCACTACTGCGGATGTGGAGACTAAGGGACAGAGAAGAGGTGACTTGGCCAAGGTCACATGCTCAAGCATGGGTTGTAACCCAATTTTCTACCTGAGCCAGTGCCCACCAGTTCAGCCCCAGGGAGTCAAGTCTGTTGTCCTGGCTTATGTCCATCTCTACACACTTCCAGAGCCAATAGACTTCCCCCCACTTCTATGCTGTACCCCCCATCACCACCACCCCTTCACCCGCCCCCAAGGAAATGGTTCTGCCTATTTCGATAATCCGGAGAGAAAGGCACAAACATGGACAGACGGCACAGAGGAATACATTCCCTCCCCTGGGAATCCCAGCACCCCTTCTTGACGGTAGTGTGTCTGAGGTGACCTCTCCAGACAGGAAGCTGCTTTGGTGAGGTCCTGGGCTGGTTTCGTCCCTTCTTGCCTCCCACAAACCCCACTAATCTTCAGCTCTGGGCCAGGCCTGGGGACGCAGAGAAGACACAGACCTGGGCCTGCCTTTGAGGAGCTCGTGGTGCACATGGACGACAGATGCAGGCAGCGGCAGTGACAGCGAGAGCCCTCATGGGAGCCACTGGGCCGAGGAGGCCCAGGAGTGAGAGTGGGGCACTCAAGGAAGCTTTCTGGAAAAGATGACACTGAACTGAGGACAAGATGGAGAAAAAAGTTCAAGAAGGGGAAAGAGTGTGAGCAAAGGGCTGGAAGCATGACACCATAGTGAGGAGGAGGCACAAGCCATAGGGCAGGGCAGAAGACAGGTGCCCTGGAAGGTCTGCGGGGTAGGGGTGGGGAGCTCAGGAAGGCCAGGGACCTTGGTCCCATGACTTAATAACAACATTAACAACCACCCCATCACCACCATGAAATATCACTTTATCTAAACTGATGACTAATTATTTCACTCAATCCTCCAGCCAGCCCTGAGAGGCAGGTGTTCTTATCTACATTTGAAAGATAAGGAAGTGAAGACAGGAACTAGTACTCCTCCCAGGAGACTGGAAGACAAACGCTTTCTACAGAAGCAGCCTCCCAAACCTTTCTCCTCTCCTGGAGAACTGAGTCCCCCACTTATCCAAAGGCTTTCCCTGTGTCCAAAGGGTCTTTCTGCTCCAGGCCACCTTGCTGGGCCCAGGCCAATACATTCCTGAGCTCCCAAGTGGTGACAGTGGCCTCTCCACTGTACCTTGAGGAAGAAGTTTGGAGGCATCACTAAGCTGGATAGGGCATAAAGTAGGGCTGGTGACTAATGCCAGGAGATTTGGCATAGTGCGGGAGGAGGACCTGAGGCCAAGGTGAGAAGGGAGCTGAGGGGGAGCATCTGACAGCCTGGAGCCATCCCACTCTCTCCCTCCCTCCCACCTCCCTGCTTTGGTCTGCCTGGAAGCTGCTACCTTAGTGCCTAATGGGCAGGGCTGAGTAGAGCTGGGGACAGAAAATGCCCTGCCTTGATCCTGGTCAGGATGAGGTGAGTGTTGAACAGGGGAGGCAGGGCAAAGACATCACACCAAGGAGCAGATTGGAGTCAGGTGGCTCCTCCCCCACCCCCCTGCTTCACCATTCAGGGGACCTGTGGCTCAGAGGGTAAGGCGATATGTCTATGGGACCTAGCACTATTTTTCCCTTCTTCTTTTCCAAGTGAGAGGAGGAGAGATAGAGAGACAGACTTCCACATGTGCCCCAACTGAATCTACCCGGCAACTTCTGTCTAGGGCCATGCTCCCAACTGAGCTATTTTTAGCACCTGATGTGGAGGTGCCCAGGGCCAGAATATCCATAAGCTAGGCAGACGTTCTACCACTGGGCCAATCAGCCAGGACCGGACCTAGCACTTCTAAAGTGATAAATACGGTTGTGACTCTACGTCCAAAGAATCCCCTTTATGCTTAGCTCTGCATAACGTAAGTATCGTGTGGCATGGAGTGAGGTAGCATGGTCTGGTGTAGTGTGGTCTTCAAGAGTTTTTTGGGTTTATTTAAAAATTTATTTGAGAGAGAGAGAGAAAAGGGTGAGAGAGAGACAGAGAGAAACATCAACCCATTGCTCCACCCACCTACACATTCACTGATCAACTCCTGCATGTACCTGACATAATCAAACCCCAACCCTGGCATATGGGGATGGTGCTCCAAACAACTGAGCTATCCAGCCAGTGCAAAAGTTTTGAAAGCAGACAACCCTGGACTCAGCAATTATTTGCTGGAGAAATCTGGGAAGGAGCTTTAACTGCTATGAGCCTCAGTTTCCTTATCAATGAAATGGGAGGTGGGGAACTCCCCTACCTCCCAGGGTTGCTATGAAGAACAATGGAGACAATGTAAAGCACAATAAGAAGCACCAGGAAATGTTAGTGGTTATTTTTTTCTAAGATAATGTATTTCCATCATTCCTTTTATTGAGCATCTCTGCTTTTATAACAAAACTAAGTTACTTTAAAAGATTGAGACCCTGGCCAGTTAGCTCAGTTAGTTAGAGCACTGTCCCATATGCCCAGGTTGTGGGTTTGATCCCCAGTCAGGGCACATACAAGAATCAACCAATGAATGCATAAATAAGTGGAACAACAAACTGGTATCTCTCTCGCTCTCTCCCTTACACACTCTTTAAAAACAATAAAAAATAAATAAAAATAAGAAAAGATTGAGTCTATGTGTCCCATGACCCTGTCATTCTACTCCTATGGGGAAACCTGTGTGAAGGGCAATCGTATGAGAATATTCACTATTGAATAGCAAGACACTGGGAACCACCTCAACGATCATTAACAAGTCTGAATAAACAAGCAGAGGGGGGTCTCTATATCACATGGTATATGAAACATACATCAGGGAAAGGGGAACCAGCGCAGCAAGGATCTAGAAGGCTAAATCTCAGAAATCTGAAGCTGAATGAGGAAAAGCAAGCTGCAGAACAATTTGTGCTGTATGACTTGATTTGTATAAAAATTTTAAAGATAAAACAAACCGTATATATTTTTTAGAGTTACATTCAACAAAAGAATGAAAACAGAAAAAGAACATGATAAAACTGAAATTCAGGACGGCAATTATCTACATAGAGGTAGGTGGGGAGGAAGTCCACAAGAGGCTTCAACAGGCTCTGCCATGGTTTATTTCTTAAAAAGAAGACTATGAACTAAATGAGGCACAGTGTTAATATCTGGAAAAGCTGGGTGTCAAGAGCATGGAATTCATTTTCTTATTTGCTACATTTTTCTGAAAGCTTAAAATAATATTTCAGGATTTTGCCTGACCAGTGGTGGTGTAGTGGGTAGAGTGTCGATTTGGGATACTGAGGTCCCTGGTTCAAAACTCAGAGGTCGCCAGCTTCAGCACGGGGTCACTGGCTTGAGCATGAGATCATAGACATGACCCCACGGTTGCCGGCTTGAGCCCAAAAGGTCACGCTGGATTGAAGCAAGGGGTCACTGGCTTGGCTGGAGCCCCCAGTCAAGGTACATATGAGAAGCAATCAATGAACAATGAAAGTGCTGCAAGTACGAGTTGATGCTTCTCATCTCTCTCTCTCTTCCTATCTCTCTCCCACAAAAGAACAAAAATAAAAAAATAAAAAATTTCATGATTTCTAAAGTGGTACATACAGATCAAAAGCTTGATTTATTCTCCACTGACCCTCATACACAGGGCCATGCCCAGAGCAGGCCTCAGAGGTGTTTGTTGAGTGACTGAATGAGTATCTCTAGTGAAGGGGGCACTGCTTTGCCCCTGCTCTGCTCAGACCCCTTGAGGATGGCACTGACTAGGAGCAGGGGTGGATGAACCTGTGTGGCCACAAAGGAAAATGGGACCTGGAGAGCATGCAGTGGGGCAGGAGTGGTTCAGTATGAGGAAGACCCACCCGTGCAAGAAGAGTAAGCTTACTGCCCTGGAGGCCCATGAGGGGGTTGCAGAGGATGTGACTGCAAAGAAGAGTGATGAATGTGGCTTCTAGCCTGGGAGTTCAGAATTCTTTGACAGGTGCCCTGCTCTGCCTGCCTTCTGATCTAGGAAGCACTTTTCTGGACCCAGTGGGGCTGTAGTCAGTCAGGGCTGGGTAGAAGAGACCTAACCAGGCTCCAGATTTATAAAGACCAGCCCAGAGCACGATGGCAGCAGCCAGCCCAGCCTCCCCGTACTTTTCAAAGGAGGGACAAGAAGTCTAGGGAGGATAAAGGACTTGGCCAAATTCATACAACAAATGTATTTTGTTGTATGACTCACCAGTCAAGTTCAAGACTCACCAGTCAACCCTCCTGCAGTCCTTGGTGTCCCCCAGCCACCCAACTTCCAAGCCCTCCACCTAGAACACACACACAGCCCCTATGGAGGCTTCCAGCTGACTGCTGGCACCAGGCTCGTCACCTCCCTGTTCCTGTGTTAGCCCTGAGGCCTTTGGCAAATATTGTCCCTGGTGGTGAGGCTCCAGGCAGGGCTGGCACCCCTCCCAGCTCACCTGGGCCAGATCTCCACCCAGCAGCCTCCCAGCAGTTCATGCTCCCAGAAGACTGTCCCCTACTCACTGGGCCCAGGAAAGGCAGAGTTGCTCTTTAACTTCCAGCAGTTAGTAGCTGTCACGGCGACCCGGGCAGAACACGGGTCCTACAGGGTTTCTCAGGAGGGGTTAGCTGGGGTGGGCAGGACACGTTGAAAGTGACAACACCCACTTTTACTACGCTGGTTCCTGCTGCATCCAGTGGGATCAGCTGGTTCATTTCTTAGCCTTTAAACACTCCAAATATACCTGAAGATGAGGTAGTGTGGCCCACAGATGGGGAGCTCTGGCATCAAATGGAGCTGGGGTCAAATCCCAGGCCCACCTCTCACCTACTGGGTGACCTAAGACAAGTCACTTGGAGCTATGCCTCAGTTTCCTAGTCTGTAATGGACGTGATAATAAGAGTCCACCCACAGATGTAAACGCCACGAGGGAAGGAAGGCGGCTCTGAATGCAGTAATGCCCTGTTACTACTGATTCGTGAGAAAGTTGGGACCCAGAGAGGAGTGACGACGAGCCAGGGTCGCTGGCATCTCCAGTCTGCTCGCGCAGGTTTCTGCAGCCCCCTCCCCCGCTCCGGCATCCGCAGCTCACAGAGGCGGGCGGGGTGGGGGCGCGCAGCGCGGCCGGCAGGGGCTGGGAGCCGCAGTGCGGGCCGCGGGGCGGATAACGCGGGGGAGGCCGGCCCGGCGCTCGCCCCACGTCCCAGGCCCAGCCGGCCCGCGCCCCCCATCTCCGCCGCGCACTTACCCGGCAGGCGGGGTGCCCGGGGCTCCGGCCGTGGTCATCGCGGAGGGGGGCGGGCAGCGTGCCCCCGCCGGACGCCAGCTGCGGCCCAGGTGCTGCCGCCGGAACCCCGAGCCGGGCGCTGTGAAGCGGAGCCGCAGACGCGGCGGCCGGGGAGGGGCGCGCCGGGGGCGGGGAAGGCGGCGGGGCCGGGCCTCGGGCTGCCCACCCGCGCAATGGGGCCACGCCGCCGCCCTCCTGCGGAGTGCACCCGCACCCCGGCTCCGACAGGTGAGAGCCCCAGGCTCCCACGGCCTGCACGGCCCATGCCCGGGACCTCTGTGCGCAGCCCCCAGGCGCCAGGAGCTCACTCCTTCCTCACACAGCCCCACCTATTGAGAGCTAGAAAGTTCTCCAGGACCTGTCACTCTGCCCTCCTCCACGGCTCCCACCTTGCAGCTCCACGACCTGAGCCCTTCATCCTCCTCTTGCATTCATTGGTGGGGGGCATTCATGCAGAGAATGTCCCGGCCTCCACAGTCAGGCTTGGATTTTAATCCCACCCACTTGCCCACTGGTGACTGTGCTTAAGGAGACAAGAGGGCGGAAAGTAATGCGGTTTAGCTAGCAGTAGCTAGCTAACAGGTCACACTTGCCTTCGGAAATAATCTTAACTGCCGTTTTACAGATGGCGAAACTAAGGCATAGAGCTCATGTGACTTGCTCAAGGCTACTCACCTAATAAATGGCAAGTTGTGATTGGAACCTGTCGTCCTGACTACAAAGCTCACACTCTTGCCTATTGCCCCCTTGGCTCCCTCTTCCCTGAATCCCCAGTGCCTATGTGGGGGTCATCTATAACACTTCTTAGATGCCCACTGTGTGCCTAGCTGTGAGGTATATGTCTAGGAACAGGGTTTAAGACCACCTGCTCTCCTGGCAGCAAGAACCACTGGTCCATGAGGAGTTAACCAGCCACCACCACCCCAGGCCACAGATGCTCTTAACCATGACTCATCAGACCACGTGGCTGCCATTAGAGCTGTCCCTTCACAGAAGCAGGGGACAGAAGGAGGAGGTACTCTAGCACAGGTGGATCAGCCATGAGCTCTAGGATGTCAGATGAGGAAACAGGAGGAGCTTGCAGTAGCAGCTGTGGTGGGAAGAGGGCTTGAACTAGGTCCCAGGAGAGCCAGGTAAATAGGGCCTGGTGGCAGAGGGGAGAGGTTTAGGCGAGTACCCTTTTTTTTTTTTTTTTTTTTACAGGGACAGAGAGAGAGTCGGAGAAAGGGATAGATAGGAATAGACAGACAGGAAGGGAGAGAGGTGAGAAGCATCAATCATTAGTTTTTCGTTGCCGTTGCAGCACCTTAGTTGTTCATTGATTGCTTTCTCACATGTGCCTTGACCGCGGGCCTTCAGCAGACCGAGCCACCCCTTGCTGGAGCCAGTGACCTTGGGTCTAAGCTGGTGAGCTTTTTGCTCAAGCCAGATGGGCCCATGCTCAAGCTGGCAAGCTTGGGGTCTCGAACCTCTGTCTTCCGCATCCCAGTCTGATGCTCTATCCACTGCGCCACCGCCTGGTCAGGCTAGGTGAATGCTCTTTAAATCTAAACAGGCTATCTGCAAAGGGAGTGAGTTCTTATCCTCCCCATATATAAGCAGAGGCTAGATGCTCACTTGCAAGGTTTATTCCACCTCTGCAATCCTCAGACATAGGTACAAAAAGATCATCAACTACAAGGAGTAGGCTATGACAACGTCCACCATCAGCTATAGAAATCCAGATAAGGAAAAGTGCAACATAGGCTGGAGGAGTCTGGGGGGCTTCCTGGAGAAGGTGAGCACAGAGTTGACACTTGAAGTTTATATTATTTATATACAATTAAGTCATAGAAAGAGTGCACCAAATGGGTGTAAAGCATGGAAGTGGGCAAAGGCACTCTGATGACAGTTGGAGTTTATGAAGAACAGCAATGTTTGTAAAGAGGGGCCTGTGTGATGTGGCTGGGGGGCCCTATCATATGCCATACACTTTCAAATCTATAGACATTTGCACATGCTATTCCCTCTGCCTGAAACACACCTTCCTTCCTCGTCACTTATTATTCATTCATTAATCATTGGGTCAATCTAGAAGTTTACAATTAAAAGGTTTCTTTCTTTTTTTTTAAGTGAGAGGAAAGGAGATAGTGAAACAAACTCCCACATGTGCCGCAACCGGATGCATCTGGCAACCCCCATCAGGGACTGATGCTCAAATCAATGGAGCCATCCTCAGTTCCCAGGGCCAACACTCAAACCAATCGGGTCACTGGCTGTGGGAGAGGAAGAGGGAGAGGGAGGGGGAAAAAAGCAGATGGTCACTTCCCCTGTGTGCCCTGACTGGGAATCAAGCCCGGGACATCCATATGCCAGGCAGACACTCTATCCATTGACCCAACTGACCAGGGCCTTTTTTTTTTCTTCTTTTAGGAGCTTTATTAAATACACTATATATTCAAAGCAATTCTATAAAATCAGAACATATCTCCCCTTGTTAAAATAATAAAGACATTAAGCCTCAGAGAAGTAAAATATTTGCCTAAACCATAACAGAAATGTTCAAATCCAAAGATGATACTTATTCTGATATACTTGGGCAGTGGTTCTCAAACTTGGGAACATATTAGAACCTCCTGGAAAAAAATTTTTTTTTAATTTTATTATTATTAATTTTAATGGGGTGACACCAATAACTGACCAGGGCCTTTTTTAAGTTTAAAAATGTTATTTATTGATTTTAACAAGAGAGGAAGGAGGAGAGAGAGGAAGAGAGAGATGGGAACATAGCTGTTCCTGTATGTGCCCTGACTGGGGATTGAACTGAAACCTCTACACTTCAGTATAATGCTCTAACCAACTGAGCTCTCCAGCCAGCCCTGAAAGATTTCTAAAAAAAAAGAAGCCCTAACCAGATAGCTCAATTGGTTGGAGTGTGTCCTGATACTGATATTCAAAGGTTGCAGGTTCAATCCCCGGTCAGGGCACATATAGGAACAGATCTATATTTCTCTCCCGCCCCCCTTTATTCTCTCTCCAATATCAATAATTTTTTTTAAGTAAAAATTTGCCAATGTAAAATTGCCAGAGCCTTGGGAGAAGACCAGATAAATGAAAGCCTCTTTTTTTTTTTTTTTTAACAGGGACCGACAGAGAGTCAGAGAGAGGGATAGATAGGGACAGACAGACAGGAACAGAGAGAGGTGAAAAGCATCAATCATTAGTTTTTCGTTGCCGTTGCAACACCTTAGTTGTTCATTGATTGCTTTCTCACATGTGCCTTGACCGCGGGCCTTCAGCAGACCGAGCAACCCCTTGCTGGAGCCAGCGACCTTGGGTCCAAGCTGGTGAGCTTTTGCTCAAGCCAGATGGGCCTGCGCTCAAGCTAGGGACCTCCGGGTCTCGAACCTGGGTCCTCCGCATCCCAGTCCGACGCTCTATCCACTGGGCCACCGCCTGGTCAGACGAAAGCCTCTTTATATTACATTAACTTAAAGGTAAATCTTTATCGTATTCAGCCAACATTTATTAAGAACCTGCCATATGCCAAACTCCTACTTGCCCTGCAGGTTTTAGTTCAGAAGCTGCTTCTTCCAGGAGGCCCTGCCTCCCTGGCTGGGTCAGCAGCTTTCTGGGCACACACTGCCCTAATCCCTTCTGACCGAACCCAATCACCCTGGGCTGACATCGGCTGTGTGTGGAGGTGGTGGAGTGAGTTTGTATGTCACTGGCTCTGCCATCAGACTGCAAGCTTCTGGAGGCTCAGGCCAGGTCAGACATCTGTGCCAGTGCTTGACTAATCACTCAACATCGGGCCCGCACTTGCCCATTTTCCTCCTAGGTGATAATTATAATAATGACTGACATGCATCAAAGGCTTAATTCTGGTATGTGTTACACATGTTAAGTGTATAACAAAGATTATCTTATTTAATGCTCACTTTTAACCACTTCTGTGAGCCTCAGTTACACTGCCTACTACAAAGGGTCGTTGTGAGGACCAGGATTCACATATGTAAAATGTGCAGGATGGTGCCTGGCACTCAGCACCGTGCCACACAGGTCCTCTGATGATGGTAGCGGCAGTGGTGAGACAGAGGCCATTCTCCCCCTTTCACAGATGACAACTGAGCTCAGCAAGAAAAGCAGCCAAGCTACCTGACCAGGCGGTGGCACAGTGGGTAGAGCATAGGACTGGGATGCAGAAGACCCAGGTTCGAGACCTCGAGGTCGCCAGCTTGAGCATGGACCCATCTGGCTTGAGCAAAAGCTCGTCAGCTTGGACCCAAGGTCGCTGGCTCCAGCAAGGGGTTGCTCGGTCTGCTGAAGGCCCGCGGTCAAGGCACATGTGAGAAAGCAATCAATGAACAACTAGGGTGTTGCGACGGCAATGAAAAACTAATTATTGATGCTTCTCATCTCTCTTTGTGCCTGTCTGTCTGTCTTCCCTGTCTATCCCTCTCTCTGACTCTCTCTCTGTCCCTGTAAAGAAAAAAAGAAAGAAAAGGCAGCCAAGCTGCCTTCAGAGCTGGAGCTCTCCCCACACCACAGTAGTGAGTGACACTGCAGCCACTCACATGGTGAGTCAGAGCACCAGAGTGGCCCGCCCCCTAGGAGGGTTCCACCCAGGCAGTGCCCAGACCCCAGGAACTCTGGCCCAGGTCCCAGCCCTCAGGAAGGAACCTGTGAGTCACCATTATTTCTACCTCCCAACCAGGAAACCCTGCTCAGGTCACCTGCCCATCCCCAACTCGAGCTGACAGCCAAGCCCAGGGGACCAGGAGAGAATCCTCCCCTGCGTTTTCCTGGTGTTTTGTGCCTGGGAAATACCAGGCCTGCATTCTCCTCTCATTTTCTCTCAAACCCACAAGAACAAATCACTGGGTTCGTTGAACGTTTTGATGGCCCTGAGGACCTCGTGTGGACTTTTTTCACTTGTCCCATCTCTCCCTTAAGAAGGCCTTGAAAAAACATTAGTGAAGCCTTCTCAGAATGCTCCAGAAAGCTCTGTAGTAGCTTTATCTCCCATCCTACAGATGAGAAAACTGAGGCTTGAACCAAGTGCGTCGTGGACTCAGGGCTAACCACAGCATAAACCCAGGTCTTGACTGTTTATCCTGTGGGGAAAGGAGGTGGAAATGGAGGTCACCAAAAGGGGGTGTGAGCCATTGTTATAGAAAGAGCTTACACTGCCTCTCCCTTGTTGAACCTCAGTCTTCCCATCTGTAAACCTGGGATAAATGCCCCAACCTCTCAAGGGTACTGTGAGGCTTACTGAGCCTTACTTGGATGATCTCTCACCCTTTCCCCCTTCTCAGTCCCTTCCTCCAGGCCTTTCCTTGGCATGAAGTGCCCCCCCCCCCCCCCCCCCCCCCCCCCCCCCCCCCCCGTCTCCTGTAAACTGGGTTGTCTTAAAGTGAGTGAGCCCCACCCAGCAGGTTACAGGCTTGGGCTCGTTAATTATTCACAAGTAAACAGGCTTGTCAACAAAGGGCTCTTAAAGAGAGCTGTAAAGGTCACCGCCCTTAAATATTCCCTGGAGAGGGACCCTTGGGGAGGACCTAGCCCCTGGTCCTTGGGCCAACCTCCTCCCACCACACAGACTCTGACTCCCGTTAGCTGTAGGGCAAGTTACTGCCCCACTCTGGCCCTTAGTGTCACTCTTCCTGCCAAATATGAGGAGAGAAGATTGGACCAGTAGCCCAAGGGCCCTCCCTGCTCTGCTGTTTTCAGTTCTGGAATCTGAATTCTTTTACCAGTCGCATCTCCAGGAGCAGCCAAGCGTGGGTCTAAGGAAGGAGCCCTGGTCAGGCACAAGAAACCGAGAACAGTTTTAATTGGAAAGAAGAGGCAGAGCTCTAATGAGGCGTTTCTGGCATTGAATTGCATCTTGTCAGTGGTTAGAACTTGGGCTCCAGAGCCAGGAAGATCTGGCTGGACTCCTGGTCCACCATGTCTAGCTGTGTGCCCCAAGCAAGTCACCCTACTCATTTGAGGCAGAGGGAGCAGTTAGAACACCCCGGCTCAAATACTCTGGACCAGTGATTTTTTTTTTCTCTTTTTTACAGGGACAGAGAGAGGGATAGATAGGGACAGACAGACAGGAACATAGAGAGATGAGAAGCATCAATCATTAGTTTTTCGTTGCCGTCGCCACACCTTAGTTGTTCATCAATTGCTTTCTCACATGTGCCTTGACCGCAGGCCTTCAGCAGACCGAGCAACCCCTTGCTGGAGCCAGCGACCTTGGGTCCAAGCTGGCGAGCTTTTGCTCAAGCCAGATGGGCCCGTGCTCAAGCTGGCGAGCTCGGGGTCTCAAACCTGGATCTTCCACATCCCAGTCCCGACGCTATATCCACTGCGCCACCGCCTGGTCAGGCTGGACCAGTGATTTTATCTCTGCAATGGAGATATTGATGGCACCAACCTCACTGGGTTGATGCAAGGATTAAATGACATAATATACATAAAGCACTTGGCCAGGGCCTTATCATTATTCTCTGAGCTTTAGTTTTCTGACCTATAAAGCAGAGACAGCAGGATTGTTGTATCATATAAGTCAATGGACCCAAAAGAGCTTTGGAACCATACAAGGCTGTCCAAAAGAGAGGGATTTCCCCCAAAGATGTGTACCCAGGTCTGACCAGGACCACAAGAGCAGAGCAACACCCATTGGACATCTACTATATACTTCAGGGCAGATGTGATATATCCCACACTGCTGGTGGGAGTGGAAAGTGGTACCCTCTCTCTAAGGGCAATTGGAATTTTGGATAAAAAGCTTTAGAAAGATGACCCAGTAATACCTAGGCAGCAAATGTGTCTGACACAAAGATTTGTGGTATAAAGGTATTCATTCGAGTGTTTCCTATAATAAAGACACAGCTGGAAATAACCTACATGCCCATCAATAAGGAATTATTTAGTTCAATGGATTATAGTGAATTTGTAGGGTGAACTATTTGCAGATATTTAAATTGTGTTTATAGAGAATTTATTTGCCTGGATTACTGCATTGTATTCTAACTATGTACTCTGCTCCTACCCCTATCCCCTTATTGTCCTTTTCTCCACACAGCACCAGATTCATTGAATCAGACCATGTCACTCTTCTGTTCAAAACCCCGCACCTGCCTGACCAGGCGGTGGCACAGTGGATAGAGCATCAGACTGGGATGCGGAGGACCCACGTTCGAGAACCAGGTTCGAGACCCTGAGGTCTCCAGCTTGAGCGTGGGCCCATCTGCCTTGAGCAGAGGCTCGCCAGCTTGGACCCAAGGTCACTGGCTCCAGCAAGGGGTTACTTGATCTGCAGAAGGCCCGTGGTCAAGGCACATATGAGAAAGCAATCAATGAACAACTAAGGTGTCACGACGAAAAACTGATGATTGATGCTTCTCATCTCTCTCTGTTCCTGTCTGTCTGTCCCTTTCTATCCCTCTCTCTGACACTCTCTCTGTCCCTATAAAAAAAATAAATAAAATCATCCTATTAAAAAAACAATAATAAAAGAAAAGAAAAAGAAACCCCTCACCCTGTGTTTCTTAGTACAAAAGCTAAGTTCTTCACATGGCCTTGAGGCCCTGCATGACCACCACCCTCTCTGCTATCACCTCCCTTCTCTCTTGTCCAGCCACTCTCGCTAGCCTCCTTGCTCTTCTCCAAATAGCCAGCCCGCTCCGCCTTGCCTGCCATCTGCACTGGCTATTCCTTCTGCTTGAAATGCACTTCCCGCAAGTACTCCCAGGATTAACCCCTTACCACTGTCATATCTCAGCTCAAATTTTACCGTCTCCATGAGGCCTTCCCTGACCATTCTGTTTAAAATGGAACTCTTGCCCTCCTACTTTGACTTCCTTTCCCCTTCATTATTTTTCCATAGCACTTGATGTCTGACATCCTGTATATTTTGCTTATTCGTTTATTCTCTCTCTCTCCATTAAATTCTATACTCCATATGGGCAGAGATTATTTTTTCATTTTTGCTCTCTATTTTCCATGCCCTGAACAGTGCCTAGCACATAGTAGGTACTCAGTAAATGTTTGCTACATAAATGTTTTCTAAAAGGTAGTAAAGGCCTTCCCCCTTTCTCTCTTTCTCTCTCTCTCTCTCTCACTCTGTGTCTCCTCTCTAAAATGAATAAAATAAAAAAAAAAAAATTTAAAAGCCTGACCTGTGGTGGTGCAGTGGATAAAGCGTCGACCTGGGAACACTGAGGTCGCCAGTTCAAAACCCTGCACTGGTCTGGTCAAGGCACATATGGGAGTTGATGCTTCCAGCTCCTTCCCCCTTTCTCTCTTTCTCTCTCTCTCTCTCTCTCTCTCTCTCTCACTCTGTGTCTCCTCTCTAAAATGAATAAAATAAAAATAAAAAAAAAATAAAAGGTAGTAAAGGACTTTCAAAAAGCAGAATACAAAATGAATACTGAAAACCCCCTAATGTCTATGCACGTGAAGAAGCATGAGGAGGCCTCGTCTTGGTCACCCATTAGAACTGGAGATGAGACTCTGCTAGTCAGAACTGTAGTGGATGGAAGGGGGTGAAGCACGTTAAGTCAGGGCACCATCAAGGGCAGATCTCTGTGGTATTACAGATCACCAAGGAGCAGGCTGACAGGGCTGGAGGTGTTCTCGAGGTAGGGTCCTAGTTCAGAGGGTCTCTGGGAAAAAGCTTGGGCTGGAGGCAGCAGTGGCAAGCGAAGGAGAAGGGTGACAATTTGAGTGCAGTGCTATGCACAGAGCCTGTGGACATGTCATCCCCCTTCAACCAGCCTGTCCTGGGCTCAGGGCCCTTCCTTGGCTGTGCCCTTCAGCCACCTAAATGTAAGGGAAGGACCCACCTATCCATTTTCTTGCAAAGATGGCAGAGTCACCTCCGATCTGAGACTTAAATGCTCTATCTAGGGGAGGCTGTTTCTTAGTTGGAGGTGAACTCTTACAGGGGGTGGGCGCTTGTCAGAACTGATTCTTCCTGGGAATAAGGGGAAACCTGAGGCTGTGGAAGGGAACAGGCAGGGAAAAAACTTCATCAAACGGGGGGCGGGGAGGATGGGAACCAAAAGGAATGAAGTGTCTGCTCAGGTCTACCTGGCTGTGGCACCTGATGTTTCACTCACCATCATAACTCCTAATATAATTGTCCTGTGGGGGACATGGGACAAAACCAGCCAATTATAGGATGGAGGAAGGACTTTACCTAAAAGGAATAGACTTCTGCACTGACATTCATTTGATTAAGACTGATCTTGGAAGAGGAAAGGAAAGCATGGGAGTCTTGTGTTATGAGAGAAATTTCCTTCTCTCTCCTGGGAAGGAAGATGGTGGAAGATATACATTTGGCCCTCCCAGAGGTGTAAGTTCTTTTATTTTTTTTTTTACAGGGACAGAGAGAGGGTCAGAGAGAGGGATAGGTAGGGACAGACAGACAGGAACTGAGAAATGAGAGGCATCAATCATTAGTTTTTCGTTGCCGTTGTGACACCATAGTTGTTCATTGATTGCTTTCTCACATGTGCCTTGACCGCGGGCCTTCAGCAGACCAAGCCACCCCTTGCTGGAGCCAGCGACCTTGGGTCCAAGCTGGCGAGCTTTTGCTCAAGCCAGATGGGCCTGCGCTCAAGCTGGTGAACTCGGGGTCTCGAACCTGGGTCTTCCGCATCCCAGTCCAATGCTCTATCCACTGTGCCACCGCCTGGTCAGGCCCAGAGGTGTAAGTTCTGAAAGAAGGTTCCTTCTAGAGTGGCTGAGGGGCTTGGAGAAGGGCCGTAGAATCGTAAAAATCTCCTTTTACGCTTCCTTGCTTCGTAGGGTACCCTTAAGAGGCAACAGGCGTTATCAGAACCCTGGTCAGAACCAAGGAGCTCTCCGATGCCTATAGGTAGGGAGTCTGTAGTTTGGTGACGGGAATCCTCGGGAAGCTTTGATTAGGGACTGGGTCTGGACTCGAGGCCAGTGCTGAGTTTTCATCTCTGTGATTCTCAGTTCCTTTGAATCAATTACCAGACTTGTCTTTGTAAATTTCAATATTCTATGATGTTGAAGGTCTGATTCCAGGATTCTGATAACCCCTGTTGCCTCTTAGGAGCAGCTCTGCCACTTAATTACTCTCTCAAAAGCAATCTGCCTGCCCACACTTTCCCCTTTGTTCCTGGTGCTCTCTGCTTACAGTAGCAGCCATAAGTGGGGCTACTAGCATGGCTGGGAAGGGGCCCTATATGTAGGCTGAGTAGGTGGTGGTCTACATTTTATAAGATGCATGTGTGTCATTTTCCTCTTGTAACAGTACCTAGCTCCTGCGGACCTTGAGTGAGAAGATACCTACTAAAAATGTAAAAATGTTTTTACATTTGAGCTAAATGGGCTCATATGTAAAAACAGAATCTACCTGTGTTTCTTTTCTCTTTTTTTCCCTTATTTTATTTATTGATTTTACAGAGAGGAATGAGAAGTATCAACTCATAGTTGCTTCACTTTAGTTGTTCATTGGTTGCTTTATACACTGTGTTACCACAGGCCAGGCCCTATCTTTTATTCTATTTAAAAAAGAAACCATCAACAAAATGAAAAGGGAACCCACTGAATGGTAGAACATATTTGCCAATTATACATCTGATAAGGGGTTAATTTTCAAAATGTGTAAAGAACTAATACAACTCAACACAAGGAAGAGAAACAAAATGAGCAGAGGATATAAATAGACACTTCCCCAAAGAAGACATACAGATGGCCAACAGTCATATGAAAAGATGCTCAACATCACTAATCAGCAGAGAAATGCAAATTAAAACCACAATGAGATATCACTTCACACTTGTCAGAATGGCTGTCATCAATAAATCAACAAACAAGTGTTGGCGAGGGTGTGGAGAAAAGGGAACCCTCCTGCACTGCTGGTGGGAATGCAGATTGGTGTAGCCACTGTGGAAAACAGTATGGAGATTCCTCAAAAAATGTAAAATAAAACAGCCTTATGACCCAGCAATTCCTCTTCTGGGAATATATCCAAAGAAACCCAAAACACTAATTCAAAAGAATATATGCACCCCTATGTTTACAGCAGTGTTATTTACAATAGCCAAGATATGGAAGCAGTTCAAATTTCCATCAGTAGATGAGTGGACAAAATATGCTATTGTACATTTACACAATGGAATGCTACTCCTTTTGTGACAGCATGGATGAATCTGGAGATTATTATGCTAAATAAAATATGCCACTTATTTGTGGAATATAATGAACAAAATAAACTGACAAAATAGCAACAGAGGCACGGAGACATGGAACAGACTTATAGCTGTCAGAAGGGCGGGGGCTTGGGAGACTGGATGAAAGAAAGTGAAATGGTTAATATATATATTATATTATATATAAAACCCATAGACAGACAACAGTGTGGTGAAAGCCAGTGGGAAAGGGGGGTAGGGAGGAGACTGAAGTGGACAAAGGGTGGGGGAATGGGGATGGAAAGAGACTTCACTTCAGCTGAGTAAACTGAGGCTCACACAGGTCAAGTAACTGAATCAAGGTCACAGAGTCAATAAGCAAGTGGCAGATCAGGGTCTGAGCACTCTCCCAAGTGCTTCTCCCTCTGGCCAGGCTGTGAGAGACGAGGCAGTGTGGTGGGGGAGGGGTGCGGGTGGAGAACTCACAGGCCCTGAACTAGGAGACCTGGGTTTGTGCCTCAGGTCTGAGTCCCGGTTATGGGCAATGGGAGCAAAGAATTTTCTGGGTATTTTGTGTCCAGCTAGTCCCCCTATGCCCTCATCAAAACTTAAGTCCATTCTGTGCTGGGATCCAGGGACATGGGGGCAGATGAATCCTATCTTTTCTCCATGTATAGTGGGGAGATAGAAAAAGGTGACAGTGACCCATTGTTGAAATTGTGCACAAAATCCTTTCTCCCTGGAGTAGAAGGGCAATGGTTAAATATGTAAATCCCCTCCCTAATGCCCTCTAGTGGTTTCCCAAAACACTATGAAATCCAAATTCCTTGCCTTGTTGGTTCTGGGCAGCCTGCCTCAGGAATCCCATGAGGTACTGATCCTCAACAATTCATGGCCGTTTTTGCTCCTCAGGGACACCCCAGGCTTTGACATGAGCTGTCCTTTCTTCCAGGAATGTTCTGAACATAGTCAATTTTACTGTTTATCACATCACCCCATTTTAAGCCTTATGCCTCATATATTTGGTGTTCACTTGTTTATTTGTCCACTAGTTTTGTCTGTTTTTCCCACTAGAACAGGGTCTTCTGAGAGCAGGGGCTGTGTGTGTGAAGTAATAGCATGTCTGCAGTGCCTCGTACAATTGCCTGGGATATGGTACCTACTCAACAGTGTTTGTTGAAAGACTGAATAAGAGCCCTGAAAGCCCCTGAGCCTGGCTCACGGGCAGAGTCAGAAAGCCTCTCTAAAAGAGGTCCCCTGAAGCCGAGTCTTCCAGGTAAATGTCCTGAGTGGAGGATGGCATTGCAGGAAGAGGCAGCCCCGCAGCCTGGCACAGTTGTGAGAACACTACAAAACCAGCTGGTGTTAGTGAACCAGAGTGAAGGTCAAGGAGTGATGGGAAACAGGCCTGGGCGGGCCACGGCCTCCCACCTTGAGGGCCTTGGTGATAGAGCCATGGATGGGTTTTAATGTAGAAAAATGGCATGGTCTAGTTTGTACTTTAGCAGAGACCCGCCTGAAGGACGCATGGGAAGGAGGAGACTGGAGGAACTGGGGAAGTCAGGCGCTGTTGCAGTAGTCCAAGGGGAACGGGGAACGAACAGCTCTGAGAGACATCCAGGAGATAAAATCGGCAGAACTTGGAGACCGGTGTGGAGGTAAGGGAGGGAGGAAAGAGGGATAACTCCCAGGTTCTGGGCTTGAGCAACTACTAGGTGGATGACTGTGCCATTCTCTGAAATGGGAAAAGGAAGAGGAACAGGTTTTGGGGGTGAAGATGCAAAGTCTGATTTAGGGCTTGACAAGCTTGAGGTTTTCATAAGAGGACAGTCATATGGAAGCATTGGGGGGTTTCTCCAGGGCATAGCAGGGCAAACTTTAAATGTGTAAAAAAAAAAAAAAGGAATTGGGGGTCAAATCAGCTAAGAAGAGAGGTTAGGGCTGTCTCTTCTTCTCTATGGGAACACATCTAGAGACACCATCTCATCCAGGAGGTGGGGACACCTGAGAATGCGGAGGTGACACAGAGGAGAAACAGACACACCTTTGAAGGGTTGACCTTGGAGGGTCTGTGGTGCATATAATCCCACCATGGACCAGAAATGGAGCCAGGACCCCCCTCACACACTGCTAGTCCCAGATGTGGACAACCCCTGAGGGCACACAGTGTGCCCGCCTCTCCACACAGGCTTCACTGGGGAGGACCAGGTTCATGAGGGGCAGGCTGAGGGGGCCGCGGGGCCCCACCCTGACTCCCAGCCCGCAGGAGGGCCAGCTCACTGGACTTGCCCTTGCAGATGCCCACAGTGTAGCAGGGGAAGCGCGGCTTGAGTGGGATCGGTGGGGGCCGCAGCCCTGCTGGGCAACACGCAAGCAGAAGGCACGTGGGGGTGTGAGAGGCGCCGGACGGCCCCTCCCGGGGTCCTCCGGGCGTCAGCGAGCCCAGCAGCCCGCACGCCCCTTGCCCCCGCGGTCCCTCCCGTCTCCGGTTGTTCCCCGGCCGCCCCTCGGTCCCATCCACGCCTCTCGCCGAGTCCCCGCCCAGCCTGATACCTGCGGTCGCTCTTCCCAGAGGCCGCTCCCTTCCAGGCGGTCAGAAATGCCATGGACACAAGCCGGACTCAGCGGGGGCGCGGGCGGCCCCTCGTGGCGGTGGCGGCGGTAGCTGCAGCTCCGGCGGCAGCACCTGGACGGGGCGGGCGGGGCCCGACCCGAGGCTCCTCCCCGGCCCGGCGCCTTCCTGCCTGGCAAGGGAGTGGGTGTCCCCTCCCACGGGCAGACCCCGGGTCCCAGGACAAGATCACTTCTGTCCAGAACCATCAAGACCCATTACAAGAAGAAAGGGAGGCCAGGACAGCCAAGGATTTGCTCAAGGTCACAGAGAGGGTCAATGGTGGAAGCACCAGGACCTACACCGGACCTCTTCAATCTTGGATTAGAGCTTGTCCTCCGTACAGATGGAGGATGGTGACACCAATACCTCCCCTCTGCCTAAATACAGAACCCGCCTTGCCAGGGCTGCACCTGACCAGGGTCAGGGGCATGGGGCACAGGGCGGGAGGGGCAGGGGCATGTAGGGGGGCAGAAAGTGGAAGGAAGAGTGGCCTGGGCCTGAGAGTAGAGGCAAGCCCTGGGTCATGACCCTGTTTGCAGCACCCTGTGGGAGAGGTAGTAGTCAGAGAAGAATGAGACACACCCAGCACAAACTTTCTTTCAAATCCCATATTTTGTCTTAGATCATGTGCATTTTTCATTTCTATTTTAAATGACAAGTAGTAGAATTAGCTCCAGAGCAAGAGCCCCTGGCCATGCAGTCCCACCAGCTGTGCAGGAGGGGAGAGTCGTCTAAGGACAAGAGGCTGGAGAACACCCTGAGGAGGTGCTGGAGTAAGATCGCTCCACCTCTAGCATAAAGGATGGATTTAGGGGCCCCTGCAAAGTTCTCTCCGTGAGAGAGGATGGGGCTTGAACACGGGGCATGGGCAGGATGGAAAAGGGACCATACTCTTCTCCTTTTGGGTTGGGTCTGGATCCTAGATACTTATGCAACACAAATCATGTGTCTAATAAATAGTAACTGATTCTGAAAATTAAGAGAAATTCTCTAAAATGCCAAGCCCTAAGCCAGGTTTACACAAATTCTTATTTAATTTTATTTTATGAAATATTCATCCCTGTTTTTACAGTTGATGAAACAGGGTCAGGAGGGGTTAACTGATTTCCCAAAGGCCAGGCTGTGGAGCCAGGTCTCACACCCAGGTCTGTGCTCCATTTGGGGCTTTCCCCACCCTGCCTGTGGCCCGCAGGTGGGCTGAGAGTGGAGAGGGAGGCCTGGGCAAAGCAGAGGACGGAAGCCTCATGGATCATCTGGGCAGTTCCTCTCACTTTTCCTTGGTAGGCAGAGAAAATACGAACTTTCCCCCTTTCTCTGAATATTCATGTCATAGTCTTAGATCGACAAGGGCCTGAGAATGCTGCCTATCTGACCACAAACTAGAACTTCCAGATCTGGAAATAGTTACAGCTCAGTCAGGGGCCCAAACCCCTCAGCTCACAGAGCCTTGTCCAGTTTAGCAGCATTGAGTACTGCAGATAGCCAGACCACAGGACCTCAGAAGCCTGCTCTTAAAGGCCCAGGGCCCAGTCTAATCCCAGTTGGGATTAAACTCCCACCCAGTTTCTGAGCCCACAGCCAACACCACTTCCTCCAAGAAGCCCTTCCCCCCATCCCCATCTCCCCAATGGAGGGCTCACTCCCTCTTTGGAGGTTGAATTTTTATCTCTCACAGCTCTTAGCACTACATTTTTTAACCTATATATTAGTTATTAAAGACCATACTAGTCTCACTCTTCAGATTTCCGTCTCATATTTGTGTCTCCCATGGAGCTTAGCACCCTGCTGCTGACAGCAGGAGCTCAGTGGTGAGTAAATGGAGAGGGAACTACAATCTTCTGCCCAGTGGCAGGCACTACGCTGAGGGCCTTTACAACACTCCTCATCCAGACAGCTCTGTTTTGAGAATACTTGAGTCAGAAGTTTAGAAATGTTCCTAAGACTACATTAGGAGCTGGGGTTTGGTTCCAGGGTTCTCAAACTTCAATGCTTATTTCCTGTTCTTCTTTCCACTTACCTCCTTCACCTTTATCATCATCTTCATTATCGCCATCATTTGTTTAAAACTGTTCGGCATTATTCTAAACCCTGTACATGTTTCATTCACAAACCACTACGTCAGATGTTTCCTTTCACAATCCCAGTTTCTACCACTGAGAAAATGAGACAGAGGATTAAGTAATCTGCTCAAGATCACAAAGGCTAGTTAAGTGGCAGAGCTAGGACTCAAGCCGAGCAACCAGACTCGAGGCTCTATGTTAACCCCGCCCCAGTCTGCTTGCCACACAAGCTCTTAGAATGCATATAGTGTTTATGAACCACTTTTCCAAAACATACCTGATTTTGAATCTCACAACCGAGAGGTTTTATTCTTGCCCTTGCTCTGGAGCCAGACTGACTGCCTGGGTTGGAATCTTGGCCTCACTACCTGATAGCTTTATGTGTCCTCAGGCAAGTTACTTAACCTGTTTTCTCATCTGTAAAACGGGGATAATAACAGCACCTACTGAAAGGGTTGCTGTGAAAACTAAATGAGTTAATGCAAACAACACAGAACAGTGCTGGACACGTAGTGTGTGTTATGTGCACCTTATACTATGTGGCAGTTTTATCCATAATTAGTGGGGAATGAAGTATTCTGGATCAATAAACTTTCAAGATGACCATAGTTCATTCCCTTTATTCATAGATATTTTCCTAAAATGTATTATTATCTTTTCTGTTTTCTTAGATATGGACATGACAGCTCTTAGTGACTATATAGAACCAGGAACGAAGACTTTACATCCATCATCTTTTTCTTTCTTTTATTTATTTATTATCGCACGTGCGCATGCGCGTACGTGCAAGAAAGAGAGACAGGAAGGGAAAGAGATAAGAAGCATCAGCTCATAGTTGCATCACTTTAGTTTTCATTGACTGCTTCTCGTACGTGGCTTGACTGGGGAGCTCCAGCTGAGCCAGTGACCCCTTGCTCAAGCCAGTGACCTTGGGCTCAAGCCAGTGACCTTTGAGCTCAAGTCAGTGACCATGGGATCATGTCAATAATCCTGTGCTCAAGTAGGTGACCTTGGGGTTTCAAACCTGGGTCCTCAGCAACCCAGGTCAACACTTTATCCACTGTGCTACCACTGGTCAGATAAAACTTTATAGACATGATCTTTAATCCTTATAGCAACCCTCTGAAGTAACTGTTATCCTCACTGAGGACCAGAGTGGTTAAGAGATTTAACCAAAGTCACAGAGGAAATGATAAGGCCAGAATTTAGACCCATGTTTATCAGACCGCAGGGGCTGGGTTCTTACTACAAGGTCAAGACACCGGCTCAGGAAGCTGTGGTGAATTGAGGTTTCCTTCGAGAATACCAGTTCTTGCTTAGGACCCAGGGTTGCTGCATTTGATCTCTGCTGCTGCTCAGTCTTTTATGGTGTGCAAAAGGCAGCCTGGTGTGGTGAACACGCAGGTCTCAGAGCTGAGTCACCTCGGCTGGAAACTGGCTTGGTCTCTACTAGGTTGGGGGTCTTAACCAAGTCACTTCCATCTCTTTATACGTCTTTTTCTGTTATAAGTGAGGATTAAAGGGGGTAATATACTGAGAGCCTTAGTACCAGGCTCAGAGAAGTTCCTCAGTGTCAGCTACTTTTCCTCGCCTCTTCCTTTCCACAAAATAGTCATGAGCCACATAACGATGTTCAGTTGGTGATGGACTGCACAATGACAGTGGTCCCACAAGATTATAATGGAATTGAGTTTCCTGTAAGAAATGCAAGGATATGTGGTTGAGGAGAAATTGTTTTTCTGATGGCAGCAGTATCTGTGGGGCTGGGCAGTAGATCCCTCTCACTCACAGCACCTCAATTTTGAGTGCACACATTACACCCCAATCAGCCGGCCACTGAGCTGTTCAGCACAGAGGAGCCTGTCCCCCCAGTGCACCATGTCCAGAGGGCGCCACAGCCCTCCCACACCTAGCTTGATGGTCTTCAGAGAACATTGCTGTCCATTCTTTGTTGAGGAACTAACATCCTATACAAGGACACAGGTCCACAGGAGCTGCCTTAACAAGTATTAAGTGTCACTGCCACTTTGGTGAGAGCTTTCTGTGGCAGTGTGGAGCCAGCCTGTCCCTCTGCTTTGGAAACAGTTTCGGGTTGTAATGATGTAAAAGCACAGATAGGTTTTACTCCTTCCATCAATGTCAGAGAGCCCTTTCTGCCAGAAAGGGTGAATGGAAGCAATAACAAATTCCCAAAGTCAAATACTGAGTCATCAGTTCTATACCCTCTTCATGTTCAATACCCCTTTATTTTTTTTAACAAATACAACAAAGTTCCTTAATCCCATGACTGTTCCAACATGTAATGGCTAAAACCACATTGCCGTGATAATCTCCCATGTTCCTCTACCCTTGATCTCTCCATTATCCTGATGTCTTATTTCTCCTGGGCCTGAAGCCACCTTTCATTCCCTGGCTATGGTGGTCTATGTCCTACTCAGCCAGTTTCTCCTTGATATTTCCAATCAGTCCAGCCCACATCCCTGCTCACAAAGAAACATTGACAGCTTCCATGTTCAATTTCTGCCAGAAGGGATGGGGGGGGGCTTAATGGACAGTGTTTATAAAGTCTACAGTATTGTCCAGTCATATTCTGGGCCATCACATTCACTCACCAGTCACTCACCAACTCACCCAGAGCAACTTCCAGTCCTACAAGCTCCATTCGCGTAAGTACCCTAAACATCGCACCATTTTTAACACTTTATTACTGCACCTCTTCTATGCTTTAATACACTTAAATACTTACCATTTTATTCAGCGCAGTAACATGCTATTCAGGCTTGTCGCTTAGAAGCAATAGGCTATCCTATACAGCCGCGCTGTGAAGGAGCATATGCCATCTAGGTTTGTGTAAGTGCACTCTGTGATGTTTGTATAATGATGAAATCATCCACTGATGTATTTCTTAGAATGTATCTCTGTCGTTAAGTGGCGCGTGACTGTAGCTCAGTCTTCTCAAGTTCTGACTCCAGAAGAAACAGAAAGGAGAGGCTGAAACTAAGCCCTTACGTCTTGGGCAGCTGAACACATTCTATACTTACTGAGGTGGGAAAGAAAAACAGCTGGGATCTTCAGCAAAGAACTCCATGAGACCACCTTCTATATTATTAACCTGGATTATATAACATTAGGCCCTACCTTTCCTACTTGAAAAGAGAGGTTTAAAAAAATCAGTGGCTTTCAGACTGACCAGGTGGGATAGAGCGTCGGACTGGGATGCAGAGGACCCAGGTTCGAGACCCCGAGGTCGCCAGCTTGAGTGCAGGCTCATCTGGTTTGAGCAAAAGCTCGCCAGCTTGGACCCAAGGTCGCTGGCTCCAGCAAGGGGTTACTTGGTCTGCTGAAAACCCGCGGTCAAGGCATGTGTGAGAAAGCAATCAATGAATAACTAAGGTGACACAAGGAAAAACTGATGATTGATGCTTCTCATCTCTCTCCATTCCTGTCTGTCTGTCCCTATCTATCCCTCTCTCTGACTCTGTCTCTGTAAAAAAAAAAAAAAAAATTCAGCGGCTTTCAAACATTTTATCTTGTGACCCAAACATATTCAATAACAAATTCTATTCCATGATTTTGAAAATTCCTCTCATTAACATACTGAAAAACCTGAGTAGGGATATAGATAACATAGCATTGAATATAGATAGGTAATTATTAAAGCGGATTGTTGGTGCACAGCAGTTCCTTCTCCTATACTGTTTGGTTTTTCCATGCTGCTGATTCACTAAACCAATTTCATGGCCCAACTAATGTATTACAATCTGTTGTTTCAAAAATATCAGGTTAAGAGAGTAAAGTTTTGGACGTTTCAAAAGGATTTTCATACTCTACAATCAGATTACGCGTACCTTTATTTTCTTCAAGTAGCATTTTCTCAAGATCTGTTTAAAGGGAAAAACACCAGCTTGCATGTTAAAGTCATTACTGATTCAACACCAATCAGAAATTAAGGTTATAAAGGAAAAACCTTCTAAGGGGTTAGTATTTTAAACCAAATGTGATGAGTATCAGTGACATCTTTTGTTGTAGGGGTGATAGGAGCAGGTTTTGTTTTTTTTTCCCCAAGGACAGAGAGAGAGAATCAGAGAGAGGGATAGATAGGGACAGACAGACAGGAACAGAGAGAGGTGAGAAGCATCAATCATTAGTTTCTCATTGCCGTTGCAACACCATAGTTGTTCATTGATTGTTTTCTAACATGTACCTTGACCCCGGGCCTTCAGCAGACCGAGCAACCCCTTGCTGGAGCCAGCGACCTTGGGTCCAAGCTGACGAGCTTTTGCTCAAGCCAGATGGGCCCCGTGCTCAAGCTGGCGACCTCGGGGTCTCAAACCCGGGTCTTCCGCATCCCAGTCCGATGCTCTATCCACTGCACCACCGCATGGTCAGGCATGGAGCAGGTTTTGATTCTAGAAGAATTTGACTGCAGCGTGGAGACTGGTTTAGAAGCAGAGAGAAAAACTTATTTATTGCAAGGAGATTAAAAAGCTTTGGCAAAAGCTTAAAAAAAGAGATGATGAAGGCCCGAACTGTGGCTGCAGCACCGACTGGAGATGGAGAGCGCAGGTTTGAGAGGGATGTAAAAGGCAGAACTGTTAAGACATGGATGGTTTGGGGGGAGATGGGTTAAGGAGAAGGCCTGGCACATATACACACATTAAATAACATAATCAATGGAAGGGTGGAATCAGAGCCCAGCTGCTGAGATGCTTCACTAAGAACCCAGACACTAGGGAAGTCTGTGTAGGAGTTAAACTAGAGTCCACATTCAATGGATTAAAGCAAAGTCATTCCAAAGGGACACTATAGCTGCCCAGCCTGCCAGACCAGACTGTAAGCTGATTAAACACATTAATCTAAAAACTGTGTTCATCAGAGGGACCCAGGCAGGCCTGACTGCAGAGAGGGAGGAGCCTCAGAGGCAGGAGGCACCAAGGCACTGATGAGAGACAAGGTGTCTGCCTTGGTCAACATATTGTGGGCGCTTAAAGCCCTATGGCAACTTCCTGGTCTCTACGTCAGTCCGTGAACCTGTTTTACTGATGAAAATCGGGTTTTTAAAATTGAAGGCCAGACCTCGGACCTGGCTGAATTCACTAAAGTAAAGAACACCTAACTGAGGCCTGCTGCCATTCTCAGCCAACAGAGCCTGACACCAGACGGTGTGGCCTTATGAGAGCTGTGCTTTCTTTTTTCATTTCAACAGTCACCAGCCATGCTTTTTCTAATGCTCGGAGCAGCATGCCGTGTCCTGGAAAAACCTCCCCTGGGAAGCCTTCCACAGTCCTCTAGGCTAGATCCAGCCTCTCCTTCCTGTGTGCCCCAGCAATCCTATCAGAATGCTCAGTAAGCAATGTTGTGAAATTACCTGTAAGTAGATGTCTATCTTTCCTGCCACATTTCTGCTGGCAAACCTCTTGATGCGTCTTCTCGTTCCTGGACCAGCATAGTACCCAGAACACAATACGTCTTAGCAAAGGTGAATGGGAATAGCAATGATTTTCTCACTGTGCATTTCCAAAACAGACAATCTAGAGCTTTCTGAGTAAGAGGTGCACTGCAGATCTATGCGTCAGGAGCATGTTAATATACGGGCCCTCTGGCAGAGCAGTGATTGAGCATAGGTTCTGGAGCCCACTGCCTGGCCTTGAACCCTAGCTCTGTCATTTTTTAGTTCTTTAATCTTGGGCAAATTATTGAACCTTTTTGTACCTCAGCTTTCTCATCTGTAAACTGTTAACAGAACCTAACTTAAATGATTGCTAATGAGATTAAAATACATCAGTGTATAAGTGTTTCAAATAGTACTACTGCACATAGTAAGTGCTGTCTTTTAGCTTGTGATGATGATTTTTTTAAAACTCTATTCACAAAAAAGATTAGAAGTGCTTTACGTGATGAGGCAGAATCCACAGGTCAAGTTCAGAATGACCAGGCGTAAGAGCACTACAAACTAAACGAGGGGATTTAATAAACCCACAGGGGAACAAAGCATCTTAGAAGTTAGCCTCTACTCCAGTGGTTCTCAGTGGGAGATCCCTGGGCTGTAAACTGTAGCATCATCTGGGAACTTGTTAGAAATCTAATTTTCCAGCCACACTCTAGACCTCATGACATCATTAGGCCCACGATCTGTATTTTAACAATCCTTCCAGGCAATCCTGATGTTTGCTAAAATCTGCGAACTACTTCTTTCCCCTCACCACCTATGTCTAATCAGACTCTAGGCCAGTAATTCTCCTAGACTGGCCCCAATGTCTCAGGCCCCAGCCAAAGCCACAGTTTAGTTCCTTATCATCTGCCCTGGATGACTCCAACAGCCTTCATCTGCTCTCCCTGCCTTACTTGGCTTCCCCCTAAAGCAGTGGTTCTTAACCTGGGTTCTATCGAACACTAGGGGTTCAATAAGTCGGTCTCAGGGGTTCGGAGAAGCCTCTGCAGCAGAGGCCAGAATAAAGTAATAACGTAATATGTTGTGACCTCATGCACTTTGTTGGTTTTGTTCTTTGAGCAAGGTGATGTTCATGCACGGCTCATTCTGTGCACCAGTAAAAAAACATGTATCTATGTCTTGAATTTGGAAAACAAATCATATTTTATTTATCACTAAAGAAGGGTTCAGTGAATGCGCATCTGAAACCGGTGGGTTCGGTACCTCAAAAAAGGTTAAGAACCACTGCCCTAAAGCAAGCCTCCAAATTACCAAGATCTTTCTCATGCATAAACAAAAATACTTTACTCTTTTGCGTACATACCACTTAAACACTTGTTTCTTGCTAGTACACAATCCCTGTTGTACCCATTTGTCCTTATACGTAACCATGGCCTCTCTCTGCCTACAATGTCTTGTTCCTTCATCTATAAGACAAACTCTTCAAAATCTATTCTTTGCCTACTTTTCATGTATTTTTTTTACAGAGACAGATAGTCATAGAGAGGGATAGACAGGAACGAAGAGAAATGAGAAGCATCAATCCATCAGTTTTTTGTTGTGACACCTTAGTTGTTCATTGATTGCTTTCTCACATGTGCCTTGACTGCGGGCCTTCAGCAGACTGAGTAACCCCTTGCTGGAGCCAGCGACCTTGGACTCAAACCGAGGCCCCTTTGGATCCCAGTTCGATGCTCTATCCACTGCGCCACCATCTGGTCAGGCTCATTTAATTTTTTGTATGTAGTCATCTTTATTGTAATTCAAAAATACATTAGAAATGGATATTTAACAAAAGACAGCTAGGTTCCCATGGGCTTCTGCTTCTGTTCATTTAGCTATCTATGTAGTTAGAAAACCAGCTTTGAGGATGAAAAAGGTCAAGTAACACCTTAGTTCCAATATTTTTCTTAGTTTCAATTTTTAAGAAATATATTATTTGATTGTTACAGAGAGAAGAGAGGAGAGAGTTAGAGAGAGGGAGATAAATACGGGGGAGAGGAGTGGGAAGTGTTAACTCCTAGTTGTATGTGCTGTAACAGGACAAGACCAGAGTGTCAAACTGGCGACCTCAGTGTTCCAGGTTGATGCTCCATCCATTGTGCCACGACCAGCCAGGCCTTAGTTTCAATTATTATTATTTTTTTTGTACAGGGACAGAGAGAGAGTCAGAGAGAGGGATAAATAGGGACAAACAGACAGGAACAGAGAGAGGTGAGAAGCATCAATCATTTGTTTTTTGTTGCCGTTGCGACACCATAGTTGTTCATTGATTGCTTTCTCACACGTGCCTTGACCGCGGGCCTTCAGCAGACCGAGCAACCCCTTGCTGGAGCCAGCGACCTTGGGTCCAAGCTGGAGAGCTTTGCTCAAGCCAGATGGGCCCGCGCTCAAGCTGGCGAGCTCGGGGTCTCGAACCTGGGTCTTCCGCATCCCAGTCCGACACTCTATCCACTGCGCCACCGCATGGTCAGGCTAGTTTCAATTTTTTATCTCAGGCATTTTGAAAGGGTTTCTGGGCCTCGTAGGTCCAAGGACCATACTGTCTTCCATCCAAGTACTAACCAGGCCCGCCCTGCTTAGCTTCTGAGATCAGACAAGATCAGGGGCGTTCAGGGTGGTATGGCCATAGTTGCCTTGATCATACTGTCTTAATAGGCCTGCCATTCCTCAGGGCCTTTTGTAATTACTTGTAAATTTCAATTGGTCACCTGGTCAATGGAACATTCTATTACTTTACCAGATAATACAGACCTGGGGCTACACCTGAGAACTTGCCTTTCTGTCCTCCCGTTCCTTTTATTGTAAAGGGTAGTTACTATCTTCCAAAAATAGTATCATCACTTTACCAACTAACTCTCCCTGTCAAATAAAGGACCCCAGAGCATTGTCAACTGCCGAAGTTAGGTGAGGTTCCTCTTCTCTTTCCAAATCAAGTTATTTGAAATCTTGACTGAAGGCACACGAATACGGATCACAAGTCTTCCGCCCCCCCCCCCCATTTTTATGTATTATTTGCAGAGCTTTGCCAGCACTGAAAAATTATTTTTCACTTTTGGTAGCCTCATTATTTAAAAATATGTATTTCTCTAATAAAAGCAAGGTTGACTATCTCCCCTATATACTTATTTATCACCAATGATAATATTAATAACTAACAATGAAAGAGTGCTTTCATGTGTCAGAAACAGTCTAAATCCTGGTAAGAATTAAATAGGAGAATAAATGGGAAAATGTTTAAGAGGCTGCCATGTGCCATGTGTAGCAGGTCTATTTAATTAATCCTCAAGAGCAGAGATTACATGGATTATTCTGTTTATGATATTTCTCCTTTGGCTTCTTACCTTTAACAGAAATACAAGAATGATTAAACTCAGGAGCCAGTCTCATGAGTTCAAATTCCAGCTCTGCCACCTACTCTGAGTAACTGTGGCCCAGTGAGGACACCTCTGACAATAGTATCTACACATTCATTACAGTTACTGTCATTGTGAGAATTAAATGAACTAATATATGCAAAGCATTAAGGATCTGATCTGGAATTTAATATATGTTACTTATTATCACATTGTGCTCTTAGCGTTTCCTATTAGCAATTTTTTTCTGTACAAAATGAGACAAAGCATGGTAAACTGAGAAAAGTATCATGTTTTAGAATCAGGGAGACCAGAGCTCAACTCCTGGCTCACCTACTTATTAGTTGTATAATATGAAGTATATTATTTCAACTTTTTTGAGCCTGTTTCCCATTTCTAAAATAGAAGATAACAATCGTACTATTTAGAGCTCATGTGAAGATTAAGAAAACACAGATAAAGTGATTAGTATAGGGCTTCACACATAATGTACATTCAATAACAACAGCTATTTTCACTATTTATAATAACATGGCTGTATTTCTTAAACAGTTGACCCCTGAACAACATGGGGATTAGGGGCACCCACCCCCCGACTACACACAGTTTAAAATCCACATATAATTTAAAATGGCCCTCTGCATACATGATTCCCAATGGCAGATCAAAAATACAGCTGACCCTTGAACATGAGGATTAAAACTGCACGTGACCACTTGTATTATTAAAAAGCTGTCACCCTGATCTGTGGTGGCACAGTGGATAAAGCATTGACCTGGAGCTGAGGTCGCCAGCACAACTAGGGCTTGCCTGGTCAACACACATATAGGAGTTGATACTTCCTGTTCCTCCCTGTCCCCCTTTTTCTTTCCCCTCTCTAAAATGTATAATAATAAAAAAAAACCTGTCAACATCAAATCCTTCAGAACCATTCTTTGAGTTAGGTATTATGATGTTCATTATATGAGGAAAATAACACTCAGGAGGCTAAGTAACTTTCTCAGTTAACTTGCTTAAAAATGGCAGACCAGGGATTCCACCCCAGTATGGTATGAAGTTTTTACACCACAGTGCCCTCCTAAAATCCTTGTCAAAACCCCCTATTCTATGAATATATGCAAAGCCACCTCAGGCATTGTCTCTATGCATACAAATTTCCTATCTTCACAAAAACAGAACTTGATCACTAAAAGTAATGGTTAACATTTCTTAAGTGCAGTGTGTCCGTAAAGTCATGGTGCACTTTTGATTGTGTGATCGGTCAAAAGTGCACCATGACTTTATGGACACACTGTATTTATTCTCCACCAGGCACTTTACACATATACCTGACTGTATACCTACCCCTCTCGGGACACAGCATGGACATAACAAAGAACCATGCAAAACTCCATTTCAAATAGGATGTATGGATAGTATGTTTTATTTTTCTCATAGTTACAGGCTACAATTAAGAAGTTTGAAACATAAGAGGAAATTCTATAAAGAGAGATCAGCCTGAACAGGTATGTAGAAGATGGTTAACACTTCGTAAGCAGTGCCATTTGGCTCTCAAGACCACTTATCTGTCCTTTTCAAGCACAGGCTCTGGAGCCAGAGTCAACAATGTATAATATAATCACAAACAATTCTTTAAGACATTCATCCTACACAAGTGAGCATAAAGATAGAGATATATATTTATATTTATATAATATATACATACTTTAATATTATATTGGTCCACTGAGTATACATATTTTAACAAAAGATAAGAATCTATGTAATCTAGTTAAACATACATAAGATTAGGGTACACTTATTACATCAAAAGTTTGTGTTTATAAGTTACAGATATTTAATATTTTCCAGAGTGTATTTTTAATTAAAAAAATATTTTAAAAGCATTTCAAACATCTGTTCATTTTCCCAGTGCAAAAGAAGGTTGTTCAAGTCAACTTACCTTTTTCCTGAAGTGTAAGGGGAAGATAAAAACCCAGACCGCTACCTACCACAACTCCCAACTCTACCTTCTCACTCAACTTGTGTGTACATCCTCAGTCACTGGTTTATCAACGGTAAAGCCTTGTGGTTATGATTCAGCCCTTGCTTCATATGTATGACTCTTATGCTGAACTGCTTCAGTTTACAAAAGTAGAAAAAAGTTAGCAGTGCAAGAAAGTGGTTTAAGTTTGTTTTAAACTACAGCAGTCCAATTGTGCGTGGAGAGAAATAAAAGCACCATTTCAAGATGAAATGAGTTGGATATTTTGGAATTTATTCAAAGGCTAGGCAATAAATTACTCTGATTAACACAGATCAATACCACTTTGATTTGGTGACCTGACAGACTTTTAATTAGTTTTTAGGTGCATTTTTCTATCTTGGTCAATAGGTATTTAATATATTATATAAGTCAGTAACTGATATTAAAAAAATTAGTATTACAATTTATAGCCTACTTCACAGTCTTTCAAATCCAGCTCGTCTGCTAGGTCAGTTTTACAGGGGTGACTTTTAACACACGAAGAGCTCAAATAATCTGGCAGGTCTCTTCTCTCCCAATTAAAAAAAAAAACAAGATCTTTTTCTTTTTTGCTAGCCTGCCAATTTCATAAGCAAAAAACAAGGAGAATAAACTATTTTAAATCATAAAGATGGGCAAAAAGAAATTATATGATTTACTACATGTCACTTTGTTCATTTGTATTCAGTGAAAGTTTTTACATTTCAAGTAACAACTGAGCCTTCATTAAAGAAAACAAAAAATTATATATGTACAAAATAATTAAAGTACCTTCCAGTTCTAGCCTGCCAAAGCTTCTTCTGCAAAAGTATAAAACTAAGCCTACCACTCCCCGAAGAGGCCAGTGCGCAGTGCTGTGGCTGCACGCAACACTTTCTGCTGACCTTGTACGGACGGGTATATTTTTAAGTGATAAATTTTGTCTACTAACACTTAAAATGATGGAGCAGTATATAAAATTCTTAAAATTCAGAAAAATTTTTTGAATGTATTTCACACATGAGGCTTTCACGTTCTTATCTAAGAGAAGATTGAGCCTGAAGCTGTAATGGTTCAATCTAAAGCATCCCTTTTTCAATAGTGAAGTCAATTTACACAAAATATTTTTCCTTGTCTACAAAAACCAAATTAAGCAGTTTTTGATTAAATGGAAATATAAACATGCACTTTAAACTAGCCAGTCTGCACTACCATAAAAGAAATAGGATGTTCTTTCCTTTCCCCTCCCCCGTCCCTTCAAATCAGGGGAGAATACTGAAAAGTTTAAGAACCCCACTGGCTATCATCAGAGTAACTACAGAACAAGGGCAGCACAGGGGCGAAGCTAGTTCTCTATATTCCAGAAGACAGAAGCTTGGTTGCACTAGCTTTACAGGTGAAAGCAGCAGAGGCAGGCAAAGCTCACAGTAAATGCACACCAGGACAGGGACCGAGCTGAAGCTGTCCGACTGGCTTACTGCTTTTATAGGGGGTAAAAAAGACAAGTCTGAAATGAATTTAAAAAAAAAAAAACACTTTTGTCACATTTACAGGAATCTCAAACCTTTTGAATTCCCATGCTCATAGGTAGTTTAGATATACACTGTAAATTGTTTCAGTATTCAGGAAGAAGACTATTATATGGTTGACAAAGGACAGGAGAATTCTTCATGCTTCTGAAATCTCAGATTTGCTGAGTGCAATAGCCAGTTCTAGGTCCTCTTGTTCCTGCTGACTCAGTCGGGCAATCCTCTGCTCTTCCTCTCGCTCACTTTCCCTCTTGGCCCATTCAATCATATCCTCTTCAGAGGGATACTACCATGTCACAGACAAATGAAAGAACAAATGAACAGATTAATGAGTAAAACAAAAAGAAAAGGAAAAATAGTTTTTATAAAAGACATTACTTATTTCACCTGAAGGACTCTGGGACAGCCTTGTTACTGTTAAAAAACTTTATTTCTGAAAACAAGTTTACTTTTACCAATTACTAAATGTGGTTTTATTTTAAAAATTAATGCAGTTTACAGATAAAGTTCTATAAAATGAAACATTAAAAAATCATTTAAAAAAGTACATCCTTAAGGTGAGTTAGTACATTTAAAAACAGGAGAGGGCTAGCTTTTTCACCTAATACAAGATATCTACTGCTTCAACTTCAGTGCGCATCTTCACATAATAGTCATTTTCAACTTAATTCCACTGGTGATTCCCTACCTTATTCTAAGCTTCAGGTCCAGAAAAAGTATAAAGCAAAGAATATAGTAATTTTGATATACATAAGAGTATAAGGTAGACTAAACAAAGTGTGGACCAAATCTTTTTTTTTTTAATAGAACTTTTTTTAAGACTTTATTTATTAATTTTAGAGAGAGAAAGTGGGAGGAAAGAGATGAATCAACTCGTAGTAGTTGCTTCTCATATGTGCCCTGACCGGACACAAGCCCAGGGTTTCAAACTGGCGACCTCAGCATTCCAGGTCCATACCTTATCCACTGCGCCACCACAGGTCAGGCTGGATCAATCTTCTATTTTTTTTTAATGTATTACAAAGATTTTAGCAGGCACTGAGAACTTTATTGGCCCCGTCTAAATAAAACCTTAATACTAGTAATTAGGTTAGGGAAATATTTTTATCCACCCAGAATAGCAATCTTGGCAGATACTAAACAAAAAAATTCTACTTGCTTTCAAGTTCTGCCATTCAGAGAAATACCGTAATAGGATGAAATGAAAGAAATTGTCAGGTTTTTAAAAAAATGATAGCTTTTTTTCCTAAGGAATTAGAGGGACTCTAAAATTTTTAACTTAAGTGTTAATCTTTCATAATGAAAAAAGACATTTTTATTATGAACTGTTTTATATTAAACTATATTAAAATTTTGGAGGGTGACATAAGCAGAATGTCTCAAGCTATTGTTCAAGACTCATTCCAAACAGGTTGTAACTTGCTGAAATCATATTTAAGATATCAAATGCCACAAACTGCCCAAAGGCCATTTTATATTAAGAGGATTACAATCGCCTAAGAACACTTCTGGATTCTATGCTTGAACCCACTCACATTCCATCTAACAAAAGTTAAGTCAGTATAATTGACAATCCATTTTCCATTAATCAAGATACTGATTCCTATTCTGCTCCTTCACGTTCATAAGAAGTCACCAGTACTGAGAGTACAGTCTTATCACTGAGAAAAAAATCTGAGAAAAATGGAACTTTGTTAGCTACTTTATGAATTTTATTTTTACAAGAGCCTTTTTAAAAAATGTCAAATAATAAGGGTATATGTCATTGCTTTATTTCCCTTCAGAATGACAGCTCTATAGTTGGTTTTCTTATTTCTATCTTACAGGCCCTGCCCATGCCATTACCACAGCTTCCCTCCACTGGTTTTTACTAGTCTATCTATTTTAGTCTGCTCTGGGAGAATGCGGAGTAAATACAGAAGGCCAGTGAATTAGAGCCCTCCAAATAATTAAAGATTTGTTTAACTCTTGACGCCTGTTATTTATTTCATAGAACTAACATTTACATTAAAAAACAGTACTATATAAAACCAGAGTTTTACTTTCTATTCAAAGAGCTCCTGGCCCTATCCTGTCATAAATAGTTGTTGACTGGTCTCCAGAAATCTACCAAGCTTTTTAAACAAACATATATACACAGTTACAAATACACAAGCTCATTATTGGCATTATTCATTCAGTGGGCAGACAGCAAATGACTATGGCTCTTCGTCCATAACAATTTGCAAAATAATAACTGTAAGAATTTTATTTATGTTGTTTACCAAGAAAAGAGAAGGGTTTACAAAACAACTGGTATACATCTCAAGAACTAAGACTAGTAAAATCATTTTTGTAAGGAATTTTAAACCATCAAAACAGAAGCAAACAGTTTTGACTGGGGGAAGAATAAAGCTAGATCATTTTTAGTATGTTGGTAAATTTAGTTGGAATGATGCGATTTGGCAGACTCCAAAGTAACCTTTGAAAACCCTTCAAACTGTAAATGGAAAGATTCTCCCCCAAACATCCCATTCACAGTACTTACAGCACTGAAGTTAGCAAAATTGCTTGGGTCAGCCTCTTTATTGGTAGTGGCAGTAGTAGAAGCAAATGGATCGCGAAACATGTCAGGCTCTTTTTCTTTGGGGCTATCATTGCCTGAGAAAGGCTGAAATGGATCATTCATTTTAAAGGGATCGGAAGAATCCAATTTGTTGATGGGTCTTTTCCCTGGATCAAAATCATTATAATTAACTCAACCAGCAGAAACGGCAAACACAAACACACAAGAACATGAACACAAGGAACATTAAAGAACTGGAGGTGGGGGAAAAGGGTGAGTATCTAAAACACATTCTTAATGGGATCTTTTTTTTTTTTTTTTTTTACAGGGACAGAGAGAGAGAGTCAGACAGAGGGATAGATAGGGACAGACAGACCGGAACAGAGAGAGATGAGAAGCATCAATCATTAGTCTTTTCTTTTCTTTTTTTTTTTTCCAGGGACAGAGAGAGAGTCAGAGAGAGGGATAGACAGGGACAGACAGACAGGAACAGAGAGAGGTGAGAAGCATCAATCATTAGTTTTTTGTTGCCATTGCGACACCATAGTTATTCATTGATTGCTTTCTCACACGTGCCTTGACCGCGGGCCTTCAGCAGACCGAGCAACCCTTTGCTGGAGCCAGCGACCTTGGGTCCAAGCTGGCGAGCTTTTGCTCAAGCCAGATGGGTCCACGCTCAAGCTGGCGACCTCGGGGTCTCAAACCTGGGTCTTCCACATCCCAGCCCGACGCTCTATCCACTTTGCCACCACCTGGTCAGGCTCTTAATGTGATCTTAAATGGCCACACCACCAGTCTATCCTCAAATTTTTCACACACAACCTATCAACTACATTCCAGCTCCATGCAAGTAAATAAAAAAATAGCAGAGGGGACGGGGATGGGCCAGGAATCATCCTTCTGCCGAGAGAGTAAACATTTTCTTCACCAATATGGCATGTTCCCAAGGAAAGAAAAAGGATATACAAGAGGGTGATAAAGAATAAAGACAGCCATGGCCTCTTTAGAACCTCAGCCTGACATAGTCATCTACTAGTGGCAGTAACAGCAAATGACCTTTGAAAAGTGCTAATATTCTTCTGATTTTCCTCTGTACCTATATACAACACCTGGGAACATAAAATTAAAAATTGCTTTGGCAGACCCCACCTACTTTTTTGCCATCTACAATACAGGAAACTGAAGAATAAAGAGAATGTTTTGAGCCCTGGGTGGCTGGCTCAGTGGTAGAACATTGGCCCAGTGTCTGAAAGTCCCGGGTTCGATTCCCGGTCAGGGCACACAGGAGAAGTGCCCACCTGCTTCTCCACCCTTCCCCCTCTCCTTCCTCTCTATCTCTCTCTTCCACTCCTGCAGCCAAGGCTCCATTGGAGCAAAGTTGGCCTGGATGCTGAGGATGGCTCCATAGCCTCCGCCTCAGATGCTAGCATGGCTCCAGCCACAATGGAGCAATGCCCCAGATGGGCAGAGCATTGCCCCCTGGTGGGCATGCCGGGTGGATCCTGGTCAGACACATGCAGGAGTCTGTCTGCCTTCCCACTTCTCACTTCAGAAAAATACAAAAAAAAAAAAAAGTTTTGAAACACACGGCTTAAATCTTTGTGTTTGCTGATAAACTTATCTTTGACCAAACAATAGCATACTTTTCAAACAAGTCCTCAAATTTTAAAGTCTTACATTTAGTACTTCTTGAAGAAAAATAAGAATAGATGCTAAAACATCTTCAAACATACAGTTTTCCTAAAATAGGTTAAACTGGTAATAGCGATCATTTCAACATTCTTTCAACCACTGTAGCAACTTAAAGATGTTCGTATTTCATATCTCAATGTATCCTTCCAACAATCCTTGAAGGCAGGCAAAATTAGAATTACTGCCACCATCGAACAGCTCAGACAGCTGAGGCTCAGAAATTAAACCCTCAAGGTCACAGAGTTTGTCAGAGCACCTCCAGAATTAGAGCCCAAACCTAGGCTCCCAGTCAAGTATTCTCTCCAACAAACCCTGATCTTTCTATCATGATATATACTCACTATGCTGAAGACTTAATGCTCTAGTATATCATTTTACTCAGGACTTAAAAAATAACTTCACTATTGGCATCACAGAGGCCTAAAAATTAAATGAGCAAATTGACTCTTATCTGTTTAATACAGTCTGACAACCTTAACTGTAGCAATATATGATACAGGCTACTTTTCCTTAAAAGAAAAATCACTTAACTTTACCTGATTTTTCAACAGATAATTGAGTATTAACAATTATATATACAATTCCTTTAAATCAAGGAAGAAAAAATTATCTTTCCAGGAAATACCATGGGGAGGTTATTATGAAAAGGCAAGAAGGATAATATATAGCTACTGTGGCTGAAAGTTTCCCCAGGAATCATATCTGATTAAAAAAACACTGTACCAGCTGTGTCTTCTCACATAACAGTCTACAACTACTCAGGGAACTGCTCTTTTTTGCCACTTCTCATGAAGTTTATTATCTTCATTAAAAAAACAACAATCCCACAAAATCTCTTTTCTTTGTATGGTACTAAAGATAAAAAATTTTAAGAATTTGTTACTGGACCCCCTAAAAGCACTTTTATAAAATAAAGGAGTCTCTTATTAAGTGAGGTAAAATATTTTTCTTTAAGAAAATCAGTACCTTCTCACATTAAAGAATTTAAGGAAGACTTCATATTTGGCAAGAAAAGAATGGGGCTTTGAACTAATCTCTTATAGAATTTAATTAAAACACCCAAGTGCAGGAAACTATTGTTCAAATGATAACCAATGAGCTTCTGAAAAGCAAAAATGACTTCACTGATACTTTCCCTTTTCTATTTACTGCCTCTCTAAAATGATTTAAAAAGAAATTTGCCTGTGCCATAAAAGTAGATCATGACAGTTACACATGCTGGCCTCTTAGGCACATGCCTATGATTCTGTACCGGGGTCAGAACAGAGCATAGTAGCAGGCTCCTGCCTGTTTTCTGACTTGTTTTGTTTAAGGCCCTTTAGATAAGTCTGTAAGTAAGGCTCACACAATACTTTAAGAAAAATAAAAGCATCCTTGTGATTTAGGAAAAGTACCAATGCTTATACCAGGTGGTGGAGGGCAGGGTCTCGTTGGAGTTCCGATCTTTGGTGGCAGTGCTGGGGGTATGTCTTCACTTTTGACTGGTGCTTCCTCTAGCACATTTTTTGTAATGACCACACTGCCAGAGCTTGATGTGGCTGAACTAAAAGGATCTTCATTGTTGATCTGTATTTGAAAAGAAATGTTTATACATGGTTATATCCATTATAAAAACCAAACTATATATAGCCGTAGAGCATTTGGAAGAATGGTCTTCAGTATAATGAAGCTTTATTTATTTCAATTCTAAAACCACTGTCATTTTAACCTTTGTATTCAGGGCCAAAAAGAGAATTTTATTTTTTTTGCATGTGAGAGAGAGAGAGAGCGCCAGACAGACAGGAAGGGAGAGAGATGAGAAGTATCAACTCATAGTTGCAGCACTTTAGTTGTTTATTGATTGCTTTCTCATATGTGCCTTACTGGGGGCTCCAGCCGAGCCAGTGACCCCTTGCTCAAGCCACTGATCTTTGGGCTCAAGGCAGCGACCCTGCACTCAAGTTGGTGAGCCCATGCTCAAGCCAGTGACCTCGGGTTTCAAACCTGGGTCCTCTGAGTCCCAGTCTGATGCTCTATCCACTGACTGCACCACCGCCTGGTCAGGCTGACATATACTCTAAATTTTACTCTTGGCTTCAATCAGTCCTAGAGCTACACTGGTAGTAGTAAACACACAAGTGCTGTACTATATGTATTAATTATCTTAATATAATCCTAACAACCTCAGAACCAATACAGACAGGTTGGAATGAATACCCAGATTACATAATCAAGAGGAGGAAAATGTAGTTCACCTGGAAGAAACATATTTAAAAAGACAGAAGACTCTTAAAAATGAAGCTGTTGAGCAAACCTGCGAGTAGAATACTAGACTTACCTGTATCATCACTTCTTTAGGAATTATATCTACTTTAATTATATCTTAACTTTCATTTCTATCTCAAGTCAACATTTGCTTTGATTAAATGAAGTTAAATTGTAATAATTGAAAAGGAATGCTTCTTGGTGGAAAGAAAGCATATTTTACCTTCCAATAATTTTGGATTACCTTTGACAAAGTGCTGAAGTCAGCAAATCCATCTTCAAATGATTCATTTCCAAAAACAAAAGTAAAGGGGTCTGTGGCTAAAACAAATAAAGAAAATCAATGTACTAGGACAGAAAGACATCCAATTTCATGTCCTCTTTTGGTTGGTAATATTTCAGACAAATGAAAACTAATCCCAAATACTAGCTCCTGATTTTCTGATTTAAGCCCACAAAAAACAGCAAGCTCATTGATATCTCTATAAGATAATATAAGTCAACTGATGAATGATTTAAGATAAAAAACAGGTAAACCAACTCTAGCTAAAGTATTTAAGGCTTTTGAATACATATCACATAATATAGCTTCCACGCACTTAAAATATTTCTAATAAAGACATCAAGAAGTAAAAAAAGCTAGATTCCATTAATTCCGGAGTTTATCCTGCTATTTCAAGGCCCATTCTGAAAGCCCCCTCAGTCACAGGGCTTGAAATAGCCTCCAGGTCTGATTCCCAGAGCCAGAGGTGACTTCTTTCTTTGCAACACGAACTACAGGCTAGTTTGTACTAGTTACCTGTGATCGATACTTCACCTTTACTAGAGTTTAAAGTCATTAAAAACAGGGAATAAGGCTTAGCCAATGAAAAATGAATAGTCAAAAACATTTGTTGACCATATAGCAAATCTAGGAAAATAAGAAAATACAGTTCCCACCCCTGAAAAGCTCACAGTCTAGTGAGAGACATGTAAACAAACCATAATAAAATAATCTTAAATGAGTTGTCTGAGGTATGAAAACCCTACTGAGTCACTCACTGTCTGGAAGAACTAGGAAAAGTATCACAGGAGCCATTACATTTGAGCGAGGCCTTTTAAACAAGGGATGGAACCTGCCAAATGGATGAGGGGGGAGCGAGAAAGCTACTCCAGGCAGCAAGCAAAGGAATTTCAAGGCAATGATTTAACCACTGATCCCCAAGTGTGAGAAATTATCTGTTCCACTACAGTGCTCTTCCACATGGACCAACATTCTGGCTGCAATGAAGTAATTTACTTTGAGATAGGCTTCACCTGTTCAGACATAGGGCTACCAATAAAGTAAAAAATGTTTACAGGAATAGCTGCTTGACACAGGAAAGTAGAAAGAACAAAGGAAGGAGGGGAAAGAGACCTGCAAAACAGAGGGTAAGACAGAGGAAAGAGGGGCAGAAAAATTCTCCTTGTCCTTCCTCAACTCTTCATCCTTATATCAAATTAGTTCTAGGACAAGAGTGTGCCCACCCATCCATTTAAATGTCTGAAGTGTACCTTTAGTCTAAAATTCAGTAGACCATGGACATAAACAGAAAAGGAGCAAGGAAGAGATACAGGCATGGGCAGAAGTAGGTTTACAGTTATAGTACATTTATTTGTCTATTCTTGTTTGCTTTGTCACCAAGACAGTCATGGGGGGGTAGGAAACATAGAGGACCAGGTAGAAGCACAGACAAAATCAGTCCTTCAGGAATACACCAACAGCTCTGAGCCTGAAGAGGATGTCACAGGGAAGTCCAGAGTTACAGGAAACCCTGCAGCGTTAGCCATGAAAGGATGTTTTTCTATTACTACATATCAGCCGAGTCCCACAGCCTGGGGCCTGGCCTAGTCAAAGTTGCTGTTTCAGGCTTTCCCTTCTTTCTCCTCCATTTCCTGTTACTCCTGACACCACAGCATCTGAGGTCCAATCAAGGTGCAGACGCTTTCCTGATTGGTTGACGGGTGATGAGAGAAAAGGAATTCTTTTACTGAAGAAACTAAAAAATCTGCTTCATGCTTTTCTCGGCCATTGTCCCACAGCTTTTACAAAAAGCCGTAACACACGTCTCAACATGCGATTAGGTCAGGTTTGACTGAAATTTTGTGAAGTGTACATTGTGAAAGAAATTAATTTTAAAACTGACATTTATGAATAAAGCATATGCTGCTGTAGCTTACTAGAGTTTTTCTGCACTTTCCTCATCAGAATAAATGACCTATTCAGTATTGATCCAAACACTGGGAAATGTTTCTGCGATGAACAATAGAGCATTTTTGCCCATGTTGGAGAATTATAAAGACTTTGGTTAGAACTTACTCAGATGTTGATCATGACTGATATGAAACAGAGGCCTGACTAGAAACTAAGACAAGTCACTGAGTGTGAACTTGTTAGATTATGTGTGAGACACTGACTGAGAAGTCCCAGAAATAATACTTGGAGAGTTCAGCAGGTGGCTTTCTGCCTACTGATGCATACAGATTTATGAGCCAAAGAATCGGGCTTTAAATGCAAATGTGGCCTGGCCTATGGTGGAGCAGTGAACAGAGCATCAGCCTGGAATGCTGAGGTTGCCAGTTTGAAACCCTAGGCTCGCCCAGTCAAGGCATATATAAGAAGCAACTACAAGTTGATGTGTCCCACTCCTCCCTGCACCCCCAGCCTCATCTCTCTCTCTCCTCTCTAAAAATCAATAAATGAAATCTTTAAACGCAAATGTGGCCTCACTAACACCCTCTTCTCCCCGAGCATAAAAGTAATAAACACTCTGGAAAAATACATAAAAGCATAATTTAAAATGTCATCTAGCCTGACCTGTGGTGGCGCAGTAGATAAAGCGTCGACCTGGGAACACTGAGGTCACCAGTTCAAAACCCTGCACTGGTCTGGTCAAGGCACATATGGGAGTTGATGCTTCCAGCTCCTCCCCCCTTTCTCTCTTTCTCTCTCACTCTGTGTCTCCTCTCTAAAATGAATAAAATAAAAATAAAATAAATTTAAAATGTCATCTATAATCCCATTTCCAGAAATAACCTGTACCAACATTTTAGCTTTTTTTCGGGGGGGACAGAGACAGTGAGAGAGACAGAGGGAGGGACAGATAGGGATAGACAGGGAGAGAGATGAGAAGCATCAATTCTTCATTGCAGCTCCTTAGTCTCCTTAGTTATTCATTGATTGCTTTCTGATATGTGCCTTGACTGGGGGCAGAGCCAGTGACCCCTTGCTCAAGCCACTGACCTTTGGGCTCAAGTCAGCGACCTTGGGCTTCAAGCCAGTGACCTTTGGGTTCAAGTCAGTGACCCTGTGCTCAAGCCAGCAACCTTAGCATTTTGAACCTGGGTCCTCTAGTCCCAATCCAACGTTCTATCCACTGTGCCACCACTTGGTCAGGCATAGCATACTTCTTTAACAGCTTCTTATCTTGGTATTTTTTTTCCAATACATATTTGAGACCATACTATGCTGATATGCTTTTTGTGAGGTGTGACTGATAAAGCAGTGTTTTAGGCACATCACTTTCTAGCCCCTTACTGACTTAGTTTATAGCCTTCATCAGCACCTAACACATTACATTATTTGCTTTCTGCCTATCTTTCCCATGTAAGCTCTAAAGAGAGGAACTTTGTTTTGTTCTCCACTGTATCTTCAAGGCCTAGAATAAGGTCTGGCAAATAGGAGGAAACTTGTATTGTTGGAAATATGCGCACACATACACACAAAGAGACAGAAACTATTTATTAGGAATCTTTCAAACAGATACTATAACATTTCTTAGCACAGCCAGATGACCAACAAGGAATAAGGGCTCACGGATAATTCCCATAGAACAGCTATCTACCAGAGAATCCTGGGAGGAGGCAGAAATCATTCTTCCCCCATGACCCACTTATGATCTACAAAATAATTAAGTTCAAGATAACTGAAAACCTTCAAGAGATACTCATGAATAATATGAGGTGTAGATGCTGGTCATTAGTAAAGGATCCATTTTCTCAAGCTGGTCTCCAATTCATTCATTCATTCACTCACTCAATCACTCACTCACTCCTCCACTCATATTTACCAAGCATTTATTATGTCACAGCCTGGTACCAGGGACTCAGAGGGGAATAAGACACACCACCTACCTTCAAGGAACTCATGATTTAACTACATGATATACAGGTACACAACTACTACACAGTAACTGCTAAAATTCAGAGAGCAAAGGAGAAGCAACACCTAGTTTTTGAGAAAGAGGCAAAGTCTTCCTAAAAAAGGTTTCACTTTTTTTTTTTTTTTTTACGGGGACAGAGAGAGAGAGTCAGAAAGAGGGATAGATAGGAACAGACAGGAACAGAGAGAGATAGGAAGTATCAATCATTAGTTTTTCGTTGCTGTTGCGACACCATAGTTGTTCATTGATTGCTTTCTCACATGTGCCTTGACCGCGGGCCTTCAGCAGACCGAGCAACCCCTTGCTGGAGCCAGCGACCTTGGGTCCAAGCTGGCGAGCTTTTGCTCAAGCCAGATGGGCCCGCACTCAAACCGGCAGCCTTGGGGTCTCGAACCTGGGTCTTCCGCATCCCAGTCTGACGCTCTATCCACTGCGCCACTGCCTGGGCAGGTGGTTTCACTTTCTTTTACTTGTGGACAGAAAGGAGGTGGAAGAAGAAAGAGACATACACATAATACATACACTTGCTCATGCGCACATTATTTTTCCATTCAGAAATTAAGTGGCCTTGAAAGAAAGTTGTGGCTTGTGGAAACAGAAACAATTAGAAAAGAAAAACGAAAGAAAGCAGGGGCTAACATTCATAAAATATCTGAATATCTGTGAGCTTGGCCTGAGTCAGGGCCTGCAAATACAAAGGACTGCCTACTTGGCATTTTACTATTGTTGTGAGCTCTGTTCTACTCTCAGGATGTTATAAAGGTGTAATTAGAGTTGGAAAGACTCAGCATTTTCTTAGTCAGAAGCTAGTAAAATATTCCATGCAAAAATTTTCTGGCACCAGAACTAATCTCATTTATAATGAAGTGGAAAAAGAATCTTTATAAGTCGTAATAAAGTATATGCAGAAAATAAGTACTCTGAATTTTTCTCCCTTCCGTTTTCTTTCCTAGTCTGTAATGAGTCTATCCATCAGCAGAAAATAATAAAAAGATCTCAACACGAGGCAAATATATCTACATATTTAAGCTAGAGAGATAGACAGGAAGGGAGACAGATGGGGGGGGTGAGAAGCATCAACTCAGAGTTGTATTATTTTAGTTGTTCACTGATTGCTTCTCATATGAGCCTTGACCGGCGTGGGGAAGAGGCTCCAGTCAAGTCAGTGACCCCTTGCTCAAGCCAGTGACCTTGGGCTTCAAACCAGTGCTATATGGGCTCAAGCCAGTGCCATGGTATTATTTTGAGGATCCCACACTCAAGCCAGTGACCCCGCACTCAAGTTGGTGAGCTTGTGCTCGAATGGGATGAGTCCATTCTCAAGCCCGCAACTTTGGGGTTCAATCCTGGGATGCAGTGTCCCAGGTTGACTTCTATCCACTGCACCACTACCAGTCAGGCTTTTTATTTATTTTTTATTTATTTATTGGTTTTAGAGAGATAGAAAGAGAGATGAGACAGACAGAAACAATCTGTTTCTGTATGCGCCCTGACCGGGGATCAAACCGACAACCTCTGCATATGCAGACAAAGATCTAACCAATTGAACTATCCAGCCAGGGCAAAATATTAAAAAATAATTTAATGTCCTACTATCTCTATAATACCTACTATATTTTAGAAGTAGAAGTAGAATAATTTATCATTTAATTTTTTTATATCATTTAATTTTTAAGAATGAAAATTTGCCCTTATGTTTTTATTTTGAAGGCTTATAATAATAATAGTTATTATTATTATTTTTTACAGAGACAGAGAGTCAGAGAGAGAAATAGATAGGGACGGACAGACAGGAACGGAGACAGATGAGAGGCATCAATAATCAGTTTTTCATTGCAACACCTTAGTTCATTGATTGCTTTCTCACATGTGCCTTGACCTCAGGCCTTCAGCAGACCAAGTAACCCCTTGCTCAAGCCAGTGACCTTGGGTTCAAGCTGGTGAGCTTTTTGCTCAAACCAGATGGGCCCGCGCTCAAGCTGGCGACCTCGGGGTCTCAAACCTGGGTCCTCCGCATCCCAGTCAGATGCTCTATCCACTGCGCCACCGCCAGGTCAGGCTTATTTTTTTATTTAAATAATTTATTTTTCAATTATACAGTAGTTGACATAAAATACTATGTGAGTTTCAGGTGTACACACCAGTGATTAGACATTATATAACTAAGTGATAATCCTCTCAAGTCCCCTACCCATCTGACAACACAGTTATTAGAATATCACTGACTATATTCCCTATGCTATACTTTACATCCCCATGACTATTATGTAACAACCAATCTATACTTCTTAATCCCTTCACATTTCCACCCATCCCGAGCCCCCTCCCATCTGGCAACCATCAAAATGTTCTCTGTATCTGTAAGTCTGTTTCTGTTCTGCTTGTTTTTTTAGATTCAATTGTTGATAGATATGATTTATTGCCTTTTATTGCTCATAATTTTTACCTCTTCATTTTCTTCTTCTTAAAGAAGACCCTTTAATATTTCATCTAATTAGCTTTTAAAATAAAGTCTGGGAAGCTCTTTATATTCTAAATGATAGCTTTGCTGGGTTATCTTGGTTGTACACCTTGATTTCTTGCCAATCCTTTCTGGTCTGCAAAGTTTCTGTTGGGAAATCACCTAACAGTCTTATGGGGACTACTTGTAGGTAACAAACTGCTTTTCTCTCGCTGCTTTTAAGATTCTGCCTTTAATCTTTTGCGTTTTAATTATGATGTGTTATAGTGTGGGTTTCTTTGGGGTGATCTTGTTTGAGACTCTGTGCTTCCTCTGCTTGTATGTCTATTTCCTTCACCAAGTTAGAAAAGTTTTCTGTCATTTTCTCAGGTACAGTAGATTTTCAATTTCTTGTTCTCTCCCTTCTCCCTGCACCCCCATGATGAGAATGTTGGTATGCGTGAAGTGGTCCCAGAGGCTCTTTACGCCATCGTCATTCTTTTAGATTCTTTTTTCTCTTTGCTGTTCTGATTGGGTGTTTTTGGCTTCCTTATATTCCAAGTCACTGATTTGATTCTCGGCTTCATCTATTTTACTACTGATTCCCAATAAATTTGTTTTCATTTCAGTTAGTATTTCCTTCTCATCTGACTAGTTATTTTTTGTGGTTTTTATGTCCTTTTTGTAGTTAAGTCTTGATTGCTGTTGGCAAGTCAATGGGAAGGATTTACCCACAGGCCGATTGATTGTCTGCAAGGACTGGCTGTAACCACTGACCTCTGTGGAGGATCAACTGAGCAGGGCCCACCCCACAGAGCCAAAGTTTCTTCACCAGGACTCTGATGCCTCTGAGTCTGACTCTCTTCAGTGTGTTATCACTTGTGGAACTAGTTAGGTGGTGCTTTAACCTGATATACAGCTGTCCACTGTGTCCTGGGAGGCATAGGCCAAGGTCAGCCACTGCCTGCGTTCTGCCCAGGGCCACCTGCCATGAGCTACAAAAGGAAATGCAGATGTCTGCTACTTTGCTGGGCTTAGAGGTGCCCAGGAAGGCCAAGTTGAGATCCAAGGCCAACTGCTGTTAGTGCCGGGTCTGGGGCCACTCAAGAAAAGGTATGGGCATGCTGAAGCCAGGTGCTACTTGTTTGAGAGATTTTAGGAAAATCTGAAGCATGAGTCAAGACAAGCCACTCATATGGAAAAGATACTGGAAACAGCTTGCATTGGCTCACAAGTTGGGTAGGGCAAGGTCTCAAGGAATCACTAAGGGAGCAAACAGTGTGACTCAGACTAATATGATGCCTGCCTGCCTGCCTGCCAGCTCTGTGGAGGGAGGGCTCTGAAAAGGAACAACGGCCTCTGCCAGCACTATTGTCTGTCAGAAAACTGCCCCTCCAGCGCTCATCCTGATGCCAGACAATGCAGTTCCTCCCCATATGTTTCTAGTGACTTCTGATCTGCTGCCCCAGTGCTGGAGCTCAGAGGGAGTGAGTAGGAGTAAATGTGTGTGCAGGTCCTTTAAGAGGAACTACCTGGGGCTCCAGCAGCCTTCCCTCTCATTCAGCCACGATTCCAGTTGGTTTTTACAGCCAGACGTTATGAGGACTTCTCTTCTTGGCAGTGTGTGTGCATGTGTGTGTATGAGAGAGAGAGAGAGAGAGAGAGAGAGAGAGAGAGAGAGAGAGAGAGAGAGAAGGGGGGGCTGGGACCCCTTGTTCCTGTTCCTCAGGGCGAACCTCTGCAGCTGACATATCACTCCCAATTTTACCCACCACATGTGGCTATAGGATCAGCCCATTCAGCACCTCTACTCCTTTTTCTAGTCTTCATGTGGCTTCTTTAAATTCCTACTTATAGGACTTCCATTCAGCTAGATTTCAGGCAATTCTGAATCATCATTTTTCTGTAGTTTAATTGTTCTGTTAATCTTTTTGCCAGTTAAACACTAAAAATCTGGCGGAAAAGGATAGCAATACATAGCAATACAGGGGTATGAGAAAGGAGGGCAAATGTCCTATGTTCGTAACCTTGGGTATGTAATGCCAGCTCTCTGAGTTTTAGTGGTTTCCAGATGTTGGGATTTTATGAACAAGTAAATTAACTAAGTATATATATTAAGAACCTACCTACCTACATACATATATACATAAGTTAGGGGAAAACAGATTTGCCAACTTAACCTTAAGAACTAAACAAAAGTCCATCTTTCATTTCACAAACAAAAGAACTTCAAAAACTAAAAAGAGAAAAATCTTAGACTAAAAGAATCCTTGCCAAGAAAAGACAGTTGGCAACTGGCAACACACACACACACACACACACACACACACTCTCTCTCTCTCTCTCTCTCTCCCTCCCCATAATCACTATTTCATTTGGAACTAACAAAGAATGAATTACAAGTAATATTAGTCTGCATTTGGAAACCAATAAACTAAAAAGTAGTAGTAGCAAAAATTATAATAGCCGCTACCATTTACTATGACAGAAACCATAATAAATACTTTAACATATTTAATCTACCCAACAAATCCATGAGGTATAATTGTTAACATCTCATTTTGTAGTTTAGGAACCCGAGACTAAGAAAACGTAAGAAACCAGCAATTTAAAAAAATAAGTTCAGGCAAATGGACTCAAGTACCCATGTCCTAATCATGACAACTCCCCTTTAGACTATTTATGCTTATAGTCAATTCAAAATATTATGACAGCATAGCAGATTTGATACATGTTATTTATTCATTTCTTTAGAAGTCAATTGGTCCTACTACAAGTTGCTACTACAAGAAGTCCCAGTTCTGGCCTGCAAGAGTAGGGATGCAACCTAGGATGACTTCCAGGTCTTTGCTTAGGCAATAACAGTAACAGAGATAGGCATGCAGAAGAGTTTAATACTGTTTTACATTTCATAGGGTAGACAACTTTACTTCCAGATATATACATGTGACACATTAAGTTAAAGACAAATACACATGTAAAATGATGTGTTAAATAATATATAACAGAAATAATAAACATTATACACACACATATTTGTTAAGAAAGACAATTCTGACAGTCATATAGGTAACAGCTTGAAAAATAGGGAATGGGGGTAAATTAATATCCTAGTCCCGTAAAACATGCTGAGGGCCCAAACAAAGCTGAATATAAGGAGGTACAGACTATTTGGGGGTTAAATAATAGGACTTGGCAATTTATTGGAGCTGAGGAATGGTGAGAAGTCTAGAATAATTGGCTGAGGGTCAATAATAGTGTCATTAGTATAGAAAGAAAAATGTAGGAGGAGGTGAAGATTTGCTTTTTGTTTTTGTTTATATTATATTTTGAAGAACTAATTGGAAAATGATTATTTCAATTTCAAGCATCACCTAAGGGGAAATGTCCAGCAGGGAACTGGAAAGTACTGGAGGTTTAGGAGAGAGCTCAGGACTAGAGGACTAAATCCAGTGGTCATCAGGCAGAGACTGCAGCTGAACGCACAGAACTGGACACCACCACCAAAGGCAATGTGTCTTAGAACAGCAGAGTACCAGGCTAAATAAAGAACTGAAAACAGCCTCAGGTCTTCAGTTCCTTTCTCTACAACACTGAAATTACTCTCTTGCTTCTGTTTAGAATAAGAGGAGACATCTGTCCTGGATACCTCCCGGGAGCAAGCTGTCCTGAGGCAACAGAGACCAGAACAATATGGAGTAACAGGAAAATATTTTAGAAGAAATCAGATTAGCAGTTCCCAAAGGGTGCTCCATGAACCCCAGAGGTCCCCGAAGCCCCTTTAGGTAGGACTGTAAGGTCAAAATTACTTTCAGAATATGAAGATGTTAACTTTCTCATTGCGTATATATTTGCAGCAATGTTGTAAAATCAACAGTGGGTAAAAATACTGGTGGGAATCAAGGCAGTGAAACCAAACTGAACTGGTTAGTAGACATTGTCTTCTTCACCATCACAGACTTGCAGGGAGGAGAAAGGCCAACTGCACTTAAGAACGTTTACCCTTGACAAATCAATAAACTTGATTACTTTTAAAAAAGCGTGACCCTTCAGACACATTTTTTAAAAATTCTGAACAACAAAATGGAAAACACATATTACACATATTTTTTTAAACAAGAGTCTTATATTCTCAGAGTAGTTTAAATAAATTTTTAAAAAGATTTTATTTATTGATTTTACAGGTAGAGGAGAGAGAGAATGGGAGAGAGGAGAGGAAAGCATCATCTTGTAGTAGCTGCTTCTTGTATGTGCCCTGACCAGGCAAGCCTGGGGTTTCGAAGTGCTGACCTCAGCATTCCAGGTTGACGCTTTGTCCACTGTGCTACCACAGGTCAGGCTTTTAAATAAATTTTTATTCAGAGGTTTGCACAAAAACCACTTAACTTGACAGGACTTTAAAGCACTAGTGCACTTCAATATGCTAAAAGCTGATTTACAACATATATGAATGCATATACTTAAACTGCAGTTTTAAAAATTTTAAAGACACAAAAATATATGAAATTGGAATCTGCCAACAGCCTGAAATCTCTCTGGAAGCTAGTTTCATAGAAAAGAATGTGAAAACTCTGGCCTATAGCACTTCTAAGGTTCCTTCCGGCTCTAGCAAAGACACTGTATACTTCAGAGGGAAAGAAAAGGTCTGTGGCATCACCCTACCCCAATTTTTGTAATGTCAGGACTGGATGAGAGGATAAGGCTGAGACACATGACTACTAGCACAAGCACTACTTTAGAAACTGAGCATTGCTATAGTTATTGTGAATTTTGGCAAACTGCTTGACCCAATTCTCATTTTCCTCATCCTTAAAGTGAGACAGAATACTACCTGTCTCATATAACCACTGTAAAGGTTAAATAAGAAAAATGCAAACACAAAGTTTGGATGATCTTGTGTATGGCTATTAATTGTAAAAAAAAAAAAAGAAAATTTCAGACCTATGAAATTCCTGATTCTGTGGAAGGTCTATGTAACTCAGCCCCAAACACCACTAATATGTAGCCCATTTAATGCTGAAGAATTTTGGGTTCTACGATTCTCATTCTTATCAGGAGAGCAGCTGGCTAGCACACTAAAAGGCTACAGGCTCTCATTTTGTATGTTAGGGTGGTTCCACATAGAAAAATCAACCAATACAATACACTACATCAGGGGTCCCCAAACATTTTACACAGGGGGCCAGTTCACTGTCCCTCAGAGTGTTGAAGGGCCAGACTATAAAAAAAACTATGAACAAATCCCTATGGACACTGCACATATCTTATTTTAAAGTAAAAAAACAAAACGGGAACAAATACAATACTTAAAATAAAGAACAAGTAAATTTAAAACAACAAACTGACCAGTATTTCAATGGGAACTATGGGTGCAGATGCATCCTGTGCTCCTCTCACTGACCACCAATGAAAGAGGTGCCCCTTCCAGAAGTGCGGTGGGGGGGGGTACGGATAAATGGCCTCAGGGGGTCGCATGCGCCCATAGTTTGGGGACCCCTGCACTACATTAACAGAATGAAGGAAAAAAGCCCACATCATACCTCAACTGATGCAGAGAAAGAATTTAACATCCTTTCATGATAAAAGAAAATTTAACATCCTTTCATGATAAAAGAAAAAACACTAAACAAACTAGGAAAAGAGGGAAACCACTTCAAATATAATAAAGGCCATATGTGAGAAGCCAACAGCAAAAATCATACTCAGTGGTGAGAGACTGAAAGCTTTTGCTCTGCAATCAGTAATAAAACAAGGATGGATGCCCACCTTTACCACTTCTATTCACCTACAGAAGCCCTAGGCAAGGGGGAGAAAACACCCAAGTTGGAACAAAGTAAAATTATCTTTCTTTTGCAGATGACATGATCTTATATGTAGAAAGATTCCACAAGAAAGCTGTGTAGAACAAAATGAATTCAGCGAAGTAGTAGGATACATAATCAATACACAAAAACCAGTAGGATTTCTATGTACTAACAATAAACAGTCTGAAAAGGAAATTAAGAAAACAATTTCACTTAAAATAGCATCAAAAAGAATAAAATACTTAGGATTTAACCATGGAGGACTTGTATACTGACAACGATAAAATATTCTGAAAGTAAAGAATAAATAATTGGAAAGACAGCCCACGTTCATGGACTGGAAGACTTGATTTTGTTAAGATGTTAATAATATCCAAAGCAATCTACAGACTGAATGTAATCTCTACCAAAATCCCAATGACAATTATTGCAGAAATAAAAAACTCATTCTAAAATTTATATGAAATCTCCACGGATCGTGAATAGCCAAAACAATCCTGAAAAAGAACAATTACAATTCTCAAACTTCCTTATTTGGTCTACGGCCATACCACCCTGAAGGCGCCCAATCTCGTCTCGTCTGAAAACTTATCATATAGTCCAATGATTCCATATACAAATAAGCTTTATCAAAATGTCTATGTCTCCCTGAACGTGCCCTAGATGTCCCACCTCCGTTCCTCGCTCGTGTGACTCTCTCTGCTTTACATGCTCTTTCCATAACTACTCAATAAAAATCCCAGCCCATTCTTTCTGGGCATACCACAAAATCCACCTTCTGCTTTAAAATCATTCATGATTTACCCTAAATGGAGGAGATCTCCTTTTTCTTTAAAATTTGCAGTTCTAACAAATTCTCATGGCACTTACTATTCCTTAGTGTAGGCAATTGAGAGTCAATTATAAATGTATTATAATTTCATTTTATTTTCTTAGGTTATCCTTTCTAAATACATATCCCTAACCATATATTAAATCATCAATTTAATAAGGAGAGTCTAAAAAAGCACATATATTTAAAAAAGATATAATTCAACCACTGTTACTACAATAAGCCTTTTGGAAACTGTATTTGCTGCCATTCTGTTTTGGTTTACATTAAATCTTGTTTTCTACATATCTGCTTTTTACACTCCTCCTTCTTGCTACTCATGTTGGAAGTTAATTTTCAACCTGAAAATATATAATGCACAGTACTAAATCCCATCTTGTTACAATTTGTACAAGAAATCCGAATTGTGAAGGCATTTCTACTATCTCTACCTAGGCTACAATTCTTAATTTACACAATCAATAAATTTGCGTATTGAATAACTCAATTTCCATCTGAAAAATATCACATTGATTTCCAGCATGATTGTCAAGTATTTACTTGTTTCAGTTCACTTCCCTCTAATTCCCTGATCTCCTACAAGTTTATTTTTAAATGAAAAGTGAAAAGGAAGCAGAGTTACTTAGGTAAGAAAGCTTTTAGACTCTGTCAGACTTAGGTTTGAATCTTGGCTTTGCCTAGCTCACATCTAGCATAGGGAGCTGAGGGACAGCTGTCAGAGGGAAGGGGGGGAGGGATGAGATCAGAAAAGGTGACAGGATTAGTGATACATATATATATATATGAATGACACAGAGATACAGAAAACAGGACAGCAAATCTCAGAGGGAAGAGAGGAGGGAATTGGGGGCAGGGGGCAAAAGCAAAAGAGGTGCAATGGAGGACACTGGGGTGGGAGATAAGGGTGTAATTTTCAGTGGGACACTTGAATTCATGTTAACACAATAAATTTAATAAAAAAAATAAACCTGATTAAGTTACTTAATGTAAAAAATAATAATTCATTAAATTAAGCTACTTAATGTTCTGGTCCTCAATTTCCTGACCTTTAAAATGGGAAAATTACTTAAAGGTTATTAAAAGAATAAATGGAATTTAGATACCACAGATAAAGCACTAGAACTAGATACTAGAATAACATTTACCTTTTCTTTGTATTACAGGACCAAGCCACTATTTGGAAAGCTACTACCATTACCTACGGGAAGCCACTAATTTTAAAATTTAGGCCAAGATCCATAAAAGCCAATGATGACTCTGAAACTGCCAAGCAACACTGCTTTTATAATGGAAAAAAAATTTATTGGTTTTACTGATAATGACTAGAGTACATAGTTTATTAAGAGCTTCAACATGAACAAAAAATGAGATACTGAATAATAAAAAAAGAATGTGATACATAAACACTTGTCATCACTTTGATTATTGATAGATTACAATCAGATGTAACTACATAATAATTTTAAAGCTGTACATAAGTAAATAGGACAAACACATTTGGAGACCAAAAAAAAAAAAAAAAAAAAAGATGCTTAAAGAAAAGGGTAATGTTTACTGTTCAAAAAAAATGGCTGTTATTTACTTACCTGAATCACTAGCTGGAACAACCACTGTTCCACCAGGAGCAAAAGGATCATTGTGTTTCAATGTTTCTACCTAAACAAATACACAAAACCATGATGGAGGGAACATTTTATAGCTGAGACCTCACTGCCACAGCAGAGAAAATATTTTTTTTAAGAAAATTATATTTAACAGGGTGACACTGATCAACAAAGTACACAGATTTTGGGTAAACATCTCCACATCATTTGGACAGTCAATTATGTTGTATACCCATCACCCAAAGTCAAATCATCCTCTGTCACCTTCTATCTGTCTCTCCTTATACCCCCGCCCCTAACCTCCTCCCTCACCTTTACAAACTCTAAATTCATTAAAAACAAGGCATTAGCAACAAATGTTTCCCCCTACTAATTTGAAATTTTATTACATCAAAATGATACATACTTTCTAATCTCCTTTATTTGTAAAATATAACATCCATTCAAAAGCTCTGTGAAACACACAGTTTAACAAACTGCCAACACCTCAACAAATTTTCCTGTGCCCCTCCTCTCCCATCACTATCCCGTCCCTGCTCCTCTGTAGAGGCCACGATTATCCTGACTTTCTTCTTCTTAATTTTGCTACTTACATAAATGCACACTATTTTAACTTTTCATTTTGAAATAATTTTAGACTTCTAGAACAGCTATAAAGATAATACAGAGTTCCATATATCCTTCACTCAGTTTCCTCTAATGTTAATATCTCATATAATCATGGTATAGCTACTAAAACTAAAGAATAATACTGGTACACAACTATAAACTATATTCAACAATTTTTCCATTAATGTCCGTATCCTATTCTAAGATAATGTTGCATTTAGGATACATACTATTCTTTTTTTAATAAAAATATTTTATTTATTCATTTTAGAGAGAGGAGAGAGAGAGAGAAGGGGGAAGGAACAGGAAGCATCAACTCCCATATGTGCCTTGACCAGGGAAGGCAGGGGTTTTGAACTGGCAACCTCAGCGTTCTAGGTTGACGCTTTATCCACTGCGCCACCACAGGCCAGGCAGATGCATACTATTCTAATTTTTAAATATCCTAGTACTTAATATCAGAAAATGCTAGATTTTCATTTTCTATTTAGCAGTCTTCCCTTAAAGAAAACATGTACTTGTACACCGGGGAGGAGGGCAAGAGTGGGAGGAGATAGGGAGAAGGAGAAAGAGAAAGAGAAAGAGAGGGGAGAGAGAAAGAGAGAGACAGACGGCTTTTGCTAAAACGATTCTGCCACTTTTAAATAAGCCGTGTAAAACTCTGGGTCAAGAGGCAAGGGTGAGTAGCTACAAAAAGTGAGGACTATACCAGAAGCCAGTTGTCCTACTTTACTTTAGTTTTTAATCATGGTCAAACAGACTGTATTTAGGAAGACAACTGAACTTTTTCTTTTTGGCATTAGGTTCTCTTTAAGAGGCCATCCAAATGCCTTGGCAGACATGTGAAAGGGGCGTGAAAGACTTCTGCAATATTTATCTTCTGCTCTGACTCATGACTATCAATGTCATCTATTTCTAATCATCAAGAAATTGGATATTATAATTGAATGTCAGAGGATAATTCAGAGTTCAATTTATAAATTCCTGAGTAAAACAAATGTATTAGAAAAGAGAAAAGTAATGTTGAGACTTATATTCTCTTTATAAAAGAGGACTCATTAAAACTACTAGCAGAAAGAAGTAATTAATACTACTGAAGTTCTGGAACTGAAAATGATAGCACTTATTTTAACTGATGTCAATGATATTTATAAAACTAGCACACTAGTGCCTGACCAGGTGGTGGTGCAGTGGATAGAGCATCAACCTGGGACTCTTGAGTTCCCAAGTTTGAAACCCTGAAGTTGCCGGCTTAAGCACAGGATCATCAACATGATCCCAAGGTCATTGGCCTGAAGCCTAAGGTTGCTGACTTCGGCAAGGGGTCACTTTCTCTGCTTGAGGCCCCCCACTCCTGCACCCATCAAGGCACATATAAGAAGCAATGAATGAAATAAAGTGGTAAGTTGATACTTCTCATCTCTCTCCCTTCCTTTCTCTCAAAAAAATAAAATAAAATAAAACTAGCACACCAGCTTATACTCTGATTGTATCTGCTGAATGAATGAATAGCAACCAAAGAAATATAGCAAATAACTTTCCATGGTTTCTAATATAATAGACAAAATATCAGTGTGAGAGACAGTCAATGACATGATAACTTAAGTTACCAACCATTATTGCTTCTTGACTTTGAGAGAAGAAAAAACAACCAGACTTGTCTTTTAATAATAGCTTACAAGTTTATGTGCCATTACAGAGAAAAATAGAAAAAGCATGTCCATATGCGTGTCAGGTTTAATCTGTGCTCCTTTAGCATACACTGTGCAACACCCTAAAAACCCACTGGGATAGCAAGGGGAACAAGTTGGACATGTAGCCTAAGTGGCCACAAAACTCTATGCTATGTTCAATTCAATAATTAGGCAATTTAGTAAAAAAAGTTAATTTTCATAACTAAAATTTAGGTGGTATGATTTTATAAAATTAACATTCCAAAATCCTCCAACAAGATCACCCAACCTATCACTGAAATTCTTCTACACCAGCCATCCACTCCCCACTTTGACTGTATGACTTAGTACCTACACGAGGACAGTAGCAATTGGCAGTTGTATTGGTTTGGTTTTATAAATGATATCCCTTTAAGAACACACACAAACATTGAGGGAATAGAAAAGACCTTTGGGGAGAATCATGACTGGAGGCATAATCAAAGGCCTTTTTAAAAAGAAAAAAGAAAAAAAAAGGAAGATTGCACAATCAGGGCTTTTGGAATTATGAAGAAATAAAGTTCAGTTTTAGGCTATAGGATCTTTTTTTTAATCACAGTTTGACTTCATTTGTGTCATTTACTAACTTACTACCACTCAACTTCTCTGAGCTTCATTTACTTTATTGTAAACACGAGGATAATAATATGAGCCTCATACGATTACTGTGAAGATTAAATGAGGTAGCATATGAAAAGAGTTTAGCACTATGCCTGACATATAGAAAACATTAGATAAACAGCTATTACTATATTTCCAATCAGGTTTTTTGCTTTGTTTTGCTCTTAAAGGAGAAATTAAGAGCTGTCAGCAAGGGCAAGTTATTGTCAAAAACTAGGGAGAAAAGAGAAAAAGTGGCCAGACCTGTGGTGGCATAGTTGATAAAGTGTCGACCTGGAAGATTGAGGTCACCAGTTTGAAACCCTGGGCTTGCCTGGTCAAGGTCCATATGGAAGTCGATGCTTCCTGCTCCTCCCTCCTTCTCTCTCTCTCTCTGTCACCCTCTCTCTCCCTCCCCTCCCCCTCTAAGATGAATAAATTTTTAAAAATTTAAAGAAAAGAAAAAAATAGAATGAATGGCAGAAAAATTTCACCAGTGTAGAGAAACAGAAGAAACTTGTTTATTTTTAAATTAGAAAGAGGTGCTTTGGCTTTCTTGCTCTTTAAATGATACAAGTGAAGAATGAGAGGGTAGAATAAGGTGAGAGGAAAAGAATTCAGGTTGCAGCCAGTTTACGAAGAATTTGGCAAATAGGTCCACCGTGCATACTATGTGTTATAGGTAAACACAGTATCCAATAGCCTGTGGAAACCACAAATATTCAGTTACAAAGGCATCTGCTCAGTTTTACATCAACGGAAAATACCAGTTGTTGGCCAAGTAGCGCCTTACCAAATACAGTATTCTTGATCCTTACCAGATCAAGAATACCAAAATCTATGATCTTTAGAAGAATCAATTACTTTTGTAAGAAAATATTCTTTTTAAAAGTTTTTACTGAATTTCTTGGGGTGACATTCGTTGATAAAATTATATAGATTTCAGGTGTACAACTGTATAATACATCATCTGTATATTATAGTGTGTGGTCATCACCCAAGTCAAGTCCCCTCCCATCACCATTTATCCCCCTGTAGCCTCTTCTACAACGCCCACCCCCCTTCCCCTGTGCTCATCAACATACTATTTGTTATCTGTGTCTATGAAGGTTTTTAAAAAAAATTTTAAAAGACTTTATTTTAGAGAGGAGAGAGGGAGAGAGAGAAAGAGAGAGAGAGAGAGAGAGAGAGAGAGAGAGAAGGGGGGAGGAGCAGGAAGCATCAACTCCCATATGTGCCCTGAGCAGGCAAGTCCAGGGTTTTGAACCGGCGACCTCAGCGTTGCAGGTCGACGCTTTATCTATTGCACCACCACAACTCAGGTGTTTTCTTTCTTTTATTTTTTTGCTTAAGGAAGTATTTCTAATATAAAAGTATTAAAAGACAAAACTATTGCACTTTAAATGCCTATCACTCAACTGATCCTTTCTGGGTCTGGTTTACTTAATAAACATGAAAATTCTGCCTCAAAAAATAAGCCTCCAGGCTCTGGCCATTTGGCTCAGTGGTAGAGCATCAACCCTGTGTGTGGATGTCCCAGGTTCGATTTCCAGTCAGGACACACAGGAGAAGCACCCATCTGCTTATCCACCCCACCCCCTCCTCTCTCTCTCTCTCTCTTCCCCTCTTGTAGTCATAGCTTGATTGATCCAAGTGCAACGGCCTGGGCACTGAGGATGGCTCTTGTTGAGCCTCTGCCTCAGGAGCTAAAAATAGCTAGCTCTGTTGCAAGCAGCTGCAGATGAGCAGAGCATCAGCCCCAGACGGGGTTGCTGGGTGGATCCCAGTCAGGGCACATGCGGGAGTCTGTCTCTGTATCTCTCCTACTCTCATTTAAAAAAAAAAAAAGCCTCCAAATAAAAATTTCTTAAAACTTCAAAATTATTGAAATTGGATGACAGATACATGAAAGTCTGTTAGAATATTTCATTGTATTACTCTATTTTGAATGTTTAAATACCCATAATATAAAAATTTTATTTTTTAAAGCCTCCAAATGGTAACGCACTTAGTTGTATGATCTTGGATATGTTAATTTTTCTGAGGCCCTGGCCAGTTTGCTCACTGGATAGAGCATTGGCCTGGCATGCAGATATCCTGGGTTCGATCCCTAGTCAGGGCACATGAGAAGCAACCATCTGCTTCTTTTCTTCTCCCTTTACCCCTTTTCTCTTGCCCTCCTACAGCCAGTGGCTCAACTGGTTCGAGCGTTGGCCCTGCGCCCTGCGGATGGCTCAGTGGGTCTGAGCATTGGCCTTAGGCACTGGTGACAGCTAGGTTGATTCGAGTATCAGCCCCAGATGGGGCTGCCATTTGGATCCTGGTCAAGGTGCATGAGGGAGTCTGTCTCTCTCCCCTCCTCTCACTTAAAAAAAAAGTTAATTATTCTGAGTCCCAGTGTTCTTATTTCTAAAATTGAAACACCAACGCCTCCTTTGCAAAGTTGATGTGAAGATCAGTAACAATGAGTGTAAAGCACACAGAAGGAGCTGATTCTAGTACTGTATGCGGTTGTTAAATAGTGATTGTTGCACTGTGTATGTTCTCAGAAGTCTGACATTTATTGGTATTTGTACCTCTTTACAAGATTAATATTCTGGATGTATCTATAAAATAACATAAATAACTTTATTTTTCTAAAACATCAATGTTGTTTCCTTTAATAAATTGCTTCTCAATAGCCCTGGCAGGGTAGTTCAGTTGGAGCGTCATCCTGATAAGCCAAGGTTGCAGGTTTGATCCCTAGTCAGCACATATAAGAATCAACCAATGACTGCATAAATAAGTGAAACATCAATCTCTCTCTCTCCCCCTTCCTCTTTCTCTAAACTCAAAAAGTAAATAAAATTTAAATTAATTTTCATTATTCCAATAATGTATACCAAACTTTTTACTTAAGATTGATATATGGATTTCTGATCATTTATTTTTAATATCCCCAATGGGACAATATTTGGTTCTTTGAAAGGCAGACTTGATTTTTGGATGACATAAGTTATTCTAGGCCCTGGCCAGTTGGCTCAGTGGTAGAGAGTTGGCCTGGCATGTGGATGTCCCGGGTTCGATTCCTGGTCAGGGTAAACAGGAGAATCACCCATCTGCTTCTCCACCCCTCCCCCTCTCACTTCTCTCTCTCCCTCTCTCTCTCTCTCTCTTCCCCTCCTGCAGCCATATCTCGATTAGAGCGATTTGGTCCCAGGAGCTGAGGACAGCTCCATAGCCTCTGCCTAAGGTGCGAAGAAGAGCTCGGTTGCTGAACAAAAAAAGCAACGCCCCCTAGTGGGCTTGCCAGGTGGATCCCAGTTGGGGCGCATGTAGGAGTCTGTCTCTGCCTCTCCTCTTCCCACTGAATTAAAAAAAGAAAAGTTATTCTAGTTAATTCCAGTGGGTGATCTAGTTAATTACTGTGAAATAACGCTTTGAACCAAAAACTGGATGGGTTGAATGAGACTAAAAATCTTACATGGCCTACCAGAAGTAATCTAATAGAAGATTCTTTCATCACTGTGTACTTCAAGACACTCACTTGAAACAATTGTTACCCATGTAACAGTTTTTAACCCTCCCACTTACCGATGAGTTACTGCTACAGCTGGCTGCACTGAAAGGGTCGGTACTAGAAGCAGCAAAAGGATCAGTGGAAGATTGCTTGAAGAAGCAGTCAAATGCAAATGGATCTGAACCTTTAAAAGGATCACCTCCAAATGGATCTAAGAAAATACAGCACAAATATGACAGACTAAAAAAACTGAATTTCCTGTCCCCTAAAGGCATGACAATTGCAGTGATAAAAAGACATTTAGAACTGCAGAATCTAAGTTAGGTACTTTGTACTATGACTACTGAACTTAAAAAACTAGGCAGTTCCATCTAGTAAAACAGCTTTAATTAATATCCTTTCCTACTTTTCACCATTCACCCAAAGGACATCAATAATTCCAACATTTACTACACAAATGTTTCCTGTATGCTAGGTTTAAATAAGACCTTTAAGCTGATTCTAACTGCGGGTGATCCTAATTGGGAGAGGTGGACGACAGATTCCACAGTGGTTTTGGTAAAAAATAAGAGTCTTTCACCTAATAAACTTTTTTTTATTTAATTTTATTTTTTTTGAAAGAAGGGAAAGGAGGAATGAGGGAGAAGGAGAAGGAGAGAGGGAGAGAGATGGAGAGAGGGAGAGATATGGAGAGAGGGAGAGAGATGGAGAGAGGGAGAGAGATGGAGAGAGGGAGAGAGATGGAGAAAGGGAGAGAGATGGAGAGAGGGAAGCTTCAACTCATTGTTCCACTTAGTTGTACCAACTGATTGCCTCTCCCACCAGGGCTCAAACTTTCAACCTCAGGGGTTGAGCTGGGGCCAGCACCCACTGGATCAAGCTGGCAACCCTAAGATCCAGCTGGTGCCCCTCAGGATTGGCAACCCCAGGCTCAAGTCAGTGACCTTTGCATTCCAGGCAGGCACTCTATCCACTGAGCCACCAGCCAGGGCAGCAAAATTATTTCTTTTAAACTAGTATGTAATTTCAGGGGATCCAATTATAAAACCCTTATTCTATGCTATCATTAACTAAAGAAACAACGCAAACTTTTAAAGGTATTTTTTTCTCTGAGCTCACAGGTAAAGTTTACAAAGCATAAGTAAATAGGACAAAAGATTTGCTTTATTCTGATGCAAAAAAATCTTAAAATCCTGACATTCAGGATCTTTAAAATTTTCCTCTATTCATGGAATAGACTGTATGTAATTTAGGAAAACAAAAGTTCGAAACCCTGTAGCAGTATAACTCATTATCCTCACCTAATCTTGGACTAGTAAAGAGAAACAGGTTTTAATATTACTAAAAGCATAAAAGTATAAACACTAATGTCATTTTTTTAAAAGTAAATCTAAGAGTTAAATAAATTCGCAAGAATCTACTACTTTCTCTCTAAAAATGACAGGGACATACATACATCTTAGTGGGACCTTAGGTCAGTTTCAAAACTAAATAAAAAGGAAGTTTAGCCCGACCAAGCAGTGGCGCAGTGGATAGAGCATCGAACTGGGATGCGGAAGACCCAGGTTCGAGACCCCGAGCTCGCCAGCTTGAGCGCGGGTCCATCTGGCTTGAGCAAAAGCTCGGCAGTTGGACCCAAGGTCGCTGGCTCCAGCAAGGGGTTGCTCAGTCTGCTGAAGGCCCACGGTCAAGGCACATGTGAGAAAGCAATCAATGAACAACTAAGGTGTTACGACGGCAATGAAAAACTAATGATTGATGCTTCTCACCTCCCTCCGTTCCTGTCTGTCTGTCCCTATCTATCCCTCTCTCTGACTCTCTGTCCCTTTAAAAAAAAATAAAAAAAGAAGTTTATTTCCTATAACTACTTGACTATAATCTCCCATTACTAAACACAACATAAGCTTATAATTAACTAGAATCAAACTGAAGCTAAGATCGACCTCAATAATATACCAGTACTGACCAATTTTCCCAAAAGGATCATCCTTGAAAGGATCACCTGTGAAAAAATAAATAAGCAGAAATCAAAATAATAATAAATACTATTGAGCACGATTACTTTAAAGATAACTTTAAAACAAAAGCAGTTTCTTATAGCAAAATTGTTTCATTAACTCTACCTCAAAGTAGATAAAATAGGGAATGTCATCCACCTCTAGCAAATATTTAAAATAATAAGGAGTAAAGGCAGAACAACAACATGCCTCATCAGAGAGGCAATTTGAATTATAGGCAACTACACTTAACTCTTGGTCACAAGCTGTAGTTACAGACGGATGGGAAAATAGAGGCATAACGGCAAGAATTTCACTAACAAATCTCTACTCTTCATCCCAGTATGGCATGGGTATTACCAACACCACTTCAGAAACATACACTGAGCTTCACTGAAGTAAAGAAAAGGGAAAAGAAAATGCTTATAGAATTAAGTCCAGAAATAAACCCTTACATTTATGATCATTTGAATTTTGAAAAGAGTGCCAAGACAATTAAATGGGAAAAGAACAGTCTTTTCAATAAATGGTGCTGAGACAACTAAATATCCACATGCAAAAGCATAAAGTGGGACCCTATCTCACACCATGTACCAAAATTAACTGAAAATGGATCAAAGACCTAACTATATCAACTAAAACTATATATATATAAAAAGAAAAAACATAGGAGTCAATCTTTATGACTTTGGACCTTAGATATTAAAAGCATGAGAAAAATAAAAGGATAAATTGGACTTCAAAATTAGGACAACACAGCCTGACCAGGTGGTGGTGCAGTGGATAGAGCGTCGGACTGGGTTGCGGAAGACCCAGGTTCGAGACCCCGAGCTCGCCAGCTTGAGCGCAGGCCCATCTGGCTTGAGCAAAAGCTCGCCAGCTTGGACACAAGGTCGCTGGCTCCAGCAAGAGGTGGCTCGGTCTGCTGAAGGCCCGCGGTCAAGGCACATGTGAGAAAGCAATCAATGAACAACTAAGGTGTTGCAATGGCAATGAAAAACTAATGATTGATGCTTTTCACCTCTCTCCATTTCTGTCTGTCTGTCCCTATCTATCCCTCTCTCTGATTCTCTCTCTGTCCCTATAAAAAAAAAAAAATTAGGACAACACAAAAAATATCTGTAAGTCATACACATGATATGCGACTTATATTCAGAATATGTAAGAAATTCTTACAAGTCAACAATAAAAATACAATCCTATTAAAAATGGGCAAATTATCTGAATAAATATTTCCCCACAAAATTAATGAATAACCAATAATCTCATAGGAAGATGCTCAAAACATTAGCCATTAAGAAAAAAAAAAAAACAACCTAGTCATTACAAATCAAACCCAGAATGAGATACTACTTCATACTGCAATGTGAGTGAACCTTGAAAATATTATGCTAAGTGAAAGAAGCCAGACAATACTGCATAATTACATAAACATGCAAAATTACAGAGAAAGAAAGATTCATGGTTACCTAGAGCCTGGGGTTAGGAAAATGGGAAGTGACTTCTAATGGGTATGGAACTGCTTTATGGGGTGATAAAAAATGTTCCAAAATTAAGATTTTGGTGATGATTATACAACTCTGAATATACTAAAACCATTTAGTTGTATACTTTAAAGGTTCAATTTGTATATCTTTTAACATTTTTTTAAAGGTTTTATTTATTGATTTTAGACAGAGGTGAGAGAGAAGGGGAAGAGTGAGAAGCATCAATTCATAGTAGTTGCTTCTTGTATGTGCTTTGATGGGGCAAGCCCAGGGTTTTGAACCGGTGACCTTAGCATTCCAGGTTTATGCTTTCTGCACTGTGCCACCACAGGTTAGATATTCTCAGTAAGATTTGTTTTAAAAGAGTTCTCACATCTAGGCTCGTTACTGCTATGACTCTAAGCAAGTTACTCTATGTCAGTGGTTCTTAACCTGGGTTCTATCGAACCCTAGGGGTTCGATGAGTCAGTCTCAGGGGTTCGGAGAAGCCTTTGCTGCGGAGGCCAGAATAAAGTAATACCGTCATTTGTTGTGAGTTCATGCACTTTGTTGGTTTTGTTCTTTGAGCAAGGTGATGTTCATGCACAGCTCATTTTGTGCACCAGTAAAAAAACATATACCTATGTCTTGAATTTGGAAAAAAAATCATATTTTATTTATCACTAAAGAAGGGTTCGGTGAATGCGCATCTGAAACTGGTGGGTTCAGTACCTCAAAAAAGGTTAAGAACCACTGTTCTATGTGCTCAGTTTGCCATCCTTAAAACTGATAAAAACTAACCTATCACTTTCACAGGGTGATTTTAGAAATAAATAAAATGCAAAAAGAGCTTTAACAGTAGTATTTAGCATAACTTACAGTGACATTATATATTTTAATTTATTAAATTATGTTTCTTCAATAAGACTGTAGGCACTTTAAGGGCAGGGATTAGGCTACTAACCACTACAGCTTCCACTGCTGTAAAGGCACGGTGTTGGCACTTTTAGTAAATAATTGCTAGTTGATTTAAGAGTGCTCAATCTTCTCTCCTTCTGATCTTTATTCTGAAGAAGAAATACTCTCTTACAGGGGTTCCTAAGACATAATCAAAGGATTTAGTCCAGGATTTAGTTGCCTAAAGAGGACAAAAACTAAAATCTGAGCATATAAAACCTTACTCTCCTCTCTACTTTTTAAAAAAATTTTTTTTTAAATTTCTTTTTATTTATTTTAGAGAGGAAACACAGAGTGAGAGAGAGAGAGAGAAAGAGAGAGAGGTGGGGGGGGGGGAGCTAGAAGCATCAACTCCCATATGTGCCTTGACCAGACCAGTGCAGGGTTTTGAACTGGCGACCTCAGTGTTCCCAGGTCGACACCTTATCCACCGCGCCACCACAGGTCAGGCCTCCTCTCTACTTTTGTTATAACACGTAGACTCTCAAAATTGAAGCCCTAATTCTTATACAGTTTATATATCTAAAAGCCTTTTTTGGTAAATCTAGAATATAAAAATAAGAGTACTTACTGCCAACAAAAGGATCAGACTGGAAAAAATCCAAGTTTGTGTCTGCAACTGGATCTGTCAGTGAACTTGATTCTATAGTAAATGGATCTTCCTAAAAATAATTTTAAAAGGTAACATTTTAAAAACAAAATAATATGCTTTGAAAAATGAACTGATGGTAATATAACAAATATTTCTGTGGCATAAAGTTCACTTAACATACTTTTCTCTTTCCTTAGCCTACAAGAGTATATAACCCTTATTGGGAAACCAGCAATAAGAACATTTACATGTAAAATTATTTTTACATACAGAATTATTTTACCTTTTTTGAATGGTTGTCACTGTTCAATTCAGGGCCAACTTTTTCATTTACAGCTGCAGTCACCACTTCATTTTCATCAGTCACACCAGAAGACAGTATTTCAGGACTGCTTCTTGCCTACAAAAGATTAATGGCATATGGACTAACAATGTTTTCTACTTGGCAGAGGAAACTGGCAAAAGATAAGCAAAAATTACCTAAAAATTAGGATAAGAAAATAAAATGACAAGCAAATATATTCACTGAATAACTTCTCCTATATTCTTTCTTGAGAAAATCGTATCACCAATCATTGAAGTCACTCAGAGTTTCCTTAACTACCCCCCAAGGGGCATCCCTCAGCTAGACTCCATGTCTTACTGAATCGGCCTCCTATCTCTTTCTCAAATTCTTCCCTGCTTTTCCATCCTCACTATCACTATCACCCATTGACATAATTTCTGGTCCAAATTACTGTAGCAACCTTCGAACTGCTTTTGTGCCTCCAATATGTGCGCTTCCAATCAATCTTCCTTATATTAGTCAAAGTAATAATCTGCCCTGGTCAGATAGCTCAGTTGGTTAGGGCACTGTTCCAAAATGCAGAGGTTGCCAGTTCGATCCCTAATCAGGGCACATATAGGAAAAGACTGATGTTCCTCTCTCTCTCTAAAATCAGTACAATAAACATTAATAATAATAATAGCCTAACCAGGGGGTGGTTCAGTGGATAGAGCATTGGCCTGGGATGCTGAGGACCCAGATTAAAAACTCTGAGGTTGCTGGTTTGAGCACAGGCTCATCTGGCTTGAGCCCAAGGTCGCTGGTTCAAGCAAGGGGTCACTGGCTTGGCTGGAGCCTCTAGTCAAGGCACATATGAGAAAGCAATCCATGCTAAGGTGCCGCAACTATGAGTTGGAGCTTATCATCTCTCTCCGTTCCTGTCTGTCTATTCCTGTCTGTCTGTCTGTCTCTAAAAAATCATCATCATCATCATCATCATAATAGATCTAAAATGTGAATCTGATCTTAACCTTCCTGATTAAAGTCCTTCAGTGGCTTCCCATTGATTTATGGATTTATGCTAGTAAATAATAAGGCTTAAGAAGAGGCAGGGCCAATATCTACTTAACACCATCATCTATGACTTTGAAAGATAACCTAATAATTTTACCTTTTGTGTTTAAAAAATATCCTAGAATGTGTCCAACACTGTACTAAGTAAAATCAAGTCTATTACTTTTACATATCTCAAATTTATGTTTTTCTTATCATACATCCTGTTGCTGCTGAAGTTTAGGCTAAAACAACTCTCATACAGACCATTCCAACCGCCTTCTTAATACAGTGTCCAGCCCCACTCTCCAATCCATTTTTCACATTTTCTAAAAGGTAAATTTAATCCTGTCCCTTCTTCCTTAAAATTCTTAATGGCTACTCACCATAGTATGATAAATTCCCCAAAGCTTCAAGATAAATCCAAATTTCTTACTCTTAGGCCCCTTTAACCTGGAAGTGGTCATTTTTTATCCAGGTACACATCATAAGCACCCACGGAATTTGTTTTTAAAATGTATGTACTTGGTTCCATCCAGAAACTAGCTCAGCAAGTCTGGAGTGTGGCTCGGGCATCTGTATTTTGATTGAGTACCAGAGGTGATGCAGGTGCCCTAGCAGAGAGCCGCATTCCCTGCCAATACTGTCCCCACCATCACAAGATACTGTCTGAAGACTTCCCACGACCCTGTGCAGCATGATTTTCCCCATCTCAAACCGATGGTAACGCTATTTTCTCTGCTAGGAATGTACCACCTTCTCCTTTGCTTAACCCCTTTCTAACTTTGAAGAGCACTTGCAAAGTCTTCCCTACAACATCTTCTTGGGCCCTCTCCAAGCTGCCCCGCCCACACTGCCTCTGTCACAGCCCTTTGACAGTGTTCTCCTACTGGACCGTCTGCTGCTTGAAGGCAGGTCCTCTGTCTCCTGACTCTGTAGCTCCGCCACACAACAAGGCGGCACTCACCCACAGTCAGGGCTCTCTGAACAACGGGCAAATAACTCCTCAGCATGAGGAAATAAAGAATTACTTCCAGCTTTGGGTGAGAGTACTTAAGAACTGTTTTAAAAGTTATTATCTATAGAACTACTGTTTTGAAAACATGCTCTATAACAAGTAAATCGATTAAATCCTATTTTTTTGTTAGATTTCTTAGAACTGTTGAATCAGTACCCACTCTGCCTCTCAAAAAAAAAAAAAAAAAAAAGCTCAACTGTACTTGAGACCACATATTTATAGCAGGTATGATGTCAACAAATCCTTGACCTGAATCAATTTTTCTTCTGCAGTTAACCGTGAAGGTTCTGGAACTCGGAGACTCACTGGAGATTCCTGGTGTATGGGCTCAGCCTCCAGGTTGCTCTGGCTTTCAGCGTGCTCGTTCAGGTTGGCTGCTTCACTGCTGCTGGTGCTGAGGCTGCAATAATCCGTAGCTCCATTTACAAGAATGCTGTGTGGGCTACTGCACCAATTTAATTGATTATTATGGTTTTCCAGATCTTTCATTTCCATCAGTTTCATTTGCATCTGTCAACACAAAGGAGATACAAAAGAGAATTTATTACTCACAAGGCATGTGATGTGAGAATGGCTATACCTCTAGATTCAGCCAAGGAAAAATCTGCTTCCATAGGAGAATACGCAGGGAATGAAGCAGGACTTCGAGATGTCAGTAATCCATCCAGCAAGTCCTCTTGAAACTCCAGTACATATGGCTTTGCCTTTGTATACCTTCTGAAAGCTCTAAGAATTTTTATTCAAATATTTGCATATTGGCAGTCCTTTACGATATAATTAGAAAAAGAAGGGTCAGGATATTGGGGAAAAGAGAACAAAGTGATAGAGCCAGAGAACATTTTGTGGTGAAGCTTCAGAAGAGACAAAGGAAGCTGAGGGAGAGTACACAGGCTTTGGAGCCATCTGTACTCCTATTTGGAAGGAGAATAGAGACAAAGAAAAAATGAGCTCTGGGATTTCTTGTTTATGGGCTAGACTCTAGGAAGTAGTCTCTAAATCTAAGCTATGCCAAACATGCTAAATAAAAAACACTCAGTTTTTCTGGTCTCAATATCCAAGTGACTTTATATTCTTGGGACAACAGTGGGACAGAAGGCAGAATTCAATAAATTTTAAATTTATTTTATTTTTATTTTATTCATTTTAGAGAGGAGACACAGAGTGAGAGAGAGAGAGAGAGAAAGAGAGAAAGGGGGGAGGAGCTGGAAGCATCAACTCCCATATGTGCCTTGACCAGACCAGTGCAGGGTTTTGAACTGGCGACCTCAGCGTTCCCAGGTCGACACTTTATCCACTGCGCCACCACAGGTCAGGCCAGAATTCAATAAATTTTAATACATACACACACACACAAATGTTGGGACCCAGTGGCAAGAAAAAATGTTTATTTACACTAACGTCTAAAAAAAAAACAAACAAATTTACAAATATCTTAAAGAAACTGAGAAGGCAGAATCAAAAAATGTTTCTTAGTAAAAAGAAATATTCTAATTTTTCATAGAGGATATAACTTTTTCCCTCATGCTGTAGATAACCTTTATTATGATTATTTTAATGGATTATCCATTCATATTTTAATATAACCAAGCATGTGTACATTAGATTGAGCCATATAATATTGTCATTTTTATAAGACAAAAATAGTTCAATATCTAATTTCATTTGGTTCTACCTATTACCTTCACATCCCTATTGTTAAATAGTAATACACAATACATACTTTCTCCACCTTGATTTTTTCACTTAATATATCGTAGAAATCCTTTTATAATATCAATATCATTTACTGAATACACTTCTATAGATTGGGATATATAATAGTTTTAATGACATTAGAAATCCCTTTATTACCATGCTATGCTTTTTGCTTTTAGCAAATATAAAAATGACTGATTAAACATTTCATAAATCAAGGCTCTGTTCATTTAGCCTTATTTTCCCCATAAGGTTTTCAGGTTGCTCAGTTTGAAATCTGTAATTTACCATAGATCTTTCAGGGTCATAACATGGGGGAAAAAATACTATTTTGGATTGGGAGACAGATGTAACTTCCCAAGTCTATTCTTTAATCCAAAAGGGGGTAATAGTCATCTGCTGTATGAAACAAAAGACATATCTGACAGAAGTCTGTGAAATGTAAAGGATTGTGTAAATGATGGACAATGTGTGTAACAGTGCCTAGCAAACCACATTTCCCACCCCTATAGCAATTTTTTCTCTCTCTTCCTTTTCCACTAATTCACCCATTTTGAAAATGTAAAAGATCATGAACTCTTTGCAGGTAGAGATAACTTTTGTTATCAACTTTGTATCTCCAGCATCTAGCACAGTGATGCATACTATAAGTGCTTAATATATATGTTCACTTAATGAACACCAGTTTTGTGCTTATCAATTTAAACAATGGGCATCAGGAAGCACATCTATCTACCAACCTGGATACTACACACTTGTAACACACAACATATATGTGCCTTATATATCCCTAGTGCTACAGAGCAGTGGTTTATAAATGCTCTTTTTTTTTCACTTTAATCCACAGAAAAAAATAGATTTCATATCCTACCTCAGTAAATATACATGTATATATTTGGATGTCTCTTTGTATATATGCATACATAACAATAAGCACATATATAATATAGACACATATCCATATAGTTTATGATTTTATACACACACATATATGCACATACCGTGGTTAACAATTTTCATGAAGTAACACCATCTGTACTATAAGTAATGCACTTGATGTTTCTTATTTGTCGCTGCAACATGAATGACTCAAAGTAGCAAATCTTACATTTGGTTTCCAGACCTCACACGGGGCACCACTTGTCACTGCGACAATAAACTACTCAGAGGCCACATGACATGCTCTGAGAGGCCGAGAGGAGACACCAGCCCCGGTCAGCAGATGGAAGGACTGATGCCCTGTCCCCAGCCTTACTCAGTATTTATTAGCCAGTACAAATAACTCAAGGAAGCAGACAGCAGAGCATATTCTTACACCTATTCTCTCCTATTTCATTAAAAAAATTTTATCATGATCATAAAATCAATTTTAATACCCACTACAACCTTGCTATTAAAAATTTTAAACCTAACTATAAAATAATACCCATCATATAAATTAAGTAGTAAGTGGACATACTGGCCTATTAATTCTGTTTAGGACAGTCTGTTCCTCAGGGTAACTTCCGAGACAACCAGCAGAATCCTGAACAGAACTAGGCATTCTTGTGTCTGGCTCTCTCGTGTACCTGTCACTAAGCCTGTGTTCTCTCTTAGTCTCTGAGTAAACTTGAGTGAAATATATATACATATATTTTAAAAATCCATGCAAAATAAGCTCTTTGTAAACTGTGTAATGACAGTACAATAAACTGTAAGAACAGCTTCAAAACATTTGGATAAAAATAGTATATATTGTATAAATACATATATTTAAGGTCAGAGGTTGTTTGCGTTTTTCTTGCTGCAAATACTAGGTAAGAAGTAAACTGAAAATTCAGAAAGTTAGAATAATTTTCTTCAGTTATTCATTTTTCCAGAGAAGCTATAGTTTAGACCCTGTCTGGCTGGCTCAGTGGATCGAGTGTTGGACCAGTGTAAGAATTTCCTGGGTTCAATTTCTAGTCAAGGCACACAAGAGAAGCAACCATCGGCTTGTCTCCCTCACCCTCTCCACCTTCTCTCCCTCTGGCTTGACTGGTTCTACTGTCGGCACTAGGGACTGAGGATAGCTTGGTTGATTGGAGCATCAGCCCCAGACAGGGTTGCCAGGTGGATCCTGGTCACGGTGCATATGGGAGTATGTCTCACTATCGAAGGAAGGGAGGGAGGGAAGGAGGGAGAAAGAAATGAAAATCTCAGGGTAGTTAGTCTACAACTGGATTTTCATTTTTACACACCCATGGCAATATACTGTCCTCTGTGGGAAAGACACACATACCACAGAGTAAAATGTAAGAAATAAAGTATTCTTTTTTTCTTTCTTCTTTTCCAAGTGAAAGGAGAGGAGATAGAAAGACAGACTCCCATATGTGCTTTGGCCAGGATCCACCCAGCAACTGCTGTCTGGGGCCATGCTCACAACTGAGTTATTTGTAACGCCTGAGGTGAAGGTTCCACGGAGCCATCCTCAGTGCCTGGGGCAGATGTGCTTGAGCCAATCAAGCCATGACTGCAGAAGGGGAAGAGGGGGGCAGAGAGAGAGGTGAGGGGCGGGAAAGGAGGGTGGAAAAGCAGAGTCGCTTCTCCTGTGAGCCCTTACTAGGAATTGAACCTGAGACATCCACACACCAGGCCCACACTCTACCACTGAAACAACCAGCCAAGGCCTGAGTGTCTATTCTTAAGGTTGGAGATCAGGTACAATGACATAATACCTTGCACAGAGACCAAACATATTCTAGCACAGTTTGTAGTATAGTTTACTGAAGCTACTTGCCTTGCTCACACTTTTATTTTCTGAATGATAATTTATAATACCAAGACCATTTTACTTTTTATCTCCTTCCTTTGAAAAAGATCCCTTTCAAAAGTCATAGGAAAGAAGACAAAAAGACAAGCCAGAGATTGAGAGAAATTATTTGCAAATCAAGTATCTGATAGACTTATATCCAGAATATATATTTTTAAAACTTGTAATTTAATAACAAGAAAACCCAATTTTGAAGAAGGGCAAAGGATTTAAATAGACATTTCATACAAAGAGATGTACAAACGGCCAATAAGCACATGAAATGATACTTAACATTGCTAGTCACTGAGAAAATACAAACTAAGAAAACACCATGAGATACCACATTACATCTACTAGAATAACTATAATAATAATTTTTAAAAGACAATAAAAGTGTTGGTAAGAATGTGAAGCAACTGGAACCCTCTGCTATTGCTGGTGGAAATGTAGAATGGTACAGCCACTTTGGAAGAGTTTGGCAATTTCAAGTAATAAAAAATAGTTGAGCATAACTTTACAATATAACTATTTCATACCAAAGCGAAAACGAAAACATATTTCCTCACAAAGATGTGTATGTAAATATTCATAACAGCAGTATTCATAATAGTCCAAAAGCAGAAAGACTCCAACTGACCATTAACTGTGAAAAAATAAACAAATACCTATAAACATTCAATGGACTATAATGCTGATACATGCTACAACATGGATGAATCAAAAATATTATAGCCTGACTGGGCGGTGGCACAGTGGATAGAGCATCGGACTGGGATGCGGAGGACCCACATTCGAGATCCCAAGGTCACCAGTTTGAGAGCGGGCTCATCTGGCTTGAGCAAAGGCTCACCAGCTTGGACCCAAGGTTGCTGGCTTGAGCAAGGGGTGGCTCGATCTGCTGAAGGCCCGCGATCAAGGCATGTGTGAGAAAGCAATCAATGAACTAAGATGTCCCAATGAAAAACTGATGATTGATGCCTCTCACCTCTCTCCATTCCTGTCTGTTCATGCCTATCTATCCCTCTCTCTGACTCTCTCTCTGTCCCTGTAAAAAAAAATAAAAAAATAAAAAAGCTTTCATGAGTACATTAAAAAAAAAAAGAGAGAAAAAAAACATTACAGCTTCAGTTTGTTCAAATTCAAAATAAAAGTATGGGCTGTCAAAAAATAAATAAATGGAGCCAGAGCTGTCAAGCCAGGGGTACTACTTTGCACATCTTTTGCCTCAAACCCCTGGAATATTGAAAGAGGGTAAAACAACCTTTGGATCGGACCTCCCACAACACTGTATCCCAAAGAACTGTTTGCAAAGATAACAAGAAAGCAGTTATAATGACTACTGGGCTGATGACTACTAGAAAGAATACCTGACCTTAGTAGCACAGTGGACGCTGAGGTCCCAGGTTTGAAACCCCAAGGTTGCTGGCTTGAAGCCCAAGTCACTGGCTTGAGCCCAAGGTTGCTGGCTTGGGGAACGGGTCACTGGCTTAACTTGAGTCCCCCAGTCAAGGAATGTATGAGAAGCAATCAATGAACAACTGAAGTGCCACAACTATGAGCTGATGCTTATCTCTCTCCTCCCTCTTTTTCTCCCTTCCTGTCTCACTCTCTCATTCGCTCTCAAAACCAATTAAAAATAAAATAAGGACCTAGCAAGTTGGATCAGTGGTAGAGCATCGGCCCGTTGTGTGGATGTCCTGGGTTCAATTCCCAGTCAGGGCACAGAGGAGAAGCAGCCATCTGCTTCTCCATCCCTCCCCCTTCACTCTCCCTCTCTCTCTTGCCCTGCCACAGCAATGGCTCAATTGGTTCAAGCACATCAGCCCAGGTGCTGACAGCTCCATGGAGCCTCCACTTCAGGCACTAAAAATGGCAGTTATGAGCATGGCCCCAGACAAGGGTTGCTGGGTGGATCCCGGTCGGGGTGCATGTGGGCATTTATCTCCCCTCCTCTCACTTGGAAAAGAAAGAAAAAAATAAAAATAAAATAAATAACTAAAAGAAAATAAACAATAAAAACAATGTTTAGAATTAATATCACAATGTTATGTTATCTGCACTGATAGAAACGCCTTCCTTTTACTGATATAATTGTTCCCCTTCCTTTTCTCATAAATATCCATTTATCTCCTCATAAGAACACTATATGGCGGAATCAGTGTGTCCCAAGTAGCTACTTTCTTTTCTTTTTTGCAGAGACAGAGAGAGAGTCAGAGAGAGGGATAAATAGGGACAGGAACGGAGAGAGATGAGAAGCATCAATCATCACTTTTCTGTTGCCATTGTGACACCATAGTTGTTCACTGATTGCTTTCTCACATGTGCCTTGACCGCGGGCCTTCAGCAGACCGAGCAACCCCTTGCTGGAGCCAGCGACCTTGGGTCCAAGCTGGTGAGCTTTTGCTCAAACTGGATGAGCCTGCACTCAAGCTGGCGACCTCGGGGTCTCGAATCTGGGTCCTTCTGCATCCCAGTCTGACGCTCTTATCGACTGCGCCACCGCCTGGTCAGGCCCAAGTAGCTATTCTTATTTATCTCACATAAATGCTTTTTTTTGCTTCTCACTTGGAAAGCCCCTTTTAAGTTAACAGCTACAGGATCTCTATGTTCCTATCTAACCACCTTTCTATCATTCTATAAAACAGTCTTTATTTAGGAAGGCCTAGAAATAACAAAGCAAAGGATTTATATGATGGACCCACCAGAACACCACACACTTATTTATGTAAAAAAAAAATTCTAATTTTAAAATTAAAGGTTGCCAAATAAGAAAAACTGATTTAAAATTAGAATTTAAAAAAGTAAGCTACTGGGTTATTATTTATAAAAATAAGCAACACTTGGTTAGCACTAATGCTAAAATGTCTCACAAGTTTTACCTCATTTAATTCTCACAGCAGCCCTGGAAGGGAGGAGTAGTGTTAATTCTCCAATTTTAAAGGTGAAAAATCTGATGCTAAAGTGTTCAGGTAGTGAGCGACAGAGCCAGCACTTAACTTCAAACATCTTAACTACAGCTCCAATGATTATTCTACATGTACAAAATGAATGACAGTTTGATTTATGACAGGTGACAAAAAACCTATTTGTATGAAATGACTGAAAAATGAATAGTAAACAGGTAGAGAGAAAAAGCAGAAGTTGAGAAAGTATTTACTGAAGGGATATGTGAGGGACCACTTGAGTATAATTCTCGCTGCAGCAAAGACTTACTGAACTGATTTCCTGCTGTGACTCTTGCAGGTGCTGCTGCAGGGGTCCCAGCTGGACCTTCCCTGACTCCACACTCTCCTCCAATTCCACTGTTTCTTGCTGTAGGCGACTCAACTCTTCCCTAGCTTTGGCCAGCTCTTCCTCGTAAGTGGAGATCTGTGATTCTTGACTACTTAATTCAGCTTTCAGGGATGAGATCTATAACATGAAGGTGAATGAGAAGAAAGGGGGATTAAGCAAAGATGTCATTAAAATGTTCCATAATGCAATACACTTATTTGTTTAGTTTACTATTTTGGTATATTCTGATATAAATTTTTGATAGAACAGAGCAATTAGGGAACAAATAGAGGAGAGTTAAAGGAATAGGCACCATACTTCCAAAAAATATTTGGAAAAATATTAAATAGTACATTAAGTGCCCTATTTTCCCTAAAGAAGACCTATAATTTCCGGATAAAGCAGGTTTCATCGCCTTCATGTGCCCAGTGTTGATTAGATTGCTACCTAATGACAACAAACAGAGACTGTTTCCATTTTAACCAGGAAAAGCAACCAAGGTGTAGATACTCAGCAGTAAACAGTCTTTACCAGCTGGGCCTCCTCTGCACATTTCTTTCTGACTTCCTTGAGTTGCTCCTCCAGCTGGACTTTCTGCTCATCCAGTCCATCAAGCAGTTCCTGTACTTGCTGTTTCTGGGCCTGTAGGTTTTGCAGATTAGTATTCTCCCTTTGAACTTCATCTTGAAGATCCTGAAATACAAGAAAACAAACTTATTCTCTTTGGAGGCAGGGGAAGATTAAGTCAATAACTTTTAAGAGCCTATCTTGGCCGTGGGTGGTTGGCTCAGTGGTAGAGTGTCAGCCTGACATGTGTATGTCCTGAGTTCAATTCCTAGTCAGGGCACACAGAAGAGGCGACCAACTGCTTCTCCATCCCTCTCCCTCCTCTCTCCCTCTCTCTCTCTCCTCCTCCCACAGCCATGGCTCGGTGACTCCAGCGAGTTGGCCCCCAGTGCTGAGGATGACCTCAGGTGATAAAAATAGCTTGGCTTCCAAATAATGGAGCAATGACCGCAGATGGTCAGAGCATTGCCTCATAGGGGGCTTGCTGGGTGGATCCTGGTAGAAGCGCATACAACGTGTCTCTCTGCCTCCACTCCTCTCAATTAAAAAAAAAAAAGAGCCTATCTTGAAGGAAAATAATGTCTTCTCTTATTAAGTATATTGTGTTGGTGGATTGTAAGACTTGTAACGTTAAATACCATCTTTACTTGAGGACCTCTTCCCTAGATTCCAGATTTAGGTATCCAATTTACATACTCAAATTTGTCCTTGGATGTCTGATGACCTTCACTAACATGTTAAAAACAGAACTAGCCTGACCTGTGGTGGCACAGTGGATAAAGCATCAACCTAGAATGCTGAGGTCACCGGCTAGAAACCCCGGGTTTGCCTGGTCAAAGCACGTATGCGAGTTGATGCTTCCTGCTCCTTTCCCCTTCTCTCCCCCACCACAAATGAATAAATAAAATCTTAAAAAAACAAAAACAGAACTGACCCTGGCCAGTTAGCTCAGCAGTAGAGCATCAGCCTGGCAGTCCCAATCTTGAAATCCCAGGTTCAATTCCCAGTCAGGGCACAGAGAAGAAGCGACCGTCTGCTTCTCCACTCCTTCCCCTTCCTCTCCCCCCTCTCCCCGCAGCTATGGCTCAAATGGTGTGAGCAAGTTGGCCCTGGGAACTGAGGATGGCTCAGTGGCTTTGCCTAAGGCACTAAAATAGCTCACTTGCTGAGCAACGGAGCAGAGGTCCTAGATGAGCAGAGAGCATCACCCGGCCTGGGGTTTGCCAGGTGGATCCTGGTCAGGTGCATGCGGGAGTCTGCCTCTCTGCCTTCTCTCCTCTCACTTAAAAAAACAAAAAACAGAACTGCCTTATCCTCAATCTTCCCCCTCCCTTTCAGTTTCTCGGGCCAGAAAGTATGTCAACATTTCTGACTCTCTAACATCTCAGCTCCAATCTGTCAGTTTATTTCCAGTACAGCAGCCACTGTTAAAAACCTAGGTCAGATGATGTCACTCCTCTACTAAAAACTCCACAGACTCCCCACCTCCCTCACTGTAAAAACTAAAGTCTTTATGAACTACAGAAATGATCCCTGAAAGTACAGTCTTCCAAAGTCCTTACAACAGTCCTACACGACCCCATCCCAAACTTCACTTCATACTGCTCCCTTCCTTGCTTGCTCTATCTCAACTATACTATGTTTCAGCTGTACTCAAACATGCCAGATGTGCCCTCTTCTCAGGATCTCTCACTGATTATCCCCTCTTCCTAGAAAGTTCTTCCCCAGGTATCCACATGGCTCAACTGCTCATCTCTTTTGAGTTTTTACTCAAGTGTTACTCCCAGGGAGGGCTTCCTCAGCACCACTGCTACCACGTCCCTCCCTACCTTTAATTCTCCTTCATAGGTAGCATATAATTTCATTTACTTGCTATAGCAGCTTTATTGAAATAACTCACATGCCATACAATTTACCTATTTAAAGTGTACAACCCTATGGTTTTTTGGTTTTTTTTTTTTACAGGGACAGAGAGAGAGTCAGAGAGAGGGATAGATAGGGACAGACAGACAGGAACAGAGAGAGATGAGAAGCATCAATCATTAGTTTTTCGTTGCCTTTACACCTTAGTTGTTCATTGATTGCTTTCTCACACGTGCCTTGACCGCGGGCCTTCAGCAGACCAAGCAACCCCTTGCTGGAGCCAGCGACCTTGGGTCTAAGCTGACGAGCTTTTGCTCAAGCCAGATGGGCCCACGCTCAAGCTGGCAAGTTCGGGGTCTCGAACCTGGGTCTTCCGCATCCCAGTCCGACGCTCTATCCACTGCGCCACCACCTGGTCAGGCCCCTATGGCTTTTAATGTATTTACAAAATTGTGCAACCATCACCATCCCAATAACTGTATAACATTTTCATCACCCCAGGAAGAAGCCTCATACATTAAGCAAGTCACTCCCTCCTTCCCTTCCAATCACTCTAAATAGAATCATACAACATGTGGTTTATTTTGTCACTGGCTTCTTTGTTGCTTAGCATGTTTTCAAGGTTCAACTGTATTGGCATAAAATAATTATTTTTAAAAATTTTATTAAGGTATAATTTACATACCATAAAACTTGCTGGCTTTAAGTATATAACTCATATTAATAAATATTTATACAGTTGTGCAAGCATCATCATAATCCAATTTTAGCACAGTTCATCACCTTAAAACTTCCCTCATATTCTTTTTTAGTCAATTCTTGTTTCCATTTCTAGTCCTAGGCAACTAATGACCTGCTTTCTATTGCTAAAATTTGCTTTTAGTAGAAATTTCACATAAATGAGATCATGTAATATGTTTTCTACTGTATCTGGCTTCTCACACCTAGTGTAATATTTTTTAGATTCATCTGTGTTGCTACATGTATAAGTAGTTTGTCCCTTTTTATGGATGAGTATGTAGTATTCCACTGTGTGAATATACATTTGATGGACGTTTAGACTATTCTAGTTTTTTACTTTTATGAATCATAGAGCATACAATTTGTCCTGTTTATGGTTTTAATCCTTCCACTAGAACGCAAGCTCCTTGAGTTCAGGAATATTTGTGAATTTTGAGTTTTGTTCACTGCAGTATTCCCAGTTCCCAGTATGCAAGAGGTACTCCATACATATTTAGTGAATAATGAATGGCAACATAAAGATGCCAATTATCTCTTAATTAACCTATACATTTCAATGAATGAAAATTCTAACAATGTTTATCAAGGAACCTGACAAGCTAATTCCAAACTGTATTTGGAAGAATAATGGGGGGAAAATAGCATTATAAAATGTAAAAGGACTTACTCTACTAGATATTATGAATCATTGGGAAGCTAAAATAATAAAGATAGTTTGGTTTTGATGCAGAGATAGTCAAACAGACTAAACAAACTAAAAGGAGAGTTTAGACACAAATATAGGCATGGATAGGAAAAAAGTGATGTGAAGACATGGCATTAAAACTGATTGAAACTGCCTGACTTGTGGTGGCTCAGGGTAAAAAGCATGGAACTGGAATGCAGAGGTCACTGGTTCAAAACTCCAGGCTTGCACATATGAGAAGCAACTACTACGACATTTGATGCTTCCCACTTCTCCCCCATTTTCCTCCCTCCCTTCCATTTTTCCCTCCTTTCTTCTTCCTCCCGTCCCTTCCTCCCTTCCTTTCTCTTTTCTCTCCCCCTCTCTTAAAAAAAAAAAAAAAAAAACTTTTTAAAAATCGATTGAAAGAAGAGAACTATTCAGTAAATCATACTGAGTACATCCATATGGCAAAAAAATATTTTTAACTAAGTCTCTAAATCATACCAATCAGAAAACTACATATCAGGTATATTATAGATCAAATATGAAAGACAAACTTTAAAATGTATAGCAGTAAATACAGATCTCAGCATAGAAAAGAATTTCTTGAACAAAAAAATAAACCATTTTGAAAATGTATGTGCTAGGCATATGCTTAATGAGAAAGACTATAGAAAATTTTTAAAAACTACAATGAGAAATCTCTGTTATCAGAAATTTTTAAAAAATACAATAGGAAATCTCTGTATGATCTCCTTAATTTTCCGTGAACCAAAAATTTTTCTAAAAAATAAAATCTATTAAAAAAATATATGTTTGATCTGTGGTGACACAGTGGATGTGGTGACCTGGAATGTTGAGGTCGTCAGTTTGAAACACTGGGCTTGCCTGATTAAGGCACAACAAGTAACCAATGAACAGCTAGAGTGAAGCAGGTACTTTTTATTCCCCCCGCACCTCCTCTCTCTGCAAAATTAAAAATAATATCTTTTTAAAAATAATGTCCAGAGATGGGAAGAGGAAAACTATACCTTACTTATCTCCATCTTCAAATACTCTAGTCCGATTTCCCATTCTTTCCCTAATCCCCCCCAAAATGTTGGATGTTACAATCTCTAATAATATGTAATCTTTACAGTTATATGTAATTTCATGTCCCTACTTTTATTGTAAATCTAAGAAAAATAAAATTGACCTTAAAAGGGTCATGTGCCCTGGCTGGTTGGCTCAGTGGTAGAGCATCGGCCCAGAGTGTGGAAGTTCCCGGTCAGGGCACACAGGAGAAGCACCCATCTGCTTCTCCACCCTTCCCCCTCTCCTTTCTCTCTCTCTCTCTTCCCCTCCTGCAGCCAAGGCTCCATGGGAGCAATGTTGGCCCAGGAGCTGAGGATGGCTCCATGGCCTCTGCCTCAAGTGCTAAAATGGCTACAGTTGCAGTGGAACACCACCCCAGATGGGCTGAGGATCGTGCCCTGATGGGCATGCTGGGTGGATCCCTGTTGGGCACATGAGGGGACTTGTCAGTCTGCCGCCCCCCCCCCCACTTCTCACCTCAGGGGGCCGGGGAGGGGTCACGTAATGTAAGAAATGTCAGAACATAATTCCAATTTTTAAAAGCTAAGTACAAATACTGAATCACAAATATAAAGACATTTATGTGTAGCACAGAAAAAACAGCAAATATGGTAATGGTTCTCTCTAGAATGTAAAATTGTGTTTTTTTCTTTTTATATTTTTCTATATTTTACAAGATTTCTTTATTTTACAAGATGACTATGTATTCATATTACTTTTATAATCAGGAAATGTCAAAAATAACAATTTCCACATCCGTATCCAGTATTCAGATACACTTGGCTATTTTATTTTGGTACACGTTTGCTTACCCTGAAACTAAGTGAAGGCAACAAATGCATATCTCCCTCCCAGTCACCCCTCCTACTGACTAAGACAGTGGTAGGTACTCCAAACAAATAGTATCTTCCACTGAAGTAGGATACTTGTCTCTTTACCTTACAATAGCCCTTTGGGAAAATCCTATCCTGATTTAGTGCACTATCTCAGCACTATGAAATGTCATCCAATCAAGTGAGTGACTGAAGACATTTGTACTCCTTCATAATTAAGACTATTTTATTTCTTTTTTCCCAAAACACATCTTTATTAATTTTGTTTAAATTAAGAGTTATTTTCTTTCTTTTTTCTTTTTATAGGGACAGAGAGTCAGAGAGAAGGATAGATAGGGACAGACAGGAACGGAGAGAGATGAGAAGCATCAATCATTAGTTTTTCATTGTCGTTGCGACACCATAGTTGTTCATTGATTGCTTTCTCACATGTGCCTTGACCGCGGGCCTTCAGCAGACCGAGCCACCCCTTGCTGGAGCCAGCGACCTTGGGTCCAAGCTGACGAGCTTTTGCTTAAGCCAGATGGGCCCGCGCTCAAGCTGGCGAGCTCGGCGTCTTGAACCTGGGTCTTCCTCATCCCAGTCCGATGTTCTATCCTCTGCGCCACCGCCTGAGGCTAAAGTTATTTTTTTATTTACTGTTCCCCCTCCAATGTATATGAGAGTTGTTTTCTTATTGTATACAGCTATAAAAATGGGTTACACACTTTTTACCTTGCACTGTCTTCATGTTACATTTATTTCATTCTTTTGTAGTTTATATTTTGGTTTCTGTCTTGCACTATTAATGGTATTGATGAATTTTTCTCTTAAAAGAGACTTTTGTGTTTAAGGTGAACCTAAGACAGGGGTTTAAAATATACTGCTCACAAAAATTAGGGGACATTTAAAAATGAGTATAAAGCTATAAAATATCCCCTAATTTTTTTGAGCAGTATATGTTGACACTGACAAACTGAAGGGCTTTGAAGATTTACTTTTCAGACAATATTTTCACAATTCTCAAACATTACGTAGGGCGTGTAAAACTGGGCTTCATTTAAGTCTCCTGCACCCACTATCTTAGCTGTTTTGCTATTCTGATAATTTAGAAAAGTGAAATGATGTAACGAGGCACACTAATGAAATTCATCTAATACCTTAAGCCAGGGTGCCCACACTTTTTCAGCTTGCGAGCTACTTATAAGATGACCAAGTCAAAATGATCTACCTATAATAAAAATGCAAAACATAAATTTATTTCTTCTATATTATCATTATTTAAGTTACTATTATTACTATTTAATATTGTGTATTCTTCTTTCACCTTTCTCCTTCTCAGCTCTCTTTTCAGAGGAAAGTCAATGTCATAGTTTTTATGAACAGTCCGAAAAAGCCGCTCCACATTTCCCTTCTTTGGAATAGCAATGGCACACAGAGAGATGAGGCAAACGCACTTAGAATATGACATAGTGAAAAAAATCCCCTCCTATTCTGTATGAAAGTGGTAGGTTTTAGGCTTCTTACTCAGACCAGCTACGGCACTCATTTTTATACCCTTTGTTGTATTTAGTTTAAATAAATTGAAGGCTAACTACGCAGCAATGTAACTGAACAAGTCAGCGCGGTTTAACACGCATGCGTAGGGTGTCAAAAGTTCAGACGTCAGATTGGCTACTCTGTATGCCAATCAAAAGACAAACGTCTTTTTAATGTTATGCGATCTACCCACACTTGCTTCGCGATCAACCAGTAGATCACGATCGACGTATTGAGCACACCTGCCTTAAGCTCTCCCTCTGCCCCCCCTGCCCCCATTAAGAAAACTTTATCAGGCAAAACCTGCCTCTGAAAAAACTATTTTACAAGTTAAGTGAACGATTCCTGTAATATCTTGTCTATAAAGAAAAGAATCCTATATGATCTAAAACGGTCTTTCATATAGGTAACTTTTCTGTTTTCCATAACACAAATTTCATGTCAATATTCTCCTGCTGTACAAAAATGTTAACAGTACAGCTGACGGAATGTTCCCTTGCTCACTCCTCTGTCCTGCTCTGTTTCCTAAATTACGTGCTGATCAGCAGTTATGCTGTTTTCCATGATCATGCTCTACTTCCTACCTGTGCCATCAACAGCAAAAGAAAGGAGGGCAATGGTGATTACAGAATGACAAGAATGGCTGAAATACAGTTCCAAGGCTGGTTTTAGAAAAATACTAATGCTAGCCACATCCAAGGGTCCTCATCCAGGAATAAAGGGATCCCTGGCCTGGAATCTTGACTTTTTTTTTTAATTGCAAGGAAAATGTCTTGTTTTCCGGAAATCACACAAGTTACTAAAAATGATAAACTCATCCCCATCCGTCCACACCCCAATGAAATACTACATGGGTAATGAAAATAAAATTTAAACAAATATATAAAAACTCTTAGCTATATTGAAGAGTAAAATAATTCATTTTAGCAACCCAACTCAGTTGTATAACTGAAAAAGTAACAAGTACTATACCTATGAAGTATTAGCAACATGAATGTTTGCATGTTTCATGTAAAATAGAGTAAAAAATAAAAAGAACAGTAATTTGTGAATAAAACACATATTTAATTGATTAAATAAACTCTCAGACTAAACCAAAACTAGAAATAATTAGATCATTCATTATGTTGGCCTAATTCTCAAAATATAAGTTAAAGAAGTATCCTTAAGATAAAAAGAGTATCAATTGTACAGTGAGATGTTTACATCAAGGAAGAGAAAGGGAGTCTATTACTAGGGAGAGAGTTAGAAAACCTCACTACCAGTCTGCCTTTATTTCCCACAAGATACTTCCCAGCATGTTCTAAGAGCACTATCCCTTGGAAAAGAATGTTGAGCTCATGCATCTAATTTTACTTCCACCCAAAATAAGTCATCTCTCTTCATCTAGGAAAAAGAAGTAAAGAATTTTTAAAGAATTTTAAAAATTCTTTTAAAATTACTATGAATTACTGAACTTTACTGATAACATATAAATAACTGGGTACTTCTTTTGCATAAGGGCAGTATGAACATAAAAAAGTCTGACTCTTCGTGACATTACTGTGCTCCCAATACTTTCTGTCTGTACTTGCTGGGTGTGTCCTGTCCTATCTTTTTTTTTTTTTTTTTTTACAGGGACAGAGAGAGAGTCAGAGAGAGAGAGAGATAGATAGGGACAGACAGACAGGAACGGAGAGAGATGAGAAGCATCAATCATCAGTTTCTCATTGCGACACCTTAGTTGTTCATTGATTGCTTTCTCACATGTGCCTTGACCGCGGGCCTTCAGTGGACCGAGTAACCCCTTACTGGAGCCAGCGACCTTGGGCCCAAGCTGGTGAGCTTTTTGCTCAAGCCAGATAAGCCCGCGCTCAAGCTGGCGACCTCAGGGTCTTGAACCTGGGTCTTCCACAACCCAGTCCGATGTTCTATTCACTGCGCCACCACCTGGTCAGGCCTATTTTTAATTTCATGCAAAAAAGTGAAGTTTGTTCATTTCTGTTGTCAACTGCTTCCTTAAATTTACCTCCGTTTAGCCTGACCTGTGGTGGCGCAGTGGATAAAGCGTCGACCTGGGAACACTGAGGTCGCCAGTTCAAAACCCTGCACTGGTCTGGTCAAGGCACATATGAGAGTTGATGCTTCTAGCTCCTCCCCCCCTTCTCTCTCTCTCTCTCACTCTCTGTCTCCTCTCTAAAATGAATAAATTAAAAAAAAATTTACCTCTGTTTAGCAATACCTTAATCAAATACAGTAAAAGATATAATCCAAGATACAATATCTTTTCTTTTTATTTATTTTTATTTATTCATTTTAGAGAGGAGACACAGAGTGAGAGAAAGAGAAAGAGAGAGAGAGAGAGGGAGAGAAAGGGGGGAGGAGCTAGAAGCATCAACTCCCATATGTGCCTTGACCAGGCCAGTGCAGGGTTTTGAACTGGCGACCTCAGTGTTCCCAGGTCGACGCTTTATCCACTGCGCCACCACAGGTCAGGCAATATCTTTTCTTTTTTAAATGACTTTAGAGAGAGGAGAGAGAGAGAAAGGCAGTGGGGGAGGAGCAGGAAGCATCAACTCATAGTTACTTCCTGTACGTGCCTTGACCAGGCAAACCCAGAGTTTTGAACCGGTGACCTCAGCACCCTAGGTCGACGCTTTAGCCACTGCGCCACCACAGGTCAGGCCAAGGTACAATTTTTAAGCTTAAGGAACTCACAATAATATAGGCTGGAAGATATTGGAATCTATATACATACACACTCAACTAGCACAGTATGGTAACATACTGGACATGCCATGTAGGGGATATGTACTCCTGTGGAATTTCCAAAAGAGGAAAGCCTGTAGACTGAATGAAGTGACAGAGAAAAGGAAATTTAAGAGAAGTGGTGGGATTTGAGTTGGGCTTTAAGGCACGAGTGGAACTCACATAAGCAAGGAGTTAGGGGACATTTTCGTTTAAAACAAGTGAAGGTATAAGAATGGAATAAGAAAGACAATGTGTAGGCACACAGTTCAGAGGCAGAAAATAAAATAATTAGTAAACAAGGAGGGTATGCATCTCATCTTTTTTCTACCTCTCTTATGCCCATGAGGTATGACATCCTCCCATCATTAACGGTGGAGGTAGGCAGCAGGAAGTATTTTCACATCTGAGAGTCATGAGAGTAAAATTAGTTTAGGAAGAAAGGCAAGAAGAGGATGGGGTAAGCACTCAGGCTCAGCCTGTAGAGTTTTAGATGTCAGGTGATAGGCTGGCAGTAGTGAGAAAGACAAACACTGGCAGAAAAATTATAGTCCAAAACTGAAGCCTTTGTTTTCTTAACAAGATGAGACTTATTTTAAACATATAGACTCTGAAATGATAATGCCTAAGTGGAGAGGTGAGATTCAGGAGAACAGAGGGCCAGGCGAATACTTAAGAATCATCAGTTCATGGCTGATAGGGTTATGGAAAAGGAGGGAGGTGGGGGAGGAGAGAGTGTGTCAAGACAACTGGATATAGCCTTATGATTACTGCTGGTTCTGAGCAGAAAAATTAAAAGCACAGCAGAATAAATAGGGTTACTAAAAGGACAGGAAGGGGAAAAAAATGGGCACATAAAGCAACAAAAATGGAGAAATAAAGAAGACAGCAATAGCAAAAGTAAATAATAAATAAATAAATGTATTTTCCAATCAGTAAGTTCTATTTGCAGCCAGCCGACGTGGAGCGTGACGATGAAGGGAGGGTAATAAGGAGAGGACAGTAGGGTACACAATACTACCACTAATCAGAACACCTACTGACCTTTTACCCAGTGCCAATCTCTCTGAGACACTTTACATGCATTATCTCATTTTATTCTTATAGCCACTCTAGTATTTGGTATTTTTATTATCCCATGTTACAGAAGAGAAGACTAAAGTATAGGGTAGTTAAGTTACTTACTTAGGATCAAAAACCTAAGAGGGGCCAGAACCAGGAACTAAATTCAAGTTTGTCTGATACGAAGTTGTTCCTATAAACTTCTGTACAAAACTGAGGAGAGCAGACATCAAGGTGAATTTCTCAGTATTTACTGACTACTCCGAAGAAAAATCTTAATGAAATGTCCATTGTCAGTTTAAAGCAGGAAAAAAGTGGCTCTACCCTTCTCTCCTGAACAACAACAAAATAGTCCATAACCATAAACATGTGAGATAGAATGAAGATTTATAATCTTTACCCCTTGGATCACTTTAGGCCTAATTTCTCCAAAGAGTTTGATAAACTAGCAATATACCTCACATGAGTTAAAAGTAGTAATCTCATGAAATTCAATTTGAAGTTAATCATTGGTTTGGTTTTCAATAAAAAAACCTGAAACTGAAAGTTTTCAGTATGTATTCATGGGACTACAGACAGGAAACAAAAATTTATAATTTAATTATGTATCAGATTTTCTGATTTTACAGAATTAGGAAGACTATATAAATGCAAAGCAAAAAACAACTTGTCTTTTGGCACTTTGGTTACACATAGAGGCTTTCAAAGTTTGGTTTCTTTTTTTCTTAGATTTTATTTATTCATTTTAGAGAGAAGAGAGAGAGAAGGGAGGAGGAACAGGAAGCAACAGCTCCCATATGTCCCATGACCAGGCAAGCCCAGGGTTTCAAACCGGCAACCTCAGGGTTTCAGGTCAACACTTTATCCATTGCACCAACACAGGTCAGGCCAGAAAGTTTGGTGTCTGGCTTGAGATGTGAGTGCATATAATAACTATCGGTGACTTTATAAATATGGAGAAGAGCAAGAACACTCAGAAACACTCAGAAAAGCCAAGTTTGGATTAGGTGGACACTCAACGACAGGTCAAGACTTCCTTACTTCTCCCCTGATGCCCTCTTGTTGGCATTTGTCATCAGCATCTCCGTGAGGAAAGTGGGGTCAGAGAGCAGTGAAGTAAACATTCTTTTATTCTGCTATTGATTAATAGCTCCAGTAAACTGCCTTTTGCCAGAGAAATTAAAAATAAGCACTAGGAGTTTCAATTACATACACATTTTCATTATTCATGTTATTCTAATCTGTGCCTCATTACCAATGGGCAAGCCAGATTTAATTCAATAGGTAATGAAATCTATATATTACCACTTCTGATAAATTGTCTTGTGCTTCAGGAAGTTGAAAATGAACACAAAAATGGAAAGTTTTTATTATTTGTAGATGTCAATTATCCATGTCATCTTACCATGGATAATACAGACACACCTGTATTGGAATGGAATGAGTAATGAATTCACCAACACAAGGTTTTAACCTAATGTTCTTTTTCAATGACTTTAAGTTTGATCATTACAACTTCATCTGTGCCAGCCATGCTCCAAGATGCCTTTTATTTATAGCACCCAATGCAAAAATTTCAACAATTTCGAATGCCTATGGCAATACATTTGGATTTACCAAAGCTTAATATTTAACAAACACCTTACTATCACCACTATGAAGGATAAGCAAATCACGAAGAACCGTTGACTGACAACAAAACTACAATTACAAAAAATCAAATATTCAAGGATAGCCCATTTAGCCTAAAAGGAACAATGTAAATTTTAGTATTTGTCCAAACCGGCTATTAAAATTCACATCCTCTACCTGAAACCTATGTACTTTTATTGATCAATGTCACCCTGTTAAATTTCATTTTCTAAATAAAATTTTTTAAAAGTTCACATCCTCAAAGGATGTAGTAGGGAAAACAAATAGGAATAACAAAATATTGTCTATAATAAAAACTATGCACTTTGAAACACTATCTGGTTAAATTTAGAAGCTGTCCAAGATTATATCAGTAACTATCTATTTCTTCAGATTGAGAAACTTCTGTAGATTATTTTATCTTCCATTCTTAAAGTATTTTTAGCAATAAATGTTAAAGTCTATGACTCTTTTGCATTTCTTAAGAAGCTCAAAAATTGCACAAAAATAATGTAACTGAGGTAACCCCCCATCTCGCATTAGTGATGATCTCTTGAATTCTGCATCACCTTTAGGAAAATTCCAGTGAATGTAATAAATGCAATCTTCCAATATGAGCATCAACTTCCAACAAGAAGTCTCTGGCTTCTCCCTCAAGACTCTGAGGTAAATCATTCTCCCCACCCTAGCACAGTCCACTTGGTAGACAATTTCCAGCGAATGCCCCACATCAAAACAAAGCAATGGATCTAACCATTTAGAGCTTTCACCCATTTAAAAACTCTGATAAGCAGGGACATCCAACATATAAGTAGCATGTTAAGAAATGCCTATCCGTGAGCTTTCACTGGCAACTGCTACCAGTGCTTTTACACCCACCCTCCTGTGTGTACTGGTACAGCACCCAGGAAACAGTGCCCCAGACACACGGTCACACGAAATGCTTACTGTTTTGGCTTCAACACTGCCCAATTCTCTGTATTTTTAATGTTTGAAATACCCTTTTTTGTGTCATTTTCCAATCAGAAACTGAGGTTTTATTGTCCTTTCTATTTTATTTGTAAAATGAAGCAACTTAATACAGCACTTAGTGAAAATCAATTAAATCTCTTTAGGCCAAAGTTTAAGATATCCTGGCTACTAAGCAACTAATAAAATATCATTTAAAATTATTCCATATCATTCCCCCCCACCACCACTGTTATGAGAAGCAGACCTTTAAAATACTAGGTCTCCTAGCTAACAAAATGTCACATCTATGAAAAAGCAATTTGCATTTTCATGATGATGATGATGATAATGACAATTTCACTTATCTAATTTTATTGGTATAATAATATTTACAACATAAGTCATTCAAACTTACCTTTAATGATATAATATGCATGTAAATATTATCTTTAAAATACTTCCAAAACTACAAATTTATGCTGAAAAATATTGCTTTTTCATTGCAGTGTGATCTCTGCAGGCCAGAATTCAGAGAAAAACAATCATTTACATAACTACTTATATCGCATATATAATAGGTATTCCTTGATCTACTCACCAACACCACAACCATCACATAGTAAATGACCTGATACAATTTTTAAAAATTCTCCTAAATCAGAAATGGAATACTGAATCTCACAGTTCACGTACCTGAACCTCGCTTGTCCTCTGTTTAAGAGTATCTTCCTTTTCCTTAAGGTCCTGTTCCACATTATTCTTTTCCCTAGAAGACCAGCAAACAATGCAAGAATATTTGAGAACATCAGCTACAGCCGGTATGGTTATCCATCCTCCTAATCCTGAATCGCTTTTTAAATACATAGTGAAACATTCAATTTTTAAATGAAGGGCAGATTTTTCTACCCTCTTAATTATTTATGGAACAGAAATCAATATAAGCTCTGTTTGTTAAAAAAAATTGCTTTCTCACTAAAATGTGGTGAAAAGAGAATAGATTTAAAAAGGAAGAGAAAAATAATCAATGAAACACTCAGGTTTCACTGATCTCATTGTTGCTAAGGAAATGCTGTCCAATGAAAATTGCTGGTAAAAAAAAGGAGGGGTTGCATCAGCTCTGTAAGCTTAACCCTTAAGTACCACTGTTAAATCAAATGAAAATGGCTAATAAAAACAGTCAATAATATTAAAAGGGACATTTACTGAAGTGTTAAGGTCTCCTTAAATCACTGGTGTGTACCAATTTTAGAATGAAATATATAGAAAATGGAAAGGACTGACAATATACAGGCCATTTTCTCTAGCAAATATACCTGCTAAAAAGAGCTATTTTAGATCACAGATCAATTCCAACTGATCAAATATATAAAACAATGTATATAAGTGAAAATAGCACTTATCTTTCTACTCTTCTGATCAAACACGCTAGGATCCCCTTTTACTTTAAAAACATTATTATCTAAATTTGTACATGATCCATCAGAGCTGGATTCCTAATGAATGAAGCCTAAGCAATCTTAGAATGACTATATAAAGCTCTTTTTTTCAGTGTAATACATGTAACTGATTGTACTGAAACACACACACTCTGCTTCCTTCACTTTCTTTTCTACAAAATGAGAGAAAAGGCCATAGAATTCTGCAATAATACATTTTTGGAGATGGAGGGGAAAGGTAAAAGAAGGCAACATGAAGAAGGGAGGATGACATCCAAGAAGTCCTCCAGACTCATACTGCAGTTTCCCCTTAGAGCTTCATGATGATATTTCAGTTTCGTCCCAGACATAACCCAAACAAGCTCAGGTTCCCTTAAACTGTACTATAAAGGGAAGGGAGAAAATTACACCAAAGCAGATACTTAAGGGACAATTGCATGCTACATTTAAATATCTCACCTTTTGAGGTGAGATTATTAAATGTAGACAAAACTTAACTGTTTTGGATATATAGGCACAATGTTCTTAAGATTTATATGGAAGGAAAAAAGCACAAGAAAAAAGCTAATTGTATACTGTTACTTTTAAACACTTAAGATGGCCAAGGAGCTCACTAACCGTTTCTCAGATGGGTCGCAATGTGGGTCACGATGTCGCGGAGATTTTAAACAGTCCTTTATCATACGAATCATTGTGGCAGCCCGTTCCTCCCATACCTCAATCTACTTATTAGGCAAAAATCATACCCCTCTACCAATCCTTATAAAATTAGGTAAAGTTGAAAAATAGAAAAACACAGAAAGAAAAATCTAAATATACCCCACAAATTCTGCAAGCTCAATCTTGGAAATTTTCTCTTTCCTCCATATATGAGCAGAAGAGTGTTTTCAGTCCTGCTGCAGCATGTCAGAAATAAAATCACATGAAAAACTAGCCCCCTCCCCTCACCCCAGACCCTCAGAAGCATTCCACACAAGGTCACTATCAATTCAGCTCCTTCCTGGTTTCCAACAATAGATAAAAACAAAAAGAGAAAACATTACACGGTATTATAGATCAGCATTATACAGACTAATGCACGTGTTTGTATTCAATCCTTTCTGTTCCGCTGTTAACTGCTTTATTGGCTGTGTGCTCAGAAGATCAAGTGTACGTGCACGAAAACAGGGCTGCAAGAAGGCAGTAATCTGACTTAAAGTAGCCAAGACCCATGAAAGGATGCAAAAGAAACAAGCTCCCCTGGTGAAAAAGGTAAACAGATGACAAAGGACTCTCAGCTCTAACAAGCAGATCTGTTTGCATAAAATGAAGGAAGCTTAGGAAGTACAAATTTCTCTTCATAATTTTGGATATAGAAGGCGTAGGGAACAGTGGTAATGTGTAAAACATATCTTGAAAACCATTCTGAACTAAATAAAATATGGGAATCTTTAGGCATTAATTTTTCCTAGTACTAAAATCAATTTTTCTTTTCATTTTGATTTGAGAGAGAGAGAAAGATTGATTTGTTACACTTACACTCACTGGTTGATTGTTGTATGCGCCCTGACTGTGATTTGAACCCACAACCTTGGCGTTATCAGGACAATGCTCTAACCAACTGAACTATTAGGCCAGGGGTTGAAACCCTACTTAACTTTCAATCTACATTTATCTAGTAAAATTCCGGTCTCATAATTCCTTTATTATTAAAACCAAGTAGTATAACATACACTACTACACAGAAAACTTGAAAAAATAATAAAATTGCCAGTTATATTGCTTTCTATAAAAAACATTACAATTGAAATTCTGTCTTATAAATCAGACTGACAATTAATTAATTTCCTCATTAATTTATATAATAATATCAGAGAAGCCAAACTGTTATTCTGTAGTTTTCCATAAACTGTTAACCTCTAACAGCTAACCTTCTCATTTTGGGCAATTAAAAACATCTAAACACTAGGTGCATGTAGGATGCTTGGCCATATTTCTTACATTTTCCTCTTTCAAATTAGCACATATTTTTCTAAATGGGACTGATGCATAACTAATAAAAGCACTGTTTAATATTAGTAACTTAAAATATTAATTCTTTTCAAGATTTTGCACCACAATAATAGTATTTACACGCAGTTTCCTAAGGAGCCCACCAGTATATGAGGATAAGACAAACATAAGATGTATTCCAAAGGTAGGTATATGAACATTTTGCCCTGAGCACTACTCATCTTGAATGCCATGACTGGAAAAGCTATTGCCTTCACCTTAGTAAATTCCAGAAAAGAGAAATAAAATGACCCCACACAACTCTATCTTAGACCATTTCTCTGGTCCAATTTACTCCAAGATGCTGGTACAACCTGTGAAATCCAAGAATACCAAAGAATAAAGAAAGGCCAGGGATAAAGCTCCCCGGTGTTTGTTCCAAAGACCGACTATTCTGATTTCATGGAAACGAGCATCTGAACCAGCAAGGAAAGCAAAACCCAGGCTGGGCTTTTAAAAGTTTAAAGTTGATAACTGCAAAGACCTACTATGAAGCAGCCAAAGCTATTCACAAGTACAGTCAGGCTCAGGACCCTGAGTTCATGCAATTCATTTCTACTTATCCAGGCTCTGTGTAAGGGAAGATAGGGGTAAGTCATCTGCCTTAATTTTAATATAATACCAACATTTTCAGAGAAACAGGATTAAATCACCTTTTTGGCCCTGGCCAGTTGGCTCAGTGGTTGAACGTCAGCCTGGCATATAGATGTCCCAGGTTCAATTCCCAGTCAGGGCACACAGGAGAAGTGACCATCTGTTTCTCTACCCTTCCCCCTTTTCTCTCACTCTTCTCTCTCTCTCTCTTCCCCTCCCGCAGCCAAGGCTCAATTGGTTTGAGCGCATCAGCCCCCAGTGCTGAGGATGGCTCCATGAAGCCTCCACATCAGGTGCTAAAATTAGCTTAGTTGCGAGCATGGCCCCAGATGGGCAGCACATCATCTCCAGACGGGGGTTGCCAGATGGATCCTGGTCAGAGTGCATGCAGGAGTCTGTCTCTCTCATCTCCCCTCCTCTCACTTGAAAAAGAAGAAAAAAAAAGCCCTTTCCTGATATACCAGTTTTATCTTTTTTTCCTAAACATAAGCATCTATTATTTTCTAACCAGTAAACAAAAATAAGAGGGTCATGGGGATGTAAAGTACAGCATAGAAAATATAGTCAATAATAATGTAATAACTATGTATAGTGTCAGTCAGATGGGTACTGGAAATATTGGGCGGAACACTTTGTAAAGTATATGACTATCTAACCACTATGCTGCATACCTGAAATAACACAAAATAATAAAACTGTGAATGTAAACTGTAATTGAAAAACAAAAAAACCACAATTTTTTAATGAAATTAAGATATTCCCTGATAAGCAAAAGCAATGGACTTCATTACGATTAAATTTGTGCTACAAGACATGCTAACGGGCCTGACCAGCAGTGGTGCAGTGGACAGAGCATCAACCTGGGCGACCCTGAGGTCACCAGCTTGAGTGCAGGCTCACCAGCTTCAGCACAGTGTCTCTAGCTTGAGTATCGGATTGACATGATCCTATGGTCACTGGCTTGAGCCCAAATGTCACTGACTTGAAGCCCAAGGTCACTGGCTTGAGCAAGGGGTCACTGACTCAGCTGGAGCCCCCGCACACCAGACCCCAGTCAAGGCACATATGAAAAGCAATCAATGAACAACCAAGGTGCTGCAACAAGTTTATTCTTCTCATCTCTCCCTTCCTGTCCCCTACCTCTCTCTCACAAAAAAAAATAAAAGAAATGCTAAAGAGAGTCTTTCAGGTTGAAATAAAAGGATGCTACTAGACAGTAACTCAAAGGCATATGAAGATATAAAAAATCTCCAGAGGTTTTAAATGTTGAGCCATGCACTTTATGTGAAATAGAATTGAAGTGCACTCCTTACCACCAAATGCACACTACTACCTCATGCTTCAATTACTCAATCAGTAACACCATTCTTGCAGTAGTGACAACTGAGACCTTCTAGTATCAGTCCTGCAGATCCTTACAGGACGAGAAGCAGATTAGGCTGGATTACATAAACAAAAGAGCTCCAGATTCAATAATATAAGCAATGCTTTCTCCAGAGCTAATAGTTTCTAATAGTATTTAAACTGAACTAAACCAAAAACATAATTTTGTTTGTTTGTTTATTTGTTTTTTTACAGGGACAGAGAGTCAGAGAGAGGGATAGATAGGGACAGACAGGAACAAAGAGAGGTGAGAAACATCGATCATTAGTTTTTCGTTGCCGTCGCAACACCTTAGTTTTTCATTGATTGCTTTCTCACATGTGCCTTGACCGTGGGCCTTCAGCGGACCAAGCAACCCTTTGCTGGAGCCAGCGACCTTGGGTCCAAGCTGACAAGCTCGGGGTCTCGAACCTGGGTCTTCCGCATCCCAGTCCAACGCTCTGGGATGCGCCACCGCCTGGTCAGGCCAAAAACATAATTTTTTTAAAAAAATTCAAACTATATGTTAACACTGCTATAAATATGTTGTTGTTTTTTAATTATTATTATTAAGTGGGGAGGCAGAGGCAGCCTCCATCCAACATGTGCACCAATTGGTATGCACCTGGCAAACACCCTACCAGGCGATATTCTGCCCATCTGGGCTGCTGCTCCACTGCTTGGCAACTAAGGTGTTTTTTTTTTTTGGCAACTAAGCTATTTTTAGCACCTGAGGTAAGGCCACAGAGCCATCATTAGTGCCCAAGGCCAACTTGCTCAAAGTGTTTGAGCCATGGCTGCGTAAGGTGAAGAGAGAGAGAGAGAGAAGAGAGAGGAAAGAGAAGGAGTGAGAGGGAAGGAGGGAGGGAGGGAGAGAGAAAGAGAGAGAGAGAAAGAAAGAGAAGGGGGAGGGATGGAGAACCTGACGGTCATTTCTCCTATGTGTCTTGACCGGGAATCAAACCTGGGACTTCCAAAAAAAAAAAAAAATACAAAATACCCCCTGGGACTTCCACATACCAGGCTGATGCTCTACCACTGAGCCAACCAGCCAGGGCTTAAATATGTTTTTTTTTAATCAGCTCTCAAAAGACTGATGTAGAGATTTATACGATTAGAAATACAGATCCTGGATACATAGTTCCTGTCTCTCTTCATCTAGGGAAAGAGTGTTCATTCGGCTACTCCAACCAATGTCTGCTGAGCACTTATTCAGGAAATGCTGTGCTCTAAGTGCTGAGCTCGGTGTTAGGAATGATGACAATGAAGATGCTGATGATTACTAACATGTACTAAGAATTTACCATGTGCCAAGGACTGTACTAGGCATTTTACATGGTATTATTCATATTTCCATTTTATATTTAGAAACTGAAGCACAAATAATTAACTAGCTCAGTCAACTGTGGAAAGAAATACTATAATTCTGTCTTGTTAAGTGTTCGTAGAGAAGGAAATTCATTCAGCAACACTAAGAACTGAATAAGAGAATTTATGTAAAGCATGCAGAGCACAATGCCTAATAATTTCTGTAATTATCTATCCTGTTTTCTGGCCGAAATCCAGGATAACACACTGGCCTGACAGGATGTATGTAGCTTTTACTTCCTGATGTTCTTGCTAAAAGGACAGAGACAGGAAGGAAGAAGAAGGTGGTCGAAGACAAACAAATGTTAACTCCTGCCTCAGCATAATTCCCTATCACCGCACTAGACGACTGAAGCAATTTCTCAGTATGTTTCGCCTTTTTCACTGCCAAGAACTTCTCTATTTGAGCCACTTTACTTTCAGAGCAAGGGTTCTTGAAAATGGTTTCATGGATAGTTTTTAAGGGTCTGGAAATTTCTCAAATAAATGCAAAATGGTATATATAGATACACATGATTTTCTCTTTTGGGGGGCACAGTCTAATAGTCTTCATCAGATTCTCAAAGGAGCTCCCTGACACAAAAACAAGTAGTCAAAATATGAAAAATCAGGCCCTGCCTTGTTAGCTCGGTTGGTTAAGAGCATCGTCCTGAAATAACAAAGTTGAAGGTTCAATCCCTGGTTAGGGCACACATGGGAAGCAACCAAGAAAAACATGACTAAGTGGAACAACAAATTAATGCTTCCCTCCCCCTCCCCTCTCTCTTCCTTCCTCTATCTGTCTCTCTAAAAATCAATAAAAATTAAATCTTGGCCAGTTGCTCAGTTGGAGTGTCGTCCCTGAGCACAGAGGTTGCTGGTTCGATTCCCCCGTCAGGAAGAGCTCGATGTTCCCATCTCTCTCTCTTTCTCTCCCTGCCTCTCTCAAAATAAAAAATTTAAAAAAAGAAAGAAAAGAAAAGAAAAATCAGCCCACTATCCTCTTGTCGCTGTGAGGATTAAAAATCTTTTTGTCTATAAACCCTCTACTATAGTCTTTAACTATAGTCTTTAAAATAAGCTTTATTGAGAAGCTCTTTTTGCCTTATTTCATTTAACATATGGTCTCTAGTCTACCATAAACTTTGTAGGAACTATGTCTGGGCAATAGTCTAATATTTATAACACACTCTAACTTACTCAACCAACTAACCTATACTGAGAGTCTATGGATTCAGGCAACATGTGCATTAATTTCTAAACCTATCCAAATGAGTAAGACACAGCTCTTGACCTAAAGGAGTTCAAATTCTTTAAAAAGGCATATTTTTAAAAAGACCACAATAAAATGTGGTGAGCAGTATTATAAAGGACTAACATCTAGACCAGTGGGTCTTAATCTGTTTTGAGGTACCAAACCCACCAGCTTCATATGCGCATTCACAGAACCATTCTTTAGTGATAAATAAAATATGATTTTTTTTCCCAAATTCAAGACATAGGTATGTTTTTTTACTGGTGCACAAAATGAGCCGTGCATGAACATCACCTTGCTCAAAGAACAAAACCAACAAAGTGCATGAACTCACAACAAATTACGGTATTACTTTATTCTGGCCTCCGCGGCAGAGGCTTCTCCAAACCCCTGAGACCGACTCATCGAACCCCTAGGGTTCGATAGAACGCAGGTTAAGAACCACTGATCTAGAAGTAGAAAAGAAAGAGCAACTCAAAAGTTCAGAGAAGGTTCGACAAAGGAGGTGGTATTTAAGCTGAACCTTAAAGCATGAGTGAAAGTTTACAAGGTAAAAGTTGTCTCCAGCAGAGGGGAACAGCAGGATCAGAGGCAAAGAAGAATAAAAAAGGTGGCATGTTGAGGTGGGAGGTAAAAAGCTGACCCAACATATGGCTAGAGAAGAGGGATGAAACTGAGATGTAGATTAGAGCACTATGCTGCCACTGAGAGCACAAGAGCAAACATACCATGTGGGCTTTCAAGAAACTTCACAGTGTTATCAGGAGACAATTCTGCTTTACCATCGGAGGATGCCAAGGGAACATCATGAAGAAAGAGCCCTTAGGCCATACTCAGAAAAGTGAACTGGGTCCAACTGGGAATGGCGAGTCACTAAGGAATCTGGGTTGTACAATTTATACATCAACTGGAGGTAGGATGGTCAAGAAACTCAAGCAGGGAGTCAATTTGGAAGCTATAACAGTGATCCAGATAAGAGATAAAGGCTAAAACTAAGAAATAGAAGAAAAAGTGGATAGATTTCAACAAAATTGAGCCAGTTATTTTCTCATCTATTACATAAGTGAACAAGCAAATAGTCCCTATGCTTAAAAAGTACACAGTCTAGTGAGAGATCCAAACAAAAACAGACAATTATAATAAATTACAATAAATGTTATGACAAGTATAAATATAAAAACCATGAACACTAGGCTGTTACGTAAGCTTTAGATGCACAGGGTTGAGATGTAAAATGATCAGAAAAAGCTCCCTTTCTGGAAGAAATGTCATCTAAAGCTAGATTTCAAAGATGAGGAGGAGATAATTAGGCAAAGGAGATGGGAAGGTAGGAATGATTTCAAGAAACAGTTCAAAGATAGAAGAATAAAAGTGAGAGAAAAAAATCTCAGGCTTATAGCTTGAGTGACTAGATAAATAGTGATGTCACTGAGAAAGAGAAATAAAAGAGACAAAGACAGTGGTCAGGGAAAGACTAGAAAGTCATGTCCTACTAGACATTCAGATGAAAACACTCTTAGGCAATAGAAAATATGGGTCTTGAGCTCAGGTGAAAAATCCAGGTATTTGCTAAGATTATTATATTACAACCAATGCTTTTCCTTCTTTAAGTTAAAAATACCATACTGATTTAACCTAACCTATTGAAATCCCTATGTAGCAAAAGCTGAAGCAATCAGTGACCTAACACAAATATTTAAAAAAGAGATGAGGCTGATTACATAGCTGGCGTTGACATAGTACGGAAGTATGCCTACGTTGTAGATCTCACCTAAATCAAAGCCTAAGGAAAGTATTTTCACAAATGTCAAATCATGTATAAATGTATCACACATTTATAAAATATGACCACAACCTAAAAGCTCTACGATTTTCTTAAGATGGTCACAAAATGTTAGCTGTGAGTCACTAAACAAGACTGCCACTAGTACAATTTAACTTCGGAGTTACTAGAAGTTAGTGAATGTTCAGTTGACCAAATGTAACTAGTAATTGCAAATGTTTGCACCGGCAAGGACATTTTATGTATAATGTTCTACTCCTATTAAAACTCATAACAGCCCTGGCTGGATAGCTCAGTTGATTAGAGCATTGTCCCAAAGCACAGAGGTTGCTGTTGATCCCTGGTCAGGGAAAATACAGAAAAATAGGTCAATGTTCCTGTCTCTCTCGCTAAAATATATAAATAAATATAAAACAAAAAACTTAATAATAGAACATTTCATATGTTAAATAACTACCATTGAAGTCAAGCAAGTACTGAATATAGGTGTATGTGTCCATTTTCATAAGCTTTAGAAGCAACAGAAGACAAGTATCTTCAAATCTGACTAATATTTAATGTACATTACGTCCAAGGCAAAAAAAAAAAAAATGTTAACGGGCTATTTTTGGACCACATGAAAGTGAAAAAAGTCTACACACCATTACAGACTCAATAATCAAACACCGACTTCCTCTATTCTGAACCAAAGTAAAAAAATTTCTGTGGATGTCCCAGGTTCCATTCCCAGCCAGGGCACACAGGAGAAGCACTCATCTGCTTCTCCACCCTTCCCCCTCTCTTTTCTCTCTATCTCTCTCTTCCTCTCCCACAGCCAAGGCTCCACTGGAGCAAAGTTGGCCCAGGTGCTGAGGACGGCTCCATGGCCTTCACCTCAGGCACTAGAATGGCTCCGGGAGCAATGCCCACATGGGCAAAGCATCGCCCCCTATTGGGCACACTGGGTGGATCCTGGTCAGGCACATGCAGGACTCTGTTTCTCTACTTCCCTGCTTCTCACTTCAGAAAAATATAAGAAAATAAAAAAGTAAAATATTTTTAAATGTTTTTTTAAAGATTTTATTCATTTTAGAGAAGGGAGGGGAAGAGAGAGAGAAAGAAAGAGGGAAGGAGAAGAGGTGAGAAGCAGGAAGCATCAACTCCCAAATGTGCCTTTACCAGGCAAGTCCAGGTCCTGAATGAGCAAAGTCCAGGGTTTTGAACTAGCAACCTCAGCATTCCAAGTCAATGTTTTATCCACTGTGCCACCACAGGTCAGGCCCAAAATTTTTAAATCTTAATGAGAGGCAGATTTATATAATAGAATAAAAAAGTAGAACTTATACAACCTGTCTTGGGTGAAGGCCAGCCTGGTTGCTGACTTAATGTGTGACTTTGGGTTTGATTTCTTTTTCATGAATAAGAAAGAAAGTGGGACTATATGATATTCAAGGGTTTTTTTGTTTTGTTTTTTTTACTTTCTAGGAATCCAATATTAGAGGCTTTAAGCAATAGGCAAAGGCCAATTTTTAGCAGGAAATAAGAATTTGATAGAAGGTAGTTATGCTGAAAACTAAACAATGACATTTATAAAGGTATCCAGACTAAGTTTACACAATGTCAAGTCTTATTGTTCAAAGAGACTGATCACTGAAATTACTAAGTGATTTAAAGCTACACTGTCTTCAGCAGATATTTACATCCCCAGAATTCATTTTTCTATCTTGCTGAATTTTCACATAGGGGTACGCTCACCCCTTCACGTGGTATTGGTGGCAAGTTACCACCCACCACTGTCAGGACAGAGTTCATGAAAAATCAAACTATATACATCCCTGGCCACTGATTGCTTCAGGGGCAGGCAGGGTGCTAAGCCAGTCCAATTATGCTGACTCTTAGAGGACTTTTGCAGGAACCACCAGAATAGAGGCACACTACTAGATTTGAATGAGCCTAGTTGTGCCAGAGCCCCCTTCACAACATAACGGGAAAATCCATCTGAGGATGGATCAGCCCAGTAGAAGGGGAAACAAGAAATGGAGAGAACAAGAGAACTAATGTGATTTGAGTCTCAGTATAAAGCTGTGCCTTAAGCCATCACAACCTCTAAGAGGTCTTAGGTTTCACAAGTAGACAAATTCATTCTCACGGTAGCCTGGCTTGAGTTCTTTCTTGCAACTGAAAAGAAAAGCCTAACTAAATTTCTCTACAGCAATCTCAATGTAGTCTCTTGAATGAGCAAAGATCATTGCCAAGTTCCTGTCATATAGTCCAGATAAATTATAACATACATCTCAAGTCATAAAGGTTTTTGTGTGGATCAAGTGAGATAACAGTTATGAAAGCTCTTGGCATGGTCTCTTCATTTAATATTTCTTCCACAAAATGGAATGTAAGCTAATCTGATAATCAACTTCCTTAACAGAATATGCTCTTAAACAATGTTTTTCTAATGTTATTCAAATAGCTAAAGTTGGAGAAACACTACATTTCATTCATTCTAAGGTACACATTTTTCACTGTCTGAAATGAAATAGTATCTTATAGTTGATGGCAAGCCGCTGTTTATTTGGCAATGATTTTTCTTTTTTTTTAATGGTACATAAGAAAATAGTGCATCCTGCAATTAAAAATTGCTTTAGATTTGATGAAATAAGATACACCAATTCCCAACTGAAGAACCATGATATTTAACCAAATATAGTATTTATGAAGAAACAGAGAGATAGAGACAGAGAGAGAGAAGAGAGTGTGTGTATATTTATATGGTCAGCTGTAATTTCCCTTTACATACCTCTGTAGGTCAACTAGTTCATTGTTAAGGGTATCTAGCTCCTTAATTGCAGAGAAATCTGCAACAGGACTTGATCCTACAATGTTCTAAAAACAAAAGGTTCACAATTACACATTATTACTATAAAATTATACACAGCAAAACATTTAAAATGTATAAAAGCACTACATGGATATAGGGTATTACATTTTTTATAGTATTACTGACAATTTCAATCATTTAAGAACACCATATCTAGTGTAATTTTAAACATATAAACAGTTATATAATAAGACATTTTCCCTTAAATTCTCTAAAGCTATATCGTTCTATACTATGTTCCCTCACTTCAGATCCCAATGTTTGTCACTTGATCCTAGCCTGTCCAGAACCTTGAAGTACAGCAGATATCAGATTTATAAAGTAATCCCTCCACTGCAGTACACATTTCTGTGGAAATGAACACTGATTTATTTTTATTTGTATCATCTGGTACAGAGTAAGTACACAAATTTTTGTTGTCTTAGAATTATATGGTGGTAACTTTATTCAATTCAACAAGTATTTACTTTTGTTAATTACCTTAAATGTCTATTCTATTTAAAGTAAAACCAACTGCTCAGGCATGTTCCATAGTAAACATTATCACCATATATGAATCTATCTTCACATATTACATCCTTTACATATGGTATGGTTCTCTTTTAATAACGAAGGTGACTCTGAATGATACTCGCAGTTAAAAAAATCTAGCTGGATTTATTCTGGGCTCTGGTATTCTAGTACCTGCATGATCTTCACTGTAAAATGGAGAAATAATTTCTACACTGCCCACTTAAAAAATTAAATGAAATAAATATTATGTGGGAAGTCACTCTACAAACTGTATATTTTATAAATGTAAACTATTCTTATAATTAACTTCCTCAGCAGAAGATGCTCTTAAATGATGGCTATTCTCCCAGTGAGCTGCTTCTACCTTGGCACAATCTCCTTTGTGAGATGACTTCCATACCTCTTCTATCGCTCAAATTCTAAAAGAGTGACTCGCATTGACAGTCATTCACTATTAAAAGTATCCTCAAATAATAGGAATGAGACAAATAAGTTTAACTTCAAGCAAGTTATAAAGTGATGACAGATGACTCCAGAAGGAAGATTAGTGTACTGGAGTTGGCACACAGCTTATGTCACTCCTCAACTGCTGACACAAAAATTAATCTCCCATACTAACGTGAGAAAACAACATGCAACCAGGAAGCACGGAGAAAGTTCACTAACAGTATATGAAGTATAAAAAGGGCATCTAAAGAAAAATGTAGTATGTCCTCTTCTTTCAAAAAATTTTCTCTCACACTGTTTTTGTACATTACACAAAAATTCCACTTTGTTGATTTTAAGTGGATCAGAGAGCCTAAGGAGCAAATTAAAATGCACAGAAGGACCAAGTGACAGACATGTGACAAAAGCATGCTGTTTAGGTATTTTCTCTGCACCAACTTTGCTGCATAAGAAACCTCTAACTTCATAACATAACTTGTAAACCAAAAACTGTAATGCTAAAAGACATAAAGTAAAGCTCTAACCTTGAGAGCGTAAAGAAACTGACAGTACAAGAAAGGCGAAAAGCAGAGTGCTGCAGAATGGAAAAAACAGTCCAAACTAGAAAAGACACAGAAAGGAAAGCAACATTCAAAAAAGGATTAGTCAAAGCTACAAAATATGCAGTTCTAAAGAAAAATAACAATCAAGTTATAAAGAGAAAAAAGATTATATGAAACATAAAACAAATGCTAATTTTAATTTTTAAGGTAAAAAATTTTTTGGTTAATAAATAGGAAACAGTGATAAAACCCCATTTTAATGAATAGTACAGATATCTGACCAACACGCAGGGGTATCTATGCTCCCTTGACTGAATAGACTTCAATCTATTACATTAAAAAACTCTCTAGAGCGGATACAATTTGAAGTGTCTGCTAATGTTAAAGAGACATCAATGAACAAACATAATCTGCTTCAGCAAGTTCTGTCATCTCTATAATCTGTGCTGGTGAGAGATTAAGTGGGTATAAAATGAAGGCAGCAAGGGAAGAAAATAACCAGTCTACAAAAGGAGAAGAAAGGGTGAAACAACACAGCACTGCACAACTGAGACAGTTATAATGGGGGGCATAACTATAGATGTGTACCTCGATCTTTCTCGGTGGCATAACTTTTAGCCTTTTCTACAACTTAGAAAACCCACATCCTACATCACAAGAAATCTCAAAAAAATTAATAAAATGCTCCCCCAAAAAACCCCATGAAGCAGATAATCAAATACTTATTTTATCTAAAAATAAGAATAAAAATTCTTAGAAGTAATATCTATACCTGGTGGCTGTAAATTTCCATTTAGATAACTTAGAAAAAAATCCAATTTTGACTTTTATTGGTTTAAATTGGATTTTTGAACCTATGTGACAAAATTAATGCAAAACCAAAATATTCTACTGACATTTTAAAGTGTGCTTTCCTTATACCACACGTGTGGTATGATAATTCTTTAGAATCACACCAATGGTTACTTTACAGGTCACAAGAAATGTAAAGATTCACAGTATGTATTTTTAAAAGCAAATAGCCACTATACTATGCAAATCTTTTTAAAGCCCCATTTAGAACAATATATTGTAAACGCACTATACTTAGAAGGGTTTCTAGATGAGGAGAGAAAAAACAAGGCATAACATAGCTCTGTTTTGAAAACTCATACCACTGGCCAGAAACCAAAAACAGCAAAATCTGTCTCTAGCTGTATAGGTATGAAATGTGGCTGTATGCTCAGAAACAGAAGGGTCACCTATATGGTAAAACCACACAGATTACTACTCAACATAGAGTTTTTCTTGTTTTTTTCTAATTTAAACCCGATATCAAGAAATTATAATTTCCTTGATTTTGAATTTGTATTGTTTTTGAAGAGTGAATCATCAAATGAAACACAATAATTTAATTCTTATGGATTTCATTTAAATTTTAGATCCTATTCATAAAAATTAATCTACAAATCTAGGAGGGGGAAAATCAGATCACATTTTTCCAATTTTGAGACTGGAAAATGTGCTTGCCACATGTGTAATGAATGATGGGTAAACAAGGGGCAGCCCAAGGATACATGCATTCAGCATACCTATAGTCACAAACTAAACCACAAACAGTATATTCTGCTCTGCTTCTAGCCAGATACATTTTCTCCACTATTCTGTCCAAATGGAGCCTGTCATCTGACAAAGCACTTGTTTCTTTCTGTTAACACATTTAGGTTTTAAGTTGTCCTACCTTTTGTAAAATGGCCCTGTCTGATGGTGGAATCATCTCAGGAGTAAGAATTTGAGGAGGATCAATGCCCTTCAATAACTTCTGATTGATTAAGTGAAAAGCCAAAGCAAACTGATCCTTTGAAAGCTTCCCACAGTCCTTCGTGTCACATAATGCCCTGTACAAATAAAACGAACAGTACATAAACACCACAATCACCACTCTAAATACCTAATATGACTATGGAGCTCGTAAAAAATTATCCATTCAATTAGAAAAGAAAGTCATACTAATTTGTGGCTTGCCCAAAACTCACTCAAATGTTAGAAGTGAGAGATCAAAAAAGATAGAGAGAGGTGCCTGACTAGGTGGTGGTAGAGTGGATAGAGCATTGGCCTGGGGCGCCAAGGACCCAGATTTGAAACCCTGAGGTCGCAAGCTTGAGCACCGGATCAACTGGCATAAGCGAAGGGTCATAGACATGACCCCAAGGTCGTTGGTTTGAGCACGGAGTCACTGACCCCCGGCGTCAAGGCACATATGAGAAATCAATGAACAACTAAGATGCTGCAACTACGAGTTGATGCTTCTCATCTTTCTCCCTACCTGTCTCTCTCTAAAAAAACCCATATATATATAGAGAGAGACAGACAGACAAACAGAATGTTCATCCTGGGGCTGAGCAGGGGCCTCTAATCTGGGTGTTTTGTACTTTTTTTCACCAATTTCCACCAATTAAGGAAGAGTTATAGTGGACCAAAGAATCCCAACATTCTCTACTTCCAACATTTCAACATCAAAAGATGTAAAAAATGAAACTTAAGCTTCAACAAATTTGGTTCATTAGTATCATTAGAATGATTCTAAAACAAGAAAAATTTCCATGTCAACCTGCTTCTTGCAACTCCTGGAATAGGAGGATATAAGGAACATCAAGTCAAAGCAGAAACAACAGCTGCAAAATGGAGATCACATGTGAAGAAAAGGCAGCAATCTGGAAAGCTTTACAAAATCATTTGAAGAGAAACAGCAAATGTTTTATTCTATTTTCTTTTCCTGTTGTTTTTTATTTCCAAGCTTAGCTTTCTGAAGTCCTGACCTGTGAATCACTGATTATGGCCTGATGAAAAGACTATAGGTTACAGCGTCAAAGAAACCCTGAATTCCAGCTTTTCTACTTATTTACTCTGTGATCTTAGCCAAATTTTTAATCTCTACAAGCCTTAGTTTCTTCATATACAAATGTAGATAACATACATCTTGCAAGATTACTGTGAGAATTAAAACACATATAAAGTGTGGGCATAATTCCACATCTACAACAGTTGCCATTTTACTAAGCACAGTGCCTATAGTAGGCACTCAAAAAGTGGCAGCTATTCAGTTATTTATTAGTTATGCAGATAATCTTTCCCAGTCTTGGGTTCTTGTTCCTTTTATTTGTGTGTGTGTGTGTGTGTGTGTGTGTGTGTGTGTGTGTGTGACAGAGACAGAGAGAGGGACAGATAGGGACAGACAGACAGGAAGGGAGAGAGATGAGAAGGATCAATTCTTTATTGCAGCACCTTAGTTCACTGATTGCTTTCTCATTATGTGCCTTGCCTGGGGAGGGGGAGGCGGCTACAGCAGACCAAGTTACCCCTCACTCAAGCCAGCAATCTTGGGCTCAAGCTGGTGAGCCTTGCTCAAACCAGGTGAGCCCTTACTCAAGCCGGCGACCTTGGGGTTTCGAACCTGGGTCCTCCATGTCCCAGTCCGACGATCTATCCACTGAGCCACAGCCTGGTCAGGCAGGTTTCTGTTCCTTTTAAGGCAGATCTACGTTCCTCTTTTGTTCTTCTCTAAGTTTCTGTTTACAACTATGTGGTTTCTAATCTTTGCTTCCCCCCTTGAAATCTCAAGATAACCTCTGCTATAGTCATGTGGACTGGCAGCTGGCACACTATAAGCATTTTCATGTACAGTATATCATTTAATGTGAAATTCTCTAGAGACACTACACTTTGTCTTTTTTATACACCACATATATAGCCTGACCAGGCGGTGGCACAGTGGACAGAGCAACGACCTGGGATGCTGAGGACCCAGGGTCAAAATCCTGAGGTCACCAGCTTGAGTGTAAGGTCACAGTCTTGAGCATGGGATCATGTCCGATCCCATGGTTGCTGACTTGAGCCCAAGGTCACTGGCTTAAGACCAAGGTTCCTGGCTTGAGTAAGGGGTCACTCGTTTTGCTGGAGCCCCCCACACCTGTCAGGGCACACATGAGAAAGCAATCAATGAACAACTAAGGAGCTACAACAAAGAATTGATGCTTCCCATCTCTCTCTCTTCCTGTCTGTCCCTACCTGTCCCTTTCTCTCTCTTAAAAAAAAAGACCACATATATAATTAATAATGAAGTATAAAAGAATACATATACCCTATAGAATGATACAAGCATGCCTCGAAGATACTTTAAATTTCAGATTTTGGACTCTCACTTAAAAACTGAAGTTTAATGGACTGATATAAATAGATGCTGCATCTTAACATTCTTATCAGTTAACTGACCCTGTTAATCTTATAAAACTACAGGTAACCCATTCTCAGGCTTCTATTTTCCAGAAGAAATCCTCTATTTTAAATTTTTCTATAAATAATTCTGAAACAAAAAGTTTCCTATTTATAAATGCCTAAAAATAAGAATGCTCAAAACTAGATTTGATACAAAACTGTATTTGTTTTTTAAATCAATTAAAAAGTCTTACCAAATATGGGCTAGTAAGGTAGAAGGTAAACCTGTCTTCAGGAATAGTTCACGGACTTCCAATCCAGACACAAATCCATCCATATCTTTATCAGTTTTCAGGAAGATTTCATCATATTTAGCTTTTTCTGCAGGTGATACAACCCACTATAGGGAAAGAAAATATATATACACATATATATTATTTCTGCCAAAATGAAACAAACTTTGAAGTGATTATCTTTCAGCACATGATAGTATCTGCCATTAATTCCTGAGCAATTCTACCCCACTAACAACTACCTACAGAAATGATGTATCATTTTTATCACACCGCCAATCCAAATGCTGTGGTAAAGAGAAAACTACAGAAGAAAAATATAGGTCAGTGGGACTATATTTATAGATGCCCATTTTACTTTTTCTCTTTTTAAGTAATAAGTATATTCAAGCACAGTTAACTCTTGACGTATCAATGACCACATGAAAGAGTCTATTGAAAGAGTCTAAACAAAATATTCAAATGATTCTCAATCTTCATTTTTTACAGTTTCATTCAGCATTGTTAACTAGAGCCAAATTGACTGATTTGCATAGTATGTCATTATTTCCTTTATTCGACCTGACAAAAAAGCAGACTAAAGGGAAAAATGGCCTTGGATAATTCAAAATTGGATAATTTGAACCCAAAGAATCAAGAGTTAACTGAAGAATAAACAAACAAAAACACATATTAACTAATCAAGGAAAGCATGCCAGATTAGCATGGAATATCTGCTACCTCCAACTTTAATTCTAGGTAGAGCAAGACAAAGCCAAACCATCCATACGACCTAAGTAAGGCCAAATGCAGGAGAGGATTATCTATTTTCTCTGGGACATTCAACCAGAGGGAGCTTAAATCTTGATCCCTCTGACCGCTCCTTCTATCTTCATCAAGCAATTAACTGTTAAATGCCATGCACTTTGTTTTTTTAAAAATGTTCTTTAACACTGATAAATCTATACCTGTCTTAACGATGCTTTGGTAGGTAAAAGGCCTACAGGTGGTAAGGAGTGGTATGATTCCTTGGCTGATGCTGAAGTGGGGATCAACCGAATAGAGCCTGATATACTGACCGTTTTCCTCTTAGAAGGTGGCACCAAAGCTGGAGGCAAGGACATTGGCACAGGTTCTTTTTCCAATGCGCAGTATACCAAAAACATGGCCTTCAAAATAGATGAACCAGGGTCATATATATTAAAATCATTTTACAACATTTACCTAATGAATTGATGATTCAATAACATGGCATTTTCATTCAATCAGTCTCAAATTCGTTTTTTAAGAAATAAGGCTGGTCACCGCTGGTGGTGCAATAAATAAGATTGTTGACTTGTGCCATGGAGGTTCCAGGTTCAAAACCCCAAGGTTGGCAGCTTGATCATGGGCTCATTCAGCTTGAGTTCAGGCTCGCCAGCTTGAGCATAGAATCATCAACATGATCCCAAGGTCGGTGGCTTGGGCAAGGAGTCACTGTCTTGGCTGTAACCGGCCCCCCACCCCCGTCAAAGCACATATGAAAAAGCAATCAATGAACAACTAAGGTACCATAACTATGAGCTGATATTTCTCATCTCTCTCCCTGCCTATCTGTCCCTATTTGTCCCTTTCTCTCTCTCTCTCTCTCAATAAATTAAAAATAAAAAAAACAAAAGCAATTATTAGGAAGATATCCTGAATAGCAAAAACTTCTCGACACATACCCTTCAACTAACGTTCTTGAAATACCAAAAACAAACAAACTAGAAAAAAAATATTTACAAAGAAAGAGTTAAACTCCACCTGACCAGGGGGTGGTGCAGAGGATAGAGCATCAGACTGGGATGCTGAGGACCCAGGTTTAAAACCCCGAAGTTGCCAGTTTGAGCAAGGGCTCACCTGGTTTGAACAAGGCTCACCAGCTTGTAGCTCCCCAGTCACTCGGTCTGCTATAGCCCCCCCCAAGGCACATATGAGAAAGCAATCAAAGAACAACTAAGGTGCCATAATGAAGAACTGATGCTTCTCATCTCTCTCCCTTCCTGTTTGTCTGTCCCTATCTGTCCCTCTCTCTGTCTCTGTCACAAAAAATAAAAATTACATTAAAAAACAATTTTCCACCCAACTGGCAAGAATCCAGTTTCATAAGCTAGACAGGGCAAACAGGTACACCACTAGTGGGAGCTCAAACTGATGCAAAGTCTAATAAGGGTAAATTTACCAAATTTATTAATTTCCCCTTTGGCTCAGCAATCACAGATCTGGAAATCAATCCTCCGATTTACCTGCCTACATAGGAAATACTGTATAAAAATGATTAATTACAGAATTTCTTGTATTGGTACATAAGTGCTCATCAACAAAAGACTGGTGGTTTAAAAAATTATGGTACATCCATACTATGAAATACTATGAAACAAAAAGAGGGGGAACATTTTGATCTTGACTGTGATGGTACCTTCAACTGTCAAAACTCATCAAATGATATACTTAAATGCAGTTAACTGTACATAAAGTAGTCTTCAATAAAGCTGACCAGGAACAGAGAATTGAGTTCTCTGTATGAAACAATATCCGAGACACACTGTTCAACATGAAAAAAGTAGTGTCAGACAGTGTGTATTACAGCATGTCTACTGAGTTATCTTCTAGGATAAGGGGTAATAATTATTACTATTTGTTTATATTTGCATTAAGAAATTCTAGAAGGATAAACAAGAAACTTTAAAAAGTGCTTCACAATGAAGTAGGTGTAAATGGAGCAGTTAAGGGCAATGATGGGACTCAGATTTTGTTCCCACTGAATATCTTCTTTTCTTCGACTGAACCATGAGAATGCATTACGTATTAAAATTATTTTTAACTATTAAATACATAAAGGACTTGTACAGAGTGAGACAATCTACATATAGACTGTACCAGGCAATCCCTTTCACTCTGAATTCAAGTCACCTTCAAAACATTAAAATTTTCTGTTAACAATCTTCAAGCATATAAAATTACTCAAAGCAACTTGGAACCTCCAGAAAGATTCCATTAGCAACTAGAAGAATGCTTTACTATTTCTTCCTAATTTTTTCTTCCATTAAAAATGACAATTCTCCCCCAAAGTAGTTTGCTTCTAAGTTTTGTGTGGCTTTCAAATCAATACTTACTGAGCATCTAATATGATCCATGATTTCTGTGATTACTAATATCATTTTATAAATGAAGAAACTGAGGCTAAGAGATGCTAAGTAACTTGTCCAATATATTTTAAAAAGTGATAGAGTAAGGTTCAAACCAAGATCTAACGACAAAGCTTTCTTCCAGATTTGATCACCTTTGCACCTATGTCATTTTACAGTACTGTGCTCTCTTCTACAAGCAATAAAACTAATCTTTAACCCACTGGTACCCAAATTGTAGCAGGTATCAGAAGAACTACCCAGACAGGTTGTTAAAGCACAGATTTCTGGGCCCTGCTTTCTTTTTGGCAGGGGTGGGGGTAGGGGTGGGGCTCTGCTCTTAAAATACTAGAACCAGTAAGTCTGCTGTTGAGCTGGAAAATTTGCATTTCCAGGAAGTTCTGAAGTGATGCTGATACTTTTTATCCAGAGACCACATTTAACCATTTAATCCAAATCAACAATTCTCCTCTCCCCATTCACTAGTCAACTAGAAGAATTCAACTTCAGTTTTAGAAACCTACAAACTGTCTACCTCAAAAAGAATGAAACTCCAGAAAGAAAACAAACTGGCTAGCACATATTTTCAACTAAATTCACAATTTATGTAATATTATCAGATTGACACTGAGCTGAAAGAAGTAACTAACATGCACATTAAAGGTCAGCATTCCTCTTGCTGCAGATGGGAGTCATTTCCTGGAAGAGTGAACACCAGAAGCAGAAACAGCAATGTCAGCCATCTGCTGCCAATAGACAACATATTTTTTTTAATTAAAAAAAAATACTGTATTAATTTCATGTTGCCTTGAAAATAGTTTCCTTGATAAAACTGAAGTCAATTTTTCTACCAAATAAAACAGAAGAGTGAACACTATACTGCTGGGTTGTGACTTTGTTTTCTTATAATACTGTACTTTATCCTAATCAAAGTCTGCCATCAAGAAAGTACAGCATTGAACAAATACAGCAACTAAATCAAACGGTGCAGCATACTCACACACAAAATATCTGGCTGGCAACTAGTTTTTAAACTCAAATGTAGTATTAGCAAATGCATTTATACAGCTTGAGATAGACACTTAAATAAGAAGCATTTAGAGTATCTTTTTGATGATTTCAATGTAAAAATATTAAAAATAAACCTAAGCTTATGCCAAGATAGCAAAGAGACAAAGAGAAACTAAAACATAATAAAATCAATATAGTGGGAGTTACAGTAGTCTAAAATACTCTAAACAAATGTTGGCATATCCAAAGAAAATACATAAAAATAGGTCACACAGCAACAAAAAAAAACCTTACCAAAGATTTTTTGTTGATTTTAGAAAGGGAGATAGAAACATCGATTTGTTGTTCTACTTATTCATTCACTGCTTGATTCTTATATGTGCCCTGACCAGTGATCAAACCTGAAACCTTGGTGTATCAAGCCAATGCTCCAACTCACTGAGCCATGGGAACAGATTTCTTTAAGTACAGATGTGTGTGTGTGTGTGTGTGTGTGTGTGTGACAAAGACAGAGAGAGGGACAGACAGAGAGGAAGGGAGAGAGATGAGAAGCATTAATTCTTTGTTGTGGCTCCTTAGTTGTTCATTGATTGCTTTCTGATACATGCCTTGACCGGGGGTGGGGGGTGGGTACAGCAGAGCAACTGACCCCTTGCTCAAGCCAGCAACCTTGGGCTCAAGCCAGCAACCTTGGGCTTCAAGCCAGCAACCTTTGGGATCAAACCAGAGACCATGGGGTCATGTCTATGATCCCTGCTCAAGCCAGATGAGCCCACGCTCAAGCCAGATGAGCCCACACTCAAGCAGTGACCTTGGGATTTCAAACCTGGGTCCTCTGCATCCCAGTCCAATGCTCTATCCACTGCACCACCGCCTGGTCAGGCGAAGTAGAGACTTAATTTAAAGACCACATTCTCAAGTTATAATCTAATCAGATAAAAGTATATACAAAGGGAACAAAGCCCAAACAAACAAGCTTAATACTTTGAAAGTAGAATACATTACTAAACATATAATCAAAAAAATAAAAAATTATCTGAAAAATAGTACAAAGAATAATATTTTGTCCCAATATCTATAGAATTGAGTTAAACCTGCACTCAGGGGGAAGTAAGTCCTTTAAAATGCTTTGAATATTAAATATAAAATAATAAAGGGACTTAGTAATCATCTTCAGAAATATTTTTGTTCACATGATCTCAAAGCTCACCAGCCTGAACCAGGAGGTCTCTGGCTTGAGCAAGGGGACACGGGCATGGCCCAGTCAAGGTACGTATGAGAAGCTCAATGCACAACTAAAGTGAAAGCAATTACAAGTTGATGCAGAAAAATGTTGATGCTCTTCTCTCTCTTAAAAAAATGAAAGAAAGAAAATTTGAACAGACTAATTTTCAAATAAGAGATTAAAAGGGAGATTAGATCCCCTGGCTGGACAGCTGGGCTGGTTAGAGCATCACCGCGAAATGCAGAGGTCGCAGGTTTGCTCCCCGGTCAGGGAACATACAGGAACAGATCAATCTTCCTGTCTCTCAGCCTCTCTCTTTCTCTCTCTTCCTGTCTCTCTAAAATCAATGAAGTAATCATTAAAGGGGGGTATTAGAGATTTATCATTCATGAGTACGCAACAGAATCAGAATTTTCTCTAACCTTCAAGGAAGAGATGATTACAAGTTTAATGAAACTATCCAATTACTAAGAATAACATGTCTTCAGATAATATGTCAGTTTCTCAGCACACATAAATGAAGCAAAACAAAGTGTTATTCATGTTTCCCTTTAATGACATTAATGTGAAAATTGTGGAGGTATAGATGAAGTAAAATTCCACGGCAAAAGCAGGTAACAGAGATGCATTGCCATGTTGAGATACAAAAGATACTACTAATCAGTATCTACAGTGCATTATCCAAAGTGCATTATGTATATCTGCACGTACCTTAAAGTCAAATAAAATGAAGATAATAAATACATACATTTTCTATTATCCATTTGTTTAAAAATATTTATTGATTACCTACAAATTCTAGGTAAAAATATTTATACCTACAACCTTAGGGAAATAAATTTTCCTATAAGGATGAACTAAAAGGGGCAATTTTCACTTGAGAAAAGTATTAAGATGTTTAAGATTTTAAGAGCATTAGGTTACTTACAACTGCAAACTCATCTCTGTCAAGCATTCCATCATGGTCAATATCACTCAACTCCCAAACCTTAAAAAGAAAAGAATTGAGAAAGATAATGTTCACCTAAATTTATTTTTTCTGAGAAATTTCAATTATGATGAAATTTTATTACAATGCTATGCTATATTAACATTATTGTAAAAAGAATTCACTTGAACATTTTTAAATAGAAATTCCTTTACAAATTTTTTAAAACTATTTTCTTCCTCTCAAGTCTTAAAAAAATTATGTAGACAGTACTTAAATAACTATAATGCTTTTTCATAAACATCACCTCAGTTAATTTATGCAACAGTTCCATGTGTTACTTATAAACCCAGTTTTAGACATGAGGCTATATGACTTATCTAGGATTATGCAACTATTATTAAGTAAAGAAATCAGTTTTCTCCTAGCAGAGGCTCAGTGGATACAGTGTCAGCCTGGGATACTGTGGACCCAGGTTCAAAACCCCAAGGTCGCCAGTTTGAGCCCGGGCTCATCCGGCTTGAGCCCAGGTTCACCAATTTGAGCATGGGATCATAGACAAGACCCTAAGGTTGCTGGATTGAGCAAGGGGTCACTGGCTCGGCTAGAGACTTCCTGTCAAGGCAAATATAAGAAAGCAATCAATGAACAACTAAAGTGCCACAACTATGAGCTGCTGCTTCTCATCTCTCTCTCCCTTCCTGTCTGTCTCTCTCTCACAAAAAAAATAATAATAATTTTCAATGTGAAGACTTCCAACTAAGTCCATTATTGTTTTCCCAACACTACAGAATATCTAATCAAACTAAAAGCAATACACAAAGAAAAAATAAAATCTAAAAGGCCCTGGCAGATTTGGTCTAAATCCAGAATAAATTCCATAATTTTAGACCCACTATAGAACTCTTATATGTTGAATCCTTGAGAAAAACACATTTAAACAATCAACAAAATATCACTTGGGGCAGAAAGAGAAAGTGAACCAATGAAAGACAGGAGTGGCAATAAGCAAGAGCCTGGTCATTAAACGCCTTGAAAGGAGTTTGAACTTTAACCTGAATGCAATTAGAAGCAACTAAGAGGGTTAGCTTTACATAAAAAAAATAATAATGACAGGATTATATTTATAGTTTAGAAATCTCACACTAAACCACACAGTGAAGAAATGATTATTCAGAAACAATACTAGAAAACAACTTTTAAATTAATATTTGTTGAGCCCTGGCCAGGTAGCTCAGTTGCTTCGAGTATCATCTCGATACACACCAAGGTTGCAGGTTTGACCCCCAGTCAGGCCACATACAAGCATCAACCAATGAATGCATAAATAAGTGGAATAAAAGATAGATGTTTTTCTTGCTTTCTATCGCTTCCTCTCTCTCTTTAATGAATAAACAAGATTTTAAGTAGTATTTATGGAGCACCTAACCTATGCAACAATGATCCAGTAGTAGCTCTGCGGGTGGAGGGGTGGCAGCAGTTATCATCATCATCATCATAGGCCTGGCAGTCAGTGTTCAAAGAGTATGTACCAAGCACTTTGCTAAGTACTTTACATACAGTACCACATTTAATCCTTACCACCCTGTAAACCGTGAATCATACTTTTAAAGATTAGAAAACTGACACATGCTTTTCTTATGATTTGCCCAAGGTCACACAGCTAAGAAGTGGTACAGCCAGGATTTGACCCTACAGAGTCTGATAAAGTAAGGGATTACAAAAAGGACTAGATTTAATGAGAGTAGGTAAGGTTTGAAACATAAAGAGTGGTAGAGAAAAATGACTAAGGAAACAGTACAAGAGTGGCTGGCAGTAGGAAAGCCCAGCTGAAGTTGGTGATCATGAAATTATGCTATCAATCTTTATTAGACTGTCTCAGTAGTCCATATGCAACCAAAGAGAATATAGATACTTAGCTTCATGCAAAGCTGGATTTTCACCATGCAACCAAGTTAGAAAACATGGTAAAGGAAACTAAGGACACTGACAATCCAAGTTGGATTAGGAAAAAAACATATTCAAAAGATGGGGTCCTGACCAGGCAGTGGTGCAGTGGATAGAGCATCAGCCTGAGACACTGAGGACCCAGGTTCAAAACCCTGAGGTCGTCGGCTTGAGTGCGGGCTCATCCGGCTTGAATTTGGGCTCACCAGCTTGAATGCAGGGTCACTGGCTTGAACGTGGGATCATAGACATGACCCTACTGTCACTGGCTTGAGCCCAAGGTCATTGGCTTGAGCAAGGGGTCAGTGGCTCGGCTGGAGCCCCCCAGTCAAGGCACATTTGAGAAAGCAATCAGTGAACAACTAAAGTGATGCAACTATGAGCTGATGCTTCTGATCGCTCTCCCTTCCTTTCTGTCTGTCCCTATCTGTGTCCCTCTCTCTCTCTCTCACTAAAAAAAAATGTGGAAAGGAGTCTCATATGTAAAGATCTTGATGAAGTCAAAGAAGCAGTCTTGCAAGTATCTAGGAAAGATATCTACAAAAACAGAAAATCCTGTTTTAGAGAGAATTTATGATTTCAGAGATGAAACTATTCCTTATGACAAGTCTCCATGACATAGCCATGGAATAAGTGGTAGGAGTAAATTATTAAGGTTCGCTGGAAAGTGAGTCAAGAAATTGAGATGTCAGAGTATATAACACAAAGAACAAACTCACAAGTCTTATAGATACAGCTAATTTCAAACACTCATATTTTAGAAAGAATAACCAAATAAAGAAATAAATTGGCAAAGATTTTATATACTAAGTCAGAACACAAAAATTCTATAAAACAACTTCAAAATAAGAGCTACACATTTTTTTAACAAAGTGCTCCTGGTAGACACAAAATTAAAATACGTAAAAATTACATTTAGAATTTAATAATAACTTACTCTTCCAAGAATATCCACAGGTAACTTAGAGTTGAGCAACACTGGTTTCACTTTTTCACCAGACAGAAATCCATTTACTGGGCTTAAACTATCAAAAATTGCATCGTATTTGGCCTTATCTTCAGACTATAAGATAAAAATGATAAGTTAAAACAATGGTGAAAAGGATTTAACAGTTATAAAAATCAAGCTCTCAAAGAACAGGCATTTTTTTTAATTCATCATGTAAAAAACATTTTTCACTTTCATCAAAATATACATGCCATAAATAATTTTAGTTCCTCCACCCAAGACTTCAGTTTCCCTCCCATTCCTGTTGTAGCTGGAACACTATCTTTGCTTTTCTGTTAGTTTAGAATCAAAAGATTTCAATAATAGAAGAGCTTTGAGAAGAGCAATTAGTCCAACCCTCTCACTTAAACAGATCCACACACAGCATGGAAGTTACTCTTATAAAAACACACAGCTAGTTATTGATATTCCATGACTTTCTAAACTTGATATTAGCCATATCTCAAACTCAACTTTTCAAACAAAAAATTACTACCATAGTTATAAACATCAAGTTTCCCCCATTTTCCCCAAAGCAAGACTTCTTATCAATAAAAAAATTTTTGTGAAATCCTGGAAAGTTACTTGTATAACATAAAAAACTACTGTTTATGATTTGTTCGGTCAAATCCAAACCCTTACACTTTTTAAAACAGCTTTCTGACAAATGGTACTCATTTAGTGAAGGTATTTGATCTGCTATATTCTAAAAGTATTTTAAAATTACACTTTTTAAAATCTGATAAGATATAACCAGTGTAATGTCTCCAAATATCTATAAAGCAATATACCCATTTCAGAAAAAGATTTCGTAACTGTTTCATAGCTATAAAAAGAGCAGTACCTATTTAACTAGAATTTTCAAGCAAGCATAATCAGTGAGGGAAAATATTCATCAAGTATTTTAGTTAACACAGGATTACAACATCACTATTTTTAGTTTACACTATAACAGAAATGGGATTAAGCCAATATTGTCACAAAATTATTGACAGTGCTATAGATCCCTCCAAAGATTTCTAGAATCAATATTTCCCAAGCAGTATAAAATGAAAGTCTAATGTGGATTGCAATATATTTTTGGAAGTAGAGAGAGAGGATTATGTGGAAGAAAAGCAGGGGCAAGGAGAGAAGAGTTAAAAGTTTACTTACGGCCCTGGCTGGCTGGCTCAGCAGTATAGCGTCAGCCCAGTATGTGGAAGTCCCAGGTACGATTACCAGTCAGGGCACACAGGAGAAGCGCCCATCTGTTTTTCCACCCTTCCCTCTCTCCTTTGTCTCTCTCTTCCCCTCCCACAGCCAAGGCTCCATTGGAGCAAAGTTGACCCAGGTGCTGAGGATGGCTCCATGGCATCTGCTTCTGGCACTAGAATGGCTCCAGCTGCAAAGGGGCAATGCCCCCGATGGGCAGAGCAATGCCCCCTGGTGGACATGCCAGGTTGATCCCGGTCGGGTGCATGCAGGAGTCTGACTGCCTCCCTGCTTCTAACTTTGGAAAAACATAAAAAAATAGACAAAAAATAAAAAGGTTTACTTACTTTCACAGCCCATGGGAGCTCAGTTGCAGAGGTTCCACTGATTAGCAAGGGACTACTGGTATCATGCTAAAAAGGAAAATATAGCACAAGAGGGGCTGAACAATCAATAAGCAATGAAGAAAAAGAGGTTTCTGGATTAAAATACATGTATACAAAATGTTGAATCTCAATGAACACACAACACTATTTTACATTAACTACTTTACATTCATTCTATTAGACCATCTAAGTACAAATGAAACAAAAACTGAGCTGAGTTTGTTGCACAAATGATTGTGGCACACAAAATAAATTGAATAGAAGAAACCTATTACAACCGAGATCAAGATAAAGATATCTGAATATAACAAAAATATTTACTGCCCTGTTAACTGATGACTCCCAACACTCTTTAAGAAAAACCAACTGGGACAAGAACTGAACTTAAGATTTATAAATTACCAGTACATGTACCTATCAACAGCACGCCCAAGTAATTAGGTTTATCTGCCTGTAAAAACAGATAAATACATTTTAACAAATTTTATAACAATATAGTTAATAAATCCTTAAATTATCCCTCTGGCTCCACGACTCCAAGCCTAAACTTAGAAGTGAAGAAATTCTCAGAACTATAGTTACATTCATAATATTCAGACCAAATACTTTTAGAATACTAAATTTAAAAACAAGCAGGAAGAGCCATTATACTTCTGAAAAAAAAAAGGGCAGAGGCTTAGCTCTATCAGACATAAAAATAAATGACCAAATATGATCATTAAAACAGTATGAGATCAGCATATAGATAAACAGATAAATCAGTGAACAGAAACACCCAGAAAAAAGATACATATGGGAATTTAGCAAATGACTGAGATGGCATTTCAAATCAGTAAGGAAAAGATAATTATCAATAAACCACATCAGATCTCTAAAGTAGCCATCTTTAAAAAACATACATTTGAATCCATACTCATACCTTACATCAGGGACTAACATAAATGTGAAAAAAGAAACCATAAAATATTTTAATCCTAATAATTCATTTACATAAAAATCGATGACCTGTTTATAGAAAAAAGGTCACCATAATCAAAGTCAAAAGACAAATAACAAACTGAGAAAAAATATTAGCAACTCATATAGACAAAGAGCTGTTCTCCTAATATATAAAGGACCCTCTAGAATTCAATGAGAAAAACACTAAAACCCATGAAACATAAGCAAAGGCTATAAACAGACATTTCACATAAAGGCAATGTAAATGGATGATAAGCATGAGAAAAACTAGTCAACCTAATTCCATAAAACTGAAGAGACAAATCAAAGCTATAGGTACAGTCCATTTGTCACCTATCAAAATGACAAGGATCCAAAGGTTTGATAACAGTATGCCAGCAACAATGCACTCAACCAATTGCTGGTGGGAACGTGAACTAGTATAATCACTATAGAAGACATGTTGCTTTTAGATGTGAAAATTATAAAATCACAAACTTTTGAAAAAGAAATTCCATTTTTGAGACTTTACATATATAAATACATTTCTGCACATGCAAAGTGAGATATATTCAAAGTTATTATTTAATGCAGCATTTTTTAAAAATAAGATTAGAAACAGGCTAAATGCCTATCAATAGGAAGTTAAAAAAATTATGGTGAATAAAAGAAAATAGAATGCAGCTATAAAAAAGAACAGGAAAGCTTTTATGTAATCATATATAAAGATCTCCAAAACATACTAAGTTATTAAAATAAGGTATATAATCATATGTATAGTATGCTGCAATTAATAGGAAATGAAAAAATAGGTATTATTCCTTTATATACATGCATAACTCTGGAAGGACACACAAGAAACTAATAATAGTAGTAGCCATTACGAAAGAAAAAGAGCTGGGTGTCAGAATTTTGGGGAAATAATTTAATACAGTAATTTAAGAAATGTTATTTAGCCCTGGCCATTTGGCTCAGTCATAGAATGTCAGCCTGGTGTGTGGATTTCCCAGGTTCGATTCCTAGTCAGGGCCACAAAGGAGAGGTGCCCAGCTGCTTCTCCATCCCTCTCCCTCTCTCCTCTCTTTCTTCTTCCTCTCTCTCTCTTTTCCTCCCCTCCTACAGTCATGGCTCGATTAGACTGAGTTGGCCCTGGGTTCTGAGGATGGCTCCGTGGTCTCCGCCGCAGGTGCTAAAAATGGCTCCGGTTACAATAGAACAAGGGCCCCCTAGATGGGCAGAGCATCACCCCCTAGTGGGCTTGCCGAGTGGATCCAGTCTGGGCACATGCAGGAGTCTGTCTCTGCCTCTCCTACTCTTACTAAAATATAAATAAATACAATTTAAGTTTAGAAGCATTTCTTACAAATCTTGGTGGAGGAACAGCCAGGTTCAAGCTACTCAGTGAAACCTCCAATCCATTCTGGGCACACGCCACAAGACGCAAAGCAACAAAGAATTCCTGAGGAAAAAAAGCAAGACTGTAAGATCATTCTCTACTCATCCATCCATCCATCCATCCATGCATCCATCCATCCATGCATCCATCCATCCATGCATCCATCCATCCACAGACATCCTTATAATCTGAAAATACAAAACAATTCAGTTACTTCAAGGCTTTTATGTAGCAACAAACAGACATTTGCTTGAATAACACTTGCTTTAAAATTGAGAAAAGATCTATGTACAAAGAAGTTCCCAACATTATAAATAAATAGCAAAACAAAACAAAACAAAACAAAAACAAAAAACCCTGTTAATACAAATAGGAAAATCTGTAAATAGTGATACATATGTCGCAATAACATCCTCACTAACAAATGCTCTTTTTTAAAGAAAAGTTTCCTCCTCTTTCGGCAACCTGGAAAGCATGCTCTTCCCTGAAGCTGTCTTCCCCTCCACCAACATAGCTTCCTTAAGCTCTCCCAGTGTTCCTCTGACCTTTCTAGTCTCTGCTGTTGAAGTCAACCTTTAAATCCTCCAACCTTTAAATGCTGGTATTCTAGGTATTCTAACATTTAACCTTCTTTCTCTTGTCATTCTACATGAGATTTAATTATTCTTAGGTAACCTCTGACCTTTCTAGTCTCTGCTGTTGGAAGTCAACCTTTAAATCCTACAACCTTTAAATGCTGGTATTCTAGTTATTCCAACATTTAACCTTCTTTCTCTTGTCATTCTACATGAGATTTAATTATTCTTAGGTAAACTGGTCCACTTCCAAAAGTATAAATGGGCTCTGAAGTGAAATAGTCCTGCAATAAATTCTAATTCTGCTACTTCAAGTTGTGAGGCCATGGGCAAGTGAAATAAAAGGGGGACTAACAGCTACTTTGTAATGTATAATGAAAGCACTACTATCATTTTTGGCACATAGAAACTCATTACATGTAGGTTTTTTTCCTTTCTTCCATGTGTTATGTTAATTCAAAAATCTACTCCTCCAATGCAAACATCAAAATTTAATTGCAGATCCATAAATCCAGCAACTTAGATGTAACAAAGACAACTTAAACTCAACATCCAAAGTCCAGGAACATCAGAGAAGAATTTATTAACTCATTTATTAACTGATTTGAGTAGCAGTACTCAACCAATGTGTCAGCATGTAGCAAGCTTTGAAGCCAATCCTGCAGAACTCTGAAACCCATTCTCAACAAGCAGAACATCAAAGCACACTGATGGTGTTCAACACCCATAACCAATTCCACATATTTCTGGTCTAGAGTTTACATCTAGCCTGCAAACTATTTTTTGGCTTATATGTCAGAGGTAAGACCTGGAATAGAACACTCAGGTTTGAGTGGCCAAGAATGTCCTTTCAAATATATAAGACAATACCATCGTAACACTTAGCTAATAAAATCTGTATTTATTTATAAACCCAGTACACGTAACAAATTTAATTAATAAGATACAAAGAGCAAACTATCTCTAAACGACTGGAATAAAAAACCCATGCTATTATTTCATGTGTCCTCCAAAATTCTTATGTTCAAATCCTAACCCCTAAAGATGATATAATAGGAGGTGGGGACTTTGGAAGGTGCTTGCCATCAAAGGGAAGCCTCACTGATAGGATTAGTATCTTATAAAAGAGGATCCAGCCTGACCTGTGGTGACGCAGTGGCTAAAGCATGGACCTGGAATGCTGAGGTCTCTGGTTCTAAACCTCAGGCTTGCCTGGTCAAGCACATATGGGAGTTAAAGCTTCCTGCTCTTCCCTCCACCCCTCGTAAATGAATAAATAAAATCTTTATAAAAATAAGAGGATCCAGAGCAAGCACCTTCTGGCATGTGTGGATACAAGAAGTCTGCAATCAGGAAAAGAGCTGTGACCTGACCATGTTGGCACACTGATCTCAGAATTCCAGCTTCCAAAACTATGAGTAATAAATTTCTGTTTATAAGCCATCCCAGTGTGTGGTGTGTTAGTACAGCAGTCCTAACAGACTAAGATACTCCAGGAGAACAGTGTCACTAAACTCACACAAACCTGTGTGGACCAGTTACTTTTATGCTTAGTAATTAGAAATATTTTCATTGTTATGGCACTTGCCCTTGCAAAACCTTAATGTTGGTAAAAAGCAACTCTTAGTTTAAAAATACAAAACATTGCGGCTATTTTTTATTCTGAATAACTCAAAAATACTTTCATATGAATCTCTGAATCTTACTTGTTTGTTCAAGACACCTTTGCCATCTGTGTCAGCTAAATCCCAAATCTGAAATTTAGAAAAGAAAAAGTATCAATCCATACTTTAAACAACAATCATTTTAAAGACAAATGAAGTCCCTGCAATTTACAACCTTATGCTCTTTAGTAATCAGGTTTAAGAAACATAGACTTAAAAGTGGAAAGAAACTTTAAAGACTATTTAGTGCAACACTAGACAAAGACATCAAGGCCACCCAGTGAAGTGACTCACTCAAGAACATGTACAGTGTCAGGGAAAGAACTGGAACCCAGGTTCTAACTCCAAGTCTAATGCTCTTTTTACTAAAATATACTACCTTGATTTTAGACCTTTACTAAGATGATATTCTTTCTTAGGGCAAGTTGAAATAGTTAATGTTTATTTGTGAATAATTATAATTTTTTAGGACTCTGACTACATATCACATATAATGACTTGCCAGGAGGTCACACCAGCAGAGGGACTTTCCACTTTTTTGTGCTTCTTTTTTTTTTATTAATTTTAATGGGATGACGTTGATACATCAGGGTATATATGTTCAGAGAAAACATTTCCAGGTTATTTTGACATTTGATTATGTTGCATGCCCATCACCCAAAGTCAGATTGTCTTCCATCACCTTCTATCTGGTTTTCTTTGTGCCCCTGCCTTCCCTGTGTTTTTTCTTAAGCCTCTCATTCCCCACTCTCTAGTCACACATATAAAACACAGAGGAAAAAAACAACAGAGACAGTTATAACAGAGGAAGTAGGGATAAAGCCAACTCTCTCAAGTGGGTGGCAAGGTTCCCAGTCTGCACTGCTTCTCCCACAATAACCAAATGTGCTATTACTTCCTCATTTCATCCTTTTAAAATACAATTTGCTTTCTAAAAACATCTGAGAAACACCTTGCTTTTCAAATTCCCTCCATCACATTAATGTAACTGCCTCTATGACTCAGTTCTAACTTCTAAGTTTCTTGATGGTATCTTTCTGAATTTTCATCTAATTTATCTATTCTACTACATAATCATTTTATAATCTAGTTACAATGAACAAATACTACCTTTCCAAGTATCAAGTCTGGAAGCCCTGATTTTTTCAAGAAAGCAGCAGCATCAGAAGCCAATACTCTTCCAGTGTTGCCCGTATCAACCTGAAAAAACACAAACAATAAGCTGACAACAAAGACAAAATTATTTGCTTTCCATCCTATAATTTGGGAACTGGCTTTTTCAAAACGGGAATGGGTATCCTTTCACTAAACCAAGGCCACGGAATACATGGATAGCCAAATAGGCAGAGTACTATCCAAATGTATATGGTAATTTACAGTGTTTTTTATGGTGTCCAGTATACAAATGAGAGAAATGAAGCTCAGAGAAAGCAGAGCAAATTAGTGGAATCATAAGATCAACACATTATCTCCTGACTCCAAATCTTCTATAGGTGCCTTTTCACTTTCAATAAGCTCAAATGGCAATAGGAGGAAAAGGGAACCATTTCCTGGAGAGGTCTTTTGACAAATGGAAATCATTGCATGTCACCTGTTTTTTCAACACCATTAACTTCTGCTTTTACACTGTTAGAAACTGCAACACTTGATTAAAAATCAAAGTACCTCTAAAACCAGCAGTGATTCCGTAATAAACTTAAAAAAACGTTTAAAAAACTGTTAAGCTCCTAAACACATGAAGGGTAACACATTTTAACTAAGGGGGACTTTCCTTTAAGACAGAATGAGGTCACCAAGAACGGAAAAACAGTTTTAAAAAATGACTCTCACTTCTGTAAACATTTTCTAAAGTTCTATTTGTAAAAATGAAAAGTAAATTTTAAAAAGTGATAGGAAAGATAACATGATACTATTTGTGGCTGGTTATTTTTCTAGTCTCATTAAAAGACTTGTAAATATATACAAAGTATTTTCAATAGGTCATTTCCAGCAAAGAAACAAAAGAGAAACGCTTCCTTTCAAGTGCTAGAATGTAGAATAAATTAGCCACTCAGCAAAAAGAAAGAACTGCCCGATCCAAATCTGGGGTAACAAGGAAGTACAAAAAGGGCTGGGAAACCTGCCTCCAGACTTTTCCATAACTCCTCTTCTTTCCCCACTCCCTGACCATGGTAGAGGGGGGGAAACCTACCCAGCAAAATGGTACATAGGGGAAATATTAATCAAACTCTTATGAAATATATACGTACTGTATTCCAATTAAGAATTTTACTATCTCCCATTCTTTTGGTTACTAAAATAAATTAAAACATTCAGTCACTGTTATCTATAGGCAGTTTCTATTGTACTCTGATACTTGCCTAAAGGCTCTGCTATAACTACCAGCTACAATATGTCTTCAACAAAAGTCTCAGAGCCTCATTAAGGACTATATACCCTGTACTCTGAATTGTTAACACTTCAAAATACAGATTTCTGGGTAAAGACTTCTGACTTTACATCACTGAAACAACTCTCAGATGGTACTGGTGGACTAAGTCAGAATTTTCAGGACTCTGTGTAGTCCAGAAGCAGATACAGTATATTTTATATAAGCAGACTCCTGACCCAAGATGCAGGAGAACAAGAATTATACAGGACTCAATGAACTGCTGAGGTAAATATAATACTGTATGGTTATTTACGTAGTATACTATTGGCATTATTTTTACTATTCTATTTGGTAATGGATATGTGGGAAAACCCTTTATTTTTATTCTTACACTATCTCTAACCCTCAAATTAGTATGCTGTGTTTATAAAGTGAATGAAATCGTTTTCAATGACATCGAATTCTTAATGACTCTTCAGAATTCAAAAACCAATTCTTTAATTGAATGTCCTTACTTTTTATAGCAATATAGTAATTATTACATATGTTAAATAAAAATTTGGTCTCCTTTTTATCAGGATATAATTGAGAAAATCAAGGTCATATTTGAAAATGATTCTCTTTTATGCAGACAGTACAAGCCACTATTAAGGAACAAGAGTTGACTTTATGTGGAGCCAATGTCTACAAAGCCCACCCAAGAAACTGGCCTGCAACCTGATTTATAAAGCTCCAGTCTCTCAGACAGTGAAGCAACATCACTTAGCAGACTAAGAACCTTAGCAGATATGGGAAATCTCAAGATGAGATAAATTCACTCAAATTTATATGTACTACAGGTGAAATATGGAGGGGGGGGGCGTAGAGTTTCTAAGGTTAGGATCCTAGCCTCAAAATAGAGGAACAAATAAAAAGGCTTTATAAAGTACAATCAAAAATTCTTTTAAAATTTTAGGCAGAAATTAATTCTCTGGCCTTAGACATTAGTAGATAACAAATGTATGGCTCTAGATTTACAAATCTAAAGCCTAAAATGTTCATTAATACTTGCTGCAGCTATGCAAATAGCTAGGTCAAATATAATGAAACCAGTTTGTTCTGTGATCATTATCCCAGGTGAAAAGATTATTAGGAAAAACTATCCAATATTTAGAAATGGGCAAATGATCTTGTCTACATCCTTAGGAGACTATCTCTGATCTATGGTATGCACTTTGATTGACTTTCTATCAAATAATCTTTTTTACACTCTGTAGGGATTGTGGTTAAATTTTAGAAAACTGATAGCAATGCAAATAATTCTGGTCCACACCAATGAAATGAATTTTGTCTGGAGAATATATATTTCTGTAATTCATATTCTCATTTTTACATCTTACTGAGTCTCCCAGTAATTAATGAGTTGAATAAAATTCTTGACACACATTCAGTTTACATTTGTATGAGAGTATTGATTTATTTTTTACAGGGACAGAGAAAGAGTCAGAGAGAGGGATAGATAGTGACAGACAGACAGGAACGGAGAGAGATGAGAAGCATCAATCATTAGTTATTCGTTGCCATTGCGACACCATAGTTGTTTATTGATTGCTTTCTCACATGTGCCCTGACTGTGGGCCTTCAGCAGACCGAGCCACCCCTTGCTGGAGCCAGTGACTTTGGGTCCAAGCTGGCGAGCTTTTGCTCAAGCCAGATGGGCTCGCGCTCAAGCTGGCGAGCTCAGGGTCTCGAACCTGGGTCTTCCGCACCCCAGTCCTACACTCTATCCACTGCGCCATCGCCTGGTCAGGCGAGAGTATTGGTTTTAATTTTATAAATATTAAACTTTAATAAGTCTCAAAACAACTAAAAGTCACTTCCACTTGGTTTATAAACTAATTTGGATATTTATATCTGGATGAATATACCTAACATTACGTGGATTTTTAAGCTAAATATTTGGGACAATGAAGTGCTTGGGCTTAATTATCTTTCTTTCATTTTCTGAGAGCTTGTCAAATGTATTAAGTACTCAAAGCAGGAAGTGAAAGCACAAAAAACTGGAAACAGACGTGTCAAATTTATCCAGCTGACTGGTAATCTGCATGCACACAATCAAGGGTTGAAAATATATTTTATGTTCAATCTAGGAAGACAAACAAAAATCTTACCTGTCTATAGTATTTTTCATATACAGGATTCCCACTTGATAACTAAAATAAATAAATAATTAGAAATTAAATGCTATTCAATAACTTCTATTACTATATTGTATTCATTAAATAGATAGTTGAAAAATAAAGACAAATAGGATTAAAATATCTTTGTTTTCAAAAACTTTAGTTCTTTTTGTTTCTTTTGGGAGAGGAGGTAAATAAAGGCAGCCACATAGCTTACTAAGAATCAGGTACAAGAAATAAAACAAGAATTTTAAAATTACTCTTGACATCAGAACTCTTTGCCTCATGCAAAATTTGACCCAAAACCCAGTATGTGACAAAGTAGGGGTGAAATGCCTTGGTTAAAGACAACTGAAAGGGTAAGCGGTCACCTTCTACCCAAGTGCTCAAAGTACCTATGAATACAACTCAAAAACCACTTCAATAAAATAATGAAATGAATATACAAATGGATGTACAAAGAGATGATACTATCATCAGATTAGAAATGCCTATATGCAGGAAGTGCATTTAGTTCATATCACAGTTCAAAGGGTTCCTTGGTCAGCTGACAGACTGACTTATCCCATCTGTTAGGCAGTTGGGAAGTATCAATGTTTGAAGGCTCAGTACCACGTGTACATGAATGTGTAAGAACCTTCTGGAACCAGGAAGGGCTCATGGGGGTGTTATTTGTGTAGGAATTTGAAGTAGGAGTGAGGAGAGGGTAATTCTATACACATATAGGTAACAGCACGCACAAAGGCATGCATGCAACAGAAAGCTCAGTTATGTTCAAAAGAATCACAAGGAGTTCTGAATGGTAATACAAAGTGAAGATAAGATTATGAAGTTTTGTTTTTTTTTTACAGGGACAGAGAGAGGAATAGATAGGGACAGACAGACAGGAACAAAGAGAGATGAAAAGCATCAATCATTAGTTTTTCGTTGCCGTTGCGACACCTTAGCTGTTCATTGATTGCTTTCTCACATGTGCCTTGACCACGGGCCATCAGCAGACTAAGCAACCCCTAGCTGGAGCCAGCGACCTTGGGTCCAAGCTGGCGAGCTTTTGCTCAAGCCAGATGGGTCCGTGCTCAAGCTGGCGACCTCGGGGTCACGAACCTGGGTCTTCTGCATCCCAGTCCGACGTTCTATCCATTGCGCCACCGCCTGGTCAGGCAAGATTATGAAGTTTTGTATAAGACAATTTATGAAGGACTTTATCAGCATGGTAAAAGAAAATAAGAACAGAAAAAGGGCACAAATTCAAGAGTTACTAACTCAGTATTAGTTCTAGGTGACTATTTCTATGTAAAGAGGAAATGTAGAATGGAATGTAGAGTGCTACTGAGGAAATTTTTTTTTTATTTTATTTATTGATTTTAGTGAGAGAGGGAGAGAGAGAAAGAAAAGGAGAGGGAGAAAGAGAGAAAGGGAGAGAAGGAGAGAGAGAGAGGGAGACAGGAACATCGAACTGTTCCTATATGTGCTCTGACTGGGGATCAAACCAGCAACCTCTGCGCTTCAGGATGATGCTCTAACCCAGGGGTCCCCAAACTATGGCCCCCTGAGGCCGTTTATCTGGCCCCCGCTGCACTTCCAGAAGGGTCACCTCTTTCATTGGTGGTCAGTGAGAGGAGCACAGGATGCATCTGCACCCATAGTTCCCATTGAAATACTGGTCAGTTTGTTGATTTAAATTTACTTGTTTTTTATTTTAAATATTGTATTTGTTCCCGTTTTGTTTTTTTACTTTGAGATAAGATATGTGCAGTGTGCATAGGGATTTGTTCATAGTTTTTTTTTATAGTCCGGCCCTCCAACGGTCTGAGGGACAATGAACTGGCCCCCTGTGTAAAACATTTGAGGACCCCTGCCTTATATTATAGCCTTTCAAGACAGTGGCTGAAGTATTTGACCTCATACTATTTTGTGTGCCAGTCAGTACAAGTGACATGTGCAGTGGCTTGAGATAAGTACCAGATCAACAGCTGAGAAAGTCAGTGGGGAATTCCAGGTTAGGTGCAAGGAGTCAAACATGGTAATTCTTGGGGTGGTTTTGTCACTTATTGTAGAGTATATACATCTACAATTGTTTATTTACTTTATTGTTTGGCAATCATTTTTATTATCCAATAAGACCTTTCAGTAGCAATGAGCTAAAATGAAAAAATTGTATATTTAATACAAAATTAAGTACTAAATTCTATTTCTATAGAAAATGGATAAAGAGACAATTTGCATAAAACTATTGAAGCTATTTCAATTAGCAATAATCGCGCCTCGGATAAACCTCATTGGCTACGATACTGCCACTGCGCAAAGCTAAAGCTATTTCTATTTAAAATGGAGCTCTACTGCCTAACTGGTGGTGGCACAGTGGATTAAGTGTCAGTCCCAGACACTGAGCACCTCCACTCCCCTGTTCAAAACCCCAAAGTCGCCTGCTAGAGCACAGATTTGACACCTTGAGCATGAGATCACCAGCTTGAGTGCAAGATCATCAACATAATTCCAAAATCACTGGCTTGGGCCCAAAGGTCACTGACTTGAACAAGGGATCGCTTGCTCAGCTTGAGCCCCCAGTTAAGGCAAGTATGAGAATTAAAAAAAAAAAAATTAAAGTGAACCAACTACAAGTTGATGCTTCCCATCTCTCTCCTCCCCCCACTTCCTGTCTCTTTCTCTCTCTCTAAAAAAAAAAAAGCTATACTAACATGACTGTTAATGAGTTAGCAGCAACTATCAAAATTTACAAATGCTTTCATATACTCACAGTTAAAATTTTTAAGGAGAAAAATACTATCACATACAAAAACAAAAAAACCTTGCATGACAATATGTGTGCTCTACTTGCAACCAAACTATCATCAGATTTTGAAAACTGGAATTGCTGAAAAACTGTATTATAAATCCAACCTAAGTGTTACAATATTAAATCATCTTGAAAAGTCCTGTAAAAATTGGTTGCATTTTTTTTCAAAATCAGTTGAAAATCTTTAATCGAATATTAAGGTTCAATGAATAAAGTGCAAAAAAAATTAGTTTTAAAGCTTTTAGCAAATGCCAATTATTATAAACAACACTTGCCAAGACACTGAAATACACCCCTCAAAAGCAAGGAAAGAACTGACTAAATTAAATGACAGCTCAAACAGTACAGAAAACTTAATTTTAAAATTCTATAATTATACTTTGTAATAAATTGTAGGAGTTCCACCAAAAGTATTCCCATGTTTAACTGAAAAAATATATACTCTGTACTAGAATGAAATGAAAATTACAGAAAGCCTAAAATTTTGCAGCATCTAAACTTAACGGAACATATAAAATACTCATAAATAGGACCAACTTATATGACAAGATATGTCATAAAAATAATTGTCTACCTTAAGTAGAGGCAAAAAGACACCACCTGTGAAAATATCGGGGCTGATAAATTTATAGTTTCCAATATGAAAATAATTAGAATTAAGAATATTCTCCCACCCAAGTACTAACCAGGCCGGACCCTATTAGCTTCCAAGATTGGATGAGATCGGGCGTTCAGGTTGTATGGCCGTGGACAAGAATACTCTCCTTTTAGCAAAAATGTTCCTGAACTAACCAGGTACATCATAATGTATACAGAAAATCTATCACAATTAAAAATATTACTGGTTACAGAGAAGAGTCAACTGGAAGGGTTAACAACCACAAATCATAAAATGTAAGTCTGAAAAATATTATAGGCAGTTTTTATGAAAAAATTAAAACCAGTTAAACCTATATTGGAAAATAATTATATTGTTCATAAAAATATTAGAGACAGATATGGCTAAAGAACTGATCTAAAAATCTGATTACTGCCCTGGCCTGTTGGTTCAGTGGCAGAACACTGGCCTAGTGTGGATATCCCAGGAGGTCAGGGCACACAGGAGAAGAGACCATCTGCTTTTCTACTCCTCCCCTCCCCATTATCTCTCTCTTTTTCTCTTCCCCTCCTGCAGCCATGGCTCGATTAATACAAGTGCATCAGCCCTGGACGCTGAGGATGGTTCTGTGGAGCCTCTACTTCAGGCACTAAAAATAGCTCGGTTGCAGTATGACCCCAGATTGGCAAAGCATTAGTCCCAGACAGGGGTTGCCAGGTGGATCCCTGTCAGGGCACATGTGGGAGTCTCTATCTCCCCTCCTCTCATTTGGAAAAGAAGAAAAAAAATCTGATTACCAAGAATAATTATTCTGCTTATGTTTTTAAAATATTCTGATAATCAATGCAAAGACTTTATTTTGTTGTAATAGAGAACAAATGTTTTAGAAAAATTTATTTTTGGAAACAAACTTTGAATAGAACTTGTTTTAGTGATCTACCAATGTAATAAAACCATTTTAATGGCAAAAAAATAAGTATTTTTAAAAACTTACAAAATTGAAAATATTTACAATGTCCCTTTCATTCTCAAAAATAGCCTAGCTTGAATGAAAAATTATATATTCACCTTGCTTACAAACAGAGGTATAAATACTTTGCTAGAGAAAATAAATATGTTCCCACAATAATGAAGAGCTAATTTTCAAAAACAATTCAGTTGAATTTTTAGTGCCCAGAAATAAAACTCATACATATTAAGAAATCCTAAACTCCAAACTATACCTTATTAATCATCACATTACAAACTCATTGGGTTACTACATAAACACATTTGAGAAGGCATGGGCTTGCTAAAGTATTCTAAAGTACACCTTGTGCTGATTACTATACTAACACGATATAGGTAGCTAAGTGAGAATGGAAAAAGCCATCTAAATCACCAACTCATCAAGCAAGATCACCAGAGTGTTTTTGGTGTCTCAGTAAAATTAGCATTTTTACTGAAATATAATCACTTTAGATTTTAAAAGATCATACATACACAACACACATAATGAATGCATAGAGAAAAATATTTGAAAGGTTTAGCTAAAATGGTAACAGTGATTATCTCTAAACAAGGGGATTATAGTTATTTTTACATTCTTTACACGTCTCTACATTCTCTGGAAACTTTTTTATAATGTGTGTGCCCTATTGTTATAAGTAAAATAAAACAATAAAAGGTATTTTCAATTTGGGAGAAAATACAAACTCCAAAAATCTGAAATCAATACGTAAAATTGCACATGAATTTTTAGCAACTAAATAAATTTCTAAAGGAAAAACTTTTAAACTAAAGTTGTCAAAATCAAAATCTGACCTCTTTTAGAATTTTAAAGTAATTATTTATTCCTTAGCTTATCATAAACTCTTCCCAGTTACCAAAAGTAAAAGGGGGACTGCTAATTTTATCAAGAAAAAGTCATGTTAAGTATAATAAACTTTACTAAGAAAAAAGTTATTACTGGTCCTGGCTGGTTGGCTCAGTGATAGAGCATCAGCCCAGCATGTGGATGTCCCTGGTTTGATTCCCAGTCAGGGCACACAGGAGAAGTGCCCATTTGCTTCTCCACCCTCCACCCACTTCTCTCTCTCTCTCTCTCTCTCTCTCTTTCTTCTCCTTCTCCATCTCCTCCTCCTCTTCCCTTCTTCCCCTCCTGCAGCCATGGCTCGAATAGAGCGAGTTGGCCCCAGGTGCTGAAGATGGCTCCATTGCCTCTATCTACCTCAGGTGCTAAAAAATGGCTCTGGTTGCAACAGAGCAAGGGCCCCAGACAGGCAGAGCATTGTCCCCTAGTGGGCTTGCCAGGTGAATCCTGGTTGGGGCGCATGCAGGACTCTGTCTCTGCCTCCCATCCTCTCACTAAATGAAAAATATTTTAAAAGAAAAAGGTTATTACCAAAGTATAACCATAGTATACCACCCTACAGTCCGATAGGTGATATAATTCTCAACCATTTATTCTCCTTTTATAAGAGTATTAACATCCCTGCCTGTTGCCATGTGACTTATAGTGCCTCTCTGTGAGTACTCTATTGTTGGCTTGGCCACGTGACTTACTTTTGGCCAATGAAATATCAGAAAGTTTCAGTTCCAAGTAGAAATTTTAAGAGCTATTGTGTGTTGCCACCAGCTCTTGCACTTTCTCTCTGACAACAGAAGAGTATGTCATAAATAGGGGTGCCCCTTCATCGTAGATCCTGACATGAAAAAGAATTGCAGAGCAGAACCATAATAGATTACTAGAGTACCTATAATGTGAGCAATAAACAAACCTCCGTTATTGTAAATATTGATATTTGGGGTTGTTTCTTAGTGCAGCATAATCTAGCAAAAGTTTAACACATGGGTAAGCTAACACCAAAGTGTATCAAGTAGTAAAAAAAAAAAAAAGAGAGAGATACTGCCTGACCTGTGGTAGCGCAGTGGATAAAGTGTGGATCTGGAATGCTGAGGTCGCTGGTTCAAAACCCCAGGCTTGCCTGGTCAAGGCACATTTGAGAAGCAACTACTATGAGTTGATGCTTCCCATTACTTCCCCACCTTTCTCTCTATCTTCTAAAATCAATAAATAAAATCTTAAGGAAAAAAGGAAGATTCTGATTATTGGAAATTCATAGGTTAATAAATGAATGTTGAATTGCTCCAGATAAAATTCTTGATTTCTTTTCCAGGGTGGGGGGTGTAGGTGGGGGGCTGGGGAGGATTGTGGAAGGGGTGAAATGCTGGATATGACTTCGAGAGCCTATCATTCTGTACTGCGCAAGATAAACTGAAACTTTAGTATTATTAGGCTATTGTAAATGGTTATAGAACAATGTGGAAAAAGGTAAATATAGAAAGACATTCTCTGAAACATAATGTCAATCTTTTCTCCATTAATCACAAGATCATAAGACACAAAGAATAAGCAGTAAATAAATTAATAAAATGAAGAGGGGAGTGGGTATAACTATAAAGCAGTAGTAGCATGAAGGATCTTTGTGATGAAACAGTTTATCTTAATTGTAATTATAGTGATATAAACTAACACTTGATAAAACTATATATGGATAGTACACGCATACAAAACCACAAATGAGTACTTGCATAAGGTCTGTGAATTGTGCCAATGCCAATTTCTTGGTTTTGCTTTTTGTACTATAGTTATAGGAGGCATTACCAGTAGGGACAATGGAGTGAAGGGTCTATGGGACCTTTCTGTACAACTTTTTGCAACCTCCCATGAAATGGTCATGTTGAAGACCCTTGTGAAATAGATATAAGGTGGCAATCCAGACAGAAAGAACTCTGTATAAAAGCAAACAAATATAGAAATCTAGATAGTAAAAATGGAATAGATTTCATTCTTTCAAATAAACCAATCAAAATCTTGTAGTTTGCTTGCTCTAAAAATTTAAGAATATTAATAATTCAGTACTAGTGAACATAAAAAGTAAATGGTTTTTACTTTTACTGTTTTTTAAATTTCTTTGTCCTCTTTTCTTTTTATTTATTTATTGATTTTAGAGAGAAAGAAAGAGGGAGAGAGAAAGACAGGAACATCAATCTGTTCCTGTATGTGCCCTGACCGGGGATGGAACTGGTAACCTCTGTACTCTGGGACAGTGCTCTAACCAACTGAGCTGTCCAGCCAGGGCAAAAAGTAAGTGTTAAAATGCACATAATTTTCTGGGTAATTTGCCATATAAATATTTTTGATATATTAATACACAAAAATTCAGCTACTTAGAATTCAGCCTTTTAATACTCCATTTTCAAGAGAGCTGAGGCACCAGAAGAGGAACTAGCCCCTACAGTCTTTGAATTCTTCTACCACAACCACCAACACTACCCCTTTATTTGGACCAGCAAGCCCTAAGGCTAAAGTACTAAATGAATACAACCGGAAGAGCCTATGCTTTTACACACATATTGACACAATGTGAATGGCTTGCAGGGTAGGAGACTAAAACTTTCTGGTAGACTTGTGATGTCTGAAAGACTTGAGTAATTCACAATTCAAAGGAAAACAGGGTGGAAACAAACAGTAAACAGAAGAACACAGAATGAAAAGAAGGAAAAAAGGCAATAGCAACCAACAGCAATCTAACCTGACAAAGGAAAGAGCAAATAGACGCTATCTGAGAGTCAAGAGAAACTTAATAATAAAGAAACTTTAGAAAGAAAAACAACTCTGAAGTTGGACAGAGAGGGTGGAGAAAAGCAAGCCATCTGAGCAGTGCTGGCCTTTAGAGCTGGTGGGGAGGGGCGCAGGGAAACACAAGTAGACATCTGGGCAGTTTCCTTAAGAGAATGCGTAGTATTAACCCTCTTTGTTATTCATAATTCGTTTAATAATTCAATAAACATGTACTGAATGCCTTCTAGGAACAGAGCAATTGGTTTAGGTGTCTGGGGTTGCAAACATCACGTAGGGCTTCGGCCTTCAAAACAGATTATATTCTAGTAAAAATTGCAATGCTTCATTCTGCAAAGATGCTAACATTTGTTAGTTCCTTAACCATTATAAATTGATATCATAGTTAGCAGACAAAGATCTAGGAATGCTCTAAGTGCAGTGGTCTATGGAAAGCTTTCAAAATCTGGATCTAAGAATACATTTACTTTGGAGATGATCAGAAATGAAAGATTACAGGGACTTAAAGTAGACAAAAGAACTTCAAAATATGGTATAGTTGCACAGTACTGAAAAACTGGGTATAAAGAGACCATACCAGCAACTCAAACCAATAACGGACTAGCTTTTGTGAAACCCAATTCAATCTGATCAAAAATCTAAGTGGCAGAGTAACAAAGAATAAATACAAAGAAAATTTGGTCTCTCATCAGAAGACAATGAGTCTTAACATAGACCGTTCAAGCCAGCCCAAAATAAACAGAAACATTAATTTCTTTTTTGAGAGCGAGAGAGAGACAGACAGGCAGAGAGAAAGATGAGAAGCATCAACTCATAGTTGCAGGACCTTAGTTGTTCATTGATTGCTTTCTCATATGTGCCTTGACTGGGGGAGCTCCAACCAAGCCAGTGCCCCCTTGCTAAAGTCAGTGACTTTGGGCCCAAGCCAGCACCTTTAGGGCTCAAACTAGTGATCGTGGGGTCATGTCTATGATCCCACACTCAAACTGGTGAGCCCCACCCATGCTCAAGCCAGCGAGCCTGAATCCTCAGCATCCCAGGCGGACACTCTATCTTCTACGCCACCACCTGGTCAGGCTATTTTTTAACTTTCTAAAGAGAAACAACAGGGCAGGAAGCTCAAAGAAAGTCTCTTAACACCCAAGTTAATTTTTTAAACATTTTATAAATTCAGTACTTCCAGTCCTTAAAATTACTTGATGGTTAATATTTCTAAATGCAGATATAGTTCAAAAAATTATCATTAATTTGGACACATGGAGTAATTTTAAACTAATTCTAGAAATTCACTCAGTAAATTTACAATTTGCAGAATATGTTTTTCCTTCCACTTAGCCTCAAGAAGAAAACTATAATTGGTTCATAAAAATATTTAATTTTTAAATATTTAATAAACGTATATTAAGTAAGTATACAAGTCGTGTCAATTATACACTATTTTAAAAAACAGAATGCCTTGTAAAGTTTTCATTATAACAGTTTTTCTGGTGAGGTTATAAGGAAGTAAGGGTTGTCCACCTTAATCTAAGAACACTGGAACTGGTAAAATTCCTGTATTAAAATAAGAAAGAAATTAGTAGTATAAAGTTGTGAGAGTATAAATGAAAATATCTGCCAAGCCCAGAAACAAATCGGGACATTTCAAGCAAGTCTGGCTCAAAGCACAGTCAACAGAGTTAAGTTTTTGAGCCAGTTTCTAAAGAACCAGATGGTCTAGAATCCACCCTCCAAATCTTACAAGGTCCTGCATAAGAGTGTGCCAGAAAAGAAAACAAAAAACAAAAACATAGAACAGAATGTAAGAACAGACTAAGAACGAAAGCATCCAGCCAGCAAAGGATGAAAACTGTAAGCAAACTGAAATCATCCACTCTTCAAGCTCACAACTTTTAATGCCAATTTCCTATACTAAGTGAACTTTACACATTATAAATGGCCTTTGCAGCCAAATTAAATATACTCAACTTAGTTCCTTCACAACAGTATTTTAGACATTGTTGCTCCTATTTGAGAAAATTACTATCTGCTTTGCCATTCAAGATCTTATAAATATAAACTAAACAAAAACCATTCATTTAAATTCAAAACTTAATAGTATCAGAGAAAAACAGTTCAATCATGTCACACCATCTATCACTCTACAAAAAGGAATTTGGCGAACAGTGTATCAAAACTTATTTGCAACAGATTAATTATAATTGATATATAAATTATCTGTATACACAAGGGCTTAAGTAATCTATAAAACATCAATTCAATGCATATAAAGACATGTAAAAATGCTAATATTACATAGGAAAACACCAATACTATTAAATTAAAGAAAACGATACAAAATTATATGTGTGTGAGAAAAAGGTTATAGCCATGTCTAAAAAAAAATGTAAAGCAAAAGAAAAGTAAGAAACCTAAAATTTAAAGAATGGGTGAATGGTAATCATGCTTTTTCTTGCTATATTTCTGCACATTCAAGTTTTCTTTAATGAGTAAAAAATTTTGAAATAAAAAAATTTAAAATAATAGTTATGAATTTTGCATATAAGTATCAATACGACTAATAGCACTTCTACATATACATTGAATGTCTCCTATATTCCAACAATGTATAGACATCATACACAGGAAAAAGAAGTTCAGAGAGTTTAAATAACTTGCAATAGTCACTCAGAGAGAGTAGTACAAGTGACAGAAAGAGAATTCAAATCTAGGTTTGTTTTATAATAAGTCTAATGTTCTTCCCACTACATAAAACTTCTCTCAGTATCCCTGAAATAGCAATCTTGATACTATGAATATTTTATATGCTACTTTAGAGTCACAGATCCTTTAACACCTACCCTTCAACCCTCTTCCTAACATCCTCGAGTTAAAAAGTCTTACTTTATTACAAAGACAAGAAAAAGCAGAGAATAAATCATAAGAAAATGGTATTATATCCCCCAATATACCAAAATACAATTTAACTTGAATCAAATGTTCCTATAGTTTTGTGTTGTCCTTTTTAGTATTTTTTTTTAAGAGAGAGGAGGGGAGATAGTGAGATAGACTCCCACATGTGCCCTGACAGGGATCCACCCGGCTACCCCCACCTAGGGCCAATACATACTCAAATCAAACAAGCTACTTTTAGCACCTGATGCCAACATGCTTGGACCAACCAAACTATCCTCAGCGCCAGGCGCCCACAATCAAACCGATCAAACCAATCAAACCACAGGCTGCAGGAAGAGGGAAAAAAGGGGGATATAGATTGGAGAGAAGTAGATGGTCACTTCTCCTGTGTGCCCTAACCAGGAATTGAACTTGGGACATCCATACACCAGGTGATGCTCTATCCATTAAACCAACAGGCCAGGGCCCTTTTTAGTACAATTTAAAATGTCATCGCAGTATCAATCTTGGAAACCACAAAACGATGAAAAAAATTTAAAACTACATTGCCATCATAGTCACAGGCTGTTCCACAGCACTCCAGGGCCTGACTTCTACCATCCTTCATCACAGTATTATTATAGTCTAGAGTCAGTGTTTATCTCCCTAAAACACTAAAAGGTACCTCAGTGCACGAGTCTACTCTTTCTATATGACCAAGGCCTAACACAATGGTAACACACAGGAGGCATTCAGTAAATATTTTCTGAAATAAAAGAGAATCAACCAGCAATAATGGGAACACCTTCAATGCATACAAGTTTCCATATTTTTAAAGTAAATGCACAATGATGGTATACCTGTGTTCTACCTATAGAATAAAAGATGAAATAAATCCTTAGTATCGGTGATCTATGAAAATTCTAATTAAGAGCAACATTTCAAAGAAATTAACAGCCTTACAAATAGCAAAAATCCACCAATTATAAATATTTTTCTACTGGTGGTAGTCATTATCATTATTAATAGATGCTACCATTTAAACCGATCCCAAACATTTATGCCCAATATCTCACATAATCCTCACAACAAATTCTACAGGTTCATTTCCCATTTCACAGGTTAAAAGAATACAAAAAACAGAGCCTAAGAAACTTGTCACACAATCAAACAAAGGAACTAAACCTAAGACATTCTGACTAGAAAGCCCAAGATCTCCCTTTATTTCATCCTCTCAACACTTCATTTCTGAAGCATCAGAAATCCTTAGACCTATTGGATCTAGGTTTTATTTAATAGAATAGCTTGTTCCTTAGGGACTTTTTTCTCTGTTACATAGTATCCTCTTGAGTAATAGAATACTGAAGGAACTTCAGGTCCAAGTTAACATATTAAAGAGAGTATCAGTTTGAAAGTAAATATTGGCATGATGTACACTAATTTAGACAGACTTAGGTTTTCATTAGTTGACTTAGGGTGGTGAACACACAATGCAAAATACAGATGATGTATTCCAGAATCGTGCACCTGAAACATGTATAATTTTATTAGGCATTGTCATCCCAATAAATTCAAGTAAAAAATAAAGTTAAAGAACACTGAATTAAAAACAACTTAATATATCATATCAACAGAATAAAAACACAAATACATGATCAGCCCAGTAGATGCTGAACAACCCCCCCCCCCACAAAAGAAAGAAATTCCTAGAAGTTGCAAAATGTAAAATACTTTCTATCACGTTTACAAAATCCTTCTACAATAATTTGGTATAACAGTAACTTTCCAGAGATGTATGGTCTATGTAATAAGTTGATTTTCACATAATAAGAAACTGTAGCCAAGAACATATGTTCAGTTATAACCAAGGAATGGCATCATAATTTGTTCTACCAGAACTACTTTGCCCTTAAAAATACTCATTCACCTGACCTGTGGTGGTGCAATGGATAAAGCATTGACCCAGACGCGGAAGTTACTGGTTCAAAACTTCGAGCTTGCCCGGTCAAGGCACAATACGAAGCAACTACGACAACTTGATGCTTCCTGCTCCTCTCCCCACTGTCTCTAAAATAAATAAATAAAATCTTTTAAAAAGTAAAATAAAGACTCATTCAATTTATGAGTTGTTTACACTACCTGGGTTATAATCCTTGGTCTACGACATATGTACTTAGCAACAGCTTGACCTTGAACAAATTAAAATTACTTCACCTCTGTGCTAAGTCTTCTCTTTTTGTAAAAAAAGAGTAATAAAGATGATCCATTTATCAGGTTGTAAGGATTACTGAAAAGTTCATCAGGTTGTGAGGCTTACTGAAAGCAGTGCCTGACACATCATAAATGCTCAATGGGTACTGATTATTGTTATTATCCCAATTATGACCTCTTCTCTTTCTCCCCCTCACACATTAACATGGCACACACACACAAACCCCACTCTCTGAATAATTTGTTACTTTTAATAACAATAGAGCAGCCTGACCAGGCGGTGGTGCACTGGATAGTGTCAGACTGGGACGCAGAGGATCCGGGTTCGAGACCCTGAAGTTGCCAGCTTGAGCATGGGCTCATCTGGTTTGAGCAAGGCTCACCAGCTTGAGCCCAACGTCGCTGGCTCGAGCAAGGGGTCACTCGGTCAAGGCATATATGAGAAATCAATCAATGGACAACTAAGGAACCTCAACAAAGAAATGATGTTTCTCATCTCTCTACCTTCCTGTCTGTCCCTATCTGTCCCTCTCTTGGACTCTCTCCGTCTCTGCCACACACAAAAATAAATAAAAAATAACAATAGAGGAATGTAGTATCATGTGAATGTTCATTTTCATCTCTAAATTCGTCTGAAATACTGTATAGTCAGTGAGTATTTACAGGAAGCAGAATAGCAAATGAGTTCGAGAATAGATGTGCCTGGTTCAAACCTCAAATCTACCACTTACAACACAACCCTGAGTAAATAATACAGAAGTTAACTCCTACTTGTAGATAGGCTGGAAGATTAAATGAAATAATATACATAAATTACCTCAACTACCTACTGCTTATCAGGAGTTTAAAAAAACATCAGTCGTCTTCCCTCTCAACAGTGGCATACGAATGTTAGCCTTCCAGGATCTCTACATTAATATTTAGCCCACTAGATAGAATTGTCCCATAACTATAATAAGACCACTAAGGCAGAGAAATCATTCATAAAATTAAGTTCACAGTTTCTAGTTGCCTCACCATTAAGAGTTTTAATCTCAATATCTATGCACAATTAATCATGCATGGATCACGGCAGGTTTACGAGTAAAAATATGAAGATAAACTATTCCCCCTGTCCCTATGCTCTGTATCTCATATAAGGCTTAATGGATCACTAAGTTTAAAAAGTATATACAGTGTGTCCGTAAAGTCATGGTGCACTTTTGACCGGTCACACAGTCAAAAGTGCACCATGACTTTACGGACACACTGTATTTAAACCAGTGATTCTAAACTAGGGGCAATTTCATACCTCAGGAACACTGGCAGTATCTGGAGATATTTCTGATTGTCCCAACTGGAGACAGTGCTACTAGCCTCATGGATAAAGATGCCGGAAAACATTCCATAACGCACAAGACAGCCCCCTACACCATATAATTATCTGGCGCAAAATATCAATAGTGCCAAGGTTGAGAAACCAAGATCTAAAAATATCCAAAGTTTTATGATACTAAAGTTCCCCCCAGAGAAGTACATATGTTCTTGTCCCAGTGTTCTTGGCCAAATTCGTATTTTTATTGAAATACGCAGTTTGATTAATTCAGATGGAAAATTCTGGTACCATTAAAATTCCCATAACAGCCCTGGCCAGATATCTCAATTGGTTTGAGCATCATCTCGAAGCACAGAAGTTGTGATTCGATCCTCGGTCAGGGCACATACAGGAACAGATTGATGTTCCTCTCTCTCTTGCTCTCCCGCTACCTCTCTCTCTAAAATCAATAAAATAAACATTAAGAAAAATTCCCATTATAAAATCCCCAATCTAAAGAGGGAGAAAGTAAGTCTAACTTTTCTCTGTATACTTGTACCACATAAAAACACATTTTTAAAAGAGCTCCAAACTTGATTTTTTAATTGCGCCTCCAATTCATGAAAGTATTATCTATATCACAAAAAAATAAATTTCTTATACTTAACTTCTATCTTAATTTTGTACAAATTTTAAAAAGTTCACAATTATGTAATAGGAAAATACAATATAAGGCCCACTTTTAACAAATACCATTTTCATATAACAGGTTGACAATGATCGAAAGTTTGATATATACTGTGTTGATGAAGCTGTAGAGAAAAAGGCACACTCAAACAATGAATGCAAATTAGCAATATCTATTCAAATTAAAAATATCCTTTGACCTCCAAATTATACCCACTTAAAACTAATGTACATATACATATGCACAAAGATGTGAAAAAGAATATTCTTTGCAGCACTGGTGGTAACAACAAAAGAATGGAAACAACATAAATGTCCATCATTAGATGGTTAGTTAAATAAATAACAGTATATTCATACAAGGGAAAATCCTAAAGTTTTTAAAATAATGAGGGAGAAGCCTGACCAGACGGTGGCGCAGTGGATAGAGCGTCGGACTGGGTTGTGGAAGACCCAGGTTCGAGACCCTGAGCTCGCCAGCTTGAGCGCGGGCCCATCTGGCTTGAGCAAAAGCTCGCCAGCTTGGACCCAAGGTCGCTGGCTCCAGCAAGGGGTTGCTCGGTCTGCTGAAGGCCCACAGTCAACGCACATATGAGAAAGCAATCAATGAACAACTATGGTGTCGCAACGAAAAACTGATGATTGATGCTTCTCATCTCTCTTTGTTCCCGTCTGTCTGTCCCTATCTATCCCTCTCGCCAATTCTCTCTCTGTCTCTGTTAAAAAAAAAAAAAAAAAAGAGGGAGATCTATGTGTTGGTATAGAACAATCTAGATCAATTAAGTTTAAAAATAAGTAGTATTAATAATGAGCCACAAAACAATATGCAGCTTACACAAAAGGAAAATAAAGATACATATACAGTATATATATGTATTTGCATATACATCACAGACTATTACTGGAAACACAGACAAGAAACAGACAAGAATGATGGCATCTAAGGAGACTGAGGACCCAGAATAGTAGGGGAGACTTTCACTGGTATTGTTTGAATTTTTTTTTTTTAGGGTAAGAGGAGAGATAGTGAGGTAGACTTCTGCAATCACCCAACCAGATCCACCCAGCAACCCCGTCTTGGGCAGATGCTGGAGTACTGATCTATTTTTAAGCACCTGACACAGATGCTTGGACCAAATGAGCTATCCTGAGCACCTGGGCCTCTCTCAAACCAACAGAGCCACTGGTTGTGGGATGGCAAGAGGAAGAAGAGGAGGAGAGAGGGGAGAAGCAGATAGTCGCTTCTCCTGTGTGCCCTGACCAGGGATCAAACCCAAGACATCCATATAACAGGCCTATGATCTATCCACTGAGCCACCGGCCAGGGCCTTATCTGAACTTTTTTTAACATCGGTGAGTACTGGCTCTTTTATTTGCTGACTGTAAAATTTAAACAAGTCACAAATTTTGAGCCTCAGTAGTCTCCAATTTGAAATCATGATAATAATAGCCTAGGTCATTGGTTATTATGAGATCAAATGAATGAGCATAAAATGCTCTGTAAATTATAAAGCAAAACACAAAATTATAAATTAGTCCTTTGAATTCTCCAAACCAACAATAATAATTATTATTATTATTATCATTCTTCTGACCAATTTTTCTAAACCCAAAGATGGGAATGTTTAAAATGAAACATGAGTATAGATGCAATTTTAGAACACAGATTTTTTTTTTTACTTTATGTATAGTTACTGACTTCAACTTTAAAAAGTAAATTTTCAAAAACTTGTCACAAAAATGCTAAATTGGCTGGTTACAGAAGAATACAGGCTTACTTTTGAAAAGAAGTAAATAAATGCTAAAACCATGCTATTACAAAATCTCATGTTTTCTTCTTCGTCTTTTTTCTGTGCTTGCTTAACTGGATTAGATCATGTGTCTAAATAAAATGTTTTCACTCTAATGTAATACAGCATTCAACATAAAACATTACTAGATCTTCTAAAGATTTTATTGATTTTACAAGAGAGAGGAGAGAGATGGTCAGGGGAGTGAGAAGTATGAACTCATAGCTGCTTCATTTTTGTTGTTCTTTGACTGCTTGTCATATGTGCCTTGACTGGGCAAGTCCAAGGCTTCAAACCAGCGACTTCAGCATTCTAGGTTGGATGCTTTTATCCACTGTGCCACCACAGGCCGGGCATAACATTCCTCAGATTACTACAAGCTTCTAATGAACATAATTTTTAATGAAGGCACAATATTATATCTTCTTGATGAGAGCTCAAAAACTTTAAAATGAAATTCCATGCTGCGGGTTCGCCTAATGAACTCTGCCTGGATTAACTTTTCATTTATTTCTCCAAGTAACCAGATTATCTGTCTTTTTCTGTTCCAGCCCCCTACCCAACTCCAAGCCATTTTCCTGCTTTGGGTTTCCCAGAGTTCCAATTTTGCTAAGTCCAAAACTCATAAAACAAAAACAACACATAAAGTGTACTTATAATTCCTCAAGAAATAAATACAACACCTTAGATTGAGTCCTAAATGACCATGCATTTGTAAGAGAAGTATAATTTGTTGTTAAAGATGTTCAATTTCTTTCTACTACATATTAATCTGTTATCATCATTCTGTCTGCAAAGAGTGAAAACAAAGGAACAGACTCTTAGGTTATTAATCCTGGGAGACCTGCTATTGGACAAACTCAACTGTTCCTAATTAATTTTCACTTTGACAACTCCCCCCAAATGCTGAACATTCCAAGCCATTTCTGAGAACAGTTCGAGATCACTCAAGGAAGAACTGATTTCCTGTGAATAGTAGATTGTCATGTTCATACTCTGCCCTGTATTTATTGTCATAACTCTTTAAAAAGCCAATTAAGGTGATACATTTATTAACACAACTCTATAATATTTTAAAAATGGAAATTGAAAATAAATACCAGAAACTGAAATTAGAAGAAAAAGTATTCTTATAGTATTTATTGTTTTAGCCCATATAATAAAATTATTTTAAGTCACAGTCTAAGGACTTTTTTATTATATAAAAAATAATCCTTGCTAAATTAAAACAGCTTCACTATAAAACTGAACTGCTAGATTACTTAAAATATTCATATCATGCCATATTTCAATAAAATAAAACCTTTAATCATCATCAAGAACACTACCATGCACTCACAACTGTAGTCAAGATACCATGAAAAAAAATGGATGGACCTTGATAACATTATACGGAGTGAAATAAGTAAATCAGAAAAAAACTGAGAACAGCATGATTTCATACATAGGTGGGACATAAAAGTGAGACTATGAGACATGGACAAGAGAGTGGTGGTTACGGGGTTGGGGGAGGGAGGAGAGGTTGGGATAGGGAGGAGGGGAGGGGCACAGGGAAAACCAGATAGAAGGTGACAGGACAATTTTACGTTGGGTGATGGGTATGCAACATAATTGAATGATAAGACAACCTGGAGATGTTTTCGTTGTATATATGTACCCTGATTTATTGGTGTCACCACATTAAAATTAATTTTAAAAAAAGATACCATGAAAGACACTGGAGAGCCCTGGCCAGATAGTTTCATTGGGTAGAGCATCCTCCTAAAATGCAGAGGTTGCCAATTTGATCACAGTCAGGGCACCTGACTGTGAACAGATTCTTGTTCCTGTCTCTCTTTTCCTCCCTTCCTCTCTCATTAAAATGAATAAATAAAAATTCTTAAAAAAGAAAAAATAAACTGGAGATTCAGAATGCACAAGTCATGGCTTCTGTCCTCAAGTTTACTACCTAAACTAGGACAGCAGGGCATGTACTAAAAAGAAAAGAATAAAAAATACAAGGGAGCATTGGATATGCCAACCATCTAGTACAAGAAAAGTACAGTGAAATAAACAGCTTTTGGAGTCCTACCGATCTTGGTTCAAATTTCAGATCTACCACTTACTAGTTTATGTAAATTACTTCCTTCCTTTATAAAATGTTAGATTAAGTGAAGTAAAATTCCTGGCATAAACTAACACACAAAGCGAGGTTAATAATATTATTGTTATTATTAGGAACACAGGCTTGAGGAATAAATGGGCAACTGAAAAATATTTTAAAGTAGTAATATCTTTTTAAAAATTTATTGACTGATTTTAGAGAGAGGAACAGACAGACAAAAACATCCATCTGTTCCTGTCTGTGCCCTGACCAGGAATCGAACCAGTAACATTCATATTTTGGGAAGACGCTCTAACCAACTGAGCTATCCACCAGGACTAAGTATTATTATATTTTTGTAATCTATCACTATAAGCAAAAATCACAAGAGCTTTCTCAAGTTCTACTTCTTATTGACAAGAAAATGATTGAACATCTAGTGAAAACCACTGAAATTAGAAAACACTAAAGCTAAAAGCACTGAAGTACCCTGGAGAAGTCATCACTAAATCTATAAATCATAGAATATAAAAAAGAATGTTAGTTGGAAAGGTCCTTAGATCAGCTAATTCAAACTCCCCTACTGGCTCCAACTTTACTCTCCAAGCTCCAATATTGTTATCTATTTTGTTCATTTATATATCCTCAGTACCTGCAATAATTCCTAGAATATAGTGAATGTTCAACAAATATTCTTTGAATAAATGTTAAAGTTAAGAAAACTGAGGCCGGAGACTTAACTCAATGCCATACATTGCGTTAAAACTTGGCAGAGCTGGGGACTGGGGCTAACATTTCATTACTCTAATAGTATATCCTCTCTAGAAGCTGGAGTATGATAATTTAGATAATTTATTTTGGTGGTTGGGGAGCTGGAGGGTTGGCTGGCAGTCAGGAGAAGAGGAAGGAAGGAATAAATTAAAACATTTTTTACATTTTCCCCCAACTGTGTTTTGCTTAACTGATTAAGGCAAAAATATATACTGTATTACTGTATATATATAAACAGGGCAATCCCAGCACAGTGTCTAGCACATGATAGGTATTTAATAAATATTTGTTGAATGAATGAACCCACTCCAAAACCATTATCTCATGACCAGAGGTGAAAACTAACTTCAGCTTCTGTCTAATCTTTGTAACTGTCATAGAGCCCTTTAGAATTTTCAGTCATACAGAAGACTAAGTTATTAATCACCTTCTTCCAGATGGGCACCAAGGGAGGAGAGATGTATTAAAACACATCCCTGCCCTTAAGGATCTCTTTTTCTTGAGTATATCTACATCTGTCTGTCTGGCTGTCTCTGTGTGTGTGTGTGTGTGTATGTGTTGGAGGGTAAGGGGTTGATATAAACATATCAATAGTGAATATGAAACCGGGTTGAATTATCTGTTTACTGTCTCAAGCAGTTAGAAAATTAAGTTTTTAAAAACACAAATTAGCAAAATTTTAGAATAATAAGACAACACATTAGGGTATATTAACATTTGGGAAGATTCTTTTCATGTGCCTTTACAATATATCTTATTGCCTCTTAATCTCTTAAAATCAAAATATTCTAAATTGACTTATTTGCATTGTCAACATAAATGAACCACAAATGCATGTTCTCTCATATGTGAGACACTGAAGAATACTCCTAATTCAGTGTTGACTGTGTACCTGTTAATATTTAAATATATAAACACAAGAACATATTTAAATTATTTAACTATCTATAGAACTGACAGAACCTGAGGAAAACTTCCAGAAATGAATGCTAGTAAATAGAAACTAAAAACATCGTATTACCTAGGGTACACAGCTAAGAAGTAAATCTATAGAAGTATTCAAGGGAACAAAATCTTCAAGAGGGGAAAAACTTCTACCCGAATTGGCCAACAAAGCCAGAGGGCAAGAGCCTGCCAACAGAACCTTGTTTAATGCAAGTCACTAACTAGACTCATAAAAAGTGAACACCCATAAGTCAATATTGCCATTCTTCCAATTTGAGTTTCAGGAGGACCTTCCAAAAAGATTCACCACCAAGACTAAATACTACATTCCACGGATTCCTCCCCATTACCTGCTTGTCAAAATAGGATAAGCAACACTAAACAAATTGGGAAATAAACAGACTTCACTTATGAGACTGGTAATTCCTGCAAGCTGAAGCTAGTTACTTTACTTGAGACACATGTTTTATGTGTGATTCCTGGGAAGAACATTTTTCACTCAGTCTATCCTAGAGTGCCAGGAGGAACATCCCAAATCTCTTTCATCGCAATACTGAAAACTTTCCGGTCCAAATGTATACCCTCTCTGTGTTAAAGCCTTATAAGCACTGACAAATCCAGGCCAAGGAGACTAGAAGGTGGCAGAAAGACAGGAGACTACAAGGCAGTCAGAAAGGCTGGGGTGGGCCCCGAGGGGAAAGTACCTGGCCAACAGCTCCGGAGAGAGCAGACTGAGAAGTTGAAACTGGGTAAGTTTTGTCAGAGGAGTGGGAAGGGACTGACAGGTGCACGTCACCTCGTCATCCTGGACATCATGGGAAGATTATAACTGGCTTTCTTTATAAAGATAGAGGGACGAGGCTCCCAGAGTGAGCGATGTTGAGAGATTTTCTGGGAAGGATGAGGACAGGGTTCTGAAGGAACCAGAAAGAGAAGAGACAAGATCCTGAGAACCGGTTTTGGTGAAGATTCCCCCAGGATGAGTGATGCCTAAGGTCAGTTCCCAGCACCGAGATTGATGGAACCACCACACCTGCTAAAGGATGTTTTCCTGTTATCTGCCTGGAGAGCGATTAAGTGCAAGTTCACCGAGTAGGAATGGAAGCGGACTTAAGTAGGAAAGGACAAATCGGGGGTCTGCCCCAGGAGGAAACCTGATCAGGAGGGAAGGAGGCTGGGTTCAAGAAGGGGGCTAGCACGGGAAGTCCCTGGGTAGGATGACACTTATTTGGAATAGAAACTGACTGGAGGAAACTGCTGGGGAAGGGTGGGCTTTCGTTGGACTCCAGTGGGAACAGGCCGGTTCAGCGAGGAAAGATGCCTTGAGCGTCCGGCTCGGGAAGGTGACTCCGGCTAGGGGAAGCGCTTCTCCAGGCCGAGGGCTGACCCGGGGGTGAGGCTGGTCTGCAGGAGCTCAACAGGCGCTCACCTGGGACAGTCTGGCCTGGAAGCAGGAAACTTCCTGGGTGGCTGAGAGCTGAGCGGAGGGAGAGGGGCAGGCACCGGCTGAGCCGAGCGGGGGCACGGCCAGCTCAGCCCGGACGAGAAGGGCAGGGAGTCGGAGCACCGCGTGGGGCGGGGCCGCGGTGCCCACTGACCCGGCGAGACTGCGGCTGTCCCGGCGGAGCAGCCGGCTCGGGATGGCGCCCTCCCTCCGGCGCACACGCACACGCTCTCGCTCCTACTATCCGCCGCCCCGCCCGGGCCGAGAGAAACTGCCCGGGTCGGTGAACCAAGGAGAGCGGTGGGGGAGGGGGCTGGCCGGGGACACCGGCAGACCGAGCCCAGCGGATGGGCTGGCGGCGTTACCTGTGTCAAGGAGAGCTGGGCCGCCGCAGCCATGGTGTTTCCATCATGCACGGGAGGGGAAGGAAGGACGGGCGGACGGGGGCTCGGGGCGGGGAGGAGGCGGAGGGAGCGGCCGGAGGCGAGGCCCGTGCGGGCGGGCGGGCGGGCGTCTCCCCTAACTTCGACAACTTCCCTCCTTTCCCCCGCCCCGCCCCGCCCCGCCGGACCCCGCCCGCCCCGCGCAGTCCGCGGCGGCACCCAAATTCTGGAGCCGGAGTTTTCGCCGCCGGACCGGAGCCTGCCCAGGGAGCCACCTGGGAAAACCCGGCGTGGATATGAATTATTGAGGACAGCGAGAACTCCACATTGTCCTGTGAACTTCAGACAGGTCTTCTGCTTCTGTAAAATGGGGGAAAGTGTACCCAAAGTCCAGGTTATTTGTGAGGACTAAATAATATAATGATATAAAATAATAGCAGTACTTTACATATGCCAAAATCTGTGCTAAATGTTTTATTTTTGAATTGTATAAACAAAGGAACTGAGACATAAGGTGTACAAATGAGGAAACAAACATAAATACAACTGCCATATCTATGGTCATAAAGCTAATTAGATAGCTGGACTAGGATCTAGGTCTGACTCCAAAAACTCATTTAACCATCTGCTATTAGGGTGTGACATTGAAAAACAAGACATAAGTCATACCCTCCAAGGGCCAACGTCTGGGTTGGAGAGGGAAGGAGTGCTTTCCTTGCCTGCTTGCTTTCTGCCACAATTAGGCTGTTCAATAATAGAGCCATGAGACCGGCTAAGTTGCCCACAGTACTCCTAACTGCTCCCATCATCCACCTGGAAAACTCCTACTTTCTCAAGAAACGAGTACTGGATCATCTCCCTGCAAAGCTTCTTCTGGCTTCCCCAAGTCAAAGTTACACATTGTCCTCTTCTTTTCAACATTTTTTTCTCTACCTTATGAAGTCATCATCAGCCTAGTGACTTTACATCTGTCTACCCCTCTAGACTGAGAGCTCCTTAATGACAAGGACTGTTTCAGATATATCCTCAGACCCTAACAGACATCTTCAAACTTTTTATAAAAACGGCCCACTTTTTTTTTTTTTTTTTTTTTTTTAAAAACGGCCCACTTTTGCAGTGCTGGTCAACCTGGTCCCGTACCTCCCACTAGTAGGTGTTCCAGCTTTCATGATGGGCAGTAGAGGAGCAACCAAAGGGCACCATGATTGGCCCACCATGAAAGCTGGAATGGCCACTAGTGGGCAGTAGGGACCAGGTAGACCAGCACTGCAAAAGTGGGCCGTTTTTAAAAAAAGTTTGAAGACGTCTGCAGCATGTACTCAATAAAGGTCTTAGTTCCTGCCTGTATTAAACATAACACAACCTACACTTTCTAATACTGCCATCTTCAGTTAGACTAACCAACCAGTTAGTTGAAGCCCTCATCTTTAAAGGCTTAGCTTATATGCTACTTACTTTAGGAAGCCTTCTAGGAACTCCTACCCACCTTGTAGTTGCTCTATGTTCCTTAGTCTATTCTGCCTTGTTCTTAAAAGTTATTTGAGGGCTCTTTTGTACCTCCGCTAGACTGAAAATCATGAGGACTTTTGTACCCCCGCTAGACTGAAAACCATGAGGACAGGGCACCGACCAAGCTACATCTCCTTCACAGTTTAGTTCAGCACAGAGTAAGCCTCAATGACTATTTTTACTCAAATTAGTCTTCCTTTCTCAGTCATGATGGCTTCCATGACAATAACCCACGATGCTATCAGGCCCACACACCTGTTACCATTATCATAGCCATCCCCATTTGACACACCAGGATAGCCAACTGAACAAGAAGACCCAGGACTGAGTTAGCTCCACTTTTTAGACCTTTGCCACTATAAGCAAACTACCACAGAAATGTCCCCCAGAGACTCCTGACTCTATTCAGACTCCTTTTTCACAAGGTCCAGCAATGAAGAGTAAACCATGCGGGCCTGGTCAGCAATCGCTTACTCAAGAAAGTCTTCCTTAACTTCTCTTTGCTGTTATTCTTTTTAACTAAACAGAGAAGGGGAGATTCTATTTTAAACTACTCCACCTTGGTAACTCTATAAACTATAATCACAACTGATGTTTCTATTTCAATTTTTTTTCTTTTTTGTGACAGAGATAGAGAGGGACAGATAGGGACAGACAGATAGGAAGGGAGAGAAATGAAAAGTATCAATTCTTCATTGTGGCACCTTAGTTCATTGATTGCTTTCTCATATGTACCTTGACCAGGGGGCTACAGCAGACCAAATGACCCCTTGCTCAAGCCAGTAACCTTGGGCTTAAGCTGGTGAACCTTGCTCAAATCAGATGAGCCCATCCTCAAACCAGTGACCTCAGGATTTCAAACCTGGGTCCTCTGCATCTCAGTCCAATGCTCTATCCACTGCACCACTGCCTGGTCAAGCTCTACTTGAATTTTCTATTTTACATGATCGCATTTGAGCTTCACAACAACTCTGATAGGCAGAAATCACTGTACCCACTTTATAGAAGAGGTAACTGGAGATCCTAGAGGTTTAGTGATTTACCCATGGTTATATAGCTCATAACCAAAGCAGTAACCTAGTACTTCTGGGGTTGAATTTTTGTAAATGACACACCAATGACAGTTGGCGAATGCATGTCCCAGATCTCATCAAAGCTATCCCAAATCTATTTTAGGAGAGTAAAATGTAGCTAATGGAAGATATGTTATGATCTAATTCATTGTAACAAGAATGAGCTTTGTGGAGCAGACAAAAAGGACTTGAATATTTTTTCTAGGGCCATTAAATGTTTTTAAATGTCTCTGGGTCTCTACATCCCAGCTTCCACATGTGTATATCGGGATTAGAATTCATGCATAAATATCCTATCAAAGATCCCATCCTGAAATAGATATTCAGTAAGTGGTAGCTGTAAGGATACCATTCTTCAAGACCACCTCACCATTTAACTCCCTAACCCTCAGAAAACCCTCCAACTACTAAGTCAGTTTTGCAAATATATTGGCAGTAAAAAAGGAGTGCCCTGAAGAGCTGACACACATATCCCTGTCATCAGAAAAGTAGATGTTCCCTAGGTCAGCAAAGTTATGTCTGATGACTTAAATCTGGATACTGATAACTGACAGTTACTGCTTTTATGTACATTATTTTATTTAATCCTCACCATAACCCTGTAGGGGTTTTTGTTAATTTTATTTTACAGAAGAAGAATTTGCCTAAATTCATAGTGACAATAGTAGGAATCATACACAGGTATTCTGACTCAAATGTGCTTTTTACTAGGGTGTGGTGCTGATATCCTGCAGACGTTGATCACCCCCAAGAAGATTTGATAAAAGAGTGCTTCTGACCATCCAAAGTTGATGATGAGGCTCTGGAGTTATTTATTTATTTATTTATTTATTTATTTTTTATTTATTTATTTTTAGCAAGAGAAACAGAGAGACACACACACAAAGAGAGGGACAGTTAAGGACAAACGGACAGAAAGGAGAGATGAGAAGCACCAATTCTTTATTGAGGCACCTTAGTTGCTCATTGATTGCTTTCTCCTATGTGCTTTCATCAGTGGCTATAGCCCAGAGGTTCTTAACCTTTTTTGAGGTACCGAACCCACCAGTTTCATATGCGCATTCACCGAACCCTTCTTTAGTGATAAATAAAATATGATTCTTTTTTCCAAATTCAAGACATAGGTATATGTTTTCTTACTGGTGCACAAAATGAGTCGTGCATGAACATCACCTTGCTCAAAGAACAAAACCAACAAAGTGCATGAACTCACAACAAATTACTTTATTCTGGTCTCCGCGGCAGAGGCTTCTCCGAACCCCTGAGACTGACTCATCGAACCCCTCGGGTTTGATAGAACCCAGGTTAAGAACCACTGCTATAGCTGAACCAATGACCCCTTGCTCAAGCCAGCGACCTTGAGCTTCAAGCCAGTGGCCATAGGGTCATGTCTATCATCCCACACTCAGTCCAGTGACCCAGCACTGAAGCTGGTGAGCCCACACTCAAGCCAGTGACCTCTGGGTTTTGAACATAGATTCTCTATGTCCCAGGCTGATGCTCTATCCACTGCGCCACTGCCTGGTCAGGAAGGAGCACTGGATTTATAATAACCCCAAACCCAAGATGATCCTGAAGAGGAGAACTTCGATCATGAACAATTATTTCATTAACCTATCATTCCATCTTTCTATCCTACCCTATACTTCCATTCCCCTTCCCCAACTCATCCTTAAGGAAAACCACAGCTACTTTCTTTATTTCTTTATTTTCCAACTTTTGGAGGACACTATTATATCAGCTCTTCATAAACACTGCACATCTGTGATGTCACCATTTAGAAATGCAGAATGATTGATTGAAACTATGAAAAAAAAAAGACAACTATGAGGAGCTCTCTGAATATACAAAGAACCAATTTATCTGCATGAGGGTGAGAAAGGCCTTCCATATAAATGATGCTAAGCTACCAAAAAAAAAAATTATACTACTATTGTAATGGTAATTGGGAACTCATGCTTCCAAGCTGCTGGTTTCATAAATATAGCCCATTATTGTTCATGTTTGCCCAGGGCAGAAAGAATATGTGAGGCTGCACAATAATAACAATTGTGCTACACAAACAACTGTACCCATGCCAAGGACTGAAAAGAACAAGCAGTAAGAGGTTTTAAACTGCCACACACATCTACAGGGCACATGTACGTGTGGCACAGTTCAATATTGTCGTCACTGCTAATTTTTCAGGACATCAGGATGCCCTGAGAAGAGACTGGAAAGGCCCAACTTGATCTAGTGTTGGCTCTGCAACTTCCTAGTTTTGTAACCTTGGATGAGTCAGGGAAGTTACAGTGTGTCCGTAAAGTCATGGTGCGCTTTTGACCGGCTGCCAGCCAAAAGTGCACCATGACTTTACTGACACACTGTATATATACCAAGCCATGGTTTCCTCTTATAAACAGAAGGTAATAATAGCACCTGCCTGATAGTGCTATTGTGATGATTAAGTGGAGTTTCACGTGAAAGCAGTTAGCCAGATACCTGGCATACAGCAGACACCAGATAAGTATTAGCTCCTTCCTTTTTATCCCTCCTGGACAATGCTTAGGGTTTCAGAAGCTAGAGACAAAATAGAAATCATTTTTAAAGAGCTTCAGTGGTTTTCCAAAGTCTGCCTTACTGACTTTTTAGAATAAAATTTATCATTCGTTAGTAATATTTATTGACTACTATAGAGTAAGGGAGATTATTACATTTATGTCCTAAAAGTTCCAGTGGTTTCTAGTGAACAAGCAAATGCCCTATTTCCTTCATTTTTCTTCTCTTTTGCTTTCCTTATGAAGGGTCCTGGAAGCTGTAAGAAGCCCCCCCCCCCCAAAAAAAAAGAAAAACATCATGAGAAAAAATATATTTGCACTCAAGGCTGCAGGTTCTTTCATCTGCAAATTTCAAAGCATTGTCTTCCATCACTAATTACTAGCCCTGCTTAACATGTGGGAATGCTGAGACACCATCAAATTAAGAAGCTTGCCCTAAATCACAAGGCAAGTCAGCGGATGGGTTCCAGACAGAACAAAGCTATCCTGTTTGCCAGCCATGGGCTCTAAAGTAGGGCACATGAGAGTTGACAGAGTAATGAGGAGGAAAGTTTGGGGAATTCTGATTCTGAACTTTTGAATCCTTGTGGTAACAGGAGCATGGGCTTTGGGGTCAAATTTGACTTCAAATCTCAGCTCAGCCCCTTCTGACTGCATAACCTTAGTGAAATTACAAATTATATCTTAGTTTCCTATTTTTTAAAATGGGGAAATTCTTACGTCTAAGAGTTTGGGGAGAGTTAAATGATGCAACTTTTATGAGAGAGCCAGGCGCAGAGTCCTGCACTTAGCAGATTCACATAGCTGGAGAAAACTAAGACAATTTACATATAGACATAATGACAAATAGACAACTCTTTCAGTCAAATATTTTCGAAGTCATAATCACAGTTGTGTCTCAGTTTAAAATGATGACTGTGTCTTGAACATCTCGTAACACAAATAGAGGATGCCTTGTTCAAGCCTTCATTGCCTTTCTTCCTGACACTATGCTTTCTTTCATAGCCCAAGTCCAACATATCAGCTAGTTTGTTGGCTCAACCTCCAATATATATCTAAAATTTCAATTTTATTTAAAATATATTCTAGACCTAACCATTTCTCATTATCTTCACTGCCACTATTGTCTCTCTCCCAGACCAGAGCTAAAGCTATTTAACTAATTTCTCCAACTCTATATTTGCACCTATGTTTATTCTCTTTATCATAGATAGAGTGATCATTTTAAAACCTAAATTAGACCTGGTGGGTGGTAGCACAATGGATAAAGCATCGACCTGGAATGCTGAGGTCACCAATTGGAAACCCTGGACTTGCCTGGTCAAAGGCACATATGACAAGCAATCAATAAACAACTAAAGTGAAACAACTATGAGTTGATACTTCTTACTTCCTCCTACCCTCCACTCTCTGTAAAAATCAATCAATAATTTTTTTTAATTATTAAAGGTTAAAATAAAACATAAGTCAGGTGCAGGCCCCATAGCTCCGTTGGTTAATCACCCTGCTATGCCAAGGTTGTGGGTTCAATCTCCAGTCAGGACATATTCAAGAATTAAGTAATGAATGCATAAATAAGTGGATCAACAAATCGACATTTCTTTTCTCTTTCTCTCTCTCACTCTCAAATCAATAAATAAAAATTTTTAAAATAAAACATAAGTCAGGCCCTGGCCAGTTGGCTCAGTGGTAGAGCATCAGCCTGATATGTGGATGTCCTGGGTTCAATTCCCAGTCAGGACACACAGGAGAAGCGACCATCTGCTTTTCTACTTCTCTCTCTCTCTTTCACTTCTGCTCCCACAGCCATGGCTTGATTGGTTCAAGTGATTTGGCCCTTGGCACTGAGGATGGCTTGGTGGCCTCCACCTCAGGTGCTAAAAATAGCTCAGTTACTGAGTAACAGAGCAACAGATGGGCAGAGTACCGCCCCTTGGGGGCTTCTGAGGTGGATCCCAGTTGGGGCGCATGTGGGAGTCTGTCTCTGCCTCCCCCCTCTCACATGATGATAATAATAATAATAATGTCAGATCTTGTCATTTCTCTGTTTAAAACCCTTTGGGACTTCTCCCAACTCCCGGCCACTTCCTACAATGGGGCCAAGTCTTTCCAGGTGAAGAATATGTCAGCAATGCACAAAAGAGCAAGTATATTCTGGGCATGCTAAGATGTTTGATGGAATGGAGGATGGTGGGGATGGGAGAGGGAGGAACTAACAGAGAAGGATGAGAAGGTGTTAGAAAATACCCAAAGGGAATAATGGCTGGGCCAGAAGAGGCTTAGAGATACGTGCCTAGAGATTCTCAGAGGAGCAAAATACTGCTGGAAGCAAAGGAGACCATAATTGTTTTGTGTTGATGGCATTTCCAAATCTAGTAACCTTGACTTTTAAAAAGCACTCAGGAATGTATTTTAACCTTTCAAATGGAAGTCAGGTTAGTAGGCCAGGAATCTTAACATCAGTACAATGGTTAAGAGGATGACGAGCTTTGAAATCAAACAAATCTGAGATTGAATCAAGATTCTCCACTTATAAGCTTTAACACCAGGGACAAGTTATTAAACGTCTTTGAGCCTTGGCTTTATACAAACTATATCAGAGTGATAAAGAAAATTAAATGGACAGTGATTATAAAACTCTGTACTGTGTCTGGCACATGGGAGTAAGTGCTCAATTTATGAGGACTATTGCATTATGGTTATGACACTGATGATTAAGGATTTGGTTACTGCTCCATGTTCATTAGCTTTACTAATAAACACTGACTGTGTCTCACCTCTAACAAAGATCTGAAGTAAATTTGTTAAATTTCGTGTGTGTGTGTGTGTGTGTGTGTGACAGAGACAGAGAGAGAGAGGGACAGATAGAAACAGACAGACAGGAAGGAAGAGAGATGAGAAACATCAATTCTTTGTTGTGACTCCCTAGTTGTTCATTTATTGCTTTCTCATATGTACCTTGACCAGGGGATTACAGCAGAGCAAGTGACCCCTTGCTCAAGTCTGCAGCCTTGGACTTGAAGCCAGCAACCTTTGGCCTCAAGCCAGAGACCATGGGGTCATGTCTATGACCCCATGCTCAAGCCAGCTCAAGCTCGTGAGCCCACACTCAAGCCGATGACCTGAGGGTTTCGAACCTGGGTCCTCCCCATCCCAGTAAGACACTCTATCCACTACACCACCACCTGGTAAGGCAAATCTATTAAATTTTAAAAAGCTGAGAAGACTGTCCCAATTCACAGCCACATTTGGCCCTGAGAGATACAAAGAAAGGTGCATACTTGCATTGGAGGCATTATTGACTCTGTCTCCCAGTCTAGAAAATCACAGTATGTAGATAGAAGAGTAGCATCATAGTTGCATTTAATTGTGTATGAATGTAATTATAGCCACCTTCAGTGCTCAGTATTTAAAGAAATGTTTTCTTTTGTTGTTATTTCTGGCATTGTCTCTATATGCAAGTCAAGGATTTCAGCTGATGCTTCACAAAAGAAGCAAGGATTTGACCTGAAGCTGAAGAAAATAATTGATTGTGTTGAGTTTATGCAGACATAATGTGTCTGTATTTTATCACTTCAAGAATTTTTCAGGGATAATTTTGATAATATATAATTGTTGCCTTACTTACTGACTGTAAAACGTAACCTCAAATAAGATACTTTTTTATTTTGCAAAATTATACATTATAAGTAGGTAAGATTAAGAAAGTAAATGGTTAAAAGCAGATTTAATGTCAAAAAGGCTTAGGTTCAAATCCTGACTTTGGCCCTGGGAACTTGGACAAGTTACTTACTCACTCTGTCCCTCGTGTGTGGAAGCGGAATGATAATGCTACCTCACTGAGCAGTTGTTAAGATTAAATGATGGTAGTTTATGTAAAGTTCTTAGTATCATGCTAGGTATACAACTGGTGTTCAACAGTCTCCTTTTTTTGTTGTTTCTTTTCTTTTCTTCTTTTTTTTTTTTGGTAGTTTCTGTTATATCAAAATGCAATAGTGCCTACAGAATCCCCCACATTGAAGAATGGATCCAAGTAAACCAATTGTTTTCAAAAGGCTGTAAGTCTGAAATTTTGTCTAAAACAATCCCTATAATTAAATGTCTAGACTAAGATACTGTGAAAATAATTTTTCTATTACTATTTAACAAGAAAGATTCTTCTTTTTTTTGAGAGAGAAAGAGAGACAGGAACATTGAGCTGCTCCTGTATGTACACCAATCTGGGAATCGAACTGGCAACCTCCACACTCTGGGACCACTCTCCAACCAACCAAGCTACCCAGCCAGGGCTTAATTTTTATTGAGTTTTAGAGAGACAGAAAGCAAAAGGGAGAGAGAGGGGCGGGGGGGGGGAGGGAAGCATTCATTTGTTGTCCCACTCAATCATGCATTCTTTTGTTGCTTCCAGTGTGTGCCCTGACCTGGGATCAAACCTGCAACCTTGTCGTTTCCATACAACACTCTTAACCAACTGAACTAACTGGCCAGGGCCAAGAAAAGTTTCACTTAAGGGAGTAAAACCTGGTTAAAGTGGGCTCAAGAGAGATGGAAAGGAAAGGATTTGGAGTTAAGGAATATTGATAATTCTTTAGAGGTGTTCAGCTGAAATGAAGAGCAAAGAAACAGTATGGTAGGTAAAAGGAAATATGGAGTCAAGAGAGGTTTCTTTTTTTATTTAAGGCGAGAGATACCATAGCACTTTTTAAAGCGGATGGCATGATCCTTTGGACAGGGAAATATTGATGCTGTAGGCAAGAAAGAATTGCTGGACATCAGGAAAAGGATTGGCTTTCAGAGTATCAAAGAGAGGACCAAGTATGCAGGCACAGACGCAGGTGGGTGGGTTATCCTGCTGAGAGGAAAAAGAAAGAGAAGGAGTTAGAAGTTTAAGAAGAAAGAAAGAAAGAGAGAGGGAGGGAGGGAGGGAGGGAGGAAGGAAGGAAGGAAGGAAGGAAGGAAGGAAGGAAGGAAGGAAGGAAAGAAGGAAAGAAAGAAGGAGGGAAGAAAGGAAGGGAAAGAGAGAGAGAGAGAGAGAGAGAAAGAGTATGAAATAATAATTTAGGGAAAGTTTATGGACTTTTAAAATAAAATGATTAGTAGATAGCACTAACGGCCCACTTGAGGTTAGTGGTGATGAAGTTGAAGAGTCCAGTTGACGTTGTTATGGGTGTTTCTTCATCTACTTTCCCAAAGGAGGAGAGTTAGGTGGTTCATGGGTAGGGGTTTTGTAAGGCAAAATAAAGCAAAAGGAGGCAAGAGAGAAGAGGACATGTCAATTATTATGAAATTGAACCTTGGAATTTAAATGGGTAAGAAGTGAGGACATGAGATGGGTGAGAAATGGTGAAGAGGTGCTGGGATCACTGGCTTGTAGGACCCAAGTGGGTATCAGAAAACTGCCAGAGTCAAGGTGTTGGAGGGAGTTAGCTGGAAAGACAGGACAGGCAGAAAGATAAAACAGTTTATTGGCAGATTCTTAATATATGGAAACAATCTCTAAAATAATAGTAGCATTAAGACCCAGTTCAGGCCCTGGCCTTTTAGTTCAGTTAGTTAGAGCATTGGCAGAAAACACCAAGGTTGCAGGTTCCATCCCCCATCAGATCTCATAAAGGAAGCAACCAAAGAATGCATGACTGAGTGGAACAACGAATGACTGCTTCTCTCTCTCTCTCTCTTTCTCTCTTCCTTCCTCTTTCTGTCTCTCTAAAATCAATCAGAAAAAAATAAAATAAAAAGATACAGTGCATACCCTCAAAGAGTTCACAACCGTAGTGGGGAGGACAAGGAAGGAATGAGTGCTGAGTACAGGCAGTGCCTGAGGGAGCCGAAAGGAACCCTCAAGTAAATGTGAGGTTCAGATCAAGGAAAGCTTCCAAAAAACAGGGTTTGGGGTTTTTTTTTTTTAGATTTTTATGTATTGATTTTTAGAGGAGGAGATAAAGAGTGAGAGAGGGAAGAAGAGAGAGAAAGAGGGAGTAGAAGCAGGGAGCATCAACTTGTAGTAGTTGCTTCCTGTATGTGACTTGACAAACTCAGGTATTCGAACCAGTGACCTCAACATTCCAGGTCGATGCTTTATCTATCCACTGTGCCACCGCAGGTCAGACCAAAGAACAGGGCATTTTAGATGAACCTCAAAATGGCTCAAGTGTAGAGCATAGCCAGTTATGGCTGTTAAACCATTGTAGCCAGTGTTCAGAAAGCGGTGGCTGAGTATGAAATGGGAGCTACAGCAAGACTTGAAACCAGAGAGTGGGGCCAGGTCAGGAGAACTTTGAGATGTCAGGTATATGCCTGAGCATCTTTCTGTGGGTAACACTAAGGTCAGAGGCCCTTCTATGTAATTGAGCCCACTTATTAGCACAATATGAAGTCACATTGCTTTCTGTATTTTGATCAGTCTAGAGTTACTTTCTTCTCCATTATATTAGATCATATTTAGAATTCTTACATTTCACCAGGATTTCTGTTTATCCTTTTCAGATCACCTCTATTCTACTGCACTGATACTGTTGACTCTTTCCAAACAATGTACTTACACATACCCCTTCACTTTCTTTCCAATGGCCTTCAAATCCATCCCCCAGTATTTGTCGGAAAGTTTAATATGTGACTCTTTAGGGTCTTTCCAGCAATGGGGGGAATTACATTGAATGTGATCACAACTATGCAGCTGGAGCATTAGGACCAGTTGAAGTGACTAAGAGTTGAAGGGGAATAGTTACATCCTCGCAGGGTAGAGGAAGTCTCAAGGGCACAATCTCACAACTGAGGTGTCACAGTTTTTCTAGGAGTTCAGTATCAATAACAACGATGTGGTCAATCTCTTTGCAAACTATATTTATGCTGTCATTTGAAAATGTCATAGCCTCTGTCTCCACAGGCTACCCAGATGAGGGCTGAATTCATTACACCCCTACCACGTTATTGTGGCTTTGGCCAAGCCCCTTCCCCCGGCTGAACCCAAAGTCTAGTCTATAAAATGAGAGGGCTGGATTCATCCTTCTTTAGGGTTCCTTCCAACTCTGACGTACTCTACTTTTTCTGTTAACATTTATTTTTTATTAAGCTCATAATGTGTGCCAGGCATTTTTCCAAATATGAGACCCTCTCTCTCACCCTTTCTTTTCATTCCCCAAACTCCTTTTATGAATTATATTGGGCTGTTCTTGTTTAAACATTTGAAAAAAAGTGTTAGAAGGTTTATTTTACACAATGCATTTTGGGGAAAAATTCATGTAAAGGGATTTGTTTTGTTCCAGCAGCTGAAATAATAAAACCACCAGAATGACATGCATCATTTTGTACTGCCCTCAAGTGGTGGCCCAAATGTCCTTTCCCGGTTGTAGTTGAGGGAATAAAATGTGTTTTCAGAACAGTTCATGGTGTCTAAAAGTAGGAGACTCTTAGAGGGCCTGAGGCATGGGTGTCTGATCAAATCTCCTTTCTCAAAAAGGAGAGGAGGAAGCCCATTATTGTTCGCATCCATGAGCACAAACTTCCTCTAGTTTCTCTTATCTTTAAAGAGCTAGAATTTCATAACCCTGACTCTCTCCTATTCCATTTCTCTGCTGTTCTTAGTCAAACTGTTCCGAAGTTATCTACATATTGTTTCTACATCCTCATCTTCCAATGCCTTTTTCAACTTTTTAGTTTAAAATAATTTCAAACTTTCAGAAGATTTGCAAGAATATTACAAACAATTCCCATGTACTCTTCACCCAGATGTACCAGAAGTTAACATTTTCACCCAATCTCTTTATTTCTGTGTGTGGTGTGTATGTGTACACATACATGTATATATATAGATGTGTATTTTTTTCTGAACCATTTTAACTGTGGCATTTACTCGTAATATTCTAAATACTTCAGTGTGTATTTCCTAAGAACAAGGACATTCTTTTCTCTACCTACATACATTGCCTCTTCCCGGTAAGATGATCAAATTTAGGATACTTAACATTAATATAATATTTATATATAGTTTATATTCCAGGTTTACTAATTGGCTTGAGAATGTCCTATACAGCAGTTTTCTCTCTGATACAAGGTCTGATATAGCACCTGATCCCAAATACTGCTTTGCATTAAACTGTCATGGCTCCTTTCAATCTGGAACAGTTTCTTAGTGTCTCATTGTTATTTGTGATATTGACATTTTTGACAAGTACAGGCCAGTGTTTTATATAATTTCCCTTTATTTGGTTTTGTCTCATGTTTTCTTATGATTAGATTTTGCGGGGAGGGAGCAGGAATACTATGGGATATTGTGTCCTCAGTACATCAGATGAGGAGAAACATGGTGTCACTTGATATGGTGTCATTTGATCCCATTATTGGTGGTGTTCACTCTGGTCAGTTGGTTAAGGTGGCATATGCCAGGTTTCTTTACTATAAAGTTAGCATTTTTCCCTGTGTAAATAATGAGTAATCTATAGAGAGGTATTTTGAGACTATGTAAATATCTTATTCCTCTTCAAAACTCTTGCCCAAAGCTTTCAATATTCGTAGATAATTAATTCTATGTTTCTTTTTGTTTACAGAGACAGAGAGAGGGACAGACAGGAAGGGAGAAAGATGAGAAGCATCAATTCTTTGTTGCAGCACCTTAGTTGTTCAATGACTGCGTTCTCATATGTGCCTTGACCAGGGGGCTCCAGCTGAGCTAGTGATCCCTTGCTCAAGCCAGCGACCTTGGGCTCAAGGCAGTGACGTTGGGCTTCAAGCCAGCGACTATGGGGTCATGTCTATGATCCCACGCTCAAGCCAGCGACCTCGGGGTTTCAAACCTGGGTCCTCTGCGTCCCAGCCCGATGCTCTATCCATTGCACCACTGCCTGGTCAGGTTAATTCTATTTTTTAAAATATTTTATTTATTGATTTTAGTGAGAGAGAGAAAGGCAGTGGGTGCTCGAGGAGTGTGAAGTATCAACTTGTAGTTGCTTCCTGTATGTGCCTTGACCAGGCAAGCGCGGGGCTTCAACCAGCGACCCCAGCATTCCAGGTTGACGCTTTATCCACTGCACCACCACAGGTCAGGCAATAATTAATTCTTGACTGATTCAATTACTATGATGGTTGCAAAATGGTGATAACTCTATCTAAAGTAGTAACTCTGTTACTCCATCTACATTTTTTAGTTGGCATTCTACTGTAAGCAAGATCATTTCCTTCCTTCTTATTTATTTATGTATTTATCATCAGTATAGGCTCATGGATTCTAATATTATTTAATAGTTTATAATCCATTACTGTCATTATTCATTTTAATGTTTAACTTGTCCCAAATTTGGCCAATCAGAGCCCCATCAAGCTGGCTCTGGTATCCTTTTGAACATGCCTATTATTTATTTATTTATATTTAGCCTTTCTTGCTTTCTGGTATAACACGATGCTCCAGATTCATCATTATACTTTCCCTGCCTCCTTTGGACATCATTTGTCTCTTCAGAGAGCTCCCCTTTAGTGGGGAATAGTATTTAGAAACCAAGACTGGAGCACCAGATTGCTCATTGTTACTGGGGTATATAATTGCTTCTAGGCCCTTTAAGTAAACAGAGCGCGGGGGCGGGGGGGGGGATTGCAACTTTATCTAGTTCAGCTATTTTTAATCATGAATTCACTACTGGTTTCTCTAATTCCAATTCAACACCACAGGATTCTTTCTCCCATTCCTTATTTGCATGTCCTTATTCCCACAGCTAGAACTCTGGCTCTCAACATCAGTGTCTTTTTTGCTCAATGTTATGATACACTCAAAATAACTTGAAAATTTCTCCATCCATTCTATGCCAATAAATAAATAAATAAATAAATAATCTACTAAATAGAGTTTAATATTTGTTTGCAGTTTTGTTTTGGTTTGGTTTGGTTTTAGACTAATGGTATATATTCAAAGTACTGTGTTCAAAAGTTTATTGGATTTGTGGGTTTTTTCAACCTTCATAGTGGTTATATTACTTACTTAAATTTAGTTAGATTTGTTGCAGTTTACATTTAGTTTTAGGACCCTTTTTATTCCTGTTGATTCCATTTTCTTCTTGAATATGTAAAAGCTAGCATTGTCCAAAAGTCAAATACATATACAAAACATACAAAATGCTTCACAAATCTGTGTGCCATCTATATGTAGAAGTCAAACCAAATTTTCCTGTATTGTTTCAGTTTTATTATATGAGCTGTCAAAAAAAGAACACCTTCAATTCATTCTTTAACCAATTGGATGATTATTTATTTCCCTATTTCACTCAAAGTGCTCATGTCAATATCATCAGTGACCAATACTTTCCTATCCTGATCTTTTTTGTGTGTGACAGGGAGAGGGACAGATAAGGACAGACAGACAGGAAGGGAGAGAGATGAGGAACATCAGTTCTTCGTTGCAGCTCCTTAGGTGTTCATTGATTGCTTTCTCATATGTGCCTTGACTCAGGAGGTAAAGGGGCTTCAGCAGAGCGAGTGACCCCTTGCTCAAGCCAGCAACCTTGGGCTCAAGCCAGTGACCATGGGGTCATGTCTATGATCCCATGCTCAAGCTGGATGAGTCCACACTCAAGTTGGTGACCTTGGGGTTTCAAACCTGGGTCCTCTGCATTCCAGTCCTACACTTTATCCACTGCACCACCACCTGGTCAGGCTTTTCTATCCTTATCTTATATGACCTTTCTACACTCAGCTGACCTCTCCAATTTTCTTGAAACACTCCCCTCTTCTGGTTTTACTCTCTCTTCACAGGCCTCTCCTCATTCTCATTGTTTATTTAGCTGTCATAAAATACATTGCTTCCCTGGCTGGTTGGCTCAGTGGATAGAGCATTGGCTGGCATGTAGAAGTCCCCAGTCAAGGCACACATAAGAAATGACCATCTGCTTCTCTTCCCCACCCTCTCCCCTTCTCTTTTCCTCTTTCTCTTCCCCTCCTGCAACCAGTGGCTTGATTGGCTTGAGAGCGTTGGCCCCAGGTGCTGATGATAACTGGGTTAATTGGAGCGTTGGCCCCAGACGGGGTTGCTGGTTGGATCCTGGTCAGGACACATGTTGGATTCTGTCTCTCTATCTCCCCTCTTCTCACTTAAAAAAAATATATTATATGTATATATACTCTGTGTGTGTGTGTGTATGTGTGTATATCTCACTTCTCAGGACTCTTCTTGGCTCCTTTCACTTCTCTCTGTATACTCTCTTCATAGATTATCTCAACTATACTGCTCACAAAAATTAGGGGATATTTCAAAATGAATATGAAGCAATAAAAGAAAGAAGCATTTGATTTTTTTTATTAAACAAGAACATCAGAAAAGCAAATGACAAGTCAAAGAAAGTTGTTCAATTATGCAGATGAGATGCAAAACCGACTTTTAGTTCATTGGTGAAAATGCAGTATACAAAAGGCTGAAAGTACTGGAGTATCTACACGTTCAATGATCCCTAATTTTTGTGAGCAGTGTATTTCTGTGTCCCCAAATGCTGATTATGCTAGTAACTTCTAAATTCATATCTTCATCCCAGATCTCTCTTCTGATCTCCAAACTTAAAACCAACTGCCTAAGTGACATCTACTTGGGTATCTCATTTCCTAGTCAAATCTGCACCCCCCCCCCACAGCCTCCTCCCTCTCAGGAAATGTCACCTCTCTCTACCTGGCAGCTCAAGCTAAAACCCTAGGGGTCATTTTAGACTCCTCTATTTCCCTCTACCACAATGGCCAATCTACCTGCAAAATATGAAAATTTTACCTCCAAAAATATGTCAAATTAGTTTATTTCTATTTCCACTACTTTTAATTCACTCATCATCTCTCATCCAGACTATTTATCAGCCTCAAAATTGGCCTCCCTTTTATCCCACACACATTCATTCTCCATACAGTAGCTATAACAACCTTTTACAAAACTTAGTAATAATGCACATTTAGGTTTATTGGGTGTTTATTATGTGTCAAGAATTGCTATAAGCACTTTATAATTATTTAAGCTTCACAACAACTCCATGAGGTCAAACCCAATCTCACCTCAATTTTATAGAAAAGGAAACTGGGACACAGAGAAATGACATAATTTGCCCAAGGTCACACAGCTGACCAATGTAGAACTTAAGTTTGAACCCAGACTGATTCTTTACCTTCAAGTTTATCTACCACATTATACTGGATCATGTTACTATCCACTCTTAAATACTTACACGGCTTCTCACTACACTGGGACTAAATTTCTAACTCCATTCCAAAGCCTGCTGGGTCCAGGAACTGCCGCCTGCTTACCCTTCCTTACTCATTTCCTGCTGCTTCCCTTTCCTCCACCTAGTTTGTTTTGCTTTTGTTTTCCAACTTCCTTTCCTGTTGGCAGGCATTACACATCCTTACCTTAAGTACCCCTTTCCCTGGCTCCTTGGCATGGCATGTGTTAGGTCTCAATTATCTGTTCTGAGAGAACTTCCCTCACCATGCTATTTCTCTCACTTTTTTATTAAACGTTTTTTTTATTTTTTATTTTATTCATTTTAGAGAGGAGACACAGAGTGAGTGAGTGAGTGAGAGAGAGAGAGAGAGAGTGAGAAAGGAGGGAGGAGCTAGAAGCATCAACTCCCATATGTGCCTTGACCAGACCAGTGCAGGGTTTTGAACTGGAGACCTCAGTGTTCCCAGGTTGACGCTTTATCCACTGCGCCACCACAGGTCAGGCCCTCTCTCACTTTTTAAAAAGATTTTACTTATTCATTTTAGAAAGAGGAGAGAGAAAGGTTGGGAGAGGAACAGGAAGTATCAACTCCCATATTTGCCTTGACCAGGCAAGCCCAGAGTTTCGAACTGGTGACCTCAATGTTCCAGGTCGACACTTTATCTGCTGTGCCCACCACAGGTCAGGTACCCTTTGAGGTAGATTCTATCTCAGCCCCATATTGATTTCTGTTTTTTAATCCCTTAGAACAATTTGTGTGTGTGTGTGTGTGTGTATGTGTGACAGAGACAGAGAGAGGGACAGATAGGGACAGACAGACAGGAAGGGAGAGATGAGAAGCATCAATTCTTCATTGCAGCACCATAGTTGTTCATTGATTGCTTTCTCATATGTACATTGACCTGGGGGCTACAGCAGACTGAGTGACCCCTTGCTCGACCTTGGGCTCAAGCTGGTGAGCCTTGCTCAAACCAGATGAGCCCACATGTTGGGAAAATGAGTTGTAAAATCTGTATTTTCTGGTTTTGCACACTCTTATTGTTAAATATGGCCGTTGCTCACATTATGATGCTCTCACATGATACAGTTAATTACCTTCTTGCTTGAGAAGGGTCTTAGTTATGATAATGTGTGCTGGAGGAGGGGTTGTCCTGGGGGAAAATTTTTAAAAGGAGGAGCTAGGAGGCCATCATTGGGGAGAGAAACTATGTTGTTGTAGAGAGGAGGAGACCATGTTGTAGCAGGGCAGGGAGGCCACGTGGAGGAGAGGAGGCAGCCAAAATGGAGGCATGCAGAGGGTACTGAGTGAGGCTGATAAAGCCTTTGATTCTAGAAAAACCAGAAAGATTCTCATGGCTGTGGAACAGGAGAACATGTGAGTGAGTTTTGGTTTTGGTGCCCCGAGTGTTTGTTTTTACTCATTGGCAGGTACGAGTCTAGAATAAAGGAAAATGGCCCACCAGTTCTTGGCTCTGTTGTTTCATTAACATTTGTCCGAATCAAATGTGAACCTGCAAAAGCCAGGTGGCTGTGATGGTGGCCTGAGTGCGGCTATTGGCTTTACACTGCGCTCAAGCTGGCGACCTCAGGGTCTCGACCCTGGGTCCTCCATGTCCCAGTCCAACGCTCTATCCACTGCACCACTGCTTGGTCAGGCTAAGCCTTTAGAACAATTTGAAATTATTTGTCTGTTGACTTGTTTTGTATCTCTTCCCTGCTAAGATTAAGTACTATGAAGGCAGATGCTGCGCCTTAGTCACTTTTCTATATTCTAAGCCTAGCAAGCAGTGCCTAGTACATAAAAAGAAATCCAAAATATTTGTTGAATAAACATATATTATCATTTTCTACTTCATAGCTTCTGTTTACTCATCGTTTCTGCTTCCTCATCACTTTGGTTCTCCATAGCCCAGACTGTCTCCTCCCACACATACCCCTGCTCAACCTCACGGCCTTTCTCCTTACATCTTTTTTAGTCCTAGTTTTTATTGCTACTAATTGCTTCGATTACCTCACGCTTCCTAACTTGAATTCCTGAGAAAGAAATATTGATCTGTCCAACTCGTTCTTTAGGAGCCAGGCCACATTTGTAAGTTGTTGGCAAGCTCATGAGTTTCTTGCCTTGGGTCAGATTTTCAGTACTGGTCCAAACAGCTATGTGGGGCAGGGTGTAGGGAGGGATTGTCTGCCCGACCACTGCTGCCTTTCTTTAGGGCTAAGGACTTAGCTGGCACAGTGGTTGATATCTGAGTACAAACTACAGCTGCAGCAGCAGCAGCAAAGAGTTGATGGGGCCTCACTAAAGGGTAGGGCCTCCCCAACAGTTGCTCTCGAGGAGGCAGGTCTCAGGTCATCCTGAGTCCTATTTACTTTCCCTCTGAGGAGAATAGTAAACACAAATGGAGAAACCGCATCTTTACAGCATTTTTAAAACTGGGAAAAGAGTGTTTGCATCCATCTGCATTTGTACCTCCAGCAACCCTGTGAAGCAAAGAATATTGTCTCCATTTCACAAACAAGAAAGCTGAGGCCCAGGGAGATAGTATGTATTGCCCACATTCCCACACGCACTAAGAACCAGCACTAAATCCCTGGTCTCTAGACTCTGTGCCTAGGCTCCTTTTATTGTATCTAACTGCCTCATCTCTTTTCTGAGACTGTCATCTTGAATTATAGCCCAGAGGATTTATAAAACCATTTGAATGTCCACTGAAGTGCTTTAAAGGAACTTGACAAAGATTGAAGTTTCCTATAAGGCAGCACTATATAGTTGGGCTCTGGGCTCTCAATACACCTAGCAAGTATCTAAGTATGTATAGAGTGCTTACCATGTGCCTGGCACTCTGCCTTATGTATACTCTTTCAATTCAACCTCACAACATTCAGGCAAGGTAGATATTACTTTAACCCCCATTTTACAGATGAAGAACTGAAATTGAGATTGAAGAGATTAAGTCAGTGGACCAAAGTTTGAGCTCTAGAAAACGGTGGTGCTGGGACTAGACCTGTCTGACTCCAAAACCCATCCTTCTTACAATGTATCCCCTTTCTCCTTATCAACGATGTCACCTTGGTCAAGTTACTTAATTTAGATGATCTTCTATTTCTTTATCAGTGAAATGGGGATATTATTATCTAATTCATGAAATTATGAGAGGTTTATGAGCAATTGTATAGTAAAGAACCTATTCCAGTGGATATAGCAGGCACATACTATCTTTCAGTTTAGTCTGACTCTTAATCATCCATATGTGAAAAGAACCAGAATTATCAACGACAGTTGCCTATGAAGAACAGGATCTCTTTTGTGAAACTATCCTGCTGGGCAAGTATTCTCAGTCCAAATTTTAAAGACATCCGGCCTTGAGGGGACAGTAGTTATTCTTTAGGGAAACAGGTCAATTCAATGTGCTTCAGAGATGAGAAAGAGCCTGCACTCACCCTACACATAATGTAGCAGAATGTAACTCAGTTCTGATCAATAAAGAGATTTGAATCTGTGTCTGACAAGTTTAAGACTGTCTCCAAGGCTAAGGCATTTTACATATAACCTTATTTGATCCTACCACAAATTAAAAAGGTAGACCTTCTTATGATCTCTGTTTTTTCAGGCTCAAAGAGTTTAAGTGATATGGCTAGGGCCACACATCTAATGTGAGGTAGAGCAGGAACTGAACCCCAGTTTGATACCATTTTACCAATCTTTCAGCTGTGTGCAATCTGGTGAGAACACTAGCAAGTTACCCAGCCCTGCTACTTTGGATAGAAGCTGACTTCTGGATCAAACAGTGCTGGCATCGTGCCCATTTATTATTTTCAGGAGAAAGGAAAATCAATTCTGTGGGCATCAACACAATGTAGGGAAAATGCTGGCTAGAATGGTACTTCTTCATGTGGCAATACAGACACATACTAACATCTAACAAATGATGTAATATCATGTGAAGAATGCAAAAGCGAGAATAATAACTAACCTTTTGTACAGCACTTTATGGTTGACAAGGGACATTAATATTGAATATCCAATTTGCTCTTTATGTCACCTTTTTGTGTGGGTATTATCGTTGGCGTTTCACAAATGAAGAAACTGAGACTCAGAGAGGTTAATGTAATACGAAGTGGACATAGTTTATGGTCTGCCCGCCTCTGCTCATCTTCCTTTCTGTAAGGCAGTGGCTCTTAACCTGGGTTCTATCGAACCCTTGGGGTTCGATGAGTTGGTCTCAGGGGTTCGGAGAAGCCTCTGCCGCGGAGGCCAGAATAAAGTAATACCGTAATTTGTTGTGAGTTCATGCACTTTGTTGGTTTGTTCTTTGAGCAAGGTGATGTTCATGCACGGCTCATTTTGTGCACCAGTAAAAAAATCATATACCTATGTCTTGAATTTGGGAAAAAAATCATATTTTACTTATCACTAAAGAAGGGTTCGGTGAATGCACATATGAAACTGGTGGGTTCGGTACCTCAATAAAGGTTAAGAACCACTGCTGTAAGGGAATTCTGCATTTCCTTTGGAGATCCCCCATCTCCACTTCTGCAACGGCAATGGGATCAACATGAACACATATATATCATACTTTTTAGTGTCAAACCTAGAGCTTTTGTTTGGGTTTTTGTTCAAACTGTGGAGATGGAGAAACTCTCAAACTCATAGCTATGGGTCTGAAGTTAATGACTACCACCACAAGAAAAAAATATTATGTATAAATTTTAAACCTATAGAAGACAATTCAGCTTAGCCAATGGAAAGCAGAAATGGAGGTTAAAAAATAAAAAGAATATATAGTAAATGAATTATAGGGCTAAATTTTATAATTACATTAAATACAAGTAAATTAATCTGACCAATTAGATTTTTAAAATTACATCCAACAATAAATTGGCTATACGGGACACTCTTTTTTTTTTTTTTTTTTTTAACAAGGACAGAGAGAGAGTCAGAGAGAGGGATAGATAGGGACAGACAGACAGAAATGGAGAGAGATCAGAAGCATCAATCATTAGTTTTTCGTTGCGACACCTTAGTTGTTCATTGATTGCTTTCTCACATGTGCCTTGACCGCGGGCCTTCAGCAGACTGAGCCATCCCTTGCTGGAGCCAGGGACCCTGGGTCCAAGCTGGCGAGCTTTTGCTCAAGCCAGATGGGCCCGCGCTCAAGCTGGCGAGCTCAGGGTCTTAAACCTGGGTCTTCCTCATCTCAGTCCGACGCTCTATTCACTGCACCACCACCTGGTCAGGCAAGGGACACTCTTAAAACAAAGAGATAGAAAGATTAAAAATAGGATGAAAAAATGCTCTGGTTTCTCTTCAAATCATATTAATTTTTCGCCTTTTAAAAATAAGATGAGGTAGACACATGACGTCAGCCTCCTCTGTGGCTTTCTTGAACTTCAGGGCCCAGAATCTGCTGCAGTTTCTGCGACTGGTGCGACAGCTCAAGAGACATGTACAGGATGGCAATTATGTCTTTGGTGACCGAAGATGATCATCTTAAAGACTGATGTGTATGCCTAGCCCTCATTCATGATATGGCAGAATGCATCGTTGGGGACATAGTACCAGCAGAGAACATCCCCAGAGAAGGAAAAAGAAAGTGAGAAGAGGAAGCTATGAAGCTGCTAACCCAGCTTCTCTCAAAGGATCTTATAAAGGAGCTCCCTGAACTTAGGGAAGAGTATAAGACCCAATCTAGCGTGAAAGCCAAATTTGTAAAGCAGGTGGACCAATTTGAAATGATTCTTCAGACCTCTGAATATGAAGACCTTAAGAACAAACCTGAAAAAAAAAAAAAAAAAAAAAAGAACAAACCTGAGAAACTACAGGACTTCTATGATTCTATAGCAGGAAAATTCAGTCACCCTGAGATAGTCCAGCTTGTTTCTGAACTTGAGGCAGTAAGAAATGCTAACAAGCTGCAGCTGCCAGTAAGCCACACTCCAGAGATGTTCTCTATGTTGTTGCATTCCTATAACAAATATTTTAGTTTTCCGTTGAATGCTATTGTGTTTGCCACTGTTGGTCTGTTGAGTTCCTCAAATGTGAGTCTGTTTATTTTCCTTCTCTTTTTTATTGATGTTTTTAATATTTTATATTTTCACTTTAGGAGAGAGAGAGAAAGAAAGGGAAAGAGAGAGAGAGAGAGAGAAGGGGGGGGAGGAGCAGAAAGCATCAACTCCCATATGTGCCTTGACCAGGCAAGCCCAGGGTTTCCAACTGGTGACGCATTATCCACTGCACTACCTCAGGTCAGGAAAGTCTGTTTATTTTCAATTGCCTGGACTCCAACAAGAAATGTGACACTATTTGGGCCATAAAAGAAGCCACAGAACAGGATGTGGTCATGAAAATGCGTGGATGGAGAAGGGGGGGATGTCCTTTTAAGAACTAAATAAATACATTAAAAAATATTTTTTAAATGAAAAAGATACACCAGAAAAATATGAACTGGGTTGTGATTCTAATATCTGGCAAAAAGGAGTAATTTCAGTCTCAAAAGATAAAAAGTGATAAAATAAAAAGTCATTATATATTCATAAAAGCAACAATAGGCAAGCACATAAATGCAATAGCAAAACACATCAATGTGGCCCTGGCCAGTTGGCTCAGTGGTAGAGCGTCAGCCTGGCGTGTGGATGTCCTGGGTTCGATTCTGGGTCAAGGCACACGAGAAAAGTGACCATCTGCTTTTTACCCTCCCCCTCTCTTTTTTCTCTTGCTATCTCTCTCTTCCTCTCCCACAGCCATGGTTTAGTTGGAGCAAGCTAGCCCTGGGCACTAAGGATGGCTCCAATGCCTCGCCTCAGGCCGTAAAATAGCTCATTTGCTGAGCAACAAAGCAACGGCCCCAGATGGGCAGAGCATTGCCCCATAGGGGGCTTGCCAGGTGGATCCTGGTCGGACGCATGCGGCAGTCTGTTTCTCTGCCCTGGACCTCCCCACCTCACCCCACCCCTGCTTCTCACTTAAGAAAAATAAACCACATAGATGCACCTAATTGTACAGTATTACAATATGCAAAACTGCCAGGATAAATAGCTAGATGTATAATTGTAGCTGGAGCTTTAAATATCTCCCTTTCAGAAACCGATATATCAAGTATAATTACCATATTTTAGCAATTCTATACCTTCTACAAGATTGAACTCTAGAAGTATTAAAGACATAATAAACGTGAGAAATGAAATTACAAAAGGAAAAAAATATATAGGAGTTATAGTTTATGACTAAGGAAAAGAAAATGTAAAACTTCAATAGCACAAGCTATAAGATAATAGTATTGATGAATAATAAGGATTTCTATTCTACAAAAGACACTATGGACAAAGTAACTAGATGAGAGAATGAAAAGTTATTTAAAATACTTAATATATAAAACTCTTTCAAATAAAAAAGAGGATAGTAACCCCTAGAAAATAATAAGCAAAAAATATGACAGAGGAAGTACAAAGTTCAAAAGGCATACAAAGATATGTTTAAAAATATCAGAACAATGTTAATTAAAACAGCAATGGGCTATCCTTTTACATCTGTTAAACTATAAAAATTTGATAATGCACAGCATGGCTGGGTTTGGGGACGCTGGAACCGTAAAGCATGGTGATGGGCGTAGGACTAATATAGTCACTGTGGAAAGCAATCTGACAGAAGTTCTGCAAATTAAGAATTCATATTTTATGAACCCACAATTCTACTCCTGGGATGTAACACAAAGAAATTCTCATGCAGACACATAAATTTATGTTTTAAAATATTCAGTGCTGTATTATTTATCATGATGGGGACTTGAAGACAACCTGGCTGTCCATCCCTGAGAGAGTTGATAGCTAAAATATGATAAATGTTATATCATGAGATACTATGCAGCAATCAGAAGCAATAGATTACACACACACACAACAACAACAACAACAACAACATTAATGCATTTTAAAAACAATATCTGTAGCTTGACCTGTGGTGGTCCATAGTGGGTGCCTCCACCTGGAATGCTGAGGTCGCTGGTTAGAAACCCCTAGCTTACCTGGTCAAGGCACACATGAGAAGTCAATGAGCAACTAAAGGGAAGCAACTGTGAGTTGATACTTTCTCTCTCTCTCTCTCTCTCCCTCCTTCTCTCTCTAGAATAAATAAATAAAAATTTAAAAGTGCTCTGTGAAAAATATGAAGAAACAAAATGAGATTTAAACACTATACCATTTTATACATACAAAAAATACATCCATGCAAAACAAAAATCCACGTTTTGCAAAACAAAAAGATATATATCAAATAGGACTTAGTTGCTTCCATGAGGGATGGAAAAGAAATAAAAAGGAAAAAATAAATAACAAAATTTTAAAGTGATGCTCACACATCAAAATTAATAACGTGCAATATATTATGGAGTATGATTAACTAAACCCTCTCAACTCAAAGTCAAACCAACCAATTAATGAATGAATGGTAAAACAACAAAAATATTATTACACAGTTGTCTCTGGATTTGGGGATAATGAGAAATGTTTACTTTCTTCTTAATTTGTTACTAGACTTTAAATATTTTACATTGAACACCATTTACTTTTGAAAATTAAACATATAATCAGAATTCTTTTAAAAACTCATTTGGAGGAGTATGTTTCAGTGGTGGTGTGCAATTGGAAGGAAACACAAAATATTTCAAAATGCAGAATTGGTGGAAATAGCATGAATTTTTTTCTGTTTAAGTACCTTTACTTCTGAGCCTGACCTGTGGTGGCGCAGTGGATAAAGCATCGACCTGGGAACACTGAGGTCGCCAGTTCAAAACCCTGCAGTGGTCTGGTCAAGGCACATATGGGAGTTGATGCTTCCAGCTCCTCCCCCCCCCTCTCTCTGTGTGTGTGTCTCCTCTCTAAAATGAATAAAATAAAAAAGAATTTTAAAAAAAGTACCTTTACTTTTGAAATAAAGTTTGTACAAGCAATCAAAATAAAGGCAAAAGAAAAGTTAACCAAGGTAAAACAACAGCTTAAAAAAATAAAATGTAGATTGGCCGGTGATGGCATAGTGGATAGAGCATCGAACTGGAGTGCTGAGGTCCCTGGTTCGAAACTCCGAGATCACCCGCACAGGCTTGTTGACTTGAACGTGGGCTTGGCAGCTTGAGCACGGAGTCACCGGCTTGAGCATAGGATCATTGACATGGTCCCAAGGTCATTGGTTTGAGCAAGGGGTCACTGGCTCAGCTTGAGCCCCCTGGTCAAGGCACATATAAGAAGCAATCAATAAACAACAAAAGTGAAGCAACTACACATTGACGCTTATCTCTCTCCTTCCTCTCTTTCTCCTTCTCCCTCTCTCTCTCTCTCTAATCAATTCAAAAAATTAAAAAGTATTCTTATTCTGCATGAAAATTAATACCTTTATTTGGTGATACAGGTATTTGAAAATATGTAACAGTTGGTAGAACGTATGCCTGACCAATCAGAGCAGACTTTAGTAGTAAACAATGCTTATATCAGACTGGCATCCCTAAAATATAGATCACCCCACACACCAGCCCTCTAACTCCAAGACAATGTTTAAACTCAGCACCTGAAGCCTTGTTTTTGTTCACAATGGGAAAATTCTTATGTTATAGATAAACAGGTATTGAGGCAACAGGTACCAAAATATGACACCAAAAAAAATGCCCCTTTGGCATAAGGGTTATTTTCAGCTAAAGTCACTTGAAACACAGCAGATACAAAAGGAACACTCTGAGCTCCCCTTTTCTGCCTGAACAGAAAACTCCCTCCATATATCAGGAAAGGAACATTCTTATCACCAAGGACAAAAGCTGAGACAGAGAATTCTGCACAAATAGATCTTAAAATAATTATCTTCCTTTAGCTTTCCTGTATGTTTCAGTTACTTTCTACAATTGCCTCTCCTAATTCAACCTCATATTAAAGTGTTCAGATTTTGCCTCTTCTTTGTGTCTTTATTTTCTTATGAGGGCTCCTGTGTCACATAAAACTTTTATTAAATAAATTAACATGCTTGTCTCCTGTTAATCTGTCTGATGTCAATTAAAGTCTTGCCTCTTCTAGAGGCAAATTTCCCAAACTAGAATATTCCAAAGATTGTAAGACCAAGAAATTACACCAGGCACCAACCTACTGGAAAGAAAGAAGACAGAGTTTTTGCTGCTCCTCTCTGACCTCACCACGCACATGCTGTCATCCAGTGCCCTACTCTTTGACTCTGAAATTTGGTCCACACATCCCCTTCTACACCAGATAGATTCTTATACATCCCACAGGGTCTGGCTCAAAAGTCACTTCCTTCATGAAATCTTCCCTGAGACCATTAGCCAGAGTTTTTTTTATTTTTATTTTTATTTTTTAGTGAGAGGAGGGGAGATACAGAGACAGACTCCCACATGCACCCTGACCAGGATCCACCCGGCAGCCCCCATCTGGGGCCGGTGCTCGAATCAACTGAGATATCCTCAGCGCCAAGGGCCAACACTCAAACCAATCAAGCCACTGGCTTGAGAGAGAGAGAGAAGAAGGAGGAAGCGAGAGAGGGGAAGAAAAGCAGATGGTTGCTTCTTAGGTGTGCCCTGACCAGGATCAAACCCAGGACATCCACACGATGGGCTGATGCTTTAGCCACTGCAGGGCCTCATTCTTTCAACTAGCATTTATTGAACACTTATTAAGTTAAAGACCCAGCCTGACCAGGCGGACTGGGACGCTGAGGACCCAGGTTCGAGACCCCAAGGTCGCCAGCTTTAGCGCCGGCCTATCTGGCTTGAGCAAAAGCTCGCCAGCTTGGACCCAAGGTTGCTGGCTCAAGCAAGGGGTTGCTCAGTCTGCTGAAGGACTGTGGTCAAGGCACATATGAGAAAGCAATCAATGAACAACTAAAGTGTACAACAAAAAACTGATGATTGATGCTTCTCATCTCTCTCCGTTCCTGTCTGTCTATTCCTCTCTCTGACTCTCTCTCTCTGTCCCTGTAAAAAAAACCCAAACAGTTAAAGACCCATATTTTTAGTCCTGTGCTATCAAATGACAGCTATGTCTTGGCCTGACTCACCAGCTAGACCTGGATTAGCCCTTGGCATACTGGTAAAATAAAAGGAAGTAAAGAGTCAGCATTTATTCCTTGCAGCTGAGTTTGCAGTAGGTCCCTTTATTAACCCAGGTTCACAAATGTGAAGAATAAGGTACAGGAAAGTTAGATTACTTGCCCAAGGTAGCACAGCTGGTACGTATATAGAGCCAGGAAATAACCATGGTGGCCTTTAATAGCTGGCAACACATTAGCTGTATCACTTCCTAATATGTAAAGGCTGTCACACTTAATTGTTTGTTTGTAGGTTTGGATTTTGTTTTGTTTTAAGAAATATTTTTTAAAAAGGGAAATTTCTCCATGTTTATTTTCTTAAAAAGGTATTTCTTCCATGTGGAACATTGTCTACTATCTGTATTCAATAGCAATAGATACTCATTCAACAGACTAATGCATTAAATGGATAAGCTTTGGAACCAGGCAAACTTGAGTTCAGATACTGGCCCTATCCCTTACCAGCTGTTTGACCCTAACTGACTTGTCCACTCTGAGCAGTTTCTGCCTTTGTAAAAGGAAGATAATACTGGTGTCCTGTACAATGGCGGCTATGAGGGTTAAATGAGCATATTGTAGGAGCTCCTCAAATTTAGATTGCTTTCGTCTGACCAGTGGTGGCACAGTGGATGGAGCATCAACCTGGGACACTGAGGTCCTGAGTTCAAAATCCTGAGTTGCCAGCTTGAGCACAGGCTCACCAGCTTGAGCGCAGGATCACCAGCTTGAGCATGGGATCATAGACATGACCCCACGGTACTGGCTTGAGCCCAAAGGTCAGTGGCTTAAAGCTCAAGGTTGCTGGCTTGAGCAAGGGGTCACTGGCTCGGCTGGAGCCCCCCACCCCAGGTCAAGGCACATATGAGAAAGTAATCAATAAACAACTAAGGTGCTGCAACTACAAATTGATGCTTCTCATTTCTTTCCCTTCCTCTCTCTCTCTCAGGCTAAAAATTAATTAATTAATTAAATTTAAAAAATCATAAACCAGAAGTACAACCATCAGAATTGCACAGTAAATACTAAGAAATACAGCTATGTAAATAAAATAAAATTTCCAGATGTGCCAAATAAATTGAAAGTGAGGATCAATTTTATACAGAAGCTAATTTACCAACAATTAATTTCATAAACACCATTATAATGATAGTAGTAACAGTTGCTCTATGTCGACTGTATATTTATATCAGGTACTTTACACACATATCTCTCATTTAATCCCTCATGAAATAGGAATTATCACTCCTTCTCCATTGACAAGAAAATAGAAGCTGCAAGAGGTGACAGGACTTTTTCAAGGTCATACAGTGCAAAGGAGGTAGGGCTGATATACAAATCCAAAGTCCATTCAAAGGGGGCAAATAACTTTGCTCCCCACATTTTGCCAACCTCACGAACATTCCTTCTTCTGAACAACATCATTTGCTTCTGAGTGTAAGCATTTTATGCAGTTATAGTTCATTCTTCCCATCTACATGAACTTTTTCATTTTTACCCAGAAATGCTCTTTCATCACCAACTTCCTTCATCTGCCTGTCATTTCTTGGTTCTTCAGCAAAATCTTCTTCATTTCCCTCTTCTGCAGTTCCCCAGATGTCACTTTTCCCCTTTCCTCCTTCTCCCTTTTCTTCCCGGCTTCTTCCTGTTTTCCATTTCTTCAAAGAGTTCTCTCCATTGCTTCTCTACATCCTGTTTAGAAAATGGGATTTCAAAATGATTTACAGATAGTACAAACAAAGTTAACCCACTTTAGAAATGTCTGGCATCTTCCCACACTCACATTTCTGGGATGATGTTTATTTACGTACAATTTTTTAGTATGTGTGGGGTGGAGAGAAGTGTGTGTGCGCGCGCGCGCACATATGTGCATGTAGTTTGTTCATAAATAAAACTGATTCAGATTCAACACTTACTGAATGCCTACTGCACTGCTAAATTTGGTGCGAGACAAGCTACACACATTATTCCTATTCCTCACGACAATGTGTGAGGTAAGTGTTACTAGTTTCACTTTCTAAAAGAGGAATCAGAGGTCCAGACTGATTAAATGATTTATCCAAGCTTTATAGCTAGTGAGTGGTAGAATTAGACCTAGAAACCAGCTTTTCTGGCTCTGACTCCGGCCCTCTTTCTGCTCTATCATAGTGACACAATTTTTTTTTTTTTCCAGGGACAGAGAGAGAGTCAGAGAGAGGGATAGATAGGGACTGACAGACAGGAACGAAAAGAGGTGAGAAGCATCAATCATTAGTTTTTCGTTGCCGTTGTGACACCATAGTTGCTCATTGATTGCTTTCTCACATGTGCCTTGACCGCGGGCCTTCAGTAGACCGAGCCACCCCTTGCTGGAGCCAGCGACCTTGGGTCCAAGCTGACAACCTTTTGCTCAAGCCAGATGGGCCTGCACTCAAGCTGGCGAGCTCAGGGTCTTGAACCTGGGTCTTTCGCATCCCAGTCCGACGCTCTATCCACTGCGCCACCGCCTGGTCAGGCCACAGTAACACAATCTTTAAGAAACTGAATTTACGCCTGACCTGTGGTGGCACAGTGGAAAAAGTGTCGACCTGGGAACACTGAGGTCGCCAGTTCAAAACCCTGCACTGGTCTGGTCAAGGCACATATGGGAGTTGAGCTTCCAGCTCCTCCCCCCTTTCTCTCTTTCTCTCTCTCTCTCACTCTGTGTCTCCTCTCTAAAATGAATAAAATAAAAATTAAAATAAATAAATAAATAAATAAATAAATAAAAATAAAAAAAAAACTGAATTTACTTGTGAACTGGAACCAGTAAAAACTTGTATTAAGTCAGAAATGGGACTCCTTCTGAGTTGTCTAATGTGTACATCTAGGTCCTAGAATTTGATCTCTTAGAACCATCTTCACTGATTTTTTTCTATTCATAGGTGCTTTAAAGAAAGGACACTCAGTACAAAGTCCTTTAGGGCTTTACTCCTCACCTAGAGCATCTGGGTCAAGAGGTCTTTTACCCAGTGTGGGACAAAGCTAGAATGGGGACCTGTATGCCCAGTAGGCTGGAGCCTGCTAGAATCTTGCTGGAAGCAAATGCTTGACATCTTGTTCTTTTTCCCCACATTATTAGGTGGAAACATCTCTCTTTTGACCAGGCTTTCACTTTCTTCTGCCCGAAAATGACTGATCCCCATTAATATCTCTATTTCTTCACTTCCTTCTCACTGCTCTACTCACAGTCTGTTTCTCCCTCCATTCTTTACCAAAACTGCTCTTGCCCAAGTCAACCAACTCCACCAATTCTTCAACTCTACGTGGGCCTATCTGCTTTTCATTAGACCTCAACCAACTCATGTCCTTACTTTTCTCCTTTATTTTTGTGTGATCAAGCTCTTGCAAACATCCCCAATTTCCTTGCCCTTTCTTCTGTTAATTGGGCAAATTCTCAACTCTGGTTAAATCCAACTCTCCATCTGCACCCAAGCAGAGCAAATGGCTAGAGAAAACAATAAAACCAAGCTGATTGTTCTCATTTTAAACTCATGACTAAACTGCAGTGAGCCCTTCAGTGAATGCTAGTTCTGTGGTGTTTTCACTCTCCTCCTTGATAGCTATTTCTCACCTTCTTCTCTTCAAACCTCCAACACACCTTTCCCAATCTCATGTGAAGTTGTTGGCGTCACTTCCTATTTTGCAATCATTTGAAATTTGCCACTTACTCTGTGGTAGCCATGGAGGTATGCCACCTGGATTTTTCTTGAAGAACTTGTCAATCAGTTGTGAGAAATACAGGGAGCTGACTGCCCGTAGCTGCAACACCTGGGGATCCACTGAAGCATTTGAACCCGGGACATGCTATCCCAAAGCAGCCCCCAGCCAGTGACTGAGTGTGGCCAACTGGCCATTTCCAAATGGTACTCCTCTATTGCCAGTCTTCCCATGGGAGCCCGTTAAGCTGGCAAGACTTTCTCAGAGCTGTGCTGCATTTGGCAGAAATTCCTACCCAATCCTTCATCTTTCAGAAGTGTCAGATTTTTCTGCCTATTTCTGTCCCCTCTACCCTTCATCCTTCTCAGGCATCATCCCCCATAATTCTACTACATTTCTAACCCCATCTTGATGTCTGCTTCTCAAAGAATCTAACTGACACATACTCCCACCAGTACATCTACCCATGAACTTGTGTCTGTTCTCATATCGTTCATTCTTTACTCCTGAGATTACAAATGAAATGTTTGTAGTCCTATGGAAAGCTAACCTATCTTCTTGGGCAATAAGTCTCATCCACTCTCATATTCTCAAGAATATTGCTCCAAAATTCTCCTTTTTCTCTCTGATATTGTTTCTCACTTTATTGGAGAATTCCCATCAGCATATAAGTAGGAAGGAGGATCTATAGATTAAAAAACTTGACCAACATTTCCCTTTACATACCACCTGCTTTGCTCTACTTTTTTTACAGCAAAACATCTCAAAAGACTAGTCTATACTTCTGTCTCTGGTTGTTCTTTCATTCTTTCTCATACCCATTTTTGCCTATATCTCTCCACTGAAACTGCTCTTTTCAGAGTCCCCAGTGAACTTCATGTTACTGAATTCAGTGGTTCATTCTCAATCCTTATCTTTCTTGACCACTTGACACCATTGATCACTTCTTTTCTCATTAAAATGATTTTTTCACTTGACTTACAGGATACTACTCTGTCTTGGGTCTCTTCTTCCCTTGCTGGCTACTCTTTATTTTGTTTTGTTTGTTTGTTTGCTGGTTCCACGTTATATCCCTGATCTATAAACATTAACGTGCCTAAAAGTGCATCCTTAAATCTCCTTTCTGTGTATACCCAGTCCTTAGTGGATTTCATCTAGCTATATAGAGCTTTAAATATAATTTGTAAACTGATGTCTCCCAAATTTGTGTCTCTTTTCCAAACTCATAGCCAATTGCCTTCCTGACATTTGGATTTCTGTAATCAGATCTGACCTAACATTTGACAATTATGTCAAATATGTATGTCAAATATACTTCTCCCTTTTTCTTCTTTATGTCAATAACTCCATCCTTCTAGTCACTTAGGTAAAAAAAATTTGGAGCCATTCTTATTTACTCTCACTTATATTGCATATATAATTCCAAATTCCATATTTAATATTTAATTATTCCTATGAATTTCACCTTCAAAATGGATCTGGAACCTGAGTATTTCTCTTTATTCTCCTCCACTGCCATCTGTTTCTGCCTTGTTCCACCATAGTCTTTTGCAACATAGCAGTAAAAGTAATATCTTAAACTCTAAGCCAGTGCATATCACTCCTTTACTAAAATGGCTCCAATAGCATTTTACTCAGGAATATGGTCCCAACTACTCTTATTCTCCCTCACTCAGTACTAGTCACACTAGCCTTATTTTTACTTGAACAAGCAAATTAAGCTTCTTCAGAGAATTTGCATTTGCTGTTCTTGCTATCTAGGCTTTTCTTCTCCAGATATCTGCATGGCTTGCTCCTTACTTCCTCCAAGTCTCTTAAATGTTAATTATTCAACAAAGTCAGCCCTGACCGCCTCTATATAAAAAAGCAAAAGCCTCGTTATCACATTCCACTCTATTGTTGGATTGTTCTCCATCATTTTTCTCACCATCTCATTAATATATACTTACTTCTTTATATGTTTCTTGTTGGTCTCCCTTAACAGAAAGCACCATGAAGGCAGAAACTTCTCTGTCTTATTTTACTGATATAGCCCCAGCAATTATAACAGTGTTGTGAACAGGCATTCAACAAATACACTGCTCACAAAAATTGGAGGATATTTTATCACTTCATATTCATTTTGAAATATCTTCTAAATTTTGTGAGCAGTATATTTGTCAAGTGAATGTATAGTGTAATAATAATAGGTAATGCATGTTGAGCACTTACTATATGCAAGAAACTTATAAGATAGTTGCTCTGATCATTCCTAATTTAAAAATTAGGAAACCAAAAACCAGAGAGGTTAAACAGCTTTTCCAATGTCAAACAGCTAGTAAGTGATGGAGCCTGATTTTGAACCTAAACAATCTAGTTCCAAAATTCATCCTCTTAAACAATAGGTAATATTGCCTCAACAAAACAATATTAGATGACAACCTAAAAGTAAAAGCAAACAAAACCAGGCTCAAAAGTGTACAGAAGTCTAATAATTATTTTTCCATTGTGATTACATCAATTCTCTTTTGAAAATATCAAGTATCAAAATTCTCTCAAAAAATTTCTTTGATGCCTGTGATTTCCTGGAACTCTAAGCATGAGCTTAGTCAGCCTATTGGGTAATCCAGCACTGGCCACAACCTGTTTGAATGGACCTTCTTGCAGAACCAGGAAGTCTGGATGGAGTGTGTCATTATCATGATGCCATTGTCACCATATCATGCCACCCATAAAATAGTTCTAGGAGAAGAGAAAAGCTGGTAAACGAAATGAACACCTTCCTCCTTTCTCTAAGTCATTCATCAGAAATGGGTTCAGTGGCTCCCTTCTAAATCATCACACTGTGCACAGGGAGAGTGACACAGGAGAAGAGTGAGCTCTAACACAAGTCAGAGGCGGTATGTGACCTCAGGAAATTTATACATACTCTCTGAATCTTAGTTCCTTCATCTGAAATATGGAAACAATATCTTTCTTGGGCTAAGTGAGATAACTCTGAAAGTGTATACAGAGTTAAATATAAAGTTGTAGATGTTCAATGAATGTGACTTCCTTCCCTCAACTCACAGGGCCATGTGACCAGCAAATAAAAGAATGACTGTGAGGCTGATATTTCTAATTTTTAGTGAGAGAAGGAGAGGTACAGACAGACTCCTGCATACTCCCTGACCGGGATCCACCTGGCAAGCCTTCTAGGGGTGATGCTCTGCCCATCTGGGGCCCTTCCTCCTTTGCAACTGGAGTCATTTTTTAGCTCCTGAGATAGAGCCATGGAGCCATCCTCAGCAACTGGGACCAACTCACTCTAATCGAGCCATGGCTGCAGGAAGGAAAGAGAAAAGAGAGAGAAACAGAGACAGGTGAGAGGGGGAGGGATGGAGAAACAGATGAACATTTCTCTTGTGTGCTCTGACTGGGAATCAAACCTAGAATTCAGGGTGGGGGAGTATATTATTTTTCTTATTCCCAGGTCTTATTTCCAACCTCTTTAGCAAACTCTTCATCATTTATAAAAAGGAAATTGTCAAAAATGCTGCCTAATTTCACCTGTTGAAATGAAAACAATGGAAATATTAGAGCTAGGATATAAGTCTGACTTGTGGTGGCGCAGTGGATAATGTGTCAACCTAAAACACTGAGGTCAACAATTTTAAACCCTGGGCTTGCATGGTCAAGGCAAATACAAGAAGAAATTACTACAAAGTTGGTGCTTCCTGCTGCTCCCCATTGTTTTTCTCCTCTCTCTAAAATCAATAAATAAAATCCTTTTTTAAAAAATCATCTGGGGTCTTTCTAAATGCAGGTTCCCAGGGCTCTTTTACTTAGGGTAAAGTAAGGAAATACAAAGGAGTTTAATAATACAGAAGATTGCCTAACATAGGCAGTGGCGCAGTTGATAGAGGATCGGACTGGATGTGGGGGACCCAGGTTTGAAACCCCAAAGTTGCCGGCTTGAGCGCAGGGTTGCTGGCTTGAGTGTGGAATCATAGACATGACCCCATGGTTGCTGGCTTGAAGCCCAAGGTCACTGGCTTGAGCAAGGGATCACTCAGTGTGCTGTAGCCCCTGGTCAAGGCACATGTGAGAACACAATCAATGAACAACTAAGGTGCCATAATGAAGAATTGATGCTTCTCATCTCTCTCCCTTCCTGACTGTCTGTCCCTATCTGTCCCTCTCTCTGTCTCTCTCAAAAATAATTATAATAATACAGAGAGTTAAAGATGCTGTACCACTTTGGCTGATCCACTCTAGAAAAAAGTTAATTTGCTGTTTCCTGAGGTTCTGTGCTCCCCAAGCCTTCTGCCCACTTTTGAAAGGGTTGGAAAAAATTTTTTTCAGCCCTCTACTAGGCTCCAAATTGCTACCCAGTGGCTCTTGTCTCAGCTCAGGATGACAGCATCTACCTCCAATGCCACTAACAAATGCCCTTTTTAAGATTCTCTCCTAATATAATCATAAAAACTAAAAGAAGACAGGGAAAAAGAAGAGTGCTAGCAGAATTTAGATTCTCTACCGTATTTCTTTATTTTCTTAAAATAGCATATTTAATATTTACAATTAAAAGAAAAGATGAATTTATGTGCATGGTATATAATAATTTCAGTATTTGTTGATTTAATGATAAAGGAACAGAATAGAAAGAGCACAAGTCATGGAGATATACAGACCAGGTCAACCATAAGATTTAGAGAGGAGTAACCTTGGCCTACTCACATCTTCTCTGTGTTTCCATGTTTTCATCTGTAAAATGCAAGAAAACACATCTTCCCTGCTTTCTTATACAGTCTTCAGAAAAAAAGAACATGTGAGAAAAAGCGTGGTTAGACTGTAAAACCTAAAATGTCCACTCACTGAAAGTTAGCTGATATCCTGTGCTATCCCACTTGGATCATAAAATGAAGAGGGTATTAATTTGGGCACTTATTAACTGTGGGGTCTTGATAAGTCAGTCATCTTTCTGAGCCTTTGGCTTCCTTGCTGGTAAAATGAAGATGATAAATCCTACCCTCCCAGCCTCACAGGTCTGTGACACGGACCATATGACTTAAGGGATGTCAACACACTTTGCGTTATGGCCTAGTTATACTCATTGTATTTTGTGTCCCTATTTCTTAAAAAATCATAAAGAGTCCTAAACATAAGAGAAAGAATTTCCTTTGCTGCCATGTTCTCCCTATCTTTGTCCTGATGAAAACATGCAACCACTTCTATCTAAGCAAAAAAAAAAAAAAGAAAGAAAAAAAGCAAAGATGTCAGAACAGTGAGCAGAAAGGGTCAGGGACAAGGCAAGAAAGTTAACCAACGTAATAGGCCAGGGCAGACCATGTGGACAACTGTACTTACGGAGTACCTCAAGGGTAGAAACCTTAACTGGGACAGGGCAGATAAGGGAAACCCCACCCATTTCCACCCTGAAGGTCACTAGGCTTTTCCAATAAGGTGCAGTGACCTTGTGATTAACTGGATGTGCCAGGTTGGTCGAGTGGGTAGGGTGGAGTAGGGCCTGTGACTGCCATACCCAATTAGAACTTAGAAGAAAAGGACACCTGCCAGGGTGATGTCACCATTGTGCAGAACTGTGTCACCGGGAAAAAAAATAGTAAAGAGATAATGCTGGACTTTTAGAAATGTAGTCTTTCAGGCTTCATCCCAGACCTGCTGGATTAGAATCTACATTTTAATAAAATCCCTGAGTGATTGTTATGTACTTTGAGAAGCATTCCTTCTAGATGATGTAAATTCTCAAATAGAAAGGTATGCCTACTTGGAGAAGTTAATAAGACTCAGAGTAATTAGTGCCAAATAATTTAAAATTTTTGTAGATAGAAAAGAAACAGTTTAAAATATGTACCTTAATGTTTTCAGTGAAAAAAATAACAACAATGCATTTTAAGGAAATAATCAGATAAGGCATATGAATATGACCACATATTTTTATAAGATGTAGAAGTCTATTATTTATTAAGAAAGGATAACTAGAAAAAAAGAGAGATAACAATAGAAACTTTTACAAACTATATTCATGTTTTTCAGATAAAAAAGAAAGAAACAGCCTGACCAGGCAGTGGCACAGTGAATAGAGCATCGGACTGGGACTGAGGACCCAGGTTCAAAACCCCAACATTGCTGGTTTGAGCGCAGGCTCATCTGGCTTGAGTGCAGGCTCACCAGCTTGAGTGTGGGGTCACTGGCTTCAACATGGGATCATAGACATGACCCCATTGTCACTAGCTTGAACCCAAAGGTCGCTGGCTTGAGGCCCAAGGTCACTGGCTTGAATTCAAGGTTACTGGCTTGAGCAAGAGATCACTCACTATGCTGGAATCTTCAAGTCAAGGCACATATGAGAAAGCAATCAATGAACAACTAAGGTGCAGCAACAAAGAATTGATGCTTCTCGTCTCTCTCCCTTCCTGTTTGTCTGTTCCTGTCCTTCCCCTCAAAAATAGAAAAAAGTAAAGAAGCAAGGACATAATGTCCTTCCCTTTCTTTCCTTCCTTCTTTTCTTTCTTCATTCCTCCCTCCTTCTTTCCTTCCTTCTTTCTTTCCTGCACCATACTGTGCAATATATGTACACAATCACTTAGCACTCATGTACTGGTCTCACTAAGCCACGAAACTAATAAAGTAGAAATAAATAAAGTAGAAAATGACTAAACCAAAAAAGCTTCAAATAGGGAGTATTTGTCTGAGAGACCCTTGGAGACCCCAAACTGTAGAAAGCACTGGTCAGAGACAAAAATTTCCCTGGCCTTGGGACCTTCCAGGATGGATACTCCCAAAGACAAGTAGCTCCAGTTTCTAGAGGCTCCGTTGTATAGTGGATACTGTCAATAAAGCAAGGACTGCAGAGGCAGACAGACCTATGTGTGAAACCCATCTCTACTGTGCACTAGCTGTGTGCTCTTAGGAATGTCACTTGACATTTGAGTCTCAATTTTCTCAAATGTAAAACAGGGTAATAATAAGAAATAATAATACTTACTTTACAGAACTGTGAGAATTTAAAGGATGCAAGATAGGTAAAGCACCGATCCCAGGCCAGTGTTTAACAAAAGTGAGTTCCCTTCCTCCCCAATGGTATTTCAAGACTAGGTAGACTGCTGTTTCTAAGAGGCCTCCTGGACTAAGGTCTTTGTTCTGTGGCCTGCGTTTGAGGGGCTCTCTTTTCTGTTGAGTTAGAAAAGAATCTTCCTCATCTTCAATATCTTCCCCATCTTCAATAACAGGTCTCCTGACCAGATGGTGGCGCAGTGGATAGAGCATCAGACTGGGATGCGGAAGACCCAGGTTCAAAACCCCGAGGTCACCAGCTTGAGCGCAGGCCCTTCTGGCTTGAGCAAAAGCTCGCCAGCTTGGACCCAAGGTCGCTGGCTCCAGCAAGGGGTTGCTCAGTCTGCTGAAGGCCCGCGGTCAAGGCACATGTGAGAAAGCAATCAATGAACAACTAACGTGTGGCAACAGCAAGGAAAAACTAATGATTGATGTTTCTCACCTCTCTCTGTTTCTGTCTGTCTATCCCTATCTATCCCTCTCTCTGACTCTCTCTCTGTCCCTGTAAAAAAATAAATAAATAAAAAATAGCAGGTCTCAGGGAAGAAGGAGATAGAGAGAACAACTACTCTACAAGGCCTGGGTATCTGAGCCCTCCCCTCCCCTTCCCATCAAAGCTGGGGAAAATGACTGACAAAGAGAGAGGAGAGGTCTGGATTTTCATCATAGCTGGCACAATCACCCTAACATCTGCCTGTGAATTTTAATATTTCAAAGTTTTACAACATCTCTGAGTCCTTTCTATCCCTAGAACCACCCCCCAAGAATCATGTAGATCCCTGAAACTGGCCTCAGTAAAGGCTTGCATTCAGATCCCAGCTTTTCTGTTTACCAGATATGTCTTCAGGCAAATGATTTAACTTTTCTGAAATTCAGTTTTTAACTTTAGATATAGGAGATTTCATAGTAAGAATTAATGGCATTTGCAAAATCTCTGAGATAGTACTTGATACATGGTAGGGACTCAATACATTCTAGCTATTATAATTATTAGGATGACTGTATTTAGCCCCATCTTAAAAATGAGCAGTTTAAGGTTTCAAAAGATCAAGACTGATTGAAGGCTTGTGATTTCCAGCCTGGAGCTCTTTCCACTTTGTGGAAACTTTAGAAGGACTGTGGATCAGTGGCTCTGAGCCCAGAGAGCTTTACCTGCCAAAGGTCCAGGCCGAGAATACTGATGTTATAACAGTGACAAATGGTAGGGTCAGGCTTATATTTAGGATTGTCTATTTCGGGATGAATCCACATCCCTTGGTAATTGGGATTGTCAAGGATTTGAGATTTCCATTTTCCTTAAGCAAAAAAAAAAAAAAAAAAGAGTGAACATGGCATTTGTATTTTTTTGTTCTTATGCAATCAAAAAGACCAATCAATTTATAAGGACAGTAGTGTATTAAGTATGAGTATTCAGAGCAGGATTCCTGGAACTTTTTTCCCGCTTTCTTCAAGCTAATGCACAAGACTTTTTCAAGTTCGCCCATCTATCCACAGTGAGCCAAACAAGGTGACAGAGACACACTCTGAGCTTGGTCCTACTTCTCTGGCACTTGGGTTCATTCCCTTCCGGGTGTGTAGCACGGGAAACTGTGGCCAAATAAAATCTGCTCTCTTCAGTCAGCTTTAGATCTGGACAGAGGCGGGTTATGGTTGGTTGAGGCCTCGGGAGCAGAAGGAAATATTGGGCCCCTTAAAAAAAAGAGAGACTGCCTGACCAGGCAGTCGCGCAGTGGATAGAGCGTTGGACTGGGATGCGAAAGAACCGGGTTTGAGACCCCGAGCTTGCCAGCTTGAGCGCGGGCCCATCTGGCTTGAGCAAAAGCTCGTCAGCTTAGATCCAAGGTCGCTGGCTCCAGCAAGGGGTTGCTCAGTCTGCTGAAGGCCCGCGGTCAAGGCACATGTGAGAAAGCAATCAATGAATAACTATGGTGTCGCAACAGCAACAAAAAACTAATGATTGATGCTTCTCATTTCTCTGTTCCTGTCTGTCTGTCCCTATTTATCCCTCTCTCTGACTGTCTCTCTGTCCCCGTAAAAAAAAAAAAAAAAAAAAAAAAGGAGAGAGATAGGGAAAATAAAAATACATGTTAACAATATTTTTATTTATTTATTTATTTTTATATATATATATTTTATTATTATTAATTCTAATGGGGTGACATCAATAAATCAGGGTACATATGTACAATGAAAACATCTCCAGGTTATCTTATCATTCAATTGTGTTGCATACCCATCACCAAAAGTCAAATTGTCCTCTGTCACCTTCAATCTGGTTTTCCCTGCGTCCCTCCCCTCCTCCCTATCCCACTCTTCCCTCCCTCCCCCCATCCCATAACCACCACTCTCTTGTCCATGTCTCATACCCTCACTTTCATGTCCCACCTATATATGTAATCGTGCTGTTCTCAGTTTTTCTTTTTTTCTGATTTACTTATTTCACTCCGTATAATGTAATCAAGGTACATCCATTTTGTTATAAATGATCCGATGTCATCGTTTCTTATGGCAGAGTAGTATTCCATAGTATATATGTACCAAAGCTTTTTAATCCACTCGTCTTCTGACGGACACTTGGGCTGTTTCCAGGTCTTCCCTATTGTGAACAATGCTGCCACGAACATGGGGGCGCATTTCTCCTTTTCGAACAGTGCTATGGTGTTCTTAGGGTATATTCCTAAAAGTGGGATAGCTGGGTCAAAAGGCAGTTCAATTTTTAATTTTCTGAGGAATCTCCAAACTGTTTTCCACAGTGGCTGCACCAGTCTGCATTCCCACCAGCAGTGCAGAAGGGTTCCCTTTTCTCCACATCCTCGCCAGCACTTATTCTGTGTTGTTTTGCTGATAAGTGCCATACTGACTAGTGTGAGGTGATATCTCATTGTGGTTTTAATTTGCATTTCTCTAATGATTAGTGATGTTGAGCATTTTTTCATATGCCTATTGGCCATCTGTATGTCCTCTTTGGAAAAATTTCTATTCATTTCTTTTGCCCATTTTTTGATTGGATTGTTTGTCTTCCTGGTGTTGAGTTTTATAAGTTCTTTATAAATTTTAGTTATTAACCCCTTATCAGATGTGCTGTCGAATATGTTCTCCCATTGTGTGGTTTGTCTTTTTATTCTGTTCCTATTGTCTTTAGCTGTGCAAAAACTTTTTAGTTTGATATAGTCCCATTTGTTTATCTTGCCTTTTATTTCAGTTGCCCATGAAGATAAATCGGCAAATATACCGCTGCTACAGATGTCGGAGAGCTTGCTGCCTATGTTTTCTTCTAAGATGCTTATGGTTTCACGGCTTACATTTAAGTCTTTTATCCATTTTGAGTTTGCTTTTGTGAATGGTGTAAGTTGATGGTCTAGTTTCATTTTTTTGCAGGTAGATGTCCAATTTTCCCAACACCATTTGTTAAAGAGGCTGTCTTTACTCCATTGTATGTTCTTTCCTCCTTTGTCAAATATCAGTTGTCCATAAAGCTGTGGGTTTATTTCTGGGTCCTCTGTTCTGTTCCATTGATCTATGTGCCTGTTCTTATGCCAGTACCAGGCTGTCTTGAGTATAATGGCCTTGTAGTAAACCTTGATATCAGGAAGAGTAATACCTCCTGCTTTATTTTTTCTTTTTAAGATTGCTGAGGCTATTCGTGTTCTTTTTTGGTTCCATATAAATTTTGGAATATGTGTTCTATATCTTTGAAGTATGTCATTGGTATTTTAATTGGTATTGCATTGAATTTATAAATTGCTTTGGGTAATATAGACATTTTAATGATGTTTATTCTTCCTAGCCATGAGCACGGTATGTGCTTCCACTTGTTTGTATCTTCCTTGATTTCTTTTATCAATGTTCTATAATTTTCCGAGTACAAGTCCTTAACCTCCTTGGTTAAATTTACTCCTAGGTACTTTATTTTTTTGGCTGCAATAGTGAAGGGGATTGTTTCCTTAATTTCTTTTACTGATATTTCATTGTTGGTGTATAGAAATGCCTCTGATTTCTGAGTATTAATTTTATATCCTGCCACCTTGCTGAATTCATTTATAAGGTCCAGTAGTTTTTTGACTGAGACTTTAGGGTTTTCAATATACAATATCATATCATCTGCAAATAATGACAGTTTTACTTCTTCTTTTCCAATTTGTATGCCTTTTATTTCTTCTTCTTGTCTGATTGCTGTAGCTAGGACTTCCAGAACTATGTTGAATAAGAGTGGTGAAAGTGGGCAACCCTGCCTGGTTCCTGATCTTAAGGGGATTGCTTTTAATCTTTGTCCATTTAGTATGATGTTTGCTGTCGGTTTATCGTAGGTGGCCTTTATCATGTTAAGGAATGATCCCTGTATTCCCACTTTACTGAGAGTTTTGAGCATGAATGGGTGCTGGATTTTATCAAATGCCTTTTCTGCATCTATTGAAATTATGTGATTTTTGTCCTTCCTTTTGTTTATGTGGTGAATCACATTGATTGATTTGCGAATATTGAACCAGCCTTGCCGCTCCAGAATAAATCCCACTTGATCGTGGTGTATGATTTTTTTCATATATTGCTGGATCCGGTTGGCTAATATTTTGTTGAGAATTTTAGCGTCTAAATTCATCAGGGATATAGGCCTATAATTTTCTTTCTTTGTGTTGTCTTTGCCCGGTTTGGGGATCAGAATTATGCTCACCTCATAAAAGGAGTTTGGAAGTCTTCCTTCCTCTTGAATTTTTTGAAATAGCTTGAGGAGAATAGGAGTTAGTTCTTCTTTGAATTTTTGACAGAATTCACTTGTGAAGCCATCAGGCCCAGGACTTTTCTTTTTTGGGAGTTTTTTGATAACTGTTTCGATCTCATTTGTTGTAATTGGTCTGTTTAGGTGTTCTGATTCTTCCAGATTGATTTTTGGAAGGTTATATGATTCAAGAAATTTGTCCATTTCACCAAGATTGTCTAATTTTTTGGCATAGAGTTCTTCATAGTATTTTCTTACAATGCTTTGTATTTCTGTTGTGTCAGTTGTTATTTCTCCACTGTCCTTTCTAATTTTATTTATTTGAGTCCTCTCTCTTTTTTTCTTGGTGAGTCTAGTTAAAGGTTCATCAATCTTGTTTACCTTTTCAAAGAACCAGCTTCTTGTTTCATTGATCCTCTGTATTGTTTCCTTAGCCTCTATGTCATTTATTTCTGCTCTGACCTTTATTATTTCCTTCCTTCTACTTGTCTTGGGTTTTATTTGTTGTTGTTTTTCTAGTTCTTTTAGATGCAGGGTCAGGTTGCTTATTTGAGCTTTTTCTAGCTTCTTATGATATGCCTGTGGTGCAATAAACTTCCCTCTCAGAACTGCTTTTGCTGTGTCCCATAAATTTTGAGTTGATGTATGCTCATTATCATTTGTTTCTAGAAACTTTTTTATTTCTTCTTTGATCTCATTGTTAATCCATTCATTATTTAATAACATGCTATTTAGTTTCCAAGTGTTTGAGTATTTTTCAGTTTTTCTTTTGTGGTTAATTTCTAGTTTCATGGCATTGTGATCAGAGAAAATGCTTGATATGATTTCAATCTTCTTAAATTTATTGAGACCATTTTTGTGTCCTAACATGTGGTCGATCCTAGAAAACGTACCATGAGCGCTTGAGAAGAATGTATATTCTACTGCTTTAGGGTGAAAAGTTCTGAAGATATCTATTAAATCAAGTTGATCTAGTGTATCCTTTAAGTCTGCTGTTTCTTTATTAATTTTCTTTCTTGAGGATCTATCCAGTGTTGTTAGAGGGGTATTGAAATCCCCTACTATGATAGTATTGCTGTTAATCTCGCCCTTTATATCCATCAAAGTCTGCTTTATGTATGTCGGGGCTCCTATATTTGGTGCATAGATATTTACAATAGTTATATCTTCCTGTTGAATTGTTCCCTTTATCATTATGTAGTGCCCTCCTTTATCTCTTACTACAGCCTTTGTTTTAAAGTCCATTTTGTCTGATATAAGTATTGCTACCCCTGCTTTTTTTAAATTTCCATTTGCATGAAATATTTTTTTCCATCCTTTTACCTTCAGTCTATGAGCATCTTTTGTTTTAAGGTGTGTCTCTTGTAGACAGCATATGTATGGGTCCTGTTTCTTTATCCATGCAGCTACCCTATGTCTTTTGATTGGATCATTTAATCCATTTACATTTAAGGTTATTATTGATATGTAGTTGTTTATTGCCATTTTATTCTTTAAAGCTGTATTCTTCTTTTGCTCTATTCATTCCTCCCTTTAAACTGTTCACAAGAGGCCCCTTAGTATCTCTTGCAGAATTGGTTTGGTTTTTATGAATTCCTTCAGGCTTTCTTTTTCTGGGAAGCTCTTTATTTCTCCTTCAATTTTAAATGTTAGCCTTGCTGGATAAAGTAGTCTTGGTTGTAGGTTCTTGTTCTGCATTACTTTGATTATTTCTTGCCATTCCCTTCTGGCCTCAAGTGTTTCTGTTGAGAAGTCCGATGTCATCCTTATGGGGGCTCCTTTGTAGGTGATAGTCTTTTTTTCTCTAGCAGCTTTTAATATTTTTTCTTTATCCATTAGCTTTGGTATTTTAACTATGATGTGTCTTGGTGTAGATTTTTTTGGGTTTCTCCTTAATGGAGTTCTGTGTGCTTCTTGAACGTGTGGAGTGTTTCCCAGCCTTAATTTAGGAAAGTTTTCTGCTATGATTTGATTGAACAAAGTTTCCATTTCCTGTCCTCTCTCCTCTTCTTCAGGCACCCCTATGATGCGAATGTTGTTTCTCTTCATGTTGTCACAAAGCTCCCTTAGAGTTTCCTCACATTTTTTAAGTCTCTTTTCCTTTTTCTTCTCTGCTTCTGTGCCTTTGTTTATTGTGTCCTCTAACTCGCTTATTCGATCTTCAGCGTAATCCATCCTGCTTTTAATTCCTTCCATTGTGGTCTTCAATTCTGATACTGTATTTGTCATTTCTGTCTGATTCTTTTTTATTATTTCAATTTCATTTTTTATACTTGTTATCTCTTTATTTAGGTGTTCATAATGACTATCCATTGTTGCTCTAATTTCTTTGAACATCCTAACTATCATTATTCTAAATTCTGCTTCTGGTAATTTGGTTATATCTGGTTCATTCAGGTCCTTCTCTGGGGATTTCTCTTGATTCATTTGGTTTGCATTCCTCTGCCTGCCCATTTTTTCTGTGTATAAGCAAGTTGTGGCCACTGGAGTCCAGTAGGTGTTGCCTTTGTGTTCTCTAGGTGTGGTCTATCTGCAGGCCCCCCACCCCCTCTGCCGGTGCCTAGGGTGGTTGGGTATGAGCGTTGCCAGCGCCGGCCCACTGTGGCTTTTGCTATGATTTCTGCCTCTCCTCCGTGGGAGGGGCTGTGACTGAAGCCACAAGATTAGCACCAAGGGTAGAGGTGAGCACCTTTCCTCAGCTGTGGACCCAGCTTATTTCCGGACTTCCGCCCAGAACCAGCAGTCGGAGCCTGCTCGCTACAGTTCTGCGGGTTAGGTGGGGCTTTTGACGTGCTCTCAGCTGTAAGCTTTTGCCCGTCCGGAGCTTTAGCCCCGCCCTCGAGGCCAGGGCCCTTCTGCGCAGGGTCGGAAACCAAGGTTTATTGGGGCGGGCGTGTTTGCTGGCTTCCGCTGAGCTGCGTACTTCCGCTCGTCCCGGACTCTACCCCGCCCCCGCTTTCGGAGCCCGCTCGTTCACGTATGAATGCTATCCGGGGTTTCTCCAGCTGGATGGGGATAGTAGCGTGGGCTCAGCTGCGAGCCTCCACTTGTCTCGGGGTCCACCCCGTTCCCGCGCTCGGAGCCCGCTCGTGTATACTGGCCAACCGCGGTTTCTCCGGCCCGGGGGTGGGGTGGGGTGGGGGAGTGGGGGACTGGTAGCGTCAGCTCAACCACAGCCCCTGCCCGTCCCTGGTTCTAGCCTGGTCCCGCTGTCAGGGCCGGCTTGCGCAGGGCCTGCCCGTTCCTGGCCTCCCGCTTTGTCCCCGTTAGTGGGATTAAAGGCGGGCCCGCAGCTTCCGGACCGCTTTCGCGGTCCCCTCTGACCCTCTGGGCTAGACCGATCTCCCACCGGCTTGGCCTCTGCCCACGCCGACAGAACCGCCTTTCAGCGTCCTGCCGCCCCAAAACCCCAAGCAGCCCTCAGCAGAGTAGGAAGGGACCTAATACTCCACACTGTAGGCCTGGGAGCTCCCTCACTTGTTTCACAGCTCAATACTGTCCAAACGCCTCTTCTAGGCTCTAGGACTGCAGGCTGGGGCTTGGTTCCTGGGACCCAGGTCCCTCCCTGTCCACCAAACACTCCTCCCGCCACACGGGTCTCTCTGGGCTGCCGTTTGCTCCGGGGAGCTGGGCAACCCTCTTCGCGTTTTCGCTATTCCTACCAGTCTCAATGTGGCTTCTTCTGTGTTCCTTGGTTGAAGAGTCCACTTAGTTTAGTTCATAGTTGGTTTATCCAGATGATGGTTCTTAAAATTGAGTTGTAATCCACTTTGGTTCTGGGAGTTCGAAGTTGGTACGTCCGCCTACTCCGTCGCCATCTTGCTCCCCCTCAACAATATTTTTAAATAAATAAAAATATTATGTCTTATTAATGTTAAAATTGCACATCCAAAACCAAACTTAACGTCATTAAGAAAACGTGTAAAGTTGGGGTTTTGCGGGGCCCTTCAGAAGTCAGGGCCCAGGGTGTGCGCCCAGTGTGCCCGCTGTTAAATCCGCCTCTGGCTCTGGACCATTTGATAGCTGATTCCTTTAGTTCCTTCTCACTTCTGAGTGAAGGTCAGGAGTTAGACCTTAAAAAGAAGTTGCCCCATGCCCTAACACCTTTGGCTCACTCACGTCCTATGCTTTCCCTTTCTGGACCATTTCTGAGACTTCGGTTCCTGACCCCAGACAATGACCTGTTGACCATGTTTCTTCGGCTGCTTTCCACCACCCTAGATAAACGCTTGGGGCTGTCCAGGCCTCTGCCTCTCAGTATTGACCTTTACCAGCCTACCCTCTTCCAGGTAGGCACAGTCCTCAGGAGGTCAGGGGAGAAGACCACAAGATCTCAGAGTTTCTGTTTTATAAGCAGAATTTATATCTCTTCTGTTTTATTTCTCATACCTATTGGACAGAGAGACTCCTCACCTTATAATTCAGGTTTGGTGTCAAGGACCCTTCCCACTCTCCATCCGTTGCCTCTTTCCTGTGGTCTGGCTTCTTGGTATCTGGGTCTAGGATGCACTCAAAGTCCTCCCAGTCCTAAAATAAAATGCTCCTCCAGGAGGACGGATGGGTAGGCTGGGATGAAACTAGGACCCAGAATATAGTCAGACTGGATCTGCACCCTACCCCTGCCACCGTTCTGTCATTACACGTACGAAAGCCCGGTTCAGAACTCTGCAAACAAACCCAATGCAAGAGAGAAGAGCTTTAAGTAACTCCAGCCTCTCCTCAAGTTCACTACCATGCAGACCTTGAGTACATTAAGCTTAAATAAGATGGGAATTTCCCTTGTTTCTGACCCTCCACCTTCCCCAATCATGTACCCCTATTGTCAAAACAGGTCTTCTAGCTTGGGTCACTCTTCCTGAAAGCATCCCTTGGTGACCTGCCTTGTAGCCCAGCAAGTTCCCAGACCTGTATCAGTCCTACTTTGTACCCCAGGTCCCTTCTATTTCCCCAGTCAGTTATAAACAGCCTCTCCCAACTTTCATATTTCTTCTGCTTAAAGCCTCCAAAGTTTTGCTCCATCTACCTGGCAGTTCACCATGGTGCTGACCACTGCCCAGACTGACTGAAGGCTTCAGTTCCCAGCCCACCAGACTCATAGTCATTCAGCAGCATTACAGCTCCGAAAGTTTACTGGTTGTGGGGCTATCTCCGCTGTTTTGTGATTTCTAAGACATAATAGTCAGCATTCCATTCCGGAGGCTATGGTCTTAAAAGAGGCCTGCCTATCTAACTTAGTTTCCCTGTTCTCCAGGTTCACTCAGCAGGGAGCAGAGAGACCTGCAACATCTGTTCTCTCCCCCAGGCCTTTAGCCAACGGGAACTACAGCAGGTGCATAGTCCTCACCAGGAGGTTAGTTTTGCTGTCCTGAAATTGCCTGCTGGGCCCAAAAGAAGCCTAGCTCTTTATTTTCCCATGATGCTAAAGGCCCAGTCGCTTCACCTGGTCATCTGCCTTAATTCCCTGACCACACTTCCCTACCCCTGGGATTGGAGCCCTTTGCATGGCTGGGCCACTGCCCACCTCTCTGCTGGTCTCTCCTTAGGAACTGGATTCCAGCTTCTGGGTCCCACACTGCCCTTTGCTGAACCCTGAGCATCTTCTCTGCATGAGGCTAAACCTGCTCCAACCAGTGGAGTAGCAACATTGTAGAGAGGCCTTTCAAGACCTGGCTCCAACAGACCATTCCAACTTCATTTCCCACCACTCTCCACCTTGAACTTTATGCTCCCAAATACCAAACTGCTGCTTTCAGTTCTTCACTCAACCATGTTACTTTCCACCTAACTGTTGAGCCTTTGCTCTTGCTGTTCCCTGGGTGTGGAATATCTTCCCTCCAACCAAATTTCCCACTTTCCTCTAATGAATTTATGGTTTGAAATCCAGCACATTATTAACATTTAAATGCTGTATATTAAAGACTTACTACATACGTGGCATTATATTATGTACAGGGGGTTCTTGGGTTACGACAGTCTCAGCATAATATGTTTTGAGTTTATGATGCTTACTCTCATAAAAACTTTAAAAAATTGAGACATAAGTGTTTCAGCTTATACCATTAACATAGTACTTACGGACTATGTGGGCAAATTAGTTTGCGCGCAGCAGAAAAATACACAGTAACATGGTATATGAGTGAGGGAGTTGGCATCCCCCAGTACTCTTACCTACCCCATTTTGGACTGTTAAAAGTGCAAGTATTCCATTTGTGTTAGGCTAGGGTGTGTGTTTCGACATACACCAAAATTTGGGTTATGTCACTGTTGTAGAAATGGAACTGTGTCTAACCGGAGGAACCCCTGTATATAAATAGCTCATTTGATTTTCCCAATGATCTTTGCACAAGGGTGTTATAAAAATCCCTGTGTGTGAAATTGACTTTCACAGCATTTATGTTCCTTGCTCAAGGTCTAACTGTCATGTTGGGGTCTCACAGTTAGTAAATAGTGGAGTTCAGATTCAAACCCATATCTACCTGACCCCAGAGTCTATGTTTTTAACCCCAAGGTTAACCCAATCTCTTAAGCATTGCCTCCTTCTTCCCCAATCATTGCCTGCACCCGAACTCAAGCTGGGTTAGGAGCCATTTGGGGGGCTCCCACAGGATTTGGCCTCCCTGACTCTCAGCTCTGACTACACAGTGGGACCTTCATCTGTGTACTTATCTACATCCCATCTTAGGTTCTGCATCCCAGGAGGGTTGTCAATCATGGCTTTGTCCTACACGGAGCTACATGAAGTACAGATTTCTGGTGAATGATAATGAATCAATTAATATACCTGTAAAGCCAGTAGTCGTGGCCACCATCACAGCTGCCTGGCCCATGCGGGTTCGCATTTGATTGGGACAGTTGATAATGAAACAACAGAGCCAAGAACTGGTGAGCCATCAGCTTTAATTCTAGCTTGCACCCGGCGGGCAAGCAAAAACACACACTGGGCTCCAAAACCCACACATTCAGTGCTCACAAAGCTACTGACTTATCCGAGTTTCCTAGAATCAAAGGTTTCTAGCTCACCAGACTTATTCACCTCTGTCCCCCATCTCCTTCTCTCTGCACAAACTGGCTTCTTCCTCAGCACTCCACCATCTTGGCTGCTTCTCCACGTGGCCTTAATCTGCTCTCCTTTCTAATGCTAACCTCAGGAACCGAGAGAGAGCAAGTTCCAGGTCTGCCCCACTTTATAGTGTAGAATTCTAAACCTTTAATCCAATCTACAAACAAGAAAGTCTCTGATACAAAGTCACCCATCTGAGGCATAATGGGAAGATTCCTCATGAGAGTGCACCACCCCACATCATCCAATCATTCAAGGGTGTGGGGAAAAGCTTATTCTTAAAACTAAGCCTTAGGCTATAACGACCCAGCCTGCCCACAGCCTGTCCCCCAACACACATTAATATAAATGGACTTCCATGTGGGCAGCGCCATCTTTAACAAAGTGAGCATAATATATTTTATCTACCCAACAATACCCCACACACAACCCCTATGTAAAGCCAGTACCCATGGCCACCATCACAGCTGCCTGGCCAGTGCAGGTTTGCATTAGATTCGGATAGTCAGTAATGAAACAACGGAGCCAAGAACTGGTGGGCCATTAGCTTTAATCCTAGCTTGCACCCAGCGGGGAAGTAAAAACACATACTGGGCTCCAAAACCCACTCATTCAGTGCTTACAAAGCTACTGACTGATTCGAGTTTCCTAGAATCAAAGGCTTCTAGCTCACCAGTCTTATTCACCTCTGTCCCCCATCTCATTCTCTCTGCACAAACTGGCTTCTCCCTCAACACTCCACCATATTGGCTGCTTCTCCTGGCCTCCTCCACATGGCCTTTTTCTGCTCTCCTCTCTAATGCTAATCTCAGGAACTGAGAGAGAGCAAGCTCCCGGTCTGCCCCACTTTATAGTGTAGAAATCCAAACCTTTAAGCCAATCTACAAATAAGGAAGTCTCTGATACAAAGCCACTTATCTGAGGCATAACGGAATTCCTCATGAAAGTGCACCAGCCTACATCAAAAAGGGTGGGAAAAGCTTAGTCTTAAAACTAAACCTTGGGCTATAATGACTCTGCCTGCTTACAGCCTGTCTCCCACACACATTAATATAATCACGCCCATCCCAAGCAAGAAGGGCAACTAATATCATCACCATAGAGATGGGCTTCCACGTGGGCAGTGCCATCTTTAACAAAGTGAGCATAATATATTTTATCTGCCCAACACCCTACTAATGTGTTTGGAGTAAAAAAGATTCAGGTTCAGACCTGGCTAGATAGCTCAGTTGGTTAGAGCATCTGAGGTTTCTAGCTCACCAGCCTTATTCATCTCTGTTCCCCATCTCCTTCTCTCTGCACAAACTGGCTTCTCCTTCAGCATTCCGCCATCTAGGCTGCTTCTCCTCTCCTCCACATGGCCTTTCTCTGCTCTCCTCCTGCATGGGCTCCTCTGCCCCATTTTATAGTGTAGAAATCAAAACCTTTAATCCAATATACAAACAAGGAAGTCTCTGATACAAAGTCACTTATCTGAGGCATAATTGGGATTCCTCATGAGAGTGCCCCACCCCACATCATGCAACAGTCAAAGGTGTTTGAAAAAAGCTCAGTTTTGAAAAGCTCTTAGTATTAAAAGGGTGGGAAAGGCTTAGTCTTAAAACTAAGCCTTAGGCTATAACGACCCTGCCTGCTTACAGCCTGTCCCTCACACCTAATACAAACTATAAACGACCAAACATATATATCATATTTACAAACTTATTTGACCAACACACACCCTACACATATTTACAAATACACTTTACCACATTCCTCATCCCATTTCTCTTGTTAACCCAAGAAAGACTCAGTCTTACTCCCTTGGTCAAATAAGTTTGTAAATATGATATATATGTTTGCTCACTTTGGGTTTGGGAGATAGGCTGTAAACTGGAAAAGTCATTATAGCCTAAGGCTTAGTTTTAAAACTAAGCCTTTCCCACCCGAAGTGACTTTGTATCAGAGACTTCCTTGTTTGTATATTGGATTAAAGGTTTTGATTTCTACACTATAAAATGGGGCAGCGGAAAGGCCATGTTGAAGAGGAGAAGCAGCCAAGATGGTGGAATCCTGAAGGAGAAGCCAGTTTGTGCAGAGTTTGTGCAGAGAGAAGGAGATGGGGAACAGAGGTGAATAAAGCTAGTGAGCTAGAAACCTTTGATGCTAGGAAACTCGGATAGGTCAGTGGCTTTGGGAGCCCTGAATGGAAAGGGAAGTGTTTTCCTACTGTGTGAATTTCTTGCCCGCTGGGTGCAAGCTAGGATTAAAGCTAATGGCCCACCAGTTCTTTGCTCCGTTGGTTCATTACCGTCTCTCCGAATCAAATGCGAACCAGCATGGGCCAGGTGGCTTTGATGGTGGCCATGGCAACTTCTGTTCCCCATCTCCTTCTCTCTGCACAAACTGGTTTCTCCTTCAGCACTCTGCCATCTTGGCTGCTTCTCCTCTACAAAGGTAAAAGCAGAAATTGAGAGAGAAAACTTCTAGTCTGTCTCATTTTATAATGTAGAAAATTAAAGCCTTTAAGCCAATATACAAATAAGGAAGTCTCCGATACAAAGCCACTTATCTGAGGCATAAATGGGATTCCTCATAAGAGTGCACCACCCCCTATCATTCAATAGTCAAGGGTGTGGGGAAAAGCTTAGTTTTGAGAAGACCTTAGCATCAGAAGGAAGGGAAAGGCTTAGTCTTAAAACTAAGCCTTAGGCTAGGGGTCGGGAATCTATGGCTCACGAGTCAGATGTGGCTCTTTTGACGGCTGCATATGGCTCGCCGACAAATCTTTAATAAAAATAATAATAACGTTAAAAATATAAAACATTCTTATGTATTACAATTCATTCATTTCCTACCGCTCATGTTCATGGTTGCGAGTGGCTGGAACCAATCACAGCTGTCCTCCGGGAAAACACCAAATTTTTATTGGATAATGTATAAAGTACATGCATCATTGTGAGGTCAGGTATGCTGTTGGTGACACAGTACTTGAGGAAAGTCTTGCTGTTTTGCCTATGAAAGAGACAACAAGAGGGGAGGATTTATTCAAGTCTTTCACTGAGTTAACTAAAGAAAAAAATCTACCAGTTGATAAACTTATTTCGGTGTGTACTGATGGTGGTCCATGCATGGTAGGGAAAAGCGGAGGATTCGTAGAGCTTCTTCATGAACATGTAAAGAGACCCATCCTAAATTTTCACTGCATCCTACATCAGGAGGCGCTTTGTGCTCAGATGTGTGGCAAGCAGCTTGGTGAGGTGATGTTGCTGGTCATAAAGGTGGTCAACTTTATTGTTGCCTAAGCTTTACATGATCGCCAGTTTAAAACACTGCTGGATGAAGTTGGGAATAATTATTCTGGTCTGCTTCTGCATAGCAATGTGCATTGGTTGTCAAGAGGGAAGGTGCTCAGCCCGTTTCACGGCTTGTTTGAGCAAAATCTGGACTTTTCTTGAAATGAAAAATGTCAAGCATCCTGAATTATCTAACAGTGAGTGGCTCCTAAAGTTCTATTATCTTGTGGACATGACTGAACATCTGAACCAGCTCAATGTGAAAATGCAAGGCATTGGAAATACAGTCTTATCCTTCAACAAGCAGTGTTTGCATTTGAAAACAAGCTGGAACTCTTCATTGCCAACATTGAAACAGGTCATTTACTACACTTTGAAAAACTGGGAGAGTTTAAAGATGCATGCACAGCAAGTGACCCTGCTCAACATCTTGATCTCCAGCAGCTAGCAGGCTTCACATCTAATCTCCTGCAGTCATTCAAAGCACGCTTTGGAGACTTTCATGAGTGCACTTGTCTTTTTAAGTTCATCACCCATCCACACGAGTGTGCAGTGGACAGCGCCGACCTTAGTTACATGCCTGGTGTCTCTGTCAGAGATTTTGAGCTACAAGCTGCTGACCTGAAGGCCTCAGACATGTGGGTGAATAAGCTCAAGTCATTGAAAGATTTGGGAAGACTTGCACGACAGCAAGCAGAGTTGGTGAGCAAACACAAGTGGGGAGAAATGAAAAAACTTCAACCCGCGGACCAGCTGATTGTCAAAACTTGGAAGGTGCTTCCCATCACATACCACACACTGCAGTGTGTGAATATTGCTGTACTGACAATGTTTGGCTCTATGTATGCATGTGAGCAGTCTTTCTCACATCTAAAGAATGTTAAGACCAACCTACGATCACGTTTAACAGATGGAAGCCTCAACGCCTGCATGAAGCTTAACCTCACCACGTATCAACTAGACTACGAAGCCATCAGCAAAACCATGCAGCACCAGAAGTCGCATTAATGGTAAGAAGTACTTTATTCATCATTGGTTAGCAACAGCATAACAATGTTATTAAAAAGAATTCAGAGACTTATTGTACTTTAAGAGTGTTGGTCTTACATAAAATGCACACATTTACTTGTATTTAGTGTTAAACACATTGTATGGCTCTCACGGAATTACATTTTAAAATATGTGGTGTTCATGGCTCTCTCAGCCAAAAAGGTTCCCGACCCCTGCCTTAGGCTATAACGACTTTGCCAGCTTACAGCCTGTATCCCACACCCAAAGTGAGCAAACATATATATCATATTTACAAACTTATTTGACCAACAGAGCCTCCACGGAGAGAGGAGAGAAGAGGAAGCATGTCCAACCCCTGTACAGTCTTGTTGGGGAATGCCTTGAGCCTGAACACAAGATGTCCAATGACCCCTGCCTATGGACTCCTCTAGATTTAGTTCCTGCCTCTCCCCTGCATGTACCTATACTAAACTTTTTGCAGTGCCACTCTTTCCTACGACTTTTTTACTTTTTTTTTTTTTTAACAGGGACAGAGGGAGAGTCAGAGAAAGGGATAGATAGGGACAGACAGGCAGGAACGGAGAGAGACAAGAAGCATCAATCATTAGTTTTCATTGCCGTTGCGACACCACAGTTGTTCATTGATTGCTTTCTCACATGTGCCCTGACCGTGGGCCTTCAGCAGACCGAGCAGCCCCTTGCTGGAGCCAGCGACCCTGGGTCCAAGCTGACGAGCCCTTGCTCATGCCAGATGGGCCCGCGTTCAAGCTGGCGAGCTTGGGGTCTCGAACCTGGGTCTTCCACATCCCAGTCCGACACTCCATCCACTGTGCCACTGCCTGGTCAGGCCAACCTTTTTACTTTTGTCGTGCGATTACTTCTTCCAGGAATTCAATCTTCCTTAAAATTGTCATACTCTTTTACAAGATCAATTCATGTACTTCTTTTAAACATTAGCACAGAGGAAACATCCTCTAGGAAGCATTTCCTAAGTCTCCAGATTTGGTAGGCAGCCTCCTGTGTGCTTAACTTTTCTGAGCCACAGAGACCCTTAGTGATGGGCAATCTTTTGAGCTTGGTGTGTCAAAATTTACCAAAAAAACAAACATAACTCGGGTGGTGTGTCACTTAGAGAAAAACGGCCTAACCAGAAGTCCCAGAACTAGACGTTCTGTGCCGGAGTTCTGTTGTTTTGGCCTACAGACCTCCAGCACAGAGTGTCTACATTACAGCAAATGTTTTATCCTCGGCTACTGCACCTGGCCATGCAGGAGCTAAGGATGAAACGTCCTTCTCGGCATGCGGCCCCATACTTCTCTGGTATGCGGCCACGTGTCATCAAAAATGGCTACGTGTGTCAGTGCTGACATGCGTGTCATAGGTTTGCCATCATGGTAATAAATCATCACTCTCCTTTGCTTGACTCTTATCTTCACTGGACTGTGAGTTCTGGGAAGTCAGGTGCCATGTCTAATTCACTCTCTTCCTAGCCCAAAGCCAGCAAACAGTTGGCATTCAGTGAATGCCAATTGAGTTGCTGGTGAAATCCAGCTATTATACCCCAACCAACCTAGGTCTCTATACTGATGGTACTAAGATAAACCCACCCCATTAAAAAAATTGTTTTTAATTTTTTTTCTATTAAAGTTTACATTCAATATTATTTTGTATTAGTTTCGGGTATATATCATAGAGCTTAGGCAATCATATACTTTGCAAAGTGTCCCCCTCCCCTGATGTTTCCAGTACCCACCTGACACCGTACATAGTTATTACAATATTATTGACTATATTTCTTATGCTGTACTTTACATCTCTGTGACTGTTTTGTAACTACAAATCTGTATGTACATCTCAAGCCCTTCATCTTTTTATCTTTTTCACATAGATCCCTCCACCCCCCTTCCCCTCTGGCGACCATCAGTCTGTTCTCTGTGTCTGAGCCTGTTTCTATTTTATTTATTTGTTTATGTTGTTCTTTAAATTCCACTTATAAGTGAAATCATATGATATTTGTCTTTCTCTAACTTATTTCACTTAGCATAATGATCTACAGATCCATCCATGTTGTTACAAATGATAAGACTTCATTGTTTCCCAACTCTATTTTTTAGAAAAGATTTTATTTATTGATTTACTAGAGAGAGAAATGGGGTGGGTGAGGAGCAGAAAGCATCAACTAGCAGTAGTTGCTTCTAATATATGCCTTGAACGGACAAGCCCAGGGGTTCAAACTGGTCACCTCAGCATTCCAGGTTTTATCACAGGTCAGGCCCTACCCCCGGTTTTAAGACCAGCATTTCCTACTTGCTTCATCCTTTCCACAACCTAGCAGGGAAACTAGACCATGCCAAGCATTTTTCCAAGAGAGGAACTTACATGTCTTCCTAGACTTTTGGATCAATAGCTCCTATGTGAACTCCTGTAATTTACAGCACTTTTCTAGGTCTATTTTCTAATATGTAAAATGGAAACAATTGGATTTAGTTTATAGGGGTTTTGTAAGGATTAAATGAGATAACATACATTCAAATGCTTCTTCTTCCCCCTAGGCTGAGGACCAGTCCACACACTCACCTTGCATTGGGTGATCTCCTCCTCAAGGTAGTTCCGCTGTTAACAAAGGATGACCTGTATTGTTGCCAAAGCCACAGATGTCTGGGCCTGGAAATTAAGCCCCAGTGTATTTGATTTTACATCACTTTTAAGCAATTTGCATGGTCTGAGGCCAAAACAGACATAGCCTGTGTATTAATCAGGGTTTCAATAGAAAATAACACACTCAAATTTAGGATTATTTGAGGAGACTTTAATAGAAAAACTATTTACAAAGGTGATGTCAAAATGTTGAAAAAACTTAAGGAACAGTGCTGTGCTCTGGGCTAGCAACAGTAGGACTATTCCCACCCCAAAGCCTGAAGAGGCCAGGAGGAGGGATTACCAGAGCCCAGAAGAAAGAACCCTGGGGAGGGCAGCCAAAAGAGAAGCTGTGATTTTCAGTTGAGGGACACAGCTCCCTTCCCTCTGATTTCTTGCCATTGGTCAAACCCAGCTGGAAGCCCCTCTTGTGCCAGGTACTTTGTCTTTTAATTTTCACAAGTAGGTGTTACTATCTCCACTTTCAGTTTGGGAAAATTGTGGCTCAGAAAAGTTAAGCACCTTGCTCAAGGTCAAATAACTAATAAATGACCTTATTGGGATTAAAACTCAAACTGACCTAAAAACAGCATGAGGTTCTTTCTGCTTTGAGAAAACTTAACTGTTGATCAATGACTCTGAGCCTAGAGAGTTTAACTTAACGAAGGTCCAAGAATAGATTTTAATCTAGTTTTTCAACCTCACCTCCCATGTTACTACTTTCTGACTGTCCTAAAGACACATGTGGTGGCGCAGTGAATAGAGCATCGGACTGGGATGCGGAAGACACAGGTTTGAGACCCCGAGCTCGCCAGCTTGAGCGCGGGCTCATCTGGCTTGAGCCAAAGCTCGTCAGCTTGGACCCAAGGTTGCTGGCTCCAGCAAGGGGTGGCTCGGTCTGCTGAAGGCCCGCGGTCAAGGCACATGTGAGAAAGCAATCAATGAACAACTAAGGTGTTGCGACGGCAATGAAAAACTAATGATTTATACTTCTCACCTCGCTCCGTTTCTGTCTCTCCCTATCTATCCCTCTCTCTGACTCTCTCTCTGTCACTGTAAAAAATAAAAAAAAGACAAAAAAAGACACATGCACAGATGTGCTCTAGCCATACTAGTCTCCTTGTTTTTCTGCTAGACTTTGCATTTCATGACTGGACTTTTTCATGCATTGTTCTCTGCCCTCATTACATTTCCTCCACCTCTTTATCTGCTAACTCATTCTTCAAAGAAGAAGTAATACTGCCTCCCAAAAGCCCGCAGTTGAACTGCATCATGCCATCTTTTGTGATCTCATAAATACTCACCAACACCTTTTTCAAAATATTTTTCATTCTGCTTTAAAAAGAAGTATTCACTGCCCTGGCTGGCACAGTGGTATCCCTGACTGCCAAGATTGTGAGTTTGATCTTGGGGTTGCCAGCTTGATCCTGAGGGTGCCAGCTCAACCCCCAAGATCACTGGTTCAAGCCCCAATTTGGGCACATATGAAGAACAATCAGTGGTGGGATTAAAATAATTTAACAACTGGTTCTCTGCCCTAATGACTATTTTAAGTATAAAATAAAAGATATACCGCCTGACCAGGTGGTGGCGCAGTGGATAAGCATCAGACTGGGATGCGGAGGACCCAGGTTTGAGACCCCGAGGTCGCCAGCTTGAGCGCGGGACCATCTGGCTTGAGCAAAAAGCTCGCCAGCTTGGACCCAAGGTCGCTGGCTCCAGCAAGGGGTTGCTCGGTCTGCTGAAGGCCCGCGGTCAAGGCACATATGAGAAAGCAATCAATGAATAACTAAAGTGTCACAATGAAAAACTAATGATTGATGCTTCTCATCTCTTTTCGTTCCTGTCTGTCTGTCCCTGTCTATCCCTCTCTCTGTCCCTGTAAGAAAAAAAAAAAAGATATACCAAAAGGTAGTTTATCATTTCATGCATTTAATACTTATAAGAATAAAAGAAGTACACAAAACTAGATCATGTTATAAGAAAGAGTTTTAAAATATTAATGAAAAGATATTAAATAATACCTGACAAAGAACAATAAAATTGTTATTTAATATATTTCCATATTGCTTCTTGATTGGCCTCTTCACTTGCAATATTTTTCACCTATGGACAGAATGAACATCACTATGGGCACTCAGAATACACTGTTGCACAGATGAATGTTAAAAAAGAATAAAGAATGTAAAGTTGTGATTTCCATATTGGGCGGCTGACTAGTTTGCCCATCTTAGAGAAAATCCTGATTACAAGTGAATTTTAACAACCGGTTCACCGGACTCAACAAAAAATTAGGTATCGGTTCTGCTGAACCATTGCAACTGGCTGAATACTACCGCTAGAAACAATCAATAGCACAGTAAATGGAACAACAAGTTAATGCTTCCCTCTCTCTTTCCCATTTCCTATTTTTATCAAAAAGAAAAATTATTCACTTGCCTATGTTCCTCACCAAACAAAAGGTGGAAGGAAGAAATAGAAAAAGCACAAGCTTTAAAGCCAGCCAGACTGGGTTCAAATCCTGACTTCCCACTTAATCACCTTGGGCAATCTTGCCTCCATTTCCTCATCTGTAAAATGAAGATGATAACAGCCCAAACTTGTTGTGTTGTTTGAGCATTGAATAACTAATATTCAATGAAAAGGAAGAAAATTTTTAAAAATTATTTTCAATTTCCCTACTACAACTAGTATGCACATATGTATAAACTCCTTGTTACACAGGTGAATTCTGAAGAAAAGAGAGATGAGCAAAGGCACACATGTGAGAAGCCCAGAGTGTTGTATGGGTCAATATATGAAAGAGATAGAAAGGTAAGAAAGAGAGTTGAGGGAGAGGAGATGCAGGCAGAGAAAGGGCGGAGAGGCTGAAGAGTCGGATGCAGGCAAGATCTTGGAGAGATCTGAAGCTGCATGAGAAAAAAAAGACATGTTTAAAGAGAATTCTAAGAAAATTTTTCTCTATGACATGTAGGGTAACCTTTTCCTCTGAGTTCTTACAAAAATCCACATCCTTCATCAGTGGATTTGGGGATTGGATTAGCTGTTGTTGTTTGTTAGTTTTTAAATAGTAACCACATTAAAACTGGATTCAAGTTTGGAGCTCAGTGAGGGCTGGATTGCCCCAAGGATGCTTAGTGACATATTGAGGTTACAGATGCAGCACTCTGGATGCATTCCAGATGCTTGATATAAGTGATCCCTGACCTGCTGTGCCTTTTCTCACTCAGGGCAGAAACCTCCTTCAGAGCACAGAGGCTTGTTGTAATAGTTACATCTGAAAGTGTCTACAGAGTTTATGACCCTTTCTCCTTTTCTGAAAACTAGAGCCCTGTTAATATCATGTGATGTTCTGCCTCTTTGGTCTATTTATATTAACATGTAAGTTTAGAGTGGCTTTTCCCCTGTCTTTGAAGAGTCCTCCAGCATAGAGGGATGGTGCTATCACTTTAGAAATTTCCTGTTCCAGGTCAACCTGAGCCTTTTGACAGTGGCAATGGCTCTCATTAAGACCGCCTAGGGCCTGACCAGTGGTGACACGGTAGTTCAAGTGTTGACCTGGAACACTGAGGTCCCAAGTTTGAAACCCCAAGTTCACAGGCTTGAGTGTGGGCTCAACTAGCTTGAGCATGGGATCATCAACACAATCTCATGGTTGCTGGCTTGAACCCAAAGGTCGCTGGCTTGAGCCAGGGGTCACTGTCTTAGCTTGAGTCCCCATCCCGCCCCCCATTAAGGCACGTATGAGAAGCAATCAATGAACAACTAAAGTGCTGCTAACTATGAGTTGACGTTTCTCATCTTCCTGTCTCTCTCTCATGGAAAAGAAAAAGAAAAAGGACCTCTTAGGCTATGATGTATTATAGAGTTGTACACCTGAAACTTGTATAATTTTATTAACCAATATCACATCCATAAATTCAATAATAATAATAATAAAGACCTGACAGGAACTGCTATCAGAGGGCTTATCAGAGGGCTTACCAATCATGATGTAAAACTCAGATTCCAAAGGCATATCCTCCAGAGTATCAGGATCGAGTTTCATGTACTACCACCACAGCTGATGCCTTGCTTGTGTTTTACTGAAAACTGAACCACCGAGGTCTCATTCTCATTGCTGAATAGCTTAAAACTGGTTGAGAGGGCATAAAACCTGGCATCTCTGCTGGTCTAGAGACCTGGTAGCAGAGAGAATAAAATCTTGAGGTCTATATACCCATAGAGCAGCCAGAGAGACCCAGCACATGGCCTCACCCACAATTTTCTTACACATCTACTGTGTGCCAGGTGCTGTTCTGGATAGTTTACACACATTATTTTTTTTCAAGCCTCACAGAAACCATATAGATTGGCTGTTATCTCCACTTTACAAATTAGGAGTCTGAGTCCTGGGGAGGTGAAGTGACCTCCCCAGGGCCACGTAGCTAATAAAGAACTATGGCGGGATTCTAAGACATGTTTGTCTAATTCTTTCTATCTCCTATACCACACGGCCTCTGATTTTCAGGAGATATTTGAATATGGTTTTGTAGCTTCACAAAGCAAGGCCCTATTTCTTCTGAGGCCCTCTGGGTGGCCAGAATCAGGATCTGCCATGCTCAATAGCTGTGGTAGAAGGAGTCCCAGTACTGCCTCTTAGGACAAATAATAACCATTGCTAACATTTACTCAATACTTTCTCTTTTCACTCATATGTATTACTGTTCTTAATCCTCATAGCAACCCCATAAGGTGGGCTCTACTAATATCTGCACTTTATTATGAAGTCAGTGAGGCTTGTCCAGGATCACACAACCAGTCCATCTAATTCCAGAGCCCCTATGCTAACTTTACTTTTTCTTCCAGAGAATAGCAAAGCTACGAGGGATCTCAGTGCTTTTCTAGTCTAACTACATTACTTTATTTTTAAAATTTTTTAGAGAGAGAAGGGAGAGAAAGAAAGAAACATCAATCTGCTTCTGCATGTACCCTGACCAGGGAACGAACTGGCAACCTTTGCATTTCAGGACAATGTTCTAACCAACTGAGCCATCCAGCCAGGGCCTACATTACTTTAAAAATGAGTAAACCAAGCCCCAGGAGAGAAAGTTACTTAACCAAGATCACTCAATCACAAGGACAGACATATAAGCCTAGTCTCCTGACTTCCAGGCCAGTAGTTTTTCTATTATTCCCTGCTCTGTCCAGCTAACTGGTTATGTCACTTTACTCTCTCTGAGCCTCAGTTTCCTTATCTGCAAAATGTGTATGATTACCATATTCTTACCTCATAGATTTCCCATGAAAATAAATGGGTAAGAGATGTGAAAAGCACTTTGTAAACTGTCAACATAAAAAGCAAGGTGTGCCCTGGCCGTTTGGCTCAGTGGTAGAGCATCGGCCAGGCCAGTGGATGTCCTGTGTTCAATTCCCTGCCAGGGCACACAGGAGAAGCACCCATTTGCTTCTTCCCCCTCCCCCCTCTCCTTTCTCTTTATCTTTCTCTTCTCTTCCTGCAGCCAAGGCTCCAATGGAGCAAAGTTGGCCCAGGCACTGAGGATGGCTCCATGGCCTCCACCTCAGGCCCTAGGATGGCTCTGGTTGCAACAGAGCATCGCCCCCTAGTGGGCATGCCAGGTGGATCCCGGTCGGCACATGCAAGAGTCTGTCTCTCTGCCACCCTACTTCTCGCTACAAAAAAATACAAAAAAAAAGCGCAAAAAATAGCAATGGACTATTGTTTTTCATGCTTGGTGAGGGTCCTTCCTTCATGAAGCTCTCTGTACTTCCCCGGGTTACACTGAGTTGAAACTAGGTTTATTTTGGTCTCTGAATAAGTTTTAAGCTCCTGAAGAGCTGGGGCATTGTGGGGCAGCTGTGTTAGGCTTGCTCACTGGTTTACTGGCTGTGAGTATTTTGCCTGATTGGTGCATGAGCAGGTGGCAGCGCCATGTGTGTATGGCCTATAAAGGCTATGGGTGCTTGCACGCAGGGGATTATGAATGCAGGAATTGCCTGCCTACACAGTGAGGGGTCATTTTGCTGTTTGTTTGCCCCAGAGGTGATTTCCCCTTCATGTGGGCTTGTCCGCCATTGTGACACTTGATTAAATGGAATGGCCCAATCCTTTCTGGCTCCAGTTTTCTACCGTCTGCCCAAATCCAATGGGAACCTGCATGGCCACAGTGATGGCCACTGACATTACAAGTATCTTTCTATTCCCAGCATGTAAGACACAACCAGGCATAAAAGAAATGCTCAACAAATGTGTTGAATTACACAGAAGGATCCCAAGTACTGACTCAGATGTCTTTTAAGCATTTATTGCATAGGAGATTCTGGCTAAGGACTTTCATGTCTGGTATTGCATTAGGAGTTATCTATACTTTAAAGTATGCTTACTTCTCCAAAGACCTCTGATGAGGCTAGAGTAGCCTGAGAAGACTTCTCTGGAGGAGGGAGTGGACCTAAGGGAAAGAGTGCTGAACCCATAAGCAGAAGACCAAGCTTTGATTCTCTGCTCTACCAAACCTTGCTATGTAGCCCAATGTAACCCCTTCTCTCTCTGAGCCTCATTTGTTCTCAAGAGTCCGTCTAGACAACCAGAGGGAACCTAATAAACCTGAGTGAGGAGCATCAACCAAGATATCAAACCAAGAGGGGACGGTTGGCTGTACAGACTATCTTCTGAACCACTAAGAAGCAGTTACTCAGTCTCCAATTCTCTCTCTTCTGGAAACAATTTTCCAGAGTGGATTTAAAAGAGATTTGAAATGCTCATGCTGGTTTGTAATTCTCTCCTTTAATAAACAGGAAATTGAGATTCATAACAGTAGCCAGGAGAGAGAAGATGGAAAGTCACTCCAGGGGATGATCAATGTATTCTATTTATAGGACAAAAGCTTTCTCAGACAAAAAACCCTTGACTGCAGACCTTGCATGGTGCCCCCTACCCCCTTAATATAATTTGGCTTTTATGGCAGCCCTGCCCAAGGAGCATGGCAGGTGATGATTAACTCCATTAAGGCTCAGAGAAGTGAAAAGACTTGCCCAAAAGATGCAGCTAGAAAGTAATGGGAGTTTGCCCTAAGCTTGTCTGCTCCACTCTTTGTTGTACCAAGCTGCTCTAGGGGGGAGCAACATTCACAGGTTATACCATGTTTTTTTCCTGTTTCAAGTATAGTGTTATAATAAGAATTCTAGGGAATCCCTGGCCAGATGGCTCGGTTGGTTGGATCATCATTCCAAAGCACAGGGGTTGCTGGTTTGGTCCCTGGTTAGGGCACATGCAGGGGCAGCTCAATATTCCTGTCTCTCTCTCTTCCTTGCTCACTAAAATCCATAAATAAAAATAAAAAATATTCGGCCCTGGCTGGTTTGCTCATAGAGTGTTGGCCCCGTGTGTGGATATTGCAAGTTCAATCCCCGGTTAGGGTACTCATGAGATGTGGGCATCTGCTTCTCTCCCCGCCTTCCCCCATCTCTCACTCTTCCCCTCTCACAGTCAGTGGCTCAGCTGGTTAAAGCCTCAGCCTGGAGCTCTGAGGATAGCTCGGTTGATTCAAGCATCACTCGAGACTGGCGTTGCCAGGCAGATCCCAGTTGGGATGCATTCAGGAGTCTGTCTCACTATCTCTCCTTCTCTCACTTAAAAAAAAATTCTAGGGTTGTGAAAAGCAGTATAGTCCAGTGGGAACGAACACAGCCCTGGAGTCAGACCTAGAATCAGATTTCAACTCTACTCTGCTTCTTGCCAGTTGTGCATATCCTTGGGTAAATTACCCCACCTCTCTGAGGCCTCACTGCAAAACAAAGAACATAATATATAGTAGCCATCTTGGAATGCTGTTAGGAAGATTCATAGGGATAATGCATCTAAGGGATTAGTCTGGTGTTCATTCTCCATTTACTATTTTTTTTTTTTTTAACTCTAAGAAAGAGTAAGGAATTGGTAATCATGGTTAAAAACAACAGTATCAAAGTCATAATTTTTCCAGTCAGTTAGTACACTCCTGAATTCCAGTATTTACTTTTATCTTTTCTTTATCTCCATAAAATTGTCCTGCATAAGCTGAAATTTACCATAATCCAGCCTATGTTTAAATTCCACCCATCTACGGGGTTAAGAAGGAAAAAAGCAATATATAGAAATAATTTGTGTCTTCTTAGAGATAACAAGATGCAGCTAAGGCTGAGCAAGACTTTTGGGGACAGTAAGGGAATATCAGGGGATAATTCCAATATTCCTGAAACCTCCCTCTCTCATCTGGTGCCCAAGCCCCACCATTTGTGCACGGCCATGTGTTGTGGCTCAGCTACCAAACAGTAGTGCCACTAACTCATTAATGCTCCACCCCATCCTACTCTGTGAGCGTTAAGTCCTAAAAACTGTTATGGGAATGTATAGCTGAGAGTTATAAGGCATTCTCACTAAAGTAGATGGAAAAATGTGGTTAAGAAAACTAAGCCCTTATCCATATTTATGTTTAGTAAAATAAAGTAATAAAATCAGCTTACCAAGTAAAGAAATTAGCAATAGCATTTTGTACTTCTTGAATTAGTAATGATGACATTGAACAATCAATTTCCATTTATTCTTTCTTATTGCTTAAACTTTTTCTACTCTCTCTCCCTCTCAGTTTCAAGGAGATGCTGATAAATTTGTTCTGCTTTGGCAAAGATGGCATGTAGACAAAGAGGCCTTCTTTGCTGGGACCTGGCACTTCATCTAAACATTCAGTGCCTTTCTGATTTTATCCCTTCGAGTTGCTGACTCCAACTTCCTGGGCCCACCATGGTCCCAGAGTTATAAGGCAATTTGGCAGCTTGAGAAGGAAGAGGCCTTGGGTAGCCTTTATTTCATCTCCTCCCTGCAGTTGAATAACTACTTCTCAAATCCCACTACCCAATATTGAAGGCCTTAATTCTGCCCATTAAAACTCCACATCAACACACATTAAAACAAATTTAATTATTTATTGATTTTAGAAAGAGAGATAGGTAGAGAAATATAACTCTTTTGTTCCATTTATTTATGCACTCATTAGATGATTCTTATATGTGCCCTGACCAAGGATCAAACCCTCAATGTTGGCATATGGGGACAACGCTCTAACCAACTAAGCTAACTGGCCAGAGCCTAAAAAAAAAAACCACCCTGAGTTGGCTCTGTCATCTCCTGATTCTTGTCTGATGACTCAATTACCTTCCCTCATGAGCCTCAGAGGGTAGGCTTGCTTTCTCTGGCCTTCTCCTGTCTCTCCCTAGATCTGTGTTAGACAGGTCAGGAAATCACAGTGACAACCTCCCCCATCACTCCTGAGGGTAGGGGCCCAGGAGGTTCTTTCTGCCTAAAGTTTCTGGGATTTGAATGAAGTGGATACCGCATCCCTGACCAATCCATAGTTGATCCAATGAGGGACAAGGATTGATGCCAGTCAAAAGATTTGTCATTATGTGTTAGGCTTTTGTGTGGCTCCCTAAAAATGTCACCTCATTTACCCCCATGGACAGTGCTATGAGATAGGTATTATTAGTTCCATTTTGCATCTAGTATATGGTACATCTGAGATGTGAACCCAATCTGTCTGATTTCAAACGTTGCCTTTCCTTTAAAGAAGAGGAAGATACAGGAAAAAGTGCTACAAAGAACAAAAAATTGTACAATCCTATTAATAGCTACTGTTTATTAGCCATATGTCAGGCATTGAGTGCTTCACATGCATTGTATCACTGCATTCTCATAATAGCTCTGTGATGAATGTCCTATTTTTTTCTCCATTCAAAGATGAAGAGAGTGAAGCTCAGAAGCTTGTCCAAGAGCCCAGTTGGTATCTAAGTGGGTAACCCAGATTCTGACTCAGGACTATGCAACACCAAAATCTGTACTTTTAATCCCTGTACAATATGGCTTCTCATTAGGTCATGTGCGTGAAAAGCCCTTTATAACTGAAAGAGTGTGCAACAAATGTAAGTCATAGTAATTTACAGTTTGCAATTCATAAAGTTATTTGTGTATAATTTGAGTAATGTCTGTATTCCTTGCTCCACCACTGCGTTCTGGTATCTAGCACAGAGTAAATTACCAAAATACTTGTTAAATGACGGAATGATTGTATGATCATGCCTTTTGTGTACGCCATAAGATTCTCAGTCTTACAAATAGATTGAATCATTTATTAATCCATTTGAAAAACATTAATTGAAACTAACAAGCATGTAGAAATAATTGTACAACTTTGACCCTGAAGTTTACAGCAGGAGAGATTAGAAAAGAACTTGGAATTTTTTATAGCTACCGTAATTATTTTTATGGGTGAACTGTATCGATACAAATCAAACCTGACACAATTTAAAATATCTCAAAATAAGGAGACGGTCTTGTTAGATTAATGTCCCATGGTTTATAAAGTCCCACTTTAATGTTTCATACTTTTCTTCTTAAATCATAGCAACATCGAAAGAATGACCCTTAGTGGTCATTTAATCTGACCTCCTCAAATTGCTGATAGGGAAACTGACACATAATTATCAGTTGTAGAGCTGAGACTAGAACCCAGTTATTCTGTGCACTGGCTCTGGGCTCATTATTCCTTCATTTAACAAATATTTCTTGAGTATTCACTTAGTGCCAGGCAGCAGGCACAAAGAGACAAGAATCTGACAAGGTCCCTTCAGGAATTTACAAACTCCAGGCAGTTCAGGGTCTGGTGAAAGATAAATATAAACAAACAATTACAATGCAGGTAAGGGCAGCTGTAGAGGGAAGCGGGGCAGTGAAATTCAGAAAACCAACTGCGTTTGCCCAGTCAGGGTCGACTTCAGAGACAGCATGCCTAAAAATGTAAGGATTAAAAAAAAAAAAAAAAGTAAGGATTAAAAAGTCAGAAAAGGTAAGGAGTAGTTGTTTCAAACAGAGCAACTTGAACACACAAAGGCCCAGAGGCGTGAAGCAGCATGGTGTTTCAAGGGAAGTTCAAGAAGTTGTGTTTGGTTTTTCAGGGGAGAAGAGAGTAGAGTAGACAGGGGCCAGCTCAAGGAGAGCTCTTATTGAGAGCAGGTGAGCAGTGTATTAACCAAGGTTGGATGTTACTATCTTTTTTTCCCTCTACTAAATCTTTCCTTCAAATTGGTCAAATATTGTATGTCCCTGGAGATCCAGCCAACAAAAGTAATAGGCATTAGGGAGCCGGCACATTTAGCTCTTACATGCACATAATCACACGCAAATCTGTAGAGAGATATATAGGGTGTGGCAAAAGTAGGTTTACAGTTGTGAGTACAGAGTTTATTTGTACTATTAATTATTGTGTTATTTTCTATACAAATAACTATAAACCTACTTTGGTCCCAGTTTCTTCATCTATAAAAGGGGTTGGCTAACTTGAGAGTTTCAGGAAGAATTCAATGAAATAGCATGCGACACAGTGTCAGTCACATTGTAAGTAAGTGCTCAAGACCACTGGAAGCTGAATCTGTGTATATCTAAACAGAGATATCTAACATCAAAGGTAAAGAGATAAATAGTTTTAGCTTTGAAGGTTAAAGATGTGCCTTCCCCAGCACTTAGTCCTGAGCCTGAAACAGAATAGGTCCTGTAGAAAATATTTATTTTATTTTATTTTCAAATTCAGTAGTCACACTGTCTCCAAATACAATCATCAGTTGAAATTCAACTCAACACAGAAGTTTGTGTGCCAAATCACAGGAAACTTAGACATCATACAAATATGGTCAAATATGGTTTTGTGGTTTTCTTTTGAGGGTGTGGCTCTACATTGGTTGCCTGAACTCAGCAGAGTTATCCTGATGAAATAGAAACAGCCAACACACAGTAAAAACAGACAAGTTCTAAAAATTTTAAAAAGTATAATTACGAAAAATATCTGTAACTGCTTCCTCCCTCCATATTTTGCTTTTTAAGCATTTTTTATGTTTTTTATTTATTATTATTATTATTATTTTTACAGGGACAGAGAGAGTCAGAGAGAGGGATAGACAGGGAAAGACAGGAACGGAAAGAGATGAGAAGCATCAATCATTAGTTTTTCATTGCCTTTACGACACCTTAGTTGTTCATTGATTGCTTTCTCACATGTGCCTTGACCGCGGGCCTTCAGCAGACTGAGCAACCCCTTGCTGGAGTTGGGTCCAAGCTGGCAAGCTTTTGCTCAAGGCAGATGGGCCCGCGCTCAACCTGGCAAGCTCAGCGTCTAGAACCTGGGTCTTCCGCATCCCAGTCGGACACTCTATCCACTGCGCCACCGCCTGGTCAGGCTGGTTTTTATTTTTTAATCCTGTAAAGTAGCCAGTAAAACAGCTCCTGGAAGAATTTACAACCAACGCTTGCATATTTAAATGAAGAAACACATTCGTTGCATTTATTTGACGTCATCAGATTGTCTGTGTTGGGCAAACAAGTGTTACAGGTGTGTTGGGCTTGCTCACCTTGTACTTTGCCTGATTGGTACATGAGCAGGGGGCAGCACCATGTATGGTGCTTGCCCTCAGGGGGGCAGATTGTAAATTGAGGATTGCCTACTGCCATTGGGAGGGGCCACTGTTTGCCAGAGAAGAGGTTTTTTTTCTGCTGGTCTGTTTTGCTTTGGAGTCCTGAGAGAGAGGGGAAGCAGTTTCCCCTGCCTGCTTGCTTGTCCCGCAATGTGAGACTCTAATAAATGAAATGGCCCACCGTTTTCTGGCTCCATAGTTCCTCTACCATCTGCCCAAATCCAGTGTAAACCTACATGGCCACAACCACTGGCCTTACAGTATGCTACAAAAGAGAACTTGCTAGATAAACTAAAGCTTATCTCTTCAGGAGCCAATATTTTGTCTACCATTTTCAATAGAAAATTTTTGTGGGCATTATAAAATAGCCCAACCTCTTATATAGAGAATCCTAAATAAGATTAAATGTTTTGAAGATTCAAGCTCTGTAACGGACTGTAAATTACAGCAGAGGAGTGGGTTTGCTTTGAAAAACAGGAATTTTTGAGAGAGAGGAAGTGGAGAAGGGGGAGGGGGAAGAGAGAGAGAGAGAGAGAAACATTAACTTCTTGTTCCACTTAGTTGTGCACCCCTTGATTCTCATGGAGCTAACACCCTCAGGATCTAGTTGGTGATCCCAGCAAAGGGCTGGTGACCTCAATGCTCCAGGAGGACATTCTATCCACTGCACCAACACCCAGGGCTGAAATTTTTCTGTCTCTACAGTCCCTGCTCTGCCTGGAGCGCTCACTTCTCCCTGCGGTCAAGGTATTTGCCTCTAGCTATCCAGCTAGCTCTCTGGAGACCAGTGGACCCATTTTCCTATTTATCTGCCTGCCAGCTGACCTACCTGCTTCCTTTATTCTTTCTGTTTGTCTATCGGATGTCTGCCACACAGACCGTAGTCACTCAAATATTTATCAACTGGTAAAAAGCCTTGTGAGCTGGTGAACAGTACTGGATAAAATTCTGAGCCTTCCTGCCATTCTGCATGTGACTTGAGCAGATTGCTTTTCTGAATCTGTGCTCTCATCTGTAATTAAGAATTATTTTTAAATTCTTTAAAGAAATAAACATTGTATACATAATAGGTGCTCAATAAATGTTTGATGAATGAGAGATTGTCATGAGAACCAAATTAATTAAGACAATAAATTAATTATCTTAGCTGTCATTGAATGGGTGCCTCTAGTGGGTGGGATCAACCCTCCATTTATTATGTAGGCAGATAACCATGTTTGTTTAAAGAGTGGGCACGGCCTGACCTGTGGTGGCGCAGTGGATAAAGTGTCGACCTGGGAACACTGAGGTCGCCAGTTCAAAACCCTGCACTGGTCTGGTCAAGGCACATATGGGAGTTGAGCTTCCAGCTCCTCCCCCCTTTCTCTCTTTCTCTCTCTCTCTCTCACTCTGTGTCTCCTCTCTAAAATGAATAAAATTAAAAAACTGTATTAAAGAGTGGGCATTACACCCACCTGTGGTGGCCCAGTGGTTAAAGCATTGACCTGGAATGCTGAGGTCACTGGTTTAAAACCCCAGGCTTGCCTGGTCAAGACACATATGGGAGTTGATGTTTCCTGCTTCTCCCCCTTTCTCTCTTTCTTTCTCCCCTCTCTTAAAAAACAAATAAATAAAATCTTTAAAAATATATATTTAGCCTGACCTGTGGGGGTGCAGTGGATAAAGCGTCGACCTGGGAACACTGAGGTCGTCAGTTCAAAACCCTGCACTGGTCTGGTCAAGGCACATATGGGAGTTGATGCTTCCAGCTCCTCCCCCCTTTCTCTCTCTCTCTCTCTCTCTCTCTCTCACACACACACTCTGTGTCTCCTCTCTAAAATGAATAAAATAAAAAAAAATTAAAAATATATATTTAAAAGTGGGCATTAGCCTGGCAGGGTAGATCGGTTGGTTAGAGCATCATCCGGAAGCGCAGGAGCTGCTGGTTCAATCCCCAGTCAGGGCACATACAGGAATAGATTGATGCTCCTGTCTTTCTCTCTTCCTCTCTTTAAAATCAATTTTAAAAAATAAACATTAAAAATAAATAAATGAGAAGTGGGCATAATGATAGAAGTAGAAGAGACTACAAGTCATTTATTTAAATATTTAGAGTAACTGTACTGTGCAGTGTGAGTCTGGATGCCAGAGGACTTACTGACAGAATTTCTTCAGACCTCAAGTCTTCGAGGAGCTCACAGTCTAATGGGTGACAGGCACATAAAGTGTCTGCTTTTCTTATTTTATATTTTTTGATTTTTCAAAGCAAATAATTTATAATAGAAAATGTAGAAAGTCCAAAGGAAGCAAATAAGCAATAAAAACACCCATAATCTACTTCCCAGAGCTAAGCATTGTCAACATTTTTATATATCTTCCTCCAGCTTCTTTTTTATTTTTCTTTTTTTTTTTTAATGTTAAAAATGGTCCCTCTTGCCTCCACATCCCTGCAGCCTCTGGAGCAATCCTTGCCATCAGTTTGTACTTGAGACCTGGAAAGGCCAGTTGGATCAGGCCTGGGCATCTGTCCAGGGTGATTCTTCTCTAGAGCGAGTGTGTCCAAGTATCCACGATCCACAGATGGTCCCAATCACTTATCAGTCTGAGGCCTGAACAGCAGGCTGTTCCTCAGCCCTGCTGGGCTGTCCTCAGTGGGTCTCAGCCAACTGAGCACAGAGGCCCTTTGTCTCAAAATGTCTCTGAGGCCAAGTTTTCATGGTCAAATCTGAGAGCTGACAGAATTAACATTCACGCACATACCTTGTGACTTCTGTATCATTCAGTCCCTCATCTGAATTCCAGTTCTTGTTGCCTGATTTTGTACTTTTACCATGGCTACTGCTATCACCATCAGTCCTCCTCTTAAACCTATTTGTATCACCAATTCAATGATTCTTCAATCAACCAACGTCCCTACATAGTTTAATGTAATTATTGATAAATTAAAACTTATCTTTTCAGGCACCAACATTTTGTCAATGAAAATTAGTAACCTCTGCAAGGCCTGAGAATGTAAAAGCTCATGTTTTCCCTGAGCCCACTGGTATTACTACCTGCTGGCCACCTTGCACTTGCCAGCTTGCACCAGTGGTCTGCGAATCCTTTATGAAGGTTAGAGACCTGGGTTCAACAAACGTCTCTGCCACTGACTAACGTGGGAGGTTGGGAAAACCACCTTTCCACTCTGGATCTTAGTTTCCCCATTTGTACAATGAGAGGATTAAATTCTAAAAGCCTGGCACACCTTCTGGTTACTGAACTGCTCTGTGGCCTAGAATAGTCTGGAAAAAGAGCAGAAAGAAAGGAGCCTGAATCACAGTCTGCCACAAACCCATTACATGACTCCGCTATGTCACCCTCTCTCTGGACCTCAGTTTTCTTACCTGTAAATGGAGAGAAGGAAGCCATTTAGTGCTAGATAAGCTCTTAGCACCCTTTTAGTTCTGACAGTCAAAGAAATTAAGATTTACCTTCCTTGAGATTGCTAAGCCCTTAAAATGTGAGCTAGGAGGCCTTCAACTTAGGGACTCATGGGAGGAGAGGGGTGGGGAGCAGGAGTAATGCAAGAAAATCATTTCAATATCATACAGTCCTGGGCTCAAATCCTGACTTTGCCATTTAATAGCTGTATGACTTCAGACAAATCTTTCAACTTCTCTGAGTTTCAGTCATGTCTCTAGACTGGAGAAAATAGTAATGACTTGGAGCAGTCAAGGTGAAGACTAAAGTGGGTGAAGCATCATGCCTAGTGAGCAATAGGTGCTTTAAAAAGGTTACATAAGGCATCAGATGCAACATTGGTATAAAAACTAGGGCACAAAAGGAGAAAATTCAGTTCCAAGAAGAAATGGAAAGAGAATAGTTCTCTTAATTTTTAATAGTTTTTTATTAAAAGAGGAATGCAAATTCATTGCAACAAATAAAGAAAAAATTAATCTAAATTCCATTATTTACCACTTGTATTTTGATATATATTTCCTTCTATTCCTTTTTTTTCTGTGCACAAATATATTTTACATAGTGACAATATATACTTTATATATAATTTATACATTTTACCTCAGTTTGATACCTTTTATCATCACCATCTCTGAAATCTCAAATTCAAACTCCCCTCTGCATGATTGTGTCCTCCTACCCTCCAATTCTCACACTCTGTTACTTGAAGTACACTTGTTCTTTTATCCCCTCCATTTCTTTTCAGGCAATTGGCTCCTTCCTGTCTAACTTTCACAGTCCTTCCTTTTTCCCTCTCTCCTTTCTCTTTTCACAAACTTTTTAGTATATGTGCTGCCGAAGTGAGCATTCCATAAACTTTTAATTGAGCATTTTCTGTATGTCGGGCTCTGTACCAAATACAAGTTTGTAAAGTTGAAAGAGATGGGGATCTCTCATTTTGCTCCCTCCCTGCAAATCTCTTGCCCATTTGCCCTTCTGCAAAAATCTCCACCAATGTCATCAAAGCTTTCACCTTTACTTTGTACCCAAATTACCTACCTGAGTTCTACTCTATTTCCTCTCTCAGCCAGAGTTCTCCAAAATGTAGCCCACACCCACTCTATTCATTCCCTAGGTCCTCATCTACCCTTCAACCTACTGTAGTCAGCCTTCCACCACCATGACTCCACTGAGTCATCAAATGATCTCCTAACTGTAAAATCCAATGAATGCTTTCCAGATTTTGCCCCTAAATTGGCCTCCAAACCACTTTTGACACTTGGGTAAGTCACTCAACTTCTCTGAACATCAGTGTCCCCATCAGTGAAAGAGAGATAATAGAGAGATTCAATACAATAATGTATAAAGAGCCTGACCCGTGGTGGCGCAGTGGGATAAAGCATCGACTTGGAACACTGAGGTCGCCAGTTTGAAACCTTGGGCTTGCCTGGTCAAGGCACATATGGGAGTTGATGCTTCCTGCTCCTCCCCCGTCTCTCTCTCTCTCTCTCTCTCTCTTTCCTTCTCTCTCTCTTCTCTGAAAAAAATTGAATAAAGTCTTAAAAAGATTTAAAAAAATGTATTAAAAAAATCCACTTGCCTGATCAGGCTGTGGCGCAGTGAATAGAGCGTAGGACTAGGACGCAGAGGACCCAGGTTCAAAACCTGGAGGTCTCTGGCTTAAGAGTGGGCTCATCTGGTTTGAGCAAGGCTCACCAGTTTGAGCCCAAGGTCACTGGCTCAAGCAAGGGGTCACTCAGTCTGCTGTAGCCCCCCGGTCACAAGGCACATATGAGAAAGCAATCAATGAACAACTAAGGGGCAACAACGAAGAATTGATGTTTCTCATCTCTCTTCTTCCTGTCTGTCTGTCCCTATCTGTCCCTCTCTCTATCTCTCTTACAAAAAAACAATCCACTTGTACACAATAAGCATTCAACAAAGATTAAGTTGTGACTCATTGCATTTGGTTTTCTGAGTCCCTGACAACCTTGGCTAATATGAGCATTCTGATCTCTGGAAAGAATCATTTCTCAGGAAGAGGCATTCATTCATTCAATTAAAAAGGAAAGAAGGAAGGAATAAATAAATAAATTTGAGCACCTGAGTGCCTGTTCTAGGCACTGTTTTAGGGGCTGCAGGTACAGCATTGAACACAACAGAGAAGCAGTGTGTTCTCAGAAAGCTAATCTAAGGGCGAGGAGGTAGACAGATAATGGATAAAAATATAAACATATCATACAGTAAGAAGTACTCAAAAAATTAAGTATGCAAAGATCTATAAGGGCACTTTTAGGGGTCATGGAAATGTTCTATATATTAATTGTGGTGGTGGTCAACAGGTATATATATATTTTCAACCATGAAGGAATGATAGATACACTTTAAATATGTCATTTTATTATATATAGATAACATCTCTAAAGGTTTATCTCTAAAAAAAAGACTTCATGTAAAGGGATAGAGTATAACTATATATGAGGAAGTAATTTTTGATAGGGCGGGTAAGAAAAGTCCCTCCAAGAGGGAGTCATATGAACCGAAACCTGAATGATGAGGAGTAAACCTCATAAAGATCTAAGAGAAGAATATTCCAGTCCTGGCTTGGTAGCTCAGTTGGTTAGTGCATCATCCCAATACACAAAGGTTGCAGGTTCAATCACTGGTCAGGGCACATACAAGAATCAACTAATGAATGCATAAATAAGTGGAACACCAAATCAATGTTTTTTTTCTCTCACAGCCAGTGAGCAGCATCAGCCCCTCAGCACATCCCTCTGACCTTTTTCCTTTTAGCATAAAAATGCCATTTGGGGTTGATTTCTTTTAAGATAGGCACTTGACTTCAACAATTACATGTCTAAGTAGTATTGCTGGACATTCTCAGAATATCATTCTCTTCATGGGGTGTGATATTTTTTGGTGTGTGTGTGTGAAAGTTCAATCATTCAGTATAATCCTTTACTGGCATTGTTCTTAGCCAAGCCCCAACTTTGATGCTGGAAACATAGAGATGAGTCAGGCAAACTGATAACCATCGTGTGAGTGGGGCTCACACCAAGGAAGCCCAGGGGCTGTGGGACTTAGGGCAATGCTTGGCAAGGCTTCCTGGAGGAGGTGATATCATGCAGAGCAGCCTTTTCTGGACATAAATTGCTAGATTTTGTTCATGATTTTTGCCTCATCTACTATCTTGGGACTTGGGTCTTGAAGTCCATCTTTCTCGGATTACAAGGAGTATTTCAGAAATATTTGTCAACAACACCCTTAGGCATTTCACTCCTGCCACACTGAGCAGGAGGCGGTCAGTCCTTGGAGGAGTGACCTCAGCTCTGTGCATGTTCTCTGCATTCCCAGAGGAGGAGCCAAGGTGTGGATACAATCACCCAGGCAGGCAGATGGGCGCAAGAGCTAGCAGGCAGAGCTTAGCTTCACAGGGCTCACTGCAGAGGATAGCTGAGTTCACTCAGGAAGAGGGGGCCCAGCAGCCTACCCTTCCAAGAGGCCTGTGCTTTGTCAAAAGATTCCCCTATAGCCAGTCGTGAAACTGAAGGCTTCCTGCATCCCATTCTTCAGCCAACTCCTAAACATCTGTCTTCTCCTCTTCTATATCATCCCTCAACATACAGAGACCTTCTGACCCTCACCCCACCCAGGCTTCTCCACTTTCACCAAGAAGTTTACCACAGCCTCCCAGATGTCTGTCTCCGATCTCTGCTTTGGTTCACTACACAGTCCATTCTCCACATTTTTGCTGACATGCACTTCCTGACACCCAGGCCAGGGTGTCGTTTCTCCCCTGTTCACCGCTGTCACTGGTGCCGCATTGCTCAGCAAAAGGCCAGGCTCCTGAGCCCCCTTGATCTAGCCCCTGCCTGCTTCCCAGCCACACCTTCACACTTTCTGATTCCCTGAAGATACCACTGCTGGCTGTATCATAACTTGGAACATCTGTACATGCTGCTCTTGCCGAGTGGAACACCCTTGTCTCCATCCCTGCTCATGTGATAAATTCTTATTCATCCTTCAGAATGCTCTTTGGATTTCACCTTCTCCCTGACACCTTCCTGTCCAGGCCCCTCGCCGGGCTGATTACCCCTTCCTCTGCGCCACCTTTGCACCCTGTTCTCAACACAGTGTTACCTATATCACAGATTGGAAAATTGGGTCCCAGAAGGGGAAAGAGTTTATCCAAGCTTTCAAGGTAGAATATAAACTCAAATTTTAAAAATCCTGATTCCTTAAAAAAAAGAAAATGCTCTGGCTGGATAGTTTGGTTGATTGGAGCATCGTCCTGAAACACAGGGGTTGCCAGTTCGATCCCCGATAAGGGCACATACAAGAACAGATTGATGTTCCTGTCTCTTTCTCTCTTCCCCTCTCACTAAAACCAATAAAAAAAATTAAAAAAAAATTCTTTTTTAAATCCTGATTCTTAGGCAAGTGCCTTATTCATCACAGTCTCAAAGAAGTAATCAGATTTTACCACACACATACACACACAGTTTGGCAGTCTGAAACAGTGCCATTGAATATCTGCCTTTGGGTAAACTCTTCCACAATTCCCTGATGTTTCCTGAAGCATTCCAAGAAGAGGTCTGGGCAAGGTGACCTCCAAGGTTCTCTGAGCTCTAATATTTTATGAAACACAAAAAATTTCACCACCAAAATTAGTGCTCCCATTTTCCCTCTAGAGCTTACTTGTGTTTTTAAAATGAAGGGAACAAGAACTTACTGCACATGCACTATAGATTCAGTAAGGAACAAGGCTGGCAAGTATCCTGCTCTCACAGGACTCACTTTTTAGTGGTGGAGACAAAATTATCAAGGAAGCAAATAAATCTCAGATAATGGTATGCATTCTGAATAAGTTAAACAAGGTTACGACTTAGCAAAAGATGGGGGAAAGTCTGGGAGAGGGGTAGGAAGTCCTCCTCGAGGTGACGCTGGTTGAGGTCTGAATGAGAAGCCATGTATTGATCTGGGGACAAGTATTCCAGACAGAGGCATCAAGTGCAAAGGCTCAGAGAAGGCAAAAGATGATCAATGTGACTTGAGCACACAGAAGCCAGGAGAGCAATGTCAGAAGGTGAGAAATTAAGACGTCAAATGAGACGGTAGGCCATGGGAAGGATTTATAACTGGTCCAATGGAAGACCCTGGAAGGGAGCGACAGAATTATATTTTATAAAGATCACTTGGGTTGCTGTGTGTTGAATGTGTTAATATACAATTAATTGAGGATATCAAATAGATGGTTAAAAAACATAAATCTGGAGTTCACAAAAGAGATCCTGGGTATAAAAATAAATTTGGGGCATATAAGTGGTGTTTTAGGTCACATAGCTAGATCAGATATTTCTGATCTTTCTAAGACGGAGGGGAGATTTTTGGCTAAAAATCATGCCAACTACTCCCTGGAAACCTGAACCATGAAGAGTGGGCAGACAAAATGAAGGCAGCAAAGGAAACCACAACCGGCTCCATAAAAGAGTTCCCTTTAGAATTCCAGATTTTGTGTCCATTAGTAGAGTGGCCTTCTCTTAAAGGAAGTGTTAAAATTGCAATTCAGCTGGTATTTACTGACCCCCACTGTGGGCAAGATGCTGTGCCAAGTTCTGGGGAGACAAAGGCGAGTGGATTCCTGCCCTTCAGGGATACTTGAGGCAGCTGGAGAGATAGACCTTTAGGCAACTAATTCCGGTCAGGGAAGCAAGAATTTGGTGCCCTAATAAAGGCAAGAAAATCAAGAGCACAGGAGCAGAGATGTGTCAGTGTTCAACAGCTTTATCTGCATCATCTCATGCAGTCTTTAAAATAACAACCGTTGTTGTTCCCATTCACAGAAGAAGAAACTAAGTCTTAGAGCAGTGGTTCTTAACCTTTTTTGAGGTACCGAACCCACCAGTTTCATATGCGCATTCACCGAACCCTTTTTAGTCATAAATAAAATATGATTTTTTTTCCCCAAATTCAAGACATAGGTATATGTTTTTTTACTGGTGCACAAAATGAGCCGTGCGTGAACATCACCTTGCTCAAAGAACAAAACCAACAAAATGCATGAACTCACAACAAATTACGGTATTACTTTATTCTGGCCTCCGTGGCAGAGGCTTCTCCGAACCCCTGAGACCGACTCATCAAACCCCTAGGGTTCGATAGAACCCAGGTTAACAACCATGTCTTAGAGGCAGCAGGTAACTTGCCCAAGGATACACAATGGACAGGTAGTAAGCCTGGATACATGACCAGGTCTGCCTGACTTCAAAGCCCAGGTGCTTAATGTTAATCATGCTTTAAAATCTCCTGACAGTGATAGGGCTGGCGCATACTGTTCCTGGGAAGATGAGGGTCCAGAGAACAAGGTACAGTGTCCCTTGTCTATTGCGGGGGCTAGGATCCAAAACCCCGCGTGACAGGCAAAAATCCATGAAGTAACGACCCTATATTTATTTATTATTTATAAATATTTTAAGGCTTTATTTCGATTTAACATTCTTTTAATGTGTTTTAATGAATATTTTAAATGTATTTTATATTGTTTTTAAATTTTTAGGCTAGAAAATGCTTATTGTTGGTCAAATAAGTTTGTAAATATGATATATATGTTTGCTCGCTTATAGTTTGCATTGGGTGTGGGGGACAGGCTGTAAGCAGGCAGGGTCGTTATAGCCTAAGACTTAGTTTTAAGACTAATCTTTTCCCACCCTTTTAATACTAAGATCTTTTCAAAACTGAGCTTTTCCCCACACCCTTGACTGTTTCATGATATGGGGTGGTGCACTCTCATGAGGAATCCCAATTATGCCTCAGATAAGTGACTTTGTATCAGAGACTTTGTTGTTTGTATATTGGAAAAAGGTTTTGATTTCTATACTATAAAACGGGGCAGACTGGGAGCTTGCTCTCTCTCGGTTCCTGAGATTAGCATTAGAGAGGAGAGGAGAGAAAAGCTACGTGGAGGAGGCCAGGAGAAGCAGCCAAGATGGTGAAGTGCTGAGGGAGAAGCCAGTTTGTGCAGAGTTTGTGCAGAGAGAAGCTGTAAGGCCAGGAGTCACGGCCATTATCACAGCCGCCTGGCCAGTGCAGGTTCACATTAGATTTGAACAGTTGGTAATGAAACAACGGAGCCAAAAACTGGTGGGCCATCAGCTTTAATTCTAGCTTGCACCTGGCGGGCAAGTAAAAACACACACTGGGCTCCAAAACCCACTTATTCAGTGCTAACAAAGCTACTGACTTATCCGAGTTTCCTAGAATCAAAGATTTCTAGCTCACCAACCTTAATCACCTCTGTTCCTCGTCTCCTTCCTTCTCCCTGCACAAACTCTACACTAACTGGCTTCTTCCTTGAACACTCCACCATCTTGGCTGCTTCTCCTCTCCTCCACGTGGCCTTAATCTGCTCTCCCCTCTAATGCTAACCTCAGGAACCCAGAGAGAGCAAGCTCCAGGTCTGCCCCACTTTATAGTGTAGAAATCAAAACATTTAATCTAATCTACAAACAAGGAAGTCTCTGATACAAAGTCACTTATCTGAGGCATAATGGGAGGATTCCTCATGAGAGTGCACCACTCCATATCATGCAATCAGTCAAAGGTGTGGGAAAAGCTGACTCTTAAAACTAAGCCTTAGGTTTTACTGACCCGGCCTGCCCACACCTGTCCCCCATTACACATTAATATCAACGAACTTCCATGTGGGCGACACCATCTTTTTTTTTTTTTTTTTTACAGGGACAGAGAGAGAGTCAGCGAGAGGGATAGATAGGGACCGACAGACAGGAACGGAGAGAGATGAGAAGCATCAATCATTAGTTTTTCGTTGTCGTTGCGACACCATAGTTGTTCATTGATTGCTTTTTCATATGTGCCTTGACCGTGGGCCTTCAGCAGACCAAGCCACCCCTTGCTGGAGCCAGTGACCTTGGGTCCAAGCCGGAGAGCTTTTGCTCAAGCCAGATGGGCCCGCGCTCAAGTTGGCGAGCTCGGGGTCTCAAACCTGGGTCTTCAGCATCCCAGTCCGACGCTCTATCCACTGTGCCACTGCCTGGTCAGGCGCAACGTCATCTTTAACAAAGTGAGCATAATATATTTTATCTGCCCAACAGAAGGAAATGGGGAACAGAGGTGAATAAGGTGGTGAGTTAGAAACCTTTGATTCTAGGAAACTTGAATAAGTCAGTGGCTTTGAGAGCCCTGAATGAAAAGGGAAGTGTTTCCCATTGTGTGTATTTCTTACTCACTGGGTGCAAGCTAGGATTAAAGCTAATGGCCCACCAGTTCTTGGCTCAGTTGTTTCATTACCATCTGTCCAAATCAAATGCGAACCTGCTTAGGCCAGGCGGCTATGATCATGGCCATGGCTACTGGCTTTACATTTATTTTACCACAAAAATAATTAAAATAATAAACATAAAAAAATACCTATATACTGCAAAATCCTGCGATATAGTGAAAAATCCAGGATACAAAATTAGATAGCCTGACCTGTGGTGGCGCAGTGGATAAAGCGTCGACCTGGGAACACTGAGGTCGCCAGTTCAAAACCCTGCACTGGTCTGGTCAAGGCACATATGGGAGTTGATGCTTCCAGCTCCTCCCCCCTTTCTCTCTTTCTCTCTCTCTCTCTCTCACTCTGTGTCTCCTCTCTAAAAAATGAATAAAATTTAAAAAAAGAAATTTAAAAACAAAATTAGATAGATAGATAAAATATAAAAATCCGCAATACAGTGAGACCATGAAAAGTGAGCTGCGCTATGGCGAGGGACAACTTGACTGTACAAAGGGCTAAAGTGAAAAGGTGAGAAGAGCCAAAGGGGCCCAGATCTTGAATGACAGCACAAGGAGTTTGGACTGGGTTTTTCAACCTTGGCACAATTGATAGTTTAGGCCAGATAATGCTTTCTTGTGTGTGGGGGGGGGTTGTCCCCTGCCCTGTAGGATGTTTAGCATAAGGTGACCAGACGCCCTGCTTTTGGTGGGACAGTCTCGATTTTTAACAATTTGTCCCACATCCCATGGCGTTTTAAAAAAGTCCCGATTTTGGAAAGAATGCACGAAAAAGTAGGGAACGGCAGGAGAATGGAAAGGGAATATATGGTTTTCGGTGGGGAGACCCCGCCTCGACCTGGAAGCGCCCGCACTGCTGCAAGAGCTGGCTGCCCCATGCGGCCCCGAAACAAAGAACTTCAGGCCTGACGTACCTGCTGGGGCGGCGGCTGTCAAGTCCCCTAACTACCCATAGGCCCGCGTCCTGGACGCCAGCGTGCAGCTCTGGTCTCTGCGAGGCACAAGCCACTCAGTCTCCAGCGGGCGGCGGGGCTGGACACGGGGAGCGCAGCTGCAGCAAGGACAAGTCCAGGTGGGAAGTGTGCACGACCACTCGTGTGCGAGCACGCCAGCGGCGCTGCCCTGCCTGCTCCCGCCCACTCATGCAGCTCTGGCATCGTCAGGACCGTGTAACCCGATTCCTCTGACTCACTCAAAATTTCCCATAGAGTAATATTTCCAAAAATAATATTTTTAATGAGGTATCATTATTAAAAAAATAGATTGATAAGGAAAAGGTTAAATCTTGGGCATCAGCATAAATCACAATAGAGAGCAAATGGTTAGAAATATTTCATCATTTTGAAACAAACCATGTTCCATACAATAATGCACTAAAAATTGTGGAATACGCGCTGTCTTTACCAGGAACTAACACTGCGACTGAATGCGTTTTTTCTATGCTAAATAAAGTGTGGAACATCAGAAAAATCACAATTAAGTGTTGAGACTTTGAAAGCCATTTTATGTGTGAAATATAATTTAACAAATTCTTGTGAAAAATTTCATGACCTTTTAAACAACGACAGCAATCTACTAAAAAAATTCACTCAAATGAGAAATATGCCAAAGAATAAAATAATACTATACATAATTTTTTAATGTATTATATTTGTAAATTGTACTTAGGTTGAAATTTAAAAATATATATTACAATACTATTTTTGCATTCTATGAAAAGTTTTTTTGCTCCATATAGACCAAATTTTTAATCAAGAACCCCCCATTCCCATCAATGGTGTCCCGCTTTACCAATTTTAAAATCTGGTCACCTTAGTTTAGCACCATCCTTGGCTTTTACTCATTAGATGTCAATAGCACCCCCCCCTCCCCAGCTGTGACAACTAAAAATGTCTCTAGACATTGCCAAATACCCCCCAGGGGTGTCTATGCAAAATTGGTACCCAGTGGAGAACCACTGCTCTGGTCACTGGTGGAGTTCAGGTTTTGAAAGGAGTGTTTCAAGATGAGCACTGGGGCCTGACCAGGCGGTGGCCCAGTGGATAGAGCGTCGGACCGGGATGTGTAGGACCCAGGTTCGAGACCTTGAGGCCGCCAGCTTGAGCGCAAGCTCATCTGGTTTGAGCAAAGCTCACCAGCTTGAGCCCAAGGTCGCTGGCTCGAGCAAGGGGTCGCTTGGTCTGCTGTAGCCCCCCTTCTCCCCCCATCAAGGCACATATGAGAAATCAATCAATGAACAACTAAGAAACCGCAACGAAGAATTGATGTTTCTCATCTCTCTCCCTTCCTGTCTGTCTGACTCAGTCTTTCCCACAAAAAAAAAAAAAAAAAAAAAGATGAGCACTGCAGGTGCTCTCTTAGCACTAATTATCTCTACCATTGTTATGCTCATTATGTGAAAAATTGTATTATGCTTCATTCTGATAAGTTGGAATCAGTTCTTCATTCTGATAAGTTGGAATCAGCTGTACTAGTTTGGTAACATTCCTGCAGTGTTTGTTCATTTTTTGTGAAACAAGGAGATTAAGTTGACCATGTGCTGCTCAAGGGCAGTGACCACCGTGGCTTTTTTATTTTTATATTCTCAGTTCCTAGAAGAAAGAAAGTTAAATAAATGGGTGAATTTTTAATTTTTATTTTAAACATAACTGTATTTATTTTTTTGATATGCTGAGATGAGAAATTTGTCAGAAGTATGATATATATAGAACAGTGGTTGTTAACCTGGGTTCTATCGAACCCGAGGGGTTTGATGAGTCAGTCTCAGGGGTTCGGAGAAGCCTCTGCCGCGGAGGCCAGAATAAAGTAATACCGTAATTTGTTGTGAGTTCATGCACTTTGTTGGTTTTGTTCTTTGAGCAAGGTGATGTTCATGCACGGCTCATTTTGTGCACCAGTAAAAAAACATATGCCTATGTCTTGTATTTGGGAAAAAAAATCATATTTTATTTATGACTAAAGAAGGGTTCAGTGAATGCGCATATGAAACTGGTGGGTTCGGTACCTCAGAAAAGGTTAAGAACCACTGATATAGAATAAGGCAAGTATCTTTGTTTGCAAAGAAAGATGTCTGTTCTAATCTTTTGATCCAAAAATCCTACGAATTGATAAAATGCATAGACTTCATTTACAGGCTTATTTTCCAGATGGGAAAGGCCCACATGGTTTTTGTAGCATCTACAGGGCATTCTTCAATCTGCAACAATATATTATTCATGGTTCACTGTGTAAAGCACTTTGGGTTGACAATGCAATTTAATTCAGCATTTCTTGAGCTATGTCTATGAACCAGGCAGTAGGAAAGGAAAAAAGGCAGAGTTTCCATCCTCTAGATCAGGAGTCCCCAAACTTTTTTTTTTTACAGGGACAGAGATAGAGTCAGAGAGAGGGATAGATAGGGACAGACAGCAGACAGGAATGGAGAGAAGTGAGAAGCGTCAATCATTAATTTTTCGTTGCCGTTGCGACACCTTAGTTGTTCATTGATTGCTTTCTCACATGTGCCTTGACTGTGGGCCATCAGCAGACCGAGCAACCCCTTGCTGGAGCCAGAGACCTTGGGTCCAAGCTGGCGAGCTTTTGCTCAAGCCAGATGGGCCCGCGCTCAAACTGGCGAACTTGGGGTCTCGAACCTGGGTCTTCCACATCCCAGTCCGATGCTCTATCCACTGCGCCACGGCCTGGTCAGGCCCCAAACTTTTTACACAGGGGGCCAGTTCACTGTCCCTCAGACCATTGGAGGGCCAGACTATAAAAAAAACTATGAACAAATCCCTATGCACACTGCACATATATTATTTAAAGTAAAAAAACAAAACGGGAACAAATACAATATTTAAAATAAAGAACAAGTAAATTTAAATCAACAAACTGACCAGTATTTCAATGGGAACTATGGGTGCGGATGCATCCTGTGCTCCTCTCACTGACCACCAATGAAAGAGGTGCCCCTTCCGGAAGTGTGGTGGGGGCCGGATAAATGGCCTCAAGGGGCCACATGTGGCCCCCCCGGGGCGGGCTATAGTTTGGGGACCCCTGCTCTAGATGTATCTAATCAAAAGAAATGTCAGGCTTACCAGGGCCTGCTTGACCTTGTTTGTTCCGTCCTTTACCAGTGGTCAGTCTTCAGTAAAACAGGGCCATATTATGACTTTAATAGGTCCTAGGCAATTCTGCCTTCATGGGCTCTTCTCTCTATTAAAAAAAAATGTATTTATTTAAAAATATATTTATGATTGCATTGGCATGAAGACAAATATAATGCAGATTGGGTTCATTATTATATATATATATTTATTATTATAATATTTACTTTCTTCTGATTTTAAAAGAAATTAAATATTAAAACTTTTCTTGGGCCCTAAGCACAGAGCTTACCGTGCCTAATGGAGAAGTTGGCTCTTGGGCCAATTACTGACCTCACCTAGTTGTCATTTGCTTCTCTTTAAAATTCTAATTTTGAAAGGTTGTTAAAAGAATTATTTGATATACTTAGAAGCTGCAAGAGGGTAAATCAAGTCTGACTTGTTATCCACTGGGTACTTAGAATACTTGGCAAATAGCACTCAATAAGATGAAATTATCCATGCACTGCCAGAATACAGTAAAACACTTGATAACTAACAGATTTCTTTTACCAGACCTCATAGGGAACAGTTGAGGACTCAGAGTTATCAGAAAGCTGAAATGTTCCTGACTATAACTGGAATTCGGATCAGGAAAAGCTGTATGGTTCAATAAGTTCACATGCTTCTTAATTTTTTATTTGTCATTGCATTCACCCCCTGGGTCCACTTAATTGTATCATAACACAATCTGTCATTAGCTCTATAGATAGAAAAAGTGAGTATTGAAAACCATAAATTTTACACTCCTGTATGAGATTTATATGATATGATGCAAGGAGTTGTACCAGCACTGCCACATGTCTCCAAATCCTCTGCAGATTTAATTACAAAGCTACAAAGTGAGTGCATAAATTATGCACCAAGACCATGTTTTGGAAATCACTGTGTAGCCTTGGGAATTAGATAGGAGGTTAGATCTTTGTAATTGATACACTTCCACTTAAGGATTAAAACCCTGTGGATCTGTGAGAACTCTTTTTGCCTAAAGACAGAATGTATCTGCAGTTTGCGGGGGAGTTGGACAGTTAAAATCCAAACAATAGGTATCAGGAGAAGAATTTTGCAAACAGTTATCCAGTCCAGCCCTCTCTAGACTCATTTCCCACCATGGGTTCTCTGGTTCCCCTCAACCCACTGCATCTGGAAGGATTTCGCAAATGCACAATATAAGCCATTGTGTCTTAACTTATACTGTTGTCTTTGAAATATTATTTCCCTCTTCATTCTGGGAAACCCCAGGGAGAGTGCTTATTCCTACAAACGTTAGTCTCTTCCCTGAGGAAGAAAGCAAAGGTTTCATGTTACTAAGTTCAGCTCAAATTCTTTCCCTTTGGAAGCCTTTCCTTACTTCCCTATGAAGAAGGAAAGAAAAGGAATGCATCCATGTTGGACACCAATTGTGTATTTACTATTTTATTTAATCCACAGGGCTATTTAGTGTGAAAAATATTATTCTCAGTTCCAAGGTTAAAACCTGAGGTCTAAAGGTTAAGGATCATGGCCAGGGTTTCCTAACAGTACGAGGTGGAGATGGAATTGGAATGCAATTTTGCCTGGCTGTCTTCCTCAGGCACATCGGTTCCATTACTGGAGCTCTCAAAGTCTTCCCATCATACCCTTACCCTAACGCATGTCTCACTGAATGGTAATTCATTTATATACTTCATAATCTGTCTTCTTCACTGTACTCTTAAATCAGATACCAAATCTTACTTCTCAGTGTACCCTTAATGCCTGGCACAATGATGGTCTTACGCTAGGGGCTCAAAACGCACTGAAGGAATGAGGTGAATGACAACAAATCGCTTTGCAGTCTTCGAGCTATTTTCAAATATATGATTGTTGGGCAGATAAAATATATTATGCTCACTTTGTTAAAGATGGCACTGCCCACATCGATGCCGTGGCTCAGGTGGTTATATTAGTTGCTCTTATGCTTGGGATGGGCGTAATTATATTATTGTGGGCGGCGGGGTGGGGGTGGGGGACAGGCTATAAGCAGGCAGGGTGGTTATAGCCCAGTGTTTCTTAACCAGGGTTCTATCGAACCCTAGGGGTTCGATGAGTCAGTCTCAGGGGTTTGGAGAAGCCTCTGCTGCGGAGGCCAGAATAAAGTAATACCGTAATTTCTTGTGAGTTCATGCACTTTGTTGGTTTGTTCTTTGAGCAAGGCGATGTTCATACACGGCTCATTTTGTGCACCAGTAAAAAAAACATATACCTATGTCTTAAATTTGGAAAAAAAATCATATTTTATTTATTACTAAAGAAGGGTTTGGTGAATGTGCATATGAAACTGGTGGGGTTGGTACCTCAAAAAAGGTTAAGAACCACTGTTATAGCCCAAGGCTTAGTTTTAAGAGTAAGCTTTTCCCCACACCCTTGACTGATTGCATGATGTGGGGTGGTGCACTGTCATGAGGAATCCTCCCATTATGCCTCAGATAAGTGACTTTGTATCAGAGACTTCCTTGTTTGTAGATTGGATTAAAGGTTTGGATTTCTATACTATAAAATGGGGCAGACCTGGAGCTTGCTCTCTCTGGGTTCCTGAGGTTAGCATTAGAGGGGAGAGCAGATTAAGGCCACATGCAGGAGAGGAGAAGCAGCCAAGATGGCGGAATGCTGAGGAAGAAGCCAGTTTGAGCAGAGTTTGTGCTGGAGAAGGAGATGGGGAATAGAGGTGAATAAGACTAGTGAGCAGAAACCTTTGATTCTAGGAAACTCGGATAAGACAGTAGCTTTGTGAGCACTGAATGAGTGGGTTTTGGAGACCAGTGTATGTTTTTACTTGCCCGCTGGGTGCAAGCTAGAATTAAAGCTGATGGCCCACCAGTTCTTGGCTCCATTGTATCATTACCAACTGTCCGAATCTAATGCGAACCTGCACTGGCCAGGAGGCTGTGATATTGGCCACGGGCACTGGCTTTAGGAGCAGGTCAAATATATGATTTTACTTAATTATAAATAAGCGTAAAATAAAGTCCATACCCTTGAAAGCTAGCTGTATAACTGAGAAAACAAGCTACAGGCAGTTGAAAACGGTAATGAACAAAATAGTAATAACAACATTATATACACATACGTACAATGGAATTAATTAACTGAGGCCACGGAGGATGAGGACTCAGAAAAAGATTTTTAGACTTGGAGAAAAAACCACCTTAGAGCTCCATTTAGGGGACTTGGTAGGGCATTCTTACTACTTTATCTTATTTCACTTTCACAATAAGCCAGTGAGTGATATTGCCTCTATTTCCCAAGAAAGGAACAAAGTCTCTTTGTTTGCCCAAGGTCACACAGCTGGTTTATAGCAGAGCCTATTATTCTCTGTTCTAGTCTCTAAGAGCCCTCTTCTTCCTTTTCAAATGATAGCTGGGTTATTCTGTGCCAATATCTTAGGGGATATTAATCATTTATATGTTACTCGTTACAAGCAATAAAAAAACAGTCTAGCAGGGGTCTTCTGGCTTAACATTACAGTGTAGTAGAATGAGTATATGTGTTGGTTTGAGTTGGAATGAAGCTGACTTAGGATGTGATGTCAGGAAACCTGGGTGGGAGTATAGTGGTGAGACAGGGGCATGAAGAAAGCCAAAAATGTATACAATATCAAGCTAGGTACCATTGTAACCAACTGGAAGTCAATTATGCTGGGGAACTGTGGGAGACAGTGTAGGTAGGACACATTCAGTATATTCCAGTGGAGGGGTAAGGAACTGGGGTACTACTCACCAATTTACTATCCATTATTGAGTTCAGGGCAACTTCTGGTGACATTAAATCTCTGAAACTCCCAGCTTGTTCTGCACATAGGCCAAGTATGATCTCTGGCCAGAAAGAAAAACAAAAAACAAACAAAAAAGACCCTTCAAGTATAGAACTATAGGTGTTCCCTATAAGAAGTCTTCAGTATGTACATGTGAATGCCAAGAAAATATAGACAAGAAACCATTAGTATCTCCTACAGAATGTAACAAGATACAAATCCTGCCTCTTCCATTTCATTCTACATTCTAAAACAATTAATTATGTATTTGTTGTACATCATACACTAGGTCAGGAATCAGTTCAAAGGCAAATCTGGCCTGCTGCTTGTTTTTCAAATGAAGTTTTATCAGAACAAAATCATGTCTCCATTCATTTACCCTTGTGTTCTCCAAAGGCAGAGTTAAATAGTTGTGATAGAGAATGTCTGGCCTGCGAAGCCTAAAATATTTACACTTTACAGAAAATGTTTGCCAAATCCTGTGTTAGGTGTGTGGGATACTGAGATAAATAGCATTATTTTCTTGTCCTTAAAGAGTTTATAATCTAATGAAAAAATGACAGACATATAATCCAATACATGCAAGAAAGTGTTGCCAAGTACTACAGTAGCTATTCAAATGAGGGAAAGCTAGATTTCTCACTAGTTGGGGAAGAAATCAAGAAAATTTTCTTAAAAGGATAACAGATACTTCAGCAGAACCCTGAAAGATTAGTAAGTATTTTTTAGACAAACACAGAGTAGATATGGTGTTCAACACAGAGGGGGCAAAAATAGCAATGATGTAACAACATAGATCAACAATAAGATGAATTTAGGAAACTAGTGCTGTATTTGGAAGTGGGAGAGGAGTGCACAAAAAGTAAGACTGAAAAGTAGGGAGTTACATTTTATCTTTTCTTTAGAAATATGAATGGCTCTCACAGTTAGTATGAAGGCTATGCTGAAAGGGGCATTATTGGAGTTGATACCTCCAGGCTACTGTAGCAAGCCAAGCATGAAATACTGCAGGTTTGAAACAGTAACAGTGGACAGTGCAAGCAGAGACTGTTTCCTGTGCAGACTGAAGCACTCCACCCTGTCACTAGGCTGGCTCAGGTATCTCCTCTGTGCTTCCCTGGAACCCTTGCCCACCTCTGGTTTAGCCTGAATCACCCTGTGCAGAGCCACTTCATGTTTCCTGTCAGAGTCTGAGCTGCTTGGGGATAGGAACCATGTGTGACTGATCTCTGTCCTCAGCACCTGGTCTACGGCTTGCCACACAGCTGTGGCTCAGCCAAGGCTACTTCCCTGGAAAAAAAAGAAAAAAAGACTGAATAGACACTGCAAATTCCTGGTGGGGTGACTTATTCCTAAGTTTGCAAAGTTGACATGCTGCAATGTGAGCTCACAGTAGAGACTTGGATACAGAGTAATGAAGAGGGCATAGGAACTCAGCAGGGCTTTTGATTGGGTCAGAGGCTCTTACAGTATATCACTGATTGAACTGTGATGCTTGTTTAGTCCAGCTCCTAAAGAAGGCTAGCATGTTATGATTATATAAATGGTAATGCAGAGATGACATAATTATCTGGTGCTATTTTTTATTTTTTTAAAGATTTTTAAAATTTATTCATTTTAGGGAGGGAGAGAGAGAGAGAGAGAGAGAGAGAGAGAGAAGTGCAGGAAGCATCAACTCCCATATGTGCCTTAACCAGGCAAGCCCAGGATTTTGAACCAGCGACCTTGGTGTTTCCAAGTCAATGTTTTATCTACTGTGCCACCTCAGGCCAGGTGGTGGTATTTTTTATTTTATTCTTTTTTATTCCTTCACAAAATGGCATTTGCCTCTCAATATAAATACAATGTCTGTGACTTATAGAAAATTTGGAGAATACGAAAGAAGTATAAAGAAAAAAATAAAATTAACCACAATCCCATGAATTGACTACAAATGTTTTTCTATATATCTTTATAGTCTTCTGGAAGATATATAATTTTAAAAATGAAATTAAAATCATACTATATATAATTTAAAACCACTTATACCTATTTCTAGATATATAATGATTTTGCATCATAACTTTTTCATTTATTCAATTTTTCAATGTCCATGTAAATGAAGTATCTAGCATGGTGGCCTCACAATTTCTTGACTTCCAGGTCTTCCGTAATTGATACAGCTTCACACACTTCAGCTCTCCACTCCATGCCTCCATCACCTGAGTTCGTCTACCTCTGAAATACAAATATCTTTATCTGGTCTCTGATTATAACCTCTATTAGCTCCTTTAAGCCAACCCAAATAAATACACAATATAACCAAAAAACTGTATTTCCAGCCAACCAGCTTCCCCTCACCTTTTTATCTAGATTACCTACACTGCTTCGATTCTTCCATACTGCCCATACCAAGGCACTGTGCTAAGTTTGAAGATGCACATATGACCGAGTCCTCAAAGAACCCACTGTCAAGGGGGACATTCACTCTCTGAACCAGTAAATGCAATAGGGGTCCCAGACTCTGTTAGCAGTTTGTTCAGGTGACAAGTGGGTCACAAGGGAATGACAGGTCCATCCATATGAGAGAGGGAGGATGTTTGTGGAAATATATAAAGCCCAGGGTAGCTAGGATGCAGGTCTCTAAGGGGATGTTAGAAGAAGAGGGCAAAAGATGAGAACACTTATGGAGCCTAGATCTCCTAAAATATTTTGTTTCTTCCCAGGCTCCCTTCTGCCTCAAAATCATAGCCAAAACTTCCTAAACTTTTGCTCTCTAGCTAGAGGAAGGGGTTTGTGTTTTGCTTTTCCTATATTTAAGCTTGATCTTCCTTTTCCTCTATACCCAACAGAGGACAATCAAGTTTTTTGTAGGTTTCTGCATTTCCCTTTAAGGAAGTATTTTGTAAATGTTTTATTTGATGCCCAACAACTGCCAAATAAGAAACATGACAACAATAACAGTAATGACAAAAAGCAGTTGGAAAGTTTAGGAACAGAAGGCAGGAAACCAAGAACAACAGAATGCATTTTGAAGCAATTTATACCTACAATCTAAGCTGTAAAAAAGTTGGACGTAATTTTTGCTAAAAAATACCAAACACATTTCTTTTTTCTTTGGTATTTTTCCAAAGTGAGAAGGCAAGGGGGGCGGGGAGTGGCGGCAGACAGATAGACTCCTGCATGCGCCCGACTGGGATCCACTCGGCATGCTCACCAAGGGACAATGCTCGGCCCATCTGGGCCGTTGCTCCACTGCAACCAGAGCCATTTTAGTGCCTGAGGTAGAGACCATGGAGCCATCCTCAGCGCCTGGGCCAACTTTGCTACCATGGAGCCTCAGTGGCAGGAGGGGAAGAGAGAGAGATAGAGAGAAAGGAGAGGGGGAAGGGTGGAGAAGCAGATGGGCGCTTCTCCTGTGTGCCCTGGCCAGGAATCAAACCCGGGACTTCCACACGCTGGGCCGATGCTTTACCACTGAGCCAACAGGTCAGAGGAAAGTCACATCTCTAAATAGCAGTGTAAAAATAACAAAACTTCATACAAAGAAACATAAGACGTTTTTGTTCTTCCTAAAAAAAATAACTTGATTACTTAAATAATCATTGTTACACAAGTTATTGGTATTGTCTCTGCCTCCATTTATTCCCTCCTTATTTAATTCCATTGTTTAGTGAGTTTTAAAATATTAACTTTAGCCTGACCAGGCAGTGGCGCAGTGGATAGAGCATTGGACTGGGATGCAGAAGACCCAGGTTCGAGACCCCGAGCTCGCCAGCTTGAGCGCGGGCCCATCTGGCTTGAGCAAAAGCTCGTCAGCTTGGACCCAAGGTTGCTGGTTCCAGCAAGGGGTTGCTCCATCTGCTGAGGGCCCCGGTCAAGGCACATGTGAGAAAGCAATCAATGAACAACTATGATGTCGCAAGGGCAATGAAAAACTGATGATTGATGCTTCTCACCGCTCTCCGTTCCTGTCTGTCTGTCCCTGTCTATCCCTCTCTCTGACTCTCTCTCTCTCTCCCCCCGTAAAAATAAATAAATAAATAAAATATTAACTTTAAAATTGTACTCAATAAATATACAGTCCAGTATCTTTCCCACTCTCCATCCGTGCTGTCACTAAGTTTATACCCTTTCTACTGCTTGCTTGACTTTTAAATCTTTCTTTCTTTCTTTCTTTCTTTCTTTCTTTCTTTCTTTCTTTCTTTCTCTCTCTCTCTCTTTTTTAAATCCTTTTACTTACTGATTTTAGCAAGAGAGGAAGGGAAAGAAAAAGAGACAGGAACATTGCTTTATTTGGACTTGCTTAGTGAATGCTAAAGGAAAGGCCAGATGTGAAATCTTTAGGAAGTGTAAGGTATCATCATGGCTAGTAAAATTTATCTTGTAATAAGTAATCTTAATAGGAGCACTCATGATAGCATTGGACACACCCCAGGCACACAGTTATACACACAATAGGCACGGAAAGAAAGCGTGCATTGAGGATAACTGGGAGCGTGAGTTGGTGAGTCCACGTGAAGCAGCAGCCACTAACCCCGCCCCTCCAGGTGCCGCCCCTGCCCTAGAGCGGCCCCGCCCCCCAATGCTGAATGCCTTATAGGCGAGTGACGTCAGGCCGTTTGTTGTCATTGGCGGCTCCCAAGATGGCGTCCATCATGGAGGGTCCGCTGAGCAAATGGACTAACGTGATGAAGGGCTGGCAGTACCGTTGGTTCGTGCTGGATTACAATGCAGGGCTACTCTCCTACTACACAGTGAGTCCCGGGGCCAAAGCTCCGAGCTTCTCGCGGATCGCTGTCTCTGGGTGGAGGGGGCCGGGCTTTTAGGTTGCGGGGTAGAGGTTGCTGAGCTGGGGGTGCCGCCGTAGGAGAGGGTTCCCTCGGAGAGGAGGGTTTTACGTCCTGGATAGCCAATGAGGGTGAAGGAGATTCTGGTGCAGCCAATAATAGGTACTGGCTGTCTGATTTATGGGTTGGGGGCGAGCCGCGTTCGTTTTTCAAGGGGTATTAAGCGACAGTAGGGTCCAACGGGGTTGTCGCTGGGCGGTGAGGGTGGTCATAGTAGTAGTTTCAAGGGTCGGGTGGCGCGGTCGGGGCGGTTTCTCCACGTTATCATGGATGTGAGACCATCCACCCCAGGCCCTGTGGACGGTCGCACCCCTGAGCTCCCTCCAGGGTTTGAAAAGCGTGATTTGGCCAACTCCATAAGTGACCCGCCCTCGGGCAGCGTGAAGGTGTCAGAAATCTCTTCTGTCTGCCCAAGTTGAGTGTTTCATTCAGGGGACGCACATTATATTCAGCCGGAGGCGAGCGCTATCTACGCCTTAAGTTTTGAGAGCTGAGGATTTCCTACACAGCAGGCTCCTGTTACAAGCAAGGAGGGAATGGGTGGTGCCGTGTGTACTGAAAGTTATTACCTAGAGAGGGCTGAGTTCATGGCTTGACTGTTAAGTACGAATCAGTGGCCGTGTGCAGGTCCGTGAATTGCTGTGAATCTTATGTTCTGACTATCCCCTCCACGCCCACCTATATAGAAATGAAAGGTGGGTGGTATTCAGAGCAGTTATTTCCAAGGGCACTTTCTATGAATGATGTCTAGTTAATAATAGCTAATGAGAGGGAGTAAATCACTCAGGACAAAAGAGTATGTCCTGAAGGCTTTATAAAATAATAGAACAGACAAAAATATGGAAGATGGGTAAATGTTGATGAGATAAATGGGGACACTTGTATTTATTCATTCATTTAAAAAATATTTATTGAGAACGCCCCCACCACATGTTATTGCTTTAGGTCAAGTGTGTGTGTGTGTGGGTGGTTGTGCACACTGTTGTGCATGTCAGCAAGAATCAACAGAGTTCAAGACATTCACCATTCCCCTTTGGAGTTTATATTCTAGTCTAGTGGTTTCCTTACTTCATTTTACTAACAATAACTCAGCAAGGTAGGTATTATTATCCCCAATTTATTTCCTCATTTTACAGTTTTGGAATCTGAGCCTCTAGGCTTTTATGTAATTTTGCTCAGGATGCAAGAGCTAGCAGTAAGTGGTGTATAATCAGAGTTCCAAATTCCTAGCTTTTTTACTTTTTCCACTAAACTTCCCTTTCACTACAGGAAGGAGAAAAGTGCTGAGTTACTTAAGTTACTCGGCAAGTCTGCAGGAGTAGAAAGTATAACTTCCAACGCCCTTCAACCATCAATTTCCTTTCTCTACATAATTTTTAAAGGGGGAGAGAAAATACCCCAAACCTGAATGTGATTTAAATGTATTATTCAAGATTATCTCTAGGTAGCCATGAAAGAGAGGCAACTGAACATTATATTCTTAAAACTTTGGGGTTATGAAATCCCATGGCTCAGAAAAATGAAGAGTAATAACTGAGTTTCAATAGAGGTGATAGGAAATCCCAGGGAACCTTTTCAGCCTATTAAATGCAGTTAATTCCAAAGACTGGAACTATGGAGTTAAATTACTCTAAAATTCCATATTTCTGTGGGTCTGCATGTAGGGCTGTACTAGAGAGGCCTCAAACGGGTTCTTGGGAGCACTTAGCCTGAACAATTATTTTACCTGATTTTCTTCCTTTAGTGTATATAGTCTTTTTCTGCCTCCTTGCCCTTTTAGTTTCTGAATACCTTGACAATTTCTCTTTGTCTTATGGGCTAAATACAGGTTTTTCATAGATCTCCCTCTACTCTTTCCTCCCCCCAAATACTTAGCTTCTCTTCTGAGACTAGGTTCTATAAAACATCGTTCTTGCCAGCGGAAGGGGGTATCATATTTCTCACTAATGGGTATATAGAAGTTTTTTTTCTTTTCTAGTTCTTTGCTGTTAAAGTATTTTCTTGCAGAGAAACAGCAGAGGACTACTGTAAAATAAAGTCATCTTGTGAAAATAAAATAATACCCAACCCCTAATTAGAGGAGGTCCAGTATAAAAATGGTAAAAAGATGGGTATTCACTCAGAAAGTAGGAGACAGTAGGAGACACATAGAATAAATGTTGGCAGTGAGTTCTGTACACTTGGACATTGTTTCAGTACATTAAGTTACTGAAAGATGTGAAGGTTCATCTTAATGATTTGAATGTGGCTGATAACTTGGAGCTACATCTTCCAGGAAAGGTATCAGAATTAGTTGCACAGCCTTTTTTTTTTTTTTGCACAGCCTTTTAAGCAGAGCAGTAAGTAGCAAGTCACTCTATTCCTTGTTTCAGAAATCACTTGGGCTCTGGTTTGACTCTGTGGTTGTATCTCTGTTCTAGGGTGGCCATGAAAACTTTTAACTAAACTAGATTGTCTTGCTTTAGAGTCAGCCTGTAATGAAAATTGATACTGAGATAATCTCAGGGTTGGGTTAGGATCACTGAAATTGCTGTGAATTGAATAGATTCACCTAAAGCAGTGATGGGCAATCTTTTGAGCTTGGTGTGTCAAAATTCGCCAAAAAAAAGGAGCATAACTCGGGTGGTGTGTCACTTCAAGAAAAACTGCCTAACCGGAAGTCCCAGAACTAGATGCTTTGTGCCAGAGTTCTGTTGTTTTGTCCTACAGACCTCGGGCACAGAGTGTCTACACTACAGCAAATGTTTTATTCTCTGCTACTGCACCTGGCTGTGCAGGAGCCAAGAATGAAACGTCCTTCTCGGCATGCGGCCCCATGTGGCCACGTGTCATCGAAAGAGGCTACGCATGTCAGCCCTGACACGCGTGTCATAGGTTCGCCATCACGGACCTAAAGCTTACTTCAGCCTGGATCTTATTCTCTGAGCCTGGGCCTAGCTCTGGGAATGGATGGTTCTTTTACTTTATATATATATATATATATGTTTCTTAATCTCTGCATTTTAATTTTTTGAAAAAGAGCTTAATATATCATTACTCTGCCCAACAGAGGAACAGAGAAACTGATTACCTCCTTCAGGAAAGTAGTTTCAGGCATTCTTTTCATCTATAGCTCAGTCTCTTGATTATTAGAAACAACATGAAGCCATTCATTCAGCACATATTTATTTGGGGCTGACTTTGTTATAGGTATTGTACTTTACATGCTGGAGGTGCAAGCATGTAGGAGAGAGAGTTCCTTCTGTCTAGGAACTCACAGTCTAGTGGAGCAGACACCTACCTACACTTAATTCCAAAACTGTGATAAATTTTATAATAGAAATAAGACTAGACTGCTGTGGGAATATTGCCAGGAAAAGGCCAGAGAGACATTTGAACCTAGACTTAAAGGATAAAGGTGGAAGAGAGGGGCATTTCAGGTGGTAGGAAATATGCACAAATTGGGAAGCTTGAGAACATATATGGGCAGTTAAGATGATATGAAAATTTCTGCCTGATCTGTGGTGGCGCAGTGGATAAAGCGTCGACCTGGAAACACTGAGGTTGCCAGTTTGAAACCCTGGGCTTGCCTGGTTCAAGGCATATATGGGAGTTGATGCTTCCTGCTTCTTCCTCCTTCTCTCTCTCTCTCCTCTCTCTCTCTTCTCTCTAAAGTGAATAAATAAAAAAATATTAAAAAATGTCTTTAATAGCCTGACCAGGCGGTGGCGCAGTGGATAGAGCATTGGACTGGGATGCAGAAGACCCAGGTTCGGGATCCCGAGGTCGCCAGCTTGAGCGCAAGCTCATCTGGCTTGAGCAAAAGCTCGTCAGCTTGGACCCAAGGTCGCTGGCTCCAGCAAGGGGTTGCTCGGTCTGCTGAAGGCCCACGGTCAAGGCACATATGAGAAAGCAATCAATGAGCAACTAAGGTGTCGCAACGAAAAACTGATGATTGATGCTTCTCATCTCTCTCCATTCCTGTCTGTCCCTATCTATCCCTCTCTCTGACTTTCTGTCTCTGTAAAAAAAAAAAAAAGAAAAGAAATGTCTTTAATAAATAAAGGAAAATTTTCTGAGCAGCTCTAGTGGAAAAGTGCATTTGGGAGGTAACAGGAGATTGAGTACAGAAAATATTTGGTGCCATAGGTCAGGCCTGGAGATAAAGATCTGTTAGATTACACAGATTGCACAAAAGTTGTTAATTGACTTTTTATTAGATGAATTGCCCAGGGAGGACTGTGGATATAAATTTGGGAATGCTGTGTTATTCATTTGTGTGAATCATGATCACAAAGGAAGATGGGAAAAGAAGAAAAACTGAGAGAGATACAGATATGTGAGGAGTTGCAAAAGTAGAGGGGTCATGGCTTTTGTAAATTTATCAAATGTTTATTGAGTACCTACTGTGTGCCAGGCATTATGCTAGCAAGAGGGGTTAAAATGATACATAAGAAGGAAATTGTCCATACGCTCCTGTTGCCTACATTCTGCTAGGACCCTGGTCGGCAAACTGTGGCTCACAACCCACAAGTGTCTCTCTGGCCCCTTGAGTGTGGCTCTTCCACAAAATACCACGTGCGGGCGCTACCTCGATAAGGAATGCACCTACCTATATAGTTTAAGTTTAAAAAATTTGGCTCTCAAAAGAAATTTCAATCGCTGTACTGTTGATATTTGCCTCTGTCGACTAATGAGTTTGCCGACCACTGGGCTAGGGGATGCAGCAAGTAGGAGCTGTGATAGGAGAGGCGTAGTTGTTTGGGGGCTACATAGATGGTTACTTGACTCAGTCAGTTTGGAGGGTCAGGTAGATTTCCTAGCAGAAGCAGGTTTGTGGTGGCCTTAACAATGACTGGGGATTAGCCACCTGTGTAGGGAGAGGTTTAAACTACTTAAGATAGAGATAATATTTTTGGAGGAGGCAAGAGTCAGGAGTTTGTCTATCCTGGAGTCTGGGCTGTGGTAGGCAGTTGTGAGATGAGCTGGAGAGGCAAACGCATATATAATGAAAGGTTTTCTTGGTAAACTGCTGAAGAATTTGACCCCTACCCTCAGGACAGTTATTTAAGTGTTGTAAACACTTTTTATTATAGAAAAATCTTATAGAAAGTTTCAAACATACATAAAATGGGATAGTAAAATGAATTTCTGTCATCAAACTGATATCATTATTAACATATGGCCAATCTTGTTTTATTAATACTCCCATCAATTCCTTCATTCCCCAGTGGATTAATTTAAAGCAGATCGCAGATACCATATCATTTCATTTATAAATATTTTACTATGTATTACTAAAAGTTAGGTCTCTCTTAAAAAATGTTATTACAATGTCATGATTGCAACTAAATATTAATAAAAAATAATTAGTATTATCAAATATCCAGTGTTCAAGTTCCTTGATTGTCTCAAACTTCATTCCCTCACTAGTTGGTTTATTTGAGTCAGGTTTCCAAACAAGAAACAGATCTACACGAAAAATTAGAAGGGTCTGTTCTAATCTGTAGGTCCTCCTTTCCTGTTTTTTATTCTTTGCCATTTATTTATTGAAGAAACCAGATAATTCATTCAGAAAAATTGTCCACATTCTGGATTTTGCTGGTAACATCATTGTGTTATGTTTAAACTTGTCCCTTTGTTCTCTCTTTTCTAGAACTAGAAGTTTAATCAAATTCATTTTTCTTGTTTTGTATTTTTCTTTTGGGAAAGAATACTTGGTAGGTAGAACATATTACATCAAGTGAGACATTATATTTGGTTATAGTCTCTCTGATTTTAAAATTGATCGATAGGTTCAAATGAAATTTATATTTTAAATATTGTCATTTCAGAAAAATAATCAGGAGATCATATTTATAGGACTTAGTGATTGCTTGGATGTGAGTGAAAGGGGAGGAAGTATCTGATGAAATCCAGTGTTTGGATTTTACCTGGATGAATGCTGAAAGGGAAAATAGGAAGAACAGGTTGGGGGAGAAAGGTGGTTGCTTTGGGTCATGTTGAAATTGGTGTAAAGATGTCATATAGTCTGGAATTTAGGAAAATATCTGGGTTAAAGTTAAGTTCTGGCTTTACATATACGGAGAGTTGAACAATGAGAATAATATAGACCAGGGGTCCCCAAACTTTTTACACAGTGGGCCAGTTCACTGTCCCTCAGACCGTTGGAGGGCCAGACTATAAAAAAAACTATGAACAAATCTCTATGTACACTGCACATATCTTATTTTAAAGTAAAAAAACAAAACGGGAACAAATACAATATTTAAAATAAAGAACAAGTAAATTTAAATCAACAAACTGACCAGTATTTCAATGGGAACTATGGGTGCGGATGCATCCTGCACTCCTCTCATTGACCACCAATGAAAGAGGTGCCCCTTCCGGAAGTGCGGCGGGGGCCAGATAAATGGCCTCAGGGGCCGCAGTTTGGGGACCCCTGATATAGACCTTTGGAAAGGATGCTAAGAAACATTGGATTAGTTATCTAATGCTTTGTAACGAATTACCTTAAATTTTAGCAATTTAAAACAGCAAACATTGCCTGACCTGTGGTGGCGCAGTGGGTAAAGCGTCGACCTGGGAACACTGAGGTCGCCAGTTCAAAACCCTGCACTGGTCTGGTCAAGGCACATATGGGAGTTGATGCTTCTAGCTCCTCCCCCCTTTCTCTCTTTCTCTCTCTCTCTCTCTCTCTCACTCTGTGTCTCCTCTCTAAAATGAATAAAATAAAATAAATATAAAACGGCAAACATTGATTATCTCAGAACTTTGGAGTGACTTAGGTGTATCATCTGCCTCAGGGTCTCATGAAGTTGCAGTCAAAAGACATTGGCTAGGGTTGTAATCATCTGAAAGGCTTGACTGGAATGGGAGGGTCTGCTTCCAAGATGACTCACTCTCACAGCTGTTGGCAGAAAGCCCCAGTTCATTGCTGGCTGTTAGAAGATGGCCTCAGTTCCTCACCAGCTAGCCTCTCTATTGGGCTACTAGAATTGTCATGATGGCACTGCCTTCACCCAGAGAGGGCGAAGCAATCTAAGTCTATAAATCAGAGCAAGGAGGAATCCACAGTGCCTTTTATGACCTAAGTCTGAGAACATCACTTCAGCCTATTCTGTTCATTAAAAATGTATTATTAAGATCAGGCTCATGGGGAGGAGAATTAGACTGTACTTTTTAAAAAGAGTGTCAAAGAAATTTGTGGGCAGATTTTAGATTACCACGAACACTTTTAAGGGATTGTCAGAGAAAAAGTCGAAAGGGACAGCCAGAGATATAGGAAAGAAAAAGAACAAGCCAGAGTATGTGGCAGTCAAGTGGGAATAGTGAGTTGGCTTGAATACTGTTGAGAGGATTGTCTAAAGTCTTAAAAATATCTGTTGGTTTAGTCAATTTGGACATCACTGATGCCCTTTCTGAGAGCAATTTCTATGGAGCAGTGGGTGTGGAAGGCAGAATGGAGTAGTTTGAAAAATAAATAAGTAAAAAACATGGAAAATTTAAGACATTTGACTGTGAAAGAGGCAGAGAAAGATATGGCTGGATGGAAAGGGCTTCTAAAATAGGAGTCTAGTTAAATAAATGTTGTAGGGATAGGAAGCAAGGTCTGAGTTAAAAATGAGGATAGAATCCAGATTTAAGGAATGTAAAGATTTACATCCGTGGCCTTGGGAACTGGAAAAAGGTGCAACTAGGGAAATGTTAAAGGTTTATCATGTATGAGGAACTAGTTGAGATTACAAAATATGGTTTGTTTAATCATTACCAGTACATATTTAACTCTTTCTTGATTTGTATTGCTTTTGTAGCATTTTGGAGAGAAAATTAGAAACAGTGAATTAGTGAGTTACCTGGACTACTCAAGCTATTCCTAGTAAAAAGAATCATTAGAGAAGTTCTGTGTTCTTTGCAATTACAAACTGATTGGAAGACTCATAATGACTTTACATTTTAAAACAACTAGAAGTCAAAACACATTTAAATGTCATTTGGCAGTCCTTGGCAATGTCTAGAAAAGATGATCAAAAATCTGCCATCTAATTTTTGTATTTCAGATTTTTGAAGAGCTTAGATATATGTATTTCTCTTGCAAAGATGTAATAGAGGTAGTCTCTAATTTTCTTAGATATCAGCACCACTCCCATCAAACAATGAAAAGCAAATTTATTTTGTAAATAAACCGTTTATGAATATATCAAATGTGATTCTTATTAAGTTAAAATGGCATGTGTTAATAGTCTAAATGTAATAAAGAATTTTTAGAATTATGAAAGGAACAAAATAAAAATTGTATCTAATCTAGATGCCCTGAAAAGAACAAAAGTCTCCTAAAATGATAAGTAGTATCAGTGGGAAGAAGTTTGTGGAAATTTTATATCTTTTGTTTTCCTTGAACATTTTATCCAAACTTGATTTTTCCCTGTTCTAATACTTTTGAGTTTTGCTTGTATAAATCTTTTGGCATTTAATCATTTTACATCTGTTACAGTTAACAAGTCATATCTCTAGTACATTCTTTACCAGTATAGCAAGCTTGTGCACTCTTTGATGGCAGTACTGAGCATTGTAATCTTCAAGCCCTATAATGGGGCACATTGTGCTCATTGTGCATGAAAGAATGTCCAAGGTCCTTCAGATAAGGCTTAGAGATGAGATGCAGAAGGCTGTTTTGGAATTGTTGCTTGTACAGGCCTGTAAGTTTTGCGTTTCCATGATTTATGTAAATTTGACTGACCTTAATTAGCAACAGTGGTTTTTGTTTAATCATCCAGAGCCTGTTGAACATATTCCCTTGAGTGGGAGCTTTTGCTTAGTGTGTTAATCAGTCAAGCACTCAGTTCTTACTTCTTTTGCTAGCAGTTTTGTTGATGGTAAAGTTGTTCTTAAATATACCATTCCTATATGTGGCAATTGTTTTAGGATTAGATTTCAAATAATTACATAATCCCAATCAAAGCTGAACATGTACAGGTGATTTAGGTTAAGGATTAGGGTTAGAGAAAAACACATGGCCATCCCAATCAATTGTTTTTCTTTCTATTTACTTTATTGTAGCGGATTCTTTCCTTAGACTAGTTTTAACTTCCTTAAAAAAAAGGAATCAACTTTTTTGGCAAGTTAAGTTTACAGCCCTGGCCAGCTAGCTCAGCAGTAGAGCTTCGGCCCGGCCCGGCATGTGGAAGTCCTGGGTTCAATTCCCGGCCAGGGCACAAAGGAGAGGCACCCATCTGCTTCTCCCCCCTAACCCCTCTTCTTCCTCTCTAACTCTGTCTTCCCCTTCCGCAGCTAAGGTTCCATTGGAGCAAAGTTGGCCCAGGTGCTGAGGATGGCTGCATGGCCTCCACCTCAGGCACTAGAATGGCTCTGATTGCAACAGAGCAATGCCCCAGATGGGCAGAGCATCACCCCCTGGTGGGCATGCCAGGTGGATCCCGGTCGGGCACATGCGGATTCTGACTGCCTCCCCGCTTCCCACTTTGGAAAAATACACACACAAAAAAAGTTAAGTTTACATGGTACATGGATTTGTATAAATGGAATCATATTCAAGGAAAGTATTTTGAGATAGTCATTATTTTTTCCCATTCACTTGACAATGTTAAGATTATTACAAAAGTTGATTTTCTGTTTCCTGGAGTTTTGTTCACATTAAGCCTTTGTGCTAAGATTGTCCACTATTTTTTATTTCTTGTATTCTATTTTAGCCTTGCTGTTATGGCATGTATGGGTAATTAACATATTGGGTGACTATTTGATTTGTCATTCACGCAGCTTTCTCTACAATCGCTCAACCCTCCTCTTTCCTCCATCACTCATAGAAGATGTCATGTTTCCCACAGACAACAGTGTCTGGTGGGAACTCTCAGTGCCTTGTACCCCACTTATTAGTGTATACCTACTTTCTGCCTCTCCTTGCCTGCATCCTTCCCCATCATATTGGAAGAGGTAATCCTTGCATGTTCTGGATTCTGTCTGCTCACAGATTTTTGAGGGCCTCAGTGTATGGATTTTTCCTTTATTTGCTTTCTTCTCTCCTTTTCTTTCATGTATCTTCAACTGCTTCGTTTTATGTATGGACTTTTGTTGTTTATTTTAAGAACATTTATTTTGTAATATAGTAACTGACCATCTTAGTTGTAACATTTCATATGAAAAATTTTTGGTAAATTTTTGTATTGCCTGTTGATCTTTGTGGGTTTTCTTTGTTGTTGTTTTATTGAGATATAGTTCATATACCATCTATTTGAAGTATACAGTTCAGTGATTTTTTTTTTTTTTTTTTAGTGAGAGAGACATAAAAAGGGAGAGAGATGAAAAGCATCAACTCGTAGTTGTGGCACTTTAGTTGTTCATATATTGCTTTTCATATGTGTCTTGACTGGAGGCTTCAGCCAAAACAATGACCCTTTGCTCTAGCCAATGAACTTGGGCTTCAAGCCAGCGACCATGGGATGGGTTCTTTTTAAAATTTTTTTTTTTTTAAATTTTATTCATTTTAGAGAGGAGACACAGAGAGAGAGAGAGAGAGAGAGAGAGAGAGAGAGAGAGAGAGAAAGGGGGGAGGAGCTGGAAGCATCAACTCCCATATGTGCCTTGACCAGACCAGTACAGGGTTTTGAACTGGCGACCTCAGTGTTCCCAGGTCGACGCTTTATCCACTGCGCCACCACAGGTCAGGCGGGATGGGTTCTTATATACATATAATCCCACACTCAATCTGGTGATGCTGCGCTCAAGCCGGTGATCTTGAGATTTCAAACCTGGGTCCTCAGCGTCCCAGGTTGATGCTCTATCCACTGTACCACCACCAGTCAAGCTAGTTTTATTGTTCTTGAAGAGATGACAGCATACTCTTAATTTAAAAAATTGAAACAATAGTTAAAATATATACAGTAGAAGGAAGAACAGTCCCACCTGAAATCCTACTATTTCTATGTTTTGGTGAATAGCTTTCCTAACAACTCTTTATGTTTAAGTCCACATGTATGTAATATTAATATATATATATATATAATATTTAAAACAATTTTATTCATTTTAGAGAGTGCGGAGAGAGAGAAAGTGGGGGAGGAACAGAAAGCATCAACTTGTATTTGCTTCCTGGCCTGATCTGTGGTGGTGCATTGGATAAAGCATCAACCTGGAACACTGAGGTTGCCAGTTCGAAGCCCTGGGCTTATGCAGGCAAGCAAGGCACATATGGGAGTTGATGCTTCCTGCTCCTGCCCCTCCTCTCTCCTCTCTCTCTAAAAATGAATAAATAAAACCTAAAAATAAAAAGTATTTGCTTCCTGATGTGCCCTGACATGGTGGGGGAGAGGGGAGAAGCATCAACTCGTTTCACTTAATTGTTCCATTTAGTTGTGTACTCACTGATTGCTTCTCCTACATCCCTGACAGGAGTGGAACCCATAACTTCTGGAGTGCCAGGTCGATGCTTTATCCACTAAGGCACCTGGCCAGGACTGAAATCTACTTACTTTTAACTAGCTTATAGATAATATTTAATATGATTTATACTTTTTGTTAGTCTGCTGGGCTTTTTGTCCTTTTTCCTCATGTGGTCATGGGACGTCTGTGTATGTGTGATGGTAGTGGTGGGTAGGTTTGGAGTGAGAGAGAGAGAGTATGTATCTCTATGGATACAAATATCCCTGATGTGAACTGAGCCTAAGAAAGGTACATTCCAAAATAGTTTGAATTTAATTTTGGAAAGGTAAATTTAAAATGGTTATCTGCACTTACCTATATTCTTCCTATTCATTCATTCAACAAGTATTTTTTGAGTCTGTATACTATGTTATTATTCCCCAGGAATTTATAGGCTAGTAGGGATGATGAATTTTAAATAGTAATTTTAGATTTGTTTAATTATGGTTTAAATATTTGATGGGTTTTAAAATATTCAGCTTTATTAATTTTAGCCTGAATGCACATGCAAAGTATTCTGGATCAGAGACAGATTTCATAAGTGTATTGGGCTGCCTCTGCCCTAGTCCTCATCCCTTGGGCAATGGCATAAAAACCAGGTCAGTTGTCCTACAGGTGACGCCAAGTAACCTTGTGGAATGAGGAAGAGTAATATTTCTCTGCTTTAAGTGGAAAGAGGCAATTGTTCGCCTCACCTCTGAAAGTATTTCCTTAGAAAGATAATAAGCCTAAATCCTAACTCCAACCCTTTGGTATGCAAAAAACCTCACTTGGAGCCAGTTAGCCTCCTGGGTTTATAACCTAGAGAACTTTCCAAGTTCTGGGGCTTCATTTTGAGGGAGGAGGGTAGGGACATAAATACCTAGGAAGATAGCTACTCTCCTGTTCCTGGCATCTTGGGGACTTAGCTTAGGGACCTACTCCAGTCTATAATCGTTTGGCCTTCTCTGGGAAATAAAAAGTTTTTATTATCCTTTCAGGTTGTAGAAAACAACAGATGTAATCCTTGTGGTATGTGGAAATGTTAGAGGACTGTTGAGAAATCCAGGGAGCCACCCCCCCCCCCAGTACTGTAAAGAAAAGGGGTGTTAGACGAGAATATTATGCAGGTAGTGGGACTGGTGGGTTTCTCGTCCAGGGGTTAAGATAAAGTTTTCCTTTTTGAGGAAATGACGACGGATGAGCCAGTTAGAAAGTGAAGGCAGATGAGTAAAAGACAACTCAGGTAGTGGGAACAATCTATGTAAAAGTTCTAAGGCCAGAAGGTGACTTGGCTGGTTCGGGGAAGGAAAGGCTGGGCACAGGAATGATGGGGACTTTAGAGGAACACTGGTCAGACCACTGCTGGGGTCCCTGTAGAGATTAGATTAAGAAATTTGGTTTTAATCCTAAAAGCAATGGAGAACCATCAAAGTGGGTTTTTTTTCTTATCTTTTTTTTACTCAAGGAAGTAATCCCAGATCTATGTTTTAAAAAGACTCCTCTGACTACTGTGGAGAAAGACTGGAGGTGAGGAGTACATGGAAAAGGGTAGAAGATAGCGGACAGATTGTAGAGGTCTGGAATTGGGTGGTGATAGTGCAGTTTAAATGGAAGGTTTTGAGAGAATTTAGGAGACAAAAATGAGGGGACTTTTAATGGAAGAAAAATAGTTGAGACAGACAATCAGGAGTTAGTTTTAGACATGTTGAGTTTGAAATGCTCATGAGAAACCCAAGTGGAAATGTGCTGAGGGACAGTGTGCCTGGTGAGAGAATGGAGAAAATTAAAAATAGCCCTTGCTAAGAATGGAAGAGCAAACCTACTAATGAATTATTTCCTGCTAGTCCTTCTGCCTGGAACTTTCCCCCAAGAGTCTTTACTTGGCTGGCTCCGCTAATTCAAATCTCAGCTCAGATATCAACTCTTCAGTCTTCAAAAATAATCCAAGTTAAAGTAGAACCCTTTCCCTCACAGTAACTTTCTTATCATCACACTATTTTTTTAACACTGTCACCAGCTGAAATTGTCTTGCTAATTTGGTTTTCTTAGGAGAAATCTCTATTCAAATCCTTTACCCATTTTTTAAAAAATCCTTTGCTCCCCCCTGCCAGTTTTTGTGTTGTTTTTTTTTTTGTTTGTTGTTGTTGTTGTTTTTGGTGACAGAGAGAGGGACAGACACAGGAAGGAGAGAAATGAGAAGCATCAATTCTTTGTTATGGCTCCTTAGTCTCCTTAGTTGTTCTTTGATTGCCTTCTCATATGTGCCTTGACAGAGGGGCTTCAGCAGAGCGAGTGACACCTTGCTAAAGGCATATGACCTTGGACTCAAGCCAACAACCTTTGGGCTCAAGCCAGCAACCATGGGGTCATGTCTGTGATCCCGTGCTCAAGCTGGTGACCTTGGGGTTTCGAACCTGGGTCTTCGGTGTCCCAGTCCAGCGCTCTGTCCACTGTGCCACCTCCTGGTCAGGCCTATACCCATTTTTAAATTTGGTTATTTGTCTTTATTGTTGAGTTGTAAGCATTTTTTATATATTCTGGGTACTAGTCCCATACTAGATATATGATTTGCAAAAATTTTCCTCCATTCCAGGGCTTATTTTTTCACTTTCTTGAAAGTATTCTTTAAAGCATAAATGTTCAACACAGAAGTTAGGGGTGCTGAGCCCTCTGCAGTCAAAATCCCCATATGATTTTTTAAAAATTGATTTTAGAGGAAGGAAGAGAGAAAGAGACAGAAACAGACTGAAACATTGATCTGTTCCTGTATGTGCCCTGACTAGGGATCAAGCCCTCAACCTTTACGTTTTGGGACGACATTCTAACCAACCGAGCTCTCTGACAAGGGCAAAATCCCCATATAACTTAAGTTGCTCTTCCCCATATGAAGATTCTTAATTGAGGATCGAAAAGTGACCTTTGAACAATACGGATTTGTGTGTATAAGTGGACCCTCACAGTTCAAACCTCAGTTCAAGGGTCGACTGTATTTTGTTTCTTTGTTTGCCTGTGCGTTTGGTGTCATAGCTAAGAAACAATTGCCAAATTCAAGATAACAAAGATTTATAGTTGTGTTTTCTTCTAAGAGTTTAATAGTTTTAACTTATTTAGTAGTTAAATGTATTTATATAATGTGAGGTAGGGGCCCAATTTCATTCTTTTCACATTGGTATATCTAGTTGTATCAGTACCCTTTGTTGGAAAGACTAATCTAATGGTTTAGGCATCCTTGTCAAAAGCAGTTGACCAAAACTCTATGAGTTTATTTCTAGATTTCTAATTCTATTATATTGATTTAATTAAGCTTTTTCAAACTTTTTCACTTCATGGCACACATAAACTAATTGCTAAAATTCTGCAACACACCAGAAAATATGTGTTTTCCTAATCTGACCCCCGCCCAATATATATATAATTTATTCACACTAAACGGCTTTTGTTATTTTCTAAAGGCCTTTTTTATTTTTATTTTTTTTATAGGGACAGAGAGAGAGAGTCAGAGAGGGATAGATAGGGACAGACAGACAGGAACAGAGAGGTGAGAAGCATCAATCATTAGTTTTTCGTTGCCATTGCAACACCTTAGTTGTTCATTGATTGCTTTCTCACATGTGCCTTGACCGCGGGCCTTCAGCAGACTGAGCAACCCCTTGCTGGAGCCAGCGACCTTGGGTCCAAGCTGGCGAGCTTTTGCTCAAGCCAGATGGGCCTGCACTGAAGCTGGCGAGCTCGGGGTCTCAAACCTGGGTCTTCCACATCCCAGTCCAACACTCTATCCACTGCACCACTGCCTGGTCAGGCTTTAAAGGGCTTTTTAAAAATTTATTTTTATTTATTGATTTTAGAGCGAGAGGAAGGAGGAGAGAGACAACCATTTGTTTTTCCACTTATTTACATATTCATCAGTTGATTGTTGTATATGCCCTGACCTGGGCTTGAACCTACAACTTTGACATATCAGGATGATGTTCTAACCAACTGTGCTGTCTGGTCAGGGCCGAACAACTGTTGTTGTGTTGGCTGTTGTCATTTTTTAATTTGACAGTCTAAAAGAAAAGACAGTGCATATTTCAAAAATCCTTGCTGACACCTATTTTCATAGAATGGACTTCAGTCACTGAGAAGGATAAGACAGATCTTTATGTACAGACCTGGAGAAATATTGTATTTTTCCAGCTTTATTAAGATATAACTGATAGGTAACATTGTGTAAGTTTAAGGTATACAGTGTAATGATTTGATATACATATATATATATTGCAAAATGATTACCACGATAATGTGAGTTAACACATCTGTCATCACACATAGTTATCTTTTTTTGTGTGTTTGTGGTAAGAACTTTTAAGGTCTATTCCCTTAGTAACTTTCCAAGTTTACAATACAGTATTGTTAACTATGTCACTATGGTACATGAAATCCCTAGAACATAGTTAGTTATCTTGTAGCTGGAAGTTTGCCTGTGGCTCACTTACTTTGGATGTAAGGCATCAATGGTTTAAAGTAGGACAATTTTCTTTAAGTCATAACCTCATGATACTGGCTTCTTTTCTTTCTTTCTTGCATAAGGGAGTACAGAAAAGTACCGGTTATTGAGGTATTGAGTATTTTTTTTAATTTTTTTATTTATTCATTTTTAGAGAGGAGACACAGAGTGAGAGAGAGAGAGATAGAGAAAGAGAGAAAGGGGGGAGGAGCTGGAAGCATCAACTCCCATATGTGCCTTGACCAGACCAGTGCAGGGTTTTGAACTGGCGATCTCAGTGTTCCCAGGTCGACGCTTTATCCACTGCGCCAATACAGGTCAGGCGAGGTATTGAGTATTTTGAAAACTTTGATTATTTAAGGGTTTATTTTATTTTATTATACATGACTAGTTTATTTTTAGAAATATATACTGAATGTTAACATAGGGCTTATTGTGCAGAAGATACCCTTTACTTGGCTCAGTCCATTAGGAGAGACATAAAGGGTAAGCAATGTTTCATCAGTATATATTTTCTGAGCACCTAATGTGTTGCAGACACTGTTCTGAAGCATACGTCAGACACAGTTCCTACCCCCTGTTTTGTCTGTGAATCCGACAAGTTAACTAGCCATAGAGCACAGGGTGCTGCAGGCCTTGGCTGGGGGAATATACAGAAGACTCAGGGAGTCCAGGGGTGGGAGTTAAGACACCAGACAGAGGTAAGTAAGGCACATGTATGATCAGTGACATTTAGCCAGGCAAAAAATCAGGCTCAAGGATATTCCAGAATGAGGAACATTGGATGAAAAATCTCAGTGGCAAACAATGTGACCCATTTGGGGAATTGCAGAGATAAAGCTATGGCAATGTTCCTCAGAACGTGGTCTTCTGACTTCCAAAGTCACATTCATTTGGGAGCGATTCTTATTCCCCAGGTGATTCTTAGCCTTTCGAGTGATTCTCAAATTCACTAAAAGAGGAGGAATACTGGTCTAGAGTTAAGGCACATGATGGAAGAATGAAAATTATAGTTTAATATATGGTTCATTAAAGGTGTATATAAAACTCTGTAGGTTGATTTTTGTAGACTGTAAAACATTTTCATTTTAAACCTAGCTCCTTTCTGTAAGTGATGTGGGGGGATGGGAAATGGGGAGAAAGGAAGGATATTACTATAAATTTTGTCTCTTAATTCCTAGGTGATTCTAAAAACAATCAATAAATCTTTATTTATTGAATGTCTCTGTTTTTCTTTTAGTCCAAGGACAAAATGATGAGAGGCTCTCGCCGAGGATGTGTTAGACTCAGAGTGAGTATTTATTATTCATTCATTATTTATTTATTTTAATTGATTTTTGAGAGAGAAGAAAGGCAGAGGGAGAGAGAGAAAAACATCAACTTGTTCTACCCACTACTGTATTCAGAAGTTGATTCTGTATATACTCTGACCAGGGAGCAAACTCTGAACTTGACTGTATCGGGATGATGCATTAACTAACTGAGCCACCCAGCCAGGGCAGTATTTACTCATTTTTATGTAAACCAATTTTGAAAGAAGAAAAAAACTGACAGAATCATGGAAGTCTAAATTTAGTTTAGTTTTTGTTAGGCGAGCAACTAAAGTTTAGAGAGAAAAAATGATTTCTCCAAGGTAACTGCTGGTCAATGCCAGAACCAGAGCATTGTTGTTTTGGCCCATGAATTAATGGTGTACCCATGACTTAACATAGCTCCTGATTTTTTTGTTTAATTTCGGTTTTATAATCAGGGACGGGGCTGAAAAATGAGTTGTAGTGTTGTTAGTAGAGCAAACAGTAGAAAAAACTCTGAAAAATTCCCACTTTTAGCTTCTTTGTTCTTTCTGTTCAACATTGTTTAAAAATGGTTGATGTAGCAGTGATGCCCAGTAGAAGTAAAATGTGAGCTACATATATACATTAATTTTACAGTAGCCACAATTAAACAGGAGACAGAAACAGGTGAAGTTAATTTTAATAATATATGTTTAGGCCACTATATCTAGAATATTATTTCAACATGTAATCAGTAAAATATTATTAATAAGATATTTTACGTTCTTTTCTAAATACCAAGTCTTCCAAATCCAGTGTGTCATTACACTTATGGTACATCTCAGTTCAGACTACCTGCACTTCAGGTGCCTAGCAGCCCCTGAGGCTAGTGGCTGCCTTATTGCAATGCAGGCCGATAGCTTCGTGCTGCTTTTAATTGCTAGTTCCGTTTCCACCGTTGTCCGTCCGAGTAGGTAAAGGCAAGAAAGAAGGCAGGTTTGGGATAGTTTCAGTACTCCACGCACCTAAAGAAAGGCCGGCTCTATCTTAACTAGGTAAATCAGCTTCTAGCCTTTTCTTCTTCAGGCTCCTTTTCTTTCTATCATCTTTTTTCTGTACCCTTACTTTTGAAGATGTGACTGTATTATTGCCTTTATTAGAAGTAGTCAATAACTCTGAGAAAAACACCAAATTCAAATGGACAAATTTTGGCACTAAGATAGGTATAAGGTAGGGTTGAGTTACGGGATGGGACTGAGACAGGCTTATTTTGAGCAGATGATGGTGTATATGTGATAGTGTAAAGATTTTTTTTTAATGTTTACTTTTCTTATCTTTCCTTTGGTTTTCTTTTTGGTTTAATTGCTTTTCTAAGCACTTGCCTTTGACCTCAGCCACCACTCAGTCTGGTATTAACTGCTTTCTTGGCTAAAGATAGACTCAATAGTGAGTCTTTGGCAGAGCTGTGTTGAAACAGCCCTTCACTTGAATTCAATCTGAACTTGGGCCACTATCTCACTGTTTCAGTTAATGCACTATTTTTTTCTTTTACATACAACTTAATTAATTATTAACCCCTGTAACTACCTCTCAGGTTAAGAAATACATTTTGCCAGCTGCCAGGAAGCCTCTTTATGTGCCTCATTCCAATTTACAGCACCCGCCCTGTCTCCTAAAGTCACCCCTCTTCCATTCTAGAAATCACGTCTTATTTTAAATTCCTAAATTCTATATTTTTATTTTGACCATTAAAAAAAAGTAATTTATCTATTGAAGAATGCAGACCCTTTGATCAGGATGAGTTGTCTAGTTTTAGATTTACCTGATTGCAGTGGTTCAGCATGTTCCTCTGCCTCTGCTTTTCCTGAAGATTGGTAGTGGGATCCAGAGCCTGGACCAGACCCAGGTTTGATCCTTTTGGAAGACGATATAGGTGGGGTGGTGGTGTGTTCTTTTATCAGGATGCACATATGTCTGGTTTTGTTTTATTGAGAGAGAGAGACAGACAGACAGGAAGGGAGAGAGATGAGAAGCATCCACTAGTAGTTGCGGCACTTTAATTCATTAATTGCTTCTCATCCATGCCTTGACCAGGGGCTCTAGCCAAGCCAGTGACCCCTTGCTCCACCCAGCAACCTAGAGCTTAAGCTGGTAAGCTTGTGGTTTTGAACTGGGGACCTCAGTGTCACAGGTTGATGCTGTATCCACTGTGCCACCACTGGTCAGGCCATAAGGTCTGGTTTTAGCTCTTTATTGATATAATCACTGTCGATGCTCCGCGCCTAGATTAATTAACTTACTTGGGGTTGCAAAATTATGATATTTTATCATTTTGTTTTAATTTTTATCAGAGATAACTACATATGAAGACACTTCATTTATTATTATTAGTGGTACAGTTCAGATAGATAGGATAAAGCTTGATTATTTTCTTTCACTTACCCACTTTCAAGATAATGAATTGATTTAATACAACATTCAATTTATATTTACAGGGTGGGGTAAAACATGCAAAACACAGAGTTTATTCTTGTATTATTATTTATTAATTATTATTTTATTTTCTGTATGAACAACTATAAACCTTCCTTGACCCATTCTGTATGTATCCAAAAGAATTGAAAATAGAGACACAAACAGATAATTGCACACCGATGTTTATAGAAGTATTACTCACAATAGCCTATATAGCTGGAAGCACTCAGTGTCCTTTTTATTTTTTAACTCAGTGTCCATTTGATGGCTGGATAGATGAACAAAATGGGGTACATGTAATGGAATATTATTTAACCTCAAAAAGGAAGAAAATTCTGACATGGGTGTACCTTAAGGATATTATGCTGAGTGAAATAAGCCCATCACTAACAGTAAATACTGTATGATTTTACATACATGAGGTATCTAGAGTAGTCAAATTTATGTAGACAGAAAGCAGAATGGTGGTTTCCGGTGGTTGGAAGCAGGGGATTTGGGGAGTTCTTGTTTAACGGGTACAGAAGTTCAATTTGAGAAGATGAAAAAGTTCTTGAGACCATCTGGTCATATATAATGTGAATGCACTTAATACTACTAAACAGAATGCTTAAGCATGTTTGAATAGTAAATTTTATATTATACGTATTGTGTATTTTACCACAATTTAAAAACTCGCACCCATTTATTATCTCACAGTTTTGTAGATCAGGCATCTAAGATCGGTTCTCTTACAGAGTTGAAATCAAGGGATTGAGCGGCTTGAGATCTCATCTGGAGGCTGTGAGGAAGAATCCAAGGGAGAATTCACTTCCAAAGTCATTCAGGTTGTTGGCAGAATTTGGTTCCTTATTGTGGGACTGAGGTCCTTGTTTTCTTCCTGGCTGTCAGCTGAGATCTGTTTCACATACTCCTTGTCAGGCAGTCCCTCTGTATTCAAGTCAGCATGCCACATCAAATCCTTCTAGTGTTTTGAATTTGACTTCTCATTCTGCTCCCAGCTACAGAAAATAGCCTTCATTTAGAAGGCCTCATGTGTTGTGAAGAAAAGGGAACCCTTGTGCACTGTTGGTAGGGATGCAGACTGGTGCAGCCACTATGAAAGCAATATGGAGTGTCCTCAAAAAATTAATAATGGACCTGCCTATGACCCAGCAACTCCATTTCTGGATATATATTTGAAGAAACCTAAGAAAGACTAAACGCACCCCTAATATTCATTGCAGCAATATTTACAATAGCTGCAATATGGAACCAAGCCAAGTGCTCATTAATAGACAAGTGGATAAAAAAAGCTGTGGTACATATATACAGTGGAATATTACTTGGCCATTTGTGGCAGGATGGATGGACCTAGAGGATATTATGCTAAGTGAAAGAAGTCAGAGGAAGACAATTACCATGTGATTTCACTTATATGTGTAATCTAAAGAACAAGATAAACAAAATTGAAACAGACCCATAGATACAGAGAACAGACTGATGGTTGCCAGAGGGAAGGAGGATTGGAGGACTGGGTGAAAAAGGTAAAAAGATTAAGAAGTACAAATGGGTCATTACAAAATAGTCATGGGGATATAAAGTACAATGTGTGGAATATTGTCAGTAATATTGTAAATACTGTGTGTGGTGCCAGGTGGGTACTGGAAATATTGGAGGAACGCTTTGTAAAAGTTAAAGTATATGGTTGTCTGGTCACTATGCTGTACTAATGCAAAATAATATTAAATTTAAGCTGTAATTAAAAAATAAGTTTAAAATTTCTGATAAATAAAAGGCTTCATGTGATTAGGGTATACCCACCAGGTAATCTCCCTTTTGCTATATAACCAATCCATTAATAATTCATCCCGTAACATAGTCACTGCAGTGAGATCTCATCATTCACAGTTTCCACCCACGTGCAAAGGGGAGGAGATGATGCAGGGGCTATAGTCATGGGTTGGGGTGAGGGATAGAATTCTTCTTACCACACAGAACCAGACATACTGTGTTTGAATCTTATTTTTGCCCTTGGCTTTTTTGACCGGAAGAGGGAAGTTATCTGTAAGCTTCCTGAGCTTGAGTTTTCTCTTTAAAGCAAGTAGTATATTTCTACCCTTGTAGAATTTTTTAAGGATTAGGTACCTGGTACATAAATGGAAGCTATTAATTAGTAGTGTGTGTGTGTGTGTTAAGAGGCTTTGAGGCTGACCAGGCAGTGGTGCAGTGGATAGAGCGTCGGACTGGGACATGGAGGACCCAGGTTCAAAATCCCAAGGTTGCCAGCTTGAGCGCAGGCTCATCTGGTTTGAGCAAGGCTCACCAGCTTGAGCCCAGGGTTGCTGATTTGAGCAAGGGGGTCACTCAGTCTGCTGTAGCCCCCCCCTCCGCCGACCCCTGTCAAGGCGCATATGAGAAAGCAATCAATGAACAACTAAGGTGCCGCAACAAAGAATTGATGCTTCTCATCTCTCTCCCTTCCTGTCTATCTGTCCCTCTCTCTGTCTCTGTCAAAAAAAAAAAAAAAATGACTTTGAGGTACAGTTGACATTTGATAATGCAGAGGTTAGGGGCACTGACCTTCCATGTCGTTGAACATCTGCATATAAATTGTGACTCCCAAAACTTAGTTACTGTTGACCACAGCCTTACCAATAACATTAACACATATTTTGTATGTTATATATATTATATACTTCATTCTTACAGTAAAGTAAGCTAAAGAAAAGAAAATGTTAAAATCACAAGGAAGAGAAAATACATTTTTAGTATTTATTGAAAAACAATTTGTAACTAAGTGGACCCACAAAGTTCAAACCCTTGTTATTCAAGAGTCAACTTTATTTTTAAAAAAGCTGGACTGCTATTTGGATTTCTATTTAAGAAACATCTGGAGAGTTTGTTTATAATATAGGTTCCCAAATCATACTCTCTAGAAATGCTGTTATAGAATAGGGTCTGGAACTTTTATTTTTAAACACATCCTCCAGATCATGTTGTACAACCAAATTTGGGGCCACTGGCATAGTAGAAATAATGAGAGAGACCTGGGGCTGAGTCTCATTCAGTTCTACCCAGTACTGACTCTGTGCCTATGGGCAAAGTTCCTAATCTGTATGAAAAGAACATTGTATAATTTATAGGGTATTGGGGAAATTTCCTGAGAGACAAAAAAGGAGGCTGACAACTCCAGCATTACATCGAGTTTATTCAGGGAACTTAGATGTGAGGTGGCAATGCAGCATGGATACCATCTGTTCTGCATGGCAGTTGCTAATATATAGAACAAGGCTAAGGGATAGAGGTACTGGGATATGATCCACCGCAAATAAGGGGGAAATGCTTTGATGCAACGGCCTGTTCCAGCCACCAGCCTGAGCTAGCACACCTTGCAGTATAGGAGAGGGGCTGCTCAGACAGTGTTTGAGGGGATTTATTGGAAGCAGTTTCTGTTCTGGTCCAGATCTAGCAGGAGCTGGCTTGAGAGTCCACGTTATGGAATAGTGTCTCCTCCACTTAAGGTTGTTGTGAGGCTTAGCAAGTATGTATGCATAGGGTTTAGCACGTAGTACACAACTAACATATTACTACTATGGAGGATGATGGTAACAGTGATGGTGACTGATAATGCATCTAATATCTAGAGTCCAAAGAGCTTTTTAAATATTTTTATTTTGAGAGTGCAAGAGAGTGTATGAGGGACAGACAAGGAGGGTGAGAGAGGATAAGAGAGGTGAGAAGCATCAACTCATAGTTGCTTTTACTTCAGTTGTACATTGAGCTTTTTTTTAAAAAGCATCATAGTTTTATTTTTATTTTTGTGACAGAGTCAGAGAGAGGGACAGACAGACAGACAGAAAGGGAGAGAGATGAGAAGCATCAATTCTTCGGTGCGGCACCTTAGTTGTTTGTTGATTGCTTTCTCATATGTGCCTTAACCCGGGGGGCTACAGCGGACTGAGTGACCCTTAGCTCGAGCAAGCCACCTTGGGCTCAAGCTGGTGAGCTATTTTTTTTTTTCTCAAACCAAATGAGCCCACACTCAAGCTGGTGATCTCGTTGTCTCAAACCTGGGTCTTCCGCATCCCAGTCTGACGCTCTATCCACTGCGCCACTGCTGGGTCAGGCTACATTGAACTTCTTGTATGTGCCTTGATTGGGGCCATGCCAGTGTACCCTTCTTGAGGCCAACAACCTTGAGCTTTCCATGCCAGTGACCTTTTGTGGGATCAAGCTGGCAAGCTTTGGAATCCCCTGCTCAAGCCAGCAACCCGCGCTGATGAGTCTGCACTAGGAGCCCACGACCTCAGTGTTCCAGGTTGTCACTTGATGTACTTGCGCCCCCACTGATCAGGCTCCAGATGAGCTTAAAGAGCAGATCTCCTCCCGCCTCTCCATCCATCTCATCCCATATTCCAACTACACTATACTTTGTGTTCCCTCATTGTGTTTTTTATTCCTCATTGCTCTTAAGATATATTTAAAATTTTTTATTTTTCAACCACAGTTTACATTCAATATTATTTTGCATTAGTTTCAGGTGTATTGCATAGTGGTTAGACACACATACAATCTACAAAATTGTACCCCCGATATTTTCAGTTGACATGTTTTTAATATGTCAGGAATTTTCTATGTCCTCATCTGGTGAGCTCATCTTTTAAGAGACTTTTCAAATATTGCTGCTTCTATGGAGCATTCCTAGTCCACATTCCTCCTCCTCTGCCTTACCACAACATTTGTCACGTACAGCAATGAAAGTACTGACTACATTTTAACTTGTCTGATTTTCCACTTGATAGTGAGTTCTCCCTATAAAATAATGAATAAATATTGGAGAATTGGCCTTCGCTGTAAGTTACATATAGAGGAGCTATGGAAGTTATCTTAAACACATGAGCCAGTTATATGATATGTTTTCTAAAAAAAAACAACAACAAACATTCATGTGGTTTTAGGCTACATAAAAGGAGAAGAGGGGAAGGAACCAGTAGGTATTGAGGAAGCTCTTACAGTTAGGCACTGCTGGGTGATTTTTCACATGTATCCCTGTGATAATCCCATCAGGTTAAATGGTGTTACTTCATTTTATGTGTGAGGAGGCCGAGACTCAACACTGCTTTCAGTAACTTTCCAAGATTACACAGTATGTGGTGAATCTGGGCTTGAACTTGGGTCTGTCTTATTCCAAAAACCTGTTCAGTCATTAATATTACCAGGATCCTAGATTTCTTGACTAGAAGAGTTAATCTAGAGATTCCCAACTTGTTGCAAAGCAGTGTAAAACCAGCTAAGGAAAGCAAAGAGTGAAAAACTATTCCCTTGCCATCTACTTTTCTTTGACTGTTGGTGGCAAAGTACCTGCCACTAGATGGTGCCCTTGCCTTGATGGAAAAGTCAAGTGTTGGTTAAGTCCTGTTGTCTGATTTTTCCTCCTCCCCAACGAACTACCTAAAAGCAAAATATTGACATTTCCAGGTAAATCTGAAAAATGGAGATGTAGTAACATCAAAGAAGTAGTGTGGGGTAGAGACAAGAACAGGCCATACATGAAATGAAATTCAAACCTGGATTTGCCACTTACTAGCTTTGTGATTTCAGGCAACTCATCTATTTGTTTCTACGTTTTCTTTATCTCTCTAGAATAGGCATCATGTAATTTAGTCATGGAATTATGAAGAGCAAATTAATTGATATATTAACAAGTATCCAAATACAGTGTCTGGGATTTAAGTTCTTAATTAATGGTAATTACTGTTGTAATTAATAATTACCGTTGATAAGATCTCAGATTCTAAGATTTCTGCAGGGCCTTAGGAATCACCCAGCAAGGTGAATTGTATTTAGTATAGTTTTAATGCTAAATATATTGTGAGTTTTCAAAAATTATTAATTCATATGTTAAAGTAACACTTTTTACCTGGTCCAGTGAAATTGAGTACTCCATTTTCTAATTGTGTTGGGTCATCAGAGTTGACTAACTGCATGAGGGATGTGGGGATATGTCATTGTTCTCTGTTCTTTTTGTTTATCACGAGAGAGTTAAGCAATGCACCATGATGGATTATTAATAGCTTTAGCACTGACTTGTTCTGCTAGTGCCTTATTTCATTGATTCTACATTATTTTTTCATCTCTTTTATTGGGTATATAGTACAGTCATTGATATCTTAGAAGGCATTATTTTTAGGTTAGTCGATATATAAGCTTAAGACTATCCTTCCCCCTCATCCCCTTAGATTTGCTTTTGTCAATTGTCTTCTCATTTCATTTTGAAAAATTACTCTATGGATTTCTGCCCTTTTTGTTAATTCAGTAGCTCTTTTGCTAGTGTCATCTCTATTGTATGAATTTGAAACTAAAAATGTCCTCCCTTGGGCAAGATATAAACATTTATTCTGTCCCTGTGATTGGTACATAGATATCATTAGCATTATATTTTTGAATGTTTATATATTTAATAATTACAAATTATTTATTTTTTTAAATTGTTTTTTATTTTTATTTTACAGAGACAGAGACAGAGAGAGATGGATAGATAGGGACAGGCAAACAGGAAGGGAGAGAGATGAGAAGCATCAATCATCAGTTTTTTGTTGCGACCCCTTAGTTGTTCCATAATTACAAATTAAAAATTAAATAAAAAAGTGATGAAAAAGATTTCAGGAAAATGTTAATCAAAAGAAAGCTAGGAAACAGTATTATTATCAAATATAATAGACTTTAAGAAAACAATAAAAGTTATTATGAAAAGAGAGAATAGCAAAACCCCAGTATTGCATAAAATTATAAGTCCTGTAATAAAACAGTAGCCACTCACTGTTTTACATGCATACTTCTAAATAATTCATTGGTGAAAGTAGAAATCATAATGGAAATTATGAAATATTCAAACCTGAATGATAATGAAGGGATCATGTGTTAAACTGTATCTAAGGTTATTTATAATCTTAAATAAATATATTATAAAATAGAGATTAAAAATTAATTCAAAAAATTGGTAAAAGAAGAGTAATGATAAAGTACAAAGAAGAAAATAACAAAAGAAATTTTTTAGGATAGAGTTGCTTATCAATGTGTAGATGTCAAAATCCTGAACAAAATACAGCAAACCATACCCAGTTATCTGTAAATAAAAAGTATTATGACCAAATAGAGTTTATTCTGAGAACATTCGGATGCTAACTTTAAAATTAATTCACCATATTAACATTAAAAGAGGAAAACTGCATGACCATCTGAATAAATACAGAAGAAGTAGTGAATAAAATGCAGATTAAGCAAACTAGGAATAAAAGAGAATATTCTAAACCTGCAAAGGGGTTTTTGCTAAAATACTACAGTGTGCTTAAAAGTAAAATAAAGAAGTGTTCTCTTTGTAATCAGCAGTGAGGCAAAGTTGCCTGCTTTTGCTGCTGCTTTGAATATTGTGTTCCTAGAGGTAATAGTGAATACTGCAAGACAAGAAAATATGCAAAAGATGTAAGGTGTGGAAGGAAGAACAAAATTAGTATTTGCAGATGATGTTTCTGTAACTGTACTGGATGTCCTGGTAAACATGTAGCACAATAAGAAATACAAATAAATTTAAAGAAAAAGGATTAGAAGGGAAGAATAAAGTATGTATTTGCAAATGTGATTGTTTACATAAAACAGTCCATAAGAATCTGCAGAAAAAAGTTTTTTGGCTATATTATCAATATGCAGAGAACATGCAGTATTCCTCTATATGAGCCACAAACAATTAGAAAAAGTTATTTAAAAGAACTATTTACAATAGTATCAAGAACTCTAAATTACCTAGGAATATATTTTATACGATAAATGTATTCTTTTGATGGATAAAACTGTAAAACCATGAGAAGACTAGAGGAAGATCTGAATATAGTAAAAGCTATATACTGTTCTTTTGCCTGTTAGACTCAAAAACGTATATTTTTATTTCTTTTAAGTTAATCTAGAAACACATGTGATTATAGTCAAAGCCACAATCAGGCTTATCAAGGAACTTGACAAGATGATTCTAAAGTCATTTTAAATGGTAAAGGGGCAAGAAAAGTTTGAAGAATAGGAGTTAGGGAACTTGTCATTCCAGGTAGTTAAGACTTTGTATGAAAACTATAGTAGTTAAAATGATATGGTATTTGTACAAGGGGAAAGAAATAGATCAGGGCAGAGAGAAAGCTCAGAAATAGAATCACACATCTATGGGAATTTAGTACATGACACATTACAGGTCAATTTTATCACTCAGTAAATGAAGCTGAATCAATCGGCTGCCCATTACTCCCTATCTCATGTGTACACAAAAATAAATTCCAGAGTTATAAGTATAAATTTTCATTCTCTACCTTTAATAAGAATGTATAAAAGAATGTCTTTATGATATCAACACAGAGAAGGATGTCTTTATTAATTATTTTTAGCGAAAGAGAGAGAGAGAGAGATTGACCAACAGACAAGAAGGGAGAGAAATGAAAAACATCAGCTTGTAATTGTGGCACTTTAGTTGTTCATTGATTGCTTTCTCATATGTGCCTTGACTGGGAGGCTCTGGCCATGTCAATGACCCCCTTGCTCAAGCCAGCGACCATGGGCTCATGTGTATGATCCCAGGCTCAAGGAGGTGACCCCACGCTTAAGCTGGCGGCAACCTTGGGGTTTTGAATTTGGGTCCTTAATGTCCCAGGTCAGTGCTCTGTCCACTGTGCCACCATCTGGTCAGGAGAGAAGGATGTCTTAAAGAATAAACCTTAATAGTAGAGGTTGGTAGATTTGACAACAGTCAAATTTTAAAACAACAAGAAGACGACACCACAGTCAAACAGAAAAACAACTCTTGCCTGGGATACAAAATATTTACAATGCATACAACTGATAAAGAATTAACACCCAGAATATATAAAGAACTACAAACTAATATAAAAACAAAAAGAAAGTCCAAAACAACGAATACAAATCAGTAAAAGCAAATTGTTCATCATTCTATTACTATTACCTAGAACAGTGCCTAGAACAGTGATTTTCAACTGTGCCACAATAATTTTTATAACATGCAGTTCCTGACTATTTAGTCAGGGAGACTGACTCTTTTTTTTTTAAGATTTTATTTATTCATTTTAGAGAGAGAAGGGTGTAAGGAACAGGAAGCATCAACTCCCAAATATGTCTTGACCAGGCAAGCCCGAGGTTTTGAACCGGCAACCTCAGCGTTCCAGGTCAGTGTTTTATCCACTGTGCCAACATAGGTCAGACGACTGACTTCTTTTCCTTTAGATTGTCATATAAAAAAATGACAGCAGCTGACACAACAGTAGCCATCCAGTTGAATGAATCAAAGTTATACCTATTTTTTTTTTGTCACATTGGCAAAGTATATATTTTTTGGTGTACTGCAGAATTTCAGTAATTAGTTTATGTGTGCCGTGCAATGGAAAATGTTGAAAATCGCTGGCCTAGACAATTCAATAAATACTTGCTGAGTCAATGAATGATTCTTTTTTTTTTTTTTTTTTTTTTTTTTACAGAGACAGAGAGTCACAGAGGGGGATAGATAGGGACAGACAGACAGGAACGGAGAGAGATGAGAAGCATCAATCATCAGTTTTTCATTGCCGTTGTGACACCTTAGTTGTTCATTGATTGCTTTCTCATATATGCCTTGACCATAGGCCTTCAACAGACCGAGTAACCCCTTGCTCGAGCCAGTGACCTTGGGTCCAAGCTGGCGAGCTTTTACTCAAGCCAGATGGGCTCACGCTCAAGCTGGCGAGCTCGGGGTCTCGAACCTGGGTCTTCTGCATCCCAGTCCGACGCTCTATCCACTGCGCCACCACCTGGTCAGGCCAATGAATGATTCTTAAGCAGGTCCTCCGTGTAGCAGCATCTTTGGTGAGCAGGCTAAACCTTGAGCTTTCCTGCTTGCTTCTGTATTAAGGATTTCTTTCTCTTCTCTGTGGACTACGTGCTCTTTCAGAGCAGAGGTATGTCTTACTCCTATTTATATCACTGTTCCTTTTAGGCACTGTGTAAGGAATCTATGCCCTGAAGGAGCCATCGTTTCTTTTATCATCTTTGGAGCCGGTTTGCAGCCTACTTTTTCTTTTTGCAAAGGGAGATTGATCCTAAAATAGCCAGACTTCTGTTTTTTCTCACCCCAAGTAATGAGAGCAAAACTTTTTCTGAATTTGACACCAGAATTATGATTCATGTCTGCAGTAAGTTTCTTTGTATACTAGAAAGAAGAGGGAAAGTTAGGAAATTCATCTGGTTGAACAAGACTTTAATTACTTTCTATAGTGTATCCTGTTGGCACAATGGGTTGTAGAAGCAGGGCTGGAATAAAAACTTTGACATTTTGATGGGTTAGCATTTGAAGAAATTTGCTTAATGATAGAATACTATTCCACCTATGGATTAGCAAAGGGAGTTTTGATTTCCAGATGTAAAAAAAATAAGTAGTATAAAGTCAGATAAAAGGAGAGGAAGGCTTTTTGGTAGGAGACAGCTTGGGACAATTGATAAACCTCTAAAGGTGAGAGGTAGGCATGGAGCAAATCACTGAGGGCCATTTGTAGGCTAGGCAGTGGAATGACCATGTCCCTTAAACTGGGACATTGTTTAGACTAAAAAAGGGTTCTGTTCATTATTATGACAGAACAACAGGAATAATCTGGAACTGTCCCAGGCGAACCGGTTTATATGATCACCTTATTTGTAGGTGACCAAGAGCCATTGATTTGGTTATACATCATACAGGGAATGGGAGGTTAAAATAAATTTTAGGTCAGAAGCATGGACAAGTCTGAGCTTTGGAAGGGATTGAGAGAGGTGGGCAATTGCTAGACGTGAATATACAATTGAAAAGGATTGTTGTGGTGGTGATAGTAATAGTAATTGTTGTTGAAAAAAGGGTAAGAACTTGAGTGTGTATAAATGCCATTGGAAAGGAGTCAGTAGAGAGAGAAGTTGAAAATTGGTGAAGTAAGAAACCTAAGGAAGGTGATAGGAAATAGAAACTCTTTTCCATTTTGACAGGTGAAAAGGAAGCAAGAATGAGTGTAAATGCAGGTGAGTCTTTAAATGGGAGGGCATAGCAGGTTTAGAGTTTCTACCTAATGACTGCATATGTTGTTGTTGGAGGTTTAAGGGAAGTAGAGAAGGTTTTCAATAGCTACAGTGGACACCCTGGCTGAATAGCTTTGTTGGTTGGAGCATCGTCTGGAAGTGGAGAGGTTTGATTTCTGGTCAGGGCACATATAGGAACAGATCGATATTCCTCTCTCTTTCTCTAAAATCAATTAATTGCCCTGGCTTGTAGAGCGTCAGCTTGGCATGTGGATGTCCCAGGTTTAATTCCTGGTCAGGGCACACAGGAATTAAACCCGGGACATCCGGAGAAGTGCCCATCTGTTTCTCTACCCCTCCCCCTCTCCCTTCTCTCTCCCTCTCTCTCTCTCTCTCTCTCTCTCTCTCTTTCTTTCTTCCTCCCTGAAGCCATGGCTCAATTGGAGTGAGTTGGCTCTGGGAGCTGAGGATGGCTCCATGGCCTCTGCCTTGGGCACTAAGAAGAGCTCCGTTGCTGAGCAATGGAGCAACAGCCCAGATGGGCAGAGAATCGCCCCCTAGTGGGCTTGCCGAGTGGATCCCAGTAGGGCCACATGTGAGAGTCTGTCTCTGTGCTGCCCTTCCTCTCACTGAATTAATTAATTAAATAAATAAATAAATAAATAAATAAATAAAATGAAATCAATCAGTAAAAAGAAATAAAAAAAATAGGTATGGTGGACAATGGGAGAAAGACCAATAACAAGACAAGGATGCCCCCTATTGCCACTTATATTCAACACTGTCTTGCAGCCTTAAACCAGGCAGTCCTAGCCAATGAATAAAGCAAGAAAATAAGTACAAAGTGTAAGGATTGCAGTAGAAGAAATAAAACTGTTAGTATTCACAGCAACTTAATTAAGCATGCAGAAAATCCAAAAGAATCTACAGATATACTATTAGAATTGATAATTGAATTTAACAAGATTACTGAATACAAGGTCACTATACAAAAATAAATTGTATTTCAATACACTAGCAACTAGTAATTTAAAAATGAATTTTTAAATGTCAAAATGATCTGGAGATGTTTTCTCTGAATCTATGTACTCTAATTGATCAATGTCACCCCGTTAAAATTAATTGTCTAAATGATAAATGAAATTTAATATAAATATATAAATAATGAATTTTTAAAAATATAATACATTTGCCTGACCTGTGGTGGCGCAGTGGATAAAGCGTTGACCTGGGAACACTGAGGTCGCCAGTTCAAAACCCTGCACTGGTCTGGTCAAGGCACATATGGGAGTTGATGCTTCTAGCTCCTCCCCCCTTTCTCTCTTTCTCTATCTCTCTCTCTCACTCTGTGTCTCCTCTCTAAAATGAATAAATAAAAAAAATAAATAAAAGAAACCTTTAAAAAAATATAATACATTTACCATAGCATCAGAAATAATTGTGTAGGAATAAATATTAACAAAGATGGGCAAAACCTCTACTCAGAAACCTAGAAACATTATTGAAATTTAAAATAACCTAAATAAATGGTAAGCCAAGTTTGTTCCCAGTCAGTATCATAGTGTGTGTGTGTAAGTGTGTAAGTATAACTTGTTCAGCTGACTCAATATATATAAAGGGCCACAAATACCCACTTCTTATTCCTGCATTCTCAGGCAACAGACACCAATAGAAATGGTGACTTTTTCCTCACCCGTCATAGGGAAAACTGGCTATCAGTATGGTGATGATATTGATTTATAATTTATAAAGGCCAAGAGGAAAAATATTGGAGGACTTACTCTACCTGATTTCCAAATGTAAAGACTTCCAAAAGATAACAGGAAAATGTTTTCATGGCCTTCAGATTGGAAAAAACTTTTTAAAGAAGACACAGAAAGCATAGCCATGAAATATAAAATCAATACATTGTACTATGTTGATGTTAAGAACTCTTCATGAGCCTGACCAGGTGGGGTGCAGTAGACAGAGGATTGAATTGGGACGCAGAGGACCCACGTTCGAAACCCCAAGGTTGCCAGGTTGAACGCAGGCTCACCCGCTTGAGTGTGAGGTCGCTGGCTTGAGTGTGGGATCATAAACATGACCTCATGGTCACTGGCTAGACCCCAAAGGTCACTGGCTTGAAGCCTAGGGTTACTGGCTTCAGCAAGGGGTCACTCACTCTGCTGTAGCCCCCCCAGTCAAGGCACATATGAGAAAGCAATCAATGAACAACAAAGGTGCTGCAACAAAGAATTGATGCTTCTCGTCCCTCTCCCTTCCTGTCTGTCTGTCTGTCCCTATTTGTCTGTCTCTCTGCCTTTCCCTCTGTCACAAAAGAAAAATAAAGAAAGGAAAAGAAAAGAACTCTTCATGAAAAGACATTGTGCGAGTACAAAGGCTGAGGAACAGGGTGGGAGAAGATATTCACCTAATTCATAACCAGTGGAGGATTCATATCCAGGATCTAGAAAAAGTTACTACAAATAATTAAAAATTGTAGTCTAGTCTTGTCACTGGGCAAGCAACTTGAACTGTTTCACAAGAGGGTATTTAAATAGCCAAAAACAGGAAAGATACTTAAGCTCATTAGTAATCAGGGAAATGTAAATTAAAACCATTATAAGATACCACTGCTCACCTGCCAGAATGACTGAAGTAAAAAAGCATTAGTCAAGATGTAGAGCAATTGAGCCTGACCAGGCGGTGGCGCAGTGGATAGAGCGTCGGGCTGGAATGCAGAAGACCCAGGTTCGAGACACCGAGCTCACCAGCTTGAGCATCGCTGGCTCCAGCAAGGGGTGGCTCTGTCTGCTGAAGGCCCACAGTCAAGGCACATGTGAGAAAGCCATCAATGAACAACTATGGTGTCGCAATGGCGGTGAGAAACTAATGATTGATGCTTCTCATCTCTCTCCGTTCCTGTCTGTCTATCCCTTTCTCTGACTCTCTCTCACTCTATCCCTGTAAAAAAAATAAAAAGAAAGAAAGAAAGATGTAGAGCATTTGAAACTTTTGCACACCACTGGTTGGAGTGTAATTGGCACAACCACTTTTGAGAACTGTTTGATAATTCTCCATTAAATTGCCACGTGCATACCTCAGAACCTAGCAAATTAGCTCCTAGATTTGTATTAGGAAATACAAATATATATATAACAAAATATATGGAGGAGAATGTTATAGCAGTGTGATTCTAATAACCTAAAACTAGTAGAATTAGAAACAACATACATGTTCATCTACAATGGAGATGATAAATAAATTTTATTTATTTATTCCTTTGTATGGTTACCCATACAAAGGAATACTATTTATAACAACAAAGTGAACAAACTACTGCTACAATATATGCAGCAATATTGATGAATTTTACAAACATTAAGTTGAGTGAAAGAAGCTAGAGGCAAAAGAAAATACACGGTATGAGTCCATTTGTGTAAAGTTCAAAGACAGATAAAATGAATTTGTAACGGGTAGTGTTTATCTTTGGAATGGAGGGTAGGTCTAATGATTAGGGAAGGTTACAAGGGGAGCTTTTCATTGAGCTTGTGCAGTTTTGATTTTTGTCTATGTTACCTTTCAATATAAAGTTTTCTAATGATGTAGTGTATGTAAAATGCTTATTGAAAGTGTTCAGTAACTTGCAGTATTAACTCTTCTCTGTGATAACAGTTTTGGGCAGTGCTGTTCAGTGCAACTTTCTGCCGTTATTAAAATGTTGTGTCTGTACTGTCTGGTTCCATAGCCACTAGCTATTGAGCATTTAAATATGACTAGTATGACTGAAGAACTTATTTTATAATTTTTACTTAATTTTAATAAGTTATCATTAAAAATTAAAGACCTACACGTGCCTGATGGCTGTTATTAGATAGTGCAGGTCTAGGGTATTGACAAGAGGAATGAGTGACTGAATGAGAATGGCGGTGAAGTTTATTTGAGTTTAATGAATCAAGAAATGGAGAGGCCAGAATGGCAGATGAATTGTGCGTCTGTACATTGTAGAAAGCACAGGGTAATAATAGCAAGGCCTCACTGGAGTGGGAAATTGTTAGCTCAGTCCCAAAGTCTTAACCTTTGGAGAGGACTAGGACAGTGTAATAGATCAGAAAAGATGCTTTCTCCCAAATAGGTTGTCAAAGGTGCTTAGAAATGTGTCAGAAGAACACTTAGGTGATGAAGAGCCTGGAGGGAGTTTCAGGAAGAAACGAACTGTCAGCAGCAGCAGGGCTGCTTTAGAGGGCGCCATGTGGCAGAGCCCCCGCAGTCAAGTGGTCGCGGAGATCTGTGAGAGCGCAGTTTCCTGCACTGATGGGCAAGGTCACTAGGTTACAGCAGTGGTTGAAAGGTTAAGCATGGTCAGTTTTCAAAAAGCGCCTCTGTAAAAATAAAATCTTTGAGAAATTAAACGGTAGCTTGGGGTTGTGCTTTCGTTTAGCAAATGGTGGGGAAGTGAGCTTGAGAACAGACATAGTAAGTGAAATTGCTCAGTGGTTTTTGTTTTTTGTTTTAGTATGTGGAAGAAATGTTGAGGCTGAGTACATATCGGGTCTCAGTGAGGTGAGGAGGGGAGGGGTTGGGTATGACGGCGAGGTTGGTTGGTCAACCTTGAACAGTCAAAATGGCATTATGAAGAAATGCTGACTTTATTTAGTAGCTCGTGGAAAGTTGAAAATGTCTAGATCTCCTAAAAGAGGTTGTGCTTTAGAAATACTACTCTGACAATAGCAAGGACTGTGGATTAAAATGTGGCTAGACTGAAGTCAGACAGGTTGCCCTATCAAGCAGGAAGTGATAAAAGCCTGAATTAGGGCAATAGAAATTCATAGAATAGAGAAGAGTTGGTGAATTTGAGATTATAGTTCATAAGTAGGATGAGCACTATTTTTGGTGATGGGATGAGGGAGAACAGGTATAGAACCTAGAGGTTTCTGTTTGAGTTCACTAGGTGACTAGTGAACTATGGTACTTAAGGGACCTAGATTAGGGTGAGTTATAACACATTTGTTCAGATATAATTCACATATTATACAACTCACCTAGTTAAAGTATACAATCAATGTTTTAAGTATATTCACACAATTATGCAACCATCACCACCATCAATTTTAGAATGTTTTCATCACCCTATAAAGAAATTCATACCCATTAGCTGTTACTTCTCATTTTATCTCCTCCCATCCCCCCATCACTAGGCAGCTACTCTTGGTCTCTATGAATTTGCCTGTTCTGGGCATTTCATGTAAACAATCACACATGTGGTCCCTTGGGACAAGCTTCTTTAACTTAGCATGTTTTCAAAGACTATCATGTAGAGATTCCTTTGTGCCTTTTATTATAGTAACCTCTTTGCATGTTTTATTTCCTCCACTGGAATATAAGTGCCTCGAGAGGCAGGAACTATTGTTATATATGTAAGAGCTATATCTAGCACATATTTTTGTATTTAATTATGACTCAGCAAATATCTGATACATTATAAATTAGAATGTTAACTACTCAGTTGCTGACAAAATTAAGTTAACCAGAATGAGCTGCTCCCATGTCTGTTTATCCACTGAGGTGTGTCTATATTTTTTGTCACGGAATGAGTAAGTACCATGCCAGTGGTTCTGGTTTTGCCATTACTTCTTTGTGTGACCTTGGTTAAGTTATTATGTTCTCTGGAGACACTTTCCTTATCTGAAAATGGGGATAAAAATCCCTACTCAATCTGAAACTAAGGAGTAACTAAGAGAATTCAAGTTGATGGCATTTGGATAGAGTTGGGGTTCATCTAGACAGCCTCTGAAAAGTCTGAGTAAATGTTTGGTTTTGTTACCTAGTCATCCTGGGATAGAAGTATTCGTTTTTTATGGGATTAGGTTATTTTGACCCCTTGAGTCTTTTCAACCCCCATTTCCAAGGTCCTGGTTTCGTCTGTGGCACATTGCTTCTTTTGTCATCAACCTGGGGCGTTTTACCTATCCCATGTTCCCCAGTTTTTCTCTCTTGAATATTTAAGACATTTATTTCTTAAGGACACCAACCAGAGGACTCTATTTTGCATAGCTTCCTATCACTTCGCTTAATTTCTGTTTTCTTAATAGGATGCATGTAGTTGAATACAAAAGAATTAAAGTTTGGAATCCACCCTTCGTGAAACAATTTATAAATGCAACCTCTCTTCCTCCCTCTTTTGGAGAGTTGTTCATGCTTTTATTTAGAAAACGTACTGTGTATTTGAGTGTTATATATAAAAATAAATAATAGTTTTTGACTTCCAAGATCTCACAGCAGTTCAGTGGGAGGAGGCAGACGTCTGATAAACAGATAATCAGGTATGGTGTGGAAAGTGGAGTAGCAGAGCCAGGTACGAGTGGTTATGGGAGCGCACCTGGAAGAATTGATTGGGACAGTGTTTTGAAGCAAGTGTCACCTGGCATTTCTGCACTAATATATATAACACAGAAGCAGCCTGATGAAGAGCTAGCTGTGCTCTTTGAGCTTCACAACAACCTGGTGAGGAGGAGGTTTTTGACTCCCATCTAGAGAGTGATCTAAAGGTCAGAAAGGCTCAGCGAGTGGCTCTTAAGCAAAGACCCTGAACTCAAATTCGGTTTGTCCCCTTCCCTCCCACCACATCCGTGCCCTTTAAGCAAGGATAGAAAGTGCCTGTGCAGAGTACTATACTACAGTGCCCTGCTACCTCCTCTCTAGTTCTTCCTTAAGCAAAACTAGAGCCTCAGATTCCCCTTTCCTGTGTAGTTTGCTTCTAGTGTGTCGTTGGTGCATTGAGCATTCCAGGGCTGTAGCAGTAGTGAATATTGCTGATGTCATTGTTTGCCTTATTGGGATTTTGCTCTTTGTTTCACAGGGAGCTGTGATTGGTATAGACGATGAGGACGACAGCACCTTCACAATAACTGTTGATCAGAAAACCTTCCATTTCCAGGGTGAGCTGAAAAGAAGAGATTCTTTCTCTTCATAGTCCCAACTGCTTCTTTCATTTTCTTTTGGTTGTTTGCTGAATGAGGTTTTGCAACTGATCCTGCATGAACGAGCGCACAGGAACGTTCTGGATGAAGTGGTACTGCAGGTTAGGGAGGGATTTGTATCTGCAGTGGATACAGATCTGTTTGAAACGACTGGATCTGGCTGCAATTGGAGATTAAAATTTTAAAGGATAAAAATCAGTGAAGGGACAGAGTAATGGGCTGCTGCTGCTGCTGGCTTGTGTTTACAGAAGGTTGCTGGTCTTCTTTATCAAGGAGTATGGTTCTGCTTCTGCATGAAGTCTAAAGACTGATTGTGAAGGTTGCAGTGTTTGTCCGTGTAAAACTCAAAATGTAGATTCAGTTGAAGCTAGTGGCAACCTTTGGTTTAAAGGTTTTGCTTTGCTTCAGGAACTACAAGTTTGCGTTCATTTCATCTGCATCTGTGTGTCTTGTCTGCCAGCCTTCATTTCTCTGCTGTTATCCTTTTGTAGTTAATAACACCAATGCCATCTGCCACTGCTATGTTTCGGCATTGCATGCTATGGTTCACCGGTAGAAAGGGTAAGGTACTATATGATCATTCTCATTTCATCTTGCTTTGAAACTGTAAACCAGCAAATAAAAGTCAATTGTATGGTCCTGTCCTAATGTACTGCTCATATATTAGGAGTGTCTATTAGCTTTGCTACTAATGTTCTTGTTATTTTACCTGTCCAGAATAATTTATATTTTATGTTTAAAGCAGTCTAAAAAACTTAGAAATGAGTAGATTTGGAGATGTTTAGCGCTTTCTCTAAACTACAACTTGCAATGCACTGTGATAGAATATAGCTATACAAAGCTAGATAAATACTAAGTAAATTTTTAGCTTAACAATATTTTGGTGACCAGATGTGTTTTGTTATACAAAATATTCAGACAGCTATTGTCCTTCTATGCTGGGGTAATAAATTGCAATTATTTTTCTTCATTGTCTTTCTTAAGAAACTGACTTGTAGAAATGAAAGATGCAGCTTATGTACAATAAAAACAAACCAGTGTACTCAAAAGTGATATCTCTAAGGCTTTCAGGAAAAGCATCCTTAAAAATATTTGCTGTGCTTGGTCATATTCTTTATTCAGAGTTGCTTAACTAATGACGCTTGCCTGAAATTTTCATAAAATTTATAACAGTAAAAAATCTTTTTATAAAGCCTAAGGTCTTTATTTTTAAGTTAAATATATAATGCTCCTTATAAACTAAAGCAGATAAATGCCCACACACTGGAACTCTTTTCTTGAGTGAAGTTGAATACTTGAATGCGTTTTTAGTAATAACTGCTGGATGCAGGTGAAGGCTGCAGTGTGGAATTCTCTCCTCTGCAGTTACTAAGGAGACGCCTTCTTTGGATGTCCGGAGGCTGTATTGGTTGCCCATTTAAAGGCGAGGAGACTCAGACCTCTAGAGCAAAGGCACCTCTACCTTCTGATTTACTTTAAATTATTTATGTTAAAGTGATCTCTCCTGTAACACTTCCAGATTTATATGGCTTGCTTGTAAGAAAAGCAATTCCTTTAATGAATTATTTAAGTAACAAGGATAAATAAGAGTTATATGTATTTTTTAAATAGAGTCTTAGTTCTGAGGCAGTCAGATTAATTAATTTATTTTCTAGTGTAATAGTTAATGGGAGTCTCAGGTGACATGAGATTATCTAGCTATTTAAAGAACTCGATAAGACTTGCTCTATATACATCCTTGGCAAAAATGAGATATTTCACATTCATAAGTCCTTGCTCATAAGAAATTCTTTGAAAATTTGATAAAAAGTTCTTAATGCTTGATCGATCTTATATTCTTGACTAGAATTGAAAACAAGTTTGACTGATATACATTAATTAGCATATGTTTAAATGTGTTGAAGTTTTTATTTAATATACTAGAAATTTCTAAAGCAAATGACGTATCAATTCATGCATTTATAAAACAAATTCTACTTACTGTCAACAATTAAAGGGAGAGCTAGAATTTGTTCAGATACATTTATTTATTCAACATCTATTTTAGACATTATTCTATGTTCTAAAGATACAGTAGTAGACAAAACAGATGCCCTCTTGGGTCATCCATTCTGGTAGAAGAGAAAGTCAATAAACAAGATAAATTAGTAGACTGAGTAAAAGAGTGTTGAGTCTGGGTGAGAAAAAAAATCAGGAAGGGAGAAAGTGAAATAGAAGTGAGCTCGTGTGTGTGTGTGTGTGTGTGTGTGTGTGTGTGTGTGTGTGTGTATGTATGTATGTAGAGAAGTGTTGGAATTTTAGAGTGGCCAGGAAATGACTCAATGGTGTGATGCCTTTTAGTGAAAGATCTGAAGGAAGTGAGGGAACAAGCTATATGGCTTTGTTGGGGTGGGGGGGTGTACATCATCCAGGCAGAGCCAACAGTAAGTCTCAAAGTTGTGCCTGCCATATTTGAAGAACAGCAAGGAGGCCAGCTGTGTTTGAAATGTAAATAACCATGGGGGAAGGTAGTGGGTAGTAGGAGATGAATGAAGTCTAAGAGGCAACAGGGAGCCTGGTCATATGAGGCCCTATACGCCATAGTAAGGACATTGGATTTTTTTTTTTTAATTTTATTTTTTATAATGAAAACATCTCCAGGTTATCTTAACATTCAATTGTGTTGCATACCCGTCACCAAAAGTCAAAATTGTGTAAGGACATTGGATTTAATTGAGATGAGATACCAGTAGAGGATTTTGAGCAGAGGAGTGAAATGTGATTTTTATTTTTTATTTTATTTTTTACAGGGACAGAGAGAGTCAGAGAGAGGGATAGATAGGGATAGACAGACAGAACGAAGAGAGATGAGAAGCATAAATTATCAGTTTTTCATTGCCGTTGCAACACCTTAGTTGTTCATTGATTGCTTTTTCATATGTGCCTTGACCGTGGGCCTTCAGCAGACCGAGTAACACCTTACTCGAGCCAGTGACCTTGGGTCCAAGCTGGCGAGCTGTTTTTGGCTCAAGCCAGATGAACCCGTGCTCAAGCTGGCGACCTCGGGTCTCGAACCTGGGTCTTCTGCATCCCAGACCAATGCTCTATCCACTGCGCCACTGCCTGGTTAGGCGACATGTGATTTTTAACAGTATCACTGTATTTACTGTATTGAGAATAAAATGTAAGAGGCAGGGACACAAGCAGAGAGCCTACTTAGGAGGCAGTTATAATCCAGAAGAGAGATGATGGTGGCCCCATGTGAGAAAAGGTCAAATTCTGTATGTGTGTTTTTTTAACGTTACTGATGTACTAACATACAATAAAATGTACACATTATAAAGTTCAATAAGTATTGACAAATTTATTTATCCATATAACTGCTAGCACAATCAAGATAAAGAACATTTCTATCACCCACAGAATTCCTTTAATTCTTTTTTCAGTCAGTCCCCATGCCTAGCCCCTGGCCCCAGGCAACCACTGATCTGTTGTGACTATAGGTTAAATTTTTCTTTTGGAGAGTTTCACATAAATGGAATAATTACATAGTATATACTCTCTCTTGTCTGGCTCTATTTTAAACATTAGCTCAGCATAATGTTTTTTTAAGATTCATCTATGTTGTATGTATTGGTAGTTCCTTTTATATTGCTAAGTAATAGTTTGTTGTGTGTTATATTTATTGTGAAGGTTGAAGTGTAGCATGTGAGAGAAAGACAGGAATCTAAGTTTACACCAGAATTTTGACGCGAGCGACGAGAATGGAATTGTCATTAACTGATGTGGGAACCATTGCAAGACGAACTAGTTTGTTGGAGGTGAGGTGTGGGCAGGGTGTATGGGCATGCAGATCTTAGCTTTAGACATGCTTATAAACAAATTTTCGGTGCCTATTAAACATCCAGTTGTAGATATCAAGTAGGCAGTTGAAGTATGGAGTTCAGGAGAAAAGTTCACACCAGTGAAATAAATGTGGAAATCTTTGGCATATAGATGGTATTTAAAGTCATGAGAATGCCTTGCCGGTGGTGGTGCAGTAGATACAGCGTCAACCTGGAACACCGAGGACCCAGGTTCAAAACCCCGAGACTTGAGCGTGGGCTCAGCAACATGATCCCAAGATTGCTGGCTTGGAGTCCAATGTCGCGGTTTGAGTCCAAGAAGCTGGCTTGAGCAAGGGGTTACTGGCTCGACTGGAGCCCCCTGTCAAGGCACATATGAGAAAGCAATCAATGAACAACTAAAGTGCTGCAACTATGAGTTGATGCTTCTTATTTCTCTCCCTTTCTGTCTCTCTCTCTTGCAAAAGAAAAAAGGAGAATTTGAGAGTAAGGGTAGAGAGAAAAGAGCCAAGTTTCACATCACAGAGCTGAGGCAGAACTAGCAAAAGAGATTTAAAAGAAGCAGCCAAATGAAGGAGGAAAACCAGGTGAATGTGGTACCCTAGAAGCCAAGAGAGAAAGTGTTTCTAGAAGGAGAGAGGCATCAGGAACTATGTCAAATGTTCCTGATAAGTCAAGTAAATTGAGGGCTGAGAGGTGATCACAGGATTTAACAGTTAAGAATCCATTGGTAATCTTGAGAAGAGCTGTTTGAAGGTAGGAATACAGACAGTGCTTCAAGTTCTGCTGTAAAGGCAGGTGGGAAATAACTGCAGTAGCTGAAGAGGGGATAAGAACAAGGGAATTTTTTTTTAAAGACTTTATTCAATTTTTAGAGAGGAGAGAGAGAGAAAGAGAGAGAGAAGTGGGGAGGTGCAGGAAGCATCAACTCCCATATGTGCCTGACTGGGCAAGCCCAGGGTTTTGAACTGGCGACCTCAGTGTTCCAGGTTGATGCCTCATCCCACTGCGCCACCACAGGTCAGGTGAACAAGGGAATCTTTTTTAAAGATAAGAGAAATGACAGCATTTTTTTTATTTTTAGTAATCTTTTTCTTTTTAAGATTTTATTTATTGATTTTACAGAGTGGGGATGGTACGAGAAGTGTCAACTCAGAGTTGCTTCACTTAAGATGTTCACTGAATGCCGATTGTATGTGCCTTGTCCAGGCAAGCCCGGGGTTTGGAACCAGAGACCTCAGCATTCCAGGTTGACACTCTATCCCCGTGATGACGAACCTATGACACACGTGTCAGCACTGACACGTGTAGCCATTTTTGATGACACACAGCCGCATACCAGAGAAGTATGGGGCCGCATGCTGAGAAGGACATTTCATCCTCGACTCCTACACGGCCAGGTGCAGTAGCCGAGGATAAAACATTTGCTGTAGTGTAGAAACTCTGTGCCAGAGGTCTGTAGGCCAAAACAACAGAACTCCGGCACAGAGCGTCTAGTTCTGGGACTTCCGGTTAGGCCGTTTTTCTCGAAATGACACACCACCCGAGTTATGCTCGGTTTCTTGGTGAATTTTGACACACCAAGCTCAAAAGATTGCCCATCACTGCTCTATCCACTGTACCACCACAGGCCAGGCAACAGCAAGTTTTTATGCTATTGACAGTGATTCAATAAAGAGAGAAAATTGATGCAAGAGAGGGGAGAATTGTTGAATCAGTATCCTTGAGAAGGCAAGAGAGGATGGGACCTAATACGTAGGTGAGGCATTGCCTTTGACTAGGAGCAAGGACAGGTCATCCGTAGTAACAAGAAAAAAGGTCAAGTGTATGGATATATATTTAGGTAGGTTGTTACCCATCCCCTTTATTTCTATTATGGTTTAAATCTCTAGCTGTCCTACATATCCTATATCCTGAAACGCTACTTGTTTATAATAAAGAGGATTGGTGCCTGGAGAAGAACAAACTTCCCTGTATCAGTGGATAATTTGTCATTACAAAGATTCCCAGTTCTGGCAACTTGATATTTCAGAACATCTCCAGTTTTATTTTATTTATTTTATTTTTAGTGAGAAAGAGAGGGGGGGGACGGACAGACAGGAAGGGACAGAGATGAGAAGCATCAACTCATATTTGCGGCACCTTAGTTGTTCATTGATTGCTTTCTCATATGTGCCTTGACTGAGGGGCTTCAGCCAAGCCAGTGACCCTCTGTGTAAGCCAGTGATCTTGGGCTCAAACCAGTGACCTTGGGTTTCAAACCTGGGTCCTCAGTGCCCAGGCCAACACTCTGTCCACTGCGCCACCACCTAGTCGGGAAGAACATCTCCAGTTCTAAAGAAGTGCCATGAAATTCTCAAAAAAAATAGTCCATTTAAACTTCAGTATTGAAAAGGCAATAATTAAAATTACAGTTCCAGCATGTTAGAGGTTTAAGAAGGTTTGAAAACTACAGTTTTCTTCTATCCTTTTAAAGAAATATTAAAAAGAAAATACTTGCCAATTTATCTTTATAAAATGACTTGTCTTTTAAATAAGAGCAGAAATAATCCCTTTTTCTATTAGTCAGCCATCATTGTTTGCATATATAGATTCTAGACTAGACATTGGGTGGAGAGCAGTTTTGGTATTATACTGGCTGTTGGGTTCAAACACTTATTGTGCATGTAGTAGTATATGTAACTCCCTGTGCTCAGAATTAAGGGTATATGGGTGAATAAGACATGGGCCACGAAGTCAAGGAACATGTAAGGAAGTAATTCTAATACAATGTGAAATAGGCTGTAGTAGTAGAAGGTAGATAAAAGACAGTCACTCAGTGCTTCATTAAAGAACAAAGTTTTTCTTATTTCCAAGTAATTCTTTTTTATAATCAAAATAAAAATTATATAATCTCTTAAAATTTCAAGTTGTTCAGAAGTATATAATGTAAAAATTAAGAGTTCCCTGTGACCAGGTGCTGTCTCTCTTCTCTCCCTCATTACCTCTTCTATCTAATATAGCTCTGAAGATTGAACAGAAGTTTGTCAGGTGGAGAGATATTGTATCGTGCGCAAAGGTATGGAAACATGACACTGCCTGTGCGTCTACAGACTACAGATGTTTGGTACTATTAGAACAATGAGGAGGAAATGAGACTGTAGAGATAGGCAGAGGCAGATGTATCTAATATAAAAAGGTTGTATTTTTATCCTGATGTCAGTAAGGAGCCAGTCAAGCAGGACTTTAAGCAGAGAAGAGACAGAGTAAGGCCCTGGCTGGATAGCCTGGTTGATTGGAGCATTGTCCCCAAGTTCAGAGGATGCTGGTTTGATCCCAGGTCAGGGCACATATAGGAACAGGTGGATGTTCCTAGCTCCCTCCTCCTCCCCCTCATTTCCCCCCTCTCCCACTTTACCCCCCCCTTTTCCTCTCACTCCTTCTCCCTTCCTCTCGCTCTTTCTCCCTTCCTCTCTGTCCCTTCCTCTTTTTCTAAATCAATCAATTAATTTTTTTTTAATCTTAAAAAAAATGACTTGGCTTTTAGATGAATAGAGCAGTGGTAATGGGGCAGGAGAAGAAGAAATGGACTTAGATTTTAAAGAGGTAAATTTATAGGAACTGGTGAATGCTTGGAAATTGGAAATGAGAGAATGAGAGTAGAGTAAAGGTGACATTTTTGTGTTGGCTTACTGTTTGGATATTGTCAACATCTAAAATAGAAAATCCAGAAGAACAGAGGTAGTGAGGAACCTCTTAAATGTGAGGTGTCTGTTGGACACACAGATAAAGATGGTGATGGTGATTGGATCTGAGCCTGTGCTGGACATGGAGATTTGTGGTTATCAGGATATTGCTGATAGGTAGAACCAGAAGTTGAAAATTTGAATGCTTAGGGCTGGTGAATACGTGAAGGTTAAAGCTAAATGAAGACCCCAGCAATCTGGAGAGCTCATGCCCTGTTTGAAGTGGTAGGTGCTACTTAGTTCCAGATGTTTAGGCTTTTGATAATGCTTGTCCAGTGTTGCCAGATTGTCAAGTTTTTCTTTTCTTTTTTTTAAGTAGTTTTTTTGTTTTAATTAAGTGAGAGGTGGGGAGTCAGAGAAACAGATTCTCACATGTGCTGTGCCCCACCCAGGGTCCACCCAGCAAGCCCCCTGTAGGACAATGCTCTGTCCATCTGAGGCTCTGTTGCTCGGCAAGCAAGCTATTTTAGTGCCTAAGGCGAGACCGTGGTGCCATCCTCAGCTCCCAGGTCTAGCTTGATCGAATGAGCCATGGCTAGAGAAGGGGGAGAAGGAGGGGTGGAGAAGCAGATGGTCGCTTCTCCTATGTGCCCTGACTGGGAATCAAACCTGGGACTTCCACAGGCCAGGCTGACACTCTATCGCTGAGCCAACCTGCCAGGGTCTCATTTTTAAAGTTTTAAAAAATATATTATTGGTTGACGTTTAGAGAGAGAGGGAAAGGGAAAGAGTGAGGAAAATGTTGATTTGTTGTTCCACTTATTTATGTGTTCATTGGTCTATTTATTTATTTATTTTAATGCATGTGCATGCAAGAGAGAGGGAGAGGGAGGGAGGGACAGACAGGGAGCGAGAGAGATGAGAAGCATCAACTCATAGTGGCACCTTAGTTGTTCATAGATTGCTTTCTCATATGTGCCTTGACTGGGATGTGGGGGCTCCAGCCGAGCCAGTGACCCTTTGCTCAAGTCAGTGACTTTGGAGTTTCAAACCTGGGTCCTCAGCATCTCAGGTTGATGCTCTCTATCCACTGTGCTACCACCTGGTCAGGCTCATTGGTTGATTCTGTGTGCCCTGACTAGAGATCGAACCCATAACCTTGACATGTGGGGATGACACTCTAATTAACTGAACTACCCTGCCAGGGCTCATCAGATTTTTCAAGTAAAGCCAGAAATCCATATTATTTGTGTGTGAGTGGGAGTTTGAGCATGTGTATTAAATCTCCAGATTAAAAAATATCTGTGTAGCCTGACCAGGAGGTGGCGCAGTGGATAGAGCGTTGGACTGGGATGCTGAGGACCCCGGTTCGAGACCCCGAGCTCACCAGCTTGAGCACGGGCCCATCTGGCTTCAGCGAAGGCTCGCCAGCTTGGACCCAAGGTCACTGGCTCCAGCAAGAGGTTGCTTTGGTCCGCTGAAGGCCCGCGGTCAAGGCACATGTGAGAAAGCAATCAATGAACAACTAAGGTGTCACAATGGCAACGAAAAACTAATGATTGATGCTCCTCACCTCTCTATGTTCCTGTCTGTCTGTCCCTATCTGTCCCTCTCTCTTACTCTCTCTCTGTCCCTATTAAAAAAAAAAAAATCTGTGTAGACCAACATAATGCATCTATGGGCTAAATAAAACCTCTGGATCTTCATTCTTTAGTTTAAACCATGGTAGCAGTGGAAACAAACCTTCTGAGAGATCTGAATGAGAAGAGAGTGGAGGATCAAGAGCACACTAGGGTTTGAAACCATCACCAGGCTCAAAGGAATGATCAGAGAGTTTGAAAGCTATTAGCTTCAGCCAGATAAAAGTACTGTTTTTATATAGGTCAAACATAGTTGCATATCAGCAGTTCATATGACTCAGCCTAATAGAACACTAGTTTATAATTCACACTAATAATTAGAAAAATACCCAGTTGTTTGAATTTCACTTTCAAATAAAATTGAATCTATTTAATAATTTATTATATGGAATGATTTATAATGTTACTGATAGTATATTGTTACTGATAGTATATTGGCATAATAATAATGATAGCTATATTTATCAAATGTTTATTTTATGCCAGGCACTATTTAGAATTTTACTTATGTTAACTCATTCAGTTCTCACGGCCTTATGAAGTAGGCACTATTATTGTTTTTATTATATAGATAAGGAACTGGGCCATGGTTACATAGGTAATTTAAGGCAGAGCTGGACTATGAACACACTTGTGCTCTAGAGCAATTTTCTTAACTGCTTTAAAAAGTTATCACAGATTTGTCAACTTGTTTATAATTAACTTTTATAATTTTATCAGAAAAGGAATTAATGTAAAATATAAGGAACTTTAAATCACAATGCACTTTAGTGCAATTAAAAATGTTTGCTATGTTAATGTTCTACATGTTTTATTACTTAGAAATAGTATCAGTGGTAGTGGTGGTTACAACAACTATTATTACTACTACTACTACTAATATTTGTTATGAACCAGGCACTATGTTCAACAGACACTTTACATTCCTTCCATTATTCCTAAACTCAATGACAATAAGCTGGTTTTATTCCTACTTTTAGAGCCACTAAGCACCCAGGGTAGTGGATTATTGCCCAGGTCTGTCTAGAGCAGTAGTTTAGTCCTCATTATCAGTGTGGTTCCAAGATCAGCATCACCTGAGAATTTGTTAGAACACTGAGTCTCTGGCCTGGCCCCAGACTTGCGGATTCAGAACCTCTGAGAATGTGCCCGTTTAGTGTTTCTGATGTACTCTAAGGTTTGAGAACCATGGGTCTGCATCTGGTAGTCACACACATGTTATTCTAGTGTACTCTTATAGCAACAGCCTTGTACGTGAGATGAAATTGCTCCCAGTTTATGTATGAGAGAAACGAGATGCAGAGATTAAGTGACCTGACCTTGACCTGAGATTTTCTCTTACTATGTCCTGACCTACATAGAAGGGGTGTCTTGCATTGAGCAAACCTGTTGTGTGAAAAATGAGATATTTTTAAAGGTGAAAATTTAAGGATATGTATGTGATTAGTTCTTCATAAAGTAATTCTTCACTTTTAAAGGACTTTACTGAAGATATCATGAAGCAATATGTTCTCCAAAATGATTTCAAGTATGAAATTTGTTTGCAAATTATTTGGATATACTTTTAAAGCAATGCAACATTTTTAAACATTATGAAATGTTTAAAGTACAAGAATCTTCAGGAACTATGGAAGTCTTAGTCTGGTTGGTCTGATAGCTGACCTTTTCAACTCAGTCCATTAGGTCTTGCTCATTTATCAAAATGTAGAATTACTACAAATCAGCCTAGTGGTAAAGGAAAGTGTTTAATTCAGAAAAGTTATATTGATCAACTATATTAGATGGCGTTGCCCCTACTGCATTAACATCAATCAGCTAAGCATGGCACATCTGCATTGTTAATCATTGAGAACAGACAGTAAGTACTTATATCATTAGACTAACCCATGGCTGCAAGCTTGTGTCTTCTGCTTTAAAGACAACCATTTCAGCATTATCATTAGTAAAAAGATTTCATTATCTTCTGTTGATTATTGACTTTCAAAAATTTCCCTCTGCAGTTTTGTATTTTTTTATTTTTATGTGATAACTGCTCCTCAAATAAAAACAAACAACCATTTAGACTTTATGTAAGGGAAGTATAATCAGCTGTAACTAATTCTCTCAGAGATGTTATAATTTCAGTAGGTGTTAAGTGGGGAAATGCCACTGAATTCATATAATGGGGGCTTGTTGTGTTGTAAAATTGGATCTCACTGGTATACCTTTCTTCCTAATTGGCTTTCTGTTCCTCCTTGAATATTTGAAATTATAATATTCCCAAGTTTAACCGAGTGTAGACTGTTTGGCTTAGTGAGTAGCTAGGATTAGAGTGAATATTATGTTTTTGTTATTTATTTAAAAAATTTCTTCCATTGATTTGAGAGAGAGGAAAGGAGGAAGGGAGAGAAAGGAGATGGGAGGAAGGGAAGAAGGAAGGAAGTGAGGAAGAGAGAGAGAGAGAGAGAGAAGCATCAACTCGTTTCACTTAGTTTCATTTAATTGTGTACTCATTGATTGCTTCTTGTACGTGCCCTGACTAGAGTGTTGTAGCCATGACCACTGTCAGGCAGTAATTTATATTCTTATCCTATCATTCTCTTCTCCATAATTTCTAAATACTAAAATTAGTACCAATTTACTATAGAAATTTGGGAAAATATATAGCAGTATAAAGATAATACTATTATAATAATCACACAATCCTGCCACCCAAAGGTAATTATTAGTAACATACATGCTAGTGGAGTTTTTCCTGATCTTCAATTGTGTATGTGTGTGTATTTTTTAAATTGAGCCATTTTGTGTAAAGTTTCCATATATTCAACTTAAAATATTATGTCATGAACATTTCCCCATAACACTAGATGTCTTAAGTTCTAAGATTTTAATAGTTACATCATATTCCATTTGATGAATAAGTATATTTAACTGTTCATCTATGTTGTACAGGTTGCCTATTTTAAATAGTACTGTGCTGAAATCCTTGTATATAAATCATTAACCAACTCTCTATTAGAATAGATTCATAAAAAAAATTTGTCAAAACAAAAGACATTTTTTAATATTCCTAAAATCATTCTCCCCAGTTGCTTTCAAGAGAGATTGCTGATTTATATACCCCTCTGCTTTACAATCCTCTTAGGCACTTATTTAGTATTATAATTTTAAAAGAATGCCAATCCAGTGCCCCCCCTCAAAAATTTACTTAATGTGCTCATTTGCTTGATGGCTTGCTCATTTCTTTGTCAGTTTTTGGAAACACATTGCTTTGTGGGTGTTACTGTGAAGAGTAAATTCAGATAGATAAAGAAAAGTATTTTTCCACTTAATATGTAATGTGTACTTGAAAATATGCCTAAGGCAGACTGTGTGGCTTTTAGACATAATATTTATCCATAGGATGTATTATTACATTTTATTACTTTCCTTCAAAGATATAGACAATGGGCCAAAGTCTGAGTGTCCCTCTCGTTGATGATAAAGGTGTACTATTTTCAGCATACCTAATGATTTCTTAATTATATTATGTTTATAAGATTTATATTTATTGTGGCTCCTGTTGGCACTTTAATTTTTCTAATTTTCTACTAATCAAAAGAATGGTATAATAGAATGCAAAATATATTAAAATAGTTGTGTACTCACTGCTTTTCAAATGGAGAGGATGATGCTACAAAAACTAAATTGTGGCCTGGTATACATTGCACTATGTATGTGGTGGTTACAGAATGTCCATTTGTTGTCTAATACAATTTTTCTCTGAGGAGTCAGTGTACAAGAAAGTAGAGGTAATATGAAAGTTGAATAGGCAAGTACTGCTTATGTAAAATATAATCTTATATCTCTAACTTTGGGGAGTCAAAACTAACTTGAGAGATGATTAAGCATTAAATTGTATGCCCTTGTAACTACAATTGGGGTTCAGGGAAGGGAATAATAACAATAGGTTTTGCATGGTTTTCAAACTTTTAATAAAAGCATTTTATATATGCGGTTTTATTTAGAAGCCCAAATGTGAGACAGAAAAAAGTACAATTGCTCTGGTTGAAGTCGAGGGTTGAGGGTTTAGATCCCTGCCCCAGAGACCCTCTAGGCCAGGTGTGGCAAACAGTTTTTGCTCCTAGGCCAGATTAGAAAGAAAACTTTTCACAGGCCGGATGAAATATTAAAATTAAAAAATGTTAAATACAAAAACAATTCATTTAAGTAAACAACATTTTATTATGTAATTTGTTTATGAATAAATGTGAGTGAAAAAAATATTAATATACAATATTGTTTTAATTAAAATATATTTTAATAAAAATATAATTACATACCGTATAAATATCCAAACTGTATAGCAATCAATCGAAACAATATTTAATTAATAGAATGAGCTTGAAGGGGTTATATCACAAATAAAACAATTATTTCGTTTTACAAACAGCCTGGACACGTTTTCAGTTATCAACTGCAGCTATTGTCTATGCTACAATGCCACTTGATTCAGCACACTTGACCACAGAAATAACGAATTGTTTGACCTTGGGTGCGCACTGGCAAACTCCGCCTAAAAGAATGTGGGTTTCACATTGCCACTAACGTCAAACAGTTCATATCGAGTACAGACGAGTACAAAAGTTGTAAATCTTTATAAAGGAATTTTTTATAAAAAATAAAGAAGTATCGCAAATCCATTCGACCAATTATTGGAAGTTAACCCTAGATTGGTCACACGCGGAATTCTTTTCCGTGTATCACTATCTTCTTAAATATCTCGATTTCCAATAATCAAATGATGCTTCTGCTTCTGAGTAGTTGAGATTTTAAAGTAGCGGATAATATTAAAAATTTAATCAGGGTCTGCATAAACTCATTACGTGGACCGACCGACCGACCAACCTCCCTCCCTCCCTCCCTCCTTCCTTCCTTCCTTCATTCCTTCCTACCTTCCTTCATAACTATCTGAGTGCTTATTGTATATCAGGCATCAGGCTAGTTTCTGAATGTAAAGTAGTGAGCAAAGCCAGTGTCTATTCTCAATGCTCTCATATTTTGAAAATTATTACTCTAGAGAAGGCTTCCTGGTTGCTCAATTTCAGATAGGTCTCTGACCCCCAGGTTAAATATACCTGAATTACAGCTCTGTCTTCTTTCTGGTAATGTCTAGATTGTACTTTCCCTTAATTTTACTTTTAGATGGCTAACTAGCTGGTGAATTCTCTAATAAAATGCTCACTTCTGCCAAGATCTTTATCTTTTCAACCTCTGTAACTCTGCATGCAGTCAATGAACATTTATTCTCATGATTATGATGCTTTAATCAGTGTACTTCACATGTAATGTTGATCCAGTATATAAATCCAAACTATTTCATCATTGCGTTTCTTAATATACTGCTCACAAAAATTAGGGTATATTTTATTACTTCATATTCATTTTGAAATATCCCCTAATTTTTGTGAACAGTATATTAAATTTTGAGGACCCTAAGACAGTTTGATTAATACCCTGGAAAAAAGAATTCAAATTCAGATAAACTATAAAGAAGCCGGGTCTTTGCTGTATTGCTAACTTGAATGAGGACCTCTGCTTTGAGTGACTGCCTAGTGCAGTGATGGACAATCTTTTAAGCTTGGTGTGTCAAAATTTGCCAAAAAGCCGAGCATAACTCCGGTGGTGTGTCACTTTGAGAAAAACGGCCTAACTGGAAGTCCCAGAACTAGGCGCTCTGTGCCGGAGTTCTGTTGTTTTGGCCTACAGACCTCCAGCACAGAGTGTCTACACTACAGCAAATGTTTTATCCTCGGCTACTGCACCTGGCCGTGCTGGAGCTGAGGATGAAACGTCCTTCTTGGCATGCGGCCCCATACTTCTCTGGTATGCGGCTGCATGTCATCGAAAATGACTATGCGTGTCAGTGCTGACACACATGTCATAGGTTTGCCATCATGGGCCTAGTGGGAGGAATCGGGATCCTATTAAATAGAATTGAGCTGAGCTCTTGCAGAAGGGTCATTTATATCAAATGGGGATGGGTGTCAATCTTGTTTTGTTTTGTTTTTTTAATTTTGGAAAAGATGATTGGTAATCTATCTGGAGAGGATGAATATATTCTAGAAGTGAGCTTCTGATGAATAAAAGAAGGAAATAGGGTGGAGAGGAAGCAAACACTTATTTTTTTTTTTAAAGTATTTTTTTTTAAATTATTTTTATTACTTATTCATTTCAGAGAGGGGAGAGAGAGAGAGAGGAGGCGAGGAGCAGGAAGCATCAACTCCCATATGTGCCTCGACCAGGCAAGCCCAGGGTTTCGAACCAGCGACCTCAGAGTTGTAGGTCGAGGCTTTAATCCACTGTGCCACCACAGGTCAGGCAGCGAACACTTATTAAGAATGCAGTTAATGTGTGCTAGGCACTCTAATCCTCATATGCACCTCACACATCTCATGAGATAGGTATTTAAAAGACTTCTTTATTTAATTTATTGGGGTGACAATGTTTAATAAAATTATTGAGATAGGTACTTTAATTTCCATTTATAGATAAGGAAACTGAACCTTGGAGGAGTTTTTCTGTTTGTTTGTTTGTTTTTCCAAAGTGAGAAGCAGGGAGGCAGAGAGACAGACTCTCACATGTGCCCAACCGGATCCACCCGGCATGCCCACCAGGGGGCAATGCTCGGTCCATGTGGGCCGTTGCTGTGCTGCAAATGGAGCCATTCTAGCGCCTGAAGCGGAGGCCATGGAGCCATCCTCAGAGCCTAGACCAACTTACTCCAATGGAGCCTTGGCTGCAGGAGGGGAAGAGAGAGATAGAGAGAAAGGAGAGAGGGAGGTGTGGAGAAACGGATGGGCTCTTCTGTGTGCCCTGGCCGGGAATCGAACCCCAGACTTCCACATGCCAGGCTGATGCTCTACCATTGAGCCTACTGGCCAGAGCTTGGAGGAGTTTTAATGCAAAATAACATGTATAGGAAGTAGTCAAGCCTGGATTCAATCCCAGCTATTTTCTTTGCATGGTTCTGTTTGTTCATGCCTTTCATCACTTGTTACCCTTAGCTATACTGACTTTTTTCATTATGTCTTAACCTCTTTGCAACTCTAGCTTCCCTGCTGTTTTCTTATAAACAGTACAGCATGCTTCTTTTTCTGACAGTAGTTAATGTTTTCATGCTCTCATGTGATTTGGTCATCAAAGTTTCTCCTGTGTTCAATGTGTCCAAGTATAGTTGTCACTTGGCAGGGGCCCAGCTGAGGCAAGGAGACTGGGACATTGGCCAGAAGAGACTGGTGTAAGTCATGGCATGAAGCATGAAATGAGCAATCTGTCACCAAGTGTGAGGTAGGCTTGAAAGACTAGCCAAAGAAAGGTCCAGGAGGGTTCCCTGTATGGAGTTATGGAGTTAAAGGAAAGGGAGTAAAATACTGTTGACTGTTACACTATTGAATGCAGAATTCTTTTAATATGTCTACTAAAGGAGCATACTTAAGTGGCTGAGATAAGGAAACCAACATATATCTTCTCAATTTCATTCCTTCTTTGCAGAGGAAGTTCTATCTATGTAAGAAGCCTAAATGGGGGGCAAGATGGCACCAGTAAAATGTAGATGGCAATAGTGACCTCCAGAATTGTTGTAAGATTAGAGAAAATGCATATTGATACTCAACATGCCTGGCAAGTAGCAGGGCTCTAAAAAAGTCACTGACTTTTACTTGCATAAGGTATACTCTGATTTTTTATTTATTTATTTTTAGCATACATGTTTGAGAGACACACAGACAGGGGACAGACAGAAAGGAAGGGAGAGAAATGAGAAGCATCAACTCATAGTTGCAGCACTTTAGTTGTTCATTGATTGCTTTCTCATATATGCCTTGACTAGGGGGTTCCAGCTGAGCCAGTGACCCCTTGCTCAAGCCAGTGACCTTGGGCTCAACCAGCGACTTTGGGCTTCAAGCCAGTGACCATAGGATCACCTGTGCTCGAGTTGGTGACCTCTGGGTTTTTAACCTGGGTGCTCAGCATCCCAGGTCAGTGCTCTATCCACTGTGCCACTGCCTGGTCAGGCTACTGTGATTTTTTTAATGGAAAGACTATGAATATAGAAAATGACTATTTGATGTACATAAATTGATGCTTGACCATGTTCTCTGTATTGAACTTTTGAGTCACCTTGCCGAACTTTTGATTGTGAGCCAAATTAATTCCTTCCCTTTTAGGAATTGACACTTTTAGGTTAATGAGATAAATCAAGGTTATGCCATAAATGTAGTATATAGTTGAGTGTTAGTAATGTGGACAGGTTAGTTCACGGTGGACAGAGGGAAGCAAATCCAAGTTCCAGGCTGTCTGGGAAGAACTACCCTTTTCTATCTTTATTATAGACCTTAGAACTGAGTTAGCATTGTTCTAATATTTTTTAGCATGATTTATTATTAAGAATTTCTTTTAATGTTATTCAAACTTTATACTTAGTGAATTGGTTTAAGCATAATGCTTTGGTATAAATTATTACAAATATAAGTTCTAAATTTCAGAGAGGGCAGAATCAATGACATTTCACTTTATCTAGATTGTAAAGCTTGTGGAATGTACCGGGGTCATGTCTGAGTGTATATTGCAGCCTTCATCTGGAAATTTATGCTTTCCTAAAGAAAGGTAAAGATATTGTATTAAGAGCTTACAGCTAAATATAGAGAATTAAAGAAGTAGCTTATTTCTTTATCTCTTCCCTGAGCAGAATTCCTAGGAGGGGTGTTACTCAGGGCAAAGAAGGAGGCCTTCACAAGGTTGTTCACTAGGAATATTGTAAGATTATAATACAGAAGTGCCCCTACTGTACTTTATAGCCTGAAGACATATTTGCATACTTTTTTTTAAGTCTACAGAGCTTCTCTGTCCTCAGTATATAAGGAATAACATCTGTTTTCTGAAAACTCTCTATGCATTTTATTTAAAGTGACATACATCGATCATTATAGTTTCTTATTGATATGATTCTGTCACTTAGACCACATTTATTTTGCCCTTGTTTGTCTTGGAGGTAGACAAGAGAATTAAGTAGCAAATTTTCTTTTTTCATAGACATAGTTACCTTGCTTTAGTTTTTATCCGGAATTTTCTAACATGTTTTAATTTTCTTCTCTTTCCTTTCATTGCCTAATTTAAAAGTTGAGTGATTCTGTAACATCATTCTTCCTTTCTCAATAACCCTTAACCTTGGTAATCAGCAAAAGTATTTTTGAAGTTCTACATTTCCTCTCATGAACTCACACGTGGCTTCAGCCTCTCAAAATTATCTTCTTGCATCCCTCTCTCCGTTCCCTCCCCCAGAAGACATTAAAGATGTCTTCTACACACATCTTCTGGAAGATGGCTTCTCCTGCAAGAGGGAATATTTTCTAGCAACATATATTTAAGTGCTGTTAATTAATAAACTCAGTAAAACTTTTGATAATAAGATTCTTCAGGAGGTCAGGCTTGCCAGATATCAGAATTGAATCTGAGTCTCTTCAAACCCAAAATAAAAATTTTCAACTCCCAACCAGTTTTTCCTCCTCTATTCTCTACATGTGGAGTAGCACTTATCTTTATCTAATTTATCAAATTTGAAGCCTTCTCTTTCTCTACATCTGCCTCCCTTACATAGTCTCTACATCAAATGTTATCACAGTGTCTGTTAGATTCTGCCTTTCTACCTTCTCTCTCTCTCCTAAATCACTGACATAGTCCTGATCTTTGTATTTCTCACAATTTCTGTATGTATCCTTTTTAACTTCCTTCGTTCCCTTTTCTGGTCTCTGTTCTGCCAAATCTGCCAAATCACCCTTTTTATTGACATCTGGGTGAGTTCTCTAACACCATCCTATTCCTAATACTTTTTCTACTCCCTGTCAGTATTGTAAGTTTGTTTTTGTGGGGGTTTTTTGTTTGCTTTTTTAGAGACAGGCAAACAAGAAGGGAAAGAGATGAAAAGAATTAACTGTTAGTTGCATCACTTTAGTTGTTCATTGATTGCTTTCTCATATGTGCCTTAACTGGGGGCTCAAGCCAAGCCAGTGACCCCTTACTCAAGCTAGCAACCTTGGGCTTTCAAGCCAGCGACCTTTGGGCTCAAGCCAGTGAACATGGAGGTCATGTCGATGATCTTGTGCTCAAGCTGGTGAGCCTGAGCTCAAGCTGGAGACCTTGGGGTTTTGAATCTGGGACTTCAACATCCCAAGTGGACACTATCCACTGTGCCACCACCAATCAGACAGTATTGTCAGTCTTAAAAAAAAAAGCATCTCAAATCCACCTGACCAGGCGGTGGCACAGTGGATAGAGTGTCGGACTGGGACTCAGGGGACCCATGTTCGAAACACCATGAGTGCGGGCTCATCCGGCTTGAGCACAGGCTCACCAGCTTGAACACGGGGTCGCTGGCTTGAGCATGGAATCTTAAACATGATGCCATGGTTGCTGGCTTGAACCCAAAGGTCTCTCTGGCTTGAAACCCAAGGTCGCTGGCTTGAGCTCATGGTTACTGGCTTGATCAAGGGGTCACTCACTCTGCAGTAACCTCTGGTCAAGGCACATATGAGAAAGTAATCAATGAACAACTATGGTGCCACATCGAAGAACTGACGTTTCTCATCTCTCTCCCTTCCTGTCTGTCTGTCCCTCTCTTTGTCGTCATCACAAAAACAAAAACAAAAATTCAAAACCTAATTTTTCTTAAGTTCAAGAATAGGAATAGTGACTTCTTTACGAAAACCTGGAGTTAAAGTAATTAGGAAACGTGTTTTGCAGGAACTAAGATTATTAGGATATATTTATGCATAAATTTGTTGAGAATTTTCTTTGATCAGGAATAAGTTGATATAGAAGCATGTGATTGCAGAATGAATTAAAAAGCCATTAATTTACATCTGATCGTCATTATCTGCTTTGACTGAATCAAAGATAAGAGTTGCCCAATACAGTGCTGTTTCTGAAGGAGAAGCACAGTATTGCTTCAGATAGTCAAATTAGAAGTTGTATAGAGAAGCAGTCAACAAACCACTAAAGTAAAGCAACTATGAGTTGAGGCTTCTTATCTCTCTGTCTCTGTCTCTTGGCTCTCCCTTAAAATAAGTAGGAGAGAAACACTTTCATCATTATTTTCTTGTGTTTTATTTGACAGTTTGGAGATTTTAGCCAAAACTCTTCATAAATCTTTGAGGGAGCCAATTATGGCAGCTTTAAGGGATACTAAGCAAAAATAATGATTTTTTAGGAAATCTAATGGAACCATACACTCTAAATAATGAAATCAATAGATAATTATTCCATATCAATAGATATTTATTGAGCACTTGTTTGCCTGGCATGATTCTATGGGCTTGGGACACATTAATAAATGAAACACAAAGATCCCTGCCTTTATGGAGCTTACATTCCAGTGGCAGGAGACAGACCGTTAATTTAAAAGTATTTTTTAGAGTAGTTCTAGGTTGATAGAAAAATTGAATAGAAAGTATACAAGGGCCCTTGGCGATTTGTTCAGTGGTAGAGCATTGACCTGGCATGTGGCTGTCCCAGGTTTGATTGGTCAGGACACACAGAAGAAGCTACCATCTGCATCTTTATGCCTCCCCCTTCTCTCTCTCTCTCTCTCTCTCTCTCTCTCTCTCTCTCTCTTTCACCCTCTCCCGCAGCCATGGCTCAACTGGTTTGAGCTCATTGGCCCCAGGTGCTGAGGATGACTCTGTGGAGCCTCTGCCTCAGGTGCTAAAAATAACTCAGTTGCGAGCATGACCCCAGATCAGCAGAGCATTGGCCCAGATGGAGGGTTGCTGGTGGATCCTGGTTGGGGCACCTGTGGGAGTCTGTCTCTCTATCTCCCCTCCCTCACTTGGGAAAGAAGAAAAAAAGAGTACATAGGGTTCTCATATACCTATATCCTGCCCACACACATTGGCAAGGCTTTTAGGTACATTACTCAGTCTATATAATTCCTCTCCTGGAATTTACAATACTTCTAGAATAGTGACTCTAAATACTAGCCTTACCTTCTAGATGTTTGTCTTCTTCTAGATCTTACCCTTTTAATTTTTTTTTTTTTTGACAGAGAGAGGAAGTCAGAGAGAGGGATAGATAGGGACAGACATACAAGAAGAGAGATGAGAAACATCAATTCTTCGTTGCAGTACTCTAGTTGTTCGTTGATCACATTCTCATATGTGCCTTGACCATGGGGCTACAGCAGACCAAGAAACCCCTTGCTCAAGCCAGTGACCCTCGGTCTAAGCTGGTGAGCTTTGCTCAAACCAGATGAACCCACGCTCAAGCTGGCGACCTCGGGGTCTTGAACCTGGGTCCTCCGCATCCCAGTCCAACGCTCTCTCCACTGCGCCACCGCCTGGTCAGGCTACCTTGTTAATTTTACTACCTTGTTGTTTTCTGATAGCTTTAAACAGTTGCTTTTAAATAGTCCAGCTTTTCTAGTTGTTGTCAGTGAAAAAGTAGTTTGATATTATTGAACACAATCATTTCCTTTGTTATATTTAAGTCTTTTTTTTTTTTTTACAGGGACAGAGAGAGTGTCAGAGAGAGGGATAGATAGACAGGAACGGAGAGAGATGAGAAGCATCAATCATTAGTTTTTCTTTGCCCTTGCGACACCATAGTTGTTCATTGATTGCTTTCTCACATGTGCCTTGACCGCGGGCCTTCAACAGACTGAGCCACCCCTTGCTGGAGCCAGCGACCTTGGGTCCAAGCTGGCGAGCTTTTGCTCAAGCCAGATGGGCCCACACTCAAGCTGGCGAGCTCGGGTTCTCGAACCGGGCTCTTCCGCATCCCAGTTCAACGCTCTATCCACTGCGCCACCACCTGGTCAGGCTCATTCCCTTTGTTATAAATTGCTTTAAGTAGATTGCATATTTAGAAAGGATAGAGGGTGAACCTTGTAAGGCAATGGTATAACTGAATATTTTTTCTATTAGCATCATGGTTTATAACTTTTACTTATCAATATTGTAGTTATTTTTAGAAATTAAGGTTTTATTTTTCATCATCTTTTATTCTAGCTCGTGATGCTGATGAGCGAGAGAAGTGGATCCATGCCTTAGAAGAAACAATTCTTCGACATACTCTTCAGCTTCAAGTAAGAGCCTTTACACGGCTTCTGGATAGTTCGTTAGTTTTTTTTTTTTTTCTGTTTCCTTAAATAACTGTGGTATGATGTCATGAAAACTTTTTAATTTCTGAGTTGCTTATTCTTACCTTTACAGTATTATATAGTAAAGTTCTAGTCATTTTCTTCTGCTTTCTATAGGTTAAAATACTGATTTTTGTCTAGAAACATGACAATGCAAGGCAATCTTGAAAGTGAAATGCTATGTTAAAATGTGTCAGATTCCTTTTTAAAATGTAGTATTTATAGGTGGTTATTGATATGGCCAAATTATATAAAATACATTGACAACAGATGATAAGTGCTGAGAAGTTTACCTACTTTTTTTGTTAGAGGATTTGGCAATTTACCTTATGTGTTGGATAGTACTCTTTGGGATAACAGCGAAAGAGAAAACCCACATTGGTTAAGAAAAAAGCTCATCTGGCTTAGGTGCGGTTTGAAGTAATAAACACATAAATAATGTCATGCGAACACAAGCACCCATCTCCATTTCTTGGTTTCATTTCTTCTAGGTTGGCTTCATTTGTAGTTAAACTCTCCTTTTTGGTGGTAAGATGGTTGCAGCAATTTCAGCCTACCTTGTTGGGATTTCGAGTCTTTAGGAGGCTCTTGTTCTTTCTGGACATGACAGGATTAATGGGATTAGTGCTGATCACTTGAGCTTTAGTCATGTCCCCAGTCATAACCAATCACAGTTTCACAGCCATATGCTCCACCCCTGGAGGTGGGATGTTATCTTTTTCACCAAAAACACATTGATAGTAGGGTGGAAAATGGTCAACCGGTACCCCCTCCCACCCCCCAAGTAAAGTCAGAATGACGAAAAAAATGCTGGGTGTAGAAAACACCAAATGTCTACTTTGCCATACTGAAGATAGTTTTCTGTCTTTTTGCCAATGAAAGAACTTATATTGTGGCATATAGAGAATTTTGTTTTGATTTACAAGACTGAATGATAGAAAACTGATGTTTTATAATACTTTCTCTCCACTTATTTTTGTCCTATACCAGGAATTGGCTTGAACAGACAAGGTAGTATAGAGCCTCCTACAACATGGTGAGCTCCACATCACTTGAAACTGTTCAAATAGAAGCTCAAAAAACATTATTCGAGGATATGGTTATTAAGACACTAAGAAATGAATATGAGCTGAACTAGATCTATAAATTATTGTATGAACTATGCTTTTAAAAATCACCTTCATAATTACTATAGGTGTCTTTTTAAATTAAGCCATTTTATAAATGATTATCATTTCAGCAAATTTGTGATTCAGCAAGAAGATAAGTGGTTTCTGTTTGTTGTTTAAAAAAATTTTTCTTTTTTTTAAGTTACAGTTAACATTCAATATTATATGAAGATAGTGATTTAAGAATCCTATTAGAGGAAATGTGGCAGATGAAATTCCCTCCACAGTTGGCTAAACTGACCTTCAAATATCTATGATCTAATCTCAGCTTGCTCTTCTTGACATTTCTGCCACAAGACCCTTGCATAAACCTAGAGTGCTACGCTTACTTGCTTTCCTGTGAGCACCTTTTCATTTTTGGTCGCCACATTTGTAGGCATGATGTTCTGTCTCTCTGAAATGCCGTCTACCCCCACTCCGCCTGGCATACTGCTCCTTGTCTTCAAAGCCCAGTTCTAGGCTTACCTCTTCTGTAGAGCACCTGACAATGACCCCTCCTCTCCCATTCCCCAAATTGAAAGCAATGTCTTTCCTCTGAATGCCATACTCATGACACAGTTCACTAAGTCTTCATCTTGTTTATCTTTTAAAGTATGTATAACTTCTATCTCCCCAATTAGGATGCAGATTCCTGAAGGTCAGCTACCTAATTTGATCCAATTTTAGGAATTAGGAGCTTGTGCTTGGAAGATAGTTTATGTCTTTAGAATAACAGGAAGAAAAAGATAACTTTGAGAAGTCTAGACTCTGATAGTTTTGATATTTTAAAATACATGTGATACAAAAGAGTTCTTTATATATCTTTTCAGAGGATAGAACATTTAGAAATATGTAATTAAATGTGAATTTCACTGACAAAAAGGTCAAGATTCTCCTCCTACAGATAGTAAAGTGAGGTGAAGAACCTGACTTTGGTGCCAACTCTTGACATTGAACTTCTGAGTTCCAGTGTCCGGATCTATAAAATAAGGAGAATAAAAGTACCGACTTTATAGGGTTGTTTTGACCGTTAAATGAGTTAAATACAAATTTGATGAAATAATGCCTGTTTTAAGAACTTGATAATTATTAGTTGCCATTACTAAGTACAACAACTACTCTTATCATTCCCCCTCCCAGAACTTGGTGTTCTAAATAGTGCTCAGTAACAGTTAATTAAATAAAGAAATAATTGAAGGAATTTAGGAACAAACAGGTGACATATAGGTTGCTTTGCTGTAAAGCCAGTAGGCAAGGCCACCATCACAGCCGCCTGGCCAGTGCAGGTTTGCATTAGATTTGGACAGTCGGTAATGAAACAACGGAGCCAAGAACTGGTGAGCCATCAGCTTTAATTCTAGCTTGCACCCGGCGGGCAAGCAAAAACACACACTGGGCTCCAAAACCCACTCATTCAGTGCTCACAAAGCTACTGACTTATCCGAGTTTCCTAGAATCAAAGGTTTCTAGCTCACCAGACTTATTCACCTCTGTTTCCCATCTCCTTCTCTCTGCACAAACTGGCTTTTTCCTCAGCACTCCACAATCTTGGCTGCTTCTCCTGGCCTCCACGTGGCCTTCATCTGTTCTCCTCTCTGATAGTAATCCCAGGAACCAAGAGAACAAGCAAGCTCCTGGCCTGCCCCACTTTATAGCGTAGATTCAAAACCTGTAATCCAATCTACAAACAAGGAAGTTTGATACAAAGTCACTTATCTGAGACATACTGGGAGGATTCCTCATGAGAGTGCACCACCCCACATCATGCAATCAGTCAAGGGCGTGGGGAAAAGCTTTCTCTTAAAACTTGCACGTGGGCAGCGCCATCTTTAACAAAGTGAGCATAATATATTTCATTTGCCCAACATTTGCCATTGTTGTTTATTGAGTACTTTGAGATGTGTAACGTACTGTTAGGCACTGTAGAGTAGGCACTCACGGAGATTTCTTCCAAATGGGTGTGGGAGAGGGTGTTTACATCCCTTCGATTTTCATTGAGTTTCATCTCTTTCTTAGCCATTAAAGCAGGGGTCCCCAAACTTTTTACACAGGGGGCTAGTTCACTGTCCCTCAGACCATTGGAGGGCCGGACTATAAAAAAAACTATGAACAAATCCCTATGCACACTGCACATACCTTATTTTAAAGTAAAAAAACAAAACGGGAACAAATACAATATTTAAAATAAAGAACAAGTAAATTTAAATCAACAAACTGACCAGTATTTCAATGGGAACTATGGGTGCAGATGCACTTTGTGCTCCTCTCACCACCAATGAAGGAGGTGCACCTTCTGGAAGTGCAGCAGGGGGCTGGATAAATGGCCTCAGGGGGCCACAGTTTGGGGACCCCTGCATTAAAGTATACAGCTTTGGCTTTCTCATTACAAAGAGCTGCACTGTCTCCATAATATTGAATTTAAAAGTGTTTTTTTTTTTTAATAATTTTTTTTTTTCCCCCAGTGACAGAGAGAGTCAGAGAGAGTAATAGACAGGGACAGACATACAGGAACGGAGAGAGGTGAGAAGCATCATCATTAGTTTCTCGTTGCCGTTGCGACACCGTAGTTGTTCATTGATTGCTCTTTCACATGTGCCTTGACTGCGGGCCTTCAGCAGACCGAGCCACCCCTTGCTGGAGCCAGCGACCTTGGGTTCAAGCTGGTGAGCTTTTTGCTCAAGCCAGATGGGCCCGCGCTCAAGCTGGTGACCTCCGGGTCTCAAGCCTAGGTCTTCCGCATCCCAGTCCAACGCACTATCCACTGTGCCACCGCCTGGTCAGGCAAAAGTGTTTTCTTTAACCACAGTTTTCTAACCCTCATCCTCTTCTACCACTTTACTTTTGAACTCTCATTTTTGTCAGAGCTCTATTCTTCCAGTTTTCCTTGGTCATTTAATACCTTCCAGTTTTACTTATCTCACTCCTCAGTGTAGAGGTCAGCTTATGGTCAGCTTCTTCAGTGTTGTTTTTGCTGTCACCCTCAGGATTTCTTATCCCTGGGTGTTTCATACTTAGTGCCATTCTGGTTTCCATTTTCCAGGGCCCCCATTGTCTGGTTTCTCTGCTTCTAGTACAGAGAAGTTACAAAATCAAGGTGGCTGTGTCTATCATGATTTAAGTTTTTTTTAACTTTACATTTGTTTTTTGAAATTTATTTGTTGATTTGAGAGAGAGACAGAGAGAGAATCATTGATTTGTTGTTCTAATAATCCATGCATTCCTTGGTTGATTCTTGTATGTGCCCTGACCTGGCGATCAAACCTGCAACCTAGGAGTATCGGTATGACTCTTTAACCAACTGAGCTACCTGGCCAGGGCTTATTGGATATCTGTAACTATTTAATGGTCTTGTTATTGATTTCTTATTGATTTCCAATTAAATGTCTCCAGTGGAATCTTTTCATTATTCAGTTTCTATTTACAGCCTGTTCCCTTTATAGAAAAAGATCTCTCCTTTTCTTTAATAGTTCTAAGAGAAGTCTCTTATACATTTTTCTCTGCTTTGCATATTTCAAAGGAAAAAATATTTTACTCTTTCCCAAAGTTATCACTATACCCACAGTCTGGACTGCATGCTTTTTCCTCTGAGACAGTGACTTTACTCTTTCACCTTCTATTAGCTCCCCTCCCCCATTTTCATGGATTCAGCTAAAATTTCCATCCCCCATTTTATTATATCTTTGGTCTTACATTCTTTTCTTTTGGATTTTGTCAGTTTTTTGTCTCCCTAGAACTCAACCTCAGTGTGGCTATTACTGAGCTTATCATTCCTTTCTTCCCCAACCCATCTCTTTATCCATTTTTTCTATTTCTGTTAATGACAGGCTCGTTCTCTAAGCCATTGAAGTTTGAAAGCTGAGACTTCTTTTAGGTGGTAATTTTTAACCTGCCAATTCTGGGGACTTTTTTTTTCTCAGTGAGAGGAGGGGAGTCAGAGAGATAGACTCCTGCATTCGCCCCTACTGGGGTCCACCCAGCAAACCCACTAGGGAGCGATGCTCTGCCCATCTGGAGTGTTGCTCCATTGCTCAGCAACCAAGCTCTTCTTAGTGCTTGAGGTGGAACCCATGGAGCCATCTTCAGCTCCTGGGACCAACTTGCTCCAATTGAGCCATGGCTGCAGGAGGGGAAGAAAGAGAGAGAAATAGAGAGAAGTGAGAGGGGGAGGGGTGGAGAAGCAGATGGGTGCTTCTCCTATGTGCCCTGACCGGGAATCGAACCCAGGATTTCCACACGCCAGGCTGATGTTCTACCACTGAACCAACCAGCCATGCCCAGAGCTATGTACTTCTAACCAAATTTGTCAACTCATGTGGTTTTAATGAACTCTAAGTTATTTCAGAAGAAAGTTAAGTGACTAACGCAGACTTTACCTGCAAAAATTGAGGCAGTAGTACCTAAAATAATTTTTTTAATTGAGTTGTATTTTCATATAGAAAAACATTTGTTTGCTAGACTAGCCATTTTCAGCCTTTTCAGCTGTTTATGCTGCTGTTTTTATAGCAGCATAAACATCTATTTATTTAATAGACACCTATGTTAAAGATACAGTACAGTACTGTACAGGGCAGTACTGTATACTATCATAGGCATTGTGGGCTGTTCGTTCCTAACCTTGAACAGGTATTTCTTTTTGTTTGATGATGTATTGAGAATTGAAAATAATTTACAAACTTTTAGAACATGGTGGCCTTTATCATAGGTTAGGGACTGCTTCTACTATATGCCAATTGCTGTATTTATTCCATCTGGCCAAAGTTTCTACATGTTCTACTTGGAAACTTCTTGGCTGATTTCAGTTTTAAGATTTCTGGTTACTGGTCAGACACAGTAGTGGAGCTGCACATCCTCCTTACAAGAGTTATCTATTTAAGAGAGATGCAGGGAGAGAGACCTGCATCTCTCTTAAATAACATTGAGCTGCTCTGTATGTGTGGGGAATCAAACTGACTGCCTTTGTGCTTTGGGATCAAGAGTTATCTTTTGCCTGACCAGATGGTGGTGCAGTGCATAAAGCATTGGCCTGGGACCCTCAGGACCCAGATTCAAGGCCCTGAGGTTACTGGCTTGAGTGCAGGCTCACCAGCTTGAGTGTGGGATCATACACATGATCCTATGGTCACTGGCTTTAGCCCAAAGGTTTCTGGCTTGAAGCCCAAGGTTGCTGGCTTAAACAAGTGGTCACTGGCTCAGCTGGCGCCCCCTGATCAAGGCACATATGAGAAAGCAGTGAACAACTAAGGTGCTGCAGCTATGAGTTGATGTTTCTCATCTCTCTCCCTTCCTGTTTGTCTGTCCCTCTCTGTCTCAGAAAAAAAGAAAAAGAAACGAGTTATCTTTTAATGTTACCTGCCCCAATCACTTGGCCTGAGTTGCTAGGCAAATTCCTAGGGAAACTATGATTTTTTTAAACCTGTTTTTTTCTTCTATTTCTATCAAAAGTATTTGTCATCTATGTCTGAGATGACATCAGCAGAATGTGATTTTATGTAAATATTAGTGGACTCGGTAGCAGAAATAATACTTTTGAAAGTAGTACACGAATTCTGTATGAAGTGTTCTTTTTATCTTTAAAGCTACGAGAAAGTTGACCTATTTTTTTACTCACGCTACATCTTGTGAAATGCAGCCAGAGGGAAATTTAGTATTTTGTGTGTTTGTTTTAGTTTTTGTTGTTTTGTGTTTGTTTTTAATTTTTTTCCAGTTTTATTGAGAAATAATTTACTTATATCATTGTATAGCTTAAGGTGTGTTTACACTATGTTTTTTTTTAATATTTGTTAATCACCATAGTCTATTATTCATGTTGAACCAAAAAGTATTGATTTAATCTAATCACTTAGTTATATAGTTTAAAAATAAGTAGTGGAGATCCTTTTGCTACATGGGTAGGTAATCAGTTCTCATATATGAGTTTAAAGCATTGGTCACTTAACTTTCTTTTGAAACAACTTGTAGATTTCTTTTTTCTTTTAAAGATTTTATTTATTGCTTAGAGGGAAAATATGGGGGAGGATCAGAAAGCATCAACTAATCATACTTGCTCAGTCTTGTATGTGCCTTGACTGAGCAAGCCCATGTTTTTGAACTGGTGACCTCAGCATTCCAGGTCAATGCTTTATCCACTGCGCCACCACAGGTTAGGCTCTCGCATTTCTTTTTTTTTAATTTTTTAATTTTTTTTTTTTACAGGGACAGAGAAAGAGTCAGACAGAGGGATAGATAGGGACAGACAGACAGGAACGGAGGGTGGTGAGAAGCATCAATCATTAGTTTCTCGTTGCCTTTGCGACACCATAGTTGTCCATTGATTGCTTTCTCACATGTGCCTTGACCGCGGGCCTTCAGCAGACCGAGCAACCCATTGCTGGAGCCAGCGACTTTGGGTCCAAGCTGGCGAGCTTTTGCTCAAGCCAGATGGGCTCATGTTCAAGCTGGCGAGCTCGGGGTCTCGAACCTGGGTCTTCCGCATCCCAGTCCGACGCTCTATCCGCTGCACCACCACCTGGTCAGGCACTCTCACATTTCTTTAAAAATAGTTGAGATGCCAAATTTGCTTATAAGTCCTACAGTTTCTTGGAATAAAACTGAGTTAAAGTTGCCTTGTATTGGGTAATTACTTTTCATTTTAAATGCTACATCTTGTATTCACATTAACTTTACACTAGGATTAGGAAAATAAGAACTGTATATCTATAACAAATAATTATCTCTAGTATGAAAAACTGGACTGTAGCTATTAGTAAGAGGCCATCATAAATCATATTCTCAATTGCCATTATCCCTAACCTTAACACTTAAGCCTATCAATAAAAATTAATGATAATTGTGTCTATTAAATTTTTACTAGGACTTAACTATTTACATTAAACTGTCAAAAATGATAGTGTACTAGATTTTTAAACTACTGACTGATGATGATGGAGATGGGAGATTTAGAGGACCCTTTAACAAAAAATAACACTTGGGAAGACACTGTTAAATACAAAGTCCTTGGTGACCCACCCCATAAGTCCTTCTATCTAGTTGAGGGCGATAAGACACACATGAAAGAAAGAACTGGTAGTAAAGAATTATGTAAGTATCATGTCTCTTATATAAGGGTAAAAGTACTGGACAGAATTAAAGAGATGTAGGCTTTTTTTCCTCCTGGCCTGGAGAACTGCTTGATCAGCTAATACTGAATAAGTCCTTTGGGCTGCTCAGGCACAAAATTAACTGCTAGAAAAGCAAACACTATAGAAAATTTAAAAGGTATCAGAGGAAGTTGTTAGATATTGTCCATCTGGCAATTAATTATATTTTTATTAATTTATTAATATAGCAAAATGAATATTTTTTCTCCATCACTGTTTATAGTTTGATATTTATAGAATTGTTTATTTTCAGAATCTAGTCTCATACAAAATCCACTCTTGAGTCCCTATTATATGCCAGGCATCTAGCTAAATACTGAGGATATGATGTTTACTAAAATCAGATACATAGATCCTTGCCTCATTAAGCTTACAGTTTAGTGGTAAATATAAACGTCAAAGAATAATGCAAATAAGACAAATAAGCTGATTTTAAAAATAGGCATTAGATCTGAATAGACATTTTTCCAAAGAAGACTTACAGATAGTAAACAGGTACATGAAAAGATGCTCAGAATTGTTAATGTTGATCTGGGAAATGCAGATCAAAACCACAATGAGCTATCACTTCACACCTGTTAGCACCATTAGAATGATCAGAAACACTAGAAATTACAGTGTTGGTGAGGATGTGGAGCAAAGGGAACAACCCTGTGCACTGCTGTGCAACCACTACGGAAAATAGTATGGAGGTTCCTCAAAAAATTCAATATACATCTACCATATAACCCAGTAATTTCACTTCTGGGTATTTATCTAAAGAAAACAGAAATACTAATTTAAAAAGATTTATGCACCCCCCCCATGTTCATTGCAGCATTATTTACAATAGTCAGGACATAAAAACAACCCAAGCGTCTTGATAGATGAATAGATAAATTGTGGTGTGTGTATATATACACACCATAGAATATTAGTCAACCATAATAAGAATGAAATCTTGTCATTTGAGACAACATGGATGGACCTGGAGGGCATTATGCCTTCCAGTGACATAAGTCAGACAGAAAAAGACAAATACCAGATGATCTCTCTTATATGTGGAATCTAAACTTAAAACAATCAAGCTCATAGATACAGAAAACAGATTGGTGGTTCCAATAGATGGGGAATGGGAGGAGTGGGAGAAATGTGTGAATTATTTTGTGTTATTTTTTTTTTAGTTTAAATAATTGAACAAAAAAAATGTTTTAAAGAATAATGCAACCCTGGCTGGTTTGCTCAGTGGTAGAGCATTGGCCTGGTGTGTGGATGTCCTGGGTTTGATTCCTGGTCAGGGCACACAGGAAAAGCAACCATTTGCTTCTGCACCCCTCCCTTCTTCCTTCTCTCTATCTCTCTCCTCCCCTCCTCCAGCCATGGTTTGGTTAGAGCAAGTTGGCCCTGGGTGCTGAGGATGGCTCCATGGCATCACCTCTGGCGCTAAAATAGCTCTGTTGCCAAGCAATGGAGCAACAGCCCCAGATGGACAGAGCATTATACCATAGGAGGCTTACAGGGTGGATCCCCATCGGGTCACTTTGGGAGTCTGTCTGCCTACCTCCTCGCTTCTCACTTAAGAAAAAAGTGAGGGACTGACTGCTAAAGAGGCACAGTGAAATTTTGTGGCATTGGAAATGGTCTGTGTCTTACTTGATAGTTACTGTGTGTGCTCACTTTTATCAAAATATATTGAACTGTACATCTAAAATGAATACATTTTATTGTATACAAATTTAAACTCAGTAAAATAAAAAGAATAACTCAAATACATATAAAATAGCTGTGATAAGTTTCACATAGGAGATTTGCATGAACTATGAGAACATAATAGGAAGAATTCACATAGACAGGAAGGAGATAATGAATAGAAGTAAATTAAGTGAAGGTTGGAGATTGGTGTCAAGGGGACAGGGTTGGTATAAAAGACAGAAATAAAAGCATGTGCCAAGGCCCTGAGGTTGGGTGGTCGATGGCAAATTGAGGAAGTTTGAAGAAGGTCATTGTGTGGAGTGGTGAAAATGAGAAAGTGGAGGAAGATGGAACTAGTGAGCAGGTCCTTGCGGGCCGTTGTTAAAGACTGATCTGGATCATAAGCACAATGGAAAGCAGAAGAAGTTCTTTAATTGGGGGGTGAGGGTGATGAGAGGGTGTAATGAAATTGGTTTTGGAAACCAATTACTGTGTCGCTGTAGTGTTGAGAATAAATTGGAGGATCTAGGGTAGATTCAGAAAGACTTTGCTAATATTATTGTAAGTGGCCAGGACCTGTAATTGAGTGGTGGTGGAGAGATGTGGACAGAACTGAGGATGTATTTAGGAGGCAAAAACAAAGAACTTGGTAATGGATTGAATGTGAAATGAATAAGGCAGTAAGGATTGCTAGATTTATGGTTTGCATATTAGAGTTGGATAGTTCTTTATTTACTGATATAGGAAGCTTTGGAAGAAGACCAGATTTTGAGTGAATATGGGAAGAACGGAGTGCTTTTAGAATTGGACATTTTGAAAAAATTTACATAAACTGAAGGCATCTTTAATACAGCATGCAGCAGGTATTTATTGAGCCTTACATGTAGTTTGTACTATGCTATTGTTGTAGGGGTACCAGTAGATCACACAAATTTATTACACTTAAGAGTTTAATAGTTACAGTTATATATAAATAGCCATTAAGAAAAATAGTAAGAGCTTGACCAGGCAGTGGCGCAGTGGATAGAGTGTTGGACTGGGACGTAGAGGAAGTAGGGTCGAAACCCTTGAGCGCACACTCATCCAGCTCCAGCATGGGTTGACCAGTTTGAGTGTGGGGTCGTTGGCTTGAGCGTGGGATCATAGACATGACCCCATGGTCACTGGCTTGAGCCCAAGGTCACTGGCTTGAGCAAGGGATCACTCACTCTGCTTGCTGTAGCTCCATGGTCAAGGCACATATGAGAAAGCAATCAATGAACAACTAAAGAGCCTCAATGAAGAACTGATGCTTCTCATCTCGCTCCTTTCCTGCGTCTCTGTTCCTCTCTGTCCCTCTATCTGTGTCTGTCGCTAAAAAAGGAAAGAAAAACAGTAAGAGCAGTGAAGGTGATTGTTCTCCGGATCGATAAATCATTTATGCCTGTTATTTCTTGCATTTTGGATCGATGATTCTCTGTCGAGGCCCTAATTTCTTACCTAATTTTGTTACAACATTTGGATTCCTTAAGTGTCTTCACAAGTTACCTATATTCCTTATGGAGCTGTAGCACAACAGCAGGCCCATGTTATTTCCCTGGATTTTTATGTACAACAGGCACTCGGGCTTTTGTTTATTGATACGGTGTCTCCTCCCCCACACCCCCTCTTCAGCACTTCCCTGGCACGCAGAGCAAACAACTCTCCGGAAGTAAGCAAAAGCAGTCATTGGGACGAAACTTGGCTCCACAGCTGACAAAACATTTGGGGATAGTACACTAGAAACCAGTGGGTGTAAAGCACGTTTACGTCAGTGACCGAGTCCTTCCTTAGTGGCCACTCTATAGGAATCGCCGGGCGAGGCTGCAGAGCCTAGCGCTCTCGGGCCCTGGCGCCCTTTCCTGGGGGCTGTATCCGTGTGTCCCACGGACCCCGGCCTGTCGGGTCTGGGGAGCTTGAGGGTCGGGGGGCGAGGCAGAGGGGTTGAGAGCGGGGAAAGCCGGGACATCGCCTGCCTGGTGCCCACCGGCTGCTGCCGCCCCTTGGCTCTCTCCTGCCTCTCCGCCCCCAAATTGGCCTAACCGCCAATCAGTCGTCATCCTCACCTCCCTACAGCCGGTGACCCATGGCCAATCGCCAAGGGTCTCTTTGCTAGGAGGCCACAGGCCCAGCCAATCGGTGCGGCCCCTTGGCGGGGCGGGGCAGCGGTATGTGGGTGTCCTGGGGGACTGGCTGAACCTGGCAGGACTGCCAGCGTCACAGCCTGCGATCAGCGCTGGGGAGAATAAGGGGTGCTGGGAAGCGGCCCCGGTTTCCTCCCTTAGAGACACAGAGGGCGGGGGCCTTGGCAAATGGCTTTCTTGCTGGCCAGCTGCGGAGTGAGTAGACCCTGAGAGTCTGGGAAAGGGGCCGACCCCCATCCGTGAGTCCCCGGGGTTCCTGCTGTCTGCCCGGGGCCGTGGGCACGAATGTGGCTTCTTCCCGGCCTCCTACCCGCCGCCCTCTGGGGTGAGTAGGATGGTGTGGCCCTTTTCCCTGTGAGCCCCCCCTACTTCCTTGATCGGGATGATTTGGAGGCTGAAGATAGGGGCTTCCTGTTCTTCCGAGAGGTCATTTGCCACCAAACCAGATTAGAGAGAATCTCTTCTTCTTTCCTGATTCATTTTCCTGGAACTTTGTTTTCCGTTCAAAAGCTGTCAAAATATTTATTTTAAACACGAAAGTTAAGCTTTCTCTTAATTCGAAAGCTTAATTTTGACCAGTTGCCCATTAATACAGTGTGTCCGTAAAGTCGCCGTGCACTTTTGACTTTTGACTGGTCAAAAGTGCACCGTGACTTTATGGACACACTGTAGATTCTCCAGTTGCGGGCCAAATATTTTCTGTTGTTGTTTTATTTTTGGCAATGTGTTCTTGCCTGGCCCAGTTTTTTTTGTGTGTGGGTAATAATTATGGTTGTTATTATTTATGAGTATGTGTATTGGAAGGGAGATGGTTTTATGCTTTTTGGGTAGCTTGTGCAAAAATACTGAAAACTTTAGAATTGTGTGGGGCTCATAAAAACTGAAGGGAATATAGTTTAGTTTCTCAGCATAGCTTAGTTATGGAAAGTTGAGTGTAATGAATAGACTAGGATGCATGTTTGGATCATGCTTTTTTTTTGTAGCATTCATACTGTACTTATTTTTGTTATGAAAGAGTAAGAGATGTATTGAACTTCTTTTTACTAATTTGAAATAATATTTGGTTTTGCTGGTTGATTGAACTTTTCACTTTTAGCTGTGTAGAAAATTAGAAACAAATCAAGTAATTATTCCTTCTGGTTTCAGTGGAGAAGCTGGGAGGGATCTTATTATAGTAGTTGCAGTTTTAAGAGCTTTTTGTAGAGAACTCTAAATTGGAAATTTTCACCCACTATCTGAATCACTTCTCAGTATATTGCCTGTATTGAACTGAGTGGGTAATAAGGCCCTTTAATCAATAGTGTTTACATCTCTTGTTTACTTAAATTTTTTAAAACTTGCACTTTTTGTGCAGTCCAGCAAAAGACAGCTGAAATAAAAATACCATATTACGTTTCCTAGCACAGGGAAGATGTAGACCACTAAAAATCTGAGTTTTGGCCTGAGATCTTACACGGGAAATAAGAGATAACACAGAAGCTGGATCTGTTTCTAGACTGTCCTGAGTTTGGTTTTTACAGAGATGGCTTTATACTTCAAGTGCCCCTCAATAAATACTAGGCTGCAAAGGCTATGGTAACATTCATTTTTATATATTTATTAAGTTCTAGATGGTAGTCTGACCATGTGGTGACACAATGGATAGAGAGAGCATCAGCCTGGGACGCAGAGCACCCAGGTTTGAAACCCCAAGGTCACCAGCTTGAGCACGGGCTCACCAGCTTGGGGTGAGCGTGGGGTCGTTGGCTTGGGTCCAAGGTCACTGGCTTGAGCAAGGGGTCACTCACTCAGCTGGAGCCCCCAGGTCAGGGCACATATGAGAAAGCAGTCAATGAAATGAATAAGTAAGGTGTCCCCGCAGTGAATAATCAATGCTTCTCATCTCCCTTCCTGTCTCTCGCTAAAAAAAATAAAGTTCTAGATGGTATTTTTTTAATGTGAAAAGATTGTTTTGTGATAATGTAACCACTGAGCCATCTCCAATTGATAAGAAGATCAGCAGAGAATTTAATTTAATGTAAATTTGGTTCAGCCAGGAAAGAGTATTGTGATACTAACATATTCCACTGATTAGAAAATCAGGCAGTTGCATGGTTTGCAGTCTTGCTTGAGAAAGAGGAAGGATATCAGACTTTTATTTTGAAAAGCAAATTCTAGAATGTCCTGGGGGAGATGACAAGTTCTATCAATATCTACACTTTGTAGTGTAGAGAGATAATTGATGTTTATGGGGATTCTATAGAAAAAGACAGATTTTTGTTTGTTTTGTTTTGTTTAGTGAGAGAGAGGGACAGACAGACATGAAGGGAGAGAGATGAGAAGCATAAACTCATAGTAGCGGCACCTTAGTTTTCCATTGATTGTTTTCTCATATGTGCCTTGACTGGGGGCTCCAGCCGAACCAGAGACCCTAGGGTCATGTCTATGAATTTACGGTCTATCCACTGTGCCACCACTGGTCAGGCCACATAATTCAAGCCCTCATCATCTCTCACTTAGACTTTTGTAATATCTTCTAACTAGTCTCCCAGTCACTAGATGGCCTCTCCCATATTCTATCCAAAATCATATCTACCTGAGTCACTCCTGTGTTTAATCTGTTTTGGGTTTCTCTTCCCAAATTTCAGCTATGTGGCATGTCCTTCCTTCAAGGCCCTTCACAACCTGGTCCTAATTTTTCTCTCTTGAGTCTGGACTCAACTGCAGGTGCTCTACCCAAGGAATGTGCTCTAGCACTGTGAGCTGTTCGTTACTTAGAACATGTCAATGCCACTTATGTCTGTTTGTCCTTTCACAGCCTTTCCCTCCTGTTTAGCATTATAATTGCTCAGAATTCTGTCACGTGAAAAATCTCCAGTTCTTCCTTTAAGTCTGTGTGTTACTTTTTCTTTATTTTCTTTTAGGCAGAGTGAGAATTATTCTTGACCTTTGTATGCTGCAACACTGGTTTATATCTCTGTATTACAGCCTTCAGTAGGTTGCACTGTACATATCTTGTTCACATATCTGATTTTAGACTCCAGCCTCCTAGATATCAGCAGTTCCTTTTTTATCTTTTTGAGAGAGAGAGGAGAGAGAGAGACAGAGGGACAGGCAGAGACACATAGGAAGGGAGAGATGAGAAGCATCAACTTGTTTTGTGGCAGTTTAGCTGTTCATTGATTGCTTTCTCATAGGTGCCTTGACCGGGGACCTTCAGCTGAGTCAGTAACCCCCTGCTCAATCCAGCGACCTTGGGCCTCAAGCCAGCAACCATGGGGTCATATCTATGATCCCACACTTACGCTGCTGAGTTGGTGCTCAAGCTAGATGAGCCTGTACTCAAGCCTACACTCAAGCCTGTGACCTTGGGTTTCTGAACCTGGGTCCTCAGCATCCCAGGTCAACACTCTATCCACTGTGCCACCGCCCGGTCAGGCGAGATCAGCAGTTCTTACTCCTTTTTGTATCTTCACTGCCTTTGTCTTTAGTCCAGTGCTTGGCACATAGTAGGTACCCAATGAATGCTTTATAAATCTTTTTTAATTGATTAATTTTTAGAGAGAGAGGAAGGAGAAAAAAATTGATTTGGCGTTCCACTTATTTACGCAATCATTGTTTGATTTTTGTATGTGCCCTAACCCAAGGATGGAACCCACAACCTTGGCCTATGGGGACAGTGTTTTAACCAACTGAGTTACCTGACCAGGGCCAATGATACCTTTTAAGTGATCAAAATATGTAACTTTTATGTCCTAAGTGTGGAAACCTTGGCTCAGTTGTACTGGAATTAGGTTTCTTCCTGTGAGTTAGAAATGTTTCCTAAGTTACTAAGTTTCTTGGTTGCTGCCACATATGAGTGACAATTTGGAGAAAATGTTTAGAAATTATGTTATAAAATGGTGAGCAGATTCCTAGCCAAGATGCACCCTCCGCCCCCAATTTATACGACCTCTAATGCTGTTGAAAGAATGCTGATAGCAGTGCCAGCACAAATAGTTTCTGTGGTGGTATCATAGGAAAAAGCTACTTTCTGGCTAGAGAAGTCAGGGAGACTGCTTGGAAGGGGTGAAATTTGAGCTCATTCCAGAATATTAGGTAATGATTAATTGTATTTGCTATTAATTTGTATGGTCCTTAAAGATATCCTTTGAAGATGATGAGAGTACCTGGCACATAACAAATATTCAGTGAATATTTGTATCATGGAAAAAGAGTAGTGGTTGTTCTGTTTGTGTGTGTGTGTTTGTGTGTGCACGCGCGCGTGCACGTGCACAGGCCAGGGGGCAAACTGAGGCAGAGACCCAGACTTGTCCTTTCCACATTGCAGTTTATTTCTGGAGACATGATTAAGAACTTTTTTTCTTTGTTCTATTGACTGAGCACCTTAATTTGTTTTTCCAAAATGTGCAACGTTTGAACCAAGTTATTCTGCTTACTCAAGTTGTTTCTTTGCGTTCTCTGCATTCCAGAGTGTATTTGAAAATCTGGTTGCATTAAGTCTTTCTCAGTTTCAAGGTTGCACTAAATGATTGAGTTTATGTTTTAACATTCTCTGTCATAGCATGGAGGATTTGGCTGCAGTTGGAACCTGTAAGTTTTTGTTGTCTTTATTTAAAATAAGTGAACTTTTTTTTTTTTTTTAAATTTATTTTTATTTTATTCATTTTAGAGAGGAGACACAGAGTGAGAGAGAGAGAGAAAGAGAGAAAGGGGGGAGGAGCTGGAAGCATCAACTCCCACATGTGCCTTGACCAGACCAGTTCAGGGTTTTGAACTGGTGACCTCAGTGTTCCCAGGCTGACACTTTATCCACTGTGCCACCACAGGTCAGGCTAAAATAAGTGAACTTTTTAAATAAGTAGGTGGACCCTAGGTTTTTCCAGTATGGTGAGATAATTATTTACCTGGAGATACTGACTTCACAGAATCCTGAAACTGGAAGGGATTTTGGAGTTTAATTTAGCCACTACCTACTTTTATAGTGGAAGAAACAGTCTCAGAGAAGCCAAGTGACTTGCCCAAGGTCACACAGAGAATAGAACAATTAGGATTAGGGCCTTACATTTCTTAATTTTTTATTATTTTAGAAAGAACCAAGATGTTGCTCTGGTAACTGCTCTCCATCTATGGCTTGCCTTACCCCAAACCCCAATAATATTTTTCAGGTTAGCCACTAATTTTGGTTTCCTTTCAGATTCAGCATCTGGATCTGAAAAATATCATTTTATACTTCTCCAGGAGAATATTGTTCTTCATTTGGCATCCTGCTTTCCAGCCTCTACTTTTGCTTATTCTAACCCCAAGTCTGGAAATACGCCTTTCTGATTATTCTCCGATTTCCTGCAGATTCACTCTCAGCTCCAGGAGGCTGACCTTTGTAGCCTGTGTCACTTGCGTTCTTCATCCTGTGAGCTCTGATTAGGGTTAGCTGATGGGCGGCAGCAACAGGAAATGAAGGTGGCTATTTCCTACAGCTAGAGTGTCCATGGTAACATTGTTTCCTTCCTTGTTGCTTCTGTTTGGGGTGGTGGTAGAGGCTTTCCTAATTCCTGGGTTCTTCAGCACCCCTTGTTAGTTTCCTTAACCCTGCCCTCATTTCAAGTCATACTGTTTGCAGCCGGGCCCACTGCTGTCTTCATCCTGCATTCTAAAACACATTACGTCTGTGAAATTGTACTCATCCCCCTTAACTTTTAATTTTTTTAGTTTTATTATTATTTTTTGTGTATGTGACAGAGACAGAGGGACAGGTAGGACACAGACAGGGAGAGAGAAAAAAAGCATCAGTTCTTCGTCGCAGCACTTTAGTTGTTCATTGATTGCTTTCTCATACGTGCCTTGACCAGGGGGCTCCAGCAGAGCGAGTGACCCTTTGCTCAAGCCAGCAACCTTGGGCTTCAAGTCAGTGACCATTGGGCTCAAGCCAGCGACCATGGGGTCATGTCTATGATCCCACACTTAAGCCAGTGACCCCATGCCGCTCAAACTGGTGGGCCATTGCTCAAGTCGGACAAGCCCACACTCAATGGCCATCTCGGGGTTTTGAACCTGGGTCCTCTGTGTCCCAGTCTGATGCTCTATCTGCTGTGTCACTGCCTATTCGGGCTCCTTAACTTTCTCCTTGGTATCTCTTAGTACCTTTCTCATGACACTTCTTCATGCTTGAATCAGTTATTTGTAGACAGATGTTTATCTCTTCAAATAGGTTTGAAACTTCTTTGGGCTGGGTCTATGTCTGTTTAATCTTGGCATCCCCACAGCATCCAGAAAGTACCATAGTCAGAAGAGATTCCCATTGAATAAATCATTCTTGTAATGCCAGATTCTAAGCCCAGGGTAATATATGGAGCACAGTGCTCATGATAAGATTTGGCATGAGAGCCTGACCAGGCAGTGGCGCAGTGGATAGAGCGTCGGACTGGGATGCTGAAGACCCAGGTTCGAGACCCTGAGGTCACCAGCTTGAGTGCGGGCCCATCTGGCTTGAGCAAAAGCTTGCCATCTTGGACCCAAGGTTGCTGGCTCCAGCAAGGAGTTGCTCAGTTTGCTGAAGGCCCGCGGTCAAGGCACATGTGAGAAAGCAATCAATGAACAACTAAGGTGTCGCAACGGCAATGAAAAAACTAATGATTGATGCTTCTCACCTCTCTCCATTCCTGTCTGTCTGTTCTTATCTATCCCTCTCTCTCACTCTCTCTCTGTCCCTGTAAAAAAAAAGAAGAAGAAGATTTGGCATGAGAGAACAAGTTCTTAGAGGGACAAGTCAGTTGTCACTGCCAGGTCTTGCTTCTTATACTGCTTGTATAGTACAGTGTCTTTCCTCCTATTCAGTTTCTCATTTTTTTCTGAAAATCTTTTAGCCTTAAAGAATTCAGCATTCATACTTATAAAAACAAATCCTCTGTAATAACTAAATGGATAATTTGTGATTTTTTTTTTCATGAATACTGTGACTTATGATCTGCAGAAACTTCTTGTACTTCGGTTACTTTTTATGTGTAAATGCCAACAGGTACATCTCAGAATTTATTTCATTATAAAATTTTTAAAAATTTTGTTTAGAAAATTAACTTTAACATAATGACATTGATCGATAAGACCGCATAAGTTTCAGGTAAACATTTCTATTGCATTTGAACTGTTGATTATGTTGTACACCCATCACCCAAAGTCAGATAATTTTCCATCACCTTATATTTGTCCCTCTTTACACCCTATCCCCCAACCCCCTCCCCAGTCCGCCCACCTACCCATTCCCCTACTTCGCCTTCCTCCAGTAACCACTTCACTTTTATCTAGGTCCATGAGTCTGTTTTATATCCCACCTATGTGTGAAATCATACAGTTCTTACCTTTTTCTGATTTACTTATTTCACTCAGTATAATGTTCTCAGGGTGCATCCATGTTGTCATAAATTGCAATATGTCATCATTTCTTACGGCTGAGTAGGATTCCATTGTATATATGTACCACATCTTCGTTATCCAATCCTCCATTGAAGGACACTGATTGTTTCCATGTCTTGGCCACTGTGAATAATGCTGCGATGAGCTTGGGGGTGCATGTATCCTTACATACCAATGTTTTTGAGATTTGGGGGTAGATACCCAGTAGAGGGATTACTGGATCATATGGTAATTCTAGTTTTAATTTTTTTGAGGAACCACCATTCTTTTGTAATGGTTGTACTAATTTGCATTCCCACCCGCAGTGAACGAGAGTTCCTTTCTCTCCACAGCCTCTACAACACTTGTTATTACCTATCTTAGTGATAATAGCCAATCTAACAGGTGTAAGGTGGTATCTCATTTAGTTTTGATTTGCTTTTCTTGAATAGGTAGTGAAGATGAGCATCTTTTCGTGTATCTATTGGCCATCTGTATGTCCTCTTGGTAAAGTGTTCAGGTCCTCTTCCCATTTTTTAATTGTATTACTTGCTTGTTTTGTTGCTGAGCTTTGTGAGTGGTTTATATACAGTGTGTCCGTAAAGTCATGGTGCACTTTTGACCGGTCACACAGTCAAAAGTGCACCATGACTTTACGGACACACTGTATCAGAGCTGTTATTTGCAAATATCATCTCTCATTTTGTTGGCTATTTGTTTTGTTGTCAATTTCTTTTATTGTGCAGAAGCTTTTTAGTTTGATATAGTCCTATTCATTTATTTTTGCCTTTATTTCCCTTGCCTATGGGGTCAAATTCATAAATTGTTCTCAATGGCCAAGGTCCACGAGTTTAGTGCTTATGTTTTCTTCTATATAATTTATTGTTTCAGATCTTATATTTAGGTCTTTGATCCATTTTGAATTAATTTTTGTGTAGAGGGACAAACTGTAGTCAAGTTTGATTCTTTTGCATGTGGCTTTCCAATTTTCCCAGCACCATTTATTAAAGAGGCTTTCTTTTCTCCATTGTGTGTTTTTGACTCCTTTGTCAGAGATGATTTGTCCATATGTATATGGTTTTATTTTGGGGCTCTCAATTTTGTTTCATTGGTCTGTGTGTCTATTTTTCTGCCAATACCGTGCTGTTTTGATTATCATGGCTCTGTGGTATAATTTGAAGTCAAGTAGTATGATACTTCTGGCTTCGTTCTTTTTTCTCAGGAGTGCTATTCAGGGTTTTTTATGGTTCCATACCATTTATAACATTTTTATTGAGTACTTGTTACAAGCCAAGCACTATCCAGGGGGATAGAGTAGAGAACGAAACAAAGTGCTGTCTTCATGGCCATATATTCCAGTCCTATTTTAAACCATCTTCACAGATTTCTGACGACAATTAAAAAAAATCAGGGTAATTTTGTATTACATTTTAATATTTATTTTATTTTATTCATTTTAGAGAGGAGACACAGAGTGAGAGAGAAAGAGAGAGAAAGAGAGAAAGGGGGGAGGAGCTGGAAGCATCAACTCCCATATATGCCTTGACCAGACCAGTGCAGGGTTTTGAACTGGCGACCTCAGTGTTTCCAGGTCGACGCTTTATCCACTACGCCACCACAGGTCAGGCTGTATTACACTTTAAACAGTTGTAGCAATAATCGAAACTGTTTCCTTCTGTTTGATATTTACTGGCAGCTAAAATAAAATATAAAAAACTGTCATATATAATTTTTAAAGGATAAATGCCAAACCAATATGGAATTTATTTTTTTTATAATGTGGTGATTATTTTTGCTCAATGTATTTGGTGGTTTGTGTGAGATAAAAGCCTCTCAGTACTGAGTGTCTATTGGTCTAATGTATCATCTCCACTGGGTGTTGATTTCCTATGTGATATTTTTCTATACAGAGAGGTCCAGTTTTGTTAGAGGAGTTTATGAGGGTTTTTTTAAGCATAATCAAATCAACAAAGATTATACTATGAATGAGAATTCTGCAGTTATTTCAAAACTTGAACTACTAAAACACTCAGTTTAAGGATTCACGTGTTTAATGTGAATGTCTTCTAGTTATTCATAAAGCAAATTTTCAGGAAGTTTACCTAAAACTTGTTTTTGGTGAACCCCTAAAAATATTGAGACTTTTTCTTTTCAAAATGCCGTTAAGCTAAATGATAGGCAGTAGTCTGAGGTTGGAGAGGGGAAGAATGTACATATTTTTTCCATCTCATAGTTGTAAGCCACTCAGAGCTTATTTAAATCCTGGAATGACTTACCCTATGACTGAAAGATATTGCTGGTAGCCTGACCAACAAATGTTGAAAAGAAAAGCTTTGACTGATTGCCAATATCATGTTGTCAAATGGTGCTTTGTTGGGAATGATGTAGTAGATATTTTTGTTTTTTATGAATTTGTTTTGAATGTTGATTCATACTTATGTTATTAGCGGAAACGATGTGGGGGAAATTGAAGTATTCTGCTTTGTTTTACTAACCATTTTCCTTCTCAGCATTTATTCTAGTATTGTGATGATTGCTAATTTTTAAGTGCCGTTTTGCTCTTCTGTGCTTTATCTGTAAATGAACTTATACATTTGCTACATTTTATTATGCTTGGAAAGGTGAATCTGAGTTCCTTTAGCATGGCCAAATTTACTTTTGAAAGACATTTTAGCCTGACCGGTGGTGACGCAATGAATAAAGCATTGACCTGGAACACTGACTGAGGTTGCTGGTTTGAAGCTCTGAGCTTACCTGGTCAAGGCACCTATGAGAGGATGCATCCTGCTCCTCCCCCTGTCTCTGTCTCTCTCTCCTCTCTTTCCTCTCTAAAATGAATAAATAAAGACATTTTAGTATTTTGTAGATAATGTTAGAAGAATAATGCTGATGATTTTGCAAGCAAAAAGTTACAAAATTTTTGGAACATATAATCTGTACAGTTTCTGAATATTTTTTACATAAAACATTTGGATTTAAGTTAAAATAAATAAATGCATACTTATTTTAAAAGTCAGACAACATGAATATATAAAGTCAAAAACTAATAGGATCCTGTTTCAAATACCCCCTTTCCCTCAGTCTCACTTCTTAGTAGTAATATATGTTTCATGTGTTTTGTTTCCTGTGTTTTATTTCAGGGGGTGTATATGTGTGTCTGTGTGACTAATATAGTTATTTTTTAATGTAACTTCTGTATTACTCATATTTCCACTTATCTAACATAAGGTAAGCACTCAGTTAATATTAATTGAGTTCTGGTGTCTGTTTTATTTCTGTAGTTTTGCTTTCTACATTCAGAGCCTATAAACTCATGTTTAATTTTAAGTAATGTGCTGCCTCTTAATTTTGAAACCTCTTAAGCAATTTTTGTGCCATCCAGACACTTATATCTCTAAAATGCTAGTTACATCCTTTATAGAGAGGGAGACATAATTTCTTGGCCAAACTGAGGCACTTTTGAGAGGAAGGAGGTTGCTAATAATTTTGCTGAGACAACAGGCATAAATAGGAACTGTTTCAGACAAAGTAGGATATATGGACATCCTATCTGTAAACTTCAAGTTTGTGTTTTATATAGCTTGACAATAACTTTATATATGACTTTATCAAATAAATTGAGAGAGACTTGGGGAAATCAATGATTTAAATAGAGAAATATGGTACTAATTCCAAACGTTTTTTGTGCAGTTGTTTGAGTAACCAAATCACTTTATGGAATTAATATTAGTGTTTTGTTCTGTAAGTCAAAGAGTTACAGAATAGTGTCAATGCTAGATAAATAAGCAATTGTGCTGAAAAATCTTGATTAAAGTTCATGAATTTTGACATGGGGTTTGTAATTGATTCCTGTTTGACAAAGCAATTCTTTTTCCCAATTATAAGCAATTCCCATTAGTTTTGTGTTATTTTTTTAAACAGAAACAATGTTATACATATTTATTATTACGCATGTAATACATAAACTATTTTCTTTGTAAATTGAAATATAAAGGTGATTCTACTTTTCAAAGAAGTAGTGTATTTTCAAAAATTAGATTATATTGTTTGATTTTTTGTTACCAGGGTAATAATTCAGTACAATTTACCTTCTGTGATTCAGACATAATACCCAATACTCTGAACATCGCAAGTGGAATTATTTTTCTACTTTGTTGTCCAGGACTGCATTTTGTTATTTGTTTTATCTTCTGGTCATCATACCTTTTTGATTACTATTATCTTCTTCAGAGTTCAACTTGCTGTTTGCTTTCATTTTTTTTAAAGGAATGTTAAATACAATTTATACTTTCTTTTTTAACAGGGACAGAGAGAGAGAGTCAGAGAGAGAGATAGACAGGGACAGACAGACAGGAACGGAGAGAGATGAGAAGCATCAATCATTAGTTTTTTGTTGCCGTTGTGACACCATAGTTGTTCATTGATTGCTTTCTCACATGTGCCTTGACTGCGGGCCTTCAGACCGAGCAACCCCTTGCTGGAGCCAGCGACTTTGGGTCCAAGCTGGTGAGCTTTTGCTCAAGCCAGATGGGCCCGCGCTCAAGCTGGCGAGCTCGGGGTCTCGAACCTGGGTCTTCAGCATCCCAGTCTGACGCTCTCTCTCCACTGCGCCACTGCCTGGTCAGGCACAATTTATACTTATATCCTTTTCTTGATTATAGATGTTTATGAAAATTGCATGTGTTTTATAGTATTATTTAGTTACTAGTTCATTTTGTTTTTACCCATCAGTTATTCATTGAGTTCCTTCTATATGTTAGGTACTTTTGTAAGGCCTGAGATGCAGTGGTAAATCTTGGTTTTTCATGATTCCAAATTATGAAGAGGAAACAGAACCCCTACTCTACTGTTGAGTTATATACATTATTTCATTTCATCTTTCCAACAACCTTGAGTGGTTTTTTGTTATACCCACTTCTTGTGAGAAAGTGGAAGTAGAGAAAGTAGCTTTGCCAGATTATACAGGTAGGTTAGGAAGCTGAAGATTCGGGATTTAAAGCTAGATCAGTCTGACCATAAAGCTTATGCTCATTTTTACTATTTCAAGCTCCTTTGGGAAATTTTTAGGTTATATTTTAGTGCTCTTATGCTATGAATTCTTCTCAGATATCATTGTGATTTAATAGAAATGTGTAATGGATTTGAAATCCAAGAATTGGGTTGAAATCCCAATAAAAAAATAATCCCAGTTGGATGATTTGGGGAAGCACTTATAAAAATAGGTTTAATATTTATCTACTTTACTATCTACCTTACTGTGTTGTGATAATTAAATGAGAACACTTGTAAAGCATATAGCAGAGAACCCAGTACCCTGAAAAATATGTTAATACATATATATTATGCATCCATGTGAATCCAGAACTGTGGAAAAGACCTTAACATTTAGGGCGTTCTTGGATTACCTAGCAGTTATTGGTAAGGAAGCTATAGCTACCATGTTTATTAAAAAAAGAACCTATTAATTTGTAGCCTTAGATTATCAGAACATTGATTTAAATGGAAAATATCTTCGTGAAAATGCAGTGGAGGAGTTTGATAATAGGCTCCATTTTTCGGACATTTTTGAATTGATAATCTTACATCTAAATGAATCAATAGTTGAGTATTCATTAGGATTAAAAATAGGGAGATATTCTTACCCTTAGAACTTCTCTAAACCTCTAAATCGTATTCTTTCCTTAGTTGAAGTGAATAAACAACAGAGACAGCAGGGATGTTTCCAAATTTTCAGAAATCCAAGGAATTTATAGATTAGTATATCCCACTCAAAATCACAATCTTATTACTGTTTCTGATTTCTTTAATCTTCTTTTTTCATTTTTAAGCCAACTTTTAAATCATTTGTTAAGAACACAGAATGGTGTTTCCTCCCACCCCCAAATACTTAATTTGCTAGCAAATTTCTAAGGACCAGAAATGCTATTAAGTTTGGCATTCTTTTTTTTTTAACTTGCCATTTGCTGTTGTTGTTCATTTACCTACTTTTCCTCTGTACAGTTACAGATTTTCTCTTATTATTCCTTTGCTTAATTACTGATGTCAGACTGACAGCATGGTAACTTTCTATTCTCTTTTTTCCTTACCTTTATGGAAGATCAGTACCACACTTGCTTTTTTCCAGTCTTCTGGTATCTCTCCAGTTCTTGAATTTTCAAAAATAATTGTAAGTGATTTAATTGTAAGTATGCCCTGTACTTCTGTCATTGGATGAAAGTATATCTGTGATGCATGTCATCTCAAACTGCTGATTGTGAACATAGACTTTCCAAATACTCTCATATTTTAATCAAAATGACATTTCTATAAAGTGTTCATTGTTTTAATTATAGAATGTGTGCTTTGCTAATTTTTAGCATCATCTACTTTTGTCTGGATTCATGCCATTTGTTTTTCATTAGGAAACTTGTTTTCTTTTTGGTGTTTTTTCTTTGTTAGACTTTTTAGCTGTTACCCCTTTTATAATTCTACTACTGATAATTTATTCTGTTGTTATTCTGAACTTTTCTATGAGACTTAATGAGATATCTCTTTCTAATATATTTTCCTTTTCTCTTTTTGCAACACATTTTTTTATTTTATAACAATTTTGTCCTGTACAGGAAAAAGCACTGATTATAGAGATTGGGTACTTAGTCCTTAGTTTTTGCTGTGAAATAAGATTTGATGTGGAAATATTTACTCATTTGTGAATTTTTTTTACAATATTATTATTCAGTCATAGCTCTTCCTCTTGTACTATTTCTCAGTTCCTCAAATTACCCATAAGTGTCTTATTTCCTGATTCTGACCTGAGAAGACCTTAAACCACCTTTTATGACCTTTACCTCCACTGTTCATTACTCTTCCTCTACCAGCAGGAATTAACTTTAAAAGTTCTTACTCCCTCTCAAAAATTGCCTCCTGTATTGTTTTAGTTTTACTAAGAGAGTCTGTCCCCAAAGCAGCTACATACAGTTCCTATGACTTCAGACAGTTGTAAGGACATCCCTTGCAATAGTCTTCTTTTTAATGGGGGTGATATATTCAGTTATGTGTATGTATGAACTATGCTGTTTAATGCTTCCAACTCAAGTCATTAATAGGAATTCATTTAATTTTGCCAACATTTGTTAGCTTTGAAGTGTCTTAAGAAAAGCGATGCTTTTCAACATAAGTATTAGCAAGATAATAGGGAGTACTCACATACAGTTTTGAGGCAGTTTGATATTCTACTAGTCTTGATATTATTTTTGAAATTCCCCTTAAATTGGGCCAGATATCTCTCTCTCTGTGTATATTTAAAACTGGGTACATAGATCCTGACTGATATAAAATCGTGTGTTACTTACTCTTCTTGACTTTATATATGTAATTTAGATTTATTTATTAGCAAAGTACTCTTGAAAACTAGAGACTATTTTGGTTTAGCATATTTGTCCCATAAGTAATTTTTTTCTTTACATGTATTTCTCATTTTATGATTAGATTTAGGTCTAATTTCTATTGTGGTTCCTCTGATTTAACTTCTTTTTTATATCACAGACCATTTTGTCTTCATTTCTCTGTCATAGTTGTATTTAATTTAAACTTTAAATGAATTCAAACAGAAATCATCATATTAGAGCTATGGCTCCTCAGTATGATTGGGGAGCAGCAGCCTCTTAGGTCCTGAGTTCCAAAAATGCTACCAAACCATTTCAGTTACTACTGAAGGACATAGACAAAAGAGAAAGGAAAGAAAGAAGTGAAAGAGTGTGAGGGAGTAGGAAACAGGAAGGAGAAAGAGAACAGGCAGAGGAGAGGTGGTTGTGGAGAAGAATACCATGGCATCTACAGTGGCCTCATGCTGCAGTCAGTGGCACAGCCTTCATTCAACACTTAGCTGGCCCTGGGGGCTGTAATGTCGAAGGCCACAGTTCTTTCCCTCATGGGGCTTATCCTTTAGAGAAGTCAATTAATTAAATACTTAATTATGACAAAATATGATAGATGTTAGATGAGGTGAGTACAGAGTACTAGAAAGTAGACTGCTTGACTCAACTTGTTTGTTCTCCACTGTAAGAAGTAGGAAGTGTCAGACTCTGATTTAAAGGGTCTGCCATGTTCTGGCTTCTTTTCAAAGACAGACAGACCCCTCTCAACCTAGTAAAGGACTATATTCTATTTTTATGATCTGTTCTAAAACAGAACTCCATTAAAAAGGATATAAATAAGTGCAGTGCTTTATATTGTTAACGTCAAATGGAAAGAGGAATAGTTATGACTTTAGGGAATTTTTATGAAAATGTTTGTTAGGAGGTAATAAGTTCCTGGTCTTCTTTAGATGCTCAAGCAAAGATTAGATGACTTTCAAAGACATTATAAAAGTAACTTCTGTGAGTGGGTGATTAGACTAGCTGGGTAGCTTTAAGACTATGTGCTTTAAGTTATACTATGTAGTGAAAATTTGTATTTCTTCTAGGGCATTATTCTGGATTTGAGAAAGGTGTAATTACTATCAGTTGCTTGTCCGTGTTGTTGATAAATTTATGCATGTTATTTTATTGATTGCAGATGGATAACTATGTAGATTTTCTTGAGTACAGCAACGATTTATAGAGTACTTACTGTGTAAGAGAATTTAGGCCAGTTCTGAGATTTTAAGCTAATTGTTGTAATAAAACCTCCCATTACATACTGATTAAAGAAAGATGAATTGCTGAGGAAATCTTTGACTTGGATATTGTGTCTGTGGAGTTAGAAAAGAGTACGGGAATATTGTGGAGCATTATCTAGAGGCGGGTCTAAGGAAAGAGCCAAGGTGAATGTTCATATGACTATAGCAGCATCAAAGGGTTGTTTTGAATTAATTTAGGTTTATTTCAGATCTCAGTAATTAAATCTGTTTCTGTGTATTGACTAGATGACATTTTGTACACAGTGATCTGTCAAAAGGGTATATTAATTAGTTCTAAGAGGTTCAGAAGAGGGAAATTCTTAGAAATCACTTTTTCCCTCTAAGATGCTTCATTCACCTTTTATTCATTTCTGAATGTGCCATTGACCTTTATAATATTTAACAAGAATAGTTAAATTATTTATAATGATATATTGCTCTGTGAAACAAAACAAAAAACAAGCCAGGCAGCAATTCTAATTGCCTTTAAATTTGAAAAGGAAAATGCATTACAAGATAAATTGATTTTCCCATGGTCTAAATAGAACTTTTGTTTTTAATGTTTTGATTCAGAATTTAAATTTTAGTTTAGGAAGAGCAACAATAGTAATATTAGTAGTTGATAGTGTTAGTAACTGTAGGTCCTTAGTAGAGGTACTATTAATACACATTAATATTAGTAAGAAGAGGATGCCTGTATTAAGCAGATAAGAAAACAGTAGCTTAAAGAAACACAATATCTTGTTATTGGCTGAGCTGCAATTAGAAACCAGGTTTGCCAACCCATTGTTGTTTCCAAAATACTATACTGTCTCAATCTGGTGTTTGAGATAATGGCTGCGAAAGTGCTTTACCATGACTTCAGTCACAGGAAGATGAGGAATTGGTGTAATAAAAAGTGAACTCTAACCATCATTTTTCTAAAATTGGGAATGTGAAAATGATGAGCATGTGTTGGCCAAAGGTAGGGAAGATAGGACAAATGAGACTCAAGAATAATGTGTTGAACCACTGTATTCCACCCATTTAAGCACAGTTTGTGGCTGGGCTGGGTTGTGACATTAGTGTTTCCCAACCCTTGTTTCCTAGTTTAACTGCAGGACGTCTGGGCATGTGAATATGGCAAGCTGGCAGTCTGTTCAGTCTCCAACTGTTTTGTCTTTTATACCTAAGATTGAGAGATTTTCAGTCAGAAATGATTAAGAACTCAAAAGTTTGTTTTGAGTAGCATTAGAACATAGGAATCCTGTGCTCTTGGAGCTTAAAATTTTTGATGTACAAAAAGTAGGACATGCAAATGACAGACTGTTAAACTGAGAAAATAAGTGGGCCCTCTAAATAAATAAACACTTACACCCTGTCCAGAGTGTAGTGTTAATGCCAGGGCTGAAAGTGAGTAGGGAACTTGATTAAAACAGAAGTGTTGTCACTTTCACTTAGAGAAGGCCCTCTTCTTAGAAGATGCAAGAATTTTAAGGTTATTATTTTTTCTTTTTTAATAAGGGAGGAGGAGGAAAACATCAGAGCTAATGAGGTGGGTTAGGAAACTGAACTAAAAGAGTATGAAGTTAAGATTAAAGGATTGGAGGAATGGACTGAACATAAAGTATGGGGAAAATAGGTAATCTGAGTTGTTTTGTATATGTTCCTTTAGCTGAATTACTGTTGCTCTGGAAGTGACTGGGAGCCACTCTGGGGCTTTTGGGAGAAAAGAAGATGATTCTGAAGAGCAGGGTGAATCTTGATTTGAGCAGCAGCGCACGTTATTTGATGACAAGAAAATAGTGCTAGAAGTTCATGAGAGGAAGACTGATGTACCACTATCCTTGGAGAATTCAGATAATTTAAAAAGATACATTATGTAGAAGTACCATTTTTATTTTAAAAATAGAAATGTCATGTATGAAGGATGAGGTAGCTTTTGTACTATTAAACATTGCTTGGGCACTGCTAGATTTATCACAAGTTTTCTTTTTCTCTAGGGTTTGGACTCAGGATTTGTTCCTAGCGTCCAAGATTTTGATAAGAAACTTACAGAGGCTGATGCTTATCTACAAATTTTGATAGAACAATTAAAGGTATGGCATTAGTTTATATATTGAAGTGATATAAAGTAGCGAGTGTTGTTGATTTTTGAGTAAAAACATTTATTTGATATTAATTGACAACCCTTGTGTGGTTCTTCAGTAATTTTTAAAGCTGATTTATTAAAAGATCTGATGACTTAATTCAAAGATCTTTCTAATCTAATAGTATTGATAAATAGTGTATATATATAATATATACTTTTGGTCATTAAAAAAGAAAATACACATAATTAGAAGAAAATATTACAAGATTAGATTCACATTTTGTTTAAAAATTCTGTGAAACTGGTAAATTTTAAGTGACTCTATTTCTAAGACCTGCTTTTTCTATTTGGGAAGTCAGGGATTGGGAGAGACAATTCTCTGCTTCCTGTATCATTACTGAAATTGTCTCCTTCCATTTCTCCTTTAACATTAATTACAACCAAAGGTCCTGGGAAGATAAAGGAGTGTTGATAAACTTGGATGACAAAGTAGAAAAAACTTAGGTTTGCATTGATAGGTTAAGTTCTTAAAAGTCATGATTCTGATTCCACCAGTGTAATTGATCCTGACCATTTAAAATAATGCAGTAGAATTTGACTTGGTACAGTTCCTTGAAAAAAATAATAGGTTATCTTGAAAATACATACATATAAATCTTCCCTTGAAGCAATGTGTGAAAGAGTTAAACTTTGCTTTTCTATGTTTAGTACATATACACAAAGTAGTAAAGTGGCTTGATTCTATAATCACTTTTTTTAATCTTGTAGCTTTTTGATGACAAGCTTCAAAACTGCAAAGACGATGAACAGAGAAAGGTAACTTCTATAATCATGATTTTGACTTAAAATTTTTTAAATTTAAGAGCATCTGCAGAGATAACAGAAGGACCCTGTTTTTGCCTGCTATGGACCTGTTATAATACAAAAGCCATATACACTACAAGGGGACTATTCTGGTGAATTATGGTTTCATAATTAAAAGGATAATGCATGAAGTTTTAATATACTTGTTTTGTAAATATCACCTTTCTAGGAGTAAGTTCTCCTCTTCAGGTATCACATATTGAAGGTAGACAGTTATTAAATTTACATGTGGTCACTTCCAATATTAATAAAAGAACTGACAAGAATTTTCAGAATAAACAAGAAGCCACACACGAGGAAACAAAGCAATATTGCATTAATTCTGGTTCTGCTACTGTCCTTCCCCCTTTGGATTTCTGACAGCTGCTTTATATATAGTTTGAATATTGTTTACTTTTTTTAATTTACATTTTTCCTCTCCTTGACTAAATTTCCTGATGCAGCTTTATTTTTTCAATTTCTGTTGATCATAGTTTCTCATTTGACTCTTTTACACTTGGTAATAGAAGTAACTTATGTTTGCTCACCTTCTAAACTAAATTCTTAGTTTAGAATTTAGTCCCATATCATTTTTAGACAACTTAGCAAAGTTTGAGGTGATTTTTTTTTTTGTTTTTAATTTAAAAAAATAATTTTTTTTTCTTAAGAAGAGGAGAAGCAGAGTGACTGACTCTTGCATGTGCTCTGGGCGATGCCCTGCCCATCTGGGGCTGTTGCTCCATTGCTTGGCAGCCAAGCTATTCTAGCACCTGAGGCAAGGCCATGGAGCCATCTTCAGCCAACTTGCTCCAATCGAACCATGGCTGCGGGAGGAGAAGAGAGAGAGAGAGAGAGAGAGACATAGAAAGAAGGGAGGGGGAGGGGTGGAGAAGCAGATGGTCGCTTCTCCTGTGTTCCCTGACGGGAATTGAACTGGGTCATCCATATGCCGGGCTGACACTCTACCATTGAACCAACTGGCCAGGGTCTAAGGTTGGCATTTCAAGCCCTGGCTGGGTAGCTTAGTTGCTTAGAGTGTCATCCCCTTATGCCAAGATTGTAGGTTCGATCTCTGGTCAGGGAAAACACAAGAATCAATCAGTGAATGCATAAACAAGTGGAACAACAAATCAGTGTTCTCTACCCCTTTTTCATTCTGTCTCAAATCAATAAAAATAAATAAAAATTAAAATAAGCATTTTTAAATCACATATTAGATACATAGAAGAAAACTTACTCCACTTAAAGATTAAGAATGTTTTACATTCTTATAAGTCATTAATTGAATCACATGAATTTTGTGGGAGAATATAATTCATAAAATGTCTGAATTTTTTATTTAAATAAAAAACTAATATAACCAATAATACTCCCATTTCAACCTGATTATGCTCAGTAATAAGTACATTTGATAAAATTCTTTAAATGACCAACCACTAAAACAATACCTCTTTGTACTTCTGATGATTTCTCTTTAAACTTATTTTCACAGAAAATTGAAACTCTCAAAGAGACAACAAATGTAAGTTATGTGTTTGATAAAATATGTCTTTGCATTAGAAAGTACTTTCAAATGTTTATATTTTTAAGCTGCTTCTGTTATTAATAAGAACAATTCAGATTTTAATTTTATGAGTTTTTACAAGGGTGTTTTAAGACTTGTGTTTTCTAAAGGAATTTAGATGAGTAGAATAATCCCTCTAACTGAAATTGACTTTGTGTGCCATTTTATGTTTCTGGTCTTGTCTGTTTGAGATCCTTGGATAAAAGATGTCATCTATGCACGGAATATATTCTCTCTTTTAAAATTAGAATACAGCCCTGGCTGGCTGGCTCAGTGGTAGAGCATCAGCCCAACGTGTGGAAGTCCCAGGTTCAATTCCTGGTCAGGGCACACAGGAGAAGCGCCCATCTGCTTCTCCATCCTTCCCCCTCTCCTTCCTCTCTGTCTCTTCCCCTCCCGAAGCCAAGGCTCCATTGGAGCAAAGTTGAACCAGGCGCTGAGGAAGGCTTCGTGGCCTCTGCCTCAGGCGCTAGAATGGCTCCAGCCACAATGGAGCAACGATGCCCCAGATGGGCAGAGCATCACCCCCTGGTGGGCATGCCAGGTGGATTCCAGTTGGGCACAGGGAGGAGTTTGTTTGACTGCCTCCCTGCTTCTAACTTCGAAAAAATACAAAAATATATATATATATATATATATATAGAATACATTGTGATTTCTGGCTTTCTGACAACAAACAGGGTACTCATAAAATTTGCATTTTGAGAAAAGCATTTAAAAACAGGCAAAAGAGTATTACAGGTTCACTAATATTTTGATAAGATTCCTCACTCTCCATAATTCTTAAAAGTTTTGAATGATTTTTTTTTTAATTTTTTTTTTTTTTTTTACAGGGACAGAGAGAGAGTCAGAGGGAGGGATAGAGAGGGACAGACAGACAGGAATGGAGAGAGATGAGAAGCATCAATCATCAGTTTTTTATTGCAAAACCTTAGTTGTTCATTGATTGCTTTCTCATATCTGCCTTGACCTCGGGCCTTCAGCAGGCCGAGCAACCCCTTGCTGGAGCCAGCAACCTTGGGTCCAAGCTGGCGAGCTTTTGCTCAAGCCAGATGGTCCCGCGCTCAAGATGACAAGCTTGGGGTCTCAAACCTGGGTCCTCCACATCCCAGCCTGATGCTCTCTCCACTGCGCCACCGCCTGGTCAGGCTGAATGAATGTTTTTGAAATTTACAATGGATGCCTTGCTATTGATCTAAGAATTTGGATGTTAATTATGTTTGAAGAGCTGAAAATTAGTTGCTATTTAATATCAATTAACATTTTTTGGCATTCCTTACCATTTTATAGATTGCTAATAATAAATTTATTTGACACTATCAGCATGTTAGAACCCACCTGGATATCCAGAGAGGGTGTTTCTTGTATAGTATAAACCTAAAACCCTGTGTATATAAACTCATTTTTATACATTTTCAACATCTATAACCATTTAATCCAGGGCAAGAACCTAAAATCAGTGTTTTGTTTTTATAGAGCATGGTAGAATCGATTAAACACTGCATTGTGTTGCTGCAGATTGCTAAAGTAAGTAAATTTTACTTTTGATTATTTTCATTTAATGGCATTTAAAAATTATAATGGCATTTTCCTTTAATAGCTAAAAAACTTGGTTCTAAAATGTTTATCTTTTTATAGTAAATTGTATTGTGGGGTTCCTGGTACTATCGAACAACTATTGTGTTTGGATGTTACTTATCAGTATGAGCTTGTTTCTGATTAGGTAATTTCTGATGATGGCTGGGAAGGAAGGGATCATTTGAATGACTCACTCCTTCCTTCCATTTTATTCATACCGCTGCTTGGAATGGGGACATAGTTTGCAAGACCTTTAACAAAAATGTTTTTCTTCGCAAGAAAAGGAATTAAATTTTAGTAGACTACTTTTCCTCATTTATAATGAAGGGTATAATCAAGATATATTTTTTAAAATTGTGTTACTAATTTTTGTTTTGGTACTAAACTACATTGATAAACTAATGAATTAAATTGCTGTTCTGTGTTCATGAAATAAAATATACTTTTGAATTATTGTCCATACTACCACTGTATTATACATAATACCACTGTATCCTTACTGCCTAGAACAGTTGCCTGCCACATAATGGGGGCCTGATAAATAACTGAATTTTGAATGAACTTTTCCAATACATAATTTTTAATGGTGCACGGTTTAGTATTTTCACTGTACGTGTGATTTTTTTATTTGACCACCCCTCGGTTGTGCTGTGATGGTCCGCCTTATAGATTAATCTTTGGGTAAACCTGGTTAGTTAATCTGTGATTCAAATATAGGGTTTTTATTTTTATTTGTTTTTTAAGATATAGGGTTTTAAATAATAATGAAAGACAGCATTTCATTAAGTGCATGAACTCTGGAGTCAGACTGTCTCCGGCTTTGAATCCTTGCTTCACCATCTGAGCAAGTTCATCATCCTCTGTGTGCTTTGATCTCTTCCCATATAAAATGTAGATAAAATAGTACCTGTAATCTCACTGATGGTGTGAGGCTTAACTTAGTATTCGTAATGCTCTTAATACCAGGCCTATAATAAGTCTTAAATAAGTGTTTGTTGAATTAAAAAAGAATTAGGAGAGCATAAATTTAAAATGACATCACATGTTGGTAAAAATAAGAGAACTCCCATCTGATACTGAGGGGGATATAAGCTGATATAGCCACTTTGGAGGTCTGTTCTTTTAGTAGAATAATAAAATATTGGAATCAGCTACCTTGAGAGAAATGTTGCCATCTGAGAGCCCAAAAGGATATAAGAAGATAGCTATTTTGATACTTTTATTGTTTTGGCCCAATTTAGTATTAGCTGCTTAGAGGCAGTTTGCTATAAGTTCTTACCAGTTCATTTAAGATTTTATTTATTCATTTTAGAGAAGGGGGGGAGAGAGAGGGGGGGGAGGGAGGGAAGGTGGGGAGGAGCAGGAAGCATCAACTCCCATATGTGCCTTGACAAGACAGGCCCAGGGTTTCGAACTGGTGACCTCAGTGTTCCAGGTCGATGCTTTATCCACTGTGCCACCACAGGTCAGGCCTACCAGTTTATTTAAATTATCACTTCCAATTTTTTCCTCCTGCCTAAATGATCAGTGCATTGGTTCTCAAACTTTTTGCTGCACATTCGAATCACCCTGGGGATCTCGAACAGTTCTGATACCTGGCCCCCAAGCATACATTCTGTTGTAGTTGGTATGGGGTATCCCCTGGGCATTGGGAGTTTTACATTTCCTGGTGATTCTCCTGTGGAGGAAAGCCTGGCACCACTTGCTGAGTGGCATTTTCAGGTGGGCTGTTAGCTCAGAAGACTTAATTCTTCCTTTATATCATATATACCATATATAGGGAGACAGCTAGTGTTCCACTCGTAGGGAACTGCAGAGGGAGGAAGTGCAGGGCCTGGGAAGGGAGCAGAGCACAGTCTGGGAGGCTCCTGCAGGGGGTGGGGGCTGACCCGCTCTTCCTCAGGGTTAGGGAATGTTACCATGTGCCGATACTCACATAATCAAGTAAAGTTAATTTTATTAATGGTTTGTTTGATCCAAAATATTACCATTTTAACATGTCAATATAAAGATTTATTAATGAAATAGTTCATGTTCCTTTTTTTTTCTCACTAAGTCTTTAATATCCAGGGTGTATTTTATACTTTGAACTAACCTAATAAGTGCTGAATAGCCACTTGTGACTAGTAACTACCAAACTGGACAGCACAGGTCTGGATTATCCTTTCAGAATTGAGTTGTTTGTGCATAGGTATGTTTAAAGTAGATTGTATAAATTATTTTTGGATCCCAGTTCTTTTTCCAAAACATTTTTGTGCACATATTTTTTGTTTTCATTAGTATGTATTCATTAATTTCTTGTCAGACTTTAAAAACAGGTTTATTGATACATCATTTATGTACCATAAAGTTCACTAAAGTTTACACTTTAGTGTTTTTTAGTGTATTTACAAAGTTTTGCAGCCATCACCATAATCTGACTTTAGCACATTTTATCATACCCAAAAGAAATACCAGACCTGTTAAGCAGTCGTTCCTTATACCTCTTACTACCCTTGTCCATACGCCTCTTCTGGGCCCTGCAACTGCTCATCTACTTTCTGTCTTCAGATTTGCCTGTTTTGGACATTTCATATAAGGTTCATAAAATATGTAGTCTTTTGTGATCGGCTTCTTTCACTTAGCATAAGGACTTAATTCTTTTTATTGCTAAATAATATTTCATTGAATGGATATACTGTATTTTGTTTATCCATTCATCATTTGATGTGAATAATTGGGTTGTTTTCACTTTGGGGCCATTATGAATACTGCTACTGTGAACTTTTGCCTATAATGTTTTTGTATCGATGTGTATTTTCCTTCTCTTAAGTATATACCTAAGAGTGCTATTTCTGAGTCATATGCCAACTCTATGTATAACTTTTTAAGAAACTGCTAAACTGTTTCCCAAAGCAGCCATAGCATTTTACTTTCCCACTTACAATGTATAAGGAAGGGGTCTACACTCTCACCTACGTTTATGATTGTCCTTTTGATTATAGCCATTCTCATTGTTGTATCTCATTGTGGTTTCCATTTGCATTTCCCTGGGGAATAATAATAATGTTCAGCATATTCTTATGTGCTTATTAACATTCATATATCTTCTTTGGAAAAATGTCTGTTCAAATTCTTTGCCCACTCTTTAGTTGTTTGTCTTAATAGTGAGTTGTAAGAATGATTTTACATATTCTGGATACAAGTCCTTGTGAGACATATGGTTTACAGGTTTTTCTTCAAGTCTTTGAGTCGTCTTTCATTTTCTTGTACAATTCTCCTTAGAACAGTGGTTCTTAACCTTTTTTGAGGTACCGAACCCACCAGTTTCATATGTGCATTCACCGAACCCTTCTTTAGTGATAAATAAAATATGATTTTTTTTCCTAATTCAAAACATAGGTGTATGTTTTTTTACTGGTGCACAAAATGAGCCGTGCATGAACATCACCTTGCTCAAAGAACAAAACCAACAAAGTGCATGAACTCACAATAAATTATGGTATTAGTTTATTCTGGCCTCCGCGCCAGAGGCTTCTCCGAACCCCTGAGACCGACTCATTGAACCCCTAGGGTTCCGTAGAACCCAAGTTAAGAACCACTGCCTTAGAAGCATACAATTTTTAAATTTTGATGAAGTCCAGCTTACCAGTGTTCCATTTATTGTGCCTTTGGTGGCTTATTTAGAAATCATTGCCTAATCCAAGATCACTAGGATTTATTCCTGTGTTTTCTTTTAAGAGTTTTATAGTTTTAGCTCTTACATTTAGGTCTGTGATCTGCTTTGAATTACTCTTTGTAGTGTCATGTAAGGGGTCCAATATATACACTGTTCAAAAAATTTAGGAGATATTTTATAGCTTCATATTCATTTTGAAATATTTTCTAATTTTTGTGAGCAATATATTTTACATATGGATATCCATTCACCCCAGCTGTATTTGTTGAATCTCATCAAACTTGAATTAGAAATTTTCTTTCATCATGTTGTTTCTTTTATATATTAAGTTTATAGGTACATAATAGAGTTTTCTCTAGACTACATTGCCTTGTTAGAAAGATGGGGACATGTTTCGTGTATTTTTGAGGGGGGAGTATGCATGTCTTTAAAAATACTGGAGTCTGTAATTCTGATCAAAAGTCTTCCCAAATTATGTGGTGCTGATGTTTTTGTTTGCTATCATGCTTCTAGATCTCAGCCATGCTGGTAGGTTCAGAGAAGAGAGTAGCCACTATATTAAGGACTGAGGCACCTATAACTAGATAAACATATGGTGTAATTTAAGTGGGAAGTAGCATTAGACCATTTATTTGCTTCATTAACATTGTTCATATTGAATTCAGTTGAATCTCTGGTTCAGTAACACTTGAGATTTAGCTTCACTGACCCCAGTAAAATGTAACTTGTGGTTTACTTACAAAACAAAAACAACCACAGAAAGGTGGAAGGAAGTGGAGGGAGGTATGTGTAAACCTTTTTCAGTAACACAACAAAATCCCTAAAGTTCATGATGAGAATGGATTGTAAGGCGTTTATTAGTCTATGGGTTTATGTAGATTTGACTCTGCCTTAAAAGATAGACCACAATAGTAGCAAAAATTATAAACCCAAATTTAAAACACCCTATAAATAGCATGCATCATTAATCAAGAACATTTTGGGGTGGAAGGAATGGTGAGATATTTATTTAAAATTATATTAGAAGTGGTGATTTTCTTAGATAATACAATATAATATATGAGTGATCTATTGCTGCATTAATGAGCCACCCAAAACCAAATATCTTAAAATAGCAACAGTAATTTATTTTGCTCACTAATCTGCAATTTTTAGGTAGGCCTCATGACTTGTTTCTGCTTTATGCAGTATCACCTATGGTGGCTTGATTTGGGGTGGGGGCCAGAGGATCCACTTTCAAGACTCACTCACAAACCTGGCAAGTTGTCTGGGACCCTGGGTTCTTCTCCATATAGTCCTCTTCACCACACTCAGGATATCTTACCATGTGGTAGCTGGGTTTTAAGAAAACAAGTTAGAAGGCTGTGGCATTTCCATGACCTAGTCTCAGAGGTCACCTGTAGTCACTTTTGTACTTACTAATAAAGACGGGTACCAGGTACAAAGGCCTACCTGGGTTCAAGGGTAGGGGCCAAGAACTCTACCTCATGTTGGAGCCATATTTTGGAAAATTTAATCTACCGTAGGTATATAATATTACTAAAAAATGTTTAAAAATGTTTTTCCATTGATTTGAGTGGAGGGAAGGATGTGGGGGGGGGTATGGGGGGGAGAGAAAGCATCAACCGGTTTTCACTTAGTTGCATTTAGTTATGCACGCATTGATTGTTTCTTGTATGTGCTCTGACCCACCTGGTCAGGGCTGGAAAAATCAGTTGTTAATGTTTAGAAATTAAAAGTGGAAAGCTAAAAGTAAATTAAAATATCATTGGAGCAGGAAACAATTTCATTCTCAATAATTTATTTTCAGCTGATTGTATTAAGAATTCGTGAAACGTTGGATGGATATTTTAAATATATAGTTAATTCAGTTGTGCAAATGGGGAAATCCCAACAAGAATGATTAAGATATAAAAATGGGGTTACTCAGGCCCTGGTCGGTTTGCTTAGTGGATAGAGCATCAGCCAGCATGCGGACGTCTGGGTTCCATCCCCGGTCAGGGCATACACAAGAAGTGACTGTCTGCTTCTCTTCTCCTCCCTCTCTTCTTTCTCTCTCCCCTTTCTCTCCCCCCCCCCCCCCGCCCCGACCCCCACAGCCATTTGCTTGGTTGGTCCGAGTGTCAGCCTCAAGTGCTGAGGATAGCTTTGTTGATTTAAGCATTGGCTCCAGACAGGGAACAGGCAGGAGACTATCTCCCCTCTTCTCACTTAAAAAAAAAATGCAGTTATTCTCAGAGATATACAAGTGATATGCACTGTGTCGGAGGTTCCCAGGACCACGCCTGGTTTGCTGATTTGCTTGGAGGACTCACAGGACACAGTGTATAGTTGTACAATTTATTATAGCAAAATCAGCAGAGGTACAGGCACAGGGGCAAAACCCAGAGGGGGCCCTGCACAAGCTTCCAAGAACCTTCTTCTAGTGGAGTCACACAGGATGTGCTTAATTCCTCCAGAAACAAATTGTGACAACACATGTGAAATGTTGTTCACCAGAGAAACTCATTAGAGATTCAACACCCACAGTTTGTTGTTGTTTTCAATACCCAAGGTTTTTATTGGAGGCTTGTCATGTAAGCACTCTCTACTTAGCATTTACTAAGATTCCAAACTTCCAGAAGGAAAGCAGGTGTTCAGAATAAACCATATTGTTTGCTTAAACAGTTTAGGCAGCAGTGAGCCAGCCTTACTGTTAGGATAGTGGGAGCCCTCCTGAAATCCAATTTCCTGGATACCAGCTTCACAGCAGGCTTTTCTAAAATTAGGTATTTCAGGCCTGCTATGTTGATTCTTTCTTGCACATGTTCTTAGAAAAATAAAAGCATCCCCAAATCTTGAAATTGCTCTTGCTTAACCCTTCAATGTGTAGATTTTTTTTCCCAAGAGTGAGTGAGAGACAGACAGGAAAGGAGAGAGATGAAAAATACCAGCTCCTACTTGTGGCACCTTAGTTTTTCACTGACTGCTTCTCATGCATACCTTGACCAGGGGGCTCCAGTTTCACCAGTTACCCCTTGTTCAAGCCAGTGACGTTGGGCTTTAAGCCAGCGACCATTGTGTTCAAGCTAGTGGCCATGGGGTCATATCTATGGTCCCAGGCTCAAGCCAGTGACCCCGTGCTCAAGCCGGTTGAGCCTGTGCTCAAGCCAGGGACCTCGGGTTTTGAACCAGGTCCTCAGTGTTCCATGTCAACACTGTCCACTGTGCCACACCTGGCACAGTAAGCTCAGTATTCAAAGTAAGAAAAAGTTTACCAATAAATGAGATAAAACTTGGCCATTATACTTAACACCAAGGTCAACTTTTGGTTTCTATTAAAACTTGAAAACTTCTGGATTTCAACTTTCATTAGTTTTATTTAAAGTTAAACATATTGTCTAAATAATACTAGTACGTGGGTTCTAGTTATAGGAACAATAATATGTTGGTAACTTTCCACCACCTTCTTCCTCAAATACATCCTTAGAGAGGCAAGACAAAATAGCATATTAGGCCTGACCTGTGGTGGCGCAGTGGGATAAAGCGTCAACCTGGAACACTGAGGTCGACGGTTTGAAACCTTGGGCTTGCCTGATCAAGGCACATATGGGAGTTGATGCTTCCTGCTCCTCCCCCTTCTCTCTCTCTCTCTTTCTCCCTCTCCAAAAATTGAATAAATAAAGTCTTTTTAAAAATAGCATATTAGTTAAGAACATGAATACTAGAACTAGCTGTATGGGAATTCTGCCTTGTCACATTCTCTCTGTCTCAATTTTCTCATCTGTCCAATGGAGATAAGATAGTACCTATCTTATAGAGTTGTTGATGGAATTAAGTGAATTAATGTAGTAAAATACCTGCCAGGTAGTGTCAGCACTTATATCATCATTCCATGAATATAGTGGTTATGTCTACTGAAATAAAATATGACCATCTATTTAGAAAATTATTAGTATAATTCTTGGGTCAGCAGTTGGAATATGGGAAATAGTGTCTAGACAGCCTGAGTTTTTAAAGGTAGAGTGTACAATTGTAATAGCTTTGAACTACAGTAAGAGTTTTGGGAATTTGCTATAAAATTGAGCCCAAAAATATGTCTTCAATCCTAAATTAGAATATCTGCATTTAATCTTTGACACTAATATGACACACAGTTCCATAGGATATTTCTACAGTTACTTAATTAAAGGCCTATACGGAAAAATAATTGCCTTGCTCTTGGTGTTGGTTGTTGTGTAGCCAGTGATGGAATTATATTTGTCTTGGAATGTACAAATAAAATTAAAATCTTAATGGAAGCAGAGAAATAGTTTCTAACATTGTTACTTACCTGGTAAAATAAGCTTTCTTAGGGAAGAAAGTACACAAGGAATTGCTTACATGAGAGAATGAAGTTAATATTTTTAACATTTTTCCTTAAGGACCAGTGTAATGCGGAGAAGCACGCAGATGGAATGCTAGTAAGTTTAATCTAATCTTTTTGTTTCCCTTTACTTCTGCAGAGTGTTATAACCAGTCAGGTCAGGAGAAGCCTGAATTTCCACTTCTTTTTCAACGCAAATTCTTGTTTTCACCTACTCACTGCTTTTTGTTGTTAACTTGCAATTTTCCTTGAGCTCCTAAAGTTGGCCATCTTTCAGCAATCATTTGGAGGGGAAATGTCGATCTTAAATTTTCTAAGTGTTGGTCCAGATTGAATCACTTTGCATGTGTTAACTTGAAGGATTAATCATGGTATGATTACACAGCTTTTATGACTAAATAAGGCATAACTCACAATGCTACATTTCTTGTCGACTTCTTTTTTCTCAGATGAATGTAGAGGGGAAGGGTATATTGAAACACATCTTAATCTGTTTAAATATGTTATGGGTTTCTATTAGTGTTGTGTTAAACAGCATTACTACTGTAGTATATAAATTGCATTTTTGTTGGAACATGAGTTTTTTTAATTATAGACATTTTCTTATTCTTTCCTCCTCCCTAGCTTTTTACTCTTCCCTTATATTCAACTTCTCTGAAAAGAAAAGAAAATGTTATTTTTCTCAGCTGGAAATTAAAGTTAGAGTTTGAAGGTTTGTCGTTTGAGCAACCTTGTTTTTATCGCAACTGAGTGACTTCTGTTCAGACTATTTCTGAAGCAGTCTTTTTCTTTCTTGCCCTGAGACTTTACAAATGACACCTTATTTGAAATCTAGAATTTTATTTTGTAAATCTTCAAAACCATCTCATGATTATACTTGAAAGGATGAGCATGTTATTTTTATATATGGTTTAAAATGAAAAAAGTTAAATAGCCATGATTTTTGCATATGTCTTAAGAAAGTGGAATAAGAGAAGTGTTTTTAAAATTTGAATTAAACACATTAAAATATTTCTTTTTACACAGTGTGAGTTCAGAGTTTGAGCCATGATGATATAATAAAATTATGTGATGTAAATACAATGTAATATAATCACTCTTCCTGACATATTAAATAAGTTTGTAAGCCTTATGGAAAAAGACTGTATATATTGTCTAGCTTTCATGGTCCCCAAAGACCCTAAGGAAAATTATGTTAGCCATTATTTTCCCTCCAGCAAATTATTTTTTCTTTCTTTCTTTTTTTTTTTTTTTTTTTGGACAGAGATGGAGAGAGAGGGGGACAGACAGACAGGAAGGGAGAGAGATGAGAAGTATCAGTTATTTGCTCTGGCACCATAGTTGTTCATTGATTGCTTTCTCGTATGTGCCTTGATCAGAGGGCTATCGCAGACCAAATGGTCTCTTGCTCAAGCCAGCGACCTTGGGCTCAAGCTGGTGAGCCAGGCTCAAATCAGATGAGCCTGCACTCAAGCTGGTGACCTTGGGGTTTCGAACCTGGGTCCTCTGCATCCCAGTCCAATGCTCTATCCACTGCGCCACCGCCTGGTCAGACTACTTTTTATTTTGCTAAAAAAAGTTTTATAAAGCATACCAAAAATGTTTGGTCAATTTGCATTTTAAAGACCTAGAAAGTATGTGCTTATAGAAAAATCTGAACTTGTAGAAAACAAAAATATTTGAATCATTTGGTCAAGAACGAAAGCATTTTTCCTTAAGAGTTTTTACTTTGGAAAAAAAGAAGGGATTAAGAGATTTAGGGCCTTTGACCGAGACTGCTAGGACCCAGCCCTGCTATTCACTAGCTGTGACCTTAGTTGAGTTACTAACCTAAGAGTCTTAGTTTCCTGTATACAGAAAAATGACTAGTTCTACCTCAGAGGGTTTTCGCAAGGTACAGAGTGAGTATATAATACTCCATAAATGTTAGCTGTTCATGCATATATGTATATATAATTTATTATATATTGTATTACATGAATTTTGCTAATGTCACAACAGTTTAGGGCTATGGATTATCATTAGTGTATTTCTTACACTGGGCAAATTTATTTCAGGGCTATGGATTATCATTAGTGTATTTCTTACACTGGGCAAATTTATTTCAAAGCAAGTTGTAGAATGTAATTTGAAATATTTTAGCCTGAGGTTGATTGAACAATTACTGTAGATAAGTGTAGAATAGTTATGTTTTCTGTTAACAACAGTAGCAAAAGATATTGAGTACTTTTAATATACATGCAAAAATGTATAATAAAAATATTTTCTTTGGTTGACAAGCCAAACCTTAGAACATTTATCTGGAAAACAAAAGATTCCATCCAAAAGATAGAATTCTGGTCCCTTTTTCCAAATTTATTTTATTTCTTGGTCTCTTCAGTAATTTTTCTTATATAATAGATGAAGATAAGGAGGTGTTATATTCTTGTTCCTGTGGATCAAAGTATTAATGGTGGGATTTTGCCTTTATAAAGTACTTGGAGTCCTTTAGAGAAAACCACTATTTAAAAAAAAAACATTTATTGCCTGACCAGTCAGTGGCGCAGTGGATAGGTGTCGGACTGAGATGCAGAAGACCCGGGTTTGAGACCCCGAGCTTGCCAGCTTGAGTGCGGGCTCGTCTGGCTTGAGCAAAAGCTCATCAGCTTGGACCCAAGGTCGCTGGCTCCAGCAAGGGGTTGCTCGGTCTGCTGAAGGCCCATGGTCAAGGCACATGTGAGAAAGCAATCAATGAACAACTATGGTGTCGCAACGGCAACGAAAAACTAATGATTGATGCTTCTCACCTCTCTCCATTCCTGTCTGTCTGTCCCTATCTATCCTTCTCTCTGACTCTCTCTCTGTCCCTGTAAAAAAATAAATAAATAAAATAAACTTGCTAAAAAATAATTTATTATAAGAACAGTTCTTGACTTTGTTGAGACTTATGGGTAATAATCAGAAAGCCCTTAGCGATCATATAATCTAGACCTTTTTCATTGTACAGACTGGGAAAGTAGGGCCCACAGTAGGTAAGAGATTTGCCAAGTCTTTGTAGAGCAAGGATTCTAAGGAATTAAAATCCCAAGCCTCTATTTTTGTGCTTCTAATCCTTTAAAACTTTCCCATTTCACTTTACTAGGGTTTTTTTGTTTTGTTTTGTTTTGAATTAATGATTGTTTTCAGGATTCCTTCTCTAAGTGGCCTTTGTTTTCCAGTCAATATTTATGGCAGCTAGAATGTTGTAGTGACAAGACTCAGAAATCTTGTGTTCAGATCACTTGATTTAAAACTCTGGTTTGTTTTAAAATGTTTATGCAGAGAGTTTATGCATAAAAATTATGCAATTAAAAAAAATTAGACTTTAAATGAGAATGCTACAAAAATGTTGCCATTATCATTTCCATTGTTAGGTGCTTTTAATAACCTGTGAATGCTTTGGGGCTCATTCTTCATCAAAGCAGTTCTCTCCTAATTTCAATATTTTCTGTTATAAGTACTACCTGATAGATATTTGATAGTCTCCCAGATTAAGAAAAGCTAAAGAACTTTTTATTTCATGGTTTTTGCCTGGTATGACCTTTTCTAAGTGGTGGGTCTAAACCAGAGGTCCCCAAACTGCGGTCCCCTGAGACCATTTATCCGCCCCCACTGCACTTCCGGAAGGGGCACCTCTTTCATTGGTGGTCAGTGAGAGGAGCACAGGATGCATCCGCACCCATAGTTCCCATTGAAATACTGGTCAGTTTGTTGATTTAAATTTACTTGTTTTTTATTTTAAATATTGTATTTGTTCCCGTTTTTTTTTGTTTGTTTGTTTGTTTACTTTAAAATAAGATATGTGTAGTGTGCATAGGGATTTGTTCATAGTTTTTTTTATAGTCCGGCCCTCCAACAGTCTGAGGGACAGTGAACTGGCACCCTGTGTAAAAAGTTTGGGGACCCCTGGTCTAAACTTTATTCTGGCAAAGACCTTTGCTTAAAATCCTCTCTTCATGTAAAAATGCATCAGTAAGCTGTGGAGTCTGTTTTTAAAATGCTGTCATGCTGGCAGAATAATTTCTTGGCTTGGAGTCAGAGAAACCCAGGTTTTTTTCCTCCAAATTATAGCTACATGTTTATGTTTTTAAAGTTCTAAAGGAAAAAATAAAGCCTTCTTTCCCACACGCCCCCAGATAGAAGATAACACTTCTCTGCCTTTAGCGGCTGTAAAACTCGAGGCCTGTCCTGCGCACGTATGCGCGTGATGGAAGGTGGCAGAGGTATGGGACGGAAAGATGAGATCCTCCTGATGCAAGGACGTGAGCTCGTCACAGGGGTAGTGTGATTAATGCCAAAGCCAGAGAGCACTTCTCTATCTCGGATGGAGAAACAGTATTTGTGGTGAATCAAAAATTTGAGGAGCACTGAACTTAATTGAGAGGTTATTCTTTTGGCTTCCTGAAATCTTTCCACACCATTTACAACTCTTTCCAAGTTTTTTCATTTACCTTTACCTTCCTGTATAGCAGAGATTTCTTTTCCCTTCTTTTCTGTGCTTTTTAAAAACAATAATAATAAAAAACTCTTAGACTTCTGTATAGAAAAGCTGTTTCATTTCCTCTATGATTTGATCAACATATCTGTATAGCGACTCTTAGGACTCTGCTGTCAGCAGTGTGGGCCATTTCATACATTTGGGAGGTCAGAGCTGGAAGGATGTTTAATTAAAAATAACTGTACTGTGTTTCTTTACCTCAGAGTACTATTAATCCTGTAGATGCAATATATCAACCTAGTCCCTTGGAACCTGTGATCAACACGATGCCTTCCCAGACTGTCTTACCTCCAGGTACAGTGTTTGGAAAGCCGTTTCATACATTCATTGTGGAGAACAAACTTAATTTGTATGACAGTCTTAATAGTCTTGGAGGGCTCTTTCTTTTTATTTTAATAAGTAAAAATAAATATATATATAATTAAAAATGAACTGGAAAAGGATGATAGTATTTTTGATATTGGGACTTTTTTTTTTTTTTTACAGGGACAGAGAGAGAGTCAGAGTGAGGGTTAGATAGGGAGAGACAGACAGGAACGGAGAGAGGTGAGAAGCATCAATCATTAGTTTTTCATTGCCATAGCGACACCTTAGTTGTTCATTGCTGCTTTCTCACATGTGCCTTGACCGCGGGCCTTCAGCAGACCGAGCAACCCCTTGCTGGAGCCAGCGACCTTGGGTCCAAGTTGGCGAACTTTTACTCAAGCCAGATGGATCCATGCTCAAGCTGGCGGCCTTGGGGTCTCGAACCTGGGTCCTCCACATCCCAGTCTGATGCTCTATCCACTGCGCCACCTCCCGGTCAGGCGATATTGGGACTTTTTAAGAACAGTGAAAGGGCTTTTGATTTTCAAAGTCAGACAGAAACAGACATGGTTGCTAAGATTTGGATTAGCGGGTGGGACAGGATACTGTGGCGCAGGATTTACGGCCACCAAGGGAAACAATATATCTTGACGTGCTTGAAGGGAACCCAGGAATGTTCTATTTTGGAATATTCTTTATAGTTCTGAACAATACAAATGGTTTCTTCATGGTAGACTTTTAAGATAATAAGAAAGGAAAGAATGAGATTTGTGATATCTAGCAACTAAATAGACTTGTGTATTATTAAGTATGGAGTAATAAAGAGTATTTTTAGAAAACTGGCAGAGGAGGGCTTAGAGCCAACATGCAACAACACTGATTCCTTTTTTGTTGCCTCCAACATGTCTGTGTTTTCACTGATGACATAGTTCAGTCAGAAATTGTACTGGAAAAAAGAAAAGTGTTTGAAAATATTTTTGATTGATAAGTAAATGTACTTGTGGGTATGTGAACTTTTTTGTGAATTTTTCTATATTAAAAGAATGCGCTAATCTCTCTCATGGACTAAAAAGGAGATACTGTGCCCCATTTCAGATTTTATGTGGTTTGATGCTTTGAAACACTTCATCCTTAGAAATGTTTAGTGGTTTTACAGAGCAGTTGCACTGAGATGTTCTCCTGCCGTGACTGGTCTCCTGATATCCTGCCAAGGGTCTGAGTTTAGAGGGGATGGTATGTCAGAAAGGAGTAGCGTGCAACTTAACTTAATGGACTAGAGCTTTAGGAATTACTGCTCTCTTGGCTTTTGAGTGAGTCCCACTCCGTTGCAGTTAACAGTGTTAGTTTGGGCTGTTTCTCTAACATTTCACATGTTCTAATCTAGAACCCGCTCAGTTGTGTAAGTCAGAGCAGCGGCCGTCTTCCCTACCAGTTGGACCTGTATTAGCTACTTTGGGACATCAGACTCCAACACCGAATAGTACAGGTACAGATTTATGTATTTCCTTCACTTCTCATAATTCCCCATTTACATTTAAGACTTATTTTTGATTACTAATGGGGAACAGGTTGAAGAAATGTATTGTATCTTTCTGTTGGAAATACAGATTTACCTTCTGATTTCTTTTTTTTTTTTTTTTACAGCAACAGAGAGAGAGTTAGAGAGAGGGATAGATAGGGACAGACAGACAGGAACGGAGAGGTGAGAAGCATTAATCATTAGTTTTTCATTGCCGTCGCAGCACCTTAGCTGTTCATTGATTGCTTTCTCACATGTGCCTTGACTGTGGGCTTTCAGCAGACCGAGCAACCCCTTGCTGGAGCCAGCGACCTTGGGTCCAAGCTGGCGAGCTTTGCTCAAGCCAGATGGGCCCGCGCTCAAGCTGGCGAGCTCGGGGTCTTGAACCTGGGTCTTCCGCATCCCAGTCAGACGCTCTATCCACTGCGCCACCGCCTGGTCAGGCTACCTTCTAATTTCTTATGTGAAGTGGTTAATTTTGTGATTGAACCAGAAGCTGTAGTAATAATTATAATTTAAATGATAGAATATTGCAGAATTTTGTTCTTTTATTTACTGTATAGTTTATTATAAAAACTGACTTTAAAAAATTTACTCAAGTTATGCCTGACCTGTGGTGGCGCAGTGGATAAAACTTCAACCTGGGAACACTGAGGTCGCCAGTTCAAAACCCTGCACTGGTCTGGTCAAGGCATATATGGGAGTTGATGCTTCCAGCTCCTCCCCCCTTTCTCTCTCTCTCTCTCACTCTGTGTCTCCTCTCTAAAATGAATAAATAAAAATAAATTTTAAAAAAAGAAAACCCCCCTTCTTATTTAAAAAAAAAAAAAATTTACTCAAGTTAGACTTTAGGGCCTCACCAGGCAGTGGTACAGTAAACAGAGCATCAGCATGGGACACTGAGGACCCATGTTCAAAACCCCAAGGACGCCAGCTTGAGTGTGGGCTCATAGACATGACCCCATGGTCTCTGACTTGAGTCCAAGGTCGCTGGCTTGAGTAAGAGGTCACTGGCTCAGCTGGAGCCCCTGGTCAAGACACATATGAGAAAGCAATCAATGAACAACTAAGGTGCCTCAATGAAGTATTGATGCTTTTCACCTCTTTCCCCCTTCCTGTTTGTCTCTCTTGCTTTAAAAAAAAAAAAAATGAGTCAGACTTTATATGTACTTTCTTAGGAATCAAAGTGTGGAAGTCCTCTCTACTCTTCCCTCTCTCATTTGTGTACATACCAAACTGTATTTTTATTGCCGTTTTTGTTTGAACCTAAATGAGATGTGTTTTTGTGACTTTCTCTTTTCATCTAACAGAGAGCTTTTTATGCTCATACACTTAGGCCTGTAACATTCCTTTTACAGCCACCTGAGCAAATATTACCTGATTTTCCTCTGGTGGACATTTGGGTTGTTTCCAGTATTTTCCTATTATTGGCAAAACTTAAGTGAAATACCCTTGTGTTGTGCAGCAATTGTGCGCATAAGTAGATGCGAAAGGGGCTGCATACAAACCCTAACAACAGCTCAGGGGAGGCCCGCACAGCAGGCCTTACGAGCTCAGAGACCAAGGGTAGCCTCATCAGATAGTCTGAACATACAGATTTCTAACTAAGAGCGAGTCATGGCTGGTGGTCACATTGCAGGCCTGTAGCTTCCTTGACAAAGGTCAGTCTTTGCCTTCAGTGAGCCCATCATTGTCTTTTAGCATCTAAGATAACATCCCCTGGAATGTCAGAGTCATCTCCTTTTTCTGGACCCGCCAGACAGGCAGGGTCACCCACCACACCAGAGCAGCCTCCTTGTTTTCTTGTTCCCCCCACCATCTCTGGGTGCTGGGATTTTTAACTGTTTGTTAGAACTCTCCTGTACCTGCCACGGAAAGGAAGTATTTGTCTCTCAGTTTTACTCTCTAGCCAATCTCAGAGATGTCTCCACTTTGCTTTCTCCCGTCTCCCTAATCTACCATAATAAATTTCATATAACCCTTTCTACGTCTTCCCTTTTGATTCTGACCTACAAAATAAGCTGTAAAACTGCCATTCTCTGGAGCATTTCTCAATCCGTTGAGATTTTGCTTCCTGGCAATTGTCCTCATTTTGGCTCAAATAAACTCATAAAAATTCTCTACAGATTTGGACGTTTCTTAGATCTACACACATCTGTATTTTTTTAGGATAGATTTGTCAGTCTTTCATATTTTTACCAATTTTATAGACCAAAAAGGGATACTTCACTTTAATTTGTGTTTTCTTAATTTATTTACACTTATGATCTTTATATTTTCTCTAATTCACAGGTTGCTGTCAATGTTAGTTTTAGATTTACTTCTTGTTTTAAAATAAAATAGGTACAGGCTGAGTTACCTGTCAGCCAAGCTCAAGCTCACTTAGTACTTTGTCTCTGTTACACCTGGAGGCCAAAACCAGAGCTACTCCAAGGAGGTCGGCGATGAGCTCCTAGTTGCTCCACAGGCTTCTAGACCTGGGCAGCACGCTCACTGTGTAATATTGAAAACTTGCCTTGTGATTTCAGCCTGTTTTGAAATTTGAATTAGTAAAGGTGCTGATGTGCTTACTTTGCTCCTTAATATTTAGCAGCAGCTGTTTTCTGAATTTTGAAAGAAAGAAAGTAGCAATTGATTTTTTATTTGAAGCTCTTTTTTGGGAAAATATTGGTAAGCAATTTGAATAATGAGGTTGAAATATTTTACCTGCCTTTTTTCTGTATTTCATTATGTGTGTCAACCTCTTGTTTGTTTTAAAAACAGTACCTGTGTTTTATTTTGTGGATTATGTCAGAGTGTTGAAACTGTAGCCAAATTTGGATTTTTGGAGATATAGTATATAAACTAGTTACAAATGTTGACATTGTCATGTACATTTACTTTAGGATAATTAATAAATTATATAATTTAGGATAAGTTATTTTAGGAGATATTTCAAAAATTTAACATCTTAGAGTAGGTGGATTTTTAAAAATTTTCAAAATTAAATTATATAATTTATATCATTTTTATTTTTCAGCCTAATTTTTTTATCATTTCCACCTATTTTTCTTTTACCTAATACAAAAAAGAAATAATGCAACAATTGAGTAAAGAAATAATACCTGTTGTTTTTCATAAGGAAAACTCAATTCTTTTGTTTGCAAGTTCCCCTTCAAACTCACTTTCTTCTTGGCACATTTTCAGTTGTGTGATCCGTGTGATCACCTGCAGTATTTGCATTTTAGTCATTTGTAATTCCTGGTCTTTTTGTCATTTTCCCCCCCTATATCAGTAGGATAAAGTTTTTCATCTTGTTGCTGCTGTGGAGTGGGTAAAGGGGAGAGAATTTAAAGATTTGCTCAGATGAACTATCTTTGGAATGTCCTCAGTAAGCATAACTACATTTTTAGGTGGCAGACATTTTGTGTTATGCTTTTAATATATCGTTGTAAACATGGCAACTGAAGTGTCAGGTGGATGTGCTCTTCCTCTTAACTATTGAACCACAGACACAGGAGTGGACTAAAGATCCAAGGGTGGCTTTGGGTTCATTTTTATTGCTGCTGTTCTCAATTTTTTGTAGAACTGAAGCCTTGGCTTTTAGATTACCATCAGTAATTTAAGTTTAATTTCCACCAGGCATTTGTAGCAGTATGGCATAAATTGCCTGAGAGCCTCTGGATGCTCAGTGAACACTTGTTAATTGATCACAGTCTGCCATTGTTCTGATTGATACTTTCATTGTTATTACTTTATTATTAGACAGTGAACCAGATGATCACAAGGATTAGATGGTAGTCTTCTTTGTTTAGATCTCTGTTTATTTTCGTTTCCTTAGTGAGACTGTTGAGAATAGAAAGATGTTCGTCTAGGCTTTTCCTTTTCCACATTCTCCCATCATAGCCCTCTGCTATGCCCTCTGCCCGAGCACTGGGCTGCTGACTTAGACTTAGGTGGAAGGGAGGCGAGGAGTTTGGATGGTGAGTGCTCAGGGCTTTGTGCCGAGCTTTTATGTTTCCATGTGATACCAAAACATCAACGAAAAGAAGGTGATATCCTCAACGCTATTTTAACACTCATCTGGTCTTTAATACTTTCCATTTTTTATCCCATTGGCTCAGTCCTACATTTTTTAGGTATCTGAATCTACTGTATAAAATGAGAGCCCTAGCTTTTCTTTGGTGCTAGGTATCGATTTGGGGACTTCAAACACCAGAACTCAAACTCTGTAATTAAAATCAAAAGATGTCCCTTCCCAATATTAAAGATTATTATAGAATAGGGGCTGTCGTGATAAAATATTTTTGTTCTAGCTGGGTTCGTTTCTGGTATTTCACGAAGTACATTAAAGTAATTAGGAGTCAGTTGAATAGGCAAAGACACTCATAACTCATAGCAAGCTAAATAACATAGATTTTAATTCATTCACAATTGAGACGAGTGGTCGGCTAAGTGTAGGTCCTCGCTTTGATGGGGCCCCGAACAAACTTGCTTGGAGAGGCAGAGTGCTTAGTGGCAGTTGCCTAGGTGTCTCGGTGGGCGACGTGGAGTCTGCATTGTAGTCTCAGGAGACTGCCGTGATCGTTACCCCAGCTACTCTTACCTGATTTGGCCACTTGTCACATCATAGGGTTACATTGTCACACTTCAGATATAAGTCACACATGGGCTTAATAAGGTTGACAGATGGAGTTATCAGAAAAGGGAGTAAATTTACACCTTGGTAATCTGGCCTTACATAGTGGGCTTTATGTAAAATACATTAATCCCATTAATTCACATGTGGTATTGGCATGCAATTGAAACATATGGATTTATCTCAAAAGGACGCAACTGGTTACACCTAACGCGCTCGTTTCCTTTATACATTTTATATTAATTTGATTTTATGTTTGCTATAACAGAGGCATAGCATTTTTTTCCATTTATTTAAAGGACTGTATCCCTTTCTGTAATGTGATTTACCTTTTTCTTTGTCTAAATGTTAATTTTCTTGACAAATATTATAAGGACGTCTACCGACTTAACTATTTCTTGATTTTAGAAAGGTATGCTTTGACCCCATTTTCCAAATTTCTTCTCCTTTATTACCAACTTTGTTCCCTAATTAAAAACTTTTTAACTTCATAGGCAGTGGGCACTCACCACCTAGTAGCAGTCTAACTTCTCCAAGCCATGTCAACTTGTCTCCAAATACAGTCCCGGAGTTCTCTTACTCCAGCAGTGAAGATGAATTCTATGATGCTGATGAATTTCATCAAAGTGGCTCATCCCCAAAGCACTTAATAGAGTAAGTAAATAATCCAAGTAGGTATTTAAACAACTCTCCTGATTTTTAAATATGTAATTTAATTTTAAGACTGGTATTAATGACAAACTTCCTTATAAGTTATTTGGAAAAAGTAAAAAGACAGTTTGCTTTTAATTGACTTATTGAGCAAAACCAGTTCTGTGAGAATGTTGATTTTATTCCTAAATTCAAATGGAACACATAAGCACCAGCTATAGTAATATGCCTATATTATATGTAGAACTCTGGGTATTATTTCTATAGCACCAACATCAGGAGAGGGTCACACAGGGGGATTGTACAAGTGAGGTTACCAGTACTAGTTTAGGCATTCATATGGAGAGCTATAGTGGTGGATGGATGATACAGAGGCAAAAAGAGAACCAGTCTCTGCCCTTAGGAATCTTATAGTTTCAGGGAGAAAGAAACGGACATCTATAATCTGATGGTAACAATAAGCATGAAATGCCATAGGAGCATTTTGAAGTACAGGCAGTCCTTCTTGGACTGCCTGAGAGAGATTCTGTAGGTTTGAAAATGTTTAAGTATTTATACGCTCAGAAAGATAGAAGTAAATACTACATTAAGACAAACTTCTAAGTTGCATTTAATTGGTAAATTTGCCTACTCCAACTTACATACAAATTCAAATTAACAACAAATATATGGAACCTATCTCGTTCGTAACCCGGGCAGTGCCTATACTGAGAAGTCAGGGAAGGATTCACAGAGGAGGGGAGCTGGTCTGCCTGGGGCCAGCTGGGAGTGTGTGGGTGTGGGTTCTTTACTTCATGCTGGGAAAGTTTCCCAACACAAGTCCAGGTGGTTTTGAGAGTTAAGTTTATGAAAGCTGGGGACTGATACAAGGAAGGACCTAGAATAAAAGAAGCAACAGGAGAGCCTAGATGGGGCTGCCTGGGCTCTCTAGAAACCTTTGGGAAAGAGATGAGCCTACACTGGGAAGTCAGAGAAAAGGGGACCTTGGAGACAGGTTCAGGGGGTAAGCCCTGGACAAGCTACCGCTGCCCACCGCTCCCCTGCTTGCAAGGCTCATGGGGACCATAGGGTTTAAGAGATGCACACCTGTGGGGGAAGGGAAAGGCATCGTGTGAGCGCACGCTGTGCAAAAAGCATGAGACAAGATACCTGGTCATCAGACTTTATAAATTCAGCATGGGAGTGACTGGGAGAGAGCTGGAGGTGTATGTATATGAAGGTACATCCAGAGAGGGCTGCGGGTATGCGCATGATTGTACATGACCAGCTAATGCTTAAGAGTCTAGTCCTGGCCAGGCAGTGGCGCAGTGGATAGAGCGTCGGACTGGGATGTGGAGGACCCAGGTTCGAGACCCCAAGCTCGCCAGCTTGGGCGCGGGCCCATCTGGCTTAGGCAAAAGCTCGCCAGCTTGGACCCAAGGTCGCTGGCTCCAGCAAGGGGTGGCTTGGTCTGCTGAAGGCCCGCGGTCAAGGCACATGTGAGAAAGCAATCAATGAACAACTAAGATGTCGTAACGGCTATGAAAAACTAATGATTGATGCTTCTTACCTCTCTTCGTTCCTGTCTGTCAGTCCCTGTCTATCCCTCTCTCTGTCTCTCTCTCTGTCCCTGAAAAAACAAACTGAGTCTATTAGCTTTCAAGTAAATTTGTAGACTAATGTCTTACAGTGATTCTAAATTGCTTTCTTAAAAACTTAAGAAGGTGGTTAATATTTTTTTAGTTCCTCTGGATCTGCCTCAGCCTTGACCCACAGCAGCTCAGGAAATAGTCTAAAGCGTCCAGATACCACAGAGTCGCTAAATTCTTCCATGTCCAATGGAACAAGTGATGCTGGTGAGTGACCTTTGAGAATTAAATTTTTTCCTTAAAAACATTTGTTTGACAAAATATTTGCAATACTGGTAGCAGCGCAGATTGGCCCAGTTTAACATCAACTTAAGAAGATGTGTTTTATTTTAGACCTTTTCGATTCCCATGACGATAGAGATGATGAAGGGGAGGCGGGCTCAGTGGAGGAGCACAAGAGCGTTATCATGCATCTCCTGTCCCAGGTTAGGCTCGGAATGGATCTCACCAAGGTAAGGGGCACAGTGGGCATTTGCTGTAAACCCTAACGTGTATGTGTGGATTCGAGTGGGCCTACAAATACAGCAAATGATGTAACTTCTGTGTTGCTGTGATTTGGTACATATGTAGGTGGGTAAACTGAAACTTTTCATAAACGAATGAAGTAATTAAAGCTAGAATAACTACATAGAGATAGGATGGCTGGATTCAGATTTGTGTTTTTTGGGGACACACAAGGAATAGTAATGGGTGTGGTTAGTGTTTGGACAAAAACTAATGCAGTGTAGTATGCCCCAAATCAAAATGAGCAGAGCTCTGATCTGGGCATCAGAGGACCTGTGTCCGCATCCCGCCTCTGCTATTACCAAACCATGGGACCTTGAGCAGTTCCCTTCCTCTGTGATATTTAGGGGTTTTATATGCAAAATGGACACACAGTGATTTATTTCACAGACTTAGTAAGAATTAGAAAGATAATGGATGAAAAATTGTATGACATGCGTTCAGCCATATATGGCTATTGTAGTCTGGCTTTAGATTTGTATTTAATCTTGGTGCTGTGAGTAGCATGCTTGATGGATTTAGGAGACAGTGTGTATAACCCTGCCACTGTGCTAGAGGCCTCATCCTTTCACTTAATTCTCACCACAGCACTACAAAGTTGGTGTTACTATTAGCTCATTTTATAGATGAGGAAACTAAAACTTACGGAGGTTAAGTAACTTGGTTAAGTCCTATTAAATGGCTGAACTGAGATTCTAATCTGCCCTGTGATGTCAAAATCTATAATATTTTTTGCCTCTTGTCTTAAAGACTTGAGCCTATAATAGCTTTCATATTGGTTATTGTTCTAGCCAGTGTTAAAAAGTTAATAAAATTTAGGATTCTTTTGTTATCACCAAATCAAACTATAGTCTTTGCCAGTAATGAGCTTCATTTTGGTTTTGGATTTAGAGGGTAATTAAGAAAAAAACAAATCCATAATACTTTCTAATAAATGTCTATAATAAAACCTTTTACCCCAAATCTAAATGAGAACAGAAACACAAGGATAGCATTAATTTGTGCGACCCAGTGTACTTGCCAGGAATGTTCTAGATAAGAGAATATTTGTAGGCATTTGCCCCAAGAATTTTTTATTTTTTTATTAAGTGAAAGTCAGAGACATACTTTTGTATGCCACCCCAACCGGAATCCACCTGGCAAGCCCCCTACCAGGCGATGCTCAGCCCAGCTGGGCTTCTGTGTCGTTCCTCATCAACCAGGCGAGGCCATGAAGCCATCCTCAGTGCTTGGGGCCAACCAACTCTGCTCAAACTTTTTGAGCTTTGGCTGCCAGAGTGGAAGAGAAGGAGAGAGAGAGATGAAGGGGAGGAATGGAGAAACAGATGATCACTTCTCCTGTGTGCCCTGACCAGGAATCGAACCTGGGACTTCCACATGCCAGGCCAACTCTCTACCACTGAGCCAACCAGCCAGGGCCAAGAATTTTTTTCAGTGTTTATTAGATTGCATAACTGCTGAAGCAAAATTGTCACTTCTAATTTGAAAGTTATAACCTAAATTTAGATGTTGACACAATACATTTCTTTCCAATATCTTGTACCTTGGTTTGTTTTTGATTCCAATTATGGAAGACCCACCCTAAGGTAACTGGAACGATACTAGGTTTATTATCTCATACAATGAGAAGTCCAGAAGTAGAGTAGCTCCAGAATTGATCAATTCAGTGGGCCAACAGTGTGAGAAGGGCCTCCATTCCTTCAGGCTCTTTGTTCTGTGGTCCTTAGCATGTTGGTTTCGCACTCAGGCTTTTCTCCTCATCATTGCAGAATGGCTGCCGCACTTCCAGTCATCATATCCTTATACAAATGAGTCAAAGGCAGAAAATAATTTCTATTCTTGGATATTTTGTTGTTGTTGTTGTTAGGAAGGACATTTTTTCCCAGAGGTGACCCATCACACTTCCAATTGAATCTTACTGATCAGAGCTAGGCATGTATCCATGCCTAAACCAGTCACTGACAAGGGAGGTTATCTGAGGACACAGATTTATAAGTAGATACATTTCCTCATGTCCCTATAGAAGACAGAGTAGCCTCAGTAGAGAGGAAAGGTACACAGACCCCTACCAAAGTCAGACCCAGTTTTGAATTCCATGTTAGTAACAGTGCAGTGAGAACATTTCTCACTCTTTGAGCTTCATTTTTCTCTCCTATAAAGTAGGGCTAATAATTTCTTCAAAACAGGGTTGTTGTACAGTTCAGTAAGGTAATATGTATGTAACACCCAGCAGGTAACAGGCATGTAAAGCTTGCCTAGAGTAGTTTGTTGTTGTCGCCCTGGTCCAGGGAGCTGAGGGGAAGTTGCACAGAGGAAGTGACTTTGAACATTCAGAGCCTCTTCTCTATCTTTCATGTGCTGGGCAGGAAAGTGGGCATTTCAGAGTCAGAGTGGGTTGGGAAGAAGGGTTCCGAGCATGCCGGGCAGTGCTTGCTGGAGTTGCTGTGGTCAGAGTGAGTCCTGTTTTCAGCAGTGCAGCAGGCTGTTCTTGTAGCGGCATTGAAATCTCCTCACAGGTCAAATGTGTTCTGTTTTTCAGGTAGTTCTCCCAACATTTATTCTTGAAAGAAGATCTCTTTTGGAAATGTATGCAGATTTTTTTGCACATCCGGATCTGTTTGTGAGGTATTTGATTAAACACAGTAGTTTCTGATTGTTAAAGATTTTACTCAGTAGCTTTGCAGGATAGATGGATTCCCTTTTGCCTTTTGAACATTTCAAGGGGGAAGATGGCATTGAATATTTTGTTTATATTAGATGCCTATCTGCTTAAGTCAGTGATTTTCAACTGGTGTGCCATAAGAATTTTTACAACATGCCAGTACCTAACTTACTTAAGGGCACTGACCTTTTTTCCCTAAGACTGTCAACAAAAAAAATGACAACAGCACACAGTAGACGTCCAGTGTGACTGAATCAACGTTGTGTCTAGTTTTTTTTGTTTTGTCAGATCGGCAAAAAAAAGTGTTTTTTTGGTGTATCACAGAATTTTAGTAGTTTATGCATCCCATGAGATGAAAAAGGTTGAAGATCACTGGCTTGGGTTATGTTGTGGTGATGTTGTTCGGCAACCAGTGCTTTAAAATACCATGAGAGCCCATTATAGGTAGCCAGCATTTATAGAGCCAAGTCTATAAGCCTATTTGGTCCAGGAATTGGTATTCACTGTTATTTACACTATATTCTGATAGAGTTCAGTTAAGGGAGTTCCAGCCTTTCTAAAGCATCCATTGTTTGCCAGACACTTTTATGAGCTGGAGTAAGAAAAAGCCAGTGTCTGCCTTTGAGCAGCTTACAGTCTAGTTTCCAGATTGCAGACTGATTCATAAACTTTAAATGTAAAGCTTTTGCAATACTAGATACATGTACAAAAGATAGAAGTCATCTAAAGGCAGAACTGATTTATAAGGAGGTGAGTTCACATTGCTTTACAGTGGTAGCAGGAGTGTTTCCTCTGTAAGGGGATGTTCTGATATCCTCTGATTACATTCCTTGTCTTGGGCTGTGGTTCACTGAAGCCACATAAAAGTCATTGGGGTTTCACAGTGGGCGTGCACAGTGGCTGACATTGAAGTATATATTTCCTTCTTCATGAAGATTTAAGAGAACAATTTAACCAATTCCTAGAGTGAAAAATTTCAATTAATCTGACACTTTAAATTAATACATAATTAAACAAATAAAATATAAACATCTATTAGTAATGTGTAAGTAAAAATGCAAAGTACCAGATATTCACTAGATACATATTTGAGATTTAAGGATAGTTTTTATGTATGGGAATTTAAACTTTGAGGTCCCTTAGAGAAGCTATTTAAAAAGACCAAAAAATACAGCTAAAAAGCCAACACTAAATTCGAAGAAAGGGAAGGAGAAATCATGGAACAAGTAACAAAGGGGACAAATAGAGAACAAATACTAAGGTAATAGAATTAAAGCCAGCTGTATCGGTAGTGACACTAAATATAAGTAGCATGCACACCATTTATGAATAACTTTTAGACTGTATGAAAAAGCAAGATCCATCTGTATGCTCTGTGCAAGTAAGAGATTTTAAATATGAAGACACTGATTGGTTAAAATTAGGATGGACAAAGACATATGTAAAACACTAAGTATAACAAAGTTGGTGTCACTATTAGTATCAGACAAAGGAGACTTTTTTTTTTTTTTTTTTTTTAGAGACAGAGGGATAGATAGGAACAGACGGACAGGAATGGAGAGAGATGAGAAGCATCAATCATCAGTTTTTCGTTGCGACACCTTAGTTGTTCATTGATTGCTTTCTCACATGTGCCTTGACCGCGGGCCTTCAGCAGACCGAGCAACCCCTTGCTGAGCCAGCGACCTTGGGTCCAAGCTGGTGAGCTTTTGTTCAAACCAGATGAGCCCATGCTCAAGCTGGCAACCTTGGGGTCTCGAACCTGGGTCCTTCCACATCCCCGTCTGACACTCTCTCCACTGCACCACCATCTGGTCAGGCCAAAGGAGACTTTTTAATACGAAATATTACCAGAGGCAGATAGGGATATTTTATATGATAAAAAAGGGTCAATTTATCAGCCCTGGCTGGTTGGCTCAGCATTAGAGCATCGCCCTGGCACGTGGAAATCCCAGGTTCGATTCCTGGCCAGGGCACACAGGAGAAGCACCCATCTGCTTCTCCACCCTTTGCCCTCTCCTTTCTCTCTGTCTCTCTCTTCCCCTCCTGCAGCCAAGGGTACATTGGAGCAAAGTTGGCCCCGGGCGCTGAGGATGGTTCCATGGCCTCCACCTCAGGTGCTAGAATGGCTCTAGTAGCATCCGAGCAACAGCACAGATGGGCAGAGTCTCGCCCCCTGGTGGGCATGCTGGATGGACCCTGGTTAGGCACATGCAGGAGTCTGTCTGCCTGCCTACCTGCTTCTCACTTCAGAAAATACAAGAAAGATAAAAAGGGTCAATTTATTAAGTATAATAGGCCTTGGCCCAGTGGCTCAGTGGATAAAGCGTTATCCTGGCATGCAGAAGTCACAGGTTTGATCCCCGTTCAGGGCCCATACAAGAAGCAATCAGTGAGTGCACAGCTAAGTGGAACAATGAGTTGATTCTTCTCTCTCCTACCCTCTCTCTCTCTTTGTCCCCCTTCTTCCCTCTTTTCTCCTCCCTTCTTCCCCCCTATCATCTCTCTTTCTCAAATCAATGAAAAATTTAAAAATAAATAAATAAATAATATCCTAAATATATATCTATCTAGTAACACATCTTCAGAATACATGCACAGTTGTGGTTGAAAATTCCTTAGGAGTTGATTGAACAAATAACTCCCTGCATGCACTGCCCCCCACACCCCAAAAAGTCAGTAAGATTCAAATAGCATTATCATCATCTGGACTCAGCTGAACTTCTAGACACTGCCAGTTTATATAACACACAGTCTTTTTTTTTTTTTTTTTGGTTTATTTTTTTTTTTTTAATGAAAACATCTCCAGGTTATCTTAACATTCAATTGTGTTGCATACCCGTCACCAAAAGTCAAATTGTCCTCTGTTACCTTCTATCTGGTTTTCCCTGTGTCCCTCCCCTCCTCCCTATCCCACTCTTCCCTCTTCCCCCCATCCCATAACCACCACTCTCTTGTCCATGTCTCATAGTATCACTTTTATGTCCCACTTATGTATGAAATCATGCTGTTCTCAGTTTTTCTTTTTTTCTGTTTTACTTATTTCACTCCGTATAATGTTATCAAGGTCCATCCATTTTGTTATAAATGATCCGATGTCATAATTTCTTATGGCTGAGTAGTATTCCATACTATATATGTACCATAGCTTTTTAATCCACTCATCCTCTGACGGACACTTGGGCTGGTTCCAGATCTTCGCTATTGTGAACAATGCTGCCAGGAACATGGGGGCACATTTCTTCTTTTCGAACAGTGCTATGGTG